>OW052045.1:23652921-28652921 GCA_932526495.1 Bombylius major | reverse complement strand
ATCTGCCAGGGGAATCATCTGATATCTTAACTAAATATATTTATGATTTGTTAACAAAATTTGATTTAAAGTCTAAATTGCTCGCTATATGCGCAGATAATACTAACTGTAACTTTGGTGGGGCAGCAAGGCGGGGTAAAAACAATCTGTTCAATAAACTTCAGGTATCTACTGGGAAGATTCTTATTGGAATAAATTGTGCTGCGCACATTTTAAATAACTGTATTCAAACATCAATAGAATGTCTTCCCATAGATATTGAAGTAATTGTTGTAAAAATATATTCCTATTTTTATATTTATACAGTTCGCGTTGAACAATTCAAAGAAATTTGCGATTCGATAGATACAGAATATCGAAAATTGATGGGATTTAGCAAGACTAGATGGCTTACTCTTAAACCATCAATAGAAAGAATTTTGAAACTTTTTAAGCCCTTAAAAATATACTTTTTATCTCAATCAAAATGTCCAACTATTTTGAAACAATTTTTCAATGATCCTTGCTCCGAAGTCTGGCTTTTTTTCGTGCATTGTCAGGCTACCCTTTTCCATAATTATATTGTACAGATTGAGTCCCAGAAAATATGTATGACAGAAGTGTCCCTGATCATAAAGGAACTCAAATTAAAAATCATTCAACGGAAAAATGAAATATTTTTGCCATTACTTGTTAAAAAAATGATATGATGATATGATATTTTGTAAAAATTATATTTTTTGTTTTTTTATTTTGTTATTTTATTTTTGTTTTGTAAGAATTATAAATTAATAAAAAGTGCATATTGAAAACTGGGCTCAATTGATTTTTATTTTTTCTCAGTTCTGTATTTTGATTTCAAAAATATGGTCACCGTATATATGTATCATATTATATAGTATTTAGAGGTATAATAAAAATAACAGGAAAAAATAATATTTCATATTCAAAAAAAAAAATATTTTTCCAAAACAAATATGTACATATGTATTTTTATTCACAACGAAAAAAAATTCAAAAATATAAATCGTAATTCTTATTGTTTCCGTAGCAACGAATATTTGTTATGCATTTGTAAACAACGAAAATCAACGACGTCAAAGTTTAGAGAAATTTTATTAAAACTTTGCAAAACGACGTCAATGCTTTGATGAAAAAAAAGTTGTCGGTTATTCTAATTTGTCAGTTAGTCTAAAAACTAGGCACACTATTTTGTTCTACGTTGGTTATATTATTATTTTATTAGTATATGATATTAGGTACGGACATTTCAAAGTTTGAACTTACTACGTAAAGAAAATATGGTTTACGGACTCAATTTAAATAATTTAAATTCGTGACGTCTAAAAATATTCATACTAAAGATGTATTAGAACTAGTACATAGTGACATATTATGCGGTCCGATGAGAAAGGAATCTAATGGTGGAGCTAAATATTTTGCGCTATTTATAGATGATTTCTCGCGAAAAATTTTCGTTTATTTTTTGAAGCACAAAAGTGAAGTTTTTGATAAATTTAAATCATTCAAAGATGAAGTAGAAAATTATACCGGAAAAACAATTAAAGCGATAAAAACTGATAATGGACGCGAATATTTGAGTAAAGAATTTAATGAATATTTAACACAAAACGGTATTCGTCATAACCTCACAATTGAGTATACTCCTCAGCAGAACGGCGTCGCAGAACGTTCCAATAGAACCATCGTTGAGATGGCACGATGCATGCTTATAGATTCGGGTTTACCTGAAAGTTTTTGGGGCGAGGCAATCAACACAGCAGTGTATATTCGAAACCGCTCACCTACGAAGTTATTACGCAACCGTACCCCACAAGAAGTTTGGTCTGGTGTTAAGCCAAATGTGTCACATTTTCGACGTTTCGGTTGAAGAGCAATCATCCTCGACAAACGCCCTGGAAAGTCAAAATTCAAAGCGAGAGGTATTGAATGTGTTCTTGTTGGATATTGTGAAGATACAAGAACATATAGGTTATGTGACCTAACAACAAGAAAATTATATAGAAGCAGAGATATTGTATTTTTAGAAGAATCAGGGTAAATTATTAGAAAATTATCCAAATAATAATGATTATGCCATTATAGAGTTGAAACCAGATGAATCAACCGTTGATCAAAATGTTGTACAAAGCGAAGAAAGTTATAATACTCAAGAAGACGATGAAGAATTTGACGAAAAAAATGGTCAAGTGAATGAAGTAGTATCAACACAGAATAAATTCGACGGTGATGACGAAATGCCTGATAAAGTAAGTCGAGGCAGACCACGTATCGTACGAACCAGCATCAATAAACGCAATAAAACAAATTAATCTACAAAACCCGTTGACTGTTCAAGAAGCTTTGTCTAGAGATGATTCAGATAGATCGTTGAAATACATGGAATCAGAATACAAATCACTTTTAAAGAATAATACCTGGGATTTAGTAGACCTCCCTGATGATCGCCGAGCGCTAAAATGTAAATGGGTTTTTAATATAAAAAGGAATACAGATGGATCAGTTGAAGGGTATAAATCCAGATTGGTTGCAAAAGGCTGTAGCCAGCAGTATGGTGTCGACTATAGATACATTTTCACCAGTGGCACGTTATTCAACAATCCGCCTTGTTTTAGCACTTGCGGTTGAATGTGACTTATTCGTGCACCAGATTGATGTAGCATCGGCTTACCTTAATGGTGAGTTGCATGAGGAGGTTTTTATGCAGCAACCAGAGTATTTTGTTGACAGGAACCATCCGAATAAGGTCTGCAAATTAAAACGAGCTATATATGGTCTAAAACAACCTGGGCGTGAATGGAACCAAAAACTAGACACTACTCTTAATAAAATTGGTTTTAAACAGTGTAAAATTGATAATTGTGTATACACATTGAATAGCAATGATGAATATGGGTCTAGGAAAATTCATCGCCAGCAATTCTTCGCCAGCAGTTCATCGCCTCAACAATTCATCGCCACAGCAACTCACCGCCAGCAATTCTTCGCCAGTGTATTTTATCGTCATATTACGAAACATTTTTAGAAAAAATTAATTTTGTTGACTATGTGTATAATTATAACATATTGTATTAAAACATTTTGTTTAATATGTATATTTTGTATTCAAGAAATCATTTTTTTTTTTTAATTTCAATATTGATTTGCATGTTATTCTGTAACTGAAATTAGTACGTATACTTTGTATGTAGATATATATTTATTTCGTATTCCCTTCAAGAAATTTTTTTTAATTAGTAGGTATACTTTAATAGATATATATTTATTGTTCAGTGAAAGTGTTGAAAAGAATAACTAAATATAAAAAAAGTTTGTTTTTATAGGCAGCTTACCTCATATTGGTATTGGTTTTTATTATTTTATTACAAATACAATATACCATTTAATTTTTTTTTAATTAGGTACTTCATAATATTTTCTGCGTTACCTTCTGTTGTCTTCTGCGTTACCTAGAATGTCCTCATAAATTTGTATTTGCTTATTGTAAAAAATCAATTAAATGGGTTTTCTATTTAATACTTTTTTAATATTAATAAGGTTGTGTACGAGTTTTTTCCGTTAACGCTTTTTTTTAGATAAATTTAAAAAATAAGATCAAAAAAATATAAATGTGCCATATAGTTTCAAGAAAATGTTTTTTACGTTCACGTTTACATTTTAATTTTTTTTTAATTACTTCATAATATCTTCTGCGTTACCTTCTTTTGTCTGCTGCGTTACCTTTTTTAAATAGGTAAAAAAAATTAATTGTGTTGATTGTGTATACTTAAAATGTAAACTCTTTGTTTGTTTGAAAAAAAATTTTTAACAATAAAGTACGCATTAGTTTGTGCAAGTATCTCAAAATCTAGGACTAAAATTATGAAAATTATGCATTATTGAAAAAACGAAGATAGCAAATCGATGTAGGATCTATTGAGCTTTCTTTTTCTGCAATCAAAAATTAGGGTTAATTTAGCCCTTTTTATAGGGTACATCGTGAAATAAGAGCAAAAAAAACTTCAACGCCCTCTAGCGGCCAAACTGTTGGGATTCACCCCTCCCCCTCCGATACGATTTTTCGCTTGTCTCGACGAGACCTACCACTGGTATCAATTTTTAAGCAAACGAAACGGAACATCCTGTATTTACACTTTTTTATACTGCACAAATAATTTTGAACAAAAAATGCTATGCACAAATAATTTTGAACATTTTACTTTTGTTTTTTTACCGTTAACTTTAAATGATTTTTTTTTTTTTGAATTGTGAATTTGTGGAGAACTGTCTAAGCTATTATCATTGAAAATTTGAAGCCGATATATTTATTTTTATGGAACATATACGAAATCAAATACAACGTTATATAAAAAAATTGCTGTGCACAAATAATTATGAACAGGACTGTATTTCGATTTACGACAATATTGTGAAAACCTTAGATAGCCACATGCTCTTCATATCATTTTTGAATTTGAATGTAAATCATTGTATACTTATTCACAGCACTGATATACAGGGTGTTCCGTTTCTACGTACATTAATTGGTACCACGATATTCGCTGGACTATTTCATAAAAAAAAATTGTACTAGCGAAACTTTCGATCGTATCTATTTTCGCCGCTAGAGGGCGTTCAAAATTATGAGTTTTATGCAAGACCTCCCAACATAAAATCACCTGTAACTTTTTTTGCACCCTATGTATCAAAATTTTTCTTTCTATTATGAATGGCTATTAAAATTACCTTTCATTTGGTGTATTACTTATTGTATGTAATTATCCCATTTTTAAGAAAAAGGGTCATAAATTTGAAATTTATGATTTTTTTTTCCTAAAATTTTCTCAATTAATTGGGCTCCTGAAAAAAAAAATTCACTAACGAAAAAATTTTTTTTATTTATTTTGAAAGCTAATATTATGTATAATAAAACAAAAAAAGTTTCAGTTCAATATCGCTATCCGTTATCATGTAATTAAGGATCATAGGTGTCTGAAAAGGTTCTTTTCGCACACCTATGATCCTTAATTACATGATAACGGATAGCGCTATTGAACTGAAACTTTTTTTGTTTTATTATACATAATATTAGCTTTCAAAATAAATAAAAAAAAAATTTTCGCTAGTGAATTTTTTTTTCAGAAGCCCAATTAATTGAGAAAATTTTGGGAAAAAAAAATCATAAATTTCAAAATTATGGCCCTTTTTCTTAAAAATGGGATAATTACATACAATAAGTAATACACCAAATGAAAGGTAATTTTAATAGCCATTCATAATAGAAAGAAAAATTTTGATACATAGGGTGCAAAAAAAGTTACAGGTGATTTTATGTTGGGAGGTCTTGCATAAAACTCATAATTTTGAACGCCCTCTAGCGGCGAAAATAGATACGATCGAAAGTTTCGCTAGTACAATTTTTTTTTATGAAATAGTCCAGCGAATATCGTGGTACCAATTAATGTACGTAGAAACGGAACACCCTGTTTACCTAAGTAACATTTACGAAAAAATATCAATATCACACATCTTATTAACAAACAAAAAGATTGTTTATTTTCAAACCCCAGAAAATCCAAGAATTAAGCGAAACTTGCGGGTTATATAAAATAAACAAAAATAAGTACTTTAAAAAATTCAAAACACAATTGTTTTTCTTTAGTTATATGCAGGGCCGGTCTTTACATATGAGCAGACAGAGCAGCTGATTGGCCGACAAAATTAGAGGGGCGCTATTAGAACAATGTACATAATATTAAAATTTTATATCCATGTTTAAACCATTTAAGTCGACATAAGCATCTTCACACTTAAGCGGTTAGTGCTTGAGACCACAGAATTATGTACAGCAGTTATATATGCACATAAGTCTCGCGTGAATGCCACAAAAACAACAATGTATAGCAAACTGTTCAAAATAAAAACTTACTCATATAGTATGAAACAAACAACAACAAAAATGCTATACACACAATTATGTTCATTATGTTATCTTGCACAGACTCTGCTTTATCATTCTACATATGTGTTTCGTATGGGCGCTACAAAAACAACTATGTATAGCAAACTGTTCAAAATAAAATCTTGCTCCCATAGTATATTTGCCTTTATGAATGTAAAAAAATGTACGAAACATTCACATTTTTCATGTTGTTTTGTATTTTATCTTGAAAACTAAAAAAATTAGAACAATACTATAAAGGACAGTACTAAAGAGAACACTTTGATAAATGTTTTTGTATAAAAATATTAGTTTTCAGTTTGCGGGATGCTGAGATACAGACCTTTGAAGTTGAAATTTGCGTCAAATTTGCGTTTGGTCTTGAAAATGTATAGGCATTTTTCGTCTTTTTACCTTGTTTTCCCATTTATCTCAAAAAGTAAAAATAGTATTAAAAAATCGAATAAGTTAATCTAAAAAGACACTTAACAAATAATTAGGTCAAAAAATTACGGTTTTTGGTGCAC
This sequence comes from Bombylius major, assembly GCA_932526495.1. Lineage (NCBI taxonomy): Eukaryota > Metazoa > Arthropoda > Insecta > Diptera > Bombyliidae > Bombylius > Bombylius major. The sequence goes on along the minus strand of OW052045.1, from coordinate 28,646,474 downwards.
GGGATGCTGAGATATCGTTTCTTGAAAAAAAAATTGTTTTAATTTCCATATATATAAATTGTACATATATAATATGTATTTGTATACTCACGGCCAATTTTGTATTTTTGCACAAAAAAGGATATTTTGTTCTACCTATTTTGAGCTAGGACCTTGAATCGAATTTGGGTGTAGAGAGAGGACCCTTCAATGAAGGAATTGGTTAAATTTCAAGGTCCTAGTTAAAAAAGATCATATTCAAATTAAGGGCCAAAGTCCGAGTGTATACATTTGTACACCAGGCCAGACAATCCTAGGGTTAAAAGTCTACCTCAAGAATGGTTTGGAAACGGCTTGAACATTTTAATATTCATTAAAAATTTGAACAAAATAAGGGCGAAATTTTGTTCTTCGAACAGGGCGAAAAATTAGGTTGGGGCGGCCCTGGTTATATGTACATACATATACATATAATACTTAGTTATAAAAAATAGAAAATTATTATATAATTAACTATACATACATACCTACCTACCTAACCTATGTAGTTATATTATCAATGAAATATAGAAATACATATTTTACATTTTTTGAATTTGAAATTTTAAAAAAGTATTTTTGAGAATAATTGTGTACTTTGTAATCTGCATATAAATATTTTTGAAATATTTAACGATTTACCAACTATGTACTTACTCACTACTGTTTTAATTACTATAAACATAAAATTGTAAAAAAAAAAAAAAACTAAAATTAAATTTTATTTTAAATATTGTGCAGAATAAGTTTTTGTAGTTTTAATGCTACATAGATTAAATAAAGTATGTAACTTATTATTTAAAAAATAGCAACAATGTGTTTTCATATAGGTACTGGTGAGATTTCTTTCTAAGATAAAAAACTTTGGCCATTGCATAGGAAAGAAATGATATTTAATATGTTATAATTATGTACTCTTCTATTGTTTTGAAAAAGTTTTTATAAAATTCTATAACTGAAATACCATTAACATACCTTTTTTTTTCATCTTTTGGCATTATGTTTTGTTTTTAAAACATATTTCTTGAAATTATTGTTTGTCCTTGTTCAAAATAACCACTTCGATTCTATTAAATTTTTTTTCGAAACAACATAAACTACACATGCACTAATCTTTGAACGTTGATTAAACAAGGTAAAACATGTATTCCGTTCAAATTTTTTAACACGATTTTTGCTTTAGAATTTCTTGTTTATCACTTCAGCACTCCTTAGTCTAAAATAACTATTTTTTCTTTCTTTGAATCACTTTATTTTTACACTCCTGAATTTTTCATAATTTTATAAACTTAATGCTTTAAATGAAATGACAAACATACTATGTATGCCTATGTATATAAAAATGTGGACGAGAAAACTAAGTAATTACAAACTTGATTTTTTTGATTAAGTAGAAACTTGCATTTATTATCCTATCAATAAGCAATATCCGTAACCTTAAAGTATGGTAAAGGTAAAACAAAACTTCTTTAATTTATATTATTTACAAATTTAGGTGTAATGTTTATATTGTATTACTACATGACAGCAGCCGGTTGGTAGAGTAGTAAAGCGTTGCCAGGCCAGTTGCCACTTTGATAAATTTATTATATCCAACTGACCTAAGAAATACAACCTAGCAGCGACATCAACAGCAGCAGCGAAAGAGGTTAGCAATCACGTTAATCAGCAGTTTGCGATTAAACTTCGCAGCAAAGGAATTGTCTATGAAACTAAATATTGTTTTAACGTTAAATTGAAAAAACTCAAGTGAAACATTTTATAATAAAAAATCATAAAAAATCGTTTTGGAAAAAAAAACATATTTTGCATATAGATTGTTTATTATCAATTGTTAAAAATTTTTATTATCATTGATACATATTTTTTCAAATAAACTTTAAAAGTAACCATGAATCTCTTTTCATAATTCTTTAAACTTAATGCTTGTTGAAATGACAAACATACTATGTATATAAAAATGTGGACACTAAAACTAATCACATAATTACATATTTGATTAAGTAGAAATTTGCATTTATTATCAATAAACAATATCCGTAACCTTTAAACTACGGTAAAACTTCTTTTATTTTCATGTGTATATTTTTTAATTTATATTATTAACCCGGCCCGGCTTTTTCACATGTAATTTATTACAACTTTAGGTGTAATGTTTATGTTTATATGTTTAATGGTAAATAAAATAGGAAGGTATGCTGAAAAAGCGGTTTTAACCTAAAATAAAAAATATCGGTTACAGATGACGTAGCTGCGAAGAATTTTTGAATTTTTAGAAATATAAACTGTTTTACGTTCACAATAATTATATGATTATTTATTTATTTCATTAATACAGAATGATTTTTATAATAAAAATATTGCAATTCTTACTAATAATAACACAAATACTTATACTACTGTACTTTAATAATACTTATGTACTTGTATAATTTATTAATATTAACAAATTATTAAAGTGCAGTAGGTATTAATTATTTACCTGAAAGGTTTATAATTTTAAAATGCTAACATTTCTTTTTGGTGCTTCTGTAACTAATGTATATACACAACTTTGACTATGACAATCTTTTATCACATGTTTTCAAGCATGAACAATACAAGCAATTTTAACTTTTTGGAAAATGTGGAGAAAGCATATTTAAATCTGTTAAATGTATGTGTGATCCTTGATGATTCTTCATCATTATTATTTAAATGTACTTGAACCACCATCATCACCAATTATAATTTTATTATTATTTATTTTTGACTTTATAGGTTTTATACAATTATTTTTATCATTCATTAATTCACTATTTTGTGGTATGTAATGCATATTTTTACAACTTTTATTTTTTCAAGATCAATTTAGATACTTTGAAATTTATATGAAAAAAAAATAAACATTTAAATATTTATTTGACAACATTTACATTAACAATAATAATAATAACAATTATTTCTCATGTATGTATTCAATACATTTTACTGGTTTCACATTTTTTTCAGATGGAAATCTGAAAAATATAACTTTTTCTTTTGTTTTTCCTGTATAATTTTTACAGGACATCACCACACATTTAACCATTTTAATAGATTTTTTTTTTTTCAATAATATATAGTCAATTATAGTCACTAATAAACGAAAAAAAATCTCCGCCATATTGCTTTTCAGCATACCTTCCTATTCTATTTACCATGATGTTTATGTTGTATTACTACATGACAGCAGCCGGTTGGTTGGTAGAGTAGTAAAGCGTTGCCAGTTGCCACTTTGATAAATTTATTATGCTCAAAACTGACCTAAGAAATACAACCTAGCAGCGACAGCAACAGCAGCAGCGAAAGTGGTTAACAAACATGTTAAACTGATGAAAAAAACTAAACAACCACGAAATCATTTTGTCAGCATCAGTTTTTCCATCAGTTACACATACACATTATCATTTCAATTGACAGTTATGCAAAAAACTCAGTTTAAATGATGTGTACCTCACTTGCGATTAAATCTTGCAGCAACAGCAACAACATTTTTTGAATCATATTATAAAAATGTTGTCGCTGCTTAAAAGATGGCTGTGGCTACATTACAAAACAAATTTTTCGGATTAGCTATGTATACATTCTCTATAATGTTATTAATAATTATTAAATGTAACGACACTGGGTAAAAATGAACTCTTCCATAAGCGCTGTGGTGCAAATAATTAATGGATAAAGTATATATAGGTGCTTATTATGATTTTCGATTCGTAGGTTGATCAAAGAATCTTCTTCGATTCGACTGAATTTAATTTCGGTATTATGTAACTCAATCAATCGAACCAAAAAGCGTTGTCATATACACATTGGATACAAACGTCATTATCGTGAATTATTGTGTATATTTTCTTTGAATAATTTTTCAGCTGTTAAAATTTGAAGATACATATTATTGTAAATTGTTTTAAGTTACTAATAACATTTTTTTAAAGTCGGGTTAACTAAAAGTCGACTTTAAAAACTGAGTATGCTATTTTACAAAATATGTTGAAGATTTTATTTTTACAAGTATGTATTCGTTTACCGAACTTCAATGCATACTCAGTTTTTAGAGTCGACATTTGTTAAATTCGATGTTTAAAAAATGTTATTAATAAGGCAAGTATTTTATTGTTTTACGTTTAGTATTGGAAAATGTTCTTGAAAGAGCCAATATAGTGCAACAAGAGAATGGAGGGCATTTGAGAAATATAAGATTTCATATTTAGGTGTAAAAAATTTCCAAGAATTATATTTTCATAAAAAGTAGAAAAAATTGAAAAATAATAATTATTTCAAAAGTTATTTGTGTTTTAGATCGTTCAGTCTTATGTGGGCCACCCTGTATATAAAAATATATTGAAATAATTTTTCTTTTTCAATTTACCTTTAATTAAAAATTAGGTTGAATACAAAACATTAAACTCTATGTGAGCTCCAAAAATTATATAATTTAATTTATCTGTGAAACTCCAAACTCCTGTGTTTTATAAGAACTGATAAAGTGAGCTGTGCTCATTTCAGTTTCACTCAGCTCACTTATCTTTTTAAGAATAGACTCACTTTAAGCACAGAGCAGGATATACAGGGTGATTACGTTACGGTGTCCGACCGGGAAACTACGGATAGGTCTCGGCGAGGGGAACAAAAAATCGTATTGGTGGGGGGGGCAATCTCAACGGTTTCGGAGTTAGAGGGGGTTAAAGATTTTTGGTACTTTTTTCATATTTTACCCTATAACTTTTTACAAGGGCACGCTAGGCTCACTAACTCTTTTACATAATTGTGAAGGACTTCTGTGCCTTTCCATCAACATCTTACCTGCTGCTGTGTATTCGACCATTCAGAAGTTATAAGGCCTCAAAACCATAATTTTGTCATTTTTTCACAGATTTTTGGACTTTAACCCTACTTTACTCTAAAAAGGCTTAAATTAACCCTCATTTTTTATTGCAGAAAATGAAGGCTCAATTAATTCTACATCGGTTTGCTATCTTCATTTTTTTTTAAAAATGCATAGTTTTCGATATATTGAGGAAGACCTCTTAAAAGATCTGAAAATATTAGTCTGAAATTCATTATATTATTGGACACGTGCTTTTATTACAGTGTAAATTGAAAATAGGTGCTTGGAATGCTAGTTTTCAAGTGCAAATATATCGAAAACTATGCATTTTTAAAAAAAAATGAAGATAGCAAACCGATGTAGAATTAATTGAGCCTTCATTTTCTGCAATAAAAAATGAGGGTTAATTTAAGCCTTTTTAGAGTAAAGTAGGGTTAAAGTCCAAAAATCTGTGAAAAAATGACAAAATTATGGTTTTGAGACCTTATAACTTCTGAATGGTCGAATACACAGCAGCAGGTAAGATGTTGATGGAAAGGCACAGAAGTCCTTCACAATTATGTAAAAGAGTTGGTGAGCCTAGCGTGCCCTTGTAAAAAGTTATAGGGTAAAATATGAAAAAAGTACCAAAAATCTTTAACCCCCTCTAACTCCGAAACCGTTGAGATTGCCACCCCCCCCCCCCCCAATACGATTTTTTGTTCCCCTCGCCGAGACCTATCCGTAGTTTCCCGGTCGGACACCGTAACGGAATCACCCTGTATAGGTACAATGGTCAATGGAAAGGTTAATTGTCAGTACATACAAATATCAGCTAAATTCGTATAATTTTTCTACCTGTTGTGCGGGGTAGTGTGAGAGACGAAAAGCTTCTATCTCTACGAAAAAATATATGAGATGAGAAAACTTTCGCTTATTACTCAGTTATTATTACATATATATGAACCATGGTCCATGGTATAAAGAATAATATGGTATAGTCAAAATAATATGAGTTGGCGAATCTCGCGCATGTCTTACATGTGTTAGTGATTTTCTTGTGTGTACATATACGAAGGAAGAAACCTCTTTCTTAGAATTTACAGCAACAAAAATGTATGTGTGTAAGTATCTTTTCTTCTGCGCATAGTTTTCTAGTATAATACGATTTGGCATCTTTTTTAAATCGAGCTATAAGCTCGCTCATGAAAGCTCTGGCGCCATTAAAGCTTTATTAAATGTCACAAGCATAGAGTACGTCAAGTTAGTAAGTGATTAGAGTAATTAAAATAATAATAATAACAATAATAATAATAAAAGTAATACATATTAAATTATAAAAATAAATGATAATAAGCTTGAAGGTTTAAAAAAACTTTTAAAACATATACTTTTTGAAAATTGATTATAAAGCCTCTGTAACTACGATGATATTCGAGTAAGGATTTGTTCGAGGACGTTTCGGAAGTTTCTCAGTAACTTACTCCGTTCTTTAAATTCATATTTTTCTAATATTCCATCATATTTAATTATTTTCAAGAAAGTGATCGATTCTAGACAGGAAGCATTCTATTCACTCATTCCAAATCCGAAAACCCCATGTAAATCCGTTCACGTTTACTACCCTAAAACTCTTTCCATAATTTCAATTACGTCACGAGGAACACTCTTACCCACAAAGTAAGTGGATAATTAGTATATAAAAAGATATAATAGTTTTGTGGCATTTATAATATTTAAAAAATTTATAATGGTATACTGTAATGTTAAAGGGTGTTATAATAATAATGATAAAAAAACTAAAATTGGAAAAGAAAATGTGCGGTTCCATAGATTTCCCTCGAATAAAGAACTTTGCCAAATTTGGATTCGTTTGTCTGGTAACAAACTAATTAATCCAAACAATGCACGGATTTGTTCAATCCATTTTGATGAAGAAAGTTTCACACTAAAAAGTAGACTTTTGAATTTGCCACTTAAGGAAAAACAACTGAATAAAACTGCCATTCCAAAACTGAAGTTGCCAATTGAAGAAGAAATTACAGAAAGGACAACAAGAGCCATCAAAAGAGCTAGAAAAACTGAAGTGGATAAGATTCTTACTGATTCACAGAAGTATGTATACGTTAGTATTTGTTTTTTTTTTATTGCAATACATATAGATATTCGAATATCCAAATCCATCAGGATCTTGTTGTTACATTTCTAAGTGATTTCTATGAATATTTTGCAAAAACACGCCTCTAATATTAAATTAATTCAGCAGATGTATAAAATTATTTTTTAAATTCAGATACCAGATTCAGAGTCATTCTAATGACATTTTAGTAGATGAAAATTCTGACCCGATGCAATTTGTTGATATTGGAATTCAAACAGAGTGAGTACATTAAAGACGAAGTAGAAAATTTCGATTTAATTTGCAATTTTTTAGAGGAAGTCTTGAATGTGCATTATAATTAAAAATATTTGATCTACAAAAACAACTGAAAGAAAAAGGCAAAAAATTAGAAGACACGAACAAAAAAATGGACATTTTACAAAAACATCATGATGAACTTAAAAACTCATTGACACAAATTTTTACAGAAGGACAAATTAAAAAAATGAAAAATGGTAAACCAGTTAAATGGAGTTTAGATGATATTTCTTCTGCAATAAGTCTATACTCTTCAGGGCCTCGGGCATACAGATACATGCGCAAGAAGAATTATCCTTTACCTGGTCCATCAACATTGAGAACTTGGGCTAAACGTATTAATATGAAACCAGGTCTCCTGACACCTGTTTTAAAACTAATGGAACAAAGCAACTTGAGTCAAATGGAAAAAATTTGCATCTTGTCATTTGACGAGATGAAAATTAAGTCAGAATATGAATATGATAAATCTAATGATAGTGTTTTAAAACCATCAAAATATGTTCAGGTTGTGATGGCCAGAGGGTTAGCTCAAAAATGGAAGCAACCTGTATTTTATAATTATGATTGTAAAATGAATGCTTCCATTTTAAACGATATTATTTCACAATTATACTGTGCAGGTTGTATTGTCGTTGCAGTTGTGTCAGATCTTGGGCCTGGCAATCAAAATCTTTGGCGAGAGCTTCAAATAGGCATAATGAAGACATGGTTTCCTCATCCACAAAATCTGGACAGTAAAATATTTGTTTTTGCGGATGCACCTCATCTAATTAAGTTAGTGAGAAATCACTTTTTGAACAGTGGTTTCTTATTAAATAATAAACTTTTCAATATCAATCCAGTCAGAGAAATGCTTAATATAACAAATGTATCAGACCTCAAAATATGTCATAAGGTAACTGACGCGCATCTCACGGCACGAGGTACTGAAAGACAAAAAGTAAAATTAGCGACGCAACTGCTATCACATAGCGTTTCCTGTGGATTAAGAAGATGTATGGAGCTGGGAAAATTAAATTCTGAAAATGTAATTGACTGCGCTGATTTCATCAAATTAATGAATGATTGGTTTGATGTATTAAATTCAAAAGTACCTAGAATTGATATGAGGGATAGAAAAAGCGCTTATAGTTTAGCAATTGAAGACCAAGAAAACATTTTGAAAGAAGGAGATGAAACTATTTTGAAACTTAGAATACCTACAAAAAAAACTTTGTTGCCTTTTCAAAAAGGCATTCTCGTTAATAACCAATCATTGAGAGAATTATATAAATATTTGCAGGCGAATAATTTTAAGTACATTATAACAAACCGTCTCAATCAGGATGTTTTAGAAAATTTTTTTAGTCATATTAGATCTAAAGGAGGATTACATGACCATCCGACATCACTACAATTCAAGTATAGATTGAGATCATACTTGTTGGGTAATTTAAAGTCATATCCTTAATTATTTTTGTGTTTGTGCTGTCTTGCTTTTGATTGGCTTGTCTTGGGTCATTCTTTGGAATTTTCAAGTGCAGATCAAATATTTTTTCTTCTATTTTTTTTCATTCGAACATTGAAAAAGACGAAGACTTTTCATTACCACTCAACTGGGTGGAGCTAGAAGAGTCCACAAAGCCTACAATTACTCAATCTTTTCTTAATAGTGTTATGAGAGATCTAGATGAAATCGATAATGAAGAACCAGAAGAGGACAAATTTGACGAAATGCATTTAGATGCTATCGAAAATTTAGCAGGATATATAATAAAAAAATGCAAAAATGATTTAGATTTAAACTCAGTTATATCCCAAGAAACAACTTCATTTTCTTGGGTAGATGAAAGATCAGAAGGAGGATTCATAAAACTTTCAAAGTTATTTTTAAAAGAAATAGAAAAATTAGAATTAATTTTTGAAAAAGTTAATAATCAAAAAATTAAGGTTCGGTCCGCATATTTGAAATACTTTTTAGAAATATCAAAAGATGTTAAACTAAATGATAAGGCAAAAGAATTATTTTTTAGGTGTAGGACTTATTTTAGAATTAAAAACCTTAATAATTGTACTCGTGTTAGTGGACTAAGTAATAGGAAAAATAAAAAATTTCAAAAAATTTGTACGTTAAAGAATGGTTAATTATTATTATAATTATTATTTTTTTTTTTTTTCAAATCTACACATAGCTTTATTGTGTATGATTATTTAAAGCTCTAAATACTCTATCCCTGTGACGTCACACGAAAGATTTTAAATGCTATCGAGTATACCATGTTATTCTTTATACCATGTATATGAACAATGTACATACTCACCAGAGGTGCCAACCGTACCTTAATTATCGTTTTCGTACCGTAATTTTAGTGGAAAAAAAATTGAAAATCATCGTATACGATAATTATCGAATCGTACCGTAATTTTTGATTACCTCTTTGCCTTGAATAAACACTATAATTATATGATATGTGAATTCAAACTTAACCCACATGAAATATGAATACAATAATTACTGTGCATATTTAAATCTTGGCAACTCAGAACCTGACCATTTTGAAGTATGCAGATGATTGATGATCAGTTTAGACGTCTTGTTATTTCTGGTGATATTCGAAATATTGTCAATCACAAGGATGACGCTGAATTGTTTTGGAGTCAAATAAAAGATATCACAGATTTGAGTGGGAAAAAGCCGTACAAAGAGTTATGTGATTTTATTTTTGAATGTTTTTTATATCCTCATTCGAATGCATCTTGTGAACGGATTTTTTCAAGGATAAACTTGGCTAAAACAAAATTAAGGAATGCTATGAATACAGATGCAATTGAAGCAATTTTATTGGCAGAACAAAGCATTAAAATCAATGACAGCGGTAAAATGAATAATTAAAATTTTGAATTGCAATATCACAAAGGACATAAGACTACTAAAATTTATTTAAATCAGTCAAATTTAATTTTTTTTTCTTTAAGTTTTTGTTTTGTTTTTGTTATTTTTTTAAAATCGAAAATTGTTATGAATTCAAAAATCTGAATTTTCACTTATGTTATGTACCATAATCGTACCGTAATTTTTAAAAGCAAATACGATAATTTGCTGATCAAAGGTTGGCAGCTCTGATACTCACAGAAAAACAGATATTATTCATCGTCTTAAAAAATTTTTACTGCATACATTAAAATATATTACTGTAAATTCAACACAGCCTAAAATATACGTGTTAAATGTTGTGCATGACTAAATTTAGGTATCATTATGACAATTTGTAAAATCATTTTGTGTTATTTGGCAATGCTGTAATTAGGTAAAATTGACAATAAGGAAAAATAGTACAGTCCACATTAAGGTCGATTCACACATTTCAGGTCAGTCTCAGTTCAGTCTCAGTTCCGTCACGTCAGTCACAGTTCAGTTTCAGTCGATTTATATTCACACATATCAGGTCAGTCTCAGTTCAGTCTTCGTTCCGTCACGTCAGTCACAGTTCAGTTTCAGTCGATTTATATTCACACATATCAGGTTAGTCTCAGTTCAGTTTCAGTCGATTTATATTCACACATATCAGTTCAATGAGTGTGTGAGTTAAAATATTATGTAAAGTTGTGAGTTAAAAAATGGATAAATTTACAGTAAAAGAGTTGTGTATAATTGCAATTTTGTTGGGTGAAATGGTATCTTTAAATTTGCTATCCATATATTTTTTATTTGATAAATCGTACAACACAGTATTTTCCCGTACTTTTTCAATTAATTTTTCGTCAGTAGACATTTTGCTCACATAAAAAAATACAACCTACCTCAACAATGTACAAAAAAAAGACTGAAAGCTATCAGAATTCCGTCAGTCATTTCAAAAAATAACGTTGACGACGATATCGGAAATCTCTGACACCGAGAAATTCTGACTGATCGGTGACTGAACTGAGACTGAACGGACATGTGTGAATATGTACATATGAACTCCATACAATAATACCATCCGAATAATCGGAACTGAGACTGACCTGAAATGTGTGAATCGACCTTTAGTTTGTAGAATGACTCGGTCGCCATTCTAGACTTAGCATTTTTCGGTTCAATAAAGGTTGAAAATTAAAGATAAACGGTCTTTAATTTAAAACCATCGGTCATCGGTACATTTCATGAAAAACATTTTCGTCCTTCTGTAGCCAAATTATAAGAATTGTAAACGGATTACAAGAATAAAGTGGGATTTAAAAAGATATTTCAAAACAATTATTGCACCGCGGCTCAACAAACTATTTATTTGATAAGAATCTACAAATTTGTAGAACATTGCAATTTGATATTTTTAGTAATTTGGGAGATTTAAGGAAAAATTGATTCTCAGTTTTATGTTACTTAATATCTATTTATCACGTTTTTTCTTTGATTTATGTTGCTCATAGATATTTAATATATTCGGTGAAAATAAAGCCAAGGATCTTTTCTACATTTCATTAGAACATAATTTTCATGTAACTTTAATCATAATTTAGTGATGATTGATTAAAAGCAATAATTTGTCATGTCAATTTGGTACGCTCAACACATACACTAAATCAGCATTGTGATTTGTGTCTTGGTACTATAGTAGTCGTTGGTTCAGGGCTTTTGATATACATAGATGGTTTTAACATTACACAATATATATTATATAAGAGTGAATAAGCACGATGGTCAAACTTCTGTGTAGGTGTTCATCAACTTCATTGTTTCACGGATGCATCACAAAGGGCTTATTCAGCGGTTGGTTTATCTGCGTACGGTTACACCAGATCAACAGGTTATCGTTCGAATAATTGCTGCAAAAACAAGGGTTTCACCACTTAAAGAACAAACAATCCCGAGATTAGAGTTATGTGCTGCGCAACTAGGAGCCAAACTCTTGCAAAAGGTTATGAAGATATTCACTCTTTGTGAAGTCTATGCTTGGACCGATTCACAAGTAGTATTAGCTTGGTTATCAGACACGTTAAAAAAATGGAAATGTTTTGTAGCTAATCGAATAAATCAAATCAGGTCTATCATACCATCAGTTCAATGGAATTACGTTGCTTCGGCAGATAATCCAGCGGATTGCGCCTCAAGGGGCATACGTGCTAACAAACTATAAATAAAATCATGTAGCGGAACGGACCTACATTTCTACATCAACTTGATTTTCAATTGGCTGAAGGAATAAAACTTGAAAATTTTGAAGCTCCTGAACAAAGAATCATACATTTTGTTGAGACAAGTGATGGTACAGAAATTTTGAAAAGATTTTCTTCATTTAGTAGAATGGTGAAGGTAATTGACTGGTTTTTTAGATTTATCAACAACGTAAAACAAAAAAACAGAAATTATGAATCCATTCTCAACGCGGATAAACGAAATTCAGCTTTGTATCGGTGCATTAAAATTAAACAACAAAGGCAACATTTTCCAAAAGAAATAGAAACATGCAAAAAACAGCGAGAGTTACCCAGCTCTAGTAAATTGTTACTTTTAGATCCTTTTCTAGACGACAGCCGAATTTTACGAGTAGATGGTCGCTTACAGCAAAGACGATTCATTTTTGTACTGTTTGTGAACGATATGCATCTAGAACTTCACAACAAAAAATGGGTAATATACCTCATCCACGACAAGAACCTGAAAGAGCTTTCGCCAATGTCAGAGTCGATTTCGCAGGTCCTTTCTATATATTACCTAGAAGGGCAAGGGGAACAAACGTTCAAAAGGTTTATGTATCATTGTTCGTCTGCTTGGCTACACGTGCTCTGCATTTAGAATTGGTATCGTTTAATAGATTCACTGCTCGAAGAGGATTACCAAAACATGTATATTCTGACAATGGTATTTCGTAGGAGCAAGCAGAGAATTGAAAGAACTTTACCAATACTTTACAAAAATCCAGGTTAGGGATCAGTTTAATAATTTCTTTTTAGATAATGACATTCAGTGGCACTTCATCCCACCAATTGCTCTTAACTTTGGTGGGGAGGCGGTAGTTAAGAGCATGAAACATCATTTGCGGCGCACTATCGGAAACAGTCATTTAACAATGGAAGAATTCTCCACGCTCTTATGTAAAGTTGAAGCTATATTAAATTCAGAGTAGGAAGAATAAAAAAAAATTTTTTCACTCACGAATGATAAAAAAAAAAGAATTTTATTTTTCACTCACTCATGAATTTTATAACTTTGTTCTCAATATCGTTTCTTTTCATTCGTGAGTGAGCATAAAAAAATTGAGAATCAAAAATAATTATCATTCGTGATATTTATCACTAGTGATAAATTCGTGATAAGAATTGGTATAGCTCGATTTAAAAAAGATACCAAATCGTATTATATACTAGAAAAATATGCGCAGAACAAAAGAAACTTACACACATGCATTTTTGTTGTTGTAAATTCTAAGAAAGAAGATAGAAATAGAAAGAATACATAATGAATTTTTTATTTCTATTCGTTTCTATTATTTTTCATTCGTGAAAATAAACGATATGGAAATAAATTTTTCTTTACATTCATGAATGAAAAAAATTAGTATATCTACAGAAATATTTTTCATTCTTTATGAGTGATAAGAATTTGTAATTTAAATATCATTCGCGAATGATAAAAATGGTAAAAAATATTTATCATTCGTGAATGATAAAATTGGTGAAAAATTGAATTTTTTTCATTTGTGAATGATATTTTCCGCACTCTGATAAAAAGGAAAGAATAACAAAAACATTATGTACGTCTTGTAACATTCCATTACGCAATATGTGCTTTGCGAAATATCACATGTAAAATGTAAAGAGAAATTAAGATTTAATAAAAATAAAAATAAAAAGATATTATACAATATTTGTTTATTAGTTTTCTTTTGTTACTGTTGGGACATATGTGTTCCAACAGAAAGTACTGTTGGGACATACCCCATCCCAGGACGATTTCTAATCCTGTAGGAATTTATTGTTTTTAAGTGCAACAAATAACTTTATTCGATGTCTAATAATCTCGAAAATAATCATCACATCTTTTATAACTTTAAAAAAAAATTCATATTGAAAGAGTTAAGACAGTACGACGCGACAATGGCCCTTATTGTGATTTTCGTCAAATAGCGTTCGATTTCAGATTTTGGTATTATGATTTTCGATTTTTTTCTTTTTGTTCGATTAAATCGAACAGCTGTTTCGATCACTTTTTTACTGACGAAACGCAATTTGCAATACGAAAAATATGAAAAAAAGATGGATATTTCAAAGAAAATGTAACTTTCAATGTTTTAAATGTAATAATAATACTAATTAAATGTGTTTTTATTAATTACTCCACACATTAATTATTATTTTAATAAGAAAAATACGGTAATAAGAAGCAATTAGAAGAGCTTGTGAATATCATGAAAATTCTGACATAAATTAATTTTTCTCACAGAAATCCCCAAAATTATTACAAAACAATAAAATACTTGCCTTACTAATAACATTTTTTTAACATCGAATTTAACAAATGTCGACTCTAAAAACTGAGTATGCATTGAAGTTCTGTACACGAATACATACTTGAAAAATTAAAATCTTCAACATATTTTGTAAAATAGCATACTCAGTTATTAGTAACTTAAAACAATTTATTCCAATATCTTCAAATTTTAACAGCTGAAAAATCGTTTAACGAAGAAAATATTCACAATAATTCACGATAATGACGCTTGTAACCAATGTGTATGACCCGTGCAACCTGTCGTGAAGTAACTTTGTCCAACTATATAGATGTTTATAGATATTGCACGATATTTAACGTTATTCAAAAACATACAAAGAAGCTTCACGTTCTTTATAGATCTTTATAGATATCTAAATCCTGCTCTCAGGAGAATTATATTGCAGAGAGAGAAGAGAATTATTAAAATATTATGATATACATCTTTATCGATCCTTAACGAAGATTAAAGGGGAATATAGTACAATAAAGGCGAATAAAAATATCGACGATAACGAGATTCAAAGGCAAAATCTATATTGATCGTTATCGATTTTCAAAGTATTTCAAAGACGGACAACGATCTATAAAGAATCTTCAAGAATGGTTATCGGTCTTTAAACGAACAATTTATATTTACAATAAGCTCTATAGTCGGTATAGTGATGAATGGTGCAATGCAAAGAGGATGGCTTTACACACGAAGGTCCGTAGTTCGAATCTCAAGAGTGAATTTTTCAAATTGAATTGTTTTTATATAATATAAATAAATATAAAAAAAAGCACGAAAAAAAATGAAAAAAACAAAAAAACAAAAAATTTATGGTCTATAAATTCCGATAAAGATCTTTATCGAAATCTTTTATAGCTGACGTCGAATTTCGTGATTAAAATCGATGTCGATCTTAATCAAAACCTTAGTTTTTTCTATAAAGACCTTCACGCAAATCTTTATAGTTCTTTATAGCTAGCTAAATAGCTTGGTTGCACGGGGATGCAACGCTTTTTGGTTCGTTCGATTGAGTTACACAATACCGAAATTAAATTCAATCGAATCGAAGATTCTTCGATCAACCTACGAATCGAAAATCACAATAAGCCCCAATATTAAAAATAACTGACGAAGTTGAGCATGACGTACCAACTGACAATCCACTATACCTATCCTATGAATTACATCAAATTCAAGCATTATTTGAAAACTTTAAACCAAAATTAGTTAAAAGATCTTTCGATTTTATAGGCTCCGCCTGGAAATGGATCGCGGAAAACGATGATTTTATTATCATTTAAGATAAAGTTAATAATGTTTTAGTTAACAATAATAACCAGGTCGTGATAAATAAACTACTTAACGATAGGTTAAAAAATATTACCAAAATTACAAATAAAATACAGAAATTTGTTAAAGATGATTATTCAGTAAAACAAGAATTCATATCTAGTTTACGAAACAAAATTAAATTAATCGAAGAAGAATTAATTAATATAAATTATGCTAAAACTGGTACAATTAATTGAATGATGCTGTCTAATAAAGAAATAAAATTAGCAACTAATGTTTTATAGAAAGAAAATCTCCCTTATACCGCATAGTACACCTGAAGAAGCTTTACAATTCTCTAATGTTAAAATAATATCAAATAGTTTGTCATTACTTTATATTGTAAATATTCCAATTACAACTAGTGAAATTTTTCAAAAATTGGTTATTAAACCAGTAAAAAGATAAAATGCAATTATTGACATTGAAAAAAGTAATATTTTAAGACATGAAAATAAGATTATATAGTTTAATTATTTGTAATCAAATGAATCTAATAGATATGTATTAGCAATACGTCATGTATTGCAAATTTGTTAAGAAGTTAAAATTAATGGTTTACAAGTACCTATTATACATGGTGGAAAGATATATAAGGTGAGCTCTTACAAAATGAGAACTGCTGTATTGACGTCACAGTTTGTACCAGACAAAAAAGCTTTGTATTGTAATACTCATAAAATGATAAAAATTGTTATGATTTCAAGTTATAAATTAATTTTTTGATTTTCTTATTTTTTACAAATAAATTAATATGCATATTTCTGTTTCGTTCTTCATGTAAGATATAAACCTAAATTTAAAATTGTTCCATTAGATTTTTCAAACTGTTTGTTTACTATAAGGTGTGTTTGTTCTGATAATTTATTCTTCATGTTTTTAAGTTCTTGTTTTAAATCATAAACTTCTTATTGAGCCGTGAATTCTAAATTACCTATTTCGCATAAAGTTAAGTAAAGCCTAAAGTGCCCCTGTGAAAAGTTATAGGGTAAAAGAAAAAAAAAGTACCAGTAATCTTTCCTCCCTCTAACTCCGTAACGGTTGAGATTGACCCCCCATTCATACAATTTTTTGTTTGTCTCGCCGTGACCTATCCTTAGTTTTCGATCGGACACCTAAACTGAATTACTAGTGATGACATAAACTGTGATTTTCAAAGAGCAGAGCAAACTGTGATTGCTCTTTTCAAATCACAGTGATTGAAACCTGTGATTTAATCACAGACTGCTATTTTATATTTTATAGTGATTGCTCTTTTTCTGTGACTGTGATTTGTGAATACTCTGTATAATTCACTAATCACTACTATACTAGTATGTATACTAATTTGAAATAGTGATAGATATAATAGCAGATGAGCAGACTGCGATTTTATTTCTTTCTTTTTTTTTTTTATTCTTTTAGATTTTTTTTTTAACCAGAACATGTTTGGTACGTATACATGCGATATTCATTTATCTTCGAAATTACTTTTGACTCGAAATTTAAATTTTGCGGGCAATATTATTATAAACAGATGATACACATATGTATGTACTACAAAAATTTCTGTCTGCTTTTTATTTCAAACCAGGTTCGAATCGAATACAAACGTATGTATACTTATATATTTCAAAAATCGCAGTCACTGCTCTGCTCTTTATATCTAAGTATACATACTTTTTTAAAATAAAATCACAATAGCAGCCATGAGCATGAATCGCAATCACAACCATGAATCACAATCACAACCATGAATCACAATCACTGCTCTTTTTTTAAAGAGCAGTCGACTGTGATTGCTCTTTTAACAAACCTGTGATTTAATCACAGGTTTTAAAATCACATAACATCACTATGAATTACCCTGTATAAGCAAAAATAGTACACATCATTATAAAGTTAAATTGAATAATAAAACAAACAAAATGTACGCACTCTGAATTCCAATATTAATGCCAAATGTTGATGGTTCCAAATTTTCAGGATTTTCTTCAATATCTTTACAACTTTTAAAACTAAAAAAGTGCGATGAAAACTGTGAAATCAATAAACAATATTATATAAGTCATGGCACTTTTTTTCCATCCGTTTAGTCCTTTTGCTAATTGTAGGATCAGGCTGAGGACACAAACTTTTTATTTTAATACCGGTACTTAAAAGTCTATTTTTAATGTTTAATTTTCTTCTGAGAAATAAACAAAACACACTTTGACACTCAGATTTGTATTTTTTATCATCGCATTTTAAAATCCATTGTTTATTTAATTCTGCACTACACTTCATATTTCACCTTTTTTTGAATTATTTCTACAACCACTAACACTACACCAAACCATATTTTTTAATATTACAAAAATATAATAATAATTAAAACAAATGAAAATCCCTAACATGGTACAAACGTCTACGTCACAAACTTTTAAAATGGCGATTCAAGAAGAAGATAAGAGCTCACCTTATATATCTTTCCACCATGCTATTATAGAAGAAATTCCCCTGGCTTACTTTTGTTTAATGATTTTAAAGGATGTTGCGACAGCAGATATGCCCCTAATTTTATGTCTATATATTTTCGTACGCCACTGTATTATTGCAGACGGTTGTACACATAATTTTTAAAATGTTTAAATTGTACATTTATTGGAAATTTTCAACAAAATATTCCAATAAATGAACTGTGAGTTTTATTTCCGTTGCCCACGCGCAACATAAAATTTAATCTTGTTTTGTTCAAAATTTGAACAAACATTTTTTTTTATAATCTCATGGATTATTTAAAATCACGCCACTTCGAGAATAATCTTAGGTAATTTTTTCTAATACATAAGATTATTCCAACATTTCTCAAATATTCTTATATTTCTATTCTCTCATCTTTTTTTTTACACACTATCAAACTATTATGTACTTCAGTGTATTTACTATTATTTAAATACACTATATAAATTCCTCACACATTTGATTTATTCTTATATAAATCAATGTGTATGAAAAATCAATAATATATCACATGATCCATATAAATTGCATTATGACCTATTTACTTATGTAAATAGCATAAGGTAATTTC
This sequence comes from Bombylius major, assembly GCA_932526495.1. NCBI lineage: Eukaryota > Metazoa > Arthropoda > Insecta > Diptera > Bombyliidae > Bombylius > Bombylius major. The sequence continues at coordinate 28,627,377 of OW052045.1, read as the reverse complement.
AATTTCAAATCCACGCACACTGAATCAATGTGCGAAAATGAGATCACATTACTCACCAAAAATTACTCATTAAGTTATATATGGAAATGGAATATGCGTTAATGTATAGTGATGATTTATGTACCTTAAGTACATAATATCCAGGAGTTAATTTTTCCGCTCTAATCACTATTCACTACCCCATAGCAAATGTGCAATGGGATTAGCACAAAACCTACTACAATAAAAGCCTCGAACAGGAGTTTTGTATACATTAGTAAGAAGTGCCATGTTTTGAAAATAAAGCAGAAAATATATTAGAAAACATATTTCATGAATTTAACATGAATTCAAACACAAATGAAAACATTCTTGAGGAATTAGATTAGATTAGATTAGAGAACCAGCCTAGAGGTGGGATGTTTTTCCTATGGTCTGCGACCCGTTTGGATCTTTTGTAATACCCTACCGCTGGTTTTGACTTAAAGTTTTAGGGCCTTGACAAAACCGAAGACTTTTTTAGGTGTTATGTGCCATCTTTCGTCCGGTGTAAGGCACATTTGGTCCATATGCTCAAGCCTAGGCGGTATTACGCCTTTACACCGGCAAAAGATGTGCTCGAGGTTTCCGCTTCTTCTATCTACAATTTTGATTTTCCCCTATTCCCATCTTTGTTAGATGGTATCTTAGAGGACAGTGTCCAGTGAAAAGTCCCACAAGTGCCCTTAATTCATTTTTCAGAAGCTTTAGCAATTCCAGCCAGTTATTCTTTCAAAGTGGTGGTGCAGTCCCAGACTAGCTTTGAATCTATCATTTGTGAACTAATAGCCTTCAATGCTGCCTGGCTGTCCGACATGATATAGATCCTTGCCTTTCTATATCCCATATTGAAACATTTCCTGGCACATAGTTTTAAAGCATTTTATCTCTGCTTGAAAGATCGTTGGAGTTTTCCTACAACTCCAACTCCATTTCCTTGCTCAGTTTTGGATCCGTCAGTATACCAAATAACCAAGCCTTCCTCGAAAACTTGTACGCCAGTTTTCCATTTTTGTCGTTGTGTCAGTAGAATGTTGTAATTAATACCAAGGTTCATTCTAGCTGGCATAACATCAGAGATATTATAATAGTCATCCATAGATATTGTTTCCAGTATGCTTAGGTTACCTTCAAGATCTGCGGGTTTCAGGTCTTTAGTACCCTGTAGCTTGAGGACAGATCTTACAGCCTCTAAAAAAATGCCATATTATTTCAAGAATTTGAAAATTGTAGTTTTGAAAATGAATTTGTGAAAAATTTTGTTAAGAAAAATAATACATATAAAGTTTTAACTGTAGTCGAAAAAAAAATTTTTTTTTAATTGCTTAATGCATGAAATATCATATATGATGTCATTGAAAATTCTGGTTTTCCCGGGAAATTACTGAAAATATTACATTTTTATGTGAAAGTTTGAATTTATTGAGCATAAATTACCCTAAAAATAGTTTTTTCAATTTAAAAAAAAAGTCATGCATTGAAGGGTTAATGGTGTTGTGACTTGGAGAGCTTCAGCGTTGGATGGAGATGGTCATTTGGTTGTGATCCTCAAATTGATGATTTCTGAAGGTTACTCTATTTGGGATGTTTTTTTTGCATACTGGTTTGTTTCCTTAATCTTTTTTTTCTTTATCTTTTGGGGCTTCCTTTCCTAGCCTCATATGAATCTTTTTTTTTTGAGTTGATATTGCCGGTCCTTTTTATGTTGTTATAACGAACAACTTCCGATAGGGTGTTCCCAAAAGAACCCACCCAGACTGAAGCAGCTGGAACCATGACCGGCTGGGTTCACCCGGAAGTTCCTTTTCAGTTTAATTTTCATTTAAATTAAAAAAATTCAGTTTCATTCTGAAACTGCATTTTTCGTTCTGCAACAAGGACTAGTAAAAATAAACAACAATACACGACATTCAATATGGAACATTCTTGATAAAATTTACAAATACGACAATAGTAGCCCAAAATATAACTTTTGTAAATACTGAGATACCGACTTCTGAAGTATTACCAGCAATATTGCAACCAACATTGAGAGAATGGCAGTACAAAGAAATCCTTTCGCTAAAAGAAATGAAACAATAAAATATCAATAATACAAAACAAATCGAATCCTTGAAAATAGAAGCCAGAATTACGAAATGGACCAGCCTAAGTTTAACAAGTATATTAATTATAATTGCTTTAATGATCATAATACAGAAAAAATTGGTAAGAGGCAAAACAGAAATTACTACCGTAAACCTAATAGCAGCAACTCCTGTTCCATTGCCAACGTTTTTCGAAAATTCATCCTTATAGCAACAAAATTTTTATTGCAGATGAGGACATCAGCATTTGAACGTGGAGGAGTTAAAAACATTCTTTTCCCATAAACCTTATTGTAAAAAAATGCCAGCTTCGCACTTTCTCATGAATGCAAATATTTACACGCAACGTGACTTAGAAAATTTTGCTTATATTCTAGATACACAGGCAGTATATTACAATATTCATATTATATTGAACAATTTTTCTGTGTATCCATAAATATTAGCTTCTATAGTACAGTACAGCTAAATAAAATTGGCAAAGGGGAAGTATGCGTAGTAGGATCTGCGTATCCTTTCCACTGAAATTTCACTGTGATGTAAGCATCACATTTTACAAGAATCCTTCTTGAAAAGAGAAATTCGTATTTTGTTCCTTAGGTAGGAATTTATTATTTACACGGAATTTCCTATTTTAAAAGGATACTTATCATCACTGATCACTCATATTGTTTTTGTTATTCTGTATTTTCTTCACTATCCTTTAAATTTTTTCTTCAGTAGTATGGCATTCGTCATACAAAGAACATCGATAGATGTTGTGTGTGCGATAGATGATCGCTAGTCATTATACTTACTGAGTGGAAGATTTAATCTTTATTTTCTTTTGCTGTTTTCTTCAAAAAAGGGGAAATGAAAGGATATTTTTAATATTTTCAAAATTTATCCCACCTGCGCAACTTTTTGTCAATCTTATTTAGCTGTACTGTAGATAAAACCGTCATATTAATGTTGTATAGATATTTCGTAATAGAACGTAATATACTTAAAACTTATGTAATATCATCTTCCTCATATACCAAAAATCTTATGCAACAACCAAAAAACAACTTTTTAGCCTATCCGACTACATAGAATATGTTGTAGTAATTTTTTTTTTAAAAAGAAGAAGAAGAAGATACATATATTGACAGAATAGCGTGGAGTGATAAAGTAAAAACACCTGACCTGACAGCTTGATATTACATTTTCCAGTGTATCAACCTTAACCCGATATTATAATATACGTCATATTACAATATGTATATTGCAATATGAATATTGTAATATACTGCCTGTGTATCTAGACTATTATGCAATGTCTACTATATTAGAATCATTTTTTCATATTTTTGTAAAAGAATTATTTTGTATAATTTTGTTTGTAAATCACTTATATTTTGATCGCCAAATAAATCAGACGTTTTTAAAATTTTAAAATTTGTTTTTTTACTTAATTAATAAAAATAAATTATTAACTTACATACAGGGTGTTTCCGTTATCACCGACTAAAAGAATACCATAGATAGGTCTCATCGATACAAACAAATGGCCCTATTCCGAGAGTCGTTTCGATCGACAATCGACTATCGACTTCTCAGTCGAGGCGAAAAAAAATTCGTATTCTGTAAACAGATCGCCTCGACTTTAAAATGTTACCATATCAAACACGATTTAGTGTCGATTTAAACTGTCAAAAGTTGTCAAAATGAAATATTTTTGAAAAAATTAAGGTAGTTGTTCAATGTTTTAATTTTATATTTTTAAAAAAATGAGTTTTTTAAAATTTTAAAAATGGAATTTTTTATTGAATATGAAGAAGAAAGAGTTGAAAGAATTAGAAACGAAATTCTTCATTTATTTGAAAATTTCACCCTGTAAATTAATATAAATATATAACTAGAATATAAAAAATTTGTTTATATATTCTTACATTTTAATACCTGCGAAACAACACAACACAACAAAACAAAAATGTCATCTAAACTGATGAGGCGATTGTCAAAACCTACTCGACTCATATAAGTCGATATATCGACTCAAATCGACTCTCGTGATACCAAAAATTTATACTGAGTCGACAAAGAGTCGATTGTCGATTGAAACGACTCTCGGAATAGGGGCAAAAAAATCGTATCGGAGGGGGGGTAATCCCAACGGTTTGGCCGCTAGAGGGCGTTGAAGTTTTTTTTGCTCTTATTCCACGATGTATCCTATACCTTTTTACAGGGGCACTCAAGGGTCACTTTGTCTTAAGAAAAAATATAGAGGACCCTTTGCTCTTTGTAACCATATCTTACTTTTGCCTCTGTTCTTAACTGTTAAAAAGTTAGACGCCTTCAAAATTTTTTTCAAATTTTGGTGTTTAACCCTGTCTTTCTCAAAAAACGCTTAAGAGCCAAATTTAGTGAAATTTTTTTTCGAAAACAACAACAACATCGTCTGAAATGTATTTGTGTCTTCATCAACACAAACAAATAAATTTCTTCAAGTGTTGGTGTACATGATTTGAAAAAATTTCAAACCCAGTTAACCATCGATGATATATATTCCACCTATCTAATCTTAATGTCAACAGAATTTGTTCTCGTGCTCTAAAAATCCAAACTTGATATATCAAAAATACGTTCTAGGTTAACTGGGTAGCGACAATGACCATAGAAACTAATAAGACTTGGCTTTAGTACAAATCTATGAAAATAATTTTTTATTCAAAAATTCGTCTCGCATCCCAGTGAGAGCTTTTATTTTTCAAATCTAAAGCTTTGTTAGCTTAGAGCAAAACCATTATAAACTTCATTTGTAATGACGAATACAATAACAAAACTTTGACGTTACATATTTATTTTTTGACAGTATTTTATGACGTCATACATTATTATGATTGCTTTGATCATGTTTTTCCAAATTTCTGTTAAAAATTTTCATTTTTTACAAATGTATAACAAAAATTAATAATGATTACATTGTTGCCGTTATTTATATTTTTGAATTTTTTTTTATTTGATCAAAAATATATATTTGCTCTGAAAAATTTTTCTTTGAAATATAGAATATTTTTTTTTTCATTCATTCAAAAATTAATAATGATTACATTGTTGCCGTTATTTATATTTTTGAATTTTTTTTTATTTGATCAAAAATATATATATGTATGTATTTGCTTTGAAAAATTTTTTTTTGATATATAGAATATTACAGTATGACCTCTTTAATCCGGACCTCGAAAATCCGAATTATCCAGTAATCCGATTCGATTTTCTGGATACACGTAAGTATTCTGTAGTCCGAAATAATGCCCTCAAGTATTCTATAATCCGGATCATATTTGTTAGATATATTTATTGTGAAGTGAAATTACGAATGTGGAATATGGTCGTTGTGAAGTACCGTAATTCTGTCTGGTTTTTTTTTTTTTCGTGAATAAAACTATTTGATACATACTTCATTGAAGTGCAAAACAATTGTTTCCAATTTAAAGAAAAAGGTTTTTGTGAATATTCTCAGTCTCGAATCACAGAATTTTTCATTTAATTAAAAAATTCTAAACATAAATTGTATATATGCATTATTAATGGATAAATAATTTTCAAAAATAATGATGTTTTATACTGTTAAATACATATCCAGTAATCCGGATAATCGATAGTCCGGATAAGGCCGTGCATTAATTAATACTGTATTTTTTTTCTATTCTTATATTATGACCCTTATTCTGATAGTCGTATCACTTGTTATGTGATGTGATCCTACGTATATGGTATTACCGTATTCGATTTAAGTGATAAACATCGACAAGTGGTGAATATCACAAAATCGATTATTTGTGCTATTCTGGTATTCACATAGAACTGTCATTTTATCTGTTTCAGGTGATTATTTAATCACGGAAAAAATCAAAGTGAAGATGATGAGTTTAAACAAAAGATAAGAAAAAAAAGATACATTCAGACTAAATTTTACTTCTTTTTATGATAATATAAACTTTTTTCACAAAAGCAAGAAAATTCCTAACAGAAAACAGTTTAAAACTTTAGTAAATTTTATTTTTAAATTACACTTAAACTTTGAATAAATAAAAATATTCAAACGAATTTAACGTCAACTAACAGTGTTAACGTTTTTATTTAGAATTTCATATTAAAGTATCACAATATCACATGAATACTGTATACCTCTTTTGAATTTAAGTGATACATCTCGTGATAGTGATCAAAAAGTGATACGAATAGCATAATAGGGGCCTATATAAATATATATAAAGTGATATTCCAATAATCCGAATAATTGAATGCACACGTACCCTCATTCGGATTTGTGAAATATTCGGATTACAGAGTACTATTGAATTATATTAAAAATGAACAAAAAATCATTAACGATGAAAATGTTTAATGTTTTGTGCACGCTTTTTATTAATCTACATTACTAGTAAGGAATACTACACCAGACAAAGTTAAAAATATCACAAAACGGGATATTGCCAGACAGATAACAGTTAGGTATATATAGAAAATATAAAAAAAAAAGAAAAAAAAGCAATGTTTCTCTAATTTTACATCAATTCGGATTATAGAAAACATTCAATTCGAATTATAGAATACATAATAGAGATTTTTTAATTGTTCGGACTATTGGAAATTCGGATTTTAGAGTATACGGATTATTGGAACATCACTGTATGGCTCATTCCATGCATGACGGACGGGACATTGAAGAACATTTTTTTAGAAATAAGAGAACAAAAAAATGTTTTTTAAGTACATACATAGTAAAATAATTAATAGGTTAGAAATGAACAATAGACAAAAAAACATGGTAATATATTATAATATAAAAGAATCGGAAGATATAAAAAATATTTCAATAAATTATTTATTAAATTCCAAATTAGGAATAAACACCTCAGATAAAGAAATTGAAATTATCTAGAAGTTAAAAAAATTACAAAAAATAAAAAGCAATACAATCAGAAAACAAACGGGTTTTAAAATATTATAGAAATTGCAAGAAAATTAAAATGGAATTGGGCAGGTCATATAAGTAGAATGAAGGACCTGGACCAGAGATGGAGGAAAACTACTGAGGAATAAATACAACAAAAGGAATAGAGACCATCAAATAAAAGACTACCACCTAAAAATTTACCATTAAACAGGAGGTGTGAAGTTATATACTTCGAAGAAAAATACTGTTGAATTTATGAGTGTAAAAACGAGTATCATTTCATGTCCTGTCCGTCATAGTCACTTATCGCCCTACATATAGAATTAAAACCAGAATTCTTGGAAAACATCTTCTTTTTCGGTTTGACAGGTCTTTGGGTGGATCATTATTTTTTACATTTAACTGAAATACATTTGAACTATATAAAGGTAAAAAAGAAGAAAGATTCAAAAAAATGTTCTTCAATGTCCCGTCCGTCATGCATAGAATGGGCGAGATATATATTTATATATGTATGTATATAGTATCTAGAGGTTATAATAAAAGAATAGAAAAAAAAAATCCTATATTTCAAAGAAAAATTTTTTCAAAGCAAATATATATTTTTGATCAAATAAAAAAAAATTCAAAAATATAAATAACGGCAACAATGTAATCATTATTAATTTTTGAATGAATGAAAAAAAAATATTCTATATTTCAAAGAAAAATTTTTCAAAGCAAATATATATTTTTGATCAAATAAAAAAAAATTCAAAAATATAAATAACGGCAACAATGTAATCATTATTAATTTTTGTTATACATTTGTAAAAAATGAAAATTTTTAACAGAAATTTGGAAAAACATGATCAAAGCAATCATAATAATGTATGACGTCATAAAATACTGTCAAAAAATAAATATGTAACGTCAAAGTTTTGTTATTGTATTCGTCATTACAAATGAAGTTTATAATGGTTTTGCTCTAAGCTAACAAAGCTTTAGATTTGAAAAATAAAAGCTCTCACTGGGATGCGAGACGAATTTTTGAATAAAAAATTATTTTCATAGATTTGTACTAAAGCCAAGTCTTATTAGTTTCTATGGTCATTGGTAGCGATCATATTGCATGGTAAAATGTGTACATCTTTTCTTTTGTTCTACAGGCTACAGCTAGCATACAGCTGTCATGCTATGCTATGCTGAAGTTGTTATTGTTTCTTCTCAATGGCCAGTACCAGACCTGTCTTCTTTCAGCTTCCCCACTTTTGGATAAAATGTACTACAACTCGCCTTCTGTCTTCAGAAAAAACCGGTTACTGAAGCTGAAAGAAGACAGGTCTGGTACTTGCCAATCATTATTTTCCACACAGTACGTACAATTTTACCTACGTTGAATAGTTTTCATTCTTTTATGAAATCTTTGCTGTTGCCTAATTTTTGACTAATTTGCTAAATAATTTTTAAATAAACGCTATCACTTTGTAAAACTGACAACACAATTATTTTGAACAAACTGTATGAATATAATATCATATCATATAAAAAATTATACTCTTGTAATATAAACGGAAATTCAATTAGATGAAAAGATAAATTAAAAAACAGATTGTATATTGGGGATCTATAATTTCCGGTAGCAAACATTTGAAATAAAAACACCTACAACACCTCTACAAAACTCCCTTCGACAAACAACTTTTTTTTCACCTCAATGGGGCCCTGCTTGGTTCATATGTACCTTGATCCTTGAAAAAAGTAGACATTTTAATTCTTGAACTATTTTCTGACTTATTGCATTTTATTTGACTCAAATCGATGCAATACAGCCTGATATATAATAGTTCAAAGTTAAAAAGTCACATATCCTTCCATGTAAAAATTTAAAAAAATAAAATAACTCGAAATTTTTGAATTTTACATAAAAATTTTTTCATATATTTATAATATTTATATACATACAATACAATGTGCAGCCTAAGTAAACAACATAAGTTTTACATGCTGCTTACGTTACTTTTTATCATCACACATACATACTACTTTACAATCACATTTTTTATTGCATCGCGTTTATAGAGTTTATACTATCTGTGTAACTCTTATTCAATCCTAAATGTATGCAAAAAAAATCCTGTAATGAGAAAAATTAGTAATGAAATTTCATGAAAAATTAATAATTTGTTTTATTTATAATAATTAAATTACGTAACCAATTTCTTTGAAATTTATTTTAAACTTTTTGGAAAAGGTAAAATTTAAATCTTATGAGAAAAAAACATATCTAAACGTTTTAATACATGAAAAATGTGTGAAAAGTTGAGTGAATTTTTGTTTTGTCTGTACCTTCGTAAATCGAATATAAAAAATTTTAAGGATCAAAATTTAAAAATCTGTTTCGCTTAAGCACCACAATTCCCTTCCACCTATCTATATTCAAAATTTAATGAAAATCGGTTCAAAATTGTAGGCTGTAGGCGGTCACTTTGCAGGCCATTTCACTAAATTTGGTTCTTAAACTAACCCTCATTTTTTATTGCGGAAAAATAATGCTCAATTGATTCTGCATCAATTTACTATGTTCATTTTTTCCGAAATATGCATAATTTGGTCGGTGAAAACGGAAACACCCTGTATATAAATGTATACCACACATTTTATACGGATATTTTAAATTTTTTTCTTTCAAAAAGCGATATCTCAGCGGATGTTGATCAAAAACGGTAATTTTTTGACCCTGATATTTGTAAAAAAGCAACATTATATGACATACATTTCTCATATGTATGCATATCAATCCCTTCTAAAAACAACAAAACACAAAAATATACCTATACCTACTAATAAAGTGGAAAAAAATATTTGTAAGATCGTAAATAATATGTATGTGTTGACATATATTAGACGTTTCAACTATGTACATATACATGTTGTACCTTATTAATAGACGAATTTAAGTCCGACTTTAATTTAGTTATAACTTAAAAAGCTTATTTTTATTCAAATTTCTATAGAAATAAGCTTTTTAAGTTATAACTGAATTAAATTCGTCTACTAGTAAGGGCCTTTAGTGTATGAAAGGAGAATTCGTGCATTATTACCTGAATTGAATCAAAGTAATATAATGATCTATACTTTATCCATTAAGTTTTTGCACCACAGCGCTTATATGGACATATTTTATCTTATTTTCAAAATGTATGAAATTTGTATTTCGTAAAAATTTTTTGCTAATAAAGAAAAATCATAATATTTATTTTTTATTAAATTTAATTTCTCACGAATCAAATTATTTTATGTATACACAATTTCATATATCATTTATTTGAAAATTAATAAATTGTAAATTCCAAATTGATTTTTAAAATACAAAAATGATATTACTATAGCATTACATTTTTATGCTTGAAAAAAATTTACGAAAACATAACGGTTCTGTAACAGAAATGCATGTATACAGGATGTTTCACGAAACGTGTGCCATACTAAACGGGGTGCATTTTTATGTTCAAGGTCGAGTTTCCACAAAATTTGCCTATTATTATTCATTTTATTTATTTTATTATTATTTATTATATAAATATATACATATAATATATAAATAGAGTATTATAGTATATAGAGTGAGTATTTATTATAAAATATATTTCTATTGCAAAGGAATATGTATATATGCATACTTACTTATGTATAAATTTATAATAATATGTAAAAAAAATAGTTAAAACCATTTTTTCAAATAAAACATAACTTGTTGTAATCACATGTTCCATCATATCACATGTACACTTGTAAATTTATAAATGCAGTAAATTATGTTTTATTTGTAAAAAAATTTTTTTGGATTCTTTATAACGAAGCAACTGTATAATATTGTACCTACATATTTTTTAATTTATAAGTTATTATTTTTACAATATAATATACAAATAAATGTAATGATACTTTTTTTTAAAATTCATAATATTGTTTCAAAATTGGCCTTTTCGAGAGAGAAGAGTAGAAAAAAAATGCATTCCAAAAAATGTGAAAAGAAGAGAAATAAAGGTACGTCTCCACTTATACACTTAAGTGGAGAAAAAGAAAAGTGGATGGCCACAAAAGTGTAGGCTGCGTTCATGGTAAATAGAATAGGAAGGTATGCTGAAAAGCAATATGGCGGAGATTTTTTTTCGTTTTTTATTGACATTACAATAAGTTGATGACGTAGCTGCGAAGAAAACGTTTTTGTTTACATTTTTTTTTATATGTAGTTTGCATAGTGGCTAGTGATAAAGTTGTATTATTTTATAAATAAAGTTAATTTAAATATATTTAAAAACTATAATTGACTATATATTATTGAAAAAAAAAATCTATTAAAATGGTTAAATGTGTGGTGATGTCCTGTGAAAATTATACAGGAAAAACAAAAGAAAAAGTTAAATTTTTCAGATTTCCATCTGAAAAAAATATGTTTGAGAAGTGGATTCGGGCCTGTGGTGTGAAACCAGTAAAATGTTTTATATATGAAAAATAATTGGGGCGTGTGTTCAAATCATTTTGTGGAGGAAGATTATTTATTAAAAGACAGACTGCTAAATACACCTCTGCAAAAACGAACTCCTTAAAAACTTTTAAGCTCCTTAAGGGTTCATGTACAGTGTTTTTTATAAATCTTCTAATTGTTATACATACTTATAATAGTTATTTTTTCTAATCAGTTCCTTTTTTTCTTCAGCAATTGGAAATGAACTTCATGTGGTGCACAATAGCTATTTGAATACATCATCATCAGACTCCCCAAAGAATGAGCCGAATGAAGTTCAACGTGAAAAATTACATTGTAAATTCAAAGAAAAAATCCATGGTCTAGAATATGAAACAGATCATAATGTTCTTTTAACGTATGGAGCAAAAGAATTTTTTTTTGATCTCTCATAATTGTGTGAGTAGTAAAATATTTTGATTTAAAATCTTAGGAAAATTGTCTTTTTGGCTCTTTTTTTTAGAAATATGAAGGAAAAAATATCAACGAAGAATTTAAACTACTTTCCTGTTCGAAAATTACGGATTGGATTAGTAATGGGCTATTTTTAAATAAAAATACAAACCCTGAAATTGCAAAATTTTATCTATTAACAGCTCATAGTGTCCTTTTAATTGTTGAATATTGTTTTCATGAAAACGCATTTAAAATTCTAGAAAAATATTCATGTATTGATAAATCCACAATGTATTGTTCGCATTTAATGGAATCAAATTCAAATTTATCAATTTTTGGAGGTAATTAGGGAACATCATTTTGAAGCCAGTGTAAAATTTTAGTCTCAACCTTAAATTATATTCAAAACATAACTTTGCATTATGTAGATCGTTCTAAGTATACATTTGAGTATCGCAATGTGGTTAGTCACACTTTTGATTGTTGTGTAGTGAAGACGTACAAGTGAATATTATGCTGCGATCAATTGTAAAGGTAAGTATTTTTTAATTTAAGTGTAATTTATTAAAAAAACTTTAATGCAGATTTGTGACTGTAATAAAAAATAAAAAAACAATTCTATTTATCCTGTGTAAATAAAAACTTTTGGCTATTATTAGGGAAATCAATGAAAAAAAATTCCAAATCTGCACAATTTTGAATGTTGCCGTAAGGCAACAAAGTCTCTTTAAGGAGATTTTTCTTGTTGCCTTACGGCAACAAAGTTTATTTATGCATAGTATATTTTTATGTGACGTGTGAGAATAGAGTTGTTAGTTTTTTCAAATGACTTGAATTTTTAAAATCTTGTTAACGTTTTACACATAGCTGAAGACTTAAAATGCCCAGAAAAGGAATGACTGAAGCTGAGATTGAGGCTTTTCTCAATTTCGAATTATCAGACATAGAGGAAGAGAATAATGCTGAAGATCAAAATACCGATGATATCGATTTTCAGCTTGAGGAATTGATCGACCTGTTAGATAGAGACTGCTGTGAGCAAAATGCTGAACGTCAAAAGGTTAGCTTGCAATTTTAAAAAAGTAATAAATTTAATTTTCAACACAATATGTTATTCTGTAGGCGGATGACGACGTACATAACCAAAGTTGTGAAAACTCTGATAACAAAGAAAGCCATGTCGAGGAAGTTCTTGGCTTAAAAAAAGTTCAAAAAAACAAAGCAAGGAACTATTCATGGAAAAGGTCAGCTTGGGTGCCACCGGATGTAAGTTTTGAGCCACAAAATGATGAAGAAACAGAAAATCAGAAGCTACCAATAGATTACTTTTTAAAATATTTTTCAAAAGAGCTTTTATCTGAAATAAGCGATAGTACAAACCAGTACTCTTTAGCAAATCAAGGAAAATCTGTTAACTGCTCAATAGAAGAACTATATAAATTAATTGGAATTCTCGTAATTATGGGTAGTTGCAATTTTCCAAGAGTAAAAATGTATTGGCAACAAGCAACTGGCATCCCAAGCATTTCGAATTCTATGCCAATTAAGAGATTTCATTATTTAAGGAATAGTTTGAAATTTACGAACAACGCCAAAGCAACTGACAAACTTTCAAAATTAAGACCTCTTTTGAGCGCAATAACGAAACGTTACCTTGAAATTGAAAAAAAAGAATTTCTATCTGCAGACGAAATGATGGTTGCTTTTAAAGGAAGGACTCAATTAAAAATGTATATGCCAAAAAAACCGCATAAATGGGGTATAAAAATATTTGTTTTATGTAGCGTTGATGGTATAGTTCATGACTTTGAAGTATATCAGGGTAAAAACACAAAATTTGGAGGTAGAGAATTGGGTTTTTGGTTCAGATATTATAATACGGTTAGCAGAATCTATACCAAGTGGAAAAAACCATAAGCTTATGTTCGACAACTATTTCACAACACTACCTTTACTGGAAAAACTTCGTGAATCGCAAATTTGGGCTACAGGTACGCTTCGTTCCAATCGCATGTATAAAGCTTGTTGAACATCGGAAAAAGATTTGAAAAAAAGTGGACGTGGTTCTCACGATTATAGAATTGCAAACGATGTTATAATGATCAGGTGGTATGATAATGGCAACGTGCAGCTTGCTTCAACATTATATGGTATAGAACCTACATCCATTGTTAAAAGATACAGTGTTGAACAGAAAAAGTTTATTGAAATCAAATGGCCAAATATTGTTGCTAAGTATAATGAAAGTATGGGTGCAGTCGATAAAATAGATTTTTTGATTTCACTTTACAAAATATCATTAAAATCTCGAAAATGGACTTTAAAATTATTTGACCATTTAATTGATTTGGCTATTTGCAATAGTTGGTTAGAATATAAAAGACATTGTGAATTCAACAACGTACCGAAAAAAATGCGATTAGATTTACTGGACTTTCGCAATGAAATTTCAGATGCATTGCTTTTTTCAGCTGCAACTTCGACACGAAAACGAGGTAGACCCTCGGATGTGTTAGTCGAACATTATGAGCCAGCTGCGAAACATCAAGTTCGTCCGACTAGTAGTATTCGGTACGATAATTACGACCACTGGATTGAATTTGCACAAAAGAGAGGTCGATGTATGGTAGAGGGATGTAAGGGAATGAGCAGATACAAATGTTCCAAATGCGAGGTATTTTTATGTTGTCCAATAGTGGACAAAAATTGTTTTAAATTGTTCCATTCAAAAAATTAAAAGAATGTGATAAGTATATACAAATATAAGTACAAAGTATATAAGTTTAAATTTAAAATTTTTTATTTTCGAAAATGAACTGTGATTATTTTTATTTTTTATTTAAAAAAAATAATGTATTATTTAAAAAAAAACTTAAAGAGGAAACCTAATACTTTTTTTTTTGACTGAACAGAAATTGTGATAAATTTTATTTTTTATTTTTAGTTTTTTAAACAAAACAATCTAATCAATTATAATTAAGTGCTAATAAAAAGAATTTTCAAGAAAAACGAAGAGAATTTTTTTTCCTAAATAAAATGAAAATCACAAAATGTATGTAAATTCTACATGTATAATGTACATAAATTAAATTTGTTACCGAATGGCAACATCCTGTAGAGCTCGTCCTTAAGTATACCAAAACTTCTACTACTATTTTTTTGAATCTAGAACGCCTAAGTAACAATATATAAAAGTTTCAAATTTTTTGGTGCACTAATACGGATTTGGCACTGAAAGGGTTAAGTAAAATAATAACAAAGTTAAATTCACGTGACCCCCTCAAAACAGTATAAAAGCAGAATCGAATTTGCTAGTCAGTCAGTTAGCTTGGTGAACTCAGACGGAGAACATCGAAGAGGAATACTGAATTTATATACAGAATCACAGGACAACGAAAAACCCGAACCCTGGAGCGGCGAGCTTTCCTGTGCCTTAGAACTACGTTGCTCCTAAACCCATAACGAACTTTGCAAGAAACCTTGTAAGAGGAAAAACCAGATATAGAATATAAATTTGACTCATACGCAAGGACCTAATTTTCTTCAGCAAAGTACGTTATAAATTTGGCGCCCGAGCAGGGACTTATATTTTTCTTACACGCAATATCAACAACAAGTTAAGACTCAGAAGATGTCAGATTCTGAAGAATTACCCAGTAACCACGATTGGATCAATGGACTAAATAAGAAAGAACTCATGGAGGAATGCAGAAAACGAAAATTAAAGACTACAGGTCACGTGACAACGTTAAAGGCTAGATTGGAAGAATACCTGAAGAAACAGAGATGGAATGTTCTGGCATACCTGAACGAATCGGTATTAGAAAAAAGCTACAATCATGAAGGAAACCATGCAACCGCAACTTCATCCAGACATCAAAGCTTAGCCGCACATGCTTCTCCCGAAGTACAATTGTTGAACGAATTGACCATAAGAAGAAGTTACAACACCAGCTATGGACTTAACTACGCAACCACGACCATGCATCAACCGAATACTGTTACCACCGCCGTATATACCAGACCCGTGTTTTCATCCGCCGAAAACAACTTACCGATCTCTGGTATAAATACCCGAAATGCATGCATAAATATACAGTGGAATGAAACGATCCCCGATTTTGGTAGACAACACCAATATCCATCCGCACCAACACCGAGTAACCAGTATGTAATGACACAGGAGCAGATCGAAAGAAAGAGACCAGAAGTATCCAGCTTGACCTATGCAGAAATAATAGACAAGGTACGTAATGGAACGTAAGGTTTGACCAAAGACAAGACCCTTTAAGTTTTATTGAACGAATCGAAGAACTAGCCGAATGTTTGCAGATTCCGTTGGACAAGTTATTGAAATGTTTACCCGAGGTCCTAACTAGAACTGCATTAGCATGGTACCGTAATAACAAAGACCAGTGGTCATCATGGAATGACTTCGTGACCGATTATAAGATGTTTTCCCTACCTCCACGATTCAACATTAAGTTAGCAGATGATATAAGAGCAAGAATCCAGAAACATGGAGAAAGGGCCAAAGATTATATAACCGCCATTCAATCCATGCAAAGGTGGCAAGATGGGATTAGTAAAGCAGAAAAGTTAGAAAGAAAGAAAGTTGTACCAAAATTTAACGAAATAAACCAGCCAACGACCGTAGGTAAACATGTGATCCGAATGAAGACCGAACAACCGTTTAAACAACGTTATTACCCGCGCAATCCGGCAATGCAGAAAATTATAGACGAAGAAATTGATGAACTTTTACGAGCGAAAAAGATCGAACCATCGTCAAGTCCTTACAGCTCTCCAATAGTTCTCGTAAAGAAAAAGCAAGGAGGATGGAGACTTTGTATAGACTACCGTATCCTGAATGAGAAATCCATAAAAGACGCGTATCTCCTACTCCAAATAGGTCATATACTGCACAAACTAAAAGGAGCATATTTCGTCTCAACCATAGACCTTAAGAATGGATAGTGGCAGATACCACTGGATAAGGATAGCTGACAATATACAGCATTCACTGTACCAGAAAGAGGATTGTACCAGTGGAAAGTGATGCCGTTTGGCCTACATTCAGCACCAGCAACATTTCAGCGTATTTTAGATCAGGTTATAGGACCAGAACTAGAGCCGTACAGCTTTGCGTACCTGGATGATATAATCGTCGTCAGCAGGAATTTCGAAGAACACATGGAACATTTTCAAGAAGTACTCGACCGCCTAATATCTGCAAACCTGAAAATAAACCTGGATAAATGTGAATTTTTCAAAACAGAGATAAAATACCTAGGACATGTTGTATTCAGTGATGGTATTTGCACCGATCTAGATAAAATCCGAGCCATCCAAGAACTCAAAATACCAACGAATGTACGAGAATTACGACGATTCATTGGCTAGCAGGGCATTCGACCAGTAAATGTTTAATTGTTAGTCGGGATCTAAAGGGACAGTTGGCTGGAAAAATGTGGGTCAGTCTTGTGTGGCCGGTTCTCAGCCTGAGTAGGATGATTTGGGTGGATCTGGGAAGGTTGTTGTTAAGGTGGATGCTGTTTAGATTATGGTTAATAGAAAGATAGTGCTGGATAGAGGAAGACTCACTGTCAGCGAGTATCATTCTCCACCTGTGATGTATTCTTTTTAATCCTATTCGGATTATTGTCAGAGGACTTGGAGGGACGAGTGTTGCAATATTTACTTCATCAATTGTGGCTTTGGCGACCTGGTATGCGAACTCCTTGCCCTCAATTCCTACATGACCTGGGATCCAATATAGGATTATTTGTTTTTTGATCAACAGGTTTCGAATAGCACTTGGAATGTATTCGCTATTTAATGGGTTTTCAACCGCTTTCACGGCCGACAGCGAGTCTGAGAAGATGATGAATTTGTGGTTGGGATTATATTTCAATCTGACCGCTATCCAGATAGCTGATAGCTCAGCTTCACAGCTGGAGATAGCATTTGAGATTTTTAATCTTTTTAGAGTGGACAGCCTGCCAGACTGAGAATGCGACGTAACAACTATTGCAGCTCCTGAAGATGAGATGCTGGCGTCAGTAAATAGCTGGATCTTGTTTGAGTGCTTTTCATTCCTTGAAGAGAGCTTTGTATATGTGGGAAGGGGTGTTTTCTTTTTTGAAATTTGATAAGGAGGAGTTGGTATACTGGAGTATTTAGAATAGGTTTGAACTGGGTTCAATGAGCGGTGGGGATTCTGGTAGGGGACCAAACAGATCGGTGGCTGTGACGATGGATCTTCGGAGTGATGAAGTTCTGTTTCTGGGATAGTTACGCATGAAATTGTAAGAGATTGAGTGCAAGGGAGCCGACGGGTCACACACCTGCCGGGCTACAAGTCTCAGCCTAAGCCTGTCAATTCTATCACTTAACTCCAAACATCCACACTCTATAAGTAGAGCTGGTATTGGAGTGGAGCGATATGCACCAGTAGCCACTCTCAAGATGGCATTAATGGTAACCTGGAGTTTTTTAATATAGGTCGGCGAACAACTGCCGTAGAGGGTGAGGCCATAACCACAAATACCATTAATAAGGGTTTTAGCGATAGGGATGAGTGCAGATGGAGGGGCACCATTCCTACCACTAGCCAGGCTTTTAACGAGGTTGAGAATCTTTTGAAGCTTACACACCACTGTTTTGGCTTGATTGTTCCATTTAAAGTTTTTGCAGAATTGGATACCAAGTATCTTGACCTGTGAAGAGGGGCGAATTAAGGTATCTTGGATTACTATTCCTTGAAAAGGGCAATGATGCTTCCTAAACATGTGCAGCAGCTCAATTTTATTTATGGGAATATTTCCACCATTCGTTTTAGCCCACAACACGGATTTTTCAGAGGCTCTGCGAAGCTGATTAATAGTTTGTTGTTCACAATTTTCCGTACATAAAAAAATGTTGGCCGCATACACATATTTATGTACATGAACTAAGCTATCAAGGGATTCCAAGAGTGAGTTTATGTACACTATGAACAAAACTGTGGAAAGTGGTGATCCTTGGCGGGTACCGTTATCAAGGGAGCATTTGTCCGAGAAATACCCGTTAACTCTCACGCAGATACTTTTGTTGGACATGAAACTTGCGATTGTTTTGACAAACTTGGAGTCGATACCCCAGGCTAGAAGTTGTTGGCAAACAATGTGGTAGGGTTCTATCATAAGCTTTCTCGAGGTCGAGGGAAATCAAGCAGGAATGGTTACCTGCGGACAGGGAAGGTGACAGTAAATCTTCCATATGGTGGAGTAATGTTTGAGTACCTCTACGGGGGCGGAAAGCGTGTTGGCCACTATGAAGTAGTGGTTCAATGATACATTGAAGCCTTTTGCAAAGCAATTTTTCTAGGGTTTTGGAAAGACAAGATATCAAAGATATAGGTCTAAAGTCCTTTACAGTCCTTGCACTACTTTGTTTTTTAGGTATGGGAACTAGAACAGCGGATTTCCAGTCTTGAGGAACAATACCACTATCTAGAATGTTGGAATACAGATTGCAGATACGCTGTTTGAAGTCATCGGGGAGGTTACTTAACATTTTGCAAGTAATCTGATCTCTACCTGGCGTTGAGCCTTTAAACGTTTGAAGCATTGCTTCGAATTCTGCTTGATGCACCGCGTATGAGAGATGATGAATACTGGCAGTAGGGGACTTGCTGAGATTGAATTTAATTTTTTGTGCAATTAGCGAGACTGGTAGGTTAGAATCACTTGAGACTGAGGACCATTCCATGGCAAAATTATTTGCGATGGCAAAGGGATCAGAAATTCCTGAAGTGTTTGTTTTTAGTGAAATTATTTGGTTGCGCTGTTTGCCATACAGACGTTTAACTTTGGACCAAGCGTCTTTAAGGGAATCAGCAGGGGAAATTGATTTAGCGAATACATACCAAGAAGCTTTCTTAGCAATTCTGATAGATTTTCTGGCCTTCGCAGATAATTTCTTGAAGGTCCTATAGTTGTCTTCAGAAGGAAGTCTTTGGGACCTCTTCCACGCTTTATTTTTTTCCTTTAAAATTGCTCTGATTTCATTATCCAACCACAGAGGATTGCAATTTATCCTTGGAGAAGAAACTGGCATTGAAGAGAAAGCTGCGTTTCTAATTATTTTCCTAATGACAGCTGCTTCCTTGTTGATAAAATTGAAAGGGGGAAAGGCCCGGGCTTGTAGCGAAACGGTTTCTGAAAACTTACACCAATCAGCGCGTGATTCTACAAGGCGAGGCGAAAATTTATGTTTGGCTAATGGGTACCTTCAGTAATGATTATCGGGACATGATCACTGCTTTCAGGGTCATCATGGACGAACCAAGAAAACACATTAGCCAGTGAGTTAGTAGCTAACGACAAATCCAATGCGGAGCTGGTTCTATATTGAGCTGATACAAAAGTGTGAGAGCCATCATTTAAGAGCATTAGTCCGAACTCAGACAGCCAATCCGCGACAGTAATACCTTCTACAATCATCTCTTAAGCCTCCCCATTAGTGGTGGTGGGCGTTAAAATCACCGCAAATTATTGAAGGGTTGGGAAGTTGGCTGCTGAAATTGCTTAAAGTTGATAGGGAAAGACGATTGGTTCTAGATAAATATACTGAGGAGAAAGTCACTGAACGGACGCATTAAGAATATCGCTGCTAATATCTAGAAGAGAGTGACTTAAGCTGGACCGTACTAAGATGCCAACTCCCTGCGAGGAGTTAGGGATATTACTGTCAGAAAAGTAGCAGTTGTATCCCCGAAAACTAGAAGGACCTTCGTTGTTGAAGAAGAGGGTTTCTTGGAGGAGTATGATGTGAGGCTTGTATTTACTTATAAGTAATTCAAGCGAGTGCAGATTTGCACGAAATCCTCGTATATTCTACTGAACACATACAAGATCACGGGTTAGCGGAGTAAAGACAGGTCTAGCTGAAGCAGACTCCATGCTCATTCCAAAAAGAGAACTAAGCTAGAGACTGGGATTTCAAGCGGTTGCGGGGGTGCGTGATCGAACGGATGTTGAGAGGAAAGGATTAGGATATGAGCATTGGTTCTTCACTGTCAGATAATCCAGCTATTGGTACGGTATTATCTCTAGCTCTTGTTTTGTTGGTTTTTTTGTTAGTGGGGATTGACGTATTCGTATTCGAGGAGGGGGTTTTTGTAGTTGTTACAGGGGTTTTGGATACATCTGGTGTATTTGGTTGTTCTTTTTCTTGTGTAGGATTTATTGAAACAGCTACAGGGGATGAAAAAGAAGTACAGTACTTTCATGAATGTGTCGACGGCGCTGACGGCGTAAAAATCATGCTCATAAATGACTTTCCAGTGCAGTCGTGTAATGGTATCATGTTCATTAATTCAAGCATGCAGCGCAGTCGGCTGAATTTACTCAATCGTTTTTAGGCGATTGCGATGTTTATTTTCAATTAAAACGAACAGTGTTGTACATTTTTTTTCTGATATTTCTTTAGTTCGATTTTAAATTTAAAATAAAATTTAAATTAATTAAAAATGATTAAATTTTATAAAGATTGTGACGTCATATTTGAAGATGGCGAATCATGTTCATTTATTCTAATAACTGCTCGCATGCACAGTTGACGACTCTGATTACAATTCCAGTGCATTCGAGTCGTCGACGTAGGTTGACGACGCATTAATAAAAGTACCGGTAGTAGGAGGTAGTGGGTTTGTAGGGATAGTTGCACTGTCGATATTGTTTGTCGGAGGAGTGACGGTTTGTAGGGTCATCTTTGGTGAAGATGTTGAAGAATTAGTAGGGGTTTGGAGCATGGAAGATACTTGATTGTGTGAGTTGGTGTTGGTGGTAGTGAGGTTTGTGAGGGAGGATACTGCTTGGGCGAAGGAAACTGATCCACTTACTGCGGTCACTGGGTTTTGCTTATAATACCTTTTGCGGGCTTCATAACGGCTGCATTTTGTCTTATTAATAATTCTCAGAACTTCCTTCTCCGCCAAGTACTTTGGACAATCTCGAGCTGAAGATGAGTGGCTATTTGATTTACAATTAAAGCAATATAAGCCTTCGTGTTGATCAGTATGCCCTGCTGTTTTGCTGCATATGTTACATTTACCACCTTCTTGATTATTACATCTAGCTTTGGTATGCCCTAATAACTGACATATAGCACAGCGCATCGGATTTTGTACATATTCACGTACGTTAACTCTAGTGAAGCAAACAACCAACTGTGACGGTATCGAAAAACGGTTGAAAGTCAGGACAATGGCACCAGTGTTGACAAATTTGTCCTCGCCTACTCGTTTGGTTATGTGTCTTGCTTCGACTACTGATTCGTGAGGAAGACCGTCTTTTATTTCGTCATTGCTCAAGTAGGTAACAACGGTAGGTATATTACACCTTTACAATTGTTTAATGTTGGGTGGTATTTAAAATTGACTATGATGTTTGGTGGGTACTTGTCGGAAGATTCTGAGGGGTTACTAGCAAATACTAATTCCTCGCAGGCCCTGAATTTTTCAGCAATTGTGAAATTCTTAACAACTATCAGAAAGCTGCCATCCTTAATGAAAGAACCTCTTATGATGCCAGAGGATATTGCGTTGAGGGCACGCTGTACTAAAAACGGATTGTAGCTACTTAATTTCTGTGGTTTTTCGCCAACTTTATTCGGTGTGCACGAACATGTTGAAAATTTAGCCTGGTTGTTAGTATTATTGATTTCGGGCAAAATTTGAAAATTATCACCGAATGGTTCAAACGATTTTCTTTTCTTCTTGCTTTTGTTTTTAGGTTGCGCATCATCATCCAGTATGTGGTAATAACCAGTATTTTGCCCCCCTTGGGGCTTCCTTGTTTATCACTTATTTTCACAAAGTATTGTTTATATTATATATAAAATATATAAGTATTGTTTATATTGTATTAAACACAGTTAGGTTGAAGTTTTTTTTTTTTTTAATTTATTCAAATAACAAACTAGTATAATAATCACAAAACACTGGAGATTAACGTAAACACGTCTGATCTATATGGGATTTATCGATCGAATGTCCAACATTCATAAGAAAACCAAAAGAACACAACCCTTTAAGCCTGAATGCGGAGAAACCAAAATGTAAAAATAATGCGGGCATAATATGGGAAAAATATAAAAATAATGCGGGTAGAATGATACTAGAAAAATTTAAAGGAAAGACAATTTACAAAACAGGTAAAAAGTATAAAAGGGGAAACATCAACCCATATAAATCATTAATCATCGAGATGGCACCAAGCAAAGAATTAATTAAAAGAGCAGAGGAGGCAAGAAAGTTAAACCAGGAGAAGACCCTCAAGATGACAACCATAGA
Source organism: Bombylius major (assembly GCA_932526495.1). Taxonomy (NCBI): domain Eukaryota; kingdom Metazoa; phylum Arthropoda; class Insecta; order Diptera; family Bombyliidae; genus Bombylius; species Bombylius major. The sequence goes on along the minus strand of OW052045.1, from coordinate 28,604,101 downwards.
AGCGCAGATGCAGAAAAGGACCGTCGTGAACATAAAAAAAAAATTCAAACCATGGTTACCACCACCACAGGAGAAAGGGCGACGAAGCTTATTTAAAGATCTTTTTGGTACGGACGATGAAGACGAAGAGCCTGGACCCCAAGCAAAAATACCACTGCCTAAACAACAACCACCATCATTATCACAACAACAACCACCATCACTACAACAGCAACAACCACCATCAAAACAACAACCACCATCACTACACCAGCAACAACCACCACCAAAACAATTACCACAGCAACAACCACCGCCAAAACAACATTCACCATCACTACCACAGCAACAACCACCGCCAAAACAACAACCACCACCACAGCAACCACCACAACAACAACCATCACCACAGCAACCACCACCACAACAACCACAACCAAAACAAACACCATTTCAACAACCACAGCAACAACCATCACAAAAACAACAACAACCAGCACAACAACAGCTACCACAGCAACAACCACTCCAGACACCACGGATGGTAGACCTACAAACATATTCGCTGCGGGTAACCGAAATAATACAAGCCATTGAAAAGAAGAGACTACAAGAAACATCAGAACCGACAAAACCAACAACGTTGACGTGTTCCGCAGCCACGCAGGTTGATGAAATAATCCGGATAATAATAGGCCGAAAATATTAAAACTTAAACCAGGAAGGTACCGGAGATGGGATTTCAACCGACACAAGGTTGAAATCAAAATCCACGATAATGAAGCGGTCACACTGAAAGGCAAGGGATGGACGAGACACTACGTCCCTGGCGAGTTCTATGATTAAGTCTTTTTTTATATAATTTTTAGCTTTGTTTAGTTTTAAAAAACCTTAGTACAATAGCAGTTTTTTTTTTCTAGAAAAAAAAAAATGAATGAAATTTGAAGTTAGGAATTTATCAGATATATTTTTATAAAGTAGTATTTTTTTTTTTATAGAATTAGAAACGTTATCATTGAATTTTTATACATTAGGATTACGAGAAATTAAATTTTTGTTTATAAATAATTTTTTAGAATGAATGATATAAATGAAAAGAAAAAAAAACAGAAAAAAAAGAAAAACAAATTTAAACATGTAAAAGAAAAATCCAAATTAAGAAAAATTTTGTATTTTGCTTCTTAGCAACAAAGAAGGGGGATGTAACGAAGTTCCATGCTATGAAAAAAAAAATGTTAGGTACAAATAAAAACCGGCGAAAACCGGATTTACCCTGTTTATTACATACCGTATATTACCTTTTGTACCCGGATTAAGTAAAATAATAACAAAGTTGAAGTCACGTGACCCCCTCAAAATAGTATAAAAGCAGAATCGAATTTGCTAGTCAGTCAGTTAGCTAGGTGAACTCAGACGGAGAACATCGAAGAGAATACTGAATTTATATACAGAATCACAGGACAACGAAAAACCCGAACCCTGGAGCGGCGAGCTTTCCTGTGCCTTAGAACTACGTTGCTCCTAAACCCATAACGAACTTTGCAAGAAACCTTGTGAGAGGAAAAACCAGATATAGAATATAAATTTGACTCATACGCAAGGACCTAATTTTCTTTAGCAAAGTACGTTATAAATTTGGCGCCCGAGCAGGGACTTATATTTTTCTTACACGCAATATCAACAACAAGTTAAGACTCAGAAGATGTCAGATTCTGAAGAATTACCCAGTAACCACGATTGGATCAATGGACTAAATAAGAAAGAACTCATGGAGGAATGCAGAAAACGAAAATTAAAGACTACAGGTCACGTGACAACGTTAAAGGCTAGATTGGAAGAATACCTGAAGAAACAGAGATGGAATGTTCTGGCATACCTGAACGAATCGGTATTAGAAAAAAGCTACAATCATGAAGGAAACCATGCAACCGCAACTTCATCCAGACATCAAAGCTTAGCCGCACATGCTTCTCCCGAAGTACAATTGTTGAACGAATTGACCATAAGAAGAAGTTACAACACCAGCTATGGACTTAACTACGCAACCACGACCATGCATCAACCGAATACTGTTACCACCGCCGTATATACCAGACCCGTGTTTTCATCCGCCGAAAACAACTTACCGATCTCTGGTATAAATACCCGAAATGCATGCATAAATATACAGTGGAATGAAACGATCCCCGATTTTGGTAGACAACACCAATATCCATCCGCACCAACACCGAGTAACCAGTATGTAATGACACAGGAGCAGATCGAAAGAAAGAGACCAGAAGTATCCAGCTTGACCTATGCAGAAATAATAGACAAGGTACGTAATGGAACGTAAGGTTTGACCAAAGACAAGACCCTTTAAGTTTTATTGAACGAATCGAAGAACTAGCCGAATGTTTGCAGATTCCGTTGGACAAGTTATTGAAATGTTTACCCGAGGTCCTAACTAGAACTGCATTAGCATGGTACCGTAATAACAAAGACCAGTGGTCATCATGGAATGACTTCGTGACCGATTATAAGATGTTTTCCCTACATCCACGATTCAACATTAAGTTAGCAGATGATATAAGAGCAAGAATCCAGAAACATGGAGAAAGGGCCAAAGATTATATAACCGCCATTCAATCCATGCAAAGGTGGCAAGATGGGATTAGTAAAGCAGAAAAGTTAGAAAGAAAGAAAGTTGTACCAAAATTTAACGAAATAAACCAGCCAACGACCGTAGGTAAACATGTGATCCGAATGAAGACCGAACAACCGTTTAAACAACGTTATTACCCGCGCAATCCGGCAATGCAGAAAATTATAGACGAAGAAATTGATGAACTTTTACGAGCGAAAAAGATCGAACCATCGTCAAGTCCTTACAGCTCTCCAATAGTTCTCGTAAAGAAAAAGCAAGGAGGATGGAGACTTTGTATAGACTACCGTATCCTGAATGAGAAATCCATAAAAGACGCGTATCTCCTACTCCAAATAGGTCATATACTGCACAAACTAAAAGGAGCATATTTCGTCTCAACCATAGACCTTAAGAATGGATAGTGGCAGATACCACTGAATAAGGATAGCTGACAATATACAGCATTCACTGTACCAGAAAGAGGATTGTACCAGTGGAAAGTGATGCCGTTTGGCCTACATTCAGCACCAGCAACATTTCAGCGTATTTTAGATCAGGTTATAGGACCAGAACTAGAGCCGTACAGCTTTGCGTACCTGGATGATATAATCGTCGTCAGCAGGAGTTTCGAAGAACACATGGAACATTTTCAAGAAGTACTCGACCGCCTAATATCTGCAAACCTGAAAATAAACCTGGATAAATGTGAATTTTTCAAAACAGAGATAAAATACCTAGGACATGTTGTATTCAGGGATGGTATTTGCACCGATCTAGATAAAATCCGAGCCATCCAAGAACTCAAAATACCAACGAATGTACGAGAATTACGACGATTCATTGGCTAGCAGGGCATTCGACCAGTAAATGTTTAATTGTTAGTCGGGATCTAAAGGGACAGTTGGCTGGAAAAATGTGGGTCAGTCTTGTGTGGCCGGTTCTCAGCCTGAGTAGGATGATTTGGGTGGATCTGGGAAGGTTGTTGTTAAGGTGGATGCTGTTTAGATTATGGTTAATAGAAAGATAGTGCTGGATAGAGGAAGACTCACTGTCAGCGAGTATCATTCTCCACCTGTGATGTATTCTTTTTAATCCTATTCGGATTATTGTCAGAGGACTTGGAGGGACGAGTGTTGCAATATTTACTTCATCAATTGTGGCTTTGGCGACCTGGTCTGCGAACTCGTTGCCCTCAATTCCTACATGACCTGGGATCCAATATAGGATTATTTGTTTTTTGATCAACAGGTTTCGAATAGCACTTGGAATGTATTCGCTATTTAATGGGTTTTCAACCGCCTTCACGGCCGACAGCGAGTCTGAGAAGATGATGAATTTGTGGTTGGGATTATATTTCAATCTGACCGCTATCCAGATAGCTGATAGCTCAGCTTCACAGCTGGAGATAGCATTTGAGATTTTTAATCTTTTTAGAGTGGACAGCCTGCCAGACTGAGAATGCGACGTAACAACTATTGCAGCTCCTGAAGATGAGATGCTGGCGTCAGTAAATAGCTGGATCTTGTTTGAGTGCTTTTCATTCCTTGAAGAGAGCTTTGTATATGTGGGAAGGGGTGTTTTCTTTTTTGAAATTTGATAAGGAGGAGTTGGTATACTGGAGTATTTAGAATAGGTTTGAACTGGGTTCAATGAGCGGTGGGGATTCTGGTAGGGGACCAAACAGATCGGTGGCTGTGACGATGGATCTTCGGAGTGATAAAGTTCTGTTTCTGGGATAGTTACGCATGAAATTGTAAGAGATTGAGTGCAAGGGAGCCGACGGGTCACACACCTGCCGGGCTACAAGTCTCAGCCTAAGCCTAGATCAGGTTATAGGACCAGAACTAGAGCCGTACAGCTTTGCGTACCTGGATGATATAATCGTCGTCAGCAGGAGTTTCGAAGAACACATGGAACATTTTCAAGAAGTACTCGACCGCCTAATATCTGCAAACCTGAAAATAAACCTGGATAAATGTGAATTTTTCAAAACAGAGATAAAATACTCAGGACATGTTGTATTCAAGGATGGTATCCGCACCGATCTAGATAAAATCCGAGCCATCCAAGAACTCAAAATACCAACGAATGTACGAGAATTACGACGATTCATTGGCATAGTATCTTGGTATAGACGGTTAGTACCAGCGTTTGCAAATATCACGTCATCCCTAACAAAACTTTAGAAGAAAGCTTGACAAGGGAAATGGGACAACGAGCAGCAAAAGGCTTTCGAGGAAATTAAAACCAAACTCACAGAATCTCCAGTTCTTGCATGCCCAGACTTCTCAAAACCTTTTCTTCTACAAACTGATGCCAGTGACGAAGGCCTTGGAGTAGTCCTCAGCCAGGAAATAGAAGGAAAAGAAAAAGTGATAGCGTATGCCAGCAGAACCTTGACCGATGCCGAAAAGAAATATTCAGTAACCGAGAAACAATGCCTAGCTGTTATATGGGGAATAAGGAAGATGCGACCATACCTGGAAGGATACCACTTCACAGTAATTACCGACCACCAGGCTCTACGATGGCTAAACTCGATCGAAAACCCTTCAGGAAGACTCGCGAGATGGGCTTTAGAATTACAACAATTTGATTTTGAGATCAGCAAAGAACGTTATAAATTTTGTAGTGAAATCAATGGTCTGTTTTTTTTTTTTAAATACATTTTAATATGTCCTTTATTCAAATCCATAATTACATATTTTAATTTTCAACAAAAATATTATTTAAAAAATTCTTGAAAAATTTGATTCAAAAAATCACCTCAAAATGAATCTCGTACACTTCAACTATATGCCGTATTTACTAATGGTAATTTCAAAAAAAATTTGTTTTGGTACTTCTTGCCTATCAGTTTTACATAGTTGTTTGATCAGTCGCTATTCACTTGTTTATTTCTATTATTTTGTTGAAAATTATATAAAAATGAGTCGTCAAAGAGGTCAAACTAGTGTTGAAGAAAGAAATCTCGCCATTCATCATCACCAACAGCGAAAGTCACTTCGAGAAATCTCTGAAATAATAAATAGAAGTCATTCTACTGTGCAAGGAATTATTACACGATATTTAAAGGAGAAGCGACTAATTAAAAAAAAGAAAATAAGTCCAAAAATTTTTTTTAGTGAAAGTGATGAAAGATGGATTCTTAGAAAAGTTAAGGCTGCACCCAAAATATTGCTCCAAAATTAGCTTCTGAAGTTGAAAAATTTTTGAAAAAATCTGTTCATCCAGAAACTATAAGAATAGTTTTGAGAAGGAATGGATTTCATAGTCGAGTTGCTAGGAAAAAACCATTTAAGTGAAGTTAATAGAAAAAATAGACAAAATTTCGCGAAGGAATATATTAACAAAGATTTCAGTTTCTGGAAAATATTTCTGGATCTGATGGAAGAGAGAAAGTCTGGCGTGAAGCTAATACGTCCTTAAAAAAACAAAATTTGCGGGCTACTGTTAAACATAGAGGCGGGTCTGTTATGGTCTGGAGCTGTATGTCAGCAGCAGGAACAGGTAATTTAGAGTTTATCGACGTCACAAGAATCAAAATAATTACATCGATATTTTAAAAACGAATTTGAAAAGTAGTGCTGCGAATTTCGGTATAAAAGACAATTTTTCATTTTATCAAGACAACGACCCCAAGCATACAGCGTATAAAATTCGCATGTGGCTGTTATGTAATTGCCCACATGTAGTTAAAACACCACCTCAATCGCTCGATTTAAATGTAATAGAGAACCTGTGGGCCGAATTAGAAAGAAATATATCGCTGAAGAAAGGATGAAGATATTAGAAAAGTACAATGACGAATTCAAAAAATATTGTAATGATGTATCTGCAATTAAAGGATATATGGAAAAAATGCTTGAATACAAAAAAAAAATGTATTATGATAAAAAAGATACAAATAGAGAATTATTAAAGTTGAAAAAAGAAAAATTAAAAATTTATAAAGAAGAAATGGAAAAAAAAACAAAAGGACAGAGCAATTAAGCTCAAACTAAAAATGGAACTAATAGAATTACAAAAAAACGGATTTGAAGGTTAAAAAATAAGTAGGTATATAATACTTAATTGTTAAATTCAGCATTTTTTTATTATAAAATTGAAACGAAGTGCCTTATTTTATTAGAATTGTATTTTTATGTTTTAATTTTTACTATGCCATGAATGCTTTTATTATATTTTAGTTATATTTGAATAAAAAACAATTTGAATTTTCATAACTTTTATTGAATTTTTTATTGCGGTGAAGTTAGAGACAACATTAGTCTGTTACCAGCCAATATTCCTTCGGTGCTTGTTACAACACTTTCCTCTTCTCGAATGGTAGGAACATTTTCCTCGTTGGTTTCATTTATATTATTCTCTTCTACGAACGGAACTCCATGCCTTATACACATATTGTGTAATGCTACACATACATTTACAATTTAAATCGCCTTCCTTGGGGAATAATGTAGTTCTCTGGCTCCAAGTAAACTTCGGAATCTGTTTTTTAAAATTCCAATGGTTCTTTATATTATATTTCTTATTGCTGAATGCTTTGTATTAAATCGAGCTTCACGGGAGTTTTCAAGTGTACTACGGAATGGAGTGATTAAGTATGATGTTAAAGGATAACCGGCATCACCTCAAATGTATGGAAAAAGTAGAACTATAGCATTTTGTGAATATATTATTTGTTTTAAGAAGTTGCATTACCAAAAAGTTCTTGTTGAACTTACCTAATAATCATTTATTGGACTCCCCATTTTGAAAATTCTGAATCAACTTTCTTTTAAGATGTGATGCATTCCACACTCTGTTGAATCATGTGTTGATCCTGGAAACTTTGCGTCTCCATTTTATCATTGCAAACCTGTAATTGATTCACAAAGGTTACTTACATCTTACAAACTCAACTGCTAATATTTGTTTCTTACAATCATAGCATTCAAGCTGAAAAACCCTTTCCTATTATAGTATAAGTGTTGTGCTGGTCCTTCGGGGGCTCTTACCTTGATGTGAGTCCCTTCAATACAGCCAATAATTCCTGGGAAGCCACTTTTTTCATAAAAAGCTCCTTTGACTGCATCTTCTTCGTCAGTAGTGCAAGGAAATTTTAATTTTTGAAAGCCAAGTTGATCAGTGGATTAAAGATGGAATAATACAACCAAGTAATTCAGATTATAGTAGTCCAGTTGTGGTAGTGAGAAAACGAGATGGTACTCCGCGATTATGCATAGATTATAGAAAGCTCAACAAGATAATAATAAAAGATCGTTTCCCTTTGCCGTTGATCGAAGACCAATTAGATAGGTTACAAGATGTTCGCATCTTTAGTACAATAGACTTAAAAAATGGTTTTTTCTATGTATCTGTTAATAAAACCAGTAGACATTTAACATCATTCGTAACACATAGCGGACAATACCAATTTTTAAAAGTTCCATTTGTTCTTTTAAATTCACCAGCAGTTTTCCAGAGATACGTGAATAGTATTTTTCATGAATTAACTCATGACGGCATTGCTCTCCCATACATCGACGACATAATAATTCCAGCCAAAAATGAAGATGAAGCAATACATAGACTTGAAAAGGTTTTAAAATTATGTAAAGACTATGGATTGGAAATAAATTGTAAAAAATGTCACTTTTTAAAAACAAAAGTTGAATTTTTGGGACACATTATTGAAAATGGTAAAATAGCACCATGAAGAACCGGTATTAAACATTTACAATCAAAATTATCCAACAGAAGTTCACACTGATGCATCAATTTATGGGTATGGTGCTGTGTTACTCCAAAAATCGCCTGAAGATGGACAACTTCATCCAGTTTATTTTATGAGCAGAAAGACCAACGATCTAGAACGGAAATACTCAAGCTATCAATTAGAGGTACAGTAGTTTTCGTTTAATTGCGTCTTGTAAGTTGTCCGGATATTCTGGACGGTTAAGCGAAAAGCAATTGGCCGATTTTCACTTAATTGCTTCAATGAGGCAATTAAGCAAAAACAAAAAACAAATAAACATTTTTTCAGTTCTGACGTATTTATTTTCAAAATACTTTAAAAAAATACAAAAATAACATAAAATAAAATATACATACACTCCGTTTCAAAATATAGCCTCACCCTTACCATGTGTGTATATCTCATATAAGGAGTGAATTTTTTACAAATCTTTGTTCTAGGATTTTGAAGGACCTGTTGTGTTAAGAAAATTTTTGAAATTTAATTTTTAGAAAATCCCACCATATAGAAGAAAGAGAGGGAGAAAGTAAAATGTACAAATAAAAGCCGTTGCAAAATATAGCCTCACTACCATTCAAAGTGAATTTTTCGAAGTGCTTACAGGGATTTTGGATATTTTTTTTAAATCTCTTTATTGTGTGATAAGTTTTCAAGATTTTTGATAAAAAATGGCACTGGTCAATTTGTTAAATAAAACAGAAATTGAAATTATGAAGTAACTAAAAGGTGGAAAAAAGTCAAATCGACAAATTTCGAAAATACTGGGCCAAAGTCCAAGGACAATCAATAATTTTTTTTTAAATGAAAAATAAAACGTAGTTTTAACAAATTTTGGCCGACCACCAATAGCAACACGTAGGAAAAAATGAGCCGTCCCGAATGCTTTTTGTTGTTCAACACTAAAAATGAATCAAATTAAAGAGAAATAAGGATCGGATGTTCACGAATCCTACTGTTTATAAAATATTACGAACATAGAAACATTTCGCATAGAAAAATAACAAAATATCCGGGCTACACGAAAAAACATAGGGAATATCGCCTTAACTTTGCAATGGAACCACATATTATGTAAGGCAAAATGACACAAAGTGGTTTTAACCGATGAAAACAAGTTTAATTTAGATGAACCAGATGATTAAAGGTTTTATTTACATGATTTAAGGAAGAAGGAAAGTTACTTAGCACTCAAAAAAATAGATGGAGATTCTGTTATGATATGGGGTGTCGGAGAATATAATACTAAGTTATACCTAAAAAAACTCCAGTTTGCTTTCACCAATTTATGTCATTTTTTCAATAGTAGTAATTCATATTAGATTTATGAGTGGAAGAATACTTCCAGAAAATACTGAGAATTGTTAAAGAAACAAATAATAAAAATCTCTAAGAATTTGGAGCAGGACGACTTCATTTTTCAACAAAATAATGCAGTAATCCATATTACAGGTATAGTTAAAAACTGACTTTCTGGAAAAATTTCACAAATATTACAATGACCGGACTTAAATATAACAGAAAACGTTTAAAAATATTTATTAAGAAAAGTTTTTTCAAACAGCTAACAGTCTGAAACTGTTTAAGATCCAAGAAAAGTAATATAGAAGAAGCAAAATGGAGTTCCAAAAGTATATGTCAGAAAACTGTATAAAAGCATAAATAACCATCTTTGTTAGATTTAAATTAAAAATGGTAAAGAAAGTCCTTATTAATAAAATCTAAAAAACAAAAATTATTTGTGTTTTCAATACCAAATTTTAAAAAACATTATAGTGAGGCTATATTTTGCAACGGCTTTTATTTGTACATTTTACTTTCTCCCTCTCTTTCTTCTATATGGTAGGATTTTCTAAAAATTAAATTTCAAAAATTTTCTTAACACAACAGGTCCTTCAAAATCCTAGAACAAAGATTTGTAAAAAATTCACTTCTTATATGAGATATACACACATGGTAAGGGTGAGGCTATATTTTGAAACGGAGTGTATGTATGTACGCATGTGTAATTCAGTTCGTGTACATACATTCTACCAAAAAAAAAAAAACAAAAACATAACAATATATGCAAATGCAATGCAATAACATAGAATTGTGAGTAAAATTTTTGACATGTCTAAAAATACCAGAGTTGTGACTTTTTTAAGTACATATCTGGATCATTAAATCGATTCTATCAGTTTTTTTTCCCTAAGGCAATTAACCGAATTTTTTCTCATGTACTTGAATATAAGAAATGCATACGAGCCAACTCAATTATCGGAAAATGCAAAAATGCGAAACTTCAACTAAACGAAATTTTTTTGTATATATGAACATGAGAAAATTTCTTTACTGAGTTTGTTAATCGTTTAAACGAAAAACGCAATTAAGCGCAAGATAATTAACCGAAAACTACTGTATTGGCTGTTATAGAAGCTCTTAAAAAATTTAGAGTATATCTTCTTGGTACACATTTTAAGCTCGTAACTGATTGCAATGCATTTACCAAGATGTTGGATAAGAAAGATCTAAGTACAAGAGTCGCGAGATGGATTCTATTTCTTGAAGAATATAATTATACAGTAGAGCATAGATCAGGTTCTAAAATGCGTCACGTCGACGCGTTAAGTCGATATCCAGTGATGATCATTGATGAAGAAAGTACATTGGCAAGAATTAAATATGCACAGTCACATGATGAGAATTTGAATATTATCAAACAAATCCTGAAAGAGAAACCATATAATGATTATTTTTTAAAAGTAGATGTTCTTTACAGGTTAGTGAATGGTCGAGAACTTTTAGTTATCCCAAATGGTATGCAAACGGAAATTATCAAGAAGGCACATGAAAAAGGGCATTTTGCTGTTAAGAAAGTAGAAGAATTGATAAAAAATGAATACTTTATACCAAAGCTAGAAGAAAAAATACATCATTCTATTTCTAATTGTATAAGTTGCATCATTTCTAATAGAAAACGTGGTAAATTGGAAGGAGAATTACACTCTTTGCACAAAGATTATCAGCCGTTACAAACTTATCATATAGACTTTCTTGGACCACTGAAATCAACTAATAAAAATTATAAACATATTTTGGCTATTATTGATTCGTTCATGTTGCGACAGCAAATAGCCTCCTTTACTTTTCTTAATATATCTTCGTACGCCGCTGTATTTTTACAGACGCTAGTACACATAAATTTTAAAATGTTTAAAAATGTACATTTATTGGAATTTTTCATCTTAAATTTCCAATAAATGAATTGTAATTTTCAATTCCGCTGCCCACGCGCAACATGAAAATTTAATCTCGTTTTGTTCAAAAATTGAACAAAGAAATTTTTCAATAATCCTATGGATTTATAAGAAATCACGCCACTTCGAGAATAATCTTAGGTAATTTTTTTTATAAAATACATAAGATTATTCCACCTAAAGTAAATAGCATAATGCAATACGAATTTTTATGTGCACACACACCGTGCCAATATCCAAAATCATCATACTCGTATACAATATTCACCGAATAATGTAACGAATATTCTGGAATACACAATGATGATTGATATACTTGTGCATGGTATCATATACCAACAATGACCTAATTCCGCCGCGCAAATACCAACACCAATTAAACTTTGAAAATGTGCTTGGTGATTGGTACACGTAATCGGCATGTTTTTTTTTCTAGATCTGTAACTTATAAGTTCTTATTAAGTTTTTTTGTTGAATCAGTCAGAGTTACTCAGCCAGTCAGTCTAGACTAATCTATCAAGCAGTGTAAATAGTCATAATGGAGAAAAGAATCAAAAGGAAAAAAAAAACCCAAAGTAAGGGACTTATAAAGTGATTTTTTTTTTGAGAAATTTAAAATATATTTAATAAAAGTTTTTTTACTATTTCGTACTTTGCGGACTCATTGGTGTTAAATTGTAGATTATAAATTCACAAGTTAAATTTCATTTGGAACATTTTTTTTTTGAAATGTCTTTATATGGGGTAGATACACGAATATAAATTAATTAATTAATTATATTGTAACAGTGGAAAATACGGTCAAAAGTTTTTTTTTTTTTATAATGTTGAGATGTGGTATTATTAAATCATAGAAAGTTTTGACTAATTTCTGATTTCTTACACTGAGTAATTTGATTGAATATAATATCAGTATTTAGTTTTTGAATTATTATACAAAAAGGTAGATACTCGAATACAACGTAATTGATTTTGAACATTTACTATTTGAAATACAAATAATTTTTTTTGAAATAAAACTTATACGTGCAGTTTAGATTAGAAAAAGTCAAAAGAAAAAAAAAAAAGAAGAGAAAAGAAAAGAAAAAGGAAGATTTTTTTTTAATACATGAAAGTGTTTGGATATATTCAGTTAATTAATTTTGCTATCGGAAAATATATTGCGTATTAATAAATTTTAAGTTTAATTTTTGTGATGTGTCCAGAAAAGAAAAGAAAAAAAAGATATACAGCAGGCGGTTCAAACAAACGTAACATATTCCATTTTAACGCATTTAAAAGAAATAGTAACAATGCTTAGATCACGCATAATTAAAAGTTCAAATATTACAAAAAAAAAAAATGTAACAAAAATAACATTTGTGAAAGAAATATCATTAAAGTTAAATTCTGTTTTTAATTGGTAAAGTACAAACAATAAATTTGGCAATTTAATCTATTTTAATTGAAATTATGAAGTAACATAATAATTAACGTAAATTTATAGTGAAATATAAAAAGAAAAAGAAAAAAAAACAAATATAAAAGCATCAAAGAAAAAAAAAATCTATGGAGATAAAAACACAGCAACTGCCTTGTGGTCAGAGAATCATGTTCAATTTTGGAGAAGGTCAACCACACCATAGAGTAACAAGTCAAGAACAGATATTCAGACTGTATCGTAAGTAGACTGATTTTTTTTTTATTGTGAAAAAAAAGAGGATTCGGGTAGCTGGAAAAAGAAAAAAGAAAGAAAAAAAAAATTATGGAATAAAAATAAGGAGAAGGAGACTAATATGATTTAAAACCTTTTTTTAAGTTTCTTTTTTGTAATGAATTTAATTGTGGTAGGATTTTGTAAAGAAAAAAAAATGTAGAATGTAATGTATAAAGAAACATATCTAGGAGAGGTCTCAGAGTATAGAAAAAAAAAGAAAAAAAGAAACAACAGAAAAAGTCATGAGAATTATCAAGTTGTAAGTAGAATAAGATGGTTACTAGGGTGGATGGTACCATTTATAGGTAGTTTGGTAATTAGCTGTAGGAATAAAAATAAATGTTAAGATTAAAATTGAAATAAATTTAAATAAGGAAATTTAACAAAAAAGAAAATAAAAATGATTTTTTTTTACTTTTTCTATTGCCACATGACTCTTGAGTAAAGAAAGGGAAAAATGCGTTAAAAGGTTTATTAAACATAAAATGGTGTTGTGACTTGGACAAACAACGATGGGTGGAGATGGTCCGCTGTTTCATTTTTTTTGATAAAAGTTAACATAATGTTCCTTCTGTCAATGAAGAGTAATTTTTGTTGGTATGTCATCGTTCTTTCATTATGATCCCTTTCTGCTAACATTTCTTTTTACAAGTTCTTGATTTTTGCCGGTCTTTTTTTTATGTTGTCGTGACGGACCCGCTTCCGAAATGGTGTATCCAAAGAACCCACCCCGGCTGAAGCAGCTGGAAAGTTGACCGGCTGGGTACACCAGGAAGCAGTTTCAGCTAACTATTTCTATTTTCATTTTTATAATTATTCGTTACGCAACATTCACCAAATTCGTATGGTTATATCCTACAAAAACGACGTCCACTAAAGAAGTAATTGTAAAATTGGATCTGCAGAAAACTGTTTTTGGGAATCCTGTTCAGATAATTAGTGATCGAGGTTCAGCATTCACTTCTGAAGAATTTTAACAATATTGTAACACTGAAAACATTCATCATATTAAAATAACAACGGGATTACCACGAGCAAATGGACAGGTTGAGAGCCTCAATAGCATTATTATTTCAGTTTTATCTAAATTAAGACAAGAAGATCCTACAAAGTGGTATAGGTTCGTGAGTAATGTGCAACAAGTTATAAACTCAACGTTTCATCGTAGTATTCAAACAACCCCATTTGAACTAATGATTGGCATTAAAATGCGTTCCAAACAAGACATAGTGATTAAAGATTTTGTTGAAAAAGAAATGCTGTCACATTTTCAAGACACGCGAAACGTCTTAAGAAAGAGTGCAAAAGAGCAAATTGAGAAGGTTCAAAATGAAAATTGAAAATCATATAATCTTCGACGAAAGTCAGCTGTAAAGCACAAAGTTGGTGATATTGTGGCAATCAAACGTACCCAATTAGGTAGTGGTCTTAAGCTAAAACCGAAATTTTTGGGACCATATCGAGTAAGCAAGGTGAAATACAACGATACATATGATGTTGTTAAAGAAGGAAATGTTGAAGGACCTAAATACACATCATCTTGTTTTGAATTTATGAAGCCGTGGCCGATTTTTGTGAATGACGACGAAGAAACTGAAACATTCGAGGCGAATGCGTGGCAGGATGGCCGATATGTGGGAAAGAGAGGAAACTAGTTAAGAGCTGAAAAGAAATGAAGAGGAAGACGCTAAAAGAAGGTATCAGTAGTGAAGACGACGCAACGACGTAAAGACGTAAAATAGAAATAGAGTAAAGAATTAATATTTTGTGAGATTTCTTATTTTTATTTTTTTTGTAATTAATATCAAAATAATAATTAAAATTGTGTACAGTAAATTCAATAAAAATAAAATCATACAGTAAATTTATTAAAAATAAAATCATACATATAAAAACAAATAAAACTTTTGTGCATTTCTATATTAATTCATCACTAAGTTATAGCAAAGTTTATGGAAAATTGATTAAAAATGTTTATAAAACTAAAAAAATTGTTTCAAATTAATATTTTCTCATTGTAAAATATGAATTTCATAAATGGTGTAAAATTGGTATTAATTATAATTAGTAATACAATACTTCTAAAATAAATATCATGAATAAATAAAAATAATATAAATATTTATTGTTTTCAGAATTTATAACAATTTTTCCAAAAATAATTTTAAAACAAAAAATAATTATGAGAGATACATTTTTAACTACATATGTATGTATAATTCTATGAGAAAAAAGACTTAAGAGAAAAATTTATTTTGTATTGACAACACATTTTCTCACTTTAGGGGCTAAACTGAAATAGCCCTACGAACACAAATTTCTTCTGAACAAATATGAATAAAGAGAGAGAATGATTCATGCACGAAATATATGGAATATTACTCTTTTATAGGGCTATTATTAAATAATCCCATAGAGTATCAGCATGTATCAGTATGATCTTATTGATATAGCTATAGCTATAGTGTATACAAAAAGAATTTATAAAATTTGTTTAACGTAATATTGTATGTACAATGTACATAGTTATATATACATATACATATATTTATATTCTATTATCACTTCTCTTTCTATATTGCATGTACTTTGAAAAATAATTTAATGGAAATTATTTTGGATTTTTTTACAAATTTTTTTAAAAATTAATTTTAAATTTAATTTAATGAAATTATGCAATTTAAGCTGAATTTCTTGGTGGGGCTTAGCCCTTAAGGTAGAGCCGCGTCTGTTAAATACTATGTTTTGGGCAGCTAAGATCAAATACTGTTTGTTAATCTGGAAATTTAATAATGGAGCAAGAAAAAAAGTTTGTTTTGAAAATGAAAATTGATTTTCACTCTAATCCTGGGTGGCTCACAAGATGGAAGGAAAAAAATAATAAAATTTTATAAAATTTAAGAAAAACTCTCAGATCAGAAATCTGCCTCATACTAATCTAAAAATGTGCTTCCTGGCATTTTGCAATCTCATAGTGAGGATATCTTTAATGCTGACGAATCAGCATTATTATACAAGGTTTTACCTTCAGGAACTATGGCAAAAACATTTTAAACAAAGAGATTTTTTTAGGATCATATATTTTCGTACGCAACTGTAATATTATTTTTAAAATGTTCAAATTCATACATTTATTGGAAATTTTTAACAAAATATTCCAATAAATGAACTGTAATTTTATTTCCGTTGCCCACGCGCAACATAAAATTTAATCCTCCTTTGTTCAAAAGAGATTTTTTTTCTTTTAACATGACCAAGGTGGCAGTTTGGTAATCAAATTCTGTTTTTTTTGCATTTTTTATTGACACATTAACATTTAAATACGAAAAGGAAAAACAATAATCAATTTCGTATGAATTTTTTTTTATTATTACCAATGACCATAGAAACTAATAAGACTTGGCTTTAGTACAAATCTATGAAAATAATTTTTTATTCAAAAATTCGTCTCGCATCCCAGTGAGAGCTTTTATTTTTCAAATCTAAAGCTTTGTTAGCTTAGAGCAAAACCATTATAAACTTCATTTGTAATGACGAATACAATAACAAAACTTTGACGTTACATATTTATTTTTTGACAGTATTTTATGACGTCATACATTATTATGATTGCTTTGATCATGTTTTTCCAAATTTCTGTTAAAAATTTTCATTTTTTACAAATGTATAACAAAAATTAATAATGATTACATTGTTGCCGTTATTTATATTTTTGAATTTTTTTTTATTTGATCAAAAATATATATTTGCTTTGAAAAATTTTTCTTTGAAATATAGAATATTTTTTTTTTCATTCATTCAAAAATTAATAATGATTACATTGTTGCCGTTATTTATATTTTTGAATTTTTTTTTATTTGATCAAAAATATATATATGTATGTATTTGCTTTGAAAAAATTTTTTTTTGATATATAGAATATTACAGTATGACCTCTTTAATCCGGACCTCGAAAATCCGAATTATCCAGTAATCCGAATCGATTTTCTGGATACACGTAAGTATTCTGTAGTCCGAAATAATGCCCTCAAGTATTCTATAATCCGGATCATATTTGTTAGATATATTTATTGTGAAGTGAAATTACGAATGTGGAATATGGTCGTTGTGAAGTACCGTAATTCTGTCTGGTTTTTTTTTTTTTTCGTGAATAAAACTATTTGATACATACTTCATTGAAGTGCAAAACAATTGTTTCCAATTTAAAGAAAAAGGTTTTTGTGAATATTCTCAGTCTCGAATCACAGAATTTTTCATTTAATTAAAAAATTCTAAACATAAATTGTTTATATGCATTATTAATGGATAAATAATTTTCAAAAATAATGATGTTTTATACTGTTTAATACATATCCAGTAATCCGGATAATCGATAGTCCGGATAAAGCCGTGCATTAATTAATACTGTATTTTTTTTCTATTCTTATATTATGACCCTTATTCTGATAGTCGTATCACTTGTTATGTGATGTGATCCTACGTATATGGTATTACCGTATTCGATTTAAGTGATAAACATCGACAAGTGGTGAATATCACAAAATCGATTATTTGTGCTATTCTGGTATTCACATAGAACTGTCATTTTATCTGTTTCAGGTGATTATTTAATCACGGAAAAAATCAAAGTGAAGATGATGAGTTTAAACAAAAGATAAGAAAAAAAAGATACATTCAGACTAAATTTTACTTCTTTTTATGATAATATAAACTTTTTTCACAAAAGCAAGAAAATTCCTAACAGAAAACAGTTTAAAACTTTAGTAAATTTTATTTTTAAATTACACTTAAACTTTGAATAAATAAAAATATTCAAACGAATTAAACGTCAACTAACAGTGTTACCGTTTTTATTTAGAATTTCATATTATAGTATCACAATATCACATGAATACTGTATACCTCTTTTGAATTTAAGTGATACATCTCGTGATAGTGATCAAAAAGTGATACGAATAGCATAATAGGGGCCTATATAAATATATATAAAGTGATATTCCAATAATCCGAATAATTGAATGCACACCCTCATTCGGATTTGTGAAATATTCGGATTACAGAGTACTATTGAATTATATTAAAAATGAACAAAAAATCATTAACGATGAAAATGTTTAATGTTTTGTGCACGCTTTTTATTAATCTACATTTTCACTCTCTTTTTATATTAATTTTTTTCCTTTCGGAAAACTTGTAACTAGTAAGGAATACTACACCAGACAAAGTTAAAAATATCACAAAACGGGATATTGCCAGACAGATAACAGTTAGGTATATATAGAAAATATAAAAAAAAAAGAAAAAAAAGCAATGTTTCTCTAATTTTACATCAATTCGGATTATAGAAAAAATTCAATTCGAATTATAGAATACATAATAGAGATTTTTTAATTGTTCGGACTATTGGAAATTCGGATTTTAGAGTATACGGATTATTGGAACATCACTGTATGGCTCATTCCATGCATGACGGACGGGACATTGAAGAACATTTTTTTAGAAATAAGAGAACAAAAAAATGTTTTTTAAGTACATACATAGTAAAATAATTAATAGGTTAGAAATGAACAATACACAAAAAAACATGGTAATATATTATAATATAAAAGAATCGGAAGATATAAAAAATATTTTAATAAATTATTTATTAAATTCCAAATTAGGAATAAACACCTCAGATAAAGAAATTGAAATTATCTAGAAGTTAAAAAAATTACAAAAAATAAAAAGCAATACAATCAGAAAACAAACGGGTTTTAAAATATTATAGAAATTGCAAGAAAATTAAAATGGAATTGGGCAGGTCATATAAGTAGAATGAAGGACCTGGACCAGAGATGGAGGAAAACTACTGAGGAATAAATACAACAAAAGGAATAGAGACCATCAAATAAAAGACTACCACCTAAAAATTTACCATTAAACAGGAGGTGTGAAGTTATATACTTCGAAGAAAAATACTGTTGAATTTATGAGTGTAAAAACGAGTATCATTTCATGTCCCGTCCGTCATAGTCACTTATCGCCCTACATATAGAATTAAAACCAGAATTCTTGGAAAACATCTTCTTTTTCGGTTTGACAGGTCTTTGGGTGGATCATTATTTTTTACATTTAACTGAAATACATTTGAACTATATAAAGGTAAAAAAGAAGAAAGATTCAAAAAAATGTTCTTCAATGTCCCGTCCGTCATGCATAGAATGGGCGAGATATATATTTATATATGTATGTATATAGTATCTAGAGGTTATAATAAAAGAATAGAAAAAAAAATATTCTATATTCAAAGAAAAATTTTTTCAAAGCAAATATATATTTTTGATCAAATAAAAAAAAATTCAAAAATATAAATAACGGCAACAATGTAATCATTATTAATTTTTGAATGAATGAAAAAAAAAATATTCTATATTTCAAAGAAAAATTTTTCAAAGCAAATATATATTTTTGATCAAATAAAAAAAAATTCAAAAATATAAATAACGGCAACAATGTAATCATTATTAATTTTTGTTATACATTTGTAAAAAATGAAAATTTTTAACAGAAATTTGGAAAAACATGATCAAAGCAATCATAATAATGTATGACGTCATAAAATACTGTCAAAAAATAAATATGTAACGTCAAAGTTTTGTTATTGTATTCGTCATTACAAATGAAGTTTATAATGGTTTTGCTCTAAGCTAACAAAGCTTTAGATTTGAAAAATAAAAGCTCTCACTGGGATGCGAGACGAATTTTTGAATAAAAAATTATTTTCATAGATTTGTACTAAAGCCAAGTCTTATTAGTTTCTATGGTCATTGTTATTACATATGAGTATCTTACATATACGTGTATGAGTAAAAACACCCTATAACTTTTTGCAGGGGTATCCTAGGGTCACTTTGTGTTAAGAAAAAATGAAGAGGACCGTCTTCCCTATTTAACGATACCTGACTGTTTCCTCTATTCTAAACTATTAAAAAATGAGACGCGTTCATTTTTGTTTAACCCTGTCTTTAACCCAATTTTTTATTGCAGAAAATAAAAGCTCAATTGATTCTGCATCGATTTTTTATCTTCACTTTTTTCGAAAAGATGCATATTGTTTGAGATATTTGCATTTTAAAATCAGCACTTCTAGCTCCTATTTTCAATTTACACTGCAATAAAAACACGTGTCCAATAATCTAATCAATTAAAGACTTATTTTTTCAGTTTTTCAAAAGATATTCCTCAATATCTCGAAAATTATCCAATTTTCGAAAAAAATTTGCATTCCATTCCATGCATGACGGACGGAACATTGAAGAAAATTATTTGAATCTTTTTTATTTTTTACCTTCATAAAGTTCAAATGTATTCCAGTTAAATGTAAATAATAATGATCCACTCAAAAACCTACCAAACCGAAAAGAAAGATGTTTTCCAAGAATTCTTGTTTTAGTTTTATAAGGCCGATAAGTGACTATGACGGACGGGACATGAAATGACACTCGTTTTTACAGTCATAAATTCAACACTGTTTTTCTTTAAAGTATATAACCACACCTCCTGTTTCATGGTAAATTTTTAGGAGGTAGTCTTAAGGTACTCGTCCACGATGCAATTTTTCTTGCGCGAAATATATCTTGCACGCAAGAAAACTTGCATACTCTTACACAACAGCAAGAATTGCACGAAAAATGTGCAATATTTCTTTCACGCAAGAAAAAATTATGTTTGCAAGAAATTTTTATTGCACCATTGCTTACACAGCAGTATGAAATTTTTCTTGCGTGAATATTAATTTTATTCACGGCATACACATAACAAGGCAATGTAAGTATCGTAGTGACCGTTAGCATTTTGACGTCATCCTGGTCGTTTTATATGAAACAAATGAATAAAATTTAAAAAAAATAAATAAAAATAAAAAATAAAAATAAAATTTCTATATATTTACGACCTGAGTGACGTCACAAAACAAATGAAAAAATTTATTTACATTGCCTTGTTATGTGTATGCCGTGAATTTTATTGCACTGTCATTTTCAAATTGAAAAAAAGTTTAAGGTTTCGTAGCTAAAAATGGCATCGAAAAATAAAGTTAAAGTAATTGCGATATTATTAACTTTATTAATTAACAGAGAAAAAAATAAAAGGAGAAAAAGAAAATTTTGGCTTAAACCCTGGATATTACGTAGAGAATAGAATAATTCTAACAAATTTTTAACTTTATTTTTATTCCAGTAGATTTTTGGTGATTCCATTTTAAACCCTAAAAATAATTATAAACATCTTTTTTATAATTAAAAAACAATTAAATGATAAAAAAAATGAATGAACGTACCAAATCCAGTTTATTTCTTCAATCACAATTAAATAATGACAATCAGCTGATTCTATTGCAATATATCTTGCGTGAAATATTTCATGATCGAATTCTCAAATATTTCTTGCATAAAATATTGCGCTGATTAGTGTTTACACTACGCAATAATTTCATGTTGCGTGCAAGTGAAATATTTCACAAAGATGGCGTTTTCTCTGCAATATTACATCTTGCTTAACAGTTTACACAGTGCAATGTCCATCTCATGCAATTTTATCATGTTGCGCGCAAGAAAAATTGCATCGTGGACGAGTACCTTTAGCAAACTACGACAGAAATTTGTTATTTCTCCAACTCGCACAAGCTAAAATATAAAAAATTATGTTTGCCATGTCGTATGACGGACGGGACATGACGGACGAGACCATTGAAAAGTCCCAAATTCAATTAATGAAAACAGATGAAAATGATAAAATTAAACACTGAAAATAATTTTTTTCTAAATAGTTTATTTGTTTTTCTTTTTGATAATGCACATTGTAAAGCTGAAACAACACTGTGTGTGTTATGTTTATGTACCTGTTTTTTTTAAACAAGCTTTAGTAACAAAACAAACGTACAGTAGTGAAATATATACCTGTTTACCTATTTATTTAAAAAAAAAAAAAAACTGAAAAAAAAAATTATTAGGTTTGATGTAACAGCTCGCGTGGCATGGGTGATATCTATTTGCATTTTTTTGTTAACGATTCAAATTTTTTTTTCACATTTATAATAAAAATGATAATTCAATTTTCTTTTTGTATTATAAATATTGTTTACAGTCATTTTTTTTTGTCATCATCCTTATATAGTTATTTTTTAAATATATTAGGATGGAAGAGTTTAATTTTTTTGAAATTAGGTTTTGCAAATAAAATTTTCAAATAAATTAAGATAACCCGTTTAGTGACGGGTGTTTTTTTTTTTTTTTTTTGTATAAACGTGATAATATTAATTTTATTGAAAGTAAAGAAAAAAAAAACATTTTTTTTAAATTGTATAAAGTTTTGGTATTCCGTATTAACGAAATTTATCTTTTCTATTCATATTTATAAAATTTAAAAAAAAAAATCGTATTCATGCACCGTGTTTTAAAATTAAAAATGTAAGAAATTGAATCTAATACATAATTTTAGAAAAAAAAAATAAAGTGGTTTATTCAATCAATATTACCTTAAGATTTTAAAATTTAACTATGTTAATATGTAGAAATATTATGGTGGAAATTATCAGTGAAAATTATTTGAAATTATAAAAGCCAATTTTTGACTGCATTGTAAGTAGAAAAAAAATTTAATTATCTATATTAAAGAAAAAAAAAATATCTAATATAAAAATGCTAAAGTCGAGGAAAGTAATGATATATATATATTGAGATATCTTTTGAGTGTTAATCGGGCGTTATAGTTTGTATAAACCCAGAATTTTTTTTTATATCAATAATTGGTTTTTTTAATGAAAAGGAAACGAAAAAAAAAAAAAGCAATGTTTAAAAATTAACCAGAGGAAGTAAGAAAATATCTATAATGAAAAAAATTAATGTGAAAAGAAAAAAAAAAAGAAAGTGAACCTATTAATTAAATTGTGCAAAAAAAAAAAAGAAAAAAAAAATTACTATGTAAAGTTACATAAATTTAAAGTTCATATTAGAAAAAAAAAAAGAAAAGAAGAAAAAAATTAATATTATAATATATAAAAGGAAAAAGATTTAGATTAAGGAAGATGGGTTATCAACTGTAACCACGTGTTCATTTGTTTTACCGGGTAATATCGCTGATAGTGGTAGGCAAAAGTGTGTGCTAATAATTAATCATTTTTTTTTCTGACGATGAAACTAATTAGTAAAAAGTCTAGATTTGTTATTTTGTATTACACCCCTTAAACAAATGCAAAAGAAAGAAAAAAGAAAACAGTCAGTACAATTAACTCCGGTGAATTGCCGTCGGTAAATGTCAATTTGTGTTGTAAGAGAAAAAAAAAAACAAAACAGAAAAAAAAAGACAAAGAATAGCATATCAATATATTTCTTTTTTTTGATTTATGTCATATCATATAATTGATATATATATGTATGTACTCTTTTTTTTTGGTAATTGAAAATATAATTAAATGAAAAGTCATATAAGAAAAAAAAAAAGAATATTTAGAACAATCTTTGCTTTTATTAAAGATAAATTTTGATTGTGAAAACCTGTAAAGCAAAAAAAAAAGAAAAAAAAATATGTAAAATTAAAATCATTTGCAATGAAAAAAAAATAATAATGGTAATAGAAAAAAATACTAATATAATAATACATCATAGTTGAGATAATGGAAAAAAAAAAAAGATTTAAGAGATGATGGTCCAAAAAACGTAAAACTGGATTAACAAGAATCATCACCCTGTGCAGCGTTCATCGTGACACACATCTACTATCAACCGTATAATAAAACACGTGAAGTGTGTAAAACATTTATATGTAAGTAGGCTTAAGAATTTTGTTTTTTTTTGTACCGCTAGTGCTGGAGTATATTAATTGAAGGTTAATTTGAATTAATAATGATATAGTATTAGTAGAATTTACTTAAACAAAAGTTAAGAAAAAAAATAAAATTTAGTTTTAAGGGTCCCAGTTTAGAAATTTAATTGAGAATATTGATTTAATTTGGTTATTAGATTAAATACTGAAGAAAGAAACACAATTTTTTTTATATGCACATTACGTTGAATTTGTAAGGTTAGAAGTCATAGTAGATATTCAAAAAAAAAAAAAAAAAAAAGGAAAAAAAAGAAAGGAAAGAAAAATAGAAATTTAAAGAGAAATAAAAAAAAAAAACAAAAATGAAACAATATAAAGGAAAATTTTAATAGAATAATAGTAGGGTAAAGAGTCTTATGAAATTACACTAAATATATTTAGTTTCGGTTTAAATCAAAATTTGTAAAGAATTTTTTTTTGTAATAGCTATATAATAGGATCTAATGCACTTTTTTTTGTCAATTAACCTAAAATTGGAAAAAAAAAAAAAAGGAAATAAAATATATATATATATTAATTTGAGAGAAGGAAAACTACAAAAATATATAGTCTTTTTTTTTAATCAGTGATGATGAGTTAATTAATCGGTCTGTGTGTGATACGGAGGAGTTCTGCGATGGAAGAAGATGGTCCTCTCCATGTTCAATTGTGGGTCTGCCGCCATGGGTCGAAGAGGTCCCCTGATGGGAATTCTACTGACTCCCTCTTACAACAAAAATGGATTTCTGTGTGTGTGTATACACTGTATTGATTTATTTAGTCATTTCCCTCCTAGCTCCCTGATGTGATTATATTGTGTAATAAGCCGGTCCTTTATGTTAATGTAACGGGCTCTCCTCCGGAATTGGTACTTCCAAGAACCCACCCAGGACTGAAGCAGCTGGATTCCGACCGTCTGGAAGTATCCAGGAGTTTCCAGGTTTATCCAACCACATTGCTTGGCTCAATTTTTTTTCTTCTTATTCTATTTCCCTTTTTTAAATATCCGTTACGTAACATATGGCGCCCAACGAGTAGGCAACCTTACATCTTTGTCTACACTATTTATTTCCGTCGCCCATATGTCACTCCACCTTTTGGTGTCGTAACATATGGCGCCCAACGTACCGCCCATCTGGTACATTAAATTATTCGCGTCCATATGTCACTCCACCTTTTGGTGTCGTAACATATGGCGCCCAACGACAGGCACCTACCAGCTTGTGTCTGTATTAAATTTTTGTCGCCCATATGTCACTCCACCTTTGGTGTCGTAACATATGGTGCCAATATGTTTATTTTTTTTTTTGATTGAATTCGCTTCATCGGTAACATGGAGATTTTCTGTTCAATGGCAACATGGAGCAGAAAATCTACCATTCCACGCGTCCTATCCGTATTCTGTAATAACCCGGTTTATAGAATTAAATTTGAATTTGGTTCGTGCGTGATTTTTTAAATAATTTCTTTTTATATATATCTTTGAATTCTCATCGTCTGTCCCGTATGACCAAAATTTTTGGAGGAACTTCCGAAATTGTTTGCTGCGACGCGACGGACTAATTATTATCTTTGTACAGTGATAAATAATTATAAAATTATTATAAGGTTATGTAGATTCCGTTTATTATATTTTCCGGTTCGAATTTCTTTTGAAAATTCATTAATTTTTTTTTTGGTTACTCAACTACCAGCTATTGGCCAACTCACGTAACTCTTATTGTATATAAATCGTACATGTGCGTCGACACTCGTGATTGTCAGGACGATATCGATGAAATCGGTTCGAAACCTTTGCTCGCTGGTGTTTGCACGGCATCTTAACTAGATATATTCAAACCGTGTAGTATTTACATATATGTGGGACACTCCACGTAAGTCACATAATTTTGGTAAAATACCAGGATTGATGTTTGCGACGGGGAATGACCCTAATATATATACTGTCTAAATGTTTCTTTAATTTGAGAATTTTACTTAATTTGTTTTGGCGAATGATTTCGCGCAGGCTGTCGCGAATTTATCATGTATGTTTCGGTTTTGTTATTTAACACATGTGTGACAAGTTTTGCGATAGATTTGATAATTAGATTCGATTTTTTTTATGACCATCTGTTTATACATTTTTGTTGTTGGAGGAAGTCTCTGGGTGGTGATCCTTATTTAACAAGGGGTAAAGCCTGTTTTCAGACGCCTCTCCACCATCGTTGGAGTCCTCCGTTTCACCACAGCTAACTGAATATATATACAAAAGAAAAAGGCAACTCTGATTCATTTTGCATGATTTTTGTTTAAAAAGAATAATGTTTTGTTTTTTTTTATTTTTTTTGATTCTTTGATTTTTTTGTAAGGTAAAGGAAAATATTTTTTTTTTGTTCTTCTTCTTTTGCTTTGCGCAATTTAAACGTCATTGGTGATAGAGGAAAAGAACATATTCCCCTATCTAATCAAGCAAAAAAAAAAAAAAAGAAGAAGGAACAAAAGGAAAAATACAAAATTTCTATAAGAAAAAAAAAACATTGTCTAAAACCTAGAAAATAAAGAGTTTTTTTTTGTGCATTTACGCGTTTCGAAAGATTTATAATTATAAATAAACGGTCCAATCATCAGTTTTAATATGGAATAAAACTAATGAAGCTTTAAATTCTCGTTTAATTTTTTTTTGAATTTTTTTTTACGATTTTTTTTTGCATTTGTTTTGGGTTTTGGTTCTGCTCGGCGTGCGGAATTTTTATACCCGAATCTCTTCACATTGAAATCGCCCGTTTGAGCTATATCGTCGAGCCGCGATTTTACATGAAATTTTTTTTTTGTGTTGTTCATGGATACATATATCTGATAATAATATTCTGGTTTTTGGTCGGTACATGAATTCGTGCGATTATATCTTCAATATGTTTATATCAATTAACAAAATAAATTTCAGTTCATTGGAATACATTTAGATACAGATATAAATTGGATCCAATATCCCCTATTTTTGTCAGTACAATGCATACATCATCATAGTAGATTTTTTTTTGCGATTTCGGATTTTGGGTTAATGTGTGTGTGAACTTTTCTCCCTATTCTTTTGTTCAGCCCGGCTTGCCCACGTGTTCCGGCATTGAGACTCATCTCAGGGTGTGGACGAGCCCCACGTTGTTGTAATCAGACAACAATGACCAAATTCCCTATTCGGTCAGAATTTCCCAGTGGGACTTTATGTTTTTTTTCTTTGGATCAATGTCCTTTACGGACTTAACAGTATCTTTTCGCTGCCGTGTTCCAACCTTTTCCACTTCGACAGGTTCATGGAAAAGTTTGTTTTGTTGCGACAGCAAATAGCCCCCTTTACTTTTTTTAATATATCTTCGTACGTCGCTGTATTTTTACAGACGGTTGTACACATAATTTTCAAAATGCTTAAAAACGTACATTTATTGGAAATTTTCAACAAAATTTTCCAATAAATGAACTGTAATTTCCAATTCCGTTGCACACGCGCAACGTAAAATTTAATCTTGTTTTGTTCAAAAATTGAACAATACAATTTTTGGTACTAATCACATAGATTATGGCAAATCACGCCACTTCGAGAATAATCCTATGTATTTTAATTCAAACACATAAGATTGTTCCATATTTTTCTCGAATATAATCTCTTTTTCATATTCGCTATTCTTCTTATTTTTCATATTACTAGATTATTATGTGCTTCAGTGTATTTGTTAATATTTAAAATACACTATATAAATTTCGCACACAACAATTGATTTATTCTTATTCAAATCAATGTGTATGAAAAGTCAATATAAAATATCACATGATCCATACATGTAGTTGCATTATGGCCTGTTTACCTAAGTGAATGGCATAATGTAATACAAATTTTCAAGTGCACATACACGTCAACACCCATAATCAGTACACTCATGTACATTATACATGGAATATTTAATTGAATATTCTAGACCAAAACCCTCTACAATAAAAGCCTCCTACTGGAGTTTTGTATGTATTAGTAAGAAGTGTGCCATGTTTTGTTTTGACATTTTAGTTTCTTATGGTTTGTTTCTTAATAAGAGTGGTGGAATATTAGTGTAAAGAAATAGTGTTTTAGTTAAATATGTTGGCTTTTTAAATAAAATATGGTTTATAAATGTTTTAAAATATAAGAAATTTACAGTGTTATAATTTTTAAAGCGCACAATAGTCAAAAAATGAAATAAAAAAGTGAAAAATATTGTGCGTTCTTACCTACTTGTAAGAGAAAAAATTAAAGTATGACCACATACATACCTATGGTGAGGTTATATTATTTGTAATAAAGTGAATAAATTGATTTGATTTAATAGAATTTAATTTATTATTAATCACAAATTAAGTGTCTATTTGCCTTCATTACACAATAAAGATTATGTACCCAATTATTTACTTTTTCATAGTCTTTTTTTTATATAAATTTTTGTGATTATGTTATGATGTGAGAAATTGATTTGATTCAATAATTTAACAATAAATACAAACTTATAAATAAAATTTTATTAAATTAAATCAATTTGTTCTGTATTTCGTTCACTTTATTTATTTTTTTCATATATTTGTGTTTACATTTCGTTTCAATTTATTCACTTTTATAATATAACCTCACCATAGGTAATGTAGTCATTAGTCACATGTCAATATACATATAGGTATAGAAGAAAAAAGTTTATATTATTATTCTTTAAACTTTAATTATTCATATAAATACATATATGTATCAGAATTATTATAAATTAAATTTTATTAAATCAAATCAATTTATTCACTTTATTACATATAAATAATACATATAACCTCACCATACTTCAATTTATTCTCTTAAAAGTAGGTAAGAAGGCACAATATTTTTCACCTTTTTATTTAACTTTTTGACTATTGTGCACTTTAAAAATTATAACACTGTTAATTTATTATATTTCAAAAATTTTATGAACCATATTTTAATTAAAAAGCCAAAAATATTTAACTAAAACACATTTTCTTTACATCACTATTTGTACTACCAGCATTGAATGTTTTGACGTTTCAACACTTTTATCGTGTTTGATTGTGTTAGTGCAGACATCCATAGCACGGCTTCTATATGTAGATGCCCAGCAAACGATATGGCAATAGCACACGAAGAAGCAATAAAAAAGCAAGCTTGTACGAGCTGGCAATAGTTAGGCAATAAGCTAAAAAAATTGTTCTCTATTGCATGATATGCGAATGCGCGATAAAATGGCAATACATTAAAAACTTATTGCATGTTATAAGAATTGTCTAACAAACGGCAATAAAACTTAAATTTGTTTTTAATAAAGAAAATTGTTCTAGGTTTTAGTTTAAATAGCGGATTTATTTCATTTGAAAATTGGTGTTGTCTAGTATAGAAGTGTATTTTCAAGTGATAATTATTAAAATTGAGAGTTAAAAGAAAATTTGTGTTTTTTTTTAAATTAAACTTTTAAGGGTGAAACGTAAAACTAAAGGTAAGTACAAACTTTATTATTTTTAAATATTCTATTGATAAACCTTTTTTTGATAAAGAAAAATGATTTCGCGACAAGCAATTCATAAATCGTCGCATAAAAATGCAAAAAAAACCATGCAATATATTTATTCAAAAGAATTAGAGTATGAAGAACAAGAAAAATTAGTTGAAAATGAGGTTTTAGAATCAAATTTAGAATCTATATTAAATAATGAGCAATTTGAGAAAGAAAAAATTGATGAGCCTTTTACAGAAAAAAATAAATTGTTTATTAAGGACTTGAAAAGTGAACTTGCTGAATGGTCAACGAAGCACTTAATTTCTGTTAGTGCAATGAATGAACTGTTAGGAATTTTGCACAAACATAAACCTGATTTACCTACTGATGTGCGCAAATTAAAAAACACCCCACAATTTGCTCCATCTATTAAAATGACTTCTGGAGTTTATGTTCATTACGGTGTTAAAGACAGTTTAACAGATTTTCTTTCAAATAAAGAGTATAACAAGAGTGAAATTGTTCTTGACTTCAATATTGATGGCCTTCCAATATCAAAAAGCTCGAAAACACAAGTATGGCCAATTTTAGGCAGCATAGCTGAAACAAATTATGTATTTTTAGTTGGAGTTCATGAAGGGCAATCAAAACCGGGAAATGTAGATGAATATTTAAATACTTTTGTAAAAGAAATGCAAGAAATTCTAGAAAATGGGCTTCACTTTCAAGAAAAGCATTTCATAATACGCATTAGAGCTTTTATTTGTGATGCTCCTGCACGTGCGTTCGTTTTAAAAGTAAAATCGCATACAGGATATTACAGTTGCTTGAAATGCACACAGAAAGGTGAATACCATAGAAAGCGTTTAATTTTTCCATTGTGTGAAAATTCTTTGAGAACAAATGAATCTTTTCGTATGAGACTGCAAGAAGCACATCATATCGAAATTCCAGAGACAGAAATTGAAAAACTTAAAATAGACATTCCCAAGCAGTTTATCCTCGATTATATGCATGTTGTATGCTTAGGAGTCGTGAAAACTCTTATTTCAAGGTGGATCAACGATAGAGGTGAAGCATATTCACTTACCAACAATAAGATACATTGGCTTTCTAGAAGACTTACAACGCTCAAAAAATGTATACCTAGAGAGTTCGCTCGAAAACCTCGAGATTTGACAGAACTTAGCCGATGGAAAGCTACAGAACTGCGACAATTCCTATTGTACACCGGTCCATTTGTGTTAAAAAACATACTGGATGAATCGCGATACAATCACTTTTTGAAATTGAGTCTTGCAATAAGAATTTTGTTGCATGAAAAAGATTGTACAATTAATAACGAGTGTGCTAAAAAATTGCTTATAAGTTTTATCAAATCAGTACCCTTATTATATGATAAGACATTTTTAACATATAACTGTCACTGTTTGTTACACCTTGCCTCAGAGGTTAATAATTATGGTTCGTTGGAAACAATAAGCGCATTCCGTTTTGAAAACTACCTGCAGAAAATTAAAAAGATGGTTAAAAAAGGGAATTTCATTGCATCCCAAATTTATAATCGCTTTGTGGAACGAAGTTTACACCCTATTTCGAAAAAAGATAGCTTTGAACATGAAAAGTTAGATAAAACAAAAAGTGCAGTGTTTAATAAAAATTATATGCTTTCATCTTCTTATCCAAATAATTTTTGTTTATCTAACAATAAAATTATTATGATTTCCAAAATTAATCAAATAAAGCAAAGTATAAATTTTGAAGGAATTGTTATTGAAAACGTTGAACCTTATTTCAAAAATCCTATAGTGTCAACAAAATTTAATGTAGGATCAACACAAACATTAGATTCTACGCAAAACATTAATTTTAATCTGGAAGATATTACATGCAAAATGCTTTGTTTGAAAAATAATAATATCAATTTCTTTATTCCCTATATTCATTTAAATGAAAAGAACCATTCCTAGCTGACAATGGATCCTGAGGACCAAGAAGGAATTCAAAAAATATATACAGAACTGCGCTCAGCCCCAATGGACGGTAAGTTGAATTTTAAATCAAATAATTATTGAGAATTTAGTACTTTTGTTATCTTTATCTGATTATTGTTATTATATTTTTTATTTTATTATTTTCAGATATATTTTCAGAACCAGATACAGAAAATTTTACATACAAAGAATTTCTCAAAATACCAGGAGGTAAAATCCTTTTTTCTATTAATAATCAATTTTATTTATAAATTTTTAACATTAAAGGAAAATGGCCTGTAACATCAACGCAAATTAATAATAAAGGACAATCACATAATGTTGAGGTACAAAAAGAACAAAATCGTCATCGTCATTCTCAATCTATTTTTCGCCGTCCAACATCGTATAAATGTGATAAAAATAAGGAAAATATTGAAGCACAAGGTGTTCACAACAATTCACAAAATTGTAACTCGAGTGAAGAGATTTCGTGTAAAAATTGCATTAATCTTTCAAACCAGTTGAAAGAATTGAAGCAATTATTATTATCATTTAACGAGAAAAATGAAAAGGCTTTAACAAATATCAAAGCTGATGTAAACTCGGTAAAAATTCAAGTGAACAGTGTTGTAAAATCAATTTCCAACAAAATATCATTTGATCTTTTACCCAGTTTACCTCTAGCAA
Organism: Bombylius major; assembly: GCA_932526495.1. Classification (NCBI taxonomy): domain Eukaryota; kingdom Metazoa; phylum Arthropoda; class Insecta; order Diptera; family Bombyliidae; genus Bombylius; species Bombylius major. Next base: position 28,571,821 of record OW052045.1, on the reverse strand, counting down.
GTAAAATCTCGTTAATGCAGCTTGATGATCAACTGGCAAAACAAGAGGATTTGAAAGATCAACTTGTAAGTATGATTTCCTTATTTTCTCATTTTCATTTACTGTGTTAGTTTTTAAAAATTCAATTGCTTTTATAATTACAGACTCAATTTTTCATCAGAGGTGGAGGGGATTCTCTATTTTCTTTTATTAAAGAAAATTTGAAAAAGCTGATGAAGGATGAAGTAGCAGAAGAGTTTTGCTGGGTAGGGACTCAGCAAAAACAATCCTTCAAGGTAATGTTTATTACAACAATTTTGAAAAGTAAGTATATATAATGTATGTATATATTGAAAACAAAAACTTTAATCTTTTCATTCTAAACTACAATTTAGATGCTGCTTACAATAGGTTTCCTTCGGCTGATGAAAAAAGCATAGAGAGGACTATAAAATCCCACTTTACTTACGCACATGATCGCATTAATAAAAGGATCAAGGCACTTAATAAGAAAAAGTAGTTAACTATTTTCTAATTTTGTATACTTTTATTTCAAGGAAAAAAAATTATATTTTATAATGTATAGAATTTATCTATTATGTTTAAGGTAATATTTAATGTATATATGTATATATAAACATTATATATAAATCCTATGTTTATTATAACTAATAAAATTTTGTATTAAAAAAAGTAAATTTAATGTTTTTATTTTTTTTTATATGTACATTTGTATCTTTATATACACCTGAAATAAAAGCTGTTTTTATTTAATCAAAATTACGAACAAAATTGCAAGTATTGAGCAATATAATTCATTATATGGAATATTTGAAAGTTTTTTTGAAATTTTGATTAAATGAAAAGGCCCCTAAATCTTGGTAAATAAAGCATAAATGAAGACTATTGCATTATTCTTGCATTTCTTGTAGAATTCTTGTCATTTGCTCTTATCGCCTTCGTTAAATTAATTCTACTGGAATTCTTATCGCCGTAGCAATACGAATATTATAAGATACAGCGATAAGAGTATCCGTCAACCTTTTTCCAAGAGAAACGTATCGCTTTCTATCAGAGAATTTTTTGATTTGGATTTTTTTTTTGTCACCGCTATGGCCCGTTTAGTGACGGGTGTTTTTTTTTTTTTTTTTTGTATAAACGTGATAATATTAATTTTATTGAAAGTAAAGAAAAAAAAACATTTTTTTTAAATTGTATAAAGTTTTGGTATTCCGTATTAACGAAATTCATCTTTTCTATTCATATTTATAAAATTTAAAAGAAAAAATCGTATTCATGCACCGTGTTTTAAAATTAAAAATGTAAGAAATTGAATCTAATACATAATTTTAGAAAAAAAAAATAAAGTGGTTTATTCAATCAATATTACCTTAAGATTTTAAAATTTAACTATGTAAATATGTAGAAATATTATGGTGGAAATTATCAGTGAAAATTATTTGAAATTATAAAAGCCAATTTTTGACTGCATTGTAAGTAGAAAAAAAATTTAATTATCTATATTAAAGAAAAAAAAAATATCTAATATAAAAATGCTAAAGTCGAGGAAAGTAATGATATATATATATTGAGATATCTTTTGAGTGTTAATCGGGCGTTATAGTTTGTATAAACCCGGAATTTTTTTTTATATCAATAATTGGTTTTTTTAATGAAAAGGAAACGAAAAAAAAAAAAAGCAATGTTTAAAAATTAACCAGAGGAAGTAAGAAAATATCTATAATGAAAAAAATTAATGTGAAAAGAAAAAAAAAAGAAAGTGAACCTATTAATTAAATTGTGCAAAAAAAAAAAAAGAAAAAAAAAATTACTATGTAAAGTTACATAAATTTAAAGTTCATATTAGAAAAAAAAAAAGAAAAGAAGAAAAAAATTAATATTATAATATATAAAAGGAAAAAGATTTAGATTAAGGAAGATGGGTTATCAACTGTAACCACGTGTTCATTTGTTTTACCGGGTAATATCGCTGATAGTGGTAGGCAAAAGTGTGTGCTAATAATTAATCATTTTTTTTTCTGACGATGAAACTAATTAGTAAAAAGTCTAGATTTGTTATTTTGTATTACACCCCTTAAACAAATGCAAAAGAAAGAAAAAAGAAAACAGTCAGTACAATTAACTCCGGTGAATTGCCGTCGGTAAATGTCAATTTGTGTTGCAAGAGAAAAAAAAAAAAACAAAACAGAAAAAAAAAGACAAAGAATAGCATATCAATATATTTCTTTTTTTTGATTTATGTCATATCATATAATTGATATATATATGTATGTACTCCTTTTTTTTGGTAATTGAAAATATAATTAAATGAAAAGTCATATAAGAAAAAAAAAAAGAATATTTAGAACAATCTTTGCTTTTATTAAAGATAAATTTTGATTGTGAAAACCTGTAAAGCAAAAAAAAAAGAAAAAAAAATATGTAAAATTAAAATCATTTGCAATGAAAAAAAAATAATAATGGTAATAGAAAAAAATACTAATATAATAATACATCATAGTTGAGATAATGGAAAAAAAAAAAAAGATTTAAGAGATGATGGTCCAAAAAACGTAAAACTGGATTAACAAGAATCATCACCCTGTGCAGCGTTCATCGTGACACACATCTACTATCAACCGTATAATAAAACACGTGAAGTGTGTAAAACATTTATATGTAAGTAGGCTTAAGAATTTTGTTTTTTTTGTACCGCTAGTGCAGGAGTATATTAATTGAAGGTTAATTTGAATTAATAATGATATAGTATTAGTAGAATTTACTTAAACAAAAGTTAAGAAAAAAAATAAAATTTAGTTTTAAGGGTCCCAGTTTAGAAATTTAATTGAGAATATTGATTTAATTTGGTTATTAGATTAAATACTGAAGAAAAAAACACAATTTTTTTTATATGCACATTACGTTGAATTTGTAAGGTTAGAAGTCATAGTAGATATTCAAAAAAAAAAAAAAAAAAAAAAAAAAAAGAAAGGAAAGAAAAATAGAAATTTAAAGAGAAATAAAAAAAAAACAAAAATGAAACAATAAAAAAAAAATTTTAATAGAATAATAGTAGGGTAAAGAGTCTTATGAAATTACACTAAATATATTTAGTTTCGGTTTAAATCAAAATTTGTAAAGAATTTTTTTTTGTAATAGCTATATAATAGGATCTAATGCACTTTTTTTTGTCAATTAACCTAAAATTGGAAAAAAAAAAAAAAAGGAAATAAAATATATATATATATTAATTTGAGAGAAGGAAAACTACAAAAATATATAGTCTTTTTTTTAATCAGTGATGATGAATTAATTAATCGGTCTGTGTGTGATACGGAGGAGTTCTGCGATGGAAGAAGATGGTCCTCTCCATGTTCAATTGTGGGTCTGCCGCCATGGGTCGAAGAGGTCCCCTGATGGGAATTCTACTGACTCCCTCTTACAACAAAAATGGATTTCTGTGTGTGTGTATACACTGTATTGATTTATTTAGTCATTTCCCTCCTAGCTCCCTGATGTGATTATATTGTGTAATAAGCCGGTCCTTTATGTTAATGTAACGGGCTCTCCTCCGGAATTGGTACTTCCAAGAACCCACCCAGGACTGAAGCAGCTGGATTCCGACCGGCTGGAAGTATCCAGGAGTTTCCAGGTTTATCCAACCACATTGATTGGCTCAATTTTTTTTTCTTCTTATTCTATTTCCCTTTTTTAAATATCCGTTACGTAACATGTTGCTATTGGAAAATATAAAAATCCAAATGGTTTCAAAACAAGGAAATTCCTAGTGAATACATCAACAATTCTAAGAGCTGAATGTTTTAAACCATTTGGTTACGAATAATAACAGATTTCAATAGAAAAGTACAAAAAAACAACATAAAAATACACAAATGTAAGTTTTGAGCCACAAAATGCTGAAGAAACAATTGAGTAGATACTTTTTAAAATATTTTTTAAAAGAGTTATAATGTGAAATGAGCGATTGTACAAACCAGTAGTCTTTAGCATATTGAAGGAAAATCTGTTAACTGCTCAATAGAAGAACTATGTATTTAAATTACATAATTAGAATACTCTTAATTATGAACAGTTCCAATTTTCCAAGAGTAAAAATGTATTGGCATCAAGCAACTGGCATCTCAAGCATTTCGAATGCTATTTCAATAGCAATAGTTTGAAATTTACGAATAATGTAACTGATAAACTTTCCAAAGTAAGACCTCTTTCGAGCGCAATAACAAAACGTTGCCTTGAAATTGAAAAAAAAAAGGAATTTCTATCTGCAGAAGAAATGATAGTCCTTTTTAAAAGGAAGGACTCAATTTCAAATGTGTATGGGCTATTCAAATATTTGTGCTATGCAGCGTTGATGGTATAGTTCATGACTTTGAAGTATATCAGGGTAAAAACACAAAATTTGGAGGTAGAGAATTGGGTTTTTGGTTCAGATATTATCATGCGGTTAGCAGAATCTATACCAAGTGGAAAAAATCATGGGCTTATGTTCGATAACTATTTTACAACACTACCTTTACTGAAAAAACTTCGTGAATCACAAATTTGGGCTAGAGGTACGCTTCGTTCCAATCGGATGTATAAAGCTACTTTGCAAACTATGTTCTAATGATTAGGTGATATTACAATGGCAACGTGCAGCTTGCTTCAACATTATATGGTATAGAACCAACATCTATTGTAAAAAGATACAGTGTCGAGAAGAAAAAGTTTATTGAAATCAAATGGCCAAATATTGTTGCTAAGTATAATGAAAGTATGGGTGCAGTCGATAAAATAGATTTTTTGATTTAAATTTAAAAAACATCACTAAAATCTCGAAAATGCACTTTAAAATTATTTGACCATTTTATTGAATTAGCTTTTTGCAATAATTGGTTAGAGTATAAAAGACATTGCGATTTCAACAACGTACCGAAAATTTACTGGACTTTCGTTCGCAATGAAATTTCAGATGCATTGCATTTTTCAGCTGTAACTTTGTCTTTCACACGAAAACGAGGTAACCCTCGGAAATTTTAGTGGAACATAACCAGCCAACTGCGAAACATCAACTTCGTCCGACTACTAGTATTCGGTACGATAACACTGGTAAACACTGTTTTTGTCACACGAACTTTGCAATGATTTTTGTTTGGTTTGGTGTACCGTTATAAAAAAAAAAAGCATTATTTTGTTCCAGTCACATCTAGTTTTTTCGTTAGAGCTATTTATTAATTTCTGACCCATTTACTTGTTGTAGGCAACAAAGTATATTTTCACGAGGACATTGAGTGTGAATCACTTACTCCAGGGCATAAGAATGTTAAAAATGAACCTTTAGTGAACTCTGAAGACATACTTTTACCACCGTTGCATATAAAATTTTGCCTGATAAAAAATTTTGTGAAAGGAAAATTACAAAGATTTAATTAATGACCTTATAATCTCATACAAAGCTCTGGGGTGTAACATGTCCTTGAAAATACATATTCTGGACTCTCATCTGGATTTCTTTCCCGAAAACTTAGGTGCTGTGAGTGATGAACAAGGCGAGAGATTTCATCAGGACATTACCTTAATAGAGAAGCGTTATCAAGGAAAATGGAGTCCAGAAATGCTAGCAGATTACTGTTGGAGACTTAAAAAGGACCTACCAGAAGCCAAACACTCACGAAAATCATAACTGTATATTGTACACTAAGTAATAATTTGTCTGAGTGTAGAATTTTTGTACTTTTCATGAAAATATAATGTACCTGATGTGTCAATTTTTTTTCATTGATATATTATTGTTTGGTGATCATAGTACATTCAAAATTTGATATAAGTTTTCGTGTGACAAAAAAAAGTTTAAATTTTGTAGACCAGAGTAATTACGAATACTGGATTGTGACCCTTATTACGTATATAAGGCAATGAATATCGAAAAAGTAAAAACTGCCACTTTTTGTTTGTATTCTGACATTCGTGTGAAGGTGTCATTTTTCGACAAATAGTGGTAGTTTTTGCGTGTGTAATTAAAGATGAATTTGAATAAAAGTTGAGTAGAAAGTAATAGAATTTGGTATAAAACAAATAATTTATTTTCCAGTTACTTTTTTATATAATAGCAAAAAAATTACAAACAAAAAACAGTTTGAAATTTTCGTAAATTTTATTAAAAAACATCAAAATGTTTCTTTTCAACAACATCATGCCGCTGTACCTCACACCTTTCAGAAGATATGAGGCCTCCGAATCTGAATTTTCTCATTTTTTTACCCATTTTTTTACTTTAACCCCAGTTTTCTCGAAAAGTGCTCAATATTAACCCTCATTTTATATTGCAGAGAAAGAGTGTTCAATTGATTTTGCATCGATTTGCTTTGTTCATTGTTTTTTCGAAAAATAACATATTTCCACTACTAGTATTCGGTACGATAATTACGGCCACTGGATTGTATTTGTGCAAAATAGAGGTCGATGTATGGTAAAGGTATGTAATGGAATCAGAATTAGGACAGGAGAATTAGGTTTCTAGAGACCGAAAAATGGTATCTAGAGACAGAAGACTTCATGTATACATTCATGACACCTGCAAATTTCGAGGAGACCAGTGGTCTGCATAGGTCTCCGGAAAATTTTGGTCTCTTATAATGTAAGCGGCTAAACGAGTCTCCATTAACTGATCGCTGGTTATTAAAACGTTCAGATATTTGTCATTTTTTCACCTACTTTTTGATTTTAACCTTCATTTATGATTGCAGAAAAAGAATGCTCAATTGATTTTGATCGATTTGCTATCTTCATTTTATGAGGTATACCTAGTGTGACATCTTCAGCATCCGATAGTACTCAATAGGATATGATATGATATCGAGCTCTTTATCTCTAAAGTACATTGAATTTTTGCAGTAATTGCAGAAATTCATGTATTATTCTATAGGAAGAAAGTCTTTTATTGTTATTCCTATATATAAGTATGGGATTAAACATGTTTTGTTTACAAACACGGGTTTTGGGGAGCTTCTTTCAAGTCTCCGTTGCCCAGTTCCCAAAAACGTAAAAAAAGACAAATTGCAGAATTATTGGCAAAAGTGCTTTAATATTGATAAATTTGCTCGAAGAAATATGAAATTTAGGTGTTTCTCTAGGAACGGTGTAGACGTCTCGATAATTTACGAACGTCCAAAGATGCCAAACCTTGAATCCGCCGAAGTTTTTACAATACAATTGAAAAAAGCTGGAAAAATGCTTAAAGATTAAAAGTATTCTAAAACAGTTGGAATAGACCCTGGTTTAAAGCGTTCATTCAGCAGGGTTTCTATAGATAACAATAAACTTCCTGTCGATAGAAACAGTACTAAAGCCCTTTGAAGAAGACAGCGGAACTATAAGAATTCTCTTCTGAAAAATAGTTTTTCGAAAAATGACTAGGGAGGAAAGTCGTAAAATAAAAATAGAAGGTTCGTGGAAAACGAACTTGTTTATATTTGTCAACAGTATGATTTGGACATAAGAACCTTAGTTGGATATGGTCACCAGGAAATTGAAAAACATATTCGTGGTTACGTTCGTATACCCAACAAAGGCTTTTACAAAGCCTTGAAAAGAAACAAAAATGCGGATATGTTCATGGTAGATGAGTATGGTACAACAAAGACATGCTAGAAGTGTTTTCATAGGCTAAAAGTTTCTAAATCACCACATCGTTTTCCCGAATGTTTGAATTGCAAAATGATGTAGAAATGAGACATAAATGCGGGTAATAATATATGATTCAATGAAGTGCAAAGATAACCACGGCACCCCGCTTTCTGCCCTAACTCGATCCACAAGTAGTAGAAAATCATAACTTACATCATGTTGAAAATATACATGATGCTAAAATGGTCAAGCCTAAAGATGAGGTTTAAATTCTTCACATCAATTACCAAAATTTAAAAATTTAAACACTTGAACTTGAAAGTGATGATTCTAACTATGATTTCTGAAATCAATTTCAATTTCAACGACTTTTCGAGAAAATAAATCCTTACACCGAAATCCTTACACCTCCTTTGGATTGTCATTACCTGCAAAAAGAACAAAGCGATTAGAATTTGCTCAGAGATACATAAAAGAATTTGAACATTTTTGAAGAAATATTTAATGGACGGATGATAGCTCTTTCTAGTACTATAGGAGCTTTGGGAGAAAGTTCCTCACACCTCCTTTGGATTGTCCTTTGGTTGATCTGATTGTCAATAATGTTTCAGGTGCAGATGCAATCTTTTCATAACTTACTTCTGGATTTCCCCTCACAACACGTAGTATAATTCTGTTTTGAAATCTGCTGGCAACCCGTTTTTGCCCCCTCCTTATCCGATTTTGTATGGATCCAAGGGTGTCTTTTTTTTCTAACGGTATTATATACTGTTTGCAGGGTAATTTTAAAAATTTTTGTTAATTATGATGCATAAACTCCACACTAAAACTTAAAAACCACTTTTGATCAAAAATACAGAGACATTTCTTTGATTTTTATCATTTTGCGCCAGTTTTTAAATAAGCAGAAAACTATAATTCACCAAATTAGCAACTTTTCTGTAAAAATAATAGGCCAAAACTGAACTTAATTTAATTTCGTTTTTTGTAAAAACATTTGCCGTTGTAAAAATACTTTTGACCCATGAAGTGATCACGTTGTACCGTTATTTTTCCAAGAACTATTGAACATCGGGGCATGCAAATTTTACAGTCTTGCTAGGCATTTAATGTAAACAAATGAAAAAAAAAAATAAAACGATTCAACGAAAAATAGAAAAGCTATGTAGGTTTCAATTTTTACTACGATAACAAAAATCATTGTAAAAATATTTATGCCCACCACTGTACATACTTATTTATTTGTTTAATATTCGAAAAGAAAAAAAATTATAAAATACCTAAATATAAAATTACAAATAAAGAAATTCTAATAAAAATATAATTTATTAAATTAATTAGAAAAGTATTTTAGTATAAAAAAGTATTAAAGTATTAAATAATTAAAATATTAAATTATTGTAGTATGTGTATAGAAGTATAAAAATATGTTAAGGTACCTAAGTTTGTTCATTATCTTATTTTATCAATTCACCTTCAAATATTATTTAAATTATCATTTTCTTTCTTAACCCTCTACCGTATACGAAGCCATATATGGATTAGTGTATTCTATAATCTTTTTTCACGTTTATGTCGAAGGAAGAGTGATTCACTTTGCATTAGGTTTTAATAAGTACCGTTATAACTGTTATTCATGTCTGTTCGTGTTTGTTAAAGCTGTATGAAGTCATCATTTTTTAGTTTTTCGTGAACGAGTGCAGTACTCAAGTAAACATAAAAATTGTGAAATTTTACTTTTTGAATAAAATAAACAAAAGGTGAGTAAATATGATTTAAAAACTATTTTATGGTTCTATATACTTAAGTTCAATTAATGCAATTATAAATACTCAAAAAAATACTTTTTCTTATTCAATTTTTTGCAATTTTTCAAAAAGCCAAATATGGCTTTGTATGCATTTACTATAAAATTTAAAAAAAAATTAATCTGCTATATGTGGCTTCGTATGCATTAACGGATATTTTTTGATTCCAGAAATGAAGACTTCTCATTTTATTAAAATGTTTTTATTAGCTCGGTTTCTTGTCTGTCTGTTCGGTACAAATTTGGAAATTGATTTTTAATTTTTAACAAACTTTTTAATGAGATAGAGACTTGAAACTTTCAACATAGCTCAGAACTGCATGACAATGCAATATTACATCGCTAATGAAAGTTTTAAGATTTTACTTTTTATGATATTCGATCCTCAAATTTGGTCTAAAACAAATAAAATATTAATTTTTCTTCACTAAAATTTAATCTAAGCAAACTCTGATTTTCAAGTCAAAAATATTTTAGTATGCTTCATTTCTCATTTTTAACAGCCACCTCTGAAAATGTAGTACCACTTGAAAAATTTTTTTTTGTTTATGAATAATATTTTTGAAAGAAAAAATAAACAAATGAATAAAAAAATTCTTCAAGTGGTACTACATTTTCAGAGGTGACTGTTAAAAATGAGAAATGAGAGAGATAATTGTGATTTTAATAAAAAATTATCATTTTTCTTTAATAACTCAATTTCTATTAATTTTATAATATAACAATGATTGGGAAAAATGTTTATTTAATAAAAATCTACAAATTTATATAACATTATAATTTAATATTTTTAGTAATTTGGGAGATTTAAGGAAAAATTGATTCTCAGTTTTATGTTACTTAATATTTATCACGTTTTTTCTTTGATTTACGTTGCTCATAGATATTTAATGTATTCGGTGAAAATAAAGCTAAGGATCTTCTCTACATTTCATTAGATCATAATTTTCATGTAACTTTAATCACAACTTAGTTATGATTGATTAAAAGCAATAAGTTGTGATGTCAATTTGGTACTTCAAACACATATAAACAATAAAATAAAATTGAGCATTAAGTCTTGGTACTATAGGAGTCGTTGGTTTCAACAATACTGAAAATTTATTAATTTTAAATAAGTGTTTAATGACCTATACCAAACGTGTATATATAAAATATATTTATTACAAGAAAAAGGAAAAGAACATTCGGCGAAAATATACCAAGAAAGTATATAATTATTTAAATAGGTAATAAAATTTTACAATTTTAATATATACACACGTTAAATTTATTCAGTTGCAAATGTTTTGAGAGCGACTGTATTTTACATACATATATGTTGTATACAAATATGTATATTTGTTTTTTAAAATTAAAAAAACTTTTTTAGTTTTACTTATATTGTTTTTTAATGTAAAATAATATCAATAAAATCGATTGACAAATTTCACATAAGACTAAAAAGCAAAAAATAATTAAAATAAAAAAAATTTTTTAATATAAAACGTTTTTAAAACGGACTCAAAAGTATAAAATAATTTTTCCTAGCCACATACACATTCTCAACCCCATACAGATAATCCTGAAAATTTGTGATTGCGAATTTTTAATAGCTATAAAAATACTTGTAAGATTAAAAACGAAAAACATGGGGCGCAAGATTAAATAGTAAGAAGTGTAAAGAGTAGTGCAAGTTAATAGTAAGAAGTGTAAAGAATAGCGCCCCACGTTTTTCGTTTTTAATCTTACAAGTATTTTTATAGCTATTAAAAATTCGCAATCACAAATTTTCAGGATTATCTGTATGGGGTTGAGAATGTGTATGTGGCTAGGAAAAATTATTTTATACTTTTGAGTCCGTTTTAAAAACGTTTTATATTAAAAAATTTTTTTTATTTTAATTATTTATTCTAATTTAAAACATGTAAATGTGATTCCTGATGACGGCTCTATTAGTGATGATGAGCTCCTAGCTTCGGATTCTGACAGTGATTATGAGCCATCATTCAATTCGACGGATGGAGTAATAATTCCAGAAACTGAAAGTGATTCTTTGTGCAATGAAAATGAACAACCAAATTAACCATCGACGTCAAAGCCAAAAAAGCTCAAAAAGAAAGAAAAAACTGTTTGGAAAAAAGGCAAAATGGCACCTTACGATAAAGAAAAATTTAAATTTAAAGACAATATTAGTCTTCCAGAATTCGTACAACAGTTAGATACACCTGCCGATTTTTTTTCTTTTTTTTCACAGATGATATATTGGATTTTATTGTTGAACAATCCAATATAAAGGCTTTGCAAGACAACATCAACAAACCAGCAAATATAAGTAAGTTGGAACTGGAACAGTTTATAGGAATATTAATTCACATGTCTTTAGTAAAGCTGCCTTCGTCAAGACATTACTGGACTAAGACTGTGGGTCAAAGTTTAGTATTTGAGACAATGACATGCAACAGATGGGAAACCATAAAAAGATTTTTACATTTCAATAACAACGACAAATTTAGGCCACTGGGTACAGTAGGCTATGACAAGTTGTTTAAAATAAAACCACTTTTAGAAAAAGTTAGAGAACGGTTGCACCTTATACCAAAAGAAGAGTTCTTGGCGGTTGATGAACAAATAATCCCCACAAAAACTGGACATCAATTGAAGCAGTACAACCCTGCCAAACCTCATAAATGGGGCTTCAAGAACCAAGTTCTTAGTGGTGTATCGGGATTCAATTATGATTTCGAATTATTCGCTGGACAACAGAGCAATACAGTTCCGAAAGGTGCACCTGATTTAGGTGTCAGTGGAAATGCTGTAACCAGATTAACATCAACCGTACCACGAAATTTAAATTATAAAACTTTTTTTGATAATTGGTACAATAGTCCAAGTTTACAGGTCCATTTATTTAAAGAGGGTTTGCCGACTTTAGGAACAATTAGACTGAATCGTGCTCCTAATTCCCATATGCCAACTGAAAAAGAGCTGAAAAAATTAGGACGAGGCTGCATGGTGGAAAAGGTAGCAATTGTGGACGATGTCAAGTTAAGTTTGGTTTCCTGGTACGACAACAAAGTGGTTACAATGCATTCAACTTATGTTGGTAGAGAACCAACCACAACCAAGAAACGTTTTTCAAAACAAGAGAAGGCCTACAAAAAAATTTCCTGTCCACAAGCGGTTGAAATTTACAATCAATATATGGGTGGTGTAGATTTGCTGGACTCTATGCTTGGCCTATACCGAATTCATTTGAGATCGCGCAAATGGTACAAAAGAAATTTGCCTTTGTTCGATTTCAAACTGGCTATTTCTGAATACCTTTGTAGAAGTGGTAAATTTATTGTTAAAAAAAGGGGACGTCCTGGTACTACACCAGTTGCTGAGACTTCAAAATATAGCACTCCCACATCAAGTCGATGTAATTCTCCTGCTCGTGGCAATAATACTCCAACAGCTTCACAAAAAAAAAGCGCCCAGCCAGACATCAGGATATACCATTGAATTCTGTGCGAGTGGATAACATTGGACATTGACCAACGTGGTCCTCAATAAGAATGTTATGCCAAAACCACTGCAAGTTCCGCTCATACACTTTATGCGAAAAATGCAATGTTCATCTTTGCTACAATGAGAAACGTAATTGTTTCAAAGAATTTCATTTTTAATATTATGAAAAGTGTAACTTTTAAAAAGAAAAATTGATAATACATATGTATGTGAATATCTAAAATTCCCTTATATAAGTATATTATATGTACATACAGGGTGTTTCCGTTATCCAGGTCCAAAAGGATACCATAGATAGGGCTCATCGAGACAAACAAAAAATCGTATTGGAGGGGGGGGGGGAAATCCCAACGGTTTGGCCGCTAGAGGGCGTTGAAGTTTTTTCGCACTTCTTCCACTAAACACCCCATAACTTTTTACAGGGGCACTCTAGGGTCACCTTGTATTAAGAAAAAATGTAGCAGACCCTTTGCCCTTTTCAACGATACCTTACTTGTGCCTCTGTTCTTAACTGTTAAAAAGTTAGAGTCGTTTAAAATCAAAATTTTGTGAATTTTTACACATTTTTTGTGTTTAACCCTGCTTTACACAAAAAAGGCTTAAATTAACCCTCATTTTTTATTGCAGAAAAAGAAGGCTCAACTGATTCTACATCGATTTGCTATCTTCATTTTTTGGAAAAAATGTATAATTTTTTTCTAAAAATTCGTTTTTTAATTTTATTTTTTAACTTTATTTTAAAACTTAAATAGTTGTGTCAATCTAAAGTTACGTTTAAATCCTTTTTAAAAAAAAAAATTTATTAAGAGAAAAATAATATTGAAGATTTTTTTAACGAAATATGTATTATTTCCTCAATTTACGGTTGGAAATTTGCATTATGTATTTTTGAAAGCCTAATAAATACACGGGTGAAATGTTTCCTTGAATAATGCTTTTTATTTGACTTAAACTCATAAAACATAGCCCAAGATATAATATCTTAAAGTTGGCTAGTCGCATTCCTTCCATATAAAAATTAAAAAAAAAAAATGCAATAATAAAATGTATACAAAAAAAAACAAGCAACAAAATTTAAACATTATGTTGTATTGGAAAAAATTAGATGAGAACGAACATTATGTTGTGTTGATAGGAAAGAAGAAATGTACTTTATTTGTTGGTTTACAACATTGGGCAATCTACCAACTGCCCCGTAGTATAAAATGATCATACACTATTGTATAGATGAAACGAAAAAAAAACGAATATGTATTATTCGAACATTTACGTAAATGGTAAAAAATTTTTATGTAAAATATTAATTCATCACTAAGCTGTAACAAAATTCATGACAAATTGATTTAAAATGTTTATAAAATTTAACAAATTGTTTCAAAATTATATTTTCTCACTGTAAAATATGAATTTCATAAATCGTGTAAAATTGGTAATATAAAATGAAAAAAAAAGTTTAATTATAGTAGGTAATACAATAATTATAAAATAAATGTCATGAATAAATAAAAATAATATGAATATCTATTGTTTTTAGAATTTATAGCAATTTTTACAAAAATAATTTTAAAATGACAAATTTATTATGAGAGGAACATTTTTAACCATGTAGAATCCTATGAGAAAAAAAATTAAGAGAAAAATTTGTGTTGTACTGTTATGTATAAGACAAAACATTTTCTCACTTTAAGGGCAGAATTGAAACTGCCCTTCGAACATAAATTTCTTCAGTACAAAATGAATAAAGAGAGAGAATGATTCATACACAAAATATATGAAATATTACTCCTTTATGGGGCAGTTGTTGAACTGCCCCATAGAGTATCAGTATGATCTTATTGATTATACAAAAAAAATTTAAACGTAAAACCTATCAATACCTATAGCAGCTATAGTCTATACAAAGAGAATTTGAAATTTGTTTAACCATGTATATTGTATGTACATATAAATTGTTATATATTTATTGTATATAGTATATAAAAACGTTATTATAATAAAAGAAAAAACGCTTTTTGGTTTTAATTTATTAAAACTGTTTATTATTATAATTTTTTGTAATCTGGCTTTCAGAGAGTTTACATCAAAGATATAGAACTTCACTTTAGTTTCAAAATACAACTTCGACTGACTATCAAATTATTATGCATTGCTTTTATATTAAAGATTGTTCAATATTATTTGTTTGTATTTCTCATGAGAAGATTGTATGCAATTAAATATTTGTGTTTTGTGTGTTGTGACATGTAATTTTCTTATCTCAAGATAAGAAACTGTGCAAAATATTTGTTCTTCTCATGAGAAATAAAACTGTACAAAATATTTACTTATTTTGGGTCAAAGTTAATGTAGGAGTTCGAAGTCTAAAGTTCTAAAGACGTGATAATATATTATATTATCACTTCTCTTTCCATATTGCATGTAATGTACATTGAAAAATAATTTACACCAAATTATTTTCGATTTTTCAATTTTTTTTTACAATTAATTTTAAATTTATTATAATGAAATTATGCAATTTAGGCTGAAATTCTTGGTGGGGCAGTGCCCCATTAGCCCTCAAGGACGAGCCGCGTCTGATATAAAAGTGTTCTCTACTCTATCTTTATTATTATTATATTTTAATACTTGCAGCTGATTAATTCTACATAATCCATGCCTTTTATTATATTCAAATTATAATATTGACAGTACTAATTTCCAATATTCATGAAAAATTAGAAAATTTTGATAAATTCTTGCAGTCAGATTTTAAGATTTTTTGAATTAAAATTACCTTTTAAATTAATTTTATATTAAACATTAATAATTTCGATATTACATTATTATATTGTAATTCGGGCTTAAAGTAATTTTAATATTGTTTGTATTAATCTTAATTTGATTTGCATTAAACAATAATATTATTTTAAATTACATTTAGACATGTTTAGACTTGTTGATATTTTAATAATTTACTGCATTAAAATATAATATTGTAGTAGACTTTAGAAAATGATGTAGATTTTAAGAAAATAATATAAACCTGTAACAATGTGTACAATGTATACAATGTTATACAATGTATACAATGTGTAAATGTATTGTAATATTGTATTCAGCATAATCATTAAGCGCAATCATTATTAAGTAAGTCAGTTAGTCAGTCACAGTCAGTGAACATTGTTTGAAGGAATTAGTTTAGAATATTATTGGAGTTGGATTAGTTAGAATAAAGTGAATTTGGAGGAATTGGAAAATTTGTACTAGAATATTAATTTGAGTAAAGCAGATAATTTGAATAAAATTGGAAAATTTGTGTTAAATATTAATTTGAATAAAGTGTAAAATTTTGAGGAGTTGGAGAATTTGTATTAACATATTAATTTAGAATAAAGTGAAAAATTTGAAGACAAAAATTGTTATTTTGAATTTATTAAAAAAATAATAATCCTGACAAGAAATTATTTTTAAATATATTACTTACAATTATATCAGAAGTGGGATATATTTTTTTAAATATATCTACTATAATATAATTACATTGACTTGTAATCCCAATGTATTAGAAGTAATTTTTTGTGTATTACAATAATAACAAACATCTTTAAACATGTTCTGAGAAAAAGTAAAGAAGTTCAGACAACTTTATTATTGTAGTAAATTTTGGAATAAGTTTAAATACTTTTAGAATAAAATATAATTATTTGAATCTTACGTTTTATTTCGTCACTGCACTGTAATGACAATCACAATGACTTCAAATTCAAGTACAAAGTGTTTTTATAAGAGTGAAAAAAAGGGAAGTAATAAAGTTTGTACAAATTTCAAAAAAAATTATAGTAGCGAAATTTTGTCAATAAGTTGAAATAATAAAAATAATAAACTAATGTCTTTTTCTTATTTTGTGTTTGCATTATTACAGTTTTACAAAATATTAATAACTGTACGGAACGCAAATTGCAATGGAATTTCTAGTTCCATTAATTAATCAATTTATCGTAAATACTGTTGTAATTTTACAATAGTTTCAAAAAGTGAAATAAATGAACAAATTGCAGTTTCCCTTAAAAGGTGTAATGCTGAAATAGGAAGTGAACTAATTTTAAACAGTCATGTAAGTAAATAATTTGAAAAATAAAAAAACTTTACAACATTAATTTTTTATAAATTTTACAAAACGTATAAATGATAGATGGTTTTTAGATAAAACATCAGTTGATGTTTGTTTTAAATTATTCAATTTCAATTATCAAAATTAATACATAAAATAGTAAAAAAAGAAATTTGTAAAGTTAATTGTACCACTTTTTTTAAAATCTATGTTGTTTGTGAATGTAATGATCCTAATTTAGGACTCATTGATTTAGTTCTCTTTCACTATTTTATTATCAGTGGTAACTTTCTGAACACTGTTTCTTTTTCCGCAAAAATGAATAGAAATTATCCTTCTAAGTACTGGAAGAGAATTATATTTTCAGACGAAAGTAAATTTAGTTAAATTGAATTCAATTTACTTCATTTATATACATTTCTATTTATTTTTGCGTATTGTTATCTTTTAATTTTGTTAGTTTTAGATATAAACGGGTTTTTACGAGCTATTCTTGCGTGGTAACCTTGTTTATGGAGGTAATTATGAATAGTTTCTAATGAAACTGACTTTCCTGAAGTGTTCAGCACCTCTGCAGCTAGTTTTGAAACACTTATTGTAAGGCCTTGTTTGACCTTTAACATGATGATTAAGTTTTTTCCCTTTTAGCATATATTAAATAATATTATTTTACAGGATGTTGACCGATTTCTAAGGAATTTTTAACTGTTTTTTTTTCACAGAAGTTATCAATTATATTTTTAATAGTAGAATACGATCTATTTTAATATATATCTGTAAAAATATTTTAATTTAAATAAATCAATTATTATTTTTCATTTTTCTTCATTAGTTTCATGGTTTTTCCGATTCATTTTTCACGAACTATACTATTTTTATCCCAAAATAATGATTGATCCTTATGAAAATAAACTTAGAACTACAATGCCTAATAGATTGAGGTCCTTTCACTTAGTATGCTTGCAAAACAAAGCCTTAAAATACCATTAAATACAAACTGAGCCAATACTTTTTGCGCATGATATTTGAAGTATAAATGAATTTATTGTTGTTTTTGTATTTTATACTATAGGGACATTGAAATTTTGTTTTATTTTTGAAAATAAGAAATAATAAAGAAAATATTTCTAGTATGTACATCATTTAGTTGTAGCTCTTATTTTTTTTCCCGTTATTACGGTTTATATTTGATATTCGTTGGTGAGCCAATACTTTTTGTGGGCAATGTATGTATATTTCATTTTGCATCATCAGGTTTCAAAAGATTTTTTGGAAAAGGACGATTGTATCGATTTAATTCGAAAATTTAAAAAAATAATACTTTAACCGGTAGTGGACGCCGTCATGTCACTTCAACTGTGAATCTTTTAAGAATTACTTACCCTACTAGGGAACAGAAAATAACTGCACCCAAAGCAATAATAAATATTTTTCCGAGTTATAAAACAACGAATAAAGAATTTAGAGGAGTAGTAAGTTCGCTTTTTATGTTAAATATTGAAACAGCTCGAATTTCAGAATCTGTTCTATAATCCAGTTGATAACACTGGATATATAGCAGTAAAATTAAAAAATTATAATTCAAAAAGAATAAAAATTGAAAGCAGCACAGAAACTACAAAAAAAGCCTCATATAAGGAGTCAGCGATATCAGTAACTTCGACAGAAACCTTAAGTAACGAAGATAAGCAAATTTTGAAAATTGTGGTGTACTGAAATTAAAACAAAACCAACAAAGCGACCAAATTTCAAAAATTGTATGAAGGATTTAATTCGCTTTGAAACTGTGAGTTTACTTGCCATTCGACACATTATTGTTGACATAAACATGCATTATATATGTATATTATTTTTTGATAATAGCTTGCAAACTTCTTCCAAAATACATGTCCGAAACAATACGGTATTCTTCAAATGCTGTTGCGTTTGGAGATATAGTTCTGACATGACCCTTATTTGTTCCATGGGATTGAATATATCGTTGCCAATCATATAAAGTGTAATGTCTCTTGCGTTAGAGCTAATGTCAGAAACTAGCATTGCGGTGAGCTCGCAACAGAAAACCGAGAAAAATTAAAAAACGCGTGTGTAAAACATGACTGTAAAACAGAAATACTTGTGGAGGAGAGGTCCCATTTCAAAGACCGATCGGGTCCCACAGCACTTGACACCAATGTTACAAAATTGGCCTTTGTGAGAGAAATAGTAAGTAATAGTGAAGACAGACATGCACTAAATAATGATATTCAGATTATAATATCGGAAAAATTTCATGTGTGTATGTTCTGTATTATCATTTGCTCGTCATTTATACATAATATTGAAATTACGAACGCAAACGTAATTTATGAAAAACTTATATAATATACCTTCTGCAAAAACCAAAAATTCAATACAACAACCATAAAAACAAGCTTCAATGCCCTTATTTAATTATTTAATTTTATAGTAACACAATTATAATTTGAAAATTATAGTTTAGTGCATGTCTTCACTATAAGGGATTCAAAAAAAAATTGCAAAGAAGAAGAAGAAGTAATAAGGCGTTCCAGAGGGATTTTCATAAAAGTGGAGAAATAAGGCAATAAAATAAAAGGCGATTTTAAAGTTTAAAAAAAAAATCATGTTTTTATTATGAATTTCAGAATTTACGAATGTTGGGGTCTATAACTAAAAACAATTCTAATTACAAAATTATAAGAAAAAACAAAACTTAAATTGTGATAATAAAAGAAAGAAATTAACGAAAAGAAATTACCTAAAAAATAAGAAAAGAAAATGGCAAGAAAATATGTCTGAAAAGAAGTGAGCCGCGACTTACAGGAAGTGAGGAAAACCAGTTCAAAACTGAGTCTGACTCACTAAATCGAACTGAGTTTGACTTAGAAAAAATTTACAAGTCGGCAGCACCGATGGATTTTAATTAAAGGCAATTATGAATTCAGCTCCTGCGGCAACACTAGTTCGTTTTGACAGTTGTTAATTATTTTTAATGGAAGGTTAACTAAATGTAAACAAAACGCGATTTCGGTTTAATTTGTTTCTTTTAATTTTTCGTTTAAATTAATTAATAATTCGATCGCGCGATTAAGTCAAAAAATTAAAAAAAAACGAGTGTAAAATTAGAAACGAGGAAATTTAATGAATGAAGACCGCGAGTGAAAAAATCTGAATAAAAAAAATGTGCAAAAAAAATTGTTAGAGTAAATCAAGTGAGGTTAAAGAAATGTGAATAAAAAAAATAGTAGTAAAAGGAAAATGCGTATGAAAAAAAATGGTAAGGAAAAATCAGGAAAAAAAATTTACGTACCTGTAATTGTGAATTGTGATAGAAAAAAAATGATGTGAAGTGAAAAATAATGTGTAGTGAAAAGTGAATCACAATAAAAAATAAAAACTATTGCGAAAACGAAAAAAACTAACTTTATATTTAAAAAAAATATGTGTTAAAAATTGTTAAAAAGAACTAGCGAAAAACTCACTAAAAAACACTCGTAAAAGTCAACCACCAACTAGGCTAAACTAAAACTAAAACTGTGGGTGTTTTTTCGTGGGTGCTTTTATAGTTTTTCGTGGAATTCGCGAATTTTCTGTGGAAGCTATTGTTAGATATCCAGTGGGGTGTAAAATTTATTTTACTCTCTCTGGAAAATCTTCAATTTCTTCACAGAAAATTCGGGAATTTATTGATTTTTTATCTTATTGTTTTTTGTGTGATTTTTTTTTTGTGTGGTGATAGTGGTTTTTGTTGTTGTAAAAAAGAATGTGCATGTGTTCTTTGTTGTTTTTGTTTTAAGTGCTTGTTTCTTGTGTCCTTTCGTTCTTCTTTATTTTATTTATTTTTCAGGATTTCTACTGGGACTTCGGTTTGAGCACCGATTTAATAAAATTCGGTATTCAATTGGAAGTTTCTTTTATTTACAGGACAGAACAACAAATTTCATTAATTTAGTTTATGTAATTTAGATAAATTTTATTAATTCAATTTTTATTCAATTTTCTTCTCTTTTCAGGAAAACAGGACGGCAGGATGGTTTCTTGGTCCTGATGAGCACCGATTTATTAAAATTCGGTATTCAATTGGAAGTTTCTTTTATTTACAGGACAGAACAACAAATTTCATTAATTTAGTTTATGTAATTAAGATAAATTTTATTAATTCAATTTTTATTCAATTTTCTTCTCTTTTCAGGAAAACAGGACGGCAGGATGGTTTCTTGGTCCTGATGTAAGAGGTAAATTCTTTCAACAATAAATTAAATAAAGGTTATTAATAAAGTTTTCATTTTTTATCTTTTAGGTTTACAAAACTGTAACACTGCCCCCCGCAAAAAATGCTCAAAGTTCCGACTGAGCAGTGAGCATTCATTAATTTCATGCTCGCCCAACTTCTATTTAACTTCTATTTCTTTTTAACTCTAGGACTTGTACTCTGGACACGATGTCATTGGTGCTAACCTTATTTGTGAGTCTTCGCCTTTGCAAATTTACTCAGTTTCACTTGCTTTCGTTCTCTCTGAGATTATAGAGACATGAACCGCAATGGACGTATGAAAAATAACAATTGTGCACTTGACAAACGTGTCTTTTTCTTGAACATTGCCTACGGTACTACCAACTATGTTTGATAATTGCAGAGAGAGCAGGTGTTCAATATTTAAAGTAAGCATTATATGAACTGTCATTTCATAGTACATTAATTTTATCGTACTTCGTATACGATACATCCGTAATATTCTCTAGAATCTCGTATGGGCCGTCCCAGTTTGTTCTGAAGTTTGTCTGGTAGCTTGAGCATATAAGAAATGAACAAGTCCGGATAAGCTAGGAGCGATGTTGAAAAAACAACGGAGTAACTCAGTCGACTGGTTGTCGAAAACCTCTGCGAGAACAAAAACCATAAGGATATTCGGGCTTTCCACACACAATCTTGGTAGGATGAGAAGTGTGGTTGGACTTAGCCAGTTCTGAAGCAAGAAGGCAGACGTGAACTGGGATGAGTCTTTCCACAGGTAAGACGGAGGACGCGACCATGAAGAGACGGCATGGTCTGGGGAGCATTATCATTTTCCACGGGCCTCTTCGTAAGGACGAGTAGAAGAGGGTGAGTTGAACTTTTCCAGTTCTGAAAAACGGTAGGAGTGAGCTGGAAAAGGTTCATGTTGGGCAGAAGAAGCAAGGTAGGCATGATCTGGGCAGGGTTCAACTTCTTCGGCAATGCTGGCTTGAAAAATGTTGCAATTCGAAGGGTGTGGAGACCTCAAATTAGGTTTTTTGCAAACGTTTCTGGACAACGGGTCGTCACGAGTCTTCAAAGGGGTTTTAACATTTGTTACGAGGAAGACGTTTTTTTCTTAAAACCGAGATACAATTAAATTGCTGCAAGAAATCTATTCCTTATATGTGCTCGTAGTAGATTTCAGCTACATAGACAGAGCTTTTGGAAAAAAACCTGATTGCAGATGATGTTTCTAGAGAAACAAAAGAACGAAAAATGTTGATGACAGTGAAAAACAGTAAAAGTTGGCGATAGGGGTGAAGCTATTTTTGATGGAAGATGGGCTGTGCGGCGCCTGTATCGTGGATTATCTTTGATAACAAGGCCACCTTTCTCCACTGACCAAAGCCCTATTTGTTCAGTGGCGGCTTGTTTAAAGTACTGTACCTACGGAAGAGGGTCAGCAAGAGGGGGAGGTGGGAGGAGTGAAACGACAGTCGATGAGATGATAGTTTCGGCTTGAAAGTTCGAAACGTAACGACCGCGAGACCTTTTACGCTAGAAGGCTGTTTTTCGTTACCGAGATGTTGAATGGTTAACCTTTCCTCGTATCTCGTATCAGCGCGAACGGTTGGAGGTGATGTGGATAACTCTGTCTCTGTAAGTTCGTGAAAGCTTGGTTATTTGACGCGGCGTGTTTGACTTCTTACAATTCACATATCCGGAGCAATACTGTATTGTTCAATTGCTGTTGCGTTTGGAGATATAGTTCCGACATGACCCTTATTTGTTCCATGGGATTGAATAAATCGTTGCCAATCATATAAAGTGTAATGTCTCTTGCGTTAGAGCTAATGTCAGAAACTAGCATTGCGGTGAGCTCGCAACAGAAAACCGAGAAAAATTAAAAAACGCGTGTGTAAAACATGACTGTAAAACAGAAATACTTGTGGAGGAGAGGTCCCATTTCAAAGACCGATCGGGTCCCACAGCACTTGACACCAATGTTACAAAATTGGCCTTTGTGAGAGAAATAGTAAGTAATAGTGAAGACAGACATGCACTAAATAATGATATTCAGATTATAATATCGGAAAAATTTCATGTGTGTATGTTCTGTATTATCATTTGCTCGTCATTTATACATAATATTGAAATTACGAACGCAAACGTAATTTATGAAAAACTTATATAATATACCTTCTGCAAAAACCAAAAATTCAATACAACAACCATAAAAACAAGCTTCAATGCCCTTATTTAATTATTTAATTTTATAGTAACACAATTATAATTTGAAAATTATAGTTTAGTGCATGTCTTCACTATAAGGGATTCAAAAAAAAATTGCAAAGAAGAAGAAGAAGTAATAAGGCGTTCCAGAGGGATTTTCATAAAAGTGGAGAAATAAGGCAATAAAATAAAAGGCGATTTTAAAGTTTAAAAAAAAAATCAGGTTTTTATTATGAATTTCAGAATTTACGAATGTTGGGGTCTATAACTAAAAACAATTCTAATTACAAAATTATAAGAAAAAACAAAACTTAAATTGTGATAATAAAAGAAAGAAATTAACGAAAAGAAATTACCTAAAAAATAAGAAAAGAAAATGGCAAGAAAATATGTCTGAAAAGAAGTGAGCCGCGACTTACAGGAAGTGAGGAAAACTAGTTCAAAACTGAGTCTGACTCACTAAATCGAACTGAGTTTGACTTAGAAAAAATTTACAAGTCGGCAGCACCGATGGATTTTAATTAAAGGCAATTATGAATTTAGCTCCTGCGGCTGTTTTATGTGGGTATAGGATACTCACTTCATACTCGATTGCTTTCGATGTA
This sequence comes from Bombylius major, assembly GCA_932526495.1. Lineage (NCBI taxonomy): Eukaryota > Metazoa > Arthropoda > Insecta > Diptera > Bombyliidae > Bombylius > Bombylius major. The sequence goes on along the minus strand of OW052045.1, from coordinate 28,547,771 downwards.
TATCCGTATATCCAATGAATACCCGCTGACACATATCGGGTTTAATGCGGGTATAGTGAATACCCGGATATTCATACCCACCATATACCCGATATCTGTCTTTACTATTATGATCTATTATTTAAAGATAATAAAGATGCGAAATTTTTCGATTTTGAAAAGTCTAAAAGTATTAAACAGTTTTGTGTTACCAGTGCTGGATTTAGGCTTAGGCAAGTGGAGCAATTGCCTAGGGCGGCAAATTTTAGTTTAACAAGCAGAAAAAAAAAGGGCGCCATATGAGACAGTGACTAGGGCGGCATCACACTTAAATCCGCCACTGTGTGTTACATGTAGGTAAGGTTAAAGGTACTATTTAAAAAAAAAAAAAAAATGAGTCATGTATATAAAATAACGTCGTAATAAATAAGAAATGACTAATTATTGGTACATAACGCAACCAGCGGACTAGCGGTTTTTATTTACTTTGTTTTGTTGTTTGTTCGTTAAAATAACGAACAAAACCGAAGTCATTAAAAGAATAATAATAATAAAGAAATTAGTTTAAAATCTGATGTTGCTGGGTGAGGATCAAGTTAAAGTATTTTGGAATTTCTGTTTTTCTTTTTTTAAAAAAAAAAATAAATAAAAATAAAATTTATTTAAGTGAAGTAAAGAAGAAAAAAACAAAAGAATAAAAGGGAAAAAGGATTAGTTGGCTATATTTTTTTTAAATTATTTGTAAGGTGGGTACCTAAGTATGATAGTTGTAAGAAATGAGTTTTTTTTAAATTGAATATAGAATTTGAATGAGTACCTTGGGTTTATAGATTCACAATTGATCTAGTGAACGGTTGAGTATGGCCAGAGGTTGGTCGGAGTGTTTGACCACTGAATGTAATAGACTTTGGTAAGTCCAGGTCGGAAACCCGGTATGTCCGGATTGTTAAATTGACCCCGGTTTGTCCGAGTTGGGTCAATTTGCGACGTAGAGAAACAAAAGTTAAGTGTCTTTTCTGAATGGGAATGCATGATTGGTACATATTTGTATTGCCCACTGCACTGAGTATTGAATCACTAATACTCATAAAACTTTTTTTTTAAAAAAAACTTTGTCGTTTTAAGAGGAGACTCATAAACAGAGCACAAACTACAAAATTAACAATATAGAATCCAGGAAGGAACAATACATACCTATAATTCTTTTTTTATATTTACTTTAAAAAAAAAAAGGTGTTTTTATTTAGTTTGGTCTAATTTAAAGTAATAATAATAATAAATATAAAAAAAAATATATTTATAATTCAGTTTATGTATTTTTTTTTGTTTATTTATTTTTCTTTATTTTTGTTTTGGTTTTTCATTTAACATTTGTATACCTGACCAATTTAATTATTTTCATATAATTACTAACGGAAATATTGTTCTCATGCATGAAATTCTTAAATGTGTGTCGCACCTTTCATTTTAAATTTTTTTTAAAAAATATCGTTGATAAAAAATTAATCACTGCTAGTGATATGAGCAGAAAAATTACATCTTTTTATTTTGGCTATTTAGAAAGAAAAAATTTACCTTCCTACATTTATTACATTAACATTGAGAAAAGCAGTACTTCAATAGATTTAACGGCTTCACAGAATTTCTGTTTAAGTTTTCATGTGCCTTTAATTTTTTATGAATTTCAATCTCAAATTCCAAAACTTTGGAAAGGTATTTCCACATTATTAAAAATACTTAATATTTTACTTTCACATGAAATTACTATTGATAACCTAGTGTTAGAGAAACAATGAGTAAGTAAATATTTTAAAAGAGAGTAAAAAAGAAAAAAGAAAAAAAGCAAAATATACCATTCAGTAGTCTGATAAAATTCAAAGTGAGTGGTTCAGTGTAGTTTGTTTTAAAATAAAGTATGTACCTATATAAAAAAAAAGTATAAAATAATATAACATTTAAAAGAAAAATAAGGAATTATAAAGGTGAGTGAATTATTATTTGATTTGTAAAAATTGTTATAGATGTTAATGTAGGTTTCTGGTACCTATAATAGGAACATTTTTTTATAAATATAAATATACATATATAGTATTAAATAAGTGACGCACATTCCGTTTTAACCTAAATTCAATTCAGGGATGTGTTCCCTTTATTTATGATATAATGTGAAGTCGGATGTGTTCTGACTCACATAGAAAATATCTTTCACTCTGTTTAGGGTTAAACATGGATTTGTTCTATGTTGATGGGATGTGTTCCTTTTTTTTATCTAAACAGAAACTTGAAGAATTATCTTCTTCCACTTGCTACGGGATGTGTTCCCAAAAATTGTCTTCTGAATGGATGTGTTCTGTTCTGACGAGGGATGTGTTCCCAATTTCCTTCTAAAGGGAAGGCGTCACTAAGTTAGCTTAAAAAGAATATAAGTTGCTCACTGAGTACTAATGTACTCAATCAGTTTTTATTTTATTATATTTACAGGAGCTGACTGTAGCGGAGGAGCCAAAATAACCAGACATTAGTGGTTTTCGAGTTGTCCCAATTAACAACAACATTTATTTCACATTTTTAAATTAATAAATTTCCATAATATAAAACTAGATAATTTAAAAGATTTAATTAAATGTCTGTTGGGTTAAAGTATTGCAAATTATTTTAAATGAATTTAACCAACATTTTAAGTTTTTTAAAATTATATTAATTTATTCATAAGAAAGATAACGCGTTTTTTACACACTAGAATTTAATATACAAAATTTATATCGATGCTATCAGCTCGACGACCTGATGAGAAGAGAATGATTGCATATAATAGAAATATGTAGATGGTAATTAATTGGGTTTCAGTAGCGGTATTCGACATTCGGAATCAACATTAATGTGAGCATTAAAAGTTGTTGACCTTGATTGCTACAAATTGTGTATTAATTTGTATTGTAGTAAAGGTCTATAAATATATTTAGGTAAAGAATGCCGCTACATCACTCCCCATCCACGAAAAGTTACTATATACATATTTTTAATATACAAAGTTCAATTTCAAAAATATAGATACATTATAGAGATGTTGTAATGTTTGTTTACATTATTTTACAAATATTCTATTAATTTTTACTTCATTCTTAATTTTATTTTAAAAAAAAATTTTTTTTAATTGCTTATCAATTAATTTTACTGTTTATGTTAAAAAAAAAAAATATATTTTACTATTTTATATTTGAAATCTTACTTTTTGTTTCAAATTAGATCTAAGAGTAACAGTTGGGTTGAAAATATCTGGTTGAAGTATATATGCAGGTTTAAGTCTGTCAATGTTTATCAATTCTCGTTTTCCTTCCATGAGTATTTTAAAAACTTTATCATTTCTAGATAAAACTTCATAAGGACCTTTGTAAGGAGGGTTTAAACTTCCTTTATAAATAGGGTCTTTGACAAATACGTGAGTGCAAGTATGAATATCTTGTGGAACAAAAATATCATTTTGATTTCTTTTTCGTAAAGGTTGTGGACGTATCTTTCTTATTGTTTCTTGAATTTCTTTTGCTATATCTGTGGTGATTTTGAAATCAGGAGGTGTTTCATGGGCAAGAAATTCTCCTGGTAATCTTAGGGGTTGGCCGTATAAAATTTGAGAAGGAGAAAGTCCGAAATCTTCGATTAAAGCCGAGCGAATACCTAGTAGTATCCATGGTAGTTCATGGTACCAGTTTTTTGGTGCTTTCAATGTTCGTATCGCGACTTTTAGCTGTCTATGGAAACGTTCAATTTTTCCGTTAGATTGTGGATGATATTTTGTTATTCTGATGCGATTGGCACCTAAAATACTTGACAATTCTCTAAACAGAAGTGACTCAAATTGAGTGCCTTGGTCTGTCGTTAGTGTTCTAGGGACGCCGTAACGTGATATCCAGTGTTGTAAAAATGCATTACAAACGGTTTTCGCGTGAATATCTCGGATAGGAATTGCTTCGGGCCAGTGAGAAAATCGGTCCTTAATTGTGAGTATATATGCATGTCCGTTAGAAGGAGGTAATGGTCCGACTATGTCCATATGAACATGTAAAAATCTGCCGTCAGGTACTTTGAAAGGTTCATGGGGGGATTTTATATTTCTTATTACTTTAGCTTTTTGGCAATCTATACACGTTCGGGACCAAAGATTGATTTGTTTATTCATGGAGGGCCAGAAATATTTTGAAGTGATTAACTTCCTTGTTGCTCTTATTCCAGGATGTGAAAGATTATGAATGGAATTGAAAATAATACGACGGAGCTTATCAGGGACATATGGTCTGTTGATATTTGTAGAAGATTCACACCAAATTTCTTTATTTTCTAAAGGTATGTATACTTTGCAGAGTGTGAAAGAAGAAGTTTTCGAAGCTTTGCATAACATTTGTTTTAACTCTTCGTCTTCTTCTTGTTCTCGTGAAAGTGTTTCAAAATCTAATTTATCGGTGCAAGATACTGTATCGATATAGGCTCTAGAAAGCGTATCAGAGACGATGTTATAACATCCTTTGACATATCTTATGTCGTTGGTAAATTCTGAGATGTAAGATAATTGATTTATTTGACGAGGTGATTTATCAGCTTTAGAAGAGATGGCTTTGGTAAGGGGTTTATGATCTGTATAAGCTGTAAAGTATTTTCCTTCAACAAAATATCTAAAATGCTTGATCGCTAGAAATAAAGCGAGAAGTTCTCTATCAAAAGGTGAGTACTTTTTTTGAGCAGGTTGGAGTCTTTTGGAGAAGAATCCCAATGGTTCCCAAGATTCATCTTTAGACTGCTGAAGTACGGCACCTACAGCATCACTAGATGCGTCAACCCATAGACTGATTTGAGCCTCTGGATTAGGATGTGCGAGAAGAGCGCATTTTTGCAGGCTATCTTTGATTTTGTTGAAAGATTCTTCATGGATTGTTTTCCATTCAAAGACTGAGTGTGATTTTCTTTTTTTATTTTCAAGTTTGAGCAGATTGTACAAAGGTGCAGCGAGAGTGGCGAAATTCGATAAGAAGCGATGATAAAAATTGGTCATGCCTAAAAATCGTTGCAATTGCTTAAAGGTTGTAGGCGTTGGTAGGTCTTTAATAGCTTTAATTTTTATTTCTGATGGTAAAATTCCATGTTCGGAAATTTTGTGCCCTAGAAACTCTAATTGTTTAACTCCCAAGATACATTTTTCAGGGTTTACTTTAATACCAAACTGTTGCAAACGTTCAAAAAGAAGTCGAAGATGTTTTTTGTGTTCGCTTGCAGACTTGCTGGCGATAAGAATATCGTCAATATAGCAAAATATGAAGTCAAAGTCTGATAATATTTCATTAATGAAACGTTGAAAGGTCTGTGCGCCATTCTTAACACCGAAAGGCATGCGCAAGAACTCGTAAAGGCCGAAAGGGGTTATCACTGCTGTTTTGTACACATCTTCAGGTGCAACAGGTATTTGATGGTATGCTCTAATAAGATCAATTTTGGAAAATATAGTGCATCCATGAAGATTAATGGTAAAATCCTGGATATTTTGCAAAGGGTATTTGTTAAATATTGTTGCTTCATTGAGCTGCCTATAGTCTCCACACGGCCTCCAACTTTTACCTTCCTTTTTAGGGACCATGTGTAAAGGAGATGCAACAGGGGAAGAAGATGGCCGACAAATGCCTAGCCTAGTCATCGTGTCAAACTCCTCTTTCGCGATTTTGTACTTTTCAGGGTTCAATCGTCTTGCTCGTGCAGATGGCAAAGGACCTTGTGTATGGATGTGATGAACCACATTATGAGTAGCTTTTATATTAAAATCAGGTGGAGTTTTTAAAGAAGGAAAACTGTTAAGTATTGAACCAAATTCACCTTCTAATGGAAAAAGTTTCGGTGAACAAGAGTATAAATTTCGCGAAGAACAAAATATTGAAGTGTTTGACGTTCGATCAATGAGTTGTCTTTGTCTAAGGTCAACCGATAGATTGAATTTGTAAAAAAAATCGGCACCAATGATAGCATAATCTACGCCAGCGATTATGAATTGATAATCGAAATATCTCTTTAAGCCCAGGTCTAAAGTGAGCTGTTTAACTCCATATGTATGAATAGTAGTACCATTTGCAGATACCAAATTAAACTTTGAAAATGTTGTATATTTTGAAAAAAATTTCTTCGGTACGACAGATATTTCTGCACCGGTATCAATCAAAAAATTTATGTTCGAAATTTTGTCTGAAATAAATAAACGGCGAGAAATGCTGCTTGACTTCGCTGCCGTATACGAAGTAGCAGAGCTTAGTTTTTTTGAGAAGAATTTGAGGTATTTTCGCAAGGTTTTATGCATTTTTGTGCTTTATCTCCATATTTTCTATGGTACCAACATTTCTTTATATTTGTCTTGGATGATGCGCGATAGTTTTTATTCGATGGAAAACGTTTTTTAGAAAATTTTCTTTCTCGAGGTCTCGATTGCCTAATTTCAATACGATTAATTTTTTCAGTTAGTTCTTGTATCTGTTTTTCAAATTTAGTAGAGTTACTTGAATTACTTTGCTGAACAGAGGATATGTTTAGTGTAGACGTGGAGTCATGAATTTTGTCCGCAGTGGACAGCATTTCGTCTTGTGTTTGAGTGTTTTCAATTGAAATGAGACAAGCCTGGATAAAACTTGGAAGCTTATTTATCCAAAGTTTCTTAAGTAAAGATTTATTAACAAGGCTATTGGTACCGGTTAAGTCCTCCATATGTCTATAAAGTTCCGAGGGTTTATAGTCTCCTAATTCAATCTTATGAAGGAGGGCATTGAGTCTTCGTTCTTCTGAGTCACTAGTTCGCGCTAAAAGAGCTGCTTTAAGTTTTTCGTACTTGTCTTGCTGTGGAGGGTTGACTAAAATGTCAGCGACTATCTCCATTGTCTCTGAATTCAATGAAGCCACTAAATGATCGTACTTTGTACTAGATACGGTGATGCCTTTGACTTTAAATTGGGCTTCGACTTGAATGAACCATAAGTCTGGTCTACTATTCCAGAAAGGGGGTATTTTAAGAGTCGCGACATAAGAGGGAAGATTTTCACTGTTTTCTAGAGTAGAATTGGAGCTACTAGGGTTTGTTGGAGGTAATTTGGTTTTATCTATTTCTTCGTTTTTGTTGGCCATATTCGAATATCAATTAATAATAAAGTGAATAAAATACTCACTGTGACAAACGATGAAAATATGTACAATGTTACTTGATAATATTAAATACTTTGTTTTTTTGTATTCATGTATATATACTTCGTTCCAGATATTTTCAACGTGTTTTATTTTGAAATTTGAAATTCTCTAAAATAACAAAAATAAATGTTTTAGAATTTAAGAAAATGTTAAATACTTAATTAATATAATTAAAATGTGTGATGTGATACTAATTTCTTGTTGTACTAATGCCAAATGAATCCGTCTCAATCCGCTATAAACTCGGTCATCCCTCCAAAATTCAAACAAATGTAGAATCCTTCGTCCTTTATTCGGTTGTTACCATGTATATTTTGTGTTTTTCTTTTATTTTTTTTAAATATTTTCGAATTTTAAGTGTAAGGTAAAATTTGTTTTTTACACGTGCTGCATGTGAATACATATATGTATAGTGTGTGATTTCTAGTGTCTTTTTATGGTGGTTATTAATTTTTATTTATTTTCGTCAAAATTTTTTTAAAATTTATTTTAAATTTATTTCACTTTTTGTTTCTCTGAAATAATATATTATTTTTAGTAAAATTAAAAATATATTATCAGCATAGTGAATAATATAAATCAACACTCAAAGTTTTCTTTTCTTTTTTTTTTTATTAATTTAAATTCACTTTTGGTGAATTATATATTTAATTAATTATTTTATTTTATTATTTAACGATCGGGGTCACCAGTTGTTGGGTTAAAGTATTGCAAATTATTTTAAATGAATTTAACCAACATTTTAAGTTTTTTAAAATTATATTAATTTATTCATAAGAAAGATAACGCGTTTTTTACACACTAGAATTTAATATACAAAATTTATATCGATGCTATCAGCTCGACGACCTGATGAGAAGAGAATGATTGCATATAATAGAAATATGTAGATGGTAATTAATTGGGTTTCAGTAGCGGTATTCGATAATTATTATTACAATAAGTTCTACTAATATTGATACAATCAACATTAATGTGAGCATTAAAAGTTGTTGACCTTGATTGCTACAAATTGTGTATTAATTTGTATTGTAGTAAAGGTCTATAAATATATTTAGGTAAAGAATGCCGCTACATCACTCCCCATCCACGAAAAGTTACTATATACATATTTTTAATATACAAAGTTCAATTTCAAAAATATAGATACATTATAGAGATGTTGTAATGTTTGTTTACATTATTTTACAAATATTCTATTAATTTTTACTTCATTCTTAATTTTATTTTAAAAAAAAATTTTTTTTAATTGCTTATCAATTAATTTTACTGTTTATGTTAAAAAAAAAAAATATATTTTACTATTTTATATTTGAAATCTTACTTTTTGTTTCAAATTAGATCTAAGAGTAACAGTTGGGTTGAAAATATCTGGTTGAAGTATATATGCAGGTTTAAGTCTGTCAATGTTTATCAATTCTCGTTTTCCTTCCATGAGTATTTTAAAAACTTTATCATTTCTAGATAAAACTTCATAAGGACCTTTGTAAGGAGGGTTTAAACTTCCTTTATAAATAGGGTCTTTGACAAATACGTGAGTGCAAGTATGAATATCTTGTGGAACAAAAATATCATTTTGATTTCTTTTTCGTAAAGGTTGTGGACGTATCTTTCTTATTGTTTCTTGAATTTCTTTTGCTATATCTGTGGTGATTTTGAAATCAGGAGGTGTTTCATGGGCAAGAAATTCTCCTGGTAATCTTAGGGGTTGGCCGTATAAAATTTGAGAAGGAGAAAGTCCGAAATCTTCGATTAAAGCCGAGCGAATACCTAGTAGTATCCATGGTAGTTCATGGTACCAGTTTTTTGGTGCTTTCAATGTTCGTATCGCGACTTTTAGCTGTCTATGGAAACGTTCAATTTTTCCGTTAGATTGTGGATGATATTTTGTTATTCTGATGCGATTGGCACCTAAAATACTTGACAATTCTCTAAACAGAAGTGACTCAAATTGAGTGCCTTGGTCTGTCGTTAGTGTTCTAGGGACGCCGTAACGTGATATCCAGTGTTGTAAAAATGCATTACAAACGGTTTTCGCGTGAATATCTCGGATAGGAATTGCTTCGGGCCAGTGAGAAAATCGGTCCTTAATTGTGAGTATATATGCATGTCCGTTAGAAGGAGGTAATGGTCCGACTATGTCCATATGAACATGTAAAAATCTGCCGTCAGGTACTTTGAAAGGTTCATGGGGGGATTTTATATTTCTTATTACTTTAGCTTTTTGGCAATCTATACACGTTCGGGACCAAAGATTGATTTGTTTATTCATGGAGGGCCAGAAATATTTTGAAGTGATTAACTTCCTTGTTGCTCTTATTCCAGGATGTGAAAGATTATGAATGGAATTGAAAATAATACGACGGAGCTTATCAGGGACATATGGTCTGTTGATATTTGTAGAAGATTCACACCAAATTTCTTTATTTTCTAAAGGTATGTATACTTTGCAGAGTGTGAAAGAAGAAGTTTTCGAAGCTTTGCATAACATTTGTTTTAACTCTTCGTCTTCTTCTTGTTCTCGTGAAAGTGTTTCAAAATCTAATTTATCGGTGCAAGATACTGTATCGATATAGGCTCTAGAAAGCGTATCAGAGACGATGTTATAACATCCTTTGACATATCTTATGTCGTTGGTAAATTCTGAGATGTAAGATAATTGATTTATTTGACGAGGTGATTTATCAGCTTTAGAAGAGATGGCTTTGGTAAGGGGTGTATGATCTGTATAAGCTGTAAAGTATTTTCCTTCAACAAAATATCTAAAATGCTTGATCGCTAGAAATAAAGCGAGAAGTTCTCTATCAAAAGGTGAGTACTTTTTTTGAGCAGGTTGGAGTCTTTTGGAGAAAAATCCCAATGGTTCCCAAGATTCATCTTTAGACTGCTGAAGTACGGCACCTACAGCATCACTAGATGCGTCAACCCATAGACTGATTTGAGCCTCTGGATTAGGATGTGCGAGAAGAGCGCATTTTTGCAGGCTATTTTTGATTTTGTTGAAAGATTCTTCATGGATTGTTTTCCATTCAAAGACTGAGTGTGATTTTCTTTTTTTATTTTCAAGTTTGAGCAGATCGTACAAAGGTGCAGCGAGAGTGGCGAAATTCGATAAGAAGCGATGATAAAAATTGGTCGTGCCTAAAAATCGTTGCAATTGCTTAAAGGTTGTAGGCGTTGGTAGGTCTTTAATAGCTTTAATTTTTATTTCTGATGGTAAAATTCCATGTTCGGAAATTTTGTGCCCTAGAAACTCTAATTGTTTAACTCCCAAGATACATTTTTCAGGGTTTACTTTAATACCAAACTGTTGCAAACGTTCAAAAAGAAGTCGAAGATGTTTTTTGTGTTCGCTTGCAGACTTGCTGGCGATAAGAATATCGTCAATATAGCAAAATATGAAGTCAAAGTCTGATAATATTTCATTAATGAAACGTTGAAAGGTCTGTGCGCCATTCTTAACACCGAAAGGCATGCGCAAGAACTCGTAAAGGCCGAAAGGGGTTATCACTGCTGTTTTGTACACATCTTCAGGTGCAACAGGTATTTGATGGTATGCTCTAATAAGATCAATTTTGGAAAATATAGTGCATCCATGAAGATTAATGGTAAAATCCTGGATATTTTGCAAAGGGTATTTGTTAAATATTGTTGCTTCATTGAGCTGCCTATAGTCTCCACACGGCCTCCAACTTTTACCTTCCTTTTTAGGGACCATGTGTAAAGGAGATGCAACAGGGGAAGAAGATGGCCGACAAATGCCTAGCCTAGTCATCGTGTCAAACTCCTCTTTCGCGATTTTGTACTTTTCAGGGTTCAATCGTCTTGCTCGTGCAGATGGCAAAGGACCTTGTGTATGGATGTGATGAACCACATTATGAGTAGCTTTTATATTAAAATCAGGTGGAGTTTTTAAAGAAGGAAAACTGTTAAGTATTGAACCAAATTCACCTTCTAATGGAAAAAGTTTCGGTGAACAAGAGTATAAATTTCGCGAAGAACAAAATATTGAAGTGTTTGACGTTCGATCAATGAGTTGTCTTTGTCTAAGGTCAACCGATAGATTGAATTTGAAAAAAAATCGGCACCAATGATAGCATAATCTACGCCAGCGATTATGAATTGATAATCGAAATATCTCTTTAAGCCCAGGTCTAAAGTGAGCTGTTTAACTCCATATGTATGAATAGTAGTACCATTTGCAGATACCAAATTAAACTTTGAAAATGTTGTATATTTTGAAAAAAATTTCTTCGGTACGACAGATATTTCTGCACCGGTATCAATCAAAAAATTTATGTTCGAAATTTTGTCTGAAATAAATAAACGGCGAGAAATGCTGCTTGACTTCGCTGCCGTATACGAAGTAGCAGAGCTTAGTTTTTTTGAGAAGAATTTGAGGTATTTTCGCAAGGTTTTATGCATTTTTGTGCTTTATCTCCATATTTTCTATGGTACCAACATTTCTTTATATTTGTCTTGGATGATGCGCGATAGTTTTTATTCGATGGAAAACGTTTTTTAGAAAATTTTCTTTCTCGAGGTCTCGATTGCCTAATTTCAATACGATTAATTTTTTCAGTTAGTTCTTGTATCTGTTTTTCAAATTTAGTAGAGTTACTTGAATTACTTTGCTGAACAGAGGATATGTTTAGTGTAGACGTGGAGTCATGAATTTTGTCCGCAGTGGACAGCATTTCGTCTTGTGTTTGAGTGTTTTCAATTGAAATGAGACAAGCCTGGATAAAACTTGGAAGCTTATTTATCCAAAGTTTCTTAAGTAAAGATTTATTAACAAGGCTATTGGTACCGGTTAAGGCCTCCAGGACTCATAAACAGAGCACAAACTACAAAATTAACAATATAGAATCCAGGAAGGAACAATACATACCTATAATTCTTTTTTTATATTTACTTTAAAAAAAAAAAGGTGTTTTTATTTAGTTTGGTCTAATTTAAAGTAATAATAATAATAAATATAAAAAAAAATATATTTATAATTCAGTTTATGTATTTTTGTTTGTTTATTTATTTTTCTTTATTTTTGTTTTGGTTTTTCATTTAACATTTGTATACCTGACCAATTTAATTATTTTCATATAATTACTAACGGAAATATTGTTCTCATGCATGAAATTCTTAAATGTGTGTCGCACCTTTCATTTTAAATTTTTTTTAAAAAATATCGTTGATAAAAAATTAATCACTGCTAGTGATATGAGCAGAAAAATTACATCTTTTTATTTTGGCTATTTAGAAAGAAAAAATTTACCTTCCTACATTTATTACATTAACATTGAGAAAAGCAGTACTTCAATAGATTTAACGGCTTCACAGAATTTCTGTTTAAGTTTTCATGTGCCTTTAATTTTTTATGAATTTCAATCTCAAATTCCAAAACTTTGGAAAGGTATTTCCACATTATTAAAAATACTTAATATTTTACTTTCACATGAAATTACTATTGATAACCTAGTGTTAGAGAAACAATGAGTAAGTAAATATTTTAAAAGAGAGTAAAAAAGAAAAAAGAAAAAAAGCAAAATATACCATTCAGTAGTCTGATAAAATTCAAAGTGAGTGGTTCAGTGTAGTTTGTTTTAAAATAAAGTATGTACCTATATAAAAAAAAAGTATAAAATAATATAACATTTAAAAGAAAAATAAGGAATTATAAAGGTGAGTGAATTATTATTTGATTTGTAAAAATTGTTATAGATGTTAATGTAGGTTTCTGGTACCTATAATAGGAACATTTTTTTATAAATATAAATATACATATATAGTATTAAATAAGTGACGCACATTCCGTTTTAACCTAAATTCAATTCAGGGATGTGTTCCCTTTATTTATGATATAATGTGAAGTCGGATGTGTTCTGACTCACATAGAAAATATCTTTCACTCTGTTTAGGGTTAAACATGGATTTGTTCTATGTTGATGGGATGTGTTCCTTTTTTTTATCTAAACAGAAACTTGAAGAATTATCTTCTTCCACTTGCTACGGGATGTGTTCCCAAAAATTGTCTTCTGAATGGATGTGTTCTGTTCTGACGAGGGATGTGTTCCCAATTTCCTTCTAAAGGGAAGGCGTCACTAAGTTAGCTTAAAAAGAATATAAGTTGCTCACTGAGTACTAATGTACTCAATCAGTTTTTATTTTATTATATTTACAGGAGCTGACTGTAGCGGAGGAGCCAAAATAACCAGACATTAGTGGTTTTCGAGTTGTCCCAATTAACAACAACATTTATTTCATATTTTTTTAAATTAATAAATTTCCATAATATAAAACTAGATAATTTAAAAGATTTAATTAAATGTCATTTGAATATAATGTTAAAGCATTACCAACTACCTTTACTACCTAAGCACTACATACTTAGATATTATCTAACAATAATAAAAAAAAAATTAGCCCTCCAATACATACGTGGTGTATGCGCTATGAAGCAAAACATCGATTTTTTTCGAAATATGCGAATTATCTTAACGATTTCAAAAACATTTGTAAAACTTTAGTTTCGTATCATCAAAAATGTTATTGTTACATTTGGAAAAATCTATCTTTTGATGAAAAGATCGTATTTGGAAAAATGAAATTGGTAAGGGATAGTGATTTTAGTACAGCTACGAAAATTTTTTTGATAACATCTATTCAGATAATACTTATAAAATTTTTAGTGTAAATTGGTTTGAAGTATTGTACGAATTTTGTTACAGAACTGCTTTTCTTCTAAAGTTGAGAAAAAGTGATATATAGTGTTAATGAATTTGATTTGATAAAAAATATTTTTTTATGTAACAGTCCCATTTAATTTCAGCTTCAATATTTTAAAATTTTGAAATTTGATGATAACGCATATGAAATTATTGAAACTGAACTGGATGATATTATGTATATCATTTAAGTCTTTACATCACAAAAAAATCTTATCAAATGTATTTTATTGACAATAAGATTTATTGTAGCTAAAAAACTAATAGCATCAGATTGAATAATGCAAATGAATTGAATAAAGAAATTTATTTTTGATTTAAAATATTTGTTTTATTTTTTTTTTTTAATTTTGGACGACGTCCTATTCTTTAGGTACTAAGTTCTAGTGCAAAATATTCTAAAATTTATTATAATTTTGGAATATATTTTAATATTTTAAGTAATTATTTTAATTTTATAAGACGTTTAAAAGAAAAGAATTTATTTTAATTTCTATGTACATATTTGAAAATAGCATTATCCAAGAAATTTAAAAGCTTTACGTTTTTATAAAAAATTAGAATTTTGTTTGTTGAGAAATTCGAAAATATTCAAATTTAAATTGCAATTAAAAGTATTCAGGTTTATTTACACTGAAAACCGGTTATAACGACATACCGGATATAATCACAAAATCTCTAAACGACATTGGTTTTAACGACCAACTGGATATAACGACGAATTTTACTTGAATTTACATTTTACAGTCACATTCATCGGTTATATATAACGACGAAAATTTTTTTTTTTTGGACATTTGTTCATAATTTTGTTCTTCAACTCTTAAAAAATGGTTTCTAAAATGTTTTGTTTTGTTTCGATTTTACCGTTAAAAAATCGTTTTTACGTGAAAAAAAGTTGATATTTGTTTTTAAAGTTTGGTGATAAGTTTGACTTAATGGTGTTGTTTAATTGAATCAAAGAAATAATTTTCATGATAATAAGTGATAAGAAAAGAAAAACGTTTACTTCTGTTATTTTTAGAATAGAAAGAGGTGAAAGTAACAAAAACATTGCGAATGAAATGGGAGTATCGCATTCAACCATATCTACAATTTATAAATCGAAGGATAAAATAAAGGAAAACTTTGAACAAGAGAATTTAAAATTGACAAAAATCAGAAAATCTGAGTTTGATACCATAGATAAGTGTTTGATAGATTGGTTCAATGTGTAAAGGAACAAGAATATTGCAATATCTGGACCACTTTTGCAAATTCAAGCAAATAAATTTGGACATGCCTTGGGAAAAACTGATTTTAAATGCAGTCCATCATGGATCCAACGTTTTCGAAGTCGACACAACATAGTTTTTGAAATAATAAGTGGTGAAGCAGCAGACATGAACATTAATACAGTTGATAATTGGATTAAAAATGTTTGGCCAACAATTTGAGCAGGATATACAGATGATCAAATTTTTAACATGGATGAGACTGGACTTTTTTATAAATTGACACCAGATAAAATCCTAAAATTTAAAGGAGAGAAGTGTTTAGGTGGAAAGATGTCAAAAGAAAGGATAACGGTTCTGGTTGGCGCAAATATGACTGGTAAAGAAAAATTAAAATTGTTGGTTATCGGAAAATCGAAAAATACTCGTTGTTTTAAAGGAGTGCGAAACTTACCAGTTTCATGTGAGCATAAAAAAAGAGCGTGGATTACATCTGATCTCTTCAAGGCATATTTGCAAAAATTGGACAATGATCTGAGAAGAAAATCAAAAAAAAATTATTTTGCTTGTTGACAACTGTCCAGCACATCTGAAGGTTGATAGTTTGAGGTCAATCAAACTTGTTTTTTTGCCTCCAAATACGACGTCTGTTTTGCAACCAATGGACCAATGCGTCATAAAATCATTGAAAATGCAATACAGACGTTTGCTTATGCAAAAAATTGTACAACTATCTGCAGAAGTTCAAAAAGATATAAACTTACTCGATGCAATAATTATTCTTGATGATGCATGGAAAAGAGTCACCGAGCAAACGATTACTAATTGTTTTCACATGCAGGATTCAATAATTTGCAGACCCAAACTAGCCAGACTGCTCTCGATGATAATGATATACCACTTGCAGAGTTGAAAAATCAATTGCAACAACAATACGTCGAACTATATTGCAGTTGAGACGAATTTATATCCATAGATAACGACGTCATCACTTCAACAGAATTGTCTGTTTTTTCAGATTTCAAAAACTCTCTATGAAAGTGAAAATCTTTAAATATGCATTAATATTTCATACCTATAACTAAAAAAAACTTTTTTTCGATGGATTTTTTAGTACAAGCTCTTGATGTATCTCAAGCAAATACAGCAATTGATATAGTAAAGAGATACTATCTATTTAATGAATGTAGCGACGAAACATTAGATTCTGTTGGAAAAATTAAAAGAAAATTGGAAAAAGATTTTTGTCAATCGAAACAAACTAAACATTAATAACAAAATATTTTGTAAAAAAATAATTTCTTATAACATTCATAATTTTTTTTAAAATAAAATTTCAAAATACATATGTACCTACATTATAGATTGAGTATAGCTACATTACTTAAATGTATTTAAACGAAAAAATTTGTATTAATTTTTAATCCTACCGGATATAGCGACTATTGGATATAACGACGAAATTTTCCGGTCCCTTCAACGTCGTTATAACCGGTTTTCACTTTACTTGATTTTAAAAACATGGATTATGTAAATTAAAGAAACGTAACGTAATTATAAACAAGTACCTACATGATAAAATAAAATAGATAAAAAATTAAAAGTTAACAAATATGAATATACTTATGTGGGTCTAGGAAAATTCATCGCCAGCAATTCTTCGCCAGCAATTCATCGCCTCAACAATTCATCGCTACAGCAATTCACCGCCGAGTTGCTGTCAAAGAATTGCTGGCGGTGAATTGCTGTGGCGATGAATTGCTGAGGCGATGAATTGCTGGCGAAGAATTGCTGGCGGTGAATTGCTGGCGAAGAATTGCTGGCGATGAAATTTCCGGATCCCATACTTATGTATGTAGATATAAATTAAATACAGAGTAACACTTTTTTCTAGTAAAATTTGACTAGGATAATTCTAGTAACTGATTTTGCTGTTTTTCCAGTGAAACAATGAGTAAACTCTATAAACCTATGTTTTATTACTAGACCAATAGAAGAAAAAATCCTTTTTTTTATTCACTAAAATTCTAGTGAATTTTGTTACATTTTCTAGTGATTAATTCTGATCAATGACTAATCTAGTACAATGTAACATAAATCTAGTGAGTTTTGCTAAATTTTCTAGTGATTAATTCTGATCAATGGCTGATCTAGTATAATGTAACAGAAATCTATCTGAAATTACTATAGATTTCTGCTAATTTTGTAATGTATTTCGTCATTTTCAAGTTGGATGCTGAAGAAGTTAGATGTACTTCTTACGACTTCTTTGTGTAGTGAAGTAAATATTATTTTAAAAGTGAATAGTAACATTGAACAGTAATTTGGTAAGTAATTTTTTGCAAATACATATTATTATTATTAGTTAATTATATTATTAAAATTTCTGATAGCCGAATACTTAAAATTGTATTTATCATTATAAAAGTTTCAGTATCCATTATGAACATTGAAGAATTTTAAGAATATTTAGTAAACAATGAAATCGAGGAGGATGTAGCAAAAATTTTAAAAAGTTGAATTTAAATTTATACAATTAAATTGATTTATTTTTAAGATTAAGAAATTGTGAAATTTTTTATATTTGATATCCTATCTGATAATTATCAGTTCCACAGTTCCACATTTGTTCTACATTTGTTCCACTCACTTAGTTTTCCATTCTTTTCAGTAGATGTCGCTAGCTTTTAACTAATCTTAAAGTGAAAAAAGTGATAAAATTTTTTTTGGTTCACTTGCTGTGTGGAACTAATCAAAAAAGAAGAAGACATGTTTAAAAAGTTGACTGTT
The DNA here is from genome assembly GCA_932526495.1 of Bombylius major. Lineage (NCBI taxonomy): Eukaryota > Metazoa > Arthropoda > Insecta > Diptera > Bombyliidae > Bombylius > Bombylius major. The sequence goes on along the minus strand of OW052045.1, from coordinate 28,529,860 downwards.
TATAAATTCTAAATTGTCAAGATGGAATATGAAGTAGAAGTACTTACTCACTAAATTTAATTAAGTTTTTCACTAAAAATCAACTGCCTATGTACATAAAAGAACTCGAAACTTCAACTGACAGTCAAAAATCAGCTAGCTGATATTTTTGACGTTCCAGTCATCCATTTTTCAGTTTAATATCAATTTGTACGATTTGAAGCTTCGCTTATTTTAAATCAGAACCGAACTGATAATATCAGATAAATCGTGTGATTCGAACGCACTTAATGTTTTCATTTTTTACAGATGGCTTCAACAGATTTCAACTGAATAAGACTAAATTTCTAAATTTTTTCGCTAGAAAAACAGTAATTTTTCTAACTGTAAATCTAGTTTTAACATCGGTAAACTCAGTTTATATTACTAGAAAACAAGCAAAAATTATCACCGCATTTCTAGTAAAATGTTTTTCACTAGATTTTGAACTAGAAAGTCCAGATGCTATATTCTAGTTGAGTTTTACTGGAATATAGTTGAAAAAAACTTACAGTGTACATACCAAAATTCTAAATCAAATTCATATTTAAAACTAAATTTTATATATTAAACAAAATTAACAATTACCTACGTATGAATATTAAAAATAATAAGTTTATATTATTATCATAAATTCGTATTTTTTTGAAATAAATATTAAATATTTTTTGATTTCAAGTGTAGTTGTAAATTTAAAATAAAATAAAAAGTTTAAGAATAATGGAATGAACAACAATGGAAAACCATATTGTTATATACGGGTTCTAATTGAAAATTTTCAGACGTAATCTTACGTTTTATTTCCTTTTATACAACTCGAAAAATCTAAATTATTAAAAGTGCAAGAAACGCAAATTCACAAATTTATAAAGTACAGAGTTTCTCAGAATACTGCCACTGACTAAAATTATAAAACTTTCGAAAATTAAGAACTGTAATGAATTTTAAGATTAAGAAATAAAATCGGTCTAATTTTGAAATCCAAACGTTGAAGTTGTTTCACTGGCGCAGTCGTTCTAAGTTAAAAGAATTAACTATCGAACCTACTAAAATAAAGTTCTGAGTTAAAAAGAGTATACTATTGACTTACTAAAAGAAATAGAGAAGCCTTAATAGTAATTCGTGAAGAGTTAAAAGTTTAAGTGGTAAAGTGCCTGTTATTTTGCAGTTAAAAAAAAAAAAAATAATAATAATAATTCTTAAATAAGTGATTTTTAAACAAATAAATAGTTCTTAAATAAATAAAATTGTAGTAACAATACACAAATAAATTTTAAAATGAAAGAATTAAGTGTTGCTGACAAGTTTGAAATTATTTTTGATTTTATTAATCACATACCCGAATTTGATGGTAAAAACCCGAATTTAGATTTTAATCCAAACGTTGAAGTTGTTTCAACTTAGAACAGAATATTGGTAGCTATTCTACACAAATTCTTTATTTAGCGAATTTTTCTGCTACAAAAGTTAGCAGATTCTTAAAAGTTCGTATTTTGGTTAATAAAATTTTTCGAAATCTTTATGAAGCTTTCAACAAAAATTCGAACACTGCTAACAAATGTCACTTTAAAGAAATTTTTTACCATTTCACACTAGGTAAAACCAGTTTTTTGCGTTCGTTTTTAGAATATTGGTATAATTTTTCCCAGCTCTGTATAGTAAGAATTACTAAAATTATTTTATCACGAAGATAATACACTCCATTCTAGTTCAAATTGATCGTGTTAAGTATATAGATTTAATTTGATTCGTTGTAAAAGCATGTACGTAAACCTGATTACAGAAGTTGTTATAACCAATGTTTATACACTATTTTTTGTTTACATTTTATAAATACATAAATATATTTTTAAATGAAAATGAAGAATAATGAAAATCATGGTAGGTATTTCGTATTTATTCTATTTAATTTATATATTTATCTAAAAACATTAAAAAAATCATACAGTTTAATAAATTCACTATTTCTGTACTAAAACTTAAAAATGACAGAAGTTAGCAGAAAACTTAAACGATAACGAATTTGAAAATAGGGCCTGCTAAGTTAACAAAAAATTAGCAGATTTTTCTGTTAATTTTTGGTACCAGAATACCAATTTTTGTCTAAGCAGGTTTTTTTACGAACTGTCAAAATTTTGTATGAAAGTTAGCAGAATGTCAAATTATCAGAAACCTACAGAATAGCTCCCATTATTTTTTAAATTTAAGATTACCTATGGCAAGAGAGCTCTACTTCCCTTTGAGAAAGGAATATTGACTTGTATCTTCTTTGAGATGACTTTTTAATTATTTAAAAAGAAGTTTTATTATTGAATTTATATTAACTAATCGTGTATGTCAAGACGTATTCGAAAATGTCGCGCTAAGTGTGGTTTAATTGATCACCCTAATTTATTGCATTTTAAATTTAGGTTAAGATTTTAATTGTTAAGTTATTTATATTAACTACATCTAAATTCATTCAATGTTTGTGCCGTCCATAACATGGTGATGCTTTATATTTATATTTTTTTTCTACTTTCCGTTTTTTTTGTTCTTCTTTTTCTTAACAGTTACCTTTTGCACAGCAGTGAGGATGAGTCTGATGCTGAAGATTTTCTTGAAGAGAGCATACAGGATGCAATCGACAAAGGGGAAAATGTCGAAAGCAATTTATTAGAAAAACTTATAAATGAAGGGTGCGAAGAAAAATTTCAAAAAAAAGCATATATTTACCAGAAAATTGCTGCCAAATTATGCCAACAAAATATCGAAACTACTGAAACAGAAGTCCACATTAAAATTGCAAATTTATTCAAAATATATAGAATTGACATTTTCTGTAATAATTATCTGCAATTTTCAGAAAATCTTCTCATTTAGGTACAAGCACATGAATGTAAATTTTTCCAAAAAGCAACAAAAGTTTCAAGTACTATTGATCTTAAAGTATTGATCTCATTTGAAAACTCATAGACAAACTTCTTATCGATATACCAGGTGCTTGATATCTGTTAATAGAAATAAAATAGAAGCTATTAAATTCTAAAACTTTTTCTTTTTCATTTTTTGTCAACAGGAGAAACTTCCAAAACGAAATGGAAGTATTTAAAAGGTGAATATAGAATAGCTCTCAACAAAGAGCCAAAATGTGCTTCTGGTTCTGCAGCTACAGTTTTTAAATCATCTATTAAATATTTTAATTTAATGTCATTTTTTTAAAAAAGGGTAAAACCTGCAGATATGGAAGGAAATATAAACGAGTATGAGATTATCGAACCAAGTCCATACTGCATTAATGAAGACATTATTAGAGATGACGATCCTAAAATTTCAGTATCTGACCAAATACGACTTCCTGAAAATAAAAGAAAAGATGAATGTCCACGTAATAAAACCGAAGAAATTATTTGTAGCCCCGGTTGCAATAAAACTTACTTTGAGATTTTTTGTGACTCTGCAACGGTTCTGAAAATGTTTCATCGTAGCTAGAATAAAGATCTGTACATTTCTTGTAACATTGACTTATTTGAAACTAAACGTTTCGTGTAAGTTGAAAATTTACTTATTCTCTAGTTGCAAAACAGATGATTTAAAAGTATTTTGCAATGGAGTTTTAAATTGGCTGATTTTCGACTCTTTTTATGGTACATAGTTTTGCAAATGCATTCAAAATGGTTATAGCGAAAAATTCCATAATTAAATTCATTTCAACGCAACCAAAATGAAACTGTCTCGCAACTACTCACTATATGTAAAAGTTGCTAAATAACCGCCATAAATAATTTTTTTTCTAAATAAACAGCATGCTATAATGAAACCAGTTTTAAGGAATAAAATAATTAGTTGCCAGACATTCAAACGTCGTGTGGCAAAACTGCTCAACAAAAACTCATTTTTCGAAACTGCAAAAAATGATTGTATAATAGTTAATAAGAAATCTGGATATTTTCGATAAAAATCAAGCTGATGCGAACGGTTTATGCCCGCCCTGAATATATAGTGAAGATATATGATACAATCGTACTGGAAAGGACATTACCGTGTGCAAGCTTCTCAAATATGCGCACGTACAATTAAATTTTAAAAGAAATGAAATATATTATATTTAACCCTGCCTTTTTTTTTTTTAGTGTTTAATAAAATTGTTTAGATAGAATCGAATATAACGAGCTTAAAAGCAGAAATATTAAAAACAAATAATGAAAGCGCTAGATTCGAGGCTGAAATCCAAGTTACTCTTGGAGTTATTCTTGATAAAATATCAGACATTGCCTTACGAACTGCGGAAGATAATTCTCCAAATGTAATTGATACTCGATTTCCAATTACAACAGTTAAGGACTTGGAAAATCTGGAGTTAGAACTGCGAAGTATTACCTATTATTTTTATAATTTTTTTATTATGAATGGCTATTGAAATTACTTTTCATTTGGTGTATTTTTTATTTGTATGTAATAATTTAACTTTCAAGAAAAGAGGTTATAAACTTGAAATTTATGTTTTTTTTACCATATTGCACTTTAAAAAAAAAAATTGACAGCAAAATATTTTGGATTTTTTTAAATTTTTTTAAAAATTAATTTTAAATTTAATTTAATAAAATTATGCAATTTAAGCTGAATTTTTTGGTGTGTCTCAGCTCCATTAGTCCTCAAGGTAGAGCCGAGTCTGGTCTTGAGATATCGACCCAATAAAATAGCTAATTTTGGCACTCACTCACCGGTTATCAAAACCTCTATGGTACTTCTAAAAAGCATAAACCCACGAAGCTTTGCACGTAGATCAAGGAAAAATTAAGAAATCGGTCGAAGATTGACTTGGTAAGTGAATATTTTTAGAATTCTTACAGTAATCGTGCATTTCATATTATTTGTTCATTATTTATAACTCTGAATTCAGCGTTTTCCATAACTTGCTTTAAAAAAAATAAAAAATGTCATTTTTTATCATTTATTTTATAAACACATAAAACATATACCGTTCGATACTAATGTTCTAAAAAATAACAGCGCTTAGTAAAAAATATTAACCTATTGAAAATTTTATATAATTTAAGGCTGCAATGAATGGAAACTTACATCATTTGTAAATAAATGGAACGCCTAATACCATGCAAGAGTAGTTTGGAGTAGTTTCTAACCTCAATATTTAGCTGTCAGGTCAATTCCTGTTCTATCAATTATTTTTTGATAAAAAAAAACTTGGGTTTTAAAAATATGGTGAATAAAAAAAATTTTATCATATGCAATATACTGATATTGAGATATGTAAATTCATTCGTTTTAGGAAAAAGATCGAGAAAAGCTAGAAACTGGAATTACTAAGAAGGAAAAGCATTAATTGCTTGTTTTAAAAACCGGAGAGAATATAATAGATGCAAAAACAAGAATACCTTTTGGCAAAATACTTATATGTATTAACTGATTTGGAAAGTATAAGTATGGATTACCTGGTAAGTAACTGAGACTTCGAAAACGTCAGATTTAGTTTTAAAACTAAAAAAATGTTTATAAGTAAGGCCCAATTTATACCAATTCTTATCACTAGTGATAAATATCACGAATGAAACTATAATTATTTTTGATTCTCAATTTTTTTATGCTCACCTACGAATGAAAAGAAACGATATTGAGAACAAAATTATAAAATTCATGAGTGAATGAAAAATAAAATTCTTTTTTTTTTCTATCATTCGTGAGTGAATAGAATTTTTTTCATTCTTCCTACTCTGGTTTTTATAAGTATATGAATGAGATGGCTGAGGTATTCCATTAAATTCCTATTTTTTTTTTTTTTTTTTTTTTTGTGCTTATTCATTCCTCGAGGGAACATAGCGCCTCCACATAACTCTTTCCATCTGACTTTGTTCCATCTGCCTAGTCTGAGGCATGTGTTGGTTTCTTTAATCGAGTTGTTGTTATTTTCAATCTAATAGGAGATTAGCCTATTGCAATGACTATATAATTACATCATAAAGACAGCCCACTTGTCCGTTACTGACAGTTACATTTCAAATCAGCATAACTTTTATCATTTTAGCGATTTCTCCTTGTCCCCAAGTGGTTGGACATAGAACTACAATTTTTGTGTTTGTGTTTCTACATTACAATATATGTATTTATTAAACCATATAGGTACTGTACGTGTGATATTATTTTCTTAAGCATGTGTGTATTTTTGTTTTAGGTCGATTCTGTGTTAACATCGAAGACACTTTGTGAGGAATTTTATTAAAAAATTGTTGGATAATAAAAGTGTAAAGACTTAATACTTGTACATTTTTCTATACCTCACTTTTAAAACTATATAGCGCATTTCTATTATTCTGACCTTATGTTTTAAATTTATCTGAAATGAAGGCGGCAACGCAGAAGATTCGTACACAACCTTGTTAATACATTCTTAATATTTTCTTTAAGAATTCTGTGAATTGTTAAGTATTTAATAATTGTCTCATTTATAGTTTTATTGTAACACATGTCCTTTAAAAAAGTATTTTATAGAAAACTCATATAATTGATCTTTTACAATAAGCAATTAAAATCTATGAGGACATTTCAGGCAACGCAGAAGACATTTTGAAGTAATTAAAAAAAAAAAAAAATGTATATTGTATGTAATATTATACTAAAAATCAATGCCGATATCAGGTCAGCTGCCTATAAAAACAAAGAATTTTTTCATATTTAGCTATTCTTTTCAACATTTTTACTGAAGCAAGTGAAAATTTTTGTATAATTTTACAGAGAATCGACCTTTGGTTTTTCGTTAGCATTTTTTTCTTGTTCTATAATTTTTAACAGTACCAAGTGCAAGTTAACACTTCGTTCTATTTTAAATTTTATACCCTCGAATCAATTTTAAGTAACAAAATGTAACATTTTTTAATTCTTTAGAAAAAAATTCAACCTTTCAAAGTTCATGCAATATAAGACCGTTCAAAGAATATTCTGGCCAAATTTCAACTTCCTAGCTTCACAGGAACATTCTTTTCTAAAGAATCAAAAAATGTTACATTTTGTTACTTAAAATTGATTCGAGGGTTTAAAATTTGAAATAGAACGAATTGTTCACTTGCACTTGTATTTTAATGTTAATATTCATTTGAAAGAAAAGAAGCAAAAATTACACATACATACAGTATGAGCTCGATAATTTGGACTGATTAAAATAGGCCTTGTTTAAATTTTAAAATAGTTGAAATTATTGGATAGAAACCAATTTGCAACTTTCAACGCTATTTTTGAAAAAACAATAAATAGTTTTGTAATAAAATTAGTTTTTGTTATTATAAAAACCGATTATGATAATTGTATAATGAATTATTTCTACAAAAATCTGTGATTTAAATTAGGCAGTACCTACATGTTTAGCTTATTTAAACTTTATTCTATTTTATAAAATAAAAATCATCGAAAAACCTTCAAAGTACCTATTGAAATTTGGGTGTTGAAAAAACCAAAAGTTGAAAATAGGAAGGGAAAAATTATTGAGCGGACACTGTAATTTGAAATAAAATTCTTATTTCAAAAAATATTTATTTACGCGAGCATATCATTAGCAAAAGTACAATAACAACAAGAAACAGAAAAATCAAACCAAAAAAAAAACAACAACAATAACCATTTATTTCAGCTTTAAAGAACGCTGTTTGCTGTATCAAATAGGTATACATACCTACATAACTATAATATATGCATGTGGACAAAAAGAAAAAGAAAAGAAAAAAACCATACCAGCAATATATGTATAATTATAGGATATAATTGCAAAATTCTATGAAATATGTATGTACATTATCTATTCTGTATATACTACAGTATAATATATATCTATATGTCATATTATTTAATGATCATTATTTTAACAGACAAGTTGTATACCTATATAGTTTTTGAATGAATATATGCGCTTATACATATTGTTTCTGTACTTTTTTCGTTTTTGCGATCTGTTTTTTTTTTTTCTGTATACGCAATTTCCATATTGGCTCTAAAAAGCCACGTTATTATTATTGTATATGTTTATACACTCAACCACTCATACTGCTGATTTCGATTCATACAAAAATTATTCTTTCTATCAGAGCCTCCTTGGCTGGCCATCTGCAGGGAGAAAAATATTTTTTTTCAAGAAATTTTCATTTTGGTCTGTCTATATGGTATTTATATGGTTTTTGCCTATTGCGATTATGTCCTTTGCTTGTTCCTGCGCCCTCTGTTGGTGATATTGCTAAGGAGTAATATCACACTTTTCCGGATTGTGTCTATGATACCAGTTTTTCTGCAGGATGTAACGCCATCTTGTTGTTGGTAGATGTGGTTGTTGTTTTTTCTTACTGGCTCATAGTGTTGTTGTTATTATGACAGGATGAGATTAGGATTTCTCTATGTATATATATACATATACATCTATATACATATATATATATATATATATATACATATAAGAATGGGTTAGAAAGTATGGAAAAACAGGTATTGAGGAAAAAGTGCTGGACCACGGCTATGCCGGGAATCGAACCCGGGACCTGTGGGGTGATGGATGAGCGCACTAACCCCTCGGCCACCCAGGCCTCTTTAAATTCCTATTATATAATAGAATACACAATGCTGAAGGTACAAACATTGTCAGAGAAGATGCAGAAGGTTATTCTGTTTCATAGAAAAAAAGGAGAATTAGAAATTTTCAAAATTTTTCTCAGTGTTCCGATTCTAATTCAATAGAAAAATGACAAAAACTGTCAAATTATTTTCATATGAGAAAAAAAGTTTCATCATTATTTCAGCGTATAAGAATTGTGAGAAGTGTGTTTTAAGTGCATTTTTAAACTAATAAGTTGAATAAATTGTCGATTCTCTAGTAACGCAAAAGGAATTTTTATAAGGAATTTTATTAAAAAATGGTTGGATAATAAAAGTGTAGAGACTTGATACTTCTACATTTATTTCAACTTACCTTCAATTTTGAGACAAATAGAACAATCCATTTTTTTGACCTTATGTTTTAAATATTTCTGAAAAAAGGAGGTAACGCAGAATACTCGTATGCAACCTTTTATTAATACATTCTTAATATTTCCTTTAAGAATTCTGTGAATTTTAAGGTATTTAAGAATTGTCACTTTTATAGTTTTATTATGACACATGTCCTTTGAAAAAGTATTCAATAGAAAATCAATATAATTGATCTTTTACAATAAGCAATTAAAATTTATGACATTCCAGGTAACAATTATTTGTGTTTGTAATAATATACTTAAAATCAATGCCGATATCAGGTCAGCTGTCTATAAAAACACAGAACTTATTTATGTTTAGCTATTCTCTTCAAAAATTTCACTGAAGAAAGACAAGATTTTGGTTTCATTTAACAGAGAATCGACCAAATAAATTAAATAAAATTTTTATTTTTAATAAATTAATTTGAATGTAAGTAAATTCATATTTTTGTAATTTATTAACTACATTTTCTAAAGTATGTATATTATAAATAAATTTTTTTGTATTCAAATATTTTATTTCAAGTACGAAAATTTTGTTAATGTATTACGATGACATTTTTACAAACCGATCAAGTAAATTATATACATATTTAAAAATTTAAATAAATCAAATGAGAATTCCAATATAATTTACTTTAGCTGGAAATTCAACAATAAAGTTGCGAAACAACAGTTATTCAAAACAGAATCGCTTTAATGAGAAAAATGAAAAACAAAAATGAGAAATTGGAATGAGAACTGAAATGCGAAGTTCTCATTTTTTCGACGAAACAGAATAGACCCTCAGCACAGAACTTGCCATTTAACAATGGGAACGATAATGAGGAAAGATTGAAAGAAAAATTGAAGAAAACGAAGATGAAAAAAGCAAAACCAACAGAAAGTTTAATTGAAGTCAAAAGAAAATATTACGAAGACAATGGAGCCTATTATGATTTTCGATCAAAATTCAATCGAATCGAATGAATATTCACAATATTTCGTATCATTCTCAAACAAATGCTAATATACGCTATATGAATTTTATTTAAAGTATCTAGTAATCTGTGCTTTTAAATTTTTATTTCACAATTTCATTCGATCAGAAAAGAGATATCGAAATAATTTTTGGTAGCAATCGAATAAAACATTAAAGTGCATAGATTACTAGATATTTTAAATAAAATTCATATAGCGTATATTAGCATTTGTTTGAGAATTCCATTCGATTCCATTGAATTTTGATCGAAAGTCATAATAGAGGCCAATATTTCTGAAAAAAAAGAAAAGAATTAAGATTGAAAAATACTTAACAGAAAAAGAAGTAAAGAAACAGAAGAGGATTGAAGAAATCATGAACATTATACGAAGCAATAAAAAGAACAATTAAAATTTTTTATTTAAGTGAAATTCTAGGCTTTTTAAGTTATTAATTAAGTCAATTTAATGTGCGTTATAGATATTCACATTACTTTTATTAAAAAGAAAACAAATACGAAATTAAAAATTAATTTTTAATTAAATTAAATTAAAGTTCATAATTATTAATACGTTCTGTATTGAAATTGTGTATGTGACAAAGTTCTTTGAAGTTGGCATTAATGCAGATTTCATTACTTTTGCTAGCCCAACGGTTAACGAATAAAAACTTGACCCCCATTTTCACATTTATGTTTTTGGTTTGTTTTTATATGATATTTCAATTTTAGATACATAACATATATGAAATAAAAAACATTTAACGCAAAATAAATAAATTAATTAGTAATAATTACCTTAACGTAACAAATAATCTTTCTGTTGGTGAAATTGGTTCTCGCCAGTTTGTTACTTGCTTCTCGATTTCCTTTTTAATTTTTTTCTAAAATATAGTCAAATGTTCCCATTTTCATTCTTTTATAATCATAAAATTTTAAAGGAAATTTTCTCAAAACTCTTAAAATTTTATAATAAATATAAACACTTAAAATTCATGAAACAAGATATTCATGTTAATCCTTTTCAAAATTCCTAAGCATTCTCATGCATATCGCACGCGCAATATTTACCCATATCAATTAACATCATCTTAAACCACTTTGGTCAACGAAATTTAGTACATTATCTTTTTATAATTTATTACCTTATTTGAAATAATTCCAAATTACAAGTACAAATTCTCAATTCTGGTCCTCGCGCGGTGACAACCGATTCCCTGTCTGTAATCAAAGCAGTTGCAAACCGTTTTAACATGAATCCTGTTGTAAAGTCATATATCTAACATAAGAATTCATAATTTCATTTTTATTAAATCATAAATTCCATCTCGTCTTACTTGCTGATAGCACATTTTATTATCTTCAGATTCTTAGAAATTTAACGTTGGTTTTATTTAATTATTATTAACACTGCATTTTTAAAACTGCACTTCCTTTTGTTTGCTGATGATGCACTTTTATTTATTTTAATCTTGCTACTTTTGCATTTTTTCTCGTCACGTTGCAAGGGGATATCAAATTCCATTGCATTTTTAGTTATGCTAAATTCTTAAAATAAAGCTAGAGAATTGATTCATTCCTACTTTAATCTTGGAGTCGTAAAGTTCTAAATTTATTAATCTTTGGTTTTAACTTTTCTTTTAAATTTTCTTGATTGTTAAAATTAGTGAAGAAAAAATTAAAGAAATAATTTAATAGATTAAAAATTGTGTTTTAATTCTCCACTCACAACAAAATTTATGGTGTCAGGTGTGGGGTATTAAAACACAATTTTTAATCTATTAAATTATTTCTTTAATTTTTTCTTCACTAATTTTAACAATCAAGAAAATTTAAAAGAAAAGTTAAAACCAAAGATTAATAAATTTAGAAATTTTCTTGATTGTTAAAATTAGTGAAGAAAAAATTAAAGAAATAATTTAATAGATTAAAAATTGTGTTTTAATTCTCCACTCACAACAATCCACTGACGATAGAAATTCGCAGTATACTCGCAAGAGACTCCAACATCCACATTTTCTGGTGCCCGTCACATGTGGGTATCGCCGGCAATGAAGCTGCTGATCAGGCAGCCAAAGCGTCGTGCAACCTCCCATCTGTGACGAAGCACTATTGTGACTATCGTTCAGTGAGACGGGAATGGATAATACGACTTTGTCAAATAAGTCGCGCGATAACATCGCATCCGGTCAGTTTCGGTACTTTCATTAATGCGTCGTCAACCTACGTCGACGACTCGAATGCACTGGAATAGTAATCAGAGTCGTCAACTGTGCATGCAAGCAGTTATTAGAATAAATGAACATGATTCGCCATCTTCAAATATGACGTCAAAATGTTTATAAAATTTAATAATTTTTAATTAATTTAAATCTTATTTTAAATTTAAAATCGAACTAAAGAAATATCAGAAAAAAAATGTACAACACTATTCGTTTTAATTGAAAATAAACATCGCAGTCGCCTGAAAACGATTGAGTAATTTCAGCCGACTGCGCTGCATGCTTGAATTAATGAACATGATACCATTCCACGACTGCACTGGAAAGCCATTTATGAACATGATTTTTACGCCGTCAGCGCCGTCGACGCATTCATGAAAGTACTGTTTTTGTTTTCACATTCACCTTCTTCGACAAGTCTCATCTACGTCGATATGCCTCCCCACACTGCAATAAAGCTTTTCCGTCTGAGGACAGGTCATTTCCTCGCGGCTAAGGCTCATCTGTTCAACAAAACTGCTTCTGCAGTATGCCCATTAGGCTGCAATGTGGACCTAACATCCAAACATATCTTCGTAGAGTGTCATCGTTTTAGGGAACTGTTCTCTAAGAGATGAATTAGTTTTCTAGGAGACAAGAGGCTATATTTAACATTATTTACATTTTTATCTTTCACGTAGCAATAGCCAATTTATATTATACAAAAATATTAATCTCTTAGATAATCAGCTCTACATTTAAGCTCATATTTCCTTAAGCATATGTGTAGTTTAGCTTAGGCAACATATAGTCTTAAGCATAGCCTCTAAGCGTTATTTTAAGCATAAACATAAGTAGTTCTAATTATCACCTAGCTCTTAAGTTTTATATGTATACACACCGATATGGTCTAACGACCTCGGTTAGGTTAGTTAGGTTAAGAAACTATAGTTGTTAGTCTAATTTTTTAAATAAATAAATAAATAAAATATTCTAAATAAAATAAAACGAGCAAATCGCGCAGCAGAGAAAAATCATACGAATGCGAATTTCTTTTTGGAAAAATCAAATGCAATTGCAGAAAAGGCAAAAGAAATAATGGAGCAAAGCGTTTTGGTGTTTCAGGCATATTTAAAAAATTTATCAAACGCTTAATTTTTATTTATATATATACATATAAGATATTTATTTTGAAAGTGACTTGTTACAGATTTTGGTTTTGAGATATTAATTGAAATTGATACATATTTGAAAAATTATTTTAGTACATCATACTATATGTATATTAGTGTGATAAAGTATAAATAATAAAGTAAAATTTTGTGATTTGTGACTTATGCCAGATTCAAAATAAAGGACTCATATATGTATATGTTTGTAAATTCATGTGTAAATATTTAGATGATAAAATTACCTTCCGAAATTCTTTTTGTATATAATACTGTTTGATTTTATTTCTAATTCTGGTTGCTTATTCGGCGATATCGCAAATCGTTACATATCACTAGTTTACAAGGTTTTTGTCCTTGAATTGAAAAGTATGTTTTCTTGATGATTGAGGTGCTCTGAGTTTCAAAAAAATAATTAAAACAATCCTACACGCCACATTTAAAAAATATTTATTATTTTTGGTTATAAAGAAAATAAACGAAAATGCAATACAAAAATAAGGTTAAAAATTAAAAATAAAATATTTTAGCTTTTTTTATACATTTTTTGTTTTTGTGTCTCTCACAATTGACCAACAGTAGTCACCTAGCATGTTTTCATCCCAATATCCTTGATAATTTTTTTGAAAACTTTTCAAGTCCTGGTGAAAACGCTCGTCGCTCACGTTTCCGAGGTTTTCAGGAAAGAAGTCAAGATGCGAATGTAAAAAATAAATTTTCAGGCACATGTTAACATCCATCCGGTGAAAATTATGCAGTAAATCAGCAACTAAAAACTAATGGATAACAAGTCTCAAAGATTTCCAAGCGGCTTTTTCAATATTAGAAAGATAGTTCTCAAACTTCTAATCCTTCAGCATTTTTTTAAATTAAAACCGATTAAAACCGAATGTCTTAGTGAGACAGAAGTAACAATCAGTTTCGTGATTAGATGGTTCCCTCCACATCATTAACACATCAAAATTGGAAGACCTGTTCTCACCTGCAGCCCACGAGCTTAGTATTTTCCTACATCTTTCATAAAATACGTGAGGAACCCACTTTTTATCTTGTTGAGCGACCGGAAATTTAAAGTAAAAAACAAAGGCCTCTTCAAGTGACGTCGTTATATTGTATCCTTCTTGTTAAGATATTATAATTTCACCACAAACGTAACAGAAATAGTTATGATTAACTTTACACGATCTTTTTGACATTTTTAAATTGAACTCCTATTTATTTGAACTCTATTAGCCAGTTTCACAGTTGAAGTTTAAGCCAAAGTTTAGCTAAGCTTTTGTATATAGCTTAAGCTTCAGATAAAGACTACTAGATTTCACAGTTTATTTTTTTTTGCAGCTTAACTAAACCTAGTTTAACAAAAAAAAAATGTCTGCGGCTGCTTTGTTTTTGAAATTTATTATGTCAATATAAAAAGTGTCATGCGTATTTTATTAATTATTAAAAAATATTAGTAAAAATATATAAAAATGTCGTACGGAATTGGTGAAAATAAAAAAATGTATGTATGTTATGGTATGTTCTTTTTTTTTCTTCCTTTTTAAACATCCTCAGATATCTTTTATGGATTTTATTTATTTATTTAAATTCTATTTTTACGAATAATAATATGTGGGTGGTTTTTGTTTATTTTTTAAATTTTATTTAATCTGCTTTTAAATCTCTTTTTTTTTGCATTTTTTTCTTAAATATTTTTTTTTTTAAATGATAAAATTATCAACTTCTTGCTTTTTACATTTCTTGTATTTTTTTCTTAATTCTTTTAAGAACTAATTTTCAAGAAATTACAATGAAAACACGATTGATTTTTTTTATATTTGTTGACATTTGGTTGACTCATTATATTTTCTACTTAAACTTAGTTTAAGCTCTGAAATTTGACCGCTTAGGTTTAGCTAAATTTAAACTCAGTTTAACAATTAAGCTTCCACTGTGAAACTGAAAAAAGTTATTAAACTCAGTTTAAGACTTAAGCTTCGCTTAACTGTGAAACTGGCTATATGTGATTCAATAAAAAAAAATATTTTACTTGTAATATACTTCTACTTATATTATAAAACACAATATTTAACTTTACTTAAGTATTTTTTTTAAAAGGTCTTAACTCCAAAAAGTATACTGATAAAATGATATGAAGTGATCAAGGTGATAGTGTAGTACACTAGGTATAATGATAGTGTGGTATACATGTATAATCATAAAATGCATTAGGAATTTGTATTTATTATTCTAATATCTTTCTGAATTATAAAAAAAGGTTGAATACCTACTTGTTTTTATTTTTGAATGTGTATTTTATATATGTATACATATGTATATATATATTTGTTTATACCAACTTTACCGTGATTAACACTTCATTGCATTGAAGGACAAAATTCGCAGTAGTTGAAAATAACAAACCTGGATATTTAGCAATTGTGACGTGATAGAAACAAAAGAAAAATATATTTGCTTTAAGTTATTATACTCGAATCCAAAAGTATACATTTTATTTAAAGGGCAAAAAAAAATTTAAAATTTGTAAACTAGTGATTCGGGTTGAGATCTATTGCTGTTTAATTCGCAGAATTCTTGAATCCAATTCTTTTTAACTAAATCATAGTAACAGTATCAACAATATTTGCGTCAATACCTTTGCCAATAGTATGAAATCTAGGTTTAATTTGCCCAAACGCATTTCCAACAATCCGACGACAGGATTTTATTATAATGCGTTTTTTCTTATGTCAAATCTATGCCTGGATATGGCTTCTTAAGTTACGGTCTGTCAAACGAAATGGATCATTAAAAGCTTTTTAGGCTCTCGATAAATACTAATCCGGATCAAGCTTTTGATCTGTCAGCGTTAATAGCAACCGATGCAATTGTGTTTTTTTATCTATGCGTAATATCATAAGAGATTTATCGTACGATGATTATAGTACGTCACCGGTTCTTTATTAACATAGTTTTACGCGGTACTTTTTGGCAGAAGAAAGAATTTTATTTTGGACAGAACTGTGCCCTGTGGTCGAACGATTTTCAAAACGATTAAAAAAATTCGATCATCGGTGAGGGTCGTCAATCAACACCAATTACTGATGAAAATGTAGCTGCAGTAAGAAACTTCGTAGAAAAAGACCGTCGAATTACTATTCCCATAATTCCTGATAGTCTGGGCTTATCAACAGGGACTGTACACACCATTTTGAAAGATCGTCTAGAATTATCTAAACTGTCAGCTAGATGGGTCCCAAAAGCGTTGCGCGATGAACACATTGGAAGAGGAAGCGAACTTTCATTGCAGTTTTTAAATAAATATGATTCAAATTCTGAAGAGACCCAGAATCTAAAATACAGTCAAAACAGTGGCTACCAAAAAGATTTTCAGAACCTACAAAATTTAAAAAAATGATACAGTTTTTTGAGATGTGAAGGGTATAATTTTGATTGATTATTAAGAAGATCGTAGCTCTATAAATGCCGAGATTTATGCTGAAACTTTAAAGAAGTTGAAGACAGCCATAGCAATAAAACGACGTGGAAATCTGCATAGTGGCATTATCTTCCACCACGATAATGGACCATCACACCGAGCTACACTTTCAAGATCAGTTTTGAGGGAATATCGCTGGAAAATTTTATCGCATCATTCATATAGTCCTGACTTGGCTCTTTGCGATTTCTTTCTATTTCCCAAACTGAAACTATGTATATCTGAAAGGAAAGCAATGGCAGTCTATTGAAGAAGTTAAGGTAGCAGCTACATCATGCCTTGAGGCCAAGCCTCCAGAATTTTACAGAGATGGACTAGAGCAGTGGAGAAAGCGCATGGAAATGTGTTATGAGGTGGACCATATGTTGAAAAATAAATTCTAAAAAATTAATCCTTTTTGTTTTATTTCACTTTTCCGGGAACTTTTTGTAACACTTACGTATATGAGAAATATAAATTGGTAATGAATATAATGTTTGTTTTCATAGAAAATAAGAAATAATTTATTTATATTTTTCAGTAATGGTTTCATTAATGGAACAATATTTTTTTAAAAAAGCCTGCTGAAAACGAAGAGATGTTTTATATTCAAGAAATTCAAAAATACTTTGTCGCTGTTTCAGATATGTGATCATCAAATGAAGATAACATCCATTTTCCCAAAATATGGAAGAGCTTCACATGATGCACTTGTATGGAAGGAATCAAAAGAAAGAAATGTTTTTTAACGACTTTGGGAAGGAGGAGAGAAAATTTCATGGCTTCTTAGTATGTATACAGGGTGTTCCGTTTGGTTTGCTTAACCTTGATACCATAGATAGGTCTCATCAAGACAAACAAAAAATCGTATTGGAGGGGGGGGGGGGAAATCCCAATGGTTTCGCCACTAGAGGGCGTTGAGTTTTTTTGCTCTTATTTCACGATGTACCCTATAACTTTTTGTAAGGGCACTCAAGGGTCTTTTTGTGTTTAGAAAAAATGTAGAGAACCCTTTGCCCTTTTTAAAGATACCTTACTCATTCCTCTATGTCTAATTGTTAAAAAGTTAGGCGCGTTCAAAATCAAAATTTTGTGAATTTTTTCCAAATTTTTGTGTTTCACCCTGTTTTTCTCAAAAAAAGCTTAAATTAACCCTCATTTTTTATTGAAGAAAAAGAAGGCTCAATTGATTCTACATCGATTTGAAATCTTCATTTTTTTCGAAAAACATATTTTCTCATAGGTAAATTTATAATTTTGCAAGAATGCAAGAATGGCGTTATTTTCTAATGCATGTGCAGCACTTCATAACATATGCATTCATTACAAAGTTAGTATTGATCATACCGCACAAGATCAACTTCTAAATGATGAAAGGTCAATTCCACGCGTGACGCACACTACATTTGACAATAGTTTACTTATAAAACTACATATTTCGAATAGAAAAAGACAAACGAGAACCACATGTTTTTGCATAATTAAAGCAAAAGAGTGCTAGAATTTGAAAAAATATATATTTTAAATCAAATTGAAGGAATTTGGAAATTTCACTTATTTTGTTACGAACGTGACTTACACTACACGAAAGGAAGTCATTTCATAGTCTCTTTTTCAAATCTCGTTTTCTTCTTCGTTTTTGAGCTTTGTATTGAAACATAAGTAAAAATATGTAGGGAAAGGATTAATTTTTCTAAAATATTAAACATAAAATAATTTTTCCATTTCTGGAGTATTTTATTACATATTTCCTTCGTGACTTACACTACACAACATTTGTGACTTACACTACATATCACTTTTTTCATATATTTTTTCACGACACTCAAAATACAAATCAGCTACTTGGTCCTTATTTAGGATACCTGAATAATTTGAAGATTGAAATCTACATTTTGAAAACATTTAGAGACTCCTAAATGACGCAAGAAATAAAAATTTTGGATTTTTCACTTTTCAAAATTTTTATCAGGTATACATTTCCATGGAATTAGCCGAAACATAAATTCAAACTCCCTCTGCTTTATATTTCCAAAATCTTTCACTTTCTCTTTATCTAATTCTAATTTTTGTTTGAAAATATTTATTTAGTTCATTTTGATTTTATTTCATTCATAACATTTAATATTTTAATATGAAAAGTCTTGTCTTCTTCTTATTCTTTACGCATTAATAATATTTTTTTCTTTTTCTGTGGAGTTTACTATGCAATTTAGTTTTTATTTTCTTTTGCATTTTTATTTAAATTAATAGAAGAACAACACAATTCTTTACACTCCAAATTTGATTCTACGTCATATTCCAAATTTGGTTCTTTATCATATTCCAAATTTGATTCTTTAATACACTACGCACTAGTTAATACACGAAGTTGTGTTTGATTTGTAAACTTCATTTTATGTTGAGATTTATGAAATAATATTTAAATTGTTTAAATATAAATAATATATTGGTATTTAATAATTAAGTATGTATTTATTTGTTATATTTCAAAATACTCACATTTTAAAAATATCAAGCTCTCCACAAAAAGCAAAACACATTACATTACATTAAAAACAGAAAAATTGAGTTGCGCAAACCAAAAACGATTTTTCTTCATCGTTAGATTTGCCCAATTAGTACTTTAAATTCGTAGCAGTACTTTAAAGGCGATGCAGAACGTTTATTACGACAGATTGATGTGACAGATGGTTATAATGAAAAGGCTTGGGATTTATTACAAAAAAGGTACAATAATAAAAGAGTCTTACTTTAAATGTATCTCAAACAACTGGGGTGGTAGTACGTAACTTGATTCGAGTTGTTTCGTTCGAGTTTGAACATGTTCGGTAGTATAGTACGTAAGGTCGATTCGAGTTCAAAACAAACTCGGATTGTCATAATTACGGTCGAACAAAATTTTGTTATTGTCTGTCATATAAGTTGTTCTTGTTGTGAAGTTCAAATAAAAGCATTATGTTAAAAATGTAAGTAAAAACCATTTATAGTTATTTTGAATTCATTTTAAACAAAATAAAAATTTAGAAGTGAAAATCGAAAAATAGCTACAGCGGTTGATAACAAACAGCTCGAAACAATAAAAAATGAGGGTTAATTTAAGCCTTTTTTGCGTAAAGCAGGGTTAAAGTCCAAAAATGTGTGAAAAAATGACAAAATTATGATTTTGAGGCCTTATAACTTCTGAATGGTCAGATACACAGCAGCAGGTAAGATGTTGATGGAAAGGCACAGGAGTCCTTCACAATTATGTAAAAGAGTTGGTGAGCCTAGCGTGCCCTTGTAAAAAGTTATAGGGTAAAATATGAAAAAAGTACCAAAAATCTTTAACCCCCTCTAACTCCGAAACCGTTGAGATTGCCCCCCCCCCACCAATACGATTTTTTGTTCCCCTCGCCGAGATCTATCCGTAGTTTCCCGGTCGGACACCGTAACGGAATCACCCTGTATATGGAATTGTTTTTTTAGACTTGAGCTGACTACAAGCACAAAGTTGAATCAAAATTACAATTTAATAAAAAGCACAAAAGTGCTACAGGACGTGGAGGACCTTTTGTAGAGAAGAAATTTAATGAATTCGAGGAAAACGTTGTTGTTTGTTGTGGACTTGATGCACAAGTTGAGGGCATTTTAAATACCGTGACTTTTGGAATATTCAAGAACTGAAAATGTAGAGTTAGATGCTTCGATTGAAGATTTACTTGCATCATATGAAAATGATAATCATGAAACAAATGACTCGAACAAAGAAAATCGTCGAATCACCCAAAAACACAAGCAAAAAAGTTAATAAGGAAGAATTTTTTAAGGATTACATTAATGCAATTAAGGAAAGTAACCGCATGCAGTGCATGCAGAAATTCTTGAAGTTAAGAAAAAAAAAACACGAGATTAAAAGAAAACATATGATTTAATAGAAAAAGAGTATCAGCTGAAAGAAAAGAGGTTCAAGATAGCTTATAAAAAATATAATATGAAAAAACAACAGATTGAAAAAGAGACACAGTGGAAAGTGGAAGGCTTAAATGTGAAAAAACAAAAAGTAGAAGTTAAAATACAGAAAAATAAACTTTTAAAGAGCAAGCATTCGTAGATGGACTGGGTAATTAAAGTAAAAATAATATTAATTTTTATGTTTTAATTTTTTGATTTTTCAACTGTTCTTTTATAAATGAAGTGCAATTTATTTTTTATGTTCCAATTCCATATTTATTTTTAGTTTGTTATTTTTTAGTTATAATATTTTTAACAAACATATTAATTTTCTAATATAAATCTAAACAAATTTACTTTAATTTAAAGAAAGTTTAATTTCATTTCTAATTATTTGAGCTTTGTTTATCGAATTATTAATCTCAGAATTAGATAAAATAGGTTGATCATCTTGCTGGTCATGCACAATTTTGGATTTATTTATTTGAATTTTGTAAAATCTGCAAATATTGTGCAAAGCTATACAAACATATATTATTTTTGCGACCTTTTCTGGAGTATATCTCATTCTACTTTCGCAAGATAAGCATCTCCACACTCCTTTTAAAATCCCAATTGATCTATCAATTACGGATCTTGCTCTCGAATGAACATCATTATATTTACCTTCGAGGCTTCCTTCAACTACATTCCTGTAAGGTGTCATCAACCAAGGCTGAAGTGGATAGCCGCTATCTCCTGAAATACATATGTAATAAGCTTGAATATTTAAAAAAACTTTTAAAACGAATACTTTTTGTAAATAAAACGCACTGTAAAATTCGAAATTAAAAATTGATTATAAAGCCTCTGTAACTACGATGATATTCGAGTAAAGAGTTGTTCGAGGACGTTTCGAAAGTTTCTCAGTAACTTTCTCCGTTCTTTAAATTCATATTTTTTGAATATTCTATCATATTCAACTATTTTCAAGAAAAGGATCGATTCTAGACAGAAAGCATTCTATTCACTCATCCCAAATCCGAAAACCCCATGTAAATCCGTTCACGTTTACTACCCTAAAACTCTTTCCAAAATTTCAATTACGTCACGAGGAACATTCTTACCCACAAAGGAATTTAGTCAAGGGTTAGTAAGTGGATAAAAAGTACAGTATGACCTCGATACGTGCAACTCCTTGATAGGTGCAACAGCAAAATTTTTACCATTGTTGACTCAGCAGATGCAACCACGCAAAATAATTTTGATAAATGCAACTTTCGAATTTCTTTCTCTCAGTAATGACTTTTTTTGTTTTTTTTATGCAATAACTGTAGAAAATAGACATAACTGTTTTTATACTGCATATGTAGTTTTTTTTTATTTATGAAGGCTTCGCTCAAGTTCTGAAATAGTTAGTCTGTGTTCAACTATGTATGTATCAGGTCAGTCCATAAGTTCGTGCGTATTTTCCCAACTAAAAAAGAACTGGTTACAGGGAAATTTTTTATTTAGTGTACCTAATTTTTTTGAACGAAACGATTACAACAGAAGTCTACTGTGAGCAATTAACAAAATTGCAAGCAGAACTTGTAAAAAAGCATCTAGGATTAGTCAACAGAAAACTAGTTCTCTTTCACCATGACAATCCACGGCCACACGCAGCAAAAACAACACTGCAAAAAATTAAGGATTTCAACTGGGAAATTATGCCTCATCCATCATACTCACCCGACGTTGCACCAAGTGATTTTCATCTTTTACGAAGTCTACAAAATCATCTTCGTGGAAAAAAATTCACAACAGCAGAGGAAGTCAAAACAGCAGTGTCAACTTTCTTTGAGTCAAAACCACAGTCTTTCTTAATGAAAGGAATTGAAAATTTACCTATAAGATGGCATACTGTAGTTGATAATGATAGTAAATATATCGTTGATTAATACACTAATTTTGTGTTTTATTTTTTTGTTCAAATGTTGTTGGGAAAATACGCACGAACTTATGGACTGACCTAATATATTGCCGGTTTTAATTACGTACATAATTTGTTTCAAAACTGATGATGCTATTAAAGGCATCAGTACATTTATTCAATGGGCACAGGAGAATTCACTACAACTGGAAGATATTATTAAATTGCAAAATTTGAAACAAATAGCTGTTTTGAGACAAGTAAACGGTTTTAAAAACCAAGTAGAATTTCAAATTATTTTGTAAAATTAAATTGAAATACATGTGTACTTCAAATGTTTATTTTGTAAAATTAAATTGAAATACATACTTCAAATGTTTATTTTGTAAAAAATGTATAAGTAAATACATAGTATGTTATACGTTAATTTTGTTACTCTTTTATTGACTCGATAAGTGCAATTACTTGTTATATGCAACAACCTTTGAACTCTATTAGTTGCGTTTACCGAGGTCGTACTGTATATAAAAATAAATATAATTTTACCATTTTAAAATGTGTATTGTTTACCTAATAAAATAGCACGTTTTCGTCTTATATCATGATCTTGCAAATATTAATTTTCATTGCTGTTGGCACAGACTGCGGAATTATGGCTTGCACCACCATATCTTGCATTTACAGCTAATATTTTATATTCGTGATTACTATACATTCCTCTTCTTTAGACCGAATGTCGCGTTGCTTGTTGTTCTTAGTTACTACGTAAACATTGATGATAATCAAACTCCTACACTAACTACTTCCCTTTTTTTTTTTTAACCTCAATTCACTTTAAAACCCACTTTACACAAAACTTTACCAACTAACATTTTTCGACATTACGTGGTCGTTTCGAAAAAGGTGCAACACTTTTCCTTGTTTGGGACGACACCACCCAAGAAACAATTTGCAACCGCGGTTGCAATGGAACTTAAAAAAAAAAATATTGTTGAAATATGGTTGTAGGCAGGTGAAACTGAAACTTTGAGATTTTTCGTGACTCTGTAACGGTTTTGAAAATGTTTCATTGTAACTAGAATTAAGATTTACATTTTTCTTGTAACATATTTCAGGTAGCTAGACGTCTTATTTTCTGCTCCGTGAATAATATTTATTTTTAATTAATTACAAGTGCTAGTTTTTAAATAACACTTTTGTTCATCTTTGGCGTTGAGTTTAGTGAATTGTTATCAGATTCTAGTGACTGTTTTTTTGAAAAGAAAAGTTAAAATTCATGATTTATTTTATTTTAAATTTTAAATTTGGTTATTTAGTTTTTTCTTTTTTCTTAATAATTCATACATATGAAATAACTGCAAAATACGTTACTTTCTCAATTTTTATAATTGTACATATAAATAGCTGAATTAGATTAAAATAGTGTTTATGAAATTGAATTATTACATTAATTTCATATACTAACTACATAATACATAAGTTCTGATCTGGTATCAATTACTCAGAGTTAGTTAGTGTCTTAGTCTGCAAAAAAATGTCTGTAAGCGGGTCTATCAGTTCTGATAAAATGTTTTTGAGTAGCAAGTATACTAAACAACAACAAATGTTAACATTGGAACATCAGCTGCAACATCCGCAGCAACATCAACAGCAACATAAAGATAACAACCAACAACATCAGTTTGAATCACATAAACTTGAGCAACAGTAAACTTGAAAATAGTCTTATGTCCAGTATCAGTTCTCTTTTTGATGAAAAATTAGAAACACTGAGAAGAAAAATTCATGAAACTATTGATATAAAAATTGATGCGTTAAGAATGCAGTTACAAACTGTTTCAGAAGAGATGGCATTGCTGGATAACAGAGTTAATGAATCAGAGAACTTTAAATCTTCGTTTGAAACATCTATGAATGAATTAAAACGAAATGAACGACTTTGTGTGTTGTAATTACAGGCATCCCATTTCTAGATGATGAGAATCCTATGGATATTTACAACAGAATTGCTGGGCATCTTAAAGTTAGTGTCTCACCATATGTTCGTACCTTTCGCACTAAATATAAATTAAAATCTTCCAATAATAGTAAATCTAAACAAACTGGTCCTATAATTGTCAAATTATCTTGTAATGCGGAAAGAGCAGCTTTGTTTTCAGCTTATAAGATGCATAAAAGACATTTGAAAATGGGTGCACTTAATTGTGGATTTGTTTCGAACTCTAAAATTGATTTATATGAAAGTTTATCACCTGCTGATAATATTATTAGGAAAGCTGCCACTAAATTATATAAGTAAAAGAAGCTACATTCTGTTTTTACAAAAGATGATATTGTCTATGTTAAACGTACAAATAATGAACTTCCTCTAAAAATTTTTAATATGCAGCAACTTGAATCTCTAATTTTTTCTCCTAACTTCATCAATACATCGGGCAGTAATGGGTGTGACAGTGAGTGCAGTGACAGTACAGTCATCAGTGTTAAGGACTCTTAGTTTTAGTTTGATCTTATTTTATATTATTCTATTTATTGTAATTAGAGTATTGTCGTTAGTATGGCATAGAATAATCTTCTATACCTCAGCTTTCATTATTTTATTTTCATTCACTTATAAACTTAGTTTAGGTTTGTCTGTTATAGCAATAATTTTATACTCCTGCATGACTTTGTTTCTCTGTTATGTTATTCACACACTTTTATTAATAAAAGGCCTATATTATAATATGCATAATTTTAAATACTTAGCTTCATTTAATAATTTTCGTTGTGCCAAGGAAGGTGTTTAGAATCCCACTATTCTGAAATGTATATTATTTCTATTGTGAATATTATTTCATTAGTTATCGTTCTCTTTTGTATTGTATTCTTAAAAGAAGTGGAGTTGATAGGAAAGTGTACAACAGGTCGGTCAGTGAATGTATTAAACACAAATATTAAAAATTGGTCATTAATATAATATAATAAAGTTTATAATAAAGTTTATTTCGGATTATATCAAAATAGTTGTATCAAGTAAAAACAATATCTATAATATCATAAATTAGTATATAAAAAACCTCAAATTATAAATCACATATATTTTGGAAAACATATGGCGCCCGAGCAGGGACCTAATACAACATAAAGGCCGTGTATTAATGAATTTTCTAAATTGTGTTTTATTTATTCACCGATTTTCTTCATCTTTTTTCAATTTGTGCATTGTGTTTCAGTAGATATTTTTAAATTATAGCATACATATAATTTTGAATATTATATTATTCAAGGTCATTCAAACTACAAAGAATTGCACATAAATAATAAAAATATATTTTGTATCACGTACATCTATATTGGCATTTTCATCATCGCGGTGTTATAAGTGAAAGTGAGATAACCATATATAAGGCATCAATATTTTCTTCTCGTTCTTTATTTTTCATTCTTCAATTTTTGTATTTTTCGAACTTGCTATTTTGAATTTCGAACAAGGTTTCAGGTTTGTGTCTCGACTGTATAAATTAGTGATTCACAATGGATGCTTTAAAAAGAAAAAGAGCAATTATTAAAGCTCAGCTCAGTTTACACGTTCAGTGGAAAGTTCAGTGGATGCAATATTCAATACAGACAACATTCTTATCGAACAATATGAAAATAGATTGCAGAGATGTTAAGAACTTTTAGCTGAATTTAATACTTTACAGGCAGAAATTGAAAAATCGCTAACCACTGAAAATGAAATAGAAACAGAAATTTTACAAAGAGAAATTATTGAAGAAAAGTATTTTTCTATATCTTCAAAGTGTACATCTAAAATAAAACAGAATGATAATGAACAAAGGTTATCTCAAGCCGAACAGAATGGTACATCAGTTATTGATATACTAACTGCAAATCAAAATCAGTTAACGAGTATATTACAAAATATTACTAATTTAACTAATAATTCAAACGTGCAAGCTTCAACTCCTAATACAATAACAACTCAAGAATTGAATGTAACTGAAATACAAGCAAAAATTCAGCTACCAATGATGCAAATACCTACATTTTTTGGAGATTATAAAGAATGGTCATCTTTTTCAGTCTGTTGTACACAATAATAATGCATTATCATCATCACAGAAATTTCAATATTTGAAATTAACTTTAAAAGGAGAAACCGAATCAACGTTAAAGCACCTATCAATTTCGGATGCAAACTATGAGGCTGCAGTTGATATATTAAAAGGAAAATACGACAAAGAAGATTACCTGATTGAAGCACATTTAGAAACACTTATGGAATGTCCATCTTTGAAAAATACCACCGCTGACAGTATTCGCAATCTCGCTAATACATTTAATGAAACTGTACGAGCACTTAAGGCAATAAAACTTCCTGTGGAACAATGGGACTGTTGGCTGAATTTTCTTTTGGTTTCAAAGTTGGATAGGGACTCTCAACAGTTATGGCGTCGTGAAATTGCAGACACAAGGCGTCCTAAATTTGATCAACTGCTTCAATTTCTTGAACGACGTATTTATGAATTATCAACATTACATAAACCAACAGTGAAGGATAACAAATTAGTACAACCTAAATCATTTTCAAATAAGGTAAAATATTCACATCCTGCTGCATTATCTACTTGTATTCTATGTAAAGAAAATCATGCTCTTTATCATTGTCCATTATATATTAAAAAACAAACTGCAGAACGAATGAAAATTGTAAAAGATAATGGATTATGTTACAACTGTCTAAGAGGTAAGCATTTAACTAATAATTGTAATTCAAGTTTTAGATGTAAACATTGTAAGAAGAAGCACCACTCTACTTTACACATGGAATCTGAAAAACCTACATCAACCAACAACATAAGTCCATCGTTAACAATTACAAAAGATTTCAGGTCTGCAAATTATACTAGTGTATTGCCAACTGCTATAGTTCTTATTAAAAATAGAATGCATCAGTTTCAACCATGCCGTGCACTTTTAGATTCGGGTTCACAGATGACATTAATTTCTGAATCCTGTGTAAACGTCTTAAGCTAAAAAGAACAAATGCAAGATTATCAATTGCTGGTGTTGGTGATATTGACTTAAATCAAAAATCAACTAAAGGAAAGGTTTTATTAGAACTAGGATCTAAGTACGATTCGAGATCTCTGCAAACATCAGCATATATACTTCGTAAATTGACTCATGACCTACCGCCAGTCCAGTTAAATGCATCAAGTAGTCAATAGTTTAAAGGTTTTAAGAATTTAGCAGATCCATGTTTCGATATTCCTTCTCAAATTGATTTAATTCTTGGTTGTGACGTATTTTTTGACGTACTCTTAGACGAAAAAATATCTAATACATTTTCAAATTTAAAGGCATGCAAAACAATTTTTGGATGGATTGTAACAGGTAAAATAAAAGAACAAGAGATTGCAACTTGCTTACATTCTGCGGTGGACATTGATAAAACGTTAAAACAATTTTGGGAAAATTGGGAAATACAGACTCTTCAAATATTTAGAAAAAAATGACTTATTTGTTGAACCTCGAGAATTTGACATTAATAGACAAATTTCAAATGTGAATAAAAAAGGTATTTGTCATCTTACAGAAAAAGTTGATAAGGGAATATTACTAAACTTGCGTTTTCAGTTTAGAAAGATTTTTGAAAAAAATAATAATTTAAAAAACTGCCTTATGAAAATGGAAGAATATTATTCAAAAACTGATAATTTAAGGCATTTTATCCAAGGAAAATTATGGGAAAAAAAGAGACAGTTGTATAAAGACAAACTTACTATGCCATATTTTTTATACACAGATGGTTTTGAGGTTAACAATCCACTTGGATCACAAACAGATACTCAATCAATTACTGCCTTTTATTATTCATTTCCTATATTTCAAAATTGTTCGAAATTAAATGGAATATATTTAGCTGCTTTAATTAAGTCTCAAGACGTAAAAAATTATGGAAATGATTTAACTATAAATGCTTTAATTGAAAGCATTATATCGCTAGAAGTTGAAGGAATATCTTTTGTTATAGAAAATGAAGTAGTAACAGTCCATTTTATACTGGGGCTTATCCTTGGCAGTGCTGGATTTAGGCTTAGGCAAGTGAGGCAATTGCCTAGGGCGGCAAAATTTTAGGGGTGGCAAACTTTAGCCTAACAAGCAAAAAAAAAAAATCTCTTTTCATTGCTGTGAATAGAGTAAATAAACTTCTATACCTAACAAGCAAAAAAACCTCGTTTCGTTTTAAACTTCTATCTAACAAGCAAAAAAAAAAAAAAAAAAAAAAAAAAAAAAAAAAAAAAAAAAAAAAAAAGGCGCCATATAAGAAATTGCCTAGGGCGGCATCACACTTAAATCCGCCACTGATCCTTGGTGACAATTTGAGACTCAATATGCTCTTAGATTTCAGTAAATCTTTCTCGGCAAACTATTTTTGTCGTTTTTGTACTGATAGCAAAAGCACAACATCTGCTTTATGCAAAGAAAATTTGAAAACTGTTAGAAATGAAGAGAATTATATGGATGGTGTACATATTTCAGATGTTTCTTTAACGGGTATTAGTAAAAATTCTATTTTAAATAAAGTTCCTTCTTTTCATGTTACTACTAATTTTGCTGTTGATATGATGCATGACGTATTTGAAGGAGTTGCTCATTATAATTTAGCACACATACTTGAGTATTATATTGGAAAAAATATATTTTCCCTAGATGAATTTAATAAAATGAAACGTGAATTTTCATACGGTGATAAAAAATGTGTGCAAGAATATTTCAACTATGCATATCAAAAGAAGGAAATTTAATACATCCGCTAGAGAAATGTGGACTTTAGTTCATCATTTTCCTTTAATCGTAGGACACTTAATTCCAGTAAATGATAAAGTATGGTCTTTTGTGACAACATTTATTAAATTGTTGGATTATCTACTTTTATCTGCTTACAATGACACACTGATAAATAATCTTCAAATATTAATAGAAGAGCATAACAGACAATATATTGAACTTTTTGAACAGAAGTTAAAGCCAAAATATCACAACTTACTTCATTATCCAAGGATTATATCATATTCTGGTCCACCGAGATTTTATTGGTGTTTCAGATTTGAAGCAAAACACCGCGAGCTTAAAACATATGCAAAAGTTATTACTAGTAGAAAACATATTCTTTTATCACTTGCAACAAAGTTCCAATTAAAGTTTGCCTATGAACTGCTGAATGCAGAACAGAAATCCTTACATTTTGAAAAAAGTCATCGAATTGAAAGTCAAAATTTGAATTATTTTGCTGCGCAGTTAAATGTTAACTCAGAAAGTATGATGTATTTTAATCAAATAACTTACAATGGAACACTCATCAAAAAAGACCACATTTTGTCAATAACATCAAATAAGAAAATTGAGTTTTATAAAGTAGTTGAATTTTCTGTGATCGAAGCAAAAGAAGCATTTATATTGTGTTCTAGAATACCCACTTGTTTCAATGATCATTTTATGTCCTACGAATTTTTATCAAATAATGTGCTGTGTAGCAACGATTTATTATGTGTTAAATCAATTAAACTTTTTGATGGTTCACCGCTAAATTTCCAAAAGCTCTCTACAGGAAAAAGTTTAATACGACCAAAATTTTTTTTTAATGACGATCTCAACTAAAATCAAGCTAACATTAACATTAACATTTCCAATATCAACACAAGCAGATAATTCTTCGATTATAATATTTGAGACTAATGAAGTTCCTTCAGCAAATATTAATAACAGAAGCGCTAGTGACATCATAATAGGACAAGATGGCAGATTATATACAGCAATGGATACTATTGCAACAAAAACTGTTGATGAGGAAGATCCTTTAGCTTCTTTACTCAAGAGCTGGGATTTATACGATCTGCTTTATAACTTTTTGAAATGTAAATTAAAATAAATGAAATTAAAATATCAAAAATATTTTTTTCGAATAACAAATATGTATGTATTTTCTTTAGCCAAAAAAATATCAATCGATAGTTTGAAATATATGCAGAGGCATCATTTGAATGAGCTATTTCAAGCTGGAAAGTCATATTGGAGCATAACTTAGGAATATGGCAAAATGAATGCGTAAGCTTATTTTCATTATCTCCATATTTTTTATTTGTATCATTTTAGGGAATTTATTATCTTATCCCAAAACCTAATGATAATACTTCAATGTCTCCAATTGATTCTTGGTTGGAAAAATTAGCATCTCCATCCTGTTCCACCTCTGCTTCAGAAGTTAGTGTGAGTAAATAATATGTTATTATTTTTTATTTGTTATGTATCATTAATAAAATTATTTAGTTAATAATAAATTATTGAGAACTTTTTTAGCAAACAATTACTGTTTTAAACATACTAAAAAAATCCGAAGCAGGAAAATCTACAATGGAATCCTATAAAATAAAAAAACCTATCAGCTGATGACAGAACTTTTATAGTTCATAATATAATCCAATATTATATTGAATACGACCTACATTTAACTGTGAAACAATGTCGGGAATTGGCGGAGCAAATTGTGGCTATTTTTCCATCTGAAAATATCGTAAGAATCTTCTTGAAAATTTATAAAAGATTTTTAAATGTGCTTTTTTTTATTTATTTTTTTTTTTTTTTAGAATACTTATTTCATTCCTAGCCACAAAAATTGTCCACCTAAAGGCAAATTGTGGGATAGGTACCAAGAAAGGAAAAGAGCTTTAAAAAAGCTAAGTGGCTATTCAATGGCCAATTCAAATGGGGGGCCAGAAAATGAAGAAATGGAAGATTTACAAAATGAATTAAAGTATATTAGAGACTGGGACCCTTGGTAATAGAAAAGTGGGAAAAAACTGGGAAATTTAGGCAACAAAAACTATAGTCTGTAAAAGACCTAAATTTACAAGATATTTTAGCTGACTGGCCATTATATAAATATTCAAAAGCACCTGAACTTGTAAGTTTTTTAAAATTTAAATTCAACAATATACTTAGTTTTTATAACAACGTTTTTTTTCAGATCGATATGGACAAAGATAATTAATAAGAAGTAGATACTCCAGAACAGAAAAGCTGTTGAAAAATAAATTATTAGTTCTAAATCTGTTCATAGAGCGGACAGACAAGAAGGAATCGCTTAGAACATTAGATTTAAAAATACGTTATGACCGTTTTTGCAATAAAAAAAAATTTAACATACACAAAAATCCTCAAAACTGTAATTAGACAATTTTATATGGAAAATGAGGACGGAGTAAATGTGCATGACATCATCATACAATTTTTTTGTTGATGTTGTACTATATGAAAATTTATAATTAATATAAACAAAAACAACACACATATAAAAAAATAATTGTTGTTTTTATTTTTCATTTTTCAAGTACCCAACCAAATTTAAAATTTTTTTATAATACCGTATTTGAATTTTGTTGTTGCTTCGTACCTAAATACAAAATTTATTGCAAACTTGAAGTCACTGTTTTTTTCTCAATTTTGTATTTTTCCCATTTAGCATATACAAGAATGTATTTTTGTATATGCAGGCAGATTGTAGTTTATACAGTAGCGGAAAAAACGCATGACTCAAATAATTTTCATTTTTCTAAAAATAATTTATTTATTAAGCTGTATTACAGAATCATGTATAGTTTTTCTTTTCTTATAGAAAATACCTTAAAAAACACACATACTTAGTTAAAAAACAAATATCATCCATCCCCACCAAAATTTAAAGATAGTATCGAGAAAAGTTTTTAGAAATTATTAGTTAGGCGACTTTCATGATCGCTACTGTATATTATAATGCACATACATTATAATTGTATACACAAAGTATAACTCAGAAACTAGAAATTCACTAGTTCTGTACTTTAAAAGTCACAATACTAGAACATCACTAGCTTATGACTGGGTGTAATATTATTATAACTAGAAAACACTAGCTCTAATAATAATGATAAATAATAGAAAGTTGGTTTAACTAATTAGAAACACACTAATTAGACAAGAAATACAAATCACCAAGTTTGGATTGGTAATAATTAATTTTATTGAATTCGTCTCTGTTTATATACAAAAATTGACTCAATAATTTAATATGATTAATATATAATAAAAAATATACAATAAAAGAATAATACAAAATAATAAAAATTACACAATCATTCAAATAATAATACTTATATTCAAATATGCAACTAAGCAAATATGCAGGTGAATGAATTATGAGTTATGCATAATTTATCACACTGACCTAAGTTAATTCTTACAAAACTAAAAAACATGCTAAATTGACATATTTAATTTTAAATGTTTTTTAGGTAATTATGAAATTAATTTTATTATAAATAAATAAAATAAACTATGGTTTTGTTAATTACATGTCTTAACATCTTGCCCCACCTTGGAGTCAATGACTTCAAAATTAAATTCATGAATACGTGATTGTGAAGTTGCTTTAGGAGCTGGCTGGATTTTTACAATTTGTTTTTTTGCGTACTTGCTTAATGATAAGAATGGTTATTAATATTACAATTAGGGATATTGATGTATATCCTATTGTGAATTGATGCACATCATGTGGTTGTATGCTTTTTAAGTCATGTTGATGTCTTTTGAGATCAGCTATTTCTTTATCTATATGATCGTACTTGGTGGTAATGTTATAATAGTTTAGTGTCGAAAGTAAATGAATGTTTCATGTTTATATTGGTGTCATTCTGATTTACTGGTGCTATATTTGGTTGAAATGATTTGCTGGATAACTCACTTTGCACATCTGTTGCTGCGTTAAGTATGAGTTCATCAGTTTTAAGAGTACATCCACTTGTCAATGATAGTATGCTAGTTCCTTGCAATTTCATTTGATTTTGGTCATTTTTACAAACTACTGTTATATACTCCAGCTTGTGTAGAGAGAAAAGCCAGTGGTTTGCTGTATTTAATTGAATCCACTTGCTAGTGGGTGTTGATGTATGCATAATACATGACGGTGGAATTTTTCTTTGCATAAATATCTGTATTTCACATGCAAATAATTCGTTAGTTCTGCTGTAAATTGGTTTATTCTGCACACATATTTGGAGTTTGTTAGTGATTTTCATGCATTGTAAATACTCAACATCAGTTAATAGGTAAAACTGATCCCTGTATGCATTTGTCATCAAATAATTTACTGACGTTGATATTGATACAAATAAATCATTGGCCAGTATTGGGAATGGAAATATTCTATATGTTTCAAAATCAGCATGACTTATCAATGGAATTTTAATGTCAAACACTACTAAGTTTTCTAGTATGCGACACTGTATTTTCATTAATTTATATAAGAGTGCTATATCAAATTCTCCATTTATTAAAGGTAACTTTAGCTCTGGAGTAAGAAAATCCTTTATCATTGATAACTGAGATTTTAATTGTTTGGGTGATATGATAAGTGGATTTGCTCTGCCATGATGTGTGTCTGTGACAATATCTATAAGTGAATTTTGTATTGATACACATTCGTTGAATAATGATGTAACTAAAATCGATAAGGTGTTAAAAGTTTGTATTGCACGTTGTTGTTTACTTTCATTGTTAAGATTTTTCATTTTCTCGTATATTATTTCGATATTTTGTTCAATTTGTTTAGTTTTATTTATCATGTTGTATTCTGACTGTTTCATTATGTTAACTGTTGTTTCAAGGACTGATGTTTGATTTTTTATCAAAGTTAATAGATAATCTTCATTCCCTTTTACATTCTCGATAGTTTCAGCCATTTTTGTTGCATATTCTTCATCGAGGATGCCAAATAATTTATTTGATAAAGTGCCGATGATGTTGAATGGTGATCGCCTTTTCCTTATCCCTTTATGATGATCTTGTAATAATTCATTTATCTCTTTTATCATCTGCAATTGATGTTCATATTGTTGTATTATTTCCTGGTAATGGTCATGATGGTTTATGATTTTGTTTATTCTTGACAATTGTGTCACAATCTGTTGTATTGAATTAATCATGGCGTAATAACCTTTTAAATCATGGTATACTAATAAATTCCATTTACTTGTTATGAGATTTGAACTGCCTATTTCTTCAAAATATATTCCTGTTCCGTTGTGAAGTTCTAAAACTGATGCTGGCTTTGGTGGAAGAATTAGGCTATGTGATAAAGTTGGTAAGGTTAATGCTGTTAGTAATACAATTTTAGCAGCACTGGCACTTGATTTGAGCCTTTTCGTTTTCTATGAATTTCTCTATTTTCTTGTTTTTGATGAGTCTTTGATGTTTCCTTATTGGACATTTCGGTTGGTTCTTCGTTATCAATGTTGACAGGTAATGGGGCTAGAGATTGGATTGACCTCCTGTACGTTCCTGATGATGTTCTTACGCCTGCTACACGTACTTTCCCATCAGGACCTGGTATTGTTTCCAAAACTCTTCCTAATGGCCATTTTAGGGGTGGTATGTTGTCCCCTTTACAAAAAGTTATAGGGTACATCGTGAAATAAGAGCAAAAAAACTTCAACGCCCTCTAGCGGCGAAACCGCCCCCC
Organism: Bombylius major; assembly: GCA_932526495.1. NCBI lineage: Eukaryota > Metazoa > Arthropoda > Insecta > Diptera > Bombyliidae > Bombylius > Bombylius major. Next base: position 28,494,704 of record OW052045.1, on the reverse strand, counting down.
CTCCGATACGATTTTTTGTTTGTCTTGATGAGACCTATCTATGGTATCAAGGTTAAGCAAACCAAACGGAACACCATGTATATATACATACAAAGTTATACTGGAAACTGGTTTGATTTGGTTATACAAAAAAAAAAAAAAAAAATAACAAGAGCATGAGCGAATGGATAATAAAAAAAATCACTCGATCATTTTTTTAAAGTTTGAATTTCAAAACGTTAGTTCTATTTTTGCTCGCCAGAGAGAACAGACAAGAAGGTTTCGTTTAGGAGCCTTTAATGAAATAGAGTGAAAATACAAATGTACTACGCGAAATATCTATTGTGTTAATCTATAATCATTGATATGGACTACAAAAATTTGCAGCCCGACAAGCAGTTTAGCTTTTCGAAGTGGGAAAACTTCCATTCTCATATTTTTCCCATTTTTAAAGCTAGAATAAAAGATTCGCACACCAAGAGTTTTCTAGAAAAATTCTTGGAAACAAAAGATAAATTTGATATAGGTATAAAATATTATTTGATTTACATTCAGGTCAATTCTGGTCAAAACCCTTAATTACTGAATTTTTCTTAAAAACTCATATTCTGATCACAAGTCTTTTTCGAAATCTTTATGAGGCCGTCAACTGAAATTCGAAATCTGCTGAAAATTTTTACTTAACTCACTTAACTTGATTTTGCAACAGCTTTTTGTTTCCAAAATTTTTAAAATTAATTATTTTCAATTTCCTATTTTGAAAATTAAATTATGCAATAAAATTTAAATATTTTATGTAGCTTCCACAATTTTACTTTTTTGTCTTGCACCATTTATCAAAAATAATTTCACAATGTCGTTTTTTCTTTTTAATGTTTGTTTTTAAAATCAAAACATAAAAAAATTCTATTAAATAAATGAAAAATATACTTATATTCATAAATTTCATCTTCGATTTATTGTACAAGTTAATAGAAAACTTGAATGATAGTCAATTCGAAAATACCATATGCTATGGTTAATTTTTGGAACCAGAATATCAATTTTTGTCTAGTTGGATTTTTACAAGATGTCAAAACTTTATATTAAAATTTAGAAGAAATTGCTAGCTACGGCCAGAATTGCCCTGATAAATAATTTTACTTTAATCGTTTTGATATTTCCCAGATAATAACAACATGTGCATATTATATTTACTGCATGGAGTCCCAACACCAACAACAAAAGTTATCAAAGGACGAAGAATAAAACACACTATTAAGGACTCACAGCTCGCCTTCAACACGGTGGTGAGTTCTGTAACAGAAGTGGATAAAATGCTGTCTGAAAAAAGGAAGGAGTGCATAAAACCTAAAACAAATCTTCAACCTTTGATCATTTTAGTAGGCGAGGAGTTCAATTATAAATACTTTTATGTCGCAGTAGATGACATAAAATATGAACTTCAGTCTTATCTAGAAGCTGTTATATTCTGCTTTAAAATAATGTATGTCCTTAACTTAGAATACCCAGTACAATGCAAAAATATGTGGATATTTTTGCAAAAATATTTTTTTGAAGTTTTTGAAACAGACCAGGAGTATCCAGGTGTTGATACTCTCATTCAAGATTTAAAAATGATACATTAAAATAACATTAAACGAAAATTTAAATAAAATAATTATGTATATTAAAACTGATATAGAATGAATTTTAATTAAAATTCCTTTGCACCATGAATTACTCTAATTTTTTATAAACATTTTAAAAAGTGCAAAGCTTATTTTGTAGTCCATTTTTGACTCGTCACAATATTTTGCCTTTTAATTTTACCTTTTAATTGTTTTCAAAACTACAATTAAATACATATTCATGATATTTGCGTTCAACAGTATCGTTATAGAAAAGTTACTTTCTTCTATCTGAACTAGTATATTGGAAGAATAGCCATTTAAAATTTGCCTTATTATTGCTGTGTAAACTGCCAAAATATTTTGTATTTCGCCCAATTTTTCTTGTGTAAATTGCCTAAGTATTTTCCAAATTGCCCTTATTAATATTAGGTAAATTGCCCTAATATTCTGCAAGTTGCCTTATTAATATTAGGTAAATTGCCCTAATATTCTGCAAGTTGCCTTATTAATATTAGGTAAATTGCCCTAATATTCTGCAAGTTGCCTTATTAATATTAGGTAAATTGCCTAAGTATTGAAGTTGCCTTATAAATACTAGGTAAATTGCCCTAATATTCTGCAAGTTGCCTTATTAATATTAGGTAAATTGCCCAAGTATATTGTGGTTTACCAAAGAAATATAGATTACGTTGCCTTATGAATTTTGTAAACTATACTATTATTTTGGTAACTTGACATATTAAAAAGAATGGTGTTTTACCTAATGTTTTTATGGCAACTTATCGAAAACATTAGCTGGCTAAAAAATGCCGTAAAAATTCGGCAAAACATACCATGATTTTAGGTATTTCAAGATAAGTTTTTCTTTCAGTGTACAATACCTCATAGATCCAACTGTTTCGTTAAGGTGGCAAACAGTACCTTATTAGGTACATATTTCTTTATTTACAAAATTCATATTTGACGTTTGGAACGATTAGTTTTTTGTGCATGAAGAATAGTGTGGTAGCGTCAATTTCTTTTTAAATACATTTTACCTAGCACTGTAAATTAATTTGTTTAAAAAGTCATTCTGTGTATTTTAATTCCTTCTATTATGAGTTTCAAAGTTGTTGCTACCAAAGAAAGAGGAATTATTTTTTTTACCGCTATTCCAAAAAATTGAGAAAATTATAACATATTGCTGTGGCCATACATTCGGCATTCAGAACGAGAAGTTCTGAGATTAAATTGTAAAAGTGTGCCAGATAAATCGTGGTCTAGCTTTGGTTGTATAGTTAAAGTAGCAGATATAAATTCATTTGAGGAAGCTTTACGCTTTGAAAAAATGCTATCACAATGTGTAGGTAGTGACGCCGAAATATTTCAATAATTGTCCTTCACTTATTTTTAGCACATTTTCTAATTACTTATAACAAAAGAAGAGATTCTGAAACTATAATGTTGTTCCAGACAGAAATATTTTTGTAGAAAAAGGCTTCGGTATATTATCAAACAAAGAAGACGCTGATTTTGATAACAACATAATAATAGAAAATGATAGGTAATGGAAATAATACAGCATCCGTGAAATTGGTAACTCAGAATTATATAAATAACGAACCATCGAAATTCCAAATACAATTACAATGAACAGTAGCAAAAAAAAAAAACAAGTCTAACTTTTGTAGGGTTCAGGGTATTGAGATGTGTTGGGTACTGTTTAAAATGGCAGAGTGCTCTATACATTTTGTCTATACTGTGAAATAAGATTAAAAAAAAACTTCAGCGCCCTCTAGCGACCAAACACATCAATGTAAAGCAAACCAAACGGAACACCCTGTATATAAGATTAGAAATTATGAATTTAATAACAATGTTATTTCTATTACAGAGAAGAAATCAGAAAGCACGAAAAGATTCTACAAAACTCGAATTTAGATGCATAGAACCACATACTAGACAAGCTTAAAGGTGCATATTTTATTTCAACTATTGACTTGAAAAATGGATATTGGCAGATCCCATTATCTCCAGAATATACAGCATTTACAGTACAAGAAATGGAACCAAATGCTTTTGCGTATTTGGACGACATCATTATTGTCAGTAAAAATTTTCATGAACATACAAAACACATAAGTAAAGTTTTTGACAGACTTCTAAATGCAAATTTAAAAATAAATACTGAGAAAAGTGAATTTTTCAAAACAGAAATTAAATATCTTGGACATATAGTTAACAGAGATGGTATTTTAACGGACCCAGATAAAATAAGAGCCATACAAGAACTTTAAGTGTCAAACACAGTGAAAGAATTGCGACGATTTCTTGGTATAATATCTTGGTATAGAAGATTTGTACCTTCAGTTTCAGATTTAACTGCTCCCTTAACCAGCTTACTGAAGAAAAAGAATAAATGGAAATGGGAAGAAAAACAGCAAGATGCATTGAATAAATTAAAAACAAAGCTAACAGAAGCTCCAGTATTATCATGTCCAGATTTCACACAAAGATTTATTTTACAAACTGATGCAAGTCAAGAAGGCCTAGGCGCAGTTTTATATCGAGAAATAGATAATGCAGAGAAAGTTGTAGCTTATGCGAGTAGAACTTTAAATGAAAATGAAAAAAAATATTCAGTCACTGAAAAGGAATGTTTAGCTGTCATATTGGGTATAAGAAAAATGAGACCGTATTTATAAGGCTATATAGGAAAATAAGCTATACAGAAAATTTTATAATAATGATAATGAAGACACCGGACCAGCATGGAAATTGTGTGTAGCAAAAGATTTAAGGCAACAGGTTTTACAGGAGAATCACGATAATGTCACAGCAGGACATTTAAGCAGCAGGAAAACAACGGCACGTATCTCTAAATATTACTATTGGCCAGGTATGTTTAGAGATATAACGAAATATGTGAAAAGTTGTAAATCATGCGCTCAACATAAACCTGTACAGAAACCACCAGCAGGAAAAATGTTTTCAACAATTTCTACACAACCATGGGAAGTGGTAAGTTCAGATTTTATAGGACCGTTACCACGATCAAGCAAAGGCAACACGATGATATTGGTTTTTCATGACAAGTTTACAAAATGGACAGAATTTATGGCAATAAGAGACGCTACGACTCCAATTTTAATCACAGGTTTTAAGGAGAGGATTCTTTCTAGATAATGGACAACAGTATGTTAGCAAAAAGTTCAAACAGTTATTAAATGAATACCAGATTAAACACCAGTTAACTCCACCGTATGCACCGCAAGCTAATCCTACCGAAAGAATGAACCGTGTGATAAAAACAATGATATCACAATATATAGATACAGATCATCGAAAATGGGATAAGTATCTACCGGAACTAATGCTAGCATTAAACACCAGTAAAAGCGAATCAACTGGATATAGTCCAGCATTCCTTAATTATGGCAGAGATATTGTCCTACCAAAATGCTTGTACGAAGAAATTACAGGTAAAGTAGACAATAAAGAATCACCAGAGGGTCTATTCTGTTTCGTCGAAAAAATGAGAATGAGAAATTTCCAAAGTTTTTCCCAGTGTTCCGATTCTAATTCAATGAGAAAATGACAAAAACTGTCAAATTATTTTCATATGAGAAAAAAAGTTTCATCACTATATCAGCGTATGAGAATTCTGAAAACAGTGTTTGAAGTGCATTTTTAAATTAATAATTTAAAAAAATAGTCGATTTGAAGAAGACATTTTTTATGAGAAATTTAACTAAAAATTGTTGGATAATAAAATTAGAAAAAAAAATATTGAATGTTCTCTGAATTTTATTTTCAAATATCAAAAAATTCATATTCAGTATTTTTTTTCTCTAGAATAATTATTAAATTTTTAACTTCGATGAAAAACATTTCAATAAAAAAAAAAAAATAAAGAAAGATGAATTAGGTAGATTCTCTGGTAACGTAGAAGACATTTTTGTGAGAAATTTTATTAAAAAATTTTCGGATAATGAAAGTGTAGAGACTTGATACTTCTACATTTATTACAATTTACCTTCACTTTTGAAACTACATATGCTTATAGAACATTCCATTTTTTTGACCTTTTATTTTAAATTTATCTGAAAAAAGGCGTTAACGCAAAAGACTCGTACACAACCTTATTAATACATTCTTAATATTCCCTTTAAGAATTCTGTAAATTGTTAAGTATTTAATAATTGTCACTTTTACTGAAGAAAGTGAAGATTTTGTTTTCAATTTACAAAGAATTGACCAAATACATAAATAAAATAAAATAACAATTTTTATTTTTATTAAAATAATTTTGAATGCAAGTAATGTGATATATTTCATATTTTTGTAATTTATTAACTACATTTTCTATAATTAAATTTTTAAGTATTCAAATATTTCAAGTATTATTTCAAGTACAAAAATGTAGTTAATGTATTACATTTTTACAAACCGATGAAGTAATGAAGTAAATAATATAGGTACATATCTAAGAATGTAAATAGTATAACCTGCTGTCAAATGTCAAAATTCCAAAATCAAATGAGAATTCCAATATAATTCCATTCAGCTGGAAACTCAGCAACAATGTTTCATTATGCAAAACAGAATCGCTTTAATGAGAAAAATGAAAAAATAAAATGAGAAATTGGAATGAGAAATGAAATGCGAAGTTTTTCTCATTCTCATTTTTTCGACGAAACAGAATAGACCCTCAGAAGAGAGAAAAACAAAATTGGAAGAAATTTTCAAACTAGTAAGAATAAATTTGAGAATTGCCGTAGCAAAACAAAGCCGATATTACAACCTCCGTCGAAGAAACTGGAACCAGGAATAAATGAACTTGTACTACGTAAAGAACACGTTTTGTCATTAAAAATTAAAAATTTTAACGCAAAATTAACTCTAAGGTATAATGGACCGTTTATAGTAACGAAAATAGTATCACCTGTTATAGTAAAATTAGCGGAAATGAATGGAAAAGTGATAGGAACAGCTCACGTTAAGGATTTAAAAAAATATTACCAGCGTGAATAAAAAAATAGGGGAAAATGAAAATCGTGAAAACGAACAGTGAAAAAAAAATAAAAAGAAGAAAACAAATAAACAAAAAAAAAACAAAAGGAAGAAAAATTACGAAGTTATAGTCAGTATAAAAAAGTATGCCGATAGATAAACAGCTTCTTTTGAAAGCAGCAAAAGCTGCTGTAATAAATAAAGAAAAACAAAAGAAATTAGAAGAATTACAAAAAAAAAATTAAAAAGTGGAAAAAATTCAATTGAAAAGAAAAAATCAAAAATAAGACCTTGGAGTCAAATCAGTGCGACACAAAATAGTATAAAATCAGAAAATATGAACACAAGAGAATCATCATCATCATCATCAGTAACAAATAAAACAACAGCGATGCCGACAACAACAACATCATCATCATCATCATCATCAGCAACAACTAAAACAACAGCGATGCCGACAACAACAACATCATCATCATCATCAAGAGCCAAATTTATACCATCAACATCAAAAGCCTCATTATTTTCACCACCACAATATTCCCGGACACCATCACCTAACAATAAAACAATTTCATCACTTTCTTCATCACCACCATCCTGGCCATCATCACCACATCAATATACAAATAAAGCAAAAGAACAAGATAAATCATTCTACCTTCAGAATTATCACCTCCAACAGCTGATGTGTTATCTAAAAGAACATCTCCAATATCCTGGGCTATGCTAGAAGATGAAAATACCAAAACAATAACAAAAAAACCATCAGAATTTGAATTAATAGTACAAAAAATACAACCATATCTACGAAGTATACGAAAAGGCACGTCAGTAGATAAAAGACTGAATAAAAATGCAGTAAGAATTGACAGGAAAAAATATGGAAAATATATAATACGATATAAAAAATTTAAAAAAAATTTGGAAATTTGAAAAGAAAAAAAAAATGAAAATGAATACGTATTTAAAAAATAAGTTTAGTTGTAAGGAAAATGAATTGATTAGTTTTAAGACGCATATATGTATATAAAAAAAAAATGAAATAAAAGAAAAAGAAAAAAAAACAAGTAATAAAACAAAGGATTTAAGAAAGACACAAAAAAGAAAATCGGTAATAAAGAAAAATGTCATATATAAGAAATGTGTAAACATTTTTCATTAGCAAGTGAGGGGGAGATGTAACGAAGTTACATGTTGCCATAATATATACATACATATATAAATACGAATAAAAAGAAAACATAAAAAAAAAAAACCAATTATTCTAATAACACTGTTATACGGAAAAGTTCAACAAGAGAAAATGAAAATTTCAAAACAATATGCATGCGCGACATCTGTTTTCGAATTGAGCAGAAAGCTTTTTTATTTTGAAACTTCCGGTGTAAAAAACGGGTACCGGAAGGAAATTGAAACAAATAACCGTTATAAAATATTCTAGAAAAATCTAAAAAGCTTGCAGTTTTCAAAATGCGTAATTCGAAAACAGTATAAATACAGAGCCGATTTTCATATTAGACTCATCACAGTTTGTACTTCTAAACTAGATAGTTGTAGTAAGTAAATAAATCAGGTAAAGGATTACAATTTGTACCAGAGTATAAAGAAGAACTTACATAGTAGGATTACTGAGAGCCGAAGTTTTTTTTTTTTATTTATTTCTCTCACATTTTTTGAGAAAATGCTAAAAGGTGATAGGAATATTTTGTTATTGACTAAAAAGAAATGCAACGTAAATATTTACAAATAAAAAATAAAACAAGAACACATTCACAATTTTAAGTAAGAAAGGAAAATTCCCATTATAAATAAATGTAAACAAACTTGTTTCTATATGCTATGCTTGTGTGCGTTTCATATATCTTATATGGTTTTAGCTTATATAAAAAAAAAAAGACGAACACTAATGCATATTTAGGTGACTATTTTGAAAAATGCGTTTATAAAAAACTATGTTGGGGAGGGATTAGTATGAATAATCATATTGTGCTTTCGCTCATATATACGGAAATTTTCCATTAAAGAAATACGCATTATTTTCACCTCCTTCAGTCATATGGGGTTTTGTTTTTGTTTTCAGAGAAAAATTTATAAATAAAAAAAAAAAAAAAAATCGGCTCTCAGTAGGAACACTATGTAATACACTATGGTTTGTACTTCTGAACTAGTAGGTAGTGGTAGGAAAGTAAGAGTAAGTAGAAAATCGAGTACAGGTAATATACAGAATTTGTAATATTTCTAGTAGGTTTTTCTTTGTAATAGCTAACAGTTGGCAAAAACGTTTCTACGTCCAGTCAGTATAACTGAAAGCTGGTAGAAACTAGTATTGCGTCCAGATAGCTATTATATAACTAGTCTTTTCTTGAAGTAGCTAACAGTTGGCAAGAAAGTTTCTACGTCCACTCAGTATATCTGAAAGTTGGTAGAAACTAGCATTGCGTCCAGATAGCTATTTTCTTACTATACTTTTCTTCTTAATAGCTAACAGTTGGCGCGAACGTTTCTAGGTCCACTCAGTATATCTGAAAGTTGGTAGAAACTAGTATTGCGTCCAGATAGCTATTTTTGAGACACTTATTAATTATTTTCAATTACAGTATCTAGTTCAGTTTTCAAATTATTGTATTGTTAATTTTAAGAATATTGAATTGTTAGTTTTAAGAATATTGAATTATTAATTTTAAGAATATTGAATTGTTAGTTTTAAGAATTTATGCAGTTGATAAAGCGTTTAATTTTCAATTGAAGTATAAAAGAAAAGTTGTTATTATTCACAACTCTAACGACGTAAAACTTGACCCTGGAACGACAAGGTATCCGCATAAAACGTCGTTATAGTTTCTAATACTATAATACATCCAAGCCATACACTGAAATAAAATTACATACATTACATGTAATAAATGATAAAAGTATGTAAATGACATGAAAAAAGAAAAAAAAGTAATTAGAAAATGGACTGTACTTTTTAACTTTGTTTTTATTTTGGATGTTGTAATACCAATAGGAACAATTTTTTTTAAGTTGTGAAATCGTCAGTGGCGGATTTAAGTGTGATGCCGCCCTAGGCAATTTCTCATATGGCGCCTTTTTTTTTTTTTTTTTTTTTTTTGCTTGTTAGATAGAAGTTCAAAACGAAACGAAGATTTTTTTTTTGCTTGTTAGTTGTTAGATATAGAAGTTTATTTACTCTATTCACAGCAATGAAAAGAGGTTTTTTTTTTTTTTTTTTTTTGCTTGTTAGGCTAAAATTTGCCGCCCCTAAAATTTTGCCGCCCTAGGCAATTGCCTCACTTGCCTAAGCCTAAATCCAGCACTGGAAATCGTTGTAACAACTGCATGGTATAAACTGTCACCAATCATAAGATATCAAAACCTTCAAGGTTTCAATAACAATGAAAATAACTGATGAAAATTCTTGTTATTGTATCGTATACAAGATACGGTCTTTTCATTTTAAACAAATACCAAATAATTGTCACATTGACAATTGCAATTGGTAACAATACAAATTGGCAAAAACGTTTCGAATACTAATTGTAAGATAAAATAACCAAAGTAAATGAAACTTCAAGTGATGTTTGAATCGATTTAGCCACTAAAAGGTAGCATTGTTGGGCTTAGGTGTGTTTCTGATACTATTTCACAAAAAGAATTTGTAAGAAATCGATCCATTTTGCATTCAAACAACAATGAGAGTTTTATTAATTACACGAAAAGTCCACAATATGACAAGCTTTACAAGATAAGACCACCTGTAAATCATTTAAATGTCAAATTTTTTATTTACAAATTTACACTGGGCTAGAAAATTTCAATGACAAGCCACAACGAAACAAAGCTGACTTAGGTGCATCTGGCAATGTACTTGTGAGGTTTTTGAGAAATGTTCCAACAGGCTAAAATTATGAAGTTTACTTTGATATGAATACAGTTTTTCTTTATTTTTCTATTTTACTTCTTATTTTTTTATTTTTTCTTTGCTACTGGTGAAAAAGTAAAATATTAACTTAAAAAATTTTTAAAGAATAATCAACTCCACTTCGAAGAATTCAACACTGCAATAGTTCAAATACAAGACTTATTGAACTCAAGGCTTCTCACTCTAATCTCATTCGATCCACTAGACCTGAATGTCTTAACAACAGCACGTTTTTTAATTCGATAAGCCATGCAAACAATTATAGAACCTGGAATTTTAGGTGTAACCGTTAATCGGTTATCACGATGGCAAATAATTGGCAGAATTCAAAAAATGTTTTGGAAACGATGGAGTAAAGAATTTTTCTATATGTTGCAACAGAGACAAAATTGGAGAATTTGAACAGAGAATATTCAAGCAGGAGCATTGGTATCGTCGGCCTAGAGCCAAAGGAACGTAACTGAATTTTAAAAATTTTGGAATTTTTAGAATTTTGATCATTGAATTGTTTTCTACCATTTGGACAAGAAAATAAGAAAGAAAAGATCTGATACTGTTTTATTTTAAAAACGGTATAGATAAAAAACAAAAGATTTCAACATAAAGAATCAGAAAATATGAAAAACATAATTTTGGAAATTTTTCAGTTACGTGTCTTTGGCTCTAGGCCGACGATATGAAGTATTTGTGAGATTTTTATACAAGCTTTATATCATGTGGCCTGTCTTGTTGAAAAGTTACAAAATGAAGTGGAAAAATGCTTGTGTTTGTAAAAAACTTGATTTAAATTGTATAGGAATTGTTTGTGATCAAGGGTCTACTAATAGAAATTTCTACAGGCAGTGCTAGAAACTTGTCAGTTGAACATTCATTCTTAATGTTTAAGAACAGAACAATTTATGGGTTATTCCACTATTGTCATTTATTTAAAAATATAAGGAATAATTTTTCTAGTCCTTATGAAATTGCGTCGTGGGAAATTATTGAAAATTTATTTTTTAATGGAAAAAAATTAGTGCGTTGAAGTATGCACTAAACTAGCAGCTGGCATTTATTCTACTGAATTTTAAAATATGAGTTTGAAGTTACCAGTTCAAGTTCTAAGTGGTAGTGTAGGTATTGATATTCGTACTTTAGAAATGAATAAATTCCCTGATTTTCTAAAGGAAAAAGCACTACCAACTTCTCAGTTTGTTGAGTCAATGAATTCCTTATTTAATGTATTAAATGATAAGCCGCCTTTAAGAAAAGATTGCATCCAAATGTAATACTTAAGGTACTCGTCCACGATGCAATTTTTCTTGCGCGCCCAAGAAAACTTGCATACTTTCTTACACAGCAGCAAGAATTGCACGAAAAATGTGCAATATTTCTTTCACGCAAGAAAAAAATATTTTTGCAAGAAATTTTTATTGCACCATTGCTTACACAACAGTATGAAATTTTTCTTGCGTGAATATTAATTTTCTTGCACTGTCATTTTCAAATTGAAAAAAAGTTTAAGGTTTCGTAGCTAAAAATGTCATCGAAAAATAAAGATAAAGTAATTGCGATATTATTAACTTTATTAATTAACAGAAAAAAAAATAAAAGGAAAAAAAGAAAATTTTGGCTTAAACCCTGGATATTACGTAGAGAACAGAATAATTTTAACAAATTTTTAACTTGATTTTTATTCCAGTAGATTTTTGGTGATTCCATTTTAAACCCTAAAAATAATTATAAACATCTTTTTTATAATTAAAGAAGAATTAAATGATAAAAAAAAAATGAATGAACGGACCAAAACCAGTTTACTTCTTCAATCACAATTAAATAATGACAATCAGCTGATTCTATTGCAATATATCTTGCGTGAAATATTTCATGATCGAATTCGTAAATATTTCTTGCATGAAATATTGCGCTGATTAGTGTTTACACTACGCAATAACTTCATGTTGCGTACAAGTGAAATATTTCTCAAAGATGGCGTTTTCTCTGCAATATTGCATCTTGCTTAATAGTTTATACAGTGCAATGTCCATTTCATGCAATTTTATCATGTTGCGCGCAAGAAAAATTGCATCGTGGACGAGTACCTTTAGAAAACAATTTCTCTTTCTCCAAAATGCATGCTTCCAACTTCCAAATTTTTTTATAATTATTTTGAAAGCTAATATTGTGTATAATAAAACAAAAAATTTCAGTTCAAAAGCGCTATCCGTTATCATATGATTAGGGTTTATAGGTGTGCTAAAAGGGTCAATAATATTATTTAAACGAAGTTTTGACATAAAAATTGATTACCATCACTCACGTATACATATGTAAATATTTAAATATAGATATGGGATATTGTAGGAATATTACAAGCATTCTACAAAAACCAAATACAAAAGGAATATATAAATGGTGTACAAATTGGGGAAAATATTAACAAAAAGCGCTAATTATAAGTTATTTTGAAAAAGATTCTGTCGGTGACCCGCATAACAAAAAGTAATTGTATAGAAACTCTATCGATATTCATTTCCCCTCCCAATATTGAAACATGCTAGACTCTATCGGAACATTTTCGATACTCGTTTAGTATCGTTAGCCTATATTCTTTAGAAACTTTAGAAAAGCGATTTGAAATATCATTTAAATATTGTTTCTAAGTATCGGATGGGTATCGGATTTCATTATTTATACAATACCGAGTTCCAGATATTTAAAAAAAACTAAAAATGAATTTTAAATGTTTTCCTGTTCATTTTTCTGAAGTGCAGCTGTTTTTTACTATTTTAAATATTAGCATAGTTCCAAGACATACTAAAAACACAAGAATTTTTTATTATTATTAACCAATTAAATTACCTGCACCACGGTTCGAACTCACGATTTCAGGGTTTCACATACAATATCTTCTCCCTAGCCGCTTCAGCCACATCACTGTGTTGTCGATTAAAATTTAATTTTGATTATAAGCTACACAGTTTCGAAACTCGGAATTCAATAGATATTTTATGGTTACTGCTAGTAATGAGTTTCGATTATAGGTACTTATTCGATATTTAGCATACAGAACTAAATAGTGCTTTATTCCAGTATTCACCCAATATACAAAGAGTATCGAAAAACGTAATTGTTTTTACAAAACTAATATCGCAAATCGATGTTTATCGGATATACTTTTAATATCGGAATAAGATACTGGTTCTAAAAAAGTGAGATATGGTTTTCGTAACTTATTCAATATTCTATCGACATTTAAAACTAAGATAGCGAATTTGAGTTGCTGTAGACTATCGATTTTGGATACTGCTCACTCAGTATCGGCAAATTGTTATGCGGGGAGTAGCTAAATAGCTGTAAAATAAATTTTATACGTTTATATGAACATTGGACATATGAATATTATAGCCTAGGCAGACCAAACTAAAGTACGTACTTGAGTACAAAAATAAAGCACGAAGTACGAATTCATCGACTTTCCCCATACATTTGTGTACTTTAGCTAAGCACAAAAATTTATGTACTTTAGGTGTAAAGTACGATCTTCAGCGCCACTTGTTGTCAATAGTAGAAGTAAAATTTGTGCTGAGCCTTGCACCAGTAAAAAAAAATGTCTGAAGTAATGTACCTATTTAAAAATAAAAAATAAACATGGTTGCTGCCATAAAAACCAGAAGAATATCTATCTCTTTTCTGTATATATAGAAATATTGAGACAGGTATACTTTTAGTTTTGGTAGCTGCCATTTTTAATTTTTGAGCCAAATTTAATACAAACCTTTTTTGAAGATTTTTATATAATTCACCAATTATTGTGATATATAATTTTATATGTTTACTAAATATTTAAATATTTATCAACAGTTGAACAAATTTCATTCAAAATAAATTTAAACGTCAAAATTAAGTACAAAATAAATTTAAACGTCAAAATAAAGTACAAAAACCGGTGTGTCACCAAAATAAAGTACAAAGACAAAGTACGTACTTTATTCGTACTTTATATTGCGGTGTGTCTAGGCTATTAGCTGCGTTTTCTTTATGATCTGATCCGGATCAGATCATAGTTGTATATGTAATACAACAACAACTCAACATTTAAAAAGGTTCTTGGATCATATTTCAAGATCTGGTTTTTAGTTTCGATTCTTAAATGTAGGGGCAGTATTTGTTGAACTTTTAGTTCCTAAAAGTTGGCGACTATGAAAAATAAATTATTTACAGTAACTGACAATTTGTTGTTTTTGTATTTTTATTATTAGCTGCGTTCAATTCGGCTACGCCGGATTAGATAAGCGTTAGTTAGGCGTAGTTGGTGAATGGAACGCTATTTTGACCGTAGATGGGAGTAGATCCATCTACGCCTGAAATCCCAATGGAACGCAGCTATTATTTTTTTTTTAATATAATATGACAAATTGTCAGTTATACAAACTTTAGAAAAAAAAATTTGGAGATCCGAATCGTTTTCTTTGATTTTGATCTGATCCAGATCAGATCTTGGCAAAGAAAACGCAGCTACTATATCTGAAAGCTACAAATTTCTATAAAATTAAAAAAGTATTGTGTGTAAAAATGAAGCCAATGGATTGTGTTGCGCAAATGGAAAGGTGAAATTGATACCATTGCTTCCACCTCCAGAGCCATTGTACTCATTGGTTTTAGGAATAGGAACAGATTCCATACACTTTTTAAAGAATATTCAACAATGCAATGCAACGACTGCTTTCAAATGACTTCATTTGGAGCAACAAAAGCAGTTAGGGAAAATTTCATGCCAACTTTTAAGGTTGAAATTATGCGGGTTATTATTAAAAAAGCAATTGAAAATTGTTGATACATATTAATTAAATATTAAAAATAAAAGTTAAAAATGTTTCTAATTTATGTCAAGACACTACAAGACAAGGACAAGGACGCCACATAAACGAAAGGGCAGAACAACGTCTGCCGGGCCAGCTAGTTTTATATAAATAGGAGACAGTAATTAATAAAGAATTAGAATTAATCAGAAAGTCAAGCCTTTTATTTCCTTGGTGAGGCTGCCAGGGCTGGTCAATTCTTTAGATACAAAGGTCGTGATCCAGAGTATCTGTTCTCTACATAATTTCAGGTTTTTTACTTGAGATTAATTATTGCGTGTACAGGTTTTGTACTTGGACACACTCAAACACATTATAATTGTACAGGTTTTGTACCTGTGCATAATTACTCAACATCGTTGATATAATTGTTGGTAGAATTCAGTATTGTATTGGATCTATTTGTAGGTATTGTGCAGATTTATTGTTGCATTAGGTCTGTACTAATCGATAAATAAAAGAATTTATCTACAGTTAGTTCTACCAGAGATACTACGTGTCTAGCTTCAAAGATGTTGAAGAATCATTAAATAAATTCAGTCGCGTTGATAATTATTCGATCAAAAAATGGATCCAACATTTCGAATTCATCCAATTTATCATCCATAGTTTAAATTGGCTACTTAAAATCGGATGAACTTTTTAATAAGTGCTACCGGCTTTACCTTTGTACTCTAATTTATTAAAATTTCATACTTTGTAGAAATTGTTTCATAATAAAGACAAAATTATAATATAATATTTTTTTTTTAAATTTAATTATTTTTGAAAATTATAAATTAAACTATTTGAAAATTTGAAATTTTTCAAACTAATAACATTTTAAAACCTAAAAAGATTTGTAAAGTAGATAAATATGCAAAAAATTTATACAGGGTGTTTCACGAAACCTGTGCCATATTAAACAGGGTGGTAGGACTTGATGAGAAATTTTGAAAATTCTGCATTTTTATGTTCAAGGTCTGAAAATTTCGCCCATTATTCATTAAACCACCTGCTTTTGCATTGTTTTACTAAAAAAAAAAAAAATTTTAATAAATACGAACCTTAAAAATAAAAATAATATGTATATAGAAAATAATTTACCGTCTTTTCCTAATTCCTCTGCTATCTCCTTCCAAATTTTGTCTTTTTGGATTTGATCTTTTATATCATACAGTATTTTTTTTTTCGAACTAAACAAATTAATTCTTCTTCAAAATTTATGATTTTGTAAATATTAAATAAAAAAATATCACCACGAACTCGCACGTGAAACATGTCATGATGATAAATATTGATGATAATATAGGTTATGTACATCGCCGTCACCGTCAAAAGTAGAAGGTTCAGCTACTTAGCCGTCACTGTTTACGTCAAAAAAAACGTTGACGGCGACGGTGACGGTTAATCGTGTTTAGGCCTTGAAGCTTTCTAGGGTTACGTGGTTATTTCAGAAAATTCATTTTCAATTATTCAGTTATCGCGCGACCGTTAAGCGATTTAATAAAAAAAAAACTTTCAGTTCGCTGATCAAGAAAAATCTGCTTCTAATGCTTCGAATTTAGCCTTAGCCAATAAACCAGTTTTACAAACTTTTAAAAAAGGTGTCGATACTGAAGTGGACACAGACGCATGTAAGATTGGGTACGGAACTATACTATTGCAAAGTCTGATGATGGAAAAATGCATCCAGTATATTACGCTAGTAGGAAAACGATTCCAGCTAAACAAAATTATTCTTGTTATGAACTAGCAGTTATATTTGCATTAAAAAAATTTAGAATTTATTTAGCCGGACAACATTTCAAGTTAATTATAGATTGTGATGCCTTTACAAAAACTATGGAAAAAAAAATTTGGTGACAAGAGTTGTAAGATGGGCTTATTTATTATCTGAGTATGACTATGTAATACAACATCGAAACGGATCTAAATTAAAACACGTTAATGCTTTAAGTAGGTACCACATACTCACATTAACAGCTGCTGATCGAGATAATGAAATTTTTACGAGAATTATTAAAGATGAAGATGAATATATAAAAACAATTAAAGAAGTATTAAAAAATCAACCGTTCAAAAAATACATTCTTCGAAATGGTTTGTATAATTTTGTTGATGATATAGATTTGATCGTTGCACCAGAATCCATGGAAGAAGAAATTATTAAAAAAGCACATCAAAAAGGTAATTTTAGTTTACTACGTACAATGGAAAAAATTGAACAAGATTTTTATATTTATATTTATAAATTGAAAGATAAAACAGAAAGAATTTTAGCTAATTCTATTGATTGTATCATAAGTAACAGAAAAGCTGGAAAGAAAGAAGGATTTTTTAATCCTCGTTCCAAGAGTGATGTACCACCATGTTGCTATCGTGTAGATCATCTTGGACTACTTGAAACTACAAGCAAGAAACATATTTTTGCAGTCATTGATGATTTTTTAAAATTTCTTTGGCTTTATCTAGTCAAATACACTACAAGTAAAGAAGTAATTCAAAAGATCGAAAGGTACAAAGGTACAAAAGTACGGCGTACACTAGTGAAGAGTTGAGACATATTGTAAAGAAGAAAATATTGTTCATCATTATATCATATAACTACCTCAATTCCAAGATCTAATGGCAAAATTGAACTGAATGAACAAATGCAATTATTATATCAGTTTTATCGAATATATCATCAGATGAACCAGCTAAATGGTATAGACATCTACATAGATAATGTGCAAAGACTCATTAATTGAACGTATCAGCGAAGTATTGGTATAGGACCCCGTTCGAGTTAATGTTTGGTGTAAAAATGAAGAATACTGAAGATCTAAGAATTAAAGAAATGATAGAAGAAGAATTTAAATTATCTTTTATTAAAGAACGAGACAAGCTAAAGTATATTGCAAAACAAAACATGTCAAAGATTCAAGACGTATAAAGTAAATGATTTGGTTGCAATAAAACGGATACGAGTTAATCCAGGAAGTATAAAGGCAAATATTTATGGTCCTACAAGATCATTGAAGTGAAAGGTAAAAATACTTATAATGTGCAAAAAAAATGGTTACGTGGATTAACACATTTTCAATAATTTTAGATTAATTTGGTGTGATATATTATACCTGGGCCCAATTGCATAAAACACTTTTGACACTTTTCATTAGCAATTTTTCACTTTTCTTTGCAGTTTACGTTGCATGAATAAATGAATAAAATAATTTGAAAATTTGAAAAAACTTTTCTGAAAAGATAATTTTTGAAAAGTTTTAGCATTTTTTCAATTTCTGTTGCACCAAAAAACATTGAAAAAAATAAGAAATAAATTTTAAAAAGGAAAAGACAGCAAATTTTCAACAAAATCCACGTTTTTGTTGCATCAATGTTTACTTTTCAAAAAAATATTTCAGCTATACGTATTTGATAACTTTATCAAAAATTTTGTAAAAATTATTTTCTCTTTTCAATTCGGTTTGACCTAAAAACTTAACAAACATACCAACATTGTTTTTTCAAAAAAGAGATTTTCCAAGTGTTTGTGGATGTGTAGATGGGAACACTTATCAAAAACAATTGAAATGATAAGTTGGGTAAAAAGTCTATGCAACACAAATACTCCGTACTTTTCCAAAACGGCAAAATTGATAAGACATTGATGCAACACTCATTTCTCTTCACTTATCAATAATTTAATATTTGAATAGTTATTTCAAAAGCTGAAAAGTGATTTGAAAAGTTGAAAAGCGTTTTAAAAAGTTTTTTGAAAAGTAGCAAAGAATCGAATCGAATTTTTGTTAATAGCAAAGTTGAAAATTTGTAAAGTGAAAAGTGTTTTATGCAATAGGGCCTTGATATTTAAGTACGAGTAAAGTGACGATTAAGTATTGTTCAATTTATTAAATCAGACATACGAAAAGTAGATTTTAAAAGATTTAAGAAAATAATTATAATAAACATGTGTTTGGTAAATTTGCTCCAGAACAAAAAAAAATTTTGAAACTGGCATGTTCGAAATCATCTCCACATTGAATCATAATAACAAAATTCATTTCAAGTATAAAACACCGTGATCTTTTAACTCTTCAATGTGGGAAATATTTGAATGATCAAATATTAAATTTTTATTTCAACCTAACAATGGAGAGAAGTTCCACAAGTGAAGATAACTTACCAAAAGTGTATTCAATGAATACATTTTTTACATTAAAATTGAAAGAGTTACAATATAGTAGAGTCCAACGGTGTACGAAAAACATCGACGTATTTGGTTATGAGCTTGTATTGGTACCATTTAATATTTAATGCCCTAGAATATCACTGGAGCTTAATAATAATCAATAAGAAAAAAAAATAGAGAATTATGATTCCGTAGGCTGAAAAACGTTACATTATGATGATACAAAAGTACTTAAAAAATGAGGTTATTTATATATATACTATATATGTATCTCATCTAATGCAGAGTGTGTATAGAAAAACCGGATAAGTCTAATCTAATTTTTCATAAGCTTAAAAAAATAATACCTAGGGCCCCAATTTTAGCTAATTGTGATGAAAAATCTTAAATATTTATCAGACAGATGCATAGCAAGGCAGCTAAGGGTTTTGGTGTCGTCTGTTTCTGCATGGGACGAACTTAAATTACATGATGTCTAATTTAAAACAATAAACCTGTTTGTTATATATCTAAAGCCTTGACAAAAACAGAACAACGATACGCTCAGATTCAAAAAGAATATTTAGCAAAACTTTTTGCTTGTAAGAAATTTGACAATTATTAATACGGGAGAAAAACAGTCATTTTAACTTAGGAGACTTAATTTGTTCAAAAATGATTTTTAAAATCATGTTATTTGATTATTAGTTAAAAAAATAATAATAATAATAAGAAATAAGAAAAAAAAAATATAAAGAATAGATCTCGAGTTAGAAATGAATTGAAGTAAATCGTAATGTTTAAAATACAAATTTTTGAGATAGGGTAATATCCACTAATAAAAACAAATATACCTATAATCAAAAGTATCTTTTTTTATAAAATATCTAACAAAAAAAAAAAAAAATGTAGAATTTTTTTTTACCGATGTAAATTTGTAGTATGTAGTGACGTAAACTTATTGAAAAGAATCATTTGAATTTAACATTTAGACAAGTTGTGTATTGCAATTTTTTTATAGTTTCCTCTGTAATTATATTTGGTAAAAACAAAAAGAAAAACGCTAAGAAAAAAAAAAAAAATGTTATAATGATAATCAGTTTTTTTATAGACTTTTAAATTCAGTGGTTTAGCCTAATCAAGAAATAAGGTACATAATAATTGTGTATAGTATGCATCATATAAAATTACAATGAACAAAAAAAAAAGTGAAAACAAACATTAACAAAATTAAAAAGGCAAAGCGAACCGCAGCAGTATCATCATCTTTAAATATCAACGAAATTTTAGAAGTCATCTTGTGGGACATCGATAATGTTGGTAATAAGTATGGTTTACAGAAGAATTTCTTTATGGACATAGATTGTAAGTAGATTTTAAGAGTTTCTTTTGTATAAATTATCTTGGTATGAATTCTTCAAATAGATATTCAATTAAATAGGGTAGCTTAAAGTAATATGATTTTGTATATTAAAAACTAAAAACCAGCTGGGAAATAATCAGAAAAAATTTAAGAGATTAGCATCATGTTTAATATAAAGTGAATTGTAAAGGAAAAATTTTTTTTTATAAATAAATGGAGAAATGGAATTGTTCGATATTGACTAATTATTTGTTTTTTTTTTATCTATTTTCCTATGTCAAATTTATTTTTTTCTCGACGATTTGTAAAGTGAACTAATTTTTTTTGGTAGGAAAAAAAAAAAACAAAAGCTACAAAAAAAAAAGGAAAATTATATATCATATATACGTACATGTGGGAAAGTTAAGGATAATTGAAGAAATCTCAAGTACATATTCATATATGTATATACATATATACATCAAAGATATGGAATCACTTTGTGGATAATTTTTTTTGTGGTATAAAAGGAAGAAAAAAAATATAAATAAAGGGGTGTTTACAAAAAAAAAAAAAAAAAAAAAAAACGATGTATCTAAAATTTTTTTTTATTGTGGATTGCCACAGTCATCAGGTGGCTTAGTATTGCAATGATTTATTTTGAAGCTACGCAAAATGAAACGATAGTGAAGTAATTAAGTGATAGGTGTTGTGAGGTGGAGGATACCAACGTGGGCAGAAGATGTTCCTCTCCCTGTTGTCTGAATTGATTTTATGGGTGATCCAACCTTCCCTGTTCTTAAATCTTTAAAAATGAACAGCGGTCTCCGGTGTAACCAACACGGATTTCCCCTAGAAAAAAAAAGGAGGAAATGGTTTTTTTTTGGCTCCTTGTATGATATTCCATGGTATAAAGACTACTAGGTATCCTGACTTCTTCTTCTTGAATTGTCATTATCACTAAAATGTCATTCTATGCCACGTCATTACGTGTTTTGTTTGAGTAATAATAATTCATAGAAGATTTTCATTTTGTATTTATAAATAATTTTTTATTAAAGTTGAGTGCGTTTATTTAATTTTTTTTAATATTTTTATTATTAAAATGGTTCAGTGCAGTGTATTAGAATGTAATAGCAATTCACAGGAAATAGGACGAAATAAAACAATACTGAATTCTTCGAACATTGAAGAAGATGACGAAAATGATGAAGATTTAATTATAACAGAAAAAATTTTTAATACAATTATTACAGTCAACGAGCACAATGAAATAGATGAAAGCAGAATAGAAATTGATGAATTCGATGAGCTGCATTCAGACGCCCTTGAAAATTTTGCAGGTTTTATATTAAAAAAATTAAAAAACAAAATAAATTGTGAGAAATTTATTGTTCAAAATAGTACTTCTTGAACGTGGGTTGATGAATTGTCGGAGGGTGGACTTATAAAACCTTCGGATGAATTCATGTTCTATATATCCGAATTAGAAAAAATTTTTGTAAATTTCAAAGATAATATATACAATAAAAAACAAATTTTAAATCACTTTTTAAAAAGTTCAGAAAAAATAGATTTGAATGAAGATATAAAGAAACTGTTTTTTAGAAGCAGAATTTATTTTTTAGTTAAAGAACATAATAATAATTTAGTTTCTTATAGATGTCGCAATAAAAATAAAAAAATTAAAAAAAATTTTAACATAAAAGTATGAGTTTTAATTAAAAATATACAGTTCTCCTATAAGCACCAATTATTATAAAACACGTGATGACGTCAGAACATCAACCTATCATTTCCGTACGTTACCTAGTAGTCTTTGTATCATGTAATATTCCACGGATTTCTTTTCTGTTTTTTTTTCTTGCCTTTTTGATATAGTTTACTCGGTTTGAGCCGGTCACTTATGTTAGTGTAACGGGCCTTTCTCTGGTGTCGGTGCTTTCAAGAACTCACCCAAGGCTGAAGCAGCTGGAATTTTCGACCGGCTGAAAGCACCCAGGAGGTTTAATTTTCAGTCATTAAATTTACTTTTCAGTCCTTTTTTTTATTTTAATTTTCCGTTACATAACAACTAATATTGTAATTGTATCCAACTTCATTTTTTAATACATGACTAGCTAAATTGTTCCCGTCAAACACTTTGAGTCTGTGACCAAAATTTCGTCGCCGTTCTGTGAAAAGTCACTAAGTCACCTTTTGGCTAAATTGAGTTTTTTACACCATTTTTTTCGAAATTTGCATAAAAATATTGTAACAAAACTCACTAAGTCCTATACATCATAAGTATGAAGTTAATCATCCCTGATTAATTACTGATCACTAGAATATTTCCAGCTAGCTCCATTCCATTATTTCAACTTTCCAGCCAGATAAACTGGAAAACAATCGTATAAATACGCCTGCACCATAGCATAATGATTATTATGAATTCGAATTTCGAGATAAAATGTATTAAAAATATAAAAGTATGAATATTATTTAATAAGCTAGAATATTAAAAAAAACTTTTTATAAATAAAATGCACTGTAAATTGCAAAATTAAAAATTGATTATAAAGCCTCTGTAACTACAATGATATTCGAGTAAAGAGTTGTTCAAGGACGTTTCGGAAGTTTCTTAGTAACAGCTTGTTCTTTAAATTTATATTTTCCGAATATTCCATCATATTTAATCATTTTCACGAAATGATCGATTCTAGACGGGAAGCCTTCAATTCACTCATCCTAAATCCGAAAACCCGATGTAAACCGTTTACGTTTACTACCCTAAAATTCTTCCAAAAAATTTCACTCTTATAGCCTAACCAAAATAGAACATTACGAGACGAAACGGTAAGAGCGAAAGTACATTAATAAATGATTCAACCATAATAGACGGTAACTCACGTTCGTTGAATTTCGTTAAAATTGAAATGTCATTTTTTCGTACGTTAGCTGCCATAAGAATCGTATTATTTAATGGAAGACGCCGTTGGTTAATTTTGTATTTTGGGTG
The DNA here is from genome assembly GCA_932526495.1 of Bombylius major. NCBI lineage: Eukaryota > Metazoa > Arthropoda > Insecta > Diptera > Bombyliidae > Bombylius > Bombylius major. The sequence continues at coordinate 28,470,882 of OW052045.1, read as the reverse complement.
AATCAATTAATTTGTATAGTTTCGAACGATAAAGTAATTACAGTTTTTTTTTTAAATTAATCGGTTTTTTTTATTCCTTATTTTTCTTTCCCTTCATTGATTTTTTATTGAATTTGGAATATTTTGGAGTATATATAAATCTATGATATTTTCCAAATTTTCTATAAGTTTTTTTTTATTTATTTTTCAAAAAAAAAATCACAATATTTAACAAAATTGAAAATAGTATTTCACACAGTATAAACTGAAAATGTATACAAAAGCAAACGTTTTGTTACGTTTTCATTGTGGGCAAAATGTCAAAATTACAGCACTTTTGCTTACGTTCGTTCAGTTTCTAACGTATCTTTATGTTCTATTTTGGTTAGGCTATTACCCACAAAGTTATTTAGTCAAGGGTTAGTTAGTGGATAAAAAGTATATAATAATTAAAATAATCTTCTACAAAGTTAGAAAAAATTATAAATCACTATGCTATACTATGGACATAGTAGATTATTAACTTTAAACGTTATTATCTCAAAACTACTATTAAGGACTTAGTGGCTTTGCACAGAATGGCGACGATTTGGTCACAAAGAGACTGTACATTTAAAAGCCATTTCTGGACGCATTGTGTTCATAATTTGTAAACGTTAAAATATAATATATAGCTTATTCCTTTTAGCGACTTTTTCGGACTATTATGGTTAGTTTTTCTTGTTTCTATGTTTCACACATCATGGTAAGTGGAATATATGTATGTATGGTAGGTATCTGAAAAGCTATATGGCCGAAATTTATTTTCGTTTTCATTCAAATTTATTAAACTTCAAACGGAAATGTTACCGTTTGTAGTTCATAATTGTATCTCTTCGTAGTAACGATGAAATCATCTGTTGCGACAGCAAATAGCCCCCTTTATTTTTTTTTAGATATTTTCGTACGCCGCTGTATTATTACAGACGGCTGTACACATAATTTTTAAAATACTTAAATTGTACATTTATTGGAATTTTTCATCTTAAATTTCCAATAAATGAACTGTAATTTTCAATTCCGTTGCCCACGCGCAACATCAAATTTAATCTTGCTTTGTTCAAGAATTGAACAAAGATTTTCCTACTAATCACATGGATTAAGTAAAATCACGCCACTTCGAGAATAATCCCATGTACTTAATACAAATACATGAGATTATTCCATGTTTTTCTCGAATATAATCTTGTACAAATTTTCTATTTTTTTTCTCTATTTGTCTCCACTATGCTAAATATTATGAACTTCAGTGTATTTGTCTATATGCAAATACACTATTTAAATTTCTCACACAACATTTGATTTATTCTCGTATAAATCAATGTGTATGAATAATCAATAATACCATGTGATCCACATAATTACATTATATGACCTATTTACCTAAAGTAAATAGCATAATGTAATACCCATCTTCAAATGCACACACACCATGTCAACTTCCATAATCATAATACTCGTATACATTATTCACATAATAATGTATCGAATAATCTGGAATTTGTGCATATTGATGATTGATGTACTCGCGCATTGTATTGTGTATCATATATATATTGACAATGTGTTAATTCTACCGCGCATTTAGGTACCAATACTAAATAAATTTTTTCGGCTAACGATTGGTACACGTAATTGATGTGTAAGAAAAAAAAAAAATCGTCTCATATACATGGGCTCTTTGTACTTGTTTTTTGGGTTTTACTAACTCACTCTTGATCAGAATTTGAGGGAGTCGAGTATGAGCATTGATTCTGTTTAGTCACGATGCACTTGGACGTGATAAATAAATTAAGTTGTTTTCCGATTATATTACCGGCGTGGTTATACAAATTTTCTCTAGTAAAGAAAAAAAAAAAAAAACAAAGTATTAAAGATTGATAAATTTTTGGTTTGTTTTCGAAGATAACTGATAACTTTTTTTGGACTCTAAATAAATGATATCAAGTATAAATTGGATTTTCTTTTTCATCAAAAAAAAAAAAAAAGATATTGGTGTGTTTGTGAGAAGTGAAATTCTTTTTTCAGAAAAAAAATATATTAACATGCATATGAAATAAAATTACGTTTTTTAGCATATGTTAAAATGTGCTGTTTGTGAATCGTAAAAATATTATAAAACAAGAAAAAAAAAAAAGTTTTTTGATTTAAAAATAGTTAAACTGGAATAAAGGACTAAAGCATGAAGGAAAAAAAAAAAAAGGCGATTAAACTAGTTTGAAATTCATATTCAGATAAAACAAACGAAGAAAAGAAAAGAAAAATCAATATACATAAAACCCGGGATTATTATTCAAAATTTAATAGTTATTTATCATAGGTATATATAAAAAAAAAGAAAAAAAGAAAAAAAAAGTAAATTCTGAAGTAGGAAGAATCAAGAAGTCAAAAACATGTTGAGTAAACACAGGGTGATTCGTTTTCTTAGTGAAGGTTTTCTTTTCTTTCTTTTTTTTCAAATTATTATTCAAGACTGTTTATCCAGTGATATATGGAATCAACAAGAATATTTAAATTTTGTAAAAAGAAAAAAAAAAGGAAACTGATGTGATTCATTAGTATCTAATACATGTAGCTATATTTAAAATAGTCAAAAATTCACTTTCATGTGTGTAACTTTTGTAAATTGGGAATTAGATATCATTTTGTGAAATTTAACAAAAAAAAAAAAAAAAAAAAAAAAAAAAAAAAAAAACAAAAGGAAATATTAAATAAATTTCGATAATACTTGAAAAGCTGAAAGTGGATGCAGCAATTTACAGAGGAACGTGCTCACTCGGAATTGCCCCGTGGGCTTAAGTAAAGGCGTAAATTCAAGTAAGGCTAGAATATAAGAAGAAAATTTAGAAAAAAAAAGGAAAATATGTAAATTTGAAAAAAAAAGGTATTGATTAGGTTTAGGTAAACTTCTTTTGTACCATACTTTTTGAAATCTTTTTATTAAATTTTTGTCAAAATTAGTAAATGATTATTACATTAGTACATATAAATTGAACTGTATCATTAGACTTTTCTAGTTAAATATTATTATCTATTAGTGTGGGCCCATAAAGTAAATATATTAATATAATAATTTTGTAAAATTAATTGAATTTTTGATATTACCATTATTCAAAAAAAAAAAAAAAAAGAAAAAAAAAAGGAAATCACATGACTCTAATAGGAACAAGAAATATTAAGATTTTTAATTTTGTATGTTAGAAAAAAAAAAAAAAAAAAAAAAAGGAAAGAGAGAAACAAAAAATATTTAAGAGCTGTAATGAAAAAGAAAGAAAAAAAATGAAACAACATAAACGAGGCAAATCATGAAAGAATATAAATAAAGGATTCTAACTACCAAAAACCAAAATCATGTGTTAAATTTATTTATTGGGTTGTTGTGGTTGGAGGACGTTGACGAAGACACGTGGAGCTACGAGTACGCAGTCCCTGCTGGCTTTTAAGTGGTAGGTTCCTCTAACCATATATATTTGAATCTTTCCCGGTTCCTTGTGATTAAAAATATTTTTTTTTGTGGGTAATTTTTTTTTGCTTTCTTCTGTCAGAAGTCTGTACGGAAGTCGCCGGTCCTTTTTATGTTAGTGTAACGGACCCCCTTCCGAAATGGTGTATCCAAAGAACCCACCCCGGCTGAAGCAGCTGGAAAATTGACCGGCTGGGTACACCAGGAGGTACATTTTCAGACAATTTAAATTTATATTTTTTCATTAAAATAAAAATTCAGTTTCATTCTGAAACTGAATTTTCCGTTACGTAACATATGGCGCCCAACGTAGGCACAGTCCATCTTGTGTCTTCCCAACTTTAATTTGCCCTTAAGGCATTCCTTTTCTTTAGTAAATCAGCTTCCCCGGTAACATGGAGATTTTCTGTTTGATGGCCACATCGAACAGGAAACCTACCATCCCACGCGTCCTTTCAGATCACCCCAATAACCCGGTATTCAAATTTAATTGTTTACATTTCATGCGCGATATTTTCTTTCTTGTGTTATAAAATTCTTGCGTTCAGTGTCGTAAGTCCGTAATTTTTGGGTCGGTGAAAATCCCGAAATTACGTTGCGACGGCACTGACAAATTTTAGTAGATTCAGCGTATAAAAGTAATTCTAATTTCGATTACTTTCTAATGAATTTTGTAATTGATGTTGCATTTTTTTTTCGGTCTGAATTTTTATTCGGGTTTCAATAGTTATATCTTTTGGTAATTTCAAATTACATTTTGCCTACTGGTATTTAAAGTTTAATTTACGGTTCAAGAAATATATGCTTGAATGTCATGGACGATTGTCAGGACGATTTTGGGTGTGCAAGATCGTAGCCTTTGCTCGCCATGTACATTCAGCATATCGTTTTGTTATATTCAGACTTGTTAATTTATCTTTTATGCACTGAACCTCCGACGTTTGTCACGGATTTTGGGGTCACACACCCGAAATGTCGTTTGCACGCGGTTGTGTTTTGTTGTATACTCATGTTTATTAATATGAACCATGTTTTTTTTTGAGAATTTGAAATGTTTTGTAAAGGCAATCTATTTCGCGTGATTATGCACATGGAGTTCACTTATGTTTTAGGTTTTATTGAAATATACATCGGTGATACCTCAAATGCATAATTAATATGAGATTTAATTCGATTAATTTTTGAATACTTTCCGTATTGACTTTTGGATTGAAAGATGAAGTTTCGCTCGCGTGTTCATGCACTCGCGGTTCTCGTTTCGTAAAATTTCGTTTTGTATGAAAATCACTCATACTTTAGGTTTAAGAATTTCGGTTTAGTAAATAAGAAAATTTAAAGTTTTATAAAAAGTTTTTGATTAAGAAATTTGAGATTTGTCCCTGGTTCGGTATATTTTATGATTTACGCCGTTTGTCAGAACGTTTCTGGTACATCCGGGATCGTCTTCTTTGCACGGGTACGTCGTCTTATATACCACGTGTGGTTTATTGTGTTCTTGATTCGCTTGTACTCTTGATGTGTGGAGAGACTACGCGTTTGTCAGAACGATTTTGTAAATTCAGGATCGCATCTTTGCACGAGTAGCTCTTTTCTACAATACATCTTGAGATAATCGGACCAAGTTGTGTGTTTGAATGGTGGTAACATGTAAAACGGATTACACCGTTTGTCAGAACGATTACTGGCATACACCGGATCGTCTTCTTTGCACGGGTAATTTCTTTTCATGTGCACCATGTTTTTTTTGTTAGTGTAAACTCGAGAATTTTTACGTTCAGTTGCATTGAAATCACGCGTAGTGTTGATTAAATTTCATACTGAATCTTTCTTCCAAAGTGGTCCCTTTTGGACTTTATTGGTAAATTCACAATCTGACTTTGAACCTTTGGTTTATTGATAGAGGAAACCTATGGTTTGGTCCATTTTTGGTAGGATGGAAAGTCGTCTATTTTGACGCCTCTCTGCCCTCGTTGAGGTTCTCCAGGCCACAACACCTAAATAAATATTATAAAAGCTAAATTTTTATTGCATGATGTAAATATTTTTGAATTTTTTTTGTAAAAAAATATTTTGATTTTTTTGATAGAAATATTTCGATTTTCTTTTGTTTAATTTTGATGAAAAAAAAGGAAAAAAAAATATATATATATATTTTGATTTTTTTTGTTATCTTTGATACAAAGATATTCAGATTTTTTTTGATTTTTTTTATAAACAGATATTTTGATTTTCGTTAGATTTATTTTTTTTATAAAGGGATGTTTCGATTTTTTTTATGAAAAATGTTATGCTTTTCTTTGTAAAAAGAGATATCTTGATTTTTTTTGAATTCTTTTGGTGGAAATGTTTTAATTTTGTTAATGATAATATTTTTGATTTTTTTTTGAATTTTGATATTTTGATTTTTTTTTTGAATTTTTGTTGAAAAAAATAACAAAGATTTGTTTTTCTTTTCTTTTCTTCTTTTGCACCGACTTGTGAATGAACGGTATAATAAACAAATTTATCCGCTTTCGCGTTTTAAAAAGTTTTATAAATAAAATTGTTTTTTTAATATACTCATCTTCGTGGTGAATCTTTAAGTTTTTTTTCTTTTCTTGAAATTTTTTTATTTGGATCTGTGTCAAGGCGCAGATCTTTTAACACCAGATGGTTATATCGCTGGTCTCGCGTGGCTGTGTTTCACGTTGAGCCCCGACTTAAAAAAAAAAAAAAAAATTAAAAATAAAAATAAAAATAAATATATTTTTTTTTTCATATAGATATCATTGAAAAAAAAAAAAAAAAAAAAACAATTTTTTTGATTTTTTTTGTAAAGTAAATTCTTTTTGATCTATCTTGAACTTTCTTTCCTGGTTTTGTTGCATTCACTCGGACGTGACATTTTTGTGCACAAGGTATAGAAATCATCATCGCGAAATAGAATTTTTTTTATTTTTTGGATTTTGGTCGATATGTGTGTGTGGACTTATTTCCCTATTCTTTTGTTCAGCCCGGCTTGCCCACGTGTTCCGGCATGGAGACTCATCTCAGGGTGTGGACGAGCCCCACGTTGTTGTATTTAGGCAACCCAGACCAATATACCTTTCTGGTCAAATAATCACCTAGTGGGACTTTAATTAGTTGTCTTATGGATCAATGTCCTTTACGGACTGTATCTTTTCGCTGCCGTGTTCCAACCTTTTCCACTTCGACAGGTTCGTGGAAAAGTTTGTTTTGTTGCGACAGCAAATAGCCCCCTTTATTTTTTTTTAGATATTTTCGTACGCCGCTGTATTATTACAGACGGCTGTACACATAATTTTTAAAATACTTAAATTGTACATTTATTGGAATTTTTCATCTTAAATTTCCAATAAATGAACTGTAATTTTCAATTCCGTTGCCCACGCGCAACATCAAATTTAATCTTGCTTTGTTCAAGAATTGAACAAAGATTTTCCTACTAATCACATGGATTAAGTAAAATCACGCCACTTCGAGAATAATCCCATGTACTTAATACAAATACATGAGATTATTCCATGTTTTTCTCGAATATAATCTTGTACAAATTTTCTATTTTTTTTCTCTATTTGTCTCCACTATGCTAAATATTATGAACTTCAGTGTATTTGTCTATATGCAAATACACTATTTAAATTTCTCACACAACATTTGATTTATTCTCGTATAAATCAATGTGTATGAATAATCAATAATACCATGTGATCCACATAATTACATTATATGACCTATTTACCTAAAGTAAATAGCATAATGTAATACCCATCTTCAAATGCACACACACCATGTCAACTTCCATAATCATAATACTCGTATACATTATTCACATAATAATGTATCGAATAATCTGGAATTTGTGCATATTGATGATTGATGTACTCGCGCATTGTATTGTGTATCATATATATATTGACAATGTGTTAATTCTACCGCGCATTTAGGTACCAATACTAAATAAATTTTTTCGGCTAACGATTGGTACACGTAATTGATGTGTAAGAAAAAAAAAATCGTCTCATATACATGGGCTCTTTGTACTTGTTTTTTGGGTTTTACTAACTCACTCTTGATCAGAATTTGAGGGAGTCGAGTATGAGCATTGATTCTGTTTAGTCACGATGCACTTGGACGTGATAAATAAATTAAGTTGTTTTCCGATTATATTACCGGCGTGGTTATACAAATTTTCTCTAGTAAAGAAAAAAAAAAAAAAAACAAAGTATTAAAGATTGATAAATTTTTGGTTTGTTTTCGAAGATAACTGATAACTTTTTTTGGACTCTAAATAAATGATATCAAGTATAAATTGGATTTTCTTTTTCATCAAAAAAAAAAAAAAGATATTGGTGTGTTTGTGAGAAGTGAAATTCTTTTTTCAGAAAAAAAATATATTAACATGCATATGAAATAAAATTACGTTTTTTAGCATATGTTAAAATGTGCTGTTTGTGAATCGTAAAAATATTATAAAACAAGAAAAAAAAAAAGTTTTTTGATTTAAAAATAGTTAAACTGGAATAAAGGACTAAAGCATGAAGGAAAAAAAAAAAGGCGATTAAACTAGTTTGAAATTCATATTCAGATAAAACAAACGAAGAAAAGAAAAGAAAAATCAATATACATAAAACCCGGGATTATTATTCAAAATTTAATAGTTATTTATCATAGGTATATATAAAAAAAAAGAAAAAAAGAAAAAAAAAGTAAATTCTGAAGTAGGAAGAATCAAGAAGTCAAAAACATGTTGAGTAAACACAGGGTGATTCGTTTTCTTAGTGAAGGTTTTCTTTTCTTTCTTTTTTTTTCAAATTATTATTCAAGACTGTTTATCCAGTGATATATGGAATCAACAAGAATATTTAAATTTTGTAAAAAGAAAAAAAAAAGGAAACTGATGTGATTCATTAGTATCTAATACATGTAGCTATATTTAAAATAGTCAAAAATTCACTTTCATGTGTGTAACTTTTGTAAATTGGGAATTAGATATCATTTTGTGAAATTTAACAAAAAAAAAAAAAAAAAAAAAAAAAAAAAAAAACAAAAGGAAATATTAAATAAATTTCGATAATACTTGAAAAGCTGAAAGTGGATGCAGCAATTTACAGAGGAACGTGCTCACTCGGAATTGCCCCGTGGGCTTAAGTAAAGGCGTAAATTCAAGTAAGGCTAGAATATAAGAAGAAAATTTAGAAAAAAAAAGGAAAATATGTAAATTTGAAAAAAAAAGGTATTGATTAGGTTTAGGTAAACTTCTTTTGTACCATACTTTTTGAAATCTTTTTATTAAATTTTTGTCAAAATTAGTAAATGATTATTACATTAGTACATATAAATTGAACTGTATCATTAGACTTTTCTAGTTAAATATTATTATCTATTAGTGTGGGCCCATAAAGTAAATATATTAATATAATAATTTTGTAAAATTAATTGAATTTTTGATATTACCATTATTCAAAAAAAAAAAAAAAAGAAAAAAAAAAGGAAATCACATGACTCTAATAGGAACAAGAAATATTAAGATTTTTAATTTTGTATGTTAGAAAAAAAAAAAAAAAAAAAAAAAGGAAAGAGAGAAACAAAAAATATTTAAGAGCTGTAATGAAAAAGAAAGAAAAAAAATGAAACAACATAAACGAGGCAAATCATGAAAGAATATAAATAAAGGATTCTAACTACCAAAAACCAAAATCATGTGTTAAATTTATTTATTGGGTTGTTGTGGTTGGAGGACGTTGACGAAGACACGTGGAGCTACGAGTACGCAGTCCCTGCTGGCTTTTAAGTGGTAGGTTCCTCTAACCATATATATTTGAATCTTTCCCGGTTCCTTGTGATTAAAAATATTTTTTTTTGTGGGTAATTTTTTTTTGCTTTCTTCTGTCAGAAGTCTGTACGGAAGTCGCCGGTCCTTTTTATGTTAGTGTAACGGACCCCCTTCCGAAATGGTGTATCCAAAGAACCCACCCCGGCTGAAGCAGCTGGAAAATTGACCGGCTGGGTACACCAGGAGGTACATTTTCAGACAATTTAAATTTATATTTTTCATTAAAATAAAAATTCAGTTTCATTCTGAAACTGAATTTTCCGTTACGTAACACATCGTATCACGTGAATCTCAGAATACCATTCTTGAATCGAAGTGATCACTACTTACGCTTCTTATCACAAGTGATGCGCACCTCAGAATAAGGGTCATTGTATTATAGAATTTAAAATGTCAAAACATAAAAGTGTGCAAGTCATCGAAAACGAAAAGTTAAAAAAAAGATTTAGCTCTTCTCCAAACATTCTCTCTAATCGATATAAATCACCAATAAACAGTTCAACTGAAAATTTAAGCAATTTTGTACAGAATTGGACATTTTGGTACAACATTACAAGAAATACAATTTCAGATCTTGTAGAATTTTTACGACAAAATGGTTATCCAAATCTACCTACCGAAAGTAGAACCTTGTATAGAACTCCAAATACTAGAACAGTTGCACCTATTTATCCTGTATTGCCACATTTAAATCAAAAATGAACTGAACTATTTTCTCGAAATACACTATAAAAGTGAAATTCTATTAGTTATGCAACCAGATATTAATGTTGACGGTCTTCTTTTGTACTGCAGCAGCAAAAATGTTCTTTATTTATGAAAATTTACATTTTATATAGCTGCTAACCATATTTCCTTGATATATCATTATATAGCTGAAATTATTTTAGTTGAAGGTTCATTGCGCATGTTTTACATGTCGTAGTGATCTTCTCGTGTATACATATACGAAAGAAGAAATCTGTTTGTTAGAATTCACAACAACAAAAATGCATGTGTGTAAGTATCTTTTCTTCTGCGCATGCCAACGTAGTACAATATGAAACTTCAACTCTTTTGGGACAAGCTATATCAATATTTTTACAATGATATTATCAAGATATCAATAATCTAAAAAAAAATCATTTGATAACCAATATCGATAATTTGCTAATTGTAAGACTTGAACATCCCTACTCATCACCTGTAGAAGAATTATACATTGATATGGTGGAGCAATTCAATCTCGACTATTTGCATTGTGTTTGTTTAGACTTTATGAAAAGGTTAATGTACATATGTTATATGTGGACATATGCCATTTATTTCTACACGAAAAAATTTTGTATAGAGTGACGTATAATATTTGGAGAAACGTAAATTAAATTTAAATTTGAAGTTAGTTTGTCATTTTGTTTTTTTTTATTTGTGTCATGTCACATTTTTTCAATTCATTTACATTTCATTTATTGTTTTTAATGGTGCGTATTGATTATTATTATTATTATTATTATTATTATTATTATTATTATTATTATTATTATTATTATTATTTTTAGTAAAATGGATAACAAATCGGCAAGTGTATTGATGATGTGCATTGCATATTTATTTGCCGAAAATGAAGATTCTAAAATTAAACGTAAACGTTTAATGAGAGTAAATCCATACCTCATGGATAGAAATATAAAAGGAAGATTTTTTAAAGATGTAAGTTGTAATTTTATGACAATATTGTTCTATTAATTGCTATTTATTTATTGCAGTTTAAAGATTTAAAATAACAAGATAAATTTTTCTTTGAGAATTTTCACATCGAAGCTGATACGTTTAACTGTGTTTTTGCTTTGTTGGAATCATATCTAATTCCTAAACGCAAAACAAGGCCTTTGGATAAACTAATTCTACAACAAAAATTTGCTGTAGTTCTTGAGTAATATATATGAAATTAGTAAAATAGCGGCACGTTTGATTTTCTATTTTTTTATTTTCAATATTTTGCATCTGGTTCGTTGCAAAGACATATGGCATCAATTTACAGAATAAGTAAGCAACACCTTGGTGTTATTATTGATGAAGTCTGTGATGCTATTTTTCAAGTTTTCAAATCAACAATTCCACCATTGAGTAAGGAAAAATTTATTAAATGTGCTAATGACTTTAATACATATTTGCAATTCCCCAATTGTATTGGAGCTATTGATGGTAAGCATGTTGCCTTGAAAGCTCCTCCTAAATCTGGAAGTTTATTTTATAACTAGAAGGTAAATGATGTTTGATTTATGAAAATATGATTTCACATTGGTCATAATATTTTAATTTAATTTTAGGGCTTCCATTCTCTTCTTTTATTAGCTGTTTCTGATGCAAATTACAAATTCACATACATTGATATTGGGGCGTATTGAAGTGAAGGCGACGCGAGTGTGTTTTCTACATCTCAATTTGGTCAAGATATTGTTAATGATAGAATGGATTTTTCTGAAGATTCCACTATTAATGGAACTAAATTGCCATTCTATTTCATTGGTGATGATGCGTTTCCGCTATGTAAGAGATTAATGAAACCATTTGGTGGAAAAACTAAGCTAACAGAAGAAGAAATTATTTTCAACTACAGGTTGAGTAGAGCCAGAAGATGTGTTGAAAATGCATTTGGTATTTTATGTTCGAAGTGGCTCCGTTTGAAAAGAACAATGTTCTGCTCGCCAGATAGGGCACAAAAAATTGTCATGGCTTGTTTTTTGCTTCATAACTATTTAATTGTAAATAAAAAAATGAGTTATTGCCCACCAAATTTTGCAGATCATATTGATACAAATGGCAAAGTTATTGAAGGGGAATGGAGAAAAAATGTCTTAGAAATTGATGGTTCTCTATATGGAAATTTTATAGCACACTCAAAAGGAAGGCAAGCTGATATTGCAAAGGATATTCGTCATCAAATTAAAAAATATTTAAATTCACAAATTGTATCCGTATCGTGGCAAAAAGATGCTGTATATATAAAATAAGACACACTTTTCATTTTGGAATGCAACTACTGTTAATAAAATAAAAATAAATGAAAATATAATTTTGGTTGATATAATTATGTTAATATTATTATTTTTTCACACATTCTTTTATTTTATTATAGACTAACGAAATTATTTCAAAATTTGTTTTTTCAACTACTTCCTCTGGTAATTTTTGTAGCATCCTGTCCAGATTAGCTAGAATGCTGTAATGAACTAGTGTTGATTTTGGTGAATTTTCATTATTGCTTTGCATAGCCATAAATTTTTCAATACATAGCATAGCGGCTCTAGACGAATTTGATTGTTCGGATATTCCGGAAGAAGATGTTGGTGTTCGTTTAGTCTGTTTGTGAAGTATTAAAATACAATTTAGTTATATATACATGCATTGTGTTTACCAATTATATATTTATTTATAATATATACTTACATACGAATAATTAGAAACTTTCTGACTAACTAATTCATTAGCTGGACAGGAGCTATCACTACACGATAGCTGTACGTCATTATTTTGATTGGTAGTAATTGTCCTATAAATATGAAGAAAATTTTTAGAAAATTTTTTAACTAGAAAAAAAATGCAATACGTACTTTCTATTCTTTGAAACGTTTGGTAGAAATGACAAATCATTTGCAAACTCCAAATCTCCAGCAATGTTATCGTCAAATACAGGGGTTTCAATGATGTTACCTCCTGCATCTCCTGATTTTTGTTTTTTATTTGTTTTAGTTCTGTATCTCATGCTGTCTTGAAGAGATGACCACACAGCTTTACATTCTGAAACTAACAAATAAATTAGAATATGAATTTTTATTTAGAAAATACATTTAATAGGATTTAAGAAAAAAATTAAACTTACTTGACTTTCCTAACTTCTCACTAATATTTTTCCATGCGCTATTAATCGCATCTAACCTTGAATGTAAAGGATTTGCTAAGTCCCAGATAACTGCATGGTCTTTAATTTCTGCCGCTAAATTATGTTTTTCTTTATTGTTGAAAGTATTTCTTTTAACTCGCTTTCTACAAAAAAAAATTTACATTATAATTATGCAACTTTTATTAAAAATGGCTACCCTTTTGATAACCATATTCAATTTTGATATTTACTTTATTATTTGTTGTGCAGAAAATCCTGAAATGCTGTTATCATCATTTTTTTTATTAGTGATTGAATAATCTTCATTAAATTCATTGATTGAACATTCTTCAAACACATCTTCAAACAAATTGTCCATTTTTATAAAAAAAAATTTTTCACTTTTCTTAAATTTTTATTATTTTAAAAACAATGTTTTATTTTTATATAAAATTGATAAATACAGCCATCACTTATACAAGCAACAGACAGTCACATCAATACTGAAGGTGACACGAACAAAATAAAAAGTAAAGCGTTCTGAAAAGTAAGAATGGAAAGGCAAACATCTAAAGCGTAACTGAAAAACTTAAATATGTATATTATAATTTATGTCTACACATAAATTTCATTAATTTTCAGACCAAAAATAACTAAAAGTTTTATGGTTTTATAGTTTTTTATTAGGGCCAATATTTGGATACCTAATCGGATATTAATTCAAGAAAATTTCTGATTGATAAAACGTTCTCATTCATAAACATCATTTTTTTTTGTTTTTTTTTTGGATTGATCATTAAAAATTGTACATATATTGAATTAACATAAAAACTCTTCACTAATTATGTTTTTGTTTATTTATTTATTTGATTATTTTTAAGGGTCCATCAACACAAAACAAGAAGAAAAGAGGTTATATTGGACCCTAGTTTGTGACAAAATATTCTTGAAGTACATATATTATTATATATTTTATGTTATCTAGTTATACATATTATCGTATTATCGGATATTGTACTATTATATTATTAAGTTATATCTATAATACATATTATTATTATGATCTATATTTTTATATCTATATTAATTAGAGATAAATTTGGTATTGCAGGTTGTAGCTAGTTTTTTTTTTTTTTTTTTGAGAAAAATTGTCTTTTATATTTATTTATTTGTTTATTTATTATTATTATTTTTTTTTTTTTTCATATTTGGTGAAAAATTTTAATAGCCTTAAGGAAACTTATTATTTTATCATAGTCTTTTTTTGAGTCTTTTTTAAGTATGTTTATGTTATCAATTTCAAGTAGGTTTTTTTTGTTTTTGATATTTTTTGCAGTTATTAAAGATATGATTTACATCGATTGTACAGTTGCATATATCGCACACGGGTATATCTTTTTTTTCTAGTAGGAATTTATGTGTATATAGGGTGTGGCCTAATCTTAATCTAGTGATTACTATTGATTCCTTTCTTGGTAGTGTTTTAAGGGCGAGCCATGGTTTTGTGTTTTCTTTAATCATTCTTAGTTTATTTGGTTCTTTCAGATTCTGCCATTCTAGGTTCCACTTATCATAGATATTTTTGTTGACTATTTTTTTAAGGTCTTTGTAAAAGGGTTTGAAATGGTCGTCGTAGTTGGATTTTATTGCAGCTTTCGCATAGGTATCTACGATTTCATTTTCTTTTATACCACAATGACTAGGAAGCCAGAGGAATATAATTCTCTTAGTATTATTACAAGATGCAAGAGATTCATTTATTGCTATAGCAATTGGATGGGTAGGGTATATTTTTATTATTCCTTGTATGGCACTCAGTGAATCACTACAGATAAGGATGTTTTTATTGGGTATTTTTTGTGCATATTCGATAGCTTTGTAGATAGCATATAGTTCTGCACTATATATGCTTGAATGATCATGAAGTCGGAATTTTTCTACATGTTTTCCAGATATAAATGCGCATCCGGTTTTGTCTCCCTGTAAGGAGCCGTCCGTAAAGATTTTTGTGTATTCTCGATATTGTTCATAGATTTTTTGGTTGTAAAGTGTTTTGTAGATTTTATTGTTAGTTGATTCTTTTTTAAATTTAGTTAATTCTAGATCTATTTCGACCGGTCGATTTAACCATGGGGCAGAGTTTTGATATTTAGTTGTATCATAATCTATTTCAGTCGGGATATTGTATTTCTCAGCAGTGGTTAGAAGGCGTGTAAATAGAGGTTGTATGTTATTGTTTTTTGTTTTGTATTTTTGGTTAAGGGTTTTATTATATAATTTTTTATAAAGAGGGTGGTATTTACACGAAAATATTTTAAGTAGGTAGTTTATTGATTGTTTTTCTTTTCTATATTTTAGTGGAAGCTGATTTGCTTCTACGTATATGCTTTTAAGCGGACTTGTACGTAGAGCTCCTATACTTATATTAATTCCAGTGTTCTGAATAGTTTCAAGTGATTTGAGTAATGTTTTGTTTGCGGATTGGTATATGCAAGAGGCGTAGTCAATTACTGGTAGGACGACTTGATTTAGCAATTTGAGTAATAGATCTCGGTCGGAGCCGTATTTAGTACTAGATAACATTTTCAAGATATTCATATTACGAAAACTTTTTGTTTTAATTTCAGAGATATGAGATTTCCATTTTAGTTTTTTATCAAAGATTACACCTAGGTATTTGTAGTTATCAGTATATTGTATTATTTCATTATTTAGAAAGATTTTTGGTTTGTATGTTATTTTATATCTTCTTGTGAAGAGAATTATTTTTGACTTTTGAGTGGAGAATTTCATACCTAATTTATCAGATAGATTTTGGATGTCATTGACAGATTGTTGTAAGTATGTTTCTATTTTTGTTATATTTTTATTACTTGTATATATAACGAGATCATCTGCATACATTACCGATTTTAAGGGATATTTTATTGAAGTTAGGATTTTGTTAATAGCAATATTGAAGAGGCTTACACTTAACACAGATCCTTGTGGTAAACCATTTTCCATATGTTTTTCGGAGGATTGTGTATTGCCTATTTGTACCTGAAAAGAACGGTTATTTAAAAAGTTTTGAATGAATAATACCAAATTTCCCTTTAGACCTATGTGTAAAAGTTCTTGAACAACGTCTCTTCTCCAGATCCTATCGTACGCCTTTTCCAAATCAAAGAAAATGGCGGCGAGAGGTCGTTTTTTTATAAATGATTCCATAATGTCTGACTCAAGAGTTGCTAGAGCATCAATTGTACTTCTCTGTTTTCTGAAGCCAAACTGCAAATTGCTAAGTTTACAATTTCGTTCCAGAAACCAGGTGAGCCTTTTATTTACCATTCGTTCAAGCACTTTGCAGAGGCAGCTTGTAAGGGAAATTGGTCTGTAGTGTTCAGCTATTTTAGGATCTTTTTTAGGTTTAAGTATGGGGATTAGCAAGGCTTTTTTCCATGCTGTAGGGAAAATGTTTTTAGTCCAAATAATGTTATAGAAATCAAGAAGGTTCGCTTTCCATTTAGGTGTAAGATATTTTAACATATCATAATGAATAAGGTCAGGGCCAGGAGATGATCCTTTACATTCTGCCAGGCATGTTGTTAGTTCTGTTAATGTAAATGGTTTGTTATAAAAGGATATGCTATCTTGTGGAATAAAGATTTCTTGGTTTTCAATTTTATTTTTCATGGTTTTGAAACTAGGGGAGTATATATCTGAACTATTTATTTTTGAGAATTGGTCTGCTAGTGTTTCACATATTTCAGTTTGATTGGTTAGAATTTTGTTTTCGTGTATTAGGGTTGTTATTGAATTTAAAGTAGTTTTTCCATGTAAATTTTTAATTTTTTTATATACATTTGAAATAGGTGTTTTTGAGTTTATAGTACTAATATATTCTTCAAAGCTTTTACGTTTGTAAAATCTTATTAGTTTTCTTGATTTATATCTTGCGATGTGAAAGTTTTTAAGGTCGGAAAGATTCATTGATTTTTTATATTTGTTGAAATGTTTTTTTCTTTCTCTAATAGCAGCTGCTATTTCCTTATTCCACCATGGCACACATTTCTTTCTAATATCTACGTTACAGATTGGGATGCTGGAATCGGCAGCATAAATTATTGTATTTGAAATGTATTTTTCATATTCATCTATATTTTTAAAATTTATTAATGTATTTTTTGTGTTAAGTATTTGCATGTATTTAGGCCAGTTAGCTTTTTTTATTAGATGTGTTTTTCTTCGTTGATTAATTTGGTTAGTGCATGTTAGAGGTATTATTATAGGAAAGTGGTCGCTGTTATGCAGGTCGTTATCTACATACCATTCGAAATGTGGTTGTAGCGTGGGAGATATTATTGTTAGGTCTATAGAGCTGTATGATTTGTGTCTCAGATTAAAGTGGGTTGGGCTACCATTGTTTAGGATTATAAGTTTGTGGTCATTGATTATATTTTCAATTATTTTACCCCTATTATCAAGTTTTTTTGAGCCCCATAACGGGTTATGGGAGTTGAAATCTCCAACTATCATGTAAGGTTTGTCGAAATTTGAAATAATTTGGGATATATTCGAGTATGAAATGTTTTGGTCGGGAGGAAGATAGATGTTACAGAGAATAAATTCTATAGGGTAAAAGAGTTTTATTGCAACAACCTGAAGATCTGTTTTTAAATTTAATCTTTGGCAGCTGAAATTTTGATGAACAAAAGTAGTGACACCACCGTGTGCAATTGTGGTAGACTGTACATTGTAACAAAAAGCATTAAAATTTTTCACCTTTGGTATAAAGTTCTTTGCAAATTTTGTTTCTTGAAAACAGTATATGAAATAATTATATTTGTTCAAGAGTAGTTTAAATTCTTCAAAATGAGTAAAAAAGCCTGAACAATTCCATTGTACTATATTAAGGTTATTCATTAAGTGGATTCTAATTCCATATTTGATTCCAAGTCACTTTCACAATGATGATTTTTTTTCAAATTATTTTTTTTTTGATTTTTAGTTTTTCTTATTGTACGTTTATTTGTATTTCTAGGTAAAATGGTTACAGTTTTATTTGTTTTGCTACTACCTGCAATACTTACAATTTTACAAATATCATCTGGTAATATAAATGTATTTTTATCAGCAGATTGTTTTTCAGCTCCATTTTCATGTTGTTGTTTTATTTCGTTTGTATATGTATTCTGATTTTCTGGTGATGTAGTCTTCAAATTAGCTGTTTCATTTATGGGTGTTGTTTTGTTAGAGGTTTTTGTTGTCGTTGTTGTTTTTGCTACTGTTTCTGAGTAGGTTTTCAAATTAGCTGTTGGGTGTCTCATTTTATATCTACGAAATGCTTCTTTTGCATCAACTTTTTCTAAATATTTGATGTGCTGAATTTCGTTTGCTTTTATGAATACAGGGCATATTCTTGAAAAAGCGTTATGATTATCCTTGCAGTTTATGCATTTAGGGTCCATATTACATTTTTCTTCTCTCGATGCCAAGTGATATTCTTTGGCACAGTGTGGACATGTTTTTTTATTTTGGCATTTTTCTGTTGTATGTCCAAGCTTGAAGCAATTGTAGCACCTAAGTGGATTGGGGACATATGGTCTGATTGCAAATTTTTCATATCCACAGTAGATTTCTGTAGGTAGCTCACTAGTTAGAAAAGTTAAGAGGAGTAGTCCATTGTCTATTATTTGTCCTTCTGTTGTTTTTTTTTTTAGTTTTTTAATTGAGACAACTTTTTGGTGTTTAAGTTCATCTAGTAACTCTTCATCGCTAAGGTGTATTAGATCGCGGGAGTATATTAAACCTCTTGCATTGTTTAGTGTTGGATGCTCTTCAACTTCTACGTGGATTTCTGGAGTGAATTGGGTGATTTGGATTATTTTCTCTGCTTGTTGTTTGTTTTTGGTTTGTATAAGTAAATATCCAGCTGCAGTTTTTGTACATTTTAGAACTTTTCCGTTAGCTACGGTGTCAATTATACGGGCGATAAGAAAGGGAGAGACCTTTGTTAAAGTTTTATCAGTGTCTGTTCTTTTTATTAATAGAAATTTGGGTCCATCGGATTTATTTTTTAATGATTTTAAATTGTTTGTTTTAATATTATTAGGTAGAGTTTTATTTATGTTGGGAGGGTCATTACCCTCCATGTTTGGTTATATGTTGTTTAATGTTGGTTGGTGTTAGTAAAATTTTCACTAGAAATATTGATATTGTTGTTAATGATGTTATCACCACTATCTTTACTTTACATTGTTTTTTTTTTTTTTGTTTTTTTTTTTTTTTTATTTATTTTTTTTTTTTTTTTTTTTTTTTTTTTTTTTTTTTTTCACTGTTATATGATTTGTCTATGGATGTACTATTTAAATATATTGTGTCAATTGTATTATGTTAGTTTTATTAACTTAGGTAATCGTAGTTTGGGTCGGAAATGAAAGAAAAAAACACGTCTGTTCTCAACGATAAGAGAATTGAGACTGAATTATGTTTTTGTATTTGGACAATTTTTATTAAAAACAAAAAAAAGAAAAATTAAACATTCACAAAACATAAATTTTTCAAATAAAATAGAAAGTTTATTGCAGATTTTGATATTTCACAATTTCCATCCAAAATAAACATTTTCATAAGCTGAACTAAAAAATATAAAATCAGTTATAAAAATTTATTTCCGATGGAAAATATGAAATTGCACTTGAAATAATAATAATTTGTTTAATTATAATTTTTTTAATAATTTCATTTTCATTGAATATTGTCCTATTAATCTTAATTTGTGGTACGGTAATTTTTTTGATTCTCTCTTCGACAGGATTATTAAAAGAATTTATTAAAATATTTCTTAAATTTTTACCTAATAATTCATCGACAATATAAAATTTTGGTAGATAATTTACTGAAGATATTCTTCGTTTGAATTGTTTTTGTTTGTCCTGTAGAAATAAATTATATTATGTAATTTACCGAACAAAAAATTTATAAAAAATCAAAAACAGCTGTCATAATACAAATTTCCCTGTCATTACTAAATATCCCTGTCACTGGTACTTTTACTTTCTACAGACGACTACTGCGATACGAAATTTTAGACTATGTGACAAGAGAGGTGACAATTGTCTACAAGTGACGCGACTTCGCCGATAAGGGCCAATGACATATATGTATAATTTAAAAATATATATATTTTTTGTAATGAAAATGAAATTTAAAGTTTATGAGTCGTTAAACTACAAAGAAAGAAATGTATTTCTTATATGAAATTTTTTATTTCTATGAAAGACAAATATTTTGAAATTACTGTTTTTCATGTAATGTAAATAAAATTAATAAAATTTATAAGTTATTAAACTTTAATTTGATATCATTTTCAAAGCTTTTCTATCCACATTAGTAACCAACATAATATTATTCTAGAAAAGGTCACATATAGTGTGAGCATATGGGAATAATTTATGGGAGACATATGTATACCTTGAACTGAACTGAGTCGTTCAAAAGCCTAACAAATAAGGTCTCAACTTCGCGGTAAAAAGTCTGCTGTATCTGCCCAAAGTGTACCAATATTATTACATTGTGCCTGTCATATGTCAATATATGTCATTCCTGAATATTGGGTTCGGACAGTCTTTTAACGTTGCACTGTCACACTGTTTGACGGATTTACTTAAGAAATTGTATTAATTGCAATCGCTCTCTTTTAAATAAAGTTGTGGAAGAAGTAAGACTTCTTTTTTTATTTAATTAATGTACTTAATTTTTTTGCAGATTTTTAATTTTCAGGTTCCTTACACAATAGACAACAAAACATTAATTGTTGAAGTCCCTTCAAGGCGGGAATGTGTTATGGAATAAAAATAATCAAATTTTTGTATTTTTAAAAGAAAATAAATGTATATTTTTTCAATAATAAGAAATTTTTTGATTTTAGATATTTTTCAGTTTTTCTCCACCCTCTTTTTTAATGACATAATTTAACCTGTTTGGTATTGATTCTATTAGTTTATTAATTTGTTCCTGGCTTATATTATTCCACGCCTCAATAATTGCTTTTCGTAGATCGTTAAAATTTTTGACACTTCACTGGTGATTCACGGATCTTGATGTTAGTTTGTCGCCCAAAATCAGGAAAGTAGTCGCCCAAATTCACAAATTTTTCTCCTAAACATTTTAAGTTCAATATAAAGTACTTAAAATATGTAGGTTTAACTCTAGGGATAGGGACTATAGAGAGAGCGAAATCGTAGCTAAAAATTATATGCATTTGTGATTTTAAAACGCATTTATTCTTATTTAAAAAAAATAAATAAACATTAACATTTTAATCACATAACAAAAACAAAATATTACTAAAATAAAAAACCAAAAAAAAAAGGGTCATTTCAAATAATCAATAAAATTAACAATAAACAAAATGAAATTTGGTTCTATATAAATTTTTGTATTAATATAAAATACCTATTCCTATTATTCCATATTATATTCGACAAAATCAATAATATCATCATTTTCATTATTTATACTATATTTTCAAATTCATTTTCAATTTTTGTTTGTTCTGTGTTGTTACCAGTCATATTTAAAGGTAGGTCATTAAATGCGGGTCTTTTAAATGACACACCTAAGTCGAGATTTCATAACTTAATTTATTACTCTTCAGTTATAAAACAGTTCTACGTAGTGGTCTTACAAACATTTTGGTGCTTTAAATTCGAATCCAAACATAGGAAGTTCAAAATATGTTCCCATGCTATTTAATTACAAGAGAACATCTGTCTAACATTACCAAAAAATACCAGTTAAAATTTGCTAATTATTTGCTAAATCCTTTTTCTCAAAACTCAAATTATGATATTGATGAAAACCACCAAAATACAAGCAACTGTCAAAGATTAATTTGTGAAAAAATTAAACATGGATATTACGTATAGCATATTACAAAAATGACATCCAGTTATATGTAAAGTAAAAAAATTCAAAAAAGAAAAAAAATTATCAATTCAATGATTTTCAATGAATTTCATAAAATATGAAGTCTTCATCAAATTAAGTAATAAATTTATTATTTTTAGTGGTAATTAAATAAAGTGATAATTATTGAAAAATTGATGAATTTTTTATTGATACAATGCCAATGTGAAAATTCGTCATATTCACGTCCTTTTTTCTTTCAATGTAAGTATACAATACCGTTTAATAGTGACTGTCATTGTTATCGAAAATTGCAGCTCATAAAAGCATGTCTTAAGTTTTCGAGTTTATTTTGGATAATTCTATTACGGTTTTACCGACATCATGCGTAAAAGGTCATGAGGTAAATATGTATATTGTATTAAAACTGTATTGAAATATAATAACAAAAAAAAACTGTACATAAAAAGTCACCAAAAAAGGGCTACTGTATGACGTGTCCCTAGTTCAAAAAAAAATTATACATATACAATATGTATACATATATGTATGTACATATGTGCATATGTACATCTACACATTTCTACATGCAAAAAGTTAAGGAAGTTTTTCTACATAATGTTACATTTTGACTTCTTTTCAAAAAAATTCTATGATGCTGCAGTGAGAGCAAAAGAAATATTATAAGAAAAAATTAAGTTAACACTTCAGAGTCTTCAGACTACGAAAAATGCAAAGGAAAACTTCAATAATAAAAAGAAAACGTAAACAGCGCGAACGAACTGTGGCGCAGAATGAAAGCACCGGCGATGATAGTCCTGATGATGAGGATATTTTACCGACGATCGCTCCTTTGAAGTAGTTTATATCGTGTCATAATGAAGGCAAAATTGACAACGCCTGTACTCGTGCAACCAGTCGTGAAGTATGTTCTTTATCGAATCCTGGGGCGCGATTATGAAATTTCGTTATAAATAACGATAAAGTAAAATAAAGATAAAGTGAATAGAATAAAGTGGTATTACGAACTCTCTGCGTTATAGAGCTTTCGTGAGAGTATACCATTTTAATAATGTAAAAGCTTTCAATGACAATTTCAAATTGTATGTGACTGTGAAATGTCAATTATATACAAATTAGAAATACAGTGAAAAGTGAAAATAAGAAAATAATAATTAATAATAATTAATTTAAATAGGAGATAAAATAATATAAAATAAATGTAAGTATGTATTTGAAAATTTTTATTATTTTTTATTATTTGATATTTATTTTTTATTAACATTTCATTCTATTTTGCTTTCCTTTCATGATCTTGAACCCTTCAAATCATTAATTTTATTTTATAATCTTTTTTTTTTAATGTGCAAATATGTAATTGCTATCATAATACCCTTCCATGTTCAATTGCATTAATTTTTTTTTCTTCAGTTTATATTTCTAAAGTATCTGCTCTTTTTAGATTTCTTACCTAATTATTAAGGAAATTTGCAAACTAGCTGAAATTGATTTTCAGTATTTTCATTTCTTTTTAATTTCTACAGCATTAAACGTTTTAAAAACTCTTTTTTAATAAAAAAATAATAAATTATATTAAACAAATAAATTAAATAGTATAAAATGATATAAAATAAACGTAAGTACATATTTGAAAATTTTTATTATTTTTTATAATTTGTTATTTATTTTTTATTAACATTTATTAATTTTTTATTAATTCTTAATTAATTAAATTCTTAATTAATTCGTCACTATGGCAGATGAAGACAGATGTCTGCCCTTAAAATCTAGCAGTCAAAAATTGCCCGAATATCTCATATCTGCCACAAGTGTAATCAGTCAGACAAACATCTGTCCACGAAAATGGGCAGATATCTGCCAATTTGCCAGATCTCGTAGGAGCCCAGGTCCGGCTCTACCATAGGAGCGGCTGGAGCAATCGCTCCGGGCGCCAAAATTTAGGGGCGCTGAAAATAACTGCTCATTTATTTAAATTTTGTGTAATAATAACATAAAAGTTAACAATTTTTAAAGCTCACTAATTTAAATATATACGTACATATATACATATGTACATATGTATGTATTATGTATTATGTAATATGTATATGGGTCAATTCACGGAAAGTGGTCAATTTCATGTCCTTGTGCATTAATACAAGAAGAATTGAAATATTACAATGATTTTCAATTAAATACAATTGTTTAAATCTTTTATTTTTCGTTCAAATTTAATCTAAAATCAAATATTTTTTTTTTAAACGAAAAATTATCAACTTTACTGTTATTTGGTCATTACCGTGGCTGTCGCCACGGTAAATTTTGAAACACAAAAGCAAAATATAGTTATTTGTTTTAAAATAAAATGCTTCTAGAATTTTCTATTGATTGAGTAATGTCTGCGGATCTCATAAATCATGCCAAATTTCAAAATGAATGCATTGATGAGTTTATCTTACAATCTGTTTCTCTGTCTTCATATTATGCTAACGCTATACTTCTCTTAAATTTCTTTAAAATTTTTAAGAGATCAGAGATCGGGTAACAAGTACTTTTTATCATTACAGGCAGTCGAGCACGCATGAGTGCAAGACGGTTGAGTGCAAAAAATGGATAAGTGCAAGTAGTTTCGATGTCCCGTTTCTTTTCATATATATCTTAATGTAATTTTATACGCATGAGTGCAAAAACTGGATGAGTGCAAGAAGTTTTAAAGTCCTGAATCATAACTTTATATTAAATCAAAGACGGATAAGTGCAAACATTTTTTTTCTAGTAAAGTTTATTTAAACTGGTTTCAACTTATTCAAGTTTCAACAAGAATACATACTTCTGTCAAAGAAACGTAGTGAAAAGTGTCAAACTCATCATCACTATAATTATATGAATACGAAAACACCGTTTTGACATTATGTTTTTGACAATTCACAATTTAAATAATTTTAACGTATGTCAAGCCATGTAAAGTATTTTATCTGTACTTTTTATGTTTTTATATTTTTTAACAACAAATTTTTTGAAATTAATTGAAATTGAATCATTTAAGAAAATTAAATCTTATTGTTTTTTTTAAAATAAAAGGGTAACCTTTTAAGAGACTTAATATACATCACAAATTATGCATGTATCATAAGTGGAAATTTGTGCACTTACGCGTAAGTGCAAATGACGGATTACTGCAAGCAAAAACTGTGTCCCAGACGCTTGCACTTATCCGTGCTCGACTGTATTTTAAAAAACATCATCATAAACATTAATCAGTCTCTTTTGAACTCTTTTGGTGGTAAGGTTGTGTATTTTGTGTAGTGTTTGGGTGATTTTTCTATAGTGTCACAAGTGTTGCTGTCATTTCCATGGTAAGTTAATTTTTTTATAAAAAATATTAAAATATGTTCACTTGTTTCGATTCCACTTAACATTTAGTTGTCTCAATCAGATAGAAAATTTTAAACTGAATTTTTCTATTTTTTTTCTATCCATTCTTTCGAAAAACGTTGAAATTATCATTACCGTGGTGTCATTCCTTTGTGCATTCCATAAACACGGAAATGACTACTATGACACGAAAATGACATTTACTCAGCGTATTGTATATATTAGTAAAAATTAGATGGCACCAAAAATGAAAACTCGTGAAGAAATACTGCAAAAAAAACGAGAAGCAGAAAGAAAACGCCGACTTAAAATAAAACAAGACCCTGTAAGTAATGAAGAACAAAAGAAGAAAGAACATGAAAGATATTTAAAAAAGAAAAGTCAGAAAAAGGTTTTGCCAATTAACGAAATGACAGACAGGAGAAAAGAAAGCAACGAAAAATTTGGAAGGAAGCGAAAAGAAAGTCAAGACTTAAACAAAGGAAAGAACAAGAATTCGAAAAGAATTTACGAGAAAACACTCCACCTGATAGTGATGATAATATGGCTCAACAAGGACCTCCAATTCTCCAAAGACAACCATCTCAAGTCAAAAACAGGAATGAAGGTTTAAAGAGAATTCGTGCAAAATATAGAAAGAAACGATTTCTACTTTCAATAAAACAAAAAAAAACAAATTGACGAATTACGATTAAAAGTGAAAATGTACCAAAAACGATATGAACGCCTCAAAAACAAAGAAAAATCTAATTTAGAAAAGAAAGTAGAAAATATAATTCAATCAGGTTCCGTTGTTAAGCATGAAGACAGATTTGTCTTATACTTATGCATATAAATTTATCATTTATAAAATATTTTATATAATATTTTTGGTTAACTTAAAAGTACGCTACTTCGTTATTTCCTTTTTTATTTTAACAATTAAAATAGCTTAAATCAGTAGTTTTTGCGATAAGAAAAGATTTCTTATTGAACATTAATATAAACAATAAAATACTATTGAACACTTGTATAAACAATAAAATACTTAATAGATGAGATCATGTTTTGAACATAAGTTAATAAAGTATAGAAAATAAATTAAAGATTAGTTGAACTCAGAACCTAGTACCAAACACTTGTTGTTTTTACTAAATAAAAAACCTTTATTTTTAAAAAGATAAAAATTGTTACTTATAATAATAACGAAAATAAATAAATTTAAATACTCATTATTATTTTTTTTCGTCCTAAAACTGCGAAGCAATAACTGAAAAATTTCTCTTCGGTTATTTTGCAATCTTCGATTTTAGGCATAACACCGTTGAAATATCAGAATATTTAATGAGAGATGAACTTTTAAAGGAACAATTGAAATATAATTATTCGAATTTGAATAGCGAAAAGATGAAACAGTAGTATGTATATGGGCATTCTAACTCAAGGAAGGGTTTGTGCACAGCTTTTTTGGATGACGTCATAAGCTTTGAGCTTTTTGGTTGTGACGCGTGGTGTGCTTCGGGAGCTTTTGAGCTTTTTGGTTGTGGCATGTGGTGGAAGCTTTTGTGGTTTGTGGGTGGTGGCGTGTGGCGTGGGTTTGAGGCTTCGAAGCTTTTCGCCGTGGGTTGAAGCTTTTAAGGCGAAATGGTGGATTCTGACGGGGGGAGGTGTGGAAAGAAGCTGAGTGAGATGAAACTGGTTTTATCTGGAAATTATTGTTTTTTCTGAGAAATTTTGTTATCTCGTTTAGTTTCTTGGAATTTGGTTATCTCGTTGGTTTCTTGTAATCTTGTGTTTGATTTCTGAGAAATTTTGTTATCTCGTTAATTTCTCGGAATTTTGTGGTCTTATCTAGAATTAGAATTTTATTGATTTCCTGGAATTTTGTTATCTCGTTGGTTTCTTGTAATTTTGTGTTTGATTTCTAAGAAATTTTGTTATCTCGTTAATTTCTCGGAATTTTGAGGTCTTATCTAGAATTATAAATTTATTGATTTCTTGGAATTTTGCGGTTTATTATCAAGAAAATATTCTGGGTGAATATGATATTCAGGGTATAAATACCTTGAAAAAAACAGTTTTGAATACAGTACCTTCGAGTTTTCAATTCAACAAAGAGGTTTTCGCGGATTAAGATAGTGAATCAACATTCATATTAGTTTTCAAATAAGTTAAATTTATATTAAAAAATGAAGTTTACATGTGAATTATGTAATAAAGATTTTTCAACAAAATCAGTTTTAAAAAGACATGTTAATAGCATTCATGGTGAACGCGTATCTTGTGATATTTGTGGAAAACATTTAAGTAGACAAGATAAATTATTAGAACATAAAAAGAAGATCCATTCTGATTCTGTTATCGAGAAACTTTCCTGTGTAGTATGTTAAAAGGAATTTTCAAGAAGTGATAATTTATTATCTCATTTAAGACAGAGTCATACGGTTGAAGTAAAAAATCCAGTTGAACCAATAGCGATAACAAAATTTTGTGATGCATGCCAAAAAGATGTTTTA
Source organism: Bombylius major (assembly GCA_932526495.1). Taxonomy (NCBI): domain Eukaryota; kingdom Metazoa; phylum Arthropoda; class Insecta; order Diptera; family Bombyliidae; genus Bombylius; species Bombylius major. The sequence goes on along the minus strand of OW052045.1, from coordinate 28,442,941 downwards.
AAAAAAAATTGGTCATATCATGTAAGAACAAATTTTCATAAAAAAAATGCAGCTGAACCTTTAAATGAAAATTTGAAGGTAATCAAAAGCGCTTTTGAAGAAAGAGTTGAAACGTATATACTTGAAAACAAAGATGAAGGTGTATTAGATGTCTTAAAATTCTTTAATACATCAAAAGATCATGTTTTAAATGCTTTAGGAAATCTACTCGATAAACACACATCATTCAAGTTTAATATGGAATTATTTTGCGAATATATAAAAATAACAAAAGGAAATGACGGTGAAGATGATATTACACTTTCAGTTAAATCGTTTCAATCTTGTATGACAATTATACAAAAAATCGAAGATTTAAGTCAAGTTTATGAAGAGATGGTTGACAAAATTCACAAAAAAATGCAAGAATTTCAAGAAAGAGATAGTGGTTGGACTCTAATAAGAATTATTCATGTTGAAATTAATATTAATCAATGAAAGCCCTTACGAGGATTTCAGTACATATCACTCTCAAAATCTATACAAAATAAAAAAGCTTGTATAATTGTAAGGAATGAGGATGATAGACAGATGTGTAATGGGCTATGATTGCACTTCGACCAATAAAGATCTTTTGTACAGCAAGAATGAGGATGAGTACTGTTTTAAATGGGCTATAATATCTGCATTGAACTCAGTTGAAAAAAATTCTGAAAGACCATCATCATATCAGATTGAAAATATCAAGTCTGAAAAAATAATTTTAAAAAATTGCGTTAATCTTGATTTTTCTACACTAGAGTTCCCACTAAAAACATCTGATATTCATAAATTTGAAATGCTGAATCCAAAAATCAGTATTAATGTATTTGGATTAGAAGATAATAGAATTATTGGACCATATTATTCAACTTCTAAAGAAAAAGAAATTCATATAAATTTATTACTTGTACAAGAAGAAGAAAAGACTCATTACGTTTGGATAAAAAACATGTCTAGGTAATAGTGTTAGTGTAAATTATGAAATTTTAATTATTAACAAAAAAAAATTTTTTTTTCAAAATTTCAGATTAATGAGAGAGCAGTTAACAAACCATCATCATCAAATATATATGTGTAATTCATGCTTGTTATACTTTTTTTGTGAAAATGACTTGGATACTCACAGAACAGATTGTAATAAAATAGTGACAAGAATGCCAACAACGATAACTGGAAAATATAGAGGACCAGCTCATGAAAAATGTAATTTACTATATCGCGTACCTAAATTTTTTCCAATATTTTTTCATAATTTTTCTGGATACGATTGTCATTTGTTTATAAAGGAGTTATCTGATTTTGATGGACAAATAAATGTTATTCCTCTGAATAAGGAGCTATATGTGTCATTATCGAAGAGAATTTTCGTTGATGAAAAGAATAGAATAGAATTGAGATTTCTAGACTCGAATAGATTCATGCAGTCTAGTTTAGATTCTTTAGCAAAAAATTTGACAAATGATATGTTAAAAATAGTTCGATCAGAGTTCAAGGATGATGAGAAATTTAAATTGATGACAAGAAAAGAAGTATTCCCATATGAGTATATCAATTCATGGGAGCGATTAGATAAAATAAGTTTACCAGCACAAGAAGATTTTAGCAGTAAATTGACAAATAGTGAATGTAATAATGAAGATTATAATCATGCGCGAAAGGTTTGGCGTAAATTTGAGTGTAAAAATCTTTGGGATTATTTATTATTATATTTGAAGACGGATGTACTACTTTTAGCTGATGTATTTGAAAATTTTAGAAAAGTTTGCAAAAGTATTTACTCACTCGATCCTTGTCAATATTATACTGCTCCAGGATTATCATGGGATGCAATGTTGAAGGAAACAAAAATTGAACTGGAATTATTAACAGATATTAATATGCACAGTTTCATTAAAAAAAGCATCAGAGGTGGAAGTTCTCAGTGTTGTCACAGACATTCTGTAGCAAATAATAAATATATGGATGATTATGATGAACAAAAACTATCACAATATTTAATGTATGTAGATGCAAATAATTTGTATGGTTGGGCAATGTCACAAGCTCTTTCTTATGGTGATTTTAAATGGATGGAGAATAAAAATATTGATATTGAAAATATTCCTGAACATTCAGATACCTACTGGTTACATATTAGAAGTTGATTTAGAATATCCTGAAGTACTACATGATATACATAATGACTTACCATTTTGTTCAGAAAATAAAATAACTTCAAATTCGAAACATGTTAAATTAATCACAGATTTAACAAACAAGAAGCGATATGTTATTCATTATAGAAATCTAAAACATTGCATTAAGCATGGTCTTAAAGTTACACATATTCATAGAGTTTTGCAGTTCAAACAATCAAAATGGATGCAACGATTCAGTGATTTAAATAATCATCATCGTACGCTTACAAAAAATACATTTGATAAAAATTTTTTCAAGTTAATGAATAATGCTACATTCGGAAAGACTATGGAAAATGTTGATAAAAGAAAAGATGTTAAAATTGTAACAGAATGGGATAATTATTTTAGGAAATTAGGAGCTAGAGCTTTGATAGCAAAACCTAATTTTCATAGCGCCACACAATTTACTGATAACATGGTTGCTATACAAATGAAACGTATGCATACTTATTATGATAAGCCAATTTACTTAGGCTTTTGTGTTTTAGAATTATCAAAATTGAATATGTATAAATTTCACTATGATTATATAAAACCAAAATATGGTGAAAATATTTTGATAAATTATATGGATACTGACTCTTTTATATATACTATTCAAACAGAAGATTTTTATAATGATATCAAAAATGATATTGATAAATACTTTGATACTTCTGAATATGCATTCAATAATCCTTATGATATTCCAATAAAAAATAAAAAAGTGTTAGGTATGATGGAAGATGAAAATAATGGAAATATAATGACTGAATTTATTGGTTTAAGATCGAAAATGTATTTATTAAGTGTTAAAGATTCAAAAGATATAAAAAAAGCAAAAGGTGTAAAAAAGACAGTTGTTAATAATTTAAGTTTAGATAATTATAGAGATTGTTTGTATAAAAAGAAATTATTTTATAGTAATAATATGTATGTATTTAGATCTAAGGTTCTGTTGCGACAGCAAATAGCCCCTGTATTTTTTTTAAAAGATATTTTCGTACGCCGCTGTATTTTTACAGACGGTTGTACACATAATTTTTAAATGCTTAAAAACGTACATTTATTGGAAATTTTCAACAAAATATTCCAATAAATGAACTGTAAATTCCAATTCCGTTGCGCACGCGCAACATAAAATTTAATCTTGTTTTGAAAAAAAAAATTGAACAAAGATTTTTGTACTAATCACATGGATTATTACAAAAATCACGCCACTTCATGAATAATCCCATGTATTTAATGCAAATATATGAGATTATTCCATATTTTTCTCGAATATAATCTCAGACAAATTTTTTTTATATTTCTTTTTCGATTTGTCTTCATTATATTAAATATTATGAACTTCAGTGTATTTGTCAATATACAAATACACTATATAAATTTCTCGCACCACATTTGATTTATTCTCATATAAATCAATGTGTATGTAAAATCAATAATGTACCATATGATCCATTCAAATTACATTATATGACATATTTACCTAAGTAAATAGCATAATGTAATACAAATTTCAAGTTCACTCACACCACGCCAATCTCCATCATATTATGCTCGTATACATTACTCATAGAATAATGTGGCGAATATTCTAGACTACATGTGCTTGTGCATTATGTACTAATGATGATTTGTATATTTGTACATGTTATACATATGTAATAATGATGAGCTAATTTTGTCGCGCACTCACTAATACCAAATAAAATGTGTAAAGGGATTAGTACTTTAATTGGTATATAAGGCAGCAGAATTTTTGATACGAGGCTTTCTCTTCGTTTTTTTTGATTTATTCATTCGTTGCTTTGATTTCGTCTGGTAAGGGCATTCGTCGACTTAATTTCATGTATTAAGGGACTTAGTATCTTTTATTGTGAAGATTTAAAACATGTGTTTTTGTATAAAGTTATACTTTTTTTTTGTGAAAAAAAAATAGAATAAAAAAAGAAAAAATATATTTCATAGTGAATTTCTTTTAAAGAAAAAAAAAAAATTTGGTGACTCTTAAACTTTCAACGAAAGCAAAAATTATTATTAATTCGCATACGCTAAATAATTAACGTTTTATTTCTCTTTGATTAATTTTCTTTTGTTTTATTAATTTTGCAATCATGATATTGCCTCGGAAATAATCATGTGGTTATAAATTTATTTTTTCACAATAATAATGGGTTAAAGTGAAAGTTAAATATTGTGTGAGAAAACAGGGTGTTTCTTGATTTAATTTAAAAAATTTTTTTTTGTAACTATGGTGTAGTCTATATAGAAAAAAAAGAAAAAAAATGAAATAGTGCGCATCTCAAAGTACTTAGTTCCCAAAAAGAAAAACAAATCAGAAGAGAGAAAGAAAAGAAAATCAAAAATCGAAAAAAAATAGAAAAAAAAAAGGAAGAAAAACAAAATGAATTGCCGTCGGTAAATTGAAAACATTTTGGTATTCTTGTTTTCCCTTTCAATTATTTTTTGGAACACACTATCGATATGTAGTTTTTGACCTTTGTTAAATTTAAAAAAAAAAAAAAAAAAAAAAAAAAAAAAGCTTCTATATGAATAGATCTGAATTTAATGGTGTAAAATCGATATTATTAATTTCTTTAAAAGTGAACCATCTTACAATATTCTTGTGTATCTTAATTATGGTGATATATTTAAGGAATTTTTTTTTCTTTTGTTGTGTAAATTGAATAAATTGGAATTATAATTGTTTAGAATAAAGTAAACAGATTTTTCGCTAGAAATTTGAAAAAAAAAAAGAGAAAAAAATATTCTTGTGTTATTTATATAGTTGAATTAAAGTCGCATTAGCAAATGTGAATGATAATATATAAAAAAAAAAAACAAAAAAAAAAAGAAAAAAAAAAAGAAAAAAAAAAAAAACACAAAAAAAAAAAAAAAAAAAAAAAAAAAAAAAAACAAAAAAGGAGAATATAAATGTATAGTTAAATACAGTTTTTTTTACTGAATAACGAGATGTACATCGATATGTGTATCATACGTCAGTGTATGTCAACCCAATATGTCGACGACAAGTGCATCGATTTCTAAATTGGTATCCAGCGGAATTGACTTCGATGAATGTAAAAAGAAGAAAAAAAAAAAAATACGAACTTTATGGAATAAGATAAGTAACAAAAACGTATTATAAATTAAAATAAAGTAGTTATATTAGGTTTGGAAATTCTTTGGTCATATATATTAATAAAACAAAAACAAAAAAAAAAAAAAAGGAGAGAAAACAGAAAAAAAATAGATTCTATTGTAATGGAAATAATTATGATGTAGGGACATGGTTACTACCATGGTAATTTTTAATTTTTTTATTGGGCCCTGATAGGTTAGATATTAGATATCAATCATAAAATGTAATATAAATTATAAATCTAAATTAGCGAGCTCATTTAAAATAAGATATGTTGTCAGAAAAGGAAATAAAATTAGAAAGTAAATCATAAGGAAGACAAATGTAGGTACAATTATATGAGCGATGAAGTTTTTTTTTGTTTAAATATAATTTAGAAAAGAAGTTAATAGAGAATATTAAAATGAATTAACTAGTAATAAATAAGAAAATGAAAAACAATCTGTATCCATTTTTTTTTTCTGTTGAATAAATTGTAAAGTAGAAAGAAGTTAATAATATCAAATCTACGTTCAGTTTTGTTTTTTTTTGTCGGCTCCAATCGGATATATATATATATATATATGATTTTAAAAATTTTTTTTCTCTTCGAATAACATGTGAAGGGAATACCAGGATGTATTAATTACACATACCAGGGGTAGTGATGTGGTGCATTCCAACGATGGTAGAAGATGTTCCGCTCAGTTTGGTCCTTTCGTTTTACTTTGTGCTGAATTGTTCCCAGTCCCTCTATCAATGAAATAAATTCTTCACCAGGTTCATGGATTTTATTTCATTTATTTTATTTTTGGTCGATTCCTTGCGACAATTTCCGTATACAACTTAGAATGAATATGCCGGTCCTTTTTATGTTATCGTAACGGACCCCTCTCCGACATGGCGTTCCCCTATGAACCCCGCCCGGCTGAAGCAGCTGGAACCCCTGACCGGCAGGAACTCCAGGGAGAATCTATTCCAAGGCTGGTTTGATTAGAATGTACTTTTTTTGTTTTTCGTTACGTAACAGTTCATAATATTTATACACAAATAATTAATAAAGTAGCTTTAAGTTTTTCTGATGATAAAAGATTTATAAGAGAAAATGGGATAAGTACATATGCTTGGGGGCATTTTAGGATTAATATGGATATAAATTAAAATAAATGTTTTTTAAAAAATTTTATCAAATAAATTTATTATTACTAAAAAATAATAATACATGTTTTATTTTTTCTTTCTTGCTTTACAATTCAAGTACAAGATTTTTTTTTGTAAACTCTTCATTAACAAAATTTCTTAAAACTAATACATTCTGTAAAGCGCAAAGTCCACTATGGGTTGGACATCTTAGCGTGTACGGATATTTATCACGAATTTTTTGTAAATTTGATGCTCCCAAATCATCCAGATCATAGACTGTATAGTTATCACCCAAAATATTATATAACCAGGATTTTTTTTCATTACCTTTAACGTATACTGATTTACTTTCTAAATTTGTGCGTAAAAACTGCTTAACGCTCTCAAAATCAATTGTTCCTTCATTCCATGTAAGACCGTGATGATTATTGAATAACCACTTTGCTTGATTTTGTTGTTTTTTAGGTAAAAGTTCAAAAGGATATGGTGGTTTTATTATAAAAAGTTGAAACTCTTGTAAATTATATGAAACTGCCAGTTCTTTCACTATAAAATTATTTTTAACTCCGCGAAATCCTTGAACGTCAATGATTACATTTTTATTTTCCATTTTTTATAAATTTAAAACAAATTTCAAGTTTCTAGTGTGAAATACTTTAAGATACTAAAAGCTTTTAATGTTTGCAACATAAATTTATATCTGCTTTCTGACTTCACTTGTAAGTGGATTGTATTCTATAATACGATCATGTAGAAGTAAGCAATATGCATTTGTTTTGTCTGGAATTTGAACTGAAGTTTTAAATTCAATTTTAATATCTACTGGACCTGTTTTAATTGTTTCATTCTGATGTGAACAATCGATAATTGTTATAGGAGCTTTATCTTTATATTCTGATAAATTTAGTAACGGTTGAGGTTGTATTCCATAATATGATTTCTGAAACATAGCATACATTTCATAAAGCAGCGCATATCGATTACGATCAAATTTAATATTTAGATCACTGTAAGGGTATGTTTCTGAATTTAAATAAACTTTTATATCTGTTAAATTGCAATGATCAAATACGGTATTATCTTTAGCTTTCTCATCATTTTTATTTGTTTGAAGTGTAAACATAACAAATCTAGGCTTCTCAAGTTGTGTAGAGGTTTTTACAGACCAAACATGATGAGTTGTACTTGTTGGTAACGTAGGATGTTCATACAATTCCCAACTTCGAAAAGGAACCCAATTGATTTTCCATCATTAATTATTTTTAATAATTTAAGACGATAATCATCAGCGACATTGATATGAGGAGCTCTCCATAAAATTTTATGAATTTGAATGCTAAATTCTTTTGTAGTTTGTACTACATTATTATCAGATCTGGTACGAATTAATACAAGTTCATGACGAGCATTTGCAATAATCTTTGTATAATCTTCAGCAAAACCTAAAAGCATTTTCAAGGGAATGCAAAAGTTGAAGAAATTCTCTAATTTTATTGGTGAATCTGGAGACCAGCCCGCATTATATAACATTTTGTTTTGATTACTATTTAATGAAATGTAATTTTTCAAAGTAGTTGTTGCACCAACATTTCTGCAGCGATCAATTTCGACTCCATTCAATTCATAACGAATTTCTTCAAATAGATACGCCATACAATTATTATTAAGTAGTGCATGACCAGCATCTAGTTTTTTACCATCAGGTGCAGTTAAAGCACCCTCAATATATAGAAAACTTTCGCATGGTAACAAAATTAAATCTTGATGTTGAACAGAAATTCTGATTTCATCACTATTTTTGAAAGATAGTAAAAATAGTGAATAATTATGATATTCCTTTTTAGAAATGCTTTCATCAAAACTTGGATGTTAAAAATGTTTTATTAATATTTGTTAGTGTGGAAGATTTAACTGGTAATGTCAATCGTTTAGATGTTACTGGATGACTGCTAGAAGTATCTTTATCTGTATGACTTTTATCCTTATTATTATACAACAACATATCTATATTGGTTTTAAATGAAATCTTATTGTAATAGTTTCACCCCTAAAATTAATCAAATCACCGTCTTGATCAACAATTTTCACTTCTATTGAACTGATTCGTTTAGTGTTCACAGGTAAATAAATAACATTTCTGGGAACTTCTATTATTTTATACCCAGGACCAACATCTGGAGAAAATTCATGTAAAGTATGTACCCTATGATTATTTATGTATGATCCTGTGATTAAATTACATTCTATACGAATAACGTTAACCTTTATAATATTTACAGGTAAATCTGATATATGTGTTTTTTCACTTGGCGATAGTTTCACTCGACTAAATCCTAAGAGTTGACCGATAGATCGCTCTTTGTCAAAGAAGATTTCTTGATTACTTCTAATTTCCGTTTTGAGTGTGTTGTTGTTTGCTCTAATTTTGAGTGTATACTCATTTTCTTTTTTGCCCAATTCTTTTTGCACGTGATGTGCGATATCATCGACTTCGTAAGATCCTACAGGTATCTCAATAATTTCATCTCCTATATAAAATAGGAGGAAAGTCAATCAAGCCACAAGCATAATCTGTAGATAATTCTAATGGAGGAAAATATTCTGATTTAAGTATCGATGTATTCCCAGATAATGTAAGCGTTATCGACATGATGAATAAAAGTAGAATAATGATAAATATACTATATAAATGTTCTTTATACATATATAAAATTGAAATGAAAAACTGATTTTTTTTTCTAGGTTTCATATATTCATTATCATTTATCAATACAATCATTTAAAAATTTTAAACATAAATGTCCACAAATGAATGAATTAAAATCTTGTTGTCTATTATAATTATATCTTATATTAGAACCTAAATATTTTATAACTTCTTCAGGAGGTTGTAAATTCCCAAAACTATCAAAATATTCAACTTTATTATTATTTTTATAATATGCTACCCAATGAGTACCTGGTCCAGATGATGTATCTAAATTTATAATTCCACATTCCTTATAAAGTGGATTTTTTGGTAATTCATCACGCATAAAGACACCTCTAAAATATGGTATATTCTTAGAAAATGTTTGTATATCGATCTCATTAAGTGGTCTATTGGGTAGCTGTTTTAAAAATTTTTTGTTTTTGGTGATAGGAAAAGACCTAATCCCTGTTTGTATGGTTTCAAATGAAGTCCTTTCCCCATAGCGACAGCTTCCATTTTCTTATTATGCCTTATACTTTCTGCCAGTTCTGCTTTTGCATTTTTAGCAGCATTGACAGCTTTAGCAATTTGTGATACTCCACCTGTTAGTGCTCCGATTGCAGACAATCCTGCAAATATTGGTAAAAGTGGAATATTCCACCTATTTTCGGTATAGGTATTACTCTTGGTACTTCAATTTTAGATTTTTTTCCCTTTACAATATTTTTTGCTGCTTTTAAAGCTAAATTTATAGCACTTGATAGATTTTCTGGTTTTTCGTTTTTTATAATGGACTTTACACCTTGTAAAGTCTTCCTAAATAATCTTTTATCAGATGTATTTTTTCTGCTTTTACGCTTTTTTTGCTTTTTAGAACACCCCATTCCGAATTTAACTTTTGCTTTCATCGCATTCGTTACAAACCAAGCATTTGCACGTTCACCTAATGTTGCGTTACTAGCTTTCGCTCGTTCTAAGGCCTTCTCAGCTAATATTGTATCAGCTACGTGTCTATTGTTTAAATCTTTATGAATTGAATAAGCTATATCATGCTTTTTGCATGCTTCATCTAAAGGATTTACACCCGTATCACCTCTTTCTAAACGTTCTTGAAGCTTTGTACCAGGACCGCAAAAGTTATAGCCTGGTAAATGTAACTCAAATGGTAGATTATTAATTATTTTATTCAAAAGACCTTTTCCTTTACGAGCACGACGAGAACTAACTGAATTCCTTCCATAAATAATCATTTTATAATATATATATATGTATGTACCTTCTTATTCAAAGTTTCTAGCGCGAATATAGTTTTTATCATATAAAACATTGAACTTATACAAATCAAAAATTAGTTACAAATATGAAATACATAAAGCAACATAAAAAACTTGATGTTAAGAACTATGATTTGGAAAATGTATCAACAGAACAAAAAAGAAAACATAGTACTTTGTTACCAAATAATATAAGGGCTCTCATTGTACGTCCATCAAATTGTGGAAAAACAAATGTAATGATTAGTTTACTTGAGCATCCAAATGGACTTAAATTTGAAAATATATATCTCTATTCAAAGTCATTACATCAACCGAAATATGAATATTTAAAACGTATCCTAACACCAATTAAAGGTTTAGGTTTTCATACATTTTCAGAAAATAATGAAGTTTTATCACCCGAAGAGGCTAAAAGAAATTCTATTTTTATTTTTGATGATGTATCTTGTGAAAAACAAAATAGCTTTTATTTATGTCAAACATATACGCATATACCAAAACATCTAATTAGAGATAATGCTAATTTCATAATATTATTTAAACAAGATGAAATGAATCTAAAACATATATATAGCGATCATGTAAATACAGATATGTCTTTTGATAAATTTCGTGATATATGTACAGAATGTTGGAAAGAAAATTATGGATTTTTAGTAATATGTAAAGATTATCCACTACAATGTGGTCGCTATCGAAAGGGATTTGATATATTCATACATATACTTATAATACAATCAAGCTGTATTTATTTTCTCATACCATGTTTAGAGATCGCTTGAGCTGTTTAAGAGCTGCTTTTAGCTGTTTATTAGCTGTCTACATACCAGTTTTAGAGACCGCTTGAGCTGTTAAAGAGCTGCTTTAAGCTGTTTATTAGCTGTCTACATACCAGTTTTAGAGACCGCTTGAGCTGTTTAAAAGCTGCTTTTAGCTGTTTATTAGCTGTTTACATACCAAGTAAGAAGTAGTAAGAAGTAAAAAAATGGATTCAAAATTACTAAAAAATATAATAAAGTCAACTAATGAAATTCGTAAAAAATATAAAGCTATCAAAACTGGAAAAGTTTTCAAAGAAAAATTTCTTGAAGAAACTTTTAAACCAATAAGTAAACCTCTGAAAGAATTAAAAGAAAAATCTAAAGAAGAAATTGAGAAAAAAATCAAAAATGAAGTTAAAAAGGAACTAGAGTCAGTTTCTCTATATGAAGCAAAATCTGAAATTGCTGAAATGAACACATTTGAAAAAGATGTTTCAAAATTTCCTATATTCAAATCAACACCAGTAACTGCAGATAGTACTTTTAAGACCCCAGATAACAAAATCCTTCAAAGTACTCCCATACAAAAATTACGACGATCGCTTGAAAAATCTTTAGATGAAGATACCTCATTAAATTCGTATTATATGAATGAATATTCAAAAGGTTTTGGTATTGATAAAGCTTATGGACCCAAGTATAATAAAGAAAAAAATAGCTTTGAACTCGGTCGGAGTGATTTAAAATTTAATGATAATACTGTAAATGTTGATGGTAAAGATTATAATGCTACTAGAGGTCTTTATGAACTTATTTTTATGAAAAATCCTTCTTTATATAATATTAATGATCTTCAGAATTATCATGAAATATTAATTCAAACAAATGTTCACAGAAAAGATGTATTTGATGATAAAAGTCATATCAAAGGTAATGCAGGTAGCAAATATAGAAATATTATTAAAAAATTAGTTGATACAAAAAAGCAAGGACAGGGATTAATGCTTTTAAACAATAAAAAGTCTAATTATATATATTGGGATGATCCTAATGAATTGGTTGATAGATTAAGATTGCTTATTGCATCAGAGCAAGCAGGTCATACTTATCATAATAATGAAATTATTTCAATAATAGAAGAGTTAAGAGAAGCCAATATTATTATTTAAACTATCATTAAACTTTTTCAATTTACATTACTATAATAATGAGTGTTGACAAATTCGGACGTTTTGTTAGTAATCGAACTACTCATCAAGTTATCGGCGAACGAGGCCCACAAGGACCACCAGGAATAGATTTCTCACTTACACTAGCATTCCAAGCACCTATTTTCAATTTACACTGTAATAAAAGCACGTGTCCAATAATATAATGAATTTCAGACTAATATTATCAGATTTTTTAAGAGGTCTTCCTCAATATCTCAAAAATTATCCATTTTTCGAAAAAAATGAAGATAACAAATCGATATAGAATTAATTGAGCCTTTATTTTCTGCAATAAAAAATGAGGGTTAATTTAAGCCTTTTGTGAGTAAAGCAGGGTTAAAGTCCAAAAATCTGTGAAAAAATGACAAAATTATGGTTTTGAGGCCTTATAACTTCTGAATGGTCGGATACACAGCAGCAGGTAAGATGTTGATGGAAAGGCACAGGAGTCCTTCACAATTATGTAAAAGAGTTGGTGAGCCTAGCGTGATCTTGTGAAAAGTTATAGGGTAAAATATGAAAAAAGTACCAAAAATCTTTAACCCCCTCTAACTCCTAAACCGTTGAGATTGCCCCCCCCCCACCAATACGATTTTTTGTTCCCCTCGCCGAGACATATCCGTAGGTTCCCGGTCGGACACCGTAACGGAATCACCCTGTATAATAATAATATACAAAGTTTTATATAAATCCTGATATTTGATTGAAAAATGAGTAAGAAACAACTTGTTGAAGAGCTGCATAAATCAGCACGAAAAAGATTTAATCGAAGAAAAGTAATTACAAAAGGAATAGATGATCTTTGGCAAATAGATTTAGTTGAAATGGGTGCATATTCTGTAAATAACAAAGGTTATCGTTTTCTATTAACTGTAATTGATGTATTCTCTAAATTTGCGTGGGCTATTCCTGTAAAAACAAAAAGTGGTCCTGATGTAACTAAAGCAATGGAAAGTATTTTTAAATCTTCAAATAGAATACCCAAGAATATACAAAGTGATCTTGGAAAAGAATTTTACAACAAACACTTTCAAGATTTGATGAAAAAGAATCATATAAATCATTATTCTACGTATAGCACTTTGAAAGCTCCAATTGTTGAACGTTTTAATAGAACTTTAAAAGCTTTAATGTGGAAACAATTTAGTTTTAAAGGAACATATAAATGGATTGATGACGTTCAAAAACTGGTTGAAAGTTACAACAATACAAAACATCGTACTATTAAAATGCGCCCTCGAGATGTTAATTCATCTAATGAAAAATCGCTGCTAAAAGCTGTATATAGTAATTTGAAAGTTTTTCCTGATGCAAAATTCAAAATTGGTGATTCTGTTCGTATAAGTAAACATAAACACGTTTTTAAAAAGGGATATACACCAAATTGGACGACTGAAATTTTCAAAATTTAAAGCATAAAAAATACGAATCCAGTAACATATTATTTAGAGGAATATAAGGGTGATCCAATTAAAGGAGGTTTTTATGAAAAGGAACTTTTAAAATCAAAATATCCACACATTTATTTAATAGAAAAAGTTTTGAGAAAAAAAGGAGATAATGTTTTTGTAAAATGGTTAGGATTTTCAAATGAGCATAACTCATGGATAAATAAAACAGAATTATTGTAAATTAAAATCTTATTACTAAAGCTGCTATGAGGTTTGAACTCACAACAATAATTTTTATAGTCATACATATTTTACACCACACCATTCATTCTCATGTATGAATCCTAGTTTTATTTTTATTTAAGATAAATTTCCAAAAAAAAATTTTAGAGTTTATTAACATTAAGATTTTTTTATTACTTTTTTATTATCACTAACATGACTCGACATAAAAAGTTATAGGAATAAACATTCGTATGTAATATCAACCTATATACACATTTTTTACCCTAATTATTTTATTGTAATTTCTAATATACATACATTAGCCTTAACATCAAATTATACATTTTTATATACATATATTGTTAATGAACTTTATGTTTTAATAATTATCTCTATTATAGTACTTATATTGTATATGAAAACAAAAAAAGTGTTAAAAAAATTTTTATTTTCCTATAATTGAAAGTAATATATATTTTTTGATAAGAAATTGCGGGTGTTAAATAAATTTTTTTAGAAAATTTATATATTCTTATAATTGAAAGTAATACATTTTTTAATAAAAAATTTTGTTCTTTACGCTAAATTTTTAAAATAAATTTCATTCTAATAATTTTCATTTTTTTATCACTAAAAATTAATGTGTGTTAAAACTTTAAAATATAGTTATTGATATATATGTTAAATCCTGTGGGAAAATAATTAAATATTTTTGAAGAAATTTAAAATTTTTCTCATCATTAAAAAACAATACATTTTGTTCTAAAAATTTCGTATATATATAGGGTAAGTTTTAAGAATAAAATTCATTCTAAAAAGTTTTATCATATCTGTCATACGGTTAGCAGTTATTTTTGTTTTGTTTTTCTTTTTTTTGTGAGTTAAATTGAAAAAAGTAAGTACCAACATATTTTTTTTTTTTAGCTTTTAATTATTCAATTGATTTTTTAAATTTTTTCTTTTATTTCAGAATGGAAGTCCCACAAACTGAATATGAGTTAGATACTGATGTATCTGAAGAATTTGATAGATTCGAAGTTGCTTGTAAAGAGTTTGGTCAAGAGCAACAGCAACAACAACTGGAGCAACAACAGCAGCAACTGGAGCAACAAAAACAGGAACTACAACAACAGCAGCAACAAATGCAACAAGATATGTTGCATTTGGTTTTGTTGCGACAGCAAATAGCCCCCTTTTACTTTCTTTAATATATCTTCGTACGCCGCTGTATTTTTACAGACGGTTGTACAAATAATTTTTAAAATGTTCAAAAACGTACATTTATTGGAATTTTTCATCTTAAATTTCCAATAAATGAACTGTAATTTCAATTCCGTTGCACACGCGCAGCGTATAAATTAATTTTGTTTTGTTCAAAAATTGAACAATAAAATTCTTGGTACTAATCACATGGATTATGGCAAATCACGCCACTTCGAGAATAATCCTATGTATTTTAATTCAAATACATAAGATTATTCCATATTCTTCTCGAATATAATCTCTTTCAAATCTTCTCTAAAAATTTTTTTTTGTCTCACACTATTTAAATATTATGTACTTCAGTGTAATTGACAATGTTCAATACACTATAAAATTATTTCCATGTATTATATTAATTGATTAATTCCCATACAAACTATTATATGAGAAAAATCAATATAAACATCAGGCGATCCATACAACCACATTGTGACCTATTTACTTGAGTAAATAGCACAATGTAATACAATTTTTTAGTTCACGCACACCATGACAAACTCCAAATTAGTACTCAAATATATTACCCATTAGGAATAACATATCGAATATTCTAGAGTGCATCATGGCGATTTATACACTCATGCACCACACTATGATGATGAATTGATTTTACCGCGCAATACTACTACTAATTAAAGTGTGCAAACAGATTAGTAGACATATCGGGTATAAGAAAAAAGAAATCGTTGATGGCTCTCGGTGCTTGACTTCGTGATTATTATTCACTTTTTATACTGGAGTCTATCGTGATGGTTCATATCGTTTCTAACTTAAAATTTTTCGGTTAATCAAACAAACAAACAAAGTAAAAATATATATATAATAAAGTTGATTGAGTTATCTAAATTTAATGATTTTTCTTGTGTAAAATTTTAAAAAGAAAAAAAAAGGAAAAAAAACTCGTTTATTTCTGGTGAAAAGTACCAAAGTTATCGTTTTTTTTAGTTTTGTTTCACCCACCAAGATGAAAAAAAAAAAAGAAAGAAAGGAAAAAGGAAAAAAAAAATGTAAAAATCGAGATTGGCTTAAAGTAAAATCTAGATGGTTTTTTTTGTAAATTGTAATAGTCGGAACATTTAAAAGAAAAAAAAATCTCTTTTTTTTTACTAGTGAATTTTGAGTTTGGTGTTAATCTATTTTTGAAGTTATTAATGTAATGATATTATAAAATTCAGAATAAAAGGAAACAAAGCAAAAAAAGAAAAAAAAAAAAAAAAAAAAAAACATGTGTAAAGTCAAAATTTCTATTAAATAAATACTGATAACAAAGATAAAGTAAACGATTTAGTTGTGAAAGAATGAAAAAAAAAAAAAAAAAATTTTTTTTTTAATAAAATTGAAAAGGTTAAATTACAAATGAATAATTAAATAAATGTTGAGATTGAAACTGAGGACTTTAGTACTATAATAAATCAGATTAATATGGAAATAATTAGATATAAAATTTCATAAAAATCCAGAAAAAAAAAAGAAAAAAAAAAAAAAAACAAAATCTTTTGAAAGTTTAATTAAAGCAATAAGCATTAAAAAAATTAGAAAAAAAAATAAAAGAAAGAGAAAGTAAATGAAAAAAGTGAAACATGTTACCAATGGGACCCCTTGCATGTGGAATTTTATACCAACGCAATCACCGAGGGATTTTCATCTAAACTCCAGCATAAAAAGGTCAGATAAATTATTTGCATTTTTTTTTGTATTGTGGTGCACCTGGTTTATTTTTTTTTATAAAAGTATAAAAAAAAAAAAAAAAAAATTAGAAAAATAAAAACAGAAAAAAAGGAAAAAAAAATTAACTTAGGAATAAAAGAAAAGAAAAGAAAAAAAAAAATCTCTAGATAAACTTTAGAATATAGGTCACATATGTAATAACGTAGGATTTGTATAATACCATTAAAAAGAAAACGGAGGAAAAAAATATAAGATCATACTTATGAAATAAAATTTTGGTTGTTAGGGTAGATTTTTTTTTATGTAAAGGTTGCAACCCATTTTAGAAGAAAAAAAAAATATTTTTTTGTTATTCAAGAATCAATTTATTATAAAACAAAACTCATGATCTCCAAGGTTAAATATAAATTCAAAATTTTTTTTGTATACGAGATTTATTTTACAAACGATAGAAATTCTTATCAATTATAATTAAAATTTATAAAGAGAAATATACTGAAGAAAAAATAATGAAAAAAACAAAAAAAAATGTTTATAAAAAGCAAATAGCTCTGAAACCTATGGTCCTCATTTTTTTTTGATAGATATACTTAAATTTTTTTGATAATGTAAGGTTTACTTATTCTTTGTATAAAAAAAATTTTTTTTTGATAGATAAAGAAAAAAAAAAAGAGGTTTTAAACTGCAAAAGTAAGAGAAAATGTGTTTCTAATCTACCAGTTGTGTTGTGGCGCAAGGAACTTCAACGATGGGTGAAGATGGTCCTCTCCTTATTTTTTTTTTGAATACATTATGGATCAGGGTGTCCCTCCACCAATGAAAAGAAGTTTTTTTTTTGGCAGCTTCATCGATAGTTTTGTCTACCGTCCCCTTTTCGCGTCCTACTTAATACGTACTTTGGATTCGGCCGGTCCTTTTTTTTTATGTTGTCGTAACGGACCCGTTTCCGAAATGGTGTATCCAAAGAACCCACCCCGGCTGAAGCAGCTGGAAAATTGACCGGCTGGGTACACCAGGAAGCAGTTTTCAGTCACTCTCTCTTTCACTTTCATGTGTATATATATATATATAATTTTTTTCATAAAATTTAAAAATTCAGTTTCATTCTGAAACTGAATTTTTCGTTACGTAACATATGGCGCCCAACGGAGGCACAGACCATCTTGTGTCTCGAAATTTAAATTGCCCTTAAGGCATTGTAATTTTTTTTTCAGTTTAGCATCCCCGGTAACATGGAGATTTTCTGTTTAGTGGCAACATTGAACAGAAAATCTACCATCCCACGCGTCCTCTCCGTTCTCAATAATAACCCGGTTTTGAAAATTTAATTCATTATATTTCGTGCGCGATATTTTTTTTGTGTAATAAAATTCTCTTGTTCAGTGTCGTAAGTCCGTAATTTTGGGTCGGTGAAAATCCCGAAATTACGTTGCGACGGCACTGACAAATTTTGGTAGTTTCAGTACATATATAAAAGTAATTGAAAATTCGATTACTTTTGTTGTTAATTTTGTAGATTACAGGATGTAATTTTTCGGTCTGAATTCTTATTCGATCATGAAAATAATTTCTATTTTTTTTGGTTAATTCAAATTACAATTTTGCCGACGGGTATTTGATTTTCGTTTTCGGTTCAAAAATTATATGCTGAATAACATATACGATTGTCAGGACGATTTTGCATGTGCAAGATCGAGCCTTTGCTCGTTATGTTCATTCAGCATCGCGTTTTGTTATATTCAGATCTTTTAGCTAAATTTTATACTTTGCAACCTCCGGCGTTTGTCACAGGTTTTGGGGCATAACCCGAAATGCTGTTTGCACGCGGTAGTGTTTCAAAGTATACGCATGTTTTATAATGAACCATTTTTTTTTGAGAATTTGAAATATTTTGTATTGGCAATCGATGTCGCGCGATTGTTCGATTTGAAGTCGCTCATGTTTCCGGTTTTATTTAATTACACACGGGTGACACTCCAATTCGTCAATCCATATGAAATTTAATTTAACTAAATTTTTGAAAACCCCCGTATGCCCAGAATATATTGATCAAATACACAATCTGACTTTTAACTTTCTTTTTTTTATTGATAGTGGAAACCTTTGTTTTTTATTTAACAAGGTGGGAAGTCGTCTTTTGATGCCTCTTCACTTCCGTTGAGGTTCTCCAAGCCACAACACCTAAATGATTAAATAATAAAATACAACTAACATTTTTTTTTTGCATGTTTTGATTTTGCATGTTTTTGCTAAAAATATTTTGACTTTTTATGTTTTTTTTGATAATAAAAATACCTTGTTTTTTTTTGGATTTTTTTTGAGAAAGAAAAAACAAAGATTTTTTTTTGTCTTTTCCTTTCTTTTTCTTATAAATAAACAGAATAATCATAAAGTTATGCGCGTCCGCGTTTTGACGATGCTATAAATAAAATCGGTTTTTTTTATATATATGCATTCATTTTCGTGATGAATTTTTAAGTTTTTGCATTACTAGATTTTTCTTTATTTTTGGGGTCTACGTCGAGGCGTAGATCTTTTAACACCTGAAGGTTTAATCGCTGGTCTCGCGCGGCTGAGTTTCGTGGCGAGCCCCGATTTTAAAAAATTTTAGAATATAGTTTTTTTTATATTCAGTGATAATAATAATTTTGATTTTTTTTGTAAATTAAATTGCATTGATTAGATTTTTTAAGTAAAAATTTTTTTTTGAGTGACTTACTTAATCTCGGTTCATAATATCCGCGAGTGATTTTGTGTAAGTGTTACAGATTTTTTTTTGGAAGGGTTAATTGATTGTCAATATGGATCCCAGCTATTTGGACCAACCGGAGTTCGCGTATGAATGTCAGATTAGGAATATAGATCCTAACCACCAGGATTCTCTCAGGACCCTAAGTGATCAGTTGACCGCTGAAGCCGATGGAGTTGTCCAACGAGCCGATAAAATGGTTCACTCGTTAAATAAGGAAATTGCTGATCTGCGTAGCCAGGCAGAAGGATTGATCAATAGCCTGACTACACAGGATATCGCATCTGACACTGATAAGTCTCTGCGTGCTCAAGCGAAGCTATGGCACTTGCAGCATCGTGTAGATCGAGTTAAAACGAGGAAACCTAATTATGAGTCTGTTAAGTCCATCGACGATGTCATCAAAAGAGGATTTCAAATGTTAAAGCGTGTCTTGAGAGCTGATGATGCAGATTTAGGTGCAGTAGGAGGAGATCTGAACTTCGATAATACGCAATCCATCGTAAGAAGTACCCCTGCGACTTCTATAGAAAATCTCAGCATCATGGGTGGAAAAGAAGGACCTGCTGTTCTAAATTCTATTCCTTTTGTAAGACAAAATGTTGTTAATATTCAGAATAAATCTAAAAATAAACAACCAAAATCTCTGGCTTTTAATATCCCTTTTTCCAGTAAATCTTCTGTAAATATCCACCAACGTGATCACGATATCGCTTCGCGACCCCAGAATCGAAATTTTGAAAACTTAAACCTGTCAAACACAACCCGACGGGACATTGATAAGTCCAATTTCAGATTGAATACTTCGTTACCAGCCACAACTAATGATTTTTCTCCAGTTGTTTTTGATAAACCTTATTCTCAAACAACTCGTAATCTTCCAATTTCTTTTAAAAATGATTTTAATCGTACGCGACAAGCAGCTAATCCTCAGCTTTCTAGTTTGAATCTTCCACAATCTCGTCCTGAGGTTTTTCTCAATAATACCCATCCAAATTTTCGTACTGAGCCTTCGTCGGCAAATAATATACGTTTTGGCTCTGTGCCACCCTTTTCTCAACAACCTAGACGTTTTTACAGATCCACAAGTCCTCTTAAGAGATGGAACTTGTCCTTTTCAGGTAGTCGTATCGGATTACCTATTGAAGAATTCCTTTTCCGTCTAGAATCTTTGGCCGTTGCTGACAAAGTCTCAGAAGATACTTTAGCTGCTCACGTGAACCGATTCTTGTCCGATAAAGCTCTGACGTGGTATTGGCTTTTCCGTCGATCCAATCCGCTTGCAACATGGCGCGATGTACGACGGGCATTGCTTGACGAATTTCGAAGTCAGACCACCGATTTCGAGATACGCCAAGCAATGTTCGCTCGTCATCAAAAGCCTGGCGAGTCCTTTAGTGACTTCCGGTTGGAGATGCAGGGTTTGGCTTCACGCCTTAGACATCCTATGAGCCAACAGGAGCTTATCGACATTATTCGTCGCAATATGAATGCAAGATTACGTAACGCCCTCCTTCTTCATACAGTGAATTCTCTTGATGAATTACGAGATCTTGCACGTCGTTTCGAAAAGTTGTGGTCAGAAACTGAGCTTCGTGCTAGAACGCGTAATGTTTCTGAGGTTTATAACCCTTACGATTCATGTGTCTTCGATGAAATGCCTCATCAAAACTTTTCAAGCTCGTATGATACCCCTTGTGACTTAGGTCACCAATTTTCTCACATGTCTATCAACTCGTCTCCAAATTTACATGAATCAAACAATTTCCCTAGAACGGACTTACCAATGTCGAACGCTGACGTTTGTGCTCTGAATAATTTGTCAACTGAAAATTACATATGTTGGAATTGTGACGCGAAGGGACATTCCTTTAGAGAATGTACGGTCGCCAAACGAAATTTATTCTGTTATAAATGTGGCCTCAAAGGTGTCACAACTCCTGTGTGTAAAAATTGTGTTTCGGAAAACGGAGTGTCAAACGTGATGCACTCCGGGGCACCGCGTTTGATACGTCGCTTCCCGGATCCGAAAACCTCTGCTACATCGAAATAGACAACTTAGAATTGTCTGGTGTTGCCGATGGTTCTCTTGTGGTGGACCGTGGGCCTGATTTGAACCAAGTTTTTCAGGGCGTCTGTAAGTGTGCCACTGATTGTGACACCGTGACAAAAAACCCGCTTGGCGATGGTCAGTATCAGGGCCCATCACAGGACGATACCGTCTCCAATGTCGGCCAATCTCCATCCTTGTCTGTAAAATCTGATTTGTCTGAAAATTTACCTGTTATGTCTATTAAATTACCTGATTTGTCTTTTAATGCGACCATGAGTTTCGAGGATCGTTATCTAGAAAAGTTGCGTAAATATAATGAACGTCGAAATAAAATATTCGGTACGGTTTCGGAAGTTGTATCAAAACGTATTTTAGAATGTCGTGAACGTTTCAAGAAACGTGTGCAAATTCGGAAATCGTTAGAAGTTCTGAATAATTTTTGTCCTTTTAAAGATCCGCGCCCGTACGCTAAAATTAAAATAAATGATGTTGAATTATACGGTTTGATGGATACAGGGGCTTCAATCAGTTGTTTAGGTCGTAATGCTGATGAAATATTAAAGCAAATAGGTGTCAAGAGTTCACGCTCGGCAGCACCTATTCGAACAGCTGATGGAAGCGCGCAAAAAGTTGTAGGCGTTATAGATGTTGAAGTTGTTTACAACGGTGTTTGTAGAACACTTCAACTCTATATTGTGCCAACTTTAGCGCAACAATTGTATCTCGGGATCGATTTTTGGCAAAAGTTTGATTTATTACCAAAATGTGTTTCAGAATTTCGTGACGAAAGCGTTCAAGATCCGAAAATGCACGTTTTGACCGCGGAACAGCAACGAAAGCTGAATTTAATTAAAGCCAAATTTCCGTCATTTGCTGTTCTCGGCTTAGGTAAAACGTCTCTTGAAACGCACGTAATAGATACCGGTGATACACTTCCAATAAAACAACGTCATTATCCTGTTTCGCCCGCGATTCAAAAATTAATGTACGACGAGCTTGATCGCATGCTCGACATGGGAGTTATCGAAGAATCCTTTAGCGCGTGGAACAATCCCGTTGTTTTGGTAAGGAAGCCTGGTAAAAATCAATTGTGTTTGGACTCGCGAAAGGTCAATGCTGTGACAAAGAAGGATGCATATCCTTTGCCACACATTGACGGGTTGATCAGCCGCTTGTCCGACACAAAATATATATCAGGGATCGATTTGAAGGATGCCTTTTGGCAGATTCCCTTAGAAAAGGAATCTCGCGAAAGGACAGCCTTCACAGTACCTGGCCGGCCTCTTTACCAATTCACCGTGATGCCGTTCGGATTGTGCAACGCTCCCCAGCGAATGTGTCGATTGATGGACAAAGTCGTACCGTCGGAGTTACGCGATAATGTTTTTGTTTATCTTGACGATTTATTAATAATATCGAAAGATTTTGACACTCATTTAAAAACGCTCGAAAAAGTCGCAACTTGTCTAAGAATGTCGGGATTAACCATCAACGTCGAAAAGAGTAAATTTTGCCAAAAAGAAATTAGGTATCTTGGCTATATCGTCGGTGATGGTTGTATAAAAACAGACCCTGAAAAGATTTCCGCGATTGTTGATTTTCCAAGTCCGAAAAATCCTAAGCAAGTTCGTCGTTTCTTAGGAATGACCGGTTGGTATCGTCGTTTCATTCGCGATTATGCGTCTCTTTCCGCACCTATTTCTGATTGTTTGAAAAAGTCGAAAAATTTCGTTTGGTCCGACGAGGCTCAAAACTCTTTTGAAAAGCTCAAGATTTGTATGACTTCCGCGCCCGTGCTAGGAAATCCTGACTTCACGAAGGAGTTCTTCATACAATGCGATGCGTCGAAAGTGGGCGTAGGAGGAGTCCTATTCCAACTTTCGGAGGCGGGTGATGAAAATCCCATCGCATTTGTTTCGCAAAAGCTGAACAAAGCGCAGAAGAACTACTCCGTGACAGAACTGGAGTGCTTGGCCGCGGTGTTGTGCGTCAAGAAGTTTAGAGCTTACGTTGAAGGTTTTAAATTTACGATTATTACGGATCACGCGAGTTTGAAATGGTTGATGTCTCAGCCAGATTTAAGTGGTCGTCTCGCCCGTTGGAGCTTGAAATTGCAAGCTTTCGACTTTGCTATTCAGCACCGCAAAGGTTCACAGAATGTGGTTGCTGATTCGCTCTCGCGTGCGTTTTGTGAAGAAATTAATACGAGCTTAAATCTGACTGAGGTCGACTTAAATTCAGATAGCTTTCGCGACGACGAATATGTTCAATTGATTTCATTTATTTCAAACAATCAGAGTAAGTTGCCGGATTTGAAAATTTACGACGGTAAAGTGTTCAAACGTGTCCGTTTTCGAACTTCGGAATCTACCGACAATCCTTGGAAACTCTGGGTCCCTAAATCCCTTCGTAATTCGGTGATCCAAAGTGTTCATGAGTCTGAAGTTACTTGTCATGGTGGCACTACAGTTACTTACCGATTCCTGTCTGAAAAATACTTTTGGCCCAAAATGATTATTGATGTCCAAAATTTCGTTGGTTCTTGCGAAACTTGTAAGGAGAATAAATCCCCTAATTTTCGAACTAGACCTCCGATGGGATCTAGGTTCATTACCGAAAGACCATTTCAGCGTCTTTACATTGATTTGCTTGGTCCATATCCCAGGACTAAAGCAGGAAATTCGCAAATTTTGATCGTATTAGATCACTTTTCTAAATTCGTGTTTCTTAAACCCCTCCGTAAAGCCAATGCCCCTACTATTGTATCCTTCTTGGAACACGAAGTCTTCTCTATTTTTGGCGTTTGCGAATTTCTCCATAGTGACAACGGTAAGCAGTTTGTTTCCAAAGATTTCCAAAATTTCTTGTCTTCTTATGGTGTCAATCATATTCGCACTGCTTTGTACTCACCTCAATCAAATGCATCTGAGCGTGTAAATCGGGTTATTTTGGAGGCGGTGAGGTCTTATGTTCATGAAGACCAGGCGAACTGGGACAAGGCCATCCACCGCATTGCTGGCTCATTTAGAACCCGATACCACAGTGCTATTGAGCGCACACCTTACCAGACGGTATTTGGTTTCCCTATGGTAAGGCATGCCTCGGCATATCGTGTTCTGAGAGAGCTGGACTGTGTGATGGATGGAGAGGTCGTTGATCTACCTGAATCTGCTAAGCTTCAGCAGATCCGTGACCAAGTCTCAGTGAACCTGAGAAAAGCTCACGAACGAGCAGAAAGGTCTTACAACCTCCGGACCACTACAGTGAAATTTCGACCTGATCAAGAGGTTTATAGGCGAAATTTCACTCAAAGCGATTTCGCGAAAGGTTTTAATTCGAAATTGGCGAAAAAATATATAAAGTGTCGAATTAAAAGATGCATTGGTGGAAGTATGTATGAAGTAGAGGACCTACAAGGTAAATATGTAGGGACTTTTCATGCGAAAGACCTCAAAGCCTAACACCATTTTTGTTTACCATTTCACCTCTAATTTTCTGAATCTTGCTTCACCTTAACCTGCAATCATTGGTCTAATTTTTTTTGGAGGAGTTAAAAACTTTTTTTAAAAAATGGTATTGTTAATTCGATCCTGTCACCTTCTTAGGTGAAGAAAATAAACCGATTTAGGAATCAATTTGCGTTCAATTTTTTTTGGGTCCAATTCTAAACCTTCTTTTATGGATTTATCGTACATGGTTCGGACGTAACATTTTGGTGCACTGGTATATAAATCATCATCGCGAAATGGGATTTTTTTTTTTGATTTTGGCTATGTGTGTGTGAACTTTTCTCCCTATTCTTTTGTTCAGCCCGGCTTGCCCACGTGTTCCGGCATTGAGACTCATCTCAGGGTGTGGACGAGCCCCACGTTGTTGTGATAAGGCAACACCGACCACTCTGCCTATTCGGTCAAAATTCCATAGTGGGACTTACTTTATTTCATGGATCAATGTCCTTTACGGACTTTACATTATCTTTTCGCTGCCGTGTTCCAACCTTTTCCACTTCGACAGGTTCGTGGAAAAGTTTGTTTTGTTGCGACAGCAAATAGCCCCCTTTTACTTTCTTTAATATATCTTCGTACGCCGCTGTATTTTTACAGACGGTTGTACAAATAATTTTTAAAATGTTCAAAAACGTACATTTATTGGAATTTTTCATCTTAAATTTCCAATAAATGAACTGTAATTTCAATTCCGTTGCACACGCGCAGCGTATAAATTAATTTTGTTTTGTTCAAAAATTGAACAATAAAATTCTTGGTACTAATCACATGGATTATGGCAAATCACGCCACTTCGAGAATAATCCTATGTATTTTAATTCAAATACATAAGATTATTCCATATTCTTCTCGAATATAATCTCTTTCAAATCTTCTCTAAAAATTTTTTTTTGTCTCACACTATTTAAATATTATGTACTTCAGTGTAATTGACAATGTTCAATACACTATAAAATTATTTCCATGTATTATATTAATTGATTAATTCCCATACAAACTATTATATGAGAAAAATCAATATAAACATCAGGCGATCCATACAACCACATTGTGACCTATTTACTTGAGTAAATAGCACAATGTAATACAATTTTTTAGTTCACGCACACCATGACAAACTCCAAATTAGTACTCAAATATATTACCCATTAGGAATAACATATCGAATATTCTAGAGTGCATCATGGCGATTTATACACTCATGCACCACACTATGATGATGAATTGATTTTACCGCGCAATACTACTACTAATTAAAGTGTGCAAACAGATTAGTAGACATATCGGGTATAAGAAAAAAGAAATCGTTGATGGCTCTCGGTGCTTGACTTCGTGATTATTATTCACTTTTTATACTGGAGTCTATCGTGATGGTTCATATCGTTTCTAACTTAAAATTTTTCGGTTAATCAAACAAACAAACAAAGTAAAAATATATATATAATAAAGTTGATTGAGTTATCTAAATTTAATGATTTTTCTTGTGTAAAATTTTAAAAAGAAAAAAAAAGGAAAAAAAACTCGTTTATTTCTGGTGAAAAGTACCAAAGTTATCGTTTTTTTTAGTTTTGTTTCACCCACCAAGATGAAAAAAAAAAAGAAAGAAAGGAAAAAGGAAAAAAAAAATGTAAAAATCGAGATTGGCTTAAAGTAAAATCTAGATGGTTTTTTTTGTAAATTGTAATAGTCGGAACATTTAAAAGAAAAAAAAATCTCTTTTTTTTTACTAGTGAATTTTGAGTTTGGTGTTAATCTATTTTTGAAGTTATTAATGTAATGATATTATAAAATTCAGAATAAAAGGAAACAAAGCAAAAAAAGAAAAAAAAAAAAAAAAAAAAAAACATGTGTAAAGTCAAAATTTCTATTAAATAAATACTGATAACAAAGATAAAGTAAACGATTTAGTTGTGAAAGAATGAAAAAAAAAAAAAAAAAATTTTTTTTTTAATAAAATTGAAAAGGTTAAATTACAAATGAATAATTAAATAAATGTTGAGATTGAAACTGAGGACTTTAGTACTATAATAAATCAGATTAATATGGAAATAATTAGATATAAAATTTCATAAAAATCCAGAAAAAAAAAAAAAAGAAAAAAAAAAAAAAACCAAAATCTTTTGAAAGTTTAATTAAAGCAATAAGCATTAAAAAAATTAGAAAAAAAAATAAAAGAAAGAGAAAGTAAATGAAAAAAGTGAAACATGTTACCAATGGGACCCCTTGCATGTGGAATTTTATACCAACGCAATCACCGAGGGATTTTCATCTAAACTCCAGCATAAAAAGGTCAGATAAATTATTTGCATTTTTTTTTGTATTGTGGTGCACCTGGTTTATTTTTTTTTATAAAAGTATAAAAAAAAAAAAAAAAATTAGAAAAATAAAAACAGAAAAAAAGGAAAAAAAAAATTAACTTAGGAATAAAAGAAAAGAAAAGAAAAAAAAAATCTCTAGATAAACTTTAGAATATAGGTCACATATGTAATAACGTAGGATTTGTATAATACCATTAAAAAGAAAACGGAGGAAAAAAATATAAGATCATACTTATGAAATAAAATTTTGGTTGTTAGGGTAGATTTTTTTTTATGTAAAGGTTGCAACCCATTTTAGAAGAAAAAAAAAAATATTTTTTTGTTATTCAAGAATCAATTTATTATAAAACAAAACTCATGATCTCCAAGGTTAAATATAAATTCAAAATTTTTTTTGTATACGAGATTTATTTTACAAACGATAGAAATTCTTATCAATTATAATTAAAATTTATAAAGAGAAATATACTGAAGAAAAAATAATGAAAAAAACAAAAAAAAATGTTTATAAAAAGCAAATAGCTCTGAAACCTATGGTCCTCATTTTTTTTTGATAGATATACTTAAATTTTTTTGATAATGTAAGGTTTACTTATTCTTTGTATAAAAAAAATTTTTTTTTGATAGATAAAGAAAAAAAAAAGAGGTTTTAAACTGCAAAAGTAAGAGAAAATGTGTTTCTAATCTACCAGTTGTGTTGTGGCGCAAGGAACTTCAACGATGGGTGAAGATGGTCCTCTCCTTATTTTTTTTTTGAATACATTATGGATCAGGGTGTCCCTCCACCAATGAAAAGAAGTTTTTTTTTTGGCAGCTTCATCGATAGTTTTGTCTACCGTCCCCTTTTCGCGTCCTACTTAATACGTACTTTGGATTCGGCCGGTCCTTTTTTTTTATGTTGTCGTAACGGACCCGTTTCCGAAATGGTGTATCCAAAGAACCCACCCCGGCTGAAGCAGCTGGAAAATTGACCGGCTGGGTACACCAGGAAGCAGTTTTCAGTCACTCTCTCTTTCACTTTCATGTGTATATATATATATATAATTTTTTTCATAAAATTTAAAAATTCAGTTTCATTCTGAAACTGAATTTTTCGTTACGTAACAGTTTCAAGAATAAAAGTCCCACAAATTGAATATGAGTCAGATACTGATTTATCTGAAGAATTTGATAGATTCGAAGTTGCTTGTAAAGAGTGTGCTCAAGAGCAACAGCAACAACAACTGGAGCAACAACAGCAGCAACTAGACCAACAAAAGCAACAACTGGAGCAACAAAAACAGGAACTACAACAACAGCAGCAACAAATGCAACAAGATATGTTGCATTTCATTTCAATTACTCAAGAATTGAATGAGTATTTGAATTAAAGAAGTGAAGCTGCTTTCACAAGAGAGCAAATGTATGAAACGTAAGTAAAAATTTATTTTATTTCTTTTTTTTTATTTTTTAATTTATAAAACAATTTTTTTCCACAGATATGAAATAAGGATTTGGGGATTTAAAAAAATCCCTCAAATCTATATAGATATCAATTATATTGGGCAGTGGATGGAAGAAACTCTTTCAAAAAATAGTAAAAAATATGTCATATATGTGACAGCTGCAAATCCGCAGATGATCGGTGTTAGGCCGATATTTTATTGCTACAAAAATTGTGACTCCGGAGTTAGTCTTATTAATATAGATTTAGTGAAAGAAGAGATTAATTTTAGAACTTTTATAGAATTAAAAAATTATGTATTAAATTGTAGCTTATATTGTAGTTTATGTTTAAAAATTTGTTTTATGATTAAGGTTTTAGACTAAGTTAGCATAAGCTTTTTTTCTTTTTTCAATAAAAAAATATTTTTAAGTATAAAAAATTTAAGATTTTTTTATTTACTTCTTATTCAAATTTTCAGGAACAACAGCGGGGTGTTTGTGTAGGTTTTTTTATATTAGAAATGATGTTTGTTTGTTTTAATACAATTTCTGGGTAATAATAGGTTTTTTTAGAAATAAAACTTTTATTCTTTTAAAAAATTTTAGATTCCTTTTTATTGTCTTTTTTTAGTTTAAACATATAAGCAAATTTTTATTTTGGAAAATTTAAAAGAAATTGTTGACCATTTTGACTTTCATCATTTTGAAAAGACTTGAATATTTCTAATCTAAAAGATTTTCCCATTTCTCCAAAATTCTTAATATAAAGTTGACTTGTATTTAATCTTTCAATTTCTGTATTAGAAAATGAATTATATCTTGCTGGTAAGAATATATTGAAGTCTTCTAATTCTAATAATAATCGTTCTCCATATTTTGTTGCAATGCGTCTGCATCCAACGATTAAATAATCTTTTTCATATTCCATTTTCTTTAAATTCATTAGTTGTTTAAAAGTATTAGAATTAAACTTCTCAATAATATCTATATCTTCATACTGGTTTTCTGCATTGGAATCACTGCTACTCTGGTTTTCTTTATAAAATCCAAATTCCATTTTTTCTTTTTTTCTTCACACTTTTTTTATCAAAAATTTTTGCAAGGTGTATGAATTTCTAGTTTTTCTATATAACACACTATTATTAAATCTAAATGTGCTTTTTTAGAATACTTCACAACCTTAGGTATATTTACTTTTTTTCTAAGCGGCCAATCGAAAACAAAAGAACTAATAAAGTGTAGAAAGAAATATGTGTTTTCCAATCTGATTCTTAACAGCGGTTTTTGTAACTCCTCTTCCCACCTTTTAAATTAATAATATGATGATTCCAAAGATTATATACTGCTATTTCAAATAAACTCTGAGGTTGTATTGTGAAATTAAAACGATCTTTAACTGCTGTTTGAATTGATATTCCTGTTGATACACTTTTACAATCCTCTAAAAACTCTTTATCGAATTTAAAACTAGATGCTGTTATTTCAAATAAACTTTGAAGTTGTGTTTGAGCTGATATTAATGTTGTTTCACTATCACAATCCGCGAGAACCTCTTTGTTGAATTGAAAACTCGAAGGTACTGTAGTCAAAACTGTTTTTTCCAAGGTATTTATACCCTGAATATCATATTCACCCAAAATATTTTCTTGATAATAAACCGCAAAATTCCAAGAAATCAATAAAATTATAATTCTAGATAAGACCACAAAATTCCGAGAAGTTAACGAGATAACAAAATTTCTTAGAAATCAAACACAAAATTACAAGAAACCAACGAGATAACAAAATTCCAGGAAATCAATAAAATTCTAATTCTAGATAAGACCACAAAATTCCGAGAAATTAACGAGATAACAAAATTTCTCAGAAATCAAACACAAAATTACAAGAAACCAACGAGATAACCAAATTCCAAGAAACTAAACGAGATAACAAAATTTCTCAGAAAAAACAATAATTTCCAGATAAAACCAGTTTCATCTCACTCAGCTTCTTTCCACACCTCCCCCCGTCAGAATCCACCATTTCGCCTTAAAAGCTTCAACCCACGGCGAAAAGCTTCGAAGCCTCAAATCCACGCCACACGCCACCACCCACAAACCACAAAAGCTTCCACCACACGCCACAACCAAAAAGCTCAAAAGCTCCCGAAGCACACCACGCGTCACAACCAAAAAGCTCAAAGCTTATGACGTCATCCAAAAAAGCTGTGCACAAACCCTTCCTTGAGTTAGAATGCCCATATACATACTACTTGAAACAATTATTTACGAACATGGTTTGCGGAAAAATTTTGAAAAAATATAAATTTATATCAAAGTGCCGCTTATTTTTAAACAGAAGACAAATTAAAAAGAATGAGTTTAATTATATTTCATCGAGAAAATCTAAATCAAATAAAAACATTAGAAATAAAATCAAACTATTTTTAGAACAAGATGAACATTCTCGAATGTGTCCAGGGAAGAATGAATTTGTTAGAAAAGGTAACCAAGTTGAACAGAAAAGGTTTCTTAATGATAGCCTTAAAAATTTGCATCAAACATTTAATTCAATGTATCCAGAAAATAAATGTAGTTACACTCTATTTTGGCAATTGTCCATTTTATATTAAACATATGAAAATACAAGATCGAGAAACATGCAAATGTGTCATTCATACAAATATGGAACATATAATTTCAGCACTTACAAAAAATAATATTATAAATGAAAAAAACTCGAAGGAGGTAATAAATTCCGTTTGTTGTTCTTTATATACTCAATGCTTACTAAGATCGTGTTCTATTTGTAAAAATAAAACAGTACATATTGCTAAAATTCCTGAAAAGGAAATAACTTATTTCAAATGGATTAATGAAAAAGAAACAATCTATTGCCAGAAAAGTAAAAAAGAAAAAGTAGTTAGCAAAATTATAAAGAAAGTTCTGTCAGTTAGGTCGAACGATTTAGTAAATGAGTTTAATAAAATGTTACCAAAATTTTTGTCCCATGAAGGCAAAATATTACACCAGTATATCGAAATACGGCAACTAAAAAGCAACTTAAACGAAAACGAAGTTCTCATTCACATGGACTTCAGCGAAAATTATGCTATTAAATATAGAGAGGAAATCCAAAGTTTCCACTTTGGTGCATCTAGAAAACAAATCACCTTGCAGACTGTTGTTGTGTATTCAAAATCTAGTAATGAAATAAAACAAGATTGTATAGTGAGTTCATCATTAGAACATAATGTATCTGCTATCTGGGCCCATCTTTTTCCTATTTTAGAAAGATTTCCAAAAAATATTACTACTTTACATTTTTTCAGCGATAGTCCTGCAACTCAATACAGGAATAAAATGATGTTTTATTTTTTAGCAAATGAGCTAAAAAAGTATTACTCCGAACTTGTAAGATTCATTTGGAACTATTCGGAAACGGGTCATGGGAAAGGGGCACCAGATGGAATTGGGGGGACCTGCAAAAGGATTGCAGATCGCTTTGTAAGTTACGGCAATGACATCACAAACGTTTCAACATTAATGGAAGTCCTGCAGTCGAATTGCACAGGCATTAAATTTTTTCAAATTGATGATAATGATATTCAAAAAATTGCATCATCCTTACCTAAACATGTTCAACCCTTCAAAGATACACTTGAAGTCCACCAAGTAGTTTCAGGAGTAACAATCTCAAAATTATATATGAGAAAATTAAGTTGCTTTCAATGTCAAAGTGAATGTTCACATTTTGATCTCGGATGTTTAGAATATGAAACTGAATTTCTTGAGGAAGAAGAACTCATCAACATAGTTCCAAATAATAGTCATGCTGAAAAATTGAAATACAATGATGTGTATTCATCTTCCTTATCATCAACTTCTTCATCTCCTGAATATACACAAATTATTAAAAAAGGAACATTTGTTCTTGTGACTTTTCCAGGAATAAAAGGAGAGAAATATAAGTAAGAGTACACTATACATTGTATTTACTTTAAAACAAATTTTAAAGAAATTCTTCATTTCTATTCTAGGTATGTAAGCCTTTGTCTTGAAGATCCTGAAATAGAGCATTACAAATTTGAGATTAAAGTAGTGTCTCTGAAAAGCATCAACACTAGTACAACAAAATTCAAAATACTTGACGATGACGAATCGTATATAAAATACACACAAATAATAAAAATATTAAGTGAACCATGTCTTACAATTGAAAAAGGACAACAATTATATGAATTTAAAAATAAAATCGACGTATATGAACTTTAAATATTATAAGAATATGCGAAGGCTGTGAATTTTTTATTCTTGAAGAATATTTTTTTCTTTTTTTTTTTTTTAAACTTTTAAATCAATGAATTAATTGAATTAAGAAATAAATTTGTTATGTTTTGTGATATTTTTTTAATTTTTCTAATTAAATAAAAAATGAATTATAATAAAATAAAATTTATGTATTTTATAATTTCCATGGCGTTACAGTGTCTTATCTCGTCATTCCCGTGACAATTCTTTGTCAACTAAATTCTGAAAATCCTTAATAAATCCTGTAAAAGATCATTAAAAAACGTGTTCCTTTGTATAATAAGACTTGAAATTTTATGGACAATCGTTTAAGCATTATATAAAAACCGATATAGTAAATTTGATTTTTTTAAAACAGTTTTTGACCGCTTTCCGTGAATTGACCCATATTCATATTACATAGATTCTTAAATGCATTAGATTTCTAAAAAGTACCTTTTATACGACGCACGAATATACGATGTACATTCATTTAAAAATATTACTACATATGTATGTACACACTTGCATTTGTTGTTACTATTTTATCTGTTAAGAAGAAATAACGTCAAAACAGAATGCGAATATATATAGGCAGCAGCTTCAATTTCAACTCATGGAGCAGAAAAATTTCTTGCTCCAGCGGTATCAAAATTTTATATGGTAAAATTTGTATCGTTCCTAATCGCTCACACATTTTATTAAAATTTTATTATGAAACTTGCGTTGAAATAGTACAAGTAAAAAATTCGGGCCATCGCATCTCTCGTTTTTGATTATGAAAATATTACAACGAGTTTCATCGCATACTCAAAAATAAAATTGTTTATTTTCTTGTGTTTATGTTGTGAAGTGAAGTGATCAAGTGGATTAATTACAATTTTTGTGAGGGAGGAATTAGAAAAAATATTTAATTTTAAATTTAGGAATATGAATTTAAATCTAAATAAAAAATAAGTTTGGATTTCACAATTGCTGTGGCATTGTTTTTTGAGAATGAGGACGGAGAATTAAGTACACGTGTAGAAAGGAGATTAATTAGGGATAACTCTCAGCCTCTTTCATTGCCAGAAGGAAAATTTAAAAATCTTTTTAGATTCTCTAAAGAAGGTGTTTGGATTGTGGTCTAGCCTTTAAATTTAGTTCATATTCAAATGTCAAAATTTCATTTTAACACTGGTTATTGTGATTTATAGTTCGTTGTTTTTTACTAACTTTAACGAAGCGTCTGTGTTGTAATAACCGGCGGCCATTACCTTACATAGTTTCTTCTTGGTTGGTAGTCAGTTGAAAAGTCGTGCTACTCTAGAAATTGTTCTTCTTTCTGCTTAAAAGTGTTTTTCTACTTAAATTGTGATTTTCTTCTAATTGTGTTTTCTTCATGTGTTTTCATCAATAAATATTTGGAATTTAAATAAAAGTATTTTTATTCAATTTTGATATCTCAAACATATTTTGGCGCCCGAGCAGGGACATGAAGAAATAATCATATTCGGTGATTTGTGAGTGAATTTCTAAAAGTTTGTCATTTTAGGGAATTATTTAGTGGTGTGTGCTAAGACAAAAATTCGAAATAAAAGTATGTATATATAAATATATACATAACAAAAGGAATTTAAACAAAAAAAAAAAAAAAAAAAAAAAATCAAATCATAAATTACTATTGCATCGCATTGCATTGTATGAATCATATTTCATCAATATATACTTATGTGCTATTAAGTAGTTTTATTATGCATAAACGAGACATGCAAATATCAATCCGGTTATAGTGCTTTCTCTTTCATATAAGAATATTGTAAAATATAAAAATAATTACTATCGTGAATTATTTACAATCGTTTCGGTGATAATATTCGGAGTATTGATTTTGAATTAACATTTGCTAATACAATTCGTTTGGTTCGGATATTTGATAAACTTTAGCTTTATTAAATTCAGCTTAAATATTAAATACAGCTTTAATATTACATTCAGCTTAAATATTTAATTCAGCTTTAATATTTAATTCAGCTTAAATATTAAATTTAGCTTAAATATTTAATTCAGCTTAAATATGAATACTGATGCATTGAAAAAAAGGAGAGGAATTATTAAGGCCTCTTTCACACGAATAGAGAATTCTATTAATAGTCTAATTGATAATGAAACATCAATAAAGGAAGATTTTGAGGAGCGAATTAATAGAATTGTAGCATTATTTAAAGATTTCAATGAAGTGCAGTTTGAAATTGAGAATACATTAGAAAGTGATGAAGATATAGAAAATGAATCTTTACAAAGAGAACAAATTGAAGAAAAATATTATTCCATTTGTGCAAAGTGTAAAACTATGATAAACCAGAAATCAAATATTAATAATGATGCGATTATAACCACACCGATTGATACTTTAATATCCAATCAAAATCAATTGAGCACTATAATACAAAATATGGTTTCACAGAGTCCAGTTAGTACATCGACACCTCATTCACAAAATGTTCATGCTGCTGAAATGCAACCAAAAATACAATTACTAGTGATGGGAACTATCGAATAGTACTATCGAATAGTTCGAATAGTCAGCTCAAAAATATTCATTCGAATATCTATATTGGTACTATTCGATGTATTCGAATGATTGATAAATATTCGAATATTTATGTACTGGAATAAAACACAACAAATAAAATAATTGACATAAAATGAAATTTTGAACATGCACTAAGTTTACCATGTTATTTTTGCTCGAATGCATCTACTACAATTTTATAAATGTCACGAATGCCAAAAATAGAAGCGAGGAACATCGTAAACGTCATAAAGAACAAAGAATAAAGATATATACTAGCGTGGTTTTTAAAATGGTTGACTAGACTAAGTAAAAGTGTAAAAGTTCAGTATTATATTTATATTTATAGTTTTTAATTAATTAATTATTGAATTTAATATATGTATATAAAAAAATGTTTACAGAAATATAGCATTTTTGCTATTCTACATATTCTATTAATGTACATACATATATTTTATTTATATGTATATCTTTATATACATATTACATATATTTCTACGAAAGAAGAAGTCTACATGTACAGCAAATTGGTGAGTGAAATTGAAAAATTAAATTACTTTCAAAATAACCTTTATCCTTTTCTTATTTGGAATAATATAAATATATTATATATTACATTTGGTTGGATGCTTAAGCCGGAACTTGTGTTTCCGTCTTTAAAAACTCTAAATTAAGAAAGTAAAATAATTAAATAAATATTTTTTTAAATTTGAAAGTAGCCTAATTTGTTTTTCTTTATAAAATTTTTGAATAATTATTTTTTGTCATTTTATCTTCTTTTCTAAATAATTACAGCTCCCATAAAACAGAATATCACTTCAATAAGTATTCGTGCGATTACTCAACATTTAAAAATTGGTTTTAAATTCAGTGATGTTCATATTGCAGTTGTAATTTTTGCAAGCATAATTATAATAATAAGCGCACTTTTAGGTATTCATTCTCATATTATAAAAGTTCTTACATGTGTACACATAAAAAATATATAATTACAATGTTCAATTTTCTTGCTCATTATCTTTATATAGGAACACAATATATTTAAAAAAAGAAACTTAGTTCAAAAATTTCTGTTTTTTTTTTGCTTATAGAAGATATCATCATGGCAATGAAAAATGCTAAAAGAACTTCAAAAACACGGTCCGATGTTTGGGAAATATTTGATAAAACAAACGAAAACACGATTTGTAAAATTTGTAAACAAACTTAAAAATATTCAGGAAATACTTCGAATTTATGGGACCACATAAAAAGAAAACATCCTGCTGCATTGTCGTCAGATTCGGATGAGTTTTCAAAACACAAAGATTCTGATGTTAAACGTAAAAATCAAAAACAACTTGTACAAACTAAATTAGTTTTGGAAAATAAATTAACAGAGACAAGGCAAAGTGCCATTGACAATGAGTTGGCGAAAATGATTGCAACTGATCTTCAACCAATGTCAATAGTTGAAGACAAAGGTTTTTTGAAATATTCGAAGGCACTTAACCCTAACTATGTCCCGCCAAATAGAAAAACATTAAAAACAAAAATAATACCAGAACTGTATAAGTCTGAACTACAAAAACTAAAATCTTTGATTGAGAATGTAAGTTTCGTTTCTGTTACTACCGATATATGGACATCGTTAAGCAATAAATCTTATTTAGGTGTTACATGTCACTATTTATTCGGAGGTAATCAATTGAGTGACATTTTTCTAAAATTATTTTTGATTATTATTTTTATTCACATTTTTACAGGGTCTTTAAAATCATCTACAATAGGAGTATTCCAAATGGAAGGACAACATACTGCAAAAAACATAGGAGACTACCTATCAGCTACATTTACGGAGTGGAATATTAAAGAAAAAATAGTTACTATCGTGAGTGATAACGGTGCAAACATCAAGAAAGCAATTATTGATATTTTAAAAATACGCCATCACCCTTGTGTGGCTCACACATTAAATCTATGCGTTACTGAAGCTATAAAAATAAATGAGGAGTTAAACGGTGTATTAAAAAAATGTCGAAATATAGTTGGCCATTTTAAACACAGTGTCATAACATACGAGAAATTGAAAAAGATGCAAAAACAAATGAATATGGCAGAACTTGCTCTAAAACAAGACGTGTGTACCAGATGGAATTCCACTTACTTAATGATTGAAAGATTATATGCAGTAAAACAACCTTTAACGGCAGTTTTAACAACAATTAAAACTGCTCCGGAGCTTTTGTCATATGCTGAATGGATAATAGTCGAAGATTGTATTCAAATATTAAAACATGCTTATGATGCGACCGTTGAGCTTTCAGGAGAAAAGTATGTATCCTTATCTATAATTATTCCTTTAATAAGAGGAATGCAATCAGCTCTAAAATCCGTAGTTTCACTTACGACTTGTGGAGAACTTTTAAAAGTAGCTTTAGCAGATTAATTAACAAGCGGCTCAGCTTATTAGAAACAGATAAAGTATGTGCAAAAGCCACTTTACTCGACCCTCGCTTCAAAAAAGCAGCATTTGGACTTGAAGCTAATGCAGAAAAAGCACAAGAATGGCTTCTTGATGAAATGGTATCGTTAATTTCAATTGAAACAAGTGAGGTAACGATAAATATTGGCGAAGAAAATCAACCAAAAGAATTAGAAACTGAAAAGGATAATTCTAATAGTATTTGGAATTTTTTTGACAATAGAATGAAAAAGAATTCAGAAAAAAAATCTAATTTCGTTTCGGCCGATGTGGAATTAAAACGCTACTTAACTCTCAAATATATTCAAAGAAAAGAAAATCCCTTAGATTTTTGGCAGCATAATAAAAATATTTTTCCTATTTTATATAAATTGCATTTAAAATATGCATGTATTACAGCAACTTCTGTACCATCAGAAAGATTGTTCTCCAAAGCCGGGCAACTGGTTTCTAATAGACGAAACCTCCTTTCAGGCGCCGCAATTAATGAACTTTTGTTTTTGGGCAATAATTTAGAATAAGTTGAAAATTTTCGCAGATCAGTATTTTTTTTTTTAATTTTCGTTTTGTTTTGTTATGTTAGGTTTTTAAAGATGTTTTTTTTAAATATTTTGTTACGTTTTTTTTCTTTTTTTAATCACTTAATATTTTATATGAAATTATAATAAAAAATGTAAAAATTAGAAATAAAGAATGAATATATTCGATACATTCGATAGTTTAAACTATTCATTATTCGTTTATTCGATAGTTAAAACTATTCATTATTCATTTATTCGATAGTCAAAAATATTCGATAGTTCCCATCACTAACAATTACCAACAATGCAGGTACCCACGTTCAACGGTGATTATAAAGCGTGGCCATCGTTTTATGATTTATTTTTATCGGTAGTACACAACAATTCTGCTCTATCCTCGGTACAGAAGTTTCAGTACTTGAAATTATCATTAAAAGGTGAAGCAGAATCTACAATTAGACACTGGAGTATAACGAATGCAAATTATGAAAGCGCATTTGAGTTATTAATAAAAAAATATGACAAGGAGGATTACTTAATAGAGTCACATTTACAAACATTAATGGAGTGTATATCACTTAAAACGGCCACTTCAAAAGGATTACGTAATTTGACAAATATTTTCGATGAAACGGTTCGAGCTTTGAAGGCAATCAATCTACCTGTTGATACTTGGGATTGCTGGCTCAACTATTTATTGGTATCTCGTTTAGACAAGGATACTCAACAATTGTGGCGACGAACATCAGCTTCAACCAAAAGACCAACTTTTGACACTCTCGTTCAGTTTTTGGAGGGTCGTATCTATGAATTAACATCAATAAACGACAACTCATCTTCGAAAGAAGTTAACAATTCCCGTCCGTTCAGTAGCAGTAATCATCGTGTTAAAATGGTTCATACAACATCGGTATTATCATGCGTACTTTGCAAAGGTAATCATTACATTTACGCATGTTCAAGTTTTAACAACTTAAACATCAATGACAGGCAAAAAATTGTTAAAGAAAAGGGATTATGTTATAACTGCATGAAAGGTAAGCATTTTATGAGGGATTGTAAAACTCTTTCTAGATGTCAGAAATGTGGCAAAAATCATCATACTATGCTACATAACCTGCAATCAACTTCTTCTGTGTCTGCAACTACTAATACTACTACTGCTCAGGTCAATACTATAACCAGTTCTCCATCTCCAAGTTACATCAGTGTTTTACCTACGGCTATTGTTTACGTCAGAGATATAACAGGTCGGTTACAACCTTGCAAGGCATTATTAGACACAGGCTCTCAGGTAACCTTACTTTCTGAGTCATGTGCTCAACGTTTGGGTCTAAGAAGATTAAATTCTAGACTACTGCTTACCGGAATAGGTAACATAAGTTCACATGAGACTTCTACAAAAGGCAAAATTATTATCGATATTTCAACAAAAGATGGTGATAACTCGTTCTCCGTCACAGCCTACATTCTACATAAATTAACAAATGATTTACTCCCGCTACAATTAAATTTAGAAATGAAAAAATGGTGTGATAGCTTGGGTGATTTAGCTGATTCTAATTTTAATGTAGCTTCTAAAATCGACTTGGTGTTAGGTTGCGATATTGTATTCGAGATTTTATCTAACGAGAAACGTTTATACAAATCATCTAATCTGGTAGCTTACAAAACGGTATTTGGCTGGATTATAAGCGGAAAATTACATCAACAAGATAAATTTGTATGTTTAGTTTCTACTCTGGATATTGATAATAATTTAAAACGCTTTTGGGAACTGGAGGAACCTGAAGTTAATCTACCATTAACAGAAGAAGACCAAAAATGTGAGGACCATTTTAAAGATACTCATACACGTTTAAAGAATGGTCAATATATGGTACGTTTACCATTCAAATGTTCATCTTCGGTGTTAGGTCATTCCAGGGA
Source organism: Bombylius major (assembly GCA_932526495.1). Lineage (NCBI taxonomy): Eukaryota > Metazoa > Arthropoda > Insecta > Diptera > Bombyliidae > Bombylius > Bombylius major. The sequence goes on along the minus strand of OW052045.1, from coordinate 28,402,210 downwards.
AAATGCAATAAAAAGACAAGCGACAATGGATCGACGTTTTATTAAAGATTTCGAACTATTAAAACATTATCAAGAGTTTATGGACGAATATTTATCATTGAATCACATGTCAGAAATTGAAACTTCGTATGATGACACTGGATGTTTCTTTCTTCCACATCATGGTGTATGGAAGAAAACAAGTTCAAGCACAAAACTTCGTGTGGTATTTGATGGTTCTTCTTCTTCATCAACAGGTGTTAGTCTTAACGAAATTCTATTTACAGGTGCTAAAATACACAACAATGTGAATGATCTTCTTATAAGATTTCGTCTAGGTCAATTTGGATATGTTTCTGACATTCAGAAAATGTTTCGACAAATTTTAATACATCCAGATGATAGAAAATATCAAAGAATATATTGGAAAAATTCAAATAGTAAGTCGCTCAAGATATACGAACTGAACACTGTGACATATGGCACATCATGTGCACCATTTCTGGCGTTAAGAACGCTCAAGCAATTATCTCAAGATGAGGGCTCAAATCATCCTTTAGGAGCAGAAATATTATGTAATTATTTTTATGTGGACGACTTAATGAAATCAGATGATACATTTGATGAAGCTTTAAATAATATAACAGATTTAATTGGGATTACACAAAAGGGACATTTTCCGTTACACAAATGGGCTTCAAATTGTAAGAAATTGTTAACTGACATTCCTGATTGTATACAGGAGCGTGAAAAATCCTTCAGTGATGAAAATGATACAATTGTTCAAACATTGGGACTTAATTGGCATGCACGAGAAGATGAATTTTCTTTCAAGGTTTGTCCAGTTAACAATAATACAACTACTAAGAGAACAATATTGTCATTTATATCCAAAATTTTCGATCCATTAGGATTATTAGCACCTTATACTATTATAGTTAAGATATTCATGCAACAGCTTTGGTTGGTTAAGATATCTTGGGATGATACTCTTCCTAGTCCTTTGGCATCACAATGGGCAGAAATTTATAATCAATTGGAAGTTTTGCAAAATATACGGGTAACTAGATGGTTATTCACACAAAAGAAATCAATAATACGACTTCATGGTTTTGCAGATGCCTCTGAACGTGCCTTTGCTGCGGTTATTTATGTTCGTGTACAGTATGATGATCAAACTAAGGTTAATATTCTGACATCCAAAACCAAAGTTGCTCCCATCAAACAAGTTTCTGTAGCTCGTCTCGAATTGTGTGCTGCATTACTTTTAGCTAAACTGTTTAAGCAAGTTCAAAAGGCTATTGAACTTAATGGTAATCAAATAGAATGTTTCGCATGGACAGATTCTACAACTGTTTTGGCTTGGCTGAACAGTCATCCACGAAGATGGAGCACATTTATAGGAAATCGAACGTCAAAAATTCTAGATATCTTACCCTTGGATAAATGGCATCACATTAGATCAGAAAATAATCCTGCCGATATAGCCTCACGAGGTCTTCTTCCAAATGAACTCTTAGTATCTACATTATGGTGGTATGGTCCGCAGTTTTTACATGAACCTAATGAATTTACAGTTTCATGACGGACTGAATATCATACTGATGAAGAAATGAGGAAAAGTTGCTTTGTTACCAAGACGAATTTTGAAACAAATTTACATCCTTTATTTAGAATCCTGAATAAATTTTCAACTTTGACAATGATTTTAAGAGTAACTGCTTGGTGGTTGAAGTATCTACAAAAATGTAAAATGAAAATTAATAAGGATACATCTAACATTTCAAATTTTATAACTGTTGATGAACTACAAGGAGCATTAAACCTACATATAAAGCATACTCAAAGTGAAACTTTTGCCACTGAGATTTGGAAAATAAAACATAATCAGAATATAACCAATAAAAGTAAATTGTGGACATTAGAGCCTTTTCTTGATGAATATGATATTCTAAGAGTTGGTGGACGATTACATTTCGCTAGTAACATTTCATTTGAACAACGTCATCCTGTTATACTGCATAAAAATGATAAATTGAGTGAGTTGATTGTAAATTACTATCACAAGAAATTTCTACATGGTACAGGTCAACTTTTAGAAGCAAACATCAAATTAAGGTATTGGATTATAGGTGGCAAATATTTAATAAAAGGAATTACAAGAAATTGTACAATATGCACACGTTATCGTGCTGAAACTTGCAAACAGAAGATGTCTGATTTACCTGAGTTTCGTTTTCAAATAGGGAAAGCGTTTCTGAATACAGGAATTGACTATGCTGGTCCTATTACGGCACTTACTTGGAAGGGTAGAGGTGCTAAACAAGTAAAATGCTATATCGCTCTGTTTGTTTGTTTGACCACTAAAGCTCTTCATTTAGAACTGGTTATGGACCTTTCGACTAATAGTTTTTTAGCTGCCTTCAAACGTTTTCTCTCAAGAAGGGGATTGGTGCAAACCATATTTAGTGACAACGGCACAAACTTCCATGGAGCACTTCGATATTTGAAAGAGTTGTACGATTATTTTAAGGATTCATCAAAAAGGGATATAATCTACAAGTTTTTCCTGGAGAATGGCATTAATTGGAAATTTATTCCTCCTTCTGCGCCTCATCATGGCGGTATTTGGGAGGCAGGTGTTAAAAGAGTAAAATATCATCTTCGTAGAGTTGTTGGTAATGCACACCTTACATATGATGAGTTGAACACATTGCTATGCCAAATTGAAAGTTGCCTTAATTCGAGACCTTTAACTTCAATGAGCAACGACAAAAATGATTTTAGAGTATTAACACCCAACCACTTTTTAACTGGAGGTAACATAATGCAAATTCCTGAAATACCATTACGTGACGATGTGAAATGTTTCCGAGATAGGTGGCAACTTGTTCAAAAAATCAGACAAGATTTTTGGAAAAGCTGGCAGAAAGAATATTTGTCAACACTAGTTCAAAGGTACAAGTGGATCAACAAACAGCAAAATCTTCAAGTTGATGACTTAGTGTTAATTTCGGAACAAAACGTTTTACCTGGAGACTGGTTAATGGGTAGAGTTAAGGAAATACATCCTGGGAAGGACAAACTAGTCAGAGTCGTCACAATTCGCACTAAAAATGGTATAGTGAAAAGACCAGTAACAAAACTGATTCGGTTGTTCGATGATAACAAGGATTGTACTAATTATTGTATTAAGTAATATAATTTGAGCATAATTCATGTTATGTATAGTTTCGTAACATTTTTTAATTTTAAAGGTACGACTTTTCAAGGCAGGGGGTATGTTTGGATTGTGGTCTAGCCTTTAAATTTAGTTCATATTCAAATGTCAAAATTTCATTTTAACACTGGTTATTGTGATTTATAGTTCGTTGTTTTTTACTAACTTTAACGAAGCGTCTGTGTTGTAATAACCGGCGGCCATTACCTTACATAGTTTCTTCTTGGTTGGTAGTCAGTTGAAAAGTCGTGCTACTCTAGAAATTGTTCTTCTTTCTGCTTAAAAGTGTTTTTCTACTTAAATTGTGATTTTCTTCTAATTGTGTTTTCTTCATGTGTTTTCATCAATAAATATTTGGAATTTAAATAAAAGTATTTTTATTCAATTTTGATATCTCAAACAGAAGGATTTAGAGTGATTTTTGATGATCTGAAAGGATTTTTAAAAGACAGAACGACGGTTAGAGGTGTTCCTAAAGAAATACGTGTGCTTGCTGCCATTAGGTTTGTCGCTACAGGTAATTTTTATTCATTAAATTTTACAATACATAAATTGTACATTTACAATTTTATATAATATTATTACTATAGGTGCTTACCAGCGTAATATAGGCCAAGATTTTTGTATTGGTCTTTTACAATCTGCATCCTCAATTTGCATTAAAGAAATATGTACCGCTGTCATCCAATACAATGCACAAAACAAAATTGTGCAATTTCCGACTAACTCTGCGGATACCAAATTAGGGTATGTATTCAAAAAAATAATATTTACTAAACAATGTGTTTAAATTGTACTATTTCCAACAGCTTCTATCGTAAGGCCAATTTTTCTGGAATCGTGGGTGCAGTTGATGATACACATGTTCAAATTCTAGCTCCATCAGAAAATGAACATGCATATGTATGTAGAAAGGAAGGACATTCATTGAATGTGCAAATTGTAAGTAAGGTGAAAATATAACTAAAATTTAAATTAAGTACGTACTATTTCTACATTACAAATTTTTTCACTAGGTTTGTGATGCCTGTTTAAAAATTCTTGGAATTAACGCACAGTTTGGTGGCGTTGCACATGACTCACATGTGCGGAAATCATCACAATTGCATGAGCATATGAGGTCCCAATACGATAATGGTGTAAGAGGTACGTGGATAATTGGTGAGGTTCAGAAATTTTGTACAAGATGAAAATATAATTCTTATTAACTTACAGGCGACAGTGGATATCCTCAACAACCGTGGCTTATGACACCATTTAGAGGAAACAACCTTTTAAGATGTCAACAATGATGCACTTGTTGTGACACGTGCTTGCATCGAAAAATGCATCGGAGTGTTAAAGTCAAAATTCCGTTGCCTTTCTCATCAACGTGTACTCATGTATTCGCCAGTGAATGCTGGGAATATAATCAAAACTTGTGCTATTTTATACAATCTTCTTCACACAAGAGATTATTCTATCGATAGCTCAAGTGATGAAACAGAGGGTGTAGAAGAAATTTTGGAAAATAATCATAACACTAATGAAGGGTTCTCAGTTAGAGATAATTTGGTGTTAAATTGTTTTTCATAATTTCGTTTGCAGGGTGTCCCGTTTGGTTTGCTTTAGATTGATACCAGTGATAGGTCTCACTGAGAGAAACACAAAATCGTATTGGTTATTTAACGGTACACCCAATAATTTTTTATAAGGGCACTCTACGGTCACTTGTTTTAACAAAAAATGTAGAGCACCCTTTGCTCTTTCGAACAGTACCCAACACGTCTTTATACTCTGAACTCTACAAAAGTTAGACGCGTTCAAAACCAAAATTTGGTCATTTTTTTATCTATTTTTTTATCTTTAACCCTGTTTTGCTTAAAAAAAGCTTAAATTAACCCCAATTTTTTATTGCAAAAAATGAAAGTCCAATTGATTCTGCATCGATTTACTATGATTATTTTTTTCTTCAAAAAATGCATAATATTCGAAATATTGAGGAAGACCTTTTCAAAAAACTGAAAAAATAAGTCTGAAATTCATTGGTTTTTTTGTACATGGTTTTAATAGTGCTTTTATTGCAGTGTAAAGAGGCTTTACACTATATGATTTATCACATAACTTTTATGTTGTTATAAGAACAAATTACATAAGTCATAAAAAAAAGTAATATGTCATATACAGGGTTTTTAAATAGGAATGATACGATGTGAAAATGTAATAAAACATTAGCTATTTTTGAGATGCAAACAATATTTTAATTTTTTTAAAAGTACAATCGATTACATTATGTTTTGAATGTAACATAATTTAAGTCACCCCCTCCGCCACGCTGACAGGAGCGAATACGGTGAATTTTGTTGGACTGATTCAAAAATTGTTCTTGCGTGGCTGTCTGATCATCCTCGACGATGGACAACCTTTGTGGCCAATAGAACATCTGAAATTCTAGAAGTCGTTCCTAAGGCCAATTGGCATCACATTCCTTCAAAATTGAATCCTACTGATATTGCATCAAGAGGAGTAATGCCTAGTGAACTTGCATCAATGAAACTTTGGTGGGATGGTCCACAGTTTTTACAAAATGTGTCATTCAATGAATACTTGACTACATTGACAGGAAAAACACATGAAGAAGAAAGACGAAACTGCTTAATAGTAACTCAATCTACAAATGATCTTGCTTCCAGATTCTCATCTTTCCTGAAGTTAATCAGAATAAATTCAATGTGTTTCAGATTTTATTTCAACACTCGAACAACAAAATCAGAACGTAGAACCACAAATATAACAGTTCAAGAATTTCGTCATGCTCAAAACATTTGGTTTAAATGCATTCAATCGGAATGTTTTCATGATGAAATTAAGGCCTTAATAACTAAAAAAACTATTGCATCAAAAAGTGTTTTGAATTCATACAGCCCATTCATCGACAATCAAGGTCTTCTTCGTGCAGGAGGTCGACTGACAGAAGCTGAAATATGTTATGCTCAAAAACATCCAATCATTCTTGCAGGAAAACATCCACTGACACTCATGATGTTACGTGAGCTTCATCAAATTCATTTACATGCAAATCAAAGAGTTCTTTTAAGCATAGTATCTACTCGTTTCATCATAATCGGTGTTAAACGATTAATAAAGCAAATCGTTCAAAAGTATGTAACCTGTATTCGACACAAAGCACAACTACAAACACAACAAATGGGCCAACTTCCAAAAGTGCGTGTAACACCATCCAGACCATTTCTACATACAGGTATAGATTATGCTGGTCCAATCTCTGTTCGTAGTTGGAAGGGTCGTGGAACCAAAACACACAAAGCGTATATTGCATTATTCATATGTATGACTACAAAAGCTTTTCACCTCGAACTTGTCAGCGGATTATCAACTGAAGATTTTATTGCTGCATTAAAACGCTTTGTGGCTCGTAGAGGTTATTGTGCTACTATATATTAGGATAATAGAACTGCATTTGTGGGTGCAAATCGTCTCTTTATTGAGCTTGGAAATCTTTTGAAATCTAAGCAACATCAAGATCAGGTAACAACATTTACTACATATCTTGGCATTTCATTCCTCCATCTGCCCCACATTTTGGCGGTATATGGGAAAGCGGAGTAAAACTAGTAAAGCATCATCTTAGACGACAGCTGAATGTAACATCTTGCACTTTTGAAGAATTAACGACACTGTTGTGTCAAATAGAAGCTGTAATTAATTCAAGACCTCTCCTGGTTAATGAAGTTAATGACGGCATCGAGGCACTTACTCCAGCACATTTTTTGGTTGGCTCTTCTCTACTTACAGTACCAGAACAAAGTCAAGAGGAGAAACCATTAAATCTTTTAAAACGCTGGGAATATATACAACGTATTCACCAAATATTTTGGCGCCAACGGAAAAATGATTATCTGACAGATGCAGAGTAAAACTAAATGGAAGACCAAATCTGATAACTTACAAGTTAATGACATTGTTATCATTAAAGATGACAATTTGACTCCAGGAGCATGGAATCTTGGACGAATCGTTTCAATTCATCCTGGTAAAGATGAATTAGTCAGAGTGGTCAGCATCAAGACAAAAACAGGAATCTTTAAACGGCCAGTGGCCAAATTAGTGAAACTTCTACAAGATGAACAATGTTGAAACGAATCGTTTCAAGGGGGCCGGCATGTTGACGCCATACACAATAAACATTATAGTTTTAGTATTAATGTACTTTAATGTATTATACATTATTATCATTGAATAGTATTAGTGTATTTTCATGTATTATATAAGTAATGTAGTATGTAATTTATAACTTTTTTATAATAAAACTTTCAGTTTCAGTTGGTTACAGTCCACTCAACGGAATAGACGTGTTCTATTTATTTACCCGGCGTCGGTAATTTCTTTGTTCAGTCATCGTCACTGATTTCAACATTGTAATTTCGAATTATTCCTTTGCAAACGAGTGCGGTACATTCTGAAATTATAAGTAATTGTTCTACAAAACACCAGCTTCCAACAAAGAGCCTTGTAAGGTGGTAAGGTGGCCAAAGAAAGATTTTAGCATTTTATTTTGTTGTAGTACCACTGGAGAAAAATTGAAACCTTTGGTTATAGGAAATGCTGCAAAACCAAGAGTTTTTAGACAAAATAAAATCGATACTAATAATTTTTTAGTTACAAGAGCATATAATAAAAGGGCGTGGATGACAAAAATAATTTTCGAAGATTGGCTTAATGAACTAAACCATAATATGAAAATAAAAAAAAATAGAAATTATTCTTTTGGTAGATAATGCTACAAGCCACGTTTGTTCAAAAAAATACTCAGATGTTGTTGTCAAGTTCTTATCATCCAATCTGACTTCGAAGATTCAGCCGTTGGACCAGAGTATTATTCAAACTGTGAAAATTAAATACAGATCTAAAATGCTGCTTTTTGTGTTATCAAAAATGAGAGGAATGAGATTTCATCCTCAACAATACGAAGTTGCTTTCACCGTGCAGGATTCCTTATAAATAATATAAACTATCCGAAGAAGTTCAAATAGAAGAGATAATTTCAAGTTTTCCCAGCAATATCAAAAATGACTTTGTGCCTGAAAATGAAATTTCAAAAGTAGATGAAGCTGCAACAAGCCACGAAACCTTGGCTGATTCTCCTGATACAATAATAGAAGAAGTTTTCAATAAAGTAAGAAATTCAGAAACCGTAGAGCTAGATGATGAATCTGAAGAAGAAGAAGCAGAATGTGAAGAACCCGCATTACCAATCGATCACTGCAAATGATGCACTTCATCACATCAATGAAATTAATATGAATGTGTCAACAAATCCAACTGAGCTGATTCCTAAAGTTCTAGAATTAAAAACTGAAATTGAACAGCAGATTGAAATCAAAAATACTAAAATGTACTTAATACTTAAAAATACTTAAATATGTAGGGTACAAACATTACTTAGTTTTTTGTTCATTGTTTTCTTTTTGTAATTTTTTTAAAATTTTATTTGTTTAATTTTTTGTTTTTGATTATATACATCATTTATGTATAAATGTACATATGTATATATAAATTATGTTTCTGCAATAAATGTTCATGTATATACTTATACTTCATCCACTAAGTTTTTTACACCACACAGTTAATGAATGTCTCGTTTCCTCTCGCAGAAACTACAATAGCAATGTCTCTGTTTCGATCAATTTTTTTTGGAACATATCTATTTTGGTTTCTGCGAGAGGAAACGAGACATTCATTAACTGTGTGGTGCAAAAACTTAGTGGATGAAGTATAAGTATATACATGAACATTTATTGCAGAAACATAATTTATATATGCAAAAACTTAGTGGATGAAGTATAGTATTTTTTTTAAATAAACATGAAATTTTAAATTATAATGCTTGTTTTTTTTTTTCAACAGATCGACTACTTTAAAACTTGTTCACTTTTGAAAGTTGGCCAAAATGTGTTGCACCACAAGTGGCCAACATTCTCATCAGGTTTTACGATTGGAAATAGACATATGTTACATATCTGTTGATGGATTGCCATTATTTAAAAGTTCTGTGCTGACATTATGGCCAATATTAGGTGCAATTTCTAAGTGTATCGAAATTAAACCTTTTTAATTGGATGTTACCTTGGTATTAAAAAACCAGAAAACCCAGATGATTCCTTAGCTGATTTAGTGTCAGAGCTATATAATCTTCAGAAGGAATGTATTAAAGGAAAAAAAATACATATTAAAATAAGTATAGTTGATACTTCTGCAAGATCTTTTTTAACTGGTGTAGCAGGCCACAGAGCAAGTATTGGTGCTCTAAATGCATTCAAAAAGCTAAAAAAATTAATAGAAGATTAGCAGATTATAGTACAACAATAACGTTAACCTTCCGCTTGACTTTTTTGATTTAGGACTAGCAAAAAGCTAATAACAGTTATTTAGCATGGAAAGCACAATTTGTAAAAACTAAATGAAATTAAAAAAGAGAATTAATATGCAGGGTTCATTAAAATGGGAAAATTCATACCGTCTGAGTTTTGTAGAAAATCCAGAACCTTCAATGAACTTTGTAAATGGAAAGCCACAGAATTTTGTCAATTATTACTGTATACTGGCGTAGTCCCTTGAAAAATATAATAAGATTTTGAGACAACCCTGTAATTAGGTGAAAATGTTAGAGAATAAAAGTACCTTTAAATATTAACAGCACTGTAACACAAAAATAGTTTCAAAATTATCAATTTTAAGTTTTGATTTTTGATTTCTCTAGAAATGCTAGGTTTTAGTAAAAGAAAATTAAAAAGATTAGCAGCAAAAAAGGCTCAAAAATTTTTAGATGAGCTCAGTAGAAGTAGTACGTCACCACGGCAACTCCGGTCGTAATTAGGTTACCAGTACAAGTGCTCTTTTATTTTGAATTTTTTTCATAATTTAATTTTAATTAATTTTTAAAAAACGTAGTGGAAAGTGCGAACAGTGATAGGACACTCCATTTTTTCAAGTTAACTTGCAAAATAATAGACTTAATTAATAGTTATAAACAATTAAAATTTCGTGACTTTCAAAACGTCATTAATTAATTATAATTAACGAAGACAATAAATTTTATAGAGAGACTACCGCAGACTAAGTGATCAATAGAGTTGCTACCCTATCTTAAGTGTTTGCTTTTACTAGCCTACAGCCTACATTTAATTCAAGTGCATAGTTTTCTTAACTAGGGTAAAATTAATCACTAATCTATAGGTGGTAGTTAATTTCAAGATGTTGCCCTAAGGGGCGAATCGGGGTAATTATTTTCAAATACTTGAAGATAATTCCGATCACATACCAGCAACCAAGAGGAAAGCTCCGGCCAGAAAAAGAGCGCTCAACATTAACGATGAATTTGATTTCCCCATGCTTCAGGAAACGGCTAAAAATGAACCAGAAGCAAAGTACGTCGTCATATCCTGTAGGGAAGAACAAGGCAAAGATAGCAACGGCGCGGTAATTTATAGAAAATTGAATTTTGATTTTGAATGCGTGTAACTTTTTAACAGTTAGAAGAGGAACAAGTAAGGTATCGTTGAAAAGGGCAAAGGGTCCTTTACATTTTTTGTCACACAAAGTGGCCCTTGAGTGCCCCTGTAAAAAGTTATAGGGTATACCATGAAATAAGAGCAAAAAAAACTTCAACGCCCTCTAGCGGCCAAACCGTTGGGATTTCCCCCCCTCCGAGACGATTTTTTGTTTGTCTCGATGAGACCTATCGCTGGTATCAAGGTTAAGCAAGCCAAACGGGACACGCTGTATATATGCATAATTTGTATTCAGGCATTCTAGTGGTTAGGAAGATTTTTTTTTTTGTTAAATAAACTTAGTAAAGATAGTTTTTTTATGTTAATACAAAATATAAGGAGGAAATCAAACTATACTTTATTTAACAATTAAAGTCAGTACAGGCAAGATAGGCATACTTTTCTATACTCTTTTACATTTCGTTTGTATAAATCTGTCTCGTGTATGGGGTGATCAGATCTCAATTTCAATCGAGGGAAATTTTTTAATAAAATTTTATCAAGGGCTGCCAGATAAAGTTTTTTTTTTCAATTTTATAAAAGAGCAGGTAATTGTGGGAAATTTATGGGAAATTCAAAATAAAAATAAAATTAATAATATATACAACAAAATTATCCACTTGAATACATTATTAGCTTTAAAATCACTTTAATTCACCCACTTTTACTTACTGAATTTACTTGAAACCAGGGCCGGCCTTTACATATGAGCAGACAGAGCAGCTGAACAGGGCGACACAATTAGAGGGGCGCCATTAAAACAATATAAATATTTACATAATATTAAAATTTTATATACATAGATTTTTATTTTTGTGTGAACCAATTCTGTGGTCACATTTGCAAACCACTTAAGTCGACATAAGCATCTTCAGACTTAGGCGGTTAGTGCTTGTGACCACAGAATCATCTACTATGAACATAAGTCTCGTATGAATGCCACAAAAACAACAATATATAGCAAACTGTTCAAAATAAAATCTTGCTCCTATAGTATTATTCGATCTTCATAAAAACAAACAACAACAAAAATGCTATACACACAGTATTAGGTTCAATTTCAAATCTTGCACAGTCTCTGCTTTATCATTCTATATGTTTCGTATGGGCGCTACAAAAACAACAATATATAGCAAACTGTTCAAAATAAAATCTTGAACCTATAGTATAGTATTATTCGATCTTCATAAAAACAAACAACAACAAAAATGCTACACACATTCCCTTTTTTGTGCTGTCTTATCCCCTCAAAATTTTGTCCGTCTCTTCTAAATTCATATTATTTTGAATTTGAATTATTTTGGTTATAGGTTCAAGATTTTATTTTGAACAGTTTGCTATATATTGTTGTTTTTGTAGCGCCCATACGAAACATATAGAATGATAAAGCAGAGACTGTGCAAGATTTGAAATTGAACCTAATACTGTGTGTATAGCATTTTTGTTGTTGTTTGTTTTTATGAAGATTAGAGATGAAAAAAGCAAAAATCCGATTTTTTCAAAATTGTTTTTTTCCGTTTTTTTCATAAAAAGCTGCTTTTTAAATGCTTTTTTCACAAATGGAAAATACATTCACCCGTTGCTTTTTATCGGTTTTTTTCCAAAAAAGCGGAAAAAAACAGGAAAAAAACATTTGTTTTTTTCATAATCATAGGAAAAAGATATACATACATTCATTTGAACGGTTTTTTTCAATTTTTTGAAGTAAGTAGGTAAATTTATGATATTTAATGAAATTTGGGTGTACAGGGTGTTTCACACATCTTGTGCCAAATTACAAACTACAAAAATTCCTTTCCAGGACTACAGGATTTTTATGAAAAAATACGGAAAAATATGAAAGAATCCAACGAAATTGTTTTTTTCATGGGTTTTTTCATCTCTAATGAAGATCGAATAATACTATAGGAGCAAGATTTTATTTTGAACAGTTTGCAATAGCTTTTTTTATTTTCAAGGCTGTATGTATGTATATAAATAGTTCCGTATATAATTCGAATTATATGAAAGTATGTATTATTATGTATATAAATTGATTTATTTTCAAAATATGAAATGTGAAATGTGAGTTGAAAGTCTACCCAAGGGTGGTGTGGAAACGGCTTGAACATTTTAATATTCATTAAAAATTTAAACAGAATAAGGGCGAAATTTTGTTCTTCGAACAGGGCGAAAAATTAGGTTGGGCCGGCCCTGCTTGAAACACTTGGATTTTTACAATAAAAATACTTTAGTGAAACGAAAATAAATTAAGAGTAACAATAAAAAACCAATAACAAAGTATTTAAAACGAAAATTCATACAAAATTAACTTACGGTGTTGATGAAAGTAGTAATCAAGGAATTTTATGTTTTCATTTAACGATAGATTGATTTTGCCTTGTAATTACTGAGTTATTGAATTTTTACTTTTTGATATTTTGTTTGTATTTCGATAATATAATTTAAAGTGTACTTCACACTTAACGATTTATAATTTGATTTATCAAATGACTAGTGTAATTTGTTTTTGTAACAACAACAAATTATATTAGTCAAATGATAAATGAAATGATAAATCGTTAAGTGTGAAGTACACTTAATAAAATATATCTTTTGTTTTTTGATATTATTTTGATATTCAATATTCTAATTGTATTATCCAATTGAATAAAATTTATTTCTAACTATAATTGTGTTTTTTTTTCACAATTTACACAATTTATATAAAGATCCAAAATCATTACGTTTTTCTTTAAATAATGATAAAAATATTGTTTGTTTAGGAAATTTGAAAAAAATTCAAATTTAAATAAGAATGAGAAGTATTCAGGCTTGAAAAACGTAACGAAATTACAAACAAGTACGTACATAAATGAAACAAAATATCATAAATGAAAAAGTATAACTTAACAAATACAGGTATATTATTATTATACTTATGTATGCATACATTCAATTCAAAATCAAATTTATATTGAAAACATAGTTTTATAAACCAAACATAAAAATTTTTTTTATTAAAAATAAAATATAAAATAACGATTACGTAGGAATATTAAAAATAATAAATTTAAATTTTACAATAAATATAAAAAATATTGAATATCATTTCATAAATTCATTTTTTATAAATCACGGCAATACTTCCAATAGTTACGGCAATCCTGAAATTTTATCATTTTCTTTTATATACTTATCTTCCCGATGACACGAATTAAACAACATTTACTACTTTGAGTGGAAATCGGCTGCGAAACGAATTTATATTTTTTACTTTGGTTTTTTATTTTTCATAAAAACAAATGGCAACAAAACAACTCATTAAAATAAATCAGTTCAGTTGCAGGGCTGCCGAAATCGAATTTCAAAAAGTAGTAAAATTTCTTTTGAAAAGGGAGTTTTTTGAAAAAAAGGTAGTACCAGTCACCAGAGTAAAGTTACCAGAAATAATAGAACCTATCCTATTTTTACTACACGAATTTATTTTATTCACAACAGTCGAAGTGATAATAAAATATAAAAAAGCATTGGAACCATTCGGCAATCTAAGCAATTCCACATGTTTAATTTTTTATTGTATATTATAACAGAATTTGCATTGCATTTTTTATTTAAATTTGGAAAAATATTCCCAGAATAGGTTAATAACTATAAACCTAAATAGTGGAGTAATAAAAACTGACATGAATATATTTATTGCCTTTGAATTTATTAAGAAAACATAAAAAATAACAAAAATAACTTCAAATATATATAAATAAAATTGTAACAACACATCATTATTTTTGATTGAAGTACTCATTTGTATTAGTTATGTAATATGTTATGTTAGATAAATGTTCTCTTTCCTCTATTTTTAACCCCACTACTTGTGGTATTTAATTGTATAAACTTAGTTTAAGTTCCACATAAAAAGTATAAAAGAAGAGAAACTGAAAAGCAGCGAGGCATTATATTATAAATTTTAAAGAAAAATAAAGTGAAATATTTACTATCTTTACATTGGCACCCAACTTGAAGCCGAACAACGAAGAATATTAAGAATTGTTAAATTGTGTTGTTGCTAATTATAGTGAAGCGTGATTTTTTTTAAAAAAAAAAAAAAAAAAAAAAAAAAAGAAGAAAAAAAAAATTTTTTCTAACTGTACTTACGATCATAGTACAGTACATTAAGTGTGCATTGTTAGTGCAAAATTAAAATAAAATTTTAATTTCATAAGCATCAAGTATACAACACACGATACCTTTCGCTACCCTGTAGCATTGTGCTGTCTGCGTTTTATACTATTGCTGGTGGTTTATGCACAATTATTTTATTAGAATTCATAAATAAATTCATTTTTTTTAAAATAAAATAAATTTAAAAAAATTTATTTTTGTGAAACGTGGAAAAACAGGGTTTGTGATAGCATACAGTATATGATACCATTCGCTACTTGTGGCAGTGTGTTGTCTGTATGTTTGCTATTATCAACCTGTCGTAATCAAATTAAGTGAATTTAAATATAAATTGTTGCAAACGATTTTCAACGTCAGTATTGGCTTGTCTTGTCTTTGCAAATCGTATTTTTGTTCTTTTTCAAAAACAAAAAAAAAAAAAAAGAATCAAGTATACAACACACGATACCTTTCGCTACCCTGTAGCATTGTGCTGTCTGCGTTTTATACTATTGCTGGTGGTTTATGCACAATTATTTTATTAGAATTCATAAATAAATTCATTTTTTTTTAAAATAAAATAAATTTAAAAAATTTATTTTTGTGAAACGTGGAAAAACAGGGTTTGTGATAGCATACAGTATATGATACCATTCGCTACTTGTGGCAGTGTGTTGTCTGTATGTTTGCTATTATCAACCTGTCGTAATCAAATTAAGTGAATTTAAATACAAATTGTTGCAAACGATTTTCAACGTCAATATTGGCTTGTCTTGTCTTTGCAAATCGTATTTTTGTTCTTTTTCAAAAAAAAAAAACAAAAAACAAAAAAAAAAAAAAAAAGAGAATCAAGTTAAAATTAAATTTAAATTTCATACAACTCACGATACCATTTGCTACCCCGTAGCATTGTGCTGTCTGAGTTTTGTGCTGTTACTGATTTTATCGCGGTAATGTTCACTATATAAAGCAACATATACACTATAAGTCACCGATAAAATTTAAAAAAAAAAAAAAAAAAAAAAAAAATACAACATTCGGAGAAATCAAATTCCAGTAAGAAGAAGCCCCAGATTGAATCCCGAAATGGCAGTCCAAATGAGTCAGGATCAGCTGACAGCATTGATTCAAGCCGTACGATCAAATCCGGATAATGTTGATGGACCCCGGAGACCCGGTAGCTTCAGCAACTGTACAGCGAGATTTGATGGCAAGCGAGATTTCAACGCAGTGGAAGATTTTATTAATAAAATCACAATCTACAAGACGATTGAAAATATTGCGGACAATGATGCAATTGGAGGTTTACCACTACTTCTTACTGGGACAGCTGCAATATGGTGGCAAGGTGTAAAAAGCGAGGCAGGAAATTGGGCAGATGTTCCTAAATTATTGAGATCTGCATTTGCTCCAGCTAGACAACATTACCAAATATACATGGAATTATTCGAAGAAAAACAAAATGACGACATGAATATAGATGATTTCATCTGTAAAAAACGATCATTGTTAGCGCAGTTACCTTCTGACAGACATGATGAAAGCACCCAGTTAGATCTTGTGTATGGTCTTTTAAATCTCAAAATCAGAAGCAAAATCGAGAGGTCAACATTAAACACTTTTAATGATCTATTAATAAAAGCTAGAGCAATCGAAGTGTTAGCAGCAGAAGTTCAGGAAGTAGACTCACATGATGAAAAAGAAAAAAAAAGTTTTAACAACAAAACACGTTGTCATTTTTGTAAAATTCGAGGACATACGTCTGCAGTATGTCGTAAACGAATAATGAAATTAGAAGAAAAGAAAAATGCTAAACCAACCAACGGTGAAAACAACAAACAAAACAAACAGGAAGCAGAGAACGTGCTTAAGTGCTATGGCTGCGGTACTGCTGGGTTCTACAGAAATAATTGCCCTATCTGTAAGAAGAATAAAAAAGATTCACCAGTACAAGCAAGTTTCTATTCAGTGAATACGCTTTTAAAACTTGGCAGAAGTCCACCTTTGATCCCGGTCAAGATAGCAGGTATAGAAGGTGTAGCATATATTGATACTGCAGCAAGGACAAGTATTGCAGGAAAAAAGTTGGTAAGACAACTGCAAAAGGCAGGTGTATATTTTTCCAATATTGATGTTGATGTAATATTAGCT
The DNA here is from genome assembly GCA_932526495.1 of Bombylius major. Taxonomy (NCBI): domain Eukaryota; kingdom Metazoa; phylum Arthropoda; class Insecta; order Diptera; family Bombyliidae; genus Bombylius; species Bombylius major. Next base: position 28,385,170 of record OW052045.1, on the reverse strand, counting down.
GACGGCTTCAAGAAAAACCAAAAATGTATGTATACAGTGGTGGACATTGAAATAGGAAAGCGTGAGTTTGTTGTAGAATTGCTAGCCCTACCAACCACAGAAGACAACAGAACGTTATTGGGAATTGATTTTTTAGAAAAAACATTATTTAATTTAAATTTACCCCAACAATCATGGTGTTTCCTTGATGAACCAAATGTATGGTATGATTTTATCCAGCATGAAGAAGAAAAAGTGGTTTTTGCAACTGAGTTAAGTTGTCAGAATAATGCGAAACAGCACACAGAAAATAATAAAGAGAATTTGCAACAAAATTTAGATAAAGGTGAAACTAGAATGGCGTGGAAATTATATGAGATTGCTGTACCGCCACCTCCGACTAAACGAAGTGCTATTTTGACAGAAAACACAACTGCTGATGGTCATACAAATTTATTATCTTCAAAAGAAGAGCATACTAAAAGGCAAAAATCAATTTTTCTCGATTTTACGCTGAACAATGGAGCATCAGGATTTGGCGATAATGACATTGAAATGGAACAGAAAGATCAAAAGACTCCACCAAGACAACCGACACAGGTTTGGACAGACTATTCACCTCATGCCATAAATGAAATATTTAAAGATGCAGTTCCAAATTTAGAAACGCCCCCACGAAACTCAAGTTATTATGCCGAATTTCGGATTATTGAAGTATATTTAAAAAATTATGAAGGAATTAATACTAAAAGCAATGAAAGAAAATCTTTAAATGAACTTTTAAAAAATTATGAAAATGTTTTTGTTGATAATAAAGAACCTACACCTTATATTGAACATTGTATTAATTTAATCAATAATGACCCTATTGCTGTCCCTCCCTATCGATTGACACCTTTGAAAAAGGAAAAACTCAGATCTGAACTAGATATTATGTTGGAGCAAAACATAATTGAAGATTGTGAATCAGCATGGGCTTCGCCGGTGGTTTTAGTACCTAAAAAAGATGGGAGGTTTCGGGTATGCATTGATTATCGGCGTTTGAATTCAGTGACCGTGCCAGACAGATATCCCTTACCTCGTATGGATGACCTATTACAAGGGGCTAAAAGTACAAAGTTTATGACTACATTAGATCTGAAATCAGGCTACTGGCAAATCGGAGTTGCAGAAGCAGATCAAGACAAAACGTCTTTTATAACACCATTTGGTACCTTCCGCTTTAAACGCATGCCGTTTGGTTTACGAAACGCTCCTTCAACATTTCAGAGACTAATTGACAAATTTAGAGCAGGATTGGGCTCTGTCATTATTTTGGCATACCTTGATGATATTATTGTAATATCACAAACTTTTGAAGAACATTTACAAGATTTAGAAAAGGTTTTCAAACGATTGAAGTTTTTTAAACTAAATTTAAATAGAGATGAATGTAACTTTTGCTGCAGTGAGGTCAGGTATTTGGGTCATTTAATAACACAAAACGGAATCATGCCTAACCCAGAGAAAGTTAGTGCAATATTGAACTGGCCAACACCAAAAAATTTAAAACAATTAGTGTCATTCCTCCAAACATGTTCCTGGTATAGGAGATTTATCCCTCAATTCGCAGAAGTTGCACAACCATTAAGTAAATTAACAAAAAAAAATGCATTTTGGTCTTGGGAAGAACAACAGAGTGTTGCATTTGAAACACTCAAGAAATCATTAACATCAGAACCCGTATTAAAGCAAGCTGATGAAAACAAACCATTCATTTTGAAAACTGATGCCAGCAACTATGCTTTGGGAGCAGTTTTAATCCAGGGGGAGGGAGAAATGGAGCACCCTATTGAATATGCCAGTAGGTTATTGAACAAAGCAGAACAAAACTATTCTACAACCGAACGAGAAGCTCTCGCAATCGTGTGGGCAGTTACAAGATTTCGCGGATATTTAGAAGACGCTGTCATTACAGTAATAACCGATCACCAACCACTCAAATGGCTGATGACCTTAAAATCACCTTCTGGACGCTTAGCACGATGGGCTCTCACACTACAAGCCTATAACCTGAATATTGCGTATTCCCCAGGAAGAACAAACGTGGTAGCTGATTACTTGTCACGTCTAATATGCGCTGATCACGCAAACACTGTTTGTGAGATTTGCCTTACAGAAATTGATTTACCACATAAAGGTGCTGAAGAAATTAGGCAAAAGCAGCTAGGAGATCCAGAACTTAAAATGATTATAGAAGATCTAGAAAATATTGATTCTGAAGAAAAGTATGGTCAAACATGGGTTTTCTTTTGAATCATGGAGTATTATATAAATACTTACCTGAGATGGACAGTGAGAATGCTATGTTGGTAGTACCGAAAGATGAAAGAGTGGTCATATTAAAAGAATATCATGATGCACCGACAGCGGGTCATTACGGCATTGACCGTACCTATCATCGTGTTGCATCAAGGTATTTTTGGACGGGTATGAGGCAAGATATTATAAAATACATTTCTCAATGTATTGAGTGTCAGCGGTATAAAAATCCAAATTGCAAGCCTGCAGGGCTGCTACAAACTACAGCAAGTCGACAACGTTTTGAAATTATTGCAGTAGACCTATTTGGCCCTTTGCCAACAACAGAAGACAACCTGCGATGGATTTTAATTATCGAAGATGTAGCCAGTAGATGGGTAGAATTATTTGCACTCCAAGAAGCCACCGCTGAAGCGTGCTCTACCTTACTACTGAATGAGATTTTTCTACGTTACGGTATTCCAAGACGCATTATAAGTGATAATGGAACACAATTCATTGCAGCTATTATGCAACAACTAACATTTTGTTTAGGAATAGAACAAACATTTACTCCTGTGTATCACCCAGCAGCAAATCCGGTTGAGCGTAAGAACCGCGATTTGAAGGTCCAAATATCAATTCTTGTCAAAAACGAACATAAGAATTGGTCATCGAAATTACCAGCCATCAGATTCGCAATGAACACTAGTCGTTGTGAAAGCACTGGTTACTCCGCCGCCTACTTGACTTTCGGTAGAGAATTAAGAACGCCAGATGACGTCAATCACGATCTTCGAACTATCGTCGAAGCTGAAAACTATGTATCACAATTGACTCCTCAACTTCTACTTTTGGCAGACGTTATGAAAGATTCTAAAAGCAACATGCATAAGGTTCAAGCTCGTAACCATGCTTATACAGATCCTAAACGCCGAGCTGATCCAAGCTATGATCCCGGTGATAAGGTTTGGGTAAAAACTCATGTGCTTAGTAAGGCTGCAAAAGGTATAACATCTAAATTTGCTCCAAAGCAAGATGGACCATACATTGTTTTGGCAAAAAGAGGTGCAAATACGTATGAAGTAGCAACCACAGAATTACCTCATACGCCAATAGGGACATATCATACTTCATCCTTAAATCCATATAGAGGCGAAGAATTGGTAGAACCAGTAAATCCTATTCGTAGAAGAGGACGACCAAAGAAAACTAGAAAGACACGTAAACAACACTAGCTCGCTCATCGGGACGATTTCACAGCTAGAGGGGGAGACTGTAACAACACATCATTATTTTTGATTGAAGTACTCATTTGTATTAGTTATGTAATATGTTATGTTAGATAAATGTTCTCTTTTCTCTATTTTTAACCCCACTACTTGTGGTATTTAATTGTATAAACTTAGTTTAAGTTCCACATAAAAAAGTATAAAAGAAGAGAAACTGAAAAGCAGCGAGGCATTATATTATAAATTTTAAAGAAAAATAAAGTGAAATATTTACTATCTTTACAAAATAACTTTTTGTAAATATTATTAAAAGGGAGTATTTTCCTCATGGAGGGAGTATGGGACTACGGATGATCAAAAAGGAGTAAAAAACTCCGAAAGGAGTACTTTCGACAGCCCTGTTCAGTTGTCTTCACTCTTCACACAATCGCACGATGTGACAGACAACATCGAACGGGAGGATGTACTTCTTTTTTCCATAATAAAAAAAAATAAAAACTTTAAAAGTACAGGATGATTCGTTCTTAGAAATTAAAAAATTAGCGAACAAAAATTGCAATATCTCATTGAAAATCGAAAATTTTTATGATATTTCCAATTTAAATTACTTCTTTATCAAATATAAAGATACAGGAATTTGAAGTTCGTACAAAAACTGCTTTTTTAAAAAAAATTTTCTAAATTCTAGATTCTAGACAGGAAGCATTCTATTGACTCACCCCAAATCTGAAAACCCCATGTAAATCCGTTCACGTTTACTACCCTAAAACTCTTTCCAAAATTTCAATTACGTCACGAGGAACACTCTTACCCACAAAGGAAAAAGTAAGTGGATAAAAAGTATATAAAAAGAATAATAAAAGGAATTAATAAATTGTAATTATTTTTATTTTCTCCTAACCACAAATTCTTGTGATAAATTAGATTTTATTTGTTAGTTGTAACATGCAGGAAAATCTGATAGAAAAAAAAAAAGAAATTGAAGAAGAGAAAAGTTGTGCAATAGAAATGAATTAATATAAATCACACAAAGGTGTTGCGACCAAGATCCTCGTTGTTGGTTGGAGATGGCCCCCAAGCAACATTTTTTGCATTTTTTACGTAAAATATACTTTGTTTCGTAACTTTGCTTAAAGTAATAGTTTCTTTAATGTCACAGCTACGAAACTTTGTACGTAACTGTGAGAAAACGTCTTGTATTTTTAGTCATTGTTACAAGTAGGTAATATGGGGGTGTTACATTACATTTACGTTAATGTGATGTTGTATGTGTCTTTTTTGCAACAAAATATCTGCTAAGGTTGCTGGGCCGACGTAGAAATATGATTATTTTTTCAATTCATTTACGTAAATGCGAAGACTAAAGGTTAGCAGTAAGAATGTGTAGGTATACTTTTCCAAAAGGAAAGAATGAGAAAACGATAAGAATGTGTAGTTATACTTTTCCAAAAGGAAAGAATGAGAAAACAGATATTATATTTGTATTTTGCACTACAAACTAGTAAATAAACATAGTAAAAAGAATTCTGCATGTATAACATACGAAGTAAATGTATTTATTTTGACTAATGACATATACGTATAAATTATCAAAAACATAGCTATTTTGTATTTTCGAATTATTATTTTAATAAGGAACATTTATGAACCATTTGAAAGTATAAAATTAAAACGGAATCTACTTTACTGGCAAAGATAATGAAAATAATTCTTAAAAATAAATAAACACCCCTTTTCCAAAATTAAAATTATTACAAATAATATTCAAAATATCTACTTTGAAAAAAAAAAAATTTTTTTAAATTTTATTTTCATAAAAATTTTTTCTCAAAATTGTTAATTTATGGCTTTTAGTAATTTTCATTCAATCTTTATGCCAAAATCAAGAAATTCATACTTTAATCATTATAAAAAACATGTAATATATTCCTTTTATTTTGTTCGCCATTATGCATTTTTTTAGTTTTTTCTTGTGATTTTATATTCAAATTTACATACATCTTACGTAAAAACAGCTTTTACTTAATTCTTACACTTCCTTCACTTCAGTTCGATTAAAGAAACAATAGTTTCGTAGAGAATATGACTGCTACTTCTTTGTAACAATTGTATCATTTATGTTACAATAAACTATAGCTTTGATCGTAACAAATACATTAAAGTTACATTAAAGTAAGTATGACATTACAGTTAGCTTAAAAGCACACACATGTGCAATATCATAACCATATCTGTCATAACATCTGTCATGTTTTTTTGGTGTAGTTCGTGTATATCGTTCTTTTGATTTAAATTATTATAAATATTATATAATTTAATTAAATAAATTAAATAATGTTCAAAATTGTTACGACAATTGAAAATGGTTTTACAAATGTATCTTGTGTACCATCTATATGGCTTAAAGACCACACTTTATATTGGCCTTGTGCAGGTTTATCAAAAAAACAAGTACATTTATTAAGAGAAAATTGTGTCCCACCAGAAGATGATTGGCAGAAGTGGCAATGTATACCTCGAAATTGTGAGCCTATTAATAATTTTAAGCACGGTTTGGAATTGGAAAAATTATTTTCTAAATTTGCAGATACTGATGATGAAGAAAGGTATTTATTTATTTATTTATTTTCTTAAGTGAATTTTATAATGTCTTTTTTTTCGTAGGTATTTTATACAAAAGAAACAAAAAAGATTGCATCCAGACCAAAGTAGTGGATCAATCGGTTCCATAAATTATAACAAGAAAATGGAAATCTATACGGAATCTATCAAGTATCCTGAGTCAAATCAGCTAAATGAAAAACAGAATACGTTTGTCATACAAGATGAATCTCAGGTAGACAAATTAAATAATCTTGATGCGCCTCTAGAGAACGGTGTAGAAAATGAATTGGTTACACCTGCAGAAGAAAATGAAATTATAAATTTAACTGACATCATTCAGCAAATTTTAACTGAAAACCAAGGTATGTATATGTATATAACTTTATAAGTATAACATATGTATATAATTTTTATTTGCAATTTTTTTTTTAACAATTTGTAAAAACAACATTCGAATTGACTGACAATCAAACCACAGTCCTCTTCTTGTCGGTGTATTGCGCTCACCAATGCGTTACCGAATGTCATGCCGTTCACTGTTCTTAGTTACCACTTAAACATTGATATTCAAATCTCCTACAGAGCCTGATCAGTACCGTCTTAAAATAGAAGAAAATTCAGTTATGACTTTTATTATCGACGTTCAATGCAAAATTTAATTTATCGTTCGGAGCTCCACGTTCAGATATATGTCAAAAATGCGATTACCTACAAAACGTAATAAATGCTGAAAAAGATGAAAATATAAAGAAGACCTTTGTAATGGAGAAACAAGTTCATATGGCTAAAGCCGATGTGTTTTACAAGAAGCTCGAAGAAATTACAAAGTTAGCGAAGAAAGATAAAACTCTTGAAGTTCTTTCTTTTAATTATCAGCAGAATATACCGCTTCCTCAAATATCATCCGGAGATGTTCTCTATAATAGGCAATTATGGGTATTTTACTTTTGTGTACACTTAGGTAGTACTGGAATTTCTACTCTTTACATGTATGATGTAATTACTGGGAAAAAAGGTTGCAATGAAGTTGTCAGTTTTTTGCATCATTATTTATAAAATTTTCCTCATTCGGCTGTAAATAAGCTGTATCTGTTTTCTGATAACTGTTCTGCACAGAACAAGAATAGTACATTAGTTCAGTATTTGTACACTGTTGCCAGAGTTTTAAGGCCTAATATGGAAATCACCCACATTTACCCAGAGCCTGGACACAGTTTTCTGCCATACGACCAATCTTTTGGCTTAATAGAAAAAAATAGGAGAACAAAGTACAAAATATATCTTCCATTAGAATTGGTGGACTTGGTAAAAGGTACTTGTAAAAAGTTCAGATTAATGCTTTAATCAAGATATGTCATTAAAATTTTCCGCTCATTTCAAAAAATTATTCAAAACTATTCGAATATTATTCGAAAAGTTTTCGATATCATTATATCGACATATAAAATATTCAAATAAGAATGTTATTGAATGTAGTGTTTCAATCGCATTACCAATATTTTCTGATTTTTGTATTCAAAAGCCAAATCTTGTTTTGTCTTTTCCAAGTGAAAAGCTATATAAAAAGCACCCGCTTTAAAATAAGACTAGCAAAATGACTGTCGTTTTAAAATTAGCAGAAAAGTAGGTCTATGTTCCACAATGCGATAAGTGATATTGTTTAAACATATAAAAACAAACTTAGTTAATAAACTCAATTATAAAATACTAGGAATGATAAATAAATAAAAAATAGAATAAGTTTAATATAATTTTAAAATGCAATATGTATAATTAGCATACCAACAGAAGTTGCATAGAATTCATTGATATATGCACTTTTTACTGTCTTATCTTTTTTGTTCATATCAAATTTCATCTTCAAGTATTCAATCCAGACATCAAGAATTTTTTGCCATATTAGAATTTTATGCAACTTCTACATTTTTTTTCTAGAGTAATAATTGTTAGAATAATTCGTAGAATAATAAATTTGTTATTTTTGTTAGCGTTGCATTTTTGTATATCATAAAGAATGTTCTAGTAGCAATAGTTTTAGTATGTAAAATTTTTGTATAAAAGGAGAAACTTTTGGTAATAAATTTTAATTATTATTCAACAGCGAATCAAGCCTTTATTTTCCTTTGGTGAGGTTGCCAAAGGCGTTGTTTCGAATAATAAATCCACTTGAACAAATTTAGGATTTGGTCAAGTGTTGTACAAATTCATATTGTGTTTTTGGTAAATTATTACTCAAGTTAAGTACCTGAGGAATAGCTTAGTGTTTGAAGGAATAGTCAGATTTAGTATTTGATTATTCAGTAATAGGAATTATACACAGATTAAGTATCTGAGTATTATTCCAATTTACAATTTAGATTTAAGGTTTAGTACCTTAAATCACGTTGAACAATCAGATTTAGTATTTGATTATTCAGTAACAGGAATTATATAGGGTTGTTCGGAAAGTAATTTCGTTTTTTCCCAACAGAGGACTTATTTGTATTTTTTCACAGCCAACTTCACATTTAAACCGCGTAATCATTATATATTTTGACAGCTGATCTAGCAAGGCTTGTTTGTGAAAAAGTTTAAATTAATTCTACGCAGTAGTTTTTGGTTGATACTCTTTTAAATATGGAAAGTGAAAAGTGGCATTTTCGGCATATTTTACTTTTTTACTATCGAAAAGGTAAAAATGCTGTTCAAGCAAGAAAAAAATTATCTGATGTGTATGGAGAAGATGTGTTGACAGAACGCCAGTGCCAAAACTGGTTTGCAAAATTTCGATCCGGCAATTTTGATATTGAAGATGCACCACGTTCTGGAAGGCCACTTGAAGCTGATGAAGACACAATTAAAGCATTAATTGATACAAACCGGCGAATAACAACTCGTGAAATCGCTGAGAGATTAAATTTATCGAATTCAACCGTTCATGATCATTTGAAACGCCTAGGTTTAATCTCAAAGCTCGACATATGGGTTCCTCATGTTCTTACGGAAAGAAATTTGTGTCGTCGCATTGACGTCTGTGATTTGCTTCTCAAACGTCAAGAAAATGATCCATTTTTGAAGCGCATCATCACTGGGGACGAGAAATGGGTTGTCTACAACAATGTTACACGCAAGAGATCATGGAGTAAAAAAGATGAACCGGCTCAAAGCACTTCCAAAGCTGATGTTCATCAAAAAAAGGTGATGCTATCTGTTTGGTGGGATTTCAAAGGAATTGTTTTTTTTGAAATTCTACCGGACAATACAACAATCAATTCTGAAGTGTACTGTGACCAGCTGAACAAATTGAATAATTCACTTAAACAGAAGAGACCAGAATTGATCAATAGAAAAGGTGTAGTGTTTCATCAAGATAATGCGAGACCTCATACAAGCTTGTTAACTCGCCAAAAGCTTCTACAGCTTGGATGGGATATACTGCCACACCCACCATATTCTCCAGATCTGGCACCTTCTGACTATTACTTATTTCGGTCTCTACAAAATTATTTAGACGGTAAAAATTTTACTTCAAATGAGGAGGTCAAAAATCACCTCGATCAGTTTTTCGCCAGCAAAAACAAAACCTTTTATGAGCGTGGAATCATGCTACTGCCAGAAAGATGGCAAAAGGTATTGGACCAGAATGGACAATATATAGTTCAATAAAATATTTATTTACTATAAAAAAATCGTCTTTCATTTTCATAAAAAAAAACGAAATTACTTTCCGAACAACCCTATACATAGATTAAGCATCTAAGTACTATTCCAAGTTACAATCAGATTTAAGGTTTGGTACTTTAAATCACGTCAAATAAAAGCATTTGACGTTAACAGATATTATGCTCAGCTTGTAAGCAATGAAGACTCAGGTGAAAATGATCAATGCGGATCTGATTATATGGACCACGAATAACTAATGTATGTATTTTTTATGTTTTCAATAAATTCTCTGTTAAATTTTTATTACTTATTTTATGTTTTTCTCAATTTTTTTATCCGAAATAAAATTTTTGAAATCAATATTTTTGTTTTAAATTGTTGCGACAGCAAAAATTCATTTTTTTAGTGTCCGTGTATTTTTGTACTCCACTGTAATATTACAGATGGATGTACTAAATTTTTTTTTTTAATATTCTAATTTGTACATTTGTTGGAAATCTTCAACAAAATCTTCCAATAAATGAACTGTAATATTATTCCCGTTGCACACGCGCAACACAAAATTAATCTTGTTTTGTTCAAAAATTGAATCAGTATAATCACATGACCCATATACTTGCATTAAGTTATTTACTTAATCCCTACATACCATTTTACGAACGTTCGTAAAATGTAAGTAAAATACGAATGTAGAATTAAAAGAAAAAAAATTAAAAAAACACACTCGCAAAAATAACTCGTAAGTAATTCGTAAAAAAATATTCCAGCACACATTTTACGAACGTTCGTAAAATGTAAGTCAAATACGAACGTTACAAGTATTTTTGTTTTTGATGGTCATTTTGTAGTCTGTAATCAACAAAAGTGCAAGTGTTCCGTTTGAATAAAAATTAAATAAAAAGTGAAGTTAAATTTGTGCTAAAAAATTTGAGCCAAACAATGGAAGATACGGTGGCTGAGCAGTTCTCATGGAGGGACGCCAACAATAAAATAAGGGTGCAGGGGTTGTCGATAATATCGGCACTAAGAAGTGAGTAGTCTTATTATTTCAATTTTTTGATTAATAAACATTTTAACTGCATAATGAATTTTGTTTTCAGGCGCTTTCCATTTGAAATTTCCCACACGGACAGAGGAAATTTTCAACACAGGATGCAAATCTTTTTTCCAGTACGCCAAAGATAGGCAGATGAAAAAACTTAAGAAAAAGGCTGCGAAAAATTTATAATTTTAATTAATTTAATTTTTAAATTTTTTATCTTTGAAATAAGTTTTTCTTTTGTTATTGCTAATTTTGTTTTTGTTTTGTTTTTTAAATGAATTGCTATTGTTTTAATAAATGAAATAAATTTATATTTTAAAATAATATTAAATCTTGTTTATTTATGTTTATATGATGAGTATTGAAAAATAAATATCACGGTCCGAATAATTTTGAGTGAAACTGTACTACAAGAAAAAAATATGCTCGCTAAAATGATTCTTTTACGAATTACTTATGAATCATTTTGTTTACTGGGCATAGGCTTACAAATGATTCGTAAAAACGTTCGTAAATCAATTACTTTTAATTTATTTATAATAATCGAAACATTCGTATTTTACGAATCATTAATGATTCTATTGCGAATTAAAAAAGTAATTCGTAAAAAAAGTGCAAAATGGTACGCTCGATAAATTACTTACGAGTCTTTTGCAACTATCGTTAGCGAACAATATGCTCGCTAAAATGATTCTTTTACGAATTACTTATGAATCATTTTGTTTACTGGGATAGAATTATATATCAAATTTCAAGTTCACGCACACCATGTCAACTTCCATAATCTTCATTATCTAATACCCTATATACACATTACAATGTATCGAATGTTCTGGTATACCTAAATGATGATTTGTATACCGGCATGTTGTTTATTGACTATGAAATAATATTGTCGCGCTAAACCAATACAAAATAAAATGTGCAAGGGGATTAGCGAGCACATTGAAGTATAAAAGACAGCAAAATTATTCATTTTTCTTCTTGTTGGTTTTCTGATTTTTTAAAGTTCACCCGGCTCTACTTGCAATTTTTGATTCGCCTTGTCGGTACATATTGAAGTACAATCATTATTAGTAAGTCGTTAATTGTACTAAACAGACGCATTTTGTGTTTCTTCGTCTAGGCAAAATAATTTTTTTTTGAGAATAAGTGAAAATTTTGTCAATTAATTAATTCCCAAAAGGGCACCTTAAATGACTGACAAAATTTTACTTTTTGAATACTTGGATAAAAGAATTGGGCTTTTAAAAGAAAAACGCAAAGTTGTATATAAACTATAATTTTTTATTTAAATATAAATTTAACAACTTACTAACTAGATTAACAAAATATGAAAATTTCAATTACTTTAACAATTCAATAATATTTCAATAATTCAAAAATTCAAAAAAAGATAAATAATTCAAAAATAATTCAAAAATAAATGTTCCAATAACAAGCCGAAAATCTGGTACGCTTATTCCTGTAAATATTTGAAAGTAATAGTTGCGATGTGTTAAAAAAATTTTACACGTTGAACAAATGATATTGATTTAATAGAAGATTCGTTAATATTATACAAACACAAGAGTGGTTAGTGATCAAACTTGCGTAATTATATTCTTTGGTAGTTATTTTGGCCTACCAAGGTGATACTACTTGTATAAACTTACTCTATGGTAAAGTTAACTGTTATCTTGTTTATGCTAAGCGTTACTTCGCATTAACTCACTCCGTCTTGACTTAATACGGATGCATAAACAAAATTTCAAAACGTATTAAAGCTCTACGTCGTTTTGAGTTAATACACTATTTAATCCGCATTTAAAATTTCATTTCGTTTTTAAAATGTGCATAAACACTTACTTCGTTTTAAGTGAATTGTCATGTTTGACATTTCAAAATAGTGCTGGTAACATACTAAACATCAATATATTCTTTAGTGTTAGTAACGTCACTTTAAAATTTGAAATGACATTTCAAAATTTAAAAGAATAAAGAAATTCATAGATAATAATAACAAATAAGTATTCACAGTGCGTGCGGCATTAAATTAAGTACATAAATTTATTTATTTTCGTACGAATTAATTTAATGTAGTTAGTGGTTTAGTGGTTTCTATTAAAAGTTTTTTTTAAAAAAAATTCATTGATTAAAAAATTTTAAATATTATTAAAGTAAAAAAACATAATGGAAAAAAATAAAAGAATAATTTGGAAAGATAGCGAAATATATGCTATGCTAACGTGCATAAAAGAAAAAAATATAATGAGTTTGTTGGATGGGAAGAAAACTCGAAACACAACAATTTATAAAATAATAGAAAATGATTTAAAAGAACAACATATTTACAAAGGTGCCGAACAGATAAGAACAAAATTTAAATCAATTAAGTGTGAATATTTTAAAACTAAAAGGAATAACCAAAAAAGCGGCTCAAATGCATTGACATGTGTATATTATGAACTATTGGATGAAATATTAGGCACTCGACCTGTTATTGCAACTGATGGAATAGATACTTCTGAAAATATTGAAATGGAAATAGATTTTCTAGAAAGTAAGTAAAGGTGGCTTTATACTATATGATTTATCATATGACTTTTTTTATGACTAATGTAAATCGTGAAATCGCTGAGAGATTAAATTTATCGAATTCAACCGTTCATGATCATTTGAAACGCCTAGGTTTAATCTCAAAGCTCGACATATGGGTTCCTCATGTTCTTACGGAAAGAAATTTGTGTCGTCGCATTGACGTCTGTGATTTGCTTCTCAAACGTCAAGAAAATGATCCATTTTTGAAGCGCATCATCACTGGGGACGAGAAATGGGTTGTCTACAACAATGTTACACGCAAGAGATCATGGAGTAAAAAAGATGAACCGGCTCAAAGCACTTCCAAAGCTGATGTTCATCAAAAAAAGGTGATGCTATCTGTTTGGTGGGATTTCAAAGGAATTGTTTTTTTTGAAATTCTACCGGACAATACAACAATCAATTCTGAAGTGTACTGTGACCAGCTGAACAAATTGAATAATTCACTTAAACAGAAGAGACCAGAATTGATCAATAGAAAAGGTGTAGTGTTTCATCAAGATAATGCGAGACCTCATACAAGCTTGTTAACTCGCCAAAAGCTTCTACAGCTTGGATGGGATATACTGCCACACCCACCATATTCTCCAGATCTGGCACCTTCTGACTATTACTTATTTCGGTCTCTACAAAATTATTTAGACGGTAAAAATTTTACTTCAAATGAGGAGGTCAAAAATCACCTCGATCAGTTTTTCGCCAGCAAAAACAAAACCTTTTATGAGCGTGGAATCATGCTACTGCCAGAAAGATGGCAAAAGGTATTGGACCAGAATGGACAATATATAGTTCAATAAAATATTTATTTACTATAAAAAAATCGTCTTTCATTTTCATAAAAAAAAACGAAATTACTTTCCGAACAACCCTATACATAGATTAAGCATCTAAGTACTATTCCAAGTTACAATCAGATTTAAGGTTTGGTACTTTAAATCACGTCAAATAAAAGCATTTGACGTTAACAGATATTATGCTCAGCTTGTAAGCAATGAAGACTCAGGTGAAAATGATCAATGCGGATCTGATTATATGGACCACGAATAACTAATGTATGTATTTTTTATGTTTTCAATAAATTCTCTGTTAAATTTTTATTACTTATTTTATGTTTTTCTCAATTTTTTTATCCGAAATAAAATTTTTGAAATCAATATTTTTGTTTTAAATTGTTGCGACAGCAAAAATTCATTTTTTTAGTGTCCGTGTATTTTTGTACTCCACTGTAATATTACAGATGGATGTACTAAATTTTTTTTTTTAATATTCTAATTTGTACATTTGTTGGAAATCTTCAACAAAATCTTCCAATAAATGAACTGTAATATTATTCCCGTTGCACACGCGCAACACAAAATTAATCTTGTTTTGTTCAAAAATTGAATCAGTATAATCACATGACCCATATACTTGCATTAAGTTATTTACTTAATCCCTACATACCATTTTACGAACGTTCGTAAAATGTAAGTAAAATACGAATGTAGAATTAAAAGAAAAAAAATTAAAAAAACACACTCGCAAAAATAACTCGTAAGTAATTCGTAAAAAAATATTCCAGCACACATTTTACGAACGTTCGTAAAATGTAAGTCAAATACGAACGTTACAAGTATTTTTGTTTTTGATGGTCATTTTGTAGTCTGTAATCAACAAAAGTGCAAGTGTTCCGTTTGAATAAAAATTAAATAAAAAGTGAAGTTAAATTTGTGCTAAAAAATTTGAGCCAAACAATGGAAGATACGGTGGCTGAGCAGTTCTCATGGAGGGACGCCAACAATAAAATAAGGGTGCAGGGGTTGTCGATAATATCGGCACTAAGAAGTGAGTAGTCTTATTATTTCAATTTTTTGATTAATAAACATTTTAACTGCATAATGAATTTTGTTTTCAGGCGCTTTCCATTTGAAATTTCCCACACGGACAGAGGAAATTTTCAACACAGGATGCAAATCTTTTTTCCAGTACGCCAAAGATAGGCAGATGAAAAAACTTAAGAAAAAGGCTGCGAAAAATTTATAATTTTAATTAATTTAATTTTTAAATTTTTTATCTTTGAAATAAGTTTTTCTTTTGTTATTGCTAATTTTGTTTTTGTTTTGTTTTTTAAATGAATTGCTATTGTTTTAATAAATGAAATAAATTTATATTTTAAAATAATATTAAATCTTGTTTATTTATGTTTATATGATGAGTATTGAAAAATAAATATCACGGTCCGAATAATTTTGAGTGAAACTGTACTACAAGAAAAAAATATGCTCGCTAAAATGATTCTTTTACGAATTACTTATGAATCATTTTGTTTACTGGGCATAGGCTTACAAATGATTCGTAAAAACGTTCGTAAATCAATTACTTTTAATTTATTTATAATAATCGAAACATTCGTATTTTACGAATCATTAATGATTCTATTGCGAATTAAAAAAGTAATTCGTAAAAAAAGTGCAAAATGGTACGCTCGATAAATTACTTACGAGTCTTTTGCAACTATCGTTAGCGAACAATATGCTCGCTAAAATGATTCTTTTACGAATTACTTATGAATCATTTTGTTTACTGGGATAGAATTATATATCAAATTTCAAGTTCACGCACACCATGTCAACTTCCATAATCTTCATTATCTAATACCCTATATACACATTACAATGTATCGAATGTTCTGGTATACCTAAATGATGATTTGTATACCGGCATGTTGTTTATTGACTATGAAATAATATTGTCGCGCTAAACCAATACAAAATAAAATGTGCAAGGGGATTAGCGAGCACATTGAAGTATAAAAGACAGCAAAATTATTCATTTTTCTTCTTGTTGGTTTTCTGATTTTTTAAAGTTCACCCGGCTCTACTTGCAATTTTTGATTCGCCTTGTCGGTACATATTGAAGTACAATCATTATTAGTAAGTCGTTAATTGTACTAAACAGACGCATTTTGTGTTTCTTCGTCTAGGCAAAATAATTTTTTTTTGAGAATAAGTGAAAATTTTGTCAATTAATTAATTCCCAAAAGGGCACCTTAAATGACTGACAAAATTTTACTTTTTGAATACTTGGATAAAAGAATTGGGCTTTTAAAAGAAAAACGCAAAGTTGTATATAAACTATAATTTTTTATTTAAATATAAATTTAACAACTTACTAACTAGATTAACAAAATATGAAAATTTCAATTACTTTAACAATTCAATAATATTTCAATAATTCAAAAATTCAAAAAAAGATAAATAATTCAAAAATAATTCAAAAATAAATGTTCCAATAACAAGCCGAAAATCTGGTACGCTTATTCCTGTAAATATTTGAAAGTAATAGTTGCGATGTGTTAAAAAAATTTTACACGTTGAACAAATGATATTGATTTAATAGAAGATTCGTTAATATTATACAAACACAAGAGTGGTTAGTGATCAAACTTGCGTAATTATATTCTTTGGTAGTTATTTTGGCCTACCAAGGTGATACTACTTGTATAAACTTACTCTATGGTAAAGTTAACTGTTATCTTGTTTATGCTAAGCGTTACTTCGCATTAACTCACTCCGTCTTGACTTAATACGGATGCATAAACAAAATTTCAAAACGTATTAAAGCTCTACGTCGTTTTGAGTTAATACACTATTTAATCCGCATTTAAAATTTCATTTCGTTTTTAAAATGTGCATAAACACTTACTTCGTTTTAAGTGAATTGTCATGTTTGACATTTCAAAATAGTGCTGGTAACATACTAAACATCAATATATTCTTTAGTGTTAGTAACGTCACTTTAAAATTTGAAATGACATTTCAAAATTTAAAAGAATAAAGAAATTCATAGATAATAATAACAAATAAGTATTCACAGTGCGTGCGGCATTAAATTAAGTACATAAATTTATTTATTTTCGTACGAATTAATTTAATGTAGTTAGTGGTTTAGTGGTTTCTATTAAAAGTTTTTTTTAAAAAAAATTCATTGATTAAAAAATTTTAAATATTATTAAAGTAAAAAAACATAATGGAAAAAAATAAAAGAATAATTTGGAAAGATAGCGAAATA
The DNA here is from genome assembly GCA_932526495.1 of Bombylius major. NCBI lineage: Eukaryota > Metazoa > Arthropoda > Insecta > Diptera > Bombyliidae > Bombylius > Bombylius major. The sequence goes on along the minus strand of OW052045.1, from coordinate 28,367,761 downwards.
TATGCTATGCTAACGTGCATAAAAGAAAAAAATATAATGAGTTTGTTGGATGGGAAGAAAACTCGAAACACAACAATTTATAAAATAATAGAAAATGATTTAAAAGAACAACATATTTACAAAGGTGCCGAACAGATAAGAACAAAATTTAAATCAATTAAGTGTGAATATTTTAAAACTAAAAGGAATAACCAAAAAAGCGGCTCAAATGCATTGACATGTGTATATTATGAACTATTGGATGAAATATTAGGCACTCGACCTGTTATTGCAACTGATGGAATAGATACTTCTGAAAATATTGAAATGGAAATAGATTTTCTAGAAAGTAAGTAAAGGTGGCTTTATACTATATGATTTATCATATGACTTTTTTTATGACTAATGTAATTTGTTGTTGTTATAAAAACAAATTACATTAGACATAAAGAAAAGTCATATGATAAATCATAAAGTGTAAAACTACCTTAAGATAATAAAAATACATATATACAAATCAAATCATTGAAAATTCTTTAAACATTTTTAGATGGCACAGAAGAAAATTGTGTTGCTACTATAGAAGCGGAAACCACCAATCAAGTCGATAATGCTACTCCAGGTCCCAGTGGACTTCAAAAACCCACAACATCAAGTAATTGTTTTAAAAAACTAAAAAATTTATAATAATAATTTTTTTTTTCTAAATAGAAAAAAAGACTTATGAAAAAGTAGTGTCTTCTTTTACAAAGGAATGGGACAAAATACAAAAACAGTATTTGGAAGAACTTAAAAAACAAGACAATGAATTTTTACTTCAAATAGAAAAACAACGTGTTCATGAACAAATGTTGCTGAAAAATGACAGAGATGAAACAGAAAAAATGTTGAATAATTTCATGACAAAAATTTTGGGAACAATGACACCACCACACAGTGGTCCAACGTAGTACAAAAGGCTGGCCAAAATTAAATTTTTGATGTCAAAGAATGGGGTAAATGGTGTTTGGGTTTGAAAGATACCACTCCAAGGATCATAAAACTGCAGCAGGATATAAAAATCGGGCACACAATTCAATATAATCACTCCTTGTTTGAAGCGTAAAGTGTTAAGTGCTAATTAGCATAAGTTTAAAACAAAAATTTGTATATTTTCCATTTTTGTGTAGTTAAAAAAAAAGTGTTTATAAAAAAGTGATAATTATGTCTTCGAAAGATACAGGTAAGTAGAAAAAAAATGTATCTTAGTTTTTAACATTCTATGAAGGATAGGTATATAATTGAAGAAAAACTTGTAATAGTCAAATTTTTCTTAAAAAATTATATATACCTATTTATCCTTTGAGTTTTGAAAAAGAATTTCGCCACATTACGCCTTCATTTTTACATTTATTTGAAGGTAGGTATGTATACTAGGAAATTTAAAAAAAATTGGCTGCCCGTTTTTGCCCCTTTTTTTTTAACGGAAAAAATTCATTTTTTGTACCTGGGTTTGGGTTCCATTACATTGGATTTTTATTAATACATAATGTCAATTATTTTTAATGTTTAAAAATTTTTTTGGGCTGTATTTGAGTTTTTTAAAAAACTAAGATAAAATATAAATGAAATACAATACAAAAAATTAATTTTATTTAAACAATTTATTGTTTATCTATTTTTTTTTCTAATTTACAGGTTTTGAAGATGAAATATATAATAGAGCACCATAGGTTCACTACCATCATCATCAAATGCCGGCAGACCAAATCCATATATGTATAGATTTTTTCCACTTTATTGAAACAATGGAAATATCTAAATAATATTATCAATAAAACTTCAAAAATACTTTAAAAAATAAACGCCTTTTTATAGAATTTTATTTGGTCTAAGCTTTTTTAAAAGGTTTTATTTTTGCATTTCTGCGGTTAATGCTCGTTAAAAGGTCATATCTCAAAGGAGAGGAAAGTTAGATCTTTAGTTTATAAGGCAAAATTTTACTACGTGGCGTGGGCATTAAAATTGTAGAGCATATGTTATCAATCAAATTTACCGTTATTTATAGCGACGCCATTTTATTCAAAGAAAACAGGAAAATTTACTGAATTTTTCACTTTGAGACTTAATAACTTTTGAACAAATAGGGGTAGAAAAGTAAAGTGGGCATCAATGTAAAGGGCAGAATATTCTCTATTAATTTCTTAAACAACTAATTCCCCTTTGTCTTACGGTTCTCAATAAACGGGTGTTTTATGAAAACTGAGCCAACAACATTCAGCGCCCTCTAGCGGCCAAACTGTTAAGATTGACTCTCCCCTCCTATACAATATTTTGTTAGTCTTGATGAGGTCTATCGTTCTGTATATTTTTTACCATCAGATATGAAACACTCTGTTTATATGTCTATAACACCCTGTAATTATTTTACATGAAAATTGAAAATTTGGTGTTTTTGTTTATTATTAAGTTTAATTCCATTCTAAATACAAAAATTTTATCAAAAATAATTTTTTTCAAAGATATATAATTTTGACCACAAAAACACCCTTTGTGGGGGCGTGATTGGACGTATTGTGAGATTGGCGGGAGTTTTATTTTTTTTTTTTTTTTCTCATTCAGTTATTTAGTGGTGTATTTAGTTTATTTTTTGTTAAGTATTAATATAATTATTGGATAGTTATTGTAGGTGGTTTTTATATTAATTTATTTGGTTAAATTGGTGTATTTTTGATAAATATTAAACTTTTAAGTTAATATTAAATCACAAGTATCTCAAATATTACCGTTATTTCTTAAAAATAGTGAAAATTTCGTTCTAGTGCGCAACGCAAAAATTAAAACAAAATTATAAAATAAAATATCAGTAAGTGGTGAATTTTGAAATTTGTTGGGCGCAGGCCCGAAAAAATGTGTTGTGCTACTGCGCAACGCAAAATAATAATAGTAATTTTTATTAAATAGTGGGAAATTTTTTAAAAAAAAAGTGAGTTGAATATTGGATATTCAAATTTTTTGGTTATTTTCATTTTTCTAATTTTTAAACCTAATTCCGAATTTTGGACTAAATATTTATCCGAAATTAATAAATAATAATTTTAATTGTGTTTTTATTAAAATTTGCATTTTTAATTTAATTTTTCAAATTCTTAAAATATTTAAATAATAAATAGTATTAACAAATTTTTATAAAGAGTTCATTTATTAAAATGTTGCCCTCTAGGGCAATTAATAGTGGGAACTATTATCAAATTCTTGATAATAGTCAGGCCCCACAATCAAAGAGGAAAAATACTGGAAGAAAAAGAGGAGCTAATATAAATGATGAATTTGAATTTCCACTTTTGAATGAACCATCAACTACTGCTCCAGAGGCTAAATACATTGTAATTACTTGTAAAGAAATAGAAGGTTACGACAATAATAATGATTTAATATATAAAAAACTTAATAGTTATAACCCTTTTTTGATATCAGCAGCCATCAAATCTATATCTACAGAAATTATTCGTGGATCCTTTTTACGTGATGGTAATTTTTTGGTCTTAACAAAAAACGAATCTGCTGCAATTAAATTCGAAAAAGCTTCTTTTCTAGAATTAGGTGATAAAAAAATTAAAATTCACTGTGACTATCATAAGACATTGAACAATTGTAAAGGTGTTATTTATTCTCAAATGCTTAAAAATTTATCTGAAAGTGAAATTATTATTGGACTAAAACCTGATAAAGTAGTTGATGCTAAGCATATGAAAAGAAAGGAGGGTGATAATTACATTAGTACTGGGTCGATATTATTAACATTCAACAAGTTCCGTCTACCATCCCATATTAATATTTGCTTTCAAAGGATTGATGTAAGAGAGTTCATCCAAAATCCCATGAGATGCATCTTGTGTCAACGTTTGGGACATACTAAAAATAGATGTATAAGCATCAATAGATTTTGTGGAACATGTAAAGCTGAACACATTAACAACTGTGAAGGGAAGTTTTGTTTCAACTGTAATACTGAGAATCATTCATCAAATGATAGGAGATGTCCAAGTTTTCTTAGGGAAAAAGAAATTTTACGGATAATGAACAACTCTAAATGCACAAAATTCCAGACAAGAAAGGAATACTATGCAAATAATCAAAATAATGACAACAGTATTGTAAGTAATAATATTAATTCTAATAACGCAAACATTATAAAGTCAGTCAGCTTTGCACAGGCTGCTGCTAATTTAAAATCAAATACAATCAAAATAAATGACAAGATATTACCATTAGTTAATAATAATAAAAACAATAATACAGTAAATTCAAATAATAATTTAACAATTTCAAATCCAAATCCAACTCCAATATCCAAAAATGATTTAGGTGATGCAATTGTAAATGTATCACAGAAATCATTACCAAATCCTCCTCAACCAAACAAAAAAGTACAACAAATAAATAAGACGAAAAATGACACTAACAAAATTATTAACAAAAATAATAACAATACTATTAACGATATCAATATTAATACTAATAATAATACTAATATAGTTCCCATTTTAAATAACTCTAATCCAACTTCAACTAACAATTTAAATACAGTTACATCTTTAAACAAACATAACCTAAACAAATTGACAGAAGAATCCAAATTAAAAGTAGACGAATTTATAAATAAACAAAGTGGAAATTTTTTAAAATCTAAACTTTCTTTTTTTCAATATTTAAATAAATATAAATCATTCAATGTAGATTTTCCAGTAGATTTTATAACAACAGATTCTGAGGACATTATCATGTGCTCGGATTCAATTACTGAACCAGTTGTTTAAGGCTTTTTGTAGTTCTCAAAAAGCTTTGTTACCTCACCTGAGTGACCTAATTACTTTATTATTTTAAGGTAATTTTGGTCAAATTTCATGTCGTTAATAAATAACTGTTCTCGAGATCTAACTTTCATTCAATGGAACATAAGAGGTTTCAGAGCAAATCAAAGCAATTTAGAGTTACTAATTGCTAAATATAAACCTCACGTTATCCTTTTACAGGAAACATTATTTCACAATAATGACGGTCCTGATAGGTTCAAAGGATATCATTGTTATTTCTCGGACAGTAGCGTCCATAATTCATCCCAAGGTGTCGGAATCTTGATTAGATCTGGCATCAGTCATACCTGTTTAAATATAAACTCAGATATTTTAAATATCACTTTTAAATTACATACGTCACCTTCAGTGACTGTGTCTTCGATATATATTCCATTATCAGTTAGAGTCAACTCTCTTTTGATTCAATCTTTCTTTGACCAATTCCCTGATTCTTCGGTTTTGTGTGGAGATTTCAATGCCCACCATCATCTATGGGGGGACAGTAGAATAGATACAAGAGGCAACCTAATAGCAAACTATATTTCTAATTCAAATTTTTCTTTATTGAATGATGGGGAGCAAACTTATGTTTCAGCCCAGCATTCTTCCTTTTCTGCCATCGATTTAACATTGGCCTCGAGTTCGATTTCAAATAGTTTTTCTTGGTCCGTTCACGATTATCCGGAAGGTAGTGATCATATCCCAATTATAATATCCAATAGTGTAGCAATAGCTATTCAAAAAAAGTCAACCCGTCTTGTCGAGACTAATGCTGACTGGGACAAGTTCTCTGAAGCTGTGTCTAGACAATCCTTAAAATTCCCATGTACTAATTCTATCAATTGTGAAGCAGCTTTAATTAAGAAGAATATTAGATCTGCTGCATTTAGTACAATCCCGTCCCATCCTGTCAATCAGAAATTCGAACCTTTCTGGTTGGATGGATCCATCAAGAAAATTATAAAGAGTAAAAATAAAGCCTGGAAAACATACCAGAGAAGTCCTTCTGCTGAAAACTTTACGATTTTTCGTAAAATTTCAGCTCGTGTCAGAAGATTAGTTAAAATAGCAAAACAAAAATCTTGGCATTCTTTCGCTTGTTCAATTAATCCTTTGGATTCATTGAAGGATGCTTGGAGTAAGGTTAAACGCCTTTATGGCAAACCATCTTCAAGTATCTTATCAATTGTATCAAATGGCATTGCCATTTCTGATCCGATTGATATTGCCAATGAATTTGCTATAGTATGGTCTTCTGTGTCTAGTAACAATAACCTTTCATCTTCAGTTTTCAATGATAAACAATCTTTTTTTATTAATAGCGATTATCTAGTAAAATTTAATTTATCATACGAAGTTTCCCTTGTTGAACTAGAGGAAACTCTTAGTTCTTTTAAAGGCTCTACCCCTGGTAGAGACCAAATATCCTATCGTATGATTAGCAAACTTCCACTTCTATTCAAAAAAAGAATAGTGAAGTTGTATACAAATATTCTGTATAATAATACTTTTCCTCATGAGTGGAAATCTGCTTTATTGATACCCATTCCTAAATCTTCTAAAAGTATAAAATCTCCATTAGATTTCAGACCAATTTCTTTAATTTCTTGTCTTTCAAAGACGCTCGAGAAAATTATTTGTCGTCGTCTTCAAAAAGTGTCTGAATCGTTGTTACATCCTGGACAACACGGTTTTCGTCCTCATAGAGGTACATTAACACTTCTTCATGATATGGAAGAGGGGATGGCCTGCTCCATGTCATTAGGTGATCATTCAAGTGTCGTATCGCTAGACCTTGAAAAGGCGTATGATAAAATACCATCCGTATTTGTATGCCAACAAATGATCACTTGGGGTATAGACCCAGGTTTTGTCAAAACAATTTATAGTTTTATGTCTAACAGACAAATTCGTGTAAGGGTCAATGGTTATTTCTCTAATCCTTTAGTTCTGGATAATGGTGTTCCTCAAGGTTCACCTCTATCCACTACCCTTTTAACGATATATATGGACTCATTATTAATGGGTCTATCAAGATATCGTTCCATCGTTCCGTTTGCCTATGCTGATAATATTTTGTTATGCTCTTTTAGTTCAAATGTGGAAAGTTTGAATGAATTGTTGAACGCCTCAGAGTTTGCTGTTAGGTGGGCTCTTGAAAATGGTGGAAACATTCCAGTAGATAAAGTTGAATTTTTTCACACTTGCCGAAAGCATAATTGCAATATTAAATCATTTAAATTGTTTAATAATTTAATAAAATCCGAAAAAACACTAAAAATTCTTGGAATCCATTTTTCTAGAAACCTTAAATGGAACAATCACGTCGAACAGGTAGTCATTAAATTAAATAAGGTCTTGAATCTGATTAAGATTTTGGCTGCGGGTAGAAATGGAGCACCTCCATCGGCTCTTATTCCTATTGCTAAAAGCTTGTTGTATGGTATTTCCGGTTACGGGTTAACCTTAACTGGAGATTGTTCAAATACCAACATGAACAAAATACAAAAAGCTTGCAATAGAATTCTTCGGGCTGCTTCTGGTGTATACTGTTCCACGCTAATTCTCATTCTGCTAGCAGAATGTGGCATTTGGAATGTGGAGGACAGGGCATCGAAGTTAAGGCTGAGGTTCGCAGCTAAACAGGTAATTGACTCCAGAGCACCTCTATACACAAAAGCTCAAACATTTATTAACACTGAGTACAGAATAAGGACTTCAACTTTTAGACGATCCATATCCTTAATTGTAAGATTAGGGGCTTCCCTTCCTAGTTTTCTTCCAATTTTAAAACCTCCCTCTATTACTAATCAAAATAATATAATAATTAATGATGATTTGGCTCATCACAGAAGGACAAATACTAGTGATTGTTTTTTCAGAGCTGCACATGAGGAGTTGTGTGAAAGATATGCTGACAGACTCCAAATTTATACTGATGCTAGTAAGTCTAGTGTTGGTACGGGTCTGTCAGTGGTATCTAAAAACGAGTTTGGTATTTGGACAACTTTGATTGTGGAAAGACTTGCTAATAAAACAGCAATATTTGATGCTGAGTTGGGTGCGGTTTGGTTGGCTGTGGGTTTAAAAAGTAAAAGGCCAAACAAAAAAATGATTATATTTTCGGATTCTTTATCGGTGGTGCGTGCGTTAAAGAAGTCCGAAAATAGTGATTTTTTAGTTGTAGTGGTTAGAAATCTGCTAATAGAATGCGATAGTATAGTTTGTTGGATCCCAGGTCATGTTGGAATAGCAGGCAACGAATTTGCGGATCAAGTCGCTAAGTCTTCTGTACAGAGTATAGAAGAATCTGCAATTTTCGTCCTGCCAAGTCCTCAGGCCATGTTCAGAATTGGGTTGAAAACACTAAACGACAGAAGAATTAGCAGATTTCGGGAGAGTGAGTCGGAAACCATTACAACTTATTTGGAAATCAATAAACAGTTAGCCTTTCCTAAATTCAATTCGGCATTAAGTAGAATTGAGCAAATATGTTTAATTAGATTACGTTCGGGACATTCAAAGTTGTCTCACACTTTTCCCTTGTGTAGTGACTCAGTGTGCCCTTTCTGTCATGAGCCAAATCATAAAAACAGTTTTAAATTTTTAACAGATTGTAAACTAGTACGTGAAAAGTTGACTGACTTGAATATCAATGAAGTAAATCTAAATTCAATTTTATGTCAATATCAAAATAGTGATTCAATTTTCTTCAAAATAATTTCTGTACTTAGATTGTTTAATAAAATATAAATTTATGTTTTCTAAATTTTTTTAAAAATATAATATTTAAGTATTATCTTTTTATTGTTAAATTTTTATATAATGTTTAATTTAAATTAGGTACTATAAATAATAAGTTAGGTATATTTAAAAAAAAAAAAAAAAACTTTAAATAATTAGTTAAGTTTAATAATTTTTCATAAAATAAGATTTATTATTCTTATTATAAACTTTTTCATTTTGTAGTTTTAGTATTTAAAAATAATTTTTTTTTTTTTTTTTTTTTTTTTTTTTTATTTTTATTAAATTTTTTTTATTTTTTTTTATTTTTTAGTTTAACGATTAAGTTGTAGAATTAAGTTTTTATTTGTAAAATGTTTATAGATGGTCGCCAGAAGGCCCTAGCGGGTCGTGGTGCTATTAAGGTTATATCAGGTTTACCTGATATTAACTTTAAAAAAAAAAAAAAAAAAAAAAAAAAAAAAAAAAAAAAAAAAAAAAAAAAAAAGAACCTTTTTGGACCACTGTGCACCAGTACCAACACAACAACTTTTCCCAAATTTCTTCAATAGATACAGTAGTTTTCCACATTTATATGTAAATACACCAGAATCTCCTCCTGAAGGTGCCAGCAATAGTTCAACAGCTTCACCACCATCCAACAATTTTCGAAATATATGTATAAATACACCAGAATCTTCTCCTGGAGGTGCCAACAATAGTTCAACAGCTTCACCACCCAGCAATTTACGAAATATATGTATAAATACACCAGAATCTTCTCCTGGAGGTGCCAGCAATAGTTCAACAGCTTCACCACCATCCAACAATTTTCGAAATATATGTGTAAACAAACAGAAATCTTCTCCTACAATAACATGCAAAAAGTTTGCAACTTTATCAGTTATACAGAATTCAGATGAAAATGAAACACCACATTAGATATTATTAACCATATTACATATATTAAGTGCCTTACAAATAGACGAAATTAGTTTCGATTTTTTAGTTATAATTTGAAACTTTTAATAGAATGCTTTGTGATGACATACATTGTGGCGACTAATTAAAAAAAATTTACTATATAGTATTTTATAAATCAGACAAACACAGTCAATCAATACTTTGGTTTCCTTCGTGTGTATAAATCTATTTTTTTAAATTCAAACAACGTTTTTAAGCATTTCCATTTTATTAAATGTTTATTAACATATAAGTATGTGCTTTAAAAAATGAAAAAATATTAGGTATATGCATTTGCATACATATTTTTATAAGTAAATATACGTAAGTTAATAAATTTAAGCTATTTCCTATTTTTAAATATAAAAAATTAGGTATATGCATTTGCATACATATTTTTATAAGTAAATATACTTAAGTCAATAAATTACAAAGCTGTTATCATTTGAAGAAAAAAACTGTTTTAATTATTTAACTAATAATATTAATTGTACGACGATTTCCTCAGGGGATATTTATTTTTCATGTAAATTTTCAAGTTTTCTCGTATAAACTTGGCATCAAAATTATTTAAATTAATTATTTGATTTGAAACATAATTAATAGGCTGCGGGAAAATTGTACTTATTTCTTCTAGATTAGTCATCCAGTTGGATAAAAATGTTTCTTTATTTTCTTCAACGATGTTGTGAAGAATACAACAAGTTAACACGACTTCAGGGACAAATGAAGGTTGGACGTCAAAACGCTTTAAAAGACACCTCCACCTGCCTTTTAAACGCCCAAAGGCGTTTTCAACAACAATACGCGCAGTACTAACGTAGCAATTGAAAGACTCCTCATCTTCTGTTAAATTTCCTACAAAAGGTTTTAGAAGCCATGGTAAAAGAGGATAAGCTGGATCCCCTACAATCATAAGAGGAGTTTCTACTCCATTGATTTTTTTTGTACATTGTGGAATTAACTTTTCTGCATTTTTAAATAACCCCGATTCTTTGAATACAGTGGCATCATGTGCACTTCCTGGTAATTTGACAGAAATATCTCTAAACCTTGGAAAAAAAAACAAAATACATATTTATAGTACATATAATAAATACATTAATAACATTAAATATTTAATATGGTTTTAAGTTATTTACATACATATAATTGTTATCTACAACAGCTTGGAGAACTATAGATGGCCATCCCTTTCTGTTGATGAAATCTCTATAACCTTTTTTAGGAGGAAGAATTGGAATATGTGTACCTGTATAAATAAATATTAATTAAATAAATTTTCCAATAATTTATCACAAATTTAGAGTACCATCAATGGCACCAATTATATTTCCGATTCCTGACATAATTTCAAATTTGGCTGCGATGTTTAGACTTTCTTCTTCATTTGGAAATTTTATGTACTCGTTTTTGAAAGTATTAATTGCTCTCACCACCTGGTACAAACATTTATGTACTGTGCTTTTGTGCACACCAAAAACATCACCTACAACACGATATTCAGCACAACTTGCTAATTTATACAACGCAATAGCCACTTTTTTTTCTACAGAAACAGGTGTAGTAATGCAGTTTGGTGAAGATTTCAAATGAGATCTTAATTTTTCACATATCATGAAAAATGTATTTTTTTTCATTCGGAACATTTCAAAAAACTCTACATCTGTACCAAATCCCAAAACAAAATTTTTCCAAAAATCTTCAGTTCTAGATTTTTTGCAAATTGATCTGAATCGTGGTACAGTAACATTAAAAAACTTTGTAGGTACACCTAATTGAGTGATAAAATTATACCGTAAAAGTTTTCTCTTTTTTATATAATTTTGATAAAGTCTTTGTCTTTCATTGTAAAAATATTGCAAAAGCTTAATTCTTCTTATTCTTATTTTTTTCAACAAAATTAATAATGGAACATTAAGAATAATTCGATATTGCTCCATCGCACGAATAATAAAAAATTTAACTAGATTTGAATAATAAAATAACTATCAATTAATTCACTTATTTAAAAAACACGATATCACACACTTGACACAAGAAAATAACAATTGCTATAGCCAATCACCAAGTACACATTAGGTGGTTAAACCGGTTATTTAACGCTGGTTGTAACAATAGCTGCGTTCCTTTGGACTACTCCGGAGTAGATAAGCTTAGTTGGGCGTAGTTAGGCGTAGTTGGTGAATGGAACGCTATTTTTCACATATTTATCAAATTCTAACCTGTAAATTTGAATGTAAAAAAATAAATTTATGTTTTGTGACTGCTACTGCAAAATACACTGTTGATTGCTACAGAGAAGTAGATAATTAACTATGTATAATTAGTTAATATTTAATTTATTTGATTAATTTAATTACCAATTTAAATAATAATTAATTCATATTTTATTTATATTTATTACCAATAACTTAAAATTTAAAAAATGTAAATAAACTTTATAACCTCTAAAATGAAAAATCCATCTATTGGATAATAGAATAAGTTAAAACCTTTAGTGGTGAAATATATGAACTACGCCCAACTACTCTTACTTTCTACACCTGAATATGAATAGGAGTAGTTGAGCGTAGATGGGAGTAGATTCATCTACGCCTGAAATTCCAATGGAACGCAGCTAATAATGGTATAGTTTTTTCCAACTTGGTATACTAAGTTCTTATTTTAATAAGAATAATCTAAAATAATTTTAGCTTCACGGTTGTGGTTAAAAGCGAATGGTATAACTGCGCAGAGAAGTATGGTATAATTTTTAGAGAATTGTTGCATTAGTAGTGCTTTTTTACTTTTAAAGATTAAAAAAAAATTCTATTCACTTCAAGAGAATTTTATTTTTCATTCGCTCATGAATTTTATAGTTTTGTTCTCAATATCGTTTCATTTGAGTGAGTGAGCATGAAACAATTGAGAATAAAAAATAATTATCATATCACTACGAATTTTCAGGTTAAAAAGAGAGAACACTAATACACATATAAGCTTTTTGTATATATGTAGCATGCCCAGATCATTCGCTTTTAGTTTTTAACAAACTCTAATATACTCACACAATCGTTACAACTGGTCGTGCCACTTTCAGATGTAATTTAAGCAGTCGTAACAACAGGTTTTGAGTCGGTTGTTACAATCACCTAATGTGTACTTGGTGAATGACAGTAAATAAAAAAAATATATGTGGTAACACTGTATGAACAACAACACCAGAACAAAAAGTGACATTACTCAAAACGTCTTGAGTGGGAACGGAATGTTGTGCTATGCATAAACACCAATCAAAGTGTATTATCTCAAAACGATGTTCAAAACGTTTTAGCGTTAAAACGTTTTAACTGTTGTGCATAAACAAGATATGTGACAAGTTGTTTATCAGCTCACTTGATCAGATGCAAATGAGTTCTGAGGATAGGGCTCACTTTAATTGCGTAATTAATTAGGTTCAATTCAAAAAAATACAAGACCGTGTATTAAATTGAGACGTGAAGATTTGAAACTTTTACTAACTTATTTTGAAATGACGTAAACCTTCCTTGAGGTTCAACGAACAACAAAGTTGCTACGTGCATAAACAGAATTGTTAGAAATTCTGTCTAAGTTAGAAAAGTTAGCGTGGTTTTTGTTAAATGTGTACACAATATATGGCTTAACTGATAGTTAATTCAGATCGAAACTTGTAATATAGTTGAAATAAGTTGTATTTCAACTAATGTTCAAATCGTACTTAGAAAAAATAGTAAAATTTATTTTTTCTATTTACGCACGATTGAATGTATTTAATTAAAGTAAGTCCCTAAAATTTTCTATCTTTCGGTCAATATCCAAAAGACAGAAAATTATCAAGTAAATGAAAAACAAATTTTCTATCTCTCGATCAATATTCAAAAGATAGAAAATTGCCAAGTAATGATAAATTTTATCCCTTGGGCAATAACCAATGAATAAAAAAATTTATGTTACGACAGAAAAAAAAACTCTTTACAAAATCACTACTTTTGTAAAGTTCCTAATATTTTTCTTTCTTTGGTCAATGTCCAAAGATGAAAAATAGACTTCTTAATAAGAAGTGATTGTAAATTAATAGATTACTCACCAATCAATATTTGGTTATGCAATCTATTAAAGACTTCAATTTAAGGCACTATCTCAAACTGAAGTGACGATAATTGATTTCTACCGAGTTTATATACTGTTTGGGGGCTATTGTTTGTGTGTACCATTTGAAATGTACCAGTCAGCCATCTTGTCTAATATAAGATGTGAAACTTGTATTTTTTCTTGTTTGTTAATTAATTTTGATTTATCTTTATTTTTAAATGGAAGAAACTAAATGTGATAATTTTTATTATAATTTTTAAAACATAATTGTATAAATTAATCAACGCAAATCTTCATATTTTTAGTAAATTTGTCTATTTTTTTGAAAATAATTTTACCACAAAGGTTAATGGCGGTTAGTAGAATGTATGTTGAAGTCATCTGTAAGTGTTTTCGCTTCGCTATGCTATTTTAATAAGTGTTATACATAATAATATTTAAATTTTTACCGATGGCCAAATACATACATATTTAAGTTTATTATTTTTATTTTTATGTACTTCTGATTAAAATTTAAAGAAATTAATCCCGTTTTTCCTCAACATTATATTTATTTAGTGTAAAAATAGGTAAACCATATATGATTGTTGATAAGTATGTTAATAGTATGTTGAAGTCATCGGTAAGTATTGCTGATTTAGTAGTATAGTAAAAATATTGCGTTTTCCTTACCGCTGGCTTCAACATTTTCCCACCCCAAAAGAATGCGAGTCACAACTTTCACGTTTAATAACTGATCTTGAAGTAATACAATATACTGAATAGAATTAGATCCACGTAATAGTTTATCAGTAAAGGTACAATTCATTAAACACTTAGCTGCAAAAGGAAAATTGCGACCTTCATCTTCAGCTAATTGGAATAGTATTTGTATAGCGAGAAATGGTGTTGGAGTGGTTCCAAATGTTACAATAGTAAAAGTGTAATCTTTTAATTTTTCATTTGGGTTCGACCTCCACACAATACGCTGATAATCTTGCTGATCTTCCCTTATTTTTACCATTCTGTACGTTTTTTCAACGTCTGCTGTGAATACGTATTTAAATTGTCTCCATTTAAGCAACGTGCTCCAAAAAGTTGGACTAGTGAACATTTGTTTATTCAATGATTTTCCATTGGAGCTTTTAGTGGAGGCGTTAAATACGACTCTGAGTTTAGTTGTTGTACTATCTTTCATCACTGCGTGATGTGGTAAATAATAATTCGTTTGATCAGAATTATCATTGTATTTTATTTCAGTCATATGACCTAAGTGAAGATATTCTTCAATGCAATTTTTATATAGAGTAAAAAATTCAGATTTTTGTTGAAACCTTTTTTCTAGTTGACAGAATTGTTGAATTGCTTTATACCTTGAATGACCTAATTCTGGTTTATTGTTGTTTTTAAATGGCAGTGTTGCTTCATAACTACCATATGACATTCGTTTAGTCGTGGATTTATAAATATCTTCGCAGAGTTGTTGCTCAGAAGTTAAAGGGAGTTGGTGATTATTTTCTTCAATATTCCAGAATTTTTTCAAAGAATTATTTGAATCTTCGAATGTAGCTACATTGAAAAGACAGATTTATAAATTTATAAAAATATATCTATATATGTATGTATATTGAATTAAAAAAAGGAACGGTTTACAATGTTTAATAAATAAATAAAATTTTCCTTATAGATATGTAAAGTAAAAAAATAAAGTATAAAATATTTTTATGAATTTGAAAATACAGTCTTATTCATAAAATTATTTCAAATAAATCTGGGCTTTCCAAGTATCCTTTTTGTTTGTAAACACCCATAAAAACAACATACAGGGCATACATTCAAATTTCATTCAATTTTAATAAATGATATCATTCAAATTTCTAAATATGTAACTTTGCAGATTTGCTGGTATAGATATAGATTTGCAAGTACAAATTTACTTATCAAAAAAAGATTTAGCAATAGCGCTAGAAATTGCCCAAAAATTGGCAGTTCGACGTAAAAAAGCTACAGCAGTTATGAACAATGTTTTAGGTCATTGTTTCAAAAAAGAACTTCAATGTGAAATTGAACAACATAATGCATTTTACTCAATCATTATGGATTAAATCACAGATATGAGTTCAACAAAACAATGCGGGTTTGTAATTTTATATTTTGATATTTCAAATGAATTACAAACCAGATTTTTGGATATAATGAGTGTCTCTTCATCATCAGGATCCGGCTTATTTGAAGTTTTGAAAAGCTGTCTGGCGAATCATAAATTGCAATCTTCGAATTTGGTTGTATTTGCTTCAGATACAACGAATGTTATGACAGGTATTAATATGTCAGTATTTTCACTTTTAAAGTCTCAGGGAATTTAGAGAATATTTCCAAACCGCAGATCACAAGATTTGGAAGGCAAGTGGCACAAGATGGCTTGCATTGAAGTCATGTATAGATAGGATTTTAGAACAGTACAAGCCTCTTCTGGAATACTTTAGATTAGCAGCTTTCGAAGAACCAAGAGTAAAAGATTAAAAATATTTTTTCTTTATTAGGTGATAAGTTTACAGTTGTATATTTCAAATTCATGTCTTACTGTTTAGGCATATTGAATAAGTTTAATTTATTGTTTCAAGCTGAATCTCTTCAGATACACAAAATTAAATCAGAAGTTGAACAGCTTTTGTAAAAGTTATTTGTGCTAATTATATAAAGGTTGACCATCTTAAGATTTGCAATATTTTTTCTATTGATTACTGTAATGAAGAATTTTTTTTAAATGTAAATCGGAAGCGGAATCGTTTTTAAATGAAATTGATCTTTTAAATAAAGACAATTTAAAAGAAAATTGTGCAAATTTAAAAGATTCTTGTCGACAATTTTACATAGAACTAGTTAAACAAGTTCGTAAACGATTTGAGTTCAACGATGATATTTATAATTTTGTTTCAACACTTGAGCTAAAAATGGCGCAAGATTTCAATATAAAAACACTACATGCCTGTGGTAAAGAGATTTTCAGTACTTGATACTATTAATATTCAAGAATTGGATAATGAATGGAAAGATCATGCTTTATTGAATTACAAAGAACTTGACCTAAGTCAAGATATTGAAGCAGAAAAATATTGGAAAAATTTTTCGAGTTAAAAGACTACCCAAACTTGAAAAAAGTAATGAATCTTGCCATTTTCAAATGCTACGGTAGAACGAGTTTGTAGCCATTTGAAAAACATCAAAACCGCTGAAAGAAATTGTTTCATCAATATTAACGGTGAAAGATTCTATTAAAAATCGTGGTGGAGTTGTCTGCTTTGAACCCTCTTCGAAAATAATTCAAAGTAAAAATTGGAATTTACACATTAAAAATTAATTAATAGTGGATTATTGAAAAAGAATTGTCGTTTGTTCTTTACCTTTGGTTTATTTTTATTTTGGTTCATTTTACATTCTTTTTTGTTATTGTTAATTAAAAGGCCAATTACGATAACCGATTCAATATAAACTTTTTATTATAGTTTTTCATAAAAACAAAGTAGGCTTTGTACAAAATTTAAACGAATTTTAATTGAAAGTCAATTATCTTGTTTATGCACAACAGTTAAAACGTTTTAACGCTAAAACGTTTTAAACATCGTTTTGAGATAATACACTTTGATTGGTGTTTATGCATAGTATAACATTTCGTTCCCACTCAAGACGTTTTAAGTAATGTCATTTGTTGTTCTGGTGTTGTTGTTCATACAGTGTTACCACATATATTTTTTTTATTCACTGTCATTCAAGTGAACTAACTGTGTTATTTTTTAAATCCAGTTAAATTTTTTATTATTCGTGCGATGCGATGGAGCAATATCAAGTTATCCTTAATGTTCCATTGTTAATTTTGTTGAAAAAAATAAGAATAAGAAGAATATTAAGCTTTTGCAATATTTTTACACGGAAAGACGAAGCCTTTATCAAAATTATATAAAAAAGAGAAAACTTTTACGGTATAATTTTATTACTCAGTTAGATGTACCTACAAAGTTTTTTAATGTTACTGTACCACGATTCACATCAATTTGCAAGAAATCTAGAACTGAAGATTTTTGGAAAAATTTTGTTTTGGGATTTGGTACAGATGTAGAGTTTTTTGAAATGTTTCGAATGAAAAAAAATACATTTTTCATGATCTGTGAAAAATTAAAATCTCATTTGGAACCTTCACCAAACTTC
The DNA here is from genome assembly GCA_932526495.1 of Bombylius major. NCBI lineage: Eukaryota > Metazoa > Arthropoda > Insecta > Diptera > Bombyliidae > Bombylius > Bombylius major. The sequence continues at coordinate 28,349,978 of OW052045.1, read as the reverse complement.
ATTACCACACCTGTTTCTATAGAAAAAAAAGTGGCTATTACATTGTATAAATTAGCAAGTTGTGCTGAATATCGTGTTGTAGGTGATGTTTTTGGTGTACACAAAAGCTCAGTACATAAATATTTGTACCAGGTGGTGAGAGCAAAAAAATTAATTAATATAATACTTTATAAATAAATTTATTGTACTTAATTTAAAGCCGCACGCACTTTCAACACTTATACCAAAAATAGTATATAGGAAAAGATAAACATTTTCATATGTCGAAATGGAAGCAATTTTATTTTTGCCATTACCTGATATCAGGTGGCAACATGTTGAAAATTTTCATTAAACATTCTGCATACACTTCGCATCACTTGGATACATAATCAAAAATCTTTATCAACAATTTTCAAATTTTTGCAACACTTGATCATCGTCTATTAAATGGTAGCAGTGTAGGAATTTAGAAGAGACGGACAAAATTTTGAGGGGATAAGACAGCACAAAAAAAGGAAATGTTGCTTTAAATTGCTTTACATATAATACAAAGCCTCCCACATAAAAAAAAAGTCAACTTTTGAAGAAACGTTTTTGTTTTTGTACATTTATTTCAATATTCGTCATTATATAATATATAATATATAATATACTGCTTCACACAACAGCAACATTTCCTTTTTTTGTGCTGTCTTATCCCCTCAAAATTTTGTCCGTCTCTTCTAAATTCCTACACTGCTACCATTTAATAGACGATGATCAAGTGTTGCAAAAATTTGAAAATTGTTGATAAAGATTTTTGATTATGTATCCAAGTGATGCGAAGTGTATGCAGAATGTTTAATGAAAATTTTCAACATGTTGCCACCTGATATCAGGTAATGGCAAAAATAAAATTGCTTCCATTTCGACATATGAAAATGTTTATCTTTTCCTATATACTATTTTTGCTTATACTTGTTTATTTGTAAAGAAACACTTGATAATAAAAATAACCGCCCATCAAATGTCATTTGAAATTTTAAAGTGACGTTACTAACACTAAAGTTTATATTGATTTTCATTGTGTTACCAACACTATTTTGAAATGTCAAATATTACAATTCACTTAAAACGAAGTAAGTGTTTATGCACATTTTAAAAACGAAATGAAATTTTAAATGCGGATTTAATAGTGTATTAACTCAAAACGACGTAGAGCTTTAATGCGTTTTGAAATTTTGTTTATGCATACGTATTAAGTCAAGACGGAGTGAGTTAATGCGAAGTAACGCTTAGCATAAACAAGATAAATGTCGACTTCAAATATATTAAACCGAATCGAATATCATAAATATCCTTATAATAAATACATATTAATGTATTTTTTTGTTCAAAAGAAAAGTTTTGTTATGTTTATTATTTATTTTTTTTTACTAGTTTAATAAAGATGAAGAGATTTAATAAAAATGATCAAAAAAATAATTTTCTTTTTAATACAATTTGTCCTTATTAATAATTTTTGAATGAATTACTAAGCTGCATTTTCGGAAAAATTGAAAACCTGACTTGGCAGCCTTGATCGGAAAATAAAATTTTCTAATAATCCCATAGATTTATTATTAAATAAAATCAAGCCACTTCTAGAATAATCCTATACATTTATGAAAATACATGAGATGCACTAGTGTATTTGTCAATAACAAATAAAGTAGAAGTCCAGTAATTTCAACTACCCTTTGGTTTCAACTTTCGATCTTTTCAACTCCAAGGAAGTCATTATTAGAGGTTCTAAATTTTAAACTTTTCTAAGAAAACATGTCCTATAATTTCAACTTATCAAATTTTCTATGGAAAAACTTTCGCGAACATGTCAAAACATGAAAAAACGGTTTCATTCTTTCAAGAAATAATTGATGTGCGTCTGACTAATTAATATCAGTTCTGATTAAGTTCTCTTGCAGAGCAAGTGTGTGTATAAATAAAATTATTGTAAAATGGCAACAAAACATAAAAAATTGCATATATTTTTAGCATCGAGTGATAAAAATATTAATTTAAAACATCTCAAAGAAAATACGATAACAAGTAAACAGTTATCTTAGAAGTTCGGTGTACATAGAAGTACAATAACTTATATTAAAAAAAAGATAAATCAATTCAAAAATTCATGCAAAATACGGAAAAGAAAAGAAAACATTAAAATAAGGAGAATTCCCAGAAATGGAAGACTTCGTTAGTTTCTCAAGGAGAGAAAAAACCATGTGCAAATTGTTTCACAATTGTTGCAGACAAAAGCTATGATACTTCACAAAAAGGACTATTCAAACCTATACTTTAACGCAAGTGACGGCTGCTTGAAAAAATTTAGAAAAAGGTATTCCATACTATTTTTAAAAGTTTGTGGAGAGAAACTGACCAAAAAATCTAAATTAGTGGATCCATTTTTATGTAAATTCCATAACATATGGTAAGAGATTTAGATTAAAGCCCTGAGCAAATTTATAACGCGGATAAATCGGCATTATTTTGGAAATTGCTACCTGACAAAAACTTTAGTTCACGCAAAAGAAACAACTGCTCCAGGTAGAAAAACGTCCAAACAACGAAAATGCTATATTAGACTTTGTTGATAGAATCTACACTGAACTAGATAATGGTAATAAAGTAGCTGGCCTGTACATTGATCTGACTAAAGCTTTTGACCTTGCGGATCATACATTACTACTAGAGAAATTATTTAAGTTGGGTTTCAGAAATCATATTTACGAGTGGATATTATGTTATTTAACAAATCGTAAACAAAATAACTCGTTATAATGGAGTATATAGTGACGAGTATTAATTGCACAGCAAAGGTATACCACAAAGATCAGTTTTAAGACCTCTCCTAGGAGGGCTCGAAATCATTGGTGATTTTCATTAGTTTTATATAATTTTTTGTTAATTCTACTAACAAATTTTCTGAGTGCTCTTTCTTATTTATTCATGGGTAAAAAACAGAAAGGTAACTAAATTGCAATCTTACATTTTAACAAAAATAAAGTGAAAGAATATATCTTAAGTAATCGTATGCCGTACAAAAGATGGCCAAAATATACCGTAAAGGCAATAAATAATGTGTCATTTGCTAAGAAAAGATTTTGTTTGTATGCGTTGTACATATACATATTTATGATCCACATTATTTGTGCAAAAAACATTGTATTTAATGTATTTTCAACGGATTCATACCAAAAGGCCTTGAAAGCTAAAAAATATTTTATTAAATAAGACTAATCTGGAAACATCAGATTACGAAAAAATTGGACATAATATAGAAAATATATCACCAAATTCCGCTGATAAAAAGACAAAATTTATTAATTACAAAGAAGAAAATAAGTTATCACTAGATGATGACTACCTGACAGATCCACTAAAACGTGGTAAAATAAACTGTGGAACTGAATTCTGTAATTAATTAGCTAGTGAATTAGAAAGATGCTTTTGTAGTTGCAAATGTTGAAATAAGCACGGTATTAAATATTCAATGTTCTTTAAAAAATCAAGCAGAAATAGAACAATGATTCTAACGACAAGCTACGAACTTCAAACAATGAAGAATACAATTTTGAAGGAAATAAAAGAATATTGAAAATCGTTTTAATAAATTATCATCTTTAAAAAAAGAAAGCAGAGTTCATGTGTCCCTAATGGAGTACGAAACAAATGCAGACGCTCATACTACACATCAGATAAAATAATTCGACTGAAAATTCAAAGCAGATGATGAGCAGGTTTCACAGAATTTTGTAATATTAACTATTATATCAAATAAATTTTCATTTGTAATAATTCTTACATTTTAACAAAAATTATACTTAAAACATGTTGGCAAAAATTTAAAAGAGACAGTCAAAGTTTTAGGACGCATATATTCGTTAACACTGCAAACTGCAGTAAATTTTACTGGAAGAGAACACAAATTTCCTATGCATAATTTGTATCAAATGAGAATTATGACAGGTACATAATTTCCAAATAATATACATACATATAGCTAAATAACTTCCTTGTAATATAGAATCGTATCACTTTTCAGATGTTTTTGCCGAAGAATGCAAAGTTTCGATTCCATTTGTGAAAGATGAAATCAGATATTATTTACAAAATGTATCTGACAGGGTCCGAAGTTTTCAAAATATGGGAAAAAAAAAGCTTGGAAAAAAATTTAAATTGACTGAATTTAAAGTACTCAATACTTTCTTAGTAGTATTAGAATGCATGTATTTGTTCTTTCCACATAATATATGTATACATAGTGTAGAAATAATGGAAATAATTTTTATTTTGTTTATTATTTACAATTTTGAGTTGTTGAAAATAGCTCATTTTACATATAACGAACTGTTGATTTTTGACCAAGTATTTAGTTTTGTTTTCGTTGAGCTTTCCAATCATGACAAAAAAATCATCTAGAAAATTTTGGCTTATGTCTTCTGTTTTTATTATTTTGTGTCCAACTACGTGACGATGCTTACTATGTACCTCAAAATATTTAACTACTAGGACAATTTTATCTTCTTTTAGCACTATGCAGTCGTTGCCTTCCATGTTCCATGTTTGTTCTAATAGTAAAATTTTGAAATGCTGTTGAACAAAACTTTTTACTTTCTTCAACTCTGTTATTAAACTGAATATTATTTGAATTATGTTTCTTTTTTCTTCCTATTGCTATCTCATGTAATTTCAAATTTTCTGTTGCACTATTGAAACAGTGTTCTAAGAGTTGATTAGAAAAATGTACAGTCTTTATAATATTTTTGATAAAAGCTTCGAATTAATAACAGCTATTATCATCTGAAGGTCCGAGACTATAGGCATCTTTTGATATACGCAGCAGTCCATGAACATTATAAGTAACATGTTCTAGTCCATAAACAACTGAATAAAATATTTTGAAAAATATTCAAGCAATTGTTGAGCGTATTTATTGTATTTCGAAAAATGTAATTCGGAACATAATATTCTCAATGCAAAACTTAAACATACAAAATATTTGAAAGTACGTTTTTAAGAACAACAGGACCTGTGTATAGCAGAAAGACTCTGTACTCCGATGCTTTAAAAAAGGAAGAGAATTTTAATGAACAAATTTTTCGTTAAAGTTCAATCCATGTACATATAAGAAGAACAATTTTCAAGTTGCGTATTTATTTCATGAACTTGATTTGAAGTTAATTTTTTTTTATTTGATTTACATAGTCAAATTTGAATTAATTTTTCAACAACTCCTTTATCTACAAGATGCATTTTATCTAACGGAAATGATTTGACCATATCTTTTGGAAGATGTTCTAACAAACTTTAATCTTTGTGATGTCCTTCATTATCTCTTCCATCAACATATGTACATTGATTTCGGGATATGCTGTTTTACGTTTATGAATTCCTTCATAATTTATACTTTTAGCGAAATATTTTGTACAATGAGTACTTAATAACTCGTGGTACTCAACCCCTTGAATTTCTGCCAAAGCAGATGCGTCACAAATAAATGCTTTAATTTTTATTTTATAAATCATTCTATCATATACAAGTCCATGTTCTATTAAACTTTCGATTTTATTAACGAATTGTGAAAAAAATTCACATTGTGATGCATGTAGGGTTTTTGGATATTTTCTTAATATCGCCAATACTTTGAATGCAGCATTAAATTACGAGTTTTCTTCAGAATCTAAATTATTATTTGTATCAATAAAAGATTAAATTTCTTCTACAATATAAAAATTGTAGTTGAAGAAGTACACGTGAAAAACTACGTACATAAATTACATACCTGAAACATTATTTTCACAACATTTGCATTAAATTTATTTCTTCAATACACTGTACAATTAAATCATTTCTTTCGTTGACATTTTCTTCTCTGAATAAACATACTTAAACATGTAAGAACACAAGAGCTCGGTAGCTTCGTGACTAAAGTGTTTGGCTAGGAAGCCGAAGATCCTAGGTTCGATTCCAGGACGTGGCGGAAAATCGAACTTTGTAGTAATTCAGATAAATTTGGATTTTTAAATAAATTAAATATTATTATGTGGTAACATTACTTGTTTACATAATTTTTTATTTTTTAAAAACATAAGAAAATATAATTTGTTGAGTAATCTTTATTTTAAAGTTCTAATCTTTATTTTATTATTCTTTAATTCATATTTACGTATTATACTATATAATACGTGGGATCCGGAAAATTGATTGTCAGCAATTCATTGCCATCAATTTACTGCCATTGTGTTGATTGTGTATAATTATAACATATTGTATTATAACATAAAATCTTTGTTTATATGTATATTATGTATTCAAAAAATCATTAAACGCATTAAAAAGCTCGTTAGTGGATACGATGAACGCATATCAATCGCAAACAATTATAGTCAAAACGTGAAGAATCAATTTGTGGGATTAGGTGTTGTGTATTTTGAGCTGCTTTCACGAATACAAGCGGTCAATTTAGATATTTACTGTCAACAGCTAATGAAACTGGAGGCAGCCATAAAATAAAAACAGCCAGAACTGGCAAACCGCAAAAGAATTGTGTTCCACCATGACAATGCAAGACTTCACACACCTGTAGTGACACGTAGAAAACTATTGGAGCTTGGTTGGGAAGTGATGTCGCATCCTCCATATAAAGTTTATTTTTTGTATGAAAACTTAAGTTTTATTTCACACTACCAAAACCGAAATTACTTTCTTGCAGACCCTATATTTTTGGAATTTATTTGAAAATATTTATCTAGAACACGTTCTATTCATTCCTCTGGTATGTCTCACGCAACATGTTACTATACTATTCAAAACCTTTTGTATTAAAAAAGTTAAATATAATTCTACTCAAATGTGTATTGTTCAAGCAACACTTTCATTTTCGAAAGTATTTTTCCTTTAATTGAAATTTGTTTACTTTAATTTTTTCTCCCTCTAGTCTGTTGTGAACCATCGGGTAGTTTAGACTAAAGAACATTCCAGACACTTCGTAACCATAATAATGTACCGACGCAAAATGAAGTTGTCGAATCCCAGTTAACCTAAAGGAATATATACCCTATGTATTCTTTTAGAACACTTTTATTCGGGTGCTTTTCGTTGAGCTACGCTAAACATCGTGAGTATATGCTCCTATCCATATGTAAAAAATGTATTCTAAACATATTCCATTTATTCTATAGGAATATATACCCTATGTATTCTTTTAGAACACTTTTATTCGGGTGGTTTTCTTCGGTTTCACAAACATCGTGAGTATATGCTTCTATCCATATGTAAAAAATGTATTCTAAACATATTCCATTTATTCTATAGGAATATATACCCTATGTATTCTTTTAGAACACTTTTATTCGGGTAATTTTCTTTGGTCTCGTAAAGCACCGACAGTATATAGGACATAATATGACCATGCTTATATGTTTTAAAATAAAGACTTAGTTAAAGCAGAATCTGGACTTTTATCTCATTCAATTAATTAAATGAGTTAAATAGAGGTAGTATAATAGCCAATTTTACTAAATAAATTGAATTTAGACAACATATGTACATATACATATATATGTTATTTAAATTCAATTTAATTGGTATAAATGGGTGTTATATTTCTCTATTTAACTCATTTATAAGTAAGAAATTTTCAACAATATTTTCACATATTCAGAATATCTACTATGAATACATTCGAAACATATTCAGAGAACATATTCAGAATATGTACCATATATTCATTCAGGTGTTCTTAATTTTGGAGGCCGATCGTATGGCGACAATTGCCGATTGAAGCGGACATCAGCCTTAGAAAAGAATACCACTAGAATATGTTCAGAACATGTCAAAAGAATGTGTTTTCGTGTTCTAAGAATACATACTTGATATATCAAGAACATGTTCTAGATTAACTGGGATATTGCTTAATTTCTATCTAGTGAGTTAGTCTTGCTCAAGCTGTATATCAGTCAATTGGGTAATTGGTGTATTGGTATAGGTATGGATGCCCAAACTTTTAATGCACTTGAAAAGATGTAAGTTCAAAGAGTTTAAAGAGTTTAAAATGAAATCTAATACAAAGTATACATACATTATAGTTTATTTCTAAATGTAAAATAAAATGTATAAATAAAATAAGTGAATTAAAATAAAGTTGAAATAAAGAAATAAATAAATATATTTTTATTGAACAATAATAATAATAATATTGTAATGAGATAATGGTAACACCCTGTATATGTATGTTTGGTTTGCTTAGCCTTAATACCAGTGATAGGTCTTATCGAGACAAACAAAAAATCGTGGGGGGGGGTAAATCCCAACGGTTTGGCCGCTAGAGGGCATTGAAGTTTTTTTGCTCTTATTTCACGATGTACCCTATAACTATTTATAGGGACACTCAAGGGTCACTTTGTGTTGAGATAAAATATAAAGGACCCTTTGCCCTTTCCAAAGATACCTTACTTGTTCCTCTTCTTCGAACTGTTAAAAAGTTAGACGCATTCAAAATCAAAATTTTGTGAATTTTTCCCAAATTTTTGTGTTCAACCCTGTCGTTCTCAAAAAAGGCTTAAATTAACCCCAAGTTTTTATTACAAAAAAAGAATGCTCGTTACAGTTCCGTATTGTAAAGAAAGCATATAGTTAAAAATCAAACTAATTAACACAAATTGTTGCTAACTTCGTATTATAAGCTGAATGATATAATTGCTGACATCACATGGGTGATGTGGATTGTGGATTAACTACACGCTTTCTATGGAACAATGGCCGTTCTTTACTTGTCACGAGGAGATTCTTTCTTCTGACTTGAGTAGCTAAACTAATCAGACGCATTTTTTCTTTGTCTTTCATTGAATAACTTAACTAGTAGTTTGTTTTCTTAGTGATTTTCTGGCAGTAAATTTGTGTTTTTTTTTAGAAAATAATTTGTAAACTCAAGTCGATTAACTTTTAGTAGTTTATTTTGAACAATACAAAATCGTTATATTCTTAACTTCATAATCTTGTCGAAACAATTCATTTTAGTAGTTTATTTGAAATAATACAACATCATTGTATTATTAACTTAAATTTCTTGTCGAAAACAATTCATTTCAGTCGTCGTTCCTTGGAACATTGATGTTACAAGGTAGTTTTTAACAATAAAATTGTCGAATAAATAAATAGAAAATTTAGTAGTTTTATTTGATATAATACAAAAAAGCGTGAGTTAAATATAAACGTAGAAACCGTTTATAAAAAATATATTAAAAAATAAAATAAAATATATTAAAAAAACTTTTAAAAGAAATACTTTTTATAAATAAAATGCACTAATATGTAAAAAATATTTTTTTCTTTCTTAATGATACACACAAGAAAAGTTTCATTGCAAAATATGAAGTGCTGGTCAACAGGAAGAAAATCATACTGCACCACGACAACGCTTTAGCGACTCGCCAAAAAATCGCAGAGCTAGGCTGGGAAATTCTGCCACATCCGCCATACTCTCCCGATCGGATCTGTTTCACTCCCCTCAAAACTTTTTGAATGGAAAAAACTTTAAAAATGAAGCAGAAGTCAGCCAAGCACTGCTTGAGTTTTTTAATAATTAATTTTCAACTCATAATTTATTTATTTTTGACATTTGGTTTCTACACTCCTCTGTAACTACGATGATATTCAAGTAAAGATTTGTTCGAGGAAATACTGGAAGTTTTTTAGTAACAGCTTGTCCTTTAAATCCATATTTTTTGAATATTCCGTCATAATTGATTATTTCCTAAAGAATCGGTTCTAGACAGTAAGCTCCCCATCCACTCATCCTAAATCCGAAAACCCCATGTAAATCCGTTCACGTTTATTACCTTAAAATCTTCCTGAAATTTCACATCGCTCTTGCCGACAAAGTTATTTAGTCAAGGGTTAGTAAGTGGATAAAAAGTATATAAATATAATAATAAAAACTATCACTTTATGTTAGAAAACTTTATTAAAAACAGGCCGAAAACCAACTCAACTTTACTTTTTAGGAATTTTTAATTCAAAATCATATCTTTATTGAGAAGGTATTTTCCCATAAGAACTTAAAAGTGTTGATCAAGTTAAAAATGCAATTTTTAAACTTGATACTTTTATTTTTCAAATATTTAACTAAAATATTTGTAAGTTATTTTGCGACGTACATTCTTTTAAAGTTACGTTACCATGTTGCATTATACATAGTCCGTGTGTTAAAAGAAGACAGAAAATACATTAGAAATTTGTAGTAGAGTAATAAAAATGGCAGATTAAATTCGAAAATTACGAAAGTATTAACGTCAAATAAAATTATAAGGCTGTGTTTACACTGATAACCAATTAAAATTAAAGTTGTATACATTAATATCAAATAAAATCATCGATTTTATATCGATAACATAAAAAAAATAAAATAAAATGAGTTTAGTAAATGCTAAAAGAAAAAGAGGTGGTATAAAGACGGAAATACAATGTGTAGCTGTAGTATGTAGTACATGTAGTACTACGACCTGTCGAAAGTGCAACAACTTTGTTGTCATATGACGCATCACAATGTGTAGCTGTATTAGAAGTTGTACTTGTGGCTGAAGTTGAAAGTTGCTACTTTTTTACTGCATACTACAGCTACAACTACATAATTGATTTTTGACAGTTTGTATTTGAATTTTGAAAGTGTCAAATGTCATTTGTATTCAAATACATACTACATTATTGTGTCAGTCGATATTGATGACGCGCTACAAGTGTTACTACTACTACAATTTCACGGTACAGCTACAAACTACAGCTACACATTGTATTCCAGCCTTAAAGTCTTCTTTAACTAGACTTGAATCACCGATGAAGGATTTGTTGTTGAATCAGGATGCGATCCTTGAAGAATTTGAAATGCGATATAAAAGACTGGATAAAATATTCGAAAAATTTGGTAAGTTACAAAATGAAATTGAAATTTTGATAGAAGTGATTTTGAGGGCACATATCTAAGTTGAGAAAAAGTTTTAAAAAAAAGAGATAAACGAAAGAAATTTGACAAATGTTGTTGTACCAAATGTACCTGATGATTGGAATAAAACTTTAGAGACATTAACGCAGAATCAAACACAGTTGACACATCGTCGGTTAAGTATAGTGACACCTCGTAAGTGCAGTTTTCGAAAAATCATTTTTTTTACTAGTCAATTTAAAATTTGAAAATACATAATTTAAAATTATTAAAAGAAATTATTTTTTAAAATTTATAATAGTGACTACTCGTAACTCATTGTTTAAGTAAATTCAAAAAAGTGACATCTCTTAACATCACTTACGTAGTTTCACGAATGTGAATCTTTCACCATTTGCAGTGACATCTCGTAACATCACATACGTGGTTTCACATTTCGTTACTTTTCACTGTGAATAGTAATTTTTTATGTGTTTATTTATTTATGTATGTATATATTTATGTTTATTTATATATTTTTATATATATTTATTTAGTCCTTTTATAAAGTTAGTTTTGTATATTATTTAGTTGTTTGCTTTTATTATATGTACATACATATATGTATATTAGGTACTGAAAATGGATGAAATTTAAAAATAAATTTTTGGTGACGATTCAAAAACTGAAATGTGTGAAATAGTAGAAAAATCAGTTGAAATTATAGATTTGGACTTATATAACTCACCTTTGTTAATAAAGAATAAAAATGCAATTGAAAAAAGCGTTGAAAATGACGACGGTAAGTAAATTATTGGAAATTTATAATTTTACATATTGGACAGAAGATTTAAAAATGAATTGCAGGTAGGAAATCTCCATATTTATTTGAAATAGAAAATGAGCTCGAAAATGTAGAAGTTGGAAACCAGGGGCGCGATTATGAACATACTTTATCTTTATTTCTTTATCGCTTTAAATGAATAAAGTATAATTGGTAATATGAACTTACTTTATCATTATGACGTATTAGAAATTTCCTCAAATTCTTTATTTTTTGTGGTGAATTTGAAAATTACGATAAAGCGGTATTATGAAACAACTTTATTGTTATTTTTGTATCGTTATTTATACTTTAAAATAACGTGAGTTAAATAAAGGTCTTTATTGTATAAAGTAGTTATTTTTTGTGAAAAACTTGTGGAAAAACAATAATAATAAATGCGAATAATTTAAATAAATTAAATATTGTGAATATTTATGGTATTTCTTATTATGAATAATATATAAATCGTGGTAAAAGTCAATTTTTCATTTTTTGGAGATATTCAATGATTGTCATAATCAGTTACTTTATGATGTTATATATATCATACATTTATTTTAAAATGTGAATCTTCTATCATTTTAAAATGTATTGTATTGTATGTATTTATACACTGTAATGTATTATTATATATGTATAAGAACCTTTATTTCAAATAAATTTTTTTTTAAAAATGGATTTATACCACTTAAACAAAAGGCTTATATGCATTTCAAAATATTTATCCTTCTTTAATTTTTTTCCTTTTTTACATTTTCATTTCAGAATGAAAAATATTACACAAAATCATTATAAAATAATAAGAAATCATATCACTTAACAATAATAATATATTTTATTTATAATAATTTATAAAACTTATACTTTTTATATTATTTATTTTTCACAATAAATAATTCACTAATCATTCACTAATTTTTTATTGATTTTCTTTTGTTTACATTTATAAAGTTTTAAACGTCAAACTATGGATGGTGAGTAAGAAAATAAAGCGTGGTGATCTCTCACGAAAATTATTTATCGTAGAGAGTTCGTAATACAACTTTATTCTATGCACTTTATCTTTATTTTACTTTATCGTTATTTATAACGAAAGTTCATAATCCCGGCCCAGGATCAAAATAAAGAAAATGATCTAGAAAATTTAGATGTTGAAAACCAGGATCGAAATAAAGAAAATGAGCTCAAAACAGACGTAAATAATCATGATGGAAATATTAAAGCAACCAGAAAACGCATAGCTAACCCAAAAGGTTGGAGTGATTTTCAAAATAAAAAGCGTCGCGAAGAAAGAAAAAATTATATTGGATGGAGTAGATTGAGCTAAAATAGTAAGCAAAGAAGAGCAGAAAGAGAAGAAAGAAAAATGGGACCAACATGTACATCAGAAGCCTGTAAAAAATCTATCACTTTCAAGTGCAATAAAATTTCAGACAAACAAAGGCAAGAAGTCCATACTTATTTTTGGTCTAAGATGTCATGGGACCAAAAAAAGGTATATGTATCTTCTTTAGTTTTGAAGGAAAATACTAAAAGAAAAAAAGTATCCGAGACCGTATCAAGAAGAAATTCTTCCTTTGTGTACAATACTAAAATTAACTGTGACACTTTTAAAGTTTGCAAAAAAAATTTTCCTGTCAACCTTTTCTCTTGGTAAATGGACAGTGCGAAATTGGGTTAAGGATGCACAAGAAGGAATGTATAGTTCTAACAGTTTCATTAATGAAAATAGAAGAAAGAATACTCGAACTTCTAAAAATATAAGAAAATATTTTTTATGTCAATTTTTTGATGAACTGCCCAAACTTCCCCCACGATATTGCAGAAGTAGTTCGAATAAGCTGTACATAGAGTCAGGATTTAAAAATACCAAACAAGGTTTATATGAAGTGTAAAAAAGACGTTGTGAAACTAATAATGATTATCATTCGAAACCACTTTGTATACTCATATATAGCAAGTTGCAAAAGAAAAAAATTTGGAAAATTCGATACCAAAAAAAGATATGTGCGACACATGCATTAGTTATGATACAAAAAATTTGAGTGAAGACGAAAATAAAATTCATATTATAAGGAAAAAAGAAGAATTAGAGGCGAGAAAGGTGAGCGCATAGTGTTAACCCAAGATGTACAGGCTGTTAAAGTTTGTCCTATGCTTAATGCATTCGCACTGTACTATAAAACTAAACTTTGTTGCCATAATTTTACAATTTATGATTTAAATTCACGTAATGTCAAGTGCTACTGCTTTGATGAAACAAAAGCGAATTTATCTTCAAATATCTTTGCATCATGTGTAATAGATTATTTATTAGAAAAATGTTGTAAAGCAAAGAAAATAGTTATCTGGAGCGATAACTGCGTTTACCAAAACAAAAACTCGATATTATCGAATGCTTTGCTAACTTATTTTATCGAGAAAAATGTTACTATATTTCACAAACTTTTAGAGAAAGGTCATACACAAATGAAAGTTGACTCAGTCCACGCTTGCATTGAAAGTAAATTAAAAAATCTATTTACGTTCCGGATTATTTTTGTAAAAACACTTTAACGGCAAGAAAAAAAAAAATGAAGTCAAACGATTGTCTTTTGATTTTGTTAGAAATTATGATCACAAAAATAAGATATATTCGTCAATTAGGCCAGGTACAGTTGTAACGAAGTTCCATACTACAAAAAAAAAAATGCTTAATATACACCGTATATTACTTATTTATACCCGGATTAAGAAAAACAATAACAAAGTTTAGGTCACGTGACCCCCTCAAAATAGTATAAAAGCAGAATTGAATTTGCTAGTTAGTCAGCCGAATTAGAAAAGAAACAAGCAAAATATTTCCAGGAACTGATAAATAAATACATACCGAAATTTAACGAAATAAAACAGCCAACGATAGTAGGTAAACATGTGATCCGAATGAAGACCGAACAACGAACAACCGTTCAAACAACGTTATTACCCGCGCAATCCAGCAATGCAAAAAATTATAGACGAAGATATTGATGAATTGTTATGAGCAAAAAAGATCCAACCATCGTCAAGTCCTTACAGCTCTCCCATAGTTCTCGTAAAGAAAAAGCAAGGAGGATGGAGACTTTGTACCGTACCGTATCCTGAATGAGAAATCCATAAAAGATGCGTACTCTCTACCCCAAATAGGTCAAATACTGGACAAGCTAAAAGAAGCATATTTCATCTCAACCATAGATCTTAAAAATGAATACTGGCAGATACCACTGGATAAGGATAGCCGACAATGTACAGCATTTACTGTACCAGGAAGAGGATTATACCAATGGAAAGTGATGCCGTTTGGCCTACACTCAGCACCAGCAACATTTTATCGTATTTTAGATCAGGTAATAGAACCATAACTAGAGCCGTACAGCTTTGCGTACTTGGATGATATAATTGTCGTCAGCAAGAGTTTCGAAGAACACATGGAACATCTCCAAAAAGTACTCAACCATCGAAATTCGAGCCATCCAAGAACTCAAAATACCAACGAATGTACGGGAATTACGACGATTCATTGGCATAGTATCTTGGTTCGTACCAGCGTTCTCAAATATCACGCCATCCCTAACAAAACTTTTGAAGAAAGCTCGACAATGGAAATGGGACAACGAGCAACAAAAAGCTTTCGAAGAAATAAAAACTAAACTCACCGAATCTCCAGTTCTTGCATGCCCAGACTTCACGAAACCTTTTCTTCTACAAACTGATGCCAGTGACGAAGGCCTTGGAGTAGTCCTCAGCCAGGAAATAAAAGGAAAAGAAAAGGTGATAGCGTATGCCAGCAGAACCCCGACCGATGCTGAAAAGAAATATTCAGTGACCGAGAAAGAATGCTTTGCTGTTATATGGGGAATAAGGAAGATGCGACCACACCTGGAAGGAAACCACTTTACAGTAATTACCGACAACCAGGCTTTTCGATGGCTAAACTCAATCGAAAACCCTTAAGGAAGACTCGCGAGATGGGCTTTAGAATTACAACAATTTGCTTAACCAAGGCAACCGCTACTGTATACCGATGACACCGATATCTTTTACATTACCGCAACCACACCGAAATGTTCTTGGTACGAGCAAAAGTCTACCAGAGTAAAAGAAACCCCTGAATTAGAACCAGACTATAAACTCGAAAATGGACAAATGGTAAATTTACCGCCGCTTTCATATATCAGAAAACGATGAAGTAGGACCTAGCTGGAAACTATGTATACCAAAGACACTGAGATTAAAGGTACTCTTTAAAAATCATGACGATGTAACAGCAGGACACCTAGGAATCCGTAAAACCAGTACCCGAATCGCGATATACTATTACTGGTCGGGAATGTTCAGATATATAGCAAAATACGTATTAAACTGCAAATCTTGTGTACAGTACAAAGTGGTACAACAACAACAGCCAGGGAAAATGTATAGTACGATACATTCGAAACCTTGGAAAACTGTTTACTCGGACTTTGTCGGTCCACTACCTCGCTCCAAAAAAGGAAATACGATGATACTTGTATTGCACGATAAATTCACGAAATGGAGTTTACTTCTAAACGAAGTGCAACTACCTCCATCTTGATCAAACAATTTTAAGAAAGGGTCATTTCCAGGACCATCATGAATGCTTAATACATCAAACAAGACCAGAAAACTTGGGACGAAAATTTGGCCGAATTAATGCTAGCCCTCAATACCAGCAAAAATGAATCAACGGGTTATAGCGCCGCATATCTGAATTATGGCAGAGAAATATCCCTACCAGAAAAGCTTAAGGAAATATATATATAATAATATATATATAATATATATATATGAAAATCAACATGGCTAAAGCATTCAGCAAGCAAAGTCATCACTCTAACGTTAGGAATTGAAACTGGAAACCGAAAATTGGAGAACTAGTATCGTGGAAAGAACATCACCTGTCGGCAAAAGAGAAGAATTTCAACGCCAAGTTAGGACCAAAATACGATGGACCCTACAAGATACATCACCGGTAATTGTCAGAATTAGCAAGGAAGGTTCCACGACAAAAATAGCCTATTTAAAGGATTTGAAACCAGCAGAACCAGATTAAAATCCTACCGAAAAACCTAAACAAGAAGCCTGCCCTTCAAGCCAAAACGTGAGATTGATAAAAATAATAAAATGGCACGAGGAAAATAAACTTAAGTCAGAAAACTCAGAAAGTCCAGCACTCACAGGAAAACCAAAAGAACACAACCCTCTAAGTCCAAATGCGGAGAATCCAAAATGTAAAAATAATGCGGGTACAACATGGGAACAATATGAAAATAATGCAGGTAGAATGAACTAGAAAAATCTAAAGCGAAGATGATTTACCCGACGGGAAAAAAGTATAAAAGGGGAAACATGAATCCAAATAAATCATTAATCATCGAGATGGCTCCAAGTCAAGTACTAATTTAACGAGCAGAGGAAGCGAGGAAAGCAAATAAAGAAAAGGCTATAAATTAAGAAAGATCGAGGCGCAGATGCAGAAAAGGACCGTTATCAACATAAAGAAAAGGTTCAAGCCGTGGACACCACCACTACAACAAAAAGCACCACGAAAACCATCTCTACAACAACTACCATCACAACGACCACCACCACAGCAACTACCGCCACAGCAACTAGCACAACAGCAACCATCCCAAACAACACCACGAATGGTAGACCACCAAACGTATACACTGCGAGTGAACCAGATAATAAAGGACATAGAAAAGGAAACAGCAGAACGGCAATCATCACCATCAAGTTCTCAACCACAACCAACGACACTAACGTGTTCCGCAGTCACTGAGGTCGATGAAATAATCCGGATCCTGAGGCCGAAGATACTGAAACTCAAACCGGCAAGATATCGAAGGTGGGACTTTAACAGACAGAAAGTGGAAATTAAAGTCCATGCAAACGAAGCAGTTACGTTGAAAGGCAAGGAATGAAAGCGTCATTTCGTACCCGGCGAATTTTATGATTAGATTTTTTTGTTTTTTTTTAGGTTAGTTTAATTTCAAGAAGTAGAGGAAATTAATAAGTTTTCTCTGGAATATATAAAAAAAATTGAGAATTAGAAGTTTATTGTTTTTTTTTTGAATTAATATTTTTTTTTGTAATTTTATAGATTATTTTTAAAATTAATTGCGTTTTATATATTAGGATTAGGAGAAATTACATTTTTTGTTATAAATAATTTTTTTTAGAAAAAATAATGAATGATATAAATGAAAAAAAAAAACACAAAAAAAAAAATGAAAAGCAAAAACCAAAATAAAAAATATTTTGTATTTTTCATTTTATCAACAAAGGGGGGGATGTAACGAAGTTCCATACTACAAAAAAAATGTTATGTACAAATAAAAACCGCAATATATACCGTCATGCACTGGTCATGCCGCCTCAATTAGGAAGCATCAACAAAAATCGTCATGTTTTAAATATAATAATTGATGTTTTAAAATTTTGTGGAAGTCATAATTTAGACCTTCTCGTCATGACGAAAGAAAAACAAGTTATCGGGTAATTTTCCTAGATATGATGACGTACAGTAGATCGATTTATGTCGTTTTGGATGATTATTTAAAGAGCAATCATGTCGCTCAAAATATTTTAAAAACCATTCAAAACTCACTTTTAGAATGCATTTTAAAAATTTATTTTAACAAACTGGAAAAGAAAATTGAATTAGCAAATTTCGTTTCATTTCAAGAAGACGAAACAACCGACGTTTCTTGTACTTCATAAATGGTAGTTGTTTTATGTTCTGTGAAAGACAAAGTACCTGTTGAACGATATAAAGCATCAGGTTTATATCCATTCAATGGAAACGCTGTTAATTATGAAAGATTATTTAGTGCGCACTAAATAATATTATCACAAGTACACCAACCACAAAGATTATGCTGAGTTTTAAAACTTTTAGAAGAAATCGGAGATGAAAAACTCGCAGTGTTTCGAGAAAGTTCCAAGAAACCTATTTAGAAAGCTTTACTTGAAGATAAAAATCTTTTCCAATTATGAAAAAAAAAACAGTCCAAACTTGACGTAAAATTACACCGGATGAAACTTTATTAAATATTGCAGAAGGTTTAACTTTGGGAAAAATAACGTTTGTTATTTACAAAAACATGTACAGATGTGATTATAAATGAAGCGTGAAATGAATTGATTAAAATTGATATTAATGTTTAAAAAAAAAAGGTTGTAGGCGTAATGTAATAATGTTCTAGTTGAATATTGTATTTTATTCTAAATGTAAAAATGTACTATATTAATATATTAGTTATGTATTTGATCTTATGTATTGCAATTAACTAAACATGCTGAAAAGAGAAAGGTAGTTCATTTTGTGTAATGTCAATTACTGTATAATTGTATGAGTATGATGAAAATTTTTCGAATCAGTCTCTATTAGCCCGTGATGTACGATAATTACAACGATTATTAAAATAAAGTGACCTTTAGAAAAAATAAATCAAGTGTTTGAATTTACCCAAAAGTGTTCAGGATTATTTAAATCCTTACAAAGTATTAAACACTACAAGTCCTTTAAATAACAGGGCCTCTATTCTCGAGATCACTCGTAAAGTTAAGTATACGTAAATCCACCATTTACGAGTGGTTTTGACATATGGCTTATTCTCGAGATCCGCATACGTAAATATTCGAATGAAAACCATTCGTAAAGATACGAGTGCCTATTTGCACTCGTAACTACGTACGAGTACTAAGTTAATACTGTCTAAAATAAATATATAGTTATTTAATATAATGTATGTATGTATATACTCATACCAAAGAGTAGATACTAATAAAGAGGAATAACTCTCGGGTAACAGTATATGAAAAAGGACGCAAACAAAAAAAGAGTACAAATATATACTATTATCACTAAAAAAAAAATTAAATTAAAAAAAAAAACAAAATCTCTTCAAGCGAGAATGAAATATCCCCTTTGTTTTTTCTTATAAATGAAAAACATGCATAAGACTGAAAAAGACAAGAAAAAACTAAGCCCAACCTTTTTTGTTATCTTACAAACATTTTTTACTTGTATAGGTTTATATTGTACACGCAAGTAAACACGTGCTCATCACTTTAACATGTGTTTGTTTATTTACTAGAAAAATTGCTCATCACTAGCACGTGGCTTCTAATTTTATTAAAATTTTTAGATCGCGCGTGATTACCTTATCAATATCAGTTCTGTTGTGATATATTAAAGTTAGTTTTTCTAAGTGATTTTTAAAAAAAATAATATAAAGTGTATTAAATTAAAAAATTAAAATAATATTTAGTGCGTAAATGATAATATTATAAAATATTATTATTGTGATTATTTTCATAAAATAAACTAGTGTACGAAAACATTTAATAAGACTATAAATAGAAAACCAAGTGCATTTATTTTTTAAAGATAAAGGAAAAAAAACCAAAAACTTTACTTAATTATAAAGAAATAAAATTTAATAAAATTAATTATAAAGAAATAAAATTTAATAAAATTAATTTAAAAGAAATAAATAGTTTTAAAAAATACAATATTTTATTATTTTTTTTTTTTAAATATGGGTCGTCACTTTATTAGGTGCATTATATGTGGAGAAAAAAAAGATGGAGATGGAAAAATGTATTTCAATGATTTTTATAAGTGAATAAAAACACTAACTAAATTTACAAATTACGAAAAAGTATTTTATTTATATTACTCGACGCAACTCAGGTGCTTTA
Source organism: Bombylius major (assembly GCA_932526495.1). NCBI lineage: Eukaryota > Metazoa > Arthropoda > Insecta > Diptera > Bombyliidae > Bombylius > Bombylius major. The sequence goes on along the minus strand of OW052045.1, from coordinate 28,329,480 downwards.
CCCTATATATTTCTCATCACTAATACAACTTTAACGAATCTTCTTTTTCAGTTCCTCATCATGATTTTTCTTGCTATCTATTTTTAACTCAGATACATGTGTATTAGTGCAAAAATTGCGCATTTATTTGAGATCTTATCAGTTCTTGTTCCTAGTTAAAACACTACCTTACACTATGCTCATACTATATATTATATATTACATTAAAAAACTATAAAAGTAAAATTATGAATTAAAAATATTATATTAATAATAAAAATAAAAATTATTGATTACTGATTTAGAAGTCCAAAACAAGAAACGCAAGGAGAAACTACCAGCAGTTGCAGCATCCGATCAATTAATGGAATATTATGAAAATAAAAAACAAAAATAGGAAGAAGAAGAAAAAAGTAGGAAAAAATTTAAAGAAAATAGAGAAAGTGTTTTTGAAAATAAACATAGAGAAAAAGTTGGTACGAAAACAAAATTTGATAAATATATGGTTCAAGAATATGTTATTGTAAATTATGAAAATGAGTATTTTCCCGAGATCATTTTAAAAAAAAGAAAGACGAAACATTTATCAAAATCATGAGTATGTTTGGTGCTAATTGGAAATGGCCAGAAAAAGATAATGTATTGTGGTACAATAAGTGTGATATTATTTCAGAAATAAATGAGCTAGAGCTTGTTAGCGCTCGTGGTATATATAGTGTGCAGGAAATGCAGCTTTATAGGAATTTTTAATTTAAAATTAACTGTTTTTTCACCTAGGGTGGATTTAGATCTCTAGTGTTTATAATAATTTTTTTTTCACTTTCTTGCAAACAATTATTGATGTTTTTTTTTTTCATATATGAATTTTAAGCAACAAAGAAAGAGCTAAAAATACAAACCAAAGTTTTGATCGATTTTTTAAAAGAAAATTCTACCTTAGCGACAACAAAGTTAAATTCTTCGGAAGGAAAGGTCAGAAGCGAAGAATTATGGAACGGGACATTTTAGAAAAGTTGAATTCCTTTGGACCGCCAGCGTATGATAATTCTCAAGGATGGAAGAGAGTAAGTACAGTACAGCCAAATAAGATTGGCGAAGGGGAAGTGTGCGCAGTAGGATCTGCGTATCCTTTCCACTTAAATTTCACTGTGATGTAAGCATCACATTTTACAAAAATCCTTTTTGAAAAGAGAAATTCTCATTTTGTTACTTTAGTAGGAATTTATTATATACATATATTTTCATTTTCTTATTCATAATAATTTCCTATTTTAAAAGGATACTTATCATCACTGATCACTCATATTGTTTTTGTTATTCTATATTTTCTTCACTTTCCTTTAAATTTTTTTTCAGTAGTGTGGCATTCGTCATACAAACAACATCGGATGGTAGGATGTTGTTATTTTTTTCAGCTAAAAAGAGGATATGCGTTGTGTGTGCGATAGATGATCGCTAGTCATTATATTTACTGAGTGGAAGATTTAATCTTCATTTTCTTTTGCTGTTTTCTTAAAAAAAGGGGAAATGAAAGGATATTTTTAATATTTTTAAAATTTCTCCCACCTGCGCGACTTTTCGCCAATCTTATTTGGCTGTACTGTAGTAAACACATACGTATGTAGAAGTTTACGTATGTATTCACACCATATGGTTTTATTTATTTACTTATTTACTTATTTATTTACATACTTTTAGGTTTGGAAAGATTGGAAATACAAATTAAAAAGCCGTGTTACAGATAATGGCAGAAAACAAGCTGGAACAACTTCAATATTTTAAAAAATTTGTAAAAGAGGTAGCGGGGAGTAGTTTCAGTCGTTATTTAGTGTTGTCAGTGATCAGAACAAAAATGTGTGATAAATATGAATATGAAAATTATTTTAAGTAAAAGGGTAAAATCTTTTTTAGTAGTAAATAATTTTAAATTTCATAATTATTATGTATGTAAAGGTGGTGCATATGGTGGTGGTGAAAACACGATTTTATGTAAAACTGAACGTGCTGTTTTAATTCACAACCACAATCTAGAAAATAATATAGAACGCCAAGAAGTAAATGAAATATGTAAAAGAAAAGGAAAAAATATTATGTTTCAAAAACCTTGCAAAATTATTCGTACAGAGCTTGCTTAATTTGACAAAGAAAACAATTTAACAACATTAGATGTGAAGTATATAATTATCACAAAATTTATATCGTGCTAGACTAAAAGTGAATCCAGCATTGCCAAAACGTTTGAGTGAAACCCAAGGAGTTTTGAATAGTTTGGATATTAGAACAAATCGTAATGAAGTGTTTTTATTTGAAAACGACATAAAAAAAAATAATTATTTTTACTTGTGACACAAATTTAACGTTTTTAAAAAATGTTGAAAAAGTTTATATGGATGGTACATTAATATGCAAAATATTTTTATCAATTAAATATATACCAATTTATGGTCTTGTGAATGAACTTTACGTACCATTAGTGTTTATCTTGCTCCCAAATAAAAAGTGTGCAGTCAATAAAACAATATTTGAAAAATTGGGATAATACCTAAAACGTTTGTTGTTGATTTTGAATTGGCTGTAAAAAAAAGATATAGAAGAAGTGTACCCTGAAAGTGAAGTTCAAGGATGCAATTTCCACTTAACACAGTCGTGGTACAGGAAAATGAAAGAATTTGGACTTTCAACAACATATCGAGGAGAAGGAACTGAAATAAGACAGTGGCTACGTAGTGTTTTTGCATTGCAATATTTAGATCTAGCTGAAGTTGGTGATTGTTTTGTAGATGATTTAATTTCAATAAAACCACCGGACGAAAACATTGACAGATTTTGTGATTATATATGGACACATACTACATAAGTGAAGAAAGTGTTTTTCCACTACAAATGTGGGCCAGTTTTTCTCCAAGTTCATTAAAAACAACAAACGCATGTGAAGCATTTCATGCAGAATTGAATAAAAATATTTATTGTCATCCCCCACAGATTTATCAATTGATATACACCCAGAAAAATAACCAAGGGATAATTACCTAAACCGACTTAGTTAAGTTTTTTTTATATGAAGCATTTAAAAGTAGTGTATTTCACCAAATAAGTAGTTTAGGTAAATCAGCTGTGTTTAAAAAGGGAAAAACTTTGGAAAGTTACACTAAAAGACTTTTGTAATATCACAGCAAAAAATTTTTCCAGTGATTTTTAACTGGGAAGATTCTAGTGAAAAATTTTCCTATTATTCTAGTATTTTTTCGAAAAAATACTAGCTATTAACTATTAACAGCTAGTTGCCTAGTGTTTTTCGCTATAATTTTTAAAATTTTACAAATCTAGTAAAATATGGTACATTTCTAGTAGTTGAAAAGTTTTACTAGAATTTCTTCTTTATTTTACTGCTTCTATAGCATATTACAATTTAAAACTATCTAAATTCGCTATTAGTCTATGGTAAGGATTACTGAAAAATCTACTATATTTGTAGAAAAATAAATCTAATCTAGTTATATTTACTGAAAATCTACTAAATTTATATGGAAAAGCAGTTAATCTAGTTATGTTTATTGGAAATCTAGTGAACTTGGCTAGAAAGTCTGAATACTGCTCATGTTCAAAGTACTTTATTTATTATAGTTTTGATTTCTGATTTGACAAAACGTGAAAGTGAATCAATAAAAATTGTAGTCTTTTTTAATTTTGTAATTTTTTCATATTTGAATTAGTATACAGTATAGTGTATACGTATTAGGTAAGTTTTTAGTGACATATTGTATATTGTTTACATTTGCATGTTTTAACAGATTTATTTAGTTGATTGCATTTAGCAACATGTTTTTTTTTCTTTTCAATTATTCATGTTTTAGAAAAAATATGGATGTTAGTGATTTCTTTAAATATTTGATTGACAGCGGCATTGATCAAGAAGCAGCAGAAATTTTGAAAAGTACAATTAATTATTAATTCATAATCACTAGAATAAGATTTACATTTGTTTATTGTATTTTATATGTCAAACCTGGCTTTTCACTCAACAACACTGTATTTGTTTATTTCAATTTTCAATTATTATAATTATTTTTTTGTTAAGTTGAAATTTTACTGTATTTCACTTATTTACATACTAAAATGCATTGTTTCATATGCAAGATTAATATACCTTCTAAAATAAAAGACATTAAAAATCATTTTATTTTAAGACATAAAATACCGTTTTGTAGATCAAATGCAAAAGGAATATTTATATGTGTGGAGAACAATTGTAATTATAGTTTTTTTACATTTCAAAACTTTATGCGGCATTTTTTTAGAAAACACAGTGTGACAAAAAATTATTTAATAGAAAAACATACATGCATTTCTTACAATAACGACGAGCTTTGCTTGGAATTTCAAAATAATTCAAATCAGATTAGTGAAACTGATATTGAAAATATAATAAGCAATATTTTTGCTAAATTGCGTTGCAATACAAATCTTACAGAAACAAGTATAAATGATTTTCATAAGAAGTGTCTGTTAATGATGAGGGAAATATCTGAGTACTTGAAAAATAAAACAATAAATTTTTTGATAGAAAATAAAATTGGTTTGGATACTTACTATAGTTCAAGATTTTTAAATTCTTTTAATGTAAGCAATTATTTTAAAAACACTTGTAGTTTTCGAAAACAAGTAAATTATTTAAGAAAAAAATTTACATATGTTGATTCAAAAGAAATATTTTTGGGAAAAAGAATTGAAAATATATTCAAAGACACAAACATAATATCAACAACTAGAATGGAAACTTTTCAGTACATATCCATTAAAAACACATTGGTAGCACTTATTCAGAATCAAAACTTCCTTGAGATTTTAAGTAACAGCCATAAGGAAAATGATAGTTTTTCATACACGGATTCAGTACTCTTTAAAGAAAATAAATTTTTAAAGCAATATCCAAATGCTTTAAGAATCAATTTATACTATGACGATTTAGAAGTTGCAAATCCTTTGGGGTCTAAAAGTACATTTCATACGTTGGCAGTTTTTTATTATACAATTCAAAATATGTCGTCTGATTTTAATTCTCATCTTGATAACATTTTTTTATCAACTGTATCTTATACAGAGGATTTAAAAAAGTATGGTTTCCATAATATACTTGAACCTTTTGTCAAAGATATAAAATTGTTACAATCTGATGATGGCGTAAAAGTGCAATTAAAATCCGGTAAAATATATACCTTGCGTGCTACTTTAATTAGTGTTTTGGGAGATACTCTAGCAGTTCACGACATCTTAGGTTTTACGAGTCCTTCTTCCAACTTATTTTGCAGAGAGTGTAAAATAAAAAAAAGTGAGTTTTTAGCGAATTATAAAGTAATAGCTCCACTCAGATCACTTTCAAGTCACAATAAAGAAATTGCGTTAGTGAAAAAAAATCCTGAAAAAAGTAAAGAATTTGGTGTAAAATTTGACTCTATTTTAAATAATCAATATTTCCATTGTACAAACAATCATGTTTTTGATCCTATACATGATTTGTTAGAAGGGATTGTGCAAATGGAAATAAAACTTGTTCTTTACAATTTCATTATTGAGAAAAAACTTTTTAGTATACAAAACTTTAATCAACGAATTCAATCTTTTCGCTACGGCTTCATTGAACGAAAAAATAAGCCAAGTCCTAATTTTACAAAATTGATTTTGATTTCGAAAAATAATAAAATTAAACAGTCTGCTGTTCAAACATGGCTTTTGCTTCGATCCTTACCATTCTTAGTTTACGATAAATTGTCAGATGATGAAGAACTACATATTTTTCTTCTGATTAAATTAGTGAAAATATTGGAAATCGTATATTCAAAAAAAATTAACAAAAATATGATTAGTGAATTAAAAGAAATAATAATGATCCATCATAATCTCTTTTGTAAAATTTTTCCACAAAAAAAAATGATTAATAAACATCATCATACAATGCATTACCCTGATTGTATTCTTAAAAAAGGACCATTAAACACATCATCTTGTTTAAGATATGAAAGCAAGCATAGCATACTTAAACGTCAAATTGTAATAGCAAGAAATTTTAAAAATATTCCAAAGAGTATTGGAAAACGTCAAGCTGTTTCTCAAAATACATATATTTCAATGTCAAATTTTGAAACTAATAAAGTACAATTAAATTCCTTTAAATATGTTAAAATATGTGCGTTAAAAAACTACAACTTTATTCGGAGTAATTATCCTGAAATAAGTTATGTAAAATCAATATCTTCTTTGGAATATAATTATAATGAGGTGCGACAAAAGTTAGTTGTTATTGTTGATGACAAATATAATGAAACAGAGACTTCTTTTCCTTGTTTTGCGGAAATAACTGAAATTTTTGAATGTAACGATGCAGTTTTCATAGGTTGTAAAATACTCAGAATTAAAAGTTTTCAAGAAAATCTTAATGCTTATCAAATAGCATATTCAAACAATGAAAACAATACAGTGTTGTTACTATGTGAAATAAAAGGTAGTAAACCAAATGTTATTTGGTACGCTAATGGAAGCGAAGAAAAATATATCGCAATAAAGCACAGATGTTAAGATTAAATAGTTATATGTATTTTGGAGATTATTAGGATTAGAAGTTAGGTTAAGCATAGTAGTTTTATATTTATATGCATATGTAGACGAAAAAGTGGATGAGGCTGCTGCTAAGGATATAACGGAAAATGACTTGATTCGCTTAAACATTAGACTGGGTCCGATAAAAAAACTATTAACTGTTTTATCACAGTTTAAAAAACAGGATGAAAATGAACTCTTGAATATTCTAAGCGAAGCAAATTCAATAAATAGTGAAACAACTGATAATTCATCAATACCACACACTCATGACTTCATAAATACAGCGGATACTATGGTTTATATTCCACAATATTCTGCAGTAAGTACAAAAAGTTTTTTCTTTAACTTAAACATTGTATAAAAGAAAATAGAATCTATCTGTACCCGATAGGTTTTATTACTTAGCGATATCACTGTCAAAATTATTTTTTAATTTAATAACATTTCATATAACTTCTAGAACAGAAATTTAGCAACTGTATTAAATTCTGAAAGGAAAGGACAAAAAATCGCAGACAAATTATTAAAACAAGAAAAATTATCTTTGAAAGAATTAAATGAATTCAACCGTATTGTGGTTCAAGACTTAGTTGATATTTGTGGGCAGTAAGTTTTGTTTTGCTTTTACCTTTTTTATTTGTTTCAATTTTGTTTTTATTTATAGGCTAATTCCATGGCAATGTATACCAGATGCTCAATTTTCAAAAGTGGAAAATCCAATATTTTTTTTTATTTACGTCATTCGGGAATTCCTGAATTTTTAAAAAATGTGGATTGCAATCTTTAAACTACTCAGGTACATTCTATTTAAGGACCAAGTACCTTACTTGTATTTTGAGTGTCGTTCTAAGAGGTCAGTGAGCAATTTTTATTTTAGTGTTTTATATATAAAACGTTTATTAATAAATAAATTTAAAAACTATTTACGTTTTGTAGTATATTTAAAGTGTTTGTGTGAAAAAAATAAAAGACTTTAACTTTTGTGTTATACAAAAATCATAAATAATATTTTGAGAAAATTTTGTAGTGACGGTCACGAAAAAGTAAGTATTTTTGAAATATTTAATTTATAAGTGAACATTAGATAATTTTTTTCTTATATTTTCCTTTATCATACTTGAGGTACTTATTTGAGAAAATGTTGAAAAAAATTTCAATCGAGAGTTAAAAAAAATATTAGTTTATTTGTTTGTAGTGTGCGTCACAATTTATATCAATTTATATTTCAAAATTATCTTAAAAATAATATTTTTTTTTTGTTTAACAATATAAACAAGTGTTGAATTAATTCATTTACAATAGCTTAACATGCATTTTTAATAAGTACCTGAAAATGTTATTATAAAGGAAATAAGCATTTTGGCAATTCTCTACGGAGTGAAACCTCTTAGTGAAAATTTCAAAATTTAAAAAAGTTATAACTGATTGTAATTGAGACATCTAATTCTGATTATTCTTTTAAACAAAAGAAAACAAATATATCATATCTGAATGATTCAATCAATTTACAATCAAATAGTTCGCTAGAATACATGATAAATTTTTACCTGCAGTCTGCGTTACATCTAATTTTGTAGCCTGCGTTACCAGGAATTTTCTTGTTTTTTAAAAATGTAAAAATTTATTTAAGATACTTTTGAATACTAATCGAAGAATATACCTTCTTCTATAAAACCATATACACATTTCAAAATATTTGTTTCATTCAGTTGGCAGAAAATTTCAATGGAAAATACATTTTCTATTTTCGTGCGTTGTAGTCTGTGTTACATTATGTTAGAGTTAAAAACACAAAACCAGTGTTATAAACATTCAATTTTATTTCATGATGATATATTAAGGCAATAAGGTATGATCTAAAATATTGAAAATAATCTTTTCTTAGTAAAAGTTTATGATATATACACGTTAAAACTTCGTATGATGTAGTCTGCGTTACGTAGAGAATCGCCATTTACAATTATTAGGGAATTTCAATCATTATAGTTTTAGGCAAGGTGTTTTCAATAATTAAGTGAATTTACTTCTTAAAATTTAACTGATAGTTTTTTAAAGGATCAAAATAAAGAAAAAAATAAAAGAATTATTGAAATATACGTTACTTTAAACTTTTTTTATATTTATTAAATCTTGTAATTATTCTTTTTGATTCAGATGGCGAAGACAGCGGCTCAAAGAAAAAGGGAACAACGTGAGCGTTTAAAAACAACGGGACAGTACGAAGCTTTTAGGAAAAAAGAGTCAAGTAAACAAAACCTTAGAAGAAGGAATAAAAGGAGTCAAATGACAACAGAAGAGCGTGATGCAGCAAAGGTAAAAAAGAGGCAGGAAATGGAAAATTATAGGGCGAAGTTAAGAGGAAAAGATTTACAAGAACCTACACCCAGTTCATCCAATCCACCACAGTCGCCTGGAAGAAGTTTTAGGTCACGCAGTTCCTATGGAAAGGCAATGGCTAAGGTGAAACGAAATCTTCCACAAACCCCACGAAGATTAAAGGCTGTAGTAAGAACTTTAGCATTACAATTTACACCATCAGATGTTACAAGAAAAAAACCCAAAGAAATGTCCAGTCCTGGGTTAAGTGCAGAAGCCAAAACTATAATTGAAAATTATTTCAAAAAAGATTTTATATCGTATCAGGCTCCAGGTATCAGAGATTTCAAAAGAATAAAAAAAGGTGAAGTCACAGAAAAAATTCAGAAGCGGTATTTAGTTATGACCCTTAGGGAAATCTTTGAAAATTTTAAAACCGAGTATCCAGATATCAAAATAGGTTTTAGCAAATTTTGTGAACTTCGACCTTCTTTCGTTTGTCTCCGTCAAGAAACTCCTGCTAATCTGTGCTTGTGTATTTACCATGAGAATATAAGATTAATTCTTGAATCAATAGACTTTCTTCCGAACCACACAACAGACATGCTTAAACTTATGGTGTGTGATGATAAATCTAAATCTTGTTTGTATACGCAAAACTGCGAAAACTGCGGTAGTTTGCGAAAGCTCGATGAGTTAATTGATAATCTAAATGAAGGAGATCTGGATAATGAGGTTATATACCAGCAATGGATAAATGAAAATGCCAAATTTTTTAAAAACAGAATAGTTGCTGATTTACATGAAGTTATTGAAACTTTAAAATCAAAATTACCGTTCTTTCTGCAACATGTATATGTGAAACGACATCAATCCGAATATATGGACATTTTAAAGACAAATCCGCCTTCAAATACTCTTATTCTTCATTTCGACTTTAGTGAGAATTATAACTTTTTGAATCAAGATGAGATACAGTCTGCTCACTGGTGCTCCCAATCTTGTACAATTTATACATGTATGGCATATTTTTCGGCAACTGATGAGCAAAAAATTACGGTTCCACTAGTAATTATTTCGGACTATCTTAACCACGACAAGTATGCTGTTGCTGTCTTTAATAACGTCATTGAACAAAAAATTAAGGAGGAGTATTTGAACGAACTTCAAATACAAAAATTAATTTATTTTTCAGACGGCAGTGCACAACATTTCAAACAGAAATTCTCTTTCTGTTTGATAACATTAAAGCCTGAACAAGTTGAATGGCATTTTTCAGCTACTGGTCATGAAAAAGGGCCAATTGACGGATTGGGTGGAACTGTCAAAAGAAGAGTAAGAGAAGCAACTATTTCACGTCAAGTTAATCCTCAGTCAGCACAAGAATTTTCAGAATGTGCAAAAAAAATTTGTCAAAATATAAAAGTAATTTATGTGGATAAAAACGAGATTTTAAAAGAAAAGCCGAAATACGATGAAATATGGTCACCAAATGGGAAATTCATACACAATATTCAAGAAACAAGAAAACTGCATAGTTTTAAAAAAGGAGAAGAGTACAAAATAAAAGCTGCATATACGTCAGATGATTTATCATGGAAATTAATAGATTTTAAAACAGGAAAAATTGAAACAGAAAATGATAATCCTGAAAATTTTTTAAATTAATTTTGTAAGATTAGTTTTTAAGTTTTAAATAATTAAAACTATTATATAAAAAAAAAAAATGAAAAAAAGAAAAAAAAATGCTTTATAATATATAGGTATATATAGTAAGTAAGATGTGTAGTGTAAGTCACAAAGGAAATGTGTAATAAAATACTTAACAAATGGAAAAATTATTTTATGTTTTAATATTTTAGAAAAATTAATCCTTTTCCTACATATTTTTATCAGTGTGCTGATATACCTGCTTATGTATTTAATAATTATTATTTATTATAAATTATATCACAATTTCTTTTAATATATATTGATTCATCATTTCAGTCACTGTGGTATGATCCGAAAGGTTCGCCAGATGGCCAAAAAGCATCTGGAAAAATAGAATTTCGATTGGAACACTTAAGGCTTCAATTGTCTCCTTCAAAGAAAAAAAATAGTGTGCGTCAGAATAAAATAACTTCTTCCGAAATAATAATCGCAGTTGGAATAGAGGAAAAGGTAAAACAATACGTGGAAAATATAATTATGATATTCATTAAAATTCATTCCAGATAACGCTTTTGAAGAATTTGCCACCTAATGAGGATAATTTTGAAAAAATGAAGTTGCTATTTTCTGACACATTCCAAAACAGGCAGCAGCAAAGAGAATTAAATATTAATATTTTGGAAAATTATACCAACTTGCTTAGTTACAAAGGAGCAATTGTTAGTATTTTTTTGAAATTACAGATATAATAAATTAAAATAAACAATAATAAGAAGTATTTAAAATAATAATAATAAAAATAACATAACAATAGTTGCAAAAATAATAATACTAACAAAAACAATCATAATAATAATGTGAAAATTGTATTTCATAATCAATTGGCTTTCTTTTTAGGTTGACAATGAATTTCAAATGATTGGAAAGTCTCAAGGCTCAATTGAAAATTTTAAAGAGCTAAATTTTTCGGGTTTATTTACTGAAAACAGCAAATTTATTACATCACGTAAGAATTACTTATTCATACTTAAAAATAATATTTTATCAAATTGACTTTTTCAAATAGAAAATTTATACTATTATAAAAGTTCTGCCTAGTAGAGGTCTCAAAAGGATGAATTGCATAATAGCAAATGATACAGAAGAGTGGGAAAAGCTAGTAATTAAGGAACAATTAAAACCGTTCATCCGCTGGATTCACGTAATGAAATGATATGATATCAAATAATACTGTAATAATTAAATATAGGATTAATTTTTTTACAGATAAATGGTAATATTGAAGATTTTGAGGTGAAAGATCAAAAACAACCAGTTTTGCTTTGCAGATCAGACGAGTTCTTTTCCGATAACATTGAAAATTGGTATATTAAATTCGACAATGAAATCATGGAATGTAGAAATGATATTTTGGCAGCATTCGACACATTGTTTAAAATACATTATGTTTTTAATTTAAAATTTGATAGCAGGCTACATAAAATGTTCAACTTTTTTGATGTTTTTATTTACAAAATGAAAAATGTAAAACCTTTAGGTGTAGTCAATGAATTTTATAAAAAGTTTAAGAAAAACTAGAATTTAAAAAAATGTCTGCAGAAAAAAACAATCACTTGTTTTATGAAGACAATTAATTCTCCATATATACGAGTATAGTGCACATATGTATATACTATTTTTTTTTTTAAAGAAACGTTATGTATTCAAGCTCTTGTGAGCAAATCTGTCTATACCTACATATATGTATGTATAAATAGGTATTTATAGTATTTTTTATCAATAACTTGTGTTTTTTGACGTTTGAAACGTAAAAAATTACATGTTTCTGATAAAAAAAATATAGTTTAAGCTTAGTAACGTAAGTTTAAATATTAGGATTATAATATGATAATATAGCTATTCTATGAAATAATGAATTCAATAAATTTATGTCAAATGTTTACAAATGTGTATTCACTGAATCGTTTGTCATTTTTTAGGTATTTGCTTTAAAATGGTTGTTATTTGATGATAAAATCTTTGTTATCTACTATCCTTATCAAACAAAAAAGTGGTATTTCAATTTTATTTTTATTTGTAAAATAAGTCATTTATTGTTTTTATGATATAAACAATAAGTATTTTATTCTACAAATAATAATTAATTTTGGTAAAAAAATTTTGCAGATTATTTTAAAATGTCTGAATTTACTAGAAAAGCTGATTTCTCCCCTAGATATATAACAAAATTCTACTTCCAGTCCTAGTATTTTACACTGAAAATTCAGTTTAAGAAATGGGAACAAAAGTGAATTTTTCTATGTATTCTAGTTTTATTACACTGGAAATTCTTATTTTTTTCGCTTTATGTACATCCGTTAAATACGACAATCTAGTAAAATAAACTACGTAATTTGTTCTAATCAATAGAAAACCAATACATTTTTGCTGCTTGGTCTGTTAACGAAAACTGGAATTAAAGTTAATTTTACTTCAAATACAATTTACTGTCCACTTCACTTCTAGTAGAAATATTTAGAAATCTAATACAATTTTCAGGAATATCAGTGAAATATTTTGCGGTAATTCCAGTATTTATTTTTTCACTAGATTTGTAACTAGAATATCTAGAAGCTGTACTCTAGTTGTCTTTTACTGTATTCTAGTTGATAAAAACTTACAGTGATACCTAAAAATTTAGTTAAATACTCCAATATACTCTAAGCTGTTTCACCTTATTCTTAGATAATTTAACATTGTAGCGTGAAACCAAATTAGCTAAGAGAACTATTTTAAAATTACCTTAGGATATAAGTTAATTTCAGCTAAGTACTTAGGTAATACTCCTTACGAATAAGTTATATTTACTAAAAATATCCTAAATTATGAGTCATTCATGGTTTAGACAAATTTTGTGGTAAATTAGCTTAGTTCTTAGGTAATTTTACTTATGTTAAAAATAAGTACAGTTATCAAAGCCGATAAGCACTTGTTGCAATTTCGTTAATTGTCTTTCATTCGTTTGTTGTGTTTGAAGTGAAGTGGTTTATTCTATTTAGAAATATTAATTAATTCAGATGGGAAAATAATAAAAATTCAAAACTACAATTCGCACTCTGGATTTCAAACTGAAGATAACCAAATATCAACTGCAGATCCTTCTCCTGCTCATGAAGATCCATTGGCAACTCTTTTAAATAGTTGGAATTATACACTGAATTATATCAGTTTTTAAAACGTAAGTATAAAAAAAAACATTTTTGTAGTTTCTGCAGTTTATTGAATCTCTTATTTAATTTTAAAAAATTATTAACTTTTCTAGCCAAAGGAATCACGATCGAAGGTATGAAATACTTCAAAGAAAGACATCTAGATGAGCTTTTTGCAGGAGAAAATCTTAATTTAAAAGTTATTTTTGAACATAAACTTGCAAATTCGCAAGTGGAAAACGTAAGTTAATAATGTTTAATATATGAAAATTAATATAAAACTTAAATTATTTTTATACTAGAACATATACAGTCTAAAACCATCATGTACTTGTTTCAATTCACCAATCCAGTCGTGGTTAAATAACATAGATTCCCCTTCAACAAGCAGTATAGGTTCAGAAATTGACGTAAGTTCAATTTTAAATTCGGCATAAAATTTTAATTTGTTATAAATATATTATAATTGTATTTTGATTCATTAAATGAAAATTATATGTATATATAACAATAAAAATAATAATGATAACATGAAGTATAAATATAACATTATTAATCAAACAATATTTAAATGAAAGGTTTTTTTATAGGTTTTTTTTATATTAATTTTGTTATTCAAATTTATTCAATAAAGTACTATGTATACATACATATGAATTGAAAAAACAAGCTTTTACTATATGTAACACTACCTAATAAACTTGGTCAAAATTCCTTATATATACTTTTCCCTAAACCTTTTGTTAGATTACCAAATGACTTGGATAAATTGCCTTGATCTTTGTTTCAAAAACTGTTTAGAAATAAGGTAAAATACCTTAGTTTTTAAGTTGTACTACCAAACACTTCGAAAGGTCGCCTTAGTCCTTAGGTTAAACAACTAATATTACTTGGTATTACACCTAAAAACTTGGTTAAAATAGCTATATATTCTTAGTTATTTGTAAACGTTTACCTAAGATTATGCTGTTTTAGCCAAAACTAATAAGCTAAATTTTATTTACATTTACCTTAGATTTCACTGGTAAATCGCCTTAGATTTAGCAAATATATCTTAGTGGCTTATAGAAAATTTTAGACAATTTTTCTAAGTTAAATTATCTAAAACTAAGTTGGCTGAATAACACCATAGTAATAAGTCCAATTAGATACGAATTTTAGGTAATTTAACCTTGTTTTTTGGTTGGGTGTATGTTTTTAAAATGATCAAAACAAACACCTTTGTAAAAATAAGAATTGCAGAACTAAATATACAAAAACAAAAAAGGAACAAAAAATAATTACAAAATCCGTTGATATAACACAACTTCTGAAACTTTTCAACAGCAAACAAAAAAAAAATTAAGTTAGGTTAAAGTGTAATCTTATTAAATAGCAAGTATTAAAGAAATTATTACATTTTTAAACACACCAACCACTGTAGGTTGCCAGTCATTAGTCTGGATGAAGTGTAAAGGGAATTTGATTCAATATTTCAATTTGCTAAAGTCATAAAATAACCGGACAATTTTTACGATTATTTACAGAATATTTTTTAAGCTGGTAAACCAAAGCGGTTGAAGAAAAGGTAGATATCCATATGATAAAAAAATAGGAAAACAAAATATTATTTGCGGAATAGTGAAGTTATTTTGGCGGAAAAGAGAAGTATTTTTCTACAGTTTTGTCTACCTGCTAAAATTTTTGCGGAGAAGATATATCCCCCTGGAATTAGTGATGATCCTTGCAGACTGTAACATAACATTTCAATTTTATAGAAGAAAGAGTTATAGAATTGTTAGAAATGAGGAGAGAGGCAGAAGGAATTGGCACTAGAGAATTTGGAGTAGTTGAAAGTAGAATGCAAATATGTACTTCAGCAAACAATATAAGCACTAATAACGACGATAATCTTCATAATATAGAAAATATAAATCCGCAATAAACTTCAAGAAACAACACAAGAAAATCAACAACAAAAATTTTTTACAAGAATAAGTTAACATTTAAAAAAAAATTTTCAAGGATGTAAGTAGTATCAAAACTAAGAGAAATACGCGATTTAAAAAAAAAAATAAAAAGAGTTAAAAAGTGAAAATAGCAATAAGAAACGTTTCAGAAACAATCAGTTAAAATATAAATTTGATAATTCGCAATATAAATTAAATAATAATTGAAATTGAAAAACTAAGTGTGTATACTTTATTTAACAATTAAAGTCAGTACAGGCAAGATAGGCATGTTGTTTTGTTGTTGTTTTTGTGGGTGGGGGGGATGCGAGTTAGGCATCCACGAGCACTCAGACAGGAGAGTCCAATGTACTCAGCACCCCGACTTCTGTCATACATGCACCTACAGTTTAAAGTGGAATGCGAACCACTAAATTCGTTGGTAGAGAACGAATTTTTTATTCGTATGACACGGCTTGGTACTAATATTTCTTAGTTTTTGTGGACTTGGCTTTTTTTTTATGAAGCAAAAGCCACTAAACTAATTAGTACCAAGCACTTATACCCAACTCAAAGTGAATTGGTACTCATTCAGAGTTGAGTGAACTCAGGCGGACTCGAACCCGAGACCTTCAGCATCAGAAGCCAACACTCTACCGCTTCGTCCACTGCCTTAAATTAAATCATTTATATGATCATATTGTTTTAAAAATTAAACAAAACAACAAACAAAAGGAGGCACTTGTGCAATACATGGAAAATAATATAGATTTCGCCCATGAAAGGTTTGAATTTTTTTGGTAAACTATAAGAATTACATTCTATACTATTTTTATTTTTGGATGTCAGTACAGGCAAGATAGGCATACTTTTCTATACTCTTTTACATTTCGTTTGTATAAATCTGTCTCGTGTGTGGGGTGATCAGATCTCAATTTCAATCGAGAAAAATCTTTTAAATTAAATATTACCAAGGCAAAAAACTCATCGGGTACTGCCTCCATAAGCACAATACTGACTTTAATTGTTAAATAGAGTATAGTAGTATTATTCTTTTTTTTTTTTTTCAAAAACTTTTTTTTTAATTCTTAGAAGGAGATTTTTGTTATTTTTTAATTTCCTTTTTTACAAACATTTTTTAACTCCAAGAAGAAGACTTTTGTTATTTTGTTAATATTCTTTTTTCTTTTTTTACAAACTTAGTAAGTTTTAGGGTTTTAGTAAAATAAAAGACAATAAAAACTCATATGTTAATACATGTGAGAAGGAGAGTAAAAAAAAGAAATGAAAGAGATAGAAAGAACGAGTAAGGAGAAAAAGTGATGAGTCGTACGAAGATCATGGACAGACGCGGTTCAATTAATTTTTACATCTATTTAATATACGAATTAAAGTCTTTTTATATTTTTTAAATAACAATAAACGTGTTCATAGATTAATCCGGTGTTTTTTTAAGTGTTCCTCTTTACAATTTGGGGGTTCATAAGGGATCGTTTAGATTTTATTAGATTTATAAAAAAAAAAAAAAGTTGAAAAGTGTGATGACATATCTAATCTTACATATAGATTAAAAAATAAATAAATAAATTTGGCGTGTACATCACAGGTTCAATTAATTAGTGTAAAAGAGTGAAGTTATTTTATTTTTCTAATAAGGTGTTAAGGTGTGAATTATAAAATAATATTGCATTAACCACTAATTGATAATAAGGTGTTACGGTGTTCAAAGTTGGAAAAATTTATTAACAAACATGGCGGAATCTGGTGATTCAATTGTTAAGAAAATTACAATCGATGATGTAGACAAGATGAATTTAGATGTATTGCGTGAAGAGCTAACAAAAAGAAACAAAGAAATCACGGGAAGTAAAGCGGTTTTGAAACACAGATTAATGAATGCAGGTGAAACAGATGGAAATGAAAATAATATCGATAATAGTAGTGAAGATATTGATAGTGATTCTGGCAATGATGGTAAAGGAAGGTGTGGTGAAGAAGAAAATGACAGATGTGAATATAATGATGATGACAGCAAAAAGTATCAAGTATTAAGAGATTCCTTCACGAGGAACGTATGATATTCATAATTTTTACATTTTTATAAAAATTTATCTGAGAAAGCTCAAAAACTGGTCTGAGAAAGCTCTAGTCTGAAGCTCTTTCGAATTGAATAGAATGAATGGGGATTGATGACTGTATTTGTAAATTGCTTTATGATCAATATATGAAAAAATAAGAAAAAACAAAACCATTGTAAAAATGAAACTATTCATATATGTTGTTATACATATTATATGTATATGTTATGCTTAGAACTATATATTATATAGGATCAAAGCTGCCAATTTAGCATTTAAAATGCTAAATTTGGCATTATGACGAATGAAAAAGAATTCAAAATTTTGAAAAAGCATTTAGCATTATTTTTAGCATAATTTATTTTCTTGTTAATTAGCATTCAAAAATAATTTTTAGCATTTAGCATTATTTTTAGCATTTTCTTTCTCCACATGTATAGAAATTTTTATTTTTATGCTTCTTCTACTTCTATAGTGTTTTACTTTTTTGTTTCTATTGTTTTGTTGTGGACTGTGGTCTACCACTTAAATATCCTAATCTACCACATTTTTTAGAACTCATGTACCACGTTTGCTGAAAAAAAAGTATTAACTATGAACACTGATTGCCATTAGTCCATTTCCATTACTAGCCAGCCATTGCCTTGCCATGATGTCAATTGTCAACAAAAGAAACGCGTTGTTTTATTGCCGTGTGTGTTATATTATATTTATAATTTTGATTATGAAAAGGTTGTATAAAATACTTTATTTATAATTACTTATTTATTTTATATACTAAAATAACTTTTGTAGATATTATTCTGTCATCACTAACGGAGAGAAGGAGACAGCGAAAAGGTTAGAGTTAAAATCAATTTTAAATTATAATTATATACCTATATAGCGTTAAAAAAAATCTATAAAATATGCTTGCTAAATGCTAAGTTCAATTTTCTTATTCTTTTTCACCTATAATCTTACATATTTCATGAACTAGATGGCTTCCAATTTTTACAGCCATTAATGTAGTGGACAATCAATGGATAGAATTAAAAAAACATTTTGAGATCGTAAGATTTTCTGAAAAATGTTACATGGCGGAACAGCTTTATCAAATGTATAATGATGAAATAAATGTATGTTATATTAAATATTTGAAAACAATATTAAGTGATGTTCAACGAGTTAATAAAGCATTTGAAAGCCGCGATGATGTTGATCCTCTAAAACTTTTTGATGAACTAGTTTTTCTCCTAAAAAGTATTTGTAAAAAAATTACTGTACAAAGACCATCGTTTGACTTATTTAGTTCAGAGATAGAAACTAACCTTCTACCAAATCCTTATTTAGGATTTGAATTTGAAGATTATATGACACAACTTAAAATGAAAAATTGTATTTCAAATGAAAAAGAATATGAAATTAGAAGAAGATGCACTAATTTTATAATTAAACTTATAAAAGAAATTAGAAATCGACTGCCTAAAAATATAAATATTTTGAAAAAAATTAAAATGTTTTCAGTACAAAATGCACTTAAAAGAGGCGATGGTAAGAAATCCTTGCTACCAATTTTAGAAGATTTAAAAACAGAAAAGTCGTTAACAGGCAAAATTGAATCTCAATGGAGAGTAATTCATCTAAAAGAATGGGAAAATGTGAATTCAACTCTCAATTTTTGGTATGAAGTCCATGATTATAAAGATTCTGTGAGTCAAAATCCCTTTCAGGATCTTTCTAATTTAGTAATATCATTATTAGTTTTACCTACATCCAATGCAGATGTAGAAAGATTGTTTAGCGCAATGGAAGGAGAAATTCAATTCAAATTGATATGTTAAACAGTATATTGAGCATTCAAGATAGTATGAGAAGACTACAATGTTGTTGCCATAATATGGCTATTCCAGAAGAAGTTGTGGACAAAATTGGAAAGACAGAATCATATTTGCGTCAAGATCTTCCTGCTGCTGAAATGGAAACATATCCAGAAATAGAAGTAGATTATTAAAACGTTTTTTTTTTGTTTCATTTTCAGTTTTTTAATTTTATTATGTTATGTTTGATTTTTTTTACATTATTTGAAGTTTATAAATATTTTGTTAATCACTTTTTTTTACTTTAATTTTTTAAGTTTTTAATTATTATAGAAATAAAATATATGTATATATTATGATACAGAAAATTTGTTTTTTATTTATTTATTTATGTAGGCATATCTATTTTTTGAAAAAAGTTCATGGATAAACAAATTTCTAATATTTTGGCATTTGGCATGGAATTTGACATTTCTCTGCGAATATTTAGCATTATTTAGCATTTGTTTTTCTTAGTTTTAGCATTCAAACTTGAGAGTCAGTTGGCAGCACTGTATAGGATAAATGATTTTGGTTGTTGTTTTTTTCTTTTCTTTTTTATTTTTTTTTCAAGTAAAATAAATGATAGGTATTTGTTGTTGGTGTTTTTTGGCTTGATTTTTTCTTTGCTTTTATGTTTTTTCTTTTTTCAAGCATTTTTTATTTTTGTTTGCTTATTTCGATCCTATTATTGACCTACCCTTACAAATCTGTTTTACATTGATATTTAATTTTATGGAATTATTAAATGAATTTATAATTATAATATTTTTCGTTGGTCAGTAAAATTTGATAATATAAAAAGATAATTTTGAAGGGGCATTTTTAAAATTATCCTTTACGCTTTTCTTGTATTTTTTGTTTGTTTTCAAAATAAATTTTAAAACAAGACAAGAAATATAAAAACATTTAAATTAACACTTTATTCTATTTTTGATCGTTTTCGTAAAAAAATCCGACTTGAACGGTAATTATCTCGGGACCCTGTAAAGGCATTGACTTAAAATTTCTGCACAATATTCTGCTTTTTATTCTCTACAAAACTCCCTAAGACACCAAAAAGATCAGTGCAACAGGGCGCAAGTTATACGGCGCCAAATATAAAACTTCCTCTCATCAATTTTTAGAAACAAAATGTAAAATTTTTGACTCCTTAGAGAAGTATGTTCCCTTGAGACTAGGAAGCTGAAATTTGACCAGGATATTTCTTAAAGGGTATAACATTGCATAAACTGTAAACGGTGTAAATCCGTTCTCTAGGGCAAAAGTAAAAAAAAAAAAAAATAAAAAAAAAAAAATAAAATTTTAAACATTCAACAAAATAAATTGAATAAAGGCGTAAACACGTGTATCTACACATGAAATGAAAGCGAAGGTCGATCTCACAGTTTTCATGGAACAGTACCAAAATATAGTACAGCATCAATAACAGTCTAACAGTACCAGGAGTAATAAAAGTAAAAAATAAAAAATAAGAAGGAAATAAAAAGCTGTTTGATATCAATCTACAGATCCAACAATAATTTCATGAAGTAATCTAGCCAATCAAAAATATAATGACGCCTCATCAAAATCGTATAAATTTAAATTTTCTCCATGATCTTTCTAGCTTTTTCCGTAAACACTATACTATGTAATAAGTATATATATATGTAACATTATATGATACAAAGTAAAAGATTCTTGCCAGTAAAACATTGATTAATGTTTTTGCTTGTTTTTATAATATCGAAAATAGTTTTTGTACATATTCACATAAAGTATCTTTTAAATTAAAAACCAACAGTCACATCATTTTCTAAACTATATAATCTACATTTATCTGAACATTCATGTTTGTATTCTTCAGTAGCCAATATGTAATTTTTTTTCCAAAAAAAAAAAAAAAGTAGAAGTAAAGGAGCTAAAGGAAGAGCTATGTGAAAACATTTTAAATGTAAACTCAGTGTGGGAAAATTCTGAGGCAGACGTCCAGGTAACGTATCAAGAACAGGTAAGATCGTTGATACAAAATTATGTTAAGGCAAAGTTGTATAAGTAGAAGATGCCCAACGTTCATATATCCTCATGGCACTCAAAATTTTTGATCTGGGGCGTGATATCACACCCCACAACATGTTGCTTATACATTTGTTTCTAATAGTCATGTTTATAATGATATTCAGTAGCAATTATCAACAATTTTACTCATCGTATCAACATTTTAATCATGAACAAAAGGCAATAGAATCGAGAAAGTTTAGAACAGACGCACAAGTAGAGTGCGGTAAAGTAGGAATAAATTCTTTACACAAATGTTGCTTAGTTTGAATTTTTTTACTATACCTATATTAAAATTAAAAACAACAAGTAACATTAAATATGAATTGTTGGTATTCTCGCTATATATATAGCTATAGCTATATACATACATAATTCTAATATACACACATTCGAGCCATACTTTGCGTTGTTTTCAAATTATAAGTAAAAATTTTTAAAACCATATTATTATTATTGACTTGAAGAAATTTGAAATTTTTTTCGTTTTTCTTATTTTTGTTGTTGTTATATTGAAATCCAGTTTTAACCAAATTTTGTCTTTCTTTTTAAACTTGCAGGTATAAATGCATTTTATAATTTTCTATTTTCATTGAAAATTCGCATATAATTTTGAAAAAAAGTTATTTCATATTTTTTGTGGAAAGATATGTAATTTGTCAGTTTTGCACTATTATATTTCGGACTTTTAAACTGATTTTCCAGTCCTTGAGTTCAAAAGCAAGTTATTTTTCTTTCATTGTGAACCCAATTATGCATTTAGCCAATTTTTCCAGCATACCTTTGTAAAGATCAGTTTTAAAATATGTACCTATACATACATATGAGAATTTTTAAAATTCTTTTTATCAAAAGTTGTTTTTTTTGCAATAGATATATATGTATTTTAGTGTAAAAATATGACATAGGGAGAATACCCAGTAACGAGCCCCCTTAAGGAAAATTTTTGCCTTTTCCTTATAGCACGGATAAAGTATTTAAATAATAATTCCAACCAAGAGCAAAATAAACTTTCTGAAGGGTCTAAATTTGCAATTTAAAAATACCCAAATGGGTTGCAAAATAAACCTAAAATTTAAATTATGTATTTTTATTTAAAAATGTTACATTTATATTGAAATATAGGTAGGTGAGTATTTAATGAGCTTTCTACTTCTGTGAAAGTACATTAATTTTTGTATTTTTACTTGATATATTTTTTTCAACCGACCATAAACAATGCTTCCGTATCATACGGAATACCATTTGGGTATTTTTAAATTGCAAATCTAGACCCTTCAGAAAGTTTATTTTGCTCTTGGTTGGAATAATTATTTAAATACTTTATCCGTGGTATAAGGAAAAGGCAAAAATTTTCCTTAAGAGGTCTCGTTACTGGGTATTCTCCCTATGTCATATTTTTACACTAAAATACATATATATCTATTGCAAAAAAAACGACTTTTGATAAAAAGAATTTTAAAAATTCTCATATGTATGTATAGGTACATATTTTAAAACTGATCTTTACAAAGGTATGCTGGAAAAATTGGCTAAATGCATAATTGGGTTCACAATGAAAGAAAAATAACTTGCTTTTGAACTCAAGGACTGGAAAACCAGTTTAAAAGTTCGAAATATAATAGTGCAAAACTGACAAATTACATATCTTTCCACAAAAAATATGAAATAACTTTTTTTCAAAATTATATGCGAATTTTCAATGAAAATAGAAAATTATAAAATGCATTTATACCTGCAAGTTTAAAAAGAAAGACAAAATTTGGTTAAAACTGTATTTCAATATAACAACAACAAAAATAAGAAAAACGAAAAAAATTTCAAATTTCTTCAAGTCAATAATAATAATATGGTTTTAAAAATTTTTACTTATAATTTGAAAACAACGCAAAGTATGGCTCGAATGTGTGTATATTAGAATTATGTATGTATATAGCTATAGCTATATATATATAGCGAGAATACCAACAATTCATATTCAATGTTACTTGTTGTTTTTAATTTTAATATAGGTATAGTAAAAAAATTCAAACTAAGCAACATTTGTGTAAAGAATTTATTCCTACTTTACCGCACTCTACTTGTGCGTCTGTTCTAAACTTTCTCGATTCTATTGCCTTTTGTTCATGATTAAAATGTTGATACGATGAGTAAAATTGTTGATAATTGCTACTGAATATCATTATAAACATGACTATTAGAAACAAATGTATAAGCAACATGTTGTGGGGTGTGATATCACGCCCCAGATCAAAAATTTTGAGTGCCATGAGGATATATGGACGTTGGGCATCTTCTACTTATACAACTTTGGTTAAGGGTATCGCTAAGGAAAGTCAAGTTGAAACAAAGATAATATTAAGTGATGAAACACCGATTTGTCAAAAATTAAGAAGATTAGCACCTCTTGAGAAAAATGTATTAAGCAAGCAAGTTAATGACTGGCTCGAAAAAGGTAGTAGTTCCTAGCAAGTCAGATTTCGCTAGCCCAGTTGTAATTGTACGAAAAAAAGATGGAAACTATCGAGTATGCATCGATTATAGGCGCTTGAACAAGAATATTATCAAGGATCGTTTTCCTATGCCTCAGATTGAAGATCAGCTTGACAAATTGTCTGGTGCTGCAGTTTTTTCTGTATATGATTTGAAAAACGGATTTTTCTATGTTCCAGTAGCTGTCGAGAGCAGGAAGTATACTGCATTTATTACTCATGAAGGACAATTTGAGTTTGTTAAAACGCCATTTGGCTTATGTAACAGTCCTGCAAGCTTTGCTCGTTTTGTAAAAAATATCTTTCAAGATCTTATTAAACAAGGAATGGTTATTGTTTATGTTGATGACTTAATAATTCCATCAAGAGATGAAATTGACTTAAGAAATTAGAAGTAGTCTTAAAGCAGAGACACACTAGTACATTTAATGGACATTACATTTATTGTGAATTAAGATTATTGTCAATTAAGAAGAGTAGTGGCACACTAGAAAAAATTATAATTGCCAATTTTTTTTTCTACAAATTTTTATTTTTTTATTTTTATGAATCGCACTCATTTTTATTATACTTTTTTTATTTTTTCAATTTATTATAATACTCAAATTGAATATGTACTAAACAATCAATATAAATAATTCACATTTCCATTTAAATGCAGTGTACATCAATTGTCAAAAAAAAAATCCCCAAAATTTCCTTAAGGGTTTTTTCACTTTTTTCATACCGCTAGTTCCCGGTAGATGGCTCTAACTCAATAATTGTCTAAAATTTTGAACACACTTGACACACTTGTTATTAATTGAGAATTAGGAGTTAATGCCCATTAAATGTACTAGTGTGTCTCTGCTTTTACAAGTATGTGCTGATAATGGGTTAGATATTAACTGGAAAAAGTGTCAGTTTTTGAAAAAAAATGTTGAGTATCTGGGATATATTGTATCAAATTCTAGTATTCAGCCATCGCCAACAAAGGTCAAAGCTGTTCAAAGGTTTCCAGTTCCAACAAATATTAGGAGTTTACAGCAGTTTCTGGGGTTGTCAGGGTATTTTAGAAAATTTATCCCTAATTATTCAAAAATAACAATCTCTTTAACTAATTTGTTAAAAAAAAATACTGTATTTGAATTCGAGTCACAACAAGAAGTTGCATTTAACACACTGAAGAAGTTATTAACAAGTGATCTAGTATTGAAAATCTATGATCCAGAACAAAGTACTGAGCTACATACTGATGCAAGCGGAGACGGATTAGCAGCAGTACTTTTACAAAAACATGACGATAAAATGTATCCTGTGTATTACTGGAGTAGAACGCTAAATAATGCTGAAAAGAAATACCACTCGTAAGAGCTGGAAGTTTTAGCTGCAGTTTCAGCAATTAAAAGGCCGAGACACTATTTACTGGGAATTACGTCTTCATGAAGCTGGGTATTATGGACGAACTGCACGACGAAAACCATTTTGAAGAAAAATTAATAAACAAAAACGTTTAACTTACGCAAAAAAATATAAAAACCATTCAATAAATTTTTGGAAAGATGTTTTACATGTTTTTGAAGAATCAATGGATCATCGCATTTATATAGAAATTTTAAAATCACATTTGCACAACAGTGTTGGAAAACTGGGAATAGCTGATATAGCTTGAACCAAAAAAGTTGAGGAATCGTATTATAATGGTATTATAATATGGTATACCGTCTTATCTCTCTCATTTGAACAGTTATAGCAATTTATTCTTTTGTAGTTTTTTTGTCAGTAGATTATCATGCGTAATCGTGTTTGGACGTGTTTGTTTTCTGTGAAATTTTCGTTCAGTGGATTATATAATCCACTGTGTTTCATTGTAGAGTCAACAATTTTTTGTGAGGATAACACCTGGTTATTAAAATTGAGATATTCTGTTCGGTGAGTAGAATAGCCATTTTTTTTAAATCGCTGTATATTGCTTTTCAATATTTGAAACACAGCTGTGCTATTTTTATGTGTTTTTGTGATATATTCTTTTTTTTAAAAAATCATAATTTCGGGTATTGTGGCATAGCTTATGAAGTGCAAAGTGGAATAGTATTCCACATTAGCCGCTAACACTGAATTTGTTTTTCTTTTTTTAGATTCGTTATAAACGTGCCTGAAAAAGGTGCGAACGTGAGTAAGTGGGAGAAGTATCAGATGGAAAAGGCCATAATTTCTGTGAGAAACAACGAAATGGGCATTTATTTAGCAGCAAAAACTTTTGATGTTCCGCCCACTACTTTGCAAAGAATGGCAAGAAGCGATGAATCTGTTAAAAAATTGTTATCAACTCCGTTTCGAAAGCCAGTATTTACTCAAGAAATGGATAAAGATCTTGTAAAGTATCTGCAAGAAATGGAAAGCCGGTTTTGGGGTTTTACAAGAAGTGATGTTCGATCTTTAGCTTTCCAGTTAGCACATAAAAATAATATACCAAACAAATTTTCATTACTACATGAACGGGATGGAAAAGATTGGTTACATGCATTCATAAGAAGACACAAACAACAACTTAGCTTTCGAAAACCAACAGGGACATCCCTAGATAGAGTGAAAGGTTTTAATAGAGAAAATGTTGAGATTTTCTTTAATCTACTTCAAGATGTCTATGATAAAAATCATTTTAGTGCCTCGAAGATATGGAATGTAGATGAGACAGGGTTATCCGTTGTTCAAAGTAAAATGCCGGAAATATTGGCAAAAAAAGGAAAGCGCCAAATTGGTGCCATGACATCTGCCGAACGTGGCACCCTCGTCACCGTTATTAGTTGTATGAGTGCTGGTGGAAACTTTATTCCTCCATATTTTATATTTCCAAGAAAAAATCAAAATGTTCTTTTTATGAAAAACGCCCCTGTTGATTCAAAAGCAGCGTTTCACATTTCTGGATGGGTTCAACTACCAATTTTCACACAATGGTTTCACCATTTCCTGGAATTTTTAAAGCCATCTGAGCAGGAGCCTGCGTTGCTAATTCTCGACGGACATTATAGCCATACGAGAAATATTGAAGTAATTGATCTTGCACGTCAACATCATGTAACAATTCTTTCGTTACCACCACACTCTACGCACAAAATGCAACCACTGGACAAAACTTTCATGGGTCCTTTAAAAACATATTATAATGAAGAAATACGACGTTTCACTAGAGAAAATGGGCGAAAGGTTGTTCTTGGCGACATAGCTGAACTTTTTAATAATGCATTTCTGAAAGTTCAGATGGGGCAGATAGCAGTAAATGGTTTCAAATGTACTGGTATTTTCCCATTCGACAAAAACATATTTTCAGAGGCAGATTTTATTGCTAACGAGCATGAAAATGAATTCTCGTTAAATTTGTCAATATCACAGATACAAGATTTCAACATAGAGACAAATAATGAAGCTATATCAGTGAAAAAGCGGTTGCAGGTACCAGTAGAGAAGCGGTTGCAGGTACCAGTGAAAAAGCGGTTGCAGGTACCAGTAGAGAAGCGGTTGCAGGTACCAGTAAAGAAGCTGTTTCAGGCATCAGTAAAAAACGATGGACTCCATGGGAAGTTTCAACCCCAACCCCCCCCCCCCCCCCCCAAATCTAAACCGACTTCAGCTGCAAGAAAGTGACGAAAAACACAAGCTACAATTTTAACAACATCTCCTAACAAAAAGCAATTAGAAGAGAGCATAGATAGAAACAAAAAACCAAAAACTTTGAAAACAATGGAATCAGAAAAACAGAATTCTATTAAGTAAGCTGCAAAAAAACCAAAAACTTCAAACAAAAGCGTGCGAAACCATTTAATAAAGAAAACATTCAGCACCGTCTATCGCGTTCATCATCAAGCGATTCTACTGCAAATATTGAATTTGCTGAGTCAGATGATGAGTTCCTTTCTGATTGTCCTCCGACTGCGGACACGCAATGTAATTTTTGTTTTATAACGTGGGGGGACGACGTGAAAAAAGACTGGCTCCAATGTTTATTATGCGACAGCGTGTGGGCCCATCAGTCTTGTTGCCCTAAACAAAGTGCAATATTTGTCTGCGATTCGTGCGCTTTCGCTACAAACTAAATTTTTGTAACCAAAGTATATGAAAATGAATTATTTTGTTTTTTTGTTTTTTGCTTTTTTGTTTTTATAAGTTTCTCCTTTTATACTCCCACATTTTATGAATTAGAAATATATAGTTTGAAATAAGATTCATTTGTTTTTATTTGAAAAAAAAAAAGGAATTCATTCATAACAGAAGGTCTGGTAAAATGGAATACTCTACCACATTACACGCCATAGCTATACCATTTTACCCTCCATATTTTCTTAA
Source organism: Bombylius major (assembly GCA_932526495.1). Taxonomy (NCBI): domain Eukaryota; kingdom Metazoa; phylum Arthropoda; class Insecta; order Diptera; family Bombyliidae; genus Bombylius; species Bombylius major. The sequence goes on along the minus strand of OW052045.1, from coordinate 28,301,048 downwards.
CATGAAAATATGACTTTTTTTGAATTTCGACGAATATTTCCTTCAAAGTACAAAAATTTAGGAAAACCGTTTACCTACTTTAACAGTAACATATCAGAGAATATCTCTGCAGATTTCGAGTGTGAAAACAGTCTTGGCTGTTGAATTATATTGGATAATAAAAAGGGTATTCTACAATACCCATCCTTACTCTACTTACACACATGCATTTTTGTTGTTGTAAATTCTAAGAAACAGGTTTCTTCTTTCGTATATGTATAAGTATACACAAGAAAATCACTACACCATGTAAAACATGCGCGAAGAAACCTCAACTTATATTATTTTGACTATAACTATATTTTTACTCAAGACAATGACCCCAAAAACACGGCTCACAATACGAAGATGTGGATTTTATATAATAGCTCCTTTCGGTTTACCATTTTCAATTACTTGCAAGTAGATAAGGTGAAAAGTCTGTAATAAATCATCTACTGTGAAATTTTTCAAGTAGATGCAAGTAATAAAAACTGAGAGCACTAGATGTGAAAAATTAAAATTTGTTGCGACAGCAAATAGCCCCCTTTATTTTTTTTGATATTTTCGTACGCCGCTGTATTATTACAGACGGCTGTACACATAATTTTTAAAATACTTAAATTGTACATTTATTGGAATTTTTCATCTTAAATTTCCAATAAATGAACTGTAATTTTCAATCCCGTTGCACACGCGCAACGTAAAAATTAATCTTGTTTTGTTCAAAAATTGAACAATAAAATTTTTGGTACTAATCACATGGATTATGGTAAATCACGCCACTTCGAGAATAATCCTATGTATTTTAATTCAAATACATAAGATTATTCCATATTTTTCTCGAATATAATCTCTTTTCCATATTCTCTATTCTTTTTATTTTTCATATTACTAGATTATTATTTCAGTGTATTTGTAAATATTTAAATACACCATATAAATCTCTCACACCACATTTGATTTATTCCCATATAAATCTGTGTGTATGAAGGGTCAATATTATCAGGTGATCCATATATTTGCATTATGAGTATGACTTATTTATTTGTGGTGGGTATCATGTTGCAATACAATTCTCATGTGCACACACACCGTGCCGATGCCCAAAATTATCATACTCGTATTCACCGAATAATGTAACGAATATTCTGGAATACATAATGATGATTAATATACTTGTGTATTGTATCATATAAAAACAATGACCTAATTCCGCCGCGCAAATACCAACACCAATTAAACCTTTAAAATATGCATGGTGATTGGTACACGTAATCTTAACGTATTTTTATTTTTTTTGACTTGCAATGTAACTTATGACTTCTTATCGTGTGGCAGTCAGGCAGTCGGTGGTTTTCTTTTGCTGAAATAAGTTTGATTCGGGGATGGTGACTTAAAACAAGTGGTAATTTTTTTATATACACCAGACATGTGGTTTTTTTTTGTGAAGAAAAAAATATATAATATTTAAATTTTGGATCAGCAAATATTACGTAATGGTTTAATTCTATATATTATTTTTTTTATTAAATTATAGTAAAATCTAGAAGAATATTGAGTAATATGAAAAAGAAAAGAAGGAAAAATTTTTTTTTGATAATTTGAAAAAGTATCCAAAAAATGGAAAAATTCCAGAGAAAGAAAAAAAAAAAAAATACTTATTATAAGCTAAATTTCGGTGTAATTTTAAATAAAAGTGAAACTGAATTTTGAAAAAAAAATTTAAAGTAGATACATTTTACAAAGTGCGTTAGAAGAAAAAAAAAATAATAAAATATTAGTAATTACATTACGCTAATAGTTTTTTTTATAAATACTGATTGGAACATTTTCCTTGAGTTCCCTTTTTTTTGATTTTTTTTCTTTGATTTGCCGTCGGCATATCAGTAATTTTTTTTTATGTGTAAATTTAGGATAAATTTTAAAGTAAAAAAAAAAAAAAAAAAAAAATAAATTCCTAAAAGAAAAAAAAAGAAAGAAAAAAAAATTGTTTGTTAATTAGTTTTTTTTGAAATTGACACAAATACCTATATTAAACATTTACATGAAATAAATTAAAATCGAAAGTGAGATTATTTAAAATATAATGTAGAATATTTTTGATATACATATGATTCTTGATTTACATAGTATTTTTAACAATTTATTTTTTTTTCATAAATGAAATTTGGAAGTGGAAAAAAAATAGTTAGAGAAAAAGAAAAAAAAAGGAATTAAAATATATAATTAATCAACTTATTAAACGAAAAAAAAAAGAAAAAAAAAATGATAATAATTAAATAATCAATTAGTAAAAGTAATACATGTACATAATAATGGGTTTGTTTATGTAAAACCTGATATAAACTGCTGTTCATAAAATTACAATAATTGGAGAAAAGGAAAGAAAGCTGAAAGAAAAAATTTAAAAGGAAAAGGGAATTATCCTATGCAAAATGTTAATCTGCATATGTTCGGAAAAGGGAAAAGGAATGACTCATCGGGCTATGCCAAGAATCATCGTATCCGGTTGCTGATATATCTATAAGTTAAGTACAACATTTTTTTTTGTAGAAATTGATTTTTTTTTGTACAAATTCCATAATAGGAAGTAGCACTTTTTTAAACTCCCTCTTTTTGTAGTAAGAATAGGTGATTTAAAGGTTTGCAGACGCAAATTTTATTTTTTTTGTAAATTAAGTCTATAAAAAAAAAAAAAAAAAGAAAAAAAAAAAAAAAGGATGTGAGACATATGAGGCTTAGAATTTTTATAAAGTAGTTTTTATCATATGGTATTCATATTAATGGAGATAACAAAAATGAAGAATATGTTTCCTGTAGGGTTAGGATTTATCTTGCATATACACACATATTTGTAAATGGCCATAAAAGATAGTTAGACATAGGTTAAGTGAGAGGTAATTTTTATACCAGGAATTAAATATTTAAGTAAAATGTTAAAGTAAGAAAAAAAAAAAAATAAAGGAGCACAGCTATAAAATGAATAAAACTTGAAATTATAAAAGTACAGTGTTGTGATTTGGACCCTCAACGATGGGTGAAGATGGTCCTCTTGCCAAGTCATCTGTTTGTGTGTGTGAAATTATGACACCGCCGGTGTTGCCTCTATCCATGAAGTAGTTATGATTTTTTTTTCAGGATTCCTCGTTGATCTTGTTTTCTGGTCGTTTCCTTTTTTTTTATTTGCCTTCGTTTTATTATATCTTTGGATATGCCGGTCTTTTATGTTACCGTGACGGACCCTCTCCCGTGTGGGTGTACTCAAAGAACCCCCCCCCAGGCTGAAGCAGCTGGAAATCAGACCGGCTGGGTACATCAGGGAGATTCTGTACCAATTCCAGGTCTTTGGATATCTGATTTTTTTTGTGAATATATCTTAATTTTTCGTTACGTAACATATGGCGCCCAACGATTGGCACAGTCCATCTTGTGTCTTTCAACTTTAGAATGCCCTTAAGGCACAGTCAATTTTTTTTTGGAATATAGCTTCCTCGGTAACATGGAGATTTTCTGTTTAATGGCAACATTGAACAGAAAATCTACCATCCCACGCGTCCTTTCAGCTCACCCCAATAACCCGGTTTATCAAATTTAATTGTAATGATTTTCGTGCGCGATATCTTTTTTTTTTCTTGTGTATTAAAATTCTCGGTTCAGTGTCGTAAGTCCGTAATTTATGGGTCGGTGAAACTCCCGAAATTACGTTGCGACGGCACTGACTAATTTTAGTAGTCTCAGCGTATAAAAGTAATTCATACCTCGATTACTTTTTAATAAATTTTGTAATTGACTTTGCATTCTTTTGGTCTGAATTTTTATTCGATTTTCATAGTTATCTCTTTTTGGTAATTTCAAATTGCAGTTTGCCTAATGTTACTTAAAGTTTAATTTACGGTTCAGGAAATATATGCTTGAATGTCATGGACGATTGTCAGGACGATTTTGGGGTGTGCAAGATCGTAGCCTTTGCTCGCCATGTACATTCAGCATATCGTTTTGTTATATTCAGACTTGTTAATTTATCTTTTATGCACTGAACCTCCGACGTTTGTCACGGATTTTGGGTCACACACCCGAAATGCCGTTTGCACGCGGTTGTGTATTGGTGTATACTCATGTTTATTAGTATGAACCATATTTTTGTTTGAGAATTTAAAATATCTTGTAAAGGCAAACCATTTTGCGCAGCTATGCATTGTGAAATCACCCATGTTTAGGTTTTATTTTATGATACAGGGTGATATCTCAAATGCATAGTTTGAATGAAATCTAATTCGGTTAATTTTTGAAAACCCCTGTGTGCCCAGGTTTTACATTCTCTGTCCACAATCTGACTTTAATCTTTTTTATTGATAGAGGAATTTTTTTTTGTCCATTTTTGGTAGGTGGAAAGTCGTCTATTTTGACGCCTCTTCGCCCTCGTTGAGGTTCTCCACGTCACAACACCTAAATGATTAAATGATAAATAAAACTGACAATTTTTTTTTTGCATGTTTTTGATGGAAATGTTTTGATTTTTCCTTTTTTTTTGATAAAAAAATATATTGATTTTTTTTGATAATAAGAATATTTTGATTTTTTTTTAAAAGGAAAAAGAGAGAAATTTTGATATTTTGATTTTTTTTTTAGATAAAAACAAAGATTTTTTTTCCTTTTCTTCTCTTCTTCATATAAGTAAACGGTATGATACAGATTTATTCGCGTCCGCGTGTTGAAGTTTTATAAGTAAAATCGGTTTTTTTATACATATTAATACATTCATTTTCGTGATGAATTTTTAAGTTTTTTTTTGCATTTCTAGATTTTTTTTTGTTTTTTTTTGGGTCTACGTCGAGGCGTAGATCTTTTAGCACCTGAAGGTTTAATCGCTGGTCTCGCGCGGCTGAGTTTCGTGTTGAGCCCCGATTTATAAAAATTTTAGAATATATAGTTTTTATGTAGATTCAGTGATAATAAGAAGTCTGAATTTATTTTATTAAATTGCATTGATTAGATTTTCTAAATAAAAATTTATTTTACAAGTGACTTACTTAATCTCGGTTCGTAACAATCGCGAGTGATTTTGTGTTAAATCCAGTGTAAATTTTACAGATTTTTTTTTTGAAAAGGTTAATTGGTTTTCAATATGGATCCCAGCTATTTGGACCAACCGGAGTTCGCGTATGAGTGTCAGATTAGGAATATAGATCCTAACCACCAGGATTCTCTTAGGACCCTAAGTGATCGGTTGACCGCTGAAGCCGATGGAATTGTCCAACGAACAGATAAAATGGTTCACTCGTTAAATAAAGAAATTGCGGATTTGCGTAGCCAGGCAGAAGGTTTGATCAACAGCCTGACTTCACAGGATATCGCATCTGACACTGATAAGTCCCTGCGTGTTCAAGCGAAGCTATGGCACTTGCAGCATCGTGTAGATCGAGTTAAAACGAGGAAACCTAATTATGAGTCTGTCAAGTCCATCGACGATGTCATCCAAAGAGGATTTCAAATGTTGAAGCGTGTCTTGAGAGCTGATGATGCAGATTTAGGAGCAGTAGGAGGAGATTTGAACTTCGATAATACGCAATCCATCGTAAGGAGTACCCCTGCGACTTCTATAGAAAATTTAAGCATCATGGGTGGAAAAGAAGGACCTGCTGTTTTAAATTCTATTCCATTTGTAAGACAAAATGTTGTTAATGTTGAAAATAAATCAAGAAATAAACAAACAAAATCTCTGGCTTTTAATATCCCTTTTCCCAGTAAATCGCCTGTAAATATAAACCAACGTGAACACGATATCGCCTCGCGATCTTCGAATCGAAATTTTGAAAACTTAAACTTGTCAAACACAGCTCGGCGTGACATTGATAAGTCCAATTATAGATTAAATACTTCATTACCTGCCACAACTAATGATTTTTCTCCAGTTGTTTTTGATAAACCTTATTCTCAAACAACTCGTAATCTTCCAATTTCTTTTAATAATGATTTTAATCGTACGCGACAAGCAGCTAATCCTCAGCTTTCTAGTTTGAATCTTCCACAATCTCGTCCTGAGGTTTTTCTCAATAATACCCATCCAAATTTTCGTACTGAGCCTTCGTCGGCAAATAATATACGTTTTGGCTCTGTGCCACCCTTTTCTCAACAACCTAGACGTTTTTACAGATCCACAAGTCCTCTTAAGAGATGGAACTTGTCCTTTTCAGGTAGCCGTATCGGATTACCTATTGAAGAATTCCTCTTCCGTCTAGAATCTTTGGCCGTTGCTGACAAAGTCTCAGAAGATACTTTAGCTGCTCACGTGAGTCGATTTTTGTCCGATAAAGCTCTGACGTGGTATTGGCTTTTCCGTAGATCCAACCCGCTGGCAACATGGCGCGATGTACGACGGGCATTGCTTGACGAATTTCGAAGTCAGACCACCGATTTCGAGATACGCCAAGCAATGTTCGCTCGTCATCAAAAGCCTGGCGAGTCCTTTAGTGACTTCCGATTGGAGATGCAGGGTTTGGCTTCACGCCTTAGACATCCTATGAGCCAACAGGAGCTTATCGACATTATTCGTCGTAATATGAATGCAAGATTACGTAATGCCCTCCTTCTTCATACAGTGAATTCTCTTGATGAATTACGAGATCTTGCACGTCGTTTCGAAAAGTTGTGGTCAGAAACTGAACTTCGGGCTAGAACACGTAATGTTTCTGAGCTTTACAATTCATACGATTCATGTGTCTTCGATGAAATACCTCATCAAAATTTTTCAAACCCTTACGATACTTCTTGTGACCTAGGTCACCAATTTTCTCATATGTCTATTAATTCATCCCGAAATGTACATGAATCGAATAATGTTTCTAGAACGGACTTACCAATGTCGAACGTTGATGTTTGTGCGTTGAACAATTTAAACACAGAGAATTATATATGTTGGAATTGTGACGCGAAAGGACATTCCTTTAGAGAATGTACGGTCGCCAAACGAAATTTATTCTGTTACAAATGTGGCCTCAAAGGTGTCACAACTCCTGTGTGTAAAAATTGTGTTTCGGAAAACGGAGTGTCAAACGTGATGCACTCCGGGGCACCGCGTTTGATACGTCGCTTCCCGGATCCGAAAACCTCTGCTACGTCGAAAAAGACAACTTAGGATTGTCTGGTGTTGCCGATGGTTCTCTTGTGATGGACCGTGGGCCTGATTTGAACCAAGTTTTTCAGGGCGTCTGTAAGTGTGCCACTGATTGTGACACCGTGACAAAACACCCGCTTGGCGATGGTCAGTATCAGGGCCCATCACAGGACGATACCATCTCCAATGTCAGCCAATCTCTATCCTTGTCTGAAAAATCTGATTTGTCCGAAATTTTACCTGATATGTCTATTGATTTACCTGATTTGTCTTATAATGCAACCATGAGTTTCGAGGATCGTTATCTAGAGAAGTTGCGTAAATATAATGAACGTCGAAATAAAATATTCGGTACAGTTTCGGAAGTTGTATCAAAACGTATTTTAGAATGTCGTGAACGTTTCAAGAAACGTGTGCAAATTCGGAAATCGTTAGAAGTTCTGAATAATTTTTGTCCTTTTAAAGATCCGCGCCCGTACGCTAAAATTAAAATAAATAGTGTTGAATTATACGGTTTAATGGATACAGGGGCTTCCATAAGTTGTTTGGGCAAAAACGCTCATGAAATATTAAAGCAAATAGGTGTCAAGAGTTCACGCTCGGCAGCACCTATTCAAACAGCTGATGGAAGCGCGCAAAAAGTTGAAGGTGTTATAGATGTCGAAGTTGTTTACAACGGTGTTTGTAGAACACTTCAACTCTATATCGTGCCAACTTTAGCGCAACAATTGTATCTCGGGATCGATTTTTGGCAAAAGTTTGATTTATTACCAAAATGTGTTTCAGAACTTCGTGACGAAAGCGTTCAAGATCCGAAAATGCACGTTTTGACCGCGGAACAGCAACGAAAGTTGAATTTAATTAAAGCAAAATTTCCCTCGTTTGCTGTTCTCGGCTTAGGTAAAACGTCTCTTGAAACGCACGTAATAGATACCGGTGATACACCTCCAATAAAACAACGTCATTATCCTGTTTCGCCCGCGATTCAAAAATTAATGTACGACGAGCTTGATCGCATGCTCGACATGGGAGTTATCGAAGAATCTTTTAGCGCGTGGAACAATCCCGTTGTGTTGGTAAGAAAGCCTGGTAAAAATCGATTGTGTTTGGACTCGCGGAAAGTCAATGCTGTGACAAAGAAGGATGCATATCCATTGCCACACATTGACGGGTTGATCAGCCGCTTGTCCGACACAAAGTTCATAACAGGGATCGATTTGAAGGATGCCTTTTGGCAGATTCCCTTAGAAAAGGAATCTCGCGAAAGGACAGCCTTCACAGTACCGGGCCGGCCTCTGTACCAATTCACCGTGATGCCGTTCGGATTGTGCAACGCTCCCCAGCGAATGTGTCGTTTGATGGACAAAGTCGTACCGTCGGAGTTACGCGATAATGTTTTTGTTTATCTTGACGATTTATTAATAATATCGAAAGATTTTGACACTCATTTAAAAACGCTCGAAAAGGTCGCAACGTGTTTAAGAACGTCGGGATTAACCATTAACGTCGAAAAGAGTAAATTTTGTCAAAAAGAAATTAAATATCTTGGCTATATCGTCGGCGATGGTTGCATAAAAACAGATCCTGACAAGATTTCCGCGATTGTCGATTTTCCAAGTCCGAAAAATCCTAAACAAGTTCGCCGTTTCTTAGGAATGACCGGTTGGTATCGTCGTTTTATTCGTGACTACGCGTCTCTTTCAGCACCTATCTCTGATTGCTTGAAAAAGTCTAAAAATTTTGTTTGGTCCGACGAGGCTCAAAACTCTTTTGAAAAGCTCAAGATTTGTATGACTTCCGCGCCCGTGCTAGGAAATCCGGACTTCACGAAGGAGTTCTTCATACAATGCGATGCGTCGAAAGTGGGCGTAGGAGGAGTCCTATTCCAACTTTCGGAGGCGGGTGATGAAAATCCCATCGCATTTGTTTCGCAAAAGCTGAACAAGGCGCAGAAGAACTACTCCGTGACAGAGCTGGAGTGTTTGGCCGCGGTGTTGTGCGTCAAAAAGTTTAGAGCTTACGTTGAAGGTTTTAAATTTACGATTATTACGGATCACGCGAGTTTGAAATGGTTGATGTCTCAGCCAGATTTAAGCGGTCGTCTCGCCCGTTGGAGCTTGAAATTGCAAGCTTTCGATTTAGCTATTCAGCACCGCAAAGGATCTCAAAATGTGGTTGCTGATTCGCTCTCGCGCGCGTTTTGTGATGAAGTTACTACGAACTTAAGTCTGACTGAAGTCGACTTAAACTCAGATAGCTTTCGCGATGACGAATATGTCAAATTAGTATCTTTTATTTCAAACAATCAGAATAAGTTGCCGGATTTGAAAATTCACGACGGTAAAGTGTTTAAACGTGTCCGTTTTCGTACTTCGGAATCTATCGACAATCCTTGGAAACTCTGGGTCCCTAAATCCCTTCGTAATTCATTGATCCAAAATGTTCATGAATCTGAAACAACTTGTCATGAAGGCATTACTGTAATATATCGATTTTTGTCAGATAAGTATTATTGGCCTAAAATGATTCTTGATGTCCAAAACTTTGTCAGTTCCTGTGAAACCTGTAAGGAGAACAAATCCCCTAATTTTCGAACTAGACCTCCTATGGGATCTAGATTCATCACTGAAAGACCCTTTCAACGTCTTTACATTGATTTGCTTGGTCCATATCCCAGGACTAAAGCAGGAAATTCGCAAATTTTGATCGTTCTTGATCACTTTTCTAAATTCGTGTTTCTCAAACCTCTCCGTAAAGCCAATGCCCCTGCTATTATAGCTTTTCTGGAACACGAACTTTTCTCTATTTTTAGCGTTTGCGAATTTCTCCATAGTGACAACGGTAAACAATTTATTTCAAAAGATTTTCAAAATTTTCTAACTTCATATGGTGTAAAACATATTCGCACTGCTTTATACTCACCTCAATCAAACGCATCTGAGCGTGTGAATCGGGTTATTTTAGAGGCTGTAAGGTCTTATGTTCAAGAAGACCAGGCAAACTGGGACAAAGCCATCCACCGCATAGCTGCCTCCCTTAGAACTCGATACCATAGTGCTATTGAGCGCACACCTTACCAGACGGTATTTGGTTTCCCTATGGTAAGGCATGCCTCGGCATATCAAGTTCTGAAGGAGCTAGACTGTGTGATGGATGGAGAGGTCGTTGATCTGCCTGAATCTGCCAAGCTTCAGCAGATCCGTGACCAAGTCTCAGTTAACCTGAGGAAGGCTCACGAACGAGCAGAAAGGTCTTACAACCTCCGGACCACCACAGTGAAATTTCGACCTGGTCAAGAGGTTTATAGGCGAAATTTCACTCAAAGCGATTTCGCGAAAGGATTTAATTCGAAATTGTCAAAAAAATTTATAAAATGTCGAATTAAAAGATGCATGGGTGGAAGTATGTATGAAGTAGAGGACCCACAAGGTAAATATGTGGGGACTTTTCATGCGAAAGACCTTAAAGTCTAACACCATTTGTGGTTTACCATGTCACCTTTAATTGTCTGCACTTTGATTCCCCTAAATCTTGTAATCATTGGTATATACTGTTTTTATTATATTATTTTGTTCTTAAATAAACTCTACCAGTTTCACCCTAATTAGTTCACTTTACCCTCCTAGGTAAAGAAAATATAATGATTTATGAATCAATCAAGATCTTTTTTTTTTGGTCCAATTTTAATATTCCCTCCTGGATTTGTCATTTAATACACGGTTGTGACATTTCTATGTACGAGTATATAAATCATCATCGCGAAATAGATTTTTTTTGATTTTGGACTTTGGCTGGAGCGTGTGTGGACATAGTTCCCCATCGTCAATGTTCAGCCCGGCTTGCCCACGTGTTCCGGCATTGAGACTCATCTCAGGGTGTGGACGAGCCCCACGTTGTTGTATTTAGGCAACACCGACCCATCTTCCTTTCTGGTCAAATAATCTCCTAGTGGGACTTTAATTAGCTGTTCTTATGGATCAATGTCCTTTACGGACTGTATCTTTTCGCTGCCGTGTTCCAACCTTTTCCACTTCGACAGGCTCGTGGGAAAGTTTGTTTTGTTGCGACAGCAAATAGCCCCCTTTATTTTTTTTGATATTTTCGTACGCCGCTGTATTATTACAGACGGCTGTACACATAATTTTTAAAATACTTAAATTGTACATTTATTGGAATTTTTCATCTTAAATTTCCAATAAATGAACTGTAATTTTCAATCCCGTTGCACACGCGCAACGTAAAAATTAATCTTGTTTTATTCAAAAATTGAACAATAAAATTTTTGGTACTAATCACATGGATTATGGTAAATCACGCCACTTCGAGAATAATCCTATGTATTTTAATTCAAATACATAAGATTATTCCATATTTTTCTCGAATATAATCTCTTTTCCATATTCTCTATTCTTTTTATTTTTCATATTACTAGATTATTATTTCAGTGTATTTGTAAATATTTAAATACACCATATAAATCTCTCACACCACATTTGATTTATTCCCATATAAATCTGTGTGTATGAAGGGTCAATATTATCAGGTGATCCATATATTTGCATTATGAGTATGACTTATTTATTTGTGGTGGGTATCATGTTGCAATACAATTCTCATGTGCACACACACCGTGCCGATGCCCAAAATTATCATACTCGTATTCACCGAATAATGTAACGAATATTCTGGAATACATAATGATGATTAATATACTTGTGTATTGTATCATATAAAAACAATGACCTAATTCCGCCGCGCAAATACCAACACCAATTAAACCTTTAAAATATGCATGGTGATTGGTACACGTAATCTTAACGTATTTTTATTTTTTTTGACTTGCAATGTAACTTATGACTTCTTATCGTGTGGCAGTCAGGCAGTCGGTGGTTTTCTTTTGCTGAAATAAGTTTGATTCGGGGATGGTGACTTAAAACAAGTGGTAATTTTTTTATATACACCAGACATGTGGTTTTTTTTTGTGAAGAAAAAAATATATAATATTTAAATTTTGGATCAGCAAATATTACGTAATGGTTTAATTCTATATATTATTTTTTTTATTAAATTATAGTAAAATCTAGAAGAATATTGAGTAATATGAAAAAGAAAAGAAGGAAAAATTTTTTTTTGATAATTTGAAAAAGTATCCAAAAAATGGAAAAATTCCAGAGAAAGAAAAAAAAAAAAAATACTTATTATAAGCTAAATTTCGGTGTAATTTTAAATAAAAGTGAAACTGAATTTTGAAAAAAAAATTTAAAGTAGATACATTTTACAAAGTGCGTTAGAAGAAAAAAAAAAATAATAAAATATTAGTAATTACATTACGCTAATAGTTTTTTTTATAAATACTGATTGGAACATTTTCCTTGAGTTCCCTTTTTTTTGATTTTTTTTCTTTGATTTGCCGTCGGCATATCAGTAATTTTTTTTTATGTGTAAATTTAGGATAAATTTTAAAGTAAAAAAAAAAAAAAAAAAAATAAATTCCTAAAAGAAAAAAAAAGAAAGAAAAAAAAATTGTTTGTTAATTAGTTTTTTTTGAAATTGACACAAATACCTATATTAAACATTTACATGAAATAAATTAAAATCGAAAGTGAGATTATTTAAAATATAATGTAGAATATTTTTGATATACATATGATTCTTGATTTACATAGTATTTTTAACAATTTATTTTTTTTTCATAAATGAAATTTGGAAGTGGAAAAAAAATAGTTAGAGAAAAAGAAAAAAAAAGGAATTAAAATATATAATTAATCAACTTATTAAACGAAAAAAAAAAGAAAAAAAAAATGATAATAATTAAATAATCAATTAGTAAAAGTAATACATGTACATAATAATGGGTTTGTTTATGTAAAACCTGATATAAACTGCTGTTCATAAAATTACAATAATTGGAGAAAAGGAAAGAAAGCTGAAAGAAAAAATTTAAAAGGAAAAGGGAATTATCCTATGCAAAATGTTAATCTGCATATGTTCGGAAAAGGGAAAAGGAATGACTCATCGGGCTATGCCAAGAATCATCGTATCCGGTTGCTGATATATCTATAAGTTAAGTACAACATTTTTTTTTGTAGAAATTGATTTTTTTTTGTACAAATTCCATAATAGGAAGTAGCACTTTTTTAAACTCCCTCTTTTTGTAGTAAGAATAGGTGATTTAAAGGTTTGCAGACGCAAATTTTATTTTTTTTGTAAATTAAGTCTATAAAAAAAAAAAAAAAAAAAGAAAAAAAAAAAAAAAGGATGTGAGACATATGAGGCTTAGAATTTTTATAAAGTAGTTTTTATCATATGGTATTCATATTAATGGAGATAACAAAAATGAAGAATATGTTTCCTGTAGGGTTAGGATTTATCTTGCATATACACACATATTTGTAAATGGCCATAAAAGATAGTTAGACATAGGTTAAGTGAGAGGTAATTTTTATACCAGGAATTAAATATTTAAGTAAAATGTTAAAGTAAGAAAAAAAAAAAAATAAAGGAGCACAGCTATAAAATGAATAAAACTTGAAATTATAAAAGTACAGTGTTGTGATTTGGACCCTCAACGATGGGTGAAGATGGTCCTCTTGCCAAGTCATCTGTTTGTGTGTGTGAAATTATGACACCGCCGGTGTTGCCTCTATCCATGAAGTAGTTATGATTTTTTTTTCAGGATTCCTCGTTGATCTTGTTTTCTGGTCGTTTCCTTTTTTTTTATTTGCCTTCGTTTTATTATATCTTTGGATATGCCGGTCTTTTATGTTACCGTGACGGACCCTCTCCCGTGTGGGTGTACTCAAAGAACCCCCCCCCCAGGCTGAAGCAGCTGGAAATCAGACCGGCTGGGTACATCAGGGAGATTCTGTACCAATTCCAGGTCTTTGGATATCTGATTTTTTTTGTGAATATATCTTAATTTTTCGTTACGTAACAAATTACTTACCATTTCGGAATTTTTTTCTCAATCAACACAATATACCACAACAATAGATCATAGCAAGCAAAAATTCGATAGGGCGATAGCACCCTCGTCGTTAGGATAAAAATGTAAACAGTGATTTAATCATATACATTGTGATAGTGAGTGATGGCAAAGCTACGAAGATCCAATAGGAAAATAAAAATATTGGTAATAATTTAATTTTAATTTAAAATTATTTAATAATTTAACATTTTTTATAAAATATTTATTAAAATTTAGATGAGCTTATTATTATTTCAACTACTTATTTGATAGTTATTTTTAGAATTTTTACTACATTCATAGTTAAAAACAACAAAAACGTAATTAATTTTACTGTTGTAACAGTACTTTCAGGATTTATACTAGATTCATAGTTAAAGACAACAAAAATGTAGTTGATTTTACTATTTGATAGTTATTTTTAGAACTTTTACTATATCCATAGTTAAAAATCAACAAAAACGTAGTTGATTCTATACTGTTTGATTGTTATTTTTAGAATTTTTACTATATTCATAGTTAAAAATCAACAAAAACGTAGTTGATTTCACTATTTGTTAGTTGATACTACATTTGTAGCTGAATTTACTATTTCATGGTAATGAAAAGAAGAATTTTTGATATTTTGAATAAACCCATTTTCATTTGATCGCGACACGATTTACTGTGAAGACGTGTGTTAAAATGAGTGAACATAACATTTTAAATAATTCTTTCGAGCAAAATACAAGCACAACGCATAATCAAGAGTTATCTTTTGTTTAAAATACAAATTAAAACCAAACTGTGCCAAGTGAAGATAGTGCTAATAATTTTTTAGTAGGACCAAGTGTTATTGCAGTGGAACTGAAAATAATAGTGAATATCAAATTTTAGTTTCACCAAATGAAACCACTGAAAACAATTTGAAAACCTTGCTTGAATCGTGGGATGTAGGACAATTGTATCAAAGATTTTTAGGTAAAAAATAATATAACAATTCATTAAATCAGTATTATATGGATTGCTTTTTAAGATCTCGTTTTAAACTACAATTGCTTAAAGCACTTAGATTTAGCGGATATTGAAAAAATTGTTGGTTTGTCAGAATAAAACTATGGCGCTTTTGTTAAACTTAAAGGAAATTTAAAACAATGGAGAAAGGCTAAGTTTTGAAAATAATTAACATTCTTATTCATATTTATAGAAAATATTCCTATCAAAAATCTAAAAAATAAAAACGGAAATAAAATTTGAAGTTTACGAGTATAATCAAAACAAAAAAGGTGATAAATGCTTTGTAAATGAACCGATTTTGGCATCTAAATGCAATATTTGTGGAAAAATTTAAAATTTATTGTCATTTAATTAGGGTTTTCTGGAACCTATACTTGATTCGGCTATAGATAGAACCTTATCTTTATCATCAATAATTACCAACTGGTTGGAAAGGAATATGCAGTCAAGTCAAGTCAACAGTCCAAGTTCTTCAAAATCAAGCTCGTCTATGAGAAACATATTTGTAAATAAATTTCGTTGATATGTATATTGAAAAATACCAGTACTAAACATTATGTTTTCAAAAGGTTTTTAACTCAGTTGGTGGCAAAAAAATTCGAGAATTTTATACTACTAATAACATATTAGATAAAAACCATAAAAACGAACTAATCAATTTGATATTGTTTTTCAACATAATTATACATTTCCATGTCGAGACATCGAAAGTATTTGTGACAAAATATATTTAGAATTTCCGAACGAAAATAAGATAAGGACATTTAAAATATTGTTGGATATACCAATAATTTAAAATTATTTTAAATTCAAATAACAATGTGATAGGCTGAAGATGTTGCATTGCAGTCATTTTACTCGCTCAAGTAAAGATTCTCCGCGTGGAAAATTGTACGACAAATACAATAATAGGCTGAAGTCTCTAAGACGAAAAAATCTTTTCTCCGAGTCATCGTTGATGAAAAATAAAAAAAGACTAAAAGAAACCGAAAATAATAACAATACAACGAATGAAGGAAACGTTACCGAATTAAATGGTATATTAATTTTATTATCCTCTTCAGTCCAAATGTATCAAATATGATACATTCGCTCTTGCGCGGTTTATTTGATATTTTGAAAACTAATGTGAGAACTGCCTGTTGTATTACATTCAATACATTGTATTTCATACATTAATGCAAAAAAAAATTGAATTTGCTCAGTATTTTAGTGACTGTGGTGATGAAAAGTTCGTTAAAATGTGTGATGCTGCTGAAAAAAATAAAAATGGTCGAAAAGGTAACTAAATTGTGTTTTGTTCTGTCCGTGTCTGTTTTGTTTTGTTAAATTTCTGTTTGTTAACTGTTATTAATACTTAAGTGTTTGATTTGTGCCGTTAGCTCTGTGTTGTAACCACATTTTGTGTCCGTATTAAATATGATACTTTGGGACTCAATAGGTGCAATTTTCTTTTTACCACAATGAATTTTCAGGCCTTTCTGAACATCAAATTCGAGAGATGTTGGACAATATTGATCCAAATATTTCAGATATTGATATGGACAGTGAGGACGATGATGAAGGCTTGAATTCTGGTTTTCCAAGTGGAACTTCCAATGAAGATCACAGTGATCATGATAATGAGAGTGATGGCGAGTTTTCAGAGAGCGACGATGTCCCTCTTGTGCAATTACGTCCCTTGCGGTGGAAACATGATTCTACTTTTGGAACCACTGACCAGAATTTAAATGTTGAAGAAGAAAATTACGGAGAATTAGAGCAACCATTTTCTTATTTTGAAAAATATATAAACAATACTGTTTATGAGGATATGGCGAAGTTTACAAATATGAGGAGTGTTTTTGTTTCTGGAAAATCGTGCAACACAAATGCAGTAGAAATTAAAAAATTCTGGGGGGTATCCATAATTGTATCCCTTTTAGGATTTCCACGCTTGAGGATGTGTTGGGAATCAAAAACACGGTATCCATTAATTTCGAATAATATTTCTAGAGATAGGTTTTATCTCTTGAGAAATTATATAAAAATTGTTGATGACAATGACACAAATATTAATAAGAGTGATAGATTTTGGAAAGTTCGTCCTCTGGTACAAAAAATAAGAGCGACATGTATGAAAAATAAACGTACCAAGTACGTCAGTATTGACGAACAAATGATTCCTTTCACAGGTCAGGTACAAATGCGTCAGTATATTCGAGGAAAGCCAAATCCTGTCGGCTTAAAAAATTTCGTTCTTTGTACTCCATACGGTCTTCCTTTAGATTTTGAGCTGTATGAAGGTAAAGGTTCAGAAGTTCGGTCAATTCACATATCTTGTCCTGACAAACTCGATGTTGGAGGAAAGTATGTTTTAAAGCTGTCCGATTCGTTATCAGCAGAATCAACAATTTTTGTCGACAGGTATTTTACATCAACTTCACTAATAGAAGTTTTATTCTCCAGACGACAAATAAAAGTTGTAGGAACAATTATGTTATCAAGAATACCGAAATGCATAACTTTTAAAAGTGATAATGCCTTGAAGAAACAAGGTAGAGGCTGTTTCGAGCAAGTTAAAAGATCGGATGATATGATAGCCATCATCAAGTGGTTTGATAATAGGAGCGTTCACATCATATCAAGTAATTTTGGAGTTGAACCAGTTGGAGAGTGCCGTCGTTGGTCGAAAAAAGATAACAGGTATGTTTCACTAGATATATGTGCATGCATAGCATACGTAATAAATTATGAATTATCCATAATTTTTTTTTCAGATATATATAACATAAGTTTTTTGCCAACGATGTTGAGAAAAAAAACTATTATGTTTAATTAAAACACCTTTTTTTTTTTATCTTAATTTTAATAAAACTTTATTTAAAGAAACTTCTACAAATCTTAATTTTATTCGACAACAAATGTTATAACCGGAGAAATAATTCTTAACTCGACGAGATTAAAAGATAGACTACTTAACTTAATTATTTCTAATTATTATTACAATTCTTATTCTACAATTAAACGTTTCTTAAAACGTGATTTTTATGAGAAAATAACATTTTAAAAATTTCATGAGATTTGCAAATTTTGCGTTTTTTTTAAAATTTTGAATTTCCTGTGTGAACTTGTTGAAAGAATTTTGTTTTTCAAGCATCATGTTACAAGCGAAATGTGGGAAATAAAAATGTTGCTAAGTGTTATACTGCGAATGGTAAAGACGTAACTCGACCCTCCTTAAGATTCTGCTCCGAAGAATCAGTTGGTTTTAACTCAATTTTTATGTTTGTTTTATTGTCTTTATGCTTTTCTTTAAAATAAAATAATATAATTATTATGATTACGATAAGTATTACAAAAAATGTGCTAAATGTTATTTTCTCATTTACATTGCTTTTCAATTTTATTTCTTCAATTATTTCTCTATTTTCTATGTTTTTAATATGTAAATCTTCAATTGAAAAATTTGGTAAAGTATTTTTTATTGTTAAATTATTAAAACTTGGTATTACTAAATTGTCATTGGTTACAAAATTTTCATATTCTATTTCATTTATCTTTACTTTACAGTTTTCAAATCTAATTAAATAATTTCCTGACAATGTTATTTCATATTCATCACAATTGTGTATAATTTTAGTTTTAGGTATATTCTTTGTAATTAAAATGTTATTTGTGATTTGTTTGATTTCAATATTATTATTTCTTTTGAAATTACATTTTGCATTTTCTTCAAATATCTGACATGTATTTTCAGTTTTTCTTACAAGTTTCAAATTCTTTTTTTCTATTACACTGTCTATATTTTCAAATAATTTTTTCTCGTTTACTAAATAGGACTTATTTTTCAAATCTAATTCTAAGTTGTTTTTATTTGGGACTGGTTCTATAAAAATTCTGTAAAACTTACTTTTTGAATAGTTTGGTAGAAACAATACAAAAATTATGTGATCATTATATAAAATAACTGAAGTCTTAATGTACATCATATCCGTAATTGTTATATTGTATTCATCTATTTCTTTTTTTGTTAAAATATCTCTACCTATAATTCCTAATTGACTTAACAATAGATTTTCCTTAACTTTTCTAACCTGTTCTCTTAATAATTGAATATCGTATTGAATTTGAAATACGTATTGTATATTTTCTATTTCTATCAAATCATTACTTACTTTATTTACCAAATATGATAGTTGATTATTAATTTGTTTTTGTTGTGTATTAATGTGTTCTGTTATATTTTCCATAGCTTCGTTAAATTTCCTATTAATTTGTACCTGATCATTTAGATTTTTAATTAAGTTATGATTATTTTCTTTATTAAGTTCTAGATTTCTCTTAATTTCTTCTTCATCGTCTGAGTCCATGACACCTGTTAAATATTTTAATCCTTTTCCTAAAATATTAACTAAACCTCTTCTACTTCTATAATGTGGCAATAAATTTTCAATTTCTTGTGATAAGGACCTAAAATTATGCATCATAGCTGGATATTGGCTTTTATGACTTAACTTATTAATATTATTCCTAATTATTTCTAAATTATCTACCCACGAGTTTAAATTTATACTATGTAATATCTTTTTGTAACTTTCTATGACTTGGACTTCTTGATCTCGTATTATTATGTATCCTTGTCCGTCATGTAGATTCTGTACTTCTATTTTCGGAGTCTGGTCTCCCACTGTCATCGGAATTATTAACACGATCGTCATTATTACCTGAAATAATATCCGTTTCATATTTATACTTTCGTTTTATTTGGTCTTTATAATATTTTATTCCTTTAGCGTCTTTGTAATAGTCTTTTTCTACTGTCTTATGTCCTAACTTTTTGTATTTAGGTTGTAGTTTGAATGTTTTTGAAATTACGTTTCTTGATTTTACGTATGAGTGATTTTTGTTTATTAGGTCTACGTTTTCCCTATTTTTATTCCTTTTTTCAATGTATTTCTCCTTACGACTTTGTATTTTTCGAGCGATTTCTTCATATTCTTCTGCTTTTATTTTTCCATTAATAAAATCTAGAGGTCTTTTACCGGTCGTAGAATGGATTGTTTTGTTGTAAACTGATAAAGCTTTTAATACCAAATTATCTAAATCTCTATTCTGTGTATCATTGTTAGTTGTTTTAAGTAGTCGGATGTGTTCATTAAGGGTTGCATGAAATTTTTCAATGTCTGAGTTACCTGTATGTCTTTGTGCTGTTGTGGTGTGTATTTGTATATTATTTTCTATTAAAAATTGTTTTAAAGTGTGAACTGTAAATCCCGCTTCTCCATCTATCACTATTTTTTTTGGTGTTCCCATCGTAGCTATTCTTGTTTTTATTGCTTCTAATAAATCTACCCACGATCTACTTCTTAATTTATGCATTGTTACGTGTTTTGTAAATTTATCAATTATTGATAAATACATTGTCTGTCTATTAGCTATCCAGATGTCAATATGTAAAATTTCATTAGGTTCTTTCGGTGTTTCTGTTATTTTATAAAGAGGTTTATAAGGATTTCTTTCATACTTAGCAATATTGCAAATTTCACAGTTATTTAAAATTTTTCTAATCTTTTCTTTTAGATTTAATATATAGTAAACGTTTTTTATTTCTTCATAAGTTTCATTAATCCCTCTATGATTAAATTCTTCGTGAGTTTTTGTTATAATTTCAGTCGCCCTTTCTTCATCTTCGATATCTTTTAGAAATTTTCCACTCTTAACTACTTTTAACAGTTTATTATTACTAAAATATTTCAGATATGTCTCCTGAAATTGCGCGAATAAATGATCATCGTTTGAATAAATTACAACTATACCTTTAGGTGGCATATGTTTTTTTAATAAATCAATTATACTATTTTCATTAAATTCTTTCAATTCTTTCAATTCTATAAAAAGTCGTTTTCTACCGAATGGCCTATATAATTTATGATTGTTAATTTTATCATTTTTGTTTAAAATTATTTGAGTTTTAAAAATATTCACTGGAGAATAAATGATTTGTATGTGTTTAGAATTATCCTCTCTAGCGCTGTGAATTGTTGCTGCAGTTGAATCATTTTCTATTGTTTCGACTTCGTTATTATGAACTTCCATTTTTTCTGTTTTATTATTATTGTTAATTTCTATTCTTGAAAGTCCGTCTGCAACTTGATTATCTTTTCCTTTGACATACTCAATGTCATAATTATATTCTTCTAACTTAATCTTCCACCTTTGTAATTTACTGTTTGGTTCTTTTAACGAACTCAACCATACAAGTGGTCTGTGATCTGTTCGAATGGTGAATTTCCTACCGTAAAGATAAGGCCTAAAATATTTTACAGCCCACACAATCCCAAGTAGTTCTTTTTCTATTACTGAATAATTTATTTCATGAGAATTAAGCGTTCTACTCGCATAGCTAATGGGGTGACCTTCTTGTGATAATACAGCCCCTAATGCGTAGTTTGACGCATCCGTTGTTAAAACAAACTTTTTATTAAAATCTGGGAATTTAAGTATTGGTCTTGATGTGATCAACGTTTTCAAATTTTCAAAACTTTTGATATATTCTGGGTCTTTAATATCAATTTTTTTTCCTTTTTTTAGATAATAAGTCATAGGCTTTGCTATTTTAGAATAGTCCTTGATGAACTTCCTATAATATCCTGTGATACCTAGGAACGATTTAATTTGCTTAGTTGTCCTGGGGATTTCATATTTTAATATTGTTTCTATTTTTTTGGGGTTGGGTCTAATACCTTCTGTGGTCACTATATGGCCCAAAAATTCCGTTTCTTTTCTCAAAAACTCACTCTTGTCTAACTGAACTTTTAAGTTTACTTCTTTTAATTTTGAAAATATTTTTTTTATAGAATCAGTGTGTTCTTCTAGGCTGGTAGAAAATATTATTATATCGTCTAAATATACTAGACACGTTTTTCCTAAAAATTCAGATAGGACAGAATTCATTAGCCTTTGAAAGGTGGCCGGTGCGTTTTTAAGCCCAAATGGCATACGCACGAATTCGAAATGGCCTTCATTAGTAGAAAAAGCAGTTTTCTTGATATCTTGTTCTTCTATTTCAACTTGGTGGAAGCCTTTGGCTAAATCGAGAGTGGTAAAATACTGTGCCCTACCCAATTTATCAAAAATGTCTTCTATGTTCGGTATAGGAAACTTGTCGTCTACCGTAACTTCATTCAGTTTCCTATAGTCTACCACAATGCGCCATTTTTGCTTCCCTGAGGCATCTAATTTTTTGGGTACAACCCATATTGGTGCAGAATATGGCGAATTACTAGGACGTATAATACCTTGACTAAGCATTTCATTTATTTGGTTTCTGACCTCATTTTTGTGTACTTCAGGATACCTATAACTTTTGCAATAAATGGGAACTTCGTCTTTTGTTTTAATTGAATGCTTTATCGCATGCGTGAAAGATAAATCAGTTCCTTCTTGGAAAAATATTGTAGAAAATTCCTTAATAATTTTAGTGATTGCCTTTTTTTCTTCGTCATTCAGATGTGCTATTCTTATTTGTTCTAAAATAGGGTTATTTTTCTGCAAATCGATATTTAATAAAATTTGCTTATCTAACGAATTTACCAAATTTTCGTAATCTTCTTCAGATTTATCAAAATAAATTCTTATTTCAGCATTTTCAGTTTTTAGGGTTCTGTTCTTATAATTAAGATTAACATTTAAGGGTATTAAAATATTATTACCTATCAAACCGTCGTAATTAGTATGAAATTTATATTCTAAGAATTCTACCATTTCACCATCTCTATTAAATTCTTTGAATAATGGGATTTTAACCTTTTTAAAAATTTTTACAGTTTGATTGATTGCCTTAAGTTCGATTGGTTTGTTTATGGGGACTTGCCATTTAGGGTTGCAAACATCTGGGTTAACGATACTAGATGTGGCTCCTGTATCAATCAAAAATCTTAAATTTCTTACTGGTGTGTTAATTTTTATATAGGGTAAAGTTGAGGTTCTGAGGCTACTAAAAGAAAATTTTCATTTTGTTTTTGAGTTTCTTCAAAATTATAAGTTCTTCTGTTTATTGTCGAACTGTCAACGTCCATAGGTTGTACTGTATTTTTGCTAATAACACTTTGATTTTGTTTGTTGAAATTAGAATCGTTATTGTTCCTAAAGGTCCCTGATCTTTGATAAAATTGATTGTATCTCGTATTATTGTCATAATTTTTATCGTTATTGTATCTGTTGTAGTTTTGGCCATTATTTGAATTTTTATCATTGGTTTTATGATTTGTATTATTCTTACTATTATTGATACTATTTCCATTATTATTGCCATTATTATTCCTATTTCTTCCTAAACCTACTCGTGTAAACGCGTAGCCTGTTTCATGTAAGATTTGAATGGCTTTTTCTAAATCATCAGGGTTCCTACAACACAAAATGCCTTTCATTGGATCAGGAATTTTATTAATAAAAATTCTAAGTGCTGTTTTACAATTACTTTTTATTTCTTCATTATCACCTTTTTCTATTTTTGTTTTATTATTCAACCTACGTAGGATTGCCTTTATTTCGTTGTAAAAATCAAAACAATTTGTTTTAAAAGTTAAAGATCTTAGTTCATCATAGAGCTGATCTATACTTAATCTGTCAGCGAAGTTATGGAAAAATAGTTTTTTCACTTCTTCCCAAGAGTTCACGGTATTATTAATTTCAATAGCTTCACGAGCTTTCCCTGTTAATCTACTTTTTATTATATCAAAAAATATTCCTTGACTAAGTTCATCATATTTGGCTAATAAAGGGTAAATCCTATCTACTAATTCTGTAAAACTATACAAATCATCCCTACTACCGTTATAAATTGGTAAATTATTTAAATATTTAATTGGGTCAATATTTACTTGTTTAAGTGCCATCTTGTTGATTGATGTGCTGGTTCCCTGTTGATTGTTGATTCTTTGTTGATTTTCGATTTCCTGTTGATGAGTGTTGTTGATTTTCCTCTGATGTGAGTCTTCTTTCAAATCTGTGATTTGTCGGTTCTCGTCCTTCAGCTTGTGCCAATATTCTTTTATATGGTCTTTAGCTGACATAAACTTTATTGTTATTTCACACTTTAAATGACTTTTAATTTATTTATAAAATTAACGAATTATTTCTCACTTTCACTTTCACTTTTAACATTTGTTTTTATAAATTAAAATTTTTTTTTTTTTTTTTTTTTTTTTTTTTTTTTTTTTTTGTTGTTGATTTTGGTTCGTGGAGTTGAATAATTCAAATTAACCGTGATTCAATTAAGAATTTACACTTTACTTTATTAATCACGTACTCCGAATCGATATCTTATTTATAAAAAAATTTGGATATCCTTTTGAATATCCTACCGACTGCGCCACATAAGTTTTTTGCCAACGATGTTGAGAAAAAAAACTATTATGTTTAATTAAAACACCTTTTTTTTTTATCTTAATTTTAATAAAACTTTATTTAAAGAAACTTCTACAAATCTTAATTTTATTCGACAACAAATGTTATAACCGGAGAAATAATTCTTAACTCGACGAGATTAAAAGATAGACTACTTAACTTAATTATTTCTAATTATTATTACAATTCTTATTCTACAATTAAACGTTTCTTAAAACGTGATTTTTATGAGAAAATAACATTTTAAAAATTTCATGAGATTTGCAAATTTTGCGTTTTTTTTAAAATTTTGAATTTCCTGTGTGAACTTGTTGAAAGAATTTTGTTTTTCAAGCATCATGTTACAAGCGAAATGTGGGAAATAAAAATGTTGCTAAGTGTTATACTGCGAATGGTAAAGACGTAACTTATATATTTCCATACCTGAATGTTTCAAAAAATATAATGAAAACATGGGAGGGGTAGATCTCCTCGATCGAGTCATTGCAAAGTATGCTATGAGGGCTAGAACCAAAAAATGGACAATCAGGATAATTCATCATTTTTTTGATTTTTCAATTGCTGCAGCCTGGATTGAATATAGAAAACATGCACAGAGTCTTGGACTGCCGAGATCACAAATTCTAAACTACTACAATTTTAAATTAACTATTGGTGAAAATTTATTGTATCCTGAAATGGAAAATTCGTCATCTGAAACAGAGTCAATTCAAAATAATCACCAAAATAAAAGAAAAGCACAACCACTTCCTGGTGTTTTAAAAAGGAAATACATGGCAAAACATTTACCTGACTACACTAATCAACCAACACGGTCAAGATGTCGTCTTCCAGGATGCAGTAATTTTACTTATATTAAGTGCAAAGATTGTAATATATATTTATGCTTGAATGGAAACAGAAATTGTTATTCAAAATTTCATTCAAAATAAAAAATACATTGAATAAAAAAAATCTGAAATTTGTAATTGTTGAATCCCGATGTATCATATATGATACCCCCCCTAACTTTTCTTTGGAACAATCTTATGCATTTTAATAAATATTTTATACAAATTTAGGCCTCAACTAACTGAAAAAATATTATTTAATCAAAATTTTTTAATAATTGTGTCGTCGGGACTGAAGAGGTTATATTCTAATTGAATTTTTATATTACACTAAAGTTTGTTATATATTTTTATTTTTAAGAGAATGAAATTCAAACTTATAAGGTTTATTTAAAATACAACCAAGAAGACTGGGTTGGCTGTTTAGAAAAATGGGAAAGATTATATCACGTTAGAAAAAATATATTCAATAACACCAACTTTGAACCAACAAATATATTCATTGACTGGCCCATTTTATCTCAATCTCAAGGATATCCTTTAGCAAGAAGGACTTCTAGAAGAAAAATTGTGCTTAATAATCGCTTATTCATATTTTTAGTTTAGATTTTTAAAGACTTCAACAAAACGTTTGGTGAAGGAAAGTCTATGGGACTTTTAAATAAGTGGAAAAATTTTACAGAAAAATTTTCGAAACTAAGTTTTCTAATTAAAGACCAGACCAACAAAAAGCTTTGGGAATCAATAGACGAGAACACATCAGAAGGTAAATTTTATTTATTAGTGAAATCACATTTTTATCGTTTTTATGTATCAATTAATGTCTTTTTAAATTCTTCAGATTCGAAAAATGCCATTACCCATGCAACCAAGCTATAAAGTTAGCTATAAAGAGTTATAAAGATTTGCGTGAAGCTCTTTATATAAAAAACCAAGGTTTTGATTAAGATCGACATCGATTTTATTCACGAAATTCGACGTCAGCTATAAAAGATTTCGATGAAGAGCTTTATCGAATTTTGTTTCAACATCTGTATAGAGCGTCATAGGAATCTTTGTCGGAATTTATAGACATAATTAAAAAAAAAATTGTTTTTCTTGCTTTTTGTTTTATTTATTTATATTATATGAAAACAATTCAATTTGAAAAATTTACTCTTGAGATTCGAACCAAGGACCTTCGTGTGTAAAGCCATCCTCTTTGCATTGCACCATTTATCACTGTACCGGCCATAGAGCTTATTGTAAATATAAATTGTTCATTAAAAGACCGATAACGATTTTTTCGTCATTAATCGAGAGCAATATTTATCTTTATACCCCGTTATTGTTCTATATTCCCCTTTAATCTTCGTTAAGGATCGATATAGATCTATATCATAATATTTTTATAATTTTCTTCTCTCTCTGCAATAGTTCTCTTCAGAGCAGGATTGAGATACCGATAAAGAACGTGAAGCTTCTTTGTATGTCTTTGAATAACGTTAAATATCGTGCAATGTCTATAAACATCTATATAGTTGGACAAAGTTACTTCACGACTGGTTGCACGGGTATTGCTCTACTATTGCACTGCATTTTGCAACCGAAAGTGAAGTTTTGCTGAAGTGAAAATTGCAACGCAAAAAGATATTGGAAACCTAGTGTATCTGCATCTCAAGAGAGTTTCCTGATAACTGTAACATCAGATAGCGACGTCTTAGTTATAAAAGAAAGAAGAGGTAATTTATATGAAAATATGGGACTCGGTTGCCAACCATACATCATTGCTGTGGGAAATTCAATAAAAGAATTAACTAAATTTTATGTTATTGTTGAGCACGTTGCTTATAAACTTACGCCATTTTTAATTGCTTTGGATGTTTGCTTTAAAATCTGTGTGGATTTTTATAGAAAAATATTTTTATCTAATTTGCACTACAAAAACAAAAATATCACCAACAATAATAAGCATTTTATCAGAAATTGGACAATAAATAATTAATATAATTCAAAATGTATATATGCTTTCTGTGTTCCAAAACATTTCAAAATATTAATATTTTATTTTAATATCTCATTTGAAGCTTGTTCATAATCCTGCGCCGCAAAGTAAATTTATTTGTATGCAAAATAGATGTCCACAAACATTTTCGAATATCAACTCTTACAAGAAACATATTTTAAAGTGTCAACGTTTAGATGCTTCTGTTACTTTAGGAAAAAAATGAAATAGATGCTCAATACGAAGTAAATTTTAAATCTCACAAAAATAGGCACGTTAGTTTTACAGAGAAACGAACTGATATTTTTGTTTTTGCAGAATTTGACGAAATTTTTGATGAATATATTTTAAATTTTTTGTGTAAGCTGTGTTAAAATAATAATTTATCTATAAACATTGTTAATAAAATATGCAATGATATAAAACAATATATAATGGAACCACTTAGCAAAGCATTTCAGAAGTTATTAGAGTATTCAAATAAAGAGTTAATTATGTCAAACATTAATAAAATTATTTCTAAGTTAGAAAATATTTTCAAAAATTATAAAACGGAGTATAAAGTTTTAAAAGACCTAAAGGATCGACATTTAATAGCAGCACCAAAGCAACTTATATTGCAGAATTAAAATAATGTAATTGTAAAATCTTCAGGATTTGAAAAAGATACTAAAATTTCAAAAGGATTTTTATACATACTTATTTAGAATATTTAGATATTTAGAAAATTTTGTTAATGGAAAGTTGTGGAATAGTCAAAATATTTTACAGTCTGACATAGTAATTCCTTATTTCTTATACATATGTATATAGATAATTTTGAGATAAATAATCCATTAGGATCTCATCGTGGTGAGATAAGTATCAATACTTATCTTCTCTTGATAACATATTTATTGCGGCACTTTCAATCACCCGACAACAACAATTTAGGAAATGTGCGCTGCTTCTATAATACTTATTGGTAGAAAAAATTAATAACCATTAAAATGGAATAGTAGTAAATACAGGTGGTGAAATAGTAAAAAAAATTTTCAAATTAGGACTGATATAAGGAGATAATCTTTATTTAAATTCAGCACTTGGTTTTAGTACATCATTTAATGCCAACTCTTATTGTCGCTTCTGCAAGGGACATAAGAAAAATTTGTACAAAGATTTATATGAAAATACTGAACTTCTTCGAGATAAATCAAATTACAAAACCGATTCATAGAAAAACGATTTCAGAAAAACTGGTATAGTAGAGAATTCAGTTTTAATCGCATTAATAATTTTCGTGTCACTGAAAATTATGCGGTTGACATAATGCATGATGTCTTTGAGGGCGTTTGTCATTTTAATTTATTTAAAGCTATACATTACTTTATAATTGAAGCAATTTTTTTTACAATAGACACTTTTAATTCACGACTACGAACTTTTCCATACGGCTATTGGCAATATACCTCTTTCTATCACTATAGATGATTTGAAAATCAATCGTGTGAACATGTCTGCAACATAAATGAAGTGTTTTTCTCACCATCTGCCGTTTATTGTTGGAGACTTAATCCCAAAAGAGGACCAAGTATGGAGTATTGATATGAAAACTTTACAAACCATTGATTTAGTTTTAATAAGGTTTTGATCAGAAATCAATAAAAAAAACTGAAAGATTTAATTTCGGAAATAAATAGTTTATATACATATATCCTTATTTAAAGAAAAATCAAAGCCCAAACACCACTTTTTGGTTCACTATGGCACAATTATTGAAGAAAGTGGACCGCTTAAACATATAAGTTGCTCTCGTTTTGAAGCTAAAAATAGATCTTTAAAGAGATATACCAATAATATTACTAGTAGAGTTGATATAATATCTACAAAACAGAGGACTAAAAAACGTTTTAGTTTCCATAAAGAAGAATTAAAAGAATTAAACAATTTTACGTTCTTTAATATTTGTCAAAATGATATGAATGAAGGAAATAACTCTTTAGCTCTGACGAAGTAATTTTTAAAGGCACATTGTATAAACGAAAGTGCTTTCTATTTTTATTTGAAGCAGAATTGAAAATATATCAGCTGAAAAAATTATTATTACTTCTGATGAAAAACATAGATTTTTTGTTTGTTTGGAGTTTTTATTAAAAATTTCCATGAACATTTTACAGCTCTTAATAGAAAAAAAGAAAACATTGTACATATTTTAGATGTAAACAAGTTTTTTTGTCCTCTATTACAGGCACATAATGTCTATAATAATCAAACTGCTATTAGGTTGAAATATTTTTAGAAAGAATACCTAAAATTTTCTTTTTTGAAAAATTGTTGTAGTTTTTGTTTATTTTTATGTTTTTTTTTGTTATTTTTTATTACAAGAAGACATCTTATGAATAAGAATTTAATAAAAATGTAAATCAATGAATTTAAAAAAATGTAAAATAATAAAATAAAAAAAATGTAAATCAATGAATTAAAAAAAATATAAAATAATAAATTTTAAAAAATGTATTGTGTAACAATGAATATAATTAAAACATGATACATTTTACCCTCGAATTTCATTTTTTTCATATTGAAACTGTGGTTAAATCTGTTAATAAATATATAGGCAAGAGATTAGCCTATAAAATATTAAAAATTCTTAATATAGTAGTAGCTTATATAGCTAAACTATTACAAAATGAAATTAACTATTTTTCAGTTAATATCCAGATTACTATTTTCTGGGTAGTAATTACGCTTAACGATCAAATTAAAAAAATCGTTTATTCGATCGTTTTTTAATTACGCATATCGATTTTTCATTTTTCCCGTTCATGTTTGAACGATCTGTCAATCGATCATAGAAATGTCATCGAAAGCAACAAAAAGACAAAATAATTTGGTGTTAATGGTGTTTGCTGATCTTTTTTGGAAGTTTTTATTGGAAAAAATGTAAGTATTAAAAAAAAAACATACAAAAATCGCTGTAGTTGTTGCTGTAGAAAGGCTATGTGAATGTGATATGTTAAGTGAAAATATAGATTTGGAGAATACAAATAAAACAGAAGAAGTGAAACTTAAAAAAAGAGAATTAGACTTGCGATCACTTAAATTAGAAGTAGCACGTACAGCCAATGAAATACAATTAATAGAGATAAGCAAGTAGGTAACGTAAAATAAATTATTTATAATATATACAATGACTTTTATCGTGTTCACCGATGTGCCAATTATTACCAATACAAAAGTAAAATACATATTGTGATTTTGTTTAATTATTACATTCAAAAAACATGAAATGGATTTGTTTTTTGTTCTTTTTATTTTATTAAAAATATTTTTAGAAACAATTTTGTAAAACATGTGTTTTTATTTAATCTTGAAACAGGCTCTCCGTAATTCTTTTTCGATTATATTTATCCCTCAAATTCCTTATTGGAACTGTAAATTGTTTTGATTTTTTTGTTTCCGAGTCTAATAAAAAAAAAACTACTGGGCTCGGATTCAGTAACTTGGAGAGTTGTGGAATAAGGGAATAGAGACCAATTCGTTTTCCACATCCATAACTCTCCAAGTATCATACTGCTATTTTTTAGTTTTTTGAGAGAGTTGGGGAAAATAATCGAGATTGGGAAATGTACTTATTCGAGTCTCGAATTTTCGAATACTATTTCAAACAAATGAAATTGGGAAAACCGTCTTTTGTTTACTTCGTTTACTATATTTTGTTCGTGCTTCGTGCAAAAATAATTTTGTTTGTGTAATGTTTTTGATAGCTTATAAAATTAGTTTGATAAAATTCTACAAAATTAAAAAATTAAATAAAACATCAAGTTTTAAAGTTCAATAAATAATCAATATGTTTCTTTTTCAAATGTTTCCTATATGTATAAAATTAAAATTCATTATTTGTTCTTTTTTTTAGTTACATATTAAAATTTACTTTAAATCAAGCCAATAGCGCTTCCGTTGAACACTTGTTTTATTTGATCTTTCAAGACCACTTAGTATTTTAGTAAGTTTGCTAAGTTTGGTATTTCTGCCGTATTAACCCCACTCCATTAATAGATTCAAATCTAAAAGAATGAATATGTAAATATATATAGTATTTTTATTTTTGGAAGTCAGTATTGTGCTTATGGAGGCAGTACCCGATGAGTTTTTTGCCTTGGTAATATTTAATTTAAAATATTTCCCTCGATTGAAATTGAGATCTGATCACCCCACACACGAGACAGATTTATTCAAACGCAATGTAAAAGAATATAGAAAAGTATGCCTATCTTGCCTGTACTGACATCCAAAAATAAAAATAGTATAGAATGTAATTCTTATAGTTTACCAAAAAAATTCAAACCTTTCATGTGCGAAATCTATATTATTTTCCATGTATTGCACAAGTGCCTCCTTTTGTTTGTTGTTTTGTTTAATTTTTAAAACAATATGATCATATAAATGATTTAATTTAATTTTATTATTAATAAAAATATTTTAAATAACTAATAAACGTAAATAATCTTACTTATTACTCACTTTGGTTGACTGCATTTTTTACTCACACTTCACTACAAAAACACGCGCAAACAACTGACTGACTCAATAAATAATGATTTTCCACTACTCCACCGAACATTTAACTGAGAGTTGGAATTGAGAGTTTCAAAACTCTCCACCGTCATTTTTCACTTACAGAATTCCATTCGGAGAATTATATGTCAAAATTTCTCTCTTTTCCCTTATTCCACAACTCTCCAAGTTACTGAATCCGACCCCTCAGTAGGGCATTTTTATTATTAAAAACATATATCAACTACAATAATCTGACACTATTTTGATCGTTTTGCGTAATTATACCGCAGTTTGAACGATTAAAAAAACGATAATTGCAATATCGAATTACGTAATCTAAAACGACTATCGTTTTTTAACGATCGTTCTTAAAATCGTTTGATCGTTCAGTCGTTCAATCGTTGTAGCCTAACCAAAATAAAACATAAAGAGACGTTAGAAACTGAACGAACGTAAGCAAAAGTGCTGTCATTTTGACATTTTGCCCACAATGAAAACGTAACAAAACGTTTGCTTTTAAATAAATTTTCAGTTTATACTGTGTGAAATATGTACTATTTTCAATTTTGTTAAATATTGTGATTTTTTTTTTAAAAATGAATAAAAACAAACTTATAAAAAATTTTGAAAATATCATAGATTTATATATACTATGGCAAAAATATTCCAAATTCAATAAAAAATCAATTAAGGGAAAGAAAACTAAGGAAATTAAAAAAACCGATTAATTTAAAAAAAACTGTAATTACTTTATCGTTCGAAACTATACAAATTAATTGATTCACCCAAAATACAACATTAACTAACGGCGTCTTCCATTAAATAATACGATTCTTATGGCAGCTAACGTACGAAAAAATGACATTTCAATTTTAACGAAATTCAACGAACGTGAGTTATGCCCCGCGTAGAATAGACCATTAACCAACCATGAACCAACCATGGATGGTAATGACGTCACGACCATTATAAATTTTCAATGAAATTAAATGGGCTTATATGTGGTAGTTTTGACCATCGTTGGTCGACGAAATTGACAAAAACCATCTATCAACCACGAACCAAAACAGGGTTGACAAAAGTATTTGAGTACTAAAAATGAACAAAAATTCATCACAGTTCATTTTTATTACTTATGTCAAATTTCGTTATAGCTCAAACACATAGTACAAAAAGCAGCGACGCTACTGCTGATAGAAGCATGAGATATTTTTATTTACAATTATTTAGTTTTTTATTTTCAGAATTAATGCGGAAATGAAAATAAATATATTTTTGTATAATAAGTATAATATATTTTATTAAAATACAAATAATTACTAGGCCAAATTATAATTAATATTCATGTTTTTGACATTCATTTCTGCTGCTAAAATTTACTTTGTTGTGTTTTGATTTTGAAAAGAACACACAATAATCACACTGTCAAAATGACGATAATAATTTATTATTTCGGAAATTTTGAAGAAAAAGGTTTGTGTTTTTGAGTGGTATTTGTTTAAAAAAAGAAAAGAAATTTTTGTTATGGAAAATATAAATTTTATTTGGACTGGTAAGTTAAATTTTTTCATTTTTAATTTTAATTAACCTAATTAAATACATATGTGTACATATTTACAGATGAAAATGAAGAAATCCTTCTAAATTTAATAGAGCCTCATGCTTTTTTATGGGATAAGTGCCATCCTAATTATTATAGGCAAGATATTCAAAGAAGAAAATGGAACGAGATTGGAGAACAAATCGGTGTTTCTGGTAAAAATATTTATTTGTGTATTACATATTATATTCATTATTATAATCATTATATTCATAGGAGATAATGCGTCTCATCAATTTACATTGATCAGGCGACGGTATAAAAGATATGTACATAGAAAATGATGCGAATGCACACCGAAGTGGGGCCAAGGGAGGAAGAAGAAAATCATTTCACTTGGCCGAAAAGTTGACATTTGTAAAAAAAACATTTGCTAGTAGAAGGTATAATTAAATTATAAATATGTAATAATTAATCAATATTTTTTGAAAACTAAACTGATTTCTTTTTCAGAGTAACAGAAAGTATTAACGTGGAGGTTACTGAAGAAACTACATTTGGTGATCATACATTGCTTCAGATATGAGTAGCAGTTCTGAAGCAATAAGAAATGCTGCAAAAAAAGTTGAAGAGTGTGCGACATCGATGAGTCACAATAACTTCAACAATGCTGTTTTGAATAATCAGAGCAATTCTGATCTTTTAAACAGCTTTGTTGGCTTTATGGCAAACGCTATGGCCACATTAAATGAAAGTAGCCAAGAAGAATTTGTAGAAAGTGTTACATTATTATATTTTGAAATTTAAAAAAAAGAAAAAGAAAATAAAAAGTAGTAGTAAGTTTATATTAAGTTAAATTTTAAGTTCAAGTAAATTTATATTAAGTTAAATTTTAAGTTCAAGTAAATTTATATTAAGTTAAATTTTAATTTCAAGTAAATTTATATTAAGTTAAATTTTAAGTTCAAGTAAATTTATATTAAGTTAAACAAAATTTGGAAATCGCGAATAACAGCTTCATTTATTGGTGAAATAGTGAAAACTGTGAAATCTGGTAAGGTATCTAACAAAATATGCGAGCGAATTATAAACCCAAAGATTTTAAATGTTCCTGCAATTTCTCATAAACGAGAAATGGAGAAAATTGCTTTTGATTTATATGTAAAGATTGTAAAGACTGTTAATTTAAATATAAGGAAGTGGGGAGTTTTTATTGGTACTGAGAGACCATTTATTCTGCATCTCCTGACGGTATACAGCAAGAGCAGCAATTTTAAATGTGTTCGAAAAACAAAATTATGCCATTTTATTGTTTATAAGAATAACATAGGTTTTCTTTATATTAAAAGTGTGATATATGATAAGAATTTTGTGCAAGAAGCCTTAAAACGTGTAGACTTTTATTATAAAGAAGTATTTTGTTACGAATACTTGAAAAAGTAGTGGAATACACTGTGTAAATATAACATATCCCTATATATGAGTTATAGTTATGTACATATATATATGTATGTATATAGAGTATATAAAACATATTTATTTAAATCTTTATTACGCCAGATCCAGGTCAGATCATGGCAAAGAAAACGCAGCTAATAAAGTGAATAAAAAACTGAAATTCAATAATGTGAATTAAATACCTACGTTCAACTTACCTTACTCTGAATCTACTTATCTACATAATCTGACTTTTTAAAATGGTCACTACAGACAACATCATTCTAACTAGGATTTTTACCACTTTTTATGGCAACAATCCATTTTTTCTTCAATTTTTTTTCTCGCGGGAATTTATGCTATTTTCTGTTATCACCAGCTTTATGCTTTACATTGAGGTACACAACAATATAAAACCATTTTTTACTTTATTTTTCTTTAAATTAAATTTAGTTTCATAAAAATAATAAAAATATTTCAGCTTAATACAAAGCATTAAGACAAATTTTGTATTTAGAAAAAAGTATATTTTTATTTTTCTCTTGTCCCTTATATTTTAACATCTCGTGAATTATGTATATCATTTTTGTTTAATAATTAATAGCTATACGACACGGTATTAATTTCATGATTTAGATTAGATTAGATTAAAGAACCAGCCTAGAGGTGGGATGTTGTCCCCTTGTTACTGCGACCCGTTTGGATGTTTTGTAATTCCCTATTGCTGGTTTTGACCTAAAGTTTCAGGGCTTTGACAAAACCCAGTACTTTTTTAGGTGGTAGATGCCACACTTTATCCGGTGTTAGGTACATTTGGTCCATATGCTCAAGCCTCGGAATTATCGTAAAAATTTCATGATTAATTTCGTTATTAAAAAAAAAATAAAGAGCATGTTTTACGGAAAAAGCAAATAGAAAGAAAGAGAGATATGAACTTACAATTAATTCAGGAATAATACTGAAAATGTCAAAAAATAACTCTCCCAATTCTCCAAATTCCAATATCCTTCCATTAATCATGAAATTAATCATGAAATTTGAACATTAATATTATTTTTGTGTAGCCATCGTGTTTAGACATTTTTCATAGTTTAATATTATATTTAAACGAGTGTGATGTGTCTAATTATTTATTTCTAATTTTTTTCAGTGAGTGCAAAAAAAATGAATAGAATAGAAATAATAATCACGAACATTCATTTACTAAATTATATAATTGCCATTTACTTTAAACAGAGATACCGGTAACACAACTTTAAGAAAATGTCAGCTGATTTCGATAGTGTGTCTCTGTTTCTCAAATCTGTTGTCTCTCTCTTTAAGTACTTAAAATTTCCAATAGTATTAATACCGTGTCATAACAGCTTTACCAACATAATATGTATGTATCATTAAGTACCAAATATTATCGGTTACCAAACCTACTTTCCACTCAGAAAAGCTGCCAGTTCCAACAGATCCTGGTTGTTCAAGTAAAAATTTAATGACTGACTCGGAATGACCAGAATTACAAGCACAAAGTCAAGCAAGTTAAGATGATTTTATTGCTACTTATGAAGAACCACACTTGATAACTCAGGCTGAGCTAAGTCATTTAGTGAGAGATATGCACCTGCCTAAATCTAAAGCTGAACTACTTGGCTCACGACTTCAACAATGGAGATTACTTGCTCCCAACACAAAAGTCAGCATTTATCGTTCCTAAAGTGAAACATTTTCAAAATATTTCAAGAAAGAAAATGAATTTTGTTATTGTTACGACATTGATGGACTTTTTCGAGAAATGGAACAACCGTATAATCCAGAAGAATGGCGTTTATTTATTGATTCTTCAAAGATAAGTCTCAAAGCAGTTCTTTTACATAATGGTAACGAAAAACCTTCAATTCCAATAGCTCACGCAGTGAATACTAAAAAAACTTATGAAACAATGGTAACATTAATTGAACTTATTAAATACAAAGAACACAATTGGATTGTCTGCGGTGATTTGAAAGTAATTGGCTTAGTCTTGGGCCTGCAGAGCGGATATACAAAATATTGTTGCTTTTTGTGTTTGTGGGACTCAAAAGCTAAAGAAGACCATTATATAAAGAAAGATTGGCCAGTTAGAAATGAATATATTCCTGGTAAAATGAATATAAAGCATAAATGTCTCATCGACCCGAAAAAAGTTATTTTGCCGCCGCTGCACATAAAATTAGGGTTAGTAAAAAATTTTGCCAAAGCTTTAGACAAAACTAGTGCCGCCTTTCAACATTTATGCAGGGCTTTTCCTGGTCTTTCTGCACGGTTGAAAATTTTGGTGTAAAATTTATAAATAATGATATACATATAAATCCTTACTTTTTTCGTTTAGCCTTAATAAGATTTACATTTATAAAAGTTATAAAATAATCTTATATAAGTAATACATTTAAATTATAAATAAATAATAAAATTTTGCTATAGAATTTACACTGGCCATGTATAAACTTATACGTATACGAAAAAAATATAGAATTGATACGTGGATGTATAACTACATTTTAAACGATTTTTTTATAAATTGTATAGACAGTTTGTTATTGAATCAATAAGCAGAATCGTATAAATATAAGAATTTTATATGTATTATACGTTTATATTAAATAAATAAAACCAGAAAATTAATTTCAGAAATATTTATTTACAAAAAAAAACTTAAAGTAACTTATATTCAAGTATACAACTATAATACATTATATATACATACATACTTAGAAATTTATCTTAGATCTATTGTTTTTATAATTACATAAGTTCGATCCACAGATGACTTGCTAAT
Source organism: Bombylius major (assembly GCA_932526495.1). Lineage (NCBI taxonomy): Eukaryota > Metazoa > Arthropoda > Insecta > Diptera > Bombyliidae > Bombylius > Bombylius major. The sequence goes on along the minus strand of OW052045.1, from coordinate 28,263,424 downwards.
TCCAACGCCTAAAATGTACAGCGATTTATTTTCTGAGTTCCTCAGATATTCCGAATTTGTAAGTCCAGACTGTATGTTTTTGTATACAGAAAAGAACATTTTCAAAATATAAAATATTTGAAAATAAATAAATAATTTAAAAATACCGGTTTAAATAGAAGAATCCTCCCTAATGCTACTTCGTCAGTCAAACGACTAAGTTTTTTGGAGGTGGAAGCAATCTAATTAAATTTATAAATGACAGGGTGCATCTAAAAATATAATTATGGATTAATTTTAAAGTATAGAATTTACAAAATATTCTAATTCTTTATCAAAGTGTATGTTTATTCACTTTCACTATTTGTCTCACCTGATTTTCGTATTCACACGTGAAAAAAACACCCAAAGACATTTTAAATAATTTAAAAAGCGAATTAATACACAACTTACGCACTTGAAATAAGATAAATTTTAAGGGAATAATTTTTTAGAAAAACTAGTAATCACTTTGTTTGTAGTCAACACACAGTATTTAACACACGACTTATAAACTTGGAATGATAATTTTTCCATCGATATGCGAACAAACATAATCATTAAAACGGTACTTATATAAATTCTATACAAAAAATAGTAAAGAAATAATAAACTCAACTTATTAAAAGTTGGCATTATACAAATTTGGTATAAAATTAATACGATATTCTATATAAAAACTAGCATTTAAAAAAAACTGAAATTCCTTTAAACCAAAAATGGTTTAAAAACTATATAAATAATTATATATAGCATGCCTCATAAGACATTTAGTATCAAATGTATAAAAAAATCGTATAGATTTAAAGATAATTATGTTTTTTATACTTTTTTTGGTATAAATCTCATATGTTCTTCATACAAGAGAAATCTATAATTTTAAATACTATAAAAATTATATGAACTTGGATATACATAAGCAATAAACCAAAAATACGATAGATAAATTTGTTATTTTACACCAAAATTTCCAACCGTGTGAGGCGAAAGTCAAAGAAGGGATATTTATAGGGCCTCAAATTTAAAAAATGTAAAAGGATGAGGAATTTGAGATTTTTCTTTCTAATATTGAAAAAGCCGCTTGGAAATCTTTAAGATTTGTCATCCGTGAGTTTTTAGATAATAAAAAAAATGCTAAATATAAACAATTAGTTGCTGATTTACTGCATAATTTTCAACGAATGAATGTGAACATGTCCCTGAAAATTCATTTTTTGCATTCCCATCTTGACTTCTTTCCTGAAAGCCTCGGAGACGTGAGCGACGAGCATCGCGAGCGTTTTCCTCAAGACTTAAAAAGTTTTGAAAAAAATTATCAAGGATATTGGGATGAAAACATGCTAGGTGACTACTGTTGGTCTATTGTAAGAGACACAGACATAAAAAAATATTTAAAAAAAGCTAAAACAGTTCATTTTTGATTTTTAACCTTATTTTTGCATTGTATTTTTGTATATTTTCTTAATAACTAAAAATAATAAATATTTTATAAATATGACGTGTAGGAATTTTTTCACTACAATAAATACTTGTATACAGGGTGATTCCGTTACGGTGTCCGACCGGGAAAGTACGGATAGGTCTCGGCGAGGGGAACAAAAAATCGTATTGGTGGGGGGGGGGGGCAATCAAAACGGTTTAGGAGTTAGAGGGGGTTAAAGATTTTTGGTACTTTTTTCATATTTTACCCTATAACTTTTTACAAGGGCACGCTAGGCTCACCAACTCTTCTACATAATTATGAAGGACTCCTGTGCCTTTTCATCAACATCTTACCTGCTGCTGTGTATCCGACCATTCAGAAGTTATAAGGCCTCAAAACCATAATTTTGTCATTTTTTCACAGATTTTTGGACTTTAACCCTGCTTTACTCAAAAAAGGCTTAAATTAACCCTCATTTTTTATTGCAGAAAATAAAGGCTCAATTAATTCTACATCGATTTGCTATCTTCATTTTTTTCGAAAAATGGATAATTTTTGAGATATTGAGGAAGACCTCTTAAAAAATCTGATAATATTGGTCTGAAATTCATTATATTATTGGACACGTGCTTTTATTACAGTGTAAATTGATAGCAAATCGAGATTGGAGAACAAATCGGTGTTTCTGGTAAAAATATTTATTTGTGTATTACATATTATATTCATTATTATAATCATTATATTCATAGGAGATAATGCGTCTCATCAATTTACATTGATCAGGCGACGGTATAAAAGATATGTACATAGAAAATGATGCGAATGCACACCGAAGTGGGGCCAAGGGAGGAAGAAGAAAATCATTTCACTTGGCCGAAAAGTTGACATTTGTAAAAAAAACATTTGCTAGTAGAAGGTATAATTAAATTATAAATATGTAATAATTAATCAATATTTTTTGAAAACTAAACTGATTTCTTTTTCAGAGTAACAGAAAGTATTAACGTGGAGGTTACTGAAGAAACTACATTTGGTGATCATACATTGCTTCAGATATGAGTAGCAGTTCTGAAGCAATAAGAAATGCTGCAAAAAAAGTTGAAGAGTGTGCGACATCGATGAGTCACAATAACTTCAACAATGCTGTTTTGAATAATCAGAGCAATTCTGATCTTTTAAACAGCTTTGTTGGCTTTATGGCAAACGCTATGGCCACATTAAATGAAAGTAGCCAAGAAGAATTTGTAGAAAGTGTTACATTATTATATTTTGAAATTTAAAAAAAAGAAAAAGAAAATAAAAAGTAGTAGTAAGTTTATATTAAGTTAAATTTTAAGTTCAAGTAAATTTATATTAAGTTAAATTTTAAGTTCAAGTAAATTTATATTAAGTTAAATTTTAATTTCAAGTAAATTTATATTAAGTTAAATTTTAAGTTCAAGTAAATTTATATTAAGTTAAACAAAATTTGGAAATCGCGAATAACAGCTTCATTTATTGGTGAAATAGTGAAAACTGTGAAATCTGGTAAGGTATCTAACAAAATATGCGAGCGAATTATAAACCCAAAGATTTTAAATGTTCCTGCAATTTCTCATAAACGAGAAATGGAGAAAATTGCTTTTGATTTATATGTAAAGATTGTAAAGACTGTTAATTTAAATATAAGGAAGTGGGGAGTTTTTATTGGTACTGAGAGACCATTTATTCTGCATCTCCTGACGGTATACAGCAAGAGCAGCAATTTTAAATGTGTTCGAAAAACAAAATTATGCCATTTTATTGTTTATAAGAATAACATAGGTTTTCTTTATATTAAAAGTGTGATATATGATAAGAATTTTGTGCAAGAAGCCTTAAAACGTGTAGACTTTTATTATAAAGAAGTATTTTGTTACGAATACTTGAAAAAGTAGTGGAATACACTGTGTAAATATAACATATCCCTATATATGAGTTATAGTTATGTACATATATATATGTATGTATACACCCAGAAAAAAATGTGGTTGTAAAATTAACTACTTACGTTATTGTTGAAAAAATTGTTAAAATTACCAAAAATCTTCTTAAATTAATGGAAAAAAAGGTTATTTCAATAACTTGAAAATTTATTGCAAAATTGTGAAAATATTAATTTAAACATTTGAATATTGTCAATTTTTATTTTTTGAATTAAGAATTTTCTATGTTGAATTAACAACAAAATGTATAATTAATAGTGAAAACATTTTGTTTCTAAATGATACATTGTTAAAATAAAAAGCTGAAGTTCTTATATTAACAACTGTCATTCACATTATTAAAATAACATTTTTCCTTTTGAAATTAAAAGTCTACACTTTTACTTTAAAAACGTTCGTTATGCACATTACTATTGTACATAGCAACAAAAAATCAAATAATTCGTCTATAACGGTAAAGACATATTTTTTTACAGTCTAATTTTTGTTTCAACAATGAACGTTGTTAAAATAATAAATACACTGTTGATTTGACAATATTAACTGTTAAAATAACATTTTTTAGTGTTATTATTACGAAATCGAAATTCTTAGCGGATATTTCATTTTGTATTGTGATTTTATACGAACAGGTCGTACAGTTTATATAAAATTTTAGTGATTAAAGTGTCTTTTTTTATTTAATTTAGTTTTTTTTATAAAAGACGTATATTTAAAATTAAAGGTAAGTTGAATTTCTTTATTTTTATGAAAAATTAAAATTAATTAATAAAAATATAATTAGAAATGGAGAGTGACAACATCACAAAATTCGTCATTCAAAATGCAGATGGAACTCACGTTGAGTTGAATGCAGATGAATTGATGAATATTACATGTACAAGTGAAGTCAATTATGAGAACATAAATGACTTGTTTAAAGAATGGGACTTATCACAGGATACCCAAAATTATCTATTGAATTGTGGTATCACTATACCTGTTTTAAAAAAAATTGAACATAACTCGGACATAGACAAATTATTTCCCAATGTTTCATCATTTGGACAAAAAATTCTTTTTAAATCAGGCTTAGAAAAATGGAGGAAACAAATTGTGAGCTATATTAAAATTTAGGGAAAACTTTCGATTAACAGGCAAGAGCTATTTAAACTCGACTTTTTTGTAATGCTACTTTGCAATGTTCTCTTCAACGTGTCGCAAATTCCACTTTATACTCGAGAAATAACGTTAAAAATTTTGTTACAAAATTGATTTGTTTTACAAAAACAGTTAAAGAAGACATTCCAAAGTTTTCACGCCATATAATCGAAAGTTCAGTCAAATTTAATTTCATAAATATTTTATCCAACGATTTAATATATTTATAGGGTGATCCAATCAAATCAGACGAACAAATAATAAAAAATCATGTCACGCAATGGCTAGAATAAAATGGTTCATTTTTCAGTGCTTCGAGTAGCCCGACTGTATCAGATTTCTCTACATCAGAGTTAGAAGAAATAAACTTACCACAAATATTAAAATCGAGTGTTAGAGGAACCATTATTTTAAATTATTACGAAAAAAATAAAAGCTTAGATAAAAAGTGTCAAAGTGATCTGGTACATTGTATAATTGATTACTTACTTTTAAAAAAAACGAATGTATCTCCGAATGATTTCATATCTTTGTCAAAGGTCATTGAGATATGCTTTCCTTCTGAAAGTTCAGTAAGTACCAAAAGTATCTAACACTTAAAAATACGGTTAAATTGTTATTCTATATTCAATACTAGCAAGTAAAATTAACAATAATTTCTTTTTATGGCATATTAGATGAATATTAAAGTATATTATTTAGATTTTCTTTAGTAATGAATATAATTTCTTCAAATTCACAAATAAATATATCTTTGAATTTTCAGTCAACCTATTATATTCCAAGGCAGAACAAGAAAAATCCCTCAGGAAAACTTTATGATCGCTACTTTAATATAAAGTACAAAGTTGCAGAATCAAAGAAATGTCGACGTCCTGATTCTGAAAATGCAAGCACAGAAAATAAAAATAATCAAGGTAAAAGTATTAATTATTATATTGTTATTGAGTTATTGTAACTGCAAATAACAAAAATATTCTTTTCATAAAGATATTGGTGTTACTTAACATTTATGTAAAGTATATGTGTATATTTGTATTTTACAGAAGATATTGATAATTTGATAATTTGGCTATCAAATAATAACGACGCATCACAGTGGAGCAAAATTTGTGAGTACTGGAGAAAAACATCAGAGTACCGTACTAAATCTTATCAAAATTGCAAGAGATGGTGGAAGAACATAACACTTTATATATTAAATTGTTTAAGGATACGCTTAAACCGAAGCATCATTTTTTAGTACATTATGCTCATGCCATTAAAATGAATGGCCCGTTAATAAACACCTGGTGTTTTAGATATGAAGCTTTGCATCAAGACCATAAAAAATATTGTAGAAATATGAATTCACGAATAAACACACCATACACTCTAGTTGTTAAGTCCAATTTAGAGTTCGCAAATTACCTTCTTAACAAATCTTTCTTCTGTGAAACATTTTCTTACAAAAATTATGATAAATTCAATTTGGACAAAAAACATTATTATCGTCATTTTAAAAATGAATTTGATTACCTCTCTTCATTTTTTGAGCTCCATGATTTCGAATTTAAAGGAACTGTTTTTAAAAAAGGTTTCATATTAACGCAAAGCAAATATTTCTACGGAATAAATAAAGTACAATTTCCGGAGGTTTTTGAGATAGTTGAAATTTTGCTGCATCCTTCAAAAAATAAAATCATTCTGTTATGCTTGCAATGGGAAGTTTTAGAATATTTGGATGATTTTAAATCATTCAAAATAGACAAATCATTACATTATGTAAAAAAGGATCCTGATGAATTTGATGGTCCTCCAATACATTTCTATAAGTTATGCACTGGGGAAAAAGTTATTCGCTTAAAAAAACGGTTTCGACTTTGTTAGACTGTCGATATGTTCTCTTACTTTTCAAGGTATATAATATTGTTTTTACAGAAATTCATAAAAAAAAAATAGTTTTAAAATCTACTGTGAATAAATATATAATAATATGTATATAGGCGAAAAAAATGTATATGTATGTGAAAATAATATAAATTTAATAATACATATTAAATAAAATAATAAATTTAAAATCAAAATAAAATAAACTGTTGTTTTTTATTTTAAAAGAAATGCCATTTTAAATTTAGAAGGCTGCAGGGTTAATTTAAAAAGTTGAATTTTTTAAATTGAGGTAGGAAATTTTTATTTTAAATTGAATTTTCTTGATTTAAGAAGTATTTTATTTTTAAAATAAAAAAGTACACTATTGTTTTGAATACAAAACTTTTGAATTCAACAATAACGTATTTTCATTTCAAAGATATAAGGTTGTCTTAACAAAAGAGTACAATGTTAATTCAAAAAGTACGATATTTCGATTTGAAGAAAAAAATTTTATTTTAACAATGTGTGACAAAAGCGAAACTTGTTAAACCAACTACTTCGCGCTTTCAATTTAACATTTTTAATGACAAATAAAAGGGTAACATTTTTAAATTAACATTGCAAAAAGTCTTAACAAAACAATAACTTTGAAACTGTTATAGTAAAAGTAAAAGTTCTTGAGCACGAAATAATAACTTTTATTCTTATTATTACCAATGAAAGTTCTTAAATTTACGGTGATATTTCTCTGGGTGTAGAGTATATAAAACATATTTATTTAAATCTTTATTACGCCAGATCCAGGTCAGATCATGGCAAAGAAAACGCAGCTAATAAAGTGAATAAAAAACTGAAATTCAATAATGTGAATTAAATACCTACGTTCAACTTACCTTACTCTGAATCTACTTATCTACATAATCTGACTTTTTAAAATGGTCACTACAGACAACATCATTCTAACTAGGATTTTTACCACTTTTTATGGCAACAATCCATTTTTTCTTCAATTTTTTTTCTCGCGGGAATTTATGCTATTTTCTGTTATCACCAGCTTTATGCTTTACATTGAGGTACACAACAATATAAAACCATTTTTTACTTTATTTTTCTTTAAATTAAATTTAGTTTCATAAAAATAATAAAAATATTTCAGCTTAATACAAAGCATTAAGACAAATTTTGTATTTAGAAAAAAGTATATTTTTATTTTTCTCTTGTCCCTTATATTTTAACATCTCGTGAATTATGTATATCATTTTTGTTTAATAATTAATAGCTATACGACACGGTATTAATTTCATGATTTAGATTAGATTAGATTAAAGAACCAGCCTAGAGGTGGGATGTTGTCCCCTTGTTACTGCGACCCGTTTGGATGTTTTGTAATTCCCTATTGCTGGTTTTGACCTAAAGTTTCAGGGCTTTGACAAAACCCAGTACTTTTTTAGGTGGTAGATGCCACACTTTATCCGGTGTTAGGTACATTTGGTCCATATGCTCAAGCCTCGGAATTATCGTAAAAATTTCATGATTAATTTCGTTATTAAAAAAAAAATAAAGAGCATGTTTTACGGAAAAAGCAAATAGAAAGAAAGAGAGATATGAACTTACAATTAATTCAGGAATAATACTGAAAATGTCAAAAAATAACTCTCCCAATTCTCCAAATTCCAATATCCTTCCATTAATCATGAAATTAATCATGAAATTTGAACATTAATATTATTTTTGTGTAGCCATCGTGTTTAGACATTTTTCATAGTTTAATATTATATTTAAACGAGTGTGATGTGTCTAATTATTTATTTCTAATTTTTTTCAGTGAGTGCAAAAAAAATGAATAGAATAGAAATAATAATCACGAACATTCATTTACTAAATTATATAATTGCCATTTACTTTAAACAGAGATACCGGTAACACAACTTTAAGAAAATGTCAGCTGATTTCGATAGTGTGTCTCTGTTTCTCAAATCTGTTGTCTCTCTCTTTAAGTACTTAAAATTTCCAATAGTATTAATACCGTGTCATAACAGCTTTACCAACATAATATGTATGTATCATTAAGTACCAAATATTATCGGTTACCAAACCTACTTTCCACTCAGAAAAGCTGCCAGTTCCAACAGATCCTGGTTGTTCAAGTAAAAATTTAATGACTGACTCGGAATGACCAGAATTACAAGCACAAAGTCAAGCAAGTTAAGATGATTTTATTGCTACTTATGAAGAACCACACTTGATAACTCAGGCTGAGCTAAGTCATTTAGTGAGAGATATGCACCTGCCTAAATCTAAAGCTGAACTACTTGGCTCACGACTTCAACAATGGAGATTACTTGCTCCCAACACAAAAGTCAGCATTTATCGTTCCTAAAGTGAAACATTTTCAAAATATTTCAAGAAAGAAAATGAATTTTGTTATTGTTACGACATTGATGGACTTTTTCGAGAAATGGAACAACCGTATAATCCAGAAGAATGGCGTTTATTTATTGATTCTTCAAAGATAAGTCTCAAAGCAGTTCTTTTACATAATGGTAACGAAAAACCTTCAATTCCAATAGCTCACGCAGTGAATACTAAAAAAACTTATGAAACAATGGTAACATTAATTGAACTTATTAAATACAAAGAACACAATTGGATTGTCTGCGGTGATTTGAAAGTAATTGGCTTAGTCTTGGGCCTGCAGAGCGGATATACAAAATATTGTTGCTTTTTGTGTTTGTGGGACTCAAAAGCTAAAGAAGACCATTATATAAAGAAAGATTGGCCAGTTAGAAATGAATATATTCCTGGTAAAATGAATATAAAGCATAAATGTCTCATCGACCCGAAAAAAGTTATTTTGCCGCCGCTGCACATAAAATTAGGGTTAGTAAAAAATTTTGCCAAAGCTTTAGACAAAACTAGTGCCGCCTTTCAACATTTATGCAGGGCTTTTCCTGGTCTTTCTGCACGGTTGAAAATTTTGGTGTAAAATTTATAAATAATGATATACATATAAATCCTTACTTTTTTCGTTTAGCCTTAATAAGATTTACATTTATAAAAGTTATAAAATAATCTTATATAAGTAATACATTTAAATTATAAATAAATAATAAAATTTTGCTATAGAATTTACACTGGCCATGTATAAACTTATACGTATACGAAAAAAATATAGAATTGATACGTGGATGTATAACTACATTTTAAACGATTTTTTTATAAATTGTATAGACAGTTTGTTATTGAATCAATAAGCAGAATCGTATAAATATAAGAATTTTATATGTATTATACGTTTATATTAAATAAATAAAACCAGAAAATTAATTTCAGAAATATTTATTTACAAAAAAAAACTTAAAGTAACTTATATTCAAGTATACAACTATAATACATTATATATACATACATACTTAGAAATTTATCTTAGATCTATTGTTTTTATAATTACATAAGTTCGATCCACAGATGACTTGCTAATTCCAACGCCTAAAATGTACAGCGATTTATTTTCTGAGTTCCTCAGATATTCCGAATTTGTAAGTCCAGACTGTATGTTTTTGTATACAGAAAAGAACATTTTCAAAATATAAAATATTTGAAAATAAATAAATAATTTAAAAATACCGGTTTAAATAGAAGAATCCTCCCTAATGCTACTTCGTCAGTCAAACGACTAAGTTTTTTGGAGGTGGAAGCAATCTAATTAAATTTATAAATGACAGGGTGCATCTAAAAATATAATTATGGATTAATTTTAAAGTATAGAATTTACAAAATATTCTAATTCTTTATCAAAGTGTATGTTTATTCACTTTCACTATTTGTCTCACCTGATTTTCGTATTCACACGTGAAAAAAACACCCAAAGACATTTTAAATAATTTAAAAAGCGAATTAATACACAACTTACGCACTTGAAATAAGATAAATTTTAAGGGAATAATTTTTTAGAAAAACTAGTAATCACTTTGTTTGTAGTCAACACACAGTATTTAACACACGACTTATAAACTTGGAATGATAATTTTTCCATCGATATGCGAACAAACATAATCATTAAAACGGTACTTATATAAATTCTATACAAAAAATAGTAAAGAAATAATAAACTCAACTTATTAAAAGTTGGCATTATACAAATTTGGTATAAAATTAATACGATATTCTATATAAAAACTAGCATTTAAAAAAAACTGAAATTCCTTTAAACCAAAAATGGTTTAAAAACTATATAAATAATTATATATAGCATGCCTCATAAGACATTTAGTATCAAATGTATAAAAAAATCGTATAGATTTAAAGATAATTATGTTTTTTATACTTTTTTTGGTATAAATCTCATATGTTCTTCATACAAGAGAAATCTATAATTTTAAATACTATAAAAATTATATGAACTTGGATATACATAAGCAATAAACCAAAAATACGATAGATAAATTTGTTATTTTACACCAAAATTTCCAACCGTGTGAGGCGAAAGTCAAAGAAGGGATATTTATAGGGCCTCAAATTTAAAAAATGTAAAAGGATGAGGAATTTGAGATTTTTCTTTCTAATATTGAAAAAGCCGCTTGGAAATCTTTAAGATTTGTCATCCGTGAGTTTTTAGATAATAAAAAAAATGCTAAATATAAACAATTAGTTGCTGATTTACTGCATAATTTTCAACGAATGAATGTGAACATGTCCCTGAAAATTCATTTTTTGCATTCCCATCTTGACTTCTTTCCTGAAAGCCTCGGAGACGTGAGCGACGAGCATCGCGAGCGTTTTCCTCAAGACTTAAAAAGTTTTGAAAAAAATTATCAAGGATATTGGGATGAAAACATGCTAGGTGACTACTGTTGGTCTATTGTAAGAGACACAGACATAAAAAAATATTTAAAAAAAGCTAAAACAGTTCATTTTTGATTTTTAACCTTATTTTTGCATTGTATTTTTGTATATTTTCTTAATAACTAAAAATAATAAATATTTTATAAATATGACGTGTAGGAATTTTTTCACTACAATAAATACTTGTATACAGGGTGATTCCGTTACGGTGTCCGACCGGGAAAGTACGGATAGGTCTCGGCGAGGGGAACAAAAAATCGTATTGGTGGGGGGGGGGGGGGCAATCAAAACGGTTTAGGAGTTAGAGGGGGTTAAAGATTTTTGGTACTTTTTTCATATTTTACCCTATAACTTTTTACAAGGGCACGCTAGGCTCACCAACTCTTCTACATAATTATGAAGGACTCCTGTGCCTTTTCATCAACATCTTACCTGCTGCTGTGTATCCGACCATTCAGAAGTTATAAGGCCTCAAAACCATAATTTTGTCATTTTTTCACAGATTTTTGGACTTTAACCCTGCTTTACTCAAAAAAGGCTTAAATTAACCCTCATTTTTTATTGCAGAAAATAAAGGCTCAATTAATTCTACATCGATTTGCTATCTTCATTTTTTTCGAAAAATGGATAATTTTTGAGATATTGAGGAAGACCTCTTAAAAAATCTGATAATATTGGTCTGAAATTCATTATATTATTGGACACGTGCTTTTATTACAGTGTAAATTGATAGCAAATCGATGTAGAATTAATTGAGCCTTTATTTTCTGCAATAAAAAATGAGGGTTAATTTAAGCCTTTTTTGAGTAAAGCAGGGTTAAAGTCCAAAAATCTGTGAAAAAATGACAAAATTATGGTTTTGAGGCCTTATAACTTCTGAATGGTCGGATACACAGCAGCAGGTAAGATGTTGATGAAAAGGCACAGGAGTCCTTCACAATTATGTAAAAGAGTTGGTGAGCCTAGCGTGCCCTTGTAAAAAGTTATAGGGTAAAATATGAAAAAAGTACCAAAAATCTTTAACCCCCTCTAACTCCTAAACCGTTGAGATTGCCCCCCCCCACCATTACGATTTTTTGTTCCCCTCGCCGAGACCTATCCGTAGTTTCCCGGTCGGACACCGTAACGGAATCACCCTGTATATCTTTTTTAAAAATGTATATTGAACATTTTTTCTAAGGTAAATTTTATAAACGGTGAGAAATTTTCTGCAAAATGCATGCTGTTACATGGAAAAAAATTAATTCGCCGTGAATTTATTTAAAAACTTGAAAAATTTATAAAAATTTTGCAAAAAAAAATATTCAAAAATTTTCAAATGAAACATAAAATATATATTTCATATTTGTATGTAATATTTGCGCATTCAAATGGAAAATAATCGAAAATAAAAGCAGTTTCATTTAAATACAATAAATAATTTTTAAAAAATTGTACGTATCCGCCATGTTTGGTAAAAATGCATCCATGAAAGTTGCTGATAAAGTTAATATTCCTACTTTGTGTCTTTAAAGTTTCTATATAAGCATTGTTTCTAATTTGTTCCCACAAATGTGCCTATGAAGGAATTGTTTCTACTTTGTGTCTTGAAAGTTTCTATATAGGCATTGTTTCTAATTTGTGCCTTAATGACCACGTGAACCACCGCTAAATGAAATAGCTGTTTCATAATGCTGGATTCTTTTAGATAAATTTAAATCACTAAAATTCATTTTTTTTTATAAATCGCAAAAAAAAAACTTTTATCACGATAAAATAACTCTAAGGCCCTGTTTGAAAACGTCAATTGACTATCATTCTACTTTGGCAGCACGTTTTTTATTGCAAGCTGCAATTGTCAAATGTATTAAAATGTCAATTCAGCATAATTGACAGTCATTTGATCGGCAGATTGGCAGTCTAAAATTTATACTTGCAGGTAGATCGGTTTTGTTATCTAAAATAATAATTGTGAGAAAAATGGAGATTGAGTAAGTAAATAAATAGGTTTTTTTTTATTTATCAAATAGTTTTTCTAAAATTATAATTTTTTACAGAGAAAATGAAAAAAGATGGAACAGATGGATAATCGTTTTAAAACGTCAAATTTCTGATAATGCAACTGGTAAGATTTATTGTCAAATGACAATCAATATTTTGACAATTATCTTTATTTTTGATAGTCAATTGATATTTTCAAACAGGGCCTAAAATGTCATTCGATCACGTCAACAAGAATAACGTAGACACATTTTAGTAACAATGTCTATATGGTCGCGAAAATATGTGACTATGTGGGTATTATTCCCACATCGAAACATTTCATATGAAGAAATATTCTTGGTAACACTTACGTTTTTTGTGACTTGCACAGTTCCTTCAGAGGCATCGACACATTCAAGGCATTAAATAAAGAAACAGTGACGTAACAATGCCTATATAGAAACATAATAAAGTAACATTAAAGAAACAATTCCTTAATGGAAACAATTCCTTCATGGGCACGAAATAACACACAATTACGTAGTTGTGAACAGTTTTGTGTCCATGAAGGAATTTAACTATGAACTACGTAACAGCGACGAAGTCATAAAGTCGTGGTGTCAAAGATTTGTGCCTAGACACATTCAGGTACATTGTGCTAGTTGGGAAAAGATATAGGTGTATATTGTTTAACATTCACAACAGCAGATCTCCCAGAACACATATATATATTGGCGACAACAAAATTAAAGTTAGACCATATATTCCTCCACCACTACGTTGCTACAATTGCTATAAATTTGGGCACTTCTCAAATGATTGCAAAAATGAAAAACTATGCAACAATTGCGGAGAAAAATTCCATACCAAAGAAGAAGAAAAATGTACAAAAGAAACAAAATGTATTAACTGTACAAAAAATCATGAAGCAATGGAAAAAACATGCCCAATTTTTATTAAAGAAAAAGAAATTTAAGAAATTAAAATTATAGAAAAGGTCGATATGAGAGAAGCAATAAGAAGATTTAAAACCCGTTTTGAAGATAATAATGAAACATACGCAACAATCACACAACAAAAAACAAACAACAAATTAAATAGCAACAATAATCCAACTAATAAACATGCAAATCTATATAACAACTCAAACAAACAAACCAACAGAAGTAGTAAAAAACAACGAACCAACTGCCTCCCACAGCAATGCAACACAACAGTTAAACATAATATAAGACATAATCTCCTCAGAAACAACAACAATACATACCGATCCAAATATTAAAGAAGCAAAATCACTATTCTACCAAGAACCATGACCAGAAGGCAAAGACAGACAATATTAAAACAAAATAATAAAGGCAGAAAAAAGAAAAAATCTGAAACTGAAAAGGAACAAACAACAGATTCTGAAATGACAATTGACTAATTAACATGAACATTATACAATGGAATTGCAACGGTTACAACAATCACCTTGAAGAAATAAAATTATAAGAAGATTTATTTTATGTTTACAAGAAACTAAATTTAATTATAATTTTATACCAATTTGTAAAAAATATAAAACCTACTGTAGAAATCTAAAAACAAATACAATATCACATGGGGGTGTAATGACACTCATTAAAAGTGAGTATGATTCAGAGCCTTTTGACCTAAAATCAAATCTTCAAGCTAGTGCCACTAAGATCTACTATCCTTTCAAATTTATTATTTGTAATATATATCTACCACAAAATGAAAATGTAACATATAAACAAATTGAAAATCTTATAGAACAATTTGACTCTCCTTTTATGTTAGTCGGCGATTTTAACTGCAACAACATGCTTTGGGGCCCTTCAACTACAGATAAAAGGGGTAAAATGATTAGAGATGAAAAAACCCATGAAAAAAACAATTTCGTTGGATTTTTTCATATTTTTCCGGATTTTTTCATAAAAATCCTGCTTTTTAAATGCTTTTTTCAAAAATGAAAAATACATTCACCCGTTGCTTTTTATCGGTTTTTTTCCAAAAAAGCGGAAAAAAACAGGAAAAAAACATTTGTTTTTTTCAAATTCATAGGAAATTTATATTACATTCATTTGAACGGGTTTTTTTTCAATTTTTTAAAGTAAGTAGGTAAATTTTAAATTCAATTCAACAAATATTTTAAAGGATAATATAAAAAATTTGTAGTAACACTTCATTCAACTTAAATGCATTTTTTAAAAATAAACAATGGTGTTATAAAATTCTACAAAATATTAATACCTACAGTCAGGTACAAATTTTTACCATATGTGAAGCAAAGAGAATTTTTAATGATTTGTTATGGAATTTGGGTATAAGGATTTGTTCTGTTATAAAAAAATATTTAAAAGACACTGAATATTAAATTATTTTTTATTTTTTATTATTTTTTTCACTTTTTACTGAATATAATATAAATTTCCTATGAATTTGAAAAAAACAAATGTTTTTTCCTGTTTTTTTCCGCTTTTTTGGAAAAAAACCGATAAAAAGCAACGGGTGAATGTATTTTTCATTTGTGAAAAAAGCATTTAAAAAGCAGCTTTTTACCAAAAAATCCGGAAAAATATGAAAAAAACGGAAAAAAACAATTTTGAAAAAATCGGCTTTTTGCTTTTTTCATCTCTAAAAATGATAGAAAAACTTATAGAAAACAACAACATATATGTTTTTCATATAAAACAATTTCAGCAATAGAACTAGCTATAACTTCTCCTTCTCTTAAAAATTACTTGAACTGGTATGTTGAAGATGACTTACATAGCAGCGACCACTTTCAAATTGTAATCTCTTTTCCACAATTTAATATTGAAAAAAGACCACAATGGATTATAAAGAAAGCAAATTGGCAAGAATTCCAAAATAATCTTGATTTCCCATCAACTCTCCCTTCATGCTACGAAGAACAAGAAAAAATTATAACAAACTCCATTTTAAAAGCAGCAAAAGCGTCAATCCTACATGCAATCCTATGCATTTTTTGAAAAAAATGAAGATAGCAAATCGATGTAGAATTAATTGAGCCTTTATTTTCTGCAATAAAAAATGAGGGTTAATTTAAGCCTTTTTTGAGTAAAGCAGGGTTAAAGTCCAAAAATCTGTGAAAAAATGACAAAATTATGGTTTTGAGGCCTTATAACTTCTGAATGGTCGGATACACAGCAGCAGGTAAGATGTTGATGAAAAGGCACAGGAGTCCTTCACAATTATGTAAAAGAGTTGGTGAGCCTAGCGTGCCCTTGTAAAAAGTTATAGGGTAAAATATGAAAAAAGTACCAAAAATCTTTAACCCCCTCTAACTCCTAAACCGTTGAGATTGCCCCCCCCCCACCAATACGATTTTTTGTTCCCCTCGCCGAGACCTATCCGTACTTTCTCGGTCGGACACCGTAACGGAATCACCCTGTATATATATAAAACTGAAATGTCCGTTCGTGTGTAGCCAATAGACTTGCGAACCTTTCGACGGATTTTGATGAAATTTTGTATGTGTGTTGCTTATATTGTGAGGAAGGTTTTAGGCATAGTGTGATTTATTTACGGTGGTTGGTGTTGTTCAAAATTCAAGAAATTTGGAAATACATGAATTTTTGTATTGAATGTTATTTAGAATATCGCATATACATTGAAAAAAAAAGTTGTTTAACGAAGCAGGTGTATAAATAAAAAATCAATTTAAAAATATTTATGTTTCACAATTGCAAAAATATTTATGTTGAGTGCCTTTTTTACGTTGTGTCAAACTGATTCATTTGCAAAAACATTGCTATATTCCGAAATACCACAATATTACACTTGGAATAAGTCTTCGAAGGTCATCCAAATGTGTTTTCAACAGATGCTTTAGGACGAATTTACACAATTCACCCCAACAATGCTGAATGTTTTTACTTGCGTTTGTTGTTGATTAACGTTCGTGGACCAATATCATTTCAAAACTTAAGAACGATTGATGGCCGATTGTCTACAACGTATCGTGAAGCATGTCAACGATTGCATTTACTTGAGGATGACACGGATTGGGATTTTACACTTGCCGACGCATCAATTTCAGCTCATCCGCATCAAATACGAACATTATTTTCAATAATAATATCAACATGTTTCCCATCAAATCCACTAGAATTGTGAATGAAATATCGAGATTACATGACAGATGATATTTTACATAGAATGCGTCGCACCACTTCAAATGTAGAATTACTTATCACAATGGACATGTATAATAAAGCATTGATTAATTATGATTGAAGACATGTGTTTAGCGATCGCAAATAAAGCATTAACACAATTAGGCATGATATCGCCAGATCGTCCAATGCACGACATATTTAATCAAGATTTCAAACATGAAAAACAATTTGATTGCAATGAATTGAGAACATTTGTACAAACAAATACTAAAAAATTGAATAATCAACAGAAACATGCCTACGATTCAATCATGCAAGTTGTTAACGACGAAAGTGGTGGAATATATTTTTTAGATGCACCTGGAGGCACTGGAAAAACATTTTTGATTTCGTTGATTTTAGCAGCCTTACGATCGCAAAATAAAATAGCATTGGCACTCGCTTCTACTGGAATTTCTGCCAATCTATTGGATGGCGGTCGAACAGCACACTCTGCACTAAAGCTGCCATTGAACATGCAGTTCGCCGAAAACCCTACATGCAATATCCCTAAGACATCTGGAATAGCAAAAGGATGAGTGTACTATAGCCCATAAGAAATCATTAGAAGCATTAGATAGAGCATTACAAGATCTACTTTAGATGGCTTCATAACACTACCAACCACTTTTTGTAGTAAAACACAATCAAAAGAAGAATTGATTCAAAGCGTGTTCCCAAATATAGCACAGCAACACAAACATATTTGGTTGAGCGAACGAGCAATATTGGCAGCAAAAAACAAAGATGACAATGATCTTGACACGGCTATTCAAAATGACATAACAGGTAGATTAGTTACATACAAGTCAGTAGACACTGCTATGAATCAAGATGACGTAGTGAATTATCCCACCGAATTTTTGAATTCACTTGATTTGCCAGGAATGCCACCACATAATCTACAATTAAAAGTTGGAGCACCAATTATTATGCTTCGCAATATAAATCAACCACGACTTTGTAATGGCACAAGACTTGCAGTGAAAAAGCTAATGAAAAACGTCATCGAAGCAACTGTTTTGAAAGGAAAATACAAAGGCGAAGACGTTTTGATTCCCCGAATTCCAATGATTCCATCCAAATTGCCATTTGATTTTAAACGACTTCAATTTCCTGTTCGTCTTGCTTTTGCGATCACCATCAATAAGGCACAAGGCCAGTCTTTGGAAGTCTGCGGTATAAATTTGGAATTTCCATGCTTTTCACATGGACAGCTCTATGTTGCATGCTCACGAGTAGGCAAACCATCGGCATTATTTTTTTACACCATAGCATATAGAATAATAGCAGACAAAGTATGAATATCCAACTAAAGTAAAGCAGGAGGTATATCTACAAGTAGGTAGGATTGGGGGATTTTGGCACCACCACCGAGTGTGTAAAAGAATGTGTTGTTGTTTTGTTGTTGTTTGAGATGAAGAAAAAATGAAAAAAATCATTGAGCCACAGGGAATCTTAATATATATGGTGATTATGTTGTGTCTATATATGTAGGTATGACGAATTTTAGTTCGTATGTTATTAGAAGAAAAAAAAAAAAGATTGTGAAATAGTTTTGATTAGATTCGAACCCGCAATTAAAAATGGAAAAATTTGTATGTATAAGATTTTTATTCATTTGTGTGATAAGAAAAAAAAAGATTGTGAAATGGTTGTGATGAGATTCGAACTCGCAAATAAAAATGGAAAAAATTTTTATGTATAAGATTTTTATTCATTTGTGTGATAAGAAGAAAAAAAAGATTGTGAAATAGTTGTGATGTTGATGAGATTCGAACCCGGGCCCTGACGTGATAATTCAAGAAAAAAAAAAGTTTAAATTTTGCAACTTTTATAAAAAGAAATTCTGGTTCGGTCTTTCTAATTGAATTTTTTGCACATATGATACATGTAAGCAATTTTTGTAAACATTGTCACCATGTGTGGTTAAATAACAAAGAACTATTGTTTTTCGATTTTAAAAAATATAGAGAAAAAAAAATCTTATTAATAAAAAAAAAAAAAAAAAAAAAAAAAAAAAAAAAAAAAAAAAAAAAAAACTTCACATTCCTATGATAGTTTAAACAAAAAATAGTTGAATATAATAAAAAAAAAATCTGTTGATAAAGAGAAGAAAAAACTTGCAAATTAGCCGGTAGGTTTATTTTTCGGTACTTAGCTCATCTTTTTGTTCATGTGCTGCTTTTAATTTTATTGTATTCTTTTGAACTTTACAGACTAGAAAAAAAATCGGAGTGAAAAAAAATGGTGAAAGTAAAAACCGTGAAAGTTAATTCTAAAAATAAAGTAGAAAAAAAGTCGAGCACCAATATTCTCAAAATTTTGAATTGTAGCACATTTAAGCCTATGCTATCTATTTCCAATATGGAAATGTGCAAAAAATATAAAATTTAAAGTGGTAAGAAGGTGCAGACAAAATATGGTGAAAGAATATTGTAAATCTAAACGACTACGCACTATTTTTACCTGCAACATATGTCAACGTTTTCAATGAAAACATATTAACAGAAATTTTGAAGGAGAAAAATTATTATGTTTTGCGAAAAAGTGACGATCGTGACAGATGATGAAGAACCAACTGCCGGCACCAGCACATCAGGTTGAATTTTTTTTTTATAATAATAAAATTATAATTTTTTTTGTAAAATGTAGAAAAAAAAAATATAAAAAAAGCAGTTAATAAATAACTATTTTTATTTCAATGAATATTGAATTTATGTGTTTATTTATGTGTACATTTTTATTTTAAAATTTTCGCTGTTTTGCGGTTTTGTCTACTCAGAGGTCTCAAACTTTTATCAGTTGTTTTTCAAATTTTAAAGTTGTACTCATTTAAATTGCTTCTGTTTTATTTCATCGTTGGTCAAGTAATCATCGATCTCGAAAATTTATTCTACTTTTCAGATTTATTAATTATTTTTTTGAAAACATATAAAAGATAAGTATATAAATATATATGTACTATATATTTATATAGGTGAAATATAATATATATTATAAATTTTTTTCTGAAAAAAAATGTTCAAGTGCGAAGTTTGTAATAAAAATTTTTCGAGGAAAGACTCTCGTTCGCGACATATTAAAAATTGTCATTCACACTCATCAGAAAGTACTTCTGATTCAGTAAATAAAAAATTAAAACAAAATGAAAAAAGTAATAAAAAAAAAAGTGCAGTGTAAAATATGTGATGTGGAATTAGACTCTAATAAATATTCTGGACATTTAAGAAGTAATGAACATAAAAATAAATTATATGAAAATGTTGGTGAAAATATTGAAAAAATAACATCACCTTTCCAATCTAGAATTATTAGTTTCCGAGTGAAAGCTTTAGAGAAACAGCCTAACTTGGAAAATTTTTTTAATAAAATAAAAGTAAACATCATAAATTTAATTAACATTCAACTTAAATCTTTAATTGCTTTAAAATTGAATATAGAACTTTTTGCTTTATATATAAAGAAAAAAAATGAGAACGAATTTCTAAGTGACATTAAATCATTCAATACAAAAAATGTAATAATAACCTGTGGCACAAATAATATAATAATACAGATGGGTATTGTAAATGAACTGAAATGTTATTCAGTGGTAATAAAGAAGAAGAACAAACCATTTTTATGTTTGCGTCTTAACTATAGTTTTTTTAAAAACTTAAAACAACAACAACATTACCGAACTTTGAGTTTTTTTTATTTATGTTTCCACTTTTCATTTCATCATGATTTTTTGATTTTTTCCATTTCTAACTTGTAGCTGACATTTACCTTGTTTATGCACAAAGATTAAAACGTATTAACTCTAAAACGTTTTAAGCATCGTTTTGAGATAATACATTTTAATTAGTGTTTATACGTAATACAACATTTCGTTCTCACTCAAAACGTTAACCATCTGCGTGTGTAGTGTAATAACAATTACTTAAAACGAATAAAATGTATATGCACACTTTAAATGCGCATTGAAATTTGGTTTATGCAATATGCATCCGTATTTAGTCAAGACGGAGTGAGTTAATGCGAATTAATGTGTCGCATAAACAAGGTAATTGTTTATGATTTGTTATAAACATAGGTTTAGAAAGTGGGGCATCCAATTATCAAAAAAGCGAATACAGTAGAATCTCGATAATTTTACTACCTGATAATTTCCTATATTTACAGCGAAAGAAATTTTGCTTACTCTATAATTTCAACAGCCATAATTTATACATGAATTTACACATAAAATACATATTTGAACATGTTAAATCGCAAAAAATCTAAATTTGATTTGATTTGTGAAAGGCTTTATTTTTGATTTTTTTGTTGTGTTAATTAAAAATTGAGAAATAAATAAACTAATCTTTTTTTAATTGCATGTGTGCGTTTTACTTCCATACATACATACATATTTAGTTTAAATTTTGTATTCAATAATTTCTACTATCCCGTAATTTCAACGAGGGTAGTTTTAATTAGATAAAATTATCGAGATTCTACTGTACATAAATCTAAAATACCTAATTCTTTAAACCATACAATGTCGGTTGAACTGAACAGTTACTTGTGCGTCAGCAAAAGTAAAATACAATATTTATGTACACAATATACCTATGTACATACAATAATAATGTCTTTTATTTGCTTGTCACATATTTTTGTTGTTGTCGGTTAACAATTATTGTACCTAAAGGAAAAGGAAACAAAAAACTGAAAACTTTGTCAGTTTATTTTATTATATAACATCATGATAGGTTTATGTCTTTGCTAATCATATCACATTTGTCAGTTGATCGTTGTCAGTTAACCAAAATTCATATGCAACATTTTGTACAACAGTTTTTATATATCTGTATTATTATATTGTTTGTGCCTGTGATAGTGATCTTAATAAAATTTATGATGACTTCAAAGAAAAGATTTTGAATAAATCGGAAGAATTTCAAGAAAGATGGGATTCAGGATGGGCGTTGCAATAGCCATTATATTTAGAAATTAATTTTAATAAATATAATCCCTTGAAAGGTTCGTCATTCATTGAATTACCGAAAAAAGTTGCTTCTAAAAAAGGGGTAATAAATATTCAAAATGTTGATGAGATGTGTTTTGCTTGGGCGGTTGTAGCAGCTTTACACCCAGCAAAATCCAACCCACAAAGAACATCCTCATATCCTCATTACAAAGAAGTGTTAAATATAGATGGTATAAATTTTCCAGTTAAGTTTTGTGATATAAGTTTATTTGAAAAAATGAATAACATAAGTATAAATGTTTACGGCATTGAAAATGATGTTCTTATCGGACCATTATACTATACAAATCAAAAAAAACATACGCACATTAATCTATTATATATAGAAGATGAATTAAAAAATCATTATTGTTTAATAAAAAATTTGAATAGGTTAGTTAGTTCTTCAATAAGTAAACATAAAGAGACAAAGTGGATTTGCGATGGTTGCCTTTTATATTTTAGAAGTCAAATCCAGTTGAGACAACATATGAGTAATGATTGTAATAAAAAAAAAAACTATTTTACCAAATGAATCGGAAAATATATTGAAATTCAAAAATTTTAATAAACAATTAAAAGTTCCTTTTATTATTTATGCTGATTTTGAAAGTGTTTTAGAACCAATTGCTTCATGTTCACCACGCAATGAAACTTCTTTTACATAAGAAATTCATCATCATGAACCATTTAGTTTTGCTTTTTATATAAAATGTGATTTCAATCCAACTTTAAATAAATTTGAACTATATAGAGGAACAAATTGTGTAGAATATTTTTTAGAAAGATTAAAATGTGAGGCCAAAAAAATTCATAGTATATTAAATAAAATAGTTCCTTTAAAAACATTAAATAATTTTGAAAAAAATGTTTATGAAACAGACACTATTTGTCATATATGTAAAAAAAATCTGAATGGTGATAAAGTATATGACCATGATCATTTTACGGGAAAATTTCGTGGAGCTGCTCATTTAAATTGTAATTTAAAATATCAAAAACTGAAATTTATTCCTGTTGTATTTCATAATTTAACAGGGTATGATTCACACTTTATAATAAAATCTCCCGCAAAAGAAAATATTAAAGTTATTGCAAATAGTATGGAAAAATATATTTCTTTTACCAGGTATATTCCAGTTGATGAAGAAAATGAAATCGTGATGCGATTTATTGATTCTGCTCGATTTCTACAAGCCAGTCTTGAAAGTTTAGTTAATAACTTAGAAGATGGAGATATGAAGGGTTTGAAAGAATTTTTTACCTCTGAACATCATTTTCAACTACTTCGTCAAAAGGGTATATTTCCATATGAATATGTAAATAATATAAACCGTTTACAAGAAACATGTCTACCTCCTAAATCTAAATTTTTTAGTATACTTAATTCTAAAGAAATTGATGACATTGATTATTTACGTGCACAGAAAATTTGGGTTGAATTTAATATTAAAAATTTAGGAGAATATAGCGACTTGTATTTGAAGACTGATGTTATTCTTCTACTTATGTGATGTTTTTGAAAAATTTCGTGATTCATGTATCGCAACATATGATCTTGATCCTGCCCAATACTTTACCTTACCTGGTTTAAGTTGGGATGCGATGTTGAAGAAGACAGATGTAGAATTAGAACTTCTTACAGATATAGACATGTTTTATTTTGTGAAAAAAAATATAAGAGGAGGATAATGTCAGTGTGCTAAAAAGTACTCAATGGCGAACAATAAATACATGAAAAATTATGATGACTGTAAAGAATCAAAGTATTTAATATATCTAGATGCTAACAACTTATATGGGTGGGCGATGTCACAGTATCTGCCACAGAAAAATTTTAGATGGCTTGATAGTGTTGAAATAAATAATTTGAAAGTGGAGCAAATTGATGATTGTAGTTGCAAAGGATATATTTTAGAAGTTGATTTGGAGTATCCTAAAAATTTGCATGATTATCATAACGAACTTCCATTTTGTGTAGAAAACGCTATTCCTCCATGTGCAGACTCTAAATGTATAAAATTATTAGCAAATTTAAATGATAAAAAGAAGTACGTAATACATTACAGAAATCTGAAACAGTGTTTAAAATATGGTCTCAAATTGAAAAGTATACATCGTGTTTTAGAATTTGAGCAGAGTCAATTTCTAAAACCCTATATTGACCTAAATAATAATTTACGTACTCAAGCAAAACATAAATTTGATAAAAATATGTACAAATTAATGAATAATAGCATTTCTGGTAAAGCCATGGAGAATGTCGATAAACGTATTGATGTGAAAATTGTTGGTAAATGGGTGGATGAAGGTAAAAAATTGTCAGCTGAAAATCTTATAAAAATGCCAAATTTTCATAGTCGGAAAATAATAAATGAGAATTTAGTCGTTATACGAATGAACCTATTTATATAGGTTTCAGTATTTTGGAAATATCTAAAATTCTTATGTTTGATTTTCATTATGATTATATCAAAAATTTATATGATAATAAAGCACAATTACTGTACATGGATACAGATTCTTTCATTTATGAGATCAAAACTCCAGATTTTTATGAAGATATGAAAAAGAATTTACATAAATTTGATACTAGTGATTATAGTATTAATAATATTTTTGGTTTACCACGTATGTATTAATAAAAAAGTGTTGGGTTAATTCAAAGATGAATGCTGTGGTGAAATGTGGTGTAAAAGCTAAAACGTACTGCTTTATCACAGTGAATGACATTATAAAAAAATCAAAGGTATTAGGAAAAATGTTGTAGAAAATGATATAACTGCAGAAGATTTTAGTCGATGTATCAATGATAGTTCTCTACAGATAAGAAAAAACATGTTTGTGATTAGGAGTAACAAACATAATGTGTATACTGGAAAAATAAATAAAGTTGCACTTGAAAGTAATGATGATAAAAGATTTGTTCTCCCTTATCGAAATTTTGAGACAATAGCATGGGGTCATCAAGCAATAGATGAATATTATTTTTTGTAATATAATATAACATAACATAAATATAACACATTCATTGTTTAAGCTCATAAATGTTAAATATTATAGTAGTATGTATATGTTAATATAAATATTTACTTATTTCGTAACCCAATTTATATTAGATTCTATTTATTTAATTAGAAATTATTTTATAAGAAAACAAATTGTAAAAAAAATTATAAGTATTATAAATGTATGTACATATACATAAGTATGTATATATTATACTCGTATAAGCAATTGTTGTAAAAAATTTTTTATATTTTAATATCTTACTCACAAAATAATAAAAAAAAAATATACAAACATATTAAAAAAAAAAGTCTCACTTTTTTACAACTTTTTTTTTAAAAAAATTATGGTTTGCCTTTCTTATTGAATTTTGCACATACGAGTATAAGAAATTTTTGTAAACATTTTTTTGTATTTTTAATATCTTATTTAGAAAATAATAAATAAAGAAATTTATGATTAAATAACAAAGAACAATTGTTTTTCAATTAAATAAAAATATAGAAAAAAAATCACATAACGGCCAAAAAATCTTTACACTGGCACTGTTAGTTTAAACTTTTTTTTTTTTGTTTTTTTCTGTTCTAGAAAATTACAATTTCCTTCAAGTATATATAAAAACTTTATCATTCACTCTATTAAAAATTTCGTGGGTATGTGTCAGTTGATTATTATTTTTATTCAAAATTGTATATAGTGAGCAGAAGTCGATTCATTTCATAGAAATATTTTCTTCTTTTTTCAATTTTGCTTTGTGGATTATTCAATAAAATTTTTTTAAAAAGTGAAAAAGGTAAATTGTTTTCTTTTGTAATTTTTTTAGTTATGTTGTTTAAAAATAATAATACCAATAATTTCTTCATTAACAGAAAAAAAAGTAGAAAATGAATGAGAAAAATTCTAAAGAGTTGAAACTTTTCAACCACCCAAATTGGAACATTTAGCTCTCGCAGAATGGTTTAATTCAAGAAAACATTTCAATTTTAAGCAATATCAAATGCTTAAAAACCGCTTTCAATTAAATTTGTATAAATTCGACACAGATGATTATGACAGTGGCATAAACTTGGACCAAGTTTTAAAAAAAGTAAATATGTGGTTGGGTAAAAAAGAGATAAAGATATTCCAAAGGGAATTTCCAGGTCGTAATATCACCAGTTAAGAAATTTTAAGTATTAAAGCAGCCAACCCAGAATATCATATTAAAGGGATAAAATAAGCTTACGCAAGAGTAAAGCCGAGAAATTAGTAGTTTAAAAAAAGTTAATTTATTTTAATAAATTGCTATTGCTTACAATAAGTGAATGAAAATATGTATACATAATTTCTTATTATTACACAAAATTATCTTCTTTTAAGTTTTAATAAATTGTTGTTGCTTACATTAATTGAATGAAATACACATAATTTTTTATTATAATACAAAATTATCTTCTTTTAAATTATTTTCAATAAAATTTCTAAACGAAAAAACATTTTGAAGAGCACAATGTCCGTGATGAATAGTCGACGGATATTGACTACGTAATGTTTTTAAGTTAGGGCAGTCAAGATCGTCCAGATCATGTAGCTCATTTTCATATCCAATAAAACTACTCAACCACATTTTTTTCTCAAAACCTTTAACATATATAATAACTTCTCTTAAGTTGGACATTAAAAACTGTTTCACACTTTTGTAACTTATACAACCTTCACCCCATTCGAAACCGTGATAATTCTTATACAACCACAGTAAATCTTCAATTTTATATGGAGGTTTAATAATGAAATTTTGAAATTCATGTTTGTTGTACGAAACTGCCATTTTCTTCACTATAAAATCATTTTGAAGTCCTCTGAATCCTTGCACATCTATAATAACTGACATTTTTTTCTGATCCATTATTTCCCCTTTTTACTAATCTGGTTTGTTGATGAGAAGTTATTATGTGAGAGAAAAAAAACTTGTGGTAATATTTTTAAATGCAAACTCAGTTAAATAATTATTACTTAAATCACTTTTAAAATTTAAACTTTAAACTAAATTTGAACTTTATATGAATATGAGAATATATATTTATAAGAAAGACGACTTGAACTTGGCACGATAAAAACTCAACTAGATACTATCTATTTTGTTAACTTCTACATTACAACTCAAAAATTTCCTGAAATGACCAAAAGTCACGTAGACCGTGTAATATGATACAGGATAACAAAATATGAAATTTATTTATGATTGCATTTACAAGTGAAATGATTATAAAAAAGGAGATTAATAAAGAAATAGAATTTATTGGTTTATATTTAGTACGTGATAAATGAAATGGGTAAAGGCAAAGTAAAGTGCTTGCATAAACAAGTTGAATGCGTGCTTGACAAGATTTATATATGCATGTGGTTGATATTAAGAGTGTAAAATTTCTCTTCATTTTTTTCTTCATATTAAACTGAACCGATATCAAAAAAAAATATATTTTTATATCAATTTTCGAACTTCATTCGTAAGTGGATTGTACTCCACAATTCTGTCATGTAGTAATAAGCAAAATGCAGTTGTTTTATCAGGGAAATTATTTGATGCTTTAAATTCTATTTTAACATCAACAGGTCCTGTTTTAATAGCTTCGTTTTGATGTGAACAATCAATTACGAATATTGTCGCTAAACTTTTAAACTCTCCCCACTTTAATAAAGGTTGAGGCTGTTGACCGTAGTACGATTGTTGAAATTTTATATACATATCATACAGTAAAGCATATCGATCACGATCAAATTTAATATTTAGATTATCATAAGGATCAGTTTCAGAATTTAAATGTACTTTAATATCACTCAAATCGCAATGATCAAAATGTAGTTGCATCTTTTTCTTTAATATTATTTTTATCTGTTTGTAGAGCAAAAATAATAGATATATCGAGGTTTTTCAAGTTGTGATGAAGTTTTCACTGTCCATACATGATGACAAGATGCGGTCGGTAATATAGGATATTCATACATATCCCAACTTCTAAAGCTCATTTTTATTGAAGTTCCACTATTAACAAATTTAAGTAAATTAAGGCGTTCAGCATCAGATACATTTATGTGTGGTATACGCCATAATAATTTATGAATATTGATTTTATAATCTTTTGAAGTATAAACTGCGTTATTATCTGATCTAGCACGAATCAAAATTAAATCGTGTCGTGAATTTACAATAATGTTTTTATAATCTTCAACGAATCCTAGTAGTAATTTTAATGGTATACAAAAATTGAAAAAGCCATCAGAAACTTTTATGGGACTATTTGGTGACCATCCTGCATTGTAAAACATTCTGCTTTCAATATCGGTGAGAGAAATATAATTTTTTAATGTGGTTGTGATTTGTGAAACCGACATTTCTCACACGATCCATTTCAACACCATTTAACTCATACCGAACTTCATCAAATAGAAATGACATGCAATTATTATTGAGAATTGCATCATCGCTTTCTAATTTTTTCTGATCAGGGGCAGTCATCTCTTCTTCAATATATATAGAACTTTCGCTGGGTAATAAATATAAGTCCTGATGTTGTACTGATATTCGAATTTCATCACTATTTTGATATGATGTTGAAAACGGCACATAATTATGATATTCTTTTTTCACAATACTTTCATCAAATACAGGTTGGGTTGTAATATTCAATATAGGTACATATTATTCATTTTTTCTTAAGTTTGAATCCTAGTGATGTTAAATAAATTTTGTTTAACTCTGTTAATGAACCTTTTAAAGGTTTACTAAAAACATGTGGTGATGGATTGTATGTTAATTGTGTACTACTAAAACCTTTTGCACTACTCTGATTATATACCAGCATATTATTATAATGACTTTAAATGAAGACGTATAGTTATTGTTTCACCTCTAAAATTTATTATATCACCGTCTTGATCGAGAATTTTTAATTCTATAGAACTTATTCGTCTGGTGTTTATTGGTAAATAAATAACATTTTTCGGTACTTCTATTATTTTATATTCTTCTATTTATTTTTGCACAATTTGATTATTTATATATGAGCCTGTGATGAGATTACACTCTATACGTATGACATTTACTTTAATTGTATTTACAGGTAGCGTAGATGTATGTGTCTTATTTGCTTTTATTGCAACTTCTTTAAAGCCTAAGAGTTTACCGACAGATTGCTTTCGGTTAAAGTAAATTTCTTCATGACTTTTAATTTCTGTCTTTAGTGTGTTGTTGTTCGCTCTAATTTTGAGTACATAGTTTTTTTTTCTTTTCTCCAATTCATTTTGCAAGTAAGATGTGATATCATTAACCTCATAAGATCCCATAGGAATTTCAATTTCTTCATTTCCAATATGAAATAAATTATTAGTACTATCAATATTCGGAATTGAATTATATATCTGAAAATCGACTAGCCCGCATACGTAATCATCTGATAACTCTAAAGGTGGGAAGTATCTATGTTGCGTTTAATATAGATGAATTTCCACTTAAAGTTAACGTTATTGACATGATGAAAGATAAAAATTAAATAAACTAAACAATATTATTCTTTCCTTTTTTATTTATACTTTATTATTTTTCATATAACTTCACACAATCATAAAAAAATCTTAAACATAAATGACCGCATATAACTGAATCAAAATTTTGATGACGATTATAATTGTACCTTATATTACTACCTAAATAATTTACAACTTCTTTCGGAGGCTGCAAATTTCCAAAACTATCAAAATATTCAATATGATCATTATTTTTGCAATATGCTACCCAGTGAGTGCCCGGACCTGATGAACTATCTAAATTTATAACTCCACATTCTTTACGTCTAGGAAATTGTGGTAGTTCATCGCACATAAATACGCCTCTAAAATGTTGAATAAATTTAGCACATTTAATTATATCAATTTCACTTAAAGCTCTATTGGGTAGCCTTTTTAGAAGTTTTTTGACTTTTGAGTTAAATATAGGCCTAATCCTCTTTTGTATGGCTTCAAATGAAGACCTTTTTCGATTGTAATACCATCATTTTATTTGTTATGTTTTCTGTTTTCAGCTAGCTTCTCCTTAGCTTCTTTTGCTTCTCTTATAACACTAGCCACTTTTGCTGCACCACCTACCAACGATCCAATTGCTGATAGAACAGCAAATATATGTAGAAGAGGTATAATACCTCCAATTTTAGGTAGTGGTATTACTGTTGGTACTTCAACTAAGGATTTTTTCCCTTTAATAACATTTTTTGCTGCTTTTAACGCTAAGTTAACAGCGCTTTGTATATCTTCAGGTTTCTTTTTATTTAGAATAGATCTAACGTTTCGGAGTGTTTTTTTGAATAATTGTTTTCCAACTTGTTTTTTGCATTGTCCTTTTTTAGTTTTTCTTCTCTTGAGACCCATCCCGAATTTTACTTTAGCTTTCATAGCATTTGTAACCAACCATGCATTTGTTCGCTCACCTAAGCTCGAGTTTGTAGATGTAGCTCTTTCCCAAACTTTTCCAGCCAAAATTTTATCAGCTATATGTCTGTTATCTGAATCTTTATACTTAGAATATGCTATATCATGTTCTTTACATTCTTCATCAAGTGAATTAATACCGCTATCAGCTCTAGCTTATCGTTCATTTAATTTTGTGCCAGGGCCGCAAAAATTATAACCAGGCAAATGTAGTTCAAATGGTAGTTTGTTGATTGCTGAATTTATTAAACCTTTTCCTCTATGGGTTGGAAAACAACTGGTTTTTTTGTTTCTGTGATCGATCATTTTATATACATGCGAGTATATATACATTTCATCTCGAAATCTTTAATAAAAATGAGTATAGTATAGTATAAAACGTTATATTTAAACTCAATTGGATTTAGTATGTAAAATAAAACTAATAAAACAGCATCAAACATTACAAGTTAGAAATGCTGACCTTGAAAGTGATTCGAAGAAAGTAATAAAACATAGTAAATTATTACCAAATAATATAAGAGCGATTATTGTAGGTCCTTCAAATTGTGGTAAAACTAATGTGATGATAGCTTTAATTGAACACCCAAATGGTTTAAAATTTGAAAACATTTATTTATATTCGAAATCGCTATATCAACCAAAATACGAATATTTAAAAAGTGTTATTTCACCCATTAAAGGTTTAGGCTACTATACATTTTCAGATAATAATGACGTAATAGCGCCTGAAGAAGCTAAAAAAAATTCGATATTTATATTTGATGATGTTGCATGTGAAAAACAAAATAATATGAGATCATATTTTTGTATGGGAAGACATAAAGATATTGACAGTTTTTATTTATGTCAAACGTATACACACATACCTAAGCATTTAATAAGAGATAATACAAATTTCATAATATTATTTAAACAAGATGATATGAATTTAAAACATATATATGATGATCATGTTAATACAGATATGTCTTTTGACAAATTTCGAAATATGTATGTGTGCAGAATGTTGGCATGAGAACTTTGGATTTCTTGTAATTAGTAAGGATTGTGCAATGGATAATGGGCGTTACAGAAAAGGGTTTGATATATTTATAAAGTTATAAATATAAATACTGGAAGTAGTATTCGTTCATTTTAGTTATTTCCACGCTGTTTGCAAGTTGTTTGCAAGTTGTTTGTAAGGTAGTTATTGTTGTTAACAAACGTACACACATACACACACAGCCACACACACAATGGAATCTAAATTATTAAAAAATATAATAAAGTCAACGAGCGACATACGGAAAAAATATAAGGCAATAAAAACTGGAAAAATTGAAAAAGAAATATTGCTTGAAGAGACTTTTAAGCCTATTAGTAAGCCACCACAAGAATTCAAAGAAAGGGAAAATGGAAAAGAGATCAAAACAAATAAAATCTGAAGTGAAAAAAGAGGTTTCATCAATTCATCAATTTTTAAAACCTGAAAACATCACTGATTCATTTTATCCGCATAGTACAAATACTTTATTTGAAACGCCTGTAAAAACTGATTTTCAAAGTACTCCTATAATAAAGTTTGGAAGATTTAAAGATGAAAATATTAATCAAAATGCTGAAGAATCTTTATATAGAAACAAAGCTTTATTTGATTATTATAGAGGAGAACATATTAACAATAGCCAAAGTGTAGAAAAGACATTTGGTGAATCTAGAGATGGGAATATTAATCAGAGTGCTGAAGAATCTTTACATAGAAACAAAGCTATAGTTGATTATTACACAAGTGAATATAATAACAATAGTCGAAATATAGACAAGGCTTTATTGGTCCGAAATATAATGATAGTATCAATGCATTTGAGTTAGGTCGTCATAAAATAAAATTCGAGCAAGATACAATAAATGTTGAAGAAAATAAATATCCTGCCACTAAGGGCTTATATGAATTAATTTTCATGAAAGCTCCTACTACTTACTCTGCAGTCGATTTTGAAAATTATAAAGACATTCTACATAAAACGAATGCTTACAGATTGGTTGCTACAGATAACAATAGCAGAGTTAAAGGTCATGGTGGTGAGAAATATAAAAAAATCATAAGTAAAATAATACATGAAGTAAAAACAGGAAAAGGTCTTATGCTAGTGAATAATCAAAAGCCTAACTATATTTACTGGGATGATCCAAATGAATTAGTTGAAAGATTGCAGTTACTCATTGCATCACAACAGGCTGGTCATAGTAATCATGATAATGAAATAATATCAATTATTGAAGAACTAAGAAAAGCTGATATTATCATTTAAACACTATACATATATAAGTTCAATCATAGCATTCAAATAATGAGAGTCGATAAGTTTGGATGGTTTTTAAATCATAAATTCCATCATACTGTGAATGGAAGAGGAGCTCCAGATCAGTCGGGAGTGGGTTTCAAATTAACAGCTGATGGAAATTTCGATTTGGAATATAAACGCTTACAAAAAATTGGTGAACCAATCAGCAGCTTCGATGCGGTCACAAAACACTTTATTGAAAACGCATTAACAACATTAAAATCAGATATTTTAAATAAAATTAACAAAAATGAAAATATATTTATAAATCAATTTAAAATTTTTCATGAAAAAATTAATAAATTCATAAATAATTCTATATTAGACATAGATTTAAAAATTCAACAATTAGAAGTACTTATAAATAATTACAACACACATTTTAAAAAATTTGAATCTTCTACAAACCAAAAAATACAAAAAATTCATTTTGTGTTAGAAAAATATAAACCAACCTTTGAAAAAATTTCACAAATTCTCCAAGATTACACATACATAGAGATGACAGATGAAGGTGAACGTACAATTAAAATTAATGTGAAAATACCAGATAAAAATATAACATAAAATAAAAAATATAAATTAAAATAAAAAATTCCATCTTTAAAGTATAACCTAAAATGTGTAGGCGTCAATTAGTTGAAGAACTGCATAAGCCTGCGAGAAAAAATTTTAGGAGGAGAAGGGTTATAATTTAAGGTATTGATGATTTATGGCAAATTGATTTAGTTGAAATGGGGTCATATTCTACCAATAACAAAGAATATCGATTTTTACTAACTATAATTGACACATTTTCTAAATTCGCTTGGATAGTACCGCTAAAAACGAAAAATGGACCTGATGTGACTAAAGCAATGAAGAGCATATTTCTTTCATCAAAAAGGATACCACAAAATTTACAAAGCGATCTCGGAAAAGAATTCTACAACACCCATTTTCAAAAATTAGTGAAAAACTATCAAATAAATCATTATTCTACATATAGTATACTCGTACTTAAAGCTTCAATTGTTGAACGTTTTAATCGTACTTTAAAAAGTATGATGTGGAAGGAATTTAGTGTGAATGGATCATATAAATGGATAGATAATATATATGATCTAGTTTACAAATACAACAACACAAAGCATCGCACAATCAAGATGCGACCTAGTGATGTAAATTCATCCAATGAAATTTTTTTATTAAAAACAGCATATAATAATATAAAAATATTTGATCAACGAAAATATAAAGTTGGAGATTTTGTACGTATCAGTAAAAATAAACATGAGTTTGAAAAAGGCTATACTCCAAATTGGACAACAGAAATTTTCAAAATTCAAGCTGTAAATAATACTAACCCTGTAACATATTTATTAGAAGATTATAAAGGAAATCCTATTCATGGTAGTTTTTATGAGAAAGAACTATTAAAATCAAAATACCCACATACATTTTTAGTGGAGAAAGTATTAAAAAGAAAAGGAAATAACATTTATGTAAAATGGCTAGGATTTTCAAATGAACATAATTCATGGGTAGAAAAAAAAGATGTTATATAATTTGTTATTACTTTTTTTTTATATTTTTAAATAAAACATTTTTTTGAAATACAATCTTTACATTTTATATTTTTTATTTTATAATAAAAGTGTATGAGTTTTTTCACTTTAGTAATTATTCTTTCAACAACACTACATTCACATGTATCTGGCCCAGATGTAGTGTAATCTTTAGACCACGGACAGCTAACATAATGTGTTCCATATGTTGAACACATTTTTTCTATGCTGTAATAGGGTTCTAGAAATGTAATATTGTGTAAAAGTTCATTACGATGTTCATCCAATAGAAAATCATTAAATGTATTGATAAAATTCACAAATTTTTTAAATTCCATTTTGTCTTTAAAAGAAAAACACATACCCTTTAAAGATTAATTTAAACTAAATTATCCCCCCAATTCTACATAAGAGTCTCTTATTTCTCTAAACTTTTTATCATAAGAGATTTATTAGCAGAAATTGGTATTCTACATAGCAGACGTGTGGTGATAATAATGTGTAAGAGACTAAGAGGTTTTGAATTCACCAAAATCAGCTGATTATCATGACATTTGTTTGAATTTGAATATACGAGTTTATGCCTGATTCGCCTTTAATACGGATTTTGGTTTACTCCCAATTTTATCTGCTATAAACTCGCTAATTCGGATTTTGGCTTAAGCCCAAATTATTGAAATGGTGAAAGTGAAGCTGTCACGTTCTTCTTCTTTTTTTTATGTGTAAGAAGAAGAATATGTATACTTTAAGTGTATAAAAGTATCAACGTTTGCATGTATTATTTTAATCCCAATTTACAGTTTATAGCGTACTCCCAATTTAATCCAAAATCCGGATTATTTTTGTTAAATAAAAATTTGAAATCATAGGTTACTAGATATTTTAAATGTTATTCATATAGCATAGTTTTTACTGATTTTTGATTAAACGGTTTTTAATTAACTTTAAACAGTATAACTCAACTTTTAAATAATTTGTAAAAAAAGAAAAAGTGAAAGATTTACATTTTTATTCCCGCGTATTTAGAAAATATATAATATATATAATATAAAATATAATACTATATTCATTTAAAATTAATAATAGTATTTCTTCCATTTTATTTATTATTTTTATATTATTTTTATTTTATATTATTATTTTTATTTTCTTTTATTAATTTTTTTTTTTAAATTTTTAATTTCTTCACTTTTTAAAAACTCCACTTCTACACAATAACAATAAGAGGACCTCACCAATGACCTGCTAAGTTAAGAGACTTTCGAGGTTAGAAACGTCTCTTATCTTCTTATCCAGAATACCAAATTCTCTTAACTAAACTCACCACAATTTTTAAGAGATCAGCTGATTGGTGACATCTCTTACCTCTTACCTAGAATAGCAATTTCTGCTAAGTGTCTGCTAATTACATTTAAGAGGCTAAGAGTCTCTTAGTCTCTTATGTAGAATTGGGGGGTATATTTATTTCTATTTGTTAATTTATAAAAAATTGTATTTGATAAACTTTTTTTATTCACAGTTTTTTATGCATATAGTATTTACTGACCCATCAGAAAATCAGAGGTTCTAATTTTCAACAATTTTTCTCCCTTTTGTTATATTCTCTCCAAGTTTCTACGTCTCCAAATGGGCAATCCAGAGGAAAACGATTATTATTTCTTTTAGGAATTGTTCCATCAAATGCATTACCCACTATTGTAATTTCTCCACCATAGACTTCTATTTTAACATGCTGATGTGGTCTGAATTTAAATTCAATAGTTGAAGAAGATGGAATCGGTTCACCACTTCTTATTTTCAAAATCGCACACCTACTTCCTTCTTCAGGTGTGAAAAAGATTTCCAACAAACCACCACAATTTACACTATAGTACGATTCAAAAAAGATGGCACAGGTTCGCGCATGTCTTACATGTGTTAGTGATCTTATAGCATTAATTATTCTAAAATTTGTCCATACACCTTCACATGAACAAAATCTGCTACCATGATTATTTGTTTCACACCAAAACATTTTTATCTATTATTTTCAATATAAACCAGCTATTTTCAGATTTATTTGCACCTTTATATACTTTTTCCAGCGAATGAGGAATACTTATTATTTAACTATATATATACATACAAACAGATCCATAAGTGAGTTTATAGATATTTAAAATACCTACAGTTGTCCCTATATAATATTTTTCCATTTTTTTCTCTTTATCAACAGATTTTTTTTTATTATATTCAACTATTTTTTGTTTAAACTATCATAGAAATGTGAAGTTTTTTTTTTTTTTTTTTTTATTAATAAGATTTTGTTTTCTCTATATTTTATAAAATCGAAAAACAATAGTTCTTTGTTATTTAACCACACATGATGACAATGTTTACAAAAATTGCTTATATGTATCATATGTGCAAAAAATTCAATTAGAAAGACCGAACCAGAATTTCTTTTTATAAAAGTTGCAAAATTTAAACTTTTTTTTTCTTGAATTATCACGTCAGGGCCCGGGTTCGAATCTCATCAACATCACAACTATTTCACAATCTTTTTTTTCTTCTTATCACACAAATGAATAAAAATCTTATACATAAAAATTTTTTCCATTTTTATTTGCGAGTTCGAATCTCATCACAACCATTTAACAATCTTTTTTTTTTTCTTCTAATAACATACGAACTAAAATTCGTCAAACCTATATAGACACAACATAATCACCATATATATATTAAGATTCCCTGTGGCTCAATGATATATGCTACGGACTATCATGCCACAAGTCTCGGGTTCGCATCCCACCGACATCACAAACATTTTTTTCATTTTTTCTTCATCTCAAACAACAACACATTCTTTTACGTGGTGGTGCCGGAATCCCCCAATCCTACCTACTTAGGGTACTGACACATCATGCTGGATCTGAAACTGAATTTTCCAGTTTCAGATTCAGATTGTATTTTTGAGTCAATCTGAATCTGAAACTGAATAGTCAGCTGTTGCTTGACTTTTCATTATTTCATATGATTTCATTTGTTTATAAAATTGTGTTGATTGTTCAAGTGTTGATTTTTAGTTTAAAAATCAAATTAAAAAACAACAACACAGCCTTCAAAATTTCATATTCAGAATTCAGATTCAGTTTCATTCGACAGTAGTCATTTAAATTACATTGTTTAGAAGCATTTCTGAATCAGAGTGCTGAGAATTTTAAGAAATCAAAACGTAAGTACAAACCTGAAAATTTTCATGTGCTGAAATTTCCAGTGTTATGTGACAGGTGTCATTTAAAACTGTGGGTTTAAGATGGGGTGAGTCTGAAAAATTCAGTTTCAGATTCAGCATGATGTGTCAGTACCCTTATACACTCATGAAATAAAAAATGAATTTTTTTTATTTTTTTAAAATTCAGTTAGTGGAAATGAAATGTAAATATTTCACATTTTTCTAAACGCAAATTTGAATTAGTTAAAATGAGACAGACTGACATCAAAAACCATATACATAAATACCATATAGACAGACCAAAATGAAAATTTCTTGAAAAAAAATATTTTTCTCCCTGCAGATGGCCAGCCAAGGAGGCTCTGATAGAAAGAATAATTTTTGTATGAATTGAAATAAACAGTATGTGTGTTCGAGTGTATAAACATATACAATAATAATAACGTGGATTTTTAGAGGCAGTATGGAAATTACGTATACAGAAAAAAAAATACAGATCGCAAAGACGAAAAACGTACAAAAACAATATGTATAAGCGCATATATAAATTATGAGTCAATTCATTCAAAAACTGTATAGGTATACAACTTCAAATTACATTGCACGCTCAATAATTTTTCCCTTCCTACTTTCAACTTTTGGTTTTTACAACACCCAAATTTCAATAGGTACTTTGAAGGTTTTTCGATGATTTTTATTTTATAAAATAGAATAAAGTTTAAATAAGCTAAACATGTACTGCCTAGTTCAAATCACCGATTTTTGTAGAAATAACTCATTATATAATTATCATAATCGGTTTTTATAATAACAAAAACTAATTTTATTACAAAACTATTTGGGCAATTCTCTACGTAACGCAGACCTCATCGTACGACGTTTTAACGTGTATTTCATAAACTTGTACTAAGAAAAGATTATTTTCAATATTTCAGATCAATACCTTAATGTCTCAATATATCATACATAAAATAAAATTGAATGTTTATACATAACACTGGTTTTGTGCTATTAACTCTAACAGTTGTTACGCAGACTACATCGCACGAAGACAGAAAATGTACCTTTCTACTTTCCATTGAAATTTTCTGCGAACTGAATGCAAGAAATATTTTAAAATGTATGTATATTGTTTTAGAGTAGAAGGTGTATTCTTTAATTGGTATTCAATAGTATCTTAAACAGATTTGTAAATTTTTAAAAAACAAAAAAATTCCTTGTTACGCAGACTACAAAACTAGGCGTAACGCAGACTACAGGTAAAAAATTTATTATGTATTCTAGCGAATTATTTGATGGTAATAATTTTATTTTGTATTCTAGCGAATAATGTGATGGTAAATTACATATAATCAATTTATTTTGTATTTTAGATAATTATTTAATGGTAAATTACGGTTTTTCCGTTTTATGTTTCAAAGCAGAGTACAAAGAAGACAGAGTAGAATCAGTTCATACAAAATGTTGCTAAAAATTTCAGAAAAATATAATAGTAGGTACCTATGTATATGTAAAATACACTGACAGTTGGGCTGAAAATAGTCCACATAATAAATCTTGAATGAGCAAGACAGACAACGAATTCCCTATTGTGTATTGTAACCAATATATCAAACTTACATATACCTAAAGGAATATCAACTACAATTTGAATTTTATTCAAAAAACCCAACTACCCAATTCTTAAAAAAAAAAACCATATGTTTTTTAGGTAATTTTAAATTTCAAAAATATCTTCATTCTAGTTCATTATTATTACAATATACCTATATTTACATTTTATAGTAATTTCTATTTTAATTTTAGTATGTGAATCATTATTATACAGACAATATACCTGATTCATGACCGATCATATTTTCAATTGAAGAAAGTGTAAAAAATTTTTTCTATAAAATTCCCAAAGACCGCAATAAAAAAAGGATAAACCTTTACGACTTTTTTTCTAATTATATTTAGACATAGAAAATTTGTTTCACATTCCTTTTTATTTTTGCAATTTACAACTGCAAATATCCAATGCTTTTCTTTCAATCTCACTTTATTGTAAAGATTTTATCAAACTTTGTTGGTTATACTTAAGTCAAAATTGTTACGTTTCGTATTTGTATCATTTAAATATATTTTTTCTCTTATTTTTATATGAATTATTAAAATTAGATGTCTTCTCTACGATTTGTTCAAATCAGTTATAACTTCTTTCAATTTTCAAATTTTCACTAAGAGGTTTCACTTCAGCGAGAATGACCCATTTATTGTTTTTTCAAAAATAGCGTTGAAAGTTGCAAATTGGTTTCTATCCAATAATTTCAACTATTTTAAAATTTAAACAAGGCCTATTTTAATCAGTCCAAATTATCGAGCTCATACTGTATGTATGTGTAATTTTTGCTTCTTTTCTTTCAAATGAATATTAACATTAAAATAAAAGTGCAAGTTAACACTTCGTTCTATTTCAAATTTTATACCCTCGAATCAATTTTAAGTAACAAAATGTAACATTTTTTGATTCTTTAGAAAAGAATGTTCCTGTGGAGCTAGGAAGTTGAAATTTGGCCAGAATATTCTTTGAACGGTCTTATATTGCATGAACTTTGAAAGGTTTAAATCCGTTCACTAGGGCAAAAGTTTAAATTTAAAAAATTAAATATGTAATTCAATATTTTTGAATTTTTACATAAAAATTGTAGTTCTCCTGTCCAACCACTTGGGGACAAGGAGAAATCGCTAAATTGACAAAAGTTATGCTGATTTGAAATGTAACTGTCAGTAACGGACAAGTCTTATGATGTAATTTTATAGTCATTGCTGACATACACAAACGACA
Organism: Bombylius major; assembly: GCA_932526495.1. Taxonomy (NCBI): domain Eukaryota; kingdom Metazoa; phylum Arthropoda; class Insecta; order Diptera; family Bombyliidae; genus Bombylius; species Bombylius major. The sequence continues at coordinate 28,222,651 of OW052045.1, read as the reverse complement.
ATATTTTTTGTTTTATTTTTCAGGTCACTGAATTAAATGTACATGTTAAATTGCTGATAAACAATAGGTCACTGAATATAATTTAACCAAATTTAACATATGCAATGACTATATAATTACATCATAAGACAGCCCACTTGGGCCACTTGTGCGTGAAATTATTTTTTTTGAGCATGTGTGTGTTTTTGTTTTAGGTCGATTATCTGCTAACGTAGAAGACATTTTGTGAGAAATTTTATTCAAAAATTTTTGGATAATAAAAGTGTAGAGACTTAATACTTCTACATTTTTCTCTACCTCACTTTTAAAACTATATAGCTCATTCCTATTTTTCTGACCTTATGTTTTTAATTTATCTGAAATGAAGGCGGTAACGCAGAAGACTCGTACACAACCTTGCCAATACATTCTTAATATTTTCTTTAAGAATTCTGTGAATTGTTAAGTATTTAATAATTGTTTCATTTATAGTTTTATTGTAACACATGTCCTTTAAAAAAGTATTTTATAGAAAACTCATATACTTGATCTTTTACAATAAGCAATTAAAATCTATGAGGACATTTCAGGCAACGCAGAAGACATTTTGAAGTAATTAAAAAAAAAAAAAATGTGCATATATTGTATGTAATATTATACTAAAAATCAATGCCGATATCAGGTCAGCTGCCTATAAAAACAAAGAATTTTTTTATATTTAGCTATTCTTTTCAACATTTTTACTGAAGCAAGTGAAAATTTGGGTTTAATTTTACGGAGAATCGACCTTTGGTTTTTCGTTAGCATTTTTTTCTTGTTCTATAATTTTTAACAGTACCAAGTGCAAGTTAACACTTCGTTCTATTTCAAATTTTATACCCTCGAATCAATTTTAAGTAACAAAATGTAACATTTTTTGATTCTTTAGAAAAGAATGTTCCTGTGAACTAGGAAATTGAGATTTGGCTAGGATATTCCTTGAACAATCTAATATTGCATGAACTTTGAAAGGTCTAAAGGTTTGAAGGTTGAAAGGTTTTTATGTAAAAATTCAAAAATATTGAATTACATATTTAATTTTTTAAATTTAAACTTTTGCCCTAGTGAACGGATTTAAACCTTTCAAAGTTCATGCAATATAAGACCGTTCAAAGAATATTCTGGCCAAATTTCAACTTCCTAGTTCCACAGGAACATTCTTTTCTAAAGAATCAAAAAATGTTACATTTTGTTACATAAAATTGATTCGAGGGTATAAAATTTGAAATAGAACGAAGTGTTAACTTGCACTTTTATTTTAATGTTAATATTCATTTGAAAGAAAAGACGCAAAAATTACACATACATACATACAGTATGCGCTCGATAGTTCGGACTGATTAAAATAGGCCTTGTTTAAATTTTAAAATAGTTGAAATTATTGGATAGAAACCAATTTGCAACTTTCAACGCTATTTTTGAAAAAACAATAAATAGTTTTGTAATAAAATTAGTTTTTGTTATTATAAAAACCGATTATGATAATTATATAATGAGTTATTTCTACAAAAATCGGTGATTTGAACTAGGCAGTACATGTTTAGCTTATTTAAACTTTATTCTATTTTATAAAATAAAAATCATCGAAAAACCTTCAAAGTACCTATTGAAATTTGGGTGTTGTAAAAACCAAAAGTTGAAAGTAGGAAGGGAAAAATTATTGAGCGTGCAATGTAATTTGAAGTTGTATACCTATCCAGTTTTTGAATGAATTGACTTATAATTTATATATGCGCTTATACATATTGTTTCTGTACGTTTTTCGTCTTTGCGATCTGTATTTTTTTTTTCTGTATACGTAATTTCCATACTGCCTCTAAAAATCCACGTTATTATTATTGTATATGTTTATACACTCGAACACCCATACACGGAGAGAAATCATAAGCATAAGTTATTCCTAACTTAAGAATAAGAAATTTCTTTTATTAATTTTTATGTTTATTCCTTTTCAGGTTATAATAATTCTCAAAATATAGTTTTATTCTCAAATTAGAAAACATTATTCTAAAAAAATTTGATTATAAAAATCCATTATTATTCTTTTTAAGAATAATGTTTTATTTTAAGGTATTTTCATGACACGACAAAAATCATTCCTATGTTAGATTAAAATACGTAAAAATTAATCATACTTATGAATACAACAATACAATAAAACTTGCCAAAAACTATTATTATTAATATAGAATAAAATTAAAACTATATTTATTCGAAATTATGAATAAAATTTTAATTGAATGCGTTATTATTATTCTTAATAAAGAATAAAACTATATTTATTCGAAATTATGAATAACATTTTAATTGAATGCGTTATTATTATTCTTAATAAAGAATAAAACTATATTTATTCGAAATTAGGAATAACATTTTAATTGAATGCGTTATTATTATTCTTAATAAAGAATAAAACTATATTTATTCGAAATTATGAATAAAATTTTAATTGAATGCGTTATTATTATTCTTAATAAAGAATAAAACTATATTTATTCGAAATTAGGAATAAAATTTTAATTGAATGCGTTATTATTATTCTTAACAAGGAATAAAACTATATTCCGTTACGGCGTTACTGGGTATTTGAACAACTGTATTCATTACAATAAGTAACAAGTCTTCTTTGTTAGTCAGTTTTTATTGTGCTCATTTGTGTTAAAATTTGTGGTGCAGAAGTGATTTATCTAATTCAATTTTGTGAAACAAAAGGTATAGTTATAAATTTAAATTAAAAAATAGTTCCTGTTAATTATTAATAATAGTTGTTTTTAATAAGTACATATTTGTTTTATATTACCACTTACAAATCTGAGTGCTTTATTATATATTTCCTCTTTGTCTTATTCGCTTATATTTAATTTTTTCTGCACGTGTAGCTTAATAAAAATTATTGTACATAGTTTCAACAGTATTAGCATTTACTTAAAATGGATATTGGTAACAATACTTTTGACGAAATTGGTAAATATTTGAGCTTGTATATTGTATATAATATTGTTGAGCTTCTTTTGTTTATAAATGGCTTTATATCCTTTTAAATGTAAATTTCGTCCAATCCTTATTGTGTTTCTTAAACAGTAGCTGTATTACATGCTGATAATTTAGATGCTAGCACATTAACCGAAGACGAGACTGAACTTCTTAACCTCTTACAGCAGTCAAAAATGGAAAGTTATTTCTTTCTCTTGAAAGGTAAAAATTATTTTTAGTATAAGTTGTTCTATAAATTTGAAATTTTGTTTCTAGAAAGTGGAGTCACTATGCGTAACATTCCACTGTTGATGGAAAAAGATATTGTGGACATTTTTGGTCCAGATGTAGGTCACAGAGCGGAATTTCGAGACTTGGTCAATCAATATCGATTATCGAAAGTATATAAATGAGTGATTATGATAATCCTTATTCTCACATATTTTATTTTGTCATTTATAGGGCCTTTCCACTATTGACTGCAACTGTAAAAAAAGTAATGATCCTGTTGTTGTTGTTGAGAATCCCTCAGGTACGTCAGGTGTGTCCAGTACATCAGAAAGAAGAACAATGATTGAAACATCATATCGTTTTGTAAGTATATATGAGTATGCTACTATAATTTTCGAATGAAAGTAAAAAATTTTAATAATAATATTAGAACATGGATGAATTTCTTGAAACTCCATTTGGGAAAAAAATTAAAAGTAATTATGCCGTTAAAAATGAATTCAGTAACAGTGAAAGAGATTTTCTTGCTCTGAGTATTGTTCAACATCATTTATAGAACAATGTAGCGATGACTCTGAGCGATATGGATAGAATAGCTGATCAAATTTGTCAATTTTTTACAGCTGAAATTGATCAAAAAGTATAAATGATTTTTATAAAAACTTAGTGGTCTCGATTTTTTAAAAATATTTAATAAATTTCATTATGACTTTTAGGCTATTTATTTTACAAGAAAGCCATATGTAAAAGGAAAATTGTACGTGAAGTATCGCTCGTTGTCAAACAGCTACCGTAATTCTGGGATGTTTAGTACTAGATTAAGAAAGACAAAATCAAGCACTAAATCTTCAAAATCAGGTATTATTTGAATATTTTCAAAATTTAACAAAATATTTTTTGTTTTATGGTATTTTTTTAATAGATGATAATAATGCTGAAGACAATGTACAGCCTAAACATATTGATTCAAATAATGAAGATATTGAATGGCTACAAAATTGGAGCTCACCGTGGGAAACTGTGGAGAACAAATGGAAAAATACGTTTTCCATACGCCACAGGGAAATAATAAAAGGAAAAAATGATATCCTACAAAAGTGGCCACTGCTTAAACATGCAGATGGACCAAGGCTGGTAAATTAATTTTATTTTGAATTTAAAAATTTTTTTTAAACTAATTGTATGTGCTTTACAGATCGAAATTGATTTTGAACTCGAATTCCCAAACAAGGGTAATAACTTATTTTCAAATTTTAAACGATGTGAAAGTAAACTGGAGGAGTTTTTCACTAAAAATTTAAAATATGGTCCAGCAAAAAGCATTCTAAAAAATTTATCATCAAACATTGGTATGTTTTATAAAAAATTTTTAAGCACTCAGATTTATAACGCGAAAACCCCTTCTGTAATATGTAATTTATATTGAAGCTATTGTAATACAATATTTAATCTTTGTTATCCAGATTATCGTCGAGTTCAATATATTAAATTATTGAACACAATAGTGAAGCCTGTTGGAAGAAAAACTGTTGATGGAGTTTTGTGGAAAGTAAGCATTAGCCAGGGATGGGACTCAATGATACTACAAGTAAATACTGTTGCTGATATATCCGTGATTATAAATAAGAGAAAGAAGTTTTGTATTGAAAAAAAAAATGACTTTTCACCTATTATTATTCAAATTGGAGATGAAAATTCCCCAAACTTTATGATAGCGTCGGATTCATTTACTTACAGTTTTGATAATTTCTTGAATAGTTTTGACATATATTTCAAGCAGTTCTTTGTTTTAAATTATGAATTTCCATATGAAAATACAAAATTTTTGAAATTTGTTCAAGATTATTTTTATGGAATTCAGTCTGATACTGATTTTTCTGACATTAAATCAATTTTGAAATTTTAAACTTTTGTTTATTTGTTTTTAACAACTTTGGTAATTATAATGGCTAGATATTTTATGTGCTCAGATAATTTTTGTAACATAGAAGCATTGATTTCACATTTAAAATTGATTCATTTAATTAAAAATAATGAAAAATTAGTTTGTGTCGAAAGCAACTGTTTAAACTCATTTTATACATATGGATCATTCAAAAAGCATAATAAGGTTCATAAAAATCACAATGATAAAAATGAAAAAGAAAATGAACAAACTTCTCAAGAACAAAGCAAAAACTTTACTATGCCTGAACAAATTTCAAATGCAAAGCAAATATTTAATAATAATATAATTTCGAATGATCAAATTCACTCTAATAAAATCAATTCAGCTCTTTTTGATGAATTTCTTAAAGATATGCAAAAAAATGCTTTAAAATTTGTATGTCTTCTTTATAGCAAAAGTCATTTGACTACAAAAATAATTGAAGAAATTTTAAATCATTTTACAAATATTATTCTTACAGGAATATTTGATAATTTATTAAATTTCATTAAACCTACATTAAAAGAACAAAGTTATATTGATGTTATAGAAAACATATTTGATAATTGTTCGAAACTGTTCTCTAATTTTAATACTGAGTATTTATTTTTGAAAACATTAAAAGAATATTCTCTCTATATTGAACCTACAAGGTTCGAAATAAATAAAATAACTACAACAGTGCATAAAAAGGGAAAATGTATTTTAGGAAAAAAAACAAATTGAAGGTATTTTAATGCCTATTGAACACCAAATATCGCGCTTTTTCAGTAATTCAAATTTACTACAAAATACCATAAAAAAAACCAGAGAATTATTTAAAAAAAAATCTCGAATAGAAAATATAGTCCAAGGGTCAGTATGGGAAAAAAAGTTAATGAACTTTTCTGAAAGTCAAATAGTCATACCTATTATATTTTATTATGACGACGTAGAAATGGGAAATAGTCTTGGAAGTCATGCAGGAAAGCAATCAATGTCTGTTTTCTACTACCATTTTCCAACACTTCGTGAAGGAAATAATATTCAAAATATTTTTATAGCAATGTTAATGAAATCAATCAATTTTAAAAATTATCCAACTTCAAAGACACTGAAAGATTTTGTTGAAGTTCTCAAAACCCTGGAAAATGGGATTCTCATAACAACTTCAAACGGTAAATTGAAAGCTCATTTTATAGTTGCATCATTTATTGGAGACAATCTGGCTTTGAACGTCCTTTTAGGTTTTGCAGGTTCCTTTTCACATAATTTTCCATGCAGATTGTGCCAAATAAAGAAGTTGGATATAAAGAAAGCATTAGTCGAAGATGAAAATCTTTTAAGAGATTCGACTAATTATAAGTTTAATGTTGAAAACTCGAATTATAAAGCAAGTGGAATAAAAAATAATTCAATAATAAACTCACTTAAATATTTTCATGTTACAGATAACTTTTACGGTGATTTAATGCACGATGTATTAGAAGGATGTGTTAAATTTGGATTAGCTAATTCGTTATATTATTTTATTTCTACAAAACAATATTTTTCTTTGGAAGTATTAAATACGAAAATTAATAATTTTAACTACGGGGAAATAGAATCGAGGGACAAACCACCTGGAAACATCAAGCAAGATTACTTGGAAAGGGAAAGCTTACATTTTTCTGCTAGAGAAACGTATTCTTTTCTCCACCATATTTGTCTTCTTGTAGGAGAATTTGTTGATAGAAAAGATAAAGTTTGGGAATATATCTTAAAGTTGAACGAAATGACCGATTATATGTTGAAGGATTCTTTTACAGAGTTAGAAATTGCCTGTTTAAGGCAAATTATTAAAGACCATCATTTATTATATTTAGATTGTTTCAAAACAAAACATTTGAAACCAAAGCATCATTTTATCACGCACTATCCATCCATTATAAAAAAAATTGGCCCAGTGAAGGATATCTGGTGTATGAGGCATGAAAGTAAAAACAAATCATTGAAAGAGTATTCCAAAGTTTCTTGTTCTAGAGTAAATTTAGAATATTCACTGTGTAAAAAATTTTCATTCAAATTTGCATATCAGATGTTATGTTATTCTAATAATACGATAACATATTGCTCCAACTTTAAAAAAAAAATGACAGATTTAGATTACTTCAATCCTAAAATACATTTTCCTTTTGATTCAAACGAACTTGTAGAAATTCATGATAAGTTCATTTACAAAAAAACTGTTTTTAAAAAAAATTATTATGTCTTTACGAATAAAAAATTATACAAAATATTGAATATAATAATATACAGGGTGTTTCACAGTTCGTGTGCCAAACTGAAATGGGTGGTAGATCTCGATGAGAAATGAAAAAAATCGTATGGGAGGGGGGGGTCTATTCTCAATGGTTACCGAGATATTCAAGGTCAAACAAAATTTTTTTCGACTAGTAACCAGTTCCACTTTTCGCAACATATTTCAGCGCTCGTGCAATATAGGGAGCTAAATGAAAATTATTTCCATAGGGAACCTTCAGTCCTTTCAAAAAATGTCTTTTATAAAGTTTTATGTTTAATACTTGAGAAGTTATTGTAGCTCAAAGTCAAAAAATTTTGAAAAAAAATCGTCATTTTTATGTTCAAGGTCAAATATCTCGAAAATTTCCCTTATTATTTTTTTTATTTTTTTATCTTAAACAAAAGCCTATTTTACCTGCTCTAATATTGTTTTTATCTTATTGCATTATCTTTATCCGTTCAAAAGTTATTGAGCATAATTCAAGGACAGTTTTTTCAAAATCGGTTAAACTTGTTCTTGTGAAGAATTACTCAGTTTGTCTTGGTATGTTTAACTTCACTCTTATTTTCCAAAGGCTACTGTTTTCGATGTGTCCTCCTCCCTTTTGGATATAAATAATAGCTCTTCGTCTGAATGCGCCTTTCAAATTAATTATTAATAAGACAAAGTTGAAATTCAATTGTGCTTAATTGATTGTTAAAAATGACGGAGTTTACAAGAGCAGAATACGCTGATATTATTTTTTGCTATGGTTTTGCAAATGGAAATTCTCGTGCGGCTGAACGTGAATACCATCGACGTTTTCCAGAAAGAAGACAACCATCAAGAAGTGTTTTTGTGCGTACTTTTCAAAGGCTAAGAGATACTGGAAACGTGAGCAACGTTCTAATAGAAAGAGGTGGACATGACAATGCAAGGCAACTTTCAACGGAAATGGAAGAAAGAATTATTGGACAAGTCATAGCTGATCCTGCTTTAAGTACAAGACGTTTAGCTCAACGGTTAGATTTGTCTTCATCAACAGTGTGGAGGGTGTTAAACAGAGAAGGACTTTATCCTTATCATTTTACACCTGTGCAGGAACTATTGCCTGATGACTACGCAAAACGTACAGAATTTTGTAACTGGCTGCTTGAAAATAACTTTGAAGATTATACGTTCTTGGATAGTATTTTGTGGACTGATGAGGCTCAGTTCACAAAATCTGGTGTTGTCAATTTCCACAACACACATTATTGGTCCTATGAAAATCCAAGGCAAGTGCGAATTACTTCAACGCAGTATCGTTTTTCCGTTAATGTGTGGGCAGGAATTATTGGTAGTCGCTTACTAGGTCCATGCATTCTACCAGATAGGATTAACAGTGGAAGTTATCTCGAATTTCTACAAACTGTCGTACAAGACTTATTGGATGATATTCCATTGGCAACTCTAAGAAATACTTTTTATCAGCATGATGGAGCGCCAGCGCATTGTGGAAGAAATGTTGTTGAATGGCTGAATGAAAATTTTGAAGGTAGATGGATAGGACGTAACGGTCCCTTTCATTGGCCAGCTCGATCGCCTGATCTTACACCACTTGATTTTTATTTGTGGGGAACCATGAAGGATTTGGTATACGCCAGGAAAATTGAAACTAGAGAACAATTACTAACGCGAATTCTAGAAGCCGGAAGAAAAGTTAGAGAAAATTTATTAACAATTAATTTGAAAGACGGAATCAGACGAAGAGCTTTTATTTGTGTCCAAAAAGAAGGAGGACACATCGAAAACAATTTGTAGAAGGCATTTTGGCAAACAATAAGTCCTTTTTATTACTAAAATAAGTTCTTTTTAGGACTCCAAAGTATTTACAGTGAAGTAAAACATACCAAGACAAACTGAGTAATTCTTCACAAGAACAAGTTTAACCGATTTTGAAAAAACTGTCCTTGAATTATGCTCAATAACTTTTGAACGGATAAAGATAATGCAATAAGATAAAAACAATATTAGAGCAGGTAAAATAGGCTTTTGTTTAAGATAAAAAAATAAAAAAAATAATAAGGGAAATTTTCGAGATATTTGACCTTGAACATAAAAATGACGATTTTTTTTCAAAATTTTTTGACTTTGAGCTACAATAACTTCTCAAGTATTAAACATAAAACTTTATAAAAGACATTTTTTGAAAGGACTGAAGGTTCCCTATGGAAATAATTTTCATTTAGCTCCCTATATTGCACGAGCGCTGAAATATGTTGCGAAAAGTGGAACTGGTTACTAGTCGAAAAAAATTTTGTTTGACCTTGAATATCTCGGTAACCATTGAGAATAGACCCCCCCCCTCCCATACGATTTTTTTCATTTCTCATCGAGATCTACCACCCATTTCAGTTTGGCACACGAACTGTGAAACACCCTGTATAATGCAGATTTATATTTGATTCTTAAAAAATATGAAATATTTTCTTTTGATACACATTTTAATGTTTATATTGTTGGTAAAGAATTATCAAACGTAATTTGTCAAAGCATTAAAGATTTAGATTTTAGAAAGCCATTTGAATTATATCCTTTTAAGGAAGCTACAAAATGTTTCATGATCAAATACTTATAAGAAATAAAAAAAATTCAAGTAATTTAAGTAATATTTATTATTAATAAGGAATTCAATGTTAGCAATAAGAATCTTATTTTTATAATTGAATAAAAGATATTTTTATAAAATAATAAGAAAACGCATTTGCAATTAAAACCTTTAAATAAATAAATTATTCCCAAAAATTAAAATATTATTCTTAAAAATATTCTTATTTAAGACCTCATTATTCCCACGTATTATAAAAAATATCTCTAAAAAGAATACTTTTGATTAAAAAATTTTACAAAATGAGAATTTATTATTCTTTAGTGAGAATAACACATTCTTCTAAAATGATAATTTTTATTCTTTCATAAGAAAATTTTATTCTTTTTAGGAATTATATGTATTCTCTTATTGGAGTTATGTATTCTTTATAGGAATTATACATTCTTACTGAAAAAAGGGTCTATTATTCTTTTATGAGATAATATAATTCCTAAGCGTTTATGGTTTAATTTTATGCATAGTTAAGGTATAAAAAATGGCCTTTTGAGAATAATATCTACTTAGATTTCTCTCCGTGTACTGTTTATTTCAATTCATACAAAAATTATTCTTTCTATCAGAACCTCCTTCGCTGGCCATCTGCAGGGAGAAAAATATTTTTTTTCAAGAAATTTTCATTTTGGTCTGTCTATATGGTATTTATATGGTTTTTGCATATTTTCATAACATATGTTATTTTTAGGGTAGCCATACTCAAGAATTATGAAATGAAAGTTTTTGAAATGTTTGTCCGTTAGATGGTGTTGTTATTATCATACTCTATATAATTATATAGTATATATTTTTACAAATATAATTATATATTTTATATTTCAATATTCACATTATATAAGTAGTATAATTAACAGAACAATGTAAAACGAAACTTACAAATTTGAATGTTTGAATTTTTTAATGTTCTACCCACAAATGTATTCATTTGGTAGCACTAAATTATTAACTTTAAATTGCTGAATTCATACAATGATTCAACTTCATTGTTAATAAATTCAAATTCGAATTTGAACGGCGGCAAAACTTTTTTATAAAAAATTAAAATTATACTTTTTATTAATATGTAAATAAAAACTAAAAAGTGATTATTGGTGTTTTTGGATAAAACTTCAATAAATATTATTTTTATTTTGAAAGTTTTTTTTTTTTTTACGTTTAAAAACGTTTCATTATTTATCTTTAAAAAGCATCACCAGATTTGTTACAAGCTACAAGAAAAGTAACCTTTTCTATAAAAGGTTAAAGTTGAATAAAATTTAAGTCTTTTTTCATTTCCTAAAATAATAATTTTAGAAAAAATTACGTTATTATTTGTTGACGATTATTATTATGATTTAATAAATATTCCTTAATACTTGTACCACAATCAATTGAATGTCGTTTTTCTGTTTTTTTTCACATTATTATTATTAACAAGATTTAATTTTTGTAAATAAAATTTATTAATTAATTATAATTTAAATTATCATCTTTTTTTATATTAAGTGCGTTCGAATCACATGATTTACCTGATATTATCAGTTCGGTTCTGATTTAAAATAAGCGAAGCTTCAAATCGTACAAACTGATATTAAACTGAAAAATTTGGATGACTGGAACGTCTAAAATATCAGCTAGCTGATTTTTGACTGTCAGTTGAAGTTTCGATTTCTTTTATGTACATATGTAGGCAGTTTGATTTAATTTAAAAACTTTATTAAATTTAGTGAATAAAATTATGGACGTAACAGTTATAGTAAGTAAAAAAGTCAAATCTTTATTGATATCTTTTTGTTCAGAAGATAAAAAATGTATTTTTATTTAGGAATTATTAATTATGTCTGATTTTGATTCAGACACGTCTGAAAATTCTTTTTCTTCATCTACTACCGATTCGGAAGAAGAAAATGTAAAACGAGTGAATATAGAAAATTATGTTGAAGATGTTGTGCCGAAATACTCGGATGTCGAGTTTAAAAGTCATTTTCGACTTAATCGACAAACTATTTCATTTCTCCTTCGTAAGTAGTAGTTGAACATTCATGTGTATAGAATTTTAAAATTATATGCTCCAATGTTTTCATATTTTGTTTTTTTTAGAATTGGTTCATGAGAAATATTCGGAAAAATCACATGGAGGTGTAGAACAAGTGCCTGTTACTAAAGCGGTTTTAATGACGGTGTGGTATTTGTCGAACACTGAAAGTTTTCGACAAGTGGCGGATCGATTTGATGTCAGCAAGTCTTCCGCACATAGAGTTATCTACAGAATGATTGACTGTCTTTGTAATTTCTCCACACAATTTATTTTTTGGCCGGATGAAAATGAAGTAAGAAAAAATGTGGAATCTTTTGCGAACAAAGGAATCAACCATGTGGTGGGAGCGATTGATTGTACTCACATTGAAATTTGTAGGTCTTCAGAAAATCAACAAGAATACTATAACAGAAAAGGCTACCACAGTATAATCTTGCAAGGTGTTGTTGACAGAAAAAAAAGATTCATTGACATCTTCATAGGTGAACCTGGATCACAACATGACGCACGTGTTCTAAGGAAGTCGGATTTATATAGCCATGTTCAAAGTTCATCCTCAGCTTTAAGAGGATCAGTTTTATTGGGTGATTCTGCATATCCTGAATTGGACTGGATAATTCCGCCTTTCAAAGACAACGGTCATTTAACAAATAACCAAATTAAATTTAATGAAATTCACTCATCAATAAGAATTATTGTAGAACATGCGTTTGGTCTTCTGAAGAACAGATTCAGAAGAATAAGGAAATTCGATAATATTAATTTAAATTTTATTACTAAAGCCGCAATAGTTTCTGTAATGCTTCACAATATGTGTATAAATCAAGGAGATGACATACAATTTGAAGTATTGGAACATACAATTCCTGAACCCGAAGAAGAACAATTAGAACTAGTTGATTCTGGATCTATCAGCATTTCAAGAAGACAAAGAATGTTCAATGACATGTTTGCTGAATATTCTGAATAAATTTTAAATTTCAAATAAAATATGTATTTTTTTAACCTTTTAAAATTAATTTTTCGTAATAAAAAATAAAGTTATTCTGAGAAATTTCATTTTTTTTTAATATTTTATTATTTCCTTTAAAAAAAGTTTTTTTTTTTCATAAAACTAAAAAACAAAAAATATCACTTCATGTGATTGTAAAAATGAGAATATGTAAAAAAAAAAGTATGAAAACAAAGTGAACACAGCCGAAATTAAAAGTGGTATGTCATTTTAGGCCACTCTCTCTTACATTATTTTACGTGTTTACATCATTTTTTTTTATGTTTATAAAGTCTTTAAGTAGTTTAAGTTTTTCATTGCAAGTTTTAGATTTTTTATCATAATAGTTTTTTCTTCTTTCATTTTCCTCTAATAAAAAAATTTTTTTTGCAATGTAATATTCTTCTTTGGGAGTCTTTCGTTTTTGCTTATTTTTCTTTGAATTTTCAACATATTCGTCATCATTTGCAGGGTCACTTTCATATGTATTCTCAATTTCTGCACTTGAATTTAATTCAATTGTATTTACAAGACCGACGCTAATTCCTGATTTGCAGTAAACCACTTTTTGGCCTAAAATTTCATCTGTATTTTCAAAATATTTAAATTTTATTGCTCCTCCACCGGTCTTTGTACTATTAGCTTTAATTGCTCGATATGTACGTAGAAGATTGGCCCACTTTCTTGCCACTTGCTGACTTGTTTTCTGAAATTTTTTTAAGACTTTTAATTTCACATTCATTTATGTATATATATGTACACTTTTTACCTGTACATTTTCACTGTTTAGGTGGGTGGTTATAATATCCCAACATGTTTTATTGTTTTTTGTTGAAAATATATCTTTATATGTGGCGTAAGTGTCTATGAGAAGCAAAGTTTCACAGTCAGTCCAAAAACTATCCCGATCTAGAATAAATTTATATACGGCATTTATTAAGTTTCCAAAAAACACATAAAAAATAAATAACCACTTATTTTAAACTAAATAAATATACTTACTTGAAAGTACTTCTACTTCATACTCCATCTTGACAATTTGAAATTCATAAACAATTAATAAATGTCAAGTCAACTTTTTAAACATGTCTTCTTCTTTTTGATTAGTTCCACACAGCAACTGAACCAAAAAAATTTTTATCACTTTGTTCACTTTAAGATTAGTTAAAAGCTAGCGACATCTACTGAAAAGAATGGAAAACTAGGTGAGTGGAACATATGTAGAACAAATGTGGAACTGTGGAACTGATAATATTCAGATAAATCGTGTGATTCGAACGCACTTATTATTATTATTATGATTTTGTACTGATTGTGATGATATTGATGATAAATTATTATTTTATTCACTTTGTTTCAATATTTATTATTGTTATTAAAATTTACATACCTACCTATAATCATGGTCAATTTGACGTTTAACATCTGATTCATACAACGCTGAATGCTGAATTGAAAAAAAAATTTAAAAATTGAAGTGGGAAAATTGAACTAATAATTTATAGTTCTATTTATTAAAGTGAAAGACAGACTCATCTTATATTTTTTTTTTCACTCACACCAATGAGAAAAACAACAATTTTCACAGAATCGGGAACACAATTTGTTCTAGAGTTAGTATTCTATATTCTATGGTTTACACGACAGATGGAACAACAAAAAATGTTGTCTACAAAAAAGCTTTACAATAAGCATTTTTTTCAGAGAAATTATTAAAACTTCATTTGAACACATTATTTTAATTAGGATAACAACTAATTTAATTTGAAAAAAATAATTTGAATTTTTGTCGTATGCATGCATGAAGTATATTTCCAGAAATAGATAGTTTGAATCCAAATCAAACTCACCCCGCCACCTACCCGAAAAAGCAGAACAACGTCTGCCGGGCCCACTAGTAATATTATAGATTGGGGTATGGTATGAGTAGCTTAGTATACTATTACTAAAAGTATTTAGTGTAATGACACTGGATGAAAATAAACTTCTCCATAAGACCTGCAGTGAAGAAATTTGTTGGATAGAGTACAGTGTGGTATTACTACTTGCGAATTAGGTAATAAATATAGAAAAAGTGATAGTTGTCACAGTTCTGACATTCGTGTGAAGCTGTTTCTTCTCATGTTTTTGTCATACATTCATTACGTAAAAATTATAGGTGATAGATTTGAAAATGGAATTAAACAAAATGTACATATGTAGTAGAATATAATTAATTATATAATTTTTAATTGTTTTTTATTACTTTTTAAATAATTTATAATTTTAAAAGTAATATAATATCAATAATTCAGGTTAAATAAAAACCTGTCAAGTTCATTCTTATTAATACGTTCTGTATTGAAATTTTGTATGTTAAAAAGTTCTTTGAACTTGGCATTAATGCACATTTCATTACTTTTTCTGGCCAACAGTTAACGCGATAAGAACTTGGCCCCCTTTTAACATTTATGTTTTTGGTTGGATTCTTTTTCCTAAGTAAGTTATGAATATTTTCTATTTTAACTGAGTCGTTGATTTCACGTAATTTATTATATAAATATATGTCTTATATGTATAAAATTAATTTTAAAATTATGACATTTTTTATTTTTATTAAAGCAAGCTATGGAAACTAAATCTAGAGTTGTAAATGATAGAAAAATTATATAAAATGCACAAAAATTGTAACAATTATAGAAATATTTATTTGTCCAGCACACATTCGACAGATTTCGTAATTTTTCCTTGACCTACGCGTTAAACACTACCTACGTGTAAAGTTTCATGGTTCTAGGCTTATCAGAAGTACCCTAGAGGTTTTGATTACCGGTCAGTGAGTGAGTGCCAAAGTTAGTTTTTTCTGGGGTCAATATCTTAAGACGCATTGAAGCTATATACATGAAAATTTGATACAGCGTCCGGGACGAAGCACACTGTTACGTGGTTTAAATTTGGTCTGTTTAGCTTTAATAGACACTGAGCTGTGAGAGGTCAAAAATGGCTCGAAACAGTTCGTGTTAATAGTGTACGGTGTGCATACGGCTTAGATATCTAAGCGCACGGTAGTGCGCGGCCAAGTTCAACACCGTACACTATTAACACATGTCAAGTACATAATTATTAAACGTTCTGTATTGAAATTTTTTATGTGAAAAAGTTCTTCGAACTTGGCATTAATGCAGATTTCATTACTTTAGCTGGCCCAACAGTTAACGAATAAGAACTTGGCCGCTTTTCACATTTATGTTTTTGGTTGGATTATATTAACAAGACTGAAAATAGGCCATACCAAACTAACGCATGAATATTTAATTAAACAAAGCCAAACACCAATATGTATTTGTAAAGAAAGGCTCTCAATCAGACACATTTTTGAAGAGTGTCAAATATACAGAAAAGGAAAAATAAAATATAACATCAAAGGTATGAAAGATATTGTAAGAAAAACCACCAAGAGTTAGATAATATTTTCAATTACTTAAAAGAAGTAAAAATTTACAATAAAATATAAAAAAAAAACACACAGAAATAGAACAATAATAATAGTAATAATAATAGATGGAACAATAGTAATATTGTATTAATATGTACCTACTATATATACCTTCACATTTACATTTATAAGAAATTATAGCCATATATGTACATTGTATATATATGTATGTATATCATAATAATAATACTAATAATAATAGAAATAATAAAAATATATGTATAGGTATATACTTATTATAATTTATGTAATAGCTATAAGAATAAGTATAAGGCCAACTAATAATTTTGTAAGTTTTTTTATAAGTGCCTGATAAAATCCTAAAAGGATCGAAAGGCAAAAAAAAATTTAAAAAAAAAAATCATTAGTAAAACTATAAAACAAAATAATAAAATAAAACTTCTAGATCTTTCAAAAGATTTTCAAATATTATACTTTTCTAAAAATTTTTGAAATATGAAGGACGTGTTTTACATCAATATTTAAAAATAAAAGACCTGAAAGATAACTTGAAGGAAAATGAAATTGTTATCCATATGGATTTTAGCGAAAATTACTGCATCAAATATGCTGAAGAAATCCAAAGTTTCCATTTTGGGGGTTCCATATAACATTACACACTGTACTAACATACACTAGAATCGGAAGTGATATAGAAACAAATTGTTTTTTTACAATTAGCGAATCTTTACTTCATAATGTACCTGCGATTTGGGCACACCTTAATCCAGTTTTAAACGGTTTATCTGAAAACATTGATACAGTTAACTTTTTAAGTGACGGTCTAGGGTGTCCCAATAAATCGAAGTCGTTTTTTTTAACGCATACAGTCTTATTTTCTTTGTTTTATGTCAAAACAATTGTAAATTGAATTTTATGTACTTTGACCCACGGCAACCCGTGCCGACTTGCATCGAAACATGTCAGTACTTACGCACTTAGGCGAGCCTACGATTACGTGTCGATGTGCTTATAATTTTTATTCTAATTGTTAGTAAACGTATTGTTTTCAATCAGTGAACATGGCAGTGGAATTACGCAGTTCTAAAAAAAATATTTTTTTAATAGGAGACACAAAACATTAAATAGCGGGTTCAAAACTTCCCTCTAATCGACAAGTTCTCGCAGTTTTGTTTTACAATATTCGTGAAGTGAATTTAACTGTCAATGAAAGTGCAAATCTTGCTTTTCGCGAGTGTATTATCTTTTGGGAAAAGACACGAATACCAACCAAATCCTTGCCAAATTGCGTGAAGAAACTTGTAAACTTATATCAAGTTTGGAGAGACTTACAAAAAAATGCAAAGAAATTAAAAGACGTATTCAAGCGGCGCCAACAAGAATTTGTAAGCAATTTGGACAATTTGTTCGATATTGCACATGCGGATGCACTCCAGTTAATGAAAATAGATGAAGATAAAATCTTCTTACAGCGCCAGAGAGAGGCAGGTCGACCTGGTCACTTAGCTGGAGTGGATAATAAAATTGGCTGATAAAGAGGAAAGGGCACGAGTTAGAGCTATTGAAGAAGAAAATCGACGAATCAAATATGTTTCCGCGTCAACTTCTTCAGAGTATTATGAACCTTTACAAGAAGATTCATTGTCTAATTCCAGTGAAAATATGGATTCACAAGAAGATTTACCAGCTGTGTTGAAGAGCACAGAACCTGGGACTAGTAAAACGGTAATGAGGAAGCATTTCATCACTCCAAAATTAGTAGCTGCATTAGACAGGTGTCAGTTAAGTATGAGAGACTCTGTGTTTATTCTTGAAGCTACTTCTATTCAAAGAATACGTACGGAAAAACGGAAGGAACGCGCAAAAGCCATAAAAGTTGATTTCCAAAACGAGGTACTAGACGTTGTGACTGTTCACTGGGATAGCAAACTGTTGCCTGCTTTGGGTTCCAGAAAATCGAAAGAAGAACGTCTTCCCATAGTCATTTCATATGGAAATAAAGAACAACTTATTGCTGTGCCAAAATTGGACAATTCTACCGGCAAAGAACAGGCGGAGGCTGTTTGGAACGCGATTATAGACTTGAATCTCGAAGATAAAGTGCAGATTTTCTGTTGTGATACTACTGCTACGAATACAGGTCGTATCAATGGTGCTTGTGTACTCCTAGAGCAAAAACTTGACCGAGAAATGCTTATTTTCGCTTGTCGCCATCACATTTACGAACTGGTGTTAAAAAGCGTATTCGAAAAAAAAATTAGCCAAGTGACTACCAGTCCTGATATTCCACTCTTTAAGAAATTCAGAGATAATTGAAAAAGCGTCGATCCCGCTCAAATACAGTGCTATAGGAAAAAGATGGAATCGTGCATGACTGTTTTCGAAATTGAAGATCTGCTCGCATTTTACCGCGCTGAACTCACCAAAGTAATAGTCAGAAATGATTATCGAGAGTTGATAGAGCTTTCTATCATATTTTTAGGTGGAGATACAGAAAGAAAATTCAGAATTAGCCCTCCAGGCGCAATGCACCAAGCTTGGTGGATGGCGAGAGCGATTTATTCCCTGAAAATAACGTTACTCAGTTCTCAGTTCAATATAACCAGCAAGGACAAGGAAGCACTGTTGGACGTCTGCTTGTTTATTGTGACATCCTACGTCAAGCCATGGCTTCAATGCATTTTGGTAGTTGAAGCACCTTACAAAGGTTTGTGCTTTTTGAAGTCATTGAAAGCTTACGAAAACGTAAATAAAGATATATCGAAAGCAGCCTTACAAAATTTCAACCAGCATTTATGGTATTTGGCTGATGAAGTAGCTGTTTTGTCACTATTTGACGATGACGTGGACCAAAAAACAAAAGTAAAGATGGTGACAAATTTAGCAAAAGAAAATTTATCCACCCATGAGAAACGATACATCCCATCGAAGGAAGAACTTTGTGGTTCATTGCACATATGGTTAGTTTGACAGATTAATGTTGCAATTGTTTCTTTAGTTTGCTGTTTATATTATGCAATTGTGAATTTACTATTCCTTCTTTTATTTCAGAAAAAAACATCGATGATTTTATATCAGTCAAAAGCAAGTCACTATTCTCTCGTTTCAAAATTGATGATAGTTTTCTTCACGTCTGCCCTTCTTCATGGGCAAATAATGCTTCGTTTTTAGAAGCTAAAAGGACGGTTTCAACGCTTAGAGCAGTGAAAGATACAGCTGAAAGAGCGGTAAAATTGATGCAGGAGTTTCATGGCTTCATTACAGTTAAGGAGGAACAAAAACAATTTTTATTACGCTGCGTGCAAGGAAGATCTATCCTGACTGTAAAAAGCAAACATTAAAAAGAAAATACGAAATACAATAATGTTTTTAAAAATGTAAAAAAGTAATAAATGTCCTGTTAGAACAAATTGGTGTCTTATTTTCCAGAGTTACATGAATTCTAAAATCATTCTATAAAAACCTCTCAGTACAACTTCCCAAGTTTAAGTTTGACATCAAGTCGGCACGGGTTATCACTATCCTATTGCAAAAATACTTTTTATTTAAGTCATGTGGGTCAAACAGAAAAAAAATAGATGGTATGCGTATCTGATTTTGCAAAAAAAAATTGTCCCTTATGTCTTGGGACACCCTAAGTCGGTCCTGTTACCCAATACAGGAATAAATTAATGATTCATTTTTTAGGAAACGAGTTTACAAAAATATATCCTCAATTTCAACGTTTTAGTTGAAATTATACCGAATCAGGCCATGGTAAAGGCGCACCAGATGGTGTTGGTGGTACTTGTAAACGAACAGCTGACCGTCAAATAGCTTTTGGTCAAGATATAACAAGTGCTATAGCTTTTTTAAGAGTTTTACAACAACACTTTAATGGCATTAAATTTTTCTTTATCGAAAAAGTAGACATTGATAAGATGATTAACTTTACTTCTAAAAATGCACCTCCATTCAAAGGTACTTTGGAATAATAATTATTATTAATCAGGAATAAATTTCTCTTCATTACACATGAGAAATCTTAGTTGTTTTGACTGTTTGTACGAATGTGATCATTATCGAATTGGAATTTTGCACCGTGAAGACAACGAAAACCTTGATAATGAAATAATAGAAAATCTTCCAAATATGAAAACAAGGATAAGATTTAATAAGTTTATTCAACATCATCATCGGATTCATCTTCCTCATCACAGCCTGAGGATATTTACGTTCAAAATGGCAGTTTCATTCCATGTGAGTTTCCTGGCCGAAAAGGAAAAATGTACAGGTGAGTTAACTATTTAAGTTAAGTATTTTTTTTATTTTTTTTTTATATTTTTTTTGTTAAAAACTATTAAATATACCTACTACATATTTACTTTTTTTATTTTTAAGTATTTTGTAACTTAGAATTTACATTTCGAATTTTCAAATGTAATGCAATGAAATATGTTAGTTTTATTTTAAAGTCATAATGAAGATGTGATATTATAATTTTGTTCCTTTATTTTAATTTTAAAAAAAATAAATGAAAATTCATAAAAAGCAACATTTTAAGTCTATTCCGTGTTACAGGAGTCATTTCCGTTCAATAGAATAGTCATTTCTGTGGTTCGCTTGTCATTTCCATGTTAGAAGTGTTCAAAAAATCAGCTTAAAATCTTCGCAGAAGTTAAATTTCGTACGTGCTTTTCCAGAAAAAAAATAAATTTTCAAATACCTGTGAATTAAGTTAGAAATTTTTCTTAAAAAATTACAAATTTTTTTTTGCCAAAATTCAGATTATTATACTTTCTGTCAATTTCCACGAAATCACCCATATGTAGGTATCAATTTTTATATTTAATAATATTTTTTGTTGTAAAATATGATTTAATTTTTCTGTAGATGTTCTTAAGGCTTAAGTGAAGGTGCTAAAACAGATGGATCCAAAAAAGTACTTACTAAATGGTAATATTTTTATTTTATTTTTAAAAACATAGCTTAATTTTAAATATTACAGTTTACGTGTTTGGAATAAGTGTAATTTAAATCGTAAATTATACAAAATCCCAACAACTGACATTAGACATCACATATTTCCACTTGTTATGGATGGTGACTGGTCTGATTTGAAAAAAACCCAAAAAACAAAAGTACTGATGTCTCTAGAAATGATACGAGAATGGCTTTCAAAACACAAAGCCCTTAGTAGCTATAAAAGGGGCAGAGCAATGTTATGTGATTTATTTTTAATTCAAAATGAACCAAAACAATGAATTCTCCTTTATGTGTCAGTGTAAAGCAGAAATGAAAAAAAATACGAAATATGTATGCTATACATTGATGCTAATGCTTCAAATAGTTCAATTTTAGCTGGGAAATGTGATTGCGTCGCTGATTCTGGTCCAATAGCAGCCTGTAAATATATAGCTGCTTGTTTAACAGTGACCGAGCGTTTTGTCACCAACCTCTTTACCACAAATATGGCATCGTCCTAAAACCATTGGCTTGAATCATGGTTCTAGTGGGAGCTTTGATGATTTTATGGGGTACCACAAGAACCATTTAAAAAATATTGAAATCGATGAAGCTCACAAAGATCGCCTAGTAAATTCAATTATAAAAAAAAATTCTACACTTAATGTTTGGTGTATTAACTATGATTTAATAAAACCATTTATTTTGATGTCTTCCGAAGAAATTATAAAAGTAAAGGAAAACACAAGAAGTCGAAGTAAGAGTGCATTATGGAAGACAGTTCGCAGATGCAGAATCACAGCATCTTTTGCAGGAGAAGTAATTAAAAATGTAAAGTTTGGGAAAAATTCACTTCAACTTTGTGAAAAAATTATCAATCCGAAAAATTTAAGTTACATACCAGCAATTAAACATGGAATTGTGACTGAAAGCAAAGCAATTAATGAATATATGAAAGTCACAAAACTTCATATAGAAGAGTGCGGAATATTTATTGATGAAGAGCGTCCATATTTTGCTGGGTTTATTGATGACATTAGTAAAAAAAAAAAAAGAATGTATTATTGAAAGTAAATGTCCCCTAAGGGCTTTAAGCGTTGAATCACTTCCTTATATTGAAAATAATAAGTTAGATAAAAATCATAACTAT
This sequence comes from Bombylius major, assembly GCA_932526495.1. NCBI lineage: Eukaryota > Metazoa > Arthropoda > Insecta > Diptera > Bombyliidae > Bombylius > Bombylius major. Next base: position 28,200,075 of record OW052045.1, on the reverse strand, counting down.
TATTTTCAAATTCAGATTCAAATGCATGTAACTAAAATAGAAATGTGCAATTTAATTGTTTTTAGTCATAAGGTGGGCTTTTTACATATAGAGACTGTATTTTATGATCAAGACTTTATGAAAGACTGCTTACTACATATTGATTTTTATTATAAAAATATATTATTTAAAATGTGATAAAAGAATTTAGAGTCAAAATAATATGAGTTGGCGAATCTCGCGCATGTCTTACATGTGTTAGTGATCTTCTTATGTATACATATACGAAGGGAGAAACCTCTTTCTTAGAATTTACAACAACAAAAATGCATGTGTGTAAGTATCTTTTCTTCTGCGCATAGTTTTCTAGTATAATACGATTTGGCAACTTTTTTAAATCGAACTATAATAGTTTTAAGATATAGTTTTTTTTTTATAATAGTTTTAAGATTTTTTTGTTTTGTTTGTTCATTAGTCTTTTAAAAAAACTTTATAATAATATATAATATGTATATACATACTTAATAAAAAACAAATAAATGTACATGTCTACTTTTTATTTTTAAATGAAATAAAATTTTGCTTTATACAATTTTCAATATATAATTACAATTCTGGTTTTATTACAGTATTTTTAAAATTATCAAAGCATGTTTGCATTGAACGCTATTTTATTAATTTGTGGCCATAGAGAAGCAAAAATAGTGCTTGATAGAATTTTGTTTTTCTTTGGCAAATTTATGACACGCTCAACATGAATCCTCCTATTTGCAATAACTCTAGTTTCCATAACTTCGTGTGGACTTAATTGTGGATTATGTTTTATTGGAGGTATATTCAAGACAACTTGGTTTTGTTCAAGTATATCGGATACGTTTAATTTCCTATCAGCTAAAATAGTGTCCCCAGGAATTAAAAAAACAATGAATTTACTATTTTCAATTATACTTATATCTGTCTGACTTCGATCCTCCATATACAGGGTGTCCCGTTTGGTTTGCTTAACCTTGATACCAGTGATAGGTCTCATCGAGACAAACAAAAAATCGTATCGGAAGGGGGGGGGGGGGGAATCTCAACGGTTTCGCCGCTAGAGGGCGTTGAAGTTTTTTTGCTCTTATTTCACGATGTACCCTATAACTTTTTATAGGGGCACTCAAAGGTCACTTTGTGATGAGACAAAATATAAAGGACCCTTTGCCCTTTTCAAAGATACCTTACTTGTTCCTCTTCTTCGAACCGTTAAAAAGTTAGACGCATTCAAACTCAAAATTTTGTGAATTTTTCCCAAATTTTTGTGTTTAACCCTGTCTTTCTCAAAAAAGGCTTAAATTAACCCCAAGTTTTTATTGCAGAAAATGAAAGCTCAATTGATTCTGCACCGATTTGGTATGATTATTTTTTTCGAAAAATAGATAATTTTTGAGATATTTTAATTTGAAAATTAGCACTTCTAGCTGCTATTTTCAATTTATACTGCAATAAAAACACGTGTCCAATAATCCAATGAATTTCAGACTTATTTTTTCAGTTTTTTGAAAAGGTCTTCCTTAATATCTCAAAACCTTCAATAACTTCAAAACCTTTGTAAGACCTAGTAGTACAATAAACAGTTGTGGAAATAGAAGAAATATTGCTTTATTCAAAATATTCACCTGATATCGATTCTTCGTAATTCGAGCTCTTGAAATGATCACTACATACGACAGCATATTTACTGGGTTGTTGGTTGATTTTGATTGCAACAATCGATTTACTTCTCAATTCTTTGCCAACTGGAAACTTATAAATTTTTTTATTATTTCCAGTTTTTATATTTATAAATATTTACTATTTAAAAAACACAAAACAAATGATATGAAAAGTCAAATGTGTGTGTGATTGTTATCCAAGAACAAAAAGTCCTTTCCAGAATTTCAAAAAAGTCCTTTCCTGGACTACAATAAGCTCTTTTCAGGACTAAAATAACTCCTTATCAGGACTACAATAAGTCCTTTTCAGGAATACAAAGTAATTAACACAGAGAGTCAAATAAAACATACCAAAAGGCAATTAAATAATTCTTTAGAACAACAAATTCACCTAATTTTGAGAAAACTGCCCTTAAATTATGATTCATAAATTATGAACGAATAAAGAAATTTAAAAAAAGCTAAAAAAATTTAAAAAATAATAAGGGTTTTTTTCGAGATATTCGACCTTGAACATAAAAATGACGATTTTTTTTCAAATTTTTTTGACTTTGAGTTACAATAAATTTAAAACCAATTAACACAAAACTTTGTAAAAGTCATTTTTTGAAAGTTCTGAAGGTTCTTTATGGAAATAATTTTCATTTACCTCTCTACATTGAGCGAACGCTGAAATATGTTGCAAAAAGTGGAACTGGTTACTCTTCGAAAAAAAATTTTTTTGACCTTGAATATCTTTATAACCATTGAGAACAGAGATTCTGATTCAGGTCACCCTGTTGCGCACCGGCTAGTAAATAATTTTGTTTGTATATGTATAAGTATGTAACGGATAATTTCAGTATTGTTCTGTTGTACTTTGTTTCCTTTTGTTCACTCATTTATTATGTAATAAAGTCAGTCTCGCATCATCTTCAGTTTAGTTCGGGTCAGTTTCAGTAATTAAATAAGTAAAATATTTGTGTTTTAAAAATGACAAAAAATAAAATCTGAAAATTAAAAGAAAAAATTTAAAAGAATAAATATTGTTTTATTTCAAAAAAAAATAAAATTACGCAACAATTTTAATGGTGCCGAAACCCGGGACATGAGTAAATAGTGAAAGTTATTATTGCAAAAAAAAAGCATAGTTATTTTTTTGTTGGTTAATTACGATCAGTGCTGCCGAAAATACTCCCATGGGAGTTTTTTACTCCTTTCGAAGGTCTGATACTCCCGTACTCCTCCTCCAAAATACTCCCTTCAAAATAAATTAAAGTAATCAGAATAAACACAGTAGAAAAAAATCAAACGCAACCAATTGACTAAAACAAACGTAAACAATAAAATGATCCCCTGTACTGTAACTGTACCAACAATGCAACAATACTACCAAAAGTACCACCAACAACACCAATCTCAATTGTGAATTTGTTATTGTGTTGTGATTTGTGAATTGTCAAATTTCTTCAATGTTCAATCAATTCGATTTAATAAACCGCGTGTTTTTGGTTAAGTTACAGCTTTACCGGTTAATAACATTAACATAATACATACTTAATTTTAATGCTGTCTTGATGGTAGGTAGTAAATTAATATTATAATCTATTATTTAATATTTTGTTATTTGAATTCTTGAGTAAAATATACTTATATATACATATTTCTTTTTAGTTTTTTTGCTTTTTAACAAAAAAAGTAAAGTTAAACAACCACAACAAGGCAACAATTCGAACAATATCAATTATCAATAAATATACTGCTTGTGTTTTTTTTTGGTTAACGCGTTACAGATTGATAATATTAACACCTAATTTTTACAGACAGACAAATATGGACAGATTTGTCATTAAAAAACAGAAGAAGGCACCTCCAGAAAATGAAGATCACCAAATCTCTAATTTATCTGTTTCTCAAAACTTGGATTTGACATTGACATCTAAAACTCCCACTAAAAAAGAAAAAAGTAAACAGAACTTCAGAGAAGATTGGATGAAAAGTTTTCCTTGGATTGAAAAACGTGATGAAAAGGCATATTGTAAGGTATGTGATATTAAGTTATCTAACAATAAATCACATATAATTCGTCATAATAAAAGTGAAAGTCATACCCGAGCTGAAAAATCACTAAAAGGTCAGATTAAAATTGATGAAAAGACTGATTTTCAGCGGAAAAAAGATGCAATAAAAATTGCAGAACTAAGAATTATATTATTTATCATGGAATTTGATCTTCCTTTCACATTAATTTCTCACTTGATCGAACTAATAAAAACAATTGCTCATGATTCTGCAGTAGTTAAGAATTTAAAGTGTGGTAGAACCAAAGCTACAGAAGTTGTTAATACTTTATTATTAGAGGAAGGTCTGAATGAAATTTCATCAGTTTTGAAGAATAAACCGTTTTCTATCATAATTGATGAAACAAATGATATTGGCACAAAAAAGTGTTTAGCTCTCGTTGTACGGTACTTTGATGAAAAGTTCAAACAGACGAAAGACAGATTTTTAAGCTTACTTCCATTATGTTAGATCAATGTGACGCGAAGTTCATATTTCATACATTGGAAATTTTTTTTAAGAAGATACAGGTACCATTAACAAATATTATCGGCTTTGCAGCAGACAACGCATCTGTTATGATGGGAGAAAAAGGAGGTGTCATATCCTATTTTAAACAAATAAATCCTTACATCTTTGTAATGCGTTGCACATGTCATTCGCTTGATTTATGTTCAAGTCAAGCATCTAAGAAAATTCCAGATGCTGTTGAAAATTTGACTAAATCTATCTATCTATCCTGTGAAATTGTTCCTCCTTGAATAATTGTGAATGTAACAAGCTGTTAGTGTTATTGTTGAGGCTTTTTGTGGACTCAAACTTGTTGTATTTAATAATACACGAAATCTAGATGTAAGTATGCCAAATACATTTTCCACGATTCTCCTTGCCCGAGATATTCTGTAATTAAAAATAATCTCTTCGGCAGAAAGTTTGTCCCCGCCATATGGTTTCATAAGATTCCTTAGTAAAGGAAAAGCATCGTCGCCTACAAAAACAAAAGGCATTTCTTCTGGAAAATTTTGCAACTGGCCAGACTCAGGAATGTTTAGCAAATTTGCGCTGAATGTTTCATAAAATTTGCTGTTTGAGAAAATTCCCCCGTCAGATACTCGACCATTTGCACCGACTTCTACTACAATAAATTCGTAATTAGCATTCACAATAGCCATTAATACGATGCTGAATCTTTTTTTGTTGTTAAAGTAATAAGATCCTGAACCAGGCGGTTTTCTTATTTCGACATGCTTCCCGTCAATTGCCCCAATGCAGTTTGGGAAGTTCCATCGCTTTCCAAACTCCTTCGCAACGTTTTTCCATTCTTCCTCAGTTTTAGGTATCTAAAAATCCAAATATTTTGTAAAAGATATTCCATTGCACATATGTACTTCTAATCTTACTTTTATGTAATCTTTTAAAACCTGATTAATTGCTGAACACGTCTCTATTATTATTGTTCCTAGGCTTTGAGGAGAAATCGCAGTCAAAAATTTTAAATCTTCAAAACTTTGTCCACTGGCTAAAAACCGAAGAGTGGCCGACAATCGCTCATTAGGAGAAATTGCATCTCTCATTATGGTATCGCTTTTTTCAATTAAGGGCTTCACTTTAGTTAATAATTGTTGATAAGTTTCATTGTCCATCCACAGAAAGTTTTGGAAGTCAACTATTGCACTTATACAAAGTTCGTTCATCAAATTCAGATGTGAAGACTGCGGTCTATTTAAAAACCACTTTTTCGACCAAATTTTTTTTTTTGTTTTTGTTTTCACTTCATCTTCTAAACACTCATTCAAAATTAAATATTTTAAAAACGATTCTTTATTCATTTTTTAATTTTACATAAAATTTATATTTCCACTAGTAAAAATTTCAGGTTCCGATAGCTGCTTACCTAACAAATCTTTTGAAAAAATGAGATTGACATTCAAGTTGACGATATGGTTGGAGTGTCTGTAGGTTTTAGGTTGACAACCTGGTTGTCAACCAAGTTGACCGTCTATGGGCCCTATAAGGAGAACCTCAGCTTCATGCACTACTTTCTCACCAATTGAACACAAGCAAAATATCATTGTTACCAACCGCACTAGTTTATGCACAAGATAGTGCAGGTAATTTGCAACCATGTAGAATCCTTCTGGATTCTGGTTCGCAAGCATAATTTATATCTAAAAATTTTACATAGAAATTGAATCTGAAAAGAAAACATGCAAATATTCTAGTACAGGGTTTAGGATTATCAGAATTAAAACATAGAAATGGCAAGGTTTTACTAACATTGATGTCTAGGTTTGATCAGTCTCAAAAAACTGATGTCACAGCGTTTATTCTGAAAAACGTTACATCCTATCAACCCACAGTGTACTTTAATATTACAGATTGGTCTAGTTTAAATTCAATGCAATTAGCAGATTCACATTTCTATAAACCTCAAAAAATTGATGTGCTATTGGGAATTGATCATTTAATTTCTGTTTTAAAATCAGAAAAGCACTTAGGGTCTAAACATCAACCTTCATTTCAAAATACAATTTTTGGATTTATTGCTGCCGGTGCATTTAATGATTCAAAACAAGAAACAGCAATTTTATCACATCATGTAACTGTTGAAGATATTGATAATTCTTTACGTAAGTTTTGGGAAATGGAAGAAGTTTTGAACCAAGAATCTTTGCATACTTTGGAGGAAGAGTTTTGCGAAACTCATTTTGTGAAAACGCATTATGTAGACACGACAACAAATCGATATGTTGTGCAACTACCATTGAAGAAAGAACCGCTGTTAGGTGATTCTTTACAAGCTGCAATGCGAAGATTTATGTATTTGGAAAAACGATTAGAAAAGGATAAAAATTTAAGAGAACAATACTGTGAATTCATGAAAGAATATAAAAACATGGGTCATTTAGAAGCAATTCCAATTACTGCAATTAAAAATGATAGTGAACATTTCTTTCTTCCATATCATGCAGTTTTGCGTCCTAACAGTGCTACAACCAAATTAAGGGTGGTTTTTGATGGATCAGCAGCTACATCAACGGGAGTTTCTCTTAATGAAAAGTTAATGATAGGGCCAAAGATTCAAAGAGATCTTTTTGAAATTCTTCTTTCATTTCGCATTTTCAAAATTGCTATCACTTCCGATGTGGAAAAAATGTATAGAATGGTGCTAGTTGACAATCAACATAGAAATTTTCAACGCATCCTATGACGCGATAGTCCTGATGAACCAATGCAATACTTTTGGCTCAATACTGTAACTTATGGCACTTCAGCAGCACCATTTCTAGCCACACGTGCATTTAATGAACTCACTCATGAATTTGAAGGTCAATTTCCTCTAGCAGAATTGACAGTAAAAAATCACTTTTATGTTGATGATCTAATGTCAGGCGCTCATGACATAATTGACGCGATAAAACTGCAACAGCAATTGACAACACTTCTTCAATTAAGAGGCTTTCGATTAAGAAAATGGGCATCAAATAATTTGGATTTTTTGAACACGATTCCTTTTGAAGACCGTATTACCACAAATTTAAACATCAATGAGTATCCTAATTCAATAAAGGTTTTGGGTTTAAAATGGGTTCCGGTTAATGACTATTTCACCTTTGAAGTAAATTTTGCTTCTACTACAACTTCAACGAAACGAGTCATTTTATCAGAGTCAAGTAGAATTTTCGATCCGTTGGGATTGATCGCACCTATTACAATTAGATTCAAAATGTTACTTCAACAAATTTGGCTGCAAAAGTTATCATGGGATGAAGAAGTATTAAGTGATATCAAATCAAACTGGGAAATAATGCGAAATTCACTAGTGCAAATTCAAGAGTTTCAAATTCCACGATAGATATTCACATCGTCAAGTCAATTACAACTGCATAGGTTTTCTGATTCGTCAGAAAAAGCGTACGCAGCAGCAATATACGCTAGGGTTATTTCTGCAAATGGAGAAGTCAAGGTCAATTTATTAGTTTCAAAAACAAAGGTAGCACCTCTCAAGCCAGTAACAATTCCACGAAAGGAATTATTAGCAGCACACTTGCTTGTAAAATTAATGAAATCGGTAAAAAACGCATTGCAATTGACTGACGTTACGTGCTTTGGATGGACAGATTCTGTAATAGTGCTACACTGGTTGTCATCGTGTCCAAGTCGTTGGAAATGTTTTATTGCGAACAGAACTTCTCAAATTTTAGAGTATTTACCAAGATCACATTGGAGTTATGTCAAATCCAAAGAGAATCCCGCAGACATAGCTTCACGGGGTGCATCTCCAAGTCAATTAAAAGAATGTCAATTGTGGTGGAATGGGTCCAACTGGCTAAAAGACAATTGGCATCAAGGTTTTAATATGATTCCAGATCCAGATTTAAAAAAGATCTTAAATGAAGAACGTAAATGCAATTTAAGTGTGCTACAAGTACAGTTAATTAGAAATGATACATTAGAATTACTTTTTGAGAAAAAATCATCATTAATTCAAATTTTTCGCATTATTGCAAGATGCATTCGTTTATTAAGAAGTTGTAAACGCACTCATACCAAAAGTAACACAAATTGGCTAACTTCTGAAGAAATAAGAACCGCATCGCAAATCTGCATAAGATGGGTATAACAATCAACATTTCCAAATGAAATACATAAGTTAAGAAACAATAAGAATTCACTTCAATCAAATAGCATAAATGTAAACACAATATCAGCAGATAATATAGTTTCAGCTTCTAGTAGCCTTCACAAACTCACTCCATTTTTGAATGCAGATGGCATACTTCGGGTTAGTGGTCGTTTGGAAAATCAGAATGTTCATTTCAAGTAAAACATCCAATTATTTTGCCAAAAACGCATAAATTTGTGAATCTTTTGATTAAATATGTTCATGAAACACACTTTCATTCTGGAACTAATTTAACATTAAACATATTGAGACAATCCTATTGGATAGTATCATGCAGGACTTTAGTTAAAAAGCACATTCATCACTGCACTACATGTCAACGCTACAGAATTGCAGAATCAAAACAACTTATGGCTTCGCTACCAAAATCAAGAGTTGTGTTCACACGACCATTTCAAGATGTTGGTATAGATTATACCGAACCAATATCGGTTTTAATGCATCGCAGTCGAGGTTCCAGAACAACAAAAGGGTATATTGCTCTTTTTATATGTATGAGCACAAAAGCTTTGCATTTGGAAATATCTAGCGAATTATCGACAGAAGTTTTTATCTCTTGTTTAAAAAGATTTATCGCAAGACGAGGGTATCCATCTACAATCCATAGTGACAACGGCACAAATTTTGTGGGTGCAAATTACAAATTAACAGAAATGCAACAATTATTTATGTCAGAATTTCACAACACTGAAGTAGCTAACTTTTTATCAGTAAAAGGCATCACTTGGATTTTCAATCCACCAGCTGCACCTTACTTTGGAGGGATTTGGGAAAGAGCTGTTCGTTCAGTAAAATTATCATTGAAAAAGACAATTGGTGAGTCTAAATTAACTTGCGAAGAACTCACGACATTGGCTGCTGAAATAGAAGGGGTTTTAAATTCACGACCTATCGCACCCATAAGTGATGACATCAGCAGTCTTGATGTATTAACTCCTGCGCATTTTTTAATTGGCCAACCAATCACAAATTTGCCTGAACCGACACTGAGTCATGAAAAAACAACAAATCTTACTAAGTGGAGATTGATCCAAAAAATAAAGGCTGACTTTTGGAAAAGGTGGTATTATGACTATTTACCTTTATTACAGATTCACAATAAGTGGATCACACCAACTACTAATTTACAAAATGGGGATTTGGTAATCATCAAGGAACCTAATCTTCCTCCAGCCACATGGGCAATGGGTCGAATTGAACAGACACATCCTGGAAAAGATAGTTTGGTGCGAGTTGCTACAATAAAAACAGCGTCAGGACTCATTAAGCGTCCAATATGTAAATTAATTAAACTCAACATTAATTAAGCCGACGCCTTAACGCGGGGAGTATGTTGAAGATTCTGATTCAGGTCACCCTGTTGCGCACTGGCTAGTAAATATTTTGTTTGTACATGTATAAGTATGTAACGGATAATTTCAGTATTGTTCTGTTGTACTTTGTTTCCTTTTGTTCACTCATTTATTATGTAATAAAGTCAGTCTCGCATCATCTTCAGTTTAGTTCGGGTCAGTTTCAGTAATTAAATAAGTAAAATATTTGTGTTTTAAAAATGACAAAAAATAAAATCTGAAAATTAAGAGAATAAATATTGTTTTATTTCAAAAAAAAATAAAATCACGCAACAATTTTTGTGTAGTAAAAAAAGTGTTTATAAAAAAGTGATAATTATGTCTTTAATAGCTACAAGTAAGTAGAAAACAAATTAATTTAGTTTTTTAAATTCTATGAAGGATAGGTATATAACTGAAGAAAAACTTGTAATAGTCAAATTTTCCTTAAAAAATTCTATAAAACTATTCTCCCTTTGAGTTTTAAAAAAGGATTCCGTCACATCCCACCTTAATTTTACATACTTATATTTGAAGGTATATATGTGAATATTAAAAGATTTAAAAAAAATTGGTTGCCTGGTTTGGCCCCTTTTTTTGAACGGAAAAAATTTTGTTTTTTGTACCTGGGTTTGGGCAATTCCATTACATTGTATTTTCAATTTAATTGTATTGTATTTAATTACATTGTATTAACAATTTATTGTTTATATCTATTTTTAAATATAAAATATATATATTATTAAATAATTAATATTAATATTAATATAACTTAATATATTATTAAAAACTGTTAAAGATTCTGATTCGGGTCACCCTATTGCACACCAGCTAATGAATAATTTTGTTTGTAATTGTCATTTAGATAAAAATAGTATAACACAAATAATTTTGTATGCACATGTATAAGTATGTAACGGATAATTTTAATTTTGTTCTGTTGTACTTTGTTTCTTTTTGTTCACTCATTTATCACCGTTGTCGAAGTACTCCGATCGGAGTATTTGTACTCCTCTCTAATGCTTGGTACTACTATACTCCCCTCAAGCCAAATATACTCCTTTTTACAAATACCCGTCATTTTTATTTTATTATTCTGGTCTGGCAGTTCTGAATTTTAAATTTTATTTTTAATCGAGTCTCAAGCAAAACAAGCAGTTGCAGAAGCAATAAGCAGCTCTGCTATTATGAATTTATGTGCACAACCTGAAACAGGAATAGCTGAAGATTCAAATTCAAAGAAACGAACTGCTTCGAATTTAAGTAATAATAAATCTGTAAGTAGTAATGATAACAGAAGCGATGAAGGAAAAGCTTCATCAAATTCTAAATATATAAAAAAAAAATTTCGCCAAATATGGTGTGATCAATATAAGTGGATTTGTGAAAAAAATAATAAAACCTTTTGTAATATTTGCAATAAAAGTCTTTCTAATAATAAGTGCCACATTGATCGCCACGAAGTTTCCAATGTACATAAAAGAAACGTAGATGCATTAAAAAAACAACCCGAAATTATAAAAAAGAAAGGAATAACTTCAGTGAAAAAATAAAAAATGTTAAAATTGCTGAACTTAGGATTATTATGTTTCTTCTGAGCCATAATTTACCTTTTAATTTTATAGAATCCTTAGTTTTGCTCATAAAATCCATTGCAACGGATTCTACTATTGTGAAAGACATAAAATGTGGTAAAACAAAAGCCACCGAAGTAGTTGACACTTAACTTTTAGAGGAAGGACAAAATAACGTTGGAAAGTATATAAAAAATCAACCATTTTCTCTTATTATAGACGAAACGACTGACGTCAGCATACATAAATCCTTGGTAATAGTAGTTCGATTTTTTAATCACTCTATTGGTAAAGTAGTAGATAGGTTTTTGGGTTTAATCGAACTGGAAAAATCTGACGCAGAATCAATATATAAAGCCATTAGTCATTACAAAGTTACTGGACAATTTGAAAATTCCAATGAAAAATTTAAAAGGATTTTCAGCAGACAATGCGTCAGTTATGATGGGTGATAAGGGAAGAGTTAAAGCATTTTTACAAAAAGACAATCCAAATCTTTATGTGATGCTTTGTATTTGCCATTCAATGCATTTATGTGCATCAGCAGCAATAAAAGAACTGCCTCAAAGTTTGGAAATTTTAGTACGAGATATAGTTTCATTTTTCTAATTTAGTGCAAAGAGACAAAAAGAATTTCAAGAATTTCAAAAATATTTCGGTACAAAAACGCATAAGATTTAAAACTTTCTCAAACAAGGTGGCTGTCGTATGGAAATGTTGTAGAAAGAATCTTAAAACAATGGGTTGCTCTTAAAGACGATTTTATACTATAAAAGTTGTTTTGCTTATCTTCAGATGAGGTTTTCGGAAAGTACTCCTAAAAATCGAAAATACTCCCCTTTGGCAATGACATTTACTACTTTTCATTTTACTAAACGACAACGCTGTCATTTATTATATAATCAGAACAGTCTCGCATTATCTTCAGTTGAGTTCGGGTCAGTTTTTCAAGTGCAATCCGCAACCGCAATTTATTTTCCGCAACCGCAACTTATTTAACCGCAATTTATTGTAAAAAATAAATATAATAAGTAATTAAATAAGTCAAATATTTGTGTTTTAAATAACAAAAATTAAATTTGCAAAATTAAAGAAATAAATATTGTTTCAAAAATAAAATAAATATAATTAAAAATTAAATCATAATAAATAATAGAATGTGTAATTGTTTATTCCATATGCATATTCATTTGTGTTTTAAATAAAAAATTAAAATCTGAAAATTAAAGAAAAAATTTAAAGGAATAAATATTGTTTTATTTCATAAAAATAAAATTTCGCAATAAAATACTTTGTTACATGAATAAATATATAAATATATGCATATATGATATATAAAACATATTTTAAAAGTAAAATAATAGAATCTTGCATAACAAATTCAATTCGATCTAATTAGATTAAGTTCACAATATTCTAGTTCAAAAAAGTGCATAGTTGAATATTAATAACCCAAATAAACATATTTGTAATTATAGTAGGTCAATAGAATAGGAAATAATAACAAATTATAAAAGATAATTGTGTAAGCAAAAGTAGCTTGATCAACAAAATATTACTTAATGAAAAGAAAGTAGGGAAAAAATGATCGAAGCATATAAAAAGAATAGAATGGAATAACGACGAGGAATAGTTGAACAGTAAAGAACTGAATAGAGTAGAAAAGATAACGGAAGTGGTGTCGTGACAGTGGAAAATAGATTTAAGTTAATGTTAAGGAAACAGAAGTAGTGTCGTGAAAGTGTGTATTGTAAATTAATAAATAAAAGTTTAAGAAGATACAAATGTCGTTTAAATTAATCCACAATATAGTGCAACCTTAGGCGCAAATTCGGTGAATACACAACAACTTTAAAAAATAAACGCCTTTTTAAGGAATTGTAAATAAGGAACTTTATATTAGCTTTTTTTAAAGATTTTATTTTTGCATTTCTGCGGTTTTTATTTGTTTAAAAGGTCAAATGAGAGGAAAGCTAGACCTTTGGCTTACAGGGCAAAATTTTAATACGTAGTATGGGCAATTAAATTGTAGAACATGTGTTATAAATAAAATTTACCATTATTTATAGCGACGCCACTTTATTCAAAGAAAACAGGAAAATTTACTGAATTTTTCACTTTAAGAGTTAATAACTTTTGAACAAATAGAGGTAGAGTGGCAAAATGGGCACCATTGTGAAGGGCAGAATATTCTTTAACTTTTCAAACAAATAGTTTCGCATTTTCTTACAGTTTTTGAGAAACAAGATGTGTGTATCTATACATATGTATGTCTATTTTTTTTTTTTTTTTTTTTGTGCTTATTCATTCCTCGAGGGAACATAGCGCCTTCACATAACTCTTTCCATCTGACTTTTGTTCCATCTGCTATTTGTGACCTTATTGGCCTGATCTTAGCATAGAAACTTCGTTGGTATTTTCCAACATAGTCCGAGGCATGTGTTGGTTTCTTTAATCGAATTGTTGTTATTTTCAATCTAATAGGAGATTAGCCTATTGCGATTATGTCCTTAGCTTGTTCCTGCGCCCTCTGTTGGTGATATTGCTAAGGAGTAATATCACACTTTTCCGGTTTGTGTCTATGATACCAGTTTTTCTGCAGGATGTAACGCCATCTTGTTGTTGGTAGATGTGGTTGTTTTGTTGTTTTTTCTTACTGGCTCATAGTGTTGTTATGACAGGATGAGATTAGGATTTCTCTATGTATATATATACATATACATCTATATACATATATATATATATATATACATATAAGAATGGATTAGAAAGTATGGAAAAACAGGTATTTAGGAAAAAGTGCTGGACCACGACTATGCCGGGAATCGAACCCGGGACCTGTGGGGTGATGGACGAGCGCACTAACCTCTCGACCACCCAGGCCTCTTACATATGTCTATAACACATATGTCTGTAATTATTTTACAGGAAAATTGCAAATTTTGTTTTTTTGTTCATTTTTGAGTTAAATTCCATTCTAAATACAAAAACTTTATTCAAAATAATTTTTTTCAAAGATATAGAATTTTTATCATAAAATTACCCTTTTTGGACCACTGTGGGGTGGGCCAACTTGGACTGATTGTTTTTAAAAACTTGTAGCTTTTAAGTTTAGAAATATTTTTTATGTTTTTTTTTTTTTTTTTTGCAGAATATAAACAATTTTATAAAATTTTATAATGCCTACATGCACAGTGCAAGAAGGGGTAAAACTATTGAATTTCATTATTTTGCCGGACTTTCTATTGTTACAACGCAAAGTAAATACCGTAACTATTTTATTTCTGCAACAGCTTCTAGTGCAAACATGATTAAAAACTTATTAGTGACCCATTTTGAGGAGGAGGTGCAGTATGTGAGTAACCACGACCTGTTCAAAATTACACTTTTATTTGAAAAACTGCAAAGTTAATAGCGTTTTAAATCAGTCAGTCGAAGTTGGCCCATCCTGTACATATGTGGAAGCCGTAGAGATGGAGAAACTATTTGCTGATAAATTCAGTGACACGGATTCTAAGCAACAGTAAGTAATTATCGTATAGAGCTTTTGTAAAACATGTACATATATTTGATAATTTTAATGCTTTTTTTATTGTAGATACATTCAATGACAAGGATCAAGAAAACGTAGGTGTACTGTTCAGCATACAAGTAGTAAGGAGTTTAGTTGCGGCTGTCATCAAATGAAGATTACATAGTAATAAAATAAAAAAGAATAATTTAATGAATAATCAAATTCAAAATGAAAATAATAATTTTAAAGACTATAATTTTAAAAACTATAATATTGTACCAATGAACAAAAATAGAATCACACAACCATCAAATTCACTCAGCAACAGTGAAATAGAAGTTTTAGTGAAAAACGGTAATGGGAACAAAATAATAAATGAACAAAGATCATTTACTGATGATATCGAAACTACTGTTAGAATTAACTGTAACGAAAAAGACAATATAATGGAAATGAAAAAAAAAAACTTGTGTTATTAAATGTAATAAATTAACCAGCGCTACTCCATTTAGTAGTTCTACTAATAACCAAAGCTAATCTATTGTAAAGAGCTGTGACACTCATGAAGTATCATCTAAATTTTCCGCGAACTTGGTCCCGTTATTTAAATTTTTTGCGAAAAATAGATGGTAATAAGAAGTTTGTTTGTAAGAAAAAGATAAAAAAAATTCTAATTGGGAAAAATTTCGATTTGGAAACTGAAATATTGTTACGGTTGAACAAAATAAAAAAGTGAAGTTTTTCACACACACGATTATCCTTTGGCATTTTTTTATCAATCAAATCACATTTATTCAAATTTTGTAACCACATTTTCTTCCTGGAGAATTAAAATAACATTTTATGTAAATTATTTAAAAAAACATTTATCGACAAAATTTAGATCATCGGGAGATTTTTCAATGAATGTGGTCTCTTATACTTAGTTTCTATTAGGGAATTCCAAATAAGAAAACCGTTTTGTCTCACCAGGTAATGTTGTTTTTCTTAAAAATGGGATTTTTGTTTTGCCTAGATTTCAATACAAATCAATATAACCTAGAAATCAATCCTTAATTTATTGTATTTTATAACACAGAACAAAAAATTTTTGTTTACAATACTTGTTTTTATATATATTTGCCTGAGTTAATAAAATAACCCTTAGGTAGAAAAGTCTATTTGCATATGTACATATGTATTGATGGTGCTGAAAAATTTCTGCGCTTTTTCTGTAGCAACAAATTTTATATGGGTGACATGTTAAGCGAAGGATCAAGTAGTCCAAAAAAACAAGAAATTGAGGAAAAGAAGGTGCATATTGAAGAATCCTTTCAACGAATTACATCTTACTCATCAGGTGTGTAAGAGTATACAGGGTGTTTTCTTTCTACGTACATTAATTGGTACCACGATATTCGCTGGACTGGATTAAATGTTATTCAAACGAAGTTTTGTTACAAAAGATTGTTTGTAATTCAAAAAAGATACACTTTTGACCCTTTTCGCACACCTATGATCCTTAATTACATGATAACGGATAGCGGTATTGAACTGAAATTTTTTTTGTTTTATTATACATAATATTAGCTTTCGAAATAAATAAAAAAAAATCATACCACTGAAGAAGAAATCAATGATTTTTTAAACGCAAATAATAATGATTTTCATGAACTAGAAATTGATGCTATGAAATACAAAGCTTCAAATTTCAAAAGAAAATTCTTTAACGTGGGTTGACACAATGTCTGGGGGAGGATTTATGAAACCATGCTCTGATTTTCTCAATAAAATAAACCAGTTGGAATGTGTATTTAAATCAAAAATTCACTAACGAAAATTTTTTTTTCAGGAGCCCAATTAATTGAGAAAATTTTAGGAAAAAAAATCATAAATTTCAAGTTTATGACCTATTTTCTTGAAAGTGAAATTATTACATACTATAAGTAATACACCAAATGAAAGGTCATTTTAATAGCCATTCATAATGAAAAGAAAAATTTTGATACATAGGGTGCAAAAAAAGTTACAGGTGATTTTGTGTTGAGAGGTCTTTCATAAAACTCATAATTTTGAACGCCCTCTAGCGGCGAAAATAGACACGATCGAAAGTTTCGCTAGTACAATTTTTTTCATGAAATAGTTCAGCGAATATCGTGGTACCAATTTATGTACGTAGAAAGAAAACACCCTGTATATACATATATGTATGTATGTGTATGATATGTTTGTTAAGTATTTTGTTTATTTTTTCCTTAACTATTATTTTATCCTACTTTTAGGTGGACAAAAATATAATAAAATAACTAAAGGACTTCTGTATTTTATCTGCAAAGATCAAAGACCATTTGACATCGTCAATAGAAAAGGATTCCGGCGTTTTGTAAAATTATTATCACCAACATTCCAAATTCCTAGCATAGATACTTTAAAAGAAAATCTCGACAACTTCTATGAAATAATATTCAAAAAATATAAAGACAAATTTAGCAGTACAGATTCAGATATAAACCATGTAGACTTAACATGTGATATTTGGTCTGAAATGATGTCAGCCAGAAATTTTTTAGGTGTAACAGCGCATTTTTTTGAAAACAATACGTTTATTTCAAAAACGATAGCATTTAAAGAACTTGAAGAAAGACACACTGCAACAAATATAGCGAAAAAATTAGAAGAAATCAGTTCAGATATTGGTATTAGTCGTGAAAAAATTTCTGCAGTCGTTACAGATAATGGAGCTAATATGATTGCTGCAACATACATTTTTATTGGCAAAGGACTTCATCTTCCATGTTTTGCCCATACGCTCAACCTAGTCGCAGAAAACATTTTAAAAACACAGTCAATAATATCGCTTATAGAAAAAGTGAGAAATATAGTAAAATTTTTCAAAATTAGCATTTTGCAGAGCAAAATTTTGGAAAATAAACAAAAAGAAATTGGAAAGACACCTGCTAAACTCATATTAAATGTTAGAGCTCGCCGGAATTCAGTTTTCTATATGTTAGAAAGATACTTAGAATTAGCATCTATAATAAATCAAATAATTTTAGAATATATAAATGCTCCGTCACCTTTGTCAGCATCAGAAATTCTCGACTTGAAATTTGTGTTAAAAATCTTAAGGCCTTTGAAATGTGCGACAAAGGAAGTTTCTGGCGAAAAATATATCACAATATCAAAAATAATACCACTAATAAATTCACTAAAAGCAAAACTTCAGGACTTGGAAGTTGACGAAAATTCGACGATTTCTCTTTTGAAACAAGCTGCTCTTAATGAACTTAGCCATCGATTTGGGCGCATAGAAGAGTGTCGTTTATTAGCAATGGCATGTATTTTGGATCCTCGTTTTAAAAGGATACATTTTACAGATCCACAGTCATGTGCAAAAACTATTTTAATAATACGTAAAGAAATCCAAAAACAAACTGAAACTATAAGTAGTAGTGATACGGAATACGGATAGCGAAGGTGTAACTGAAAGCCACGAAGATTTTGATTTATGGCAACATCACAAAACTCTTGCACATTCCAAACAAAAGAAATACCATCTGAAAGAATCTGACATTTCAAAAAATCTCACAATTAGTACAAAGCACTTCTTTTCCATCAATATTAATTTGCAGAAGATGCTAATACATTTGTATGATTCATTATTCAATGAGTACAAGCAAAATGTTTCTAAATAGAAGAGATAGCATGTAATATAAAAATGTGTATCCGAAAATTTTTGTACTGGGGTACAAAATCAGTACCCCAAGTTATGCATTACATTGTTCTAACCGCACGTTTTCCCTCCCCATCTAAGTAGATTCGAATTTGTGGTATACACATTTTTATACTACATGCTACCTCTTCCTATATAGAATCTTTTTGGTACAAGGTACCTGTTTCTCATATAGGTATATACATACACAATGAATGATTATCGATCGAAAAAATTCCTTGATTGTTACTTCAATTGTCGGACCCACTTTCAAATTATGTTGTTAAACAAAGCAAAAATCGTGCGTATTTGTGGCCAGTTATTGAGTTTTGATATGAGGCATCTTATAAAATTTATTTTGAGAAAAATGGAAGCATGAAAAATATCTATACTATTTTTCTTTTTGGATGTCAGTACAGGCAAGATAGGCATACTTTTCTATATTCTTTCACAAATTGTTTGAATAAATCTGTCTCGTGTGTGGGTGATCAGATCTCAATTTTAGTCGAGGGAAATATTTTAAATTAAATATTACCAGGACAAAAAACTCATCGGGTACTGCCTCCATAAGCACAATACTGACTTCCAAAAAGAAAAATAGTATAGTATAAAATTTCTCATTAATTAATAAATATATGTACCTACACAAATTTCTTTTTTAAATACATACTAGGATTACAATGAATTGATAAGAAAAATACAAAAATTGAATTTTATTTATTTTTATATTAATTTGATTTATTTTGTATCAAATTAATAAAAAATAAACGTTACAGCTTCTAAAATATTCAAATAATACGTTACAGCTTGAAAAATAAAAATACTCAAAAAATAACAGCTGACATCAATTTGACATTAAAAAGCTTTAGAGTCTCTTCAGTGTTTCCTTCTATTTGGAAAATTTCATTTTCAATCTCCATGCATAAGAGTGGTTGTAAAAAATTAATAAATAATGACAGGAATATTTCCAAATCATCGGCAATTCCAAAACTATTGGAAAAACTTGTATTAAATAAAATTTCATTTAAATGTAAACCACTCATTAGCAGTTTTGAACATGGTTTCACGCCTGGTAGATCTACTACCACTAACTTAGTATCTTTTACTTCTAAGTGTCTGAATGCGATTGAAAATAAGAAGCAGGTATATTGTATCTACACTGATTTTAGTAGAGCGTTTGACAGAGTCAATCATAAATTGCTTCTTTTTAAATTAGATTGTCTTGGTTTCCCCATGAACTTTCTATTATGGCTCAAGTCTTACCTCAACAATCGTGTTCAAAGAGTAAAATTCCTCAACAATGTACATATCTTGTAACATCGAATTGACTTCAGGTGTTCCGCAAGGTAGCCATCTGGATCCTTTTCTGTTTTTATTAAATTTTATTTAATTCTTATTCAATTAAATTATTCAGAAATTCTAATTTTTGCCGATGATATAAAAATATTTAAAATAATTAATGATTTTAATTACCCTGAGCTACTTCAGCAAGACCTCGACAAATTTTATTATTGGTGTGGTGTGAATCATCTATTTCTAAATGTTCAAAAATGCAAATTTATGTCATTTTTTCGTACTAAACATCCTTTTTCTAATAATTACCATATTAATGGTACCACATTAGAAAAATTGGACAATATTAAGGACTTAGGGGTACATTTTGACTTGAAACTGAACTTCCATAGACATATGGATGTAACAGTTTCCAGAGCTAATTGTATGCTAGGTTTTATTATAAGATGGACTAAGGATTTTAATGATCCGTATGTATTTAAATCTCTATATGTATCTCTGGTTCGTTCTATCTTAGAGTACTGTGTCGTTGTATGGAATCTTCGTTATGATAGTTATAAAAATCGCTTGGAATCAATACAACGAAAATTTATAAAAATGGCATTGAGGAGGTTACTCATTAAACCTACCACACTATGAAGAACGGCTACGGCTTATATTATTACCAACTTTAAATGATAGGAGAAGAACCTTCCGGTCCTCTTTTATTTTTAAATTATTGACGGGGCAGATAGACTCTCCGGATCTTCCCAACTCAATTAGTATAAACGTATTTCCACGAGCGTTAAGAATAAATTCAAACTCTGAATTTGTAAATATTGGTTATCATCGGACCAATTATGGTAATAATGAACCACTAACGGCTGCTTCCAGATCCTTCAATTCTAACTATACACATATGGACTTTAATTAATTCTATTTTCTATTGTATTTGTTTTAATCCTTTTTATTTTTTTATTATTATTTATTTTATTTATTTATTTATTTATTTATTTATTTTTTTATTTTATTACAGTATAAACAAAATGGAAAAAGAAAAAAAAATAATATGAGAGGACAAAGAAATTTATTAAATCCTTTCTATTATAGAAGAAAAGCATGTTATTGAACTTCTAGGTAGTAAAATATAGAAATCAAACCATATATGAGGCTATTCAAAAAAACTTGAAAGAAAAATTAATTTATAAAACAGAAATTCAAATGAGGGCCAAATCTACCGTACAAAGGACAATCGCGTCAATTACATTTTCACTCATTTTGACTTAGATATATTTATGATATAATATATAGTTATACATATGAACTAGTGAAAAAATTAAATTATATATATAATATATAATATATAGACATATTTTTTAATAGAGAATTTTTCCTTCAGTTCATATATATAACTATATATTATATCATAAATAAATTTAACTCAAAATGAGTGAAAATGTAATTGACGCGATTGTCCTTTGTACGGCAGAAATTGAAGTCACGGAAAGCAATATATTAAATAATATAAAATACATAGTTCTATAATACAGTATTGTGCATAAGTTAAAGACCACCAAGAAAAATTGTCGTACAATCAATTTTAACTTTATATATTTCTAAAATAAAATATTTTCTTCAATTTTTTTATTATAATTAGAAACTTTATAATGTTTTAAAAAGGATAAAATATAAAAAATTCATTAATTATTACGAAACTTATTATTTTAGAATTTTTTTTGAAATTACAGATGTGCAAAAGTTTAAGACCACTTGGTAAAACATTCCATTATCTTAGATGTTCTAAATTTTACTGTTAATTTTTACTGTTATTTCTTACAAAACTTAACATGAAACATTTGTAAAACAAATTTTGATTATTTTAGAAGGTTGTTAAAAGTGATTTTTGTAATTATAATTTTGAAAATAAATTTTTAAGTAAATTTATATAAAGTTATGGGAAAAAGAGTTGTAAATACTTAGTAGTACTTTGTGGCAAGTGAGTTAAATTTTACCAATTTTTTTTATTATTTTAATAAGCATTTAACGCTAAACGTTATTTTAGATTTTGGCCTTTCACAAGGAAAAAAAAATCAAAGAGAAATTGAAGAAAACAAAAAATTCGCAAAATATATGTTCAACAAACAATAGAAAGATTTGCGGATACAGGATCTATAGAGCGCAAAATTCGACCTGGGCGACTTAAAATACTACTAATACTACTTTTTTTTTACTGTTTTACAGTCCAATTCCGGTGTTGTCTGCACCAACGCTGCGATTTAGTGCATTTTCAGAAGTTATAAAACTTTTTTTCACTACCGTACGACTTTTATGATTTAATTTCGAAAGAGTTTTGGTCCTAAACTTATGCACAAGACTGTAGACACAAAACTGTGTAAAATTTAAGAGCTCAGATGGTCTAAAAGTTATTGAAACATTAATTACAGAACTGACTCAAACGAGAGGAATGTGTTAAAATTAGTGAAGTGAATAAAAAATAAATTTTGTACACTTCCTTCCATTTAAAAAAAAAAAAAAAACTTTTGAAAAGGTAGTCGCATCATTCACGAGCGACTGTATAAAAGCACAAGAGGACATGATAAATTTTTCTAAGCATGTGGAAAGACGGAGGAAATTTGAAGAAGAAATTTTAAGAAGTGATAGAGAAGAAACGACAAAAATGTTTCAATATTTAATACAGGCTATTTCGAAAAAAATGTGTCCATCTTCCATTAGTAGTCCGAATTTTTTTCCGCCAACATTTTTCACAACATCCCATCAACATTCTACATCTACATCTTCTTCATCACCATTTTAAAAGGAATGTATTCAGTTGAAATTCAGCCTCCAATCTAACAATATCAATAAATTAATTTGATAGTGTTTTAGGTATGTTTAAAGTGTATGTAATTTGTAACATTATTAAATTTTACCAAATAAAAGTAAAAAAAGAACCATAAAAAGGAAATTTTGTTTTTTAAGACGTGTCTAATAATAAATTGGAAACGTGTCTAACACTTTTATACATCATTGTATGTTCTATTGTTCTCAGGAATTTTCGTGTCGTATTAATATTAAATTTAACTTTAATAAAGAATTTGCAACAAAATAACAAGTTGTCGTTTTTTATTCTATAAACATACAGTCCACTATTATAGACTTGTCGTTTTCGTTCGTAATATTCGGTCCAGTGCTGCCATTTTGGCATTTTTAATGCTAAATTCGGCATTTTCAACAATCAAAAAGAATGGCTATTTTGAACTCATATTTTACTCCCAAATTACAAAAACTAAGATACATATATGATATATACTCGTATATACATATAAAAAATGCATTGAAAATTACTATTTTTTTAATAGTAAACTTTACAACTATTTTTGTAAGTTGTAACATTACATTTTTTCTAAGTAAAATATAAAATTTTGAGTATATTTACTTTGTTTCAGTAAATTTACTATTATTTAATGTAAATTCTTCTTATTATAGTAAATTTACTTCGTTAAAATTGTAATTTTCGAGAATAAACGAGTAGTTTTACTCCATTGAAGAAGTAAAAAAGAGAGAAAGAAAGTAAAGAAATTACTTTGACAAAGAGTAAAATTTTATAAATTACTCAACGTAATGTAATTTAAATACAATGATAGTAGGAAACCTGATTTCCTAGTTTTAATGTAGGAAAATTTTTTTTACAGTGTAGTATTTAGAGGTATATTAAAAATAATAGAAAAAAAAATATTTCATATTCATTGAAAAATTCAAAACGAAAAGAAATTCAAAATTATAAATCGTAATTTGTATTTTTTCCGTAGCAACAATGCAATACGGCAACAATGCAATCATTATTAATATTTGTTATAGTTTTGTAAAAAATGAAAATTTTTAACAGAAATAATATGCCAAAACATGATCAAAGCAATCATATTCATAATGTATGACGTCAAAAAATCCTATCAAAATCAACGACGTCAAAGTTTAGAGAAATTTTATAAAAACTTTGCAAAACGACGTCGAAGCTTTGATGAAAAAAAAAGTTGTCGGTTAATCTATTCTGTCAGTATTCTAAAAACTAGGCACACTATTTTGTTCTACGTTGGTTATATTATTATTTTATTAGTATATGCTTTTATTGAACATTAGAAACGGAAACAGCAAAAAACTAAACTAGTTTAATCGAGTTTACTTTGAAACTGGAACCTATTTCAATTCAACCATTTTCGAATTCACACATGCTTACTTGATCACTGTGTCATCTGAATGGAACGCACCTCACATCCACATGGTCAATTCAATTGACAATTTATCTGTGCTGTACCGAAAACGAAATATGACGACATGTTTTTTTATTATTACTTTTATACATATTTGTTTTTAGTGGTTTATTATAAAGTGAAAGTAATTAAAGAGAAAATCATGCTCAGGTAAGAAATTTTTTAGCTTTGATTATATGTATGTACATTTGCAATTAATTTTTTCACTTGTAATTTGTAATAGATATTTGAACAATATATCAACTGGAGATCATCCTGAAGATCAAGATAAGATTGATAAAAACAAGACACCTGAAAAGTAATAGAAATAATTGTATCTTCTTATAATTTGTATAATTTTTTTTTTCTTTTATATATTAAAATAAATTGTTTATAGGAAAATTAAATATTCACAAAAGTGGAGAAAAGAATGGTTACATGTTAATGATTTTAAAGACTGGATAATTTTAGATGAGAACTCAAATCACACAGTTTCATGTAAATATTGTAAATGTGACATAAAAGCAAAGTTTTCTATATTAAAACAACATGTAGCTAGCGAAAAACATTTGAAAAATTCCAAAACCGTTTTTTGTAGAAAAATTTTGGACTTTTCAGAAAAAAATAAGACCTCAAATGATACGAAAATTTGTGAAGCAAGATATTCGTTATATATTGCTGCTCATTCATCAATTAAGCCAGTTGATCATTTAATTTTGTATGATAAATCAAACCATTCAAAAGATCCTGTTTCTATGAATATGCAGATGAAAAGAACAAAATGCACCGCTATTATAAAAAATGTTTGGGGTGCACATTTTCGCCAACAAATAAATGCTGATGTTGGAAACAGTTATTTTAGTTTAATGATAGACGAATCAACTGATATTAGCACTTGTAAGTTTCTTGGCATAGTTATAAAATATTACAGCGAGTCAAAAAAGAAAATTATCACTACATTTCTCAAACTCCAAGAATTGGAAGAATGTAATGCAGATGGAATTGTTCGTGTGGTAGAAAAGGTTCTTTCTTCTTTTGACTTGAAATTTGCCAAAATGTGTGGTCTAGGCACGGATAATGCTAGCGTGATGAGAGGCATCAATTCTGGTGTTTATAAAAAGCTTAAAAGTTTCAATTCTTCAATGGTTTTAATACCTTGCGCATGTCATTCGGTACAACTTGCTGTGTCGCATTCAGCGAAGGAATATGTACCACCTAATATTGAGTTCATTATTAATGAAACGTATAACTGGTTTGCAAGATCAAGTAGTCGTAAAAAGGCATATGAACACCTTTTTAATGCAATACCCGTACAACCAGTCGTGAAGTAACTTTGTCCAACTATATAGATGTTTATAGATATTGCACGATATTTAACGTTATTCAAAAACATACAAAGAAGTTTCACGTTCTTTATAGATCTTTATAGATATCTAAATCCTGCTCTCAGGAGAATTATATTGCAGAGAGAGAAAAGAATTATAAAAATATTATGATATAGATCTATATCGATCCTTAACGGGGAATAAAGATAAACATTGCTCTCGATTAATCACGAAAAAATCTTTAAATATCTATATCGATTTACGCAGATATCGACGATAACGAGATTCAAAGACAAAATCTATATTGATCGTTATCGATTTTCAAAGTATTTCAAAGACGGACAACGATCTATAAAGAATCGTCAAGAATCGTTATCGGTCTTTAAACGAACAATTTATATTTACAATAAGCTCTATAGTCGGTACAGTGATGAATGGTGCAATGCAAAGAGGATGGCTTTACACACGAAGGTCCGTGGGTTCGAATCTCAAGAGTAAATTTTTCAAATTGAATTGTTTTCATATAATATAAATAAATATAAAAAAAAGCAAGAAAAAAAATGAAAAAAAAAAAGAACAAAATTTTCTATGGTCTATAAATTCCGATAAAGATCTTTATCGAAATCTTTTATAGCTGACGTCGAATTTCGTGATTAAAATCGATGTCGATCTTCAACACCAACTTGATTTTTTCTATAACGAACTTCACACAAATCTTTATATAACTTTATCGCTATCTGTATAGCTTGGTTATACGGGTAAATGATAACAATGATCCATTGAAAATCGTACGTCCATGCGCAACAAGGTGGTTGTCTTTAGAAGTATCAGCTAAAAGAATTTGTGACCAGTGGTTAGAATTGAAGACTCATTTTGGTGTTGTTATGATTTCAGATAAATGTTATTCTGCTGAACTATTATATAACTTGTATAAAGATGAAAAAAATTACTTATATTTTATTTTCTTGAAAAATGTCTTAGCTGAAGTTCAAAAACTAAATCAAATACTTCAATCAAGTATAAGTGATCCAATGAAAATTTTGAAAGATATTACATATTTGATTAAATCTTTAACGAAAAAAATTTGTGTGTATGAAGAAAATTTAGACTTACGTACTTACGATATTGAGGAATATAAGCTTCCACATCCATACTTAGGATATCATTTTGAGAATGAAATACTTAAAATAAAACAACAAAATAAACTATCTTCAAATGAGGAAAATATTATACGGACAAGTTGTGTTAATTTTCTTAAAGCGCTTATTTCCGAGTTAGAGGACGTCTACCTCATAATATTGAAATATTGCAAAAAATTGATACATTCTCAGTACAAAATAGTTTAAAGGCGGTAAAAGAAACTATTCTCGATATTTTACTATTCTTCAAAGTAAAAGAGGATCTTGTATCTGAAATTCAGTCACAGTGGGATAATTTGACTTTGCAAAACTGGAAAAATGTATCAGATACTTCAGCATTTTGGATAGAAGTCAATTCATTTAGAAATTCTATGGGTGATAATCCTTACGAACAGTTGTCAAACTTTGTTATATCTTTACTTGTACTTCCATTTTCTAATGCGGAAGTTGAACGATTATTTAGTAAAATGAACATTATAAAAAGCAAACTTCGAAATTCAATGGGAAATAAATTATTAAACAGTATTTTATATATTAAAGAAGGACTGAAATTAAATGAAAAATGTTGTTGTTCGTATGAAATACCAGAAGCAGTTGTAAAAGAAATTGGAAAATCTGAGAAATATGAAGATGAAAACGATGAAGATGTAATAAATATAATGGATATATTATAAAATATTAAAAGAAATGTTTAGTTTTTACGATTTTTCGTATTTTTTATTTACGTATCGACTAAGAAAGTCAAAAATTTAAGTTCCTTTTTTTTAGAAATGTTTTAGTTTATTTAATTTTAAATTTTAGTTTTTTACAGTTTTTGTTACTTTCTTTTGTTAATTGTAATTCTATTTCATTTTGTTTACTAAGTTTTGTTATTGTTTTTCATTAAAATTGATTAATTCAATAAAACATACTTTAAAATAAAATTTCTTTATTTGGCATTTTTTGATTTTGTTTTCCATACAAACGGCATTTTTTTTATTTCCATTTAGCATTTTTTGATCAAGACCATCTGGCAGCACTGATTCGGTCCTATCCTATCATATAGTGTCGGGATATTTAATAAAATAGATTATTAAAAAAAAAAAAAAAAAAATTGCCATTTTGGTTTGGTTTTGCATCGTAGTTCATTGTATTGGCCAGAACCAGACTAGTCTTCTTTCAGCTTCAACAACCGGTTTTTTCTCCCCACTTTTGTATAAAATGTACTACACCTTGCCTTCGCTCTTCAAAAAAACCGGTTGTTGAAGCTGAAAGAAGACTAGTCTGGTTCTGGCCATTGTACAACTGTGTCGTTATAGCAGTTATCGTTATTGCAATATAAAGCAGTATTCGTTATCGCAGTTCTTTCGATTATTGCAATCGTTATAGCAGTTATCGTTATTGCAGTTGGTATAGCAGTTTTGTTTATAGCAGGATCTGCTATTGCAGTTTTCTTTTGAAGTTGTTGCAGTTTGTTTGTGCTGAATTAAGATGGCCGCTGAAGAATATAAACGGAAACGAGGTGTAATTTTAGCCAGCAAACACGCTTGAAAAATTTATTATCAACGAAACAGGATGAGTGGTCATTATATGACTTAGAAGCAAGGCTTTCCCTTCTTGAAGGATATTTCATCAACTTTTCTGAAGTTCAAGATAAATTAGAAAACCTTGATATAAACGAAAGTACAAAAAGAGATGAATTTGAAGATCTTTTTTGTGAAATAAAAGGCAAAATGTTGAAATTAATTGCAGATAAAAATTCAAGTGTAAAAACAATTAATACACAAACAAGTGTTGTTAATTCTAACAAAAAAAGACTAATCTGCCTATCTTAAATTTACCAACATTTTCGGGTAAAATTAACAATTGGCCAGATTTTACCGCGTCGTTTGAGAAAGTAGTCGGAAAGGACACAAGTTTAGCGAATATAGAAAAATTTGTGCATTTAAGGTCTTGTTTAACGGGTGCAGAACTTTTAACTGTCGAAAATTTAGATTTGTCGGATGCAAATTATGTTGAGGCATTAGATTTGCTAAAAATCGGTTTGATAATGAAGTTCTCTTTTGATGCCTAAATCTGTCGATTCATTTCCATCTTCTCGTCAACTTCGTGTAATTCGTGACTCTATAAATGCACATATTCGCGCATTAAATAATATCGTATCTGAAATACAGTTATTAGAATTGTTATTCATAAATTTAACAGTGAAAAAATGTAATCGTATAACACAACAAAAATGGAAAGAGCAAATTGCAGGCTCTGATATTCCCACATGGAATTTAGTTAATGATTTCATTGGAAAGAGAAAGGTCGGAGATAACGGAAACACCCTGTATATCGCATTCGTATATAGATTTATTAATAACTATCGTTCGAGATAACATAACGCTGAAAAAGAGCATAATGTTCTTACAAATTATGAACGTGAAAGAGCACTTTTCATAATTTTAAAATTGGTACAAAAAAACTCGTTTTCGTTAGATTATCAGGCTTTGCTGAAGGGAAAAGAATTACCTGCAAATAGTAAATTGAAGAATTTGAATCCATTTTTAGATGAATCGTCAGTGATTCGTGTAGGCGGTCGATTGCAAAATTCAGAACTTAAAAATGATGCTAAACATCCGTTTCTCATTCCAAAGGATCATCCGTTCAGTACAAC
The DNA here is from genome assembly GCA_932526495.1 of Bombylius major. NCBI lineage: Eukaryota > Metazoa > Arthropoda > Insecta > Diptera > Bombyliidae > Bombylius > Bombylius major. The sequence continues at coordinate 28,170,947 of OW052045.1, read as the reverse complement.
TTTGGTCTTTTACTACAGGCAGTCAAACATTGCTATCGATTATTGGTTCTTGTTTTTGGCCAATTGGTGGTATAAGGATGGTAAAGGAGTTATCTTTTCTTGCATCAAATGTTATCGTTCTCGTCCTAAAACAATTCATCAATTGATGGGTAATTTGCAAGCTAGCAGAGTTACGCCTAGTCGTCCTTTTACTCAGACAGGAATAGGTTTATGTGGACCATTTTTTATCAGATATAAAATTCGAGGAAAACCATCTAATTAAGTTTATATTTGTCTATTCATTTGTTTTGCTGTGAAGGCTGTTCATTTATAGGTGGTACATAATTTATCGACAGAATCTTTTATTGCTGCTTTGCATCGATTCATTAGTAGAAGAGGTCATGTCTCGGTAATTTACTCAAATCATCAATTACGAGAATGGAAAAAGTTGTTTAGTTCTCAACCACATATTGCTGAACTCCAATTGGAATGTCAAGCTGAAAACATTGATTGGCGATTCATATCTCCTCGATCGCCTTATTTTGAAGGTATTTGGGAGGCCTTTATAAAGATAGCAAAAGGTTATATAAAACGAGTGTGCTTAGTAAGTAATTTCACATTGGAAGAGTTTGAAACATTGGTATGTCATGTTGAGGCTATAATCAATTCTCGACCTATAACACCTTTATCGTACGATATCGAAGATCTTCAAGCTTTGACGCCCGGTCATTTTTTTAGTTGGAAGTCCACTTGTCCAATAATCAATGAAGAGAAATTGACAAGATTATCTAGATGGCAGAGAGTTCAACAAGCTGCTCAACAGTTTTGGTATAGATGGAAAAGGGAATACCTTAACACAATACAGTCTCGTGATAAATGGATGAATGCTCATCTTGATGTTAAAGTTGGTGCGATGGTATTATTAGCAGATGTTAATTTACCTGTATTGAAATGGCCATTAGATCAAATAGTTCATGTGTATAAGGGAACAGATGATCTTGTATGAGTTGTTGACGTGAAAACGTCCAATGGTACTTTTAAAAGAGCAGTAACTAAAATCTGTATTCTTCCGATTGTGGACAATAATAAGTTGTTGGAAGCTGGAGCTTCCAAGGGGGCCGGAGAAATGTAGACAACAGAAAAATTGTAGTGGTAGACAACAGAAAAACTGTAGTAGATTAAAAAACTTATTGTAGCAATTAAGTCATTTTAATTTTTAAATGTAATTCAATTAGTCAGTACAAGATTGTCAGCCGTCGAGTATAGTATTGTCGAATAGAATATTAAGGGGATTCACTCTTTGGTGCAAATAGGTATTGCATCGTTGCATTCAGTGTATCGTAGCACGAATTTTTGTTGTATCGTTGCAAATTGTTGTTGTATCGTTGTAAATTCGTGCTACGATACACCGAATGCAACGACGCAATACCTATTTGCACCAAAGAGTGAATCCCCTTATAGTATTGTCGTCTCTCGTATCGTAGTACATTAAAAGATTTCGTTGTCGCTTTTATACATCATTGTATATTCTATTGTTCTCAGGAATTTTCGTGTCGTATTAATATTAAATTTAATTTTAATAAAGAATTTGCAACAAAATAATAAGTTGTCGTTTTTTATTCTATAAACATTAAACATACAGTCCACTATTATAAACTTGTCGTCTTCGTTCGTAATATTCGGTCCTATCAAACCGGATAAAAAAGTGTATTTATATCATATAGTGTCGGAATATTTAATGAAATAGATTATATTGGTCAGAACCAGACTAGTCTTCTTTCAGCTTCAACAACCGGTTTTTTCTCCCCACTTTTGTATAAAATGTACTACACCTTGCCTTCGCTTTCAAATAAAAGTTACGAGAATGGTTTGACAATAAATAAACTAGTGGAAAGTATATCTTATTTAGAAAAAAGTAGCTTGGAGTTTAATATTCAGAACAAAACAGTAATTTTGTACTTGATCTTATTCTTGGAGGCAATCTAGGAAAAAATCAAATTCAAGATTTTAGTAAATCATTCTCAGCAAATCATTACTGCAGATTTTGCACTGATAGTAGAGAAATAACATCAACATTATGCAAAGAAAACCTTTATTTATAAGAAACAAAAATAACTATCGTGAAAATTTACTTACGTCATAAAATAAATACTGAATTTATTGAGCACTTCATGTACTGGTACACTGAATTTGATACAAATAACAAATTTTAACGATTCTCAGAGACTTCTAAGTTGAAAATATTTGATAAAATCTCAAATTTATTTTTAAGAAATTGAACATTAACTTATTTAGTCGTCGTATATAGAATTGTGTACATTCAATTTTTAGACTTTCATGAACTGTTCGATTTCAGCAAAATAAATTTTTTTAAATATTGTTTAAAAAATGTGACAAAATCAACAAATTTGTTCAAAATTAATTTTTCGAGAAAATGAGCTAAAATACTATAAACCAACTTATTTATTTGTCTGAAAGCATTAAATAGTGATTCTGAAGTTCAAAAAAATTATGCACTATTAATTTAAGTATATGTATAAAAAGTGTACTTCATTGTGTTTTTTTAAATATTTCATTAGATATAAAAAAAAAATGTTGCCAATATTTTGGAAAAGAGTTCCCAGGATTCACAGACAACATTAAATTAATTAAACAAATAGGGCCATACTAATAGACGAATTTAATTCCGACTTTAATTTAGTTATAACTTAAAAAGCTTATTTCTATTGAAATTTCTGTAGATTCACAATATTGAAGAACAAAGAATAGGATGCATTGTAAATGAAATACAAAGTGAGGGCTCTGTTGCTTCATTATTGAAACAATGGTATTATAATTAATGGATTATTATACATGGAGAACGTCGTTTAGATGATCTATATGCTATAAACAAAACCTCAACATCAAAATAATTTTTGAACACAAGCTTGGCCAATGGCAAAACGAAAATGTGAGTATATGTATTTTTTTTTCTATTTCGGAAATAGTTTTTAAAAAACCATGAATTTAAATAAGAAATATACAGCTTAAACCAATCTAAAACCATAAATGATTTGTTTCTCCTATAAATACTTGTCTAAACAATGTACATATCTGTTGGCACTCCATCGACACGCAGTGCGGCTTCCGACTTAGATGTAGTTAAGTAATTTTTTCTGCTCGGCTTTCTTACTCAATATTTTACTTTTTAAAATATTTGCAAAAATTTAAGGTTCATATTAAAGAAATCTTAAAAAAAACTGAATCAGGAAAATTTCTTCTGAGATGTTATGGTGAAACAAAAACTTTAACACCTCTTCGTTAAAAATTGCAATAGTTTAGGAGAACAAATCGTGGAACTTTTTGCTACTGAAACTATTGTATGATAAAAAAATTAATAAAATAAATTATTCTTTTTAGATGAACTACTTTCAAAAAATTTTTTTCTACTTTATTTTAGTCCACATATTTTATTGTTGGCGAAAAATAATTGGAACCGTTACCAAAGTAACTTTTCTCTTTTCAGAATGAAGAAGGCTGTTGTATGACTTATTAATTACAAATCAAAGTTTCACTCATCTTTTTATACCTTTAAATCCAATCATATTCTACCCTTGAGACATTTATGTGTTTTTAAGGTGTTAAAAACATTTTTTAATAATAGTCATTGTTTTTCTAGTAAACGAAAGGCTGAATATGCTTTAAGAGATGAGAGCGTTTCGCGGTTCAAAATGTTCGTACTGAATGCTTTAGAAAATGTTATTCGATTATTAATCGATTTCTCTTAAATAAACCACCTTATGCATTAAGAATTTCGTCAAATAAGAAAACATTTCTCGCTGAACTAAAATTCTGGCTGCTCAATCAACAAAATATAGAATTTTTATTCAATTTATTCAATACCTACTCAACTAACTCAACTCCTATTTCAACTACTTTTTTTTATTTCTATTGTAATTTTAACTTACATTAAAACACAGGCCTTTTATGGGTCTCTAAATGTTCTAGTTCGTTTTAATTCTACATTTAAGATATAGAACAATTGATAATGTAAATAAAATAGTAGTTAAAAAATTTATATATACATATATTTAATTGTAAAGAAATGAACTGAAATAAAATAAATAAAATATTTGAAGGAAGATTAAAGGATGCTGTTACAGAAAACTATTTTTATGAATTTTTAGAAAATTTCGACACTCCTAATAAAGGTATAATAATATATAAATGTATGCGCATTACGCGTATGTATGCATATAATTTTAATGAAATTTTTTTTTTGGTTAATTATTTCAGATACAGTAGTTTTCGGTTAATTATCTTGCGCTTAATTGCGTTTTTCGTTTAAACGATTAACAAACTCAGTAAAGAAATTTTCTCATGTTCATATATACAAAAAAATTTCGTTTAGTTGAAGTTTCGCATTTTTGCATTTTCCGATAATTGAGTTGGCTCGTATGCATTTCTTATATTTATGTACATGAGAAAAAATTCGGTTAATTGCCTTAGGGAAAAAATTGATAAAATCGATTTAATGATCCAGATATGTACTTAAAAAAGTCACAACCCTGGTATTTTCAGACATGTCAAAAATTTTACTCACAATTCTATGTTATTGCATTGCATATATTGTTATGTTTTTGTTTTTTTTTTTTTTTGGTAGAATGTATGTACACGAACTGAATTACACACGTACATACATATGTATGTATATTTTATTTTATGTTATTTTTGTATTTTTTTAAAGTATTTTGAAAATAAATACGTCAGAACTGAAAAAATGTTTATTTGTTTTTTGTTTTTGCTTAATTGTCTCATTGAAGCAATTAAATCAAAATCGGCCAATTGCTTTTCGCTTAATCGTCCAAAATATCCGGACAACTTACAAGACGCAATTAAACGAAAACTACTGTAATATAAAGCGTCCTGTATCCGAAATGAATTAAATATACAATAAAAGACTCACGCACAAAATGCGTTAACTGCCACTGTTGTAGAATGCAGTGAAATCGACTTATTGATAAATAAGAAAAAAGAACAGTGCTTAAAAACAAAAATAACAGCCTTTTGTTATTATAGTTGGTAATAAATTTAATTATAAAAAATTTTATGTTGTGATAGATGACATAAAATATTTATTTAGTTCTTATTTAGAATGCATAGACATACTGTGTCAATAACGCTGCTTTAGAACAATTATTCACATTTTTACAACCAAATTATAATACACAATATATACTAACAAGAAGACTGAACCAAGATGACTTGGAAAGATATTTCGGGTATATGAGAAGATACAAAGGTGGTTTATATGACCACCCTACCGCTTTAAATTTTAAGTATAGATTACGATTATCTGTTCTCGATAAGCTTTAAAAGCTAATTATTAAGTAACTATTTTTGTGTTCGTCAGGAAATTTTATGCAATGTACTTATCAATTATTATTATTATTATTTTTCTAAAATAAAATTGGTGGTGATGAAATTATTTTTAATATGTGTGTAATGTGTATACTATAATACTAAAAGTTTAAATTTCTTAGTTTAATATAGCGTAATAATAGTTTTATATATTTAACATATAATTTGCATTTCTGTTATAGAAAGATCAGATAGTACTCAACAAGTGGATCCCTATGCCAGCAATGTTGAAGATGCAGGAGAAATAGTTGCAGAACAAGCGATGGAAAACTCCGAAATATTTCCAACTCCATGTTAAGTAATGAAATGGAAGCAAAAATTTCAGAAGGTAAATCATACCACTGAAGAAGAAATCAATGATTTTTTAAACGCAAATAATAATGATTTTCATGAACTAGAAATTGATGCTATGAAATACAAAGCTGGATTTATTATAAAAAAATAAATTTGAAAGTTCAAATTTCAAAAGAAAATTCTTTAACGTGGGTTGACACAATGTCTGGGGGAGGATTTATGAAACCATGCTCTGATTTTCTCAATAAAATAAACCAGTTGGAATGTGTATTTAAATCAAAAATTCACTAACGAAAATTTTTTTTTCAGGAGCCCAATTAATTGAGAAAATTTTAGGAAAAAAAAATCATAAATTTCAAATTTATGGCCTCTTTTCTTGAAAGTGAAATTATTACATACAATAAGTAATACACCAAATGAAAGGTCATTTTAATAGCCATTCATAATGAAAAGAAAAATTTTGATACATAGGGTGCAAAAAAAGTTACCTGTGATTTTGTGTTGAGAGGTCTTGCATAAAACTCATAATTTTGAACGCCCTCTAGCGGCGAAAATAGACACGATCGAAAGTTTCGCTAGTATGTACAACTTTTTTCATGAAATAGTCCAGCGAATATCGTGGTACCACTCTTGGTAGTTAGAAAAAAAACACCCTGTATACAGTCGGACCCGCTTATAAGAAACCCGCTTAGTAGAAAAACTCTTTTTTAATAACAAAATCATTTGCAACATTGATTTTCTTATCTTTTATATATAATTTACTTGCGTATAAGAAATTTGCATATAAGAAATACTCGCTTATAGGAAACATAAATTCGAATTTCATTGTCGTGTTTCGCTTGAATTAAGCCCTCTTACAAGAAATTTTTTCTGTAAAAAAAATTTTTTTTTATTGCCGAAATTGGTTTAAATTTATCACACTTTGTTTTTAACTTTGTGCATACATTTACATACATAATATATACATATTTTAGTTACTTATTGAAAACTGAATTTTATGTCATTTTTTAATTAATTCATTACATATATGTATCGATAGAAATATTTGAAAAAGCAAGGTGTAAGGTGTTTATAATTTGAATGGTTGAATCACATATGTATGAGATAGAAATTTCTCATAAGTGAGACCCGTATATAAGAACAAAATTTCTTAAAGGCGGGATTCGCGTAAAGAAAAAACTCGCTTATAGGAAATCGTTTCTCTAACCAAATTGGGGTTCTTTAAGCGGGTCCGACTGTACTCGTATTCGTAAAAAATGAAAATCATAATGTATGACGTCATAAAATACTCTCAAATCAATGACGTCAAAGTTTAGAGAAATTTTATTATGCCCGTTGATCTTGGGATCTAATGCTCAAAGCTCTTTTATTCAAAATTTACAACTTGAGACTTCCTATACATATAGGCCCTTACCAATAACAAATCTTAAAGTCACCTTTAAATTAGTAGCTACTAAGTTGTAATTTACTAAATTTAATGTTGATTTTTAGTTTCTGTACCAATAACACTTTTAATGCTAGCACTATATTAAAATAGAATTTTATGTATTTCACTAATAGAGTGCGCTGTTTTGACATTTTGTCATTAAGATAAGATGTTATGAGGCGTTCTTCCGAAAAGATAAACTGTCTGTTCTATACAAAAACATCCAATAACACAAAAGTAATTTTATAAATATTCAATAAATATTTGAATAAAATCGTGTTTTTTAAAAATCTTTAACTGTTTACAGTTTTTTTTTTTTCAATTTATTTTGCTAAAATTGTAAATTTTTTAAAATATGTTACAAAGTGACCACTACTACTCACATTAATTTTCGGAAGAACACTTGAAGAAATTGTTTACACTTGTCAATTATTTTCATGAAAATCGTTTTATCGTGTTTATTTTTGTTTTATACAGTCGTAAAAAAATGGAGCATGTGTACAATTTTTCTGGCCGTTTCTTTATCAAATCTACGATTTTCAAGAACTTGATTACTTTATTGAGATTATTTATAACATAGGTACTTACCTATAAAAATTTATGAAATCTTTATCACAATAGTGCTCAAATGGATCAATTCTCTTTTTATATGTTTTGACTCTCCTACAAAAAGTACTTTCCCTTAAAACTTCAAAATCCATAAATATTTCATCATCCACCTTCATTTTTGTCAGAAAATATTTTAATTATTATTCTTCCAATAAAATATGCACAATGTTTCACTTTATATGTCAAAACAACTTAATAATAATGACTTAATAATGACATTTCAGAAGCTGATGCTATAAAGTCAACATTAACTAAAAAGTCTCTACTAAAGTTGTTATTGGTACACTAATTGTGTTAAAGTTGACGTTATAATAATTACAAATTTAGTAAAGTGTTATTGGTATAAGGGCCATATTATTTTACATTTCTTTGGTTCAAGTTCTATATGAATGCATGTAGGTATGTATGTATGTATGTATGAATAAGCAAGTCAGTTCCATAATAAAAGCAATCCTTTTATTAAAACAAGAATAAAAATTTGTATATTTTAACACAAATTGAGAAAGCATTGTCTTAGAAGAAGAAAATTAGTTACATAATGAAAGCAATCCTTTTATTAAAACAAGAATAAAAATTTGTATATTTCAAACTCATTTGCTTTGAGAAACAAAATGACATACCTACATAGTTATATTGAAATTGTTGTACAAATAAATTCTCATATTTCATCTTATTATCTTATTGTATTGAGAATCTACAAAATTTGTCATTCCAGTGTTTTTGTGCTAACTTTAATATTTGTTATTTCCTTATATCAAAGTACCGTTTCATATTTATAATTTTTGTACGCGTAAGCCAACCTAATCATTCGAAAATTCAATTTTATTTTCAATTGCAAAAATATTTACTAAATTTTTTCTTAGAATTTAGAGGAATTTCTCGAGAATAATTGCAAATGTACGAGTATTTCTCGAAACAAAATTTTGAATGACCCAATACGAAAAATAATATGCGACAAAATTGTCGAACATTTTCTGCAAAATGAGCGGCAAATGAAAGCGGATGATTTTACAAACATTAGTACCTCAATTGCAGAACTATTTCCTCAAGAAAATCCAGAAGTGTATTATAGAGGTGGCCATCGTCCTTCTGGTATTTTGTATAATAAATACAGAAATAGCTTCACGAAATTAAAAAGAGCTGGGGGTCGATTCTGTTTCGGTGAAGTGAAAACGTGTAAACAGTTTACACGCTTACACTGCTAATTCCGATTCTTATACAGTGTAAACGTGCAAAAATATGTCAATCTGGCAATGTCAGCGAAGATGAAAGCTAGAAAAGAAAAAGTATTAAAGAAGTTAATGCCGCCGCCGCCGTGAACAAGAGTAGACGTATATTAAGAGGCAGAAGAAATTAAGATAATAGAGAACGGACTAGTGACGCGAACGAGAAGTAATACCGCCGCCGCCGATTAATTGGAAATATATACCGCCGCCGCCGTTTAATGGAAATTATATATATTAAGATTAATAAAGTTAAAGTGCTTGTAATTATTAGTAGCGTATAGTTAGTATAAACTTATATAAATGAATAAATGTATTAAAATCAAAACTGTTGTGTTAATTAGTAGTTTATATTGTTTAGAAAATGGACACCCTGACAAATATGTCAAAAAGTTTTCATATGAAAATATTTTTTGCACTGTGAAAAGTATCAGTGTAAAAAAAATTTTTATTAATAATAAAAAGAAAAAAAATAAAAGAAATGGAAAAGTAGAAATTAAGTTTACATTAAAAAAAGAGTTAGAATTAATAAAATTAGATTTAATAGTATAAATGAGACTATTAAAAGCAAAAAATTGAGTTAATGATGGCAAAATGTTCGTTGTGTTGAAGGCTTTTAATCTGAAAAATTTCAATTTTGAAAACTGCATTGATGCCCCTGAAAACTGGTTGTAAAATTTGGCATTGGAAGCAAAACTTAAACTATTCCAACATAATGTTGGTAGCAAAACTATAACTATTCCAAAATTTGCTTACTAGTATTTACTAAATTAAACATTGATTTTTTAAAATCCATGTTTGAATTAAATTCAGAAGCTTAGAGTTCTCATATAAAATAAAAAAATTATTAAAATTGCATTTAATTTAAAAGTTATACGTTTTTCCTGTTTTTCTCAAAACCATCTAACATGGAATAGGTATACTTTTGCTTTTAATAGTCTCAAATGAGGTTTCAATATTTTTAAGATTACAATTTAGTTTAAATAAGTTTAAATGACGAAAATAAAATATGTATTTGAAAGAAATTACATAAAATAATCTTTTATTTATTCGTTGATTACTGACAGCGATTTAAGCAAAATTTGTGGTAACAATAGAAGATCGTATCCTTCGACCTTCACCTATCAGTATTTAATTCTTGTTCTTATTACTATGTTATTACTTATTATGTACTTATTACACGTCGCGAAATTGTGATTTCATTATAAATATAAGTTTTTACAATAAACAATACAAAAACACAACTTGTTTTTACTTGATTTGACAGTTCTCATATCACGTCGGTGAAAAAATTTAAATCAGCGCCTCATTCAGCACTATGTTTGCACGAACGCAACAAGAATCGCTTATTTGGGTACTGTGCAGTGAAAAAATGAAAACAGTGTGTGAAACGTCAAGTGCAAACTTTTTTTTTCATGTTTTCACTTCACCGAAACAGAATCGACCCCCTGGTCTTGTCAACGAAACAAAATTAAATAAGAAAAACAAAACGATTCTTACAAATTTGCCAATAATATCTTCGCAGAATGCTTCTGGTATAAAAGTAGATACATTTTTTTTATGTGAGGCAATTCTATTAAATTTTATTATTTCAATTTAGAAAGTGAGGAAGACTTTTTGAAAGAGAAACAATGGTTGTCAACCAGAAAATCACCCTGGGAAACGGTGGAAATTAAATGGAAGATTACGTCGAAACAACGACTGCAGCAAATTAAATCATCATCCACTAAAAACTTTAGAGAAATTCTTCAGGATTGGCCTCTACTTTCAGATTCTCACGGACACCGACTTGTAAGTTTTATGACAGAAAGACGGGGTGCTGAGTACAATGGACTCTCCTGTCTGAGTGCTCGTGGATGCCTAACCCACATCCCCCCATTTTATACTTTCATTTTTAAATAAATCATAATTTTGTTGTTATTTTTCAGATTGAAATTGACTTTGAAACCTTGCACGAAAGCTGCTCTAGTTTTTAATTTCAAAAGTGGCCTGAATTTGCCACAAATTTCGAATTTGTCTTCCGAAAATGGATTAAGGATCGCTCCAGTATTAATTTATCAAAAGAGTTAGGATCAGCATCATCAAATGATCACCGGGATTTTATAATTATCCAATTACTGCATGCTGTTTTTACACCTACAACGAGGCTTAAGAACCAAAAAAGAGGAATCATTAGTAAATCAACGATTTCGGATTCACGTATACTTCTATGATAATAAAATTATCTACGTTAAATGATTTAAGATCAGAAATTAAACGTATTCGAGATAGGTTATACGATTTGAATCTGACACTTCAGCCTTGCTTGGTTATTATAGGAGATTTCAAGCAAATTCGAATTTATTATGATGAGATTTTTTATACAGCAGATTCTCTTTTAGCTGCTCTAGACATATGTTTCAAACTTTTTTATGTTTTAAATTTAGACTATCCAGCTGAATCCATACAAGTGTGGCAATTTATTCAAAAATATTTTTATGAAATAACTATTGATCGAGAAAAAGTCTCTTCTAAAGTATTATCAATAATTTCTGATTTAAAAAAAGAATAATTATCTTCTACAACTATTTCAAATTTTTATTTTATTTTCTTCTTTCTTAATAAATAAACATGTATAAGTGCTTTTTGTGCAATAAACTTTTTGATTTGGAATCCTTATTTACACATTTTAAATATTTGCACATGCTTACTAACGGCAGTGATTTTAAATGCGCTCAAGATGGATGCAATCAAATTTTTACAATACCTTTAAGATTCAAGAAGCATTTGCAAAAACATAAGCCGAGTAGTTCTAATACATTAAATTTGAATAAATTGCCTTTTCCAATTGATATTGGAAACAAAAGTAACCTAGAAACATTTTCAAAAGAAAAAAACAATAATACTGAACATCAGTGTAACATAAATATTCATGAGTTCAATTGTTTTATTAAAAATTCTCCCATAATATTCCTTTGTAAACTCTCAGCAAAAAGCAACGTCACTAATTCTTTAATTCATGAAATTGTAGAAGATGTAACTTGTGACTTTTTTAATGTTATTATTACAAAACTAACTAGTATTTTAGAGGTAGCGTTTTGTAAGAAGTGTCAGTTCAAAAAACAATTAATTGAAATATTACAAATAACTATGTAAAAATCCTTTTAAAGAAGTCAAGACAGAGTATTTGTTAATGCAAAATTTAAAAAGGCTAAACTTAAATGAACCTCCTGAGCTTATAACAATTGAGAGAAGAATAGGTGAAAAAACAGTTAAAGGAAAGTCAATTTTATGTGAAAATCGTTCTGAATTAGTTTTGATGCCAATAAAATTTCAAATTACATAAGAAGTTTTTTAAAAGGCCAGAATTATTGGAATATACTTTGAAAAATATGGAAAATTTAGATATCAAAAACCTCATGTAATTTCATAACCAACTTTGTTCAAGAGAAATTCTGGCATAGAAAAATACAAAAACCTTACTTTTTGTACTACGACGATTTTGAAACGAATGATCCTTTGGGTGGTCATACGGGCTCACAAACAATTGGCCCTATTCCGAGAGTCGTTTCGATTGACAATCGACTATCGACTTCTTAGTCGAGGCGAAAAAAAATTCGTATTCTGTAAACAGATCGCCTCGACTTTAAAATGTTACCATATCAAACACGATTTAGTGTCGATTTAAACTGTCAAAAGTTGTCAAAATGAAATATTTTTGAAAAAATTAAGGTACATAGTTGTTCATTGTTTTAATTTAATTTTTTTAAAAAAATGAGTTTTTTAAAATTTTAAAAATGGAATTTTTTATTGAATATGAAGAAGAAAAAGTTGAAAGAATTAGAAACGAAATTCTTCATTTATTTGAAACTTTCACCCTGTAAATTAATACAAATATGTAACTAGAATATAAAAAATTTGTTTATATATTCTTACATTTTAATACCTGCGAAACAACACAACACAACAAAACAAAAATGTCATCTAAACTGATGAGGCGATTGTCAAAACCTACTCGACTCATATAAGTCGATATATCGACTCAAATCGACTCTCGTGATACCAAAAATTTATACTGAGTCGACAAAGAGTCGATTGTCGATTGAAACGACTCTCGGAATAGGGGCAAATATCAGCTTTCTATTCTAGTTTTCCAACGCTAATGTTTCTCGTCTTGAAAATATTTTTGTTGCTTTACGAGGCTTAAGTTTCAATATTGGAACAAGCGTTATTCAAGTGCATTTTGTTTTGGGGTTGGTCGTTAGGGATAATTTGGGCCTGAATTCACTTTTAGGATTTTCACGTTCTTTTTCACACAATTTCTTTTGCCGATTATGTAAAATAAGTAAAGAAGAAAGTAAAACAAATATAAAGTGTGAAGAAAATAAACTGCGAAATATAGATAATTATGAAATAGATCTACTGGACGATTTTAAGAACACGGGTATAAGGGAAAACTCTTTATTTAACATGATCAAATCGTTTCACGTTACTGAGAATTATTCAGTAGATCTAATGCATGATGCTTTAGAAGGAATAATTAACTTTGGACAGGCAAATTCTTTAAAATATTTTATTTTAGATAAGAAGTAACTATTTCACAATTGAAGATTTTAATTATAGGCTCACAAATTTTGATTTTGGAGAGATAGAAATCAAAAATCGTCCTTCTGAAATAAAATTAGATCAAATCAAAAATGGGAAGCTTCATATGTCTGCTAGAGAGTCATTGAGTTTTCTAGAAAATTTTAATATTTTTATTTATAAAATGGTTCCATTTAAAGACAGTGCATGGAAATACATAGATGTTTTGCAAGATTTATTGTTATTCACAGAAAAAATAACGCAGCAACACAAACTTTATTTAAAATTATTTCCGAATGAAAAATTGAAACCAAAACATCACTTATTTACTCACTACCCAAAGGTAATAGAAATGTCAGGCCCTGTTAAGCATATTTGAAGCATGCGATTCGAATCTAAACACCGGGAAATGAAAAATTATACTAATGCCACTGCATCCCGAAAAAATTTACCGTTATCGTTAGCGAAAAAGTGTACAATGAAATTTTCTTATACTATTCTAAAAAATGAAATATTATCTGATGATATTAAATTAGGAAAACCTGTAGAAAATTACATTAGTGTTCAAAATTTAATGAATTTACCTAAAAATTTTAAATCAGATGAAGCATATATTACACTGAATGCGAATTACAGAGGATTAAACTACAAAGTTGGTTATTTTTTGTACAAAAATAATTCGATTTATGAAATTGTTTCTTTATTTTACTTTAATAAAGATTTATTTTGTATTAATAAAAAAATAATGTTTGAACACTATAGCAAAATCCGTCCTTTTTAGTACAAAAAGATAATGATGAAAATTCTTTTTGTAAATAGAAATATTCAATTTGTTAAAACGTCTATAGAACGTTCACACTGATCAATATTTCTGTGAAGGTACTTATTATGTATTGTAATAATGAGTACGATACGTACGAGTACTTAAGTATGTACCTACTATTTGCAAGTACATAACGCATTGTTCATCTTAGGTTTGATTTTTGTAAGATGATATTAAGTGAGTTAGTTATCATTAGACCATCCATCAACATGTATTAAAATTAATTATAGGTATGTAAATGTAAAACGTGATTTAATAAAGTGAATTGTTTTAGTAAAAAATAATGCACATATTTTGATTATTAAGGCGAACCTTATAATAATATTAAATTAATCCTTTTGTGTGTCCTTTTGATGCTAATATAATCAAATATAAAAATAAAATCATAACGAATTGTGATGACAGCCACAATGAACCTTTAAAAAAAAAGAACTCCAATCTAATAAAAAAGAAATTTTACAAAGTCACCTGAACTACATAGAAAAAGAAATATGAAATGACAAATTAAATAACAACTGGAATGGTGAAAAAGAGGATACTAGTTTATATGATTTGTGAAAAAATTCAAAAGAAAAGTTGAGGAAATTGGAATATAATGGTTATATTTCTTTGGACATAGGTAACAATTTTATCGGTGAAAGTAATATATATAAATTTTAACGACATATTAGGAGAATCCACTTGCATATCTTTTAAAGTTGATGAAGTTGAAAACAAAATGTATTCAGATATTGAAAAAAAACTAGTATCTGAAAAGATTAATATGTATTACTTTAGAACTAAACACTAGTACATATTTCAAGATCTTACCAAACTCCTGGAAAAGAAAATTTAGACAATAACATATATACTCCTTTTAAGAGAAATTTATTTTGGCCAGAACCATGTATGACTTATTCACAGCACTATATATACTAACATTTACGCAAAAATATCAATAATACTAACCATATACCTACATACATCTTATTAAAAAACAAAAGATTGTTTATTTTCAAACCCCAGAAAACCAGAATTAAGCGAAACTGGCGGGTTATATAAAATAAACAAAAATACTTTAAAAAATTCAAAAAACAATTGTTTTTCTTTAGTTATATAGTAAAATCACCTATTTCGGACCGCTACTAAAAGTTTAAGACTTCAAATACAGACAAACTTTTAATTTCACATCCAAATTATATTGTAGATTCGATTATAAATATTTTGATTGATTTTTTGTTGATTAAATGTCAAATTTAAGTTAAAACAAGATGTATTTCTCGGAATATGATATTTTAAATTTCAATTCTGAAGCACCTATTTCGGACCGTCGAAAAAATTACTGGTACCTAATGCGGACCTTTAATGATCCCTACATGGACCGTTTTTTAATTTTGAGGTTTTAATAACTGAACGCAAATAAAACTACATATTTTTGAACTTTTTTTAAAAGAAAAAAGAAACAAACTTTATTAAAAATTATAAAAAAATAAACAAAATAAAAAAAAGAAACATATTCAATCAATTGAATATACGTATACAAATACAAATTTTTCATCTTCAATTAGCATCTTACATATATTTTTACGTAAGATCTAAATCCATTCATAACAAAAAGACAAATAACGTTTTACTGGATCCATATACACTCGTACCATTATTAACTGCATTTATTGCCTCTTACAACTTTTGTGTACGTTGATTTGTCATTATTTTTCCTAGATTCGTATTTTCTAACAAATTAAATACAGAAATAATCAGCATTAAAAAAAAATCGTATGGTCCGAATTAGCAGCACAAATTTTCATTGACTATTTCCATTATGGACCGCAAGTTATTGTGTCATTTTTTAATTGCACCTCAACTTTATTATAAAGTATTGTTAGGTCCAAAATAGCTCTAATTACTTTTTAAAGTGTTAAATTCACTATAACAATGTTTTTGGTAATATTCCTATTAATTACACATAGAAAATTGAAAAATTGTCAGCCTTGTTTATGTTTGCATTGCGGACCTAGTGGTCCAAAATAGGTACAATTAAGAGAAAAACATATTCCTAATTCGGACCGTCAGTAAATATTTGAATTATTGTATTTTTTCCAAAAATTACTTTTTTCTTTGATTTTCGAAATACATTTACTTTATTTTCTACTACCAATATGGCATTTTATGATCCAAAAATTATTAAAGAGCTTATTTTGTTCAGATACTTACCTTATTTCACCACATAAGAAAAAAGATCACTTAAGCACATACCTCTGTATTTTTCAAAGTTTCACTCAACACAGAACTTATAACAAACAATAATAATTACATTACAATAAAGGTTTTTCTTTAAAGTTAGTAACAACATATGAAACTATTATTTTGAAAAAAAATCTACCGTTTTCGATAATTATATTGCTTGTTTTTCTGCAAAATATTTGAAGCGGTCCGAAATAGATGCATAGGTCCACAATAGGTGCGTTTACTATATATATATGTACATTACATATACATATAATACTTAGTTATAAAAAATAGAAAATTATTATATAATTAACTATACATACATACCTACCTACCTAACCTATGTAGTTATATTATCAATGAAATATAGAAATACAAAATATAAAAATATTTTTGAGAATAATTGTGTACTTTGTAATCTGCATATAAATATTTTTGAAATATTTAACGATTTACCAACTACTTACCCACTACTGTTTCAATTACTATAAACATAAAATTGTAAAAAAAAAAAAAACTAAAACTAAATCTTATTTTAAATATTGTGCAGAATAAGTTTTTGTAGTTTTAATGCTAGATTAAATAAAGTATGTAACTTATTATTTAAAAAATAACAAGAATGTGTTTTCATATAGGTACTGCTGAGATTTTTTTCTGAGATAAAAAACATTGGCCATTGCATAGGAACGAAATGATATTTAATGTTATAATTATGTACTCTTCTATTGTTTTGAAGTTTTTATAAAATTCTATAACTTAAATACTATTAACATACCTTTTTTTTTCATCTTTTGGCATTATGTTTTGTTTTTAAAACATATTTCTTGAAATTATTGTTTGTCCTTGTTCAAAATAACCACTTTGATTCTATTAAATTTTTGTCGAAACAACATAAACTACACATGGACTAATCTTTGAACGTTGATTAAACAAGGTAAAACATGTATTCCGTTTAAATTTTTTAACACGATTTTTGCTTTTGAATTTCTTGTTTATCACTTCAGCACTCCTTAGTCTAAAATAATTATTTTTTCTTTCTTTGAATCACTTTATTTTTACACTCCTGAATTTTTCATAATTTTATAAACTTAATGCTTGAAATGAAATGACAAACATACTACATATGTATGACTATGTATATAAAAATGTGGACGAGAAAACTAAGTAAATACATATTTGATTTTTTTTTGATTAAGTAGAAACTTACATTTACTATCCTATCAATAAGCAATATCCGTAACCTTTAAAGTATGGTAAAACAAAACTTCTTTAATTTATATTATTTACCCGGCGTCCCGGCCCGGCTTTTTCACATGTAATGTATTACAAATTTAGGTGTAATGTTTATGTTGTATTACTACATGACACTATGACAGCTGACAGCAGCCGGTTGGTAGAGT
Source organism: Bombylius major (assembly GCA_932526495.1). Lineage (NCBI taxonomy): Eukaryota > Metazoa > Arthropoda > Insecta > Diptera > Bombyliidae > Bombylius > Bombylius major. The sequence goes on along the minus strand of OW052045.1, from coordinate 28,153,022 downwards.
AGTAAAGCGTTGCCAGTTGCCACTTTGATAAATTTATTATATTCAAAACTGACCTAAGAAATACAACCTAGCAGCGACATCAACAGCAGCAGCGAAAGTGGTTAGCAATCACGCAATCAGCAGTTTGCGATTAAACTTCGCAGCAAAGGAATTGTCTATGAAACTAAATATTGTTTTAACGTTAAACTGAAAAAACTCAAGTGAAACATTTTATAATAAAAAATTATAAAAAATCGTTTTGCAAAAAAAAACATATTTTGCATATAGATTGTTTATTATCAATTGTTAAAAATTTTTATTATCATTGATACATATTTTTTCAAATAAACTTTAAAAGTTACCATGAATCTCTTTTCATAATTCTATAAAGTTAATGCTTGAAATGACAAACATACTATGTATATAAAAATGTGGACGCTAAAACTAATCACATAATTACATATTTGATTAAGTAGAAATTTGCATTTATTATCAATAAACAATATCCGTAACCTTTAAACTACGGTAAAACTTCTTTTATTTTCATGTGTATATTTTTTATTTATATTATATTTATCCGGCCCGGCTTTTTGACATGTAATGTATGTATTACGTATTTAAGTATAATGTTTATATCGTATTATATGACAGCTCACAGCAGGCGGCTGGTCTGGTAGTGGTAGTTGGTTGGTAGGGTAGTACAGCGTTGCCAGTTGCCACTTTGATTAAATATATTCAAAACTAACCTAAGTAATACAACCTCGCAGCGACATCAACAGCAGCAGCGAAAGTGGTTAGCAATGGTGGGATTTACATTATCAGTCAAATGACTTACGTCCTTTTGACGTTTTGCTTTGAATTTGCTTTGTGACTGAGTCTCGTATTTACACAGTCAGTCAAATGATGTATACATCAAAATGACTGTTGTTATACATTTTCTTTTATTCTTCATTCGTTATTATTCTATCGTACGTTTATTGAACATTTTTACAGAAAAAAAACCATTTTTAAATTGTAAATAAGCTTTAATTCATTTATAATTTCATAAAACGCATCATTCCTTTTAATTTTTTTTAAGTAGGTAATCTTATATTTTTGATAAATCGTTATTAATAACATGTCATTGGCATTTCCATTTTATTTCCGTTTCTGTATTTAAATATGTTTTAAATTAGCTTTTCTTGTTAAAAAGCTGAGTATTTTTTACTTAATTTAATTGAATTAATTAATTTTAATTACTTCAAATTCAAAGCTTTAACAGACTTTTCAAAATCAGTTTTTTAAATCTTTAAAAAAAACACTCTTAACCACTTTCCTTGAGCACGACGAATGTAAATGAAGGAGAAGTGAAAAAATTACGAAAATGAATAGAGAAAATGTCAAGTTGACTGATAAAATTTCTCGTTACATCGCTGATGTGCTACCCCTCAATTCGCCTCACCACTCTTACCCAAATATTCATGACCTTGAGTGATGTATACATCATTTGACTGATAGTGTAAATCACACCAATCACGCTAATCAGCAGTTTGCGATTAAACTTTGCAGCAAAGGAATTGTCTATTGTCCAAAACCATCTACATATAGAAGCCGTGTAATGGATGTCTGCACTAACAAAATCAAACACGATAAAAGTGTTGAAACGTCAAAACATTCAATGCTGATAGTACAAATAGTGATGTAAAGAAAATGTGTTTTAGTTAAATATTTTTGGCTTTTTAAATAAAATATGGTTTATAAAAGTTTTGAAATATAATAAATTAACAGTGTTATAATTTCTAAAGTGCACAATAGTCAAAAAGGTTAATAAAAAGGTGAAAAATATTATGCCTTTTTACCTACTTTTAAGAGAAAAAATTAAAGTATGGTGAGGTTATGTTATGTGTATTATTTATATGTAATAAAGTGAATAAATTGATTTGATTTAATAAAATTTAATTTATAATAATTCTGATACATATATGTATTTATATGAATAATTAAAGTTTAAAGAATAATAAATAATATAAACTTTTTTCTTCTATACCTATATGTATATTGACATGTGACTAATGACTACATTACCTATGGTGAGGTTATATTATAAAAGTGAATAAATTGAAACGAAATGTAAACACAAATATATGAAAAAAATAAATAAAGTGAACGAAATACAGAACAAATTGATTTAATTTAATAAAATTTTATTTATAAGTTTGTATTTATTGTTAAATTATTGAATCAAATCAATTTCTCACATCATAACATAATCACAAAAATTTATATAAAAAAAGTCTATAAAAAAGTAAATAATTGGGTACATAATCTTTATTGTGTAATGAAGGCAAATAGACACTTAATTTGTGATAACTAATAAATTAAATTCTATTAAATCAAATCAATTTATTCACTTTATTACATATAAATAATATAACCTCACCATAGATAGGTATGTACTATGTAGTCATACTTTAATTTTTTCTCTTACAAGTAGGTAATAACGCACAACATTTTCCACCTTTTTATTTAATTTTTTTGACTATTGTGCACTTTAAAAATTAAACACTGTTAATTTATTATATTTTAAAACTTTTATAAACCATATTTTATTTAAAAAACCAAAAATATTCAGCTAAAACACTATTTCTTCACACTAATATTCCACCACTCTTATTAAGAAACCATAAGAAACTAAAATGTCAAAACAAAACATGGCACTTCTTACTAATACATACACAACACCAGTAGGAGGCTTTTATTGTAGAGGGTTTTGCTATTGTCTAGTTTTTTGTTGTTTATAAATAATATTTTTGAAAGAAAAAATAAACAAATGAATAAAAAAATTCTTCAACTGGTACTACATTTTCAGAAGTGACTGTTAAAAATGAGAAATGAGAGAGATAATTGTGATTTTAATAAAAAATTATTATTTTTCTTTAATAACTTAATTTCTATTAATTTTATGATATAACAATGTTTGAGAAAAATGTTTATTTAATAAAAATCCACAAATTTGTAGAACATTGTGGTTTAATATTTTTAGTAATTTGGGAGATTTAAGGAAAAATTGATTTTCAGTTTTATGTTACTAAATATTTATCACGTTTTTTCTTTGATTTAAGTTGCTCATAGATATTTTATATATTCGGTGAAAATAAAGCTAAGGATCTTCTCTACATTTCATTTAAACATAATTTTCATGTAACTTTAATCACAACTTAGTTATAATTGATTAAAAGCAATAAATTGTAATGTTAATTTGGCACTTCCAACACATATAAACAATAAAATAAAATTGAGCATTAACTCTTGGTACTATAGGAGTCGTTGATTAAACCCAAATAAATTGGGCTTAAGCCAAAATCCGAATTATCGAGTTCATACCACAAAAAATTGGGAGTAAACCAAAATCCGTATTAAAAGCGAACCAGGCATAAACTCGTACTATGAAACTAAATATTGTTTTAACGTTAAACTGAAAAAACTCAAGTGAAACATTTTATAATTAAAAATTATAAAAAATCGTTTTGCAAAAAAAAAAACATATTTTGCATATAGATTGTTTATTATCAATTGTTAAAAATTTTTATTATCATTTATCTTGTTTATGCTAAGCGTTACTTCGCATTAACTCACTCCGTCTTGACTTAATACGGATGCATAAACAAAATTTCAAAACGCATTAAAGCTCTACGTCGTTTTGAGTTAATACACTATTAAATCCGCATTTAAAATTTCATTTCGTTTTTAAAATGTGCATAAACACTTACTTAGTTTTAAGTGAATTGTCATATTTGACATTTCAAAATAGTGTTGGTAACACACTAAAAATCAATATAAACTTTAGTGTTAGTAACGTCACTTTAAAATTTCAAATGACATTTGATGGGCGGTTATTTTTATTATCAAGTGTTTCTTTACAAATAAACAAGTATAAGTGTTCAAAGTGCGTGCGGCTTTAAATTAAGTACAATAAATTTATTTATAAAGTATTATATTAATTAATTTTTTTGCTCTCACCACCTGGTACAAATATTTATGTACTGGGCTTTTGTGTACACCAAAAACATCACCTACAACACGATATTCAGCACAACTTGCTAATTTATACAATGTAATAGCCACTTTTTTTTCTATAGAAACAGGTGTGGTAATGAAGTTTGGTGAAGGTTCCAAATGAGATTTTAATTTTTCACAGATCATGAAAAATGTATTTTTTTTCATTCGAAACATTTCAAAAAACTCTACATCTGTACCAAATCCCAAAACAAAATTTTTCCAAAAATCTTCAGTTCTAGATTTCTTGCAAATTGATGTGAATCGTGGTACAGTAACATTAAAAAACTTTGTAGGTACATATAACTGAGTAATAAAATGATACCGTAAAAGTTTTCTCTTTTTTATATAATTTTGATAAAGGCTTCGTCTTTCCGTGTAAAAATATTGCAAAAGCTTAATATTCTTCTTATTCTTATTTTTTTCAACAAAATCAACAATGGAACATTAAGGATAACTTGATATTGCTCCATCGCATCGCACGAATAATAAAAAATTTAACTGGATTTAAAAAATAACACAGTTAGTTCACTTGAATGACAGTGAATAAAAAAAAAATATGTGGTAACACTGTATGAACAACAACACCAGAACAACAAATGACATTACTTAAAACGTCTTGAGTGGGAACGAAATGTTATACTATGCATAAACACCAATCAAAGTGTATTATCTCAAAACGATGTTTAAAACGTTTTAGCGTTAAAACGTTTTAACTGTTGTGCATAAACAAGATAATTGATACATATTTTTTCAAATAAACTTTAAAAGTAACCATGAATCTCTTTCCTCAACTGTGTATTATTCTTTCGTCCAAAAGCATCTTTTGAAAAACCATATTTCACAATTATTTAATTAAAACAATTAATAAAAACAAACGAAACCTCAAAATAACCTAAAAATCGTAATGACAATTAAAAGTGACAGCTGTTAAATAAATTTTGAAAAATTCAAAAAATGCGAGATTTTAGTTTTCGTATCATAACCTCATAACTTTGTTGCTACTATAGATAGATATAGAGCCTTTTAGATAATTGACAGTTTATAATTATTTAAGTTGTATAAAATATTTTTGTATACTACGAGCAAGTAATAATTTTTATATGTAATTCCTAATTTATTTTTGTTGCCTCACGTATGTATATAAAAATGTATTGAAATAGTTTTTCTCCTTTCAATTTACTTTAAATTAAAAATTACGTAAAATATAACACGTTAAATTTTATGTGAACTCCAATAATTTTATATGCCTGAGAAATTTTATATCGATGAGCAAATCGCTGTGTTTTATTAGAATTGATGAAGTGAGGTGCTGAAGAGTTTCACTAGCTCTAGCTCACTTATCTTTTCTAAAATAGACTCACTTTGAGTGTTCAAAAAAACATGTTAAGAAATTAAATAACATATTATATACTTGAATAAAATTCACTGAAAAAAGTGAACACTACAAAACAATTCAAGAAGAAAAATAAAATACGGGTCTAGGAAAATTCATCGCCAGGAATTTGTTCGCCAGCAATTCTTCGCCAGCAATTCATCGCCTCAACAATTGATCGCCACAACAATTCACCGCCAGCAATTCTTCGCCAACAATTCACCGCCAGCAATTCTTCGCCAGTGTACTTTATCGTCAATCGTCATATTACGAAAAAATTTTAGGTAAAATTAATTTTGTTGATTATGTGTATAATTATAACATATTGTCATAGTGTAAGGTAGTGTTTTAACTAGGAACAAGAACTGATAAGATCTCAAATAAATGCGCAATTTCTACACTAATACACATGTATCTGAGTTAAAAATAGATAGCAAGAAAAATCATGATGAGGAACTGAAAAAGAAGATTCGTTAAAGTTGGATTAGTGATGAGAAATATATAGGGTAAAGCACCTGAGTTGCGTCGAGTAATATAAATAAAACACTTTTTCGTAATTTGTAAATTTAGTTAGTGTTTTTATTCACTTATAAAAATCATTGAAATACATTTTTCCATCTCCATCTTTTTTTTCTCCACATATAATGCACCTAATAAAGTGACGACCCATATTTTAAAAAAAAAATAATAAAATATTGTATTTTTTAAAACTATTTATTTCTTTTAAATTAATTTTATTAAATTTTATTTCTTTTTAATTAATTTTATTAAATTTTATTTCTTTATAATTAAGTAAAGTTTTTGGTTTTTTTCCCTTTATCTTTAAAAAATAAATGCACTTGGTTTTCTATTTATAGTCTTATTAATTGTTTTCGTACACTAGTTTATTTTATGAAAATAATCACAATAATAATATTTTATAATATTATCATTTACGCACTAAATATTATTTTAATACACTTTATATTATTATTTTTAAAAATCACTTAGAAAAACTAACTTTAATATATCACAACAGAACTGATATTGATAAGGTAATCATATATATCATACCGTATACTTTGCTTTTTACCTACAAAATTTGGCGCGATCTAAAAATTCTAATAAAATTAGAAGCCACGTGCTAGTGATGAGCAATTTTTCTAGTAAATGAACAAACACATGTTAAAGTGATGAGCACGTGTTTACTTGCGTGTAGAAAATAAACCTATACAAGTAAAAAATGTTTGTAAGATAACAAAAAAGGTTGGGCTTAGTTTTTTCTTGTCTTTTTCAGTCTTATGCATGTTTTTCATTTATAAGAAAAAACAAAGGGGATATTTCATTCTCGCTTGAAGAGATTTTGTTTTTTTTTTAATTTAATTTTTTTTTAGTGATAATAGTATATATTTGTACTCTTTTTTTGTTTGCGTCCTTTTTCATATACCGTTACCCGAAAGTTATTCCTCTTTATTAGTATCTACTCTTTGATCAAAGATTGTATTAAAACATAAAATCTTTCTTTATATGTATATTTTGTATTCAAGAAATCATTTTTTTGTTTTTTTTTAAATTTCAATATTGATTTGCATGTTATTCTATGACTGAAATTAGTACGTATACTTTGTATGTAGATATGTATATATTTATTTCGTATTCCCTTCAAGAAATTTTTTTTAATTAGTAGGTTTACTTTAATAGATATATATTTATTGTTCAGTGAAAGTGTTGAAAAGAATAACTAAATATAAAAAAAGTTTATTTTTATAGGCAGCTTACCTCATATTGGTATTGGTTTTTATTATTTTATTATAAATACAATATACATTTTAGTTTTTTTTAAATTAGGTACTTCATAATATTTTCTGCGTTACCTTCTGTTGTCTTCTGCGTTACCTGGAATATCCTCATAAATTTTTATTGCTTACCTATATACATACACAAAAACTGGGTAAAATTTCACAAAACTTTGATTTTGAGGGCGTATATCTTTTTAAAAGTTAGAAATAGAGAAATAATTAGGGCATCGTTGGAAAGGATAAAAGGTTTTCTATATTTTCTATTTTTACAAAGTGACCCTAGAGTCCTAAATGAAGGGCTCGTTACTAACTCTTTTCAGGGGCTGGTTTCTGCGATCTTCACAAATTTTGAGTTATTTTCTTAATTTTAATAATTTTATTGAAATAAAAACATTTTTTTTGCGTTAAATTGAAAATTTATTTTACTCTTTATTATTTAATAAATACTTTAATCGTGGTATAAGGAGAAGGTTAAAAATGTTCCTTAAAACGGCTCGTTACTGGGTATTCTACCCTATACATATATACAATATGGGATACATAAATGCATAATAATATAAGTATAAACTCTTCGAAGTAAAAGAGCATCCCAGCGGTGATATTTAATATTGATGACATTTTCCTCAATGTTGTCATCAATGAACGTAAGACAAATGGAACAAATAGAACAAATTTAATATATTATAAGTAATATATAAAAACGTAGTTTAAACATGTTTCATTTATTGATTTTTTAAAGTCATCGATGTTGTCATTGAAAGAGTCAGCTATGGTCAGTTATAGTCATTGATGAAAGCATCTATGTTGTCATCGATGAGGGTGCTGTTGGGATGTGATGTAAGAACAATACAATAGAAATCATAGTTGATAGTTGCTGTCTGCTAATATGTACCATGGTAAATAGAATAGGAAGGTATGCTGAAAAGCAATATGGCGGAGATTTTTTTTCGTTTTTTAGTGACATTACAATAAGTTGATGACGTAGCTGCGAAGAAAAAGTTTTTGTTTACACTTTGTTTATATGTTGTTTTCATAGTGGCTAATGGTTAACTAATTATTTTATAAATAAAGTGACTTATAAATAAATAAAAAAACTATAATTGACTATATATTTGAAAAAAAAATAAATACCTATTAAAATGATTAAACATCCTGTAAAAATTATACAGGAAAAACAAAAGAAAAAGTTAAATTTTTCAGATTTCCATCTGAAAAAAATATGAAACCAGTAAAATGTATTGAATACATGAGAAATAATTGTTATTATTATTATTGTTAATGTAAATGTTGTCAAATAAATATTTAAATGTTTATTTTTTTTTTTCATATAAATTTCAAAGTATCTAAATTGATCTTGAAAAAATAAAAGTTGTAAAAATATGCATTACATACCACAAAATAGTGAATTAATAAATGATAAAAATAATTGTATAAAACCTATAAAGTCAAAAATAAATAATAATAAAATTATAATTGGTGATGATGGTGGTTCAAGTACATTTAAATAATAATGATGAAGAATCATCAAGGATCATACATACATTTAACAGATTTAAATATGCTTTCTCCACATTTTCCAAAAAGTTAAAATTGCTTGTATTGTTCATGCTTAAAAACATGTGATAAAAGATTGTCATAGTCAAACTGTATATACATAAGTACATTAGTTACAGAAGCACCAAAAAGAAATGTTAGCATTTTTAAATTATAAACCTTTCGGGTAAATAATTAATACCTACTGCACTTTAATAATTTGTTAATATTAATAAATTATACAAGTACATAAGTATTATAATAATAAATGATTATTAAAGTACAGTAGTATAAGTATTTGTGTTATTATTAGTAAGAATTGCAATATTTTTATTATAAAAATCATTCTGTATTAATGAAATAAAAAAATAATCATATAATTATTGTGAACGTACAACAGTTTATATTTCTAAAAATTCAAAAATTCTTCGCAGCTACGTCATCTGTAACCGATTATCACTTGATTTTGATATTAAACGGTCGCTTTGTGAGGTGTACCCTTAGTGACTGTTGACCCATCAAATTGTGGAAGTGTTTGTATTAAATTGTTGAACTGAGTATGCAGTACAATGTTTCATATGGCTCAAGTATATTTTTTCTTATTTGTATTATTACAAATACATACATAGAGCGGCATTACATTGCATCCTTTAAGAAAGGCGGACATGAGAGCGGTAGCAACAATTATTATTGAATGCCCTCAAATTAATAAATAAAGTTTTAAAATAATAAATAAAAGAAAACAAAAAAAAAATTATATTGAAAAATTTTCCACCCTCTTATAAATTTTTACACTATTATATTATATGTATAAAAATAATAAATTTAATTTATAATTTTTACTTTATGTGTATAAAATTTATAAAAGTGGAGTGTAAATTTTATATTCCTAGTACCTATAGTAAAAATTTTTATAAATTTGAAACTTATGAAATTTATATATTTTTTAGATGGACCTTTATGTATCTATATATTTTTTTATAAAATATACACATCAGTTTTATCAACAGTTAGTTGAAATTTGTCACATATAATAAAAAAAACCCTCTTTTTTCATCAAAAATCATTTATTTTTAATATATGATATTTTATTATTATATTGTACCTATTACATAATATAATACTTATTATGTATCTAATTTACCACTTTTACATTAATTATTGCAAACTTAAATTTATAAAATTATTTCATTATCACATCACAATGTCATAGGTGCGTTGCTTATTTTTTCACTTCTTTTCTAACAAATTACCACTATCTGTATTATAAAAATGATAAATGAACTTATAAATTCTATATAGTATTCTTATTAACTTTGTTTTGATATATTAAATGAGTAAAAATTAAACTTTTTCTGTGTCAAAGAGATCTATACTTTTAAATTTTATAAATTTGATAAAATTTTTTAATAAAAAGTAGATACGTTATAAAGTACTGGGTGTAAATATTATTATATTATTTATTTAATTTTTATGAACTCTATTGAACAAGAAAATATCAAGACTAACTGAGTGCTCGTGGGTGCCTAATCCGCATCCCCCACCCACACAAACAACAAATAACAACAACATACATTTGTATACGCACAGCCAAAACTTTTTTTTTTTTTTTTGTGGCCTACCAACAGCATTGCTGTCATATCAGGCCTTAATTATTTGTAATTACCTCAAGGATGTTTTAATTTGGTTTAATTTTAACTTGTATCATACTACATATATACATATTATACCATCGTTGAGATAATTTTACATATGTTTTACAATTTAACTAATATTTTACAATATGTGATTCAACTAATATTTTACAGTATGTAATTTTTATAATGCTTTAAAATTAATTTATAATAATTGATACAAATAAAAATATTCATTATAATTGATACAAATAAAAATTCATATTTACATTTTTTTTTTTTTTTTTTTTTTTTTAAATTAGATTTTATTATACAATTTTGCGTCTTTTATAAATTTTATTATATTATTAATGTCCTGTTTTTTTTCGCTCCCTAGGATTTGTATGTTGTGGATGTTGTTTTTTTCCTTGTGTTGTTTGTAATATGAGCAAGTGTTGAAGATGGTTTGATGGTAAGTAGCTCTTTGCATTCGCAGGATGGAGGGCTGTTTTGTTTAAAATGGTGTTCGTGGGTTAATTTTGTGTGTCCAATCCTGAGTCTTGTCAATATGACGCTGTCTTTTCTTGTTAGTTGATTGATGTTCGTCCATGGGATTGTGTTTCGTTTAATTTCTTTCAGTTTACTATTTTCTTTTTCATATATTTCTTTCCATTTGCTTTGTATTTGGTTTTTGATTGTTGTTTGTAAATCACGGCATAGTGTTTTAAAGGATGTGTTTTCTTCTTTTTCTTCAGTTGTTGCTGCTTTTGCTAGGCTATCTGCGATTTCGTTTTCTTTGATACCGATGTGACTGGGTATCCAAAGGAAAGTATATTTTGTGTTTTTGTTTTTATAAATGGATTCTTTTATATTTATTGCTATAGGGTTGTCTGGATATAATTGTTCTATGGTGGAGATTGCACTTATTGAGTCAACGCATATTAGTACGTTTGTTTTGTTTTCTATTTCTTCTATTGCTTTTTGGATAGCGTATAATTCTGCGGTATGTATGGAAGATCTGTTATCTATTTTGTATTTTTGTTTATATTCTTCTGAGTAGTATGCACATCCTGTGTTATTATTTAATTTGGATCCATCTGTGAATATTTTAGTGTAGTTTTTATATTTTGTGTTAAACTTTTCTTGAATAATTTTTTTGTATATAACTGGTGGTGTTTCTTCTTTTTTGTATTTTGTTAATTCTGTGTCAAAATCTAAGTTGTTTATGTGCCATGGTGGGTGTGTTGTGTATCTTTTGTTATTGATTTCTATATTTGTTATTATATTGTGTGATTTTAATGATTCTATTGCTCTTTTGTAAAATGGTTTGTATTTATATTTTTGTGTTTGATTTTCGTTATCGACTTCTTTTAATTTGTGGTTTAGTGGATGTTGTTTATTGTTTAGAATTTTGAGTGTTAGTTTCATTTCTTTTTTTTGTCTAAGTAAGTTATTTGGTATTTGTCCTGCATCGATTAATATACTGTTTTTTGGGCTGGTTTTATATGCACCAGTGCATAATCTTGTACTTGTGAGTTGTATTGAATCTATTGATTTTAGTTTTGTTTTATTGGATGATGCATAAATGTGACTGCCATACCCCCCAATTCTACATAAGAGTCTCTTATTTCTCTTACTTCTCTAAACTTTTTATCATAAGAGATTTATTAGCAGAAATTGGTATTCTACATAGCAGACGTGTGGTGATAATAATGTGTAAGAGACTAAGAGGTTTTGAATTCACCAAAATCAGCTGATTATCATGACATTTGTTTGAATTTGAATGTACGAGTTTATGCCTGATTCGCTTTTAATACGGATTTTGGTTTACTCCCAATTTTATCTGCTATAAACTTGCTAATTCGGATTTTGGCTTAAGCCCAAGTTATTGAAATGGTGAAAGTGAAGCTGTCACGTTCTTCTTCTTTTTTTTATGTGTAAGAAGAAGAATATGTATACTTTAAGTGTATAAAAGTATCAACGTTTGCATGTATTATTTTAATCCCAATTTACGGTTTATAGCGTACTCCCAATTTAATCCAAAATTCGGATTATTTTTTGTTAAATAAAAATTTGAAATCATAGGTTACTAGATATTTTAAATGTTATTCATATAGCATACTTTTTACTGATTTTTGATTAAACGGTTTTTAATTAACTTTAAACAGTATAACTCAACTTTTAAATAATTTGTAAAAAAAGAAAAAGTGAAAGATTTACATTTTTATTCCCGCGTATTTAGAAAATATATAATATATATAATATTAAATAAAATACTATATTCATTTAAAATTAATAATAGTATTTCTTCCATTTTATTTATTATTTTTAAATTATTTTTATTTTATATTATTATTTTTATTTTCTTTTATTAATTTTTTTTTTTAATTTTTAATTTCTTCACTTTTTAAAAACTCCACTTCTACACAATAACAATAAGAGGACCTCACCAATGACCTGCTAAGTTAATAGACTTTCGAGGTTAGAAACGTCTCTTATCTTCTTATCCAGAATACCAAATTCTCTTAACTAAACTCACCACAATTTTTAAGAGATCAGCTGATTGGTGACATCTCTTACCTCTTACCTAGAATAGCAATTTCTGCTAAGTGTCTGCTAATTGCATTTAAGAGGCTAAGAGTCTCTTAGTCTCTTATGTAGAATTGGGGGGAATCTATTATTGACTGTATAATTGCGTTGTGTATTGTTATTAGTGCTTTTCTGTTTGAGCCATAATTTGTATTGCTTAAGATTTTTATTAAATTCATGTTTCTTGTAGTTTTTGTTTTTATGTAGTTTAGATGACTTTGCCAAGTGAGCTTTTTATCGAATATTAGTCCTAGGTATTTTTGTTCATTGACGTAATTTATTTGTGTATCGTATATTATTAGTGTAGGATTTTGATATGGTTTTCTTTTTCTTGTAAATATCATTGCTTTTGTTTTAGTATTCGAGAATTTTATGCCTTTTTTTTGTGCCCATTTTGTAAGATTATTTATGGTATTTTGTGTTGTAATTTTTGCATTTTCTAGATTTTTGTTAGATGAGAAGATAATTAAGTCATCTGCGCAGATAATGTGTTTGGTTGGTTGCTGTATTTCATTTTTAATGTTATTGATTGTTATTAGAAATAATGTCGTACTCAATACTGAGTATACCATTTTTAATGTGTATATCGTTGTTTTTTAGTTCTTCAAGGACGTCTCTTCTCCATATTCTATCGTATGCTTTTTCTATATCGAAAAATACTGTTAGAACGTACTCATTTTTATTAAACGCTTCTGTTATTTTGCTTTCAAGATAGGCTAACGCGTCTTGAGTTCCACGTTGTTTTCGAAAACCAAATTGGTATTTAATTATCTTGTGGTTAGTTTCTAAGAACCATACTAAACCCTTGTTGACTATCCGTTCCAACACTTTACATAGGCAGCTGGTAAGAGATATAGGTCTGTAACTGTCTAATTTTTCTGCATTTTTTTGGGGTTTTAATAATTGTATTAATATAGCTTTCTTCCATTCTTTGGGTATTTTTCCTGTTTTCCATATTATGTTATAAAAATCTAGTAGGTATGTTTTTTGAGTATCTGTGAGATTTTTGATCATTTCATAATGAATTAAATCACTTCCTGGAGAAGATCCTTTGCATTCTGTAAGTACGTGTTCGAGTTCTTTTATTGTTATTTCGGAATTATAATCTTGTTTTGTTTTTTCGGTATTGTTAATAGGTTCAAGTTCTATTTTATATTTGTTATTTAAAAATTCTTGGTTATACCTAGTTTTTATCACTAGATACTTCACTAAAATATTGTGCGAGTTCGTTTGCAATTTGTTTTGAATTTGTTATTATATTATTGTCGTTTGTTTTAATTGATGTTATGTTATGGTAGTTGTTTTTGTTATCTATAGCTTTTAATTTTTGAAAAATTTCTTTACTGGATGTATTGGATGTTATGCTGGATGTATATTTATATTATTTATGCCATGTTTCTTTTTTGTAATGAGTAATTAGTTTTCTTACTTGTCTTCTCATTTTTATGAAATTTATAAAGTCGGTATTGTTCATTGTTCTTTTGTACTTTCTAAGTAATTTTGTTTTGGTTCTTATAGCATTTGAAATTTCTTCATTCCACCATGGTACTTGTTTTTTCTGATTTTTCATATTTGTCATTGGCATTGATTTTTTTGCTGCTTGTATTATTTGTGTGGTTATATAATCGTTAATGGTTTCGTTATTGTCAAAGTTTGCTATAGGTTTGTTAAATTTGATTTCTTCTTTATAGATGTTCCATTTTGCTGCTTTTGTGTTGAAGGTTTTTCTTTTTTTTGGAAATTTTTGGATTTGTGCAGTGATGATTATAGGAAAATGATCGCTTCTGTGTAGATTTTCTTCAATTTTCCAATCAAAGTGTTGTTGTATAATGAACATAATGTGATGTCTATTGAGCTGAATGTTTTGGATGTAAAATTTAGATGGGTTGGTTGTTCGTTGTTCATAATGTTTAGTGAGTGATATTGTATAAATTTTTCTATTTCTTTGCCTTTATTGTCCTTTTTGTTTGATCCCCAAAGAGGGTTATGTGCGTTAAAATCTCCTAAGATTATATACGGTTTTCTTATTTGTCTTGTGATATTTTCTAGGTCGTAACATTTCAACAATTTATCAGAATATATATTTACTATTATCATTTTTATTGGGTGGTATATTTCAATTGCATTTGCTGGTAAATTTGTTTGTATATTAATTTCTTTGCAGGTAACATTGCTATCGACTAGTATAGCAACTCCTCCATGTGCTATTGTGTTTGATTCTTTATTTTTGTAGAATGTTTTAAAATGTTTTAAATTTGGTTTCTCATTGTCTTTAAGTTTTGTTTCTTGAAGACAAAGAATCGTGTTTGGGTATTTCTGTTTTAAAATTTGTATGTCGTTAAAATGATGCTTTAGACCACGGCAATTCCATTGGATGATGTTTATGTATGTTGAGTCTGTATGCATTTTATTAGATTAATAGGTTATTAAGGTGTTGTGTGTATGTGTATGTGTATTTTTAAATTATGTTATTTCAGTTTTCGTCTTTAGATTTCTTTTTAATTGGATTATTTGGGTCTCTTCTTGGTCTGCCTCGTTTTTGTTGTTTTTTTTCTGGATTTGATTGCACTGAGCAACAATCACTTAAATCACTTAATGATTCTATTGCATATTTAGTGGCGTTAAAGTTTGTGTTTTTTATTTCATATGTACCTTTGTTGTTGTTGTTATTGTTTTTATTAATTTCATTTGTTTTTTCGCATGTTTCTTTTGTGTTTTTGCATGATTTTTTGCTTTTTGATGTTGTGGGAGTATTATTGTTGTTTTCTGTTGTTTGTGTACTAGCATTGATTTTTGTTACATTTTTTGTGTGGAATAGTGATGAGAAGGTATTTTTAAGTATTGTTGGGTTTCTTTGGTTGTAGATTTGTTTTGCTGTTTTTATGTCTATTTTTTCTATGGTTTTGATTTTTGTAATTTCTTTTTGTTTGATGTATACTGGACATTCTTTGCTTATTGAATTGTGCTGATCAGAGTGGCAATTTGTGCATTGTGTTTTTTCATTACATTTTTCTTCCGGTTTTTTTTCAAGGTCAAAATGATATTCTTTATTGCAATTTAAACATATTTTTGGTTTTTTGCATTCTGATTCTTTGTGTTCAAAATGTAGGCAATTTTTGCATCGGAGGGGTTGCGGGATATAGTGTCTTACTGGTATTTTTTCGTATCCTACATTAATATATTCTGGAATTGTAATTTTTGAAAAGGTTAATATAAATAAGCCTGTGTCTCTTTCAATGTTGTCTTTTCGTTTTTTATTCTTCTAATTGCATTACGTTTTGGTCTTTGAGTTCTTCTAAAATTTCTTTGTCATCTATGTATAATAAATCGGTGTTATAGATTACTCCTTTTGAATTGTTCAATGTTTCATGTTCTGAAATTTTTATATTTATATCTGGTGTTAGTGATGTTAGTTTTATTAATTCGTATGCTTGTTCGATATTTTTTGTTTTAATGAGGATGGTACCGTTTCGTAATTTTTTGCATATTTCTAGTTTACCTTTGATTTTATTGTCGATGTTTTTTTGGATAAGAAAGGGTGATATGTTTGTTAGTGTTTTATCTTTTTCAGTTCTTTCCATTTTTAAGAATTTTGGTCCTGGCGTGTTGTTGTTTAATTTATTTTCATTTTCTGACCTACCTGTTGTTTTGTCAGGAGGCTCTGGAGGTCGAATTGAAGTCATTTGTTGTTGTATGTTTCTTTTTTTTTTGACCACTAATAGTTTTGCAAACTTTTATGTTTGGTTAACACGTTAGTTAATTATATATTCGATAAAGTAAATTTGAATTGTTGAAATAAAGTTTAACTAATTGAAAAATTCTATATGTGTACCTATATGAAAAATGAAAAATAGAAATTATTTTTATAGTAATAATTCACTTTCACAGTTCACTTTCACAAATTTATATAGCAATCACTGTCCTATGTAACTTACACACTCGGTGTCTACTTTGCGACTGAGCCAAAACTTTGATAATGTGAATCAGGCGATCCTAAGGTTGAAAACTAGTATTAGATATTCTATAATGTAAAAGAAAATGAAATAACGTTCCTATTGATTCTGATCTCCTGATTCATTACGAATAAAATTTTCATATTTCTCAATGAAGATGAAAAATATTTAAATATATTTTTAAAATTTGTAAAATAAAATGTATTTTTTATATAGTATATGTATATACGAGTATGTATATAGTATTTAGAGGTATATGTAATAGAAATAAATATTTCAAATTAAAAAAAAGATTTTTTTTTAAAGCAAATATGTATTTTTATTCAAAATGAAAATAAATTCAAAAGTATAAATCGTAATTTATGTTGCCGTAGCAACAACTATATTTATATTTGGTAAACAGACACATTATTGGGTACATATAATGTTTAGCAACATCAACGTATTTTTGGTTTGCTCTGGATTTTAAAATTGTTGCATAAGCATAAAATGTTGATAACATCTAATATCAGGTGTAGAAGTAAAAATTAATGGTGACATAAGGATATATGGCAATTGTTTATCTTTGTAGTTATATGGTTTTTGCTTTGACGCATCACATACATACCACTGAACTGCATTTTTGAATACTTGATTTGATTCGATGCTTTTTTCAATATGTGACAACGCGTCATAAAAGTTGCGTTGCATTTTTGAATTTGTGAAAAGCATTAGCATTGCATCAATTGTGTAGCGATGCATTTTTGAAGGAACACAAAATTTTTATTTTTAAGAAAATCTTTTTTTGCCATGAGTAAAAATATTTCAATGAACCAATTTTTGTTTCCAAAATATTGTTTCTTTCTTATTTAAAAGTGAAAAGAGACTTATCTACAATGTTAAAAAGAGCTCGAAAAAAAAGAATTTTATTTTAAATATATACCACTTTTAATAATTTGAGATCAAATGAAAAATTTTCCATTAAAATAATTTTATAAAATAAGAAAACAAAACTCACTTTCATTTTAATGAAAATTGAGAAACATCTAAATCAATGAAAAAACTCTTTTCATTAAAAAAAAACCCTCAAATTTTACACGAAATATTAATTAACGAGTATGTATTGTTTAACAAATTTCCACAGAAAAATATTGTTGTTGTAGAAGTCTACAATAATTTTTTGTTGTTAAAGAATAGAGTTTAATTTGCAAACCGATAAATTTCATTTAGAAAAAATTGAGTTATCAATGCAAAATATGTGAAAGTAATTCTAATTTATTCTTGTAGATTTTAATTTTCATGTTGAATCCCACAATATACATAGATAGATACATTACCATCACTCAGTTAATGTAAAATTTAAAGGCAGTTCAGATGGGTTACTTTAAATTTGGTCATAGAATTCTTGCAAAACATTTTGAAATATTTTGTTTTTATATACATACTTTCAATTGAAATATTGTTTTAACTTTCCTTTTTTTTAAAGGTTCATATTCAACTTTATTTTAAAGAAACAAATTATGCTTAATCAGTTCATGTATTATTGGTTCTTTGATGTTCTGCATGACATAGCTGAGATAGAAACAAAGAACCTGAACAGATTTATTCAAAAATCGAAATGTTAATTCCCACTTCCTTTTTTTTTTTTTTTGCAGAGATAGACTTTAAAACACGTGAAGAATATTATTAGCGGCAACAAAAGGTAATGATTAATAAAAGGTTTTAACAGAATAGATTTTGATGGAAACATTGTGTGGATACATACATATGTATATGCTACTACATATGTAGAATGTGTATTGAATTACTTTAAGATTCCATTTTTGAACTTTAAATATTGTTACAAAATTGGCCTTAGAAGAGGAAAAAAAAGAAAAGGATTAAAAAAAAGGGGAGGAAGAAGAAATAAGGCGTAAGTAAGAACATACACATCTCAAGATGACAAAGAGCGCGTATACTCCGCAGTACCGAACCGGTACTAGTACTGTTTTGGTCCCGGTATATACGCATGGTACCGAACCATTTTAGGCCGACCATTTTGGTGCGAACCAACTAATTTGGTCCTCCTTTCTTTGTTTATTTCCAATTAATTTTGCACAAAAAGAAAAAATTATTGATAATTGACACTATACACAAATAGAAATTATTAAATCAATTAACAATGAATGAAATATTTGAGTTTGACAAGTATTTTTTTCTTTCTTTTTTCGTTATTTGCACCTACGGTATATACAGGCAGTACTAAAATGGTTTAGTCGTACCAAAATAGTACTAGACCGGTTTGGTACTGCGGAGTATACGCGCTCAAAGTAAGCATTATCATCCAATTATATAGTAATCTTGTGTTTAAATGTAAAAGTGTTGTGAAAATTTATAAAAGAGTGATTGTGTGGAATAAAAACTATTTGTGCAAGAATTAACCTTGCATTAAATTTTTATAAAAAACTTGAAAAGTTTTAGAAAAGAAAAAAAATTATGTGAAAAAACTATCTGAAAGAAAAAAAATTACTAAGAAAAACTAAAAAAAAAGTAAACTCTCGGAAAAATAAACAGTTTTGAAACTGTATATTGTTTTAGAATTATGTTGAAAATCATTGTTAGATTTTAGGTGAGGCATAAAGAATTATTTTACTTTCATTGGAAAATCTTCAATTTCTCTACAGAAAATCGCAAATTTATTGATTTTTTACTGTCTTTGTTGTTTTTTTTTTTTGTGGTGATAGCGTTTTTGTTGTTGCAGAAAAAATTTACTTGATTTACATGTGTTCTTTGTTGTTTTTGTTCTAAGTGCTTGTTTCTTGTGTCCTTTTATCCTTTTTAAATTTATTTTAATTTTTCAGGATCTGGCCTCATTCCACAATGACTGCTAATTGTTATTTGAAGATTCTATAGAAAATATTTTATCAAGTGTCCGCAAAATTCAACTTCAAAGACCGTGGACATTGCATGCACATGATGACGATCCGAAGCATACTGCAAGGATTTGTTGAGAATGGTTGCTTTGGTTTGGTCTTTTTAGAACTTTACTGATGATTTGTAATGATTTACTTTCATTTTTCAAATCAACAATTAATTTCTAATTTCTAAAGTCGTTTCTTTGCCTTCGCGTCTCATTATTTGTTATTTAAGATTATTTATTATTTTTTAATAGAAATTTAATTGCTTAATTAATTAATTTAATAATTAATTAATTATATGTTATTACGCTAGCACTTTTTACCTAAAACGAATACGAATACTTATGAGCGTAAATTTATGACGTATTTTTATTTGATTAAATAAAACTTAAGAAATAATTATTGTATTAAAATGAAATTTTGTGAGTGTATCAAGGACGAATATAGGATCAATCATAGCAAATTTCATAAAAATGTCTTTATTATATTTGGACTTATTTTAAAAAAAAACCATCTGATACGTAGGTGTACGAATGCCTTTGATTGTGACTGTACATACATATATAACGTATATCCGTATGTATTATATGTACATATGTATGTCCACAGCCCACACACATACAACTACACATACATACATATTCCTACATTTATTATAATTCAAAAGATTTTTTTCATTATGTTGAAATTTTCGACTTGTTAAACTTTTAAAATTTTACAAGAAGAATCAACGATTTCTAATTAAACTTGCCATGGAACAAATTCAAAAAAAAATCCATCAACCAATTGAAATTTCATGAGAACTTTTTTTTATATACAATTTTTAATATGAGAATGTAGTCTATGAGCGCGTATACTCCGCAGTACCAAACCGGTATAGTACTATTTTAGTACGACTAAACCATTTTAGTACTGCCCGTATATACCGTAGATGCAAATAATGAATTTTGGTTCGCACCAAAATGGTCGACCTAAAATGGTTCGGTACCATGCGTATATACCGGGACCAAAACAGTACTAGTACCGGTTCGGTACTGCGGAGTATACGCGCTCTATAGAGCCGTTATTAAAAATTAATTAAAAAATGTTTTTGCACTTACATATATTCTTAAAAAACTGAACCCAACGTATTCACATTAAATTATACTTTACGTTAAATTTTCATTGGCAAAATTGTAAATAATTTATTGAATGAAATCAGTGAGACTTTTTTTTATGGAAAGTACTAACGATACATATTTCAATTATTCAATAGTTTTATTTTTTAATGAAAATGTATTTTTTTAAAAATGCTATCTTGAATTTTTTAGAAAATTTAATACGATGTCGCTTTTAATTAACTGGCATTTCAGTACATTGCACTTTGTAGAAGTGTCATTATGTACATAGATGAATTATTGAAGGGTACTCGTCACACATTACAGTAAAATGAAATTATATATGTCCATATATGTGGAACATATGATTCTGTTAAAAAATTGTCCACTGTTCTTTTTGTTAATTTTTTTATACAATAAATTGAATTTTATGTCTTCGATTTGAAAAACTTAATAAGCTTTTTTCCCCTATTCTATATTTCATGATAAGGCCTAAGAAATTAAGATTTACAAGTTGCTGAAAATATAAAATATTAATGATAACTACAATATGAATTTCCAATATTGAAGTTTAAAGTTTATCAATGATTAAAAATTCGTAAAAAAAGCGTGTAATTTATTGTATTTTTCAAACATCTTAATTGAAAAATAGGAATAATTCAATGTTGTTCTATTTATGAAGAAGTAACTGCATTTTTCTATTTTAACTTTTATTAAGTAAATCAACATGAAATAGTAAGATATTATAAAACACCATAATATGTAGTATATTTAGGGTAATTGAACACTTAAATAATTTCAAAAAAAATTGTCAACTTACTGTCTGTAAAAATTTAATCCAACCTATATAATTGTGGTTATTAAGACCACTTCTTGCATGTTCTATAATCGTTTATTCAATTTATCAAAAAAGAACCAACAGGAGTTTTCGAAAAAAAAAAAGGAAATAACATAATTGTATATGTTTTGGAAGTGTTTGGAAAAGTAAATTATATTTCAAAGAAAAATGAATTGAAATTTAAAATAATGATGTGAAATTATGTTCCAGACATGTGAAATGCAATATTTTATTCAATACAAAAATAATTTATTCGAAAGTCTATTAGATGAACAACTTCCAAGCAGAAGCAGCTCATCGTACTCGTAATAAATATATTTCCTCAGATTCGAAAAGGATCTCATGAATTGAACAAAATTTCGTATACATCAAATGAAATCGTTGAAACAGAATTACATAGATGGTTTCAAGTCCCCTATCACAATTTTATAGTTTTTGTGTTACATGTGCCAAAATGTTTTTAAAGATTTTGATGAAATAAATTGATAAATATTCAGTATAAAAATTGTTAATTTAAAAACTTGTTGAATGATAAAGGGTTAAGTGAAAATAATAAAGTGTAAAAAAGAAATAAATTTGATAAAAGTTATCGGATTTGTGTTGTAAAAAAAAGTATGGGAAAAAGAGTTTTTCTAAATAAGCGTAGGAGCATTTTTAATAAAAACTTTACTAGGGTATTTAATTATTTTGAAGAAAAAGTAAAAAAAGGTGGATTTAATGGGATTTATGGAACATAATATGAAAATTTTTATCAAAATTTAAATTAACCTTATTGAAATGAGAATATAAATTGTTTTTAAATACGAAACTGAAAATTGAAAATTTCCATAAGTGCGAGTAAATATAAGGGAAATTTTCGAGATATTTGACTTTGAACATAAAAATGACGATTTTTTTCAAAATTTTTTGACTTTGAGCTACAATAACTTCTCAAGTATTAAACATAAAACTTTATAAAAGACATTTTCTGAAAGGTCTGAAGGTTCCCTATAAAAATAAATTACAGTTAGCTCCCTATATTGCACGAGCGCTGAAATATGTTGCAAAAAGTGGAACTGGTTACTCGTCGAAAAAAATTTTGTTTGACCTTGAATATCTCGGTAACCATTGAGAATAGACCCCCCCCCCCCCCCCTCCCATACGATTTTTTCCATTTCTCACCGAGATCTACCACCCATTTCAGTTTGGCACACGAACTGTGAAACACCCTGTATAATAGGCTATCGGCTATAATAGGAGGGGGTGGTTAATCTCAACAGTTACACAGTTAGAGGGGGGAAACATTTTTGGTACTTTTTCCTTATTTTACCCTATAACCCTATATATATTTTACAGGGGCACGCTAGGATCATCCACCCTTTTGCAAAATTGTAGAAGTAATGATACTATACTTGATTTATTAATCGAAGTCAGTACAGGCAAGATATAGGCATACTTTCCTATAATCTTTTACATTTCGTTTGTATAAATCTGTCTCGTGTGTGGGGTGATCAGATCTCAATTTCAATCGAGGGAAATGTTTTAAATTAAATATTACCAAGGGCTGCCACTCATCGGGTACTGCCTCCAGAAGCACAATACTGACTTCGATTTATAAATCAAGTATAGTAATATAGTAGTAAATAGTAATAATAATGTTTGAACTCAAAAGGTACAAAAGGTTCAAAAGTATAAAAATTTATATAAAAAGTAATTTTCTCGAAAATTTTCCAACATTTTATTTCATTAAATTTCAAGGAATATTGTGCACATAATCACAATCTAAAAGATGGGGGTAAAAAACTAAATTGCATTCAATTTATCACGTAAATTGAGAAAAATAGATTGTTTTTGCTATCGTCATCGTATTTTTATCCCTTATACAGAAATGTTTTTAGTAAGAATGTTGGAATTATTCAGAATGCTACAAAAAAAAAATAAAGAAAGCATTTAATGGAAATTTTTTCTATTGGGTGGAACTGCAAGAAATAATAATAATAATAATAATAATAATAATGCGTATTGTAATAGGTATACAATTTATGATAGAGGTTCTCTTATACATATAAGTACATACTTATTGTGAATTATTATTAGGATGTGATTGTATGATATTATTCGAAGTCCAATCTTTTAAGGGTGATTTTTAGTATGCATTAAAATTTCTTAAACGAAATTATGAAGATTTAGGGTTGAAAATTAGTTTAAATATGGGGAAAATATAAGAAATTTTATCGTAATTTTATACATAAATTCATAAATAGATGTACAATTAAGTTTCTTGGTGAATTAGGTTAGAAAAACGAATTAAAATCATTTAAACTGAGAAGGGTCGAAATTATAAAAAGTACTTTTATGACAATATTTTTTTTATTTAGATATCAAAAATTTTGTTAATTTTTTTCCTTTTTGAAGATTATAAAACATATTATTTTGATTAAGAGTATTGTAAAATATAAAGCACTGAACATTGGCAAAAGGCTTAATATTAAATTAATGCACGATAACAAATAAAATGAATAATCTAATAATTATCTTGTATCCACACTTTTTTCTTTGTATATATTTTTATAATTTTGGTTATAAATACAGTTACGAGTACATATTGTATATTATTAGTTTTTTATTTATTACCCTGTATTTCTACATTTTCTACGTAATATTTAAAATTAAATTTTTCCATAAATTCAATACAAAAGTATCATATAAAATCACAACACATGTAGGTACGTACATAAATATAGTTACCTCACATGTCTGTCTGTTATGTTATGGATATAGAGACACACACAGAGCTTACCAACTTATTCAGTAATTACTGAGACAACCACAGTAATTGGAGTATTTTTTTAATCCTCATATTCAGTAACCACAGAAGAATTTACAAAGTCTCGGACTTCTTCTCAAACATTAAACATATAGAGTAGCGGTCATAAAAATCGTATTATCCAAAATTTTGGATTTTATGAGGTACTTTTTTTGTAAAGTACCCTGTATTTTGGTTCTCACTTATTGTATGAAAATGACACCCATATCTTACAAAAGGAAACCCTTTGCGCTTTCAAATAACGTAAGCGTCATCTTATTCATAGTAATTTAATTAGCAATCGAAATTCAAAATTAGCAATTTTTTACCTAAATTTTGGTAAAAACCCGGTAAGTTCTCGTAAAAACCCCTTATCAGCACACTTTTTTTTTATACAATAAATAAAAACCATGATTAAAAAGTGTGAAAATTATAAATTTCTAAAAAAAAAATATATAATATACATACATATGTATATTAAATTAATACCTTCGATATAAGTACTTATATGTAAGATTTTGGTATGTCAAATTGGTCAATTATTCAGGTGAATAATATAAATTAAATATATAAGATTATTTTTCACATAGAATATTCACAGAAATATATTCTTTCATTGTTTACTGAAAATAGGAATATAAAGTGGTGTAGAATATAATTATTTTTTGGCAGTATACAAAAAAAATAAAAATTTACTTTTACATACATTCGAGTCATTTACATCAGTTAATTGTATCCTTAAATTACTTTAAAAATAAGAGACCGGTAAAACTCTATTATACAGAAAATAAATTGGTGTTTAAATAAATATTTGCAAGTCATTAAATTTATTTTATGTTTTTACTTTGTTTTATTTTAATTTGTTCTTTTTATATATGTATGTAGGTACTTTATCATGTTTTATTTAAAGAATTTATAAAAATTTCTAGTCACGTCTTTTAAACAGGTGAATTGTTAAATTTATTTATCTTGGAAACGAAAATTTAAATGAGTATCTACCTATACACGTTATTTGGCAAACGTAATTTAAATTCTTTAAAGAATTTTCAATACGTAGGTATACTATCGTACTATATGTATGTTTACTCGTATGTAATATTATATACTATCTATTTATGTAGGTTAATCATCAAGATTAACGATATTTTTTTGAAAGTATTTACCTCGTTTGTTTTATTTGGCGTAATGTAGTCGGGAAGTTCAGGGAATAGAATAATATTTGTATGTATATGTACATTGTACATATGAATATGTATGTATGTATGTACCTATAAGATTCTATGTTTTATAGAATTCATCACTCTTGTCTTTGTTGCTTTTGTGAATTCTTTAACAAAGTTTTGTAACATTTCTGACGAGTTTCTCATTTTATCTTTCAAAAATTTAAAACAGTTTTTTACAGAAGAATTGGAAATGTCATTTTCGTAAAAAAGAAATTAGACATTTTCTAGTATATGAATACAATATTTGAAGAAAAGAAAAATTTCGGTATTGTTGTTTTTATTATTAATTTAATATTATGCAGTAGCTAAGAACAGAAAAAAAGACATTCGACAAGGCTGGCAATCGAACCACAGGCCTCTGTCTTGCCGGAACAGTACTCTTACCATTGAGCTACCGAATGGCATGTCGCTTGCTGTTCTTAGTTACTACGTAAACATTGATGATATTAAAATCTCCTACGATTTATTTTTTTTTTTTAAACTGCAACTGTAGAGTTGATAGTATAGTATCATTCCAAAGAAAATACATAAGCTCGAAAACTTGTCGGGGTTATTACTGGACATTCTCTGATTGGGACCTTAGAATCTAAAAGGATCTACATATATATTTTCAATGGGAATAAAATGACCCATCTTTCTTATAAAAGTTTTATACTTTTCCAATTTTTCAACTAATTTTAAGAAAATAAAAATGACTGGAATAAAATAATTACCTACCTGAAATATAAGTATGCGTTTTTTATTTTAAATGCGAATAGGAGTTGTTACTCCAGTAGTAGTAGTAGAGTAGTAGCTCATTGTCAATAATTATGTATTTGCATCATGTGTTTTTTTTTTTTTTTTTACTTTGCATCAAAATTTAAAAACTGTAATGAAGCTGAAATATGAGAATATTTATTCAGCATTTTTATTAATAAGTATGATATATATGTATTATGTATTATATAATAAACATATTATACATACGTATGATATGTACGCTAAATTACCATCAACATTTTAAAATCACTAAGCTTTGAAATTAAAAGAAAAATGAAGAGATTTTTCATGAAATGTCCAGAAAATATCAGAGAAAATCTTTAATACACATGCATACATAATTTTATACATTTTACCTCTTTAATATAAAATATAAGTAAATACAATTTCTATGGATTCTTTTCATTTATGAAGCTGTATTATTGTCACTTAATTTAGTAAAAAAATTCAATTTTGCAAAAAAGAAAAACACAAATATTGTAATAATTTCTAAAGTTAAATAAGTATGAAAAATCTTTTACAAATTTTATATGAAACAATTGACAGATTATACCTATATGTGATTTGGAATACGAAAATAAATAAAATTACACACAACTCTAGAAAATTCTTCATATTTTGGTGTGGAAAAATATATGATTCAAAAGTTTGTTCGAAAATTAATAAAATGATATTTTTTGCTTCATACTCTTATTTATTAATCTTTCAAATGCAATGTAAGTAAGTAAATATCCAATTAATAAATTATCATTAACATACAATAAATTTTGTAAATAAAATATAATTAATACACAATCTGTAACTAGTACCTGTTCTGTTGGCTTATTTTATTTAATCTTGTAATTTTTTCTCTGTTATTATAGCTTGTGAGATATTGCACAACCTGAAAACTTTATTGTATAATAAATTTTTCAAGATATTTTTTTTTTGACTGTGGTAAATATCTTTTTTTACTCATGGTTTTTTCAACTTGCATTAACCATCACATACTGTAAATATTTCTGTGTATAAAAAGTCGATCACAACATGAAAAGCATTCTCGTATATATTTATATAAAATCTGGGATTCAGTTTCACGTTTCACTATAGAAAAATGAGGATAATAATTATATGTATTTACTTTAAAATTTGTACAGGGTTGTTAAATTAGAGGTTATTTTGAATTAGTGAATAATCCTTTTGTTTTTTAAATAAATACTAAAAACTTTATTTCAAATTATAGTGCAAACTTCACCATTAAATGTGACAACGATATATGTCAAAAATGTTTCATTACGTTTTCACACAATTATATGGCTTTATTTCATTATTAACAGTCCTAATTGTTATTCCATGTGCAATTCTTTGTTGATCATTGACACAGGATCTTTCTTCATATATGTAGCTCCAAATGAAAAAGTCTAGTGGTGTTAAACCACCCAATCTAGGTGGCTAGTTAATGTTATTTCTTGAAATAACACAAACAGAAAACTTTGTACGTAACAAATTAATACTGCAGTGGCTTTTTTAGTATTTCGTATATATTCTGTCTACTAATCTAATTTAGGCAAAAACCAATTAGCTAGAACATCATGCGATAACGTTAACCATGATGTCTGTCATAATACATATATATTCGTGAATCGTGGCCTTCATCGTTTCAGAAAAAATAGTCTGATGACACTACCAAATGTTTCGACATTATTAATTGTTGGATTTTCTGAGTCCCATTTTTTGTGAATCTGTTTATTAACATATCCATGAAAAAGAAAATAAACTTTGTCGTTTCACATGATTTTTTTGAAAAAGTCAAAGTCATTTTCTAGAATTTAAAACATCCAATCAGAAAAAGTTCGATGTTTTCATTTAGCAGAAGTTGTTTTTCACATTTAATAATGAAGCTAGAGCACTATAAATTGAATTTAAAAATCTTAGTACATACCTATTTATTTAAAAAGCTAAAGATTATTCACTAATATAAAATGAAACTTCTTATTGGAAAATTCTTTAACATGAAATATTATAAACACCTTTATCGAAATTTTTATTAAACTTTAAAAATCTACTCCTTTTTTAGAATAATTTTTTTTTCATTATTGTTAAAAACTTTTTATGTATTGTATAATATTTAGCTTATATAAAGAAACAAATAATTTTATTTTATTGAAAACACAATAATCATGAAATCTGGTCTTTCTTGGATAATATTTTTTTTCTTCTTACAAAAATCCGTCTGGAAAGTTTATCATAACAGAATAAAAGTAAGGAAAAAAACGAAGTAGAAAGTTTTTAAAATATTTATGATCAAAGTTGTTTTCAATTTATTGTTTTGTCCTCATATAGAAATAGAATATTTTTTATTATTTTAGGTAAAATAATCTCTGTATTTTCATAAGTTTGAAAAGAAAAAAATCAATTTTTCTGTTTCTTAAATATTTATTTATGATTTTTTTTGCTAGCGTCAGGGATGCGAATTGCAAAAAATAAATTTACATAAAAATAAAGCCGAAGCAAAATGTAAACAATTTCTAAGTTGTCTTGATAGAGAAAGATTGTTCTGCTCTGAATTTTGCCACCAAAAAGTTGAAAGTGCCTTTTCTTGTAAAAACATTAACATTGAATTCACATATGTGGGGACCCAAACTCAATACAAAATAAGGAGATAGGTTCCAAATTTTCTAAAAAATGTATTATTTATTCATAAAAAATACAAAATAAATAAAAATAATAAAACAGGTAACAAAAGTAATGAAATTAACATTAAAAAAACTGATCACATTAAAAGGAAAATTCATATAAAATTTAAAAAAAAATAGGAAGAAATAAATTCATTGCTGGTTTTAAAGCATATTTTACGGCAATTGTTTTGTGTTATTGTTGGCGAGGAAAAAATTTAAAAAGCTAGACTGTTTTCTCTCTTTTTGTTTTTCATTTAAAATTTGCTTATATGGAGCTGTTTAGAAATAGATAAAATTTATCATAATTATCATAATTACATATACCAGATTATCATTCTTATAAATTTTAATACATAAATATGTAGTACATTAAATTAATGTACAGCTTGCAATTTTTGTAAACATTGTTTAGTGCATTGTACTGTATAAAGTTCAATATAACTAGAAAACACGTGAGGTCAGCTCTTTTTTTATTAGAGTAGTAACATTTTAATTATGGTGTAATGCATTAAGCAATGTAATATTTTTTACTTATTGATTTGTCAACAATTATTGATTTTAAAATAATATAAAAGGAAACCAATTTTATGAATAAATCAGTTCTTAATTTGACTCTGAACTATTCGTGTTTTATTCAAATTACAGAATTACTTTGAGTTACTAGAATCTGTGTAAACCTCATTCTAGTAGCAAAGACTTAAGTTGGAATTAGAAGTTAGCCTAATATCCAATTTAATAACTACAGAACAGAATTAGTGTTAGCCTAATTCTGATACATATTCACAGTACATTTACAACATTTTTTTTGGTGACCCCGACGTGATTGACAAAATTAGCGTGATTGACAAAGTTAGACTTGATTGACAAAATACACGTAATTAACTTCGGTTAGTGAAGGTATTTTGTTAGCAATACTGTACTTACAAGTTTGTGCAAAATTTATACAATTGATACATCTCGTTCCTAATACAATTTTAACGTTCCATTCGGTTGATACAATTCTTTATACAGTCTTATCACAGTAGCACAATTTTTTCTACCTTTTGTTGTTGAAAATCGTCACAATGGAAGCGTTGAATATAGCTCAACACAAAACAGGCAAGGAGCTAGAAAAAATTTTGAACGATTATAAAAAACAATCCCCAGATAAAAAAACAATTACTAATCTAAAAGAAACATTAATTATCATTGACAATTTATGGCAAAATTTTGAATCTAATGATGATGATATCAGAACAAAATATGGTGACCAAACAGGACATTTATATTTTACAACGGATTATTATGGAAAAGTGAAAGAAGGCTACGATCGTGTACGCGCAGAAATTGTTGAATTAATTAAACATGTGCAACAAACGAACAATACAATTATGATTAAAGATCAAAAAGCTTCGACAGCATCAATATCAACAGCCTCGCATGCAAACCCAATACAACAAGATACGAATAAGATTGACGTTGAAAATCCAAATCTAGAAAAATTAAACCGTATAATTAAAAAACAAAAATATATAATGATGATTCTAAAAAATGCATTGTCAAATATACAACTGGATAGAGATCAAACTAAACAATACTGTGACGTTAAACTTGAGACAATAAAAAATTACTGGAAGCAAATAGAAGAGACAAATAATGCAATTTGGGAAATTATAGATGAAACCAATACGGAATACAATATTGAAGACTACTTCGAATTAGAATCACAAGTACAAGACAGTATAATAAAATTGAAACAATTTATTGAAAACAAGAGCACAATAAACAATCAACCAACATCAACCCATAATAATGAAACTGTTACTCAAAGCTTCATGAGATTACCAAAAATTGAATTACCGAAATTTAATGGCGACTATCTGAAATGGAAACAGTTTCATGACCTATTTACGCAAATGGTTCATAACCAAAATTTAGCAAACTCACAAAAAATGTGGTATCTGAAGATGAATCTTGTTGGAGAGGCCGAAAAACTAATAAGACATTTGACCCTAACTGATAATAACTATGAGATTGCGTGGAACAGTTTGAATGAACGATACGAAAATAAAAGACTTCTTGTCACTGCATTACTTGATAAACTTATGGCACAACCGAAGATAGTAACTGAATCGGCAACGGCATTGAAATTACTACATGACACAACAAAAGAGTGCTTGTTAAGTTTAGAAAATATGGGATTAGCTGTCAAAGACCATTGGGATCCAATAATAATGCACATATTGATGAAGAAAATCGACAATAACACACATTCTCTATTTGAACAAACCTTATCAGCTCCACGTGAGT
Source organism: Bombylius major (assembly GCA_932526495.1). NCBI lineage: Eukaryota > Metazoa > Arthropoda > Insecta > Diptera > Bombyliidae > Bombylius > Bombylius major. The sequence goes on along the minus strand of OW052045.1, from coordinate 28,121,643 downwards.
TACAAACGGTGGACAAATTCTTAAAATTCATAGAAACAAGATTTCAAGCTCTCGAAGCTCTAGGACATAACTCTAGTAACACAAAAGGTACACAAAAAATTTCGAAACCCTCAGTGTTAGTCACCACTAAGAACAATAAAATTCAATGTATTATCTGCAACAATTCACACGCAATTTATTATTGTGACAAATTCAAAAATATGTCTATACAAGAACGACTTAACAAATCAAAGGAGCTAAATATATGCCTAAATTGCTTGAAAAAGGGGCATACTTGGCACAATTGTCCTTCAAGAGGTTGTACCAAATGTGGAAAGAAACATAATACGCTACTACATTTTGCTCAAAATAAAAATGATAAAGGGTCAAACGATAACCAGCACCAAACAGCTACCAATCTAGCAGCACAAGCAAAAGACGGTAACGACACATATGTCTTTCTAGGTACTGCATTAGCTGAAGTTAGAGATAGCGACGGAAATCCCATAACATGCAGAATCTTGCTTGACTCAGGTTCACAATTGAACTTTATTACTGAAAGATTGAGGAAAAAATTAAGACAAATTAACTCGTGTGTCAAATTAGATATTTCAGGCATCGGTAATTCAAAAGTACAAGTCAACGACAAATTGACAATCACATTAAAATCAAAATTCAATGACTATTCAGCAGAACTAGATGTTTATGTTATAAAGGAAATAACTAAACAACAGCCTCAACAATACATTGACATCAACAACTGGAAAATCCCGAAAGATGTAAAATTAGCAGATCCAGACTTCAATAAGCCACAAAAAATTGACATTCTACTTGGAGCAGAACTATACGGCGAAATAATACGAAACGGACAAATTAAGCTGAACGAAAATCTTCCGATCCTTCAAAATACGGCACTAGGATGGATTGTCTTTGGAAAGGTATCAAACCTGAATTATCGAGAACCCTTTTGTGGCATCAGTAATCTAGAATTGGAGAATCAATTACAGAAATTTTGGAATCTAGAAGAATGTCCTAAAACATCAATAATGTCAACAATTGACAAAAAATGTGAAGAGTATTTTGAATGCACAACAACAAGAAATGAAGAAGGCCGCTTTATTGTAAACATACCTATTCTTGGAGATATGACCATTTTAGGCGAATCAAAACAAATAGCCTTCAAAAGACTATTAGGCATAGAAAAACGTTTAGAACAAGATCCAGCATTGAAGGCACAGTACGTTGCATTTTTAAAAGAATATTTAGATTTAGGACATATGCGTGAGATAAGTGCTAAGGACATCACCACCCAACACTGCTTTTTACCCCATCATTATGTGCTAAAACCATCGAGTAGTACAACCAAGCTGAGAGTGGTGTTCGATGCTTCTTCAAAAACTTCAAATAATCTATCATTAAATGACTTGATGCTGAAAGGTCCAAAAATACAAGAAGACATTCTTGCAATCATTTTACGGTTTCGCACTAAACGATACGTTTTTACAGCAGACATTAATAAAATGTATCGACAAATATTAGTAGCAGAAGAAGACCGCAACATGCAACTCATACTATGGAGAGAACATCCATCTCAACCAATTAAATATTATCAGCTTTGTACCGTTACATATGGTACCAAAGCAGCACCATACCTGGCCATAAAATGTCTGCACAAACTAGCCGAGGAAGAGAAACATCGATATCCATTAGGATCAGGAGTCATAAAAGATTTTTATGTTGACGATGTGATAACTGGTAGCAACGATCTTGAAACGGCAATGCAAATTCAACATCAATTAAACGCCTTGATGACATCTGGAGGCTTTCATCTACACAAATGGTGTGCCAACCATCCAAAATTAGTAAAAAATATTCCAAACAAAGATTTGGAAATACAATTAAATTTCAATGATGTGGAGGATGAAAAAATTAAGACATTAGGCTTAATTTGGCATCCAATTACAGACACCTTCCAAGTAACAGTCGCGCTAAAAGAATACGGGACAGTAACAAAACGAACCGTTTTAGCCGACATGGCACATATATTTGACCCATTAGGATTAGTCAATCCAGTGGTGGTGACAAGCAAGATCTTTCTGCAGCAATTATGGAAGAAAAAGCTAGATTGGGATGATGAACTTCCACTAGAATTAAATACAATATGGCTCCAATTTAGGAAAGAATTACAAAATCTAAACGACATCCAAATTAAAAGATTCATGTACAACGAGGAAACTGCAATTAATACTGAGCTGCATGCGTTTTCGGATGCGAGTGAAAAGGCCTACGGTACAGTATTATATATAAGATCAATAGACAGAAATGGAAAAATTACTGTGCGATTATTATGCTCCAAATCAAAAATTGCACCAGTAAAATCGACAACACTTCCACGACTAGAGCTATGTGCAGCATTACTTACCGCGCAACTAGTCAACTATGTGAAAGAAAGTATTGGTATTAAATTTGACGACATCATATACTGGACCGACTCCCAAATAGTAATTTCATGGCTGCAAGGAGATTGTTCAACATTTAAAACTTTCGTAGCGAACAGAGTAGCTAACATTCAGGAACTCACACAAGAGATAAAGTGGAAATATGTTAATACCAAATTGAATCCAGCAGATATTATATCAAGAGGTTTGTTTCCACAACAGTTGAGAAACTCTAAAATTTGGTTTGAAGGACCTGAATTTCTAAGTACGCCAAAATCCAAATGGCCAAACGAACCAGTACGGTATATGGAGGTGCCCGAAGAAATAAGACAAAAAAAATTTGTATTAAGTGCAGCTATAGAAGGTTCAACAGATCACATTTTGGACCGTATTAACCATAAAAACTCATTTGGAAAACTACAACGCATATTGGCATATGTACTTCGTGCGGTTCAAATATTTAAAAGCAAAAGGACATTTAAAATCAATAAATTTCTCACAGTACAAGAAATGGAATGTTCACACCTGGCGATTATGAAGGAAATCCAAAAAAGAGCATTCAAGGAAGAAATTCAGTGCTTAAAACAAAATAAACCTCTACCAAGATCCAGTAAATTAACTACACTAGCACCATTTTTGGACGAATTTGAAATTTTGAGAGTCGGTGGCAGGCTTGAAGCTGCAAAGATCAACTATGACAACAAACATCCAATTCTTGTGCCATCAGATAGTACTATAACAAAATTACTAATGAACTATCTACATAATACGCATCTTCACGCAGGACCACAAGCATTGCTAGCAATAACTAGACAGAAATACTGGATCTTGCAAGGAAGGAATTTAGCTAGAGCCACAGTAAATAACTGTGTCACATGTGCTAAAGCTAGGCCACGATTATGCTCGCAACAAATGGGAAATCTTCCACCAAAACGAATACAAAGAGCACGTCCATTTGTGAACTGTGGCGTGGACTTCTGCGGACCAATCTATACGCACTTCAAAATACGAGGCAAAAGACCTCAAAAAACATACCTAGCAGTCTTTTGTTGCTTCGCAACTAAAGCAATTCATATTGAAGTAGTGTCAGATTTAAGCACAGATGGATTTTTAGGTGCATTGAAAAGATTTATTGCAAGACGTGGAAAATGCGAAAACATTTACTGTGACAATGGGAGGAACTTTGTAGGCGCAAAAAATAAACTAGAAGAATTAGAGCAAATGTTTAAAAATAACTATGCCAAAAATAGAATCTCCAATATGTGTTTAACTAATAAGATTCAGTTCCACTTCATGCCACCAAGATCACCTCACTTCGGTGGACTTTGGGAAGCTGCCGTTAAGTCAACGAAACATTTATTATATCGAACAACCGCTAGTGCAGCTCTTACATACGAAGAACTATGTACGATAACAGCCGAAATTGAGGCAATACTGAACTCGAGACCGTTAATACCACTCTCATCAGACCCTAGCGATCTGGCAGCACTCACACCATCCCACTTCCTGATAGGTGAGCCAATGACATCCTCAATAGATAGCCACCCTGCTGAAACCAAAATGTCATTATTATCAAGGTGGCAGCTAGTAACATACATGAAAAACGAATTTTGGCGACGATGGCATCAAGAATATTTGTCAGAACTACAAAAACGAGCAAAGTGGACGAACGAATACCCCAATATTAAGGAAGGAACTATTGTTACGATAAAAGAAGACAATTTACCTCCAATGAAATGGCCATTAGGAAAGGTCATTGAAGCAATACCAGGTCCAGATGGTAAAGTCCGTGTTGCAGACATAAAAACATCCACCGGAACCTATCGGCGAGCAATCCACCTACTAGCTCCGCTACCTGTAGATTTAGAGGAAGAAGAAGTCACATCAGAAGCAAATGATAACAAAACCCAAGATCCACCAGACGATGAAAACTCTAAACGACACAGGAAAAGAAAGGGCTCAATCAATCCTCTTAATGCAGCAAAAGTGCTACTACTAACAGCTTCAATACTACCTCTGACAACACACAGCTTACCTATAAAACAAACACCGGTAGAAATCCAGAATCTAGATAATAAAGCAGGAATTTATTTTGAGACACTAGGAAAATCAGGTATGACTACAAGCAATTGGAATATCTTGGCATATTACGATCTGGAAGGCTATTTCGCGACCGTACAAACAATTGAACACATACTATCACAACTAAAACGTTTGAACTCAATGATAAATCACAATGAATACTACACGGAGATAGTTCGACAAAATCAGCATCAACTAGACGAGATAAAAAACAGAAATGCGCTATTACAATATCACAACAACTCCAGTTCAACGAGTTTACGAAATAAAAGATCTCCATTCAACATCATAGGAACAATAACTAACAAACTTTTTGGTATTCTTGATGAGGAATATGCTGAGAAGATGACTACTACGATAGATAACGTCAAAAACAATGAAGATCACCTGCTAGAATTAATAAAAAATCAAACAACGGTACTAGAAACTACTGTAAATATAATAAAAAAGGGTGAAGACGAAAGAATAAAACAAATAAAAAAGGTAGAGCAAAATCTTGAAACTATTTATGAAAAAATGCGAAATATGAACAATGAAATGAAACAACAGAAAGCCATTCAGACGTTTAACACGTTATCAATTCTTATAACCTCACTCATTAGCGAATGCCACTTAATGCAAAATGCGTTATTAGATGTCATCACAGACACACATCATGGACAAATAAATCCTTTTATCATCACAACTAACCAACTAAAGAACCAGGTAACAATGATCAAACAAAATCTACCGCCAGGACATCAATTACCACTCACTAATGGCGAGATAAACACATCATTAATATATAAATTGATGACCGTTCAGTACATTATTAAGAAAAATTATGTAATCTTCAACATAAAAATACCTTTGATTAGCACCGAATTTGACACATATAAAATTATTCCGTTTCCAGCACTAATTAATAATTCATTTGTATCAATTACAACCACCATGGATATTGTAATGACGAATTTCTACAAAGACCAATTTTATTTATTAACAAATAATGAACATTCACAATGTAAACAATTATCGAAAAGTTATTACCTGTGTGAACAACATAGACCAATATATTATACCACAACGCAGATCCATCGATGCGAAGTAGAACTGTTTCTTCAAAAATCACTCCCATCATCATGTACACTACAGATATCACCACCAACTAAAACCTGGATTCAATTATCCACTCCAAATCACTGGTTGTTCGCATTAGACAAAAACTACCACGTTATGATAATTTGCGAAAGCACCTTAACACAAAAAACACTATATGGAAACGGAATTATATCTTTATCAAATGGTTGTATACTCAAAGATAGTGATTTAATAATTAATACAGTTAATACAGTACAAACGAATTTGTCTAGTAAATCTTTTCAACCTGCAGTCAATCTTACGCTGAATGTTCCTGATTTAAAAAACAATAATATAACCATCTTAACACCATTCAACTATGTAAAACATAAAAGCGAACTCAGCAAAATTGAAAATGATATCTCAAGTATAAAAACTCATCAGACTAAATTAAAAGAAATACAACCACATGATATACATCAATTTGCTGTAGGATACATAGCTATAGCTGTAATATCAGGCATACTCATATATCTCGTAATCAGACACCTACAAGGTAACTCAAAAGTTCTAAAAATTAGAACAGAAGTACCCAAGTCTACGCTAAAACACAAAGATTATAATTTTGAAGTATCAAACTTCAACGGGGGGCAAGATGTTTAGAAATAGATAAAATTTATCATAATTATCATAATTACATATACCAGATTATCATTCTTATAAATTTTAATACATAAATATGTAGTACATTAAATTAATGTACAGCTTGCAATTTTTGTAAACATTGTTTAGTGCATTGTACTGTATAAAGTTCAATATAACTAGAAAACACGTGAGGTCAGCTCTTTTTTTATTAGAGTAGTAACATTTTAATTATGGTGTAATGCATTAAGCAATGTAATATTTTTTACTTATTGATTTGTCAACAATTATTGATTTTAAAATAATATAAAAGGAAACCAATTTTATGAATAAATCAGTTCTTAATTTGACTCTGAACTATTCGTGTTTTATTCAAATTACAGAATTACTTTGAGTTACTAGAATCTGTGTAAACCTCATTCTAGTAGCAAAGACTTAAGTTGGAATTAGAAGTTAGCCTAATATCCAATTTAATAACTACAGAACAGAATTAGTGTTAGCCTAATTCTGATACATATTCACAGTACATTTACAACAGGAGCAATTGAACTTAACATTTCTGCTTTGAAAATCGAAGCTCTTTTATCATTTGAATCGACCGACTCAACAAAATAAACCACTTTTTGGACATTTTGTACCAATCAATCGCGTACAAATTCGCAGATGTTGAGGGAAGTTCAAAAAAATCCATTCGTGAATAAGCGAATCCGAGAATACCGGGGTCGCGAATGTCGGGGGTTCAGTGTATTTATATAATTTTTCGAAAATTTGAATATTAAATTAAAAGTTTATTTTTTATTATATACAATAAAATATATAATCTTGCCGCCCTAAGCTCGGGGCCACACGGGCCTAAGCCTAAGTCCACCACTAGAGCTTCCACATTATTTATTTTTTGCAAGATTTAACTGTAAGTTAAACCGCGTTCATTTTATCTTGTCCACATAATTTGGGTGATGTCATAATGTGCCACTCGGTTAGTGCTAAATAGACTGCAAGTTTGGCCAGGTTTATCTTTTTAAAATAAAATCTAAAATAAGGAAAAGTATAATTTTTGAATTTATTTTTCTAAGATATTTTTGAAATTTCGTAATTTGAAACGTATTATATTCTTTTATTTATGTTCATTGGTATATATACTATAGTCAACATGCTATATATAACAGAACATAATAGAACATTATAATAGAATACAACCTTAACTGAGTAGAACTATAAATTTTTTTCTTCTACCACTAACACAATATAAAGTGGAAATGGTTAGAAATAATTTTCTGTAAAAAGAAAAAGAAATAGTGGAGAAGAAAAATATGAAATACTAGAATAATAAAATGAAAATTAAATTCAATGCACTTGCAGTTTTTTTAAAAATGTTTTTAATAGATAATGTAAACATTTCCGTTAATATACTTAGAATTTACATATTACGTTAAAAACATTTAAGGAAATCATTTTAGTGTTTTCAAAAAATGTACTTAAGATTTTAAGATGTATTTTTTCCGTCGTTTTTAATCTTTAAATTCGGTTTAAAGATATGTGAGTGCAACTTTATAATAATGTAAGTATACTTGTAAGTATACTACTATACCATATATGATACAAAAAGAAGATGAAATTGCTTCATAGGAACAATTAGGAATTTTTTCTTACGGATATTAAATATGCTAGTTAAATTACAAAATATATAAAATATATAGTATATACCAATGAAGGAAGTTTGAAATACTGGTGATTAAGTTGTTGACGTGATTTTTACATTCTTAGATTTTTCTGAAATTTTCCAAAGAAATCAATTTAGCTAGTTTAATTAAAAATAAAATCTACTTTGTTCTTCAAATGAGCTACTGTAAAGTGATCTACTTTTATTAATTCTTTTTTTTTTTTTCTTTAATTGGTACTCCCAATCTTGTTGGGCACATGCGTGGGTAGAAAACCGTGCGTGTTATGAAATTTTAATAAAATCAATTTGTGAGATACCTACACAGACAATATATTGTAAAATGCATGTGGATACACATACTCTAATTGTGCTTGATTTGTTACTTTTCACCTTTTCAGATTTTCATTGTTATGATTTTAGACAATCTGTTATCAAACATTTCAAAGCTATTGCATAATTTCTTTTTTTATTTATATACCGATTTGAATAACATTTATCTTGTTTATGCTAAGCGTTACTTCGCATTAACTCACTCCGTCTTGACTTAATACGGATGCATAAACAAAATTTCAAAACGCATTAAAGCTCTACGTCGTTTTGAGTTAATACACTATTAAATCCGCATTTAAAATTTCATTTCGTTTTTAAAATGTGCATAAACACTTACTTCGTTTTAAGTAGTTGTTATTACACACGCAGGTGTTCAACGTTTTGAGTGAGAACGAAATGCTGTATTACGCATAAACACCAATCAAAATGTATTATCTCAAAACGATGTTTAAAACGTTTTATCGTTAATACGTTTTAACCTTTGTGCATAAACAAGATAATTGACAATATCGAATTTAAATTGACAATTACATATATCAAGTCAAGAGTAATTTTCCGTTAACATTTTCATTGTTTCTGTAAGAATTTTTTCACCACTTCTCACTATGGATTGTAAATTTACAAAATATACAATCATTCAAAAGGTTTTAATTTAATTACTTTATTTTTCTTATTTTGTATAAAATTCAATTTTTAAAGAAGAAAAAAATTGGACATAAATAATAAAATTTCATTGATCCTAAAATAAATTTAATTGGGTTCAAATTCTATGTTATGCGGAAAAACAATCAAATAAAGTCGAATAATATGTCAACTTTTGATTCTTTTGATCTTAAAAAAAAAACAGTTTATAAAGATTTCGTTACTGATTCACACACAATTTTTAATTAAATTATTTTTCATAGGTCACGAACTCTGTTTTATTTATAAGCCTCCTTCAATTGTTGAAAAGTCCGTTGTTTTCTTGTGAAAAATGTACTTTCCTCAATAGTTTTTTGTTTTCATATGAAATATGTACACTTTGAAGGAAATATTAGTTTTAATATTAATTTAATTTATTTAATGACCAAAAAAAATATTAAAAATATGTAGAAATTAAATTTGAAATAACAAAATGAGTGCTGCTTTAAAATAAATTGCATAAGGTTTTTAATTTACGAATTCAATATTATTTATTAAATTTAATTAAATCGTATTGAGGACGACCTTCAACACTGAAGTAATTATTAAGTAAATTTTAGAATACATTATTACTTGAATTTAAATGATATCTAGCAATTTACGATAAACAATTTATACATTATGCATTTTACTCTGAAATTACATACGTACGATATATACATACATATAAGTATGTTCAATAGACGGCTTCATTTTGTGTTGTAAATAAAATTACACAGGAAGTTAAGTACTCGCCATATTTAATGGTTTGGGGATGCATAACTTTTAAAGGTATTGGTAGGATTTTGTTCTTCTAGACGTATGTGAATGCAAAAAAATATAAACAATTATTGACGAAGCGGTGTTATACCCTCACTGGGAGTAGTAACCGAGCTCATGTAGATCCAATTTTTCAAGATGATTCGGTTCCATGTCACAGAACAAGAACAGTGAGTATTAATAGAAGTTATGTTTTGTAAATTGTTTATTCTTTCATTTCATGTAAATCTTTCATTTTCGAAATAATTAAAATAAAAGAAAGTTTAATTACATATTATAATTACATTTACATACATACATATAATAATAAAATTTAAGTAGTAATCATGAATGGCACACAGGAAAATCATAGTCCTTTTACACTTTTATTTTTCAATTGCCCAAATCAGAAGCCCTTTCTAAAATAAATTGTGATTGATTATTATGCATATTTAAAAAAAATTAAAGCAAAAAAAAAAACCAAATATTTATAAACACTTAAATACAAGTAGCCTATAATTTTTTTCAATCTGTTCTTTGATTCTTGTGGTCAAAACAGCACTTAAAAAAACATATCCAAATCAAAGGTGAAATTGAAAAATTTGGTACAGTCGATAAGATTGCAACATGTACAGCTCAAAATGCTAAACATGATGAAAATTACAACAAATGTACATACCATGCATACATATTTACAGAACACATAGCGTATCACACTATGGTTAGATAAAGAAACGATAGGAAAGAAAGCGATGTTTTATTGTTTACTTGAATGTGTTAACCCATATTTAGTACAATATTATATGTAGGTATGTACATGCTTGAAGGATACAACACTTTTTGTTTCCAATTTCTATTTTATTTTCCCGACATTATAATATTTGGCTGAACTTTCGATTAGTGGATGTGAGTTAGTGTTCCTTCAAAAATACATCACTGCACAGTTGATGCAATGCTGATGCTTGTCACAAATTTAAAAACGCAACGCAACTTTTATGACGCGTTGTCACATATTTAAAAAAGCATCGCATCAAATCAAGTATTCAAAATGCAGTTCAGTGGTATATGATGCGTCAAAGTCAAACAAATATCAAGTATGTATTGCATCAGCATCAGCTGTCATGTAACAGCATTGCATCGCCAACTTAAAACATTGCATTGTCATCGCAACATATTGTATAGTAGTGCTTACGCATCACTGTCAGAAAAGCATAGCATCACCAAAACAGCGATGCATTTTTGAAGGAACACATATTAACGGCACTTTGGAATGTCCTTTTTAACATTGGCGGAAATTCCATTTTATAAGTGAAAAGTGATCAAAATGCTTTTGTAATCCTTTATTTTTCAGATTTAACAAAATATGTAATGAAAAAATATGAAATACATAATAAGAAGAAAATAACATTAAAATATTTTTTAAATATTTTTCTCAATAAAATTGAAATAAATCATATTTTAAAATAGTTTCCAAATACTTAATATTTAAATATTTGGATTGTATTCATTTGGATTGTACCCAATTTTTCATCTTAAAATACGAAAACATTCACGAAAAAGCTCAAAGTTTTGTTTTCATATTTCTTGAGAATTTTTTTTTTAGTGCTTCTACATAGAATAACAGCATGTTATGTGAAAATAAATTTATTTTTATTTTTAATGGCATAAAAGAAAATATTTACACGGATTAATAGTTGTGAATATATAAAATCATGTATAGATACTGCATAAAACCATATTGTCGTTTTAATTATTTTTTAATATGATAAAATTGTCTAAATTAGTACTTTTACCTATACCAATACCTATTCCACTTTTATTTAAATTAAAATGCGATGTCATAAAATTCTCACACGATTATGTTCAATATTCACGCAAATATTACTAAAATTCGATAAATTCAAAAATAAAAATTTGAATAGTTTTTTGGTGTTAGAGAATCCGGAAACTTAGGTTTAATTTTAAATTAAATTTTATCAAGCAAAATATATTTTCATATAATGTAAATCAAACACGAAACCTTGTAGAAAGAGTTGCTTCTATTCATTATAACATGAAAGTTCTATTGATTAATCCTTTATACAATGTTCATACGAGTATTGCGTGACTCTAATTTTATTGCTGACATTACGTGATAACATTTCGAATAAATAAATAACCTGAAATTTTTTATTTATTATTGAATTAAAACTGTTAAATGTTAAATCAATATCGCAAAGAAAAAGTATAATTTTAACTTATACAATATATAGTACATATTTAAGAGCCCCGTTTATTTTCAAAAATGACTGAAGTGCACTCTATGTGGTTTTGAGATTTTCAATATTTTCTAATTTATTTAAGACAACTTCAATATAGTTCAGTAGCCTAATGACGGCGGTATTGTTATATTTTGTTGTCTGTTTATATTCCTTTGAAAAATTGGATTTATATGCTATACTTTTATCATAAACGGCTCACATATTTTCGGCCATACTTCGATTAGTGAGCTTGAGATATCGGAATGAAACCTTCTGCTATAAAAGTTTTGGAATGTGCTCTTTAACGTGTCATATGTTCTTATTGGCGCAAATTCCATTTTACAGTCAAAAAGTACCGTTAAAAATTTTATGACAAAATTATATTATTTTTTATTTTTTGATTGTGAAGTTTATTTCTGAAACACAATAAATTTGTTTTGTGTCAAAAGGATTGCATGTGTTTTTTGAAAATTTATTGCAATTCTTAAAAGGAAGTGTGATATACATATTATAGAATAATTATATATATGTATTGTACATACTTATATTATATAATAATATAATTTATCAATTTTAGTACCTGAGTAACTATTAACTAAATTATTGTTGTTAGATATTTTACAGGTCAAGACATATTTATTTGGTCCAATTGCATTTTATTCAATTGTGTAATTTAATTAGTACAATGACATAAATGTGGGAATATGTACCTACACGATATATACATAATTTGTACAGAATACAAAATTTTTGATTTAACACGTTAATTTCAGTGTATACCAGAAATAGATGCCTTATCGGCAGGCGTGTTCTACAATAATTACAGCGCAATAATCAATTTATTAAACATTTGTTTTTTAATTAATCAGCTTTATACTTAAAAATAATTATAAAATTAAAGATCTTTCTTTTATTAATAAAATATTGTTGAATGTTGATGTGTACATACAATTACATGCTATACTTATACATACATAATATCACCACAATCTTACTATTCTGATCTTATTACTTTTACAGGAAAAAGTATCTATTTACTTATTTGCAAAGATTCAGAAGTATAAGATTTTCGTTTGAGGTTCATTTGCTCCATTATTTGAATTTTACTGTAATTATATTCGATACATACAATTACTCATGCATAGCACATTGTTGTAAGATGTATTGTTGTGTATTTTAATCCTTTTTAATTAATTTCAAAAATAGAACAAAACTTCTTTTAATATTATATACATACATATAAATTATATTATATTATATTAAAAAAAAAAGTATATAAATAATGTAATTTTTAGAATTGATAGTGATGAATATTAACTTCCATTTTTGTAATGTATGATGGCGTTAGGTATAAAATTTTACAGATTTAAAAATTGTATTCTAACCATTGTTGAATGGAGAAAGAAACTGTGACATAATTTTTCTTTTCTTACTAAAACGTATCAAATGTGTTTTTTGTAAATCAATTCCAAAGTTACTTGCTTATATGTTAAAAGTGTTCCTAATTTATCTTATCAAATGATTACCGGAAGAAAATTTGAATCCTTTTCAATAATGTTTGATTTTCACGTATAATAAACTTATATTAATATGATTATGAAGGAGTTGATTATGCAAATTGTATTCTTCATAGCAAAATCATGGTTAATGCCCTGTGAAATTGGAAATCATGAAAATTTTAAATTTCACATTTTAAATATAAAATTTCAAGTTTACGAGTACATATATGTAAAAGGTGATATTTACAAAAATTATTCTTGTTTCTTTTTTTTTTCAAATTGTTTTAATTGTTGACTTAGCTTGAAACAAAGTTTTCTAAATGATGTAAAAATAAAATTGAAATGTTTATATTAGTTTAACTAATTTGTATTTATCAACAATTGCAAAAAGTTGTATGTACATTATGACGTATGTATGTAATATGTATGTACAAAAGGTGATTATGGTTAAAAGGTCTTTTGTTATAATTTTGAAATTTTTCTATCGTTTCTGGGACCTTCGTCAATAATTTCTGGTTTGAGATATTTTTTAATTTTATCACAGAGTTCACATCTTTGACTGACACCAAAGTATATGGTATAATGTTGCATTCTAAAGTCTTGTGCAGGATTTGGTGTATTGTGAAGATTTGGTTCATCATTGATTTTTCAGTCCTGGAACCGTACCAATATTTTCCAATTATGCTTTTTGCAGAAGTGTTAACCTGTTATAGAGCTCCAAAGAGAAAATCTTATAAACTGTATTCAGTTATGTGGTTCCTAGATAATGTTCACATAATAAGATGAAGACATCTCTTTTCGTGTGCAGCAGTGGTGAGATTAGACCCACATTATTTTTTTTAGTTAATTATAAACACTCATCATAATATAATGTTAGTTCAACTATACCTTTTGTAAAATAACTAGAACTCGTTCGGCTACAGACATTACCGATTCTCCATATTTCTTCCATTTTTCGTCTGTTGTATATTATCGTTTACCTTTGTTATCATTTTTTTCTTAATTCCAAACATTGTTTCAAGTAATCTGATACTTCTTCGTTTTTCAGCGATTTCATTTCGTAGCTTTTGCTCTGCATTAATCTTTGACCTTTCAATCTAACTGGTTAATGCCTACACTGTTGACTCTCAGCCAGACTTTGACTTAACATATTTTTAAAATGAACGAATTTCTTCAGCAGGTTAATTTTTTAAAATTAATATAAAAATAAAACTTGTTAAACTTCGTACGGTGTAAAAAACTGCAATAGTGAAGAACTACTGAAAAAAATAAATTAAATAAAACTGACAATATATATTTAGTGAAATTCGAAATTCGTGAACTTTCTTTAGAAAGTAATTGTTGAATTTCCAGTGTGGTAAAGACAAATTTTTTTACTATCGCGGAATCTCCAACTTTTAAGAAAAATTCGAGATTTTATCGATTTTTATGTGTAGTGATTATTTTTGTTGTTTTTGTTTTAAATGTTTTTTTCTTCCTTTTTTTGTCTTTTTTCATTTATTTATTTTATTTTGAATTTTTCAGGATCTAAGTTGTATTTAACAGGGACTTCTGGTTTGGGGACTGATTTTATTAAAATTCAGTGTTAAGTTAGAAATTTCTTTCATGCATAGCGAATCATCAACAAATTTAAATTCAGGAAAAGTTAAAAAAAACGATAATGTTCTGAAGCTTTTGCAGGTAATTCCCTTCAAAAAAATTTTGATAATGTTTATTAATGAGTTTTCACTCGTTTTCAGGTTTAGCAACATATTATTTAGCTAAACAGAATTTCAATTTTTGAAAGACTATGAGTGCTGGAAACTATAAAAATGTATTGTATGTTATTATAAAAACTAAAACTAAAAAACTGAGTCTATTTTTGCAGCAGTCATCCACAAAAATAATGCTATAAGTAAACAACTAAATATGTTTATAAAAACTTTAATATTGTGCTTTTAAAGCCCAGTGAAATCAAGAAGTTACTTTTTTATTATTTTTTTTTTGTACATAGATTGGGAATAAATATGTAATTACAATATATTGAAAAAATTAACGAAATTTTCACAACACTTTAATTTTCACAAATACGAAATCATAAAAATAAAATGTAAATTACAAGCCATTTTTTTTTTTTTTTTTTTTTTTTCAAAAGTATGCATATGAAAATCATCTTAGAAAAAAAAAGAATTGTTTATACTTGCATCAGATCAGCGACTAGAATCGATTTTGTTCGTCATAATACTAAAATATTTCTTCTAGATGATTGATAAACTTTCAAAATAATAGCAATAAACAGCAAAGAAGGAAGAAAAAAACATTAAAAATAGATCATTCACAAGAATAATAAAAGCCTGAAAGAAAAAAAAATTGTTATTTTTAATATAAAAAAATATCCTTAATATCCTTTTCGAACTACTTATATATCAGTTTATGAATATCGTTAAGAGTTTCAAAACAATAAAAAAAAAAGGATATAACTTTTCAAAGAAATTTTTTTGCTTAATTTAAAAAAAAAACTTTTTTTTTCGGATTATAGTGACGTGGATAATAAAAATAAAAAAATATTATTAATTTCAATAAACAGTACAGAAATTATGGATGAAAAAAATTAAAATATAAATAAAAATTAATAAATACTGGTTTTTTATAGTTCATACTAGAATATTTTTTATAAATAAAATCTTGTCTACACATGTATACATAATTGTACATTACTACAACACAAAAATGATATTTTGTTAATATTTAAAAAAAAATTCAATCTGTATTTTTAAATTTAGAAGAATTTCTAGGTTTTTCTTATTTATTTTGCAAAAGATATTGAAAATATTGAAATGCATTATGGATTTTTTTTTCCTATAAAATGTCAGTTAATTAATTTTCTTACTTTTCTTGAAAATATGAATTTTTTTAATAGTTAGGTGAATACTTTTTTTTCAATGAATTCAAAATTATAAAAGCACAACACATAACTATGTAGATACAATTTTTCAAGGAAAACTATTATTAAAATTCAGTGAAAATGTGTGATGAACAATAAATATAACAAATATTCGTAAAAAATAGAATGTTGGCAAAGAAAAATTTATTCAAAGACAAAATAAGATTTTTTGAAATAATCCATTGAAATAAATGAAAATCTTAAGTCTTAAAATAATTGTACAGTTTCACAAGAATCAATGGAAATAATTTAGCGTACTGAAATATTTCTGAAATGTTGAAAATGTCAAAATTCAAATGCAATTGTCTTTGTTTTTCTACAATATTGTTCCTTAAGTTTTTTCACAACTAGTCGTACCTATTTCATATTTTAAAAATTGTCAAAAGACAAAATGCGAATAAAGATATTGCTTTTTAAAATAATGTATGAAGCTTTAATGTCATATGCTCTTTTAATTTTATTTAAAGGTAGAAGAAGCGTAGAACCATTTAACTTAAGTTTTTCAGAATATTTTATTTATATTGCAAAAAAATAAAGTACCGTTGATAAGAAAAGAAAAAAAAGGCTTACTTGATGTATAAAGTGAGAATTGAGACTGTAAATTGTAAAAACTTATCTCGAAATGAATTCTAGAAATTTTTCATTCAAATTTATTTAAAATTTTCAAAAAAAAAAAAACTATTATTATAAAAAAATGAACAAATAATCTTGCACTGAATTAGATACTGAGGCTTCCACTGCCATTATTGTCGTTATCCGATTAACTTTTTCTCTTCAATAATATATTTTTATTACCATTAGGATATCGGAGCTACCAGATCATTCCCATATGTACATACATAATATGTAAAATGTATATGCTCCCAAAGTTTCATACTGATAAATTAATTATTTAATCATTGCAATTTTTATTCTTTTTCATCAAATACGTTTAATGAGAAATTTGTTATTGTCAAATAGCTTGTTTTTATCTTCTATTCCAATCTATTGAACTGGAAAATGAAATTCAGTTCGAGTATAGAAATAATAGAGTATAGTATGGTTCGAATGTTTCAAGTAAATAGAACACAGAACTAATTAATTGCAGAATCAATTTCTATGAAAAAAAAAAATTTAAAAAGTTTAATTAAATGTTAAAAAACGGTACTATAGTAAATACAATACAATATTAAAAAAAGTAAAATTTATTATGCAATATATAGTTTGTAAGAGCTTGCGGAGATTTAAAAACAAAAATCAGATAAAATGAATGTTGTCAATTAAAACTGATACCATTGAGGTTCAACGGAAAATTTTCAAACGAATATGTACACAGTACACACGTACATATACACTAAGAATTGTTTGATGATGGTGATGTAAGGAGTACTTATTTGATAAAAGGACTTTATGATAAGGACATGCATCCAAAAACAAAAAAAGTATAAATAATAACCTAAAGAAGGCTAGAGAAGGTTTTCCAAAGCACACGGTGAACTGAATAGATATTGCATATATTAAATTACACATCTTTTAAATTGAAAATTTGATGGGCTAATGCTATATGGCAAAAAAATGTTAGCAAAAATTATAAAAAGAAATTATTATTTGAAGTTATAATTGAATATTTAACACAGAATATTATTACTTATTTGACTACCTATGCTATTATATTCTATACAAAAAAAAAATTATATTCCGTTTTTTGTTTTGTGTTTGATTTAACGCTTTTTAAATACTTCTTATTAATTCACTAACCCTTGACTAAATAACTTTGTGGCTCAGAGCGACGTTCATGACAAAAGTGTGAAATTTTGGAAAGAAATTTGGGTAGTAAACGTGGATAGATTTACATGGGGTTTTCTGATTTAGAATGAGTGAATGGGGAGCTCACTGTCTAGAATCGATCCTCTCGTGAAAATGATTAAATATATGATAGAATATTCGGACAATATGGATTTAAAGGACAAGCTATTACTAAGAAACTTCCAGTTCCTCTTCGATCAAATCTTTACTCGAATATCATCGTATAGTTACAGAGGCTTTAAATCAATTTTTTACTTTTGCATTTCATTTATAAAAGTTATTTGTTTTAAAAGTTTTTTCATATTCAACTTTATTGATAATTCCAAAAGTTAAATTTCGTGCTATAATTAAATACTTTTTTTTTAAAATAAATTCAAGTGCAATAGATATGAAAAGTGAATTATTTATTCTAAAAAAAAAGACGTTTATCTATTAATGAAGAATAAAAGAAAAACATCTTCCTTCTGGAATACTAGAAAAACTGATCTGATTGGAATGATTCTTATACTTGGAGTTTCGACATGTTTTATTAAGCTCAGCTCATAGCTGTATGACACGGTTTCATGATTAATTTCGTTATTAAAAAGAGATAACAAGTATGTTTTACCAAAAAATATGTAATAAGAATATGTTTATTACTTACATATTTTTTGGTTTCACGGAAAAAGCAACTAGAAATAAAGAGAGATATGAACTAACAATTAATTCAGTATTAATACTGAAAATGTCAAAAAATAACTCTCCCAATTCTCCAAATTCCAATATCCTTCCATTAATCATGAATTTTGAATATTAATATTATTTTTGTGTTGCCATCGTGTTTAGACATTTTTAACAATAATATCAAAATATTATGTTTAAACGAGTGTGACGTGTCTAATTATTTATTTCTAATTTTTTTCTTTAAGAGTGCAAACAAAATGAATAGAAAAAAAATAATAATCGCGAACATTCATTTACTAAATTATTTAATTTTCATTTATTTTAAACAGAGATACCGGAAACACAACGTTTAAGAAAATATCAACTGATTTTGACAGTGTGTCTCTGTTTCTCAAATCTGTCGTCTCTTTTTTTAAGTAGGTAGGTACTTAAAATTTCCAATAGTATTAATACCGTGTCATACAGTTATCAGCTGCAATGACCTAAATTGGAGAGATATGAGAAATAAAATGGAGCGTATAAGAAAATTACATCCTGCATTTTAAAATTGATCAATTTGTGAATTTCTTAATTATTTATAGTTCTGACTAAAAAGTAGAAAATAAAATATATATAAAAAAAATTTTAAAAATAAATACCTTTTATGAATAAAATGCACTAAAAAATAAAAAATAATTTATTTCTTTCTCAATGATAAACACAAGAAAAGTTGCATTGCAAAATAAGAAGTGCTAGAACTCAGATTAAATCCTAAAATTAAATGTATTAACAATATTTTAAAATTATATTATCTCGTTTGACGTTAAATGTTTTAACTCGTATCAATGAATTGTGTAAATTTACATCTTTTCAAGTGCAAATAAAAGTATGAGCATCGATAACTATAATTACAATTGTAAGTAAGTAAAAAGAAATATATAATTAATAAAATGACAAATTCATGTATTCGAAAAATGAAAAAATTTTAATGTTTGTTATACAAAAGAAAAAAAAAATATAATGTCATTCAATAAAAAAATATGACTAAAAAGTAAGGAATAAAATAGGCGTTTTGCATTCCCAATCGCGTAAAAAAAATCACAAAAAAATCTAAAAAATAAATAAATAGATATTTCATAAAAATAAAGTGGTAATCAAATATCTGTGAAAGGATTGAGAGTCAAATACAAATACGTTTTTATACACTATTTTATTTGTATATTTCATCGTTATATAAACACATGGACTCATAGAAGTTTTTTAACAAAAAGATTATAATTTTGATTTTAAAAAAAGTGAATATTTTTAAATTTTGTGAAAGTTTAAGCGAGGTCGCTTATAAGTCAGGACGGCCGATTATAAATATAGTAACTGTGATGTAGATAATTTTCTTTTATAAAATTAATTTTCATTAAAATGAAAAAAAAAAGTGTTATTCAAAAACAATAATTATGACTTTTAAATTTAATTTGAAACATTAACACATTACACATCCTTAGAAGTAGGAATCATGAATACATTGTTTCAAAACCTGAAAATTAATAAAAAAAACTTATAAATAACTTTTATCAAAATTATATTAAAAAAAAAACAAATACCTATGAAGCACCACACCATCTTGATTTCTTCTAAAAAGAAAAAGAATATCAGGTCATATAAACCTAAACATTTAAACATTAGTTGAAGTTTAGTTGATGAATTCTACTATAAATAATAGAAACTTCTAATTGAAAACTGAATTTTAATATGTAATATCAGTGCCCAAACCAGGTCCCTATTAAATTAAGTCTGGGTCCTGGAACATTTAAATAAACATATGAAAAAAAATATAAAAGAAGAAAAAAAAACGTAAACGAAAAAAGTAAAATAAATTTTTCTTTACAACAACAAAAATATAACACAAAAATTATATCGATAAAATCTCGAATCTTCCTTAAGAATTGAAGATTCAGAGAGAAAGAGTAAACAAATTTGTATTCACCATACTGGAAATTTAACAATAACTTTCCATGGAAAGTTCGCGAATTTCATCAAAACTATATAAACACCCACGTCAAAACACCTACTTATGTATATACTATATACCTAGTTAGTTCTATTTTCACACGTGGTAAATCAGTGCAGTCGAGTCGAATGTCGTTTTTTCTGTTCTTAGCTACTACACTACTTTTTTACTTTCCTTACCTGGCGACAACATTCGAAATTTTCATCATTGCAATTTTGCGTGTTGGTTCATTTTTATTGATGGCAATTTTTTCCACTTAAAATTTTAAGTGATATATTAGCTGAATTCATATCTGTATAAAATTAAAATTTTGAATTATTTTTTAAAGTAAACAATAAATAAAAAAAAGGAAATATCTAATTAATTTTAATTGGAAAAATTGTGTTTAATTTGATTGTTTTCTTTTTAGCTTGCCTCTTTCATCCACATTTCTTTAAAAATTCCTCTCGGACGCTTCTTCTTTCTTTTTCAGGAAATTCTAAATTCTCTTCACGCCAATTTTGTAACATTGGTGTTAAATGCTGTGAGATTAGATCGGTTTTAAAAATAAAAACCTTTCCACAAATAGTTTTGCTTTCGTGCTACTTACACAGCAAAAAATATGGAGGTGTGATTTTATATTTTATTCACATGGATAAAAAAATTGTAGCCAAACAGATAATTTTTGGTTTTATTTACTCCATTTCAAAGATAAAACTCAAATTATACCAGAAAAAGCATTATTTTGGAATTATTTATTTGGACAAAATTTTACTCCAAATTTGTGAAATTTTATTGAAATATGTACATATTATGTTCAGTAATTACACCATTTGGTGTAATGAAAATGAAAAGACTAAATTTGTTTTAAAAATTAAACAAAACAACAAACAAAAGGAGGCACTTGTGCAATACATGGAAAATAATATAGATTTCGCCCATGAAAGGTTTGAATTTTTTTGGTAAACTATAAGAATTACATTCTATATATTTACATATTCATTCTTTTAGATTTGAATCTATTAATGGAGTGGGGTTAATACGGCAGAAATAGGATGAACTTACCAAAATACTAAATGGTCTTGGAGGATCAAATAAAACAAGTGTTCAATGGAAGCGTTATTGGCTTGATCTAAAGTAAATTTTAATATGTAATTAAAAAAAAGAACAAATAATGAATTTTAATTTTATACATATAGGAAACATTTGAAAAAGAAACATATTGATTATTTATTGAATTTTAAAACTTGATGTTTTATTTAATTTTTTAATTTTGAATTTTATCAAACTAATTTTATAAGCTATCAAAAACATTACACAAAAAAAATTATTTTTGCACGAAGCACGAACAAAATATAGTAAACGAAGTAAACAAAAGACGGTTTTCCCAATTTCATTTGTTTGAAATAGTATTCGAAAATTCGAGACTCGAATAAGTACATTTCCCAATCTCGATTATTTTCCCCAACTCTCTCAAAAAATTAAAGAATATGAGACATGGAGAGTTATGGATGTGGAAAACGAATTGGTCTCTATTCCCTTATTCCACAATTCTCCAAGTTACTGAATCCGACCCCTGAAAAGAAAAAGAAAATTATTAAAAGATGTCATATAAACCTAAAAATGAGTTGAAGTTTAGTTGATGAATTTGTACTATAAACAAAGAAACTTCTAATTGAAAACTGAATTTTAATTAATTATTGCTTAAACCAAAAGTCCCTATTAAATAAAGTCTGGATAATGAAACATTTAAAATAAAATAAAAAAACATGTAAAACAAAAATGGGCCTTACTAATAAACATTTTTTAGTTTTAAAACTAAAATAGTTTTGGCTTGAGAATCAGAGTGTGCTTTGAAACTCTATACAAAATATGTTAAGTTAATATTTTATTTCTCCATTTTATAAAGAATTTGAAAGCATACTCTGATTCTCAAGCCGAAACTATTTTAGTTTTAAACTAAAAAAATGTTTATAAGTAAAGTCCATTACAAAAATCTGTTTATTCATTTTCACCAAACGTCGAGGACAATACATAAATTTTTTACATTACATACATTTTACATATGAAAAAAAAATTTTTTTCGAAAAATTATGTGATTTTCATCCAGTAAAGAAAAATGATAGATAATGTCTGATAATGTCAAACATTTATGACATGAAATATGTAATGTCGTTATGCAAATTCTGTATAATAAATAGATACTTAATTTTGCAACTATGTACAATATGTATGCGAGTATATTTTTAGTTGCAATAATTTGTAGATTATGAGAAAATTTGTAATGAAAAGTAGTTTGATGGCTCTGCCAGCTGAATATAAACCCTTTCAGCACACCTATGATCCTTAATTACATAATAATAGATGGCGCTATTGAACTGAAATAAAACTCATAATTTTGAACGCCCTCTAGCGGCGAAAATAGACACGATAGAAAGTTTTACTAGTGCGATTTTTTTCATGAAATAGTCCAGAGAATATCGTGGTACCTACCACTCTTGGTAGTTAGAAAGAAAAAAAACACCCTGTATAACACAAAAATAGTTCAAGGTGCTATTAGTTTTAAGTTGGATTTGGCTAGTGAGTCGATATAAAAATAAATAAAAGTTATTGTGAATACAAAAATAAGTCAAAATAAGTACAAAAGAGTGCTTTTGCATATAAAAGTGTTTAAAAAAAATTTAAAAAAATATGATAAAATAAATAATGCTGGAGGAACTATTAATTTACTACATTCAACTCCATTATTGGATCGAAAATCAGATAATTGATATGTAAGATCTAAATAGTAGTATAACTTCACGTAGAAAAGTTCAAATATCAAAATGTTTAAAAGTCTACAAATCTCTTAACCTATTAATTTTTCACAGTCTACAAACTCTATTAAGTAGAATACCATTTCTACTAACTTAAGAGGTTAGAGATTTATTAAAATTCTACTACCTAGAATAGGGGCCTAAGCTGGCTTGATCTATGCAAAACTAGTTTTGTCTAAATTCGGGTTTTGCCCACAAAATACATACACCAAATGAATGTTTTTCGAATTCATCTTTATCTTCATTATTTAATGTTATCATCCACCATAAATCTAAGTTAGAACTATATTATGTTACTTTTTATAGTATATGTACGAGTATATTTTTTCCTAGTGAAATACACACACTACCTATATGTTAAAATAAAAGCTAAAAAGTGTGAAGTGACGATGATCATTTCAAAATTTTCATATTTTATATTTTATCTTATGAAATTGATGCAAATTGCATTTCGTTTTGTTGAAAGGTTTAATTAATTACATAACAAACACTTCAAAACACAAAAGCATAGTAATAAATTTAGTCTATCTTAAATTAAAAATCTCGTATACTTTTCCGTATGTTCCACAGTACCTACCTACATAGGACATAACATACATACATACATATTTGTTACGAAAAAAAAAATGCCTTATAGCCTATACACACCGCAATATAAAGTACGAATAAAGTACGTACTTTGCCTTTGTACTTTATTTTGGTGACACACCGGTTTTTGTACTTTATTTTGACGTTTAAATTTATTTTGTACTTAATTTTGACGTTTAAATTTATTTTGTACTTAATTTTGACGTTTAAATTTATTTTAAAATTAATAAAAATACGGAAATTTAGCTCAAAAATTAAAAATGGTAGCTACCATAACCAAAAGTATATCTGTCTCTTTATTTCTATATACAGGGTGATTCCGTTACGGTGTCCGACCGGGAACCTACGGATAGGTCTCGGCGAGGGGAACAAAAAATCGTATTGTTGGGGGGGGGGGGCAATCTCAACGGTTTAGGAGTTAGAGGGGGTTAAAGATTTTTGGTACTTTTTTCATATTTTACCCTATAACTTTTCACAAGGGCACGCTAGGCTCACCAACTCTTTTACATAATTGTGAAGGACTCCTGTGCCTTTCCATCAACATCTTACCTGCTGCTGTGTATCTGACCATTCAGAAGTTATAAGGCCTCAAAACCATAATTTTGTCATTTTTTCACAGATTTTTGGACTTTAACCCTGCTTTACTCACAAAAGTCTTAAATTAACCCTCATTTTTTATTGCAGAAAATGAAGGCTCAATTAATTCTACATCGATTTGTTATCTTCATTTTTTTCGAAAAATGGATAATTTTTGAGATATTGAGGAAGACCTCTTAAAAAATCTGATAATATTAGTCTGAAATTCATTATATTATTGGACACGTGCTTTTATTACAGTGTAAATTGAAAATAGATGCTTGGAATGCTAGTTTTCAAGTGCAAATATCTCAAAAATTATCCATTTTTCGAAAAAAATGAAGATAACAAATCGATGTAGAATTAATTGAGCCTTCATTTTCTGCAATAAAAAATGAGGGTTAATTTAAGCCTTTTGTGAGTAAAGCAGGGTTAAAGTCCAAAAATCTGTGAAAAAATGACAAAATTATGGTTTTGAGGCCTTCTAACTTCTGAATGGTCGGATACACAGCAGCAGGTAAGATGTTGATGAAAAGGCACAGGAGTCCTTCACAATTATGTAAAAGAGTTGGTGAGCCTAGCGTGCCCTTGTAAAAAGTTATAGGGTAAAATATGAAAAAAGTACCAAAAATCTTTAACCCCCTCTAACTCCTAAACCGTTGAGATTGCCCCCCCCCCCCCCTACCAATACGATTTTTTGTTCCCCTCGCCGAGACCTATCCGTAGTTTCCCGGTCGGACACCGTAACCGAATCACCCTGTATACAAAAAAGAGACAGATATTCTTCTGGTTATTATGGCAGCAACCATGTTTATTTTTTATTTTTAAATACATTACTTCACACATTGTTTTTTACTGGTGCAAAGCTCAACACAAATTTTACTTCTACTATTGACAACAAGTGGCGCTGAAGATCGTACTTTACCTAAAGTACATAAATTTTTGTGCTTAGCTAAAGTACACAAATGTATGGGAAAAGTCGATGAATTCATACTTCGTGCTTTATTTTTGTACTCAAGTACGTACTTTAGCTTGGTCTGCCTAGGCTATTATAGACATTCATGAATGCGATTTTATTTGAAACGTTATGGCTTAGGTATATTCTATTAATTTATCGTTTATAAAATTTGTTTTTTTTTTCATGCATTTGAGAATTTTAGAAATTTAATTTTGTATATTTTTAATTAAAAATAAAATACTTACATCGGAAATTTACTTTTTCGTGAAGCTGCTTAAAGTTGTTTTACCATCCTATAAAAAAAATTTTCTAATAGGGTCCACACATACACTGCACTGATACAATACACATGACCTACAGTGTATGCGATATTTTATTGGAACTGATGAAGTGAAATGCCATCACTTCAGTTTCTCTTAAATCACTTATCATCTTCTTCAAAATATCACTTAAAGGGTTTAAAATAACATGTTAAAAATTTAAACCACATACTTAAACTAATTTCACTGAAAAAATCCAACATTATGAGTCAATTCAAGAAGAAATATAAAATACGTAGTAACTCCAAACTCCAATTCTAAATGTTACTTTTACTTTAAAAACAGCTGGTAAACTGAAACTGATGAACTAATGAAATAAAATTTAAACTAAATGCAAAAAAAAAAAAAAAAAAACATGCTTCTTTAGTAAAAAAGTGAAAAATATCAGATTTATCACTCCATCAGTTCCAATAAGACACAACTATTGAGAATTAATATAGAAAATTGCTAATCAAAAAAAGTAATATAATGACACTGATGTTGAGAATACCTTATGAAGTTCATACACACCTAGATATACGTACACATGTACTCGTACATATTTCTTTCTGAATAAATTGAATGTATTTTGTATAGCTTTCAACTATATACAGATATCGTGTACCAAAAATTAGTTTCTTTTATTACGAATTTGTAGAAGGTACATAAAAAGTTTAATTTCAAGATAGGAAACATTTTGATATTAAAATCGTAGAATATTGCAAACTTTCTTACTCAACTTTGTCCTATTTTAAATTAATTTTAAAAACTCACTTGTAATATTAATCTAAAACTAATTTAAAATTGGATTTCAATATACCTATAGTATTTTAAAATCAAGTAGCTACAAGCAATGATATCAGTAAGTCAAAAATTGGTTACATTTTGTTTGAAAACAGAAAGACAAAAGATTAAAGATTAAGATTAAAACGAAAAAAAAGTTAACCAATTCACCTTTACTGTTGCTACAAGCAAATAGAATAGGTGTATAATGGTTAAAGAAGCTTTTTATAAAAGTAAAAACAGTAAATTTTAATTAAATTGGGAGATAAATTTAATAATCTTGATGAAACTTATTAACAGTGTCTAAAAGTTTTTGAACTTTTATAATCATATTTTTAAACCAAAACGTTCACAGTGAAAACTTTTAAACAGAAATAATTTTTTTAAAGAATCTAAAGTCTAATATGAATTCATATTATGTATATTAATTTATTATAGTTTCTAAATTTCAATAAGTATCTATTGTTAATTCTAATAAAATTTGAATTGTACATTCATAATTATATAAGAAAAATATTTAAATTTTTTTCTTGGTAGATACTAATGATTTAATAATAGGTGAATAAATAATTTAAAAAAGGATACACAAATTTTGTGAATAATTGCATTTTTTTAAATTTACATATCTCACTGTATAACATGAGAAAAACTAAAGTGATGTTATATCATATTTATTTAAAATTAAACTTCTTATTAACATTTATTGTTTTTCTTTGATTAATTATTTATTTTTATTTTTGACTGAATGAATTGTGATTATTGGTTATATTATAATAAAATGAAATAATAAGAAAAATTTACTAACTTGAAATTTATTTATAAGTTTGAAATAATAATAATATTAATCAAAGCTTTTACAGTTCTACATTAAATTGTTCGAATTAAGTGATA
The DNA here is from genome assembly GCA_932526495.1 of Bombylius major. Classification (NCBI taxonomy): domain Eukaryota; kingdom Metazoa; phylum Arthropoda; class Insecta; order Diptera; family Bombyliidae; genus Bombylius; species Bombylius major. Next base: position 28,094,050 of record OW052045.1, on the reverse strand, counting down.
TCATATCATTCCAAATTCTCTTTGCGGATTTTTATACCGTTCAATTAATTTTCAGCAAGCTATAAATCTCAATTTAAAATCTTTTTTTATTCGTTTTTGAAATTCAGTACCTTAAGGTACTCGTCCACGATGCAATTTTTCTTGCGCGAAATATATCTTGCACGCAAGAAAACTTGCATACTCTCTTACACAACAGCAAGAATTGCACGAAAAATGTGCAATATTTCTTTCACGCAAGAAAAAAATATGTTTGCAAGAAATTTTTATTGCACCAGCATTGCTTACACAGCAGTATGAAATTTTTCTTGCGTGAATATTAATTTTCTTGCACTGTCATTTTCAAATTGAAAAAAAGTTTAAGGTTTCGTAGCTAAAAATGTCATCGAAAAATAAAGTTAAAGTAATTGCGATATTATTAACTTTATTAATTAACAGAAAAAAAAATAAAATGAAAAAAATAAAATTTTGGCTTAAACCCTGGATATTACGTAGAGAACAGAATAATTCTAACAAATTTTTAACTTGATTTTTATTCCAGTAGATTTTTGGTGATTCTATTTTAAACCCTAAAAATAATTATAAACATCTTTTTTATAATTAAAAAACAATTAAATGATAAAAAAAATGAATGAACGTACCAAATCCAGTTAATTTCTTCAATCACAATTAAATAATGACAATCAGCTGATTCTATTGCAATATATCTTGCGTGAAATATTTCATGATCGAATTCGTAAATATTTCTTGCATAAAATATTGCGCTGATTAGTGTTTACACTACGCAATAATTTCATGTTGCGTGCAAGTGAAATATTTCACAAAGATGGCGTTTTCTCTGCAATATTGCATCTTGCTTAATAGTTTACACAGTGCAATGTCCATTTCATGCAATTTTATCATGTTGCGCGCAAGAAAAATTGCATCGTGGACGAGTACCTTTAGAGTCTGATTTAGTACAATTGATAAGCAATTTCAGTACAATTTGGATAATTCTCAATTCCATCCCTGGTGATTCATGCCGTGACCCTGGCAGTATCTCTTCGGCTTCTGTTAATGAGGCTTTCAGTTCGCTGTTTGTTATAAGATGGCAATGTCTTTTTCGAGATTGCACACCCCGGAAGACCTTTCTTCACAGTTCACACCACAACCAAAAGGAAGATACACTTCCTTTGCCATAGCTTCGTGCAATTCCGACCCCCGTCTCGTCAAAAACTCATGTCACGTGACTCTAAGAATACTTTAAATTTCGATCTCGAATCGCATGACAACTCACCTCACGTCATTCGACTCTGTGGAATAAGGCCCAGTTTATATGTATATTTTGTATTCAAGAAATCATTTTTTTTTAAAATTACAATAATAATTTGCCTGTTATTCTATAACTGAATTTAGTAGGAATAGAAAAGAATAACTAAATGTAAAAAAAGTTTGCGTTTTTATAGGCAGCTGACCTGATAGTGGCATTGAGTTTTAATATATTATTACAAATACAATATAAGTACATTTTAATTTTTTTTAAATTATTTCATAATGTCTTCTGTGTTACCTTCTTTTGTCTTCTGCGTCACCTGAAATTTCCTCATAAATTTTTATTGCTTATTATAAAAAATCAATTATATGAGTTTTCTATTAAATACTTTTTTAAAGGACATGTGTTACAATAAAACTATAAAAGAGACAATTATTAAATACTTAACAATTAACAGAATTCTTAAAGGAAATATTAATAATGTATTTATAAGGTTGTGTACGAGTCTTTCGCGTTACTGCCTTTTTTCAGATAAATTTAAAACATAAGGTCGAAAAAATAGGAATGTGCATACATACTTAACAAAATAGTTCCAGTTTAAAAAAAAAGTTCATTATTTCATAGAAAATAAAGATAAAATTTATAATTATATTCTTTTTAATATGTTTCACGCATCCATTGTAGGGCATGCCATGAAAGAATATAATATAAGTTGTCCTTTCCAGGACTTCAATTAGTCCTATTTAGGGCTACAATAAGTCCTTTTCATAACACATAAAGATAATGTAATAAAACTTAAACGACGTTAGCGTAGATAAAATAAACTTTCATTTGAGCTTAAAAAAAAAAATAAGGAAAATAAGCAAATTTTTAAGATATTCGACCGTGAATATGAAATGACGAATTTTTTTTTAAATTTTTTGATTTAAACCATTTAAAATAAAACTTTCTAAAAGACTTTTTTTTAGAAATAAGGTTTTATTTAGCTCTCTACATTGAGCAAATGCTGAAATATGTTGCTAAAAGTGGAACTGGTTACTTTTCAAAAAGAATTTTCTTTGACCTCAAAAATTTCGGACACCATTTTTTTCATTTCTCACCGAGATCTACCACCCTGTTAATTTTGGCACATAAACTGTGAAACACCTGTATTCTGCAAAAGACTTTGTAACAAACATGAATAAATTATTATAACAAATTCAATATTAAAGTAAACTGGAAAAAATTATATCAAGGAAAATAAGAAAAAAAGTAGACAAAAATGGACTATAGATCAGTCACTGAAAAAGTGAAAAATGTATTGAAAATGTTTATTGGAATTGTTTCGATTTTAAATTTATTTTTTTCTCTTAAAATTTGTAAGTCTTTAAAGATTTCGAAAAAAAAAATGAATGTTTTCTTTCCAAAAACTGGTTACGAAAGAAAAATTATCATTATTACTTATGTAACATATTTCTTAAAAATTCACCAACTGTTGAAAGTGTTGAAATTTAAAAATTCAAATTCAAAAACTTTCATGTTATCAGAAAAAAATTTATTACCGTATTCATTAAACATGAAACCAACCTTAGAAATAAGTTACTTTATTCATTACAATACAAGAGAAGATTTTATGAATTTATTATTTTTTTTATAGAATATAAAGTGTAAGTTAAATAGTTTAATTTCGATATTGCGTGACTATAGTTGATTAATATGTTGACATAATTTAATCCCATTTTGGTTTTGATAAACAACTTTAAACCAGAGTAATTCAATGCTGATGAAAAAAGGACGTTGAAAGTACATGTAGTAATTAAAAGCAATAACGGTAGGGCGAATTACATTATCCATCAAAGATTTTATTTGTACGTTTTTTTGAATCCTGCATAAAATTATATACTCGTAAAATTTATTTAATAGAGAATTGTAATTTCAGCACAATTTTTGTGATGACAATCACAGTGATGATGAATAATATCCGGAAATAACTGTATTAACTTTTTCCAAAATTTCAATTACACTATGAATTTTGAAATTATAATAAGTAATCATGAAATCAATAAATATAGCTGAATACATTTTTATTTAAATTTATTGTTGCATGCGGTAATAGTAAAAATACATAACAACAAAATAACAAACTACTTTTGAATTGAAAATTATGAAGTTTGGAAAAATGTTCACAAAATTTTGGGATAAAAATTAAATTAAATTATGATTTCTATGCTTAATATGCTCATTGAGAATCAAATAGACGAAGAAAATTACACTTCGCATATCTTGTGGTGCATTTGCATAAGACTCTTCAAAAGACAATATATTGTAATTAGTAATTTCTATTTTTTGAAAAACTTGATACTTGCATGCATTGAAGCACATAATATGGTGTATTTTCAATGATTTCAAAAGTAAAATTATTGTTATTTTCTATTCTTTTGAATATTTAAATCTTCCTTAAAAATGTTTATGTATGTTTTCTAATTTTATTGTTTAGATATTATAAAATTGGTTTTTCTTGGTACTGTGTGACATTGTAGAAAAAAGTAACATCATCAATTTTCATCAAATTATGGTATTATCAAGAATTAATTTTATATTTAATTTTATTCCCACTTTTTCTGAAATTTGTTGAGCCTTTTGCACTCTACGAGATTTTACGAGATAAACGAGATCCAAAAAAGCAAACCAAGAGGAACTTTCAAATGCTTCCAAAGTAAGATCGATAAAGGGTATAGAGGGTAGGAACCTAATCGATCCATCTTTCATGGCTACTTACATCACTGGGGAACTCCAGAGGCTAGTAGATGGACGAATAACTTCTTGCTCTAGCATTTTTATAATTAATTTTTCCGCTTCCATACGGCGAAACAGGGGTATTCTCCATGGCTGATGTTTTATATATTTCGCAGCACCAGTGTCGATTCGGTGTTGGTTGACTGTGATACGACCAATGTCGGTGCTGGAAGTGGGGAATACTTTAGAGAAGTCTGGTAGGCACAAGAAGTTTATTAGTTATAGGTAAATTATTAATGTTTAGTACTTTATGTATTCAGAATAAAAGAATTCTGAACATTTTTTGGTGAACTACACAATATCAAATACATTTGATTATGGCTGCGTTGAATAAGTTGCAGCACAACAAGAAGAATCTGGCACTGAGATACAACGAGTAGTCGCCAACTACAAAAAATTCAGCATATAGCAAGACAATTGACTACCTACTTTCAGAAACAATCCAATTACATTCATCAATTCTGGAACACATTTGAAAAAATTGATCTTCAAATCCGAATAAATCATTCTCAAGAACTAGTTCATCCTTATTTTACAAAGGGGTACTATATATCATTATAAGGCAACAATTTGGGACATAGAACTTAACATATAAAAAAATTGAAAGTTTAACAACAAAGTGAACTTTGAAATCTATTGATAATCAACTAAAAATTCCAGCAAGTAGAAACGAGTCACCAACTGCGAAATAAGGACCATCAATACATTTTTTCGAAAAATGCATATTTTTTGAGATATTAAAAAAGAACTCTTGAAAAAACTGTAAAACTTCTGAACGGTAAGAGGTACAGCAGCATGTAAGTTGTTGTTGGAGAGAAACAGGAATCTTATACAATTTTGCAGAAGAGTAGATGACCCTAGCGTATCCTTGTAAAAAGTTATAGGGTAAAAAAAGGAAAAAGTACCACAAAATTTTTCCCCCTCTAACTCTGCGACGGTTGAGTTTAGACCGAGACCTATCCGTGGTTTCCGGTCGGACACCTAAACTGAATCACCCTGTACATATGTATGTAATAATAAATAAATTGATGAAAAAAAATAAAAATGAAAATAATAAAAAACATAAATGAATAAATTTGTAATACCAATGTATATATATTTAAATAAATTATAATTATAAAACTAATTAAAATAGTAGACAAAAATATTTACAAATATAAGTAATACTAAAAAAATAAAATGTAAAACATAAATTAAAAATATAGTATCGTGAGTTTCTTTGTTTGTTGCTAAATAAAATTATATGTAATTTCAATGTTTCTAAATACTGAATAATATGTACCTATGTATATAAGACGCACATTTCATTGTATACACATTTTCAATAAAAAATTATGTATGAAATATTTATGGACAAACATGGAAATATGGAATTTATGGAAACATTTATCTACAATTAGTATGTGCACGTTCTTGTAGGACTCACTGTAAGTAAAATATAAAAAAACATTCTAAATAGAAATTATACTTATGCCTAATTGGACACCTAGGTTGATAGACACAAAATCTTCATAATAATATTAACAGTGTACAATACTATATGTACCTTATTTGCATTCAGAATGGAAGAATTCTGAACAGACTTAAACAAATTGCACAAATAATGTCATCCAATTCAAAAACAATAAATTGATGATTGAACAATTCAGATATGTATTCAAAAATATATTCGGAATAGGATAAAATTGACTATAACATATTACGTACATACAATGTTATTGGATTGATTTATTATTTGAAACAGTCACAGTTTGAAAACAAATGGTTAAAAGATACAGTTTTGGGTTATTTATTTTGATTAAAAAATAAATAATAATAATTATCAACAGTATTTTTAATGTGAATGTTTAGGACGTATTGTAACCTTCCTAATTCAATAGATATGCAAATATTCGGGTTGGTCGATTGCTTTTTTCAATTTATATATCGACAGCAATGAAAATTTCTTAGAAAGCATCAGTGTTTCATAACATTTCTTCATCAAACATTATAGAAAGTTCTCTTATTTAGTATTTTGAAGATTCACTCTGAATAGAAAAAATGAATTCTTTATCAACTGTAACATTATTAACAACAATAATAGCTGGTGCTTTATGCATTCCAGTTACATTAGTTGACAGCAAAGGAAGAGTTGTTGAAACTGGTCGCACTTTAAGTGGACCTTTAAACTTAGCACTTCGTCCATTTGGAGGTAATATCTTGCAGGCTCTTTCACCTAGTCTTGAAATCGGAGGATTAAGTATTGGATTGAGTAATAACAGGTGCCGACATAATAATGATGGATACTGTAGTTTACATTTTGGTGTTCGAAACGGAGGTCGTGGTTGTGGCTTAAGCAGTTTTGGTAGTCTGTGGTGGTCTCAATTCAAAAGTTAATTTTCTCTTCTTCGTCCTTTCAGATGTGCAAATGTTATTAGTACTCACAATATATATATTTGCTTTGTTAATTGTTCTGCTGGGTTCTTTATATCAAGAATGAGTAAACAAAAACCTGAAATTGAAAAAAAAAGTTGTTCTATTATAATTAATATTATTTCAATAATAGGCATTTTTAAATAATTAAGATTTTCTCGTTTCCAAAACCAAACCTTAAAAAGACTAAAGAATTAGTTTAGTGAAAGATATGTTGTAGTTTGTAGCATGAGAGCATCTATTTGTTTGTAATAAAATAAGCCAAAACTTCGAGTTATTGTTATGAGTAGTAGAAAATTCCTTAATAAAAATTCATTTGTGGGAAATTTACTTTTAGCGAGCGCGAGGTACCAGAATAAAACCTTTTTATATAGAAGCTTTTGAATGTCTTCTTCAACGTGATATACTTATGTATGTATGTCATTATCGGCGCATATTCTATGTTATAACCGAAAAGTACAGTTGAAAATTTTGTGACAAAATTGATATGTTTTATAAAACATTTTATCTATCTGTTTCAGGATATTCCAGGATAACAGTTAATAATGAATTATAAAAAGAATATCACCTTTTTTCTAACACACTTTATTTTATTTCAACTAGATTATTGGTCCTTAAAATATAGAGACTTGAACATTTTTTTATTTTTGCTTATAAAACGCATGGAAAATGCGCATTTTGTCCAAATTTTTTTTCATTTATTTTTCTATTCTATGAAATCTATAAGAACATATAAGGCACAATTGTAGAGAATACAACATAACTTTTCATATGATAGTATGATAACAAAAAAATTAGATTCTTTGTCAAGTTTCAGAGATAATTATATCATCATCAAAAAAAGTTGAAAATCGCTTTTGAAAAAACACGAAAGTTTAACTATATATATATACGTATGTATAAGTCTCTACATTTTAAAAACCAAACGAAATAAAGTGTGTTAGAAAAAAGGTGAAGTTCTTTTTATAATATCAATGGTTATCCAAAAATATGTTGAAACATATAAATAACGGTTTTTATAAAACATGTCAATTTTGTCACAAAATTTCTAACCGTACTATAAAATAGAATTTGTAGCAATAAAGACATACATACATATGTCACATTAAAAAAGATATTCAAGCACCGTTAGAAAAAATTTCCCGTTAAAGAGGACATTCAAGAGCTTCTATATCAAAAGGTTTCATTCTGATATCTCACGCTCACTAGTCGGAAGAATAGCCCTCATTTGCTCATATCATTTTATGGATTGCTTTTTTTTTTGAGACAAAACCAAATTTTCTGCTATTGATACTTTTTTCCAATGCCAATAAATAGTCATATTGTTATAAAATATAGAAAACACAATTCGTTCTTTTTCAGATTTAAGTTATTAAAAATGTTCATAGCTCTAAAATATACCTACATATTTATTTAAAAAATTAGCTTTTTACTTTTTTTACGATACTTTCTCAAAAGACCTAATTTATTACATTGAAGGAGTTATTTTTTTTTTTTAAAACTAAACCGAGTACCTGTTGCTATTATTGCCTAACAAATAAAAAAACATAACAAAATCAAAAAAAAAACTGTTTTTAAGGGTAAGGAAGTTCAATAAGGTTTTTCTAGAAGATTTTCAAAATTTCTAAAATACTTTTTGAAGTCTTTGTTCTCATTTCAAAATTTTGGGAATTTAACGTTGTATCACGCGAGATAAACATTTTTGGCAACAAAGTTGAATTTCGTATTACATTTTTAATATTTTTTCTAAAAAAATAAGTATGAAGTTAATTAAATATACACTTTTGTGAAATTAGACAATTACACAAATGGAAATTTTTTGATAATACTAATGATATAACAATATATTGCTAATACTATTCACTCTCATAATGTTTTTGCTAATTACTTTGTTTTATTTATATATGTACAATGTACATACTACATAGGTATTTACTCGTATATACTCGTATATCAAATAATATAATTTAAATCTAAGAAATTTAAAACGAAAATGTGTCTACGTCGTGTATCCATTTGGTAATGCATAATTTTTAAACTTTTAAATGAAACATATCAATTTAAAAGCAAATATGTTCGTATGCATGTATTGTATTCAAGTAATTAGAGATCCTTTAATTTCTGCAGTAAATGAATTATGAATTAAAAATCCAAATTAAAATAAAAAAAATAATTTTAAAACTGTTTTACAAAGCCAAAATATTCATATGAGAACAACAAAAAAAAAAAAAAAACATTGGTTTAAAAATTATTCGAATTTAAAAAAAATTGATATGTATCTCATTTTAAGTTTAAAGTAAAATATCAATTTGAATACTACAAACGAACTATTACTTTTTTTCTCAAAAAATGAAAGAAAAAAAAAATGGTCAATTAATATTCATAACTTTTTCTTTATCGTTTTTTTAATTTGAAGTGAAAGTCTAGAACATAATAATATACATATATATCTTTTCTAAATGCAAAACTTATGCAAATGTCCGGTTTGGTCAGTGGCTTTTTAAATTTGTATAAAAGGCAATGAAAATTTCTTAGAAAGCATCAGTGTTTCATAACATTTCTTCATCAAACATTATAGAAAGTTCTCTTATTTAGTATTTTGAAGATTCACTCTGAATAGAAAAAATGAACTCTTTATCAACTGTAACATTATTAACAACATTAATAGCTGGTGCTTTATGCATTCCAGTTACATTAGTTGACAGCAAAGGAAGAGTTGTTGAAACTGGTCGCACTTTAAGTGGACCTTTAAACTTAGCACTTCGTCCATCTGGAGGTAATATCTTGCAGGCTCTTTCACCTAGTCTTGAAATCGGAGGATTAAGTATTGGATTGAGTAATAACAGGCGCCGACATAATGATGATGACGATGATTACGATGATGGATATTCTGGTGGACGTTATGGTATTGGATATGGAAGTGGAGTTGGTGTTGGTGTAGGCAGTGGAAGCGGTATTGGATATGGCAGTGGACTCGGTGTTGGTCTAGGCAGTGGACTCGGAGGTGGTCTAGGCAGTGGACTCGGTGGTGGTCTTGGTGGTGGTTTGGGCGGTGGATTAGGTGGTGGTCTTGGCGGTGGTCTTGGCGGTGGACTCGGTGGTGGATTAGGCGGTGGACTTGGCGGAGGTCTCGGTGGACTTGGTGGTGGACTTGGCGGTGGACTTGGTGGAGGTCTCGGTGGACTTGGTGGTGGACTTGGCGGTGGTTATGGCGGTGGTTATGGTGGTGGTCTTGGCGGTGGTCTTGGTGGTGGTCTTGGTGGTGGTCTTGGTGGTGGTCTTGGTGGTGGTCTTGGTGGTGGTCTAGGCAGTGGACTCGATGTTGGAATTGCTAGTAGTCGTCCCAGCAAGCACTCTTTTATTAATTTAATTCATAAAATAAAATAAATAATAACAGATTTTTTAATACTGCATAATTCAAAAAGAAATTGAGGAAATAAAAATTTAAAATAATAATATTTTGTTTAATTTGCTTTCTAAAAGGTCTTCGAAGTGGTTATGACTCTTTTAGCACTTTTTATACAATCTTCATCCGGAGTCCTGTTATTTGTTAATGAGAAAATTGTGTTTTATTTACTAGTGTAATGTTTTCCATAGAAAAAACAACATTATATCTACATTCAAGTTTTATCCGAAATTGAATAGGCCAGTTTCTTATTCAAAAGCATTTCAAATAAACTATTGAAGCCTTTTATTTACTTTTTATACATATGAATACAGATGAGCTATTGCAAAGTAATTCAAAAAAACTTTATATCAATTAAGTAGAATGAATGATATTAGTTGCTCAGCCTTATTCTTCATCGAGTCATAACTTATGACAGTCATAAGTCTATTCACCAAACTAGTTTTATGACCGTCATAATCAAGTTATGACCATAAAATCCTTTTAACTGTTTTGCTGACCTATTAGCTTTGCTACTAGCATTTTGAACCCAACTTTGAACTTGATTATGACGGTCATAAACTAGTTTGGTGAAGAGACTTATGACTGTCATAAGTTATGACTTGATGTAGAATAAGGCCGTAAGTTTTATTATAATTTTGTTTTTTAATAATTACATAATATATCGTATGTTAGGTACTTAATAATCTCATATGTATAAACGAGTAACATTTTATTGTTATTGACCTTTATAAAAAATGAAAAACAAAAACTTTGACACATGGAGTTTCATATGATTTTGAAATATGTTTATCAATCTTTATTTGAATAAGAATTCATATTTGTTTTTAATTTTTTTAAAACTAGGCAACTAAACCTTCGATTGTTTTTCGATATTATTCGTGAAGAATAATACATACATGAGCCTCTTTTAATATGAATTTTTTTCAGGCAGTTTGAAGTTGTGTGGTTTTCATTCGAATTTGAATACTGATGTTCTATAATTCAAAAGAAGATTTACATACATATATTCGTGATTTTGATTTCTTTTCTGAAGTAAAAAACACAAGTACAAGTTGACTTTCTCTACCATGTTTTACTATGGCACATAAATTATTGATCCAGCTTCTTATTATTTTTTAACCACTTTCGTCAGCAAATATCATCGTTTTGGAGAACTCTGGAGGCATTTATTTATATACTTGGCGGTAGAAATTAACTTTATCCTTCTATTTTTTTTTGCTTGTGTATGGCTTCTTCCTAGCTATACCAGACTGTTATATTCATGTTTTTCATGTCTGTATGTCTGCTTTGGGAGTAAGAAATTTATATTTTATTGATGAAAAAGTGGATAAATATACACATCTTAACATTCTCAAGCTAAATTTAAAGCCAAGTGCAGAAAAATTTGGAATACATTTGCGTATTATGGAGGAAAATGATCCCAAGCACAGTGCCGATATTTGTACATTATAGCGTCTGTATAATTGTCCAAGAATTATTGATACACTAGGTCAAAGTCCTGACTTAACTCCAAAGAACATATGTATGTATGTATTTGGAATCATTTAGAACGAAGTGTTCAGTAGTGCCAAATTTCAAATAAAAAAGATGTTCAACAACTGATTGACAATATATTGATATACAATGAAAAAAATTAGTTATTTCAAAGCAGAATAGGCTTTAGGAAGTAAAAAGACGTCGAGAGGTAATAATAAGGTACTAACGTACATATGTGAACTTAATTTAAACAATTTCTTTGATTTTTAAATAATAATTATGTTTGTTTACAGTAAAAAGTTGTTATGCGAAAAATTCTATTTTTGTAATATGATATTCAAGGTCAAATTTAGGACTTTTTTAAAAATTATTATTAGAAATAAATAACATGTTATTATAAAATTTTAAAAATTCTTCTAGAAAAAATAAATTTTATACTCAAATAAACATGAATAAGCAAGGTCCCAAATACTGTTTTGAGTCAGTGTATGTCCAACTTTTCAATGTAAGTTGAGTTGTTTTTTTTCGGGGTTTCGACCCGACTATACTTTAATAAAATTAAAAATTTGCAGTGGGATTGTCGATTGGGAAGAAAAAGTATCATTAATATCACAATTTCGTATCATTATTATCACCACCGACACAACAAAAATGTAAATGTTAGCCATTGCCTACTCAAGGTAGCCTAGATTCCAAAAAGTCTGAACTACATATTTTTATTTTGTGATACATGTACAATTTGTATATTTTTTTTAAAATATTACTTTTAAAGGAAAAATAAATACGAGCATTTTTCCGAAAAAACTAATAATAATTATTCGAATTTTTATGAAAAATTTATTTTATATTTTGGAGGAAATACTTTTTTAAAATTTTAAATCTTAATAAATAAGCTATAATAACCATTCTATTTTCCACAGCTTTTAAAAGATTTTTATTTTCTTTCCTATTCATTTCACACATCAAATTAATCTCGCTATATGTAAATAGAAAGAAGCAAAAAAAAAACGTCAGAATTGCAATAAGAAATTCATGCTTTGACGAAATAGAGAAATTGAAAATTATTTTATATACATATAAATATGTATATGTATAAGAAAAACAAAATACCTACATACAGGGTATCTCCCTTAAATCGCAATATTTTTGCAGCATATACATACATGATACATATATGTACAATGTACATATATATTTTTTTATTTACGTATAAATGAAAAATTATATTGTTATGTCAATTTTTTAAGTTTTAAGTAATTTTTTATTTATCGTTTCATTTTAATTTTCATATTTTAGAGGGGGGTCTATTCTCAATGGTTACCGAGATTTTTAAGGCCAAACATTTTTTTCTTTTCGAAAAGTGACTGGTTCCATTTTTCGCAACATACATACATACTTCAGCCTTCGCGCAATGCAATGTAGAGAGGTATTTGAAAATTTTTTTTGAAGAGAACTATTAAATCTTTAAAAAAAGCTCTTTTATAAAGTTGTATGTTAAATAGTTTAGAAGTTATTGTAATTAAAAATAAATAAGAAATTTTTTTCGTGGCCTTGTTATTCGTCATGGGAACATAGCGCCTAAAGTTTTACTTTGAAGTTTCTTTGACAATTTTTCTCATCTCATTTATCTCATTTTTATTTTCTTCTTTTATTTTTTATATTTTTATTTTGTGAATATCTCGGTAACCATTGAGAATAGACCGCCCTAAAATATGAAAATTAAAATACGTCCAATACGATTTTTTTCATTTTTTATAGAGATCAACCACCCTTTTTAGTTTTTCAAACGAACTGTGAAACACTGAAACACCTTCTATAATAGAAGATTGGAATAGAATAGGTATCATGTGAAAGTTTCGTGTTTAGTTAGGTATGTTATTCTTTTAGTATACAGTTTTTATTGCATACATACCTACATTTTTTATATGAATTTTGAAAGATTTATATTTATTGACATCCAATTTATTTTTTCATAAAATACATAGCGGTTTTTTAAAAATTATTCAGTTCATCGATCCCATTTTAAATGCATTCAAAAGAACAAAAAAAAAGGGGGTTATTGAACCGGTTCTAATACAATTTTTTTGAAAAATCAGAATTTTAATATAGGTATATATGTAGATATATATGTACATATGTATACATACATACATATATAAATAGCGTAGTCAATCTTAAAAATTTAATCAGTAAGCATAACAAAATTAAAGATAAACAATTTTTTTCGAAGAAAAAAAAAATTAATTTAGTATTTAATATTATAATTTTATTAATTTTCAATAATTATAATGCGTAATAATTCAATTTTAAATTTAATTATGATATTTATGACGATCAATATCATTATAATTCAAGGATATTCAGAACGAAAAGCAAGAATAATATCACCGCTTCAATTAATTACAGGTCTTGCAGGACTTGCTGATGGTGGATTAAATGATGGGGCTGTATATGACGTTGGTAGTAGTTTAGGAGCCGCTATTGCAGATACTGTTCTTGGTGGCAATGTTATAAATGACGGAGCTGTTGGAGGATTCAGTAATGGAATTGTCGGTGTATATGGTGATAACGGTTATAGCAGCTATAATGATTATTATGGCGATTCAGTTTTACATCGCATTAATAGAAATCGTGGTTTGCTTCAAAGAATAATTCGCTTTAAGTTGGGTTTAATTGGATAATTTATTTATGAAAACTATATTGATGATTAAAATGAATAGAAAATACAAAAGAATTTTTTTTAATTTCATACACATATTTATAATTAAATTCAAATTGAAACCTTGAAGTTCACATTAATTTATTAAATATAATACAAAAGAATATACATACATATGTAATACATATGTAGGTACATATGTACATAGTTGTCCTTGATTGTCACATAACAAAAATAATTTTGTATTCAATTTTCAATTTTTAATTATTTTTTTCAGGAAATGTCACATTCTTGTTAATCGAAATCATTTTTGTTCGAAAGTTCACTATCATCTTAATTATACTTCATTCAAAATAATACACAAACTAAATTACCACTTATACGTAATTACCATTTATTGTTTTAATGAAATTTATTTATATAGAAAAAATATTAAATTTTTATTTATAAAGGTATACATATTACTGCATATACATACATATACAACGCAGCAACGTCCACATATCGAAAATAATTTAATAAATTACAAATTTAAATTATTTTAATTGTTTTCATAAAATTAACAATTTTTATAATTAATATATATTATAACTTAAAACACAGAATTAAAAAATATGTTTTCATTTTTCAGACAAATAAAATCGAAACATCTTGTTTGAAGTAATGAACTAAATTTTAACATTATATGAATTCGTATGTACTATTTATAACATTTCAACGATAAATGATATAATTTTAATTTTGCTTTCTATTCATACCTCAATAAAAATATATATTTTATTTTTCGAAACTTTCCATAGAAATTAGAAATGTATGAATTTATGTACGAGTATGTTATACAAAAAAATCAATGAAAAGTGAAATTTAAATGTGATAAAAAAAACTGTATCTACTCTCTATCTACTGTTTTACGTAAAGCAAAAATTTATAAAATAAATAAATAAATCTAAAATATGAATATTTTCAAATATGTATTTATATAACAAAATTAGGACTACTTATATGGAAGTAACAGGAAAAAAAACAATTTTTGTAATTATGAGTTTCACATAACACTGATGTATCTAATAATACCTCTTTTGCAAAATTACTAAAAACTTTTGAGACACAACCCAATTAAATCATCGAATATACATACATGCACGCAAAAGTATGCAAAATTTCAAAAAGATTAATTTTAAAATTAACGTTAAAAATGAAAAAAATTGATCCAAAAAATCCAAAAGATTCCATTAGGTTTAATTGGACTTATTACTAAAAAATACAAATTTCAAAAAGGCAGCATTAAAGTTTTAGCTTTAATCTTTCAATCTATACGATCAGGAAAAAGCATGCGTATCTACTAATTGTCTACTAATACCCTGGAATTTATTTGATCTTATTTTCGATTTTTTTTCACAGTTTAAATGTAAATGTTTTTATGAAAGAATTGAATCCGTATTTATAAGCACGAAGATTGGCGTATATTCATCGATTCTTCTAAAACCAGCTTAAAAGCCGTTCTACTACATAAGAAAAATAACGAGCCATCAGGTTCGGTTGCTTACACTGTTGATAAAGTAACTGGACTATTACTTGGCCTACAAGCCTCCCTCACAAAATATTGTTATTTTCTCGGCCTATAGGATAGTAGGGACACAGAAAACTATTATGTTGTAAAGACGTCAGAAGAACAGCTCATCCCAGGTGGAAATAATGTAAAACATAGATCCTCATAAACGTAATTTTATCGCCCTTACACATAAAAATGGAACTAGTAAAAAAAATTTTTAAGGCTCTAGATAAAACAATTTTCCTCACTCACACTTGGACTATTTTTCAAAAACTTTAGGATCTGTATCAAATGAGCAAGGAGAAAGGTTTCACCAAGATATTAAAATAATAGAACAGCGCTATATAAGGTAGTCGATGGCTGATTACTATTGATTTCTTAATCTTCAAGATTAATATCGGCATAAACGGAAAAACTTAAATATGCGTAATTAGATGTATTATTTATGTAGATATTATATCCAACCAAAAACATAAATGTGAAAAGGAGGCCAAGTTCTTACTCCTTAACTGTTGGGCCAGAAAAAGTAATGAAATTTGCATTAATGCCAAGTTCAAAGAACTTTTTCACATACAAAATTTCAATACAGAACGTATTCATAATTATGAATTTGAAAGGTTTTAATTTATAATTTTAAAAGTAATATAATATTAATAATTCAAGTTAAATAAAAATCTGTCAAGTTCATAATTATTAATACGTTCTGTATTGAAATTTTGTATGTGAAAAAGTTCTTCGAACTTGGCATTAATGCAGATTTCATTACTTTTTCTGGCCCAACAGTTAACGAATAAGAACTTGGGCTGCTTTTCACATTTATGTTTTTGTTTGGATTTTACCTATTTTTGTTGAACTAAAATTAACTAATAAATGACAATAAGGTAATTGAAAAGGACATACAAAGAAGTGCAAAAGCACACATACAATATTGCAATAAGTAAGAAAGTTTAAAAATAATGTGAATTTCCATACATTCCAGCCTTAAATTATATAAAATTTTCAGGTGGTAAGTATTTTTCACTAAGCACTGCTATTTTTTAGAACATTAGTATCGAACAGTACCTATATATAATGTGTCTATATAAAATTAATTATAAAATATGACATTTTTTTATTTTATTAAAGCAATGCTATGGAAGCTAAATTTAGAGTTATAAATGATAGAAAAATAATATAAAATACTCAATTACTGTAACAATTATAGAAATATTTATTTGTCCAGCACACATTCGACAGATTTCGCAATTTTTCTTTGACCTGCTCGTTAAACACTATCTACGTGTAAAGTTTCATGGTTCTAGGCTTATCAGAAGTACCCTAGAGGTTTTGATTTACGGTCAGTGAGTGAGTGCCAAAATTAGCTTTTTCTGGGGTCAATATCTCACTTCGCATTGAACCTATATACATGAAATTTGATACAGCCGGCGGGACGAAGCACACTATCACGTGGATCAAATTTTGTCGGTTTAGCTTCAATAGACACTGAGCTGTGAGAGGTCAAAAATGGCTCGAAACAGTTCGTGTTAATAGTGTACGGTGTGGATACGACCTATATATTGAACTTGGCCGCGCATTACCGTGCGCTTAGATACAATAAAATATATACATAATTTTTATTTAAATTACTTAATAAAATAAGCATAATATGAGTTTTCTACTTGTGAAAAAATTAAAGAATTTAGAAAAAATAGTAATCTTTTGTCTTCTGTCTCGCAAAATAGCACTTTCCTTCCACATAAATTACGATATGGCAATAAAAAAAAACTAGAGGCAACTTCAGAAAACTAACATAATAACAGATTCGTCAATTTGCCGGACTTTGTAATTATTATTAACATCAATATTATATAATTTTTTTTTTCAAAAACATAAATACTCGTACATATACATACATACTATATACCATATATTTTATTTTATTAATCTATGATAGTTTTTCAAAAATACAAATTTATAATAAATATTTATTTAAATATTAAACATTTTTTTAGCCTGCAAATGCTGATGCGGTTGCTGTTGCTGACGCTGAAGCAAAACCACCACCATAAGGAGGATAGCGTATACCACCAATTGGGCTTCCATAGAATCCTCCAAAGGTAGGACCTCCAAAAGGAGGACCTCCAAAGGTAGGACCTCCAAAAGGAGGACCTCCAAAAGGAGGACCTCCAAAGGGAGGACGATAAAAGCCGCCACCAAAGCTAGGATATATTATTGGAGTTCCAAATCCATGATGATGTCCAGGACGTGCTAAACTAGATGCAAAAATTATTGTGAAGATGAAAGCAATTAAAAATGTGGTACGCATTTTCTTATAAAAAAAAAATGTTTCTTGTGTTATTAAAGATGTGTAGTTTGATAGTTGACAAATATTATGATTTTGATTAAGAACAGTTTGTGGTATTTATCTTAAAATTTTTTTAAAATTTCGATAATAACAGCCAGCATTTTAGAGGGCATTGACATTTTATGCTTAAGATTTATTAACTGATTGTAAAGTTTTTATCCAAAACGAAGCGGAATTTCACATAGATCAAGAATGTTAGAATGAATTAAAACAAAAATAAAAGTAAAAAAATAACTTGATAAAGTTATTGAACTTTTAGCTGTTATATACATATATATTACAATGATTTACTTTGAATACATTTAAAAACATCATTAAAGATAGTAAAATAGTTTCAAAGAAAAAAATCAAACTATATATCACCACTGTTCGAGAGCTATCAGGTAAATTCCATATTTTGATTTTAATAGAGTCATACAAATTTAGGTTTAATTTTGCAAAATTTTCAAACTGAATGATTTTGTTACATAAATACACATTGCAATTTCAAATACTTTTATTGTAACTTGGTTTTTGTTTTTTGTACATGTGCTTTATAACTTAGCCATAATAGCCACCACCACTACCACCACCAAAACTGGATGAACTGGCAGATGCTGATGCTTGACTATATGATCCACCGTAACCACCGCCGCCACCACCGCCACCACCTGGATAATATCCGCCACCACCAGGATAATATCCACCACCGCCACCACCTGGATAATATCCGCCACCTCCTCCACAAATTGAACAACCACCACCGCCACCATGATGTTTATGATGATGAGCTTTACGTGCTACCCTTGGTGATTCATTTTGATGTAAATTTGGTTCATTTTCAACAAGAGCAGCTAGAAGCCCTTTTTGATGTTGATATGGTGTATCATTTATAGTAGATTCAACATTAACACTTGTTTCACTATCACCAATTGGATTACAATTATTGCCAATAATAGCAAGACTTATGCAAATTAAGGCAGATACTATATATTTACTCATTTTGCACTAACTAATTTATTATTTTCGACTGTCTAGAATTTACAAAACTTTTGTTCTTTTATAGATAAATTTTGCGTACTGAAATAATTTCGTAAAATAACCGGACTTATTATAATTACGTTTGTAGCAATTATTTTTGGAAATTCAAAACATCTAAATAAAAACAAACTTATATTTTTTATTTCTTCTTGATGATAAGTCACATTTACATCACCATTATTATGTTATTATATTTTCTGTTGTTGTAAGTATAGTAAGAATTTTTCATATGTATGTATGAAATTTATTTTCCAATTCAAGAAAATTCATTGACGATGTACGTTTTTTTAACATTATTAACAGATTTAGGGTAAACATGGCACAATTCGTCAAATTTTAAAACCAGTTTATATTATTTTCAATTGCGAAATTCCATTTTATTTAGAAATTTCACAGAGGGAATGTTTTTAATTACAAGTAAAACCAAAAAAGTTGAGGTATTTTCGGGCATGTCTTACATATTATAGTGACCTTCTTGTGTATATATGTATACATATACGAAAGAAGAAATCCTACTTTCTTAGAATAATTAGTATAATACGATTCCTCAACTTTTTTGATTCAAGGTATACCTTTTAATAATCAAGTACATTTTTTATTTTTAGATTAATCATCGTTTCTTGATGCCATGTTTACCCCCGTGTTTTTTTTTTTTTTTGCCTAAGGCGTATAACATGTGCCATATATGTATAACAATCATACATTTGAAAAGAAAAAAAAATTTGTTTACCTTTTTTTTTTTTTAATTTTTTGTTTTGTTTTCAGAAGTATTTTAATATTTATAAATCTGTTTGGATACGTCAGCAAAACAAAAAAAAAACAATTTGTGGACCAATTTGTTCATAGTTTTTTAAAATAATATTTTAATGAGAAAGTAAAAAATAAAATGATTCTTCTATTCTCTATCCAACAAATTTCTTCACTGCAGGTCTTATGGAAAAGTTCATTTTAATCCAGTGTCATTACACTTAATACTTTTAATAGTAATATACTAAGCTACTCATACCATACCCCAATCTTTTATATGTGCAATGAGACGCTGGATAAAAGTGCCGGTGATGAAAATCAGAAACACATTTATGTAATTACTCAAAGAAGAAACAAGACAAAATATGTCCATAAGACCTGCAGTGAAGAAATTTGTTGGATAGAGTATAGTTAATGTTTAACCATGTTTAACTCTCAGCATTGATATTATTGCTAAACGGTACACAAATAAGGATTGCTACGTATTACATTTACCAAAATAAAAATTATAATTCCTTTTTAGGACCACTTTCATTTTGTCAATTACATAATTAATTTGAATTATTTTTTTTTATAATGAATATTGGGAGCAACTGTACAATTATATTGTTATAAAAAAAATGTATATATGTATAACAAACTGTAAAACAAAATTAAAAAAGGACAGATTACTTCAATTCTTAAAATTATTTCGCGTTTTTAATCAATTTTTGTAAGTTTTTTTAAAATAAGAATGCACTCATAAGAACTTTTTTTTTAACGAAAACAAAAAAAATTATTCTAGAATTATGTACCTATTTGTTTGTCATATAAAATCTGGTCATCTTTTTTAAAAAACGTTGAACCTGTCATTGAGGGTGTTAAAAATTTTCTAAAGAAATTATTATTTTAATTTTTTAATAAAATAATATGTGGTGATTGCTGGTAAAATTTACTTTACTTTTTAACATCCTATTTTCTATAATATATTATATGTACATGTACGTACATATGTAGTAGATATGTTGTGCGGCTTAAGGTATTACAAAATTGAACCACAGCGTTTTGCACCAAAAGTGATTTAATTTGTAACACTTTAAACCAAACACCCTGCATATTCATTTGATCACTTTTTTTAATCAAACATTTTTTTTTTCATATTTCGTAAAAATAAACACATCATATGATTTACACTAAAACATCATCTCATAAACGAGCATCATTTAATCAAAACAAGATTTAAATATTTTTTTTTTTATAAAACTGGATTGTCCACTTATAAATATTATGAAAATTATGTACATAGGCACTATGTATGTAAAAAAAAGGAACATAAAAAAAACAATATAAAAAAATTATAGAAAACAAAAAAAATCCCCGACGTATACTTTTTTTTTTTGTAAAATTAGACGATGACCAAATAAAAACAATAAAATTCAGTTGAAACATTTAATCTTTTATTTTTATCAAATCTAAATTTACTAATTTACAAATATTTTTTGCATATTTAATATTTTTTTTTTCGACTAGTATATTTAAAAACTTCCTATTTTTGATTGAATAAATTTTAGCCAATATGTTTTTTTTACAATGTAATGAATAAAAAATTATAGTCATGATTCAAGAACATAGTACTTGTATCATAGTATCGCCCTTTTCACAGGGTCGTTTTAAGATTGTCGTAGGCCGTAGGCACTTTGGATTAAGAAGAGCAAAAAAAAAACTAAAAGTCAATTTGTTGACTATGCGCGGGGCATAGAGTTGTCTAACGAATTTTCTAAATTGAAGTAGGTATCTATATTCATTTTTAAACTTTCGTAGGCCCTTGTAGTATCGTAGGCTCTAGGCACAGTGCCTATTGTGCCTATAGCATAAGACGGGCCTGCCTTTTATACCTATAGACTTAGTAGATGAATCTTGGTAATTTAAACAATCTCATTAGAAATTCATGTTGGTATCAGAATAATATACATACATGTTTTATTAATAAATTTAAAAACAGTTTATGAATCTAACAAAAATTTTAAAATCAGAAAAAAAGATTTTTTTATTTTTTTATTTATTTCTAAAATGTACGGCCGTTGGATTTCTTTTTATGGGGTTACGTTAAGTTGTTGGTTTATGCCAACAAGCCAACAACGTTACAGGAGCTCAGGGTCAATATCGGACGCGAAATTTCCACCGTTCTGGCCGATATGTGTGAAATAGTGGTGAAAATTGACTCCAAAGAATCGGTCGCTGCAAACGTGCTCGCGGTGGTTATATGAACGAGATCGAATTCCATAGTAAAATGTATAACATGTGTACTACACCTGGAATAAATTTCAGGCCAATATCTCAATTATTCCGTGTTTTATTTGAATACGAAATTGTTATGTCCTTATTGGAAAACCCTCTACTAGAGGTCAAAACAGTTCAAATGCCAAATTAACATATGGAATGAAATAACAAATTGTTAAAAATCAGTTATGTTATTATTATTAAACACTCTCTCTTGATAATTCATTTGATATTCAAAGAGTATAAGTATAAAAACTAAAAATTTTATAAAACTAGAAAGCAATACAAGTCAATGAAATGAAAGCAAGATTACTTGCATTTATGAAGTCTTTTCATCATTTTTCATATGTTGACAGGAAATTAGTTCTTCTTTTATTTAAAATTCTATATATTGGTTAACCTGCACCTATACAAGAAAATTCTACATAGAATATATACCATACATTTTATATGGAAATATATAAATTTTTTTTCAAAGAGCTGAGCTGTATCTCAGCATCCCACGGACTAAAAACCGTAATTTCTTAACACTGATATTTGTCGAAGTGTCCTTTTCAAAATTGTCTTATACGGTTATCCTGTAACTATCATAATTTTCGAGGAAAAGGACATAATAGGTAAAAAAACATGAAAAGACACAAGTTTGGCCGTGAGTATACAAATGTATACCATAGATTTTATATGGAAATTTTAAAAAATTGTTTTCAAAAAAAGATATCTCAGCATTCCGTGGACCAAAAACCGTAATTCATTGTTGAAGCATCTTCTTTAAAATTGTTATGTCAAGTTTTCTTATCTTTCTTTTACTTTTTGAGATAAAGTGCAAAATATGGTAAAAAACGTTAACTTTTCATACATTTTCAAATTCAACATAATTAAGACCCAAATTTGACTTTGAAGGTCTGTATCTCAGCATTCTGTAAACCAAAAGCTATTATTTATATGGTGAAATAACGGTTTTTGTAATTTATGTCAATTTTGTTAAAGGATTTACAATGGTATATTTTTCGGCTATAAAATAAATAAATTTGACAATAAGGAATATAACAAGTTAAAGAGAACATTTCAAAGT
This sequence comes from Bombylius major, assembly GCA_932526495.1. NCBI lineage: Eukaryota > Metazoa > Arthropoda > Insecta > Diptera > Bombyliidae > Bombylius > Bombylius major. The sequence continues at coordinate 28,071,076 of OW052045.1, read as the reverse complement.
TTCCATTTCAAAACCTCAAGCCATTCCAGAAGTTGAGCCGGAGATTAGATTTTATCAAAAAAAAGTTTTGAATATAGGATATTTTTTATGATTTTGACACGACACAATAATATATTTTCACATACTTAATAGCCTGTACGCAAATAGAAAGCGGAGTTGAGTTAAAAAAATTAATTTTCGCAAAAATATTCCGCAACTGATATACAAAATACAAATTTTTGTGTAAAATAATAAGATAATATTTTTAAAATATAGTACATATCTGTGAAGCTCTGTAAATATTTTTTGTATTTAAATTTTCGTTGAGGAAAAAATACTAATGGGGAATTCTTTTATGTTCCTAATATGCCATCTAGTGAAAGCAAACCACTGTTACGATAAAACAGAAAACTTCAAATATATCCAATCAGAATCGTCATTTTAGTAGCGTAACGGGTGTGACGCTGACGATTTCGAATTTCACGGATTTCCGTATATTATTTTATTGAATATCCTAAAATTTTCATATAAACAATTCCAAAAATTATTTTTAATTATACTGTAGACACTGAAATAATCTTTTGGAAAAATTTGACGAGGAACAATGCAATATCGCAATACTTTTTTCATAATTAAAAAAAAAGAAATGTAAAGGGTGTGACATTTTTTGTAACGGTCGTGACAGCAAAACGAGTTTCTACTGATAAGTAGCAAACAATTTTTTTAAAATACTGTTCTCCATAGTGATATCGTAAATAGTTTAAAACTATGTAGATACACCAAAAATTCATATATATATATAGGCTGGCCCACATAAGATTGAACGATGTAAAACACAAATAACTTTTGCAATAATTATTATTTTTTAATTTTTTCTGAAAATATAATTCTTAGAAATTTTTTACACCTAAATATGAAATATTATATCCCTCAAATGCCCTCCATTCTCTTGTTGCACCATATTGGCTTTTTCAACAACATTTTCCAATACTAAAAGTAAAGAAAATTTCTTATTTCTGCTTGAATGTTGCTGGATTGTCTGAGGATTGTTCACATAAACCAGTCCCTTCAAATAGCCCCACAAAAAGAAGTCAGGAGCTGTCAAATCTGGCGAACGTGGAGGCCCAAAAAAATCTGAATTTCTTGAAATTAGTTGATCACCAAAAAGTTGACGAAGAAGCTCCAATATGGCTGTTTCTGTATATGCAGTATGGCTCTATCTTGCTGGAACCACCTTTTAGGATTAGTCTCTACAGCTTGACGTGAAAAGTTGTCAATCATAGTCCTATACACTGCCCTGGAGATGATTTCTGGCTTCCTGATTTTCTCCTCCTCCTCCTGTCAGCCATAACACCGCACCAAACAGTGCATCTAGAAGGATGCGATTGACGCTTACGTAATGCTCTAGGATTTTCGGTGCCCCCGAATCAGCAATTTTGATTATTTACATAACCATTTAAATGAAAATAAGCTTCATCGCTCATTATAAGATTGCTGACGGTATTTTCGTTGATTTAAAATAATCGATTTTTCAGAAGAATAAAAAAATTCAATAATTTTCACACGTTGTTGTACACTGTACGTAGCCATCTTAAATCTCCAAAAACTGCTTATAACATGCAAAAAAAAAACAACAAAAAATTAAAAATACAAAAGTTATGAATTTTTTAAATAATTCAGTCTTATTTGGGCCACCTTGTACCTATCCAAATCAGCTTCATTCATATGAGTTTTAAGGTAAAATGTGGTCAATTTGCGTGGAATTCCCCTAACGCGAAAATCAAAACCAACAATAATAAAAAAAATAAATTGTATTTTGAAAGCATTCTAAATGTTCGCACAACAAATTTCCCCACATCATAATAATGAATTACTCGTAACATAATTCTACATCCAGGTATTATCTAATTATTATTATTATTATTTATTTTTATGTTTTTTTTACTGACCTAAAATACAAAAATGTTGACAATAAAACAATGAAAAAGTTGCAAATAATACAAAAATAAGAAATTCTCACACATTCTAAATTTAATAATTCTAATTATTGCATGGATATAAAGTTTAAAGAAAAAAAGTAAATAAACATACATACATATGTATGTACATGAACATAATGTATAATACCTATTAAAATAAATAAGTAATTAAAAAATTGATTTCATATACATACCTCATTAAAAAAACGTACATTTATAATGCATATCATATATGAAACTTAACCATCCAGTTTGATTATTTCACTTGAAGATAATTTTTTTGTTAATCCTAACGGAACAAAAAATCAATAAATAAATATATACCTACATATATATGTATATAATTTAGTAAAAAACAAATTAAAAAAGGAAATTTTATATTTATTTAAAATAAAACATATCTTATAGAAAATATTCTTTTCCAAATGGTATATAAAGTGAATCGATTCAATAAATTTCAAATAGTTGCATTTATTTGTTTGACAAAAAACTTCAATAAAAACTGTCTCTTTGAAATAATAAAAATCAAAACGATATAAATGAATATAAAAATTTATTTCATGGTGGTCGTTTTATGCATTTCATATGCACACACATATCCAACAGATATTAAACAAAGTGGTGTTCAAAAAGATGTTGGTAAGAAGCCATTATTATCAATTAATAGACCTCAATTTAGTGGATTAGGAGTTGATAATCAAGGACATGAGAATACATCATCAAGAATAACTCGTCAATTATTTCCGGGTGGTGGTGGATTTTTCCCAGGTGGTGGTAATTTCCTAGGTGGTGGTTTTCCTCGTGGCGGTGGCGGATTCTTTCCAGGTAGTGGATATTTTCCTGGTGGTGGCTTTTTCCAAAATGGTGGTTTTGGAAGACGTGGTTATTAAGTTTAAGAAGAAAAAGACAAATATTCAAGTATAAAATAAAAATGAAAATTTATTTGAATTTTGAAAATAAAGAGGTTTTTATTCTTTATTTTTAACTTGTTTGTATCAATATCACATTGCGTAGATATTTACTTATTTTCTCATTACTGCAATAAAAACAGTAAAAATCAATTATGGATTTTGCAGTCCTTTGCTTTCACAGTTTTTTGTTCAGCGTAGCATACTAATTTACTGACCTTTATTTTTTTAAAAAAACCGTTTCATTATTTTTATTTTTTTTGATATTTTTTATTTTTTAAAATTAGCTTTATTTTAAAGCTTTTTCAATAATTTTTTTTTTCAATGAAATAGTTTTTGTATAATTTTTAATTTCTTTCAATACAATTTCCTCTATTATTTTTTTTTTTCACTAACAAAAAAAACATGTTTTTTTTTTTCTATTATCTTATCTTCTAGAGTTAAGTTAAATTTAAATTAATATCCTTTATTATGTAAATGCATACTTTTTTTTATTGATTAATTAAATATCATAAATCGATGATAGTAATTCAATTGACCGATATAATTAACACAATTTACTGTTTCATTTGTAGCTTATTAAAATATCAATAGATAATTTCAATCATCAATAAATAATTGATATCACATTATACATAAATCGGACGTAAAACACTTATAACAAACTTAAACATACCAATATCACGTACATATGTATGTACCTAATTATATAGGGCGAAAAAATCATGTTCATAAATTACTTTCCAGTGGAATGGTATTAGGTTCATTAATTCAAACTTGTATTGCAGTAGGCTGAAATTACGACAGGCGATTGCGATGATTATTTTCAATAAAAATAACATAGGGTTTTCAATAAAAATTCCGACATTAGATCGATTTTAAATTTAAAATAAGATTTAAATTAATTAAAAATTAATTAAATTTTATAAACATTGTGACGTCATATTTGGAAATAAAGAATCATGTTAACAATTAATGCTTGCATGCACAGTTGACTCTGATTATAATTCCAGCGCATTGGAGTCGTTAAAGTATGTTGATGACGTATTCGTGAAATCACCCGTAGTAACATTTTTCGCAATATTGATGTAAAAACCTAAAAGACACAAAATAATAACTTTATTAATGAATTATGCATGCATACATATTAAAATTATGATGAAAGGAAATTACCCATAACATCAGGTTCAGCACACCACCCTGGTTAAGCTGTTATGATACGGTATTAATACTATTGGAAATTTTAAGTACTTAAAGAAAGAGACAACAGATTTGAGTAACAGAGACACACTATCAAAATCAGCTGACATTTTCTTAAAGTTGTGTTGCCTGTATCTCTGTTTAAAGTAAATGGCAATTAAATAATTTAGTAAATGAATATTCGTGATTATTATTTCTTTTCTATTCATTTTTTTGCACTCACTGAAAAAAATTAGAAATAAATAATTAGACACGTCACACTCGTTTAAACATAATATTAAACTATGAAAAATGTCTAAACACGATGGCAACACAAAAATAATATTAATGTTCAAATTTCATGATTAATTTCACGACTAATGGAAGGATATTGGAATTTGGAGAATTGGGAGAGTTATTTTTTGACATTTTCAGTATTAATACTGAAATAAGTGTTAGTCATATCTCTCTTTCTTTCTAGCTGATTTTTCCGTAAAGCATACTTGTTATCTCTTTTTAATAACGAAATTAATCATGAAATTAATACCGTATCATAACAGCATTACTATTTTTCTGAAAAGAATAGGAAAAGTATGTAATAAAAGTTATCTTTTAGTAAATAACTAAATAAATAAATTTAAATTTGTTGCCAAAATGCTATTAAAATAAAAATAACTTCCAATCGAACACTGAATTTTAATAAATCAGTGCCAAAACCAGAAGCCCCTGTTAAAATATAGCTGAATCCTGAAAATTTTTGTTAATAAAGAAAAGAAAGAGTACAACAAAAGGAAACAAACACTTAGAATAAAAAATAAAGAAAGCAATCATTACACAAACAAAACAACAAAAACATCAAAAACCAATAAATTCGAGAATTTTCTGCAAAGAAAAGAAATTGAAGATTTTCCAGTGAGAAAAAAATAATTCTCTTTACCTCACTGGATGACTGGAAACTGGAAATCTTAAAATCCAGTTTCACCATTTTTGTTTTTTTAATTTTTCGTTTCATATATGTATACGTAAAAAGCAGTTTTATTTTTTCCCAAATCAATTTTTCTTTTTAAAATTTTTTTCCATTACAACACAAGTTGTTAACATTTTTTTACAGATTTTAAATTTCATTTTTAATATAAATTTCATTCACATATCTTTCCATTTTTCTTTTTTGTTATTAACATTTTTTTTCTTCCCTTTTTACTTCAATTTTTTTATATACATATACTCGCGATCTTTCTCGTTTTTATTTCTCTCTAATTAATTGAATGAATTTTTTTTTAAATCCACGATTGATTCTTAAAAACGAAGAAAAAATATTTTTTTCTTTTTTCTACGCGTGTTTAAATTCTGATAGAACCATCCATGCATTATGCTGTTATGATACTTACTTTTTTTCCATCTTAATTTTCAAATCTTAACTTCACGAATTTAAGCAATGGGTGAATGAGACAGCTGCTTTGCAGTGAGATAAGTGTATTTTTTTTCGTGCTACTGCTTTTGTTGATAGCTACTAAATATACATGGTAAAATACAATAGATTGGAAAATTTATAGATTGAACTCTAATTTGAGTATATGGTTATATTAGATCGAGAGATTGAACTCTGCTTGTAATATAACATAAGATAACAAATTTGCTTTTATATTATTTTTAATACTATTAATGTTTCTTATAGCCGGTTTCCACAGTGAGGCTTAAGCGAAGCTTAAGTCTGAAACTGAGTTTATTCACTTTTTTCAGTTCCACAGTGGAAGTTAAACAGAGTTTAACTTGAAATATAGTAGTCTTTATCTGAGGCTTAAGCTATCTACAAAAGCTTAGCTAAGCTTTGGCTTAAGTTTCCACTGTGAAACTGGCTATTAGTGTTCTCAGATATTTTGCTTTGTAATAATTAAATCAATCAATTCATTATAAAATATTTCAACTTGATTCAGCCAAAAAATCATCCACTCGATATGTGCGTGTACTGTGTATACAACTATGAGATTCAGTTTTGTTTGAGTTTGGATTAAGTCTTGCATGTATACATATCTGCTAGTGTCATTTTTTAAATTTGAAAGTTTGAAACAAGAAAGGCTTGTTAAATTATAAAAATCATATCGTGAAATAGTGAAAAATGTCGGGAAAAGAAAACAAAAATATCAAAAAAGGTTTTGAGTGGCGAGAAGAACATGTAGAATATTTTATTGAATGTGTGAAAAATAAAAATATTTTGTGGGATCCATGCCATATTCAATATAAAAATAAAGGAGTAAAACAGGTCACTTGGTTGGCGATAATTAAAAATTTTAATGAGCATTTTAATGAAAATTTACCATACGGTAAGTTTAAAACTATATATGTAGTTACTCTTATGTCATTATTTTTGAATTATTTTTTTTACTGTATTTACTGTATTTTGTTTTATTTCAGCTGAAGGATTGAAAAAATGGAATAATATGAAAGCATACTTCTCAAATCAGAAGCAAAAAACGGAAGCAGCAAAAAAAAGCGGTGCTGGAACTGAGGGATCTAAACCTATTGAAGAATACGGATGGAAATATTACAAAAGTTTAATATTTCTGTATTCGAATTCAGAACCACTGCCCTCAGTCAATAATTTTAAAAAATTAACTAATATTTGTTTGTCATAATAACAGTGTTTCCACGGTTACTAAATTAAATTTCGTTTAGTAATTAACCTGACTTAAATTTTATCAGTGTTGCCTTTCCGTTAATTTCTTTTCATTTTACCACTGACTAAAGTAGCAAGATCTCTTACCTTATTTTTTATGTTATACTGGTCAAATTCATATAGCTGACACTGCCATATAATTTTTTTTACTATACATTGAATTTTTTCTGCCTTTGCTAATTTTTCTCTGTAACTTCTTTTTGTCTAACTTTTTCTTTCTCCTTAATAATTTATTGTAATTTTTGTTGTTTTTTTGTAGTTTTGCAAATTATTCTTTTTATATAGTAGAAATTAAAATAAATCCCCTTCGGACGTCCTCCTCTTATTTTTTCTTTGTTTTAGGAAAATCATATGGTTATGGAGATTTGGAATTGAGGAAGTTAGAAAATATTTTTCCGATTAGCGTGCATTAGATATCGGAGGTAAACCTTTTGAAATAGAAGCTCTTGAATGTACTTGAATACCATATGATCACCAAAATTTTTTGTCTATTATCAAATATACAATTTGTGAATGTGTTATCTAAAATAAACGTTACTTTCATGGAAAAAAAATTTTCTATATTTTCTTTTGTAAATTTATCAAAGAAGATAATATGAATTCGGGAAATGACAGAGAAATACCATTTTTAATTGTTTCTGTTTTTCCAAAATGAAATTCGTACAAACTTCACATTTTTATTTTGTAGGAACTTTCTTTTCCATATACCCAGAGAAATAAACAATCACAATATTTAAAAAAAAATGAATTTTCTATATCCCGAATCGCTTCATCTTTCACTTTCAACTTATTCAAAAACTTCAATTTTGGCGTCTGACTCTATATCGTCGAAAGTCTTTTTTAAAATTTCTTCTACTTCCTCTCTTTTTTTCTCTCATCAGCAGCGACATCGGTTAGGTCAGAAATAAATTCTGCTGAGTTTGAAAGTAAATTTTCTAAATAGGAAACCTTATACCCAGTTTGCAGAGATGATACATCATTTTGAAATGCCTTTTGCTTTATATATCTAAAAATTCTATAAGATGAAGGATTTGTCTCATAATTCTTTTTGTTTCTTCTTAATTTTTTGAGTTTGTAAAGTAAGTTTTACTGATTTTCAGATTATCCTCATATTAGATTTGCCATTTCCAAGTACTTGCGAGTACTAAAATGTGTCTTGGATAAATGGGTAAATCGAACGACACAAAAATTTTGATAGGTGTCAAAACCTAAAAATAATTTTTATTTTGTCATATATAGGTACATACAAAAAAGAAAAACACATCTAGTGCTCTTAGTTTTAAACTATAAAGCCCTCTGTTGTAAAAATTGTGCGTAACTTTAACACTCGGATAAATATGTTATTCAGATAAATTGAAACATGCTTTCAGATTACTATTTTTGTCATTATTAAAAATTTTTTCTAAAATAGTCCACGATATAGTTTTGTGGGGAATGAAACGAAAATTCACTACGGTATGGTGGATTAAGATGACGAGGAGTTTTGACGAAAGAGTCAGTTGAAGACGACAGCTCAAACCTTTAAGACGAATGACGAAGACGCGTGTTTTTAAGACGAAGATCTATATCTTTAATTTTATTTTATTAATCAATAGTTTTGTGTAATTTTAAATATAGTAATTCATATTTGGAAATAATAAAAGTGTATAGTTTAATAAATTCATTTTATTTACTATAGTTTTATCCCCAACTTTAAATCTGCCTTACGTAAATTATTTTCTTTTTATTAAATGGGGTACATTGAAAAGTAACATTACTTTTTTATCTATTATTTGTAATTATGTAGGTAAATGACTCATTCTTATTACAAATTAGTCTTTTGTAAGCACTTCGATTTGAAGTTCCCTGATCCCCTGTTATGACAATTACATTGAAACCTATGTTCGAAATTAGTTCAACAGCATTTTTGAGTATTTGGGCAATCTCATTCATAGTGACTTTTCCGATAAAATAAACAATGGACTGTTTCCAATTGCTATTCAAACCTCTTATTATAAGAAGTAAAACAGAGGATGCAATCTTTTCTTCTTGATGAAATTCTCTATTTTCATCTTACAAGACATTTCGACGAAAAGCAAAGTATGTACATTTTTTTTTGAAATCTGGCATTTTCTGACATTTTTTCTTCAAGAGATTAATTATATCAGCTGGAAATATGATATTGATTTTCCAACACAATATTGTTCTCGTGTGTGGAATTGCAAATTCCATATTTGTCATATGCCTGTAGCACGCTGGCGATTTGAAATATAATTTTTGCAAAATATTTCTTTCATTTTTTGTCCACTGTTTCTTATTTTTATGAAAAAATTGGGACAAAATGAAAGTTTTCACTTCTGGTTTCTTGTTACAAAGAAGCTTTTTAACACAATTTCTGGAGATTTTTTTTTGGATTTTCAAAATTTTTTTTTGTTGGTCGATCTATAATAAAGTTTTCTATGAGGTTTTCGAAATTCTCTGTCTTCTTCGAATTTTCTTGAAAAGTGAGGCTCTGCAAACTGTGATTGTGAGAATGTTTTTCTTTATGGAACTATTGGAATGTTTTAGTCCCATATGTAAGTTCTTTTATTTTCCATACGTTTTACAATTAAAGGAGATGAGAAAGGATCGAGCTCACAGGAATTAGAAATAACTGTTGTGACAAAATCTTCTGTTGTGTGGGAAAATTTATATTTAATAACTGGAAAAGGACGATTAACAGGAGCACCAGGTTTACATAAAGAATCTACGTTTAATTACGAACTATAAAAATGTTTTTCAAAAGGCAAATTAATTGAACTTGCTTATAAAACTCAAGAACTTCTACCTTCAATAATATCCTCTGTTCTTAAAAGAAGTCGAAACAAAATAAATTGAAATAAAAGGATAAAACTCAAACTTGGAAAGAAATTTGACGATTTCTTCGGAATCTTACAAAAAAACAGAAAAATTTAAAATCACTAAAAAATGAAAAAGTCTTTTCTATGTGATACATAGTACATAAGCTGTGATTTAATTTTAGTTTCAAGGTTAATTAAAAATCAAAACACTTCATATGGAATTTTTCTATAATTTGTCATTGTTGAAAAGGTTACACATTTAGGTTTATTTTAACAACAAATTAGATAATTGTTTTTTTTTTTATAAAACGAATCTGATACAGATGGGTCACTTCGTGTAATTTATTTTAATTCAGACAGCAATTTAAATATGTACTTACGACGTAAAAAATCAAAAAAAAAAATCATTTTTTATCAATTTTTTTTTTTATTTATTATTATACATATAATATACTTAGTAACAAAATAATTATGCTGATTTTAAAGACTTGTAAAAATATTGGTGTTCGCTATTCCCAATAAAATTGGAGTATCACCAGTACATAACAACAAGTTTTCATACTTTTCCTTTGAAATTTGAAGCTCAAATTCGTTTAATGGTGGCAAAGAAACTTCACTAATTCCACGTATGGACTGATAATTCCTTCTAAATGATTGTTTTAAAAGAATATTTGGCGAGGTTTGTTCTAATACATTTTCAATTCCACCATCATTTGCCTATTTACGTTTTCACCTGTATCGTTTTTTCTGATACTCAGTATCCTCAATTCTCTAGAAAACGATTTAAAATCGAAAACATCTAAATATATCAAAGACTTCACAGTATATGGTTAATTTTTTCTCGCAAGTCTAAAAACTAGGGGTAGCTGACTAGGTACCATAGTCCATAACGTCTCCAGCCTTTGAAATTGCTTTGCCCATGGTTTGCTTCAAAAAACCGAAGAGAGACTTCGGTGACATTTTTCGTATTATTTAAAAAGTAAATAATCATGGCAGGCATAATGAAGTTGTGATTCTCTCATCTGAAAAAAATGATACTTCTTTAACGCCTTTGACATCATACAATAACATAGTACTATAAACTGCTGTAGCTATCTCGGATAATCCTCTCTTGCCTTGACCTTCGTGCCATGTGTAAAAAGTCTTCTTTACTCGTTAGTTTTTAGTCTTAAAAACTCTACGGTCTACGATATATTGAGAGACTGGTATGTAATTCGACATTGTTTTCATGTTCTTTACGATGTCGTACATCTTGCGCAAAGTAAGGTCAGAATGTAAATGCTCCCTGGTAGAGTTTTCTCGACAGCCAATTTAATTTTAGCTTCTTTATCAGCCTGTTGAGCACTACGCTCTCGTCCACCCCGTTTCTCTTTTTCCACAAACTCTGTTGCTGTTTTCTTTTGCACTGCAGTTCTGACTGCTCTCTCATAATTCCTAGGGTTGGTTGGTTGACGTGGCAGTTCTTTGGATTATTTCCGAAGACCCAATTAGCACTAAACCGTGCCGTTTTGATACCATACACCGACACACCTCGCAGTACTTAGAAAAGTTTTTTCACAAACATTGACGATGAAGAAATACCAGTTGCTACACCAACGTTGTATCACATCGTTCTGAGAAGTCATCCTTCTTTTAACATCTTTTACTTGAGTGTGTTGGATAATAAACCTTCTTTGATTATGAAAATTAGCGAGGGCATAATATTCTTGAAAAATTGACTGTTTATGTTTAACAGTTAACAAGTGGCACATTTTTACAATTTTTCTCTCAGGTACAGGTTTTTTACTTTTTAAACTGACGTATTCTTTATCTAAATCTCTCAATTTTTTAGCTTCTTTTTGTTTGTTTATACGACACACTTTTGTTCAAGTAGACTCCTTAGGACCGTCTTCTACACCAAAAATTTCTGGTGAAATGTGTTTTGTATGTTCTTTTGGTTTGCCAACGAGATTTTCTAGTGTTTCTTCGATTTTGGTTTCGATTGTCAAAATTTAAGAATTCATCTTCAAAATTCACAGATATCAGAATCAGAAAAATCTTCCATCGTGGTATGTACTTCATTCTCATTCATTTTATAAGTCTTCAATCAAATACACCAAAAACGTTAATTTTTTTAACCACGTAATTAATGTTTAAAAAGGAATACAAACGATATGTTGTTTAGGCTTACTTACCTTGACTTTCCTGTAAAATTAGGTGTAGGTAATCACACTTAATTTAGTAAGAACTATAATATATTAATTAAATGATTAAAATAATCACACTTTTTAATCGTTTAAAATCTTTATTTTAATTATTAAATTTTAAAAGTTTCTGATTAAAATAAACACACTTTTATTTCTTTAAAAATTTCTACTTTAACTACTGTTTAACTCACTTAATAATATTGTACTAATACAGATTCGATAACTAAAACAATTTTTCAAACAATTAGAAGTAAGATGATCGAACTACTAATCATATTATATTGATAATAATCACTCAAACAAATTTCTTATTTTTATACTTTTTCAATTTTTAATTAAGGATAATACATTCTTATCTTTAACAGATACTATCAACCAAGCTACATTTCCTTGATTAATGTATTTCATACTTTAAATACTTTTTGCTTTTTATAACAAAATTTTTATTACATGATTACTAATATGTATGTATGTACTTGCATATTCGGACCTTGCAAAATTTTTTGAAGGTACCTTTTTCATTCAATTTTTAAAATGTATATATTAGACTGTCCCTTATTATGTACAGCAAACAAAATTTTTTTCTAAACCAACCTCTCACCCTCTAAATTTTTTGTACTTGACGATGTGAAAAAACCTCAAAATTTAAAAGCTCTAGAAAATCATTTACCCGTGCAGCAAAAGTGTTCGTATGTTAGCACGTTTTCGTCAAAAATCAGATTTCAAATTTGAATATCTCTGGACCTCGTGATCCAAAAATCTTGAAATTTCTGCAGGGTGTTCTTCTTGTCATTCCCTATAAGTGCTGCACAGAGCGCACTACAAGGCACCAAAGGAAAAAACTCCTTCCATCTATGTTGGCAATTTTTGTAGACCTTTAGTCCCTTTAAAAAGTATGTTTCCGTTGGAGGAGGAAGTTGAAATTTGGTGAGGATATTTCTTGAAGGGTTTACAACAAATTTTAAAAGAAAAAAATTGGATACTGGAGTAAAAATTAAAGGGTATGCACTTAATTGTCATTTTTCGAAAAATTAACGATTTTTCTCTTCTACTGCGACCCCTCTTATTTTTGGACATTTTCAAAGTTAAGTTTACGATTAATTTGAGGTGAAGTGCAAAAATTTTTTGTAAAAATGAAAATATGTAATATGTACATGAAAAATGAAAAAAAGGTTTAAAATAAAATAGAATAAGTAGTATGTAGAGGATATTAAGAATTTATATTTGGATCAAGGAAAAAAAATATAATTAATACAGGAAATTTTTCACATTTTAACAGTTTTTAGTTAAAATTTTCAAAATCAGAATAATAAGTAGCCGACATACAAATACCACTACTAGAAGCAGCAAAAATTATATTCAAATGAACGTTATAATAAATGTCATGTTATATAATGAAAATTGTTTGAAGGTAGTATTGATTGCAGGTATTTTAATGATAAAAGACAACAATTCTAAGAGCTTAATGTTTTCAAATGTTTAATTGAACCTTTTTCATACTATAATCCAGTTGGCGTAAATGACATCACCTACTTAAAAGAAAAACAAACAGAAGTATTTAACTTACGCCTGTTCGTGAGAAACAAAATCGAAATTTAACTCATTTTCGACAAAATTCGGGTTACGTCACTTCGTAGGAGGGGGACGATATATGTATGTAGGTACTATATAGCTACATTAATTTAGTTTTCAATGTTTTCATGGCTTTAAAATTATAGAATAGATAGAATATTTTCGCTTTTATTAAACTTTAACACCAAACACAGTCAAAATAATAAAATGAAAATATTTTTCACATAATTTCACACGTACAGTAAAAACACTACACACACAAAAATTTTAGTTCTCATGTCCAATCACTTGGGGACAAGGAGAAATCGCTAAAATGACAAAAGTTAATGCTGATTTGAAATGTAACTGTCAGTAACGGACAAGTGGTCTGTCTTATGATGTAATTCTATAGTCATTGATTTTACGTAGATTATTTTTTCGAATTTTTTTGATGTCATTCCATTTCCATTATATGTATAATTTATTTATTTAAACGCAAAACATCTTGAAATCGACTATTATTAAAAAAACAAAAAGAACATTAACAAGATCTAAACAAAACATACATACTTATTTTAAAAACAGTGATATGACTTCCGAATTCCAAACTACATTTTATATTAATTGAGGTTTTTCTTTACATTTTATATTTATTTGTGTTCAACCTACTTGTTTGTTTATTTTTTATGTTGTACAATTTTAAAATAATTAAGGGGTTTTTTTTTCATTTTAGACGAGACTTTGACTTTGAAAGTTCTAATTTGTACAAGTGTTTAAATCCAAAAGAAAATTAAAAAAAAAATGAAATCAATATTAAATTATGGTGAATATTTTATACCTTAAAGGGTTCAGTTTAGACATTTTTTAAATTGCATTTTTTTCTTAACTTTGTTATATGTACCTAGTTCATTATTCAAGAAACAATCAAAATAGAAATAACGAATTATGTATATTTTTATGATTTTTTTTATGAAAACGATAAAAATGAGAAATAATAAAAGTTTTTATTGAGAAAAATAAACTTTTTGATGTTTTTCTATTTTATTGTTTGTTTATACATCGGTAAATGTATTTCCTAATTTTTTTTGTTCTATAATAGCCTAAAAAATTATGTTTTCTCATCTCAATCAGCTTCAGATTAACAGATTTTTTTTTGAAAACTGACCAAAATAATCATAAATTTTCTTTCGAGTGTATAATAAAATTTTTCGAATTTATTTATTTATGAAAATAATGATTTTAATATGAAACCATGAAATAACTTATTTTGATTTTTCATCAATAAAAATATTTTTATTTCCATTTTCAATGAACAAAATTACATACATATGAAAGTATTTCGATAAAAGGGTAGGTTAGATGTACATTGTACATGCAGCATGCTTTAGTTCGTGTGAGGAATCTCTATAAAAGTCATATGACAAAAATCTATTCGAAAGATTTATTATCAAACTAAAAAGTCAAACGATATAGTGAAAACATTCAGCACTTTTTACGACATTGATATTTGAATTATTCAATTTTCTTTGTCCTATTGTTTGGTTTAGTGGCAACTCTGTTCTTCTTTTTGCCTTAAAAACAAAAACAAATAACACGGCATACACATAACAAGGCAATGTAAGTATCGTAGTGACCGTTAGCATTGTGACGTCATCCTGGTCGTTTAATATGAAACAAATGAATAAAATTAAAAAAAAAAAAATTAAAAAAAAAAATTTATATGCAAAGACGACCTGAGTGACGTCACAAAACAAATGAAAAAATTTCTTTACATTGCCTTGTAATGTGTATGCCGTGAACAAATAAGACACATTTACGAAGCTTTTGTTTTGTGTTTATCGAAAAGATCACGTTAACTGTGTAATAGCCTAACCAAAATAAAACATTACGAGACGAAACGGTAAGAGCGAAAGTACATTAATAAATGATTCAACCATAATAGACGGTAACTCACGTTCGTTGAATTTCGTTAAAATTGAAATGTCATCTTTTCGTACGTTAGCTGCCATAAGAATCGTATTATTTAATGGAAGACGCCGTTGGTTAATGTTGTATTTTGGGTGAATCAATTAATTTGTATAGTTTCGAACGATAAAGTAATTACAGTTTTTTTTTTAAATTAATCGGTTTTTTTTTATTCCTTATTTTTCTTTCCCTTCATTGATTTTTTATTGAATTTGGAATATTTTGGAGTATATATAAATCTATGATATTTTCCAAATTTTCTATAAGTTTTTTTTTATTTATTTTTCAAAAAAAAAATCACAATGTTTAACAAAATTGAAAATAGTATTTCACACAGTATAAACTGAAAATGTATACAAAAGCAAACGTTTTGTTACGTTTTCATTGTGGGCAAAATGTCAAAACTACAGCACTTTTGCTTACGTTCGTCCAGTTTCTAACGTCTCTTTATAGGCCCAACCACAATGCTACGTAACGTAACGTAAGATTACGAATTCTCCAAGTTCCTTTTATTTATAGAATTCATTTTCCCACTAATCCATTTTTCTTTTAAAGTTATTTTTGAAATATTAAATACAATTTAAAAAATTTATTTATAATTACAATAAAAACTTTTCACCAAAAACTTGTCAAGTACACATTACACAAGCAAGCTACGTAAGTGTCTTTTTCTATTGTGGTTCATTTACGGAAAAATGACAGCCGTAAGCTTACGTTCGTTCACTCTTACGTTACGTTACGTAGCATTATGGTTGGGCCTTATGTTCTATTTTGGTTAGGCCATAAGTCATACATATATCCAGAAAAATCTACTTTATAGCCTAACCAAAATAGAACATAAAGATACGTTAGAAACTGAACGAACGTAAGCAAAAGTGCTGTAACAAAGATAATTAATAAGAAGTAGATATTCCAGAACAGAAAAGCTGTTGAAAAATAAATTTTTAGTTCTAAATCTGTTCATAGAGCGGACAGACAAGAAGGAATCGCTTAGAACATTAGATTTAAAAATACGTTATTTATGACCGTTTTTGCAATAAAAAAAAAAATTTAACATACACAAAAATCCTCAAAACTGTAATTAGACAATTTTATATGGAAAATGAGTACGGAGTAAATGTGCATGACATCATCATACAATTTTTTTGTTGATGTTGTACTATATGAAAATTTATAATTAATATAAACAAAAACAACACACATATAAAATATAATTGTTGTTTTTATTTTTCATTTTTCAAGTACCCAACCAAATTTACAATTTTTTTAGGCTTAAGTGAACCTGTTGTCGGAAAGATTTTTACGCACTTACATTTGTCGTAAATCCATGAAAATTCGTTTCGTAGTAAATTTGGATGTCCTGAATTCGAATCTGAAGTCCTTTTTGCTGTATCTTTAATAGTTTTCGAGAAAAAGGACTTCAAAGTTGCTCACTTAAAAGCCCATTTTCAACCTCTTCCTGCAATTTTTTCCAAGAGGAAACGGTTTCTAAACCTTTATTATTATGTTTCTTATAGATTGTAATGCATCCTTTTATTAAATTTTAAGAAAAACATGCAGAAATCCTGTTTAGAAAATGTATCCTTTTGCCACTATTTCTCTGGTTGGTGTACTGATAATTGGTACTGCCATGAAAAATTCGTTAAATGAAAATTAAGTTATCAAAGACACAAACCTTGTTAAATAAAAGCGACATCTATGATTGAATACGAAAAACGCCAATTTAAATTTGAAAAGTAAGTTACAATTTTTTTCTTGAAATATTAATAAAAACTTGTCTTTAACGATAATTTTCTACGTGTTCAATATATTCAGCTAAGTGATTGTAAGATTTTGTTTGTAATGTATAAATATATTGGTTTTACAAGTTTTTAAAGCAAAAAATCAAAATTCAAAATTTTAAAAAATTGCTAAATTTTGCAAAGTAATATATGTATACTACCCAAGTGCATAAGAATTGATCCATCTGCAAATATTTTCACTTAAATATTTCGAAATGTATGATTACTATTAAAAATAAAAGTTCATTTTATTAGCTTTCATAAAAAAAATATAAACATTATATTCTACAAAAAAACAAAAAAATAACAATATTTTAAAATTTTCAAAATAATTGAAAATGCAGATGGATCAATTCTTTTGCACTTGGGTAGTATAATATGTATCTAATTCTAGAAATAATGAATAATTAACTTTTAGATTGCAATATGTATTTATAAAAAAATAAAAATGTATATATTCACTAGAAAATTGAAAGTACATATTATGTATTAATTTAAAAAATTATTTATCATGAAAATTCTCCCAAATGTTAATATTTGTTTTAAGGCATGCATATTAGTTTCTGAGTCTTTTTTTGAATTTTCAATCTCATTAGAAATCTACACTATCTTCTGCAAAAGATAAGAGAATTTTCTGCTCTTTGCAGCAAGGTATCACATATCCTTTCCTTGTACGTTTAACCGTTCAGAAGTTATAAAAACTCACGGTTAAAAATTAAGCGGTAAATTTTATAAAATATTTACACCTTGTACTTTATAACGTACTTTTTATTAAAAAATTTTATAAAATTTATAAAATTCAAAAGTATAGATCTTTTTGACACAGAAAAAGTTTAATTTTTACTCATTTTATATATAAAAACAAAGTTAATAAGATTTTTATATAGAATTTATAAGTTCATTTATCATTTTTATAAATCTGTACATATTTTTATAAACTTCAACTTATCAAATGTTCTATAAACAACTGAAAATCTATTTTATAAATTCTTTTTATAATTTGAATCCTTTTTTGAGTATTAAAAGATCATTGTTTACAGGACGTAATGTCTACATAAAAGTGGAACATGTCGAATAAAGAAAAATCGTTTTTCTAGAAAAACGTTTATTAGTCAAAGTGGAGTTAATAATTTAATTTGCATAAAAAAGTGATAAAATTGTTAATTAAAATTCAAATAAAGATAATATAGAGAGTGTTAATTTGTTAGAAAATAAGTGAAAAAATAAGAGTGGTAAATTATGTAATAAGTAATAAGTATTATAATATGTAATAGGTATAATATAATAATGAAACATATTATTATACAAATAAATGATTTTTGATCAAAAAAGTGTGTTTTCTTTTATTATATGTCTTTGCTAAATTCAAGAGAAATATCGCTAATAGATTTCCTCCAACTGTTTATAAAACTCATGTGTATATTTAAAAAAAAATATATATACATATAGGTCTATCTAAAAAATGTATAAATTTCATAAATTTCAACTTTATAAAAATCTATACTATAGGTACTAGGAGTATAAAATTTACACTTCACTTTTATAAATTTTATACACATAAAGTAAAAATTATAAATAAATTTATAAAGTTCTTTTATAAACAATTAGTGTAAAATTTATAATCTTATTTATAAACAATTTTTACACTATTGATGTCTATATGAAAATAATAAATTTAATTTATAGTTTTTACTTTATGTGTATAAAATTTATAAAAGTGGAGTGTAAATTTCATATTCCTAGTATATATTAAGACTATTAAAAGCAAAAGTTGATCTTTTCCACTTTTTGAAAAAATTGAGTAAAATGATGGCAAAATGTTCGTTATGTTCACCCCCTCCCCGTTACGAGCGTTTGAAAATTTTCAGATAGGCAAGTTTCCATTAGGGCTATTATGTATGATAACTACTGAACCATGTCAAATATTTAAAAGTTGTTGACACTAAATTAAAGGGAACTAATTGCTCTTACAGCAATGTGAATTTAATCGCCATACGACAAACCATTCAAAGTTCAATTGCAAAATTTGCGAAATTGTAAAATTTTCGCTTCGAAGCAAAATATGTCGAGAATTTACTTTAGATATATTTATTTTTTTATATTTTAAAATGAAAGATTATTCTCTTCTTTTTGTATTTGCTTTTGACCGCATTCAAAAATCTTCAACTGCTTCTGAGTTATTACACAATTAATATAAGTGTATGTACATATACCTATTTCCAATTTACACATTCATAAAAAATCAGAGTGAGTGCTGTTTGTGATAAAATGAGACTAAAATGAAATTTGGATTTTATGTTAGATATTCTTCAAGCTTCCTTTTTTCCTAAAATAAATATTTTAAATTCTATACCTCATATCAAAACTCAATAACTGGCGACAAATAGGCACGAGTTATTGAACAATTGAAAAAAAAAATGTTTTTCTCATAGTAAGACATTTGTTGCAAAACTACGTTATTCCACTTCAATTAGATGCAAAACTTGATCTTTTCCATAGTTTGGCTGCAAAAGTTAAACTATTCCAAAATTTGTTTACTAATATGTATTTACTAAATTAACCATTGATTTTTTAAAATCCATGTTTGAATTAAATTCAGAAGCTTGGGGTTTTCATATAAAATAAAAAAATTATTAAAATTGCATTTAATTTAAAAGTTATACGTTTTTCCTGTTTTTCTCAAAACCATCTAACATGGAATAAGTCAACTTTTGCTTTTAATAGTCTCATATTATAGATTTTTATAAAGTTGAAATTTATAACATTTATATATTTTTTAGATGGACCTATACGTATATATTTTTTTATAAAATTTACACCTAAATTTTCAACCTTGACCTACTCACAACACATCATAATGTACATATATGTTATACAACACTTAAAAGTGAATATGTATGTATTTATCAATTTTAATTACTTTAGGTTTTTAATAAAATGTTTTTAAATATGAATGTATAATATCTGAAAAAATATTAATTTTTAAACAAATCACTCTGCAGTTTTCTTAAAAAAGCCTTTATTTTTAAGCCCTTACTTTATTTCACATTTTAAATTTTTTTGTCTTTAAAGTAATTATCTTTTAAGAGCAATAAAACCAACTTCAAATGTTGCACTTGACACAAGGACATAAAAATATTCGAATAATAGCAAATAGAGTATAATTTAACATCATTTTAAAATATTTATTTGAAAAATTGACCAGAATTCACTTTTTTTTTATTACTAAAATGAATAAAATAATGTTTTGAAAAGTAATTTTCATTAGATAATGTTTCAAATTCGATGAAATGTAAAAAATCGTAATTTTTTATATTCATTGAATTCATTAATCAGTTTGTTTTTGAAGTATTATACATTATGTTAAAAAATAAATCTTTGTCAGAGGTGGTGCCCTCTAATAGGCAAATAGTGAGAAAAAAAAATTGAACGAGAGAATTTCCAGCAAATTTCCCTTATTGTATTATTTAATTAATTTTATCTTATCTTCCAATCTTCTTTTTGTTCGTTTATTGTCAAGACTAAATTAGTTAATGAATAATTGCATTGTGGGTTTTTGCATAGATTTACATTGGCTAATATTTGTGACAGCAACCAAGGTAATATGGGGATTTTTTTGCCTTTCTCGAAGTGAAGTGACATCTATGTATAATTACAAATTTAAGATACGTTAGTTTTTTTTTCAAATCGTGGAAATTTAAAACGGCCTTTTTCCACAAGCAATTGTCTCGTGTTTTTCTTGTGTTTTTTAAACGTGAAAAATAGTAAATTTTTAAGTGAAATAAATTATAAAGTGAGTTTTTGGTAAAAGTGAATATTGTAAAATGGCACAGGTAAGTGTTTTATAATAAGTACAATATGTACAATACAACACAAAAAAAACTCTAAAAAACACTGATTCGTTCTTTCGTATATGTATACACAAAAAGATCACTACGGCATGTAAAACATTCAATATAGCAATTTTTATCACGAATTTATCACTATACTATTTTTACTTTTGGAAGTCAGTACAGGCAAGATAGGCATACTTTTCTATATTATTTTACATTGCGTTTGAATAAATCTGCCTCGTTTGTGGGGTGATCAGACCTCAATTTCAATCGAGGGGAATCTTTTAAATTAAATATTACCAGGGGTAACAAACTCATCGGGTACTGCCTCCATAAGCACAATACCGACTTCCAAAAATAAAAATAGTATAGCGATAAATATCACGATAACTATAGATTCATATTTAAAAAAAAAAAATCTTAATTTTTTTTTATTTTATTTTTAGGACAATAATGGATTGGATTTCATGCAGATGTTTTTTCATCATTTAGTTGGTCAACAAATATTTTAGGTAAAGATGATTATTGTTACCACCAAAAGAAGAATTAAAATTAAAAGATAATTTTCGAAATGATCCATTTAGTATTGATGAAAATACTTTAATAGAAAATCATGTAAAGTATTATAAAATTGATCAAAATGAGAATGAAATGAATTAATATTTGTACCATCTGGTTGGTATCATTAAGTATGGAATTTAACTGATACAATATCAATAAATCATAATTCTATTCTAATTTATTTTTAATATGGAAAAATTTAAAAAATTGTATGAATAAAGTTCAATATGAAATAAATTATTGTCGTAATATGGAAAATTTTAAAAGTCATAGTCAAAGTATGTTAAAAGCAATTTTTGGTATAAATTATGAACAATTTTTTGATACAATCGAACATATTGTGAAAAAACGTATCGATAGTATTAAAAAAATCAAGATTTAATATCATTTAAAATATTTCGTTATAACAAATATCATATATTATTTGATTTAAAATCAATTCAAAATGTTTTATACAATGTATTTTAAATGAAGATGAAATTATAAGAAATAATATAGAATTCATACCTCGATGTAATTATATTTTGGAAAATTTATAAAATTTTTTATAGTGGCAGATATATCGTCGAAAAAAAAAACAAAGCAAAACGGAATGAAATTGTGGTATGTACTAGAAATATTTTTCATACATTATATTGGAATATACATATTGAAAATTTTTTGATAAAAATTTTACAATTTTCAAAACAACAAAAATATTTATAAATCATGTATATAAATTATTGATGAGAAAAAAAATAGAAAATTATATATATGTATGTATATTTTTTGTAAGTGTATACACTTGTATAAAATATAAGCCTTTATAAGAAAACAAAATGTTTTTTTGAATTTTTTTCTACAACTTTCTTATTTTAATAGATAAGAATATTTTTGGATCTCAAATGCTGGTATGTATGTGATATGTTTGTGCCTCTCCAGTTGGAAAAAATTACGATAAAATAATATACATGATTCCAATTGATTATAATGTTAACTTTACATCAATTGAAGCACGATCATTAATTGAATTTCTTTTTTAATTGAATCGAATGATAAAGGGTGAGAAATGAAATTCACTTTTTTTTAAATCATAATCTTTAAAATGTTTTTTTATTTATTCTTTTCATAATTTCAGTCTACAGTTAGTAATAAATACGAAAATTAATTGTCTTTTTTAAATTTAGCATTTGCTGATCGTTTTAGAGGTATCCAACAAAGACATGTTGGATCGACAGTTAATTTTGGCTTTTTAAATTGTGGCAATTGTAAATGTTCTACAACAGTTTTTGGTGTTACACAAATTACATGTTGCCCTTTCCAATATTTAACCATTTTCATAGACTGTAAAGTGTAAATACATACCACTTAATTCACTTAACTTAATTCTTTAATTGATTGTGTTGTTGTACGAAACATCTTTCATTAATTTCAACAATGTATGTACATATGTGCCCAATAACTGCGATAGCTTAAATGTCCTATATCTGATAATGGTTTTTCTGGACTACCAACAATACCTTCACGTCATGATAATTCATAACTAAATGCTATTAAAAGTTTACCATATCTTTTTCTTTTATACGGTGGTAATATTAAAATACATGCTACATTATTATTTTCTGGTGATTCTTTTTTTTTTTTTTGAAAAATAGGTAACTAACAATATTTGCACCTTTTTTATCAACTTCACATAATACATAAAAAAAAAGTGATTCAACACCATAATATAATGTTTTATGATCTAAAAATAATTTTGCCATTAAACATAATGTTTCACAATAAATTGTATGATCTTTTCCATCAATTTCAAATATTTATATTGTACCTTTTCTATAAATTTCATTACCAGGTGGTTGTCGTTGTATACATTCTGTAGCATGATATTTCATAAACTCTAAAAAAAACAAAATTACTTAATGAATTTGATTTTAATTTTACTATTTTTCTTACCTATGATGAACATCTTCAGGTACTTTATTTTTGTATTTATTATTTTACTTTGCAAGTTTCTTTCTGTCCTTCCTTTATTCTTTTATTTATTTTGTCGACAAATGTCAGTAAAATAGAGTAAAATAACGAGCATAATTTAAACGAATTTAAAATCTTTTATATATAAATAACAGATGGCACAACCATCGTTTAACTGAAATTTACCGATTTGACGAAGAAAAATCATGGCAGTACTAAGTAGAAAAGTATCATAAAATAAGGGGAAAAATGTGTGTATAAGATAAAAAAATCGGTTCTATCCGACAGATACTTCACTTGTTCCTTTTTTTAAAATACTGTATTTGAATTTTGTTGTTGCTTCGTACCTAAATACAAAATTTATTGTAAACTTGAAGTCACTGTTTTTTTCTCAATTTTGTATTTTTCCCATTTAGCATATACAAGTATGTATTTTTGTATATGCAGATTGTAGTTTATACAGTAGCGGAAAAAACGCATGACTCAAATAATTTTCATTTTTCTAAAAATAATTTATTTATTAAGCTGTATTATAGAATCATGTATGGTTTTTCTTTTCTTATAGAAAATACCTTAAAAAAACACACATACTTAGTTAAAAAACAAACCATCATCCATCCCCACCAAAATTTAAAGATAGTATCGAGAAAAGTTTTTAGAAATTATTAGTTAGGCGACTTTCATGATCGCTATTGTCTGTATATTATAATGCACGTAGGTACATTATAATGTTAACACTTTGCAAGCATTAGCGATTTTCTAATTTTCTAATAATTTACCAGTTTATACGGCTAAAAAATAATCCGAATTTTGGATTAAATTGGGAGTAGCGTAGAAACGGTAAAATTGGGATTAAAAAAGTACATGCAAACGTTGATATTTTTATACACTTATAGTATACATATTATTCTTCTTCCACATAAAAAAAAGAAGAAGAACGTGACAGCTTCACTTTCACCATAAAAATTAGAATCCGCCATATTGCATTTTACCTCACACATACATAAAAAAAAATTGGGATTAAACCCAAATAAATTGGCTTAAGCCAAAATCCGAATTATCGAGTTTATACGACAAAAAATTGGGAGTAAACCAAAATCCGTATTAAATTCGGAGCAGGCATAAACACGTATAATGACTGTGCTCATCTCCCGGCTGGTCTGTAAGGTTTTAATAAAATTTTATAGGTAGGTACACTATAGGAGTAAAATTTGTAGAGTCCATATCTAACATAAACATACATATCTAACTACCTCACATTATGTAACATTTTGAAATATTAATATGGGTAAATAAAATGTATTTAAATGTGTATTGTAATGTTGTTAATTAGGTACTTGAATTGAAAACAAAATATCTTAATTCCCTTTTTCATTTGAAAAAAAAAAAATATATGGTTACATCTCCACAGGTGAATTTACCTTTCCCATGAAAATATTGCTGATACTATAACAACTAACTTAATAATTTGTTCCCATAAAATCTTTTCACACAATTTCTGCATATCAGCAAATTTAAATTTTATTTTTTAATAACATAGAACCAATAAAGATAACTTTCTCATCATTTTTAGATAATTAATTAAGAAAGTAAGAACGTTTTAAAAAATTAGAATTAGAGTTCAGTCGGAAGTAGTGTCTCAAATCGTTAAGTTCAATTTGTAAAATCAGTTTGTAAAATAGTTTTAAGTGCAAAGTTAAAGTGTTAAAATAAAGTGTTAGAAATTTTAAAGAATAACACTGTGTTTTATTTTTCCACCTGAATTTTATTTTCTACACAACAAATATTTTTGTTTTATTTATTTTTTTTTTTCCTACTTTCGCGTTGACACATTTTAGTGGCGCAGTCGGTAGGATTCCAATAAAGGAGTCCAGGATAAAAACGCGAAATAATTTTTGTGAAACTTCTATAAAATAATTAAGAAGATAAAATTCATTTCTCTGAAAATAAAAAGGGAGATAAATTGTGATTGAAAAAAAAAATAACAAAAGTAAACCTGTGACAAAATAGAACAAGTTTGTGATTACAATAAAGAAAGGAAGTGACAAAATAAAACAGATTTGTGTACGAAACTGAAAAAATTAAAATAGATTCTTGTGGTTAAATAAAACAAAAAATTAATTATTATCATTTTATTATTTTAAATAATAAATAAAAAAAAAAAAAAAAAAAAAAAAAAAAAAAATTCAAATAATAACAAAAAAATAAATAAATAAAAGTAAAATAGAACAAATTTTTTTTTTTGTTTTGTGAAATAATAACAAAAATAAATAAAAGAAAAATAGGAAATTTTTTTTTTGTTTTGTGAAAAGAAAATAAATTTTAAAATTCTTCTTTGAAAGGAAAAATTTTAAAAAAAGTAAAGAAAGTAAATATTTTTTTTTTAATTAAAAAGTCAAAGTGGATAACCTTTTAAGGAAAAATAGGCGATTCGAGACACGCTACATACCATACCCGCTCACAAAGGAAGAAGGAACAGAGGAGGACCTACAACCAGAACACAACTTAGATCTATCATCACAGAACCTGCAAAGCAACAACATGCCAGATTCAAATAATACTTTGGAATTAACCATCGACCCGATGAAATACATTGCAGGTATACAAGAGTACAACGGCAAAGGTAATGATTTATTTACATTTTTAGATTTAGTAGATCAGATAAGTCCTGTCATATCTAAATACAACGCGAGTAGTCAAAATATTTTGTTAAATAAAATAAAAAGTAAGCTTAGTGGTAGAGCTAGGGAAATCATAGAGATAAACAGTCACTTGAAAACTTGGCCTGAAATTAAAAAGACATTAATCGACAATTTTGGCGACAAAAGAACCCCATTACAAATTTTTGACGAATTAAGAAGCGTAACTTTTACTTCAAACAGTATCGACTTTTATAACCAAATAATGAACATCTTAAGGAGATTGAATAACAAGGTCAAAGATGAACCAGATTCAAACGTTTTAATCCAATCGAATATCCAAACAGCCTTGAGAATATTTAAGGACAAACTTCCAGAACCAATGCGTTCGATTTTATTTAGTAGGAATCCACAAACCCTTGAATCAGCCCTTGATATTTTAGTTGAAGGAAATTATGCTTATTACAATCCTTGTAGAACCGGCATGAATATCCCAAGAAATAGAAATTTTCGTAATCAAGAACCAAACAGAATAAATCCTCAAAAGAATAATACAATACAACCATCACGCTTAAATGACAACCGTGCAAATCCTAAACAAAATTCTCATAATAATCAACAAAATTATTATTCTAGACAACCTCATTTCAACAGATCACAAAACTTTAGACAAAATCAACACAATCCATACTCTAATAACAGTAACGGTTATAACAATTTTAACTATCAAAACAATAGCAATCAAAACAACAATAATCAAAATAAAAATCTACCAGAACCCATGGATGTCGATGGATCGATCAATTCTAGAGTTCATTCAATCGAAACTGAAAATCAAGTGGAAAATTTTCACTTTCCAGCCTCGGAGCACAATTACCTTATATAAAAATACAATCCAATGGTAGGCCTTTAAAATTTATTATCGATACTGGAGCAACCATGAGCATAATTAACACGGGAATTTGTAATCCGAAATTTGCAACTAAAATTACTCCCATTAACATTAAAACTTTGACAAATACTATACCATGTGACACCAAAATAACAATCGACCCATTTTTAGAATTCGATTCACAGGAAAAGCTAGAATTTTTGGAAAAAAAATTTCACGAGAAGTTCGACGGATTGATAGGTAACAACATATTGCTACCCCTTGAAGCTGAGGTCAATTATAAAAATAAAGCCCTAAAACTTAAAACAGGTAATGAAATTCCTCTTTACTTCAACGAAAACGAAGAAAACGAGTACAAAATTCCTGTCCCTTTTAAAGAAATTGAAACCTTCCAAAACGAAATATTTAATGTAGAAAGTGAAATTCGATGCAATCATTTAGATGATGTCACAAAAAAGGAGCTTTTAAAATTAATAAAAACTTTTAACAAAGCCTTTTACCACAAAGGTGATAATCTAAGTTTCACCCATGAAATCACCCATAAAATTAATACCATAAATGAAATTCCAATTCATACCAAGCTCTACAGATATCCTGAAGTTCATCGTCGAGAAGTCCAAAAACAAATCGAAGAAATGTTGAGCCAAGGCATAATTAGGCCCAGTGACTCTCCATACTCAGCTCCCATCTGGGTAGTACCAAAAAAAATCGATGCAAGTGGCGAGAAAAAATGGCGTATTGTGATCGATTACAGAAAATTAAACAATGTAACGATCGACGATAAGTACCCCATTCCCAACATTGATAGCATATTAGATAAGTTAGGCAAGGCGATGTATTTTACAACGCTTGACCTTGCGAAAGGTTTTCACCAAATTGAAATCGCTGAAGAAGATATAAAAAAAACTGCGTTTAGTACAGATAATGGGCATTTCGAGTTTGTCAGGATGCCATTCGGGCTCAAGAATGCTCCTGCCACATTTCAACGACTTATGAATTCTGTGCTAAAAGAATATATCGGTAAAATTTGCTATGTGTACTTCGATGACATTGTCATTTTCAGTACAAGCAAAGAAGAGCATTTTGATTCTCTAAGAAAAATCTTAAAGAAATTGCAAGATGCAACTTAAAAATACAACTTGACAAAAGTGAATTCATGAAGCAAGAAACAGAATTTTTGGGTCATATTGTGACACCAAATGGGATAAAACCTAACCCCAACAAAATAGAAGCTATCAATAAATTCCCAATTCCCAAGACACCGAAACAAATAAAATCCTTTCTTGGACTAGTAGGTTATTATCGAAAATTCATAAAAGATTTTGCAAAAATTGCCAAACCAATGACCTCGTATTTAAAAAAGGATAAACGTATAGACATTAATAACCAAGAGTACAAAGATTCTTTTAACAAACTAAAATTTCTAATTACTACAGATCCGATATTAGCATACCCAGATTTTTCGAAAACCTTTACGTTAACTACCGATGCTAGTAACTTTGCAATCGGAGCAGTGTTGTCACAGAACAACCATCCGGTATGCTACGCATCACGCACACTCAATGAGCATGAGTGCAGATACTCAACCATCGAAAAAGAGCTGTTAGCGATAGTTTGGGCCACTAAGTATTTTCGCCCATATCTTTACGGCAGAAAATTTACCATTAAAACCGACCATAAACCTTTACAATGGCTCCATAACTTAAAGGAACCAAATGCTAAGTTACAACGTTGGAAAATAAAATTAGAAGAGTTTAATTTTGACATTCAGTATGTGAACGGCAGAGAAAATAAAGTTGCTGATGCTCTTTCAAGAATAGAAATTCACGCTAACGAACCAGAATTAGATGATATTAACTCAACAAATGCAACCATACACTCAGCTGATGAGGACAGCACCGAGCACATACCTATTTCAGAATCACCCTTAAATTTTTATAAAACACAAATTGTGGTAGAAAAGGGTTCACCGTCAAAAATAAACCTCGAAAAAATTTTTGGTAGAACAAGGAAAACGTTTATTCATTCTGACTTCGATGAAAACTATTTTACTACCATGCTAAAAGACCACTTTCCATGCAAAGGAATAGTAGGCATAATGATACAAGACATTTCTGTTTACAACCTATTTCAAAATACCTACTTAAAACACTTTTCAAAAAATAAATCATTAAAACTGAATAAATGCTCATTCGTTTTAGAAGATATTAAAACACGAGATGAGCTACAAGAAAGAATATTACAACAACACAGCATAACAAACCATAGAGGTATTAACGACGTTTACTTCGAGTTAAAGACTAAAATTTACTTCCCGAAACTTAAAATTGAAATACAAAAGATAATAAACAATTGTCACATTTGTAACGTCGCCAAGTATGACAGACATCCCCTAAAACTACCCTTTAAAATGACAGAAACCCCTAGTAAACCTTTAGAGATAATTCATATGGACATTTGGTTCAAAAATAAGGGCAACCCTTATTTGACTCTAATCGACAAATTCACTAAACATGCTCAAGTAATACCTGTGAAATCAAGAAACTGGTCAGACTTGAAAAATGGGCTTATGCAATACATTGCTTCTTTAGGGAAACCAAAAAAAAATTGTTACAGATCGAGAGAAGGGCTTTAACAGTTTGAATTTCATTAACTTCCTAAAAAACGAAGGTATTGAGGTACATTTTACTACCCCTGACAACCACACAAGTAATAGTGACATCGAAAGATTTCATAACACTCTAAATGAACATATTAGAATTCTAAGTACTATAGAAAAAGAAGAAGGAGTACCTTCAGACGACGATCTGGTGACAAAAAGTGTGAAAATTTACAACGAAACAACACATTCGTCCACGGGAAAAAAACCCAGAGACTTTTTAAATGGCACAATTAACCCTAAGGAATACCCCTCAATAAGCCAAACTTTACAAAAAAATAAGGAAAAAAGAATTAAATACCATAATAAAAGCAGATTTAAAAATAAAGCTTCAGATTACTTAAAACTTCATCGAATCACTAAACTTCAACCCTATCATAAAAAAGCTATTATTAAAGAATCAGACGGGGAGCGTTTTATAATTAATAATGAAAAATTACCGAGATACATTAACCAATTCAAAAGAAAACAAAAATATCAAAATTAATAATCTGTGTTTTTCTCTTTTAGGAATTATTCTTTTTCTCTTACTAACAACACCCCTCGCCTTAGCCCAGTCATCGTTAGAAATAGATGAAATACATTCCGGAAACGGGTACATTTTAGTCCACGAATCTGAACTCAAAATACTTCAAAATTACAAAAGAATCCTACACGTAATAGACTTAGCCCAATATGAAAGCAACATTAATAAGATAGAAGCAAACATTATTCAACTTCACAATAAAACTCAAATTCCAGCTACTCTGTTGAATAATCTGAAACACCTGAAGGAAAGTTTTAATAATATCATCCCCCACCATGTGAGTAAACGCGGTCTTATTAACATTGCAGGCAAAGGGCTTCGATTCCTTACTGGCGTAATGGACAATGACGAACGCGAAGAAATTAAAAACTATTTCAACACAATAGAACTGAATACCAGACAAATGACTAAAAACTTAAATGAACAAGTAACAATAAACAGGCAAATTTCAGACCAAGTAGAAAACATTACGAATCATGTAAATGTAATTCAAGATCAAATTAAAGAAAAGATTAATGAATTTGAAAACCACGTAAATAAAATAGACAAAGAATTAAAAGTTTTTATTATTATGACAGAAATAAATGAAAACATAAACATTCTATCAAGACAAATTTCAAACATTAAGGAAATTATTTTAGCTAGTAAATTAGGAATCTTAGCGAAAGATGTTTTAACAGAAGAAGAAATTAGAGATTATAATATTACAATTGAGACACTACCTTTCATAAGAAATTGTGTATTTTTCAAAGAAAACGTTATAATTTTTACAATTTCGATACCTAACTTTATAAAAAATAATTGTTTTAGAATGATAATTGAAAAAATTCCAAATAAAAAAGATCACTATAGAATTATTTATATTTGGTAAACAGACACATTATTGGGTACATTATAATGTTTAGCAACATCAACGTATTTTTGGTTTGCTCTGGATTTTAAAATTGTTGCATAAGCATAAAATGTTGATAACATTCAGTAAACATGTAGCCACCTGATATCAGGTGTAGAAGTAAAAATTAATGGTGACATGAGGATATATGGCAATTGTTTATCTTTGTAGTTATATGTTTTTTGGTTATACACAAAAAAAAAAAATAATAAGAGCATGAACGAATGGATAATAAAAAAAATCACTCGATTATTTTTTTTAAGTTTGAAATTCAAAACGTTAGTTCTATTTTTGCTCGCCAGATAGGACAGACAAGAAGGTTTCGTTTAGGAGCCTTTATTGAAATAGAGTGAAAATACAAATGTACTATGAGAAATATCTATTGTGTTAATCTATAATCATTGGCTGTAATTTTGACATTTTGCCCACAATGAAAACGTAACAAAACGTTTGCTTTTGTATACATTTTCAGTTTATACTGTGTGAAATACTATTTTCAATTTTATTAAATATTGTGATTTTTTTTTTTGAAAAATAAATAAAAAAAAACTTATAGAAAATTTGGAAAATATCATAGATTTATATATACTCCAAAATATTCCAAATTCAATAAAAAATCAATGAAGGGAAAGAAAAATAAGGAATAAAAAAAAACCGATTAATTTAAAAAAAAACTGTAATTACTTTATCGTTCGAAACTATACAAATTAATTGATTCACCCAAAATACAACATTAACCAACGGCGTCTTCCATTAAATAATACGATTCTTATGGCAGCTAACGTACGAAAAAATGACATTTCAATTTTAACGAAATTCAACGAACGTGAGTTACCGTCTATTATGGTTGAATCATTTATTAATGTACTTTCGCTCTTACCGTTTCGTCTCGTAATGTTCTATTTTGGTTAGGCTATTAAAGAATGTCATTACTTCGACTTCCGTTCACATAAAATTGTAGAGCTTGCATCGCAGACTTGCATCATATTTCATACATGAATTTTTTCATTTGATTCACATGTTAACTCTTCTAACGCATAAAACAATTTCTGATGATCTTGCAAATTTACTTTTTCACACGAATGTTTTATAGTAGAAAATTGTCTGATCTCTCTTTTTCGTAATTATCATTATTAAAATTGTAATAATTAAGTTTTAGTTTTTCTTTTGCCACGAACAAGTACAGTTGTAAAACTTCCAAATTAAATAAAGTTATATTTTAAATAATTGGTGTTTTACTTATAACAAGATTAGATTTGATTCACAAATAATTTGTGTTGAATAGTTTTGTGTGTTTCTGGTTCATCAAGTTAATCGATAGACAAATTAATAAAGATTTAATTTTATTTTGTTGTTTGTTCTACATCGATTACATGTTTTGTACTGCTGTGTATAAGCAAAGTTGTATAAGTAGAAGATGCCCAACGTTCATATATCCTCATGGCACTCAAAATTTTTGATCTGGGGCGTGATATCACACCCCACAACATGTTGCTTATACATTTGTTTCTAATAGTCATGTTTATAATGATATTCAGTAGCAATTATCAACAATTTTACTCATCGTATCAACATTTTAATCATGAACAAAAGGCAGTAGAATCGAGAAAGTTTAGAACAGACGCACAAGTAGAGTGCGGTAAAGTAGGAATAAATTCTTTACACAAATGTTGCTTAGTTTGAATTTTTTTACTATACCTATATTAAAATTAAAAACAACAAGTAACATTAAATATGAATTGTTGGTATTCTCGCTGTATATATAGCTATACTATATACATACATAATTCTAACATACACACATTCGAGCCATACTTTGCGTTGTTTTCAAATTATAAGTAAAAATTTTTAAAACCATATTATTATTATTGACTTGAAGAAATTTGAAATTTTTTTCGTTTTTCTTATTTTTGTTGTTGTTATATTGAAATCCAGTTTTAACCAAATTTTGTCTTTCTTTTTAAACTTGCAGGTATAAATGCATTTTATAATTTTCTATTTTCATTGAAAATTCGCATATAATTTTGAAAAAAAGTTATTTCATATTTTTTGTGGAAAGATACATAATTTGTCAGTATTGGACTGCAAAGTTCCAATTTCTTAAGTAAATGAAGGAATTTCTTAAAACTTTTCACTTAAATTCTTTTAAAAACACTCCAGGAATTTCAATTTTATGAAATGTGAACTGCAAACACCATACAAAATATATAAAAGTGACAGGTCTGATGCTGTCACCAAGAAAATGAAAGTTTTTGGTGATATTTTTTGGTGACAGTCACCATACGTGAACATTGCTGGTGACAATCACCAATCACCATACAAGAACCCGGCCCTTGCTTTTGAACTCAAGGACTGGAAGATCAGTTTCAAAGTCCGAAATATAATAGTCCAAAACTGACAAATTACATTATCTTTCCACAAAAAATATAAAATAACTTTTTTTCAAAATTATATGCGAATTTTCAATGAAAATAGAAAATTATAAAATGCATTTATACCTGCAAGTTTAAAAAGAAAGACAAAATTTGGTTAAAACTGGATTTCAATATAACAACAACAAAAATAAGAAAAACGAAAAAAATTTCAAATTTCTTCAAGTCAATAATATATGGTTTAAAAAAATTTTACTCATAATTTGAAAACAACGCAAAGTATGGCTCGAATGTGTGTATGTTAGAATTATGTATGTATATAGCTATAGCTATATATATAGCGAGAATACCAACAATTCATATTTAATGTTACTTGTTGTTTTTAATTTTAATATAGGTAGAGTAAAAAAATTCAAACTAAGCAACATTTGTGTAAAGAATTTATTCCTACTTTACCGCACTCTACTTGTGCGTCTGTTCTAAACTTTCTCGATTCTACTGCCTTTTGTTCATGATTAAAATGTTGATACGATGAGTAAAATTGTTGATAATTGCTACTGAATATCATTATAAACATGACTATTAGAAACAAATGTATAAGCAACATGTTGTGGGGTGTGATATCACGCCCCAGATCAAAAATTTTGAGTGCCATGAGGATATATGAACGTTGGGCATCTTCTACTTATACAACTTTGGTATAAGTTAACATAAGTTAACGCATAACAGGTAAATAAAATTATGTTCCCACAAACAAGTTGCAACGTGACCACCAAGAAGAATGACCTAATGTCTACGACAAAGTATAAAAAAATGTAATTTTTAGGTAATAAGAAAATTTGTAAAATTATTTTAAGTTAGATCTAGTTTTGATTTCAATTAATAAAGTTCTAAATTTTTTAATTGTAAAAGTTATAATATTCAATTAATAAAATTATAATTAAAGTAATAAAAAATATTTTTTTTATAATCAAAAAATAAATTTTTATTAACTGGCGCCCGAGCAGGGACCGGCCGTGAGTTAAGTGCAAGTTAATAGTGAATAAAGTTAAAAAAAAAGAAAGTACAATTTCTTTTGGAAAAAATTTTGTTTAAAAAGAAAGAATAACCATTTCTTTCAAACAAATTTTTGCGTGCATTATTAAATTCAAAAGTGGACACCACGCCACATTAAATTGGAAATAAACAAATTTTTGTGCACCATTAAATCCAAAGGTGGACACCACGCCACATTAAATTGGAAATCAAGAAATCAACTTGCAAAGGTGTAATCTTATCCAGGAAAGAGGCCCCTTAGTAGACCAGGAAAAGGACAAACAGGAGCAGACAATCACGCTACAGCCGCCAGGATACCTTACATAAACTCGCGGACCGGATTCCAAATTTCGAAGAAACTGAAGAAAATGATAATAATCATACTACTGTAAGTCATAAATTTTAATTAAATTTGAATAGAATTTTTTCTAAGGAAAAAAATAAAACAAATAAATTTTTTAATTTCTAAAATCTTAACGTTTTGATATATTAATTAGAGAATTTAATTGAAAATAAACATAATAATAATTTTTTAAAAAAAAAGGCGGAAAAGGGATAGAAAATTTTTAATAATATTTTAAACAGTAAATCGAAAAATTGAATTAAAATATAAAGTGAGCAAATTATATTCTTTTTTTATGAAAAAATTTAATTATTTGTGAAAAAGGAAAATCCTTATTATATTTGAAAGATTAAATTAAAATAAAAGCTAATAATTTTTTTTTACAAAGAAAAGGAGTTCAACGGATAATAAATTGATAAATTTTGTGAATAAAGAGGAAAAATCTTAATAATATTTTAGAAATATTTTAATAATATTTGAAAACTAAAATTACAAATACAAGATTGAATTTTTTTTACTAAATAAAAGGAAAATTTTAATAACGTTCTAAGTATTATATTAGAAAGATTAAAATTTAAAATACAATTGTAATAGGTTTTTTTTTACGAAATAAAAACAAAATTCCAATTAAACTTTAAATATTATATTTGAAAAAAATTAATTAAAATTAAAAATACTACGTTAATAAATTTTTACGAAATATAAGAATAAAATTTTTTATAATATTTTGAATAATATATTCGAAAAATTCAACTAAAATATAAATTTAATTTTTTTTAATATAAGTTGAAAGAGTGGAAAAAATTTTTATATTATTAGTATTTTGAATAATATACATATTTGAAAAAATCAACTAAAATATACATTTAATTATTTTTTTTAATATAAGTCAAAAGGGTGAGAAATTTTTATTAACTGGCATATCATATTTCGAAGAACTTAATTATAATAAAAGCTATAAGAGATTTTTGAAATTATTCTCATTGAAGAAAAATTTTGTTAAAACGTAATAGATAGTGAAGTGCATAAATAAAATGTTTCGTTGAAATTAATTAACAAACAAAAGTAATTGACCTTTACAATTTAAATTTAAATATTTTTGAAATTCGTAACCAGGTAAAATTTTAACCATTTTTTTTAGAAAACATAACATTTAAAACTGAAATTTTTTGAAAATTTCGAATATATTGAAATACCTTTTTTGATATAAGAACAAAAGGGAATATTTTATTTGATTATACTACCAGAACTACTTTTATTATCGAATTATACTACTTTGATAATCGAATAGCTAATTCCATTGTCTTTTTGAAGTACTATCAAACTAAAGCTTCGTTTTATTCATAAAAAATAAAGAGTTAATCAAATTCATAAAGTGTAAAATAAAGGAAATATTGAAATCTAATAATTCAGTAGCAGAAAAGTTAAATCAATCTATCATTAAACAAAATTTAAATACCCTTTAGTTAAAACCAAAAATTTTTTTTTTTTTCCCTTAACAATATCTACTTCAATCTTTTATTGATTACAAAGATTCAAAATGCCCAACACTGGTAATAACATTCTTATTAGACCACCCATTTTAAATTCTGATACAAATTCATTTATTCAATATTAATTCAATTATTAACCCAGGAGTTGATCCCAATTATGATGCTGATCAAACCATTGCTGCAAATCAGGCAGCCAATATCTCTGATATGGACAAGATCCCAGATGTAGTTAAAAGCCTACGAGAATTTTCTGGTCAGGCTGGAGAATTCGGTTCATGGCGTAAGAGTGTCGAGCGTATTCTGACAATTTATGAGCCCCTCAAAGGAACCCCCAAGTATTTCGGAATATTAAGTGTAATTCGTAACAAAATTGTAGGCCAAGCTGACGTCGTACTCGAATCCTACAATACACCATTAAATTTGGATAGAATATCGAAATGTCTCACCCTTCATTACGCAGATAAACGAGACTTAGGAACGTTAGAGTACCAAATGACCACATTAGTACAAGGAAATAGGTCCATTTCTGAATTCTACCAGGCAGTTTACCATCATTTATCTTTGATACTAAACAAACTTTCATCAATGGAAATGGGTGCTTAAAGTATGAGAAACCTTACTCAAACATACAGAGATAAGGCATTAGATACCTTCATTAGAGGACTCAAGGGCGATCTTTCCAGATTATTAAGTATAAAAGAACCTGCCGACCTTCCTCAAGCACTCCATCTCTGCTTGAAACTGCAAAATGTAGACTTTCCCGCTCAGCATGCGAATCACAATAATCTACCGAATCGCAGATATGGCACTCAACCTCCACCAATCCCACCTAAACGTAACCCACAGCAAACACCCCAAACGACAAGAAAATTATTCTATCCAGAACTATATCACAACCCCATTAGACAATTTCAACAACCACATTATCCATCTTACCCACAAAATCCACAAAGACCATCTCGAAATGATGCCGCCTTATTACCCCCAAAACCGTTACCTAAACCAGAGCCTATGGACATAGACCACTCGCTACACTCCCGAATGGTAAATTACCAAAATCGGCCTAGACCACAATTCGTTCCTCAAAAAAGGATGCCACCACAAAATTCCCAACAAGTCCACGCACCGAACAAGTATCAAAGAATTTTCAATACTGAACAACAGGAGAATGCTGAAAGCAATAGGCAAATGGACGAATATGCCGCTCAAATACAACAGACAGATTTAAATTACGATCAAACTTTAATTTATTATACTAACAGTCAGGAAAATCCCTATGGCCCAACAGAAATATCCGACGATATTCATTTTTTAGACTAAACAGTTCTTCATTGCCCTACATCGAAAAGGTAATGAAGAACGGAGAAATTTTAAAATTCCTTATTGACACCGGCTCGAACAAAAATTACGTTCAATCTCGTTTAATAAGAAATCCCATTCCAAATCAAAAACCGTTTTACGCAAATTCAGTAGGAGGCAATATAAAGGTTACGCATCATGCTCTCATAGATTTTTTTGGACACAACACTAGCAAAATAAAATTTTTCATACTGCCCAATCTCGTTTCGTTCAATGGAATCATAGGAAACGATACTCTAAAAGATTTAAACGCCGTCATTCACACACAAAATAGCTACATGGTAATTGACCCCGGTATCAAAATTCCACTCAAACAATATAGATCCGAATCAGTAAATTCCATCGGTTTACGAGCCAACCACCTCACTAAACAACAGCTAGAAAAATTGAACAATATTTTCAAAACTTGCCCAAATCTTTTCTCTGATCCCAACGAAAAACTTACATACACATCCAGAATCAAAGGTGAAATTCGTACTACGTCAGATGATCCAGTTTACTCGAAATCATATCCCTACCCAATGGCATTAAAAAAAGAAGTAGATAAGCAAATACAAAAGTTACTCGATGATGGAATTATTCGCCTATCTAAGTCTCCATATAATTCCCCAGTTTGGATCGTCCCGGAAAAAATGGACGCATCCGGAGAAAAAAAATATCGCCTTGTTATAGATTACCGTAAATTGAACTCCATAACAATCCCTGACAAGTACCCTATACCGGAGATATCTGATGTGCTTGCGAATTTAGGAAAAAACAAGCTGTTCACCATTATAGACCTAAAAAGAGGATTTCATCAAATCCCCTTAAAAGAATCCGACATAGAGAAAACTTCCTTCTCAGTAAATAATGGAAAATACGAATTTACGAGACTTCCATTCGGTTTGAAAAATGCACCGTCGATTTTTCAAAGAACACTAGATGACATCTTAAGAGAACATATAGGCACTCGTTGCTACGTATACATAGACGATATCATTATTTTCGGCAAGGACGAAGAAGAACATCTTAAAAATCTAAAAATGGTGTTCGAAACACTAGAAAAGGCCAACATGAAAGTACAGATCGACAAATGCGACTTCCTAAAGAAAGAGATTGAATTCTTAGGATTCGTAGTATCCACAGAAGGTATAAAAACCAATCCCAAAAAGGTCGAGGCAATCATTAATCTCCCACCACCAAAAACTTTAAAGGACCTCAGATCCTTTCTTGGAATGTCAGGATATTACCGCAGATTCATCTGCGATTATGCTAAACTAGCAAAACCCCTGACAACCCTTCTCAGAGGGGAGGATGGTCGAATACCAAAAAACCTATCAAAAAACAAACCGACTAATCTTGACCCCCAAGCACTACAAGCATTTGAGAAAATTAAAAGTGTCCTTGTATCAAAAGACGTTCTTTTAATCCACCCAGACTTTAATAAACCCTTCGAATTAACAACAGATGCGTCAAATCATGCGATAGGAGCTGTTTTGTCTCAAGGAAATAAACCCATAACCTTCATCTCAAGAACACTTAGCAAGGCAGAAGAAAATTACGCGACTAACAGAGATGCTCGCAATCATATGGGCACTAAATTCTCTGCGGAACTTCCTTTATGGTTCTAGAAAAGTAATTATTTATACAGACCATCAACCAATAACCTACGCGCTAAGTAACAAGAACACCAATTCCAAAATGAAGAGATGGAAGGCTATCCTCGAAGAATATAATCACGAGATCCATTACAAACCCGGAAAGACTAACATCGTAGTAGACGGTTTATCTAGACTCCCCCAAAAAACAGAAATTAACCCTCTAACCTCAACACAACATAGCGACGAGAGCTCGTCTCATAACCTTATACCCATTGTAGAAACCCCTATCAACGTTTTCCGTAATCAAATTATTCTGAAATTAGGTGACGAAAATTCGTACCAAGCAATAACCCCGTTCGAAAACTACAAAAGGCACATTTTTATAAGACCTCATTACACTGAGAAAGACATAATAGATATTTTTAAAAGATATTTGAATCCAAACACAATCAATGGACTCCAGCCGAAGAAAACACAATGGGTCTCATACAAGAAATATATCCGGTACGTTTTGGAAATTTTAAAATCAGGCAAACTCGACTACTTGTGGAAGATATACCAAACGAAACCTAACAGGAAGAAAAAATATTGAAGATCCATAGAAGAGCACACAGAAATGCAGAAGAAAATAGATTACAGTTGCTAGAAAAATTTTACTTTCCCAGAATGAGTTCAAAAATAAAAAGATTAATCAAAAATTGTACCACATGCAAAGCAAATAAATATGACAGACACCCTAATCATCCTGTTTTAGCTCCTACACCCATTCCCAATTATCCTGGTCATATTATCCACATAGACATATTTTCTACCGAAAAACACTTAGTTCTCACAGCAATAGACAAACTTACCAAGTATGCCAAAACCTGTATAATTTCTTCTCGCTCAATTGAAGACATACGAAAGCCTTTAAGAGACATTCTATTCTTTTTCTCAATACCAGAAATTGTCGTCAAAGATAACGAGAAGTCCTTAAACTCAGCATCTATTACATCCATGATAGAGGATGAACTTCGTATAAGAGTAGTTAAGACCCCGCCTTATAGAAGTGAAATGAATGGGCAGATCGAAAGATTCCACTCAACCCTTGCAGAAATCATGAGATGTCTAAAAGCAGACGAAACACCTCGTTCATTCGAAGAGCTTCTCGAGAGGGCAACACATGAGTACAATTGCACGATTCATTCGGTTACAAAGAAAAAGCCAGTAGAATTATTTTTTGGTCGCTTACCTAACCTTTCCTCAGAATAATTCGAAAAAAGTAGGTTAGATAATATAGAAAAGCTAAAAAGAAAACAGGAAAAAGACATAAAACACCATAATAAAAAACGAGAACCCTTAAAGAACTATGAAGTAGGACAAATTGTCTATGTAAAGCACAACAAAAGAATAGGCTCCAAACTTACGGTTAGATATGTTAGGGAGGAAGTAAAGGAAAACAGAAATACAACAATAGTTACACAGTCAGGTCGAATCGTACACAAAGGTAATATAAAAAATTAAACCTTTACAGATCAATTTTTACAACTGGAAAAGGCGAAGTGCAAATATTAGACTATACGAATTCACAAGTAGTGGCCATCGAAAGCGGACGAGCTAAAATACAGACTGGAAACTTTAAAATCATCCACGACATCGACTTACGACAATACGACCAACTGACAGTAGAAATAGAAAAGGCACTTGAACATGAAATTCCAACAGAAAATCCCATCTACCCCTATCTCTATCATGAATTAACTCAAATCAAAGATCTACTTAGAAACGTAAAACCTAAAGTCTCCAAAAGATCTCTAGACTTTCTTGGTTCCGCATGGAAATGGATCGCCGGTAATCCTGATCACGAAGATTTCAAACTAATTCAAGAAAAAATGAATGACGTCCTTAAAAATAATAATAATCAAATAATAATAAATAAACTACTTAATGATAGATTGAACAATATAACCAAGGTATCCAATAGAATACAAAAACTTTTTGAAGACGATGTTAAATTCAAATATGAACTTATCTCTAGCTTGCAATACAAGATAAAATTGATAAAAGAGGAACTCATTAATATTAAATACGCTATAAATTTTGCTAAATCCGGAATTTTGAATTCAATGATGCTCTCAAAAGGAGAGATAGAATTGGCTATTAACATTTTAGATAAAGAAAGACTTCCTTACGCAACACCGGAGGAAGCTCTAGAATTTGCTAATGTCAAAATTTTAACTAATAATTTATTCCTTTTATATGTTATTAACATCCCCATTACTATGAATGAAATCTTTGAAAAATTAGTCATTAAACCTGTAAAAAGAAACAATATCATGATAGAAATAGAGAAAAATGTCATATTGAAAAATCAAGACAAAATTTACTCTGTAATAAAAGATTGTAACAATTTTGATTCATTAATAATATGTAACCAAATAAATATAAAAGACATAAGTAATTCTTCTTGCATCCCAAATCTTCTGAAAAGCTCCAATTCAACTTGTAATAAAATTAAGGGACAACAAATTCCAATACTAGAAGAACTAGCACCAGATACATTGTTACTGAACGAATTTGAAGGAATCATAAAAATAAACAACGCACCACGAAATCTCAATGGTACTTACCTTATAAAATTTAACAATGCGACAATTGCAATCAACAACAAAACTTTTATCTCTAATGAAATATCAATATTGAAAGTGCTACCTGCAATTATGCAACCAACTCCACAAGAAAACCAATACAAAGAAGTATGTATTATCTTTAGAGGCCATGAGAGAGCTACATTTAAACAACACTAAGCAGATCAAACTATTAAAAACAGAAACTCAAATCGAAAGATGGACCAATTATGGGTTAACTACAATACTTTTGATCATACTAACAACAATAGTCATTTGTAAAATAAAAATTAAAAGGAGAACAAAACTCATCATAAGCCAAGCTTTCAACAACACAGCAGCAACAGAAGAACAATACACAGAATTCAATCCTTCCATTTTAAACCACATTCCATTACCAAGTTTCTTCGAAAGATCACAGAATCATCAAGTAGCATGAAC
This sequence comes from Bombylius major, assembly GCA_932526495.1. Lineage (NCBI taxonomy): Eukaryota > Metazoa > Arthropoda > Insecta > Diptera > Bombyliidae > Bombylius > Bombylius major. Next base: position 28,028,874 of record OW052045.1, on the reverse strand, counting down.
ATATTTCTTGTGCAGATGAGGACATCCGCATTTAAGCGTGGAGGAGTTAACATAAGTTAACGCATAACAGGTAAATAAAATTATGTTCCCACAAACAAGTTGCAACGTGACCACCAAGAAGAATTGCTAACCTAATGTCTACGACAAATTATAAAATAATGTAATTTTTAGGTAATAAGAAAATTTGTAAAATTATTCTAAGTTAGATCTAGTTTTGATTTCAATTAATAAAGTTCTAAATTTTTTAATTGTAAAAGTTATAATATTCAATTAATAAAATTATAATTAAAGTAATAAAAAATATTTTTTTTATAATCAAAAAATAAATTTTTATTAACTTATATACACACATTACAATTATGACATATCTGCCGTACAAAGGACAATCGCGTCAATTACATTTTCACTCATTTTGAGTTAAATATATTTATGATATAATATCTCTGCCGTACAAAGGACAATCGCGTCAATTACATTTTCACTCATTTTGAGTTAAATATATTTATGATATAATATATAGTTATATATATGAACTGAAGGAAAAATTCTCTATTAAAAAATATGTCTATATATTATATATTATATATATAATTTAATTTTTTCACTAGTTCATATGTATAACTATATATTATATCATAAATATATCTAAGTCAAAATGAGTGAAAATGTAATTGACGCGATTGTCCTTTGTACGGTAGATCTGCCGTACAAAGGACAATCGCGTCAATTACATTTTCACTCATTTTGAGTTAAATATATTTATGATATAATATATAGTTATATATATGAACTGAAGGAAAAATTCTCTATTAAAAAATATGTCTATATATTATATATTATATATATAATTTAATTTTTTCACTAGTTCATATGTATAACTATATATTATATCATAAATATATCTAAGTCAAAATGAGTGAAAATGTAATTGACGCGATTGTCCTTTGTACGGTAGATATATAGTTATATATATGAACTGAAGGAAAAATTCTCTATTAAAAAATATGTCTATATATTATATATTATATATATAATTTAATTTTTTCACTAGTTCATATGTATAACTATATATTATATCATAAATATATCTAAGTCAAAATGAGTGAAAATGTAATTGACGCGATTGTCCTTTGTACGGCAGATATGTAGGTATATCAAAACATACATGTATAAACCCAAATACACTCATACGAGTAGGTACATTGTACATTGCCTAATAAAAGGTTGAAAAATTAATGAAGCACAAGGAAATTGTACAATAAAACGATAAAACTTACTTCACAATTCGCTTGGAGAAATTAATGATTGCCTTTGAAACAGAAGTGTTAAAAAACTACTATAATCCCGTTAAATATGATATTATGTTTACGATTATTTGAATTGAAGAAAATCGATGTCTTGGAAATTTGAAGACCATTGAAGTTTAGTTAATTGAAATTTTCACAGTGCATAACAATTTAATTGAACAACGTAAGTAGTTTTGTGATTTCGTAAAGGAATTCAAAAATCATAAAGAAATAACAACAACTATTGAAACAGGAATAAAGAGACACAATTATTTCAAATGATTCAAGGTGAAATTAAAATGGTTTGTGTAAAATAGGACTTTTCACATAGAAGGACATGTTTAAAATTAACTTTAATAAAATTTTTAAAAATCTTGTTAAATTAAAGCAAATATTTCAGAACAGAAATATCTCCGGTTTATGAGAAAAATCAACGGTACATCACTTACATGTTACTTTTTGTTTATGAAAGATATGTGTAAGTAATTCGAAATGATTTGGATATCAAGTCATATAGAAATTTTCGTGTGATTCAGAGATAAATTAAAACTTTGTACAGATTTCACAGTTATTTGTATTTCCAGTCACGTCTATAGAGAAAGGTATTTCCTGTCTAAAATGATAAGTATGTGAAAAATTGAATTTGTAGGTACTTGTAGCCAATGAACAATATGTATGTTCAATCTTATCTTTTACGTTCACTGACACTGAAACAATTTGTATTCATTCAACATAGTTAAAGAGCAAAGAGTATTTATATTCGTTTAATAAAATTTAGACAAACTTTTTTATACTACTATCGTGCTCACTTTTAACTTTTAAACATATATACATACTTAAAAAATTAATTTTTAAGATAAATTGAATTTAATTGAAAGTACATAACTACAATCAATTAAACTATGTATGAGATTTTACTGAAGGAAATCTATGAATCTAAAGCAAATTTTTATCTTCTAGCGACTAAGAATACATAGTTTAAAAATAAATGAAAAATAAAAAACTCTTTGATAATTTCTAGAAGAAAAAACAATTTTTTTTTAATTTTTAAGTAAACAGTTTTCAAAAAGGCAAAAAAAAGGCAAGACGTGAACAATGTGATTATACTTTTTTAGCAATGTCCGTGTAATACAAAAGTAAAAATAATGGAAACTTATTTGTAATTTCTGCATTATGTTTCACTTTGTAAAATTTTCTTTTTTCTGTGTTACAAAATATTTTAATCGTAGAAGAAACAAAAACGAATGTTTCATGTTTCATGCTAAATATTGTAGAAAACAAAAAATGTAATTTCGTGACCGAATATTCGTGTAGCTATTTGAAAATACAGGAAACACTCAATTTGTTTATTTTAGACTGATAAAAAAATTAAAAGAAGAAAAAACAAAATAATTCAATTTTAATAACACATGTCTAGTACTACATACATAACAACAAACCTTTTTGTGTTTCTCTTGTTAAAAGAAAGTGTCTATTATTCTGTATGTCCTTTTGAAAACTAACACTACTTTTGTTTTTCATTTTATCATAACGTGATTGTGAAGAATCTGTACCTAAATATATGTTTTGAAATGAAGTAGAAGTTTACAGAAAGGCCAATAATATAATTTGAGTTCTTGTGAAGTAAAGGAAAATCAATAGAAAATAGAAAAATTACGCCTTTTTACATTGATGTGAAGCGATTTTGACTAAATGCTCATCTTAAAAATATTTTTGCTATAAAAATTTCACCTAATCCGAATAAATATTTTTGACGATATCATTTTGTTCTGTTTTTCAAAGATACTCGTAGATAAGAAAACATTTTGACAGTATCTAAAAATGAAAAGGATATATTAGGTTATGCTATCCAAGGGGGACATCTTCGATCGGCTAGCAAGCAAGCAAGTAAGACTTGCTAGCTGAAATGATAGAATTGGTATCCTCGATTGTTTTTGCTCTCGCAAGTAAGCAAATTAACCGTCAAAATTTGCGATCGCAAAGTTGGTGTCGCAAACTCAGTTAACAGAACACATAACCTCAAATTTCTTATAAATAAGTAGAAACTCAAACCCAAATACTTATGTTATTAATATAATTTGAATATTTTTTTCTTGTAATGGATAGAATTGGTTAGTGAGACCATTGTATATGAATTTATAAATTTATACACAATTATGAGACTGTAGAAGTTTGAAAATTGAAAAAAAAAAATAGTTCATAATAAACAAAATAATTTCGGTTATGATTTAAAATTTTAAAATTTCAAAAATTTGAATAAAAAAAACGAATTTTTAACGTAATATAATAGAAAATTATAGGTTATGTATGTAAAAACTTATTCAGCAAAAGTGCTTACAAAATAAAAATGGTTAACTTGCGATTACAATCGAGGATGTGATTTTTTGTAATCGCAATTAGCAATCGCAAATCCGCCATATTTGCTAGTCGCAATTTGCTTAATTGCTAGCTGATCGAAGATGTCTCCCCAAATCTATAATACATAAAATTTTACAGAGTAAGTGTAAGTTGGTTAAGGACTATATAAAATGAGGTCAGAGTGTGTAAGGTGTGTATGACCAATGTAGAGACGAATGAGGACAATTTGTTCACGTCTGGTAAGTGGAGGGTTCTGGATGATTGGGTCAAGATTGGGGTTGTGTAGTAAGTACGTTCTATTTTGTGGAATACTATTAAATGATAACACTTCAACTGCAAAATATAAAAATCGATCAATTTATCATATTTATCAAAAATAATTAATTTTTAATTATTTTTAAAAAAATACTTTATTTATATATATATACAGGTAGGTATGTGTACATACATACATATGTATGTATTGACAACGTGGATAAAGATTATTCTTTACACAATGCGTACACCCAATGAATTTTGTTTTTTTTTTGGTTAAAAGAAAGATTTATTTAAAGAGTTAATTAATTAATTAATTGTGAAAGAAGAAAGGTTGAAAATTAAAAAAAACTTGATATACATATTTCGGAATAAGCATCACATAACTCGAACCACATTTTTACTTTATTACCATTAAAATAGTATACCATACGAGTATATAAACAAAATGTAATTTAAAAAAATTAGTAAAATATTTCATAAACTCCAATTTAAAACAAAAACAGTATTGGCTCTCTTATTACATTACTGTTAAATTATATTAATAAGTATATACGAAAAAAATTCTCCGATGTTAATATTAATACCTGGTTGGTCTTCTTCTTCATCTTAAGACTTCCTTCAGTCTAGTTGGCTTGGAATGGATCAAGGTTTTGCAAAATGGCATCTCATTTCATTCTTTTATAATTGCATTTTTAAAATTTTTGAATTTCCTTAGATTTGCCTTAGATTTGTCTTCAGGACTTCTATGTAACTTAATTGTCTATTTTATCTGTAATAAAACGGATATTACCTACTATATTAGCTACCATACAGCTCCATACCATCGCGTTAAATTACCACCTTTTATTTTTAAAACAATTCGAATTGTTTGTACTTATACATCTTTATCAAACACTTTTTTAATTGAATTTTTATATTTATTTATTTATTTTTATTTATTTTCTATTTACTATAATTATTTATTATTTCATCTGTGCAAACAGATCCTATCTTATACTAGTTACAAATTTTAAAAAAAAAGAAAGGAAGACAATAGAAGATTATAGCTTAAAAATAAAGAAACAAAAGTAAATAATACCAAAGTTGTATAAGTAGAAGATGCCCAAAGTCCATATATCCTCATGGCACTCAAAATTTTTGATCGGGCGTGATATCACACATTCACACCCCACAACATGTTGCTTATACATTTGTTTCTAATAGTCATGTTTATAATGATATTCAGTAAATCAGTAGCAATTATCAACAATTTTACTCATCGTATCAACATTTTAATCATGAACAAAAGGCAGTAGAATCGAGAAAGTTTAGAACAGACGCACAAGTAGAGTGCGGTAAAGTATAGCTCGATTTAAAAAAGATGCCAAATCGTATTATACTAGAAAACTATGCGCAGAAGAAAAGATACTTACACACATGCATTTTTGTTGTTGTAAATTCTAAGAAAGAGGTTTCTTCCTTCGTGTATGTATACACAAGAAGATCACTAACACATGTAAGACATGCGCGAGATTCGCCAACTCATATTATTTTGACTATAGGAATAAATTCTTTACACAAATGTTGCTTAGTTTGAATTTTTTTACTATACCTATATTAAAATTAAAAACAACAAGTAACATTAAATATGAATTGTTGGTATTCTCGCTATATATAGCTATAGCTATATACATACATAATTCTAACATACACACATTCGAGCCATACTTTGCGTTGTTTTCAAATTATAAGTAAAAATTTTTAAAACCATATTATTATTATTGACTTGAAGAAATTTGAAATTTTTTTCGTTTTTCTTATTTCTGTTGTTGTTATATTGAAATCCAGTTTTAACCAAATTTTGTCTTTCTTTTTAAACTTGCAGGTATAAATGCATTTTATAATTTTCTATTTTCATTGAAAATTCGCATATAATTTTGAAAAAAAGTTATTTCATATTTTTTGTGGAAAGATATGTAATTTGTCAGTTTTGCACTATTATATTTCGGACTTTCAAACTGATTTTCTAGTCCTTGAGTTCAAAAGCAAGTTATTTTTCTTTCATTGTGAACCCAATTATGCATTTAGCCAATTTTTCCAGCAATTTTTTTTTTGATAATACATAATAAGTTAATTTTGGTGCATTGATGAAAAACTGACGATTCGAGCAATCAAAACTTTTCAAATAAGGAGCACTAAGTTTTGGTTCAATACGCTTGCGGATTATATTGTTAAACGTGCAGTACATGGGCAATTTTCAACTGTTGCGAATTTTTCATAATGTTTTCTAATATGTATTTCTAACACTCGATTTTGGTTTTTTCACAATTTCACTAATTTATTCTAATTTCAACACTAATTTCTAAAATTTATGAACTGTATCTATTAATTATGAAATTGAATAATAATAATTTAAAGTACATCTGAGCTGTTGTAAAATTTGAATAACGGTACATTAAATATTTTTATATTGCAAGTAATGTAATAAGAGGTGCCAATACTTTTTTTTGCTTTGACATTAGAGGATTAGAGTTTATGAAATATTTTACGTAATTCAATTTTTTTCAATTACATTTTTATACATATATGTATAATGTATAGTGGCCCCTATTCCGAGAGTCGTTTCGATCGACAATCGACTTCTCAGTCGAGGCGAAAAAAAAATACGTATTCTGTAAACAGATCGCCTCGACTTAAAAATGTTACCATATCAAACACGATTTAGTGTTTAGTGTTTTGACCCTTTTCGCACACCTATGATCCTTAATTACATGATAACGAATAGCGCTATTGAACTGAAACTTTTTTTGTTTTATTATACATAATATTAGCTTTCAAAATAAATAAAAAAAAATTTTCGTTAGTGAATTTTTTTTTCAGGAGCCCAATTAATTGAGAAAATTTATGGAAAAAAAAAATCATAAATTTCAAGTTTATGACCTCTTTTCTTGAAAGTGAAATTATAACATACAATAAGTGATACACCAAATGAAAGGTAATTTTAATAGCCATTCATAAAAAAAAGAAATATTTCGATATATGGGGTGCAAAAAAAGTTACAGGTGATTTTGTGTTGGGAGGTCTTGCATAAAACTCATAATTTTGAACGCCCTCTAGCGGCGAAAATAGACACGATCGAAAGTTTCGCTAGTACAATTTTTTTCATGAAATAGTCCAGCAAATATCGTGGTACCTCTCTTGGTAGTTAGAAAGAATACACCCTGTATTCTTAGATCATAATACTTGCGAAAAACACAACACAACAAATCAAAAATGTAACCTCAACTGATTGTCAAAAGCTACTCGACTAATATAAAGTCGTTATATCGATTCAACTCGACTCTCGTGATGTCAAAAATTGATATTGAGTCGACAAAGAAGACGATTGTCGATCGAAACGACTCTCGGAATAGGGGCCACTATTTTAAAGGTAATTGAAAACATTCTAAATTATAAATTGGAAGTTCAAAGTGCTTCATTATGTACCTAAAAATTAACCATATTTAAAAATTTTGCTGACATGCGAATACTTTTTTTCTACATAGAGCCTTATTTTAAAAGATTTCACAAAAAAGGATAATTATTATGGTTTCTTATAATATGAATGTCGCATCTTTGACATGGTTGCAGCTACAAAGTCATACAAGGACACTGTGGAAAAAGCAAAAGATTCTCAACAACCTTTCAGAAAAAAGTGAAACAAAGCGGTCTACTAAAAAAAGTTTTGTATGATTTATCGAAAATGCATTTATTGTATATTGAGACGAAAAGAAATTAGTTTTTATTTCTTATTTATAGCAATTTCATTTGAAAACAATAGTTTTCTAAGAATATTATTACTTTTCTGTCTTTAATACTTTTAAAGTAAAGTGAACCAAGAATAAAAAAAATTGATTTTATTCTTAACACCATGAATATATCGAGTATATGTATGTATAATCTACACAAAACAATAGTATATGTATGATTACCTGTATAATTTTAACAAAAACGAATTATTTATGAATTCTAATACTTACTATAGTTTTCAAAGAACAAACCATAACTAATACATGAAAATTTTTATTTACCTAAAACAACATTTTGCATGTAAAACGAAATGTTTGAATTGAATTTAATAAAATGTAGAATATTGTTCAATTGAATTTCAAATCACGATTAGGTAACTTTTTTGTTTTTTGATTATTTTTTTTGAACAAGCTTGTCTATTTTGTGGGAAAGAAGAGTAAATCTAAAATAAAATTTACCTTAAAGAGTTTTCAAGCAAATTGACTTCAAGCAAACATTTAGAATCTTTGATTTTTACATTATTAAAGGACTAAATATTTTATCAATTGTAACGAAAATTAGTAGAAATTTTCGAATTACATCATGTAATCAAATTTGAGTTTTTCAAGCTAATTATATAAGATTTCTAAAAATTAAAGAAATTAGTAGTATGTATTTAAAAATTATAAAATCAATTTCACTACAACACATTAAATTTCCCACAATTTTCAAAATTGTATAAATTTAAATCTTTAAGATTTATCATAACCATTATCCTTCCACAACAGTCAAGGAGAGTTGAATGTACGATTTTACCTTATGCATTAACGTCGTTTAACATTATAAGGCAATTTCAAAAATATAAACAACATGTAGGCTATATATGCAATAAATACAACACATGTTTAGAATGATGAATTACGATAACGAAAGGCAAAATTTTCTGTACATATATTGTATTGTGTATTGTACTATTATTGTATGTATTATTTATTATACGAGTTACCATAAATTACCATCAAGAGGAAACTACTTAAGTACTGAATAAAAAACTTCAATTAAAACTTTTTTATATTTTATTATCGGGATTTTCTAGAAGGCTGATTCCATGGAAATTGGAAATGTACCTGTGCTAAATTTTCCAAAGTGGAAAATCCAATATTTTTATTTTTTACGTCATTAACGAGGAAGAAAACGAGATTTTAAAAAGAGACCATGAAATGACTTCCTTTCAGGTAGTGTGCGTCACATTAGTAACAAAATAAGTGAAATTTCCAAATTCCTTCAATTTAATTTAAAATATATATTTTTTCAAATTCTAGCACTCTTTAGCGTTAATTATGTAAAAACATATGGTTCTCGTTGGTCTTTCTATTCAAAATATGATATATAGTTTTATAGTATAAGCATAAGTTATATCAGCATTTATGTAAGATCTATATTACAATATAGAACACGCATGCTGTGTAACCTCTTTTCCATGAAGTGCGATCAAGCACCTTTTGTTACATAAAATATATTAGCTATAAATCATACCAATAGCATAGTATGTCCTTACTCTTAACGGTTGTTACTTGTTATCCTTTAATCCTTTCTCCAGGAAATGCGATCAAACATCTTTTATTACACAAATTATATTAACTAAGATGATCATAAATCATAACCTTAACGGTTGTTATCCTTTAACCCTTTCTCCAAGAAATGTGACCAAACATATTTTATTATTATTACATAAACTATATTAATTACGATGATCATAAATTATGCTAACAACATGATATATCCTTACCCTTAACGGTTGTTATCCTTTAACCTTCTTTCCAAGAAATATTAAAACTATGAATTAAACTGTAAAGTATAAACTGTATTTTATGTAACAGAGTATGTAGTATTATTTTCACTTAAGGAAAAAGTATATATAAGAACTTATTAGAAAATAAGATTGGAATTGTATTTTAGACTCAAATAAGTTAAGACTCTTTTTGTCACTACTATATCGCTGAATAAATTTATATTTTTTAAACTTTGAATTTCGAGTTTTATAATTGGCGCAGTCGGTAGGATATCTCAAAAATCGTGAGATATCTTTTTAAGAAATTTAAAGAATAAAAACGTTTTTCGAGTAAATGATTTTAAATTCACTTGGAATCGTGATTTAAAGTGATGTGGTGCAATTAAGACGAATATATAAAAAAACAAAAATAATAATAATAAAAAAGAATTATATTGTATATATAAATAAAATAAAAGAAAATAGTGAGAAATAGTTTTGTGTTTGTTCAAATAAAAATTTTTTTTTGTGATACATAAATATTATATGTTTGTGAAATTAAATTGAATTATATATAAAAAAAAAAAAAAAAAAAAAAAGAAGGAAAAACACTAATTTTCCAAAATTACAAATTTTATTAGATTGTAATAAATAAAAATTACACACTTTGAATTAGTTGTACTACATATATCCTAAAAGTTTTAAATGATAAAAATGCTATAAAGTGCTCGCAGTTTATATGATATGTATGATAAAGTAAAAAAAAAAAAAAAAAAGTAGAAATATATATAATAATAATAATAATAATAATTTAATAATAAAGAAAAAGAAAAAAATAAAAAAAATAAAATAAATAAATTATATAAAAATTTATGTGGGTGTCACAGTTAAAATCTAAGAAAAGTGAAGAAATCCAGAGACCTTCCCTTACAACAAGTTCCAGTACAACAACTATTTCTACAATAACAACAGCGAAAGCTATGGCGGTAACAACAAATACAACAGGTATGTTAAGTTTATCTATAGAACCCCTTAAATATATAGAAAAATTGCCGGAATTCAGTGGTAGAACCGAGGAACTGACAACCTTTGTGGATGCAGTAGATGACCTCATGCCAACCTTTTTAAAATATGATGCAAATTCCCAGAAAATATTATACACTATAATTAAGTCTAAAATTATTGGTAGAGCTAGAACAGTTATAGAAATACATAACCACATAAAAAAGTGGATAGATTTAAAAGAAGTCCTTTATAATAGTTTTTCAGACCAACGTACTTCATTTCAGTTATATGATGAATTACGAGGGATTAATTTTAAGAATAATACCTTAAGTTTTTATAACGAAATTCAATGTGTGCTTCGCAATTTAAATAATAAAACAAATATTGAGTGCAAAAAAGCAAATGTATCTGAAACAGACACAAAAGAAAAAATTAAAAATAATATACAAATAGGGCTCCAAATTTTTAAACATAAAATAACGGAACCTATGAAATCCATATTAATAAGTAGAAATCCCGAATCTATAGAAAAAGCATTAAGGATTCTCAGTGATGGTGGTTACCTTTATCAAGACAAAAAAAGCACAACAATGCAAAATAAAAGTAAGCAAAACCACCATCTTCAGTATCCAAGTAATGTAGCGCACCCTCAAAGTTACCAGTTTTCGCGTAATGTTTATCAACCTCAACCTGTTAATAGATACAGGAAGGGGAGGGACAATAATTCAGCTTTTTCCAGAAACTCACGGTACAATAATAACCCTTTTAATCAACGGAATAATTTACCCCCTCCTAAACCTATGGATGTAGATCTTTCCACAAATTCTAGGACGTATATTTCAAGGCCTGTGCAAAAATTTTCCTTTAATTGCCTCGGAAACTTCAGACCAAACAGTGAATTACCTTATATAAAAATCGAAAATAAAATAAGGCCCTTAAAATTTATAATAGACACTGGCGCTTGTATGAGCATTATTAATGAAAAAATTTGCAACCCTAAATACATAATTAAAGCAGATCCAATTGTACTTAAAACATTAAAACATTATGTAGTATGTGATAAGCAAGTAGAAATTCCAAGTTTTAATGAATTCGGTGATAACCAAACGTTAAAATTCTTAGAAACTAATTTCCATGATAAATATGATGGTCTCATAGGAAATAATATTTTAATAGCCCTTGAAGCTAGTATAGATTATAAAAATAAATGTATAATAACAAAAAATGAAACCCGAATCCCATTATTCTTCAACGAAAATGAAGAACGTCAATATGAAACATATAGCATTTTTACTGCAGGTCAAGACAATCAAAGACATATCCCTATATCAAAACGTCCCTTGAATATATACAAAACCCAAATTATAATAAAAAAGGGAAAACAAAACGACACCGAAACAAAAAAAATTTTCAATAGAAAACGTCTCATTTTTACAAGTATCGAACCCAACGAGAAACACTTTTTATACATTCTTAACAACCACATGCCTAAACGGGGACTCGTGGGTGTATATATTGAAGAGTTGGACTTGTTTAAAATATTTCAAGAAACTTTCATTAAATGGAGAAACGACAGAACTCCAGTTAGAATACATAAAGTTTCGAAAATATTACATGACGTTAACAATCGATCAGAACTTCATGAAAGAATACTTAAAGAACACAACGACAATAATCACAGGGGCATAAATGAAGTTTACACAGAATTAAAAAATTTTATATATTTTCCTAAATTTAAAGATGAAATACAAAGAGTAATCAATAATTGCCACGTTTGTAATCTTGCTAAATATGAACGTCATCCAGTTAAAATTCCATTCCAAAATACAGAAACTCCAGACAAACCCTGCCAAATAGTTCATATGGACATTTGGTTCTATCGAAAAGACAAATTCTATCTTACACTTATTGATAAATTTTCTAAATATGCACAGGTAATCCCCATTAGATCAAGAAACTGGATAGATCTTAAAAATGGATTAATTCAGTATATAGGAATAGCTGGTAAGCCTCAAAAGATAGTGACAGATAACGAAAGAGGTTTTGATAGCTTAAATTTACGAAATTTTTTTAAAAATGAAAATATACAGATTCATTTTACCACACCTGGTCTACATACGGGAAATTCTGACATTGAAAGATTCCACAATACCTTGAATGAGCATATAAGGCTCCTTAAAGTTCAAGAAACGTTAAATAAATGCCCGAATGAGGAAGACTTAGTTAGCTTAGCATTAAAATATTATAATCATACCTATCATTCAAGTACTGGACAAAAGCCCATAGATTTTCATACTGGTAAAATCTCACATGAAGAATATGCAAAAATTCACAAAAAACAAAAATTATTTAAAGAAAACAGAATTAAATACCACAATAAAAGTAGGAAAGAAGTGAATTTAAATCCAAAATAAATGTTCTAGAAAAAAGTTTATATGGATTAGATATTAAGTTTGAAGAAAATATTGTATTTAGTCACCTAAGCGAAAATATTGATATACTAATGAATTATGTTCAAAATATTAAAGAAATAATATTATTAAGTAGGTTAGAAATATTAAGTAAAGATATCTTAACGTACGAAGAAGTAGAAACCTATAATATTAATATTGAAAAAATGAAATACATTAAACTAAGTGTAGCACAAATGAATAACCTAATTCTTTTTATAATTCAGATACCAAATTTTGCAACTCAAAAATTCTCTAAAATGTTAATAGAACCAATTCCAAATAAAGACAAAAACTATCAAATTGTAACACCATATAAGAATGTTTTAATAGAAAATAAGAAGGTATATAAAATACCAGGAAAAAATAATAATGTAATTAAATATCTACAACCAATAGGCGATAAGTGTATAAGTAATATATTTAACAATGATCTCATTAATTGTAATTTTGAACTTAATAAAAAAAGAGAAATAAAGCAAATTACAGAAAATATAATTGTAACCAAAAATATTAATATAACGACATTATTTCACACACTTTACTTGTATTTAAAAATTAAAAAACCCAAAAATAACATAAACATAAAAATTTCTGATCACAGTACTCGCCAGGAGTCGAATCTTAGGGATGGGGAAGTTATATCAGCATTTATGTAAGATCTATATTACAATATAGAACACGCATGCTGTGTAACCTCTTTTCCATGAAGTGCGATCAAGCACCTTTTGTTACATAAAATATATTAGCTATAAATCATACCAATAGCATAGTATGTCCTTACTCTTAACGGTTGTTACTTGTTATCCTTTAATCCTTTCTCCAGGAAATGCGATCAAACATCTTTTATTACACAAATTATATTAACTAAGATGATCATAAATCATAACCTTAACGGTTGTTATCCTTTAACCCTTTCTCCAAGAAATGTGACCAAACATATTTTATTATTATTACATAAACTATATTAATTACGATGATCATAAATTATGCTAACAACATGATATATCCTTACCCTTAACGGTTGTTATCCTTTAACCTTCTTTCCAAGAAATATTAAAACTATGAATTAAACTGTAAAGTATAAACTGTATTTTATGTAACAGAGTATGCAGTATTATTTTCACTTAAGGAAAAAGTATATATAAGAACTTATTAGAAAATAAGATTGGAATTGTATTTTAGACTCAAATAAGTTAAGACTCTTTTTGTCACTACTATATCGCTGAATAAATTTATATTTTTTAAACTTTGAATTTCGAGTTTTATAATTCATATATAAAATAATATTATATATGACCAGCCCGTATATAAAACATTGTAACCAAAATTCTTTGCTAACTGACTTCAGGTAACCGACAAACGCTTTTTCATGAAAGCTATATAGCAAAGTTTCAATAAAGTTCTCTCACAACTTTGACGTCATTGATATTTTTTGAGTTTATTATTTTGTGTTGTGACGTTGTGTTATGAATATGATGAGAAAATGAAATGAATGATCATCATGTACATATGCATAGCTAGTTGGTTAATATTAATAATAATGCTTATCTACATTGTTTTATGATTACTTCGATCATGGTTTGCTAGATTTCTGTTAAAAAATTTCATTTGCTTTAATTTATTTGAATTTGTCTTTTGTATGGGTACATTTTTGTTTTAAAAAACAAAATCCTTTTATTATTATTCAAATTATAAATATAGGTACTATATGCCACCTGTTTATTCTGTGTTCTTTATGTTCTATCAGCTCATTATTTTGATGGATGTTGAATAGTAAAGACTAAAGAGCGATTTTATTTGCGTTTTTATCAAATCTGTATTTTTCAATACAATTTATCTGTATACATCAATTAGTCTTCTTTTAAATATCAAAAATCAGTATTTTTTAATACTTATTCATACTCGTATTTTGCCTTTTATTTTGAGCTTTTTTTTTATTTTCATTTGAAATTTGATTTCATTTTGAATTATTTTTTAAAATGTCGTGGAAGAGAAACCGTTGTACAATTATAACCTGTAGGGATTCAATCCAAGAAGTCCCTTCAAAAAGGTTTTTTGAGTTCCCGAAACCTGGGACTTCCAAATATGATAAATGGCTCGAAGCTGTTGGTGAATCAAAAGAAGCTATTCAAACAAGAAAACGTCCTTATATATGCGATGCTCATTTTGAAAAACAAAAACTTAATCAAGTAATACCGCCAGTATGCTCTGAATGTGAAAAAAAATGTAAAACCATTAGACTTTACAGTAAGAAAATTTGCCGCCTTGAAAAAACAATAGTTGCATTAAAGTTTTATAAAAAAAGGTCGACAAAAATTCATAAAAAACTGAGAATTAAAGTACGACGATTGAGTAAAAAATTGAAAGAATTTAAAGAAAACTCTGAAATATCCTTGGAAGAGAAAATTGATAATTTAGAAGACGTAAATTTAGAAAGTAAAGTGTTTGCAAAGCTAATACTATGCTTAAATAAGCCAATTTATACTGCGGATGAAAAATGGATATCGCAGTGCATCTTTTTTCGCTCATTTGCAGGATATAATATTTTACGGGATCAATTGGGCTTTCATTTGCCAAGCACTTCATCTTTACATAGTTGGATTAAAATTAAAAGCCTATCTCCTGCTTTAAATGAAACGGTACTTAATGAAATAACAAAAAGTGTAGGGCTCCTTTCTGAAAGAGAAAAAATTGTTATACTTATTTTTGATGAAATGTCAATTCAAGAGGACATAACATATGATAAATATAAAGACCAAATTGTAGGGTACATTGATTATGGCAGCGGTGAAAGAAATACAGTAAGTGCTAAATCTGTTTGCGTATTTTCTATTAGAAGTATTTGTGGAAGCTTCATGCAGGTTTTGTATTATGTTGCCTGCCCAGGTACGATTCCTGCTGATAATTTAAGGAAGGAAGTGGAGAAATGTTTAGACATTTGCGAAAAACTTGGTCTAAATTGCATTGGCACTGTTTGTGATCAGGGATCTACAAACAGAAAGTTATACAGCACTAAAAATGTGTCAATGGAACATATATTTTTTACGTTTAAAAATAGGATTGTTTATGCACTGTTTGATTATTGTCACTTGATCAAAAATATAAGAAATAATTTGTCGAAATATGATTTTTTTACTCCAGACGGGATTGCATCGTGGGAAATAGTTGAATATTTATTTACTTTAGAGAAAAATGAATGTACTAAAGTATGTACCAAGCTAACTGCAGCTCATATTTATCCCACGGAGTTTCAGAAAATGAGTGTAAAATTAGCCGTTCAAGTACTAAGTAGAAGTGTAGCAATTGGAATCCGTACTGCTTTTGCACTCGGTAAATTTCCTGACAAACTTAAAGGAAAAGCAATATCAACATTCTAAAACTTAGAAAAAATACTTTTCATTATAAAAATTGTAAAACTTGAATGTACAATATAACAACAATGTACAATTTAGAATAGGTACATACATATAACATATTGTACATACATATGTGCACAAAAAAACAGAAAAGACAATTTGGATGCGAAAAATAAAAAAACAAAACAAAAAAAATACTGAAATGTTCAATTATAAAAAATAGGATCAAAATAAATAAATAAAAATAAAAAATCAGTAGAAATACAATAAATTTATATGATTTTTTGTACATTGAAATAGGACAATAATAAAAGCATATGTAAATTTACATAATATGTTTGTATAATAAATATATATTCCATATAAACATACATATGTATATATAATAATAAAAAAACATAGTACCTATATTTATAATTTGAATAATAATAAAACGATTTTTTTTTTAAAACAAAAATGTACCCATACAAAAGAGAAATTCAAATAAATTAAAGCAAATGAAATTTTTTAACAGAAATCTAGCAAACCATGATCGAAGTAATCATAAAACAATGTAGATAAGCATTATTATTAATATTAACCAACTAGCTATGCATATGTACATGATGATCATTCATTTCATTTTCTCATCATATTCATAACACAACGTCACAACACAAAATAATAAACTCAAAAAATATCAATGACGTCAAAGTTGTGAGAGAACTTTATTGAAACTTTGCTATATAGCTTTCATGAAAAAGCGTTTGTCGGTTACCTGAAGTCAGTTAGCAAAGAATTTTGGTTACAATGTTTTATATACGGGCTGGTCATATATAATATTATTTTATATATGGTATAAGTGAATTATTGTCAAATGTAGTGTGCGTCACGTGTGGAATTAGCCATAAACTAAAAACCCTATCTTTCAATATAACATTCGTATGTGGCTCCTTAATTTTTATTGAACGGATCAATATCATACTAATACTTTTTCGAGACTAAAAAAGAAAATTGTGAAAAAATTGTCTTTTTATTCAATCTGTCCTGTTTTTTTAAATTTAACATTACAAAATGAATATCTTTGTTTTGTACATACAAAGGTACATACAAGTTTTCTTTCTGTTCTTCTAAAAATTGTTTTTAATCAATTTTAAATTTACTTGAAAATTTCTTATAACGGTAATTTGAAAAAAACAACAACTTATTTCACTTATTCGTTGTGAAAAAATAACAAAAATATCGCTTTTGTCTACTGAAAAGAAATAAAGATCTTGAATACTAATCATCATATGGAACGTTATGCGTTTTTAGTTCACAAGACTTTTCATGAGATTAGGACGAAAGTTGTATACTCTACAATATTTAAGATATTGAAGAATAAAAAAATATATTTGTGCTATATTAATTGCTTTATAATTAAAGCTCTAAAATATATTCTAGAGCGTCGATAAAAACCTTACTTTCTTACTTTCTGATATATCAATTATCTTGTTTATGCACAAAGGTTTAAACGAATTAACGATAAAACGTTTTAAACATCGTTTTGAGATACATAATACATTTTGATTGGTGGTTATGCCTAATACAACATTTCGTTCTCACTCAAACGTTAAACACCTGCGTGTGTAATAACAATTACTTAAAACGAAGAAAGTGTATATGCACACTCTAAAAGAGCATTGAAATTCAAAATGCGGATTTAATAGTGTATTTACTCAAAACTTCGTAGAGTTTTAATGCGTTTTGAAATTTGGTTTATGCATCCGTATTTAGTCAAGACGGAGTGAGTTAATGCGACTTAATGCGTCGCATAAACAAGATAATAGTAAACAAAGGGTACTTTCATTAATGCGTCGTCAACCTACGTCGACGACTCGAATGCACTGGAATAGTAATCAGAGTCGTCAACTGTGCATGCAAGCAGTTATTAGAATAAATGAACATGATTCGCCATCTTCAAATATGACGTCACAATGTTTATTGAGATTAGTATTACTATAACAAATTATTTTCAGATGGTTGATGTTATTTTCAGAGAAAAAAAAAGTATTACATTTTAATTACAAGTTTCATTTTTTTTTTAAAAGAATATTTTTGGGCCTCCTTACAATTATTTTATTAATTAAAATAATTATGAATTTAAATCAAGTGTTAAATTTAGCACAAAATGTTATTATTTAATGTGTTGTGAATAGTGAAAATAAACGACAATACATAGAAGAACTATATAGTAGAAAAAGTAGAAGGTTGAAAATCCTTATGTATGTTAAGAATAAAAAGAATAGAAAAGTAGTAAAAAATAAAAATTATTTAAAGACAATAAATAAGTTTTCAGATTCAACTTTCTATTCACACTTTAGGATGAATCGTGAATGTTTTTCTGTAAGTATAACATACAATGAATAATTTATCGTTAAAAATTCTATGGACAGCTTTGGAACCTATCAATATTTTCGTATTTTTTATTTTTTTGTAGAAACTTATTGGTGAAATGAAGCCACTATGGGTGGAAAAACAAAAAGGACGTAGAACAATAACTTCAAAGCGTTCATTATATATGACACTTTGGTGGCTAAGTAACCAAAATTCACTTAGAGTCATTTCAGATAAATTCAACCATTCGCTGGGAGGAGTGTATCAAATTGTTTTGAAAGTGTGCAAAATTATTTGCAAACTTTCAAAAAAATATATATGTTGGCCAGACAATACAAAACTATTAGAAATCATGGACAATTTTGAAAAACTAAGATCTGGAAACAAATTTCCATCTGTAGTAGGTTGTGTTGATGGCACACATATTAAAATTCATGCGCCTGCTGAAGATTCTTCAAGCTATTATAATCGAAAAGGATTTCATTCTTTGATTTTGCAGGTAATTTATAATTGTTCTAGTTATTTAAATATTTGTGTGAAAATCCAATTTACCTGGTAAAATTTTACATTTCAGGGAATATGTGATAGCAATTTATTATTTACTGATGTTTTTTTTGGATGGCCAGGAAGTAGCCATGACGCAAGTGTGTGGCATAACAGCCCCATTGGAAAAGCACTTGCCGATGGATCGTTACAGCTTCCAAATGATGGTCATTTGTTGGGAGATTCAGCATATCCACTTTTGCCTTACATAATAACTCCTTACAGAGATAACGGTCATCTCTCATTTAGAGTAAAAGACTTTAATTTTAAGCATAGTTCTATAAGAGTAACAATCAAACAAGCCTTTGGCATTTTAAAATCAAAATTTAGAATTTTAAATAATATATCCTTAAATAAAATTAGTAATGTTAAATTTGTAGTATTAAGTTGTGTAGTATAACATAATTTTTTAAGATTAAACTCAAATTCAGCAGTAACCAGTGTATATATTTTAGATAACGAAAATTTAAATGAAACTGAAGTAGAAGAATATTTTCAGACATCTACTCAAGAAATGAGGAACGCTGAAACAAAAAGAGATATTATTTGTGAATGGCTTACTTCTAATGAATAAACTTGTGAACTTTTTAATATTGCAATATGTCTTTTATTTATTTATTTATTTTTTTCGTATTTATGATTTAATATAAACTTAAAATATAAAATTTAAAAAAAAAATAGCATCTTCATAGCTAACAAAATTTAACATATAAAATAACATTTTTTGTCACCTACTTGTAAAGTTAAAGTATAAAATTTGTTTTTTAATTTAGGTAATATAAAAAAAACTATATAATTAGTCACTATCACTCATATTTTCATTGTTTTGTTTGGTCAATTCTTTTTTTATGTCCTTATATGTTTTTGAAATTTCTTTTAAAATTTTTGTTCTTTCAAGATCTGCAACCAATCTGTTTTTCTCTGCAGTCATGTATTCTTGATGTCTTTCTTCATCTCGCTTGCTTTCTTTTTCAAGATAATTTAAAATTTCATCATCTTTTGAAGTTCTCTTCCGTTTTTGTTTCTTGCTGGAATTACTCTCCTTTTCTGTAGAATTTTCATTACAAATTTCTTCATCTACATTAGAATTTTCGGATTCTTCACGATGATTCAATTCGAATGTATTTAAAAGTATATTCTTTGGAGGTTTAATGGAATGCTTACAGCCATATACTTCATCGAAATATTTATAAAAAGGCCATACAGTTCTTGCTGCTCCTGATGACGAGTGTCTCTGCTTAATTCTTTTGTATGTTGACATCAAATTATTAAATTTTAACCTTAAACATTGTGCTGAATATTCACGGTCAGCATCAATCTTTTTCATTTCTTTTAAAATATGATTCCATAGAACGCTTCTACTTTTTTTTCCTTCTTTAAAGCGTTTCTCATATGCTAGTCTACAATTTATCAATAACTTTGTTTTTGCTATATCCCAACTCGATAAGTCACCTTCACACTCATTTTCATCTTTCTAAAAATGGTAATAATTAATGAGAAACTGAACTAATCATAATTGTTTTTTAATATTTGCATTTAAGTAGGTATGATATTTTGTATATTTACTTACTCTAAGTTACATTCTACAGCTTGATTTGCATATTCTCTGATACTATTTAAGTTATATTCATCATCATCGTCACCGATGTTACTTAAAAAAACAATGCAGAATAAGTACAAATAATAAATAAAATCGAATTTTTGAAATTTGAATTCAATACTTACTTACTTAATACCTTCTTATTAAATTTAACAACAAAAAACAATGAAGTGTCAGAATAAAAATAAAAATATTTGACAACACTATTCGTTCTTTTTCTTAAAAATCAACATTGCAGTCGCTTGAAACCGATTGAGTAATTTCAGCCGACTGCGCTGCATGCTTGAATTAATGAACATGATATCATTCCACGACTGCACTGGAAAGTCATTTATGAACATGATTTTTACGCCGTAAGCGCCGTCGACGCATTAATGAAAGTACTGAAATTATTCTGAAAGTTCTAAACTGATATAATTATGAAATACCATTTTCAAAACTACAAAAGACTTTGTTTTTTATGTTTTGTACTTTTGAACGCTTTTATTATAGTATATGGCCTAATTAGAAATTAAGTTATCAAACGTTATTACAGAGCAATAACATATAAAATGCAGTTATGTGCATCAGGTAAATGATAAGGACTTTTAGAAATTAGTAATAAATTTTGAATAAGAAAGTAGGAGTAACGAAAAACTTTTATTCTACAATTAAGTATAATTTTTCTTTTCATATTATCATTAAGAGTTTTTTCAAATTTAAAAAGAAAATCTAGAAAAACTAGATAGAAAGTGTTCGTATAATAATGTTTACATAACAAAAACAATTTAATTGTTATTTTTAATTTATATAATGTATTTAAATTAAAAAGGGGAAACAACATATTTTCAATCATTTTGAACCTCAATATGAATAAAATTACGTAAGTATAATGAAGGTCTATATTTAAAATTTATTTCCCAATAAAATATGATACTTTTATATCAACATATTTTTTTACTCAAAAAAGTGATAATGGCAATTTGAAGACTATTTTCAACAAATAAAACAATTTGTTAAACTTTTTATTCAATTTTTCGCAAAGAAAAACATCAATTTGATTAATAGTAGTTGTGAAAGGCAATTATTTAGCAATAATTGTTCTTATTAAGTAGCTATATTTACTGAATATTAAGAAAACAAATCGCTGCTACATATCAATTCAAATGATATCCTTACAACGATTGAATTAATGAGGAAAACTTTCATAAATTAAAATGAATTTTCTTACAATGAAATCACTCTGTAGGGAAAAAATGTTTATTGATTGATAAACAGAAATTTATCATTTCATATTCAAATTTCGTATGAGTAATATCAATATTAGTCATAGAAATATTGTATTTTATGCATTTATGCAACTTTTAGAATCTACCTACAAGAGCTGTTAGATGTTCTACTTTGACGAGGATATCTTATATACCTTTTTCTAAAAAGGAAAACGATTGATCGATAATATACAGAGAAATTGGTTTATTATATTCGAAACGTTTCGAAAATTAAGCAATTCGTTTCGTTTTTTTATTTGATGACATTTAATCCATCGTTTTGATGTCATAATATTCTGGTGCTACAATTTTTTTTATTTGTACACATTTTATTGGCAGTGCTAAACAGAGAACTCAAATTACATACATAAAGAGGCCAAAGGTCTCCATGTTGACCAGATACCATTTTTTGGTAGGTATCTGGAAACCGAAGTCTCCTGCCATGATTTACACAGTATTCAACCAAATTTCAAGCGTGAAAATTGAGTCATATAATATATATAAAGACAAATTGTATTTATTGTAGATGTATTATTTTGTTTTAAAAATTTTAAAACCTTATAAAGCAAAACCATATAAAATCAGGGAATGGGTGTATTTCAAATTATCTTACTTTTCAACAAATAGTTTTTATAGCCCAAAAGTCAAAACAAAAAAAATCTTTATACATAAATCAGTAATAAATAATTAATTCATGAAAATTCATAATACACTTTTTCTAAATAATAATAAATTCATTACAAAATCAATTCATAACAAATGTCTAACGTATCTATCTGTACAATAAATTGTTTATCGATTTTATTAAAATAAACAAAATAAAAAAAAAAGAATAATACTGAAAAAAAAGCTTTTTTTTCAATTTAACTTGAGTTTTTTTTCAATGAAAATAAAAAAAATGAATATGAGTTTGCTTACACGTGTGTAAGTGTTATTTCTTTTTGAAAAAGCAATTCCTCATATATATTTATGTGCAAATGATTTATTTTTTTTTATTTTGTTGTTGTTGAGAATATAATCCTTTATCATCCTTTTCTTCAATATTTTAATTTATATTGTAAGCTTAATGGTAGTAGCTCTATTACTATAGTATAATATATTGTAGGCCTGGTAACTCATATTATAGTATAACTATACTTTATTTAACAATTAAAGTCAGTACAGGCAAGATAGGCATACTTTTCTATACTCTTTTACATTTCGTTTGTATAAATCTGTCTCGTGTGTGGGGTGATCAGATCTCAATTTCAATCGAGGAGAATCTTTTAAATTAAATACTACCAAGGGCAACAATCTCATCGGGTACGGCCTCCATAAGCACAACACTGACTTTAATTGTTAAATAAAGTATAGCTGGCTCGGCAGACGATGTTCTGCCCTTTAGTTTATGTGTCGTTTATCGTTTTTGATTGAGGTTACTTAGATTGAAATGCCAGCATATATTGAATCATTCAATGCTTTGTAATGAGAGCATCGCAGTGTGACTTAACAAAATATGTAAATATAAAATAACTTTACTACAGCGCCACCATAGCATAGCTATGAACCATCGTCTTGACAAAACAATTATATTGTGTGAATATGACTTCAATCTTCAATCCGTCAAGTCGTTCAGAAGTTACACGATAACAAACATCGCACACGCTACGATTATATAGGTATATAAAGATATTTTATTTCAAAATTATACCAATTAGAATTGTACATTATGTATGTATGTATGTATGTATGTATGTATTCAATTTTAACCATTAATATTATGTAAATCGTTCTTCTTTTAAACTGTAATCGACGCATCACGTAAGTAAAAAAGAAAAATAACAGTGAACTCTTATTATTTAGATCTTTAGAATAATCTAAGCTAGAAAATTTTCAAGCATAAAGTTTGGTTACTTATTAAACAAAATGAGTAAATAAAAGAAAAATAAATTCAATATAAACTTCATTTGATGCTTCACAAACCGACACTAATTTCATAAAAATCAATAAATCTCTCTTAAATGAAATAGGATGATATTAAATATTTATTGTTCTATTGTGTCGAAACAATCGAAATGTAAATTTTAAATTTACTTCAATTATTTCGAAAAAAAAATATTCATGAATAAGTAGAGTTTATTATGAAACTGGTGTAAGTGGGTTTTTGACAAAAATCGTTTAAATTAACCACTTCAACCATTTACAATGTAATATCCTCAAAGAATTTTTAGAAAAAATTTAATTGCTTAGTGAAAATCACTGGAATTCAAATTGAAAATCTTAAAATGTCAAAACTTACATCACTTTCAAAATAAATAGTGTGATAAAGATATTTGTACTTTTTTCATGGAATCACATAAATTGATATATTTTGTTAAAATTATATATTTTTCATGATTAAAGATAATATTTGAATTCTGAATACAAATTTTTGTTTTGCAAAAACAAAAGAAGAACAAATTTTTATATACATAGGTACAGATATGTTCATGTATTGCGAAATATTAGTATGTATGTATATTTTATTTTTAATGGCACTGCAACTTTTGATATTACAAAATATTGATGCCAACATAATACATATTATAAAATATTCAATAAATACCCATAATATAAAGATACTGGTATCAACTACATATATTTTGACTCGTAACATCAGTACAAAACCTACATATATTTCCATGATTTTAACGTTTTGCCATGAATATAAAAATTGTGAACTATGAGCTACAGTATTAAACTTCAAAATGGAAATCTATGACCCTTCTCTCTACATTACATTATTTTTCACGGGACACAACACGAAATGTAGGACGAAATATTGATTCAGACTTAAAAGGTTTTATTTTATAATCCCAACACCACACATTATTGTACTGCACTACAAAACTCATTTTCTTTTATTACCGTAACATAAAGTTTTTTGTAATTTAACTGTTATTAGAAAAATTTAATGTAACTTTTTGTTAAAATGGGGCGTGTATAAAAATAAGTGCATCGGTGTATCACTAGTTTTTATTCAATAGTTTTAAGTATTTTAAATTGTAGAATATTCTGTGTTTCTTTTAAGTATGTATGTACTTGAAAATCTACTTAATTTTTGTATTGTTTTTCCATTACATACATCGTCCACCCAATATTGATTTGCCCCATGTACAACACTGTTGTTTCGAAAAAATCACTTTCAAAGTCTAGTCCGCTGTAGTCAAAAAACCAATCGATAGAATTTTTTTAGAATTTTACTTAAATGTCACTTAATTTTTATGTTTTTATTTTATAAAGTTTCATATTTTCACAATATAGCAAAATAACTTAGGTAAAGGATGTTTAGACATGGAGCAACACAATAATCAAAATTTCAAATACGCATTGAAATGCTTACCACTTCACGCGGAGCAAAATTTTCTTAAGTTTTCTATTGAAACAACTTAGTTTTATTACGAAATTTCAAAGATTATCTCACCGTTAGAGATAGAAGTAAACGGATAACACGAATCAATTCAGCATACTCAAAAACATAAGGCATGGTCCCTAACTCAAAATCGCAAATTTGGCGGATGGAGCAAACCAATATCTGAGCCGCGACATACATTTCTCTGATAAATAAGAATATGTACTTGGTTTAATTGTCATTAAAAGTGAGAATTGTTTCGTTGAGAAGTGATGAGCACCCATGGTAAAAGAAACACTTATAAGGTATGTAATATCAATCTGAATTCTGAACTCTCAGGCGCCATTAAAACGTAAGAAAGATCGTATGGCAATACAAAAGTATATGGACGATCTGAGAAATGAAATACAAAAGTATGTATATGGAAATTTTACAATTTATTTTTCAAAATAAGATATCTCAGCATCTTCTGAACCAAAAACTAATATTTTTGGATTAAGATATTTGTTGGTGTTGCTTAAAATCTATCTTGTTCGGTAATTCTGTAAGTGCCATAGTTTTCAATCACAAGGACAAAATACCTGAAAAACCATTAAGAAGTTCAACATTTTTAACCTTGTTTTCCATTTTATCTCAAAAACTAGAAAAAATAAAAGACTGCAATAGCAACAACACTAAAAAAACACTTTAGTGAAGATTTCAATATAAAAACAATAGTTTTTGGTTCACGGGATGCTGATATACAGACCTTCAAAGTTAACATTTATTGTTTTTCTTTGAATAAAAATTTCTAACTTTTTTGTATAAAGTCTTCTCTTCTTCTATGTCCATTGTCCTCATATGCTTTTTTTATTTGTCTATTATTTGTATACTATATTGTAAATGAAAATTATTTCTAAACAGAACCTTCAGGCCTTTCAAAAAATGTCTTTTACAAAGTTTTATGTTGAATGGTTTTAAAGTTATTGTAACTCAAAGTCAAAAAATTTTGAAAAAAATTCGTCATTTTTATGTTCAAAGTCGAATATCTCGAAAAAAACCCTTATTATTTTTTAATTTTTTTTAGCTCAAATGAAAGCTTATCTTGTTTACTCTAACTTGGCTTTTGTTTTATTACATTATCTTTATCCGTTCATAATTTATGAATAATAATTTAAGGGCAGTTTTTTCAAAATCAGTTAAATTTGATGTTGTAAAGAATTATTCAATTGTCTTTTGGTATGTTTTATTTGTACATATTCTGAAAATGACTTTTTCTAGTCCTATTTAGGAGTTATTTTAGTCCTGAAAAGGACTTATTGTAGTCCTGATAAAGAGTTATTGTAGTCCTGAAAAGAGCTTATTGTAGTCCAGGAAAGGACTTTTTTGAAATTCTGGAAAGGACTTTTTGTAGTCCTGGAAGAAGCTAATTGTAGTTTTCAATTAATTATTAATAAATTTTCTTAACTTTTCTTCCGGCTCTTATTTGTATCGAAAATGGAGGATGACACATCGAAAACAATTTATAGAAGGCATTTTAGGTAATAATAGGATTATTAGTTTAAGGATATATTGAATTCTTAGTTTTAAGGATTTATTTTACTTAATAAAATACTGAATTTTGATTAATAGTAGGTATAAATAAAAGTTATTATTATTCACAAACTAAACGACATAAAACTTGACCCTGGAGCGACTTAGGTATGTGCATAAAACGTCGTTATAAATATCTGAAAAAAAAATAAAACCTTTCTTTGTGAGGATAAAGTTTCAAAAGAATTTAAATTACATAAATTGGATTTTTCACTCCTTATTTATACATGCTTGCACTTTATAGGTACATATGTTTGTAAATATTTGTTTAAATTTCTTTACACTTTTAAAAGGTATATACGTATAAGAGTTTTTTAAATTTAGTTTGAAATTCAAAAGAAATTCCTAATGAAAACTTTGAGACAGTAGATTTTGTGTTATTTTTATCTACTTTTGAAGTTTCAAGAACTTTCTCACTAGCTTTTTATAGGTGATTTTGCAAATTCAATGAATAATTTGTACTTCAAGATATGAAAATTAACAATACATACATACATATCTTTGCATCTTCGGAAAAAATAAGTCTAAATTAAAATTTACTTTATTTTTTTGTTATTAAAAAATGTGTAATGTATTTTCGGTAATTTTTTACTTTTTACTCACGTCAAACGAGTCACTTTTTTAATGTTTCGAACCAAAAATTAACTTGAAGGAAAGTCAATTTATTGGTGCATACAGCATAATACATGAAGGGTTACAAATGAAATATGTGAATATTTCATAAATACCTATGTGAAATATGTATGTATATAAATATATGTATGTAGTATGTACATTACATACATAATACATACTCGTATGTACATATCTACTACAAAAGTCCTGTCATTAATTTTATTATTATAAATTGATTTCAGGATTTCAATGCATTCGGTCGAAGCTTTTCAGCTCATAGATTTTTTTTTAAATCATAAATTATTATCGTGGGGAGCATTGTACATAACATTAACAACAGCTTTATATTATTAACGTCATATTAAAATGATAATACGATTGTGGTGTAAATTTTCAGAAACAAGAGTATCTAGTGCATCAAATCACAACGTGATAGAAGAAAGGCAATAATTATTATTTATCATTATTGTTGCTGTATTTATTTAATTATATGGTTGCCTGTACAGGTGTGTGTGTGTACAAATAATAAATGTGATTAAAATTTGATATGTTTTGGTATTATCTTTAGTTTGCATTGAGCTTTACACATGAATAGATATAGGTATTTACTAAAAGTACCTTTACACTACTTGATTTGTCATATCACTTTATGTATGGTATTTTACATATGTATTGTCGTACCCCTTTTCATTATGCTGATAATCCACTGAAATAAAAAAATTCAAGTATTACGAAGTCAAATCAAATGTCATACGAAAATAGAAAAAATGTCGAGTGTAAAGTCGTATCACAAAGTTTCTCAACAAAATCAGACAGTGTAAACGCGGTCAAACTTTTACCAGTGACATACAGTAGATATGTAAAGTGATATGAGAAATCAAGTAGTGTAAAGGTACTTTAAGAATTTAATTAATTCGCAAATACCACATAACGTATATTATTTGGTATTGTATTTTCTTACTTATCACAAGGGACTTTTTATTTTCCAATAAAACAGTGTCTGTTAATTTAGACATTCTATAATGTAAATTAATTTCATTAAAATCATTTATTTATTTTATGATATATATTGTTTTTCTACCTGAAAGTATTGGCTTCTGTGAATTGAATTTACAAGTTCTGAATTAATTCAGTACTGTGTCACTTCAATAAATAACGAAAAATTTAAAATGAAAGTGTACATAAGTATTTGAATATTCTCATATTTATTTTGTCAATAAAATTTACCAAATCATATAGCGCGAAGAGAAAAATTAACCCACACAGATTGTGTTAATGTGTTCCTAGTATTTTGCAATTACTATGAACGTGATAGAGATTCAGACGTGTCGGATCAATATGATAGTGCTGAAAATCTTGCAGACGAAAGTTGTAGCGGCCATTACAACCAAAGCAGCAAGAAAGAAACAATTATCGTTTTACACCACGTGATATAATCGAGGTGTTACTGGTGTTTAATACGGAGTCTGGCCTAACAGCAGACTAATGGGCCAGAAAGGTAAGTGAGCTATAGCTTATTTATGGTTGGGACGAGATGCTGCTCATTTTTTGTGTTACAGCAAAATTAGAAGGTGCCGCAAAAGTATGGATTAATACATCCCCAACTTTCACTAAATGGGAAATTATGAAAGACGCTTTCATAAAAAGATTCACACGAATTGTAAATGAAGTTCAGAGTTGTTCAAAATGATGTAAAAAAATATTTCTTACAGTTTTACTGTAAAAAATGTAAATTACCATAGATGGCGTAAAAAATTGTAGGAAAAGTAATAAATGTAGGAAAGTGTATTTAACTGGTAATTTCTATTTTTAATCTAAGCTGATAAATACCAAATTCAGCTAGCAACTTAGAGAGACGCAAAACTCATACCTTATGAAGTCGGCTTTGAAACTCAAAAATTATACCCAAATACTTATTTTATTGTTTAAAAAACTTAAAATTTTTTAATACTTTTTTAAAACGACTTGAATTACATAGTTAAAAATAAATTAATGAAAAATAGTAAAAATTAAAACAAATTTTTTCAACTAATTGTATTGTAAGTTGTAATAATTGGTTAGTGGGGGCAAATTCATTGAATTTATCATTAAACACTTTTTTACATTTTTTACGTTTGCTACGTTTTTTACGTTAGAAAAAGTGATGTAAATAATACAATTATTTACTCGTTAAAAATTGCGTAATTTACTCAAGGTAAAAAATTTGAATAACTCTGATGAAGCTGATATAACATCACTCGTTAATGCATCGAAGAAGACATTAAAAAATTATTTAGATGAAATTCTAAAAATAGGGTTGCCTGCAAATGTCGGAGAAGCTGCGCTAGTGAGATATTTTATATTGGGTATGAAAGACGATAGCTTTCATGCATCGATTCAAGGGCAGCGCATCGATAAAATACCTGATTTGAGAGACAGAGTTGAGTGGTATTGCAGCATTAAGTCTGTTGAAGAAAAAGTGAAATTATCTACACATTATCTAATGACGTCATCAAAGTAACAAACACTGCAGCACGTGCTGATAAATCGTCTATAATATTGTAAAATTGTAAGATTGTACCAAACCACACGGCAAGACGAGATGTATCCACTGTAACAAGACGACACATGAATCTACACAATGTCCAGGTTCGGGTTCAGGGCACATAAAACGTATAACTACAAAACTCTTACACAAGAAGGTGAAAATCAATGATGAGACGTTTGAATCTGAATTAGAAGTTGATGGAATTAAACTGAAAGTGAATTTGTTAGTCGTTGACGATAAGTTGCTGCACACTAATATACTTTTGGGACAAAATTGTTTTAGCAATCCTGATATACACATAACACAAGAAAATCAAATGGTGAAAATTGAAAGTCTCAATAAAAATAAATCAAATTCGAATTTGTACAGTTTAAAAGATTTGAACGTCGGAGACAATATTTCAGGAAGTGAAAATTTGCAAACATTACACCTTGTAAATAAGTTTCTACAGAAGAATTGGGTACATGTGAAACTGAAGAGATGACAATTGAATTAACTGACGAGACACCCATATCACAACGACCATACCGAATTCCTTTCGGTGAACGAAACACAGTGCAGCAGATAATTAGCGAATTTCAGCAAAATGGCATCATACGTGAAAGCACATCACCGTTTTCTTCACCAGTCGTACTTGTTCGAAAATCAAATGGCGAATAAAGGCTCTGTATTGATTATCGACGACTAAACGCTAAAACAATTAAACAACCATACCAGATGCCAATTGTTGAAGAACAACTGTGTCATCTTCAAGGAAGTCGTTATTTTACTAAATAAGATGTTCGTTCCGGCTTTTACCAGATTAAGGTAGAAAAGGGCTCTCGTAAATATACAGCTTTTTGCACTCACGATGGACAGTACGAGTATATTAAAATGCCGTTTGGGCTTTGTAATGCTCAAAATGCCAGGTAATGTATTCATATATGTATATTGACGACATCGTTCTACCTAGTAAAAATTTCGAAGACGGTTTACAAAAGCTCGAAAGATTATTTGTTCATCTGTAAGCAAGTCGCTTTAAATTACGACGCGACAAATGTGAATTTTTTCAATGTCAGATCACATTTTTGGGTCATGAAATAAGTTATAATTCGATATCACCTGGTCAGAAGAAAATCGATAGTGTTACCAATCCAAAACCAAACAATGTACATGAAATTCGTCAATTTCTAGGTCTGAGTGGATATTTTAGAATATTTATCATCAATTATGCTGCCATAGCAAAACCGTTGAGCAAACTACTTCAAAAAGATGAACCATTTAAATGGTCCAAGGACCAGGAAGATTTATTCGAGACTTTGAAGTCCAAACTAACACAACGTCCAGTTCTAGCTCTATATGTTCTATCTGCTCAACATGAGGTTCATACTGATGCGTGTTCATTAGGTATTTCAGGAATACTAATGCAACGAGATGGCAATAATGATTTCCGACCTGTTCATTATTTTAGTCGGCACACTACAAGTCTTGGCAATTGTAGAATCTTTAATACGCTTCCGTATCTACGTTGTAGGTAAAAGAATAAAAGTCGTAACTGATCGTGCTGCCATTAGTACAACAAAATTAACGAAGCCACTACAGCCTAGAATAGCCAGGTGGTGGCTAAAACTGAGTGAATACGACTTTGAGCTAGTTCACCGGCCAGGTAAACAAAATCGACAGGCTGATGCATTAAGTCGACAACCAGTTGAACAGTCGACAGCAGTCGAATCCGTCCGGAATGATATTTCGAAAATTCAGATCAGTAATGATGATTGGTTGAAGACAATGCAAATACAAGATAATAAAATTGAGTCGATATTAGAAACGCTACAAACTAAGCCAGATACTGTAGAAGCAAAACAAATACAGCAAGATTGCTGTACACGAAGAAATGGTCTCTTCAGAAAAACTCCAAATGGACTTCGTTCGGTGGTGCCGAAAGCAATACGATGGAAAATCGTGAAAATGTGTCATGACGATGTTGGTTATCGAGCTCCAGAACGCTGTCAGCGAAGATTCTGGTTTACACGTATGAGAAATTATATAAAGGGGTATATCGCTTCATATATACCGTATTGCTACCACAAAAAGCCGGGTGGACGTCAAGAAGGGGTACTGCATTCGATACCACGAGTACTAATACTCTTCCAAACTATTCACTTTGACCATGAAGATCCATATCCACGTAGTAAACGTCGTAATATGCACATTTTAGTTGCTGTCGATTCCTTCACTAAGTATGTCTTAATACGAGCTACTAAAAACATCTCGACTCAGCCAGTCATATCACTACTGAATGAGATGACAAGTTATTTTGGTTTACCAACAAACATTATTTTACTTCTAATACCTTTGGAAAATATTGCAAAGATCTACAAATCAACCACATCAAACCGGCAGTTCGCACTCCACGCGAGTTATGTTACCCAACATAAGCCACGATACAAATAAAAACGATGATATACAGCATAACAACGTGACTTATGTTGATAACAAACAAAATACAAACCTATGGGAAAAGTTAACCATTGGATTGTAATAACGCATATTGAAAATGCTTATCGTTGCACTTTTGCTTTTAAATTTCTGAAAAACCATAATTTTAATAAAATGCATAATTTTAATAAAATGATTTTTTTTTTCTTTTGTATAAAATGAACAAAAATTATTGTCAACAGAAAATGTTGACAAAAGCAGTTTTTCGTGAGAAAAACTTACTTTTGTACATTTCATACTTAGAATTTTGTAATTTTAATTAAGATAGAAAGTTAGTCTTAAGACCAAACATATAGTGAAAAGACCTATTCTGAAGAATAGATTTAATATTGTAATTGTGATATAAAATAACTTTGTGTAATTAAGTATCTTAATTTGAATTTTTGTTTAAACAATAAAGATTTGTGAAATTGAAAATAAAGTGTTTTTTTATGAAAATTTATTTTTTTTGAAAAAACAGAAAAGTAAAAACAAAACTGGCGCAGTCGGTAGGATCTTTTTCTAAAGTATAAGGATCCAGTGATTCGAACGTCTAAAAATAACACAAATTAACTTATCGGAAAAGATACGAAGCAGTGTTGAAAAAAAAAAAAAAAAAAAATATAAAAATAAAAATAATAAATAAAAATAAATAAAATTATTTTTTTAGTAACAACTGTGAAGAAACGACAAATCCGAGTTGAAGTTAAAGTGTATGAGAGAAAATAGACATCTATCCTTTGATTTAAATCGAGGCATTAGTGAAGAAAATATGGCATCCACAGAAGAAGTCCAAGCTTTAAGGCAAGCCTTACAACAAATACA
The DNA here is from genome assembly GCA_932526495.1 of Bombylius major. Lineage (NCBI taxonomy): Eukaryota > Metazoa > Arthropoda > Insecta > Diptera > Bombyliidae > Bombylius > Bombylius major. Next base: position 27,995,529 of record OW052045.1, on the reverse strand, counting down.
ACAGCAACATGCTCAAGAAATAGCAGGACTAAGACAGCAGTTAGACCAAGCAAATGTAAATGGATTATTTCAACTAACCCCCGACAATATCCTAAATAAATTTCAACGGATTAAGACGTTTTCTGGAAACAACGATTATCCTCTACAAGAATTTATAAATGCAGTAGAAAATGCTGCAACTCTATGTAATGGAAATAAAGCGTTAATACGACATGGACTTATAATAGTTATCAAAGAGAAAATACAAGGAGAGGCGAAAATGTGTGTTCAACGATTAGGAGATGGTGCAACGTGGGACATCGTAAAGGCAGAATTGAAGGCTCACTTTCGACCCAGGAAAAGTTACAAAAAGCTCATGGATGAAAGTCGCAGTATAAAGGTAAATAATTTAAGAGAATTGCTTAATATTATTAGATCTATCAATTACCAATTAAACGAATTGTATGAATTTGACGACAACAAGCCTACAAATTACAGTCCTGATAATAACGATAAAAATTTGGTAGACATAATAAAAGATATGTTAACAGGAAGTTATAGAATGAACATTAGAAACAATATGACAATTAATGATGTTTTTAATGTATTTAATGATTTAGGGCTGTTAGAAGAAAGTGATGTGATTCATTATAGTTACAGAAGGAATAGTAGGGATATTAAGCATAGTAACGTATACCGTAAGGACTTTAAACGAGACGATAGGGACAGACAAGTGAATAATTTTTCAAATAACAAAACAAAAATTCCGGTAACAAACATAATAACGTTGGGAATAATTCAGGAAACTTCAGACAAGACAGAAATTACTTTAACGGTAATAACAATAATTCGGGACAATATAGACGAAATGACACTTCTGGTCAGAGACATTTTGGTAACAGACAAAGTTTTAATAACCCTTCAGGACAATTTAGACAAGGACATAATTATAACAATAACAATGTAGTCCCAATGGAAATAGATAACATTCAGCACGAAAATGACGTAAATTTTTCAAACGAGCCTCGGACAGACAATTACCAATAATTTCTTTAACTATCGATAACATAAAATTTACGTGTTTAATTGATACTGGATCTGAGACAAGTATTTTAAAACCAAAACTTTTTATAAATAATCCTGAGAAAAAACTTGAAAAACCGCTTTATTTTTCAACTCTTAATGGAATTTCTAAAGTAGAAAATAAAATTATTACCCCTATTCCACTTGAATTTAATAAGACAGGTACCTTGTGTTGGAAAGTTATGAATTTATCAGGTCGAAAATATGATGCAATCATAGGACAAAATTTCTTAGCCCCTTTAAAAGCAAAAATAGATCTAGGACATAAAAATATTGCAGTTTCAGGTAATAAAATTAATTTTGTAAATAACGACCATCATTTCATTTTAAATGGAATATGCAACTTTGAGACGAGTAATATCGACAAACTTAATCTTGAAAATTTAAATGCAGAAGAAAAGAAGAAGTTAACTATAATTTTAACAGAGTATGAAGAGCTATTTTATAAAGAGGGCGATAAATTAACGTTCACTCACGAGATACAACACGAAATCATTACTACCACAGATAATCCTATATATTCAAAAATTTATCGATACCCCCGCATTCACGAACAGGAGATTGAAAAACAAATCAAAGAAATGTTAGAACAGAACATCATAACACACAGTAATTCCCCTTACAACAGCCCACTTTGGATAGTTCCAAAGAAGTTAGATAACTCTGGTCAACAAAAATTGCGAATAGTGATAGATTACCGTAGGTTAAATGAAGTCACAATAAGTAACAAATTTCCCATCCCAAACATAGAGAGTATCTTAGATCAACTTGGAAGGGCACAATATTTTACGACACTGGACCTTGCAAAAGGGTTCCATCAAATTTTGGTGAAATCCGAAGATAGAAAGAAAACGGCTTTTTCAACTCCATTTGGGCATTATGAGTACATCAGAATGCCATTTGGCCTAAAAAACGCCCCCGCTACTTTCCAAAGTTTGATAAATTCTGTGTTAAGAGACCTAATAAATAAAATTTGCGTTGTATACCTCGACGACATCTTAATATTTAGTACCTCCCTAGAAGAACATCTAAATAATATAAGAAAGGTTTTTGATAAATTGCGAAGGGCTGGGTTAAAGATACAAATAGACAGGTGCAATTTCATGAAGAAAGAAACTGAATTTTTAGGACATATCCTGATTCCAGAAGGCGTTAAGCCGAACCCCAATAAAATTAAAATCATTCAAGAGTTAAAGTTACCTACCACTACAAAACAAATAAAAGGGTTTTTAGGAATAACAGGGTATTACAGAAAATTTATTAAGGATTACGCCAAGGTAGCCTATCCCATAACAAGGTATCTTAAGAAAGGTATGAAAATAAATCAAAACGATCCTAATTATATTAGTGCCTTCGAAAAATTAAAAGAAATTATCACTAACCATCCTATTCTGAAATACCCAGATTTCAATAAAAATTTCAAATTAGTTACAGACGCAAGTAACTTTGCTCTTGGAGCAGTTCTACTACAAGATGGCCATCCAATTTGTTATGCGTCTAGGACCTTAAATGACCATGAAAAAAATTATTCTACCATTGAAAAAGAATTATTAGCAATTGTGTGGTCAACAAAATATTTTAGACCTTATTTATTTGGAAAACAATTCGATTTACAAACTGACCATCAACCTATCAAATGGCTTCATGCGAAATATTCAGGTAAAGATATAAATCCCAGACTTCAGAGGTGGTTCATATTCTTAGGAGAGTATGATGTAAAAATAGATTACATCAAAGGTAAAGACAACAAAATTGCAGATTTTTTAAGTAGGATAAATACTGAAACTAACGAAATAAATTTATTACAGAATGAAACTGAAAATTTGAGTTTCATACCGAATAAAATACATTGCGAAATTAAAATGAAACAAATATGCATCTGCCACACAACGAAAAAACTATTCAAGAAACTGAAAATTTGAGTTTCAATTCAAACGATAAAATCATTGAAGGTAATATGGAAAATTTAAACAAAAACGAAATGAATGCTATAGATGCAACATCAGATGATGCAACTACCCACTCACAAGAAGAGAATTTTGATAACTATGCACCAATATTAGAAACTGTAGTGAATAGATTTAGAACACAAATCATATTAAAAGAGGTAAAAGAAAAAGAATTTGAGACCGTTTTTAACGAAATTGACAAATTTTCCAAACATGTTATTAGTTTTTACTTAGACGACCGTAATTCCTTAACAATAATTGAGAAACTTAGGCAATATTTAGCTATTAGAGGTAAACCGAAAAAGTTTGTCTTTGACAATGAATTTGATAGAATAGATATCAAAGATTTTTGCACAAGAGAAAATATCGAATACCATACAACGAAGCCAAATAGCCACACAGGTAATTCTGATATCGAACGTTTCCACAACACAATCACGGAAAGAATTAGGGTTCTAAATCTTGAAGAAAAACTCCCAATTAAAACCCAAATGTTAAAGGCAGTTAGGTTTTATAATAATACCTTCCATTCAACGATAAAAGCAACTCCTTTAGAAGTCTAAGAAAACAAAGTAGATTATAAAACAATTCGTGCAAGATTAGAAATTACAAAGAAAAATGCTATAAATAAAAGGAATAAAACTAGGGAAGATTATATTGAAAGAAGAAAGAAAGGTTTTATTAAAAATTACCTATCAGTCAGACACAAGGAACAATCTAAGTTCAGAAAACATAGCCTTAGGAATGTTCATGAAAACAATATAAAGCGACCTTTTAAATTTTCAGCTCACGATGACGATAGGAATCCTATTCCTGATGATCCCACTAACTAAACAATCGTTAACAATTGAGAAAATTAATACAGAATTAGGTTATGCAAAAATTAAATTGGACAGTGTAGAATTTGCAAGTAAATTTGACATCGTTTTACATATCATAAACCTAAAAGAAATTTTAACAATAGTTGACAAACTAGAACAAACAGTAAACGCACTAGACATTAGTATAAATAAGAACATCGCAATCCATCAAATAGAAAATATAAAAAATCAGGTCAATACGCTCATTCCACATAGACACAGACGGGGATTAATAAACATTGGCGGAACTATTTTGAATTGGATATTTGGTACTATGGACAATGAAGATAGACTGGACATAGAACAACACTTAAATACTATTGACAAAAACAATCATAAAACCATTGAAAACGTAAATCAACAGGTAAAAATCAACGAAAACTTTAATAAAACTTTCACTCTAATCAAAAACGCTATAGAAACAGATCGACAAAAACTGGTTTCCAGGGTAAACGGGATTGAAAAAACAATTTATACAGAAGGTTTATTTCTAGAACAGATGATAAAAATTGATTTTATAAAAAGACAAGTAGAAAATATACAAGACAACTTTGTAACAGCTAGATTAGGTATTTTACACCCGAGTATCCTGATGGACGAAGAAATTAAAACATACGACATTGACTCTAAAAAGTTAGAACATATAAGACTAGGAGTAGCCAGATACTATAATGAATCAATCATATTTGCGATAAAAACTCCAAAAGAATTTAAAATTTTTGATAAAAAACTTTTAGTACCAATAGTAAATTCACAAAATAAACAAATTGATCAAGACATAGAATATATTATTGAAGCAAATAACAAAACTTACACTTATGAAAAGGGAAAAACTTTAAAAGAACTAAGATTAAGTAGAAATTGTATACTGAAAAGTAATTGTATGTTTATTACGAAAAATAAAGAAGAATATATGTATTGAAATTGAAGATGATACTCTGATCTTGAATAACATAAAAAATAAATATTTTAATAGTTCATGTGATGAAAGGAAGCTAGTTGTAAAAGTAAATTATCTCTTAAATTTTCAAAATTGTAGTATACTTATTGACAATAAAATATACAGTAGCAATGTAAACAAATTTGTAAGCAAATTTACTCTTTCGGTAAATAATGTATTTGACATGAACATAACAAAATTAACTTTTGAAGATATTATGCTAAAGCAAATAGAGAATATAAAAGAAATTAAAGAACTAAAGTATCAAAAAAAGATTAACATTGGTCTTAGTTTATTTTCAGTAATTTTAACTATAGGATTTATAGTTTTTTGTGTCTTTATAAAGAAAAACAGAAATGTAAAGGTAAAGGTCATCAATAAGATTCAGGAGAATCCCAAATCTAATGGGGGAAGAGTTATGTTACCCAACATAAGCCACGATACAAATAAAAACGATGATATACAGCATAACAACGTGACTTATGTTGATAACAAACAAAATACAAACCTATGGGAAAAGTTAACCATTGGATTGTAATAACGCATATTGAAAATGCTTATCGTTGTACTTTTGCTTTTAAATTTCTGAAAAACCATAATTTTAATAAAATGCATAATTTTAATAAAATGATTTTTTTTTCTTTTGTATAAAATGAACAAAAATTATTGTCAACAGAAAATGTTGACAAAAGCAGTTTTTCGTGAGAAAAACTTACTTTTGCACATTTCATACTTAGAATTTTGTAATTTTAATTAAGATAGAAAGTTAGTCTTAAGACCAAACATATAGTGAAAAGACCTATTCTGAAGAATAGATTTAATATTGTAATTGTGTTATAAAATAACTTTGTGTAATTAAGTATCTTAATTTGAATTTTTGTTTAAACAATAAAGATTTTTGAAATTGAAAATAAAGTGTTTTTTTATGAAAATTTATTTTTTTTGAAAAAAGAGAAAAGTAAAAACAAAACTCGCGCGAATGGTCAGGTAGAGCGGGTGCACCAGGTGATTCGAACATCACTAGCGACAATGGTAGAAAATGAAGATCGCGACTGGGATAAGCAATTACGAGCTGTGCAATGGACCATTAATACAACACCAAATTCGGCAACGAAGCGTTCACCATACGAGTTGATATTTGATTTCACGCCAAGAGATGTTCTCACCAACGAGTTGATTTTTGCGTTACATGACGAAGATCAGAGCGATGTTGGTTTAAATGTTACTTTAGAGGACCGCCGAAGAGAAGCAAGCCATCAAATGTATCAACATAGAAACTGCTAAATGGAAGTAGCGACACACAAGCCCAACCGTATACGAGACTAATGATTTGGTAGTGGTCCACACCGAACCAGCGACGATAGGTGAATCATGCAAATTGGAACCTTTATACAAGGAGCCATATGTAATTACGAAGGTACTACAAATGACAAGTATGTGGTCGAAGATTTGCCAGACGAACCACGTACTCAGAAACCGTACGTCGGGATCTTCTCATCCGATAAGATAAAAAGTTTGTGTTCACTACCACCGATTGAAAGTGAAGTGGACTCAGGCGAGGACGTCTGTGACCAGGATGACCGAGCTGTCAACCCTGGATTATTCTAAAATGGAACGCACCCCACTTGTATAATATTATAATAGTTAGCTGTCATCTTCCTGACAACTTCCTTCGATTTGTAACGTGGAACGGATCACATTATACATATAACAACGTGCCGATGCCGACATGTTCGTTGACGAGGTAGCTGATGCGACAGCCGTATTACATTATATTTCAATATTATTTTATATTATCGTAAATAATTAAGTTTAAATTGTATTTTCTATTAACGTAAATAATAAAGTGAATTAAAATAAATATTATCCTGACATGATTATATGATATTCAATTTTATTTTAACGCACAAAATACTTACATTTATTCTAAACAAAATTTTCCAAATTATCACTATAAATTTGTAATTTAAAAAAACACCAACTAAAATTTTTCTCAACTTTAATAATACAAAATAATCTCACCGCGTACAAAACAAAACTGATCCTTTAATTTTTATTCCTTTTCCTTTGTCGTGTCATTGTTTCAGAACTTGTTCGCTTTCCACTTCCACTTTCAACAAAATATATCTCTTACGGTCATATTCACCATCATGTCTTAACTTATGACAGTCATAAGTCTATTCTCCATACTAGTTTATGACCGTCATAATCAAGTTAATAATTAATATAATAAAAATATATACAGTGAAACCTGTCTAAGTTGACCACCAGCGGTGCAAATAATTTTGGTCAACTTACACAAGTGGTCAACATACGCCATTTTTTTTTTTTTAAATCTATATGTAGGTACCTATAGTAAATTTTCTCAATAAAAGAATAATTTTGTTTATATGTACGTGCATACATAATTACATAAAAAAAACATATTTTATTTCAAATTAAAAAAGAATTCAGTCTTTATAAAATTATAGGTGTCGTATACTTAGATTTTTCATATACATATGTACATATGGAATGACTAAACTGAATATCAATTCAAAAAATATGTACATAATTAAAAATAAAGATAACGTAAAACACGAACTCTCTCGATTTGAAACGAACACAACAAATTCTTAAAATGGTCAACTTTCAGAGGTAATTCTCTTCTAGAGGGTGATGTAAAATGCGGTCAAGATTCAAGATAGACTGGTGGTCAGCTTACAGATGTATTTCAAAAGAATTTTATACTATTTACACTCATGTGGCTCAATAGTGGTCAACTTACGCGAGTGGTCAACTTATGCGAGTGGTCAACTTACAAGGGTGGTCAACTGCACAGGTTTTACTGTAATTGGAATATATTGGGACAAAATTTAAAAATGGAAAAAGTGAATTATTATTTGGATTTATTTGATAGTTCTTCGAAGATTATTAAAACCATGACTGAAAAAAGCTAATTTTAATTTTCTGTGAATACCGATTTCAAGTCAAAACTTATGACCATCATAGTGTTATTACCGACATATTACCTGTTGGTGAATATGGCCGCTAGTATCGAATCCTATGAACCATTTGCTACTGCAACTAGCTATAAATAGATATTTTGGTTATAGAGGTGCAATTTCTAGCTACCTACTTGAAAATTCCTTGCTTGGATTTATCACTAAAACTAAATGACATAAATTTTGCCATACCCTGATTTAAAAAAGATAACTAGTCGTATTATAATACTAGAAAACTATGCACAGAAGAGAAAACATACATTCATTTTTGTTGTTGTAAATTCTAAGAAAGAGGTTTTTTCTTTCATACATATATGTATACACAAGAAGACCACTAACGCATGTAAGCCATGCGCGAGTTTCGCCAACTCATATTATTTTGACTATAGTTGACAGTCCAAATTTTATGAGTTTTAGATAAATAAATATTTGTTTCACAAATTTTATTTTATTCAGAATAAAAAGTCTCTAAAATATTAATTTTAAAAAGTACTAGAAATTTTAAAATCATATTAAATAAACTATAAAGAAAATACACTTGAGATTTACTACCTATATTTAGGTAGGTACCTATTTCATCTTCATGGAAAATATTTGAAATGTTTGCATTTTACACTCGAACACCATTTTTTGCACTGTGTACCTATTTTTTTAAAAATTTTGTTATTCTTTTACAAATCCCTTAATTTCAAAAGTAGTAAATTTTAAACAAAAATTCGATATATATTTTTTTAAATTTTTCTTTTGAAGAGAACCTTCAGACCTTTAAAAAAAGTCTTTTACAAAGTTTTGTGTTAAATGGTTTTAAAGTTATTGTAACTCAAAGTTAAAAAATTTTGAAAAAAATTAGTCATTTTTATGTTCAAGGTATTATTTAAAAAATTATAAGGGTTTTCGTATCACATATAAATGTACACACATCAAAAAATGAACATATAATAAAAAGGATAAAAGTTAGAAACATTAATTTTAAAAATTTAAAGAAGAAGAAAAAAAAGATATTAGTATATTTGCAATGCAATTTAAAGCAAATCATTTGTGCAAAATATTATTTTGAATTTATTTTAAAGTTGATTTTAAAACATTTATACATAAGTTGAATTTTAAAGTAAAAAACTTGAATGAATTCTATGACAATTTTAAAAATAAAGTTAAATTCAATTTTATCATTTATATGCAAAAATTCGAAATAAAAAAAAAAATAGTGAAATGGCTGTCAAAGGTAAATTTTCCCATTTAGAAATTTTTTTCCAATTTAAGTATCTTCTGTGCTGCGATTTAAATTTCTCACTAGGAAAAACTAACAATATAGAGATAACTTCAATTAAATATACATATATATTTTTTTTAATAACGACATCCCTGTTATTTTTTTTTCTTTTTCCTTCTTTCTTTTTCTAATTGCCCAGTTTTGTTTTTGTTTCCTTTCAAAAATATTATTCATAAACAAAAAAATTTTTTTAAAGTGGTACTACATTTTCAGAGGTGGCTGTTAAAAATGAGAAATGAGAGAGATAATTGTGATTTTAATAAAAAATTATCATTTTTCTTTAATAACTCAATTTCTATTAATTTTATAATATAACAATGTTTGGGAAAAATGTTTATTTAATAAAAATCCACAAATTTGTAGAACATTATAATTTAATATTTTTAGTCATTTGGGAGATTTCAGGGAAAATTGATTTTCAGTTTTATGTTACTTAATATTTATCACGTTTTTTCTTTGATTTAAGCTGCTCATAGATATTATATATATTCGGTGAAAATAAAGCTAAGGATCTTCTCTACATTTTATTTGAACATAATTTTCATGTAACTTCAATCACAACTTAGTTATGATCGATTAAAAGCAATAAGTTGTGATGTCAATTTGGTACTTCCAACACATACACAAAATGAGCATTAAGGCTTGGTACTATAGGAGTCGTTGCTATAGGAGTCGTTGAGTCAACCAAATGCATTGAAATTATCCCTTAATATTCGCCTTTCCATTCGTAGATTTATATTTTCTTCTGCCTCTAATTCTTCCAGTAAAATTTGTCTCAGCATTAGTTGAATCGATTATTTATTTAACTTTAAAACTTGATGGTTTATTTTATTTTTTAATTTTGTAGAATTTTATTAAACTAATTTTATAAGCTGCTATCAAAAACATTACACAAAAAAAAATTATTTTTGCACGAAGCACGAACAAAATATAGTAAACGAAGTAAACAAAAGACGGTTTTTTCCAATTTCATTTGTTTGAAATAAAGGTGGCTTTACACTATATAATTTATCATATGAATTTCATATGAAAGTCATATGATAAATCATATAGTGTAAAGCCACCTTAAGACGGTTTCTCAAGTTTCATTTGTTTTAATTATAGTATTTTTATTAATGGAAGTCAGTACAGGCAAGATAGGCATACTTTTCTATATTCTTTTACATTTCGTTTGTATAAATCTGTCTCGTGTGTGGGGTGATCAGATCTCAATTTCAATCGAGGGAAATTTTTAAATTAAAAATTACCGAGGGCTGCCAGATGAAATTTTTTATTTTTTTTTCAATTTTACAAAAAAGCAGGTAATTGTGGGAAATTTATGGGAAATTTAAAATAAAAATAAAATTAATAATATATACAACAAAATTATTTACTTGAATACGTTATTAGCTTTAAAATCACTTTAATTCACCCACTTTTACTTACTTAATTTACTTGAAACACTTGGATTTTTACAATAAAAATACCTTAGTGAAACGAAAATAAATTACAAATAACAATAAAAAACCAATAACAAAGTATTTAAATCGAAAATTCATACAAAATTAATAGAAATTTCTGTATAAGAGATCAAAAATATCTACGGTGTTGATGAAAGTAGTTTTAATCAAGGATTTTTATGTTTTCATTTAACGATAGATTGATTTTGCCTTGTAACTACTGAGTTATTGAATTTTTACTTTTTGCTACTTTTTTGGTATTTCGATAACATAACAAACAACTACAACCAATTTCATTAGTCAAATGATAAATCAAATGATAAATCGTTAAGTGTTAAGTACACTTAATAAAATATATCTTTTGTCGTTTGATATTATTTTGATATTCAATATTCTAATTGTATTATCTCAATAAATAAAATTTATTTCTAATTATTATTGTTTTTTTTTTTCACAATTTACACAATTTATATGAAGATCCAAAAGCAAATTACGTTTTTTTTAAAATAATGATAAAAATATTGTTTGATTAAGAATTTCGAAAAAATTCAAATTTAAATAATAATACGTATTCGGGCTTGAAAAATGTAACGATAAAAAGGATAATTTAAGAAATACGAGTATATTATTATTATATGTACTTATGTATGCATACATTTAAGTCAAAATCAAATTTATATTGAAAACATAATTTTATAAATCAAACATAAAAAAATATTTATTAAAAATAAAATATAAAATAACAATTACGTAGGAATATTAAAAATAATAAATTTAAATTTTACAATAAAATTAAAAATACTGAATATCAATTATCATAAATTAATTTTTTATTAATCAAGGCAATACTTTCAATAGCTACGGCAATCCTGAAATTTTATCATTTTCTTTTATACTCATCTTCCCGCTGACACGAATCAAACAACATTTACTACTTTGAGTGGACATCGGCTGCGCAACGAATTTATATTTTTTACTTCGGTTTTTTATTTTTCATAAAAACAAATGGCGACAACTGAATAAATCAGTTGTCTTCACGCGATGTGATAGACAACATCAAATGGGAGGATGTACTTCTTTTTTTCATAATAAAAAAAAAATAAAAACTTAAAAAGTACAGGATGATTCGTTCTTAGAAATTAAAAAATTAGCGAACAAAAATTGGAATATTTCATTGAAAATTGAAAATTTTTATGATATTTCCAATTTGAATAACTTCTTTATCAAATATAAAGATACAGGAATGTAAAATTCGAACAGAAACTGCTTTTTTAAAAAAAATTTTCTGAACAAAAAAAGTTGAAATGATTTCTGTACAACTTGAAACACCCCGTTAGCATATTTTAAATTTAAAAAGTACCTTTGTTAGGGTTGACAGAAATATGATTTTTAGAATTTCCTACAAACAATTATATGTAAAATTATCACAAACTCATCGGGTACTGCCTCCATAAGCACAACACTGACTTCCATAAATAAAAATACTATAGTATTCGAAAATTTGAAAATGCGAGAGAAATTCCCAATCTCGATTATTTTCCCCAACTCTCTCAATAAATTACAGAATAGCAGTGTGAGACTTGGAGAGTTATGGATGTGGAAAACGAATTGGTCTCTATTCCCTTATTCCACAACTCTCTAAGTTACTGAATCCGGCCCCTGCTGTTATGATACGGTATTAATTTCATGATTAATTTCGTTATTAAAAAGAGATAACAAGTATGCTTTACGGAAAAATCAACTAGAAAGAAAGAGAGATATGACTAACACTTATTTCAGTATTAATACTGAAAATTTCAAAAAATAACTCTCCCAATTCTCCAAATTCCAATATCCTTCCATTAATCATGAAATTTGAACATTAATATTATTTTTGTGTTGCTATGATGTTTAGACATTTTTCATAGTTTAATATTATATTTAAACGAGTGTGACGTGTCTAATTATTTATTTCTAATTTTTTCCAGTGAGTAAATAGAAAATGAATGAAATTATGAAATTAGTATTAAGAAAGTCGTATTCTACCTAATAGTGTTTGTAGACTGTGAAAAATTAACAGGTTAAGAGATACTTTTATATTTAAAAGCGCTCTTTTGTACTTATTTTTATTTGTTTTTATTGATATTTATTTACAAATAATTATCCGTCGCTGCAATTTGCAAAGCAACATCTTCATACACTCACTATCCAACGTAGTAGCTCATCCTCAGGAGCTATTGTTAAGATAATTTTCTAACCTCAAAAATCTATTAATTCATTAGCTATCATAGAATAGAAAATCTACTAATTAAAATCTCCACAAAGAGCTGATCAACAATTTCTTTACTTTGAAACAGAATAGGAAATTTTCTGGTAACTAACTATTAGTAGCTTAGTAGCTCTTAATCTGTTACCTAGTAGAATAGGTTTTTAAAATATTAATTGAAGTTCATGTTATATACATAATAAATTCATTCGCTACTGAATATTAGTCCATACAAAATTTTGAGGTGCTCATGTTGCTGAATTTTTCATGTTATCGAGGTTCATCTTAGCGCGATTTCACTGTATTCTTAACAACATGTACATTTTAAAATATTAAAATATTAAAATATTAAAATATTAAAATATTAAAATATTAAAATATTAAAATATTAAAATATTAAAATATTAAAATATTAAAATATTAAAATATTAAAATATTAAAATATTAAAATATTAAAATATTAAAATATTAAAATATTAAAATATTAAAATATTAAAATATTAAAATATTAAAATATTAAAATATTAAAATATTAAAATATTAAAATATTAAAATATTAAAATTTTAAAATATTAAAATATTAAAATATTATTAAAATATTTATATTAGCTTGGTTTCTTGTCTGTCTGTTCGGTACAAATTTAGAAATTGATTTTTAACCAACTTTTTGATAGGATAGAGACTTGATACTTTCGACATAGCTCAGAACTGCATGACAATGCAATATTACATCGCTAATGAAAGTTTTAAGATTTTACTTTTTATGATATTCGATTCTCAAATTTGGTCTCACACAAATAAAATACTATAATGTTTATTCACTAAAATTTAATCTAAGCAAACTCTGATTTTCAAGTCAAAAATATTAAAATATTATTAAAATATTTATATTAGCTTGGTTTCTTGTCTGTCTGTTCGGTACAAATTTAGAAATTGATTTTTAACCAACTTTTTGATAGGATAGAGACTTGATACTTTCGACATAGCTCAGAACTGCATGACAATGCAATATTACATCGCTAATGAAAGTTTTAAGATTTTACTTTTTATGATATTCGATTCTCAAATTTGGTCTCACACAAATAAAATACTATAATGTTTATTCACTAAAATTTAATCTAAGCAAACTCTGATTTTCAAGTCAAAAATATTTTAGTATTAAAAATTCTTTTTTATTTGATTAATTATTTACGTTTGAAGTTTGAACTGAATTTAATTTTCCACTTGAATAATTTCGAGTCAAAGCTATCGCGCCAACATTCAATACTTTTGAACCTGAAACCTTTTTAATAATGAAAAAAAAACTACACTTTGTACGTGTAAAAATTATTTTCTACCTTTTAATTTTTAAAGTTTTCTTTAAAATTATAGGAGTAAATAGGAGTAAAAGATTTTTTTTTTTTTTTTAAAAAGGGATAATAGCCTAGGCAGACCAAGCTAAAGTACGTACTTGAGTACAAAAATAAAGCACGAAGTATGAATTCATCGACTTTTCCCATACATTTGTGTACTTTAGCTAAGCACAAAAATTTATGTACCTACTTTAGGTGTAAAGCACGGCACACACATAACAAGGCAATGTAAGTATCGTAGTGACCGTTAGCATTGTGACGTCATCCTGGTCGTTTTATATGAAACAAATGAATAAAATTTAAAAAAAAAAAAATTAAAAAAAAAAAATTATATGCAAAGACGACCTGAGTGACGTCACAAAACAAATGAAAAAATTTCTTTACATTGCCTTGTAATGTGTATGCCGTGGGTGTAAAGTACGATCTTCAGCGCCACTTGTTGTCAATAGTAGAAGTAAAATTTGTGTTGAGCTTTGCACCAGTAAAAAAAAATGTGTGAAGTAATGTATTTAAAAATAAAAAATAAACATGGTTGCTGCCATAATAACCAGAAGAATATCTATCTCTTTTTTGTATATATAGAAATAAAGAGACAGATCTGCCGTACAAAGGACAATCGCGTGAATTACATTTTCACTCATTTTGAGTTAAATATATTTATGATATAATATATAGTTATATATATGAACTGAAGGAAAAATTCTCTATTAAAAAATTTGTCTATATATTATATATTATATATATAATTTAATTTTTCCACTAGTTTATATGTATAACTATATATTATATCATAAATATATCTAAGTCAAAATGAGTGAAAATGTAATTGACGCGATTCACGGCATACACATTACAAGGCAATGTAAAGAAATTTTTTCATTTGTTTTGTGACGTCACTCAGGTCGTCTTTGCATATAAATTTTTTTTTTTTAAATTTTTTTAAATTTTTTTTTTTAAATTTTATTCATTTGTTTCATATAAAACGACCAGGATGACGTCACAATGCTAACGGTCACTACGATACTTACATTGCCTTGTTATGTGTATGCCGTGGACGCGATTGTCCTTTGTACGGCAGAGATATACTTTTGGTTATGGTAGCTACCATTTTTAATTTTTGAGCTAAATTTCCGTATTTTTATTAATTTTAAAATAAATTTAAACGTCAAAATTGAGTACAAAATAAATTTAAACGTCAAAATAAAGTACAAAAACCGGTGTGTCACCAAAATAAAGTACAAAGGCAAAGTACGTACTTTATTCGTACTTTATATTGCGGTGTGTATAGGCTTTAATAAAATGTCTTTAAAAAATTTGAAAGTACATATTTAAATAATTTTTTTTCGTGAATTTTGTCAATTTCAAAATTTTTAGAATTTATTATTCACACTTTTTGCTTAATTTATGAAAATTCTGGTAATTTTTTCAAAAATCTAATTGGATTCTGTAAAAGCCCATACGCTACTCCTGCTTGAATGAAATATAGAAATTCACATACATATATTTTTTTATATCTGAATTTAAAGGTACTATTTATTTCACTTAATAGATTCAGTTGAAAGGGTAACTAGTAAGAGATTTATAAATGATTAATAGAAATAATTTCAAAAACTATAGAGTAAAACATCGGAATGGCTACATAAGTATTTAAAAATTCGGAAAATATTTTTATCTAGTGAATTAAAAATTAATGAAAAATGATAATGAAAAGAAAAGTAAAATGTTAAACTGCAATTAAAGCCTTATTTTCTTCCCATTTAAGATAAAACTTTTAAAAAATATATTAAATTATTATTATTATTGAAAAAAAAAATCATTAAATCAAAGTGAAAAAATTTGCATCTTCTACACAATATGAATTTAAGTTCAATGAGCCCAGCATCTTTTCCAATAAAAACTAACTATGTATGTATGTATATTGTTCCACTACAAGTCGAAACTATTAAAAGAGGATTACCAAAAAATCTATTAAAAGTTTTTTTTTTTCTGACCGAATGTGAATTTAAAAAAATAAATAATTTTTTAACTACAAAATACAATGAAAAATCGTTGAAATTAATTTAGAAATGTTTATTAGCAATTTCCATCTGTTATCAAAATGTCAATTGATAAGAATTGAAAACTCGATTAAACTATTCCAATTGCAATGTTAAGTTGAAAAGAAAAAAAGTCCTTTGTTGAGATTTATTTTACTCCATTTTTCAACTTAAAACTTTCTTTGCAATCTCTTCCCTATGCAATTATTCTTCTCAATTCGAAATTTTTTTTTAATAATTCAAAATTACAATCACTATTATCATCATTTTTCTTCTATTATATATAAAAATCAAAGAAAATGATTGTACTATGAAAAAAGAAAGAAAAAAGTTTATGGAATAAGACAATTGAAGAAAATTCATTTTTTATTCATAATATCAACAGGCTCAATTTAAAAGAGAATAAAAACGATGAAAGGACAAATAAAAAACGAAATTTAAACCATTTATTTTTGTAAGCTAACATTGTTGAAATATGATCATTTTTCATCATTTATATTTTCTACGAATAATTTAGTGTAATTCTTTAATAGATTTTATAGAAATCAATAAACTCTATGTTGATAAATTAAATTATTTTGTCAAACAGATTTTATGTGATATGTTATTTATACATTTCAAACTCCATTGGAATTCAGTTTTTAAACGACTTTTTGTTCTTTGGATCTTGAACAAATTTGAATTTGGTATGAAGATAACTTTTAAAAATTTGGTCATTGAATTTATTATTAATCCTTTTAAAAATGAAATATTTTTTTGCTGTATTTTACTATAATTTATTTAGGACAAAAAAAGTCCTTAGAGCATATGGCATTTATAATTTCTTACGTTATTTCAACATTTCTTGCTTTTTCATTTTTTTTCTTTCTTTATAATAAATAATTGGAAGGAAATGTAATTGTATTTCTTTTTCTTTTTCATTTTTATTATTATTTTGAATGCAAGAAACATGTACAAAAGTTTTAACATTTCATAAATACTCGTATCTTATCGCATTAAGAATTTAATTTAGTTAATAATTCTTGTGCAACAATTATTTTCTAAGTGAATTTCAAATTTAGTTTAATGAGTTGGATTTATTAGCAATTACTTTTTCCCTCATCAATTATTAATTGGAATCAATTCGAGCTTGAAATTTACATTCTAATTTTAGTATCATTAACGTGGACTACATAGAAAAACATAATTTTATCCTTTTTCAAATTTCATTTTTAAAATAATAATGGAATAGGTAATAAAAATCACCAATTAATATGTATAGATATACATATGTATACATACATATATGTAAATACTATGTATATATTTCATTAACTTACCTAAATATTAGACCGAAAAAAAATCGGTTCTTTCATTTCACAAATTTATTAATACAAACCCAAATCGCTGGAGATTTATGTGCTTTCTTTATGTTCAGTATTCAATTTTTCATAAATTTTTTTTTAAAGATGTAACAATTATAATAATTCTACACCATACCTTTACACTTAACACTGTTGGACTATTGACACAGATAAAATGCTATTGTGAAACAGCAAACTCTTCTTTCAATTCAAAATGATGTAAAAGTTATCAAGAAAGAGAAATAATAGAAGATTATGGATTAAAATTTATTTGAAAAATTCATGCAAACTATCATAAAAATAATGAAAAAACTGGAGAAAAAAAATCTAAATCAATTTGTCTAAATCTTTCATGGCTATTGGTTATTCGGAATTTCAGAATATATTGGATTTATTATTAAAAATTACTTTATGAATCTCGCAAGAATTTCATTTGGAAAAACGAATATTTTGGCATAGAAATTTTCCATAAATTTATCAGTATATTTTTGTTGTCGATGATTCAATACGAATCTATGAATCTATGAATATGAATCTATTGTCTTCAGATAATCCTGAACAGTGCACAATTTGATTGTTAAATATTTCTAATTTGTATATTTGATCCTATATGACTTCAATTGAAAGTGAGTAATAAATAACAAGTTAATTTAGATTTAGACATTTTCTTATAACTGAATTGGAGAAAATTTATAGAATTTCGAAATCAAACATTTTTGAAAATTACCACAAAAGTTATTTACTTGGCGTTATCTATATGTATATATAAAACTGAAATGTCCGTTCGTGTGTAGCCAATTTACTCGCGAACCCCTCGACGGATTTTGATAAAATTTTGTGTGTGTGTTGCTTATATTGTGAGGAAGGTTTTAGGCATAGTTTGATTTGTTTACGGTGGTTGGTGTTCTTAAAAATTCAAGAAATTTGGAAATACATGAATTGTTGTATTAGATGTCATTTAGAATATCGCATATACATTGAAAAAAAAATTTTTTTTAACGAAGCATGTATACACCTGATACTGATGTTTCACAATTGCAAAAATATTTATGTTTTTTATTAATTTGAATTGAATTGTTGTTGACTAACGTTCGTGGACCAATATCATTTCAAAACTTAAGAACGATTGATGGCCGATTGTCTACAACGTATCGTGAAGCATGTCAACGATTGCATTTACTTGAGGGCATTGGGATTTTACACTTGCCGTCGCATCAATTTTAGCTCATCCGCATCAAATACGAACATTATTTTCAATAATAATATCAACATGTTTCCCATCAATTTTAGCTCATCGGCATCAAATACGAACATTATTTTCAATAATAATATCAACATGTTTCCCATCAAATCCACTAGAATTGTGGATGAAATATCGAGATTACATGACAGATGATATTTTACATAGAATGCGTCGCACCACTTCAAATGTAGAATTACTTATCACAATGGACATGTATAATGAAGCATTGATTATGATTGAAGACATGTGTTTAGCGATCGCAAATAAAGCATTAACACAATTAGACATGATATCGCCAGATCGTCCAATGCACGACATATTTAATCAATATTTCAAACATGAAAAACAATTTGATTGCAATGAATTGAGAACATTTGTACAAACAAATACTAAAAAATTGAATAATCAACAAAAACATGCCTACGATTCAATCATGCAAGTTGTTAGCGACGAAAGTGGTGGAATATATTTTTTAGATGCGCCTGGAGGCACTTGAAAAACATTTTTGATTTCGTTGATTTTAGCAGCCATAAGATCGCAAAATAAAATGACATTGGCACTCGCTTCTACTGGAATTGCTGCCAATCTATTGGATGGCGGTCGAACAGCACACTCTGCACTAAAGCTGCAGTTCGCCATAAAAACCCTACATGCAATATCCCTAAGACATATGGAATGGAAAAAGTTTTGCAACAATGCAAAATAATCGTATGGGATGAGTGTACTGTAGCTCATAAGAAATCATTAGAAGCATTAGATAGAACATTACAAGAATTTCGAGGAAATCAAGAACTGTTTGGCGGTGCCGTCATATTGTTAGCAGATGATTTTCGACAAACATTACCTGTTTTTCCTCGATCTACTCCTGCCGATGAACTAAATGCGTGTTTGAAATTCTTCAAATTTGTGGAGACATGTAAAAACACTTACCTTCAATACAAACATGCGTGTTCAATTGCAAAACGATACATCAGAAAATGAATTTTCAAAACAATTGTTGGACATTGGAAATGGCAAAATTCCAATCAATAATTTAGATGGATTCATAACACTACCAAACAATTTTTGTAGTAAAACACAATCAAAAGAAGAATTGATTCAAAGCGTGTTCCCAAATATAGCACAGCAACACAAAAATCATGTTTGGTTGAGCGAACGAGCAATATTGGCAGTAAAAAACAAAGATGTCAATGATCTTGACGCGGCTATTCAAAATGACATAACAGGTAGATTAGTTACATACAAGTCTGTAGACACTGTTATGAATCAAGATGACGTGGTGAATTATCCCACCGAATTTTTGAATTCACTTGATTTGCCAGGAATGCCACCACATAATCTACAATTAAAAGTTGGAGCACCAATTATTATGCTTCGCAATATAAATCAACCACGACTTTGTAATGGCACCAGACTTGCACTGAAAAAGCTAATGAAAAACGTCATCGAAGCAACTATTTTGAAAAGAAAATACAAAGGCGAAGACGTTTTGATTCCCAGAATTCAAATGATTCCATCCGACTTGCCATTTGATTTTAAACGACTTCAATTTCCTGTTCGTCTTGCTTTTGCGATCACCATCAATTAGGCACAAGGCCAGTCTTTGGAAGTCTGCGGTGTAAATTTGGAATTTGCATGCTTTTCACATGGACAGCTCTATGTTGCATGCTCACGAGTAGGCAAACCATCGGCATTACGACAGATGGAACAACAAAAAATGTTGTCTACCAAAAAGCTTTACAATAAGCATTTTTTTCAGAAAAATTATTAATTTTTCATTTGAACACATTATTTTAATTAGGATAACAACTAATTTAATTTGAAAAAAATAATTTGAATTTTTGCCGTATGTATGCATGAAGTATATTTCAAGAAATCGATAGTTTGAATCCAAATCAAACTTATCCCGCCACCTACCCGAAAGGGCAGAACAACGTCTGCCGGGCCCGCTAGTTTCTTATAAAATATTTCTTTGCTAACTTTCTGTAAAGAAAAACAAAAAAAAAATTATATAAAGGCTTTTGATAAAAATTCTAGAGTTATTTTGGAATGTCTTATATCTTTTTATGTTTAATAAGAATATTGAATTCTTGTTATAAAGACTTGAGCACAAAAAAAGAGTAAAAAAAATCTGTTAAATGAATATGGAAACTTCTGTCAATTATTAAAAAGTGAAAATTATTCTAAAGGTCTATGTATATGATAGTATACATATGTACCTACATACATACATATGCAGTTTCCACATGATAA
This sequence comes from Bombylius major, assembly GCA_932526495.1. Lineage (NCBI taxonomy): Eukaryota > Metazoa > Arthropoda > Insecta > Diptera > Bombyliidae > Bombylius > Bombylius major. The sequence goes on along the minus strand of OW052045.1, from coordinate 27,974,553 downwards.
AAATTATATAAAATTAATAAAATATTTGAACATAATTGTCCATTAAAAAGCTAATAAATTTATCACATTATACATATATTATGTACATTGTACATACATATGTACATACGACTACGAGAACGAGAAATCATAATACATATACAGATTACACGATGATTCAGTTTACGTATCCAACCCGGAAACTTGCATGTTAGGTGGAGGGGCAATCTCAACCGTTACGGAGTTAGAGGGGGAGAATGATTTTTGGTACGCTTTCCTTGTTTTATCCTACAACTTTTCACAGGGGCACGCTAGAATCATTTTCTTTTTTGCAAAATTGTATAGCACCTCTGTATTTTTCCAACAACATCTTACATGCTTTTGTACCTCTTACAGTTCAGAAAGATGAAAACACATACATATATGTATAATCCAATAATAATTATTTTAACGGTGTAATTAGTTAATTAGTCTCTTAGAGTTAGAACAACAGACATATTTAATGAGAGATTAGACAAATTTGAACGCAACAAATAACCAAAAAATTAAAAAGTTTTAAAACAAAAGTTAGTACAATGAACAGTATTTTGCTTTTCATTTTTATTTGAAAATTTTTTACAAAATATAATCACTACTAATAATTCAGTTATGGCATAAAGAGTAATTTTGATTGGTATGAAAATTTATTTTTATTGGCTTGAATGTAGGTGTAGAGTACTTCAAGCAGTACAATGGCAACCAACCAAAAATGACACACAAATATGTAGAACAACAACAAAAACATAAGAGACAGTCATTTAAGAATATTTGTAAAATTTAATTTTTAATTTAATACTCATAATATATTTTTGTATGAAAAATTATTGTTATCGATCTAATGAAATTTCGACAATTTCTCTTGCAATTTATTCTTCTTCAACTCTATTTCCACCATCCTTTGCATGTGAATTTTTTTTTGACTCATTACAGATTCTTTTTGCTTCCATTTTGTATCTCTGAATGGCAATCAGATCATCCAAAGGACAATCCAAAGGAGGTGTGAGGAACTTTCTCCCAAAGCTCCTAGGTTACTAGAAAGAGCTCTCATCCGTCCATGAAATATTTTTTCAGAAATGTTCAAATTCTTTCATGTATCTCTGAGCAAATTCTAAACGCTTGGTGCTTTTTGCAGGTACATAATGACAATCAAAAGGAGGTGTAAGAATTTCGGTGTAAGGATTTATTTGCTCGAAAAGTCGTTGAAATTTCACCTGCAAATAAGGTGAAGATTAAGATACATCTTTAAATAATCATTATTAACATGAATCTATCCATTTATTTTCACTGGATTTGATTACATTGTCTCTAATGATAATTATTATCTTTTCTTAAATTGAGTGACAGAATAACTTTGTAGAGTCATATTATTTTTATTTTATCATTCAAATTCGATAAATACTCAGCCATGATGTTGCGACTGCAAAACCCCCTCTTTTTTTTCCAAACATGTTTGTACGCCGCTCTAATATTACAGACGGTTGTACTTTTGAAATATTTAATTTGTTCATTTATTGAAAATTTTCATAATTTTCAATTTAAAAATTTCAATAAATGAACTGTAAATTAATTTAATCTTTCTTTGTTCGTAAATCGACCGATAAAATTTTTTCAATAATCCCATGGATTTATAAAAATCACGCCATGCGAGAATAATCAGGTAATTACATTAAATACATAAGATTATTCCATATTTTTCTCGAAAAATACACACCTTCAATTTTCTCATGTTTCCATACTAGTATCATAGCATATAGAATAATAGCAGACAAAGTATGAATATCCAACCAAAGTAAAGCAGGAGGTATATATACACTCATGAAATAAAAAACTGAATTTTTTTTATTTTTTTTAAATTCAATTAGTGGAAATGAAATGTAAATATTTCATATTTTTCTAAACGGAAATTTCAATTAGTTAAAATGAGACAGACTGACATACACAAACGACAATATTTTTTGTTTTATTTTTCAGGTCACTGAATTAAATGTACATGTTAAATTGCTGATAAACAATAGGTCACTGAATATAATTTAACCAAATTTAACATATGTTCATAACATATGTTATTTTTAGGGTAGCCATACACAAGAATTATGAATTAAAATTTTTTGAAATGTTTGTCCGTTAGATGGTGTTGTTATTATCATACTCTATATAATTATATAGTATATATTTTTACAAATATAATTATATATTTTATATATTAATATTCACATTATATGAGTAGTATAATTTACAGAACAATGTAAAACGTAAATTACAAATTTCAATGTTTGAATTTTTTAATGTACTACCCACAAATGTATTCATTTGGTAGCACTAAATTATTAATTTTAAACTGCTGAATTCATACAATCATTCAACTTCATTGTTAATAAATTCAAATTCGAATTTAAAAACGGCGGAAAAATTTTTTTATAAAAAATTATGATTATACATATGTATGTACCTACTTTCTATTAATAAATAAAAATTAAGGAGAGATTTTTATTATATAAAACTTCTAATAAATATTATTAATTTTATTTTGAGTTTTTTTTACGTTGAAAAAAGTTTTAAAGTATACTTTCAGATTATAGATATTAGATATTTATTTCAATTCAATTCAATCTAGAATTGAAGTTTGTATAAATAAAATACATAACTTCGAATTCTAATTCTAGATCAAGGTGGTGTGGAAAAAGCTTCCTTTAAAATAAAATTTTCATTATTTATCTTTAAAAAGCATCACCAGATTTGTTACAAGTTACAAGAAAAGTAACAAGAAATTTGTTATTTTCAACCTTTTCTATAAAAGGTTAAACTTGTATAAAATTTTAGTCCTTTTTCATTTCCTAAAATAATAATTGTAGAAAAAATGACGTTATTATTTGTTGACAATTATTATTATGATTTAATAAATATTCTTTAATACTTGTACGACAATCAATTGAATGTCGTTTTTCAGTTTTTTTTTCACATTATTATTAATAAGATTTAATTTTTGTAAATAAAATTTATTATCAAATTATAAGTAATTTAAATTATCATCTTTTTTTATATTATTATTATTATGATTTTGTACTGATTGTGATGATATTGATGATAAATTATTATTTTTATTCACTTTGTTTCAATATTATTTATTATTGTTATTAAAATTTACATACCTATTCTACCTATAATCATGGTCAATTTGACGTTTAACATCTGATTCATAGAACGCTGAATGCTGAATTGAAAAAAAAAATTTGAAAATTGAAGTGGGAATAATTTTATGTTTTATCTTTTTTCAGCTTTAATAATTTATAGTTCTATTTATTAAAGTGAAAGACAGACTCATCTCATATTTTTTTTTTCACTCACACCAATAAGAAAAACAACAATTTTCACAGAATCGGGAACACAATTTGTTCTACACTTAGTATTCTATATTTCTATATTCTATGCTAGTATGTAATGTGCTTCAGTGTATTTGCCAATGTTTATATACACTATAGAAATTTTTACACAGTATTTGATTTATTGCCATATAATATGAGAAAAATCAAATACATAATACCATATGATGATCCATGTAATTGCATTGTGACCTATTTACTTTAAGTAAATAGCATAAGTATGATGACTATTGTGAATGAACTGAAATGTTATTGGCCAGTACCAGACCTGTCTTCTATCAGCTTCAATTGTTTCAATTCAATTGTTTTTGTTTTTGTTTTTTTTTCTCTTTTTTAAAGATTAAATAAATATATATTTTCAATTATTCAAAACAAAATCTTTTATGTCATAAAAAAACATAAATTTATTTTCAAAACTATCTATAAGACAAAAATTCGTTTCAAAACTGGTTAAGTGAGTTTTTTTTGTTTCCAATTCTTGCAATGTAGTTTTATCATAGTGTAAGGTAGTGTTTTAACTACGAACAAGAACTGATAAGATCTCAAATAAATGCGCAATTTCTTGCACTAATACACATGTATCTGAGTTAAAAATAGATAGCAAGAAAAATCATGATGAGGAACTGAAAAAGAAGATTCGTTAAAATTGTATTAGTGATGAAAAATACATATATAGGGTAAAGCAATAAAGGTCGAGTATTATAAATAAAAGACTTCTTTGTAAGTTGTAAATTTAATTAGTGCTTTTATTCACTTAATCATTTAAGATAAAGTTTAAAAAAATGTAAAATTTTTAAATTTAAATTCAATTGTTTAATTTTGTCTATAAGTATAATTATTATAAATCAGGTAGATATGTGTTAAAGATGAAATTTTATTTTTGTTATTACTAATTTTAATATCTCTATTATAAAAATTAATTATATAATATATTCTAACTCTTATAAAAAATCTTATTAAAAATTCATTATTTGAATTTTCACAGCATTTGTAAATAAATAATTTATTTATTTTCTCATAAAATTTATTTTCTACATTATCTTGAATGATTATATCACTAACTTCTCTGTGAAACCATTTTCCAAAATTTGTAGATTTTCCATAAAATTTTTTGGTGGTTTTATAAGTTTACTATTTTTGTATTGTTTGAAATCAATAAAAGTATAATTTGCTCCTTCTTGAACTTTTGTATTTATCATTTTACAATTATGATTATTCACATATTTTTTAAAGATCCATCCTCCGAAATAATAAAAGGCATTTTGTTCCTGGAAATCTATTTCTTTGTAATCTTTTCCAAAATTAAATAGATTGATAGGTTTTGTTTGTTCAGGAAATATTTTGATGCTTTCGTTGCCTCTAAAGGTGCGTTTCCACCGAAATCATGTGCGCGCACAGTGACCGCACAAAAATGAAATAATCGTCTACACCTAAATCAGTTTGCGAGCACTGTGCGGTCACTGTGCGCGCACATTAGAGAAACATCACTGATTCAGTGGAGACGATTTTAAAAACAAAGAAAGAAATTAAGAAACAACAGGCAAACATATGCGGTCACAGTGCGGTCACCTTCATTTTAGTGGATACGGGATTTTTGATGTTTTCATTGTGTTTGGTCACAGTTTTTGTGTTTCCCGTTCAATCTGGAAAACATTGTACAAACATTATTGATTTTAGTTAATTGGTTTGTAGGAATTTATATTTAGTAAAGTTTTAACTATGGAGTGGTCAAATGGCAAAATTATTTTTCTTATTTCTGAATTCGAAAATAGACCAATAATTTGGAACCCAACTGATGTAGAATTTAAAAATAAAATTAAAAAAAGGGATGAATTTAAAGAAGTTGCAAAACTTTGTGAATGCTGGCATTGATGATGTTTATAAATCATCTTGGTTCGCTTTTGAACATTTAAATTTTCTAGAAGGACGAGATATTCCAAAAATAAACATATCTTCAGAACAGTCAATGAAAACTCAGGTCAGTGTACATAATGTATTTTTATTTAAACTAATTTTACATAATTCAAAATATGTACATAATTTATGCATATTGACACTGCCAGGGTACTATACCTTTTGAAGTCATAAAATATTCCGCAAATTCATCTCTAACTCCTTGCACGACGTTTGCAGATTTTCGTGGAATCCTTTCAAGCGCAACTAAATTTGATGTTTCATTATCATTTCTCCATGATCCTCGTATAATTTCATGCGAGCTATTTTGATGGTCAAAAGTTCCTTGTGGAGTATACAATTGTTTTGAATTTTTGCTTTTTCTTAAAAAGTTGTGTAGATATATACAAGCCAAGGTAACTATCACTGCTTTGTTAGGTTGAAGAAGAATGGGTTTTCTTAAAACTCTGAATACTGACGTTATTATGCCGAAAACATTTTCAGAAATTCTTCTGGCCCTACTTAATCTATAATTGAAAATCCTTTCTTTTGACCCCTTCTCGTAATGACCATGATAAGGTTTCATAATGTTTTCGTGTATTCCAAACGCTTCATCAGCAACCAAAACATATGGTACTGGTTTTTCTCGACTGGGTAATGAAACAGGCTTTAGAAAATTTAGTTTGTTTTGACATATTTTTTCATATAACGAAGAATTTTTAAAAACACCTCCGTCAGAAATTCGTCCTTGTGAACCAACATTTACATAAGTAAACATTTATTCAGCATCTACAACTGCAAGCTGGAATGAAAATGAATAATTTATTTTTTAATTAATAATTTTTTCAATTAAAGAATTTGAAAAAGTTAGTAAATGATGAGTATCATTTTTTCTAGATTGATTCACTTGCTGCAGAAAGCAACATTGAAGACGATATTTCAACTGATTCACCATCTACTTTTACCGATACACCACCTGCTTCTGTGGAACCAGAGGCTTCCAGTCAATGTAGGCGTAAAGTTTTTAAATCCCCGAAAAGACGACGAATTCAGTCTGAAGATCCTAGAATAGCTAAATCGTTCGAAATTATGAGGAATTTACAAGCAAATCGTAATCGTGATGATTGCGATATATACGGAGAAAATGTTGCAAGTAAATTGAGACAAATAAAAGATGTTAAAAAAAGACTGACACTTCAAAAAAATATTGATGATTTGCTTTACACTACCTTAATCGAGGATTTAGAAAAACCCAGTTCGCATAATATCGTACAAAGTCAACAATCAAGTCAATTTATAAGCAATGAAACGAATATATTTGAACGCACTATTGACTGGAATAACTATTAAAATTATTCAGAAATATTTTAAATTTCGATTCGAAATAAATTTTTTCAAAAGAATTTGAATTCAAACATAAATGATGTGAAATAAATAAAATTACATACATTGTATACATTATATGCTTATTACATATAATTTCGTGAATTGTTAATTTATTTTATTTTCTTAGTTTATATTATTTTTCTTTTTAATGAATTGTTAAATTATCTTATTTTCTTAGTTTATATTATTATTTTTTCAATGTATTATGTTTTGTGTTGATGAATTAAATAAAAATATAAATTGAATACAAAAAAGAAAATAATGTAACTATACCTTTATGTAGTTTTCCAATACAATTGTTAATGCTTCACATACTTCAGGAACAATCCTTGATATTAATTGTTTTGAAACTTTAAATAAATACGATAAACTTCCATATGAATCCCCTGTAGCAAGAAATCTCAGCGTTATAGCTAGACGTTCTTCAATCGAAACGCAACGTCTAAAGTTCGTGTCCATTTTTTCAACTTTAGGACCAATAGCTCTTGTGAAAAATTCGAAATCTGTTGAGGATATCCGTGTAAAATTCCTAAATCCACTAAGGGGATCTATTTTCAGATTATCCATAAATCTTTTAGTCTGACTTTCTCTTTCTTTTAAATAAGGTCGTACCCAACAACGTGGAGATTGTCTCTTTCTCGTAATTAGGTAATGCATTAAAAGAAAGGCAGCATTACCTACTAAAATTTCTTCAGACATTTTTAAATTCACTATTTATTGAAACACTGATAAATTTGCACTGAACTAAATTAACTACTTAAATAATATGTGTACTATGTTTCCGCACACAATGTGGGAAACAAGGAAACTTGTGCGCGCACACGAAGTATGTGTCCCCATCAATAATGAAGTTCGGTCACTGTGCTCGCACAGTGCACTCAATGTTTCCACCAATGCAATGTTCACAAACATGAAAAACATATCATTTGGTGGAAACACCTAGAGAAACATGTGCGGTCACAGTGCGTTTAAATTTTTTTTCTTTAAAATTTTTGTGCGCGCACAGTGCGGTCACCGCAGTGGAAACGCACCTTAAGATGTAACAAACTATCGGGTTGTTCTTCACAGTTTCCACCAACTATTGACATTAATTGCATATATTTAATCGAAAAAGACTTTTTAAATAAACAAGCAAACTGAAAAGGTGTTAAGTGCTTGTTATTTCCTCCTCCTTTCCTTAAAAGTCCAAATAAATTCTCAAGAGCGTCCTGGTTGAGATTTCTTGTTAACAAAAATTTTAAACCTTCTTGTTTAAGATCATCAAAAAGAAGTTTCAAACTACATATTTATATTAATAGTCCATCCTTCGAAACATTTTGTTTTTTTTTATATCTGTTCCTTGTTTATTAATAACTTTTATACTGTCAATAAGTGACAGCATTTCATTTAAGAACTGAATTTGGTTCATATTTGCTTTAAATGGCTTGCGAAATTCTTTCACTTCTTTAAGTTTTGATGAATTAAATAAATCAAACAATTTGTCAAATTTATCTATAAATTCTGCAGTATCTAATGCTCCTTTTTCTTCTCCGAATTCTACACAATTTGTGTATAGGCAGCTAGCAACTGTGAAACTAATGACCTGAGTGGCGAACTTTACTCTCATTTTCTGGAAAGTGTTAGGATGAATATGAGCGTCAGTCAGTTTCGGTGCAAGTCTAAACTTTCTACATTTGTCTTTGTTATAAAAATTCCTTATATGTTTCCACTCAGCTTCCTTATTACCAAATATAATTTTTGATTTCAATAAATTGTTTCTAACACTTTTTATTAAATGGGGAGAATCAAACATGAAATATATAGTTTTCCCAGTGACTTTGAAATATGGCCTTTCTGCAGATATTCCTAACTTTTTTGTTAATTTGTAGAAGTTTGATCCTTGATCAGATACTACTAATTTTGGATCAAGTCCTACGATTTGCAATTTTCTTATTGCTTCAATTAAAATAAATTACAACTTTGTAGGTTCGCAGTAGAAATTTAAAAAGATGTATCCCAAAAAATGTCTGTAATTATGAGTAATTCCTCTTGCCATGAACGCAAGAGCAAATTTTGATGGAACGTTATTTCTCTTTACCCCATCGTCTTCTAGTCCTACTAGACAGCCTTTCCTTCTGTCATAGTAGAGATTTGTTTTAAATGATATTTCATCCATAAAAATAATGCATTTTTTTGCTAACTCAACTAACTAACTTTTTTTGCTTTTCAATTTTCAATATCAAACTATCAAAATAGGTTCTATGCAAACCAGGTCCAAAAGGCCAGGACTGAATGTATTTGTTCAAAGTGCTTTTGTGGTAAACTAATTATTTTTGATAAGAAATTATAATTAACAGGAGCAGCAAAATATAAATTAAGAACAAATGATTTCATTTCATTTGTGTATCGCTTTCCTTGCATTTTTCGTCTACTATTTTGTAAATAGTGTTCTAGAATTAACACTAAGTCATCAGAAAGGTATTTCTTTGCATTTAATAGTAATATATTCATATCATTATCTTTTCTTCTTATTTTTGAAATGATGGCATCTTTTTCAGTGATTTCTTTTTTTAAAACTGTAATTTGTTCTCTTAATTTTTTTTCAACAGGCATATTTGCACTTAAATATTTTTCTGTCTGAACTCGACTACTTGTCACACACTTGTCATTCTGTATCAGTACGGTCAAATCGCGTGTTGATTTGTGATCAATTGAATATAAAATCATTTTTTTAATAATATTTAAAGATTTATTATTTGGTCTCTAGTGGAAAACACTATTATGACAGTAAAATTATAGATAAATTTGAAATTAGGAAAGCAAAACATTTAGGATTAAACATTGGAAATGACAAAATTGATTTTAATAATAAAAATCCATTGCTTAATCCATCCCTGTTTAAGTTATAGTAGATTGACTTTAGTTTTAACGCACTAATAATATGCATTTAAAAAAATTTTATAATTAGTTTAAAATACCACCTTGATAATGCCATAGTAAAGCGAAACCGGTCGGTTAAAAAAATTTGTTAATTAAATTAAAATAAAAAATAATTTTGTGAAAAATTAAAAACAAGTGTTTTATTTATTAATATAATAATTTTAAAGTTATTATATATAAATTTACAAAATAAAGTCATTACTATTGTAAGTAAAGTTGAATTTAAATAAAAAATTTTACATTTCAAGGAAAAGGTTGAGTAATAAAATCTTAGGCCCTTATTATGTAAGTATTTTTCAAGTCTATTGAAAGAAGTCATGGTATTATGTAAGCCTATAGACTTTTTAAAAAAGAGTTACCGTTTGAAAAGAAAAATTTTCTACTAGACATCTGTCAAATCACGTTTGTTTTTGTTGTGTTTATAACTAATTTTCAATATTTTCAAGTGAATAGTCTATTTTGCTATTTTTTACATCTACATTTATAAAATAAAAAACAGACACAATATAAAATCATGAGTTTATTTATTTGGTTTGATGTTTTTGAAAATGAAATTAATGAATATCGTCGAGCTGAGATTTTGTCAACAATTCGAAAAAGAAGGCGCTTGAGAGTAAATTCAAATCCTCTGGATATGGATGAAATCATGTAAATTTTCTGTTTTCAGTATCCTTATTATTATTAAAGTTTGTCATAAATATTTCAGAATTAAGAAAAACTTTAGATTGACGAAAGAGATTTTTCTAAAATTATTAGAAGATATAGAACATTATTTGAGAAGGTCACAAAGATCCTCATCTATACCAAACATTTTAAAACTTGCGTGCTTATTAAGATTTATCTTTATATATATAGTCGTAGCGTGTACGATGTTTGTTATCGTGTAACTTCTGAACGACTTGACCGATTGAAGTCATATTCACACAATATAATTGTTTTGTCAAGACGATGGTTCATAGCTATGCTAGGATCCGATAGGTGGCGCTGTAGTAAAGTTATTTGATATTTACATATTTTGTTAAGTCACACTGCGATGTTCTCATTACAAAGCATCGAATGATTCAATATATGCCGGCATTTCAATTTAAGTAACCTTAATCAAAAACAATTTAATTGAATGAAAACGTATGATTGTAAAGAGAAATAGGGATATGCCCGTTCTGGATCACGGCTCCGGCTCAGTGACGTCATCAAGTTATCAGTGCGGAGTCACGTGGTTCAAGGTTACGTGTTATAAGTGAGGGTTAACAGGGGTCAAGGTTACGTGCTATCAGTGAGGGGTGACAGAAGGACAAGGTTACGTGTTATCAGTGGGAGTCACACGAGTCAAGATTTTTTTTATTATCAGTATGAGCTGGGTCACGTGGTTCAAGGTTACGTGTTATCAGTGACGGGTTACAGGGGTCAAGGTTACGTGTTATCAGTGGGGATCAAATGAGTCAAGATTTTTTTTTCTTATCAGTGTGGGATCATGCGAAGGTTAATATTTTTTTCTTATCATAGAGGAATCATACAGGGGTTAAAATTTTGTTTTTATCAGTGAAAGATCATGCGGGTTGAAATTATGCGGGTTATTATTAAAATAATTTAAAAATAGTAATAGATAATAATTTAATAATAATTGAAAATTGTTGATACATATTAATTAAATATTAAAAATGAAAGTTAAAAATGTTACTAATTTATGTCAAGACTCTACAAGACAAGCACAAGAACGCCACATAAACGAAAGGGCAGAACAACGTCTGCCGGGCCAGCTAGTTTTATATAATTTATTTTATAAATGTTCTATTCACAATATAACTATTAAAAAAATCTCTCATAAATTGTGTATATAACTTAAATCACATACAATAGACTAGAAGTCGCTGGCAAAATTGCTGTCTATGGAATAGAAAAAAGTCTACAGTGCGTGATATACTCTTATAATACTGTCTACCGCGAATCGACTTACATAATAGGGGCCTTAGTAAAAATTATTTTGCTTTAAAATGGAAAACTTTTTTAAGAATAATATTTTATGAATTGTAAAGAGTCAGATTGATCAAATCATGTTGGCTGAAAAAAAAAAAAAAAAAAAAAGATGACGTTTTTTTGTGATAACTTTTAGTGTTTTTTTTTTTTTGTTCGAACAGTGAGTGAAACATTTGATATCATAATATGTATCTAATCATACAGTTTGTAATTTCATTATTATCAGGAAAATGTGTTAGATTTTTTTGTTATATAGTTTAAAACCAAAAGTAAAGAAAAAAAAAGAAAAAGAGAAAAAAAAAGGAAAAGTTCAAAAGAAAAAGGAAAAATTTATAGTCGACGTCCGAGGACATTTAATTTTTATTGTTGTAAAGAAAAAAAAAAGGGTGTATGAGAGAAGTGATTTTATAGTAATATTTCTATATTGGATAATATTTTTTTGTGTTATCAATTACATTCAACCTGCATTCATATTAAGGTGGACCTAAAAATAAAAGTATATCTATACCCATCCAAAGAAAAAAAAATAGAAGAGAAAAAAAACAAAAGTGCGTTTAGGGACCAGATATTTACATAATGTGATTTGGTTCAAATTGCTTTTTTTTTTCTACAAAACTACCCAAATTTTGCTTATTTTAGTGATTGGTTCTGTAGAATTAACTGTCTCATCATTTTCTTTGTTTTCTTATTTGCAAAGAAAAGGAAAAAAAACACTACAATCAAAGAAAAAAGATACTATCCATAAATTTATATATGTATGTATGTACAATTAAATATAATATAATATATAACCTAATGTACATTCATTCATACGCATTATCTATATTCTTGTTTTGTTAAAATTAAAATCAGAATATTTTCAAAAAATTTATTATATAGTTAGACAACTTGATTGTTGTGAGTCTCAAAAAGAACTGACTTTATTATTTTCTAAATTATACAATTAATTTTTACAAAACTAAATCATGCTTAATTAACTAACTTTATTATTTTCTAAATTATACAATTAAATCTTACAAAACTAATTTATGCTTACTAAGTAAATTTTATGAAAACTTCGAAAATCTTGTATTCTCACGATTGCACTATGCAAGCGTCGTCAGTAGTGCAATCTGATATTTTGCGAAGTTTATATTTTATTAGTTTAGCTAATGTTTAGTACATGTTATTTTCTAGATTTTAGGAGTTTATTCTAAATGTGGGAAAGGAAATAAAAATGTTGACGTATGAACTTTGTCATATTATAGACTATATATGACTCTTCCCTTCCGAGATTCTTCAGTCCCGGAAGAATCGTTTCTATTATTTTCTGTTGGAATATGGTCTTCAAAAATTTTTATACTATTTACAGTTTTATTTCCTTTGATCTTAATTAGATAATAGATAACTCCAAGCAGTATTATTATTAATATAAAAGTTATAGAAGAAAGTGAATATCCAATTATTTTACTTCTATATTCTATGTAATTTATGGTTTCTCTATTTCGGATATTGTCAATATTCAAAGTTTCTAAAGTTATACTGTTTAAAATTTTTGATAAATTAAATCCTGAATTATGTAAAATAAAATGTTCATTATGTTCTTCATAGATGTTTACGAATTTAAAATTTTCAATTTTTATGTCGCAATTTACAAATTTTATGAGATTATTTCCTTTTATTATTATGGCTTGTTTTATACAATTTTGTTTCAAATCAGTATTTTAAATGTTTTTTTGTTATTACAATTCCATTTTCAATTTCTTAAACACATTTTTTTGTACTTATTCTAAAGTTAAAAGTATTATTTTTAGCTAATATATTTCTTATACAATTATTTCTATGATATCTTAGTTCTTTTTTACCTCAAGTACCACTACTATAACTAAATACGTTATTTTCAGAAATTATAACTTTCTCATTATTAGAACCTAAATCCTCCTCGTTCATTAAATTGGGAAATGAAAGAATCAAAGCATCGAAATATATCTCATTTGTAAATTTAAGAATTTGGATTACAAAAATTATAATTGTTTCTTTTAGCAAAGTAGCGCTTCTGATAAAAGGTATAAGGGTTTCGACCGTTATGTTATACATTTTTATTTCTTCGTTCGTTAAAATATCATGACGGAGGACATTTAATCTACTTAGTAAAATATTATTATTTATCATTTCTACGTGTTTATTTAATCTAGAAATGTCTGCAAAAATTTGTAGTACGTATTGTTGGTAGCTATTTTCTTGTATTTCGCGACCTATTTTTTTAATTTTATTGAGAAAAATTTTTTTTTCTGTAAGTTTTGGATCCTGCTCTTTATTTTCATTTGCTTTATTTATTCTTAAATTTTTATTTTGCAGGAAGTTTTGTTTGAAATTTTCTATTTCTGTTTTGTCAAAGTTATTCGTAAAAAGTCAATAGGTCTAAGTCGTGTTGTCGAATGTATAGTGTTGTTATAAGCAGTTAGAGTTTTGAAAAGTTTGTCGTCTAAATTACGAACAGATTTTTCCACGTTCATTATTCTCATATGTTCGTTTAAGGTACCGTGTAATCTTTCGACGGACCTATTTCCCGTTTTTAATGAGGCTGTTGTCTGATGAAACATTATACCGTTTTCTTTAAGAAATAACGCGACCTCATGATGTATTATACACCTTTCGCCATCTGCAATTAGCTTTTTCATTTTCCCTAGAAACCTAATTCTTTCTTTCAAAGCCTGTAGGATAGATATCCAGTTCATGTCATCGAGTTTATGGATTGTGGCATATTTTGAGAATTTATCTATTGTGGTGAGGTACGGTTTTTTTTTCTTTCTGGGAACCATATGTCTATGTTTACTATGTCATTAAAGTTGTTCGGGGTTTCGTTTAGGTTATACTCAATTTTGGGAGGACTTCTATCGTGTTTTGCGAGATTATAGACATCACAATTATTTATAATTCTATTTATTTCAGTTAAAAGGTTCGGATAGTAAAATTTATACTTTATTTCATAATATACTTCATTAAAGCCTCTGTGATTATTATTTAAATGTTCGTTGTTTATAATACTAAGTATTTCATTTTTATCTATAATGTCTATCAACTTTTTTGTAGATTTAAGGATTTTCAAATTTTTATTGTTTGAAAAATATTTTTGAAACAAGTTTTGAAATTGTATAAAAAGTGTTATATTTTCACATTATAAGCACATTAGACCTTTTTGTCTATAATAACTCTTTTATAAGATTTAGTAAATCACTATCTTTCGTCACAAACATTTTATTTTGGCACTTTTTATGGACGATTTTCAAGGATAAACTTTCTTTTTCGGATTCTTCTAGATAAATTTGATTTTTGTAGAGGTTTATCGGCTTTTCAGTAATAAAAATTAGGTCACTTGCATCTTTTTGTGCACTGTGAATGGTAGCGTCAGTTGAAATAACTTCATCGTTATAACAATTTTGATCGTTGATATTTTCATTGAGAAAGAAATTGAAATCAGAACAAGATAACGCTTCTTCGCTGTTATCTTGTTTTCCCGTATTACCCATTTTTAATCTAGATAAGCCGTCTGCAACAAGGTTTTCCTTGCCTTTTATGTACTCAATATTAAAATCAAATTCATTCAATAGGATTTTCCACCTTTGAAGTTTCCAATTGGGCTCTTTTAATCCGTGAAGCCACGTGAGGGGGCGGTGATCCGATCGGATCAAGAATCTTCGTCAAAACAAGTAGGGTCGGTAAAGTTTTGTGGCCCATACGATGGCCAAAAGCTCCTTTTCAATGGTTGAGTAGTTTTTCTCGTGCTTGTTCAATGTTCGTGAAATATAAGAGATAAGGTGGTCGTTCTGCGACAAAAACGCATGGCAGCATCTTCGTCTCGTCGCATCGATATCTTCTATCAACCACTGATAAATAAATGTAAACATGTAAGAAAAAGTGTTGAGAAAAAAAAATTTTTTTTTTGTATACCATTTAGGAAAAATATGTAGGAATTTTTTTTTTTTTTTGAGGTTAGATTTATATTAAGAATTTAAACATGCAGATAAAGATACGGGAACAAACAAAAGAATTTTTTTTATTACTAATACAAAAAGAAAAAAAAATTATAAATAAGGATAGGCTTTGTATGATTTAAGATGGCACCGAAATAGGTGTATGCAAAGTTAAAATTGTAGTAATTGATATCAGTTTTCTCTAATCAATAATATGTCAACAAAAATGATAAAATTTGACTATCGTTTTATTTGAGGAGATGTGGTGGAGGTAATTTAGCGAAGGTTGATGAAGGTCCGGTCCTTTGTTGCGATTGAATTGTGGATTTTTCTTTATGCTCACTGATGATTTGACTTTTCATGAAAGGTACGGTTCATGCTATCCTGTTTGTTGTTTGCTGGCTAAACTAATTTATGTGTTGTACCGACAAGCTATCGATAGGGAGTTTCCAAGAACCCACCTGCGGTTGAAGCAACTGGAGCTCCCGGAAGTTAACGTGGTCTTTTTCATGTGCATATTATTTTCGTTACATAACAATTCATAAAAGTATTTTTCTGCATCCTGGTAAAATTTTGAAATGAATTTACGTTCTCCACAAGAAGTTCTCTAAACAAAAGATGTGTAATATCACGTCCACTATTTCTTCTTAAAAGCCATTTCCTACTTCAAATGTTTTTTTTTAATTTTCTTATTTCTTGAAATAACAACTTTAATAAATTTAATAAAAGCAATAACATTAGGTTATTCTTCATTTTGCACGAATAACTGTCAAATGACATATAAAAACAATGTGAACATAAAAATTGAATATGGCGCAATTTTTGACAGGACTTGAAAAATAAAACTATCATATTGTTACAAAATTGGCCTTTTCGAGAGAGAAGAGTAGAAAAAAATGGATTCGAAAAAATGTGAAAAGAAGAAAAATAAGGCGTCCGAGAGGTATTTTCTAATAGGAGAAAGAAAAGTAGAGAAAATATGGGCCAAGGGCTGAAAAATGGAAAAAAATAAAAATTCTAATATTTATTATAGATAAAAAACAAAATTTAAATGGTAAAAATAAAGAAGAAAATCTTGTAACAAAATGAATAAGGTAAAAATTGAAAAAAAATAGAATAATGAAAGAGCTTCGCGACCTTCAAGAAAGTGAGCAGAATGAGTTCGAAACTGAGTCTGACTCACTAAATTGAACAGAGTTTGACTTGGAAAAAATTTACAAGTCGGCAGCACCGATAGATTTCAATTAAAACCAATTATTAGTTCAGCCGCTGCGGCAACACTTGTAATTTTAACAGATATTAGTTGCTTTCGATTTGCCACTTTCAAGTACTTGCAAGTAGATAAGGTGGAAGTCTGTGCTAAATCATCTACTCGTAGCTACTCATGTAAAATTTTTCAAGTAGATACAAGTAGTTACGCACAATGTTTACAACAGAGGGCTATATAGTTTAAAACTAAGAGCACTAGATGTGTTTTTCTTTTTTGTATGTATAATAATAAAAAATAAAAATTATTTTTAGGTTTTGACACCTATCAAAATTTTTGTGTCGTTCGATTTACCCATTTATCCAAGACACATGTTAGTACTCGCAAGTACTTGGAAATGGCAAATCGAAAGCAGCTATTAATTAACCTAATTAAGTGGTAGTTGAAAATTGTAAACACGCGATTCTCGTTTTTATTTATAAATTTTATAATTTTCGTTGAATTTAATTAATAACTCGATCGCGCGGTTAAATTCGAGAAAATTAAGTAAAGTAAATAAGTGAAAAAAAATTAAAAATAAAGATATCGGATGAGCAAAAATCGCGGGTGTAAAAATGTAATAAAAAAAATTAACAAAAAATAAAAGTGGAAAGTGAAAGAAAAAGGCAAAAATTAAGTGTTAAGGAAAATTGAAAGTGTAAAAAAAAAGTGAACGTGATAATAGAAGAAATGAAAATTAGATGAAAAAGTAAACTAAAATAATTAAAAAAAGAAAAAAATGAAAATTATGTGAAGAAAGCAAATGTGTTAGAAAATAAAAAAAAAAATGTTAGAACGGAAAATTAAAGTGTATGTAGGTACGTTATTTTAATGACGGAAAAGAATAGTGCAAAAAAAAAAAAGATTGATGTGTAATAAAAAAAATAGTGGGTAAAAGAAAATCGAAGAAGCTATTCAAAAAACTTTTGCTATATTTTAACTAAAAAAACTTGAAAAAACAAATTCGAAAAATACTTACTTTCCAATATGAAAAAGTTATTTTCTTTCTCATATAGAGTTTCAAATTTTATCAAAGAAAATTCGCGATTTTCTAAAATTTGTCGTGACGTGGATGTATTTGTAGTATGTGGTGTTGTTGTTGTAAACAGAAATGTTTCTTAATTGTTTAAATAAAAAAAATCTTGGCCCTTTTTTTTTGTTTGTCTTTGATTTATTTTATTTTTGCAGGATTTATGGTTGTAATTTAATAGGGATTTCTGATTCGTGATTCGGGCAGGGTTCGAATAGAATGAAGTGTTCAATTGGAAATTTCTTTTATCTACAACAACTTCATCGTAATAAGTTAACCCTTCCTTATTTAATTCTGGGTGAATTCCTTTTTTTTTTTTTTTTTTTTTTTTTTTTTTTGATCGGGTGGTTTTGTTTTTCGGACACTGTACCATGCTAAATATTTTATTCATGAGCTTTTGCGTTCGCAAAGTTGCTCAAGTTCGTTCGTGTTCAGCCATTTGCAATCTTAGCGACATAATACACGATAGATAATCGTGCACTTAGCACACGTGTCTTCATTTACCCTTTTCACTGACTTTAGCATGTAGCTAAAACAAAGTTGTTATGCATCGATCGTTACTTCCTGAAAAGAAAGTTATTTGATGTTGGATTTGATGATTGAATGTTGTAGATAAAAAGAACTTCAGTTCCATTTCAGAAGAATGGTTGGCGAAATAAAAGAGAGCAAGGAGACCAAGGTAGAAGGACAAAAGATGTGACAAATTAAACATTTCTGTTTTCGCAACAGCACATCGGCATGTTGTTGATAGATAGATAGATAGGTAGAAAAATGGATAAGTAGATAAATAGATAGGTAGATAGAAAGATACTACACACGACAAAGCACAACGCCAGACTTGGGCGGGCTCTAGACGATCGCGGCGAACTACTGACTTCCGGTTGGTGGTGGAGTATAGAATGCGGTACACGACATCTGTAACCTTTTCTAGAATCTCATATGGACCATCCCAATTTTTTTGAAGTTTCAGACATTGTCCTTTTTTCGCTTTGGGTTATACAGCCAAACTAGGTCTCTGATCTTGAACGGTTGGGCTTTGGCAGATAAATCGTACCAATCTTTCATCCTGCGACTCACATTGTTTAGTTGGACTCGATTGAACTCGTGTACCTTGCGTAAGCAATCCTGCAGTTGCAGTACATACTCTGGGACAGAAGTTCTTTCGGAGTTCGGAGGGTCGCCAGTAACTAACTGGATTGGTAAGCGAAGCTCTTTACCAAAGTTCAAAATGGCGGGCGTTTGTCGGGTACTCTGCTGAACTGCTGACCGGAACGATAAGAGTAGGAACGGAGCGAAGACGCTAGAATACTTCAGCTAGGTTGTTTAGCAGACCAGAAAAGGATGTAGCGTGTACCAGCAGATCGTCTAGGTAGCCCAGTGTAACTGTGTAGGGGATACTTCGCAACACAATTTCCATAAGACGTTGAAACGTCGCAGGGGCGTTCGTGAGACCGAAAGGCATAACGTCGAACTCGTAAAGACCAGTACAGATACTAAAGGCAGTTTTTTCTTTATCTTCCGGGTGCATTTCAACTTGGAAGAAGCCTGAGACAAGATCCAAGGAGGCAAACTACGAAGAACTTCCAAGTGCTTCCAAAGTGAGGTCGATACGTGATAGAGGGTACGAATCCTTTATTGTAACGTCATTTAATTTTCGGTAGTCCACACAGAACCTGATTGATCCATCTTACTTCGCAGCTAAGACTACCGGGGAACTCCAAGGGCTTGTAGAGGGTCGAATGACTCCTTGTTTCAGCATTTCTTCGATGAATCTTTGAGCTTCTGCACGGCGAAACAGGGATACTTTTCGCGGCTGTTGTTTTATAGGTCTTGCATCACCTATGTCTGTGCTAGAGGTACAAAAATCATCCTAAAAATCGACTAGGAGCTGGAGATGCATTTCCTTGTGGTTGTTGTTCAAGTTGGGACTTGACGAATCGAATAATTCTCGTATTTCGTTCGGCAGCCCGTGTACCTTGGAGACTGATATGCATATGGGCGAGTAGCAAGGTTGACTATCCTTCGAAACTGTTTGAAAGAGTCTTTGGAAGAGAGGTTCCGGTTTTTTCGAGTCGTCAAAGCGAAAACTGATTTGGCTCGAAAAATATTTCAACTTTTCGTGTGTCACTAGAAAAGAGGAAAAGACAAGTTCGTGACTTTTATCGACGTTATTTTCTAGAAAGGGAGAGGTCGAGCTGAACCTTTCCAGTTCAGCAGAACGAGAAAGAGGTTGAACTGAAAAGAGTTCGTTCCGATTATAGGTAAGCTAGGTGTAGGAGTTGGACTCTTCCAGATCAGAAAGGCTAAGGTTAGGTTGATCTGGCCAGTGTCCAAGCTCTTCTTTAACGTCTGGGTCAAACATGAGAGAGTTTGGTGGGTGTGAAAAGTTCGGTTGGAATTTTTACAAGTGTTTATAAAAGGTGGCTCTTCAACAGTTTCCAGAGGGATTTTGGTATTTGCTACCTGGAGGATGTTCTTCTTCAAGTCAAGAATGCAATTAAACTTCTTTAAGAAATCCATACCCAATATGCATTCATTATGGATATCGGCTACAAAGACAGGGTGTTCGAAAGTTATATTGTTGAAAGAGATGCTAACGACAGCTTTTCCTTTCACTGGTGTAATTTCACCTGTGACACTTTGAATGACATCTGAGGATGTTATAAGCTTACGATCATCTTGGAGGAAATCCGGATGGAGGACGGTCTGTGTGGCTCCTATATCAAGTGTCAACTTACAGTCGACGTTGTTCACGGTACCCGGAATGCGAAGATTGTATCCGACTTCTGCGACTGTGACTTTGATAACAGGGCAATCGTGTTCCACTGACCAAGGCCCTTTTTGGTCAGTGGCGTCTAGTTTAACGACGTTTTAGACGTTGAGGGAAAGGGTTCAACGGTTGATGGAACTCCAGAAGACTGCAAAAGGGTTGTACAGGTTGTTTCGAATCTTGTCAATTTCTCAGCAGGAAAGGGTGTAGGTGGGTGTGGAACAAAAACTGCTGGAATTTTTCCCGTAATCTTTTGCACGTTCGTTGGCCGACGTTCTCGTTACGTGGTCACGAACGCCAAATTGCACTACGTCACCTTCTGCTGGGATCCAATTCGGGCGGTTGTTTTGGCCAAAATCGTCGTTATGGAAGAATAACTCTTCTTTTGCTTCTTCGCGAACGATAAATCCAAACGAATTTGGTACGTAAGTACAGCGTGATGCGTCTGGTGTTGGTTGGTGGAGCCTTAGATACAGGGTGGGTGCTTGTTTGTGGCTCCTTCAAGCCGGAACATGCTTTCAACTTACGCGGGTTGCATCCCTACTAGCCTCCAGGTGGATCGCCAGCGCTACGGCATCCCATAGTGTTTTCTGATCGGCCTATCGTACTTTAAGCTGCACTTCGTAATCTGTCATTCCACGCACAAACTGTCCAAGCGCTATTCGGCTACTGGCAGTTTCGTGGCACTCCGGGAAGGCGAGATGTGTCAAATGCTCGAGGTCCGTAGCGAACTCAGCCAGTGTTTCCTTATCCTTTTGGACCGGTGTACCCTTTTGTAGCTGGGCGTTTGCCATCGACTGGTGGTGTCGACCGCTAAACCGCTCCTCGAAGTCCTTGTCCTTGAAATTTGCTTGGACAATCGGCGACAGCGTGTGATAAAATGTCATCGCTGTTGACCTGAGGCACGGTGGCACGTACACCGCCAGTTTTTCTTCGGACCAGCTATTGGCTCTTTCTACTACCTTTAAATGTTGTTTGTAGGTCTGCCAGGTATTCCTTCAAATCGAACTTCACTCTGGCAGGGGCGGAGTCGTAGATACTACTGGCTGGCATGAAGTCTTCAAAAATACTGGTGGACCTTCTAAAGGGAGGCAATCCGTTTTGAGCATTTTGGGAAAAATCCGCTTCCATCGTTCTTCACCAGCTCAGGGTCGAAATCAAGAGAAACTGTGGACTGGTTGTATGACGGAAGGCTGAATCCAACTGCTCGCGAAAAGCTGGTTCCAGAGTTTCAAAGGTTCGTGCTCGTTGGCAAAATTTTAAGGGCATACTTTTATTTATTTATAACCTGGGTACTAATTACGCAAGTCGATCGATAAAAAAAAATCGTTTTTAGAATCGTTTTTAGTTTACATAAATCGATTTTCTCACTTTTATCGTCAGCCCTACCGACGATATGTCATTCGATCATAAAATTGTCATCGAATGTGTATTATCATTGTGTTGTGTTCTGCTTGTATAGTGAAGAAGAATATTTTTATTTTTTGGAAATGTAAGTAAATAATTTTTTTATTATCTTTATTATATATAATCGTAGCGTGTACGATGTTTGTTATCGTGTAACTTCTGAACGACTTGACCGATTGAAGTCATATTCACACAATATAATTGTTTTGTCAAGACGATGGTTCATAGCTATGCTAGGATCCGATAGGTGGCGCTGTAGTAAAGTTATTTGATATTTACATATTTTGTTAAGTCACACTGCGATGTTCTCATTACAAAGCATTGAATGATTCAATATATGCCGGCATTTCAATCTAAGTAACCTCAATCAAAAACATTAAACGACACATAAACGAAAGGCAGAACATCGTCTGCCGAGCCAGCTAGTTTATTATATGTTGTAATATAATATAATATAATTCAAGTTTTTAATATATAATATTACATTTGAATTAAAAATATTATGTTAAATTATAAATATATGTATCTACATAGATAAATATGTTTTTTATGCAAAGAAAGTGCAAAATATTTTAATACTTGGATTATTTAATTATTATCTATATTAAATTTAATATACTGAAAAATGATTTGTAATTTAGATTATTTTAAATGCATTTATTTCATTTATATTATAGGGCTGAAAAGAAAATAAAACAAACTAATGCGACTCAAATTGAAATTCTCGTTAATTTTATGAGTGCCAATCCCGATTTGGCGGCCAATAAAATAAGTAATTCAGCAAATGGGAGGAAAAAGAGAAATGAGATGTGGGAAAAATTGAGCAACAAACTGAATGCAAATGGACCACCAACAAAAAGCATCACAGAGTGGAAGAAAGTAAGAAATAATGAAGTTGAGAAATAATTAGTGTTTCTGAACGTTTTGTTTCAGGTTTGGACAGACCACAAGTACAATGTCAAAAGAAAACTTGTTGAGAAAAAGAGATCACTGGGAAAAACTGGTGGTGGCTCATATGAAGCTATAGATTTGACACCGAGGGAAGAGATCATAGCGACAGCTGCTTCTTTGGAGCCTCAAGTATCAGGATTGAACGTGAGAAGCTACGGTACTACGGAGAATGAGGAAACATATATTCAAGATTTAGACGAAGATCTTTTCGTATATTGCACTGATGAAAGTGATATATGCGAAAGTATTAATATAGATAATGTACACAATGAACGAAGACTGACTGAAGAAAGTAATTGTAGAAATGTAAATAGAGTCTGTGAAAAGTCAAATTATACTGAAGATGAAAAATTGTTATTAATAAAAAAAGAAATTGAAGAAGATAAAAAATTTCATAGTGAAATATTAAGTGCACTTTACAGTATTAAAGAAACACAAAATAAATTAACAGAGGCTGTGACAAATTTATGTGAAATTGAAAAAGAAAAACTTTTCCTATTAAAAAGAAGTTATGAAGAAGATAAAAGATTAAAGCACAGAGAATTTGAATTACGGTCTTTGGAACTTGAAATTGCTCGTGTTGCTAAAGAACTCAAACAATTAAAATTAAATAATTAGGAACAAAAACGTCGTTGAAAGCACTTAGCGATTCAAAATGCTGGTTTGTTGATGGCAAATTTTATGTTGCACCAACAAAAATGAGGCAAATTTTCACCATTCATGGCTACATTGATGGGCACGTTATGCCATTCATATTTTGCCTGCGAAAAAAGCATAACAGCATACGATGAAATTTTTTATGTGTTATGCAAAATTTCAGTTAAAGATTTTGCAACTGCTATTTCCTCAACAATGAAACAACTTTTTCCAGAAACTTTGTGGGGTGCTTGTTTTATTTCAGACAAATTTTATGGAAGAGAGTTCAGAAAGAACATTTACAAAAAAAAATACGGCATTAATTTTGAATTTAGCCTATTAGTAAAGATGCTTAAAGGTTTGACTTTTGTTCCTGAAAGTGATATTCCGGAGTATTTTAACGAACTAGAAAAACATTCTAATGACAAATATTTTAAGAAAATTTGTGTGTGGTTAAAAATGTTTAACGTTTCGGGTTCAGGAATTTCTGAACCAAAATATAATCCGAAATTTTGGTCCGTCGTAGTTGACGGTAACTTGGTGCTAAAAGCACTAAAAGTAGTGCTTTTTCAAAATAAAAACACGGAACAAATTTTGAGACGCGACGTATAGTGTTTTTTATGGTGCTTTTTATACTGAAAAACTACAAAAAAGGGGGGTCGCAGTAGAGCGGAAAAAATGTTAATTTTTCGAAAAATGACGTTTTTGTGCATTTTACCCTATAACTTTTGCTCTAGTCGACGGATTTTCGTTTAAAGTTTGTTTAGAAGAGAACCCTTCAAGGAATATTCTGACAAAATTTCAACTTCCTACTCTTACGGGAACATACTTTTTTCAAGGCACAAAAAGGTGCACAAAAACGTGCTTAACATAGATGGGAGGAGTTTTTTTCTTCGGAGCCTTGTAACTCGGTTTCTGTTGCAGGGATCTTTTTTGTTCAAAGACAAAATTTGTAGGGAATGGCGAGAAGAACGCCCTGTGGAAAAATACCATGAGTTATTCATTTTTTGTTTTAAAATTCTTTTTAAATCAATTGCACATCGCACTGTAGAAAAATTCCCTTTGATTAATCATTTGATGACATTTTATTTGTTTTGTATTTGTTATTTAGTTTTCGCAGTGATTTTTATTTATAAATTTTCTCAAAAGTAACTTAAAACGAAAGCAATTAATTATAATTTCGAAAAAAAAAATACATTAAGAATGAATGAAAAAAATGCAACAGACCGAAAATTGGAAACGTTAGTAAACATATGAATCAGAAGAGTTGCAAAAAAAGAATATAGGATGAACTATTTTATTTACATTCAATACGATTTATTACATTTTTGTATCAATTGAATTGTAAATCATCAAAATACAGAAATTTATTGAAATTTTTTGTCTTTGATGTATGCGAATTTTATTAAAATTATTGATCTTTACTTAATTCTTTTGAATATTGACATACAAACATATTTCCTTTAAGAATAAAGTTTTATGTTTGCGTTAACTTGTTGTTATACGAAAGAGGGTTTGTTTTCGACTAACGTATGTTGAGTATTTTTTAATATTGTTTACTGCTTATATTATTTGAAAAATTCAAAAGAAAAATGTTTTATGGCATTTAAATTTATTTCAGTAAAGATCCAGATTAACAATTTATTTTTCTTTTATATAATTTCTTTCGTTTCTATAAAAAATACTTCGTGTTTTAACAAAACTCTTTTTACTCACTTTGTACACTCTGGATGTACAATAAGATATTAACATTCATTTATGGATTCGCAATTTTACAATTAAATATAATTATAATGTATAAAAATATATGTTTCTCGGTGAATATCTATTTAAGTTGTACATGAATTTTGAAATTCGCTAACAAAAATAAAATTCTACGATAACTAAAAAAACTCTTGACAATTTTTAACAAAAGGTAATGTATAGCGTATCTGCATATGAAATTTATTTATGCTCAACATCATTTTGTTGGCAATCCATATTTTAATGTTTAATTACCAGAGATAACAAAATTACTTACTTCTAAAATTTAAAAAAAAAAAAAACAACTTTTAAACATAATTAACAAGTTTATCTTTTAAAAATTGTTGCTCCTCAAATGATAAAGTTACAGTTCACTTCACTTCAGTAGTATGTACCTAATTCTTAATAAAAAAATTTTACCTATACTGTTCATGCTTTTGGTTGTTCTAAAAATTTTTTTATAGAAATTGGTTTCAGTTCAGCTGCAGCTCCACGATGCTATTTTATTATATAATAATTTCCTATAACGGTTATGTGGCAAAGACGCCCATGTGAGTAACTTGTATTTTAGGTTGATCTGTAATAAAATTTTATTTTTTAGTGTGGCAGCATACGTCTGTTAAAATTTATTTTGCAAAAGATACATCTAATAGTCTTTTTTTTTTCATTGATATATTTTGTCATATTTTCACATTTTAGTAGTTTTTTTTGTCAAGTTTCGTATTTTATGAAATTTTCTCTTGTTTGTTTTATAATATTTTTTTATTCTTTTGCATATTTCTGGAAGTTTATTTTTCTGAAAATTCTGTAAATGTTAACAATACCCATATATATATACATATATACGTATATTCAATATTAATACTCGAAAAAAGTTAATTTTCTATGTCATTTTTATACTTTTTGCAATATATCTTTAGGATAAAATTTCAATAAATTTTCCTGAATTATTCATATCCAGATTAGTACAATAGACATTCATATAAGTGTAACTGAGATTTGATATTTTGTTTAACATTTTGTATAATGTTTCACAACGTATTTTTTACAGAAAAGTTTCACTGAAATAAAATCCTTTACAAAGTAAAAAAAAACAAAATCTTTATTAGGAATATAAGTAATTATATGTATACATATAGTATGTATGATTAGCTGAGTACTTTTCACAAGAGATGCCTGTAAAAACAGTTAAGATCTCTCTGTAACAGAATGCTACATAGTATTTTATACATTCGTGTTGAATTGTTTCTTTTTTCTATTTTCAAATTTCATTGTAATTTAATTTCTCAATCAATGTTTTAGAAAGGTCGTTTATACCTATATATAAAGTTGTAATAAATTCAGTAGTCTAAAAAACGAACCACTAAACTTTATATTAAAGAATCCAAAGTGAGAATTTTGAGACAGAAAAAAGTTACTTCAGAATAAACTATCTTTATATGTACATTAAATACAATCTAGATGAATTTATGAAACTACATACAAGAGACATATTTTATGACCTTTTAAATTAAAAACTGAAGGTAATAAAAAAACTTCAATGGATGTTATTGATATCGATGCTTTTATATTGCTATAGCCTATAACTTCTATTGAAAAGATAATTAATAAGCTACTCATATATTATACAACAAAATACGTCTGTAATACATTTTATACAATATGGAATTTGAATTTTCGTATTGTAATTTATGGCTTTTAAAAGAAGAATTACATACATACCTATGTAATTATTTTAGAAGGTACAAACAAAATCAACTATAATCATGATTTATTAAAAAAAAAATACATATAATCTAAAACTACTTTATTATCTACTATGCCTGAGAAGGAAAAAGTTTTTTTCCACTAATAAAATATACATATATGTATAATTTCGCTTTTAACTTCGAGCTGACAGTGAATTTTTCCTTGTTACTTCGCAAATCTGATTGTTTACCTCGATGAAAATTTTTTTTGGTGCACCTGTAGCCTTTTTTACCTTATAATTTTCACTTAACTTGACAAAATAATCGATTAGGGTTGCCGATCTCAATAATTCAACTGAAATTTTTCTGTTTGAAAGGCCCATATCCTTGAAAACTAATATTTTTTGTTGTTCTTCTTCAGTAAGAGGCTTTACACGTCCCCTCCTGGCTATATTGTGTAAAATTTATTAAAAAATGTCAAAATTCAATTGAATTCATTGAACTATGAACAAAAAAATACTTACTTGTATCTTTTTTAAATAAAAATCACAAGAAATGACATCTGCCTTTATATTAATTTCGCATAAAATTTCAATTTTAATAGAGCTTTTTTTTTAAAATCTCAACCGACTCTACTAACTTGAGTAAGTCCATAAAGAAACAATGTTCAACTTTCAGGTGCCTTTATATTAATTACGCTCACTGTATATGTTTTAATAATTTAACTAATTATTTGATAATTTAAATTTTAAATTAATCTGAAAAAATTTTTATTATTTTAATGGGGGGTTAAAATTCAGAAGGAAGAAAAAAAAAATCTTAGTGTTGTTAAAAATGCAATGGATGATAAAAAAAATCTTAAAACAAACCGAACTTTCATGCTATCATTGCTATTATCATCTATTAAACATTGAATAAAATTGCAAATATTTATATATATATAATATATATAATAAATAGATATATATCTATAATATAGCAGGAACTGCCACAGAGACTGTTTCGGTTATTCTAACCACTTGCACTGCATTGCTAAGAATAGTAAGAATAATTGAAATACGTTTTAGATATGTATGTAAATTAACAAACTCCTAATTTTTAGGGCTTGATCCGTTTACAAGCTTGCTGGTAGATGTGATCAAAGAACATCGCGAGAACAGGGAGAGGCAAAGCGAGTATTCAGACAGAATTCCGAATGCTCTCGAAAACATACAAGGAAAATAAAAAAGCATTGATAAAAATTTGGAAAAATTGGTTAATAAGAATAGTATATATACATATATACATATATATATATACTATTATATAATGCTGGACTGCGTCAATTTGTATAAAATCTGGAAAAGAAAATAATTCAATTTTTTAAAGCACAATATTTCACTTTGTGTTGTTTCAATATTCTCAATTTCATTATCATTTTTAGCATTACAATCGATATCGAAATTATCGTGAAATTCGTTTGAAAATGAACCACCTTCATTGAAAAGGAAATTGTATAGAATGAAACAAACATTCATAATTTTCTGAAGTTCTGTGTTTCAAAAGGCAGTGGAAAGTAGCTGTCAGTACACCAAATGTACACTCCGCGTCACTTGATTACGGCCACTGATTTTTTAAAGTTTTTTGGATATTACTATAAATTTTGTTACGTGAATATTAGTTTTTATGCTTGTATTTGAGAATACGTTCTGTTAC
This sequence comes from Bombylius major, assembly GCA_932526495.1. Taxonomy (NCBI): domain Eukaryota; kingdom Metazoa; phylum Arthropoda; class Insecta; order Diptera; family Bombyliidae; genus Bombylius; species Bombylius major. The sequence continues at coordinate 27,945,864 of OW052045.1, read as the reverse complement.
GAATATAATCACGGAAAAAAAATTTGAAAATATAGTACCGTTATTTGTGCAGTACTCATTAAGTACAATCTCTTCAAAAAACATGCATTTTTTTTCGTCACTTGATTACGGCCAGTATTGAAATTGTCTCAAAAAAAGAAAAATTTGAATGAAAAACAACTTTTTAATTTTTTATTATTTTCAATTAATTGTATTAATGATTGCTGCCTCCGTTGTGACGAATTGTTTCGAAAATTTGTGATAACATCAAATTGTATAACGATGTCAAGTACTTCAGCGAGATTTTTGTCCAAGCAGATTTTATTGCTTCTATTAGTGAAGCTTTATCTTCAAATTTTCTTCCTCCTTCATAGACCTCCCTTTACAGCCATCTCCGAATGTTTTCCATGATATTTAAACCCGACGAATATGGTAGCCACGGTAGCAATCACACATTTTGTTTTTCGGTGAACTGTCACGCACGTCCTGCGGTGTGAATTGAAGCATTATCCTGTTGGTAAATCAAAGCCAGAGGACCAAACATTTAAATAAACTTTGGAAAAGCTTTTTCTAATATGGTTTTATGTGAAACTACAGTCATTTTCGTATTTTGAAAAGGTAAGTCAATCGTGCCATTAAATGGAATAGCTCCCCAAACCATAACACCACCCTGTATAATGTGGCTTCTGCTCAAAAATCGTTCTTTCTTTCTTAAGTCATGAAAATAAAACTTAAATCCATCAGGACCATCCAAATTAACTTTTTTCGTACTAAAACACAACTCGTTTCCACTTTCTCCTTAACGACATGTGATTTCTTGCAAATTCCAATCGCTTTTCTAAACGTGGCGTATTCAACGGGGATTTTTTCTTCAATTTTTTTAATTGTTGATGCGTGGCACTATTATTTACGCCACGTACTGTTGATAAAATGGCAGGAACTCCGGTTTTAGCCTTGATTTTTGCTGCTGATAGGCCTGAATTTGAGGCTGTGCGAAGAATTGCTCGTTTATCTTGAGAAATTGTTGCTTCTGCGATTCGCCCTCTTCTATTCTGTCCATAACTTTCAATAGTTTTAAAGAAAAAATTAATTACAGTTCTTCTTCTTCCAATTTTTTCTGCAATTTGGGGTTTTGAAGAGCCTTCTAGCTTCAAAACCCCGATTTTTGCCTTTTCACTTTCTGCCAATGTCTTTTCTTTACCCACTCTTCAAAAAATTCAATAATTTGATAGCTAATGAACACTAGCAATATAATAAACGAAATAATTTTGAATAAAGTCGAAAAATTGTTCGTCATAGTAGTTAGAACACTAATTTTCAATACCGGCCGTAATCAAGTGACGAAAAAAAAATGCATGTTTTTTGAAGCGATTGTACTTAATAAGTACTGCACAAATAACGGTACTATATTTTCAAATTTTTTTTCCGTGATTATATTCGTAACAGAACGTATTCTCAAATACAAGCATAAAAACTAATACTCACGTAACAAAATTTATAGTAATATCCAAAATAACTTTAAAAAATCAGTGGCCGTAATCAAGTGACGCGGAGTGTACGTTCAATGCAATTTCGTGTAGCTATATGTATTAATTCATTATGGTTTTTTTTTTGTGGTTTCCATGGTTTCAAAGGATAACCGCATGATTCCTAAAAGCCAGTTCTGTCCAAATGGCCCCAATTGCGGCGCATATGTTTCTGTATTTGTGAAGTTTCTAAATGCCACTATCATGTGGCAAACTTGTTATACAGACTAATAAAAAAATACTTCACAATACTAAAAGATATTTTTGTACACGTTCGACGTTGATACTATAAAATCTTTTTCTATTACGGAAAATGCGTGTGAAAACAAATCAATTCTTTCTGTGTGTACTACTATCGACACATGTGTACAAAAATATTGAATAAATACAAATAAGATTATGTATTAAGTTTGATTTTCGTACTTTCAAAGCAAATGAATTGAAGAATGAATTTAATAAAACCTACAAAGTTAATAAAATTAATTGCTTGAAAAGGTCGATCAAAAATTCATGATACAGATACTTAAGTTCACTCTGGTTCACGACGATTAATTTTCTTGAGCGTTATTTATTTGTACGCTATAAAAATAAGTCAAGTTTCCTGTCTTCTAATTTGTTATAATCCATATAGATAATATACGTAATTTGTTTAAACTTAAAGTACCACAATATTTGCAACTTTCTGAGTTCAAAATATTATTTTAATAGGTATACAATTCACGTAGAAATACACAATAGAAAGTTTTTTGAATAAATAAAGAGATTCTTGCGAGTACAATTTTGACTAGAATACAATCAAATTTCGAGTGTTATCAGTACTTCATTTCTATAAATCGGGTAAAAAAATGTCTACTACTAGACGACACGTGTATTTTCAATTTCAAATTCAACTACGACGTTTACGAGATTCTTCTATTCCGTTTAATATGCCAGAATCACGATTAAACACTTATTAAATAATGTTAGTCCACATATGCGAAACTCAGTAAGAAGTACATACTATACATTCCAATTTCCAATGCACTTAGATTGTGGACCAGATTTCATGTACCTATTAAGTAAAACAATGATGAGCAGAATAATTCATGAAATAACAAGTATTATTAAAACAAAGCGAACATTGAGTGAAAGCTGAAACATGTTAGGAAAAGCGGAACTTGTTACTGTTTGAAAAAAATTTTCTTCGAACTTTGACCCCCACACACCGAGATCTACCATCCTGTTTAGTTTGTCACACGAACTGTGAAACACCCAGTATACCGATCCCTGATTATATGATACAGTGACGCAAATCAGCAGCTTTGATTGCGAGGATAAAAGAAGGATCGGACTGTACAGTTGCTGTGGGAGTACGATGCATATAATATAGAAACATAGGTTAATCAAGTGATAACGGGTGAAGTTTAGAATAGAAAACATTATATTAAAAATACCACAAAAAAAAGAACAAAACATAAACTGGAAATGTGTTATTACTGCATTATAATTAAGTTTTGATTATGAAAAATATTCCAAAAAAATATAAATTTTTTATTATTTTACAAACTCCTTTCAAAAAAAACAACCCAATTTTTTGAGTAACTTTATAAATTTTATTTTGAAGATCAATGAAAGCACTAGAGGGATAAGCACAGCCAACGAATAGTTCTGGAATACTAATTTTGCGTAATTGTTAGCAAGCTCATTGCCCTTGATACCAACATGATTTAAACTCTATCACATTCTGTTATGATTTTCAATTTACTTAAATAAGGTTAAATTTGTGGCAGTTTGTGCTAAGAAGATTGGTATTGACTTAAGAAAATCTTACCACGATTTTTCGTCTAAATTAATAAATTCCATAATGTAAATTAATGAAGGCTTTGGAGGGATAAGCATAACCAACGAGTTATTCCAATTTGGCATAATTGTTAGCAAGCTCATTGCCCTTGATACCAACATAACTTACAGAAACTTCAATCCAACGATAATGTTATTAAAGGAGCAGGCAGTAGAACGAAAAATTTATGGTATTAAGTTCTACACAGTATTTTATTTCTTTCTGTATAGTTTTTCTACTGAAACCATTTTTATAAAATTTCTCTACAATAACTGTTTTTACACATTTTCAAATCACTAGTTTAATTTTTTTTTTATTTCTGCTTTAAAAAATAAGAGAGACACGTCTTTTTGGCTTTAACGTGTATAGTTTCTGTTGTTGCAAAAAGTGTTTTTAAAGTAAAGTTATTGAAATGCTTGAAAATGACCTGTATTTACTAAACTATAAAAAATAAAGGTAACTAAATATAAAAGTAGGAAATAAATATAAATGTAACGCTTAAAATAAATTACAAATGTGAAGATGAAGAACTTTTCGACTTTGAGACATTTTTCTTTTTACCACCTATAGAAATAAGCACAAATTTATTTAATTTTCGAAAATCAAATTCTACAATGAAACGAGACAATTGTAAAAATATTGTAGGTACATATTTAATAAAAAATCAGTTATCATGTAATTAAGGATCACAGATGATAAATAATTTGCATCAACTAAATACCTTAGCTGAAAGTAATTAAAAGAAATAAACAATAACTTATTTACTTTTAGTTATGAAAAAACAAAATTTAAATTAAGAAAACAATTATGCTAATTTGTACAAACAGCGGCAAAAGCATGTAAGTTGTTTTATTGTAAAATATCAAAAATCTAACTTAAAAATATTCAAAAAGAAGTCAAAAACATTTTCATATGGTTTAAATTGGTAATTATGAATTTCTACATTACTGTTTCATTTTTTCTTCTACAAAATATTAGAAAAATATTTTGGATATCTCAACAAAGTTACACATTCTGTTTGTTATTGTGACGTACATATACGAGTACATATACATAAATGAGCCGTTTATTTTGAAAGTGAAGTACCTAAGTCCATTTTTGGTAAAAAATGAGATAAATTAATTTCCAGATGGAGACGGATATGCCCTTTCAACTATTTAAAATATTGAAGTTATTATGTAATATTATTCCATAGAATTTTCCAGCAGAAATTAAGCTCTTATATGAAACTTCTGTGGCAGTTGAGATGAAAAACCTTGAATATATCAAAACAAAATCGAATGGACTTACCCCACTTTCAAAATAAACGGCTCATAAGTATACATTTATATGTATGTATGTAAATATATCATGAAAAATGTTTTGAAAGTACAAACTGTTTAAATGACAATTTTGTTAAATTCAAACGAAAATAAAATATAAGTTATGACCTAGTTAAGCATTTTGTTTAAAAATGTATAGAAATCTGATAAGAAATCGAAATATGATTGTATTCTAGTTATTTTGCAAAAATCTCTTCATTTTGTTCAAAAAACTTTTAATTTACGTGAATTGTAAACCTATTAAAATAATATTTCGAACCCCCAGAAATTTGCAAATATTGTAGTACTGTAAGTTAGATGAATTATCATCACTATGGATTTTGGCAAGTAAGAAGACAATAACACTTTACTCTTTTTACCAGCCATGAAAATTAATGCTCGTTCTTCATATGCAAATAGCAGAGTATAGTAGTTGTGTCAGAGGCGGATTTAAGTGTGATTCCGCCCTAGGCAATTTCTCATATGGCGCCTTTTTTTTTTTTTTTGCTTGTTAGATATAGAAGTTTATTTACTCTATTCACAAGTAATGAAAAGAGGTTTTTTTTTTTTTTTTTTTTGCTTGTTAGGTAAAATTTGCCGCCCCTAAAATTTTTTTGCCGCCCTAGGCAATTGCCTCACTTGCCTAAGCCTAAATCCAGCACTGAGCTGTGTATAAATATTAGGCTTCGTTGGTATTTGAGCTAGTATGCTAGATATTTATGAAAAGCATATTTGATCTAAATGGACTACCTTCAATTACACAAATATCAAGAAAATGCTGGGTATTTTAAAAGAGCATATTTATCCAAAACGGATTGATTTAATCAAAGAAAAGCTATACTTCTATGAAAAAAGTGGCATTCGGGGTATATTGGTGATGTTGACGTTCTTCAAGTAGTACTACATTTTCAGAGGTGACTGTTAAAAATAAGAAATGAGAGAGATAATTGTGATTTTAATTAAAAATTATCTTTTTTCTTCAATAACTCAGTTTCTGTTAATTTTATGATATAACAATGTTTGGGAAAATGTTTATTTTATAAAAATCCACAAATTTGTAGAACATTATAATTTAATATTTTTAGTAATTTGGGAGATTTCAGGGAAAATTGATTCTCAGTTTTATGTTACTTAATATTTATCACGTTTTTTCTTTGATTTACGTTGCTCATAGATATTTGATATATTCGGTGAAAATAAAGCTGAGGATCTTCTCTACATTTCATTTGAACATAATTTTCATGTAACTTTAATCCCAACTTAGTTATGATGGATTAAAAGCAATAAATTGTAATGTTAATTTGGTACTTCTAACACATATAAACAATAAAATAAAATTGAGCATTCAGTCTTGGTACTATAGGAGTCGTTGCTTACACACATGCATTTTTGTTGTTGTCAATTCTATTAAACAGATTTCTTATTTCGTATATACATACACAAGAAGATCACTACGACATGTTAAACATGCACGAGAAAACTTCAACTCATATTATTTTGACAATATATTACACTAAATAGAAAAGGATTTAATAGAAATATAAAAAATAAAAATGTATATTCTTGTATATAATCTCTCTATAATAAAATCCATGTTTTCATAGATTTGCGAGCAAAAAATGAAGATACGTTGAAGGTACGTTGATGATGTCAGATATCCGGGTGCTAAACATGACTCCATGATGTGGAATATGTCTTATGCTAAGAGTGAGTTCGAGGAAAGGTATCAAAGCAGAGAAAAGAACACTTTGACTATTGGCATAACAAAATACAATTTTATTTTTGAATTTGATTATACACTTTGCAAAAACATATATAGAGGATTCAGGATACTCACTGTCAAAATTCAAATGAAGCTATTTCAACAACAGGCATTTAAAGGCCCGGACAATTTTAAAAAGGACAATAGATGTTCTAAGAAATGGATTTAAATGCTTATACAATTGATTCAATCCAGTATGAAAATAACATAATTGAAAATATTGTAAATATTGATGAATTTGAATTTGAAAATAATAATGCCATAAATATGAGAAATTCAGTTTTGAATTATATTAATTTGAATTTTATTGCAATGCATGCTGAAGATGAACATGACAATGAACCCTTTAATTTTTGAATACTTAGTTTATATATGATAGTTGTGTTTTTGAAAAAAAATTATTTAATAGATACTTTGTATAGTTTTTAGTACAAATAACATTTATTTATTTCTCAAAGAATTAACATCTTCTTTGTGCTCCTTGACTTGGTCAAAAGTGAAAATTTGAAACAAAATCAATTACCTCCTTGGCTTTCTTGGAAGTTATGAAAAAATATTTGAATTAAACCATTTTCTCCTCACTTTGTAAAAAAATCTAATCTATCTTATACATATATAAAACTGTTTTATATATTAAAGGGTCAGTCTAAACAATACGATATCACATTTTTAATACTCTAATAGCCAGTTTCACAGTAGAAGCTTAAGCTAAAGCTTATCTAAGCTTTTGTAGATAGGTTAAGCCTTAAATAAAGACTACTAGATTTCAAGGGAGGCCAAAGCTCTTGACGGGCTGTAGCGCCATGGAGTAAGTAAGTAAGTAAGTAAGATTTCAAGTTTAACTCAGTTTTTTCAAGTTTAGAGATTTCTAAATTTTCTTTCTTCATATTTGTCTTTTCGTTTTTGTTCCACTTCTTCTTTATAAATTTTTAATTTTTTTTTTCAATAGTAATTAACTTGTTTTATTTGTTTCGATAAAAATTAATAAAATTATAATTGAACTTTATTAACTGTATATGTATTATTTCATAAATAAATAGAAAGTAGGTAATACATTGGTTATTAATTATGAATAAACTTACTGTAGCAGATTCAAAAAAGTAGTAGAGAGTATTGAATAAGTGTGAAAAAGTAGAACTTAGTTAGTATAGTGTCGACTGTTATTGAAGATAGATATACATACATTGAGATTGCTTTTCGATTGATTGTAATAATTGGAGGAAGTGTAACGTAATTAAATATAAATAAAGTTTGATTGGAATATTATTGTATTGTTTATATTAATACTGAATTTAATAAAGAAATTAAATTACTTCAGCTCAGAAGTAGGATCTGAATTCAAAATAATTCATTATTTTTCAACGTGGTATTGAACCAGTATAGTTTATTGAAATCGACGCTTGTGGTAGCCATCTTTAATTTGAGTGCTCTTTTAATGTGAGATTAAATTTGAAAGAAAAACAATATTAATAAATGATGGAATAGATATTGATATTGAAATATCTTTAGAAGAAATTGAAAAAAAAAAAGCTGATACTAAAATTACTTATATATGTAAGTAGTTTAAAAAGTGAAAATTTTATTTAATGAATTGATATTGGTTATTGATATTGTGGTGAATAAAATTATTTTGAAAAAAAAGAAAAGAAAGAAAAATTTTAATGTTAAAGTGGAGTACAAAAAGATTACCAATGAAGAATTGCGAAAAATATGCAGAAGGAAAATTTTAAGTACATCTGGTAATAAGAAAACGTTAATACAAAGAATAAAAGAGAATGAAGAAGAATTAAATAGTAGAGCAGATGAAAATGATAGTAGATCTACCAATTCGCCGCAATTAGATATAGTAGATTTTGATGGGAAGCAAATTGAATTGTTAAAAAGGGAAAATGACATTTTGAAAAGAGAAAAAAACTATTAGAAAAGTAATTATTATTTCGAGAAAAACGCAGAGACAGTTTATTGTCAGTTTGTAATTCTGAAAATAATGTGAACTCTCAGCTAAACCCAGATGCCGTCACATACTCAACAAAAATTATATTGATAATTCAACGAATAATCGTGTGAATAAAAACAACATAGAAACAACAAAAGAACAACTTAGTGTGATGAAATTGCGAGAATTAATTTATGATTTTGATGGCAGAACGTCATTTCACCATGGTTAAATGACATCACGGCAGTGAAATGTGAATATAAAATTAACGATTGTACTATGAAATTAGCTATAATTGGAAAATTAAAAGACACTGCGTTGCAATGGTTCTATTCTAAACCAGATCATGTCCACATGTGATTTTCTGAATTGATTGACAGTTAACAATATATGTTTTCAGATTCGTTAGACAATATTGCATTAAGAAAACAATTTGAAAACCGTTTTTGGAAAAGTAATGAATCTTTTTCACAATACTATCATGACAAAATTATATTGGCTAATAAATTGATGTTGCCTGAAAGAGAAATAATTGATTATATGATCCTAGGGTTGAATAATAGAACAATACAAACGCAAGCTCGCATGCAAAGGTTCCAGACTCTTCATGATATGTTTCGTTCTTTTTCAAGTATCAGCTCATCTGATAGATACCCTATTCAGAATGTTTCAACTAATATTAAAAAGCCTAAAAGATCGCCAGATTCAGAACAATAACGTCAGTTTATAAAGACATTAATTTGTAATAATTGCAAAGCTAAGGGACATTCTAGCAAATTTTGCAAACGATCAATGAGGAGTGAAAATAAATGTTTCAAATGTGATAAGGTGGGTCATTTTATTAAAGATTGTCCTCGTTAGCGGCATTATCCAGCCAACCTAATGGCATTTATCTTATTAACAGCAGTTATACCCTAAGTATTTATTGTAACAATTTTAAAAAGCAGGTAACAGGTATTTTAGATTTGGGTAGTCCGATATTATTGATTAAAAATAGTATTGTACCAGATTATTTAATAGTTAATGATATAAGTGTTAATAAAGATTTTCATGGTATCAATTTTTCCAAATTAAAAATTATTGGTAAAATAGAAATAAATGATATTATTGTAAATAAATTGTAAAATTACTTTTAGGGTGGTGCCAGACTCAACGATGTCGGAAGATTGTATTATGATGTCGTGATTTTATTAAATCAAATCAACTTATTGTAGCATTAACTGAACTTTCAATAGAATTGAATAAGAATAAGGAATTGGAAACTCCGTTAATGAAAGATGATAATTGTTTATTGCAAACTGAAATTGACGAGGATATAAATGAACCAAATCTTAATTTCGGGAATGTGTCGATTATTGAAAAAACTAAATGTGAAAGAATTTTAAATGAATATTATTTTAATGCTAATGAACCGGACGAACCGTTGGTTGACTATCAGTTAAAAATTAATTTGGAGAAAGAAAAATTATTTTATTGTCCACCACGTAGAATGTCGATTAAAGAGAAACAAATTGTGAATGAAATGGTCGACGATTTATTGAAACGTAAAATCATTGGACACAGTAATTCTTCATTTGCTTCTAGAATTGTATTAGTTCCAGAAAAGAATTAAATAAATTAACAATACGCGATTGGTTTCCACTGCCCCTTATCGATGACCACATAGACAAACTTAAAAGAAAAAAAATATATAGTTCACTTGATTTGAAAAGCGGATTCAATCAAGTAAAGATTGAAAAAAACTCGATTAAATATACCACGTTTCTCAATTTGAATACGTTCGCATGCCCTTTGGTCTGTGTAACGCGCCTTCGACATTTACAAGATTCATTTATAAAATTTTCCAAAATATAATTGTAGATGAAAAAATATCGGTCTATTTCGATGACATTCTAATTGCGACTTGTACGATAGAGGAACATTTTACAATTCTAAAAGAGGTTTGTCGAAAATTGAAAGAAAATAAATTAGAACTGAATATTAAAAAGTGTGTCTTTCTAGAAACAAAAATAAAGTATCTGGGGTATTTAGTGAGTTCAGAGGGTGTTCAACCCAATCCAGATCATATAGAAGCAATCGTAAATTACCCTGTTCCGAAAGATATCCATGATGTTAGGCGGTTCTTAGGATTAGTTGGATTTTGTAGAAAGTTTATCGAGGGCAGAGCCCTTATATCCAAACCGTTAACTGACTTATTAAAAAAAATGCTATCTATATAACATCGGGGAAAACGAATTAAAAGCTTTTGAGTTGTTAAAAGAAAGATTGGTATTCGCACCCGTACTAAGTATTTATTCTCCAAATTGCTCAACTGAGTTGCATTGTGACGCTTTAGTGTCAGGATTTGGAGCAATGCTAATTCAAAAACAACCCGATGGACAATGGCACCCTGTAATGTATTATAGTAAACGAACTTCTAATACTGAATCACGTTACCATAGTTTCGAACTTGAAACCTTGGCCATTATATACGCTCTCGAACGCTTTCATGTATACCTTCACGGTATTAAATTCAAAATTGTCACCGATTGTGATGCTCTTAAAAATACTTTAAAGAAAAGAGTAACTGGTCCGAGAATAAACCGATGGGCCTTGTCGTTAAAAAATTATGACTATCAAATTGTTCATAAAAATAAATCTCAAACGCAACACGTAGACGCACTTTCGCGGTGTAGAAATATTCTCATAATTGATACTGTTAATGACTCTCTAGAAAGTTCATTGATCTTTAATCAAACAAGAGATAAAGTAATAAGTCGAATTAGAAATGAACTCGAAAAACAAGAAAGTTCACATTATGAATTGCGGAACGGTATAGTCTAGTCTATAGAAAATATATTGGCAACATTTTATTTTTTGTACCGAACGCCATGATATCTAATGTAATAAGGAATTATCATAATGTTATTGGACATGTCGGAATTGATAAAACTCGCGAATTAATACTTAAAAGTTACGGGTTTCCGAGAATGAGATCATGTATTAAAAATTATAGATCAAATTGTTTACCGTGTATATCTTACCAACCGAAAGAGACAAAAAAGTGTTGTTTTCTTCAAAATATTGATAAAGGTTTTTGTCATTCGAAATGATAAATATTGACCATTATGGTCCAATTTCTCTCACTAAAAGAAAAAATCGATTTATATTTATGATAGTAGACGGGATTTCAAAATTTGTAAAAATTTATGCTTGTAAACGCATCTTAATGATTATTTTAACAACTGTAGTCGACCTCGCGTTTAAATTTCAGACAGAGGATCGTGTATCCGTTCAAAAGAATTTAAAGAATTTATAGAAAACGAAAAAGTTAAACACGTCTTAGTAGCAACTGCTTGCCCTAAAGCAAACGGACAAGTAGAACGAATGAATAGATTTCTCACGCCGGTATTGGCGAAAACCGCATATGATAAAAATTGTGAATGGGATGCTATACTGACCGATGTAGAATATGTTTTTAATAACACCTATAACCGTTCGATTGATAATACTCCGTGTAAAGTATACTGATAGTATTGTCATAATGTGAACATTTGGCACGTGAATAATTGTTTAAGTACATAGTCTATAATGACTAAGTAAGTATATGTTTTAATTAAGTTAATGGAATTAAATAAGATTGTAATAAGCACAATGATTAAACAGCCGCTTTGAAGTAAAGACCTTTCTTTTATTTAATAAACTGGAATAGAACTACAATTTTCCAGAAGTGGTATAAGTCCCACGAAAATAAATTAAAGTTTTTTTTGAAAATACTAAAAAATAAAAAGTGAAAACTTATTATAAGAAAAAATATATATCAAATTTAAATTATTGGAGAATTTCTTTCTTAAAAATTATTTGTGAAAAGAACAACATTGAATTTTGTGTTTTAACTTTGCCACGTACTTCTTTGAAAGTGAACTGATAACGGCAGCAAGGTGGAATAGTTTCCTTGATAAAGAAACTTTAGTTTAGTTAAAAAAAAATAAGGGATTTGGAATTACCTACGACTGGTAATAAATCTGTATGGAAGCTACGTTTGCAAGATGCCGTAGCAGATTATAAGTGAGGAACAGTTAGCCAACCTCGTGCCAAATGACTTTGATGAAGGACATGGGGAGAAATTCTAAAACTACAAAATATTTTAAGAAGAAAAGGGAAATAGCTCAATTAAAAAAGGAGTTGATGGAGTTACAAATGGTTGAAAACGATTACAATGTGGTCAACTCAAAGTCATCTTCTCACTATTTTAAAGACTTCGAGGATTCGATTCCAGTTTTCAACGGCGATATCCAGTACAACAATGGATTGAACAAATTGAAGAGTCAGCAGAAAGGTTACATCTGGATGAAAAAACGAAATTTTTATATTCTAAAAGATGCTTATCAGGTACGGCTAGATTATTTATTAGAACAAGAAAGACCTTAAAGAATCTTTGTTAACAGAATTTGCAAGAAATGAAGCAGAAAATCCATAAATCCACAAATTTTCCAATTGGCTTTAGAGCTACAAAACTACAGCTACAGGGTGGAACATAGAAGTGGTAATAGGATGTTACATGCTGTGCTATGAGTAGAGCAGTCAATATTCTTTACATTAGCGACGAATCTTTTGAATTCGTACTGTCAGCGACTCAAAGAATCGATCCTAAAATTGGGCAAATAATCTCTGAACTGGAAAATTCTGAAAGCTCTGAGTATGAAATGATGAATGGTCTTGTGTCAATCTTGATTCGTGATATCAAAAGTGGTTTCAAATTTTTAAACACGAGTTCTGGTAAGTAGAAAGTTGTTTATAAAAATTGAAATGTTACATTTAAGAAAATAAAATAAAATTTTTTTTCTGAAAGCGTTCTAAAAGTGAAAGTAAGGAGGCAACCGCGGATAATATCAAGACAGTACGAATTTTGTATGGCATTAGTAGGGAAAATATGTTTTGAATCTGCTGGATAAAAAGTACATACATATCTTTATGGGAATTTTTGGCGTTAGAATTAAATAATTCGGTGGCCCAGTAGAACCGCCAAATAGTGGCGTATTAAGTAAAAAGTAATATTTTGTATTATTTTAAGTATTTGCATGCTTTTACTTGTAGAACAAAATAATAGGAGTACAATTAAAAATCCCAAAAGCGCATTATCATTGTGGAGACAGACGCTGTGGAGGAAGTAGAGAATCACCAAAAAAATAACGCACTTTGAAGAAAGAGCACTTACAGTGTTTGGTGTGCGAATGTTGTGGAGTTCAGAAAAAATAGGAAGCATATATAAAAACTTAGAAAAATTAGTTTAAAAGAATAGTGTGTAAGAATAGGTCATATGATAAATGTAAATAGTATCTAGCATGTAAGGACTTGGTTTTCTTTTATTTCATATTTCTTTAATTAAAGTCTCAAGAGGTACAACAACAAAAATAAAATTGAATTATTCTGAGATTGAAAAATTTTTATTGATCATTTATTCAGATAAAAATAATTGACTTTACTTCCATTTTACAATTTTTCTTATTGAAAAGTTAGCCATCTTACACTACAATATCTTACTTCATATTGTTCCAATATTTTCAATTTTATTATCATTCTTAGCATCATAATCGATATCTAAATTATCGTGTAATTCGTTTGAAAACGATTACCTTCCTTGAAGAGGGAGTTGTATAGAATAAAACAAACATTTATAATTTTTGCTGCTATTTCGGGATTATAATGTGAAATTCTGTGTTTCAAAAGGCAGTGGAAAGTAACTTTAAGCACACCAAATGCACGTTCAATGCAATTTCGTGTAGCTATATGCATTTTATTAAGTTTTTCTCTTTGTATTCCAGAAGGTACTAAGTATGGTGTTAACAACCATGTTTTCAAAGGATAACCGGAATCACCTAAAAGACGGTTCTGTCCAAATAGCCCCAATTGGCGCATATGTTTCCGTATCTGCGAAGTTGTGCAAATGCCAATATCACGTGTTGACCCCGGATACAGACTAATAAATAAATAATTCACATTACATTGGTGTAATTAATAATTACCCAGAAGATGTGTTTTTTAGTCATTTTCGAATGACTCGTTCGACATTTGAGGTAATAGATTGCAATAGGAACGCAAATTTGTCTTTATAAACAGATACCAATTAATAGATTTTATTTCAGACCTTGATAAACTAATTGAAACCTAATTGGGAAGTGCAATCAAGAGGCAGAGCTCCATTTGCTCTACAAACATGCATGTATTTAACTTTATGGAAATTTGAATATAAAAAAACTTTTAGGGTTGTTTCTGATAGATTTGATGTTGCCCAGAGGACTGTATATGATATTTTTATAAGAACGACACAGGCCATTTGTACACTAATGAAGAATGAAATAAAATGGACCTCGACACTGGCTTCACAAAAAAAGTAATGGATGATTTTCAAAACTTACGAAAAAACCCTTTTCCTTTCGTAATAGGCTGTGTGGATGGAACGCACATTAATATACCTTATGTATTATAAGTATTATTTTCAATTGAACGACTGTTTATATTTTGCTATTAAAGGAGTGTGTGACAGCAATAATAAATTCGTAGACGCATTTTTTGGATTCCCTGACAGCTGCCATGATGCCAATGTTTGGAATTCTAGCCCATTAGGAAAAGCACTTTTATCAGGGCACACACAACCAGTGGACTATGGATACATTCTTGGAGATTGCATAACCAATTATGAACACTTAAGCCAAGCAAAAGAAGTTTAACTATTATTTAAGTTCTACAAGAGTATGTATAGAGTTAGTTACTGTTAAATTAATACATTTTGTTCAAATTTAAAATACTTAAAAACAAATATGCAATATTTTGTAACATATTAAATTAACATAATTTTCTTTATTAATTATAAACAGTATAATTATTAGGGCAAATTTTGTATATAAGCAAGGAAAATTTAACCAAAAATCACTTATTATTCAACTTTAAACCAAGCCTTTTCTTTTCTCTTGGTGAGGCTGTCAAGAGCATTGTTTGAATAATAATACTTGAACAAATTGTGTATTTGGTCAAGTCATCGTTGTGTTTACTAAATCACTTTTTTTCAGCGTTATCATACAAGTTAAGTACAAGTATCTGAATATTTACATCTCAAATTACAACAACAGCTTTAGTAGCTGGGTGGTGTTAGTGATATACACAGATTTTAATATCTGTGTATCACCCCTTTGAAACATCCCATCTCATAAATTTAAGGTTTAGTACTTTAAACAATAAAACGTCAAATAAAAGAATTTGATTTGTACAGTTACCTTTTGGAATGTTAAAGAAAAAATTTCCCAAACTGAATAAAAGTAGTACATGTACACTCCGGGACAAAATGATAGCACACCCCTAATTTTTTTCTGTTTAGAAAAACCCGTTTAACATGTGGTGTTTATTTATACCTCATTAGAAAGAACAATCAAAAGGAAACATAATACCTTCAATTGAGAAAAAAAACCATATATACCTCCTTTTATGTTAAAAAAATGTAAAATTAGGTGGGACAAAATGATAGCACATTTTGTCATAATGTAAAAAATATTTGTTGAGTGAACATCAAAAGTAAAAAATTCTTAAGTTTTGTAATTGTGAAAAATTAAATCTCTATTTATAATCATTTTAAGACAATTTTAAGTATACTTCGTTGTGAAATAATTAAAATTTTCAATTTGCAAATAAAACTATGGGACGAGGAAAAAAAACTTAGTGAAAGTGAAATCAAAACAATTTCAATTTTAAAGAAAGAAAACTGGAGTGTTAAAAAAATTGCTGAAAAGTTAAACAGAAGTCGAAAAGTAGTGCAAAATTTTCTTAATGATCCTGAAAATTATGGAAAAAAGAAGAGTAAAGGACGACCGCGAGCCATTTCTGATATAGATAGACGTACAATTTTGAGAATTGCTTCAAATTCTACGTTAACTGCTAGACAAATTGCAGCTCGAGCTGGTGTGGAAACAAATATAAAGAATGTGCGTCGAGTTTTACAACAGTGTGAAAATATTCAAAGGCGAAAACTTCGAAGAAAACCACCTTTAACTGAAACGCACAAGCAGAACCGTTTAAAATTTGCATGCGATCATGTGACATGGGTGAAAAAATGGAAAAAGGTGATATTTAGTGATGAGAAAAAGTTTAATTTGGATGGTCCAGACGGATGGGAGTTCTATTTCTATGATTTGAGAAAAGAGGAAAAAGTTCTTAGTCGTCGACAAATGGGAGGAGGATCCTTGATGGTATGTGCCGCAGTTGGTTACTATGGAAAAACGCAAATTCAATTTATTTCTGGACGAATGAATAGTGCTAACTATATTGAACTGATCGATGACCAAATAAGAACGTACGCCACAGATATAGCCACAGCAAGTTTTATTTTCCAGCAAGACAACGCTGCAATTCATACATCTGGCTTGGTAAAAAATTACTTTAAACACAATAATTTAGCTGTTTTGGATTGGCCAGCGAGATCGCCGGACCTCAATATAATTGAAAATGTGTGGGGATACTTATCCCGCGCGGTTTATGCAGGAGGAACCCAATATACTAGTGTAGAAGATTTAAAAACAGCGATTTTGGAATAATGGTCTAAGATACCACAACAATATATAAAAAATCTATATAAATCATTGAATAAAAGAATGATTGAGGTAATAGAAAAAAAAGGTGGTTCAACACATTATTAAATATAAAAATAAAAATAAATTTTCATTGGAAAAAAAAAATTATAATAAAAATTTCTTTCATTTTTTTTACCTGTGCTATCTTTTTGTCCCACCTAATTTTACATTTTTTTAACATAACATTTAACATAAAAGGAGGTATATACGGTTTTTTTTTCTCAATTGAAGGTATTATGTTTCCTTTTGATTGTTCTTTCTAATGAGGTATAAATAAACACCACATGTTAAACGGGTTTTTCTAAACAGAAAAAAATTAGGGGTGTGCTATCATTTTGTCCCGGAGTGTAAATGAAAGTAATGAAGCTCTAAAGGCCTCTAGAATTTCGATGTAATACTGAATTAGAATTTCGTGGACTGTTATCGTTCATAGTGCTAAAGCAAATCGAATACCTATAACGACAAAATTAAAATAAAGTATGAAGATCAATAGAATTAATAAAAAACGCGGCTAGACACCGCAAAGATGTACAAGACGTACAAGATGTTCAGGCATACCGCATACATTATGTATATCAGTCATTTAACTATACCGGCAGCTAGATAAATAATGAGAATTTCAAATTAAACTTTAATAATTTTTCAAAAGCAAAAAATTAATTATAAATTCACTTTATTCTATCTTAGAAAAACTTAATTTTCTAAAGAAAACCTTTTTTATTATGTATATACTTTTTATCCACTTAATAACGGATGTTTTTCCTAAAGAGTGTTGTTCGTGACGTAATTGTGAAATTTTTGGGAAGAGTTTTAGGGCAGTAAACGTGAACGAATTTACATGGGAATATTCGGAAAATATAAATTTAAGCTGTTACTGAGAAACTTCCGAAACGTCCTCGAACAACTCTTTACTCGAATATCATCGTAGTTACAGTAAAAGTATATGTTTTAAAAGTTTTTTTAACCTTCAGGCTTATTTATTTCGAATTCCAGACATTTTAATTCAAAAAATGTCCATTTAGATTTAATTTCTTGAATATTTCTAACAAGCAAAAAAAAAATAAATAAAAATAAAAAATTGCGAAACAGAGATTGTAACACAATCTGATTCCTTTATAAAACTTAAATAGTATGCATCCTATAAAAAATTCAATTTCAGGAGATAAATAAAAGAAGTCATCAATATAAAATACATATTTTATTTATTTTTTTCATACACAATATGAATTATTTTTAGTATCAGAAAAAAATTTAAAAAAAATTAGAACAATGATGATACACAAACACAATTAATACGATAATACTTTTTTAATTCCAAGATAAATTATATTATTTTCAAATCAATCATAAAGAAATAAAGTATGTATACAACAATAATTTTATTCTTGAAGATATTATATTATTATCTATATTAATCCTTTGTCATTGAATAATAAATTGAGATTGCAATGTGATTTTGTGTAACTTAAATTTTGTTGTAGAATACAAGAAACACAACAAATTAATTTATGATAGATAGTTAAAATTATTTTATTGTACCTTATATAAAAATTTCATATTTCGCTTTACAATAAACTGTAATCCATGAAGTAGAAATAAAAAGAAAATTTCTAATACATAGAAAAAGGAAGAAATCAATTATACTATACAAACTTAATAGTTTTGCAATAATATTTAATATTGCACTTCAAATTAACATAAACCGTTTTTTTTAATTTTAGGAAGCTTTAATTGAGTCAAAATTACAATTAAGAAACAAATTTCGTATTTTTTTACGAAAGCAAAAAGAAAAAAAATTAAATTATTTAAGGAACACTATCTTATACCAAATCATATTTATACGCAAATAATAATAATAAACATAAAAATAAGTGAATATATTCGTGTAATAAAAAACAATATTTGTTTTTTACCAAGCCCATTCGAAATATATGTATAATGCTGGATTTCTTCAGTCTCAACTTTCTTGTTCCTAACTTTAGCAGAAAGATAATAAAGAGATTTGCATTTCTTCACCTCTGATTAGCACTTAGCTGCCATCTAAGATTAAGTGGCAGATGAAGTACTGATTATTTATTTAGGTGCTACCTAACTAGATAGTAACGGATATTTATATTTTTTTTCTTGTCAAATGAAGTAAAAGAAATTGATGTTTAAATATTTTATGAGAAATGGATGATATATTATTCGATTCCATTTTACTTAATAGTAGCAGTATATAAGTATAAGTATACCTAACCCGCAAGCCATTAACTGGTTAATTACTCCGTAGTTTTACCAGTAGTTTTTTTGTTAAACGAGGTAGAACATCGGAAAGAAATTATCTTAAACAAGGTTTCCGGCTTAAGGTGTTACGAAATTAAATCACAGATAGGTTTTGTCAAGACAAGCAAAAAATCTTTTGGGAAGGGGAGGTGTAGTCACAACGGTTTCCGGGGTACAGGGGTTAACAATTTTTACGATCTTATTTTAGATCTCTCAATCATACGGGTAAATATTGATCTATGTGTACTTGAATTATCTGACTTGAAAGTAAATATTAAACATTTACAGCAAATTTTCAGATGATCCCGAACGCATGAATTATAAAAAAATAACAAAAACTTACAGTAATATTAATAATGGTGTATTTATTTTGTTTTCATTTTATTTGAAACAGCCAAAAAATTCTTCAATAATTTGCATGGAAATTGAATGAATTCCAAATGAATTTTTGAAAAAAATAAAAAGCTAAAGACGAAATTGTGCAAGTGAAAAAAAAAGTAAACCTTTTATTATAAAAAGGTATGTATAGCCTATAATGTATATAGGTTACGTCAACACATAATTTGGTTACA
The DNA here is from genome assembly GCA_932526495.1 of Bombylius major. Classification (NCBI taxonomy): domain Eukaryota; kingdom Metazoa; phylum Arthropoda; class Insecta; order Diptera; family Bombyliidae; genus Bombylius; species Bombylius major. The sequence goes on along the minus strand of OW052045.1, from coordinate 27,926,104 downwards.
TCTTCACATAATTTACCCTTTTCAGTAAAAGTATAATTCTTGAAATTTCAAACTTGACAAAATTCCATTCCCACAAGAATTATTCTCATAGCATACTTTATTATTTCAACATAAAATGAAAAACGCAACTTTTTGCAAAATTAACATTTTTTATTATAAAAATCTGAATGAAAAGTTCAACTTAAAAAATATCATAAAAGTTTAGTTTACTTTTGAAACTCATGACGACAAGTCAAATCTAATTCTTAAACGAAAATTAAGAAGTGATTGTAATAAGTTTGATAAAATAGAATTAAGAAGTGATTGTAGTAAATTTGGTGAAATAAAATTAAATAAAGTTTCTGATTAAAAGTTAAACTTTGTTATTATTATTTCTTTTATCTTAATTTTTTTTTTTGAGATTATTTTAACAATAATCCAAAAGTGGCGCAGTCGGTAGGATATTCGTGAAAGGATATCCAGTGAAAAATTTTTTTTTGAAGTGATAAACGAAAAACGTTTACCGCGTTTATAAAATATAAGAGTAAAATTTTTTTTTCTTGATAAAGAGAAAGATAATTTTAAAGAAACAAAGAAACGTACTTTTAACGTAAAAATAAAAATATATTTGAGATCCTTTCGGAGTACGTGTTTAAATTACTTGAAGTGCATATTCAAATACAAAAATCAAACACGGTTAATTTCAATTATTTGACTCCGTGAACCTATGTTAAAGTGAAAAAAAAATAAATAAAAAATAAAAACAAATTAAGTGAAATTTTCTGTGCAAAAGGAAAGAATATTATATAAACCAATTGATTTGGACCGAAGAGCAAATAGAAAATAATAATAATAATTTCAATTAAAAATAAAATAAATAAGAAAAAAAAATTATTCAAAGTGGAAGGCAACAATAAAGCCTCGGCGACCTCTGATTACAACAACAAGATTAGAGAGCAGCGACATCAACTCCTAAACAACCAAAGGCAACTTCATCTACAGGACCAGAAAAAAACGAGGAAGATAATAAGGAAATTGCTAACAACGATCAACAAACCAACAATCCTACAATCAACATGACGCAACAAGTAAGCATTGATCCTATTAAATATTTAAGTAATCTGCCAATTTATCATGGTGATATTGATAGTTTATACACTTTCATTGAATTAATTGATAGGGTAAATCCTTTGTTGTCTAAGTATGATGATATTAGTCAAAAAATATTTATCGATATTATTGAAAGTAGACTTGCAAGTAAAGCTCGCGAAGCAATTGAAATAAATAGTTCTATCAGTTCTTGGGATGAAATAAAAAAAATTGTTTTTCCATAACTTCGGTGATAGGTTAAGTGTAAAACAACTTTACGACGAATTGAAATCTTTAACATTTAAAACAAATTGTTTCGATTTCTATAATGAGATAAAAGCAATGTTGCGTAGGCTAAATAATAAAACAAGAATAAAAGATGGCACCGATGTGGAATTAAAGAATAATTGTAAAACTGCACTTAGAGTTTTCTTAAATAAAATTCCAGAACCTATGAAAGGTATTTTGTACTGTAAAAACCCAGATACGTTAGAAGATGCGATGCAAATTTTACACGAAACCGGTTACGCGTTTACCCGCAATAGCATTAATATGAATATGATAAATCAAAAAACAAATCAGCGAAACAATAATTTTAAAAATCAAAATAATAACACCCAAAAATTCGATAAATCTAATAGGAATGAGAATTCTAGAAACCAAAATGACATAAGAAACAATGACAAAATTTACCAAAGACCAGGAATAACTAAATTTAATATCTCAAACGTAACAGAACAAAGAAGAAATTATAATCAATATAATAACAATTATAATCAAAATTATAATCAAAATTATAATCAAAATCAAAATTATAACAGACAAAACAATGCTAGGTACAATACAGTCGAACCAATGGACGTAGATAATTCAACAATCAATCGAAGAACTTATAACATAGAAGAGAATACTACACAACAAATCGACGAAAACAGATCAAATAAGCAAACCTATAATATCGAAAACATCGGTCCTACCCTATATAATAATTGATACCCCAGTAAGAAAATTAAGATTCTTATTAGATACAGGCGCAACATCAAGTATCGTCAATCCTGGTGTCTGTAATCCGAAATGGCAGGTCCCTTTGAATAAACCGATTGAAATAAAAACCATTAATCAAACTGTAAAAATATATAACAAAGTCGAAATACCATTATTTAAAGAATTTAACAGAAAAGGTGAAACCGCTGAATTTTTAGAATATAAATTCCACACTGAATTCGATGGATTGATAGGAAATAATATCAAGAAACCCTTAAATATTGACCCTAGTTATAAAAATAGAACTCTAACAACAGAAAATGCAAAAATAAATATTTATTTTGACAAAAGTGAAGAAGAATATGAACTTCTTACTAACTCATTAGATAAAAAAATAATATGTAATATCGAATTTCAAAACCACGACCCACTTATTAATCAAATTAGAACTTAACATTTAAATACTGAAGAGAGAGAAGCAATATTGAGGATAATAAAACAATTTTCTTCAATATTCTTTAGGGAAGGGACAGATTTAACCTTTACTCACGCAATAAAACATTCTATTAAAACAAAAAATGACATTTCAATTTACATAAGAAGCTATAGGTACCCCGAAGTACACAAAACTGAAGTAAAAACTCAAATAAATGAGATGCTCAAACAAGGCATCATACGTCCTAGTAATTCACCATATTCAGCACCAATCTGGGTGGTATCGAAAAAACAAGATGCCTCAGGAAAACAGAAATGGCGCATAGTGGTAGATTACAGGAAACTAAATGAAGTGACAATCGACGATAAATTTCCTATACCTAATATAGACGACATTTTCGATAAACTTGGGAGGGCACAGTACTTTACCACCCTCGACCTGGCGAAAGGTTTTCATCAAGTAGAAATAGATGAAGAAGATATTAAGAAAACCGCTTTTTCCACAAATGAAGGTAATTTTGAATTCACACGAATGCCTTTCGACCTTAAGAACGCGCCAGCCACATTCCAAAGACTGATGAACTCCGTGTTATGCAAATACCTTGGAAAAATATGTCTAGTTTATTTAGATGACATTATTATATTTTCCACAAGCTTGGAAGAACATATACATATGTAGATTCCATAAGGAAAATAAAAGTTCAGTTAGACAAGAGCGATTTTTTAAAAAAAGAAACAGAATTCCTAGGCCATATAGTGACTACAGAAGGGATTAAACCAAACCCGAATAAAATTGAAGTAATACTCAAATATGAAATTCCTAAGACAGCTAAACAGATAAAATCATTTTTAGGGATAACGGGTTGTTACCGCAAATTTATAAAGGATTACTCAAAAGTAGCAAAACCCTTGACAAAATGTCTCAAAAAAGGAGAGAAAATTAATATAAATGATCCAGAATATGTGAAAAGCTTTGAAGATTTGAAAACATTAATTACCTCCGAACCAATACTTAAATTTCCAGATTTTAATAAGAAATTCGTCTTAACAACAGATGCATCGAACTACGCTATAGGGGCAGTTTTGTCACAAGAGGGACACCCTATTAGCTACGCTAGCAGAACTCTTAATACTCACGAAACAAATTTTTATACGATTGAAAAAGAGCTACTCGCTGTGGTTTGGGCAGAAAGATATTTCAGGCCCTATCTTTACGGTAGGAGGTTTTCCATCCAAACTGATCACAGACCTTTAGTATGGCTAGGTTCGCTAAAAGAACCAAATAGCAAATTACAGAGATGGAAAATAAAATTAGAAGAGTACAGTTACGATATAGAATATGTTAAAGGAAAACATAATCAAGTAGCAGATGGACTTTCGAGAATAGAAATCCATAATAATGAAATTGAAGAAATAAAAAGTAGTGACTCTGAAACAAAAGCTACAATTCACAGTGCAAGAGAAGATAATTCGAAACATAATATACCGATTGTTTATACTCCTGTTAATATTTTTAAAACCCAAATTATTTTAAATAAAAACGATAGAATTAATAATCATAAGTTGTGAAAATTATTTGGCAAAAAAAGACTCTCTATTGAATTAAAAAGTTTCAATGAAGAAACTATAGTAGAACTTATGAAAAGGCATTTACCGTCAAAAGGTATTGTCGTAATATATTCGAATGATGACCATTTATTCGCACAATTCCAGGAAATATATTTAAAATATTTTAGCAAAAATAAATTATTAAAGGTGGTAAAAAGTAGTAAACTTTTAGAAGACGTTGAAGACGAAGAAAGAATGACTGAAATTATAGTAAAAAAACATAATGAATTCAATCACAGGGGAATTAACGAAACCTACAATGAAATAAAAGATAACTTTTATACACCAAATTTAAAAGATAAAATAGAAAGAATTTCAAATAATTGCAAAATTTGTAATACCGCGAAGTACGAAAGAACACCATATAAACCTTTTTATAAATTAACTGAAACGCCCAATAAACCAAACGAAATCTTACACATTGATATTTGGCTTGCCAATAGACAAAAGATGTATCTAACAGTTATCGATAAATTCACTAAACATGTGACAATGCACAAGCTAAGAAGCAGATCCTGGATAGATTTGTTAAAAGCGGTAAAAGTAAGAGTAGCAATGATGGGTGCACCACAAGAAATTGTAATTGACGGAGAAGCAGGTTTTACTGTTCATACTTTGAAACAATATTTTACAGAAAATAACATACAAATTCACACAACAACAGCACAAAGACACACAGGTAATTCCGACATCGAACGGTTCCATGCAACTCTGAACGAACATATTAGGTTATTAAAAGCTAGCAGTAGCAATAGTTCAAATAATACAGATTTAGATAGTTTAGTATTAAAAGCATTAGCAATTTATAATAAAACAATTCACTCTACCACAGGAAAAAGACCCTTAGATTTTATTAATTGAAATATCAAAACAGATGAATATGATGAAATAGCAAAAAAGGTTCAAAAGTATAAAGAAAACTATATTATGAAAAAAAATAAGAGTAGGGAAAACGTAGATTTAACAAATAAAGACCATCTTTATGTAAAGTCAAGAAACGTTATATCGCGAACATTGAAATTACACCCAAAATATAAAAAATTAGAACCCAAAACCGTGATAGGAGATTATTACAAAGACTCTAAAGGAATAAAATATTACAAAGACCAAATTAAACGCAAATATAAATACGAAAACGTTGACATTTCAGGTAACGACATTTCAGGTGACAGCAATAATCACGACAATAACGCTAACGATAATTGGAATAGGGGTCCAAGCCCAGAAAATAGAAGTAACCAACCTCAATGAAGGGTAAGGATATTTAATGATACAAGATCAAGAAATTCCTGTTATAATAGGTTATAGAAAACTATTACATTATATTAATTTACATTCATGGGCGGAAAACTTAAAAATAATTGAAAACAATTTGAACATATTAAAACATGATAAACAATATTTAGTTGTAATGCATAATTTTAATTCTTTAATTGAAGAGATAAATCATTTAATTCCACACACTAGAAATAAGAGAGGGTTAATTAATATAGTAGGAAAAGGTCTAAAATACTTGACAGGTGTTATGGATTCAGACGACGAAATAGAAATCAAACAAAAACTGGATATAGTTGGCGAAAACATTCATAAAACAATAGAAAGTTTAAATGAACAAGTACAAATTAATGAACATTTTAACGAAGCTATGGAAAACATAACTCGGCATATTAATACACAACAATCACAAATAAAAGCTCAATTATCATACTTAGCAAACAAAATCAATAAAGGTTCTTCAGAAATAGAAAATATGCAACACATTTTTCAGATTCAATATGATATCCAAATATTAAAAGAACAAGTTAGGAAAGTTAAAGAAAATTTGTTATTAAGCCAATTAGGTATTATAGGTACAGATGTTTTAACTCAAAAAGAAATAGAAAAGTATAATATTACTGTAAAAGATATGATGTACCTATATTAAAAGCTCCGTAATTCTATATAATGATAAAATTATATTTGTACTTTTATTACCTTGATATTCAAAAAATAAATTTTATAGAATTTTTATAGAACCCATTCCAAATAAAAATAATCTTGAAATAAATTTAGAAAACAATGTATTTTTAATAAGTGGAAAAGAATTGTATGAAAATGTAGCAGGTGTACTTTTAAAGAAAAATTTGAAGACTATAAAAGAAACGCATACCACTTGTCAACTATTTCAAAGCAATACAAAATGTAATTTTAAGTTAAATAATAATGTAGAAATAAAGCAGATTACAAATAATATAATAATTACTAAAAATATTCCTACTACTAAAGTTTTACACAATTGTAATAATTACGACATAATACTATCGAAAAATAATTTGATTAAATTTGAAAATTGTGAAATTAGAATTAATAATGTAACTTATGAAAATTTTATACTTAATGATAATCTAGTAATACCAAATTTTAGTAACGTAACTATAAAAAATATTGTAATGAACTTTTCATTGGAAGATTTGCATTTAAAAAATTTAAATAATAGGAGAATAATCGAGGAAGTAAACCAAAGAAGCATTGTAAACAAGCACATAACAATTAGTACAACGTGTATAATAATAATTTCAATTATGATAATTTCAGTATTTCATTTAAAACGAAAATATATTAACAATAGATCGAATGTCAAAATCGAAGTAAAATCAATTGATTCTTCCGAGCAGAATCCTAAGGAGGGGCGGGTTACGTCCACACATAATTCGGTTACATCTTCACATAATTTACCCTTTTCAGTAAAAGTATAATTCTTGAAATTTCAGAATTAGCAAAATTCCAGACAAAAGTCACGTTGTAAAACCAACATTTGAAATTTTATAAAATTTTAATTTTCTCATGAGAAATTAAAATTTTAGCGGAAACAAAAATGCAAACTCGACAAAATTCCATTCCCGCAAAAATTATTCTCATAGCATACTTTATTATTTCAACATAAAATGAAAAACGCAACTTTTTGCAAAATTAACATTTTTTATTATAAAAATCTGAATGAAAAGTTCAACTTAAAAAATATCATAAAAGTTTAGTTTACTTTTGAAACTCATGACGACAAGTCAAATCTAATTCTTAAACGAAAATTAAGAAGTGATTGTAATAAGTTTGATAAAATAGAATTAAGAAGTGATTGTAGTAAATTTGGTGAAATAAAATTAAATAAAGTTTCTGATTAAAAGTTAAACTTTGTTATTATTATTTCTTTTATCTTAATTTTTTTTTTTTGAGATTATTTTAACAATAATCCAAAAGTTATATATATTATGTATATACTTAGGTATATTTTCGTATATTTTGTATTTATTCTTTGAATAAATAAATGTGATTTTTATTAAAATTGTTTTTTGCTATTATGTACATAATGTGTATGTGTAAAAAGAGTATACAATCAGAACAAAAATTTTTTTGTAAGAAGTAGGTATACTACAAAGTGGGCCAACTTGGACTGAATGATTCAAAATGCTAATAACTTTTGTAGTATTACTTGTGTTATAATTTTTTTTTTAATTGTTGATATTATTTCTTAAATATTTTTGATTATGTATGGAAAATAATATTATTTTGTTCCTGATTAATTGATTCCTAATTATTTATTTATTTAATGGCTCTTTCTAATGCACTTTGCATTACGGCACGCAACGTTTCGGACTCTAAATTTGATATTTTAGCACCTCCTGAATTTTTTGTGGCTTATTCATGTGAACCCATCATTTTAAAAGTAGCCCTCCACAAAAAGAAATCAGCTGTCAAATCTGGATAGCAGGGAGGCCAAGCGAAATCTGTTGCAGAATTAACATGGTTACGGTATTTTCTTTGCGTTATAACAACAGATCTTATCTTTATATGGTAAAATTATACAAAATTCTGTATAAGATGCAAAAAAAAAATTTTTATGTTAAAAACTCAAAAGTTACAAATTTTTAAAAACAGTCAGTCGAAGTTGACCCAACCTGTATTAGTAAATCAAATATAAAATACAATTTGTTCTTGAATATAAGTATGTATACTAATTTTTCAGATGTTTTTAGTAGTAGCTGAAACTAGCTGCATAATATCCATATATCAAATTATATTCAAAGCATCAAATTTTTTTTGCAGAAAATGTACCTACATAAAAATGAATTCATATTCACGAAAAAAATAGAATTTTTATTAATTATATCAGATACTTCATCAAAAATAAAAATTTCACCAAAATCTGATTTGCAAAAAAATAAGTATTCTGAATTAAAACTATTTTTGTCTTTATAAATGTAAACATATTTTTATTTATTCATAATCCTATTTATTTAGTTATTCTTGCATCAATAATGAGAAACAAATAGTACAAAATAGGCAAAAAAGAATTTGTGCAATTAAAAAATTGAATATGAAATTTTAATTTGAATATTTTGTTGTTGTTGTGAATTTTGTTCTAATTTATGACAGCAAAATATGTAAATAAAAAATTGATCAGATATAATATTAATGAACGTACTTTATAAATTGAAAAGCTTTGTGAAGCATAATATAAATTTCGAGTTATTGGAAAAACTTTTCTTTCATATTTTATTCACAAAAAAAAAAAAAAATATAGGATTTCAAAAATAAAATATATATGTATGTGGAAGTGTATTAAGTTGTTAATTATTGCTTATATACTTTACCGTAATATTATAAAATTGTTAATTGTATTGTACTTACCGTTTTGCCTAATAGAAGTTATTGTACAAAGTAGGTAGCGAATAGATTATTTTGTAATTTGATTGTTCTTCTCGAAGCAACCGTGGACGTGGATAGTTTAAATTACGTGGATAGTAAAAAGTAGAATATTCAAGTTTTGTAATTTTCTTATGTTTTAATAAAATATTTTATTATTAAAGTTAAAATTGTGAATTTAATTACTACATATATACATACGTATCATCCTCAATAAATAATATGTTTTGACCATATTTCAAATAAATTATAAATTGAAGTGACAAAAAAGTTATTTTTTGAAGAGTGTGAAACTAAATGACCACACAGAAAAAAGCTACAAGGCGATTTATGACAAAAACTGTAAGCAATCTATAATAGAATACCCTTAAGCAGAAAATTCTGACGCATCAAATTCAGAATAATTGAGTTCAAATCCTTACGAACCAAAGTTATGTACATCTTTAGGGGAAAAAGTGTTGGATATTGAATTTTTTTTCCTAAAAAACAAAAAAATTCTTTAGACACTTTAGTATTTTTTGTAGAAAACTTTAATAAAAATACTAAATTTCACCAACAATTAAGTTATTATTCTTTTTAAACAAGCTAACAGTGCAAGATAAATATTAAATGTATCTGTAAGGCCACACTAGAATCATTTTCCAATAATTTTGAAACACACAAATAAATTCAAATCTATTATAGGCTTTTTGTGCTGAAATACGCCTATTTTTACGAAAAAAAGCCATTAAGAAAAATATATTATGTATTAATAACTTGTTTTTTTTTATCTAATAACTTCATAAATTGAAGAATTTTTTTATTCATTTGTTTATTTCTTCTTTCAAAAATATTATTCATAGGCAAAAAAAAAGTTTTAAAGTAGTACTACATTTTCAGAGGTGGCTGTTAAAAATGAGAACTGAGAGAGATAATTGTGATTTTAATTAAAAATTATCTTTTTTCTTCAATAACTCAATTTCTGTTAATTTTATGATATAACAATGTTTAGTAAAAATGTTTATTTAATAAAAATCCACAATTTTGTAGAACATTATAATTTAATATTTTTAGCTATTTGGGAGATTTCAGGGAAAATTAATTTTCAGTTTTATGTTACTTAATATTTATCACGTTTTTTCTTTGATTTACGTTGCTCATAGATATTTGATATATTCAGTGAAAATAAAGCTAAGGATCTTCGCTACATTTCATTTGAACATAATTTTCATGTAACTTTAATCACAACTTAGTTATAATTGATTAAAAACAATAAATTGTAATGTTAATTAATTGTATCGTTTTGATCGTATACAGAGCATAAGTCCAGCAATGCATAAAAAAACTCTGTCTTTTCTTACTGATTCAATACCTTCTTGATATAAAAAAAGAATGTGCTTTAATTCTCGATGAAATTCACATTCGACGTGAATTAACTTATAATATAATCAATCTTTAGATTTGATTATTGGTTTTGAAAATCTTGGATTTAAGAGAAAGAATAAAGTTGCGAAATACATAAGTGTTTTTATGATCCAAGGTCTACTTTTGATCTGGACTCAAATACTTGTCTTTTATGCCACAGAAACACCTATTAAAGGTAATATGTTGAAGAGAAAAGTTATGAAAATTGTAAAAACATGTGATTCATCGGGGCTAAATATAAAAGCCATAATATGTGCTCAAGGTTCAAATAATAGAAAATTAATGAAGATTTTAAATATAAGTCCAGAAAAGCCATATTTTGAATATAATTCAAAGAACATTTTTGGTATATATGACACTTCCCATTTAATCAAGTCTGTAAGAAATTTTTTAAGCAAAAGAGACTTGAATGTTGAAGGTGGTCTTGTTAGTTGGGATTGTGTAAAGGATCTTTACGATTTAGAAAAGGCTAGTACAACAAAAAAGTGTACCAAGTTGTCATTCAAACATATTTACCCTAATACTTGGCAAAAAATGAAAGTTAGTTTTGCAACGCAAGTTTTCAGTCACACCTGCAGTTCAGCAATATTAACTGCAGATAAATTAGGCCTTTTCTCAGTGCATACGTCAGGGAAGACTTTGGCAACTGCCAAGTTTTTCAAATTTCTCAACAACATCTTTGATATTTTAAATTCAAAAAATCCTATTGATAAAAATTTGAAAAAACAAGGTATAAAAATAAATAATACAATTGCAGTTAATTACCTTAAAGAGGCAATTGAAACATTTAACTCACTTCAGAACAGTAATAAATTATCTAAAACTTATTGTTTTCAAGGGTTTGTTCAAACTATAAAAGGAGTTTTAAAACTTTCGAATGAGTTATTTTCCAATTACGAAAATGTAAATTTTATTTCAACATACAAATTACTGCAAATAAATTAGAAAATCTTTTTGCTTTAATTAGAGGAAAAGGGGACTACAATCGTAATCCATCAGTATTCGAATTTTGTAATATTATTAATAAAATCATTGAAAATAAAATTCTAATTTCCATATCCAAAACCGCAAACTGCTTACAAAGTGATACTAGTACATTTAGCATTTATAATGACGAAAATAATACTTTTATGTCGGAAGATAATAATAATTATATATTCAAAGAAATTACTACAAATGATGACGAACCTGATACAGAAAAAGAAGGTGACGAAGAAGAAAATGTTATTTAGGATATAGACTTTGCCATTGAAGGGCCATCCTCACGGTATTTTATTGGCTATCTACTGGAAAAAAACTTACCAAAACTTAAGTGTGAAAAATGTACAAAAAATTTACAAAAGGATAACGACAAGGACAAGTTACAAAACTCTTCAGAATTATTTTTATTCTATAAAAGTTTCTCTAAAAATTCCGACTTTGATAAACTAACTATGCCCCTTCAAATGAATTTTACGAAGTGTTCGAAATTCATGCGCAAATTTTTAAAAATACGTTTGGGAAAACTCATCATACTCGAGGAATCAAAGAACATATCAAATCAAAGTGCATAAATAAAACAATTAAAAATGAAAAATATGGTTTCTGATTTGACAGCGAAAATCCTTGTTTCGATCACCACAAACAAATTCTAGATTATTTTATTCTTACTTTGTTAAAGAAGCATTTTACATGGTACACTCATAAAATATCAAACGTCACCAAATCTGAACACCCCAAACTTCAAATTATTAAATCATAAAAATAAATTTTTAAAATTGTAAATGGAATCGTTAACATTGTGAAGTATATATAGGTGAAAACACAATTAGTGGAGGAATTATAATTAGAGAATCACAATTAAATAGATGAATTGATAAATTAAATAATTAAGAGTTAACATCAAAGAACAATATAAAAATAGTATTAAAACACAAAATATAAAAATAAACAGAATACATGAATTAAAATAAATGGCAATCAACGTGGTAAGGAAATAAGTATACATGTATAGGTAGTATATATAGTATATACAGGGTGTCCCGTTTGCTTTGCTTAACCTTGATACCAGTGATAGGTCTCATCAAGACAAACAAAAAATCGTATCGGATGGGGGGGGGGGGGAAATCTCAACGGTTTCGCCGCTAGAGTGCGTTGAAGTTTTTTTGCTCTTAATTCACGATGTACCCTATAACTTTTTACAAGGGCACTCAAGGGTCACTTTGTGTTATAAAGAAATGTAAAGGACTCTGCCCTTTTCAACGATACCTTACTTGTTCTTCTTGTTCTACTTGTTGAAAAGTAACACGCCTTCAAAGTCAAAATTTTGTGAATTTTTCCCAAATTTTTTTGTTTCACCCTGTCTTTCTCAAAAAAGGTTTAAATTAACCCTAATTTTTTATTACTGAAAATGAAAGCCCAATTGATTCTGCACCGATTTGCTATTTTTGGTTTTTTCAAAAAATGCATAGTTTTCAAGATTTTTTTTTTTTTTTTTTTCTACTTCATAACATTTTCTTGTTAATTTCTATTTTTTTTCTTTTGTTGTTTTGTTTTTTTTTCTTTGCAACATCTAACTTTTCAAACAAACTTAACACAACTTGTATTTTACATATCCTATCTTCTCTATATTCATAGTAAAAAAAAATTTTTGTTTTAAAGAAAGAACAATAAAAAAAAACCACTGGAGTACTAAAACTGAGGTAAAAAAAAAAAATATGACGAAATGGTTTTATGTGTAATGGTAGTTTTTAAACTACCTATTTATTTCATTATTTTAATTTTAATGTGTGTATTCCACTATTTTATTGTAATAATGTCATTTATGTTAACTGTTAAGTGTTTAACTCGTTTTTTTTTCTTTTCTTCTTTTATTAGTTTTCATGATTTTTCCTCATGTTTTATATTCTTGTTTTAAATTAAGATTTCTGTCTTAATTCTGGTATTATTTGTTAACACTTTTTGTTGTTATTTCGTTTGTAATAAAAAAACCGCACTATAGTAGCTTTTTTTCTTTTCTTTTTCATCGTTACTTTAAATTTATTTAAAAACTGAAAGAATTCCGAGATAAAAAAAATTAAATTTCATATCTTTATTCCTTACAAAAAATATCAAGTCGATTCACTTGTACTTTTAATTTTACTATCTTTTATTTTCAAACAAAAAAAAATAAATTGAAACCGCACATGGCGTATGACCAAAAAAAAAGAAAAAAATTCCATCCGACGGCAATTAGCCAAAAAAATCCCAACAGAAGTGACCGAAGTTAAGTTAAGTACTCCTATCAAATTCAAAATTCAAAAATCACATTGCAAGTCAAGAAAAACAAAAAATCTCTCCGTAGAAAAAAATTACTGCCTTATATATCATTTACATGAACTAATCCATTTACACTTTGTAATTGGAGTTAGTACTTGCGCTATACGTGCGGGTATTACATTATGCTATTTACTTTAGGTAAATAGGTCATATAATGTAATTATATGGATCATATGGTGTTATTGATTTTTCATACACATTGATTTATATGAGAATAAATCAAATGTTGTGTGAAAAATTTATGTGGTGTATTTGTATATTGACAAATACACTGAAGTTCATAATATTTTAGTATTGTGAGAATAGATAAAAAGGTATAGAAAATTCAAACGAGATTATATTCGAGAAAAATATGGAATAATCTCATGTATTTGTATTAAATATATGGGATTATTCTCGAAGTGGCGTGATTTTGTCATAATCCATGTGATTAGTACAAAAATATTTGTTCAATTTTTGAACAAAACAAGATTAAATTTTATGTTGCGCGTGTGCAACAGACTTGAATCTACAGTTCATTTATTGGAATATTTTATTGAAAATTTCCAATAAATGTACAATTTTAAACATTTAAAAAAAATATGTGTACTACCGTCTGTAAAAATACAGCGGCGTACGAAAATATCTAAAAAAAAATACAGGGGCTATTTGCTGTCGCAACATTGGGCAGGTCATATAAGTAGAATGAAGGACCAGAGATGGAGGAAAACCACTGAGGAATAAATACAACAAAAGGAATAGAGACCATCAAATAAAAATATGGAGAGACGAATTAACAAACTTTAACAAAGAATGGAGAATAAAGCAGAAAATCGATAAAACTAGAGAGACTAGGAGAGGCTTTTTGCCGTGTTAGCATCAGTTAGCATGTAGAATAAGTTAAAAAAGTAAAATCAAAGTAGATGGAAATCTATGAAATAAATTATGTTACTAATAACAATTATGATATACAGCCCTGTTCCCCGTACGGAATGAATAGTTTTATTAAATTTAGTTGAAGAAATGAACAATGAAGAGCGTAAACAATTTCGAAATGAAAAAATGTATAGAATGAAAAGTGTGTGACATTTGGATCAAATTAGAGATGACTGAAGAAGAAATTAGAAACTCAAAATTACACTTTTACGAAAAAATGACACTTTAGTATAAATATTATGATAGTAAAATGATTTATATATATACACTAGATGGCCCGGCAGAAGTTTTTCTGTCCTTTCGTTTATGTGGCGTCCTTGTCCTTGTATTATAGTGTCTTGACATAAATTAGAAACATTTTTCACTTTCATTTTTAATATATAATTAATATGTATCAACAATTTTATATTGCTTTTTTAATAATAACCCGCATAATTTTAACCCGTATGATCCCTCACTGATAAAAACAAAATTTTAACCCCCGTATGATTCCTCTATGATAATAAAAAAATATTAACCCCCGCATGATCTCACACTGATAAGAAAAACAATTTTGACTCATGTGATCCCCCACTGATAACGCGTAACTTTGACCTTTGCAACCCCTCACTGATAACACGTAACCTAGAACCACGTGACCCAACCCATACTGATAATAAAAAAAATATTCACTCTTGTTACTCCTACTGATAACACGTAACCTTGGCCCCTTGTCACCCCTCACTGATAACACGTAACCATGATCCCTGTAAACCCTCACTAACAACACGTAACCTTGAATCACTTGACCCCGCACTGATAACGTGATGACGTCACAGAGCCTGAGCCGTGATCCAGAACAGGCATATCCCTAAAGAATCAAATTATAAGAATTTTATAAAAATCTAGTAGTCATTTTAAATTATAAGAATTTTATCAAAATCTGGTAGTCATTTCAAATTATAAGAATTTTATCAAAATCTAGTAGTCATTTCTTTAGTATTCAAACCTTTAGAAACTAAAAATTCAAGAAATACTGCCCCTGCATCTGAGTAATTAGACCGAAATGTGAATCTAAACCATTCTCGGATCCACCTGAAGACACACAAAAAATTTCATTAAAATCGGTCCACCCGTTTAGGAGGAGTTCAGTGACATACAAACGCACAGAAGAAATATATATATAAAGATATATGTATAGGTATGTATTAAAATATATCTTAATGCTACGGTTATATTATATCCTGGATCCAATCATGATTCTTTAATTTGGAGAATGAGTGAAGCAAGAAGCCATTTCTCAGACAAATATCAAAATAGAGTTCGCGATTGCTGGTTGTTGGTGATGCTGGCTATGCTTTAGAATCCTTTTTGACGACTCCTTACAGAGATGCTCAATGTTATTGTAATAATAGCATGTACTTACATCTATTGTCTTTTGTTGAAAAAAATTGTTATATAATGTATATATCCAAATTTCATTAAATATCATAAAAGGGTTTTTTCTTTGCTTCACATATGGTAACAATTTGCCTGACTGTAGGTATTATTGATTTGTACAGTTTTATTAAACTATTTTTAAAAAATGTATTTAAGTTGAACGAAGTGTTACTATACAACAGTTGTTATATTATCTTTTAAAATATTGTATTCTATTTACCTTGGCCCAAGCCCACTACGCTTGCTTTATACACCTGAATATGAATAGGAGAAGTTGAGCAGAGATGGGAGTAGAATGTAGATTCATCTACGCCTGAAATGCCAATGAAACGCAGCTAATGATTGCATTGTTGCCGTAATTTATGCTTTTGAATTTCTTTTTGTTTTGAACAAAAATACATATTTGCTTTGAAAAAAATTTTTTTTTTTAAATATGAAATTTTTTTTCTACTGTTTTTATTATCTAAGCGCACGGTAGTGCGCGGCATAGCATATAGAATAATGGCAGACAAAGTATGAACATAACATATAGAATAATAGCAGACAAAGTATGAATATCCAACTGAAGAAAAGCAGAAGGTATATAGGTATACACTCATGAAATAGAAAACTGAATTTTTTTTATTTTTTTTAAATTCAGTTAGTGGAAATGAATTGTAAATATTTCACATTTTTCTAAACGGAAATTTCAATTAGTTAAAATGAGACAGACTGACATACACAAACGACAATATTTTTTGTTTTATTTTTAGGTCACTGAATTAAATGTACATGTTAAATTGCTGAAAAACAATAGGCATAGAATATAGAATATAGAATACTAACTGTAGAACAAATTGTGTTCCCGATTCTGTGAAAATGGTTGTTTTTCTCATTAGCGTGACTGAAAAAAAAAATATAAGATGAGTCTGTCTTTCACTTTAATAAATAGAACTATAAATTATTAAAGCTGAAAAGAGATAAAACATAAAATTATTCCCACTTCAATTTTCAAATTTCTTTTCAATTCAGCATTCAGCGTTCTATGAATCAAACGCCAAATTAACCATGCATGAAAATTTTAATAACAATAATAAATATTGAAACAAAGTGAATAAAAATAATAATTTATCATCAATATCATCACAATCAGTACAAAATTACATTACATCAGTACAAAAATTAAATCTTGTTAATAATAATAATGTGAAAAAAAACTGAAAAACGACATTCAATTGATTGTGCTACAAGTATTAAGAAATATTTATTAAATTAAAATAATAATCGTCAACAAATAATAACGTCATTTTTTCTAAAATTATTATTTTAGGAAATGAAAAAAGACTTAAATTTTATTCAAGTTTAATAAGAAGGAGTGGGAATGGTTGGTTATAGAATTATAAAATAAATGAAAAAAACGTAAAGAAAAATTAAATAAAAGTTAAAGAAAAAAATTTGAAAATATTATTACATCAAGATTATCGATGAAATTCATTAATAAACCCAAATCTTCGCGGTCGACTTCAGAAGTAGGTATTGCTCCTTTATTCCATCTTTGTTTGTTTGTAGTGAACATTTCATCTTCAAAATGTTTACTACAAATGCAACTAGTGTCCTTCAATGTAGAGATCTAAATGAAAATTATTTCTGATGGGAACTTTTATTTGACTCTCTGTTTTAATTACTTTGTAGTCCTGAAAAGGACCTATTTATTGTAGTCCTGAAAAGGACTAATTGTAGCTCTAGAAAAAACTTACTGTAGTACTGAAAAGGATTTCTTGTTTCGCAAAATGCCTTCTAAAAAAATTTTTCGATGTGTCCTGCTCCTTTTTGGATAAAAACCTAATATTGTAGCAAAAACATTACATGCTTAAGAAAACTTATAACTTACGTGGTTTTGTCACTTGGAATACTAAAAAATTTTCTATTATCCCAAGGGTGTTTTTTTTTGCTCCACATGCGATACAGATCCTCATTCTGTAGATGTGCAATATAAAGTCTATTAAACTATTTTATTAAATAAATTGTTGCACTACTACACTATTGTAAATTACAATATCTTTTTTATTTCACGTACCTAAAAATATACTTTAAAACTTTTTTAAACGTCAAAAAAAAACTTTCAAAATAAAAATAATATTTATTAGAAGTTTTATCCAAAAACACCAAAAATCACTTTTTAGTTTTTATTTATTCATAAGAAGTATAATTATAATTTTTTATAAAAATGTTCTGCCGCCGTTTTTAAAATTCGAATTTGAATTTATTAACAATGAAGTTGAATCATTGTATGAATTCAGCAATTTAAAATTAATAATTTAGTGCTACCAAATGAATACATTTGTGGGTAGTACATTAAAAAATTCAAACATTCAAATTTGTAAAATATGTCTTAAATTGTTCTGTAAGTTATACTACTTATATAATGGGAATATTAAAATATAAAATATATAATTATATTTGTAAAAATATATACTATCAAAAAATATGTAATAAAAAAAAAAAAATAAATAAAAAAATATTAAAATATTACATATTTTTTGATACTATATAATTATATAGAGTATGATAATAACAACACCATCTAACGGACAAACATTTCAAAAAATTTCATTTCATAATTCTTGTGTATGGCTACTCTAAAAATAACATATGTTATGAACATATGTTAAATTTGGTTAAATTATATTCAGTGACCTATTGTTTATCAGCAATTTAACATGTACATTTAATTCAGTGACCTGAAAAATAAAACAAAAAATATTGTCGTTTGTGTATGTCAGTCTGTCTCATTTTAACTAATTGAAATTTCCGTTTAGAAAAATGTGAAATATTTACATTTCATTTCCACTAATTGAATTTAAAAAAAATAAAAAAAATTCAGTTTTTTATTTCATGAGTGTATATATACCTCCTGCTTTACTTTAGTTGGATATTCATACTTTGTCTGCTATTATTCTATATGCTATGCAATAGGTCACTGAATATAATTTGACCAAATTTAACATATGTTCATAACATATTGTTACAAAATTGGCCTTTGTGAGCGAAAAGTAAAAAAAATGGATTCAAAAGAAAAAAAAAAAATGTTAAAAGAAAAATAAGGCGTCCGAGAGGGATTTTTTTTTTTAAAAGAGGAGAAAAGGTAGAAAAAAAATAGGGGTCAAGGGCTGAAAAAATGGGAAATAATAAAATAAAAGACAGTTTTATAATTTTACGGAAAAAAAAATTCTAGTATTTATTATAAAAAAACAGAATTTACAAATTTAGGGTCTATTACTAAAAATTTAAAAAAAACAATCTAATTACAATGTAATACAAAAAAAAAAAATAAAAATTTAAATGGCAATAATAAAAAAAATTATCTAAAAAAAAAATTGTCTGAAGGAGAAAAATGGCTATGGCAATAAAGAAAGGTGTTTACTAGTGAAGTAAAGCGAACCCAAATTATCAACTGAGTGAAGTGAGTTAAGCTTACAACTGAATCTGATTTACACGGAAGTGAGGAAAATCAGATCGAAACTGAGTTTGACTCACTGAATCAAACTGAGTTTGAGGTGAGAAAAATTTACTGGTTGGCAGCACCGAAATTTTAATTAAAGTCAATTATTAATTCAGACGCTGTGACAACACTAGCTGTTTTGACCGTAGTCTAATAGTTAGTGGCTATTAAATGTAAACAAACGAAATGGAGATTTCGTTTGTTTCTTTTTTGTTTTTTAAGTTTTTATGAATTTAATCGTCCGCGAAGTAAGTTTTTGTGCAAAATCGCGCCGCGGGTTAATTTTATTGTAGATTAGAATAAATTAAAAAAAATATATGTGTAAAAAAAAATTAGTAATAAAAAAAAAAGAAAGTGGAAAGTGAAAAAGTGAAGTGATGTACTGATATAAAGTTGTTATTGTGGTTGAGAAAAAAAAATGTGAGTGGAAGAAAAAGAGGTTATGTGTAAAAGAAAGAACGTGTTGAAGAAAAAGTATAAAAAAAGGGTGTTTAAAAGTGAAAGTGGGTAAAAGGTAAAGAAAAAAGAAAAGACAGGTAAGTAAAACAAGTGAAAATTAATAATAAAATTTGTGTTAGAAGAAGCAAAAAAAAAAGAAAGAAAAAGAAAAGTGAAGTGGTATAAAAAATGTACGTACCTCGTACCTGTGCTGTACCAAGAAACAACTTACGGTGAAAATTTGTAAAAAAAAGAAAAAGAAAATTGTGCAAAAAACTGTGTAAGAAAAAATTATGTAGAAGAAAATTACAAAATTTAAACTGTGAAAAGAAAAAAAAGAATTGACCTAAAAAAAACACTTGTGAACTCACTGTGGCACCTTTTAAAAAACTAACTAAACTGAACTTTTTTTTTTTTTTTTTTGTGGGTGTCTCTTATATAGGTTTTTGCGAAGTTTCGCGAATCTTCTTTTTGGAAAGTCATTGTTACTTTCCAATATGAGAGAAGTTATTTTCTAACTCATATTGGAGTTTTAAAGAAGATTCGAGATCTTCGAAATTTTGTGTGTTGGTTGTGTGTATTTGTAATGTGTTGTGTTGTTGTTGTGAAAAAGAATTTGGATGTGTTCTTTGTTGTTTTTGTTTTAAGTGCTTGTTTCTTGTGTTGTCCTTTTTCCTTTTTTATTTTATTTATTTTATTCTTTATTTTATTTATTTTTCAGGATTCGGCTGTATTTTAATAGGGGCTTCTGGTTTGGGCACCAATTTATAAAAAAATTTGGTGTTCAATTGGAAGTTTCTTTTATTTACAGCCAACAACAACATTTATTTACATTTTAAGTTTACATTACTAAAGTAAATTAGGTTGATTCTATTTTTTAATCGATTTTCTTATCTTTTCAGGAAACTAGGAGATGATTGGATGGTGTGTTGATTCGGCTTTCTAAGGTAACTTTATTTTAAAAATAATTTTATTTAAATTCATTAATAAAGTTCTTTTTTTTTATTTTCAGATTTGTAACACTGCCCCCCGCGAAGAATGCTCATAGTTCCGACTGAGCAATCATCTCATACTCATCGAACTTATTGTTAACGAACAAAAATGCTTCTAGTCAGTATTTATGTTGTACTCATTCCCAATTTCTCTTCAACTTTACGCCTGGTATTCTTTTGACACGTTGTCATTGGTGCTAAGCTTGTTTGTGAGTATTTGCTTTTGCAAATTCACTCAGTTTCACTTGCGTTCGTTCTCTCAAAAAATATCGAGACATGAACCGCAATGGACTTAAAAAAAAAATAATAACTGTGCACTTAACAGTCGTGTCTTTTTCTTGAATACTGTTTACAACACTACCGACTTTGTTTGGTGATTGCAATGAGAGCAAGGTTACGTTTTTCTTGAGCATTTTCCTGAAAAAAGGATATCGGTTGTTTCAGATTTGGTTGATGTTGTTGTAAGTAAAAGAAACTTTGTTTTGGTTTATTGAGTGTAGACGTTGGGGTGAAATAGAGACAAGAAATGGAGGCGAAAGAAGGAAAGAACAAAGGACAACGGAAACAACATAAAAAAAAATAGCGAACTGAGCAGCTTTTCCACAACAATGTTTGTAAAAACGCATTGGCATCAAACATCCTGTTCTTCTTATCGTTCCCTACGTCCAATGGAACCAGGCTAGTTGGCGTGCTGCACCTAAGAAACTTCTGTAAATAGACTTCAAAATTGTTATTAAGATATCTGATGTTAAAAAGAAGTAGTAGAAGGTTTAGTATCGGGAAATTGTGTTAGTTTCTTACAAGCGCTAATCGGTCACGATGCACAACGGATTTACGACTAGTGACGGTACTTCGGATACGATACACAACGTCTGTTATTCTCTCTAAAATTTCGTATGGACCATCCCAGTTTGTCTGCAGTTTAGGACATCGACCTATCTTTCGCTTTGGATTATACAACCAAACTCGATCTCCAACATTAAACGGTTGAGCTTTGGCAGACAGATCGTACCGATCTTTCATCCTGCGGCTAGCGTTGGTTAACTGGGCCCGATTGAACTCGTGCACCACACGTAAACGTTCCTGAAGTTGAGCGACGTATTCAGGGACCGAATTCGTTACGGGGTTTGGAGGGTCACCAGTTACCAACTGTATCGGCAAACGGAGCTCTCTACCAAAGGTCAACATGGCAGGGGTTTGCTTAGTGCTTTGCTGAACCGCTGAACGGAACGACAAGAGCAGAAACGGTAAATACTCATCCCAGTCCCGCTGATGGTTTTCAACAAACTTGGAAAGGTAGTCTAGTATCGAGCGGTTGAACCTTTCGACTAAACCATCACTTTGTGGATGCAGGGGGGTCGTTCTGGTCTTGTCGACACGAAACCTTTTCAGCACCTCAGCAAAGACTTCCGATTCGAAATTCCTACCTTGATCAGAATGGAGTTGGAGACACAATCCAAAGCGAGAAAAGATGTTGATGATCAGGGCTTCGGCTACCGTTTCAGCAGTCTGATCCTTTATTGGTATAGCTTCAGGCCACTTGGTGAAGTAGTCCATTACGACCAGGATGTATTTAGACTGGTTTTTCGTTACGGGTAAGGGGCCAAGGATGTCGATTGCAATCCTTTCGAAGGGGGCACCTGAGTTTCGAATCTGCAAAGGAGCTTTCGACTTAGGTATTGGACCTTTTCTCTGCTGGCATATCGCGCAGCGTAGACAATAGTTTCGGACGTCAGCAGAATAACCGGGCCAATAATACCGTTGTCGAACCTTTGCCATAGTCTTATCGATCCCCAGGTGTCCTCCACTCGGTGAGTCGTGTACCTGTTTCATCACGTCTGCCTGCAGCTTCCTGGGAACTAAAATTTGAAAGATCTGCTGCCGGTTTATTTTAAGCTGCCGATAAGCCACATCATTCTTCAAAATGAGGGATGAAAACATGGCTCAGTAGCTCTTAACCGTTGGTTCACAGCTGCTGATGGTTTCAGCAGTTGGTCGTGTACCATCTGTCAACTAACGTTTGACTAGTGCCAAGCAAACATCCTCATCTTGCAGTTGTGACATACGCTCGACAACCTGAAGCAACCTGACTGCGGCGTGTTCTTTTTCTTCCAGGCGATGACAATAGCTACATGAGACGGACTCGCACGGACGTCGGGATAGGGCATCGGCATTGCCATGATTCTTACCTGGACGATGTTGGATTTCAAAATCGAACTCCTGCAACCGTTCTATCCAGCGAGCGATCTGTCCTTCGGGTTCCTTAAAGTTCATTAACCAACGAAGTGACGCGTGATCCGTTCGGAGCAGAAAAGCTTTACCGAGCAAGTATGGTCTGAAATGTGCAATAGCTTTGACGACAGCGAGCAGTTCTTTCCGCGTCACGCAGTAATTTCGTTCGGGACGGCTGAACGTTTTACTGTAGTACTCGATGACGCGCTCTTGACCATTTTGGACCTGGGAAAGAACTGCTCCCCACGCAAAGTTACTTGCATCGGTATCCACCACGAACTGATCCGAATCGTTAGGCTGTGATAGAATTGGAGCAGACACCAGTTTGTTCTTTAGGTGGTCGAACGCATTCTGACATTCTTCGGTCCACAAGAATCTTGCACTCTTCTCCGTAAGAGCTGTCAGAGGTTTAGCGGTCGTAGAAAAGTCTTTCACAAACCGTCGGTAATACGCGCACAAACCGAGAAGCTTTTTAGAAGCTGGCATCGGCCAACTTTGTACGGTTCTGATCTTTTCGGGGTCGGTGGCCAATCCTTTCTCGGAGATCGTATGACCAAGGAATTTGACTTCTCTCTGACAGAGATAACACTTCTTAGGAGAGAGCTTAAGACCTGCACGACGAAGACGCCGGAATACTTCGGCCAGATTCTCTATCAGAACAGGGAAAGAGGTAGCGTGTACCAAGAGATCATCCAGGTAACCTAAAGTCACCGTGTATGGGATGTCCCTTAGTACAATCTCCATCAGACGCTGAAAGGTAGCTGGGGCGTTAGTTAAACCAAAAGGCATCACATTAAACTCGTACAAACCGGATCCTATGCTGAAGGCAGTCTTTTCTCGATCTTCGGGGTGCATTTCCATTTGGAAGTATCCAGACACCAGATCTAGGGAGGCGAACCAAGAGGAACTTCCAAGGGCTTCCAACGTAAGATCGATACGGGGCAAGGGGTATGAATCCTTCTTGGTGACGTCGTTAAGTTTTCGGTAGTCCACACAGAACCGAAGCGATCCATCCTTTTTGGCTACTAGCACCACTAGGGAACTCCAGGGGCTATTAGACGGTCGAATTATTCCTTGTGTAAGCATTTCGGCAATTAACCTTTCTGCTTCCATACGGCGAAACAGGGGTATTCTCCTGGGTTGTTGTTTTATGGGCTTTGCAGTTCCGGTGTCGATTCGATGCTGGAGTATCGTAGTACGACCGATGTCGGTGCCGGAAGTGCAGAATATATCAGTAAAGTCTGTCAACAGTTTTAGAAGGGTCTCTTTTTGTTCCTGGTTCAAACCGATACTAGAAGAATTGAACAAAACCTGAAGTTCATCGGGTAGCTCGAGTATATTAGAAATAAATGCCTGGATGGGCTGGTAGTGATGCTTGAAAATGGAGCTACACGGTGGACCGGTTGTCGAAAACGTCTGCGTGAAGCTGAAACTGAATTTCAAACTTCTAGAACCGTTGGAATAACAGTATTCGAACTTCCTACACACGATGGAAGTAGAAGGGGAAGTATGGTCGGACTCTGCCAGTTCGGGAGGGCGACGGAAGGGAGAAACTGGTATAAGTCTTTCTTCAGGCGGGACGGAGAGCTCAAATTCTTCCAGGCCAGAAGGGACAGCGTGGTCTGGAAAGCGTTCCCATTTTCCACAAGAAGGGATAGAGTTGAACTTTTCCAGTTCGGTGGGGAAGAGGTAGGGAT
Organism: Bombylius major; assembly: GCA_932526495.1. Taxonomy (NCBI): domain Eukaryota; kingdom Metazoa; phylum Arthropoda; class Insecta; order Diptera; family Bombyliidae; genus Bombylius; species Bombylius major. Next base: position 27,901,454 of record OW052045.1, on the reverse strand, counting down.
GAGCTGGAGAAAGTTCATGGTGAGTGGAGGAATTGGGCTTTTTCAGATCGGCGGTGGTAGGGTAGGCATGATCTGGGAAGCACTCAATTTCCTCCGTAATGGTGGTGTGGAAAATGTTGGAGTTTAGAGCGTGTGAAGAGTTCGAATGAGGTTCTTCGTAGGCGTGTAGGGACAACGGGTCGTCGTTAGTCTCCAAAGGAATCTTAACCTTTGCTACGTGAAAGATGTTTTTCCTAAAATCGAGGACGCAATCAAATTGTTTCAGAAAATCCATTCCTAATATACACTCGTCGTGTATGTCTGCTACGTAGACGGGGTTTTCAAACGAAGCATGGTTGTACGGGGTGTTTTGGAATGAAATTACGACGACAGCTTTTCCTTTGACTGGTGAGATTTCACCTGTGACACTTTGGATGACAGCGGAAGATGGTATTAGTTCATGATTAGGGTGGAGCAATTTCGGATGGAAGACGGTTTGCGTGGCGCCTGTATCAATTACAATTTTACAATCGGATCCGTTAACGCGACCCGGGATCCGCAGATTGTTCCCGAGCTCAGCGATTGTAAATTTTGATAGCAGGGCCATTTTGCTCCACTGACCAGGGCCCTATTTGGTCAGTGGCGGGCAGTTTAACGACGTGGACGAGTGGGCGAGCGGAAGAGATACGGCGAGGGGTGGAACGGTGGTGACAGCAGACGAGGTAGTTGTTTTGGGTGAGCGTGTTGGTTCGGGTCTAAGCAACGGCGAGACTTTGACGGCTCGAGGTGTTTTCCTCTCTGTTGCCTGCACGCTGAACTTTACCGGATCGCCTACCTTTGGGCACCAGCTAGGTGTTTGGTACCCTGCGATATCGTCCTTGTGAAAGAACACTTCACCCCCCCCATCATCTCGAGTTATAAATCCATATTTCCTGGTCGGGTGATAAAATTTGACGTGGCCGGTGACGGTCGGGTTCGGACGTGTAGGAGCCTTGGTAAGAACGGGGTTGGTGCTCAGCTCCGGCTCCTTCAAGCTGAGCGATCCTCGTTTCCCGACTTTTCTTCTTTTTTGGCCCCGCCTCGCGATACCGCCGCACGAGCAACCCTGACATTCCGTTTCCCCAACCTGGTAGGATCCCGGCTAGCCTCGAGGTGAGCTGCGAGGTCCAGAGCGGCTTGGAGACCCTTTGGGTTGGCCTCTCGCAAATTCACCTGTAACTCTCGGTCGATTAACCCGTTTATGAACTGTCCTAGCGCTATTCGATCTCTAGGGGCCTCTGGGTAGTCCGGGAATGCAAGGGAGGTCAAAGTCTCTATATCAGTAGCGAACTCAACCAGAGACTCTTTATCTCGCTGTACCCTCTGGTTAAGCTGAGCCTGGGCCGTCGATTGTTGGTGGAGGCAATTAAACCGTTTACCTGGCGCCTCATCCAGTAGAGCGAAGTTGCTTCGGATGGCTGGTGACAGTCCCCTGTAGTATTTTAGGGCCGTAGACCTCAAGTAGGGTGGTATATATACCACCAGCTGTTCCTCGTGCCATCTATTTGCCCTGGCCGCAACCTCGATATGCTCCCTATAGTCCTGCCAGGGCTTCTTTCCGTCGTACTCTCTCAAGCTGACTTTTACCCTAGCAGGAGCTTGGTCGTAGTTATTTAGTGACGGCCTGAAGTTATCAAAGTAACCCGTCGATCTTCTCAAGTCCGGCCCATGCTGCAAGGGGTTGAAGGTGGTCGCATAGGGGTCTACTGGTACCTCGTAGCGCTGGGTAGGAGATGCAGGGGGAGTAGTAACCAGATTGGGCCGTGAAGGAGGTTCGAATCTGTTTGTCTGGGCCCACTCAGTCCCCACATTTTGAGAGGGGTCCTGGTTTCCTAAGGCAGGGGACGCAGATATATCGTAAGCAAGATTCAGGGCGTCCGGAGTGGGTTGCGGTTGAGTGTGCATGGTACTAGTTGGGTCGCGGACATGTATAAGATTTAATGGTTGCGCGAAGCTACTAGGAGGTTGTAGGCCACCACTCGTTCTAGAACGAACCATTGGAGGTGGTGTAGGTAAGCTCGCTAATAGGGTAACGTTGTGCGAAATAGGTGCCGCTGGTTCTGCTATATTTTCCGCGGTCTGGTTGCTTCCCTCCAAGGCACAAATTCGGGGCACTAACGTGTTAGTGAACTGTTGGTGTTGCAGAAATTGCTCCGACAGGATCCTAACCTGTTGGTTTAGATTCAATAGTGCAGCGCCAATCATGTCGAGTGAAAAGCTTGCCGCGTTCGAGTCATTGCCAGGATTCGACATTTTTGGTCAAAACGCGATAAATCAATGAAAAGATAAAAATAAACAAGTGAAAAAAAATGGCTGACAAATATGAATATTTGTGGAGAGGTCTTATTTCAAGGACCGATCGGACCTCACACACCTGACACCAATGTTACAAAATTGGCCTTTGTGAGCGAAAAGTAAAAAAAATGGATTCAAAAGAAAAAAAAAAAAATGTTAAAAGAAAAATAAGGCGTCCGAGAGGGATTTTTTTTTTTAAAAGAGGAGAAAAGGTAGAAAAAAAATAGGGGTCAAGGGCTGAAAAAATGGGAAATAATAAAATAAAAGACAGTTTTATAATTTTACGGAAAAAAAAATTCTAGTATTTATTATAAAAAAACAGAATTTACAAATTTAGGGTCTATTACTAAAAATTTAAAAAAAAAAATCTAATTACAATGTAATACAAAAAAAAAAAATAAAAATTTAAATGGCAATAATAAAAAAAAATTATCTAAAAAAAAAATTGTCTGAAGGAGAAAAATGGCTATGGCAATAAAGAAAGGTGTTTACTAGTGAAGTAAAGCGAACCCAAATTATCAACTGAGTGAAGTGAGTTAAGCTTACAACTGAATCTGATTTACACGGAAGTGAGGAAAATCAGATCGAAACTGAGTTTGACTCACTGAATCAAACTGAGTTTGAGGTGAGAAAAATTTACTGGTTGGCAGCACCGAAATTTTAATTAAAGTCAATTATTAATTCAGACGCTGTGACAACACTAGCTGTTTTGACAGTAGTCTAATAGTTAGTGGCTATTAAATGTAAACAAACGAAATGGAGATTTCGTTGTTTCTTTTTTGTTTTTTAAGTTTTTATGAATTTAATCGTCCGCGAAGTAAGTTTTTGTGCAAAATCGCGCCGCGGGTTAATTTTATTGTAGATTAGAATAAATTAAAAAAAATATATGTGTAAAAAAAAATTAGTAATAAAAAAAAAAGAAAGTGGAAAGTGAAAAAGTGAAGTGATGTACTGATATAAAGTTGTTATTGTGGTTGAGAAAAAAAAATGTGAGTGGAAGAAAAAGAGGTTATGTGTAAAAGAAAGAACGTGTTGAAGAAAAAGTATAAAAAAAAGGGTGTTTAAAAGTGAAAGTGGGTAAAAGGTAAAGAAAAAAGAAAAGACAGGTAAGTAAAACAAGTGAAAATTAATAATAAAATTTGTGTTAGAAGAAGCAAAAAAAAAAGAAAGAAAAAGAAAAGTGAAGTGGTATAAAAAATGTACGTACCTCGTACCTGTGCTGTACCAAGAAACAACTTACGGTGAAAATTTGTAAAAAAAAGAAAAAGAAAATTGTGCAAAAAACTCTGTAAGAAAAAATTATGTAGAAGAAAATTACAAAATTTAAACTGTGAAAAGAAAAAAAAGAATTGACCTAAAAAAAACACTTGTGAACTCACTGTGGCACCTTTTAAAAAACTAACTAAACTGAACTTTTTTTTTTTTTTTTGTGGGTGTCTCTTATATAGGTTTTTGCGAAGTTTCGCGAATCTTCTTTTTGGAAAGTCATTGTTACTTTCCAATATGAGAGAAGTTATTTTCTAACTCATATTGGAGTTTTAAAGAAGATTCGAGATCTTCGAAATTTTGTGTGTTGGTTGTGTGTATTTGTAATGTGTTGTGTTGTTGTTGTGAAAAAGAATTTGGATGTGTTCTTTGTTGTTTTTGTTTTAAGTGCTTGTTTCTTGTGTTGTCCTTTTTCCTTTTTTATTTTATTTATTTTATTCTTTATTTTATTTATTTTTCAGGATTCGGCTGTATTTTAATAGGGGCTTCTGGTTTGGGCACCAATTTATAAAAAAATTTGGTGTTCAATTGGAAGTTTCTTTTATTTACAGCCAACAACAACATTTATTTACATTTTAAGTTTACATTACTAAAGTAAATTAGGTTGATTCTATTTTTTAATCGATTTTCTTATCTTTTCAGGAAACTAGGAGATGATTGGATGGTGTGTTGATCCGGCTTTCTAAGGTAACTTTATTTTAAAAATAATTTTATTCAAATTCATTAATAAAGTTCTTTTTTTTTTATTTTCAGATTTGTAACAATATGTTATTTTTAGATTAGCCATACAGAAGAATTATGAAATGATATTTTTTGAAATGTTAGTCCGTTAGATGGTGTTGTTATTATCATACTCTATACATATAATTATATAGTATATATTTCTACAAATATAATTATATATTTTATATTTTAATATTCACATTATATAAGTAGTATAATTTACAGAACAATGTAAAACGTAACTTACAAATTTGAATGTTTGAATTTTTTAATGTACTATCCACAAATGTATTCATTTGGTAGCACTAAATTATTAATTTTAAATTGCTGAATTCATACAGTGACTCTTAACTTCATTGTTAATAAATTCAAATTCGAATTTGAACAACGGCGGCAAAACTTTTTTTATAAAAAATTAAAATTATACTTTTTATTAATAAACAAAAACAGAAAAGTGATTATTGGTGTTTTTGGATAAAACTTCAATAAATATTATTTTTATTTTGAAAGTTTTTTTTTACGTTTAAAAACGTTTTAAAGTATATTTTCAGGTACGTGAAATAAAAAAGATATTGTAATTTGCAATAGTGTAGTAGTGCAACAATTTATTCAATAATATTTAATTTAATAAAATAGTTTAATAGACTTTATATTGCACATCTACAGAATGAGGATCTGTATCGCATGTGGAGCAAAAAAAAAAACCCTGGGGATAATAGAAAATTTTTTAGTATTCCAAGTGACAAAACCACGTAAGTTATAAGTTTTCTTAAGCATGTAATGTTTTTGCTACAGTATTGGATTTTTATCCAAAAAGGAGCAGGACACATCGAAAAAATTTTGTAGAAGGCATTTTGCGAAACAAGAAATCCTTTTCAGTACTACAATAAGTCCTTTTCAGGACTACAAAGTAATTAAAACAGAGAGTCAAATAAAAGTTCCCATTCCCATCAGAAATAATTTTCATTTAGCTCTCTACATTGAGCGAACGCCGATTTTTTTATAACTCACTGAGATCTACCACCCTATTCAGTTTGGGACACGAACTGTGAAACACCCCACATATTTGAATTATGATTTTATTTTCTTATACATTTCTGTGTATTTTAAAAATATTTGTAGGAAAATACTATGGCTCTATAGTTTGAATAAAATGAATATATTGGAAAGCTTAAAGGACACAAGTTGGATTTGTAGTAAACACAGAGAGCGACATAACTGTTTGAACGTCAATCCAAATACTGAAAATATAAATACATTGTTTATATATTTCAAAGAATATGAAGGAGCAAATTTAGTTAGGCCATCATTAGATTTTGTCGACTATTTAGAGAAGTTGAGCAACGAAATAAATAGTAATTTAGATCGCGTAGCTACATCGTAAAATATAGAAAATAAAATGTATGATATCTTACAAACAATAGATTATCCTCCGTCAAAGCGAATCTATTAATAAGTGTCTCAAGTTAATAAAAACACTGATAACGATCTTATGATTTTTTACACTAATACACTGGTAGTTACGCTAAAAATAGTCGGAAATATAAATGACGAAAAATGAAGATGAAGGAAAGAGAAAAAAATTTGCCTAAGTTTATGTTAGTGACAGCTTACATATTTATAATAACTATGTAGGGTGCAGTAACCTATTGCATCTGACAAAAAGACTACCCATAATTTTTCACTTCTTTTTTAACTTTAACACTTATTATTATTTATATTTAAAAAGATCAAAAAATTTAATATTTTATTATTTTTTATACTGAAAAAACCATAAACTTAATACCTTATTATTATTTATATTTTAAAAAATCGAAAAATTCACACATTATTTTTTATATTTAAAAAAATCAAAAAATTCAATATTTTATTCTTTGTTTTAAAAAAAACTAAAAATTTAATATTTTTTTATATTTTAAAAAATCAAAAAAAAAATCAATATTTTATTATGTATTTAAAAAAAACAAAAAATTTAATACTTAATTTCGTTTCTAAATGATAATTTGTTTCACAGAAACTCATTAGTCCTCTTTGTCTTTCAAATTAATAACACAAAAAACGTGTTTTCCATGTGCTCTTCAATTTGAAGGGTAATAATCTTGTGTGTAAGAACAAAAACGAATGAACAATAACGCATGGGTTGAAGTGAGAGGCAATAAAAGAGTAACAAGTAAAATATAAAGACAATACAAATGCATTTCAAAGTCGAAGGGGAATCTTAACCTCATGATAAAAATAACCAATACAATGAAAGCCACGCTAATCGGAATACATAACTGGTTTGTGTTGGAATTTTTTGTCTACATTACTCTTTTGTGAAGTTTCCATAAGAAGTAATTGATTAAAGAATATCTCTCTTCAACATATTAGAATTTTTTTTTATTTTTTTTTTATTATTTTTCATATATATTTGGACTCTTCTTTTTGGTGAGTCCTTTTCCATATACCGTTATGCAAAAGTTGACCCACTGTTTATTATTCTAATAAAGAGTATATCATACGACTTTTTATTAGAGTTAAGGCCTAACCAAATTTGACTTGAAGCCACTCAAGTCAAAAGTGTGATTACGTTATTTTAAATCAAGAAAACCATAATAGGCTGCAGTCAGCTCAAGTCAAATTGAACGAAAATTTTGAATTTTCGTTGACTTTAGTTCATGTTCCTTCATAGCACACGTTATTATTTGTTGACGATTATTATTATGATTAAATAAATATTCCTTAATACTTGTACCACAATCAATTGAATGTCGTTTTTCATTTTTTTCACATTATTATTATTAACAAGATTGAATACCATGATACCATGGTCAGTTTGACGTTCAACATCTGATTCATAGAACGCTGAATGCTGAATTGAAAAAAAAATTTGAAAATTGAAGTGGGAATAATTTTATGTTTTATCTCTTTTCAGCTTTAATAATTTATAGTTCTATTTATTAAAGTGAAAGACAGACTCATCTTATAATTTTTTTTCACTCACACCAATGAGAAAAACAACAATTTTCACAGTATCGGGAACACAATTTGTTCTAGAGTTAGTATTCTCTATTCTATATTCTATGTGCGCAGCCAAGTTCAATATATAGGTCGTATGCACGTCGTACACTATTGACACGAACTGTTTCAAGCCATTTTTGACCTCTCACAGCTCAGTGTCTAATAAAGCTGAACGGACAAAATTTGATACACGTAATAGTGTGCTTCGTCCCGCCTGCTGTATCAAATTTCATGTATATAGGTTCAATGCGTCTTGAGATATTGACCCCAGAAAAAGCAAATTTTGGCACTTACTCACTGACCGGTAATGAAAACCTCTAGGGTACTTCTGATAAGCCTAGAACCTTGAAACTTTAATGTATGAAAATTCACATGATTTGTAAATTTTCTTACTTATTGCAATATTGTATGTGTGCTTTTGCACTTCTTGGTATGTCCTTTTCAATTACCTCATTCTAATTTATGTTAATGAATAGAAAGTGCATATTTTTCGTGAAAGGTACTGTAGTATACAAACACACTTTGAATGTTTATTGATTACATATTTACACATATATATTTAGAGTTGTGGCCATACATTTTTTTTCGAACAGTATATGACAATAAATAAATTTCATACAAAAATTACACCTATATTAAAGGATATCAAAGAACTAAAAATTATCACCAATTATGTTGCCTTATTTAGTAGGTATATGAAAAATAAAAATTAGAAAAAATTATTTAAGGTATATTTTAAAAGGTGTGTAATCTGAAAAAAAAAATTTGTTATTTTTAAAAATTATTGTTTTAGAATAATAAGGTTGATTCCCGTACAACCATCAGTCAAGTGTCTTCATTCATCGTTAAAGTCAAATCTAGGCAAATAACGTTGAATATCGACTTTATTTTTCTAAAACATTTTCAGAAAAAAAGTTTAACGAACAATATAGCCTTTTGAAGAAAAATATAGGTAAAGCTTTTTCACGATTCAATAACGAACATTCGATATCGACGCTTAAAGTAATTCAAAGCTACAGAGAGGCGCTAGATATTAATTATTACACTCAGCAAATCGTCACGATAAATAAAGCGGCTTCACGACACGTTTTGTTTTTAAAAGTTTGACGTTTCTTTTTTACGGCACGTGTTAAATTTAATTTACAATTTTATCAAAACCATGAGGCTTCTGTCTTTTAACTATACGTTTTGGACGATTCAAATCATACTTTTTCAGTTTTTTTTCACGATACATTTTGCATCACCATTTAATTAAAATACATATATGTCGTTCCATGTACGTACTTAGAAAGACTGCTAAGTGTCTTTTTGACAGATTAAGTAATGCTGTAATAATATATATATATAACGACTGTTATAGCAGAAAAAGTAACTTCAACGGACTTCAACGTTCGGCAAAGCTACGCAACGATGTATAAAGTCAAAAATTTTCACGATAAATTCCTATATCGATGGTTCTAGGTACATAACGACGGTATTGACGTAAGTGTTTGTATATTTATATACCGCAACTAACTAACAAAAGTAAGACAGTGGAATAGCGTAAGGAGAAAGCTGTGGCTTAGTACCCGAGCACTGCGGGATCGAACCTCGATACGGATAAAAATACACAATAGGTAAAAATAACTAATTGAAATTTTCTAATGCAAAAAAAAAAAATATTTATACAAAAAAAAGTCACAATAATAAAAAAACGCTACAAAATATGAGAAAATAAAAATAAAATTTTTAAAATATTTTTTTTATCATCTAGGAAGTCCGTGAAGCGTCGATGAATATTCCTTTATAGTTTTTTACATGAATAATTTAGCGTTAGCGTTGTAGATCGTTAAAGTTTCCTGAATGTATTACTAGAACTGGCTTTAGAAAACGATGTCGATCTTCAACACCAACTTGATTTTTTCTATAACGAACTTCACGCAAATCTTTATATAACTTTATCGCTATCTGTATAGCTTGGTTATACGGGTTAGTTATTATCAAATATCAATCGGACGTTTTAACTATTCAATGTTGTGGGGATACAATTGTAACAAATCCCATAACTGAAACAAATTATCATATGTATATGTAACGTTTGAGATAACAGGTGTAGTAAATTATACTTGTTATTATGAATAAATAATGTAATTAATACCTTTAATTCAACAAAAAAAGTTAAAATCCAACGAAAAACATAAATGGGGCCAAGTTCTTTTTCGTTAACTGTTGGGCCAGAAAAACTAATAAAATCTGCATTAATGCCAAGTTCTAAAAACTTTTTCACATACATAATTTCAATACAGAACGTTTAATAATTATGAACTTGAATCAATCAGCCTTTTCCACAGCTAAAACAAAATTGAAAAAAGAAACCAATCAGCTGTTTTCACAGCAAAAACTAAAAGACGTTACGAAATGAAATGGAGAAAACTATAGACCCAAACATGACATACCAGTTGAATCCTCCTTCAGAATTTTTAAAAGAAAAAAACGCGAGACGTTATTTTGTTGGATATGTTATTCCAAACATGATATTACTTTAAAAAAATCAATTGTACTGGATGCAAAAATGTTATGATAAAAGAAGCAGAAAAAGTGTCCTTACAGAGTGAATGTCTTATACTGGAAAAGGACTATTCAAAGTATAACTAGAGCGAGGACATGTTTTTACAATCTCCGTCAAACGATTTTTTTATGATTTGTGAATTACATATTCGAATATGTATGTATATATAAAAAAAAAAAAAGGATTGTTTGGCTATAAGAAAAACTATTTCCGATATTTGTATATTATCTAAAACAAAAGAAGTGTTTCCTGATTGGTTCAATGAAAATAGACCTTGCTATGAACATTGCAAGCAAATTCTAACATAAATGTTATTAGTATTTTTAAGGAAAAATTGCTTGTGGAAAACAATAAAAATTCAATCACAAGCTATACAAAGTACAAAAAGTGCAAAGTTAAAAATTTTAATACAATAAGTTTAAAAAAAAACATCAAGGGTAAAACATACAATGGTTGACACCTTAAAATCTTGTTATAATGGTTGACACCCTCAGTTTTATTAAGCTTTCTGTATTTTTAAAATAATTTTCTTTTTTTTAAGTCGTTTGTTTACAAATAATGATTTAATTTCGTGGCAGCAAACATCGTTGTTCATGCTATTTCTTTTCAGTCGTACAAGAAAATTAGAAGTGAAAACATCTCTATCCCGGTTAGTAAGTATTTTGGTGATTTTTTAGTGAATTGTTAAGAGAGTGCAATTTTGTTCAAAATATTTTTCATGTTTCGGAGTTCATATTATGTATATTTATATTTATGCTATTGAATATCTAACGTATGTACTTTAGTGTTATTTATAATATTGTTACAAAATTGGCCTTGATGAGCGAAGAATAGAGAAAAAATGGATTCAAAAAAAAATGTAAAAGAAGAGAAATAAGGCGTCCAAGAAGGATTTTTTAGAAGAGAAGAAAAAGTAGAAAAAATATGGGCCAAAGACTGAAAAAATGGGAAATGATGAAATAAAAGGCAGTTTTACAATTTTATAAAAAGTTCTGATATTTATTATACAAAAAAAAGAATTTACAAATTTAGGGTTTATTACTAAAAAAAAATAATCTAATTCAAAATGATAAAAACAACCGAAATTTAAATAGTAAAGTAAAAATAAAGAAAAATCTAGTACAAATATTTTATTTTTAGCCTATTAAACGAATAGAGAATTGAACGAGGGGAGCGATCTAACTACAAATAGGTCTATGGTCGATGTAAACTGGGAAAAAAAACAAATTTCAACAGATGAAAAAAAAAAATTATTTTAAATCGAACGGAGTACCAAAAGAAAGAGAAAAATAAACTAATTCGCAATTTTGGGGTAAAACTGGTAAATTAACGGTCCAAAAAAGGAAAAGTCGAATGATAAAAAAAAATAATAATGAAGTTTAATAGCTGTTCACTGCTATCTGTTTACACGAAGCTATTTTGGCTGCTCTTGACCAGCTGGCAACACCGCTAAATTTTAATTAAGGTGAATTATTAATTCAGACACTGTGGCAACACTTGTTGTTTTGACAGATGTTTAACTACTTTAAAATTGTAATTGATTGTAATTAGGTTAGTTAGCACGTTTGTTTACTTTTTAATTTTAAATTTTCTTTCGAGTTTTTTGATTTAATGATTCGGTCGTGAAGTTATGTGAAAGAAAAGTGTACAAAAGATTAAAAATGTAAAAAAAAGTAAAAGAAAATCGCGAGTGAAAAAAAAAAGGTGTATTTAAAAAACAAAAAATGAGAAATTTATAGAATTGAAGATAGGTGAGGTTAGTGGAAAAGATAAAGTGAAAAGAAAATAAAATAAGGTTAAAGTGTGTAAAGAGAAAGGAAAAAGTAATATGTAATAATAATTAGAAAGTGCAAATTAAGTAAAAAAATGTGTGCGATAAAAGGATAAAGTAAAAGTGAAAGTGAATTTAGGCAAGAAAGAAAAATTTTGACAAAAAGAGAAGAAAAGAAAAATTACGTACCTGTGCTGTGGTAGTAAAAAAAAAAAAATGCTGTAACAGAAAATGTTGTGAAAATAAAGAGAAAAGTGATTGTGTAAAGCAAAGAATTGAGAAACTTTATCAAAAAGAAATTTGAACTGTGTAAAAAAACTTGGAAAAAAAACTTGCTGAAAACACCAACTGAAACTGAAAACTAGACTGAACTGAACTAAAACTTTTTTTTCGGGTGTTTCTTTATATAGGTTTTTGCAGAGATTCGCGAACTTTCGTTGGAAAGTTATTGTTACTTTCCAATATGAGAAAGTTATTTTCTTTCTCATATAAAGTTCAACTTCTCTTGGAGAAAGTTCGCGATTTTCGAAATTTTTTTGTGTGAATTGTGTGTATTTGTGGTGTGTTGTGTTGTTGTTGTGAAAAGACATTTGGATGTGTTCTTTGTTGTTTCTGTTTTAAGTGTTTGTTCCTTGTGTTGTCCTTTTTCCCTTTTTATTTTATTTATTTTTTAATTTTATTTGTTTTCTAGGATTTATGGCTGGATTTAATAGGGACTTCTGGTTTGGGCACTATTTCATTGAAATGTAGTGTTCAATTGGAAGTTTCTTTTATTTACAGCCAACAGCAACAAGTTTTTTTGCATTTAAAGTAAACTTTGTTTATTCAATTCTTTAATCAATTTTCTTATCTTTTCAGGAAAATAGGACGGCAGGATGGGTTCTTGATCCTGATGTAACTTCATTTTAAAGTAATTTTATTAAAATTTTATTAATGAAGTTCTTTCTTTTTTTTTAGGTTTGTAACAATATCTTATTTAATAATTTTATATTTTTCGAGTTAAAAACGTGGCAACTATTGTAGTCGAATAAATAATGAATTCAATAGTTCACACAATGGTGTCAATAATTACCTCTATCGATATACAATTGTTGACAGTGTGTCACAAATTGTGTATAACTGTATGTCAATAACTGTGTTTCAACTGTTTAACCGTCTTTATTTTAAAATTTGTTTAGGTGTCGACGTAATTTACCTAATTTTTATATTAAAGACATGCCTAATAAAACATATTCAGAAACCGATGTTCAAAAGGCATTAAAAGCCATTCGAAAGCAAAAACTGTCCAAAAAAGCTGCTTCAAAACTGTTTAATGTCCCACGAAGCACATTAATATTTAGACTAGGATCTATATTTACAAAAATACGTCCTGGCCCTAAGACTATATTATTATCAGTTAAAGAAGACCTGATTGTTTCATGGATAAATGAATCCTGTAAAAAAGGTTTTCCAAAGAGAAGGGAAGATATTCAAGAAGCGGTAAAAGAATTTCTAGAATCATCGCCTGGAGAGAACCCTTTTACTAACAATACTCCTGGCAAAGGCTGGTACAATGCCTTCCTGAAACGTCATCCGGAGTTATCTATACGAACACCTGAACCGATAACAAAAGCTAGTTCTGTTGTTTCTGAAAGAGACATAAAAGGTTGGTTCAATGAAATAGAAACTTATTTAAACAGGAAAGGATATTTCGATATTCTAAATGACCCATTAAAGGTGTACAACGGTGACGAAACAAATTTTTTGTTTTGTCCTAAAAACAAAACTGTTTTGGCTCCAAGAGGTAGTAGAAATGTTTACGAAATAGATAAAGGCGCAGCTAAAGCTTCACTTACTGTAATGTTTACGTTTTCTGCAGATGGTAAAAAAACACCTCCCATGATAATTTATCCCAACATAAGACTGTCTTCGAAAGTAAGAAATTATGTTCCAGACGAATGGGGAATAGGATTAAATGAATCAGGTTGGATGACCAAAGAAATTTTTCGTGATTATATTGAACACGTCCTCTATCTATTTTTGAAAAAGAATGGCATTCAATTTCCAATAATACTGTTTGTTGACGGCCATAGTACACACACAACATTAGAGATTAGTCGTTTGTGCTCTAAGCTTGAAATAATATTAATAGCCTTGTATGCAAATGCAACTCGTGTATAACAACCTTTAGATGTTGCAGCATTCAAGCCAATTAAAAATGGGTGGAAGAGAGGAGTTTTAGATTGGCAATGGTCTAATCCAGGACAAAGTTTAACTACGGAAAATTCTGCTCCTCTTTTAAAAATCGTAATAGATAATTCCGCAACAGAAGATATAATTAAACAAGGATTTCGAACGTGTGGATTATATCCATGGAACAAGGAAGCGATTGATTACAGTAAATGTCTCGGCAGATGTGAAAATATCCAGTCATGTACAAATTCAAATGAAAACTTCCCTAGAACATCAATTAGTTATGAAAAATTTGTAGAAATTGTGGGTCAACAACAAATAGAAATTTTTCAGAATGCAACAGATGGTATTAACTTTGACAACAGCACAAGAAAACTTTTTAGAATTTTTAAAGAATTTAAAAATATCGGAAATTCAACAATCTGCGATAAAAATAATGAATCAGATTAAAATGGAATTTTTGATCAAGGTAATTTAAAATAACTGGTGCATGTGTTTTCTTAACATTGAAAAAAATGTTTGTTTTGCTTTATCTACTTCCAGATGACATTAACAAAGAAATAATAGCGCTGCATGAAATAAACGTGACGGATACCTTTATTACAAATAGTGGTAATAAACTTTGGAGAAAGTATTATTAAATTTATTCAATTGTTTTTTTTATTATAGAACAAATCAATGATAGCATATTCGACATACAAAATATGGACATAATATACGGAGCAATCGAGGAACTAAATGATTGTATAGAACTGTCTACAGAAATACCTGAAACTTCATCAAATAATGTGAATTTGAACAAATCTCTAGAAGAATTTTTAACGTATCCTGTTACACCGAAGCGTAAAGGCACACGAAACTATAAACAAAAACCATCATTTGCTATAACTTCTTCTGTTTATAAAGAAATGAAAATACAAAAGGAAATGGAAAAGCAAGAAAAAGAAAAAGCTAAAGAAGAACGAAAAATAAAAAGACTACTAAATAAGAATAAAAAACTCACAGAAAAAAGAGCTTCTCGGCGAAAAAAAAGACTCCTATAATAGGTAATCCAAGGCTTGATCTTGCAAATAAAGAAAATAAACGCCTTAGACATGCAGATAATATACAATTAAATTCCCGACTAAATGCAAAACTCAATAAAACTGAAAAAATTAACAAAGAAATCCTGATTGATGAAACTAGAGAAAAATCGATCAATGAAGAAATTCATGTTAGACAATTGTTTGGAACGATTTCGAACCAGAACTTAGTTGGAACGATGTGCTATAATTGCACATTAAATATTACAAATTATAATCAAGGATTAAAATGCAACTTGTGCATAAGAGTATACCACAAAAAATGCCTATTAGCAATGGGAGAGAAATTTGAAGAACTAGATAGCTATTTATGTAAAACTTGTACCAAAAGATCTAATTAATCGAATCAGAAGCTGTATCAGACATGCTGAAATATTTTTTCTTAATTTTTTAATTTGTTCCTTATATTTTACTGTGTAAAGCTGGAAGAAGCTTCATTTTGTTTTTTTTTTGTTATTTACTGTTTATTTTTGAAAAAAAAAAGTTTATGTTTTTTGCATTAATATGAAAATAAATGATGAAAATATTTAAATGTTTTTGTAACTATTTTGAACACAAAAACACATCTAGTTAACAACTAAAATTATATCATAAGAAGTGTGTCAACTGTTATATACTTTGACCATGTCAAGGATTATGCCAAGTATGTCAACCATTACATCTCGATTCTCGAAATAAAAAAATGTGGACAAAAATAAACAAACTTTGAACTGAATTATATTGTCCTATAGTTTCATTTTACCCAATAAATTTTATTATATTATTTTAACACCAATTAAATAGAAAATATAGAAGTATAAAGTCACAAGAACCTTATAGGTGTCAACCATTGTATGTTTTATCCAATATAGAAAGAAATTCTTATTTTGAAAATTTTAATTTTCGGCATTTGTTTTCGAAATTGATTCAGAGCCGTATAATGAAAAAATGAAATATATCAAAGAAAACTTTTCTGAAAGAGATCTCATTATGATTTGTACACAATTGAGAATAGATCCTTTAGGTATACGAGATGATCTAATAAACTCAATTAGCAATTTTAGTGTTCTGCAACGTAGTCGACACTAAGTCAGGTCACTCTGAAGTGGCAGTTACTAGAAATAGGAATATGTATGGTCCATGTCAAAAATAATCCTACCACTAAAATTAGAATGAATTGCTACGTGTTTTCCAAGTAATTGATACGATATCTGCCACATAACAAAAACGTTTCAAAGTGTTGGAAATAACCACGTAACTTAGCAATTGATACTTTGACGCGACTTCCTTACTCATACAGTAAACAAATGTAAAATACAGTAGAAATATAATACATATTATATTTAAAAATATTTAACCCTCTAGTGCGTGATTTTTTTTTGCTTCGAAAAAATTTTAAAACGTTGGGAAATCAATATTAAATAACCTTTTGTTTTAGCATTTTTCATAATAAAAAATACATATGTATATTGATAGATATTATTAAAAATTTCTAAGTTCAAAATAACTCTTGAATTTCTTTTATTATTGGATTTTAATATATTCGTATCATTGTTTTTATGAACAAAAACCTGTTGCGAATAAAATTTTTGGTAAATGTAAACATTTTATTTGAAAAAATTTATCCCCTTTCGAAAATAATGTATTTGGATTTTTTCTGAATAAATAAATATGAACATTCTTATTCCCATTTAATTTTCAATTTCCATTTCTCAAACATTTTATCACTAAATGCATACTTTTTGGGTTTTTATTCATTATCTTATGAAAATGTTTGATTATCTTACAATTCAAAAAATATAATTTGTATAAAAATTATATAACTATATCTAATATATTCTTTTCACAATGACTGGTTTTTGCATTGCCACTATGAAGTTGTCGATACTTCGAAATATTACTTCATAGTTTCAATTATTTGGAACCAAGGTACCGTCACGTGCCAACTGCCACTATATAGAGTGTTTATCACCACGCCACGTAATAAAAATCCTACCTCATAGTTTCAATATTCACTATAAATAATACTTGATTGGTGCCAAAGTTATGCACAAAAATTATCGTAATATGAGTTTTAAAATATAATAGTAACCCGCGAAAGAGGTTGAATTTTATTCATCGCGATCCCAAGTAATTGGGAAAGTGAGGGTGTACTAAAGTGGGCTCAACATATTCGGTACTCGGAAAAGGAACTTTTAAGATCAAACTCTACAAGCCTTTCTGAAAATTATTGGGCCACTTACGATTGTGTCGTAAAATTATCTAATGTACAAACTTTTGAAGAGGCTTCAAGACTAAAAAAAATGTTTACGAAATGCACAGACAGCGACGTAGAAGAGAATTATTCAAACATTCAAAATCATTTTTCAAACACGAACAAACGTGTAACAAAATTTACAATTGCATTAGAAAATTTTCTAAGCTACAAACTTGTACTACATACTATCTAAAATAAGTGGACTATAAAGCAAGCTAATTATTCAGAAAAAACCTATACGTTCATAGAAAAAAATTACTGATTCTTCAAGTAAAAAATTTAGATAGTTTTTTGACAGTGTATTTTCAACTTACTTAAAATAAAAGGCAGTGGTAAAAAATGTAGTAGTGCCAGATAGGAACATTATTTTAGACAAAAAAGTAATTATACAGCAACATAATGCTACAAATCAAGATCAAGACGTTCAGCTTAATCCAGTTTCCTCTCATCACTTAATAGACGGTTCTTCAGTTGACATTACTGATAAATTTGACGAAACAGAAAATATTATTAATGATAGCAGAGAAATTTTGAATGCGGTATCTAATTAACCACTTTTAATTGTACGCAAAAATTCTGACACAAACCAAGATATTGCAGCCATAAAGGAAGATATCAATACATTAAAGCAAGACATTCAAGTAATGAAACAAAATATTGAGCTTATAAAACAAAATACTAAAACGGAACTGACTAAAATAAACATATACTTACTTGGATAAAATCTATAATATCTTCAAAAAATACAACCATCAGTCACAAAATGAAGAAAAAGAGAAAAAAAAAGATGTAAAATTATTTGACAAAATGTTTCCTCTCAGTTCATATGACGAAATTGATAAATTAACGAAAAGACTACACATGACAATGATTTTAAGACAAAGCTCGTAAGTAGCAAAGTATAAACTTCAACAATAAGCAACAAATTTTAATATTTTTGTAATTAATTAACAGTGTAGTGTGTACTGAATTATCTGAAATTTGTGGAACGTCAGGAGAGAAAATTGGTAATCAAATTTTATATAAAATAGTCGACACTATTTTTACAAAAGAAGTTCTTACACATTACTCCTGGACGGGAATTTCGAAAGACAAAATTTCTAATAAAAGGCCATTTAATTCATTTCATGGGGTTATAGATATTCTCTTCAAATTTGTAATGATTGCAGACAATCATTGGACACTTAATAAACCAAAGAAAATTTTGAAAGATCATAATGTTTGTCGTGAAATTTAGCATAAGGAGATGTTTAAAAGGAAATTAATTCAATTATCAACACATTATGATAAATTATTGGAAGAAAAACGCCTATGTATTTCTTATATATATTTACGTATATATTATGTACATAATTCAATAACTTGCAACAATAACAAAGTTTTATAAAGCGTAATAAACTTGTTCAAATCTAACACAAAGAATTTGATTAAATTTACTAAAAATAGTACAATGGATTTGATTGCAAAGAAAACTCATTAAATTTGTAAAAAAAGTAGTGATTGAAAACGTTAGTTTCAACATAAATTTCATGCTGATGAATATAAACAGAAATAGCTATCTTATAACATGATACCCAGATACAGTAAATAAGAAAAAAAAAACCAACTAAAAACAAGGAAGAAATATTCAGGAACATAATTGAAAAATTTATTGCCATGATAAGAAAATCAATTTATTTTTTCTTTCTTTATTTTAATTTATTTTTTTTTTTCACGTTTGTATAGTAAAATAATATTGAAAAGAGAATGATGTACATAAATGCGTTAATTTTGAAGTCTTAACAAAAAAACTTATATTTTCTTATTTATTCATTAAATTTATTGTCTACAGAAAATGTACACTTTTGTGTATTTTCACAATCAGTTGTGCTTTGAATTTACATTATATGAATAATACATACATACATATTGAAGATTTTAATCACAATTGATATCATTCTTTATTCATGTATATCTTGTATCAAAATTGATATTCAAATTCAAATACAATGCGTTCGATCTGAATTTCAATTTAAAATAACACAAAATCATTTTATTCCATAGGAAAATATAATATGTACATACTCGTACATTAAATCTACAAGCATCATGTGATGCATTTAAAATGTTAAATTAGCCTATCTACTTATGTACATATCGTCACCTTGGTTCTTTTTTGTGGTATACGAAATGTTTTACTTGTTGAAAAAAAAAACAAAAGACAAACTGAGTAATTCTTCACAAGAACAATTTTAACCGATTTTGAAAAAAATGCCCTTGAATTATGCTGAATAACTTTAGAACGGATGAAGATAATGCAATAAAATAAAAACAATATTAGAGTAGATAAAATAGGTTTTTGTTTAAGTTAAAAAACTAAAAAAAATAATAAGGGAAATTTTCGAGATATTTGACCTTGAACATAAAAATGACGATTTTTTTTCAAAATTTTTTGACTTTGAGCTACAATAACTTCTCAAATATTAAACATAAAACTTTATAAAATACATTTTCTGAAAGGTCTGAAGGTTCCCTATGGAAATAATTTTCATTTAGCTCCCTATATTGCACGAGCGCTGAAATATGTTGCAAAAAGTGGAACTGGTTACTCGTCGAAAAAAATTTTGTTGACCTTGAATATCTCGGTAACCATTGAGAATAGACCACCTCCTCCAATACGATTTTTGTCATTTCTCACCGAGATCTACCACCCATTTCAGTTTGGCACACGAACTGTGAAACACCCTGTATACAATATAATCTACATACATACATACATACCTAATACGATAGTGAGTCTTGTTTATGGGCACTTCTGTGATATAATATGAAAATTGATTCGTAAAAGAAAGTTTCAATTATTTTTGTTTTACTCATGGAGAAATTAAGACAAAGAATAATATTTATATGTTATTCAACAAGATTCATCTCTTACACTGAAATTTATTTCAGTATTAAAAAAAACATTAACATCACAATAAAGAACATTTCACACATAAAACCGAAATATCGCGAAACATTAAAAAACTACTGAAGAAAGAAGTTTCTAAATTGATTTTCCAACTTTATTTATAATAATTATTTAATTGTTTCGTTGGCTTTTTTTACCTTTTTTTATTCCCTGGTATATGATATAGCTGAAATTATTTCAGTTGAAGGTTCATTGCGCATGTTTTACATGTCGTAGTGATCTTCTTGTGTATACATATACGAAAGAAGAAACCTGTTTATTAGAATTTACAACAACAAAAACGCATGTGCGTAAGTATCTTTTCTTCTGCGCATGCCAACGTAGTACAATACGAAACTTCAACTCTTTTGGGACAAGCTATATACCGATTTACACCATGAGTTTTTGACATCTAACAAAAAGACGAAAAAATGTCTCTTGATTTCCACAAGAGCAAGCAATAAAAAGACATCTCTAAAGTTGTCTCAAATGTCCTTATTTTTCTTTTGCTTCAAATAAGAAAGAAAATGCCGTGCATAAAACAGCGAAAGAAAATGTTTCATTTTAAATTTCGCAAGCCATTGTACATTGGACAAAAAAAAATTAAAATGAGTACTTATAGTACATTATGAGGTACTTATGTAGTATATATACTATATTTTGAATAATAGATATATTGAAAAATTATTTCAAACATTATTCACGGCCAAATAACATAATTTTCAATAGGAAAATATGCTTTACGCCGGATAAATTCACGGCTTTTTGTAATGTCGAAATCATTGAACATATCAAGGTATTATAATTAATACTCGTAGTATTAATTTTAGTTTGAAAGTCAACGAATGCAAATATGTTCAATGTACATGCGTACATGCAAACATATGACGTATGTATGTACATCTAACTCAACCATCTTCGTTTTTATTCCACTATTATTATATATAACTTTTTTTTCTGATTTTAAGCTTCTATTAACGAAAAATGTTTAAAAAATATTTTTTTTTTGTAATTAAACAGAAATTGCGAATCTTTATTTCCAACCTAAAAAAATTTAATCTTGAAGTAAATATTAAAAATTATAAAGATAATGGATGTTTTTTTGTCAAAAATTAAGAAGAAAAACAAAATTGAGGAAGTTTATGTAGAAATTTTACATATTAAACATTTTTAGTACTACGCAAATTGAATATAAGTGGGAAATTGCAAATTTATTCTTATTTTTCGATTTTATTTTGAAAGTTTCGTTGTTATTTATTTAAAATGTTTTCAAACTTTGAATAGTTCGAAAAGAAATGGATGTTACCAAATGTAACCCATTCAATGAATAATTTTCAATTTTATTTATTTAGTTTTTTCTTGCTTTTAACAGAATTTAGTTATTCATAAAATACATACATAAGCTTTTTCCACGAAGAATCTTATATTGAGAGAATTATCAGATCTTATATTAAGTTTAACGTCAAACAAATTACCTTAAATTTTTTGCGCACTCGTAATAAAATATCATAACTTTTTATTTTATTATAATGTTATAAATGAACCAGATTTATATTATTATAATAATATATATCATTTTTTTATATATTTTGTTTTTAAAAAAATAATGCGGCGTGAAAAAGAGATGAAAAACTCGAACTCCTATAAACTCAAAGTAGGGTTTTTAAGTTGAAAAGTGGAGCATAATCAATTGCATTGCAATGCTAAATAAAAAGAAACTACTCTGGAGCCCTACACAATGAAAATTAATTAGACTAGTTAATTATTTATCTTTTTATATATAATCGTTGTGTGAATTTGTCAAGACGATGGTTCACAGCTATGCTAGGATTCGATAGGTGGCGCTATAGTCAAGTTAATTGATATTTACATAATGACATTTACATAACATTAAATGAAAATATATAATATAATTCTAATAGTAAAGATAGTTAAATTTGTGAAATAAGAAAATTTTTTAAAATTTGTGAAGTATAAAACCATTTTTCGAATATTAAAAAAGAGTAAGTTTTTTCAACATATTTATTAAAGCAATAAAAATGAAATAATTCTTTCTTATATTAATTGTGTTATTTATCGAAAGATGCCAAAAGAAAGAAAAAATCAAATATTGGCGTATTTATATTATTTATATCGTTATCAAACGAACAAAAGGCCGTTTATGATAGAATTATGTTTGCGATTGCAGCAAAAGAAGGTGATTTTTCTTTTTGGACGAGCCAGGTGGAACTAGCAATTGCCTCTTTTGGCATCGCTGCAACGTTGTTGGATGGTGGAAGAACAGCACATTCGGTTCGGCTCTAAAACTACCATTAAACATACAGACAAATGAAAACACAGTATGTAACATCAAGAAACACTCAGGGATGGCTAAAGTATGTACTTCAAAAATGAAAAGTTATTATTTGGGATGAATGTACAATGGCCCATAAACATTCACTGGAAGCATTAAACCGAACCTTAAAAGATTTAAATGGTAACGAAAGATTTTTTGGTGGCGCTCTAATCAATTTGGTACTTCCAACACATATAAACAATAAAATAAAATTGAGCATTAAGTCTTGGTACTATAGGAGTCGTTGGTTTCAACAATACTGAAAATTTGTTAATTTTAAATAAGTGTTCAATGACCTATACCAAACGTGTATATATAAAATATATTTATTACAAGAAAAAGAAAAAGAAAAAGAATATTCGGCAAAAATATACCAAGAAAGTATATAATTATTTAAATAGGTAAAAAAATTTTACAATTTTAATATATACAGACGTTAAATTTATTCAGTTGCAAATGTTTTGAGAGCGACTGTATTTTACATATATGTATATACAAATATATATTTGTTTTTTAAAATTAAAAAAACTTTTTTAGTTTCACTTATATTGTTTTTTAATGTAAAATAATATCAATAAAATCGATTGACAAATTTCACATAAGACTAAAAAGCAAAAAATAATTAAAATAAAAAAATGTTTTTAATATAAAACGTTTTTAAAACGGACTCAAAAGTATAAAATAATTTTTCCCAGCCACATACACATTCTCAACCCCATACAGATAATCCTGAAAATTTGTGATTGCGAATTTTTAATAGCTATAAAAATACTTGTAAGATTAAAAACGAAAAACATGGGGCGCAAGATAAAATAGTAAGAAGTGTAAAGAGTAGTGCAAGTTAATAGTAAGAAGTGTAAAGAATAACGCTTCACGTTTTTCATTAAAGCGCTTCACGTTTTTCATTGAAGCGCTATTCTTTACACTTCTTACTATTAACTTGCACTACTCTTTACACTTCTTACTATTTTATCTTGCGCCCCATGTTTTTCGTTTTTAATCTTACAAGTATTTTTATAGCTATTAAAAATTCGCAATCACAAATTTTCAGGATTATCTGTATGGGGTTGAGAATGTGTATGTGGCTGGGAAAAATTATTTTATACATGAAAATTATGTTCTAATGAAATGTAGAGAAGATCCTTAGCTTTATTTTCACCGAATATATTAAATATCTATGAGCAACGTAAATCAAAGAAAAAACGTGATAAGTATTAAGTAACATAAAACTGAGAATCAATTTTTCCTTAAATCTCCCAAATTACTAAAAATATTAAATTATAATGTTGTATAAATTTGTAGATTTTTATTAAATAAACATTTTTCCTAAACATTGTTATATTATAAAATTAATAGAAATTGAGTTATTAAAGAAAAATGATAATTTTTTATTAAAATCACAATTATCTCTCTCATTTCTCATTTTTAACAGTCACCTCTGAAAATGTAGTACCACTTGAAGAATTTTTTTATTCATTTGTTTTTTTTTTCTTTCAAAAATATTATTCATAAACAAAAAAAAAATTTTTCAAGTGGTACCTACTACATTTTCAGAGGTGGCTGTTAAAAATGAGAAATGAAGCATACTAAAATATTTTTGACTTGAAAATCAGAGTTTGCTTAGATTAAATTTTAGTGAAGAAAAATTAATATTTTATTTGTTTTAGACCAAATTTGAGAATCGAATATCATAAAAAGTAAAATCTTAAAACTTTCATTAGCGATGTAATATTGCATTGTCATGCAGTTCTGAACTATGTTGAAAGTTTCAAGTCTCTATCTCATCAAAAAGTTGGTTAAAAATTAAAAATCAATTTCCAAATTTGTACCGAACAGACAGACAAGAAACCAAGCTAATAAAAACATTTTAATAAAATACAAGAAACATTTCCTGGCGAATTAATTTTATTTATATCAATTGACACAGTGCTAGATGAAAATAAAAGCGTAAATTATCCCACTGAATTCTTGAATTCACTCGATTTACCAAGGCTTCCACCACATAATTTACGTTTGAAAATTGGTTCACCTATAAAAAGTTAGTACCCTACCTATATATGTATGTATTAACTCAATTTCTTTTTGATTTCTTCAGCTTTTACAAAAATCATTTGAAGGTACGCCGACTTTAATGGCCATAGCCACAGTCAGGCAGTATCCAATATAGACTTAAGGCCTATATATATGACCTTATTATGGGTCTAGGAAAATTCATCACCAGCAATTCTTCGCCAGCAATTCATCGCCTCAACAATTATTGATCGCCACAAAAATTAACCGCCAGCAATTCTTCGCCAGTGTATTTTATCGTCATATTACGAAACATTTTTAGGAAAAATTAATTTTGTTGATTATGTGTATAATTATAACATATTGTATTAAAACATAAAATCTTTGTTTATATGTATATTTTGTATTCAAAAAATCATTTTTTTGTTTTTTTAACGAAATGCGCATAGAGCAATATTTGAGTGGAAGTGATACGGGGTAAAAAAAAAGGAAGTATCGCGATTGTGAAGAAATTTAAATATAAAAATTTCTGATAGCCGAATATTTAAAGCTTTATTTATCATTATAAAATTTTCAGTATCCATTATGAACATTGAAGAATTTTACACATATTTAGTAAACAATGAAATCGAGGAGGATGTAGCAAAAATTTTAAAAAGTTGAATTTAAATTTATTCAATTAAATTGATTTATTTATAAGATTAAATTGCTGTAAAATTGTGAAATTTTTTTACATTTTTTGTTCAGCTGTAACATTTTTTTAATTTGAAAAATTTTGAGCAATTAATTTTAAGATTTTAGTTTTCAATTTAATATGAAGTGTTTTATATGTTTGAAATTTATATCAGGGTTTATAAAAGAGCTGAGAAGACATTTTATTTATGAACATGATATGCAGTTTTCGAAATCGAATGCAAAAGGTCTCTTCATATGTCCGGAAGATAACTGCTTTCACCATTTCTCTTCATTTCGAAATTTTACTCGACACTATTCAAGAAAACATAAACGTATAGAGAATATTCTTCAAACAGAAAACAACCCTGCAGACAACAATGCAGTTTTATTTGAAAAAATTAATTCAACTTCAAATGTCAAAGAAATAATAAATGCAAACTTTTCCGACTTGCGGTCGAATTCAAATCTAACTGAGACAAGTATTAAAGACTTTCATAAGAAATGTCAGAAGATTACAGAAGAAATAACTAATTATTTAAAAGATAAAACTACCAACTTTCTTTTAGAAAATAATATTAATCTAGACACTGACAATGTAACAAAATTTTTAAATTTTTTTAATATTTCTGATTGCTTTAAGGTTACTTCAAGCTTTCAAAGTCATGTAAATTATTTAAAAAAGCAAAATGTGGACTATGTTGAATCTTTAGAAATTTTCTTAGGAACCAGAAGCGAAAATATATTTAGGAATACATATACTGTATAGCATATACAGAAGATGTGAAAAAGCATGGCTTCAACACTGTTCTTAAACCATTCATAAGTGATCTTGAAATTTTAGAATCTGAAAATGGAATAGCTCTAACATTAAATAATGGGGAGGTATACACTTTACGTGCAACTTTGATAAACGTTCTGGGAGATAATCTTGGAGTACATGACATATTAGGCTTTACAAGCCCATCTGCTAACTCATTTTGTCGTGAATGTAAAATCAAAAAGTTTGAGTTTCTTACTAATTTTAAAAAAGTGGCTTATAAGAGAACGCCTTTAAATCATTCTGCAGAAATTCAACAAATAAAAACTAATTTTACAAAAGTAAAAGAGTTTGGTGTAAAATATAATTCTATTTTAAATAGAAAATATTTCCACTGTACTGAAAATCATGTCTTTGACCCAATGCACGATTTATTAGAAGGAATTGTACAAATGGAAATAAAATTAGTACTACACAAATTTATAATTGAGAAAAAACTTTTCTCATTGGAAATTTTGAATAAGAAAATTCAAGCATTTCAATATGGATTTACTGAACGTAAAAATAAACCAAGTCCAAATTTTACAAAGTTAATTTTAATTTCAAAAAGTAATAAAATAGTCTGCTGTACAAACTTGGTTGTTGTTAAGATCATTACCGTTTATGATTAATGATAAAATATCATGTGCTGAAGAATCATATATTCTTCTTTTAATTTTATTGGTAAAAATGTTGGAAATAATATATGCAAACAAAATGAATAAAAATATGGTCTGTGAATTAAAAGAAATTATTATATGTCATCATTCTTTATTTACTGAACTTTTTCCTGACAAACGAATGATACACAAACATCACTATATAATGCATTATCCAGATTGTATACTTGAGAAGGGTCCTTTAAGCAAAGTAAACACAGCGTTTTAAAACATCAAATTATTTTAGCTAGAAATTTCAAAAACGTTCCAAAAAGTGTAGCCAAACGTCAAAGCTTATCTCTCAACACCTACGTTTCTACATCAATTTTTGAGATGAATAAAATTAAAATAAATTCTTTTAAAAGAACTCTTTTAAACAAGATTTTATTATTACTCACTTTTCTGATGTTAGATACAGTTATTTCCTCAGCAAATTTAAATAATATTAAGTTCAGACCAAATTTAATTATTACTCTTGATGATAAATTCAATATTTTGAAAACTTCTTTTCCTTGTTTTGCTCAAATAAATGAAATATTTGAGTACAATAAAACAGTATTTATCAGTTGTAGCATACTAGAAATAGAATTTTGCGAAAATCTAAACGCATTTCAAATTGATTTATCTACAGATAAAAATTCAGTGTTACCGCTGTATGAAGTTGTAAATTAAAGACCAAATGATATATGGTCCAAAAAAATATGTTGCAATTAAATTTAGATGTTAATATTTTATTTTAAGACCGATCTTTAAAGTACGTCTTCACTTATACACTTTAGTGTATGAAAATAGGTGTATAACTCCACAAAAGTGGAGAGTCAGTTTAGACTTGTACAGTAATGGGGGTCGATTCTGTTTCGGTGAAGTGAAAACATGAAAAAAAAAGTTTGCACTTGACGTTCCACACACTGTTTTCACTTTTTCACTGCACAGTACCCAAATAAGCGATTCTTGTTGCGTTCGTGCAAACATAGTGCTGAATGAGGTGCTGATTTAAATTTTTTCACCGACGTGATATGAGAACTGTCAAATCAAGTAAAAAAAAGTTGTGTTTTTGTATTGTTCATTGTAAAAACTTAGTTACTTTCAGTAATCAACGAATAAATAAAAGATTATTTTATGTAATTTCTTTCAAATACATAATATTTTATTTTCGTCATTTAAACTTATTTAAACTAAATTGTAATCTTAAAAATATTGAAACCTCATTTGAGACTATTAAAAGCATGACTATGACGGTCATAAAACTAGTTTGGTCAATATACTTATGACTGGTCACAAGTTATGACTTGATGTAGAATAAGGCAGTAAATCTAATTTTATTAATTCTAACTCTTTTTTTAATGTAAACTTAATTTCTACTTTTCCATTTCTTTTATTTTTTTTCTTTTTATTATTAATAAATAAAAATTTTAATGACAAATTTTTTTTACACTGATACTTTTCACAATGCAAAAAATATTTTCATATGAAAACTTTTTGACATATTTTTGCACGTTTACACTGCACACTGTATTAGAATCGGAATTAGCAGTGTAAGCGTGTAAACCGTTTACACGTTTTCACTTCACCGAAACAGAATCGACCCTATGGAGTACTACATTCGAAAAAAAGTGTAGGTCTCCATATTTTGACCTCCACTTTTTCGAGTGTATACATTAAAGTGGAGTATGTGTTTAACAAAAATCGCTGCATATGAACTAATTTTTTGCGATTTTACTTCGCAAAAGAATTAGAAAAAAACAGATACAAAGACAAAAACGAAAGTGTTGGGTTAATTTTATCTTTGAATTATGGTGATGTAACGTTCTCTAATCATCATCTCTAATAGGCAATAATATCAATTTGTCTGCTTTAAGTATAGCCAATAGAATTGCTTGAAAAGATATAATGACGACATATAAAAAAAAACAATTGGAAGAATTATAAATGATAATAATAAAAATAATAAAAAAAACATTCTTTTTCCTTATTACCCTTCATCCTTTGCCTCTATACATTTTTCAATGCAAAAAAAAAAACCAATAATGTATAGTTAACCGTACAAAAAGAAAAGTGTATATGTGTTTGAGAAAAATTTTACAAAAAAGATCACATTAAATTTTTTTTTATTTTTCTTGAAGGAATAAGAAATTGAATACAAATGCGTATAGTTAAAACGTGTAATATGCGTCGACACATACATATTATTTACGATCGTATACATTTTTTTTTCTACTTTATATAAATATAAAAATATATTTTTAAAATTATTTTTAAAACTTGAAAAAAAAAAAAAATTCGGAAGGGATACATATTTGCTTTTTTAAACCACAAAATATATACACACGTATGTACATACAGTAAAACTTTTTTTAGAAGGATATGAATATAATAGAAATTAGGTATACGTATGTATAATATGTTATATGAATAAAAATAATATTCTGTGTAACATAAACTACTGAGTAATAAACGAAAGTTTTTTCAGATATTTTTTCGTGAGAGATAGAAGCTTTTCGTCCCTAACACTTCCCGCACAGCTCATGAAATTTTAAAAATTTTGATGATATTTGAGCTAGTACTTAGTGTAACTCTTGTTAGTATCTACTCTGTGCTAAAACCGTGGTGTACTATGAGTCCAGAATTGGACTCATTTTCCGACAATGATGACAGCGATAATGAAATCGGGACGATTCCAAGTCAGGTATGGTCGAGCTGTCAACCTGGCAATGCCAGCGAAGATGACGAGAGCTAGAAAAGAAAAAGGAAATTAGAAGTTAATGCCGCCGCCGCCGTGAAGAAGAGTAGACGTGTATAGAGAAACAGAAGAAATTAAGAGGGAACTGACCAGTCAGTGACGCGAACGACAAGTAATACCGCCGCCGCCGATTAATTGGAATTATATACCGCCGCCGCCGTTTAATTGGAATTGTATACATTGAGATTATTAATAAAGTGCTTGTAATTATTAGTAGCGTATAGTTTAGTCGAGAATTGAATAAATAAATAAAAGTATTAAAATCAAATAAATTGTGGTGTTAGTAGTTAGTTCTTCTTCCAATTTTTTCAGCAATTTGGCGATTTGAAGAGCCTTCTTGCTTTAAAACCTCGATTTTTGCCTTTTCACTTTCTGCCAATGTCTTTTCTTTACCCTTTCTTCAATAATTTGATAGCTAATGCACACTAGCAATTTAATAAACGAAATAATTTCAAATAAAGTCGAAAAATTGTTCGTCATAGTAGTTAGAACACTAATTTTCAATACTGGCCGTAATCAAGTGACGAATTAAAAATTCATGTTTTTTGAAGAGATTGTACTTAATGAGTACTGCACAAATAACGGTACTATATTTTCAAATTTTTTTTCCGTGATTATATTCGTAACAGAATGTACTCTCAAATACAAGCATAAAAACTAAAACTCACGTGAAAAAATCTATGACCATCAACCAACTCAAGGCTAAGTTGCATGAACTTGGTCTAACGACGTCAGGAGCCAAAGCTCAATTAATTCAACGCCTGACAGAGTCGGTGGGAGAGGAGATTGATGACGTGCCACAACGAGATAGTGTTGGAATCGAAATAGAGAAATTAAAAGGTGAAATTTGTAAGATCAACACCGCCATCAGCGAAATATTAAATTTATTAAAGACAAGTGAAAGAAATACAGCAGTTCAAGCACCGGTAAGTACCGATAACTTTCCAAATCTACAAATGAACAATAATATACAGGTAGTTGAAACAAATATTCAACGGACTACGACAGGAGTTGAGCAGCAGACTACACCAGTAAATGCTAATTTCACCGCTGTAAGAAACGAATTTTTGTCTCCTTACGAACGCTCTTTATTTACGTCAACATCACACAACCCAAGTATAAGAGACATCGCTGATGCATTACCGGAATTTGATCCGTCATCAGAATTAAGGTTAACCAAATGTACGTTTTTGGCGAGTGAGATAAAGTTTTTGGGACACAAAGTTGATAAAAATGGAGTAAAACCAGGTGTAGAAAAAACCAACGCAATTCAACAGTTTCCGATACCAACAAATGTCACCGACATTAGAAGATTTTTAGGATTAACCGAGTTCTTTCGCAAATTTATACGAAATTACGCTTCTGTAGCAAAACCGTTGACAGAACTATTAAAAACTGTGAATGGTCCAACAAAATTTCACTGGACCCAAAAATGCATGAACGCTTTTGAAACTCTGAAAAATCATCTGACTTCAGAACCAGTGTTCACCATTTACGATCCGCATAAACAACATGAAGTGCACACAGATGCGAGCGCAATGGGCTTAGCTGGAATACTGATGCAACGAGAAGAAAATCATGAGGTAAAACCTGTTTTTTAATTCAGTCGTTTATGTACCGAAGCTGAATCAAAACTTCATAGTCACGAACTGGAAGTTTTGGCTATCGTCGAAACGTCACAACGATTCCGTATGTACTTGGTAGGAAAACACGTAACCATAGTCACTGATTGTCAGTCCATCAGTAGTCTTAAAATAACTAAACCGATGTCTCCTAAGATTGCTCGTTGGTTCCTACGACTATCTGAGTTCGACTACACAATCGTCCATCGATCAGGTGAAAGAATGAAGCACGTCAACGCTTTGAGTCGAACACCAGTCGAACATTTGGATCCTATTTTGAATGTCACGGACGCACATTTAATGAGAGTTGAAATTGCATTTGAAGATTGGGTATACACCATACAGATGAAAGACCCAAAATTAGTATCAATCATTGAAGTTCTTAAAGGGAATAGATCATCAGAACAAGTAACACAAATAAAGAAAGAGTATATCTTAAAACGACTACGTCTGTATAGGAAAATCGGTGATGAATTAAAATTCGTTGTACCCTCATCAATTCGATGGAGAGTCGTAAAATTACATCATGATGATGCTGGTCACCCTGGTGTGCAGAAAACAATTAATGAAATTAGCAAATTGTTCTGGTTCTCGCGAATGCGTAATTATGTCAAGTCATTCATCAATTCGTGCATCGAGTGTTGTTATAATAAAGGTCCAACAGGTTCACCAGAAGGTGAGTTATATGGAATGGATGTGATGCCTATTCCATTCAAAACACTTCACATTGATCATCTAGGTCCTTTTCCTAAGAGTACGCAAGGAAACTGTTACGTACTGGGAATTTGCGACGCTTTCAGTAAATACGTTGTTCTAGCTGCAGTCAAAACAACAAAAACTAAACCAGTTATTTCAGTTCTAAACGAATTGACCATGTATTTTGGTTTGCCAACCACTATTGTCAGTGATAGGGGCACAGCTTTTACGTCAACCAACTTTGAGAACTTCTGTTATGACAATTCTATTCGTCACATTAAAGTTGCTGTTAGAACACCTCGATCAAACGGTCAAACAAAACGAGTGAATCTGTCAATTCTTCATTTTTTACGTACGACTGTTCAACAACCTAAATATTGGGATCAACATCTACGCCATTTACAATGGACCATAAATACATCTCGCAACTCCACCACAGGGTTTAGTCCTACTGAATTAGTTTTTGATTTTACTCTACGTGATATCATATCAAACAAATTGGTTATGGCTGTTCAACAACATCAAGAAATTTCAACCCAACCTATTGAAATGAGCCAACGACGAGAAAAAGCGAAAGAAAACATAACAGCAGCTCGAATAAAGTGGAAGAAACGATTTGACTCCAAACACAAACAACCTCGAAAGTATGCCAAAGACGATCTCGTTGTCATTGAAAACTGTCCAGCAGCGACAGGCGAATCCCGTAAGCTAGAGCCGTAAAACAGAGGACGCTTATGTTATAAAAAAGGTTTTGAGATTTGATCAATATCTGGTAGAAGATATCGGTGATATAACTGCGAAAAAGCGACGTTTTAGCTCAATTTTCAGTAGTGACAAGCTAAAACCAATGATAATATAATATTCTATCAGACTTATTATCGCAGTATATCGAAATAGTCACAACCAAACGGCCTCCAATCTCAAAGCTGGCCTCCAATCTCAAAGCTGGCCTCCAATCTTAAAGCTGTTTTAAGCTATTTCTTATTCTCAGGATTTTTTCTTAATTACTCTCATTTTAAAATATATTCCCTTTTCTATCTATTTTCCATACAATACATACAAAATTTTTAAAAAAATTAGAGAAATTTTAACATTTTTAACACAATCATTCTCATGTTTCAAGCATGACAATATACAGAATCATATGGAAACAGCTTCTACTTTTCTCCATATATTCAGTATACATACCATTTGGCTCAGTATAAAAATTTGTATGAGAAATTGAAAATATAGGATTTGAGAATACATTTCAAGTATTTCAAGAAGAAGAAGTATACAAGTAGCTAATTTGCATATGATCACATTTATAAATTCTGCTGATAATTTACATATCAAATTTGATCCTTTATCAGGCCAAATATAATTTTTATATCAAAATGATAATAATTTTATTGAAAAAAAATTATTTTATTGATAAATTCGATCAAAAATGCTAAATTTTACAGTACTAAAAATCGTTTTTGTAATAGGAAATCATAATTCTTATCAAACAAAAATTTCAATAAAATCATCTCTAATAGGCAATAATATCAATTTGTCTGCTTTAAGTATAGCCAATAGAATTGCTTGAAAAGATATAATGACGACATATAAAAAAAACAGTTTGAAGAATTAAAAATAATGATAATAAAAATAATAAAAAAAACATTCTTTTTCCTTATTACCCTTCATCCTTTGCCTCTATACATTTTTCAATGCAAAAAAAAAAACCAATAATGTATAGTTAACCGTACAAAAAAAATGTGTGTATGTGTTTGAGAAAAATTTTACAACAAATATCACATTAAATTTTTTTTTATTTTTCTTGAAGGAATAAGAAATTGAATACAAATGCGTATAGTTAAAACGTGTAATATGCGTCAACAAATACATATTATTTACGATCGTATACATTTTTTTTTTCTACTTTATTGGTTTTTTTTGGTTTAATTTTGCTTTTTTTTTTTCTTGTTCGCTTGTGTGTATATTTTAATATGCATAATATAAAAAACTAGCATTAGATATTTTATAATGTAAAAGAAAATAAAAATATATTGATTATTCTGATCTCCTGATCCATTAGGAATAAAATTTTCATATTTGCCAATGAAGATGAACAAAACAAACCACGAAAAATTTTCTGGACATAGAAATTTAAAAAAATATGAAAATATATTTTTAAAATTTGAAAAAAAAATATAGGTACGTATATAATAGGTATATTTTTCGGAAGGGGTAATTAAATTGTATACAATACATAGTTGAAACGTGTGTAATCCCAGCGGCAAAATTTTGAAGTGCTTCAAAGAGAAGCATATATGAAGCGCTTCTTCGTCATAGTTTTCAAGGAGCTCTTTTGAAGCAGCTAATTATTTGTACTGTGTATTCTACTGTACGTGTGTGTTACTTTACTCCTTTGTTAATTTTCTTTGTTTATTTCACTACGCATTTTTTTTAGTCTCATTTCTTTGTTCAAAGTGCTAAGTGGTATATAGTAGTTTTTTTTCAAAATAAAGTGTATTAAAATAAGTAAAAAACATTTGTTTAATTTAATTTATTTAAAGTGAATCAAAAATATTTGTGATAAGTAATTAATCCCAATCCCAATTAATTAGAGATTAATTTTATTACCTGTTTTGCCTAAATAATCAGGCTAGTACATCCATATAAAGTACCAAAATTTCAGAAAAGCTTTAAAAGCTTTTAAAGATGTGAAGTGCTTCTAAATCGCTTCCATCTGAACAGAGATGAATCGCTTCTAAAGCGCTTCCATAGGAGCAAAAATGAAGCGCTTACTTCCTAGGACATACAATGTTAAAAAGATAATGAAGCAGGATACAGAGAGTAAGCACTTACTGCTTCAGAAGAAGTGCTTAAACAGCGCTTTTCGAGCGCTTCATTTGCCGCTGGGATATTACGTCAACACATACATATTATTATTTATGATCGTATACATTTTTTTTTCACTTATTGGTATATTTTTGTGTTTTGTTGGTTTTTAAAAGGGATACAGCGAAATGTATACATGAAATTTTGTTTTTGTTTGCTTGTGTGTATATTTTAAAATATATTAAAAACTAGCAATAGATATTTTATAATGTAAAAGAAAATAAAACAACATGCCTATTGATTATTCTGATCTCCTGATCCATTACAGATAAAATTTTAATATTTGTCAATGAAGATGAACAAACTACGAAAATTTTCTGGATATAGAAATTTAGAAAATATAAAAATATATTTTTAAAATTATTTTTAAAACTTGAAAAAAAAAAAAATTCGGAAGGGATACATATTTGCTTTCTCAAACCACAAAATATATACACACGTATGTACATACAGTAAAATTTTTTTAGAAGGATATGAATATAATAGAAATTAGGTATACGTATGTATAATATGTTATATGAATAAAAATAATATTCTGTGTAACATAAACTACTGAGTAATAAACGAAAGTTTTTTCAGATATTTTTTCGTGAGAGATAGAAGCTTTTCGTCCCTAACACTTCCCGCACAGCTCATGAAATTTTAAAAATTTTGATGATATTTGAGCTAGTACTTAGTGTAACTCTTGTTAGTATCTACTCTGTGCTAAAACCGTGGTGTACTATGAGTCCAGAATTGGACTCATTTTCCGACAATGATGACAGCGATAATGAAATCGGGACGATTCCAAGTCAGGTATGGTCGAGCTGTCAACCTGGCAATGCCAGCGAAGATGACGAGAGCTAGAAAAGAAAAAGGAAATTAGAAGTTAATGCCGCCGCCGCCGTGAAGAAGAGTAGACGTGTATAGAGAAACAGAAGAAATTAAGAGGGAACTGACCAGTCAGTGACGCGAACGACAAGTAATACCGCCGCCGCCGATTAATTGGAATTATATACCGCCGCCGCCGTTTAATTGGAATTGTATACATTGAGATTATTAATAAAGTGCTTGTAATTATTAGTAGCGTATAGTTTAGTCGAGAATTGAATAAATAAATAAAAGTATTAAAATCAAATAAATTGTGGTGTTAGTAGTTAGTTCTTCTTCCAATTTTTTCAGCAATTTGGCGATTTGAAGAGCCTTCTTGCTTTAAAACCTCGATTTTTGCCTTTTCACTTTCTGCCAATGTCTTTTCTTTACCCTTTCTTCAATAATTTGATAGCTAATGCACACTAGCAATTTAATAAACGAAATAATTTCAAATAAAGTCGAAAAATTGTTCGTCATAGTAGTTAGAACACTAATTTTCAATACTGGCCGTAATCAAGTGACGAATTAAAAATTCATGTTTTTTGAAGAGATTGTACTTAATGAGTACTGCACAAATAACGGTACTATATTTTCAAATTTTTTTTCCGTGATTATATTCGTAACAGAATGTACTCTCAAATACAAGCATAAAAACTAAAACTCACGTGAAAAAATCTATGACCATCAACCAACTCAAGGCTAAGTTGCATGAACTTGGTCTAACGACGTCAGGAGCCAAAGCTCAATTAATTCAACGCCTGACAGAGTCGGTGGGAGAGGAGATTGATGACGTGCCACAACGAGATAGTGTTGGAACCGAAATAGAGAAATTAAAAGGTGAAATTTGTAAGATCAACACCGCCATCAGCGAAATATTAAATTTATTAAAGACAAGTGAAAGAAATACAGCAGTTCAAGCACCGGTAAGTACCGATAACTTTCCAAATCTACAAATGAACAATAATATACAGGTAGTTGAAACAAATATTCAACGGACTACGACAGGAGTTGAGCAGCAGACTACACCAGTAAATGCTAATTTCACCGCTGTAAGAAACGAATTTTTGTCTCCTTACGAACGCTCTTTATTTACGTCAACATCACACAACCCAAGTATAAGAGACATCGCTGATGCATTACCGGAATTTGATCCGTCATCAGAATTAAGGTTAACCAAATGTACGTTTTTGGCGAGTGAGATAAAGTTTTTGGGACACAAAGTTGATAAAAATGGAGTAAAACCAGGTGTAGAAAAAACCAACGCAATTCAACAGTTTCCGATACCAACAAATGTCACCGACATTAGAAGATTTTTAGGATTAACCGAGTTCTTTCGCAAATTTATACGAAATTACGCTTCTGTAGCAAAACCGTTGACAGAACTATTAAAAACTGTGAATGGTCCAACAAAATTTCACTGGACCCAAAAATGCATGAACGCTTTTGAAACTCTGAAAAATCATCTGACTTCAGAACCAGTGTTCACCATTTACGATCCGCATAAACAACATGAAGTGCACACAGATGCGAGCGCAATGGGCTTAGCTGGAATACTGATGCAACGAGAAGAAAATCATGAGGTAAAACCTGTTTTTTAATTCAGTCGTTTATGTACCGAAGCTGAATCAAAACTTCATAGTCACGAACTGGAAGTTTTGGCTATCGTCGAAACGTCACAACGATTCCGTATGTACTTGGTAGGAAAACACGTAACCATAGTCACTGATTGTCAGTCCATCAGTAGTCTTAAAATAACTAAACCGATGTCTCCTAAGATTGCTCGTTGGTTCCTACGACTATCTGAGTTCGACTACACAATCGTCCATCGATCAGGTGAAAGAATGAAGCACGTCAACGCTTTGAGTCGAACACCAGTCGAACATTTGGATCCTATTTTGAATGTCACGGACGCACATTTAATGAGAGTTGAAATTGCATTTGAAGATTGGGTATACACCATACAGATGAAAGACCCAAAATTAGTATCAATCATTGAAGTTCTTAAAGGGAATAGATCATCAGAACAAGTAACACAAATAAAGAAAGAGTATATCTTAAAACGACTACGTCTGTATAGGAAAATCGGTGATGAATTAAAATTCGTTGTACCCTCATCAATTCGATGGAGAGTCGTAAAATTACATCATGATGATGCTGGTCACCCTGGTGTGCAGAAAACAATTAATGAAATTAGCAAATTGTTCTGGTTCTCGCGAATGCGTAATTATGTCAAGTCATTCATCAATTCGTGCATCGAGTGTTGTTATAATAAAGGTCCAACAGGTTCACCAGAAGGTGAGTTATATGGAATGGATGTGATGCCTATTCCATTCAAAACACTTCACATTGATCATCTAGGTCCTTTTCCTAAGAGTACGCAAGGAAACTGTTACGTACTGGGAATTTGCGACGCTTTCAGTAAATACGTTGTTCTAGCTGCAGTCAAAACAACAAAAACTAAACCAGTTATTTCAGTTCTAAACGAATTGACCATGTATTTTGGTTTGCCAACCACTATTGTCAGTGATAGGGGCACAGCTTTTACGTCAACCAACTTTGAGAACTTCTGTTATGACAATTCTATTCGTCACATTAAAGTTGCTGTTAGAACACCTCGATCAAACGGTCAAACAAAACGAGTGAATCTGTCAATTCTTCATTTTTTACGTACGACTGTTCAACAACCTAAATATTGGGATCAACATCTACGCCATTTACAATGGACCATAAATACATCTCGCAACTCCACCACAGGGTTTAGTCCTACTGAATTAGTTTTTGATTTTACTCTACGTGATATCATATCAAACAAATTGGTTATGGCTGTTCAACAACATCAAGAAATTTCAACCCAACCTATTGAAATGAGCCAACGACGAGAAAAAGCGAAAGAAAACATAACAGCAGCTCGAATAAAGTGGAAGAAACGATTTGACTCCAAACACAAACAACCTCGAAAGTATGCCAAAGACGATCTCGTTGTCATTGAAAACTGTCCAGCAGCGACAGGCGAATCCCGTAAGCTAGAGCCGTAAAACAGAGGACGCTTATGTTATAAAAAAGGTTTTGAGATTTGATCAATATCTGGTAGAAGATATCGGTGATATAACTGCGAAAAAGCGACGTTTTAGCTCAATTTTCAGTAGTGACAAGCTAAAACCAATGATAATATAATATTCTATCAGACTTATTATCGCAGTATATCGAAATAGTCACAACCAAACGGCCTCCAATCTCAAAGCTGGCCTCCAATCTCAAAGCTGGCCTCCAATCTTAAAGCTGTTTTAAGCTATTTCTTATTCTCAGGATTTTTTCTTAATTACTCTCATTTTAAAATATATTCCCTTTTCTATCTATTTTCCATACAATACATACAAAATTTTTAAAAAAATTAGAGAAATTTTAACATTTTTAACACAATCATTCTCATGTTTCAAGCATGACAATATACAGAATCATATGGAAACAGCTTCTACTTTTCTCCATATATTCAGTATACATACCATTTGGCTCAGTATAAAAATTTGTATGAGAAATTGAAAATATAGGATTTGAGAATACATTTCAAGTATTTCAAGAAGAAGAAGTATACAAGTAGCTAATTTGCATATGATCACATTTATAAATTCTGCTGATAATTTACATATCAAATTTGATCCTTTATCAGGCCAAATATAATTTTTATATCAAAATGATAATAATTTTATTGAAAAAAAATTATTTTATTGATAAATTCGATCAAAAATGCTAAATTTTACAGTACTAAAAATCGTTTTTGTAATAGGAAATCATAATTCTTATCAAACAAAAATTTCAATAAAATCATCTCTAATAGGCAATAATATCAATTTGTCTGCTTTAAGTATAGCCAATAGAATTGCTTGAAAAGATATAATGACGACATATAAAAAAAACAGTTTGAAGAATTAAAAATAATGATAATAAAAATAATAAAAAAAACATTCTTTTTCCTTATTACCCTTCATCCTTTGCCTCTATACATTTTTCAATGCAAAAAAAAAAACCAATAATGTATAGTTAACCGTACAAAAAAAATGTGTGTATGTGTTTGAGAAAAATTTTACAACAAATATCACATTAAATTTTTTTTTATTTTTCTTGAAGGAATAAGAAATTGAATACAAATGCGTATAGTTAAAACGTGTAATATGCGTCAACAAATACATATTATTTACGATCGTATACATTTTTTTTTTCTACTTTATTGGTTTTTTTTGGTTTAATTTTGCTTTTTTTTTTTCTTGTTCGCTTGTGTGTATATTTTAATATGCATAATATAAAAAACTAGCATTAGATATTTTATAATGTAAAAGAAAATAAAAATATATTGATTATTCTGATCTCCTGATCCATTAGGAATAAAATTTTCATATTTGCCAATGAAGATGAACAAAACAAACCACGAAAAATTTTCTGGACATAGAAATTTAAAAAAATATGAAAATATATTTTTAAAATTTGAAAAAAAAATATAGGTACGTATATAATAGGTATATTTTTCGGAAGGGGTAATTAAATTGTATACAATACATAGTTGAAACGTGTGTAATCCCAGCGGCAAAATTTTGAAGTGCTTCAAAGAGAAGCATATATGAAGCGCTTCTTCGTCATAGTTTTCAAGGAGCTCTTTTGAAGCAGCTAATTATTTGTACTGTGTATTCTACTGTACGTGTGTGTTACTTTACTCCTTTGTTAATTTTCTTTGTTTATTTCACTACGCATTTTTTTTAGTCTCATTTCTTTGTTCAAAGTGCTAAGTGGTATATAGTAGTTTTTTTTCAAAATAAAGTGTATTAAAATAAGTAAAAAACATTTGTTTAATTTAATTTATTTAAAGTGAATCAAAAATATTTGTGATAAGTAATTAATCCCAATCCCAATTAATTAGAGATTAATTTTATTACCTGTTTTGCCTAAATAATCAGGCTAGTACATCCATATAAAGTACCAAAATTTCAGAAAAGCTTTAAAAGCTTTTAAAGATGTGAAGTGCTTCTAAATCGCTTCCATCTGAACAGAGATGAATCGCTTCTAAAGCGCTTCCATAGGAGCAAAAATGAAGCGCTTACTTCCTAGGACATACAATGTTAAAAAGATAATGAAGCAGGATACAGAGAGTAAGCACTTACTGCTTCAGAAGAAGTGCTTAAACAGCGCTTTTCGAGCGCTTCATTTGCCGCTGGGATATTACGTCAACACATACATATTATTATTTATGATCGTATACATTTTTTTTTCACTTATTGGTATATTTTTGTGTTTTGTTGGTTTTTAAAAGGGATACAGCGAAATGTATACATGAAATTTTGTTTTTGTTTGCTTGTGTGTATATTTTAAAATATATTAAAAACTAGCAATAGATATTTTATAATGTAAAAGAAAATAAAACAACATGCCTATTGATTATTCTGATCTCCTGATCCATTACAGATAAAATTTTAATATTTGTCAATGAAGATGAACAAACTACGAAAATTTTCTGGATATAGAAATTTAGAAAATATAAAAATATATTTTTAAAATTATTTTTAAAACTTGAAAAAAAAAAAATTCGGAAGGGATACATATTTGCTTTCTCAAACCACAAAATATATACACACGTATGTACATACAGTAAAATTTTTTTAGAAGGATATGAATATAATAGAAATTAGGTATACGTATGTATAATATGTTATATGAATAAAAATAATATTCTGTGTAACATAAACTACTGAGTAATAAACGAAAGTTTTTTCAGATATTTTTTCGTGAGAGATAGAAGCTTTTCGTCCCTAACACTTCCCGCACAGCTCATGAAATTTTAAAAATTTTGATGATATTTGAGCTAGTACTTAGTGTAACTCTTGTTAGTATCTACTCTGTGCTAAAACCGTGGTGTACTATGAGTCCAGAATTGGACTCATTTTCCGACAATGATGACAGCGATAATGAAATCGGGACGATTCCAAGTCAGGTATGGTCGAGCTGTCAATCTGGCAATGCCAGCGAAGATGACGAGAGCTAGAAAAGAAAAAGGAAATTAGAAGTTAATGCCGCCGCCGCCGTGAAGAAGAGTAGACGTGTATAGAGAAACAGAAGAAATTAAGAGGGAACTGACCAGTCAGTGACGCGAACGACAAGTAATACCGCCGCCGCCGATTAATTGGAATTATATACCGCCGCCGCCGTTTAATTGGAATTGTATACATTGAGATTATTAATAAAGTGCTTGTAATTATTAGTAGCGTATAGTTTAGTCGAGAATTGAATAAATAAATAAAAGTATTAAAATCAAATAAATTGTGGTGTTAGTTGGTTTTTATTTGTTAAAAAATGGACACCCTGACATATGTATGTTGTAATTATATAATATTAGTTTTAATATAGCTATATTAGTATTTAGTATATAAATTCATTGTTAAGTAGGTACTAGTTTAGATAATAGAAAATAAATTCTAGATGAGAATGTAGATGAATCAACAGCAAGAGATATAACGGAAAATGATTTAAATCTGTTAAATATAAAATTGGGATCCAGAAAAAAATTAATCAGAATTTTTGGAACTTTAAAAATCAGTGAAACGTTACTAACCAACGAACTTGTAACTCTCATTAACTCAGACTCATTTAACCAAGAATCTACAATAGAAAACTCTTCTACAATTAAGGAGAATCAGAAGAAATCTAAAGAATCAGAAATATTATTGAAGTTAAAGAACTTGGCTCCAACAGAAGCGAATTTCGATGAAATAAAACTTTTGATGTCGGAGATTTATGAAAATCGCAGAAATGAAATAGTACAACAATCTTATATTAATAAAATAGAAAAGTATCCCGCCTTTCTTTACTACAAAGGAGCAATTAGATTAGATTAGATTAAAGAACCAGCCTAGAGGTGGGATGTTGTTCCCTTGTTTCTGCGACCCGTTTGGATCTTTTGTAATTCCCTATTGCTGGTTTTGACCTAAAGTTTCAGGGCTTTGACAAAACCCAATACTTTTTTAGGTGGTAGATGCCACACTTCGTCCGGTGTTAGGTACATTTGGTCCATATGCTCAAGCCTTGGACTTATTATACCTTTACACCGACACAAGATGTGCTCTGAAGTTTCCGGTTCCTTTTCACAGAATCTACAATTTCGATTTTCCTCTATTCCTATCATTGTCAGATGATATCTTAGAGGACAGTGTCCAGTGAAAAGTCCCACTAGTGTCCTTAGTTAATTTTTTGGAAGCTTAAGGAATTCTAGCGCCTTACCTTTATTGATTTTTATGAATTTTTTGGCCTGTCTGGCACCTTGTGTTGTTGGGCCTACAACTCCAACTCCTGTTCTTTTCTCAGTTTTGGATCCGTCAGTATACCAAATAACCGAGCCTTTCCTTTTGTCGTTGTGTCAGTAGAATGTTGTAATTAATACCGAGGACAAAGGAGCAATGGTAAGCTACTTATGATCTTGAGTTTGATTCAATGGGAAATGCAAGAGGTAAAATTGACAGTTTTAAAAATTATAACCTTACCAAATTTATGTCGGACCAAACAAATTTTATTCAAGACGGTAAATTTTTTAATTTAATTGTTGGCATTTATTTTATGAATACTATATTACTCTATTTTTTTTTTCAGAAAATCTTAAAAAAGTCTTCATTCTAGGTGTAGTTACTGCAATTCATAAAAAAATTACATCCTGAAGTTTCCCGATTTTTTACATACATTAAGTATAACTTAAGATTTTGAAATTGAATAAATATTTTTTATTTTTGTTTATTGTTATAACTGAAAATAGCATTTAATTAATCAATAAGTATTTTTTGTTTTTTTATTTATACTTTTATTTAGTTTTGAACAAAACTGAAGTAAGCTAGAACTGAATTATGAGTTTTAGTTAATTTTTTTCGAAGCTGTATAAAAATTTTAGTTTTTTTTTTTTTTTTGATTTGAAACTGAAAACTGAATAAAAGTCGAAACTTAAATTTAAAAAATATATACCTACATATATGTATTTAAATAATAACTATTTTTGTTATACATTAGCTTCTGCAGAACTTATGAATAAAAAGTACTAAAGTTTGATTATTTATTTTTGATTATAATCTTTGTTTTGTTTATTTTAATTTTGCCAAAAAATTTTTTCACTCATTTTTTCAACTGATTTCTATATTTTTTTACTAGTAAAACAGTAACTATTTTAGCTGAATTCTATTGAAAAAAAACTACACTTTTAAATTATTTTACTAGACAAATAGCTATTTTTATATACTTTTTATTATATACTTTTTATCCACTTACTTTTT
Source organism: Bombylius major (assembly GCA_932526495.1). Taxonomy (NCBI): domain Eukaryota; kingdom Metazoa; phylum Arthropoda; class Insecta; order Diptera; family Bombyliidae; genus Bombylius; species Bombylius major. The sequence continues at coordinate 27,857,867 of OW052045.1, read as the reverse complement.
CCTTTGTGGGTAAGAGTGTTCCTCGTGACGTAATTGAAATTTTGGAAAGAGTTTTAGGGTAGTAAACGTGAACGGATTTACATGGGGTTTTCGGATTTGGGATGAGTGAATAGAATGGTTCCTGTCTAGAATCGATCCCTTTCTTGAAAATAATTAAATATGATGGAATATTCGAAAAATATGAATTTAAAGAACGGAGAAAGTTACTGAGAAACTTCCGAAACGTCCTCGAACAACTCTTTACTTGAATATCATCGTAGTTACAGAGGCTTTATAATCAATTTTTAAAAAGTATATGTTATAAAAGTTTTTTTAACCTTTAAGCTTATTTCAATTGATTTCTACTGAATAAGACTAGATTTCTAAATTTTTTTGCTAGAAAAACCGTAATTTTTCTAACTGTGATTCTAGTTTTAACATCGGTACACTCAGTTTATATTACTAGAAAACAAGCAAAAACTATCACCGCATTTCTAGTAAAATGTTTTTCACTAGATTTTGAACTAGAAAGTCCAGATGCTCAATTCTAGTTGGGTTTTACTGGAATCTAGTTGAAAAAAACTTACAGTGTTCAAGTTTATTAAGAAAACAAAACTAATAAAAAGACTTATTATTCACTGATAATAAGCAAAAACTGTAAAAATACATAGTTAATGACGTTTAGCTTAACACTTTGCTTCTTATGGGTCCTTTAATACTTCACCCACGCAATTTATGTCTTGAAACAAAAGAACTATAAAAGAAAATTATGTAGTATGCAATATATTTATCTACATTTTCATATTGCTTGGAAAATTTCGCCTACAGAATTGTGTAGTGAAATTACACGACCGTGATTCCGCGACAGTAAAATATAAATGATAGTTCTATGGTAGAAAAAGTTCACGATATAAATTTGATTTTGTTGCACTACTGTTTCCACTAGAAAGTGAATTTCTTTCATGAATATTTTGAAAATGTCAAGAATAATCTTCACGACAGAAAATTCAGGAATAAATCACAAATGTAAACGGCCCCTTAGAATAAATTAAAATTAGTAAGTATAGAAAAAATTATGATCTCAATTTAAATTGGAAAAACAGATGAAAAATCACATTTTTAATTTTTGTTTCAGGGGTGAAAAAAAATGGTTAAATACTAAAATCAACAATTTAATTGAAGAGTATGAGATGTTACATGCTTTGTAGGATGTTTAATCAAAAAATTACCACAATCGCATTGAAAGGAATGCTCTTTCTGTATTGGCAGACAAATTCAACACCACAACAGATAAAGTGTCAAGAAAATTTCACAATCTTCATAACCAATTTAATGCGCAGGTGAAAAAACTAGAAGTAAACATGTCAGGACAAGGTACATCGGAAAATTATACAGTATTATATTTCTATAAATTAGTGGATTAAATTAAGTTTTTATATTTTTTATTTTTATATTTTTGCAAATTCTAAAAACATAGTTTCATCAAAACTTTTATTTATCGAATAAACCTCACGCTTGATACTCCACTTGACAACAGAAAGAATTAAATTCACCGACATCAAAAGACAAATGTAAACGAATTGAAAATTTTCTTCACGAGATTTTTTTTTTCAATTTCATTCAAGCAAAAAATTGCTTTTAAATCGGGTTATCTAATGTAAACACTTCCGAAATCAATTTTACGATATATTTGATGTAATGTAAAGGCACACGACATTTTCTTCGCGACAGTTTTTTATATAAATTTATTCACAGGAGAAATGTCGATTGCCGACTGTCGGCGACAAAAAAATTCGCCAATAAATTGCAAATATAAACAGCCTTATATTGTAGCTTTGGTTTTTCAATAAATCTTAAGATAATACGCGAAGGAGACTAGGAATAGGTAATGTACTCTTTAGAGTTCTTTAGTATCTTTTAACTGTTTAATCCTGTTCAAACGTGTGAAAGTTTTACGTTTTATTTTTTATCTAAATAAAATAAATAAAATTTACTAAAAAAAAAAACTAACAAGTGCTGCTATAGTCTGCGTCAATTATTCAATTTATTCATTAAAACTTTTCAATCCTGAATCTACTTTTTTTATTTTTATTTTTCTCTAAAATTGTAAAGTTAAAGTACTTTAATAATGTTAAACAACCATCCTGACCAAAAACCATAATAAATTTAAATTTATGGATTGCACTTGAAAAGTTATTTTAAAACATAATTTCAATTCAATAATTTATAAATGTTCAGAAACTTTTCTATTTTTTAAAAACTAAGTATTGTTCAAAATTCTTTTTTATTCAAAAATTTGAGCACTTAAACACAATACACAGGTACGAAAGCATAAAATTTTCAAAACTTTTTAAGAATTCCATAAAAACAAAACTTGATAAGTACTTTGCTGTTTTTGAATTAAATTTTAATTGTTTTAAGGTTTTATTAACCTTTTTATTAATTCACTAAAAATACCCATGTACTGTATATACATTTTAACAAACACGACATAATTTATTGCATAATTATTTAGCTATTAATGATTATTATTAATTAAATATGTACATGTTTTTGGAAATCTATATTTTTGTATTAAATCATTAACCAAATATTTTCCATTTTATGATTTTTTCAAAATTCACAATCTAACTGAAAAGGTCAAAAGAATGTACAAAATTTGTATGGAGAAAAGTTACGATATGATGGATAGGAAATGTCATTTTTGTGAAACGTAATTTGGTGCCAGATTTATACAGGGGTTTTTCGTTATCACCGACCAAAAGGATACCATAGATAGGTCTCATCGAGACAAACAAAAAATCGTATCGGAGGGGGGGGGGGGAATCCCAACAGTTTGGCCGCTAGAGGGCGTTGAAGTTTTTTTGTTCTTATTTCACGATGTACCCTATAACTTTTTACAGGGGCACTCAAAGGTCAATTTGTGTTGACAAAAAATATAGAGGACCCTTTGCCCTTTGTAGCAATACCTTACTTGTGCCTCTGTTCTTAACTGTCAAAAAGTTAAACGCCTTCAATTTTTTTTTGTGTTCAACCCTGTCTTTCTCAAAAAAGCTTCAAATTAACCCTAATTTTTTATTGCAGAAAATGAAAGATCAATTGATTCTGCATCGATTTGCTATCTTCATTTTTTTCAAAAAATGCATAATTTTCGAGATTTAAGCATCTCTACTAATTTCTTTTGAATTCTTAAAACTTCATCAAGATTGTTGGTACCAGTTAGGATGTCACCTAATATCGGGAGATTGACGATAAAACGTCCATCATCATTTCTCATGGTGGTGGATTCAAAATAATCTTCACATTTTTTATCTGATTGTGACAAGCATTTTTTATTATGGCATTCTTCAAATCTTCAAAATTTCCGCAACTGCTTTTCAAGCTCCACGTTGCTCATTCCACAAAATTATTCATTGTAGTTGGTATGTGACACTTTTCCAAAAACAATCCATCCTAATGTTGTATTTTGTAAAATAGGAAAACCACCCAATTTTAGTTGTCCATTTCAATGTCAACGTTCTGTGGTTTGTTAAACTCAGGATCTGCAAGTTTTAAGTTTTTTGGAACATTCCAGTTGTCTATATTTATGTATTTTTGTGGTTGATACCTAGTTATCTGTTTAATTGCATAAGCATCTATTTCTGTAGAAAATTCATGTACCTTTGATTTTAATGTAATTGTTAATTCATCATTTACTTTTATTTTTGCATCTCCTATACCTGATATATTCATGTTTACATGTGTATTTGCATGATTTTATTTTCTTTTTAATTTTTCAGTTATAAAGTTCAATTGTGATCCTGAATCAAACAGGATTCTACATGTTAATGACTTTCCTTCATGATCTTCAATATTTGCTAACGCTCTTCCAAGAAACACGTAGCTATTATTAATTTCACTAGTTTGTGCTGCTAAATTTGTAGGAGTAATCTGTTGATTATTTTTTTTTCATCAATTTTTTGTGTTTGCGATGATAATACAGCTAGTGCTGGTGTCTGATGAAGAAGAGTGTTATGTTTTCTACCGCATATTGAGCATCCTCTTGATGGACAGCTGTTATAATTATGATCTTTTTTAAACAATTTATGCATAAATTTAGCTCTCTTGCTTTATTTTGTCTTTGCAGGGTGGTCATCTTTTTAAATGTGTCACAGTAGTATATAGCGTATTGATTTTTGCATACTAAACATTGAATTTTTTATTAGTGCTTACCATTAAAGCTGATGGTTTATTAGTTTTTTGCAACGATTTGGTAAAGTTTGATTTTTTGCCCATAGCTTCAAGTGCTTGAAACCTTGTTTCTAGAAATTTCATAAATTTTGTCTACTGATTGTAGTTCTCTTGGAGCTGATAATGTCTGTTCGAATATCGTGTGTGTATTATTATTTATTTTTTTCAATAAAATATGCGTTATAAACAGGATCCCAATTGTTTTTTACAGGGATACCCATGTTTTGTAAACTTAGTAGACACTCTTTTGTGGTGTCATGAAGAGATATCAACATTACTGCAGATTCACTTGTTAATTTTGGCTGAGCCATGAATTTGTCAAGAAGAGCAGTTACTAGCAGCCGTTTATTTTCATACCGATTTATTAAAAAATCCCATGCTAAATCATAATAACTGTCTGTTAAAGTTAAATGTCTTATTTATTTTTCTGCTTCTCCTGTAAGATTTAGTTTTAAATACCACATCTTTTGAGATTTTGGTATATTTTTATTGTAGACCATTTGTGTGAAAAGATCGTAAAATTGTTTCCATTTCAAATAGTCACCATCAAATTTTGGAAGTGTTATTTTAGGTAGTTTTAATAAATTTTGATTTGTTGCAGCTCTATCACTAATTGTTAGTGCTTCTCTATTTGAGTTGTAATTATTGCGACTGACTTGATGGTTTTTTATATTCACAATTTGTTTAGTTTTGATAATAATATCTTGTACCTTTGATTCTATATCAAGGTATTCCTCGAGATTGTAATCAATTTTTGCTTGAGTAATATTTTCCCAAATAAAATTGTTTGTTTATTGAATTTGTTTCCAGTAACATTCAATTGTTTCCAGTTTAATATCAAAATATTGCTGCGAAAGTTGCTCATTCATTTCTATGCTTGCCATAGTACTAGTCGAAGGGGATATAATATCTTTTGTTCGTCTAAAATTTTTTGTATATTGGATTCATTTTTTTTTATAATAATTTTTGATCCATCTTTTGATGAAGAAGGACCAGTTTGATTTTTCGTAGCTTGAATTGGACTGTTTGTAGGTGTTGCACCTTGATGTACATGATCTATGAGTTCAGAAATTTCACTTCAAATTGTCTCATAAGGTTTTTGTACTTTATTGTAATATTCATTCACAAAATATGGGTGTGATAAATCATGAGCAAATTGAGATCTAATTGTGTCATCATTTTGCTCGAATTGAAGCCACAAGGCATCGATGTTAGCTAGAAAATCTTGTAATAAATTCTTTCTTTCTGGTGATTGTTTTTTATAGTTATTAAGAACTTTTTCAAGTTCTTTTCCAATCATTGTTTGAGCAGTATTCAATGACTTCATTGTATATTTCTTTGAAAGAATGTATGTATTATAGTAATATTGTTATTATACCAAAAATGTTTGTTATGAATGAGCACCGACAAGAATTACTTATTATAAATTTTCGTAATTACCACTATACAAAAAATTGTTTACTAAAAAACGTTATATATTTGATAAAAAATTCAGAATTGTAAGCCTGGTAATTCTTATTTGATAATTTACTATTGCCCCTATTCCGAGAGTCGTTTCAATCGACAATCGACTCTTTGTCGACTCAGTATAAATTTTTGGTATCACGAGAGTCGATTTGAGTCGATATATCGACTTATATGAGTCGAGTAGGTTTTGACAATCGCCTCATCAGTTTAGATGACATTTTTGTTTTGTTGTGTTGTGTTGTTTCGCAGGTATTAAAATGTAAGAATATATAAACAAATTTTTTATATTCTAGTTATATATTTGTATTAATTTACAGGGTGAAAGTTTCAAATAAATGAAGAATTTCGTTTCTAATTCTTTCAACTCTTTCTTCTTCATATTCAATAAAAAATTCCATTTTTAAAATTTTAAAAAACTCATTTTTTTAAAAAAATTAAATTAAAACAATGAACAACTACCTTAATTTTTTCAAAAATATTTCATTTTGACAACTTTTGACAGTTTAAATCGACACTAAATCGTGTTTGATATGGTAACATTTTAAAGTCGAGGCGATCTGTTTACAGAATACGAATTTTTTTTCGCCTCGACTGAGAAGTCGATAGTCGATTGTCGATCGAAACGACTCTCGGAATAGGGCCATATAATTTTATAGTAAAATTTATAATAATTTGATTCTGTATGTAATGTAATTAATTTTTGTTAAGTATCATTCTCTTTTGCAGTAAAGCCACCATACAGTAAAGACGTTGTAGTTAAGTGTTTTATTTCAAATAAATTATTTGATTATAGTTCAGGTGTGAGGTAAACCACGTGAAAAATAAAAAATAAAATCCACAGTTTTTAAAAAAAATCAAGGAAAATATTTATAAAGTTAAAAAAAAAAATAATTAGTTATTAAATAAAAACAAAATTTCGTACACAGTTTTTTTAAATTTTGATAAACTTTGCTAAAAAAAAAAAATGTGGAAATGACAAACAAAGACATTATACAACAGTTTTTAGAAAAAGCGACGGTGAATATTTTGAAAGCTAAATTACAAAAATTAGGTAAAAAAACAACAGGAAATAAAGCATCATTAATGTTAAGATTAGATGAGGAATGGTCAAACTTAACCCTCCAAGAACTTAACGCCCACGTGGCTGATAATGATGAAGAACCAGAAGTTGATGATGATATGATAATGATGATTTACAAATCACATAATGGTGGTGAGCAAAGAGCCAATAACCTGCAGCAGAATAATGATATTTATCTGAATAATGACATCAATCAGCTAGAATCTATTAATCAGAAGAAGAAAAAAATTGCCGAGCTGAAGAATGAAGTAGCATTGCCATATTGAAACTCTAAATATGGATCTTCTTGCGAACAAAGGGATGTAGCGGTTTTATATCCTAACAGAATTGAGATTTCTGGTAATTACTGTTTACTGCTCGCTTGTTATGGTTGAGAAATTAATTGTGTTAAGCGGCTTCGATAGATGGGGGATCATTTATTGTATATCGTCTTATGACTTATGACCTAATAAATTTAACGAAATTATCGTACTAAGTAATGATGATAACACCTAATACAATAAGGAACAAAAAAAATGATCGAACAAGAAAAGATAAAGGGAAACGACCAAAATATACAAAGCCAAAAAGGACCGAAAAATTAGCGAAGCTGCATGACAATTCAATCATATTATTCATAGTCGTATATGTATATAGTCACATATAGCATATTAGCCACTATCCTTTATAATATTCCATTTCTCACATAATATGTGTGTACTGTATAATAAATACCCCACCGGCCATATTTAACATTGATGACATTTTCCAATCTTTATATGAAAAATGAGTTTTTTATTTTAAAAAGGAGAGTAAGAAAAAAAAAAATGTATTTAATAACGAATTAAAATGAACTAACACATTAACATTAACATGAACACTAATATAACAGTGGCTTAGCATATATTGAAATTTTATTTTAAAAGAAACAATTAAATGTTTATAAAACAGTGACGATTTTTAAGAGAGAACAATAAAATGTATATGGTAATAGAAAAATATTTGCTTTCATAATTGTAGACAAATAATTAATAAGAATTCAATAATTTTACGACAGCATATATATACATATATATATCGCCCATTCCACGCGAGCTGTAACATCATACCTAACAGTTTTTCAATTTTTAAAAAAAATTGTTTTTATTGGCCCGTCCGTCTTGCATGGAATAGGTGTTATGTAAACTACAAAGTTCTATAAAATATAATTATGATAAACACGATCATAAGGGTAAACATCTAATATGTAAACGAATACCGATAAATAATAAGATTTCTCTATAATAATAAAATAATCTTGAATAATCATGCAATTGTATTTGTAGTTTTGAATTTGTTTACTTGTATTTGGTGTTTTTAATTGTTAATTCTGCAATATTATATGGTAATAATAAGCATCAACAGATCTGCAAGTAAGTATAAAAATTTTAGTATATAAATAAGAAATTTTTCGGTTAAAGTTTAATTTTAAAGAAAATGTACCCAGATCAACAACTAATGAATAACATCGAGGGAGTTTTAAGAGCCCCACGTATGGCTCCACCAGGTATTGAGTGGCCTACGTTGGAAGACGATATTCAGGATATTGTCGATAAAAACTTTTGCCTAGTAATTTTTTTAAAGCAGGACCAAGACACCAGGTGGTATAGATATGGAAGATTAATCGTAGATAGTGGAGATGGTAAGAACATTATTATTATTATTATTTAAAATAAATATTTAAAATATGTATATCTATTTATTATTTTCATTTGTTTTCTCTCATTTCAGAAATATGTGGAGAATATTGAGGCGAATGGGCATAAAAACCGCTTAGAAATATTACATACAATGATTTATTAATTAATTAATTATATTGAATTTTTAAAAGTGCTTGGTTTTACTTTTTATTTTGAAAAAAAAAAAAAAAAAAAAAGCTTCATTGTTTCAATTGAGAGAGATTTTTAGAATATGTGAATTGTATTGTTTGTAGAATGATCAAAAAAATATTTGATTTGCAAAAAATTATTTTAAAACTTGTTTTTGTTAATAAGGACTGTGCGCGAAAGTCTTTACGCATTTTTGATGCCTTCTATTTTAAAAACTATCCCTCTATCCCTTCTCAAATTTTAAATACACATTACCTCATGCATCCTAATTTGTTATAAAAAGCCACTTTTGTAAAAATTATTTTAATTCTCAAAATGTCATCGTCACATTTAGAAGTTAGAAAAAAAATTGTGGAAAAATATCTTGAAAATCCTGAACATTCTATCGGTGGATTGCTAGTTAGGTAAAAACTTCTGAAGGCACTGTTCGAAATACTATCAGACGTTTGAAAGAAGAGCTTTCAGAAGCAGATAGAACAATTTCCATAAAAAAATTCGGTCCGAAAGTTTTAGTATGGCAAACCATTTGCCAATGTGGACTTCGTACAGAGCCGTTTTTCAAAGAAGGGACCATGGATGGTGAAACATACATTGAAAAATGTTTGCAGAAGGAACTTTTACCTCTAATAAGGAAGCATAGTCAACCTGTAATCTTTTGGCCTGACTTGGCTACCTGCCATTATTCAAGAGAAACTATGGCTTGGTATGAGTACAATATGGTAGATGTTTTACCTAAACACTGTATCCGCCTAATGTACCAGAACTTCGACCTATCGAGCGATATTGGGCGCAGATTAAGAACATCTTACGGAAGGAAGGTAAAAGTGCAAAATCTTTAAAAAATTTTGTTAAATTATGGAAAGCTGGTAGTAGGAATTTAACGGAAGAAAATATCAAAAATTAATGAGTAGTATTAAGAGTAAGCTAAGAAATTTCAAAAATAAAAGATTATCTGATATATCTTGTAATTAGTTTTAGATTCACAATAAAATAAGATTTCAAAAAAATAACCTTACTTTTTTTCATTTAAAAAAAATATAAGTTCTATAGGCAATCAAAAATGCGTAAAGACTTTCGCGCACAGTCCTTACTTTTCAAATATGAACGTACATAATATTATGCTTCATCAAAAATTTTATTCTAAAAAAATGATAATTACTTATATTGTTAATATCATTAGAATATAAAAAGTTATTATTGATTTTAAATTCAATAAGATATACACGTACATACTCATATATTTAAATAAGTAGCATAAGTTTTTTTTTTCTTTTTTTTTATTGTTTTATGCAATTGAATTTTTATAAAGCAAGAAATATTTTAAAGTATTTTTAACCTATGATTAGGTGTTAATTTCATTTAAAACACAAATAAAAGTATAAAAAAAAAGATAATTATGTTGCTAATATTATTAAAATATGAAATTTATTATTGATTTTTTAAAACTCAATAAGATATACGCCCACATTATCATATATTTTGATAAAAGTTGCATGAGTTTTTTTATTTCATGCTATTGTATTTTTATAAAGCAGGAGACATTTACAAGTAAATGTTCTATGATTTGACGTTAATTTCACTTGAAAACAAATAAAGTAATAAAATAAAATAGTATCTAATAATTGGAAAATAGAATAGATTCTGATTTGTATGAATGATCTGTTTTAGTTGTTTTATGTACTGTTTAGGCTGTTTTTGGACCTGTTTAAAAACCTGTTTAGGCTGTTTCAGAGCTGTTTAAAGACCTTCAACCTGTTTAAAGACCTGTTTAAGCTGTTTTCGACCTGTTTAAGCTGTTTTAGAGCTGTTTAAAGACCTGTTTAAGCTGTTTAAAGACCTCTTTAACCTGTTTCAGACCTGTTTTTGGATCTGTTTAAGCTGTTTTATAGCTTTTTAAGCTGTTTCAGACCTTGTTTAAAGACCTGTTTAAGCTGTTTTCGAACCTGTTTAAGCTATTTTAGAGCTGTTTTCTAAGTTGTTTAAAGAGCACTATTACAGTTTAAGGACATTTGCTTAAGCTTTTCTAGATCTGTTTAAGATGACTGGTAAAACATCATAATTGAAAACGAATTGTTCCTAATCTTTGAAATCACAACTTTGAACATAAAAATGAAATTCGGTTTTGAGATCGAGAGAAACATAAAAAAGTGTAAAGGGTAGATTGTTTTATAACTTTATTCTAAAATAAAAAATAAATATTTTCAATATTTTTATTTAATTATATAAATTTATTTATAATACATTTTTTTTTTTTACTTAATTCGCTACTTCGTAATATTTTTCACTTTATTTACTTGTTCTAGTAACCAGTAGTAGATTGGATATTTATTGCAAGTCATCTTGATAACAAATGAAAATTCGAAATTTAATTAATTTGTGATATCGAAAAATATTTTCTTTTTAAATCCATAAGGTACTGAGCTATTATCTTCCGAAAATTTGCGTTTTTCAGCTTCAAGTTGATACCCTTTTATTTCATGAGTATTTTATTTTTTTGAGTACGACGTATATTTTGTGATAAGATTCGTATGTTTTCATTGTTTTCTGGGTGTAATATCATGTTTTTTATCTGGAGATGGGAACACCGACTGTTCTCAAACGGAAGTGTTATTATTTTTTCTAATTTATTATTAATTAAATGAAAGAGTTACAGCCCTTTAAAAATCATAATAAATTCATAGTGTTAACAAATTAGTAGTGCTCTATCCAAATTTCATCAAGGTTTATTGAGAAAATTGTTTAATTCGAACTAAATGATCAGCGATAGGACGCATTGTGTTATATGGTGAGATGGTGAGGTATAACCTCAACCATCACATCTGCTGGTTGATAGTGATTCTTGTTATAAAAATATAAAATAACCATAACAAGTGGAGTGCTGATAGAGACAGCTAAACATTATTTTAATGAAATTAATCCTTTAAGGAACTTTTGTAGTGGAAAGAACATAGAAAGGAATATCTACTATATACTTCCGTTTAAATTTACTGTGACGGACACTGTCATTTCTTATTACAACACATCAATCAAAAGCCAACTTCAGGGTGTATATGCGTGAATTGAAAAATATATACATCCAGTACTGCTTATCTTTTTCGATTATTTTCGATTTATCGATTCTCACATTAATTCAATTAAACTGTTTTACTTTTAGGATTCATCAGATTGAATCTTCTAATATAAATCTTTTCTCCGTCAACAAAACTAAAATATCTTACTTCTGAAGTTTTTCAAAAAAAAGTAAAGGTGGCGGGCAGCCCCACCACTAAACGAAAAAGAAGTGATCCTCCTCCTAAGGAGGATCAGAAATCTTCTTCCACAATGGAATCCAACAACAGATTCCTGCTACTAGATGACATACAAAAATCAAAAACAAAGAAAACAAACAACAAGAGAGACAAGAAAAACAACAAGTTTGTAAGAAATGATCCAACACCAGCAGAATTATTTAATTTAATAATAAATTCGAAATAACCAGATGGTACCCTAATCCAATGAGATGTCGAAAATGCCATACTTTCGACCATCACACGGATAGATGTACACTCGCCAACAGATGCTCAAAATGCAACGAGCCTACTAACGATAATGAACATAAATGTGGTGGCAACTTCTGCTGTGCTTGCAAGATGATTGGCCATATTACATATGAAAGAAACTGTCAATAGACCAACACCTCTCAAATTATGAAGCTACCAAATTGTGGCACAAACTAAATCCCGGTTACATACAGCCCAATTTGAGAAATATAAATGGAACCAACAACTTTCAGTCAACTAACACAACTCACTCGCCAAGAACTGCAACCCAATAGAATTTTGTTTCTTTTAAAAAACAAATTGAAAAACTAGAACATATATTTTATATTATAAAATAGGTAGGGAGATAAGGTATAATGTAAAAATTTAGTATAAATATACACAATATTTTTGGAATAAACAAACTTGAAGTAAAACTTACAGAAAGTCTTTAAATTTGCTACACTTCGTGGCTTTGTTGGCAGAATAAACTTAAATTTATAAAACTTTTGCATTCTGCAAATTAGTCGGCAACATATTGCCTTAAAATTCAAGTACGGCTTTTTAGCCAAAACAATACTGAGTAACATTATTCATTACAGTATTTATTTTACAATATGTTACTTACATTTTAGCTCCAAATACATCGGATCATATGTACGTTTAATCGCTACAGCGAAAAGTAAGGATATATTAAATTACTAAACCGCATACATGCAATTTTTGATAAGTTCCGTTGTACATTTTACGATTTGAAAATCCTTTATATTTTTAGTTTTCGCAGCAGCGATTGAACCTGCTGGATATTTTTTTTTTTTAAATTTCTGGAAAATTATCCAAGGAAATATTTAGTACATAGTCGGAGGAGGAAATTCGTAAGAAAATATCTGACCATTATAATATAAATTATATAATAATAAAAATAGGTCCTATTGATTAATATTTACGAACATCATTCCATTTTAATTTCAATATAATTCCACAAGTACAAATCACAAACATCTTCTATCTAGAAATTTTATGTAAAATCATATTTTATGCAATATTTGTCATATCAGCATATTTTCATGAGACGGAAAAAGTAATGCTTATTTTTCTGGGAAAGTTGACATAAAATAATTACCACGACATTTGTTTTGTTTTTGATTAATTTTATAACAATCTGGTAAATCGGCAGTTTAAATATATTTTGGTTTGTTTTGAATATTATATAGTGTAAGTTCAGTCTGATTTAACAAAGCGTAACGCATGATAATGTAGAAAACTAAAGTGTAATGATTTCCGGTACATTTCTTTCTTAATTTTTTTTTACCTTTTTAATTTTCTCGAATTTCACAATTGAATTCATTTTTTTTTTTAATTTTACAATTGAATTCATTTTCTATTAAGAACGACAAACACAAAACTTATCGACATTTTTTATTAAAAAATTTAAATAAAAATTGCATGTCTTCAATTTATCTAAGAATAAAAATTTGATTTTTGTTCAATCTTTAACAGAAGATTTGAACTTGGAATAAATAGAAAAAACATCGCATTGTAGAAAATAAACCAAAGTTTTCATAAATAATTTCTTATTTTAAATGTTCTTGATACTAATAAGAATGCAAATTACAAAATTTCGAATAAAAAGTTGAAAATTCGAAAACTAGCTATTTCAAATATTCTGATAATTATTATTAAGTACCTACATATATAATGATTAATTTAAAAACTTTTGTGTTATAAATAAGTTAAAAATTCTAGAAGGTTTTGAATATTTCAAAGAAAAGAAACAGTTGAGTCGTAAAATTAAACTGTATGAATTAACAATTCGTAAATTATATCTATTCGTATTATATCTAATTGATAAAGTCAAAATTGAATGTTTCGAAAAGGCTACAATTGCCCGTGTTCTAAATTTCGATCGAAATTAAATCAAATTTGAATGAATATTCATAATATTTTTTCGATGTCTTTTTTCTGATCGAATGAAATTGTTAAACAAATATTGGAAGTCATAAATTACTAGATATTTTTAATGAAATTCATATAGCATGCTATATTAGAATTTTGTATAAGTATGACACAAAGGGTGAAGTGAATAAAAAACAGTAAATGCTTTTACTTGCCTTTTTTGCAAGTTTTACTTTTAAAAAAGTGAATAAAAATACAAGTTTTTACTAGAAGTAGTAGCATTTACTTCTTTATAACGAATTCGCGTAGTGTGTAAGTATTTACTTAAAATTTTCCAGCAAAGACTAAAAATCGTGTGAATAAAAAAATGATTTCTAAGTATTAACTTGAATATTTTCAAGGTAGATTTAGAAATTGCTTGAATTTTAGTTTGTTATATTTCTTTACACAGGATGGCTGAATTTGTTCAGTTACGGAGCCGTAAAATTTATGGTGATCGAAAAAAAATTAGTACATAGTGATAAAACGAAGAAACTTATAAGATTTGAACTGAAACTCGTGGAGGAGCTTTAACTTCTATAAAGAAAGTCGAAATATTTTTTTTCGATATTTAAGTGATCCTGGCTTTCAAAGCGGAGTTGCTGAAGATCTAGGAGTGCATCGATCAACAGTGTGTAAAACAGTTTCTTATATAGCTGACCGAATAATTAAAAAATCACATGAATGGATCAGATTTCCAAATTCACTTAAATATAAAACTCACATTCACAACTGATTCACATCAGTATATCCTTACATCCGTACAACTAATGACAACAATGTAAAGTGTACTTCACCCTTAACGATTTATCTTATGATTTATCATTTGACTATACTATTTTTATTTTTGGAAGTCAGTATTGTGCTTATGGAGGCAGTACCCGATGAGTTTGTTGCCCTTGGTAATATTTAATTTAAAAGATTTCCGTCGATTGAAATTGAGATCTGATCACCCCACACACGAGACAGATTTATACAAACGAAATGTAAAAGAGTATAGAAAAGTATGCCTATCTTGCCTGTACTGACTTCCAAAAATAAAAATAGTATAGTATAATTTGTTTTTGTAACAATAACAAATTACATTAGTCAAATGATAAATCATAAGATAAATCGTTAAGTGTGAAGTACACTTAAGTAGTTACTTGAAAAGTAAAGTAAATATGTACTTGTAAGTATTAACAGTGAATACTTGGGATTTTCCAGCAAGAACTTATAAGCAAAAGTAAATGATTATTCACTTTTGACGAAGGAAATGCTTTTTCTTTTAAGTAAACCTTATCAGTATTTACTCATTTTTATTCACTCCACTCAAAATATTTGTGAATATTCATTCAAATTCGATTGAATTTCGATCGAAATTCAGAACACGGGCGAATATCTTTATTTTAATTTCAAATAATTTCAAAAGACCAATAAGTATATTTTTTTGAAAATATACTCGTAATTGAAATATATCTATGTAAAATAAAAAAATATTTTAGTTTACTTACCACCGTTACAATTTTACTTGCAGTGATACCACATGCAGTTGCCTACCACACTCATACCACATTATGCTATATAGTACATGTTACGCACTTATAAATGAAGAAAATATAATACAAATGCACATACATATATCACCCTAATTGCGTGCCGCGTTGGCTTTGCGTTGCGTTGGTGTGAAACCAGGGCCGGGTTCTTGTATGGTGATTGTCA
This sequence comes from Bombylius major, assembly GCA_932526495.1. Classification (NCBI taxonomy): domain Eukaryota; kingdom Metazoa; phylum Arthropoda; class Insecta; order Diptera; family Bombyliidae; genus Bombylius; species Bombylius major. The sequence goes on along the minus strand of OW052045.1, from coordinate 27,842,109 downwards.
CCAGCAATTTCTGTTCACGTATGGTGACTGTCACCAAAAAAAATCACCAAAAACTGTCATTTTCTTGGTGACAGCATCAGACCTGTCACTTTTATATATTTTGTATGGTGTTTGCAGTTCACATTTCATAAAATTGAAATTCCTGGAGTGTTTTTTTTTTTTTTTTTTTTTGTTAAGTAAATAAATATATTAATTAGTAGTTTAATATATTAATTAGTAATTTAATATATTAATTATAAAATATTTTATGATAATTTGTAGATAGCAATGGATAGTACACAGAAGACTGTAAAAAAACAATATTATTGTTGTTAATAATCAAAAAATTGTATTAAAATTTTATTAATGACTTTGGATTACTATATTATCTCTCATTCTTCTCCTTATTACTTTCATTTCTACAAAAAAAAAAGACAACAAACACACCTGACAGTTACAAATTCGCTACTACACTTCAAAATATTATCACTTTTTTGGTGATCACCATACAGGAACAATCACTATTTGGTGATCACTTTTTTACTATCACCATAGTGACAATCACCAATCACCATACAAGAACCCGGCCCAGTTTGTTAAACATTTTCGATTATTTTCACAAGTCTCTTCTGCTAAATGATCCACCTGTAAAAAAAAATTTATTCAGTTTTAATAGAAAAATATTAAAAATAATAAATATTTCTTACATTCATGTAATACATCCACCAATATAATAAAAATAATTCAAAATACAAATAAAAATAATTTCAAGTTTTTGTTTACAGAAGAACATTAACATGTTCAACAAAGCCATTCTTTGATTATTATTTGTACTTACTTTTCTATCATGCCTACTTAGTTTATCAATTTAAACAGGTACATACAAAAAAAACAACAAAATTATATAACAACAGTGTTATATACATATGTTTTATTTATTATCTCTTCAATTTAAATTTGAAATACCTGATTTTGAAATATGTATTTGATTTTGCTCTACATTTTATTAGAATACAATTTTCATATACATAGCTTTCGTCAAAACTTAATTATATGTTTATAAACAACAAAGTACAAATCTTATTTGGCACGCACAACACATAACATACAAAGCATAGGTACGACATAAGTCCCGACTGGGATTAGAACCCAAGACCTTTGCCTTTCCGCTTCCTTGCTCGCTGTTCTTAGTTACTACGTAAACATTGATATGAAAGTAGATATTGGGGCGGTTGTGCGTGGGAAAATTTTGAATAGTGTAGATGCTTGAATTGTTGTCAGATGAGCTATGATAGTGCAGGTGAAAATTTTGAAAACCGTTTGAATTTTAATTGTTGACAGGTGAGAGCTATGGTGGGGGGCAGGTGAGAGTTTTAAAATGTATTGGCAGACGTGATGAACTGTCGTTTGTCTTTACGAAATTTGTGTGAAGTTATAGAAGCTGTAAAACATATGGTTAAAAACTATTTTTTTAAAAAAGAGTGGCACAGTTTTCTTCTTCTTTTTTTTGTGTGGTGGATTCGAACCTCGGGCCTATCGAGTGGTGATCAAGCATCGTAACCGTTTGAGCTATTGATGATGTTGATATAGTTTAATTAAATAGTGTATATGAATATGAGAATGAAAGGTTAAATTCCTCCCCCGAACATTTTGTTTTTATCAGTGTCATTGAAGTATAGAATTTAGTATTAAAAATTATTAATAATAATAAAAGAAATTGTGAAATGAATTCGAACTATAGACTTATCGGTGGTGATCAGCCGTTGTAGCCATTTGAGTTGTTGTAGATGTTGATATGTTTTAAATTATGTGTATAGGGTATACATATATATTTGTACGTATACATATGAATTTGAATGACAAATTTGACCCTGTACAAAAGTTTCTGAGTCATTGTTAAAGAATTTGGTATTTAAAATTGTAAAACAATTGAATTATATTATTGAGCATTGAAATCTCAATTTTGGCTGTAGATGATGTTGATAGCGTAGATTTTTAAAATGTATTTATTTATATTAATCAAAACGTATACATATTTAAAAATCCGTTGTTACTTCTGTATAATATTTCCCATTTTAATCGCTGGTTCGAATATCATCAACATCACAACTATTTCACAATCTATTTTACTTCTTACACAAATGAACAAAAGTTTCATTCATAAAAATTTTCCATTTTTAATGGCGGGTTCGAATCTTATCAATATCAATATCATTATCGATAAAATTGTTACAAAGTTGGCCTTGGAGAGAGAAAAGCCCGGAATTAAAAAAGGAAGATGCGAAAAAAAGGAAGGAGTAAGGCGTTCGAGAGGGATTCTTGTAGAAAAGAAAAAAGATAAGAAAATGATGATATAAAAGACTGTTTTATAATTAAAAAAATTCTGATTTTTATTCTAAACTATAGGGTTTACAAATTTTGGGTCTTTACTTAAAAAAAAATCTAGTTACAAAATAGTAAACAAAAACAAAATTTAACTTGTGATAATAAAAGGGAAAAAATTAACAAAAAGAAATTATCTAAAAAAGGGAAAGAAAAAAATGGCTATGGTAAGAAGAAATTTCTGATGTGAAGTGAGCCGCGACTTGCAAAGAATTGAAGTGAGGAAAATCAGATCGAAACTGAGTCTAACGACTCACTAAATCAATTGGATTTGAATTGAAAAAAAAATTTACAAGGCGGCAGCACCGATGGATTTTAATTAAAGTATGTTCGGCCGCTGCGACAACACTTGTTGGTTTTGACAGTGGTGTTAATTATTTTTACTTATACAGGGTCTAGACGAGACTTTTTTATGTCAAGACTTATGTCTTGACATCGAATATGTCTCGTATAGACCGCTTATGTCTTGCAGACATAAATGGCAAGACATGGATGTCAAAACTTATGTCTTTGCTACGATGTCTTGCAGACATGAGCAAACAAAATGGCGATTTCAGATGTTTTGTGCTAATGTATCAGATTTATCAGACTTTCATCGAGAGAAAAAATTGCAAATGTTAATTTTTTAATAAATTTAAATTAATTTTTTAATTTACAAAGTTATTTGGACAAAATTTCACAAAAATATATTTCAAAAATTTTAATCTTTATATTCACATTCAAAACATGAAATGCCCAGACATGAAAAATATGGCAAGACATGAACAATGTCATGACATAAGTCTTGACATAAAAAAGTCTCGTCTGGACTATGTATTAATTTAGTTATAATACAGGGTCCAGACGAGACTTTTTTATGTCAAGATTTATGTCTTGACATCGAATATGTCTTGTATAGACCGCTTATGTCTTGTAGACATAAATGGCAAGACATGGATGTCAAGACTTATGTCTTTGCTACGATGTCTTGCAGACATGAGCAAACAAAATGGCGATTTCAGATGTTTTGTGCTAATGTATCAGATTTATCAGACTTTCATCGAGAGAAAAAATTGCAAATGTTAATTTTTTAATAAATTTAAATTAATTTTTTAATTTACAAAGTTATTTGGACAAAATTTCACAAAAATATATTTCAAAAATTTTAAACTTTATATTCACTTATTTGAAATGTCAAGATATGAAATGCCCAGACATGAAAAATATGGCAAGACATGAACAATGTCATGACATAAGTCTTGACATAAAAAAAGTCTCGTCTGGACTATGTATAAATGTAAATCGACTGAATCTAATCAAGCGTTTCTGGTTCGACTTATTTCTTAATTTTTAATTTTTCGTTCAAATTAATTAACTCGATCGCGGGATTAGAACGGGGAGAAGTAAAACGAGTATTAAAAATAAAGAAATTTAATGAATAAGAGAATAAAAAAAAAAATATGTATGCATGTGTAAAAAATTGTTAAAGTAAATTAAGTGAGGTTAGAAAATTTGAATAAATAAAAATAGTAGTAGAACAACGGCGGAGGGTGGTATGGTTCAGGGTGTTCAGTGAACACCCTAAAATTGTTATGAACCTGATCATTAAAATTTTCTAATTACATTCGAAAACAATTTTTTTTTTGTAACAAGAAAAATAATTTTTTAATATATGTATTAGTAAAATCATCATAATATATCAAAATTATCAAAAATATTTTTTTACTTTTCGTTTCTCTTTTTTTCTTCATAGAGTTTTGTATGCAAGGTGTTCACATTTCAAAGTGAACATTAGAAAAATCGTACTACACCATTATATTCGTTTATATTTTTCTCTTTTCAAATTCGTTTTTTCATACATCAGTCAGGCAGGTTCATATTTTAAAATGAACCCAGTACAAAATGTACAATACAGTATCCACAGAAAATTACAAGAGAATAATATTTGGTTACTTCATTTCGTTTCTCTTTTTTCTTCATAGAATTTTATATGCAAGGTGTTCACATTTTAAAGTGATCATTAGGAAAATCATAGTACACACTACACCATATAAAGCAATAATATTTTTCTCTTTTCAAACTCGTTTTTTCATACATCATCAGTCAGGTACAGGTTCAAGATAAATTGAGAACACAATAAGGTATGTTCTTATTCGTATAGAAATTAATTTCTGTCTCTTTTCGACTCTCACAAACGTCAGCCAGTTGAAATTTGTCGTGGTTGAAAATTAAAGTTGTATTATGTTCTATGGTGGTTTATTATTATCGTGTTAAATTTAATAAATAAGAAATTAATTTGTTAATAACATTATATGAATTTTTTATGAATATTAATTTGTGAACTATAAAATTGAATTTTAATATTAGAAAGTGAAGTTTTATAAGGAATAATTAAAAAAAGTAAAAACAAACTGTGTGAGAAAAACGTATGTAGGTACTTTTAAAGTTGAAGTTTATTTAAGTATGTATTTAGTTTATTAATTTATATAATATAATATACTAATTATGGTGAACTGTGCAGTAAGTTCTTGTGAAAATTATACAAATAAAAAAACGATCATCCATCAGCGATAGAATTTAAATATCGTCTGCGATCGTTTGTTTTGGGTAACTTTATATAGTAATTTAGTATAAATGTTCGTGATTGTCCTTTCTAATTATAGTTATCACAGATTTTAAGTAAGTTTTTTGGTGGTAGATGCATAAATATAAATGGGGAAATAATACTAATTATAAATCACAAATTTTCTACCATAATCTTTTCCAAATTTCACAGGAAGATCAGACAGTACCTTGCAAATAAGTGTTGATTCAAACACCGAACATTTAGAATCTAATGAAAAAATTATTTCAACAGGATTATTTTCCAGTATTTTTCAAAAAGATAATAGACCAAAGAAAGTTTCTGTTAATTCAACAAACGAAGAAGATGAATGCATTACATTGGTGGAAAATTCGAAAAATGTTCCAAACGCAGATGACGACGAGTTCCATGAAGACGCATTAGAATATGTGGCCGGATTTATAGCCAAAAATTACAGCTGAATAATGATTATGTATATAAACAACGGGAATGTAGTGCGTTTTCATGGATAGATGTAATAAGTGAGAGTGGACTTCTAAAGCCTAAGGAAAATTTTTTAAATAATTTAAAAACTCTTGAAAAAATTTTCAATGAAGAAAATAAAAATTCTTTAAGTATTTGTAGTGGATATATGAACAAGTTGTTAAATAAATCTATATTGGTTCCATTAGACAATAAGATTCTTTAGATGTAGGCTATATTTTCGTATAAGAAAATTAAATAGATCATTAACATATAATTTTTCAAAAAATAAAAAAAAAATAAAAACTTGTACATAATTTAACATTGTATTTTATTTTTATTTCCACGTAAAATGGTTATTATCTACAAATTTATTTTTCAAATGTCGTTTTCAAATATTTCAACTAAATGACGTCATATCATGAGAGAAGAGAGCGATGCCCGTCAGAACATACCTTATTGTGTTCTCAATTTATCTTGTACAGGTTCATATTTTAAAGTGAACACCAATACCATAGTAGAATATTATGAGAAAATATTTTTTTTCATTTTCGTTTCGTTTCTCTTTTTTTCTTCATATAATTTTATATGGAAGTTGTTCATATTTTAAAGTGAACACCATAGTAGAATATTATGAGAAAATATTTTTTTTCATTTTCGTTTCGTTTCTCTTTTTTTCTTCATATAATTTTATATAGAAGGTGTTCATATTTTAAAGTGAACACCATAGTAGAATATTATGAGAAAATATTTTTTTTTACTTTTCGTTTCCTTTCTATTTTATCCTTCTTCAAATAGTAATGCATTGTGTTCATTTTTTGAAAATGAACGTTGTTATTTTCCTTACTAGATGTTACCTTTTTTATTTGAAGAAAATTAAAATTAATAAATTCAATTTCACTTAAATTTCAATTAATACAACTTTTTTATTAGATAATAATTCAAATTGTGTGTGTCGTGGTGAAAAATTTCTTTTAGTTGAAGCTGGAAGGTAAGAAATAAATTGATTGTTTTTCTCGGGGTAAAAATTTAAAAAAATAGTTGGAATTTGAAACGGAATTTTTTGTCGTTGGTAGTTTAAAATTTTGAATATTAAATATTTCACATAAAAAATTAAACAGTTTTTTTTTTAAATTTTGTAAAGATGGATAAGAACGCGGAAAATGCTTCTCTTTGTAATTGCGTCATTGAAAATCTTTTATGTATGTCTTTTTCAAGACAAAACATAGAAGAAAAATCGTTGATAATTAAAAACAGTAGACCCACGCCTATTATGGAAAATTTAAAGGCAGCTTTTCAATGAAATTTTAGACACTATTATAATGCAACTGAAAGTACGCTTTGAAAATATGAAAGATTTAATTTTTATTGAGTTGTTAGACTCTCAAAAGTTTCATAAGTATTCTGAAATCTTCCCAATAACTGAATTAAATGCGTTAATAGCTGCATACCCAGAACAATTTGATTTTTTAAAATTGCAAAATGAACTTACTGTCATTTATAATAAAAATTCCTTTTTTTCTAACCTGCCAATACCTAAAATTTAAAAAAATATTTTACGCAACAATCTCAAAGCTACGTTATCCGAAGTTTTCAAATTAAGTTGTTTAATTACAACTATTCCGGTAACTACAGCTAGCGCTGAGAGATCTTTTTCTTGTTCAAAGAGAATTAAAACATATTTGTGAAATTCGGTGACACAAAATAGGTTGACGGGGTTAGCTTTGATATCCATTGAAAAAAAATTATTAAAAGAATTGAGAACTAGGCCAGATTTTCACGAAATAGTTATTGAGAAATTTTGCGAAAGGACAAGAAAAATTGAATTTGAGATGAACATTGAAGTGCAAAAAAAGTGATATTTTCGTTTATTGTATTTTTTATACAATAATTTGAGTATATTATTATTTTATATTTTTTTATGCTTTGTTTTTGTTATTTATTTTTTTTTTTTTGTTATATTTTTATTGAGTTGTTTAAGTGGGATAGGCCTAATGAAAAATTGGAAATTTTAAACGCATTTTTGAGTTTTTTTTCTATTTTTTACACATTTTTCTCTTTAGGGAAACCGACCACTTTATATCGGTTAACGCTCTGACAGCGATACCTCTTGGGTGGAGTGGAAACTCGTGTTTTAAATTATTTTGAATAGAAACAAAATATAACTTTCATTTCTTTTAGAAATCTGAACACCCGGAAAAATACTACTGGCTCCGCCACTGTAGTAGAAGAAAAAAGTGTATGAAAAAAATGGTTAAGTTTAATAAGGAAAAAAAATAACGTACCTGTGATTGTGATAAAGAAAATGATGTGAAGTAAAAAAAAAAATAATATGTCGTAAAAAAAAAGTGAATTAAAATAATAATAAAAAACTACTGTGCAACAAAAAAAAATTTAATGATAAAAAAAAACTATCGTTAAAGAAAACCGAAAAAACTCACTAGAAAAAACACTTTCAAAAGTAAAACACCAACTGAAACTGAACTGTGGGTGTTTTTTCGTGGGTGTTTTCATAGTTTTTCTTGGAATTCGCGAATTTTCTGTGGAAAACTATTGTTAGATTTCCAGTGAGGTATAGAATTTCTTTTACTCTCAATGGAAAATTTTCAATTTCTTTACAGAAAATTCGCGAATTTATTGATTTTTTCTTGTTTTTTTTTCTTGTGAGAAAGAATTTGCATGTTTACTTTGTTGTTTTCTTTTTCTTTGTTTCAAATCTTCCTTTGTTGTCCTTTTTTTTTTTAATAATAAACAGGGTTTTCAGGATTCGACTGTATTTTAATAGGGACTTCTGGTTTGGGCACCAATTTATTAAAATTTGGTGTTCAATTGGAAGTTTCTTTTATTTACTGGACACAACAACAAATTTCATTAATTTTGTTTATGCAATTTTGGTAAATTTTATTAATTCAATTTTTATTCAATTTTCTTCTCTTTTCAGGAAAATAGGACGGCAATATGGTTTCTTGATCCTGATGTAAGAGGTAAATTCTTTCAACAACAAATTAAATAAATGTTATTAATAAAATTTTCATTTTTCATGTTTAAAATTAAATTTTGTATGTATTTTTTATCAGTAAAATTGATATATAAATATTTTCATATAGTAATAATTACCATATACCTAAAGTGAAGATTATCGTTATTAATTTTTGATTCTAGTAACATACCTACAAGTGAAAAAATGTTCATATAATATATATTTACGAATATTTATATGTAGGTTATAAATGTACCTACTTATATAATACAGTTAATCGTTTTATGGTATATACTTCTAAAAATTATGAGTACAAAAATAGATTTTGTTTATAATAAAATGATTTAAGTAAGTTGTGTGTGTTTTTAAAAAAAAACAATGCTCTTCAGTTTAAAATTGAATATGTAGTAGACAATTCATAAGGTAAAGTACATATGTACCTAAGTATAATTTAATTTTGAAGATATGGTGTGAATTGTTTACATATTTGAAATAAATACCCTAACATTTTGGAATTCAGTTCTAAAAAGTTTATCAAATTGAAATTTGAATATGTATGTACTTATATTTTGTATGCAATAATACTACATTTTTTTCTTTGTAATGATACATAGCAGTATTTTATACATGTTGAGGTTAAAGATAATTTTGTGAGGACCAAATGTAGATCAAATCACTTTGCAACAGCTAAAAAAAAAGGCGCTCATTAACATCAATACATAATAACTATAAAAATCATCTCAAAACAATAAAACACCTAGAACGTAATTTTGTTGAGATAGATCGTGTGCCCAATTGAGAATAATAAATTATTTTGAAAAAAAAAACATCTGGGAAGTCTTTCATTTTTTTTTGAATAAAAAAATAATTTTTGAATATTTTTACTTTTTGATTGTTTTTGAAAAAATAAGTAGGTACCTACATACATATGACTTTTAAATATATTTTCATAATTTTTTTTGTTTTATTTTGATGACTGGTACTGTTAAAGTACATGCTTATCTCAAATTTTAAAAAATTTAGAAACACCCAGTAATGATGATTTCTTATATTAGTAAATGAAAGTCATTATTTACTTTTCAAATAATTACCATATAAAATAAAGATATTTGTTATAAGTAGGTACCTATGTATACTTTTTTCTTTGATTCTAGTAAATACTTGGCAGTGAACCATTTAGTATACATAATATATGAATAAATATTATTCACAATCGTATACAGTCGAAATCGGATAAGTGAAAAACGTTTTGGGCAAGCATTTTCGTTTCACTTACGCGTTTTTTCACTTACGTGTAGTACATACTACACACTACATATATGTATATATTTTAATTCGGAATAATATCAATTGCATCATTTTTTAAGCAAAACCTATTTCCAGAAAAAATAAACTTTAAAAACAATGAAATTTGCTTGAAAATACATAATATATACATATGAATAAAAGTTTTCACATAAATTTTAAATTATATTCACTACATGAATGTACGGATACGCTATATTGCAATGAGTGGAAAAACGTTAAATTTGAATAAATGTCATTATACTTATTGGCTGTCATTAATGACAATTAACATTCAGTGTTGCTAACCATACACTCATTAATTCGGGTTCATCAGAGTAGCCAGTGAGAATAAATTTATTTGAAATTTTTTTTTTCACTTATGCGTGTTGGAATACATAAGAAATTGATTCAGTGGACATCAAAAAGTGTTTCACTTAAACGATTTTTTCACTTAGAAATTTTTCACTTAAACATACGTTTTTAGTAGCAAAAATTTCGGGGCTTTAAAAATGCTTTCACTTACGCGATTTTTCCTCATTTTTTCTCTTATCCGTTTTTCACTTAAGCGATTTCGACTGTATGTATATAGTTACATATAACCAAAGTTGTATAAGTAGAAGATGCCCAACGTCCATATATCCTCATGGCACTCAAAATTTTTGATCTGGGGCGTGATATCACACCCCACAACATGTTGCTTATACATTTGTTTCTAATAGTCATGTTTATAATGATATTCAGTAGCAATTATCAACAATTTTACTCATCGTATCAACATTTTAATCATGAACAAAAGGCAGTAGAATCGAGAAAGTTTAGAACAGACGCACAAGTAGAGTGCGGTAAAGTAGGAATAAATTCTTTACACAAATGTTGCTTAGTTTGAATTTTTTTACTATACCTATATTAAAATTAAAAACAACAAGTAACATTAAATATGAATTGTTGGTATTCTCGCTAAATATAGCTATAGCTATATACATACATAATTCTAACATACACACATTCGAGCCATACTTTGCGTTGTTTTCAAATTACGTATAAGAAAAAATTTTTGAAACCATATTAATATTATTGACTTGAAGAAATTTGAAATTTTTTTCGTTTTTCTTATTTTTGTTGTTGTTATATTGAAATATAGTTTCAACCACATTTTGTCGATATTTATTTCATTCTTTTTTGAATGCTTGATTGGTGTGGTTATTTTGCGGATTGAAGATTCTAAAAATCAGTTTTTTTCAAAACTCCTTTTCTATTATTTTTGGTATTTTCTTGGGGAATGAATTATATAGTATTCAAAGACCAGTTTTTTTCAAAACTATTTTCTTCGTTTATAAATTTGGTATGGATTCCAGATTAAGTGCTGTAAAGTGTAGTATAAAACACTGCGGAAAATCAAGAAGATCGTGTCCTGGTTTGAAGATTTTCAAATTCCCTGGTTCTGATACTGTTAGTGGGAAACTTTGGAGAGAAGTTTGTGAATTTGATGAGGGAGAAGAAAGGTTATTTATTTGTCAGAACCATTTTTGTAAGGAATTCATTGGGCAAAAAAAGTTGAAACGAGATGCCATTCCAACAAAATATTTGCAAGGACAGAGTGAATTATTAGAAGATAATTCAATGATGATTGATATTGAAATGAGTTCAATAAAAAGGCGACGATTATCAGAAAATGATTCTGAAGTTGGAGCTTGTTGCCTTTGTCTTTAGAACCAAAAAGCGGCAGAGGTTTTTAAAAAAAAGTATATTAATTCTTTAAAAAAAATAAATACACTTGCTAAGAGAATTAAAGCCTTAAAAAAAGGAAAACATGTTGTAGCAGCAAATTACAAAAAAATGAAAAAAATAAATTTGGCTAAAACAAAAAAGGTGAATTTGCAAAGTCAAATAAAGGACCTAAGCGTGTCAGAAAATGCCAAAATCTTAAGCATAATGCTTTTGAAAAATGAAAAAGCCCGAAAGTATAATGAGAAAGAGAGAACTATGTGCTTGAATATTTTTTACAGATCTACAAGTATGTATTTGTTCCTTCGCAATGGAATGAATTTGAATTTACCTCACAAAAATTCTCTTTATAATTGGGCTCCTGTGAAATATTTACAACCTGGAATTAAAAACTCTGCCATTCCAATGCTACACAAAAGATGCCAAGAAATGAGTGAAAGGTCAAAACAAATTGTCCTAGTTTTTGACGAAATAATTGTGAGAAAAGACTTGACATATTATAGCCAACTTGATCTGATTGACGGAATAGAGGACGTAGGATTATACCGAAAAGAAGTTGGTGTATTCATGGTTCGAGGTCTTTTTGATAAATGGAAAAGCATTTTAAATTACTTTGTTAGTGAAAAAGGTCTTACAGGTTCCCTCTTAAAATCATTATTACTTGAAAATTTGAAAATTTTATCTGAAATGGGTTTTAAAGTAAAAGCAATTGCTTGCGATCAAGCTTCCAGTAACAGAAAGTGTTTTAAGGAGTTAGGAGTAACCCCAGAGAAGCTTTTTTTTTTTGGAAAAACGAAAGAATAATAGCCATCTTTGATTTTCCACACTTACTTAAATCTTTGCGAAATGTTTGGTTATCACGTAATATGAACACGCCAGATGGAATTGTATCATTTGATGTGATCAGAGAACTTTATGAATTGGGAAAAAGCAAAATTACAAAAATGTGTTGCAAACTTACTGAGTGCCATATTGCACCCAATACATTTCAAAAAATGAGAGTGTGTTATGCGGCTCAAATTTTTAGCAAAAGTGTAGCTGCAGGCATTGACACTGCTAGAGAAGCAAACGCCTTTGAAAAAAATTCAGATATATCTACAAAGTCCACTGCTGCCTTTGTTAAAAAGGTTGACAAAATATTCGATTGTTTGAACAGTGGAACTTTATATGATAAAAATGAATTTAATAGCCTAGGCAGACCAAGCTAAAGTACGTACTTGTTGTTAATAGTAGAAGTAAAATTTGTGTTGAGCCTTGCACTAGTAAAAAAAAATGTGTGAAGTAATGTATTTAAAAATAAAAAATAAACATGGTTGCTGCCATAATAACCAGAAGAATATCTATCTCTTTCCTGTATATATAGAAATATTGAGACAGATATACTTTTGGTTATGGTAGCTGCCATTTTTAATTTTTGAGCCAAATTTAATACAAACCTTTTTTGAAGATTTTTATATAATTCACCAATTATTGTGATATATAATTTTATATTTTTACTAAATATTTAACAAATATTTAAATATTTATCAACAGTTGAACAATTTTCGTTCAAAATAAATTTAAATGTCAAAATAAAGTACAAAAACCGGTGTGTCACCAAAATAAAGTACAAAGCCAAAGTACATACTTTAACGTACTTTATATTGCGGTATGTCTAGGCTATAAATCTGCGGTCAAATTTAGAAATAAAGTTTACAATTTTATTCTTGAATTTATAGATTATTTAGAAAACATCTCTCTTATTCCTAGTAAAAATGCAGTTTATTGTTTGGAGGGTATGAAGCAAACTCTACGAGGAGTTATTGTACAAATGAATGACATTAACGGCTCAGAAAATAGTAATGGTATAAATTTCTTACTAACAAAACGATTAAACCAAGACATCGTTGAAAATCTTTTTAGTGTTTTAAGAGCAAGATATGGTCATAATAAAAATCCTTCTGTCTATGAAATTAATATACTGTTATCCAAAGTATTATCTATTAACTTGATCCAATTCAATCAATTATCTAATTGTGAAGAAGATGAAGACAATATGTTGAATATTAATGTAAATGATTTAGTTAACGATACCACGGATTCCATTACAGATGATTTAAATCAGAATGATACTGGAGTAGAACTAGATGAAAGCACATACGATAAAATTGAAAATGAATTGCAAAATTCACTTATAGATGATACTTTTAATAATATCAATTCATCTATTGAAATGTCATCAATGAAGTATTTTATTGGGTATATTGCTCAAAAAATTATCTCAAAGACTGTTTGTGACACCTGTGAAGATACTTTTTGAAAAAAAGATGAAGTTATAACTCGACCATCTGAATTATTGGTTTTTTCTAGAAATTACTTAAGGAATTGCGACTTTGGAAATTTATATGCACCTTCAGATATTTTATTTGAAGTATCAAAAGCTCACTGTTTGGTTTTTAGTAAAATTTTTAAAACTCAATTACATATTAAAAATATAAAAAAGTTTATATCAGAAGAGTGCATAGAATTTACAAACAAAAGTGAACATCACAGCGATTGGTTTTGCGAAAGTAATCCATGTGCTACTCATAGAAAGAAATTTTTAGAATTCCTTTTGACGGTACTGATACGGAAGCATTGTTCATGGTCGGTTGAAAAAAATATATCAAGAAAAATACAAAAATTAATGTACTTTCACAGAATTAGAAAGCTCATTAAATACTCACCTACCTATATTTCAATATAAATGTAACATTTTTAAATAAAAATACATAATTTAAATTTTAGGTTTATTTTGCAACCCATTTGGGTATTTTTAAATTGCAAATCTAGACCCTTCAGAAAGTTTATTTTGCTCTTGGTTGGAATTATTATTTAAATACTTTATCCGTGGTATAAGGAAAAGGCAAAAATTTTCCTTAAGGGGGCTCGTTACTGGGTATTCTCCCTATGTCATATTTTTACACTAAAATACATATATATCTATTGCAAAAAAAACAACTTTTGATAAAAAGAATTTTAAAAATTCTCATATGTATGTATAGGTACATATTTTAAAACTGATCTTTACAAAGGTATGCTGGAAAAATTGGCTAAATGCATAATTGGGTTCACAATTTAAGAAAAATAACTTGCTTTTGAACTCAAGGACTGGAAAATCAGTTTAAAAGTCCGAAATATAATAGTGCAAAACTGACAAATTACATATCTTTCCACAAAAAATATGAAATAACTTTTTTTCAAAATTATATGCGAATTTTCAATGAAAATAGAAAATTATAAAATGCATTTATACCTGCAAGTTTAAAAAGAAAGACAAAATTTGGTTAAAACTGGATTTCAATATAACAACAACAAAAATAAGAAAAACGAAAAAAATTTCAAATTTCTTCAAGTCAATAATAATAATATGGTTTTAAAAATTTTTACTTATAATTTGAAAACAACGCAAAGTATGGCTCGAATGTGTGTATGTTAGAATTATGTATGTATATAGCTATAGCTATATATAGCGAGAATACCAACAATTCATATTTAATGTTACTTGTTGTTTTTAATTTTAATATAGGTATAGTAAAAAAATTCAAACTAAGCAACATTTGTGTAAAGAATTTATTCCTATAGTCAAAATAATATGAGTTGGCGAATCTCGCGCATGTCTTACATGTGTTAGTGATCTTCTTGTGTATACATACACGAAGGAAGAAACCTCTTTCTTAGAATTTACAACAACAAAAATGCATGTGTGTAAGTATCTTTTCTTCTGCGCATAGTTTTCTAGTATAATACGATTTGGCATCTTTTTTAAATCGAGCTATACTTTACCGCACTCTACTTGTGCGTCTGTTCTAAACTTTCTCGATTCTACTGCCTTTTGTTCATGATTAAAATGTTGATACGATGAGTAAAATTGTTGATAATTGCTACTGAATATCATTATAAACATGACTATTAGAAACAAATGTATAAGCTACATGTTGTGGGGTGTGATATCACGCCCCAGATCAAAAATTTTGAGTGCCATGAGGATATATGGACGTTGGGCATCTTCTACTTATACAACTTTGATATAACATATTAACCACTATCCTTTATAATATTCCATTTCTGACATAATGGTGACTATTCTAGAGAAATTCTTTAGTTAGCGAATTCTTCTGCTAAAAAAGTTAGCAGATTATGGTGTTAGCAGATTCTTAAAAATTTGTATTCTGGTCACTAATATTTTTCGAAATCTTTATGAAGCTGTCAACAGAGATTCGAAATCTGCTAACAAATGTCACTTTAAAGAAATTTTTTGCTATTCTACACTAGGTAGTTAAAGCAGTTTTTTTGCGTTCGTTTTTAGAATGTTGGTATAACTTTTTTCCAGCTCTGTAATGCTATAGGACAATAATTTGAAGATTTTGTATTAAAAAAGTCATAAATTTACATTTAATTACACGAATTTTATTTATTTCTAATCACTCAGACCGCACTAATCCAACTGACACGTTTTCAACATTTTTAAGTTACACAAATCAGTTTCTAGAAACTTCTCTTTTTTTTTTTTAAATAGTAATTAACTGTTTTTAACAAGTATATAGTACTGACAGATATCATGGTTAACCAAGCTGCTTCTTGGTTAAGTACGTAACCAACTCGAATCGAGTGGTTTACCATAATAATGAAATGGTTAAAAACCATCATAAACCAAGCAAAATGTGCTTGGTTTATGAGTTAACTAAGTACTTTCCAATGAACAAACGTCAAACATTCCAGTTACTTGTCATTTGCTATCAGATGATTTAGAAAATTAAAAAAAAAAAAGTACAAACTCTTTTGGCTGTATGACATGGTGTTAATACTATTCGAAATTTTAAGTACTTAAAGATATTATATGATTATATCGTCATTTTAAACTTCAACGCTAAATACCGGAAGGAAAAGAAAAGATGAGTACAAAAGTATGAGATTGCATTGGTCTCCACCCACAAAAGCTTATACAATTCAGCGCTGCAAGAAGAGGTTAGAGCAAGTGGTGGTAGCAGGTTGGCATGGACCGTAGATGAAGAGAGTACACTCGCGAAAGCTGAAGCAGAGTACATAGGAAAAGATCTCCTTGATTTCCTCGTGTCTACATCTGAGAGATCAAAAGATGCGATTAAGTCACGTCGTAGAAACGCTACCTATAGGCAAAAAGTTGCTGAATTTAAAGAGGAACTGCATTATCTTGAACAGCAGGAGTTAGCCGAAGATCCAGTTAAGCAACAAGTGTATGAGTCAGTAAATTCAGCCAGCTCAACACAAGATGAGGTTTTACTTATTTTTATTTTGGAGATCCCAGCTTCAAAACTGGAAGTCGAAGATGTAAAATTCAGGAACCTCATACTCACATACACCAAATCCAATTTGATGGGCAAATTTAAGGCTTGGACAGATATCATTATGAACAGCTCCAAAAGAGGACGTGATGTAAACCAAAGCAGAACAACAGCTTCCAACAACAACAGTGAAACGGATAAGAATATGTCAAGCGGAAAAAGAAGAGCAAAAATGTACAGGTTGACTCAAGCTGCTTACAAGAAAAGTCGAGCAGCATATACCAGAAGGTTAATTGATGGTCTTGACCACCAAACAGAGCAGCAGATAACACCGAACGTGGATGAAATCAAAACAACATATGACAACTTATTCTCCACTCTATCAACATTGGATCAAGAATCTATTATGGATCCAGTTGAAAATAAATTTTGTGCTAGTAAACCAATTCCTGCTGAGGAACTGGATAACGCACTTATTACAACAAAAGTGAACTCACTAGGCCCTGACAGGACTGTCTCATTGACATCAAACGTTTACTGAAATTGAGGCTTCTGCTGTTATACAATACCATGTTGTACTTTGAGTCTATTCCAAAGTGCCTTAAAAGCAGCAGAACGATTCTTATCCCAAAAACTAAAACTGATTTACACATCATTAAAAACTGGCGTCCAATAACGATTTCGTCAATATTTCTTTGAATTTTCAATAAAATTCTTGCAAGAAGATTGAACGCCATTCAAATTGACAACACTCAAAGAGGATTTCGCTCTATAGATGGTTGCTTTGCTAACTTCGCAACAGTGGAATTCATCATCAAGCATCATCGGAAGAAAAACAAACCATTATCTATTGTAAGTCTAGACCTTAAGCATTCGATATGGTCTCGCATCATAGCAACGTTCGAGCTATTATAAGATTGAACATTGATCCGAAAACCATCAACATTATAACGGACAACTACAACAACTTATCTACTACGATAGCTTGCAACAACATTATAGCAGGTGATTATTCAAAAAGAAAAAGGAGCAAAGCAAGGGGACCCTTTATCACCATTTTTATTCAATGCGTTAATAGATGAACTTTTAATACAGATGAACAAAAAGTTTACCGGCATTAAAATGTGAACGAAAAAGTTAGCTTGCCTTGCCTATGCTGATGGCCTAATACTCTTTGCGAATACACTAAACGATGCCCAAAGAATGCTTGACCTTTCGGAAAAATTCTTTTCGATGAGAGGACTTCACGCTAATCCGAAAAAATATGCAAATCACTGATCACGAAGACTGTTCCTGGTGGAAGGAAACTATTTGTAGACACCAATCAAACTCTTGAAATTAACAATAGCCCGATAGCAACTTTGAAAGTAGATGAACAATTTAAATATTTAGGACATCATTTTAATAGAGAAGGTTTGGTAGAATGCACAACTAAGAATTTATGGTTACAGTTAGAAAAAATATTGAGAGCTTCACTTAAACCTGATCAAAAATTAACAATAATCAGAGATTTCTTAGTACCAAGATATATAGCAGTTCTTCAACGACCTAACGTCCGCAGCAAGATCCTTACAAGAACAGATAAGGTCATTCGGTTTGCAATCCGAAAACCTCTTAAGTTGCCTAGTCACTGCACGAACTTGATCCTCTATACATCGATCAAGGCAGGAGGTCTTTGTATCTTCAATTTTACTAAACAAATTCCAATAATAACTCTTTCACGTTGGGAACGACTGAAAGATAAAAGCGAGCTGCTGCAACAAGTGTACTTCTGGTTTGAGCCATGGATTGCTAGGCATCGGAAATTAATTCACGATGACATTTCAAGTCAGAAAGCGGTGCACGATCATTTTGAAACACAACTTAAAATGTCTTACTCAGGCAACGGAATAAAGCAGGTCAAACACCACCCAGCATGTTGCAATTTTATAAGATCCGCACCTCGATATTGGAATTCTGAAGACTACCTGAAGGCTCATCTCAGATACAATTTGGTACCGAGTCAAAGGTATACCATCTAACCCGCCGCAGCAGAGACTATGTAGGAATGGCTGTTTTAAAGTGGAATCGCTCAGCCATATTTTACAACAGTGTCCACTGACACATAATCCAAGAATTAAACGCCATGACTACATAGTGCAAACGCTTGCAAAATTCGTTCGTTTAAAAGGTTGGAAGGTAACAATCGAATCACATATCAGATGCACCGACGGAAACCTGATTTGATCTTCGAGAAGGAAGAAAGCGTGATAATCAGCGATGTCGGTGTAAACTGGGAGGGCCCAATTTCACTTATGGCTCAATGGGAAAACAAGAGTAGCATATACAGCACACACGGCTGCATCGAAAAGCTGAAACAGTTGTATCCTGGGAAAAATTTATACATCTTTCCCGTGATCGTTGGCGAAAGAGGTGCTTGGTGTAAGAATAATGATATCATCACCCAACATCTAAAGCTGAAGAAACACCAAATAGAAGATACCATTCATACCACAATGAGAGGCAGCTGGATAATACATAAAGAATTCATGAAACGCGTTTGGAGACAACAACCTAACAACAGACGACGCATTGGAATAATTATTAGGAAAGGTGCTCTCTGCCAAACATCCAGGGAAGTCTTTAGCCAGCCACCAAAGGACCACATACATCATAATTTCTCAGTATCAACAATTTGTTAACAGGTATAAATATAATTTTTGTAATCTATCTTTTTCTTCTCTCTATTTTCAGATATGCTTTTCTTATTGTTATTTAGTTTTTTAATTAATTTATAGTTTTATTTATTTTTTTTATTTACTTAATTTAATTACATATTGTCAACTGTAAATTTCAATAACTAATCAAAGTTAAAAACCCCGAAATTGTTATTGACTTTGATTTATATATAATCACTTTTTTAGTGTAAACATTTTATGAACAATTCTATTATAGGATATAAGATGTATTGTAAAAATTTATTTTGGTCAAATAAATGGGGCATGGCTTATAAACATAGCCAAATGCCTCGTCATCTAATTATTGACGCGCATACATGGATTAACGAGATTCCTACTGTCCCTATCTACTATCTAGCGAAACCACAGCCAAGGAAACGGGCTTGGAATAATTAGCGGGGAAAGAAGACCCTGTTCAGCAATCATATAATTACCAAAAATTAGATAATTCAAAATTAACGTCACTAACATTAAATAATTAAATTTTATTATATTTCTAAAAAAATATCTTTTGCATATAAACTTGTTTGTATCTACTTCCGTAACTTTACTTAGCTTGCATTTTTTCCTTATAGCCACATATAATAATCTAAATGACGCATGCATATTTAAAATTGAATTGAACTTGTAGAATCAGCAGTTTAATAATAAAAGAAATTATGTATGTTATTTATTTAGGTATAGGTAAAAATATGTTTTTTTTTTACATGTATTTTTATATTAATTGTATTGACAGAAAATTGTATATAAAGAAGGTTAATTAATAATAAATTTATGATTTGTTAATCAACCATCAATCAGTGTGTTTTTATTCAGCTATTTACAGCCTTATTTTCTATAGAATTAGCGTAACCTAATTCATAGAAAAGAACATATTCATTTACAAGCACTTAAGAATTAGAGTAACATAATTCTAAGTGTTTTTTCATTGTGTTTAATTACACACAGAATTAGAGAAACCTAATTCTGACTTGTGGCTTGTTCCACTATAAACATAATTTGTGGTGACCCTGACGTGATAATTATCAAGACAAGACATTACTTTGATCAAAAGACATTATTTTTGAAAATACATAACTTTGAACGAAAGGGACATTATTCTTGAACAAAACATAATTTTGAAAAAAAAAAAAAACATGGATAGCCTAGTAGCTACTCAAACATCTCAAGGAAGGGAAATTGAGAAAATTTCAAACGCATTTTATAATGAAAAACCAGAAAAAAAGAATCTAGCCTATCTTCTTGATAAGCTAGAGATTCTTGACAATTTATGGACAAACTTTGAAAAGGGAGATGATGAAATTAGAAAATTATACCCTGGATCAATACATCATTCATATTTTACATCCGAATACTACAACAAGGTGAAATCAGACTACGATAATATCAGGACTGAAATTGATAATCTTATACAACATATCAATGTTTCAAAGGGAGCAGTACCAAAAACTCCAACAAACGTGCAACTGAATACTCCTGTCGTAAATCAGTTAGCATCAGAAAGTGAAAATCGGTTAAAGATTGTCACATCAGACATGAAAACAGGTTAACTAAACTTATACGACGACAAAAAATGGTCATCTCGACAATGGAGCATGTGCTAGCAGGAATTAATTATAACAATCAAACAAAACAATATTATGAAATGAAAAGCTCAACAATTAATCAGTATTGGAAACAAATTGAAGAAAATAACAATTATATTCGTGAAATGGTTGAAGATGATTCTGCAATTGATTATAAATTCATTACCTATCTTGAACTTGAAGATAAAATTCATATCGCTTTGATTAAGCTGAGTGAAGAACTTGAAAAATATCAAGGAATAACTCAAACCACAACTGGTATAATGTCCACAACATTGTCACATATGAAGTTACCTAAAATAGTGCTCCCCAGGTTTGATGGGAACTACTTAAGGTGGCAACAATTTTACGACCTCTTCAGTCAGATGGTACACAATCAACCAATGAGCAATGTTCAAAAGATGTGGTACCTAAAAGTGAACCTGGCTGGAGAGGCAGAAAAACTTATAGGCCATTTAGCACCAACAGATGATAACTACATTACTGCATGGAATTTGTTGAAAAATCGATATGCAAACAAAAGACTTTTAGTAACAGCGCTATTAGACAAATTAATGGCACAGCCATCAATACATAATGAATCAGCATCCACGTTAAAGGCCTTGCATGATACTACGAAGGAATGTTTGTTGAGCTTACAGAATCTAGGGCTTTTAGTAAAAGAATACTGGGACCCAATAATATTTCACATCATAATGAAGAAACTTGAAAAAAATACTCACGCATTATATGAGCAGTCTTTGAAGGACCCAAGAGATTTACAAGCAATTGATAACTTACTAAACTTCTTAGAAAAGAGATTTCAAGCTTTAGAAGCTCTAGGAAAAAAGCAATTTCAGCAAGCCTCTGATAAATCTCAGTTACGATCATCTAAAGCCAACGTATTCATGACAAACAAAACTTATAACAATGCATTATCATGCATTATATTACTGTGACAAATTCTTAAAACTTTCTCCAAATGAAAGACAAAATAAGGCGAAGGAAGCAAATCTATGTCTTAACTGTCTCAAGAAGGGCCATAACTATAAGAATTGCACATCAAGCGGATGTTTAAGGTGCAACAAAAAACACAATACTCTACTCCATTGTACAGAAAGAAATAAGACACTTATTGAAAAGGATAGCATCGAAAAGTCAACAAAGAAAACTGCACAACCATCAACGTCATCCTCTCTAGCAGCACACAGCGATGAATACAGGAATGGTTATGTCTTCTTGGGAACTGCTCTCGCAAATACAAAGGATATCGACGGGAATCTTATTCCTTGTAGAGTCTTGCTGGACTCAGGATCCCAGCCTAACTTTATAACCGAAAAGTTACGTAGAAAATTACGACTTGAAAACACACAAGTTAATTTGACCACTTCAGGAATAGGTGACTCAAAAATAAAACTAAATGATAGAATGCAAATTACCATAGAATCAAAAATTAATAATTACGCAACTCAATTAGAAGTATTTGTTATAAAGGAAATTGCTACACATCAACCACAACAGTACATAAGCACTGACAACTGGAAAATTCCTGCAAATATATCTTTAGGCGATCCAGAATTCAACAGACCACAGAAAATAGACGTACTTCTGGGAGCAGAAGTTTACGGAGAATTAATGAGAAATGGCCAGTAAAAATTAAGTGAAAGACTACCAATGCTACAAAACACTACACTAGGATGGATCGTGCTTGGAAAGGTATCCACTGCAGAATATACTAAACCCTTGTGTGGAATTACAAATATCGAATTGGAAAGTCAGTTACAACAATTCTGGGAGCTGGAAGAATATCCTTTAAAATCAATATTATCCATGAACGATCAAAAATGTGAAAATTACTTTGAATCTACCACCATACGTAATAACGAAGGTTAGGTTTCTAGAAGAATATTTGCAGTTAGGACATATGCGTGAACTGCCGTCAAAGGAACTAAAGCATCCATATTACTTTCTGCCTCATCACTACGTATTAAAACCGTCAAGTAGTTTAACAAAATTAAGAGTTGTGTTCGATGCGTCAGCTAAAACTTCAAACAATTTATCACTTAACGACTTGTTACTTGAAGGTCCAAAAATACAAGACGACTTGATCTCAATCATCCTTCGATTCAGAACAAAAAAATACGTTTTCACAGCTGACATTGTCAAAATGTACCGAAAGATTCTAGTGGCAGAAGAAGACCGAAACTTACAGTACAGCTAATTATGCGGAGGGAAGACCCTGCAGGTCCAGTAAAATTTTATCAACTATGTACTCTCACTTACGGAACAAAATCTGCTCCTTACTTGGCAGTTAAGTGTCTACAAAAAATTGCTGAAGAAGAAGGTCATCGATATCCGTTAGGATCAGCAGCTATCAGGGACTTTTACGTAGACGATGTTATGACAGGTAGTGACAACATAGAAGAAGATATCGCCAAACAAACTCAACTACGAGCGTTACTGAAACATGCAGGATTTGAACTTCGGAAATGGTGTGCTAATCACCTTAAGCTAGTAGAAAATACCTCAAACACAGACTTAGAAATTCAACTTGATTTTTCAAACTTCGAAAATGATCATGTCAAGACTTTAGGACTCATTTGGCATCCAGTGACAGATCAATTTGCAGTGACATCATCAAACAAAAGCTTTAAAAATGTTACAAAAAGAACCATACTGGCTGAAACATCGCAAATATTTGACCCTCTTGGTCTTATTAACCCAGATGTGGTAGCAACTAAAATTTTCATACAAGAATTATGGAAATTAAAAATTGGATGGGATGATGAACTACCAGAAGAACTACATTCCAAATGGCTACAGTTTAGACAAAACTTAAACAAATTAAATGATTTTAAAATTCCCAGATACGCCTGCAGTACTGACACTGTACGTTCCATGCAATTACATGCATTTGCGGACACTAGCGAAAGAGCATACGGTACGGCTCTTTACATAAGATCAAAAGACATGAATGGAAAAGTGAGCGTAAAACTATTATGCGCAAAGTCACGCGTAGCACCCATAAAACCAACCACTCTACCTAGACTAGAGCTTTGTGCGGCCAAACTTACTGTGCATTTAGTTGATCATGTAAAAAATGTGATAAATCTGAATTTTGAAGAAATATTTTACTGGTCGGACTCACAAATTGTCATATCATGGATACGACGAGATCCATCTCAATTGAAAACTTTCGTTGCCAACAGGATTGTCATCATTCAAGAATTATTCCAGAAAAACAGATGGAATTACGTAAATACGAAGGAAAATCCTGCTGACCTAATATCAAGAGGTGTGACCCCTGAACAATTGATCAAATCAAATCTTTGGTTTGAAGGTCCAGATTTTCTAAAACAATCGAAATCAAATTGGCCTCGCAGTTTATACGAAGACATACGAATAGAGGAGGAAGAAAAAACTTCGAAGATTTCATTGGCAGTAACAACCAGTACCAAGGACGGACATCCTATGTATTATATAAATCATGGCAATTCCTTCAGAAAATTACAGCGAGTAATGGCCTACATTTTACGAGCTACAAAATTATTCAAATTCAAACATCTACACAGAACATTAAAAACTTATTTAACGGTGAGTGAGCTAGAAGACGCAGAAAAGGTCATAATAAGGGAAATTCAAGGCAGCAGCTTCAAGGAAGACATAAAAAATTTAAAAAATCACAAACAGGTCACAAATTCAAGCAAACTTGCAACATTAACACCGTTTATTGATAAAGAAGGACTCGTATGTGTAGGGGGAAGGCTTCAAGCAGCAGACGTGAGTTACCATACAAAACATCCTCTACTATTGCCAGCAGACAACTTTGTAACAAAACTGCTAATGAACTACTATCACATCATACATTTACATGCAGGGCCTCAAGCTTTACACGCAATAGTTAGACAAAGGTATTGGGTACTGCAAGCAAGAAATATTGCAAGATCTGTAGTTATCAATTGCGTAACATGTACAAAGGTGAGACCACGCCTATGCAATCAGCAAATGGGCAATCTACCAAAACATAGAGTTCAACAGGCTCGACCATTCATAAATTGTGGTGTTGATTTCTGCGGTCCAGTTTTCACAATTTCAAGGTAAGAGGAAAAAGGCCACAAAAGTCATATACATATCGCTGTTTTTTGTTGTTTTGCAACAAAAGCGGTTCATTTAGAAGTCGTATCTGATCTGACGACTGAAGGATTTTTGGGCGCTTTAAAACGGTTTGTGGCCAGAAGAGGAATGTGCGAGAACATATACTGCGACAACGCCAAGAATTTTGTAGGTGCAAAAAACCAACTACAAGAAATTAGTGACATACTGACCAAAGATCGATCTCACGAGAAAGAATTATATGTGCTCAGAAAAAAAAATACAATTTCATTTCATCCCTTCAAGAGCACCCCACTTCGGCGGACTTTGGGAAGCAGCAGTGAAGTCGACAAAACATCTTTTACATCGCACACTAATGACAATGTCACCAACTTATGAGGAATTATGTACAATAACAACCGAAGTGGAAGCCATTCTGAACTCTCGCCCTTTGACGTTATTATCATCAGATCCGAACGACTTCACAGCCCTAACTCCTGCTCACTTCCTTATTGGAGAGCCAATGACAAATACCATCGAAACACACACGGAAACAAAAATGTCACTGTTATCAAGATGGGCACTAGTTAGTCACATTAAAAACCAATTTTGGAATACTTGGTGGAATTACAAAAACGAGCGAAATGGATCAAGCAATATCCAAATATCAAACCAGGAACACTTGTTATAATTAAGGACGACAATTTACCACCTCTCAAATGGACCATGGGTCGAATTGATGAAGTAATTCAAGGAAACGACGGCAAGGTAAGAGTAGCAGATATGAAAACTGCAACAGGGATATTTCGTAGAGCTATACACCAACTAGCACCGCTACCAGTCGATTTGCAAGAAATGGATAATGACCAACCACCAAGTGAACATCAAGATTCAGAAAATGAATCCATAAATGAAGAAATCGAGCTTCGAAGAACCAGAAAAAGGAAAACATCTACAGCAGGAAATGCACTTAAGGTGATGCTTTTAACAATGTTAATACATATCACCAATATATGCAACAACAACAACAACAACAACAACAACAGCAGCCGAAACAATACATGTTCACGAATTTAATCATAATCCAGGCATATATTTTGAAAATTTGGGAAGAGCAAGCATGACTTCAAACACTTGGGATATACTAGTGTATTTTGACTTAAAAGGTTATTGGGCAACGATAAACACCATCGAAAAAGGTATAGATCATTTGCAGAAATTGTCTCGCAAAATAATGCACAACGATTATTATAAGGAAATTACAACCCAATATCTACACCAACTTCAAGGAATTGAAAATAAAAATTTGCTGTTAAAAAATAAACAGAAATTACGAAAAAGAAGATCACCATTAGACATTGTTGGAACAATCGCTCATAAATTATTCGGAATATTAGATCATGACTATGCTGAGCAAATGTCTGAAGTTATTACAAAGGTTAGGATACATGAAAATCACCTAAATAATCTTCTGAAAAATCAAACTTCAATACTAGAAACTACAGTAAACATAATACGAAGGGATGAAGAAGAAAGACGTAATCAAACTGAAACACTCGAAAGGTCACTTGATCTAGTATACGAAAAAACAAGAAACATGAGCTCCGAAATGAAACAGCAAAGGATTATTCAACCTTTTAATTCATTATCTATTTTAGTAGCATCACTCATCAACGAATGCAGATTTATGAAAGAAACAATTTTAGAAGTAATTACAGATACTCACCATGGAAGAAGAAATCCATTAGTAATATCACCAATTCAGCTCCAATCACAACTGTCCGTTATTAAAAACAGTTTACCAGCTAGCACATCTATACCTTCAACAGATGGACAGATCAATATACCACTTATTTATAAACTAATGAACATACATTGCCAAGTTATGATGAACTATGTTGTGTTTGGAATTCAATTACCACTAATATCAACAACAAATTATAACATATACAAGATTATTTCTCTACCAACATTAATAAATCAAACATTCGTTGCTATAGCACCAATTAATCAATACTTAATCAGTAACATTTACCAGGATCAATTTTATTTAATGACACAATTCGAATTCAAGCTCTGTACAGAATTTTCGGAACAACATTTTATTTGCGAACAAAATAAGCCGATTATTAACAAAGGAGCTAACAACAATTGTGAAATACAACTATTTACACAAAATATTATGCCACCAACATGTAGTATTAACATTGCAAAACCATCGAAAAAATGGATTCAATTGCACACAAATAATCACTGGCTTTTCTCACTAGATAAAGAATATGAAGTGTCATTCGTTTGTAATAATAATCTAACGCACAGAATCTTAAAGGGAAGCGGTCTACTAATTATGACTGGCGACTGCACACTGAAAAATAATGAATTAAATATAAAAACCAAAAACAACATAGTAACAAAAATCTCATCACACTCATTTCAACCACGATTAAATCTTACGCTCAATGTAGACATTCATGAAGATGATTCAATGCCATTTGCTGTGCATGCAAAATTTACAAAACATAAAAACAAACTTGATAACATAACAAATGAATTACTTCATCTTAAATTACAACAAACAAAATTGCAAGACATACAACCACCTGCAATACAACATCAAGTGACCAATTATATAATAATTTCTATATTGGGAATTATTACATTCTACCTTATAACAACATATATAAAGTCAAGAACAAAAAACAACAACCATTCGCCCAGAGCCTGTACCATGAAAAATAAACAGGATAAAAGTGAGAATTATAACTTTGAAGTCAACAGACTTCAAGGAGGCGCAGAATGTTCAGCAATCATATAATTACCAAAAATTAGATAATTCAAAATTAACGTCACTAACATTAAATAATTAAATTTTATTATATTTCTAAAAAAATATCTTTTGCATATAAACTTGTTTGTATCTACTTCCGTAACTTTACTTAGCTTGCATTTTTTCCTTATAGCCACATATAATAATCTAAATGACGCATGCATATTTAAAATTGAATTGAACTTGTAGAATCAGCAGTTTAATAATAAAAGAAATTATGTATGTTATTTATTTAGGTAGGTATAGGTAAAAATATGTTTTTTTTTTTTACATGTATTTTTATATTAATTGTATTGACAGAAAATTTATGATTTGTTAATCAACCATCAATCAGTGTGTTTTTATTCAGCTATTTACAGCCTTATTTTCTATAGAATTAGCGTAACCTAATTCATAGAAAAGAACATATTCATTTACAAGCACTTAAGAATTAGAGTAACATAATTCTAAGTGTTTTTTCATTGTGTTTAATTACACACAGAATTAGAGAAACCTAATTCTGACTTGTGGCTTGTTCCACTATAAACAGACCCTGTTGAGCTTGACTCTAGTCTTGCAGTGTAGGGAGACATACAATAACTCCTTATCAAGACTACAATAAGTCCTTTTCAGGACTAAAATAACTCCTACACAAGACAAGAATAAGTCTTTTTCAGGAATACAAAGTAGTTAACACAGACAGTCAAATACAACATACCAAAAGACAATTGAATAATTCTTTACAACATTAAATTTAACTGAGTTTGAAAAAAATGCTCTTAAACTATGATTCATAAATTATGAACGGATGAATGTAATGTAATAAAACAAAATCCATGTTAGAGTAAACAAAATAAGCTTTTATTTAAGCTAAGATAATTTTAAAAAATAACGAGGGTTTTTTCGAGATATTCGGCCTTGAATATGAAAATGATGAATTTTTTCAAAATTTTTTGAATTTGAGTTGCAATAACTTTTAAACCATTCAACATAAAACTTTGTGACAGACATTTTTTGAAGGGCCTAAAGGTTCTGTTTACAAATAACTTTCATTTACTTCTTTATATTAAGCTAACGCAGAAATATGTTGCGAAAATTGAAATTGTCTTTGACCTTAAATATTTCGATAACTATTGAAAATAGAACCTTCCCCCCTCCCATACGATTTCTTGTGTTTCTCACCGAGATCTACCACCCTGCTTAGTTTGGCACACCCTGTATAAAGCCTAAGTATAATAAAAAAGTACTTCCTGCTTACATGGATATGGATTAGTTTATATATTCAATAAAAACTGAAGATTTCTATAGTGATATTATAAATGATATTGACACTAAATTTGATACTTCCGAATACTTACCTGATAACCCTTATAATATTCCGTTAAAAAATAAAAAAGTATTAGGTTTAGGAAAAGATGAAAACAATGGTCGGATAATGAAAGAGTTCATAGGTTTAAAATCAAAAATGTATTCAATAGATGTAGAAGATTGAAAATTATAAAAAAAAGCTAAAGGAGTTAAAAAAAACAGCTGTAAATAATTTAATTTTAGATAGACTGGGCCTTACTTATAAACATTTTTTTATTTTAAAACTAAAATAGTTTCGACTTGTAAATCAGAGTTTTCAGAATTTTAAATATTTTATATACATAACTGCCCACTGTATGAAGTATCATACGTTCTTGTATTGTTGAACGTAAATTCATTTTTTGGAATATTTTCCTAGTCTAAAAAAATTATACGGAAGCATTATCGACATATTTAGAGGAGCTGGACGACGAAGAGTTTTTGCAATTAGAGATCGCGAATTGCGTTAACATGGAAATTACTTTTCATCCTCAAACTGATGGCGATGACACCGATAAAAACTAAATGTTGGGTCGAAAACATTAGTGTTCACGATAAACGGAGAAAAACATGATCTGAAAGAAATAATACAATTTCCTAGAGAAAAAAAATACCACCAAAGTTTCTAAAGAACTTCTAACTATTTTGTATTGAACTGAATTACATAATTGGTTGGTTGGTTGACGTGGTCTTTCTTTGGATTACTTCCGAAGATGCAAAAAGCATTAACCACACACCTCGCAGTTGTCGAGTTAAAAGGTTGCGGACCCTACTGAACTACATAATATAAATACTTTTTTGTTTTGTAAGATTTTCAAAGAAAATGTTAGTTTTGTTTGTTTTTTGTTATATGTATTAATTACAATAATACAACTTTCATTCACTTACGTTATGAATTATTTTGACTACCTAACTGCCCACTGTATGATACATATATCATACGTTTCCTTACAGGCCATCGCAAAGGATTTTCAAATATCTGACTTCGAAAATTTCATGTATGCACCAAAGTCATCTTCTCTTGAAAATTTCATTTAAATTTGACCATTATTACTGTGTCTGGGTATTTAATAATGGGTTAAAAATAGTGTATTACAACACCTTGTTGCGACAGCAAGTATGCCCCTATTTTTTTTTACAAGATATTTTTGTACACCGCTGTATTTTTACAGACGGTTGTACACATAATTTTTTTAAATGCTTAAAACACACATTTATTGGAAATTTTCAACCAAATATTCCAATAAATGAACTGTAAAATTTATTTCCGTTGCACACGCGCAACATCAAAAATTGAACCAAGATTATTTTTCTCTATTCTCAATGGATTATCCAAAATCACGCCATTTCGAGAATAATCCTATGCAATCGCCTAATTACATAAGATTATTCCATTCTTTTCTCGAATCTCTTTCAAATCTCTAAATTTTCTTTTATTATTCCACACTACTGAAAATAATAACGTTTATTTCGGTGTATTTGCAAATGTTCAAATACATCAACAAAATTCTCTCACACCCAGAATTGATTTATTCTCACATAATTTATTATATGAAGAAAAAATATGTAACACATAAAACCATGTGATCCATGTTATTGCATCGTTACCTACTTACTTTAGTCACAAATAATATAATAATACAGATGGGTATTGTAAATGAACTGAAATGTTATTCAGTGGTAATAAAGAAGAAGAACAAACAATTTTTATGTTTGCGTCTTAACTATAGTTTTTTTAAAAACTTAAAACAACAACAACATTACCGAACTTTGAGTTTTTTTTATTTATGTTTCCACTTTTCATTTCATCATGATTTTTTGATTTTTTCCATTTCTAACTTGTAGCTGACATTTACCTTGTTTATGCACAAAGATTAAAACGTATTAACTCTAAAACGTTTTAAGCTTCGTTTTGAGATAATACATTTTAATTAGCGTTTATGCGTAATACAACATTTCGTTCTCACTCAAAACGTTAACCATCTGCGTGTGTAGTGTAATAACAATTACTTAAAACGAATAAAATGTATATGCACACTTTAAATGCGCATTGAAATTTGGTTTATGCATCCGTATTTAGTCAAGACGGAGTGAGTTAATGCGAATTAATGTGTCGCATAAACAAGGTAATTGTTTATGATTTGTTATAAACATAGGTTTAGAAAGTGGGACATCCAATTATCAAAAAAGCGAATACAGTAGAATCTCGATAATTTTACTACCTGATAATTTCCTATATTTACAGCGAAAGAAATTTTGCTTACTCTATAATTTCAACAGCCATAATTTATACATGAATTTACACATAAAATACATATTTGAACATGTTAAATCGCAAAAAATCTAAATTTGATTTGATTTGTGAAAGGCTTTATTTTTGATTTTTTTGTTGTGTTAATTAAAAATTGAGAAATAAATAAACTAATCTTTTTTTAATTTCATGTGTGCGTTTTACTTCCATACATACATACATATTTAGTTTAAATTTTGTATTCAATAATTTCTACTATCCCGTAATTTCAACGAGGGTAGTTTTTATTAGGTAAAATTATCGAGATTCTACTGTACATAAATCTAAAATACCTAATTCTTTAAACCATACAATGTCGGTTGAACTGAACAGTTACTTGTGCGTCAGCAAAAGTAAAATACAATATTTATGTACACAATATACCTACATACAATAATAATGTCTTTTATTTGCTTGTCACATATTTTTGTTGTTGTCGGTTAACAATTATTGTACCTAAAGGAAAAGGAAACAAAAAACTGAAAACTTTGTCAGTTTATTTTATTATATAACATCATGATAGGTTTATGTCTTTGCTAATCATATCACATTTGTCAGTTGATCGTTGTCAGTTAACCAAAATTCATATGCAACATTTTGTACAACAGTTTTTATATATCTGTATTATTATATTGTTTGTGCTTTAGTAAATAGCACAATGCAAAACAGATTTTGAGACCACACACACCACGGCAATCTCCACAATCATCCACTCAAACATAGTATTCATTGAAATATCATATCGAATGTTCTGGATTACCCAATTATGATTTGTATGCATGTACATAGTGCATATTGAATGTGAATTGATGTTGCCGCTCATATACAACTACCAAATAAAATGTGGATTTTAGTTATTTTTCTGGATTTCAGTCTCTTCTCTTGTTTAGTACTGATGACTTGCTTAACGGTTTGAGTGTTAATAAAGTGTTTTGCCGTCGGGATTTTTTATTATCTTTGGTAGAAGTTTTTTTTTGTTGGTTCGAAAAAAAAAAGTAAAGAAATAAAATTAAGTAGTATGAATATGCCGATTCTGGACCATGGCTCTGGCTCAGTGACATCATCACGTTATCAGTGGGGGTCACGTGGTTCAAAGTTGTGTGTTATCAGTGGGTGGTGCGGGGGGTCAAGGTTGCGTGTTATGAGCGAGGGGTTACAGGGGTCAAGGCTAGTGAGGGGTCGCGTGGGTCATGATTTTTTCAGTTCAGTGATGAATCATGCGGGGTTAAGATTTTTTTATCAGTGAGGGTTAAAATTATGGTAGCAGGTAGGATTGGGGAGTTCTGGCACCACCACCGAGTGTGTAAAAGAATGTGTTGTTGTTTTGTTGTTGTTTGAGATGAAGAAAAAATGAAAAAAAATGTGATGTGTGATGTCGGTGGGATGCGAACTCGCGAGACCTGTAGCATGATAGTCCGTGGTATATATCATGGGGCTAGAGAGTATCTTAATATGTGGTGATTATGTTGTGTGTATATACGTATATGACGAATTTTAATACGTATGCTATTAGAAGAAAAGAAAAGATTGTGAAATAGTTGTGATGAGATTCGAACTCGCAAATAAAAATGGAAAAATTTTTATGTATCAGATTTTTGTTCATTTCTGTGATAAGAAAAAAAAGATTGTGAAATAGTTGTGATGAGATTCGAACTCGCAAATAAAAATGGAAAAAATTTGTATGTATCAAAATTATTGAGAATAATAAAAGAAATTATGAAATAAATTCGTTCTATTGACTTTGAGCTATTGATAATGTTGATATGTTTAAATTGTGTGTATACATATAGTATATTGTACGTTCACATTTGAATATGAACGAGAAATTTGACCGTGAATAAAGTTTCTGGGTCATTGTTATAGAATTTAGTATTTATATTCTAAAACCATTGTTTATATTAATGAGCAATGAAATCTCAATATTTGGCTTTAGATGGTGATGTTAGTGTAGATTTTTTTAAAATGTATGTATTTTTATGAATCAAAATGTATATTTATTTAAAAAGTCGCTTGTGTGTGTGTGTGTGTGTTTTGTTTTTTAATCAATGTTCTTTAATATAAAATTGAATATGAAGTTCACATTTCATAAGATAAAATATATATTATTTTATCTTGATGATTTGGTGTGAATTGTTTATATATTAGAAATAAATTCCCTAACATTTTGGAATTCAGTTCTAAAAAAGTTGATCTATTAGAAGTTTTTATATGTATGTTCTTATATTTTGCATGCAATGATATCACATATGTTTCTTTGTATGGATACATGGTGATATTTCATGCCTGTTGAGGTAAAAGATTATAATTTATGGACACCAAATGTAAATGTAAAAAATGACGGTCATTGACATCGTTGATAACTTTAAAAATCATCTGAAAACAATAAAACACTTGAACGTAATTTATTGGGGTAGGTCGTTTGCACAGTTTACAATAACAAATTTCTTTGTTAAAAGACATCTGGGAAGTCTCTCAATTTTTAATAAAAATAATTTAGTGAATATTTTTAATTTTTATTGTTTTTGAAAAATAAATAGGTACCTACATACATATGAATTTTATATATATTTTCGTTTTTTTTTGTTTTGTTTTTATTTCAATGACTAGTACTGGTAAAGTGTATGCTAATCTCAAATTTGAAAAATTCATGATGATTTCTTATATTAGCAAATGGAAATCATTATTTACTTTTTCAAATAATTACCAAATAAAATGAAGATTATTGTTATAAGTATACTTTTTTCTTTGATTCTTGTAAATACACGGCAGTGAATCATTTATACATAATATATGAATAAATATTATTCATAATCGTATATGTATATAGTCACATATTCCATTTCTCACATAATATGTATGTATTGTATACCCAGTGGCGATATTTAACATTGATGACATTTTCCAATCATTTTCCAATCATTATTCGAAAAATGGGTTTTTTATTTTTAAAAAGGGAGTAGGTACATAAGAAAGAAAAATGTATTAATAATAAGGAATTAAAATGAACTAACACATTAACATTAACATGAACACTAATATAACAGTAGCTTTAGCATATATTAGAATTTTATTTTAAAAGAAACAATTAAATGTTTATTAAACAGTGGTGATTTTTTTAGAGAGAACATTAAAATTATCTATTGGGGTAGGCCGTGTACCTATTTGAGAATAATAAATTCTTTGTTAAAAGACATCTGGGCCCTGGGGAGTCTCAAATTGTTTAATAAATTTAATCAGGATAGAAATGTATAAAATAATTGGTTTTTTCAAATATTCAATAATATATTGAACATTTAATGTTATAAAATTGAAATGTAGAAAATTTTGAAATTTTTTATTATTTTTATTTTTTCTATTATATTTATAAAAATTGTATTATAAAAATAAGTATTTTAGGTTTTTTTTCTTCTTTCCAGTTTTGATGACATCTAAAATAGATTAAAAGAGTGAACATTAAAATTTATATGATAATAGTAAAATTGTTAAAACATGGAATTTACATTTTTTTTCAAATTTTCCGCTACCATATTTCCTTTTCCTCTTCTTGAAGAATTGCCATTTGTATCCATTGTTTCATTAGGCGCTGCTCATACAACGCCTCTTGAAGAATTATAACGAAGCATTCATGTCCATTAACTTCCAAAAATTTCTGTAAAGTAAATATAAGTAAATATATTTAAGAATATAATTTCATGTAAAATAATTATTAAAATGCGGAAATAGATTTGCATTCAAAAATTCGTTAAAAAGACATGTTCTTTCAGTTCATGGAGATTATGATTATTTTATACCTTTTAGTCTGCCTTTTAACATGTTATATTAGAAATTATTTTTTATTTAAATAATTATTTTCTGCTTTTTTAGTCTTATGTGTGTTTTGTCTATCGATTTATTCAAATTCAAATAGAAAATTTTATTCTTTTTCTTGTTATCACTTGTACTAATTATTGAATTAAATATTAATAATTAATTTAAATAATTTTAAAAATTTGTATATTTATATACATACGAGCGCCTCAACTAAATAAGTTCAATTTAATTTAATGAATTAAAATTTGAAAATTTGTTTACCTATTTGAACGATTATGTACTTTCATGTTATATTTTTTCTAATTGTTCTTTTCCTTTTTCTTGTAATCACTTACACTAAACTTATTAAATTAAAATATATAAAATTGATTGCTAATGAAATATTTTTAACTTGAAAATTAGAGTTTGCTTATTTAAATTTTAGTAAATAAACATTAACACTTTATTCGTCTAAGAGCAAATTTGAGGACCGAATAACATAAAACTAACATTACAAAATCTTCAAAAGTGTGTTAATATTGCATTGTCATCCAGTTCTGAGCTACGAGTAAGGTTTCAAGTCTCCATCACTTCAAAAGTTAGTTAAAATCAGTTTCTAAATTTGTACCGAACAGGCAGACAGATACGAAAACAAGCTAATAAAAACGTTTTAAATACTTACATATTCCTTAGTGGGTATTTCCTCTGATCCTGGTGTACAAAATTCGACCCAGTAGTCTTCATTATACTCTTTCAGTATTATCTTAATGGGCATTAAATGCTCCACAATTTCTTTAAGCTCCTCATATAGAGTGGGCCATTCCACTCCAGGTGGTGGTATTCGTGGTGCTTGAAGAATGTTAGTTATCTCATCATATATGCTATTCATTTTTATTAGAAAAATTATTATTCACTTTGAACACTTTTTCAGTAATTTTATAATTTGTAAAATTTTAACACTTTAACAATTTTGTAAAATTTAAAAACAAACAACTAATAAATTTTAAAAACCTTTAAAAAATTTTTCTGCACGGTTATACTTTTTTTAAAAAAAAAAAACAATTGATCAAATTTATTTCAATTTTTCTCTCTATTATATCTGGTTCTCACAGATGTATAAAATAAAATGAAACTAATTTTTAAATTTAATACTTACTTTCGATATAGGTACTGCTTATTTTTCATAAAAATTGTATCTCAATTTCTACAAGTATCAATACTTTTGTTTACTTTTCAGGGTACCCTTTTTTAAAAAAAATCTATATCATAATAATTTTTATTATCCCAGCAAAAAAAAAAAAAAAAAAAAAAAAAAAAAACAACAAAAGGCTTCATTGTTTCAATTAAGAGATTTTTAGTATGTGCGAATTGTATTTTGTATACAATATATTGTATTGTAGTACAATCAAAAATATTTGATTTTGCAAAAAATTATTATTAAAGATTTTTCTTAATACGTACAATTATGAACGCACATTATATTATGTCTTGTCAAAATTTTATTCACTAAAAAAATGATAATTATATTGTTAATATTATTAAATTATTAAAATATAAAGTTATTGTTGATTTTTTAAATTCAATAAGATATACGCGTACATACTCGTATATTTAAATAAGTAGCATAAGTTTTTTGATTGTTTCATGCAATTGAATTTTTATAAAGAAAGAGAAATTTTGAAGTATTTTTGACCTATGATTAGGTGTTAATTTCATTTAAAACACAAATAAAAGTATAAAAAATGATAATCATATTGCTAATATTATTAAAATATGAAAAGTTATTATTGATTTTTTAAAACTCAATAAGATATACGTCTACATTATCATATATTTTGATTGAAGTTGTATGAGTTTTTTTATTTCATGCTATTGCATTTTTATAAAGCAGGAGAAATTTTCAGGTTCTATGATTTGACGTTAATTTCACTTAAAAACAAATAAAGTAATAAAATAAAATAGTATCTAATAATTGGAAAATAGAATAGATTCTGATTTGTATGAATGATCTGTTTTAGTTGTTTTATATACTATTTAGACTGTTCAAAGACCTGTTCAACCTGTTTAAAGACCTGTTCAAAGACCTGTTCAAGCTGTTTGAAGACCTGTTCAAGATATTTTGGACCTGTTCAAGCTGTTTAAAGACCTGTTCAAGCTGTTTTCTAAGCTGTTTAACCTGTTTCAGACCTGTTTTCGAACCTGTTTAACAACTTTGAACATAAAAATGAAATTCGGTTTTTTACTATTATCATATAAATTTTAATGTTCACTCTTTTAATCTATTTTAGATGTCATCAAAACTGGAAAGAAGAAAAAAAACCTAAAATACTTATTTTTATAATACAATTTTTATAAATATAATAGAAAAAATAAAAATAATAAAAAATTTCAAAATTTTCTACATTTCAATTTTATAACATTAAATGTTCAATATATTATTGAATATTTGAAAAAACCAATTATTTTATACATTTCTATCCTGATTAAATTTATTAAACAATTTGAGACTCCCCAGGGCCCAGATGTCTTTTAACAAAGAATTTATTATTCTCAAATAGGTACACGGCCTACCCCAATAGATAATTTTAATGTTCTCTCTAAAAAAATCACCACTGTTTAATAAACATTTAATTGTTTCTTTTAAAATAAAATTCTAATATATGCTAAAGCTACTGTTATATTAGTGTTCATGTTAATGTTAATGTGTTAGTTCATTTTAATTCCTTATTATTAATACATTTTTCTTTCTTATGTACCTACTCCCTTTTTAAAAATAAAAAACCCATTTTTCGAATAATGATTGGAAAATGATTGGAAAATGTCATCAATGTTAAATATCGCCACTGGGTATACAATACATACATATTATGTGAGAAATGGAATATGTGACTATATACATATACGATTATGAATAATATTTATTCATATATTATGTATAAATGATTCACTGCCGTGTATTTACAAGAATCAAAGAAAAAAGTATACTTATAACAATAATCTTCATTTTATTTGGTAATTATTTGAAAAAGTAAATAATGATTTCCATTTGCTAATATAAGAAATCATCATGAATTTTTCAAATTTGAGATTAGCATACACTTTACCAGTACTAGTCATTGAAATAAAAACAAAACAAAAAAAAACGAAAATATATATAAAATTCATATGTATGTAGGTACCTATTTATTTTTCAAAAACAATAAAAATTAAAAATATTCACTAAATTATTTTTATTAAAAATTGAGAGACTTCCCAGATGTCTTTTAACAAAGAAATTTGTTATTGTAAACTGTGCAAACGACCTACCCCAATAAATTACGTTCAAGTGTTTTATTGTTTTCAGATGATTTTTAAAGTTATCAACGATGTCAATGACCGTCATTTTTTACATTTACATTTGGTGTCCATAAATTATAATCTTTTACCTCAACAGGCATGAAATATCACCATGTATCCATACAAAGAAACATATGTGATATCATTGCATGCAAAATATAAGAACATACATATAAAAACTTCTAATAGATCAACTTTTTTAGAACTGAATTCCAAAATGTTAGGGAATTTATTTCTAATATATAAACAATTCACACCAAATCATCAAGATAAAATAATATATATTTTATCTTATGAAATGTGAACTTCATATTCAATTTTATATTAAAGAACATTGATTAAAAAACAAAACACACACACACACACACAAGCGACTTTTTAAATAAATATACATTTTGATTCATAAAAATACATACATTTTAAAAAAATCTACACTAACATCACCATCTAAAGCCAAATATTGAGATTTCATTGCTCATTAATATAAACAATGGTTTTAGAATATAAATACTAAATTCTATAACAATGACCCAGAAACTTTATTCACGGTCAAATTTCTCGTTCATATTCAAATGTGAACGTACAATATACTATATGTATACACACAATTAAAACATATCAACATTATCAATAGCTCAAAGTCAATAGAACGAATTTATTTCATAATTTCTTTTATTATTCTCAATAATTTTGATACATACAAATTTTTTCCATTTTTATTTGCGAGTTCGAATCTCATCACAACTATTTCACAATCTTTTTTTTCTTATCACAGAAATGAACAAAAATCTGATACATAAAAATTTTTCCATTTTTATTTGCGAGTTCGAATCTCATCACAACTATTTCACAATCTTTTCTTTTCTTCTAATAGCATACGTATTAAAATTCGTCATATACGTATATACACACAACATAATCACCACATATTAAGATACTCTCTAGCCCCATGATATATACCACGGACTATCATGCTACAGGTCTCGCGAGTTCGCATCCCACCGACATCACACATCACATTTTTTTTCATTTTTTCTTCATCTCAAACAACAACAAAACAACAACACATTCTTTTACACACTCGGTGGTGGTGCCAGAACTCCCCAATCCTACCTGCTACCATAATTTTAACCCTCACTGATAAAAAAATCTTAACCCCGCATGATTCATCACTGAACTGAAAAAATCATGACCCACGCGACCCCTCACTAGCCTTGACCCCTGTCCCCTCGCTCATAACACGCAACCTTGACCCCCCGCACCCCCCACTGATAACACACAACTTTGAACCACGTGACCCCCACTGATAACGTGATGATGTCACTGAGCCAGAGCCATGGTCCAGAATCGGCATATTCATACTACTAAATTAAAGTAGTTAAATTTTTTTTTGTTTTCATAAAATATTTCATTCGCGATACAAAAAAAAAAAGGAATTTTCATTGTGAAAAAAAAAAAAGAAAGAAAAAAATAGGAAAAAAAAAATGATAAAGTACTCAGGAATGAACCGGAAAAGAAAAAAAAATATATCTAACATAAAATTAAAATGTGTTTAAATAGCTAAATTCAATCGTAACATGAAAAAAACAAAAAAAATTATAACAAATAATGAAAAAAAAAAGAGAGAAAAATAGATTTTATAAGT
The DNA here is from genome assembly GCA_932526495.1 of Bombylius major. Lineage (NCBI taxonomy): Eukaryota > Metazoa > Arthropoda > Insecta > Diptera > Bombyliidae > Bombylius > Bombylius major. The sequence continues at coordinate 27,801,862 of OW052045.1, read as the reverse complement.
TAAAATTCAAAAAGGAAAAAAAAAACAATTTTTTTTTTGAAATTATGAAAAAGGTCTTCTCTTTTTTTTAAATAAATATAAATATTAATTGGTGTTCTAACTATAAAAATGAAATGAAAAAAAAAAGTATATATAAAAAGAAAAAAAAATTGAGAAAAATTGTTAATGATAACAGGTGAAAAATGAAATAATAAAGTTAAATTCATTTATATTTGTTATTTAGAAGAAAAAAAAAGGAAATTTTATCTATATAAGAAAAAAAAAGGATACATGTAATCAATAAAATTAAATACAAAAATAAAAATTTACTAGTGTAGTGGCAATTTAAATTAAAATAAGATAAATCCAATTTTTTTTTTGGTATAAAACAAGTTAAGCTTGGAATTATTGTTTGAAGAAAGAACATTTTTTTTTAAATAAATTAGAAAATACTCATAACGTTAAAGTATATAAAAGAAAGATTTTTTTTTTAAGTCATTTGAAAGTAAATTACCGAGTTTTACTAGTTTTCATGTAGAGATATTATTTTTTTTTCAATTTGAATTTCAATCAGTTAGTAAACATCATTTATAAATAGTAAAAGTTATTACAAACAAAAAAAAAAAGAAAAAAAAATCAACATAATATGGATTTATTATAATCTTTATATACTAAGGGGGTTCACTCTTTGGTGCAAATAGGTATTGCATCGTAGCATTCGGTGTATCGTAGCACGAATTGTTGTTGTATCGTAGCAAATTCGTGCTACGATACACCGAATGCTACGATGCAATACCTATTTGCACCAAAAATTGAAACCCCTTACTATGTTTTTTTTTTGTAAATTTTGCACTATATACAATTTTCTAAATTTTGCTTGCTATTTGTTTGATTTTAAAAGACCAGAATTCGTGATCAGAAAATATTAAACATTTTAACAAACAGAATACATATTAAATATGTCGTTGCAATGAAGTGAATTTTGCTAAAACATATTCATAAAGTTGAAAAAAAAAAGAAAACAAAATTTTTTTTTTAATCTATCTAAAGTGAGTTTGAATTGAGAAGCTTAATAGGGATATACAAAAAAAAAAGAAAAAAAAAAACAAAAAAACAAAAAGAAAAAAAAAAAGAAGGAAGTGAACCGGAATTCGTCAACTATGACGAGGGAAGGAGTTAAGGTAAAGCATAAAGGAACAAAATCAACCGGCCGCACCGATTTCTTCAATCAACATCAATGTATTTTGTAAGTTTTTAATAGAATACTTAACTAATGAAGGAAATTAGATGTTAGGGATAGATCATATAGTTTTTTTTTTTGTTAACATAAAATTAAATGGAAGGAAATTTTTATCTGTGTATGATCAGGAGTAGTAGAGATAGGATAGAATTAGAGTTTTTTTTTGTATCTTTATAAGGTTCTTTTCATGAATTTCATACAATAAACAAAAAAAAAACAAAAACAAAGAAAAAAAAATTATGGCATAGAATCAGTTTTTTTTTGATTATGAGAGATGTGTTGAAGGAGTATGCGACTCAGCGATGGTGGATGAAGGTTCTTCAGGACTCAGAACTAAGAAAATTCTTGGTTTGTTATTTTCTTACTCTATCTTCTTCGGGCGTAACATGGATTTTCCCCATCTCTAGTGACATAAGGATTTATTCAGTTCATACCGTGATATAATTTTTTCCCCTATTGGAACATAAGATACCCCGTGTCCTGATTGTTTATCATTATATTTTTTTTTATTTGCCCATATATGCAATTTGACGGCCGGTTACCCTATTTATGTAACAGTTACAGAGAGCTTTCAACAGGGTGATCTCAAGAACCCACTCCCAGACTGAAGCGACTGGATAAAAACCGGCTGAGGTCACTCAGGAACTCATCCTACACCCTACTTAAAAGGTGTGTCCAGGAATCTGTAGATTAAAATATATGTTACAACCTTCACAGAGACTGCACTCTGGTATTGACTCATTCAAATGAGTTTCAAATGCCTCATCGCTGAACAATGTTATGTTGACATAGGGTTGATGTAGGGTTAAGGTTAATTTCGTTTTCTTTTGCGAAGCTATCGCAGTAAGGATTGTTTTCAAATATCCAATATGTGTAACCAATTCTGTATTCTTCCAGATTTTCCTCTTCACCACCAATTTCATCACTAGCTTCGTTTTCAGAAGCTGAGCTGATGTTATCTTGGGACTGTGTATTGTTTTCATATGCCGCTTCAAGAATTCGATGAATCCTTCCTGCTTGTTCGATGATGTTTTGATGAACATCATCAACAACAACAATTTGATCCAGTTTTATTTCTGGTATACCGGGATGTACCAGGGTCCTCCTGAGTTCACTCAGCTTTGAATAAGTACCAATTCACTTTGAGTTTGGTATAAGTGCTCGGTACTAATTAGTTTGGTGGCTTTGCTTTGAGACCATAAGCTAATTCCATAAAAACTACAAGAAATATTAGTACCAAGCCCAAGTACGAATAAAAACTCGTTCTCTACCAACGAATTTAGTGGTTCGCATTACACTTTAAACTGTAGGTGCATGTATGACAGGCTTACAATCCTTTTGACTGACAACTGAGAGGTGTGTCGGTGCTAATAGGGTCTTCGGACCGCCACGTCAAGCAACTAACCAACTATACCAGATTGTATGTTAATATACTCGCGGGGCGTCATTTTTAAAAATTTTTTAAAATAAACAAAATAAACACTACCGCTCACTTTGAATTTAGAAATTGAATTTACTTTTATTTTTATAAAAACATACAGATTTTATTGTCTTTATGTCAAAAGTATGACTTCTGTTATCAAGTTGTAGTTATACAATTAATATCTGATCATATGCAATACATATGGTTCATTTCAAATAAAGGTATATAAGGACCCGATAAATATTAAAAATTCTTTAAAAAAAGAAAGTTGAAAAATAGATTTTAATGAAGATTTTCTGTTTTTTAAAAAAATTAAGATTGAGCTTCGCTTAAGCTTAAACTGTGAAACTGGCTATAAATGTAAATAAACGAAATGGGGATTTCGTGTGTTTTTTTTTTTTTTTTTAGTTAATTTAGATATTTGGTTGTTCGCGAAATAACTTTTTAAGTAAAATCTCGCCACGGGCACGGGTTAATTTTATTGTAAACAAAAATTGTTAAAAGTGAAAAGTGAAAAAGTAAAAATTAGGTGTTTTAAAAGTATGTGCGGAAAAATTAAAGTCAAAGGGTGAAGAAAAGTGTATGTAACAAAAAAGGTAAGTAAATGTGAAGAGAATAAAGCTAAAGTGTATTGAAAGAAATAATTAATGATAATTAAGAAAGAAATGAGAATAAAGAAGAAAATTGTGCAAACAAAAAGAAAAAAAATGAAAAAAAATGAAAGTTAAGTAAAAAAAATGAAATAGTAATTCGGAGTGAAGAAAAGGGTAGAGGTTATGTGTAAAAAGAAAAAAAAGCGTGTAAAAAAAAATGTGTATATAACAATGAAAGTGTTTAAAAAATAAAAGAAATAGGAAAAAAAATGAAGTGATAAAAAAAAGTGTACGTACCTTGTAATTGAAGGTAGAAAAATTAAAAGAAATGATTGTGCAAAAACAGGTAGTTTTTTAGTGAATTACAGTGAAAGATAAAAAAATATTCTGAATTATACAAAAAAACTAACTTTTAACTAAAAAAAATTGTGCCAAAAAAAATTGTTTTAAAAATTTGCAAAAATGAAATCACCAACTCAAAAAAACTAAACTGAACTAAAAACTGTGGGTGTTTTGCCGTGGGTGTTTTTATAGTTTTCTGTGGAATTCGCGAATTTTCTATGGGAAGTTATTGTTAGACTTCCAGTGTGGTATAAAATTTCTCTTACTCTCACTGGAAAATCTTCAATTTCTTTACAGAAAATTCGCGAATTTATTGATTTTTATCGTTTTTGTTTTTTATGTGGTGATAGTGTTTTTTTTGTTTTTGTATGGTGACAGTGTTTTTTATTGTTGTGAAAAAGAATTCTTATGTGTTCTTTGTTGTTTTTGTTTCAAGTGTTTGTTTCTTGTGTTGTCCTTCTTCCTTTCTTCCTTTATTTATTCTTTTCTTCATTTTATTTATTTTTCAGGATTCGGCTGTATTTTAATAGAGACTTCTGGTTTGGGCACCAATTTATAAAAATTAGGTGTTCAATTGGAAGTTTCTTTTATTTACAGCCAACAACAACAAGTTTTGACTTTTAAATTTATATAACTTAGGTAAATTTTATTACTTAAATTTTTAATCAATTTTCTTGTCTTTTCAGGAAAAGTATGAGGCAACAGGATGGTGGAATGATCTTGCTTTAAAGATAACTTCGTTTTAAAAATAATTTTATTCAGATTTATTAATGAAATTCTTTTTTATTTTTCAGGTTTGTAACAATATGTTATACACATTTTTTTTCTGAATAGATACGAATATTTTCTGAGATTTTAAAGAGAAATTCATTTAACAATTGTAAAGTTGAAGAAATTTATACGACTTATACAAAGGAAAAAAGAGGTATACGATCTTACGCTTTTTAACCATAGAATTTTGTTTGTTTTTTCAAAGGATATTTTTTCAAAAATGCGATGGCTATTTAGAGTAAAATCCTTTACGCTTAAACACCATTGAAAAATGAATGATAATGTCTATGGTTTTTCGGTTTAAGATCATATATCCTTGTTTTGCTGAAATGTTTCAAACAAAATTACAATGGTTAAAAAGTGTAAGATCGTTTGCTTCTTTTTTCCTTTGTATAAATCGTATAATTTCCATGGGAATGCAAGTGCTCTAAATTTCCAACCTTTATTACTCCACAACCAAACTTCGTACAGTTACATGGTTTTCAAAAATTTGAAGATAAACAAATAGGGTGTATTCCAAAATGCCGTAACTACGTATCGACCACAATGTATCGAATTCCAAAATATCAAAATCAAATTCATGACAATGTCACCAATTCCATAACGTTTTGTTACAGTATCCGCTGCGTAAAGTTTAAGCAAACTGTGCAGTGGAAATTTTCTCGATACAACACTACGACATCACTAGCAAATGTCAAATGATTTAAACGTAACCTAACATGATAAAGTTGAAAGTGCTCATCAGTAGTTGGTTTATATTTCTGAATTTTTTAGAAAAATGGAAAATAACTTGTAAGTTCTTCATATTTATTGAGACGATGATTTTTATTGAACTCAACTCGTCAGAAGGAGCAAGAAGTTCAATAAAATTGTTCAATATAATGTTATTGTAAACTTTGTCCATTTCGTGTCGCGAAAAGTATTCCAAAACGTCAAAAGTAAACTAATACAATAATACTGCAATGTATCATTAAAGTCACAGAAACGTGTATCACAAAAGTAGCCGTGGGGTATCCGATACGTAAACTTTTACGTTTTGGAATACACCTTTTTTTGAAAATGTTATCAACTCAAAATCACCAAAAATGCAATTGCTGCGATTAGCCATTGTACGGCAGATATTTGGAATAGTGATTTATTTGATACTTTTTCATTAAGCTTTACAACTGTTTATTATAAAACTCTTTTCCAAAGTCGCTTTTAATATTCTTTGGTGTCCTATTTGATGAAATCAATACATTTTCCATAGCTTTTGATACATTAACACCTGTTTTTGCTTTTAATGGGGCTACCCAAGAAAATTTAGAGAATGTGTCAATTATAGTTAATAAATAACGATGTCCTTTATTATTTGCAGAATATGAACCCATTTCATCCAAATCTATTTGCCACAAATCATCAATACTTTTCATTATAACTCTTCGTCTTTTAAAATTCTTTCGAGCTGATTTATGCAACTCTTCAACAAGTTCTTGTTTACTCATATTTGAACACTCAATTATAATGTGATTTTTTTAAATTACTAATATTCTCTACTGATACAATATTCAAATTCCCAAAAAAACTTTTAATATAGCAAACATTTCACTAATTTTAAGATCTAAAGTAGAGATTTTTTCTCCAAAATTTTTATAAAATTCGTTGATAATCATTTCTAAATTTTTAATTTTATTTAACAATTCTGAGGTAACATCTGTTATATTTGCATCATATTTATCTATATATTCTTCTAAAAAAAGTTATTAACCACATCAGAATCTTTAATGGGAATACTAGCAATTTGTAGACGTTTATATTCTAAATCATAATGTCCATCAGATGTTAATTTAAAACCAATTCCAGGTGAACCTCGCTCTCCACCAATTTTATAACTTTTATGATTTGAATAAGCTTGAATGTTAAAAAAACTTTCAAAACAAATACTTTTTATAAATATGTAAAGTGCAAAAGTTGACAAAGTGACGCAGAAGACAAAAGAAGATAACGCGGAAGATATTATGAGGTACCTAATTTAAAAAAAATTAAAATGTAGATATATTGTATTTGTAATAAAATAATAAAAACAAATACCAATATGAGGTAAGCTGCCTATAAAAACAAACATTTTTTATATTTAGTTATTCTTTTCAACACTTTCACTGAACAATAAATATATATCTATTAAAGTATACCTACTAATTAAAAAAAAATTCTTGAAGGGAATACGAAATAAATACCTATATATCTACATACAAAGTATAAGTACTAATTTCAGTCATATGTAGAATAACATGCAAATCAATATTGAAATTAAAAAAAAAAACAAAAAAATGATTTCTTGAATACAAAATATACATTTAAACAAAGATTTTATGTTTTAATACAATATGTTATAATTATACACATAATCAACAAAATTAATTTTTCCTAAAATTTTTTTCGTAATATGACGATAAAATACACTGGCGCTGGCGGTTAATTGCTGGCGAAGAATTGCTGGCGGTGAATTGCTGTGGCGATGAATTGTTGAGGCGATGAAATGCTGGCGATGAATTTTCCGGATCCCTTAATTTGTATTCCAATCATATTCGCAACTCAAAATTGTATAAAATGATTATGTACGATATAATATTATAACATAATGTAAAACTGTAAATGAAGATTATAATAGTTGATCCGGATTAAGCACTATGTACTTTATAATTAATTGTTATAATGATTTTAGTCTTTATTACGACTCTGTACAATTAAGATGTAATAAATAAATTACATTTTTAATAATTTCTAACAGGTTATGGGCCCAGGCACGCGGTCTCCAGTAGCGCGGTTATTTTAAAAGTGAAATTTTATAATAAATGGAATTTGTCTTTTGATCTAAGTGATCGGCAAAATTATCTTGAATCAAATTTAATGAAACGGAAAATTCTTAAAAATTCAAAAGGGGAAAATGTCGTACTATAATCCTAATACAGTGAATCTAGAGAAACTTACAAGTGAAAATTGTAGCACGTGGAAAGTGCAAATTCAATCTCTACTGATAAAAAATGACCTCTGGGTTTATGTTGATGGTACAAATTAAAAACCGAGTGATACTACAAAAATTCCGGGATGGAATAAAAATGATAAAAAGGCCAAAGCGGATCTAATATTATCTATTAGCACACCACTTTTAAATGATGTTAAAGATTGTGAAACATCAAGTGACCTGTGGAAAAAATTAAGTGAGACTTATGATTCAAAAATATCGTGAACCACGAGTCTTACTTTCTGAACATTGTTGAAAAGCTAAAATCGATAGACATATCTTTAGACGATGACCTGCTCTCCATTCTTCTCCTATATAGTCTACCAGATCAATATGATAGTTTCAGGATCGCAATCGAAGCACGTGACGAACTTCCAAAATTATATCAGCTGAAAATAAAAATCATCGAAGAATATAATGCAAGGTATGTACAACAACCATCTCCTTCACAGGTTTTAGTTGCAGATCAAAGTGCTAAAATGAAAGGAAAATCGAATGAAAAGGGTTATAACTTCAAAAACAAAAATTATAAACCTATCCGAAATAAAATAAAATGTACAATTGTAAAAATTTTGGTCACAAAGCTGGAGAATACAAGAATAAGGTGCGACAAAATGAAAGAACTTCATTAGTTGAAGAATCAGCTTTTGCAATTCCAAATGGAAAAATTTTAACGTGGATTTTAGACAGTGGTGCGATGTCTCATATGATTGATGACTCAACTAAATTGCACAACTTTAAAAGAATGAACACAAAACTCAGCCTAGCAAATGAAGATACCACCATGATTTTAGGAAAAGGAACCGTAAGATTATATGATGATAAAGATGAAGCGGTGATAAAAAATGACAATAATGATACAATTTTAAAGGCTACAAAGGAAAATGGTTTATATCAAGTTGAGATGAATCATGATCACCAGGATCAATCCAATTTGGTACATGAAAATGAAAACATTAATTTGTGGCACTATCGACTTGGTCATTTAAATATGAAAATTTTGAGTGACATGATAAGCAAAAAACAAATTAAGGGCATAAATTTGAAACATATCTCAAAGAATGACCCTCTATGTGAAATATGCGTTCAGGCAAAACAAGTTCAGCGAACATTTCCTGAAAAATCCCTAAATAGAAGCAAAAATGCTTTAGAGTTAATACATTGCGATGTTTGTGGACCTATGCAAAAAACATCGGCTGGAGGAGCTAAATATTTCATAACATTTACCGATGACGCCACTCGCTGGTGCGATGTCTATTTTATGAAGAACAAAAGTGATGCTCTCGAGATATTTAAAATGTACAAAGCGAAAATTGAAAATTATAAGAATGCTCGTATTAAATCATTGAAAACAGACAATGGTAAGGAATTCATAAACACTAACTTCTCAAGTTTTTTAAGGGAATCAGGTATTCATCATCAAACGACTGCAGAGTACACGCCTCAACAAAATGGTGTTTCTGAAAGGAAAAATAGGACTATTGTAGAAATGGCAAGGTGCATGATCATTCAGTCCAAACTTCCAATTTCTTTATGGGCTGAAGCAGTTGCAACAGCAAATTATATTAGAAATCGAGTAGCTTCGAACAGCTTAAATGGTAATATCCCTTATAAATTATGGCGTAAAAGAGATCCAAATGTCAATCACATGAGAATTTTTGGTACAGTGGCATATGTTTTACAAAAGGATCAAATGAAAAAGAAATTCGATGCAAGATCGAAACCTTATTATTTAACAGGATATAGTGAGGAATCCAAAGCGTATCGACTATGGAACAAAGAGACAGGTAAAATTGTCAAAAGTAAAGATGTTATTTTTATGAATGAAAATGTTATATAAAAATGATGATTTTAATATAATGAATCTTGAAAATAAGTTAAATGTATCTGATAACGTACCTAAACGCGAGCCTGAGGAAGATATAATAAATGATAATGTGACAACTAATGATGAAAATAAAATTGAAGAGTTAAGTGAAGATACTGAAAAGGACCAAATAGCACCATATAGAAGCCGTGGAAGACCTAGATTGGTTCGTACAGGTATGAAGGGCCGACCAAGAAAAATTCCCGCTACAGAAAACATGAAAAGTGAAAAAAATACTAATGAAAATGATCCAGTTGATTTAAACGACTCGTCCGAAGAATATCTTACATCTTTCGTAGAATTAAATGAAGATATTGAAAATGAATACTGCTTGCTTACACTTGAAGGTGATCCAAAATCGGCAAATGACGTCATAAATAATCCTCACTGTGATAAATGGAAAGGAGCGATAAAGGAAGAATTAAAGGCTCATCAGAAGAATCATACTTGGACTATTGTTGACAGGCCTCCAAATGCAAAAATTATTGGTTGCAGATGGGTTTTTACCAGTAAATTCAATAAGGATGGTGATTTGGTAAAACGAAAGGCAAGGCTAGTAGCCAAGGGGTGCTCTCAAAGACCAGGACTAGATTTTCATGAAACATATTCACCAGTAGCAAAATTGAGATCAATACGTTTAATAGTAGCTCTAGCTATTCAGCTAAACCTTCATCTTCGACATTGCCACAGCTTATTTGAATGGTGAATTAGATTAACCAATCTACATGAAAATCCCTGAATTCTCTGAAATGATAACTGAGAAAAACAAATTACATAACAATAAAGTATTGAAATTAAATAATGGATTATACGGTTTAAAACAAAGTGGAAGACTTTGCTATCAAAAATTGGATAATTGCTTAAAAATTATTGGTTTCAAAAGAATGGAAAATGAACCTTATATGTACCTACGTGTATAATAATGAGAACAATTTTTTTATTATAGCTGTATATGTGGATGACATAATACTAGCATCTAAAAGCAAAAATGAAATTGATTTCTTCATGGAAAATATATCGAAAGTATTTGAAATTAAGGATTTAGGCCAGCTAAATTTTTTTCTTGGTTTCGAGTTTAAACACATCAGCGGGAATGAAATGATACTAACGCAACAAGAATTTATCAAGAAATTATTAAATAAATTTTCAATGGAAGATTGTAATCCAGTTAAGACACCAATGGATATAAATGTCAAGCTTAGTAAAGAAATGTGTCCAAAAAGTGAAGAAGAACGTAGTGAACTAGTTAAAGTACCTTACCAAAATTTAATTGGTAGTCTTCTGTACTTAGCTGTAAGAACTAGACCTGACATTGCGTACGCAGTTAATATATTGAGCCAGTACAATAATAATTTTGGCAAAGCACACTGGAATGCAGCGAAACGAGTTTTAAGGTATTTAAAATTTTCAATGAACTTAGGTCTTCATTTCAAGGGTTAGTAAGTGGATAAAAAGTATATAAAAACGACGGAATTTGTCAAGACTTATTATTGAACTAATGATTTTTTACTGAATATATATAAGTTTAATCAATTATTTCAGCTACACGTAATTCATCAATAATCGATACTATCTCATTATCATGATTAATATGTCCTGCTTGATGTGAAGCAATAAGTAGCTGCAATCTTTCAACTAATTCATTTGGATCATCCCAGTAAATATAGTTAGGTTTTTGTTCGTTCAATACCATAAGACCTTTCCCACTTTTTTCTTTCACGAAAGGTTGAATAATATTTTTATATTTTTCACTACTATTACCTTTGACTCTGATATTATCATCAATAGTTTTTTGTCTGTAAACATTTGATTTGATTATAATATCTTTATAATTTTCTAGATCTATCTGGGAAAAACTTGTGGGATTTTTTATGAAAATTAACTCATATAATCCTTGAGTAGCAGAATATTCATCACCTTCAACATCTATTGAATCTTTTTTGGAAGCTATTTTAAGACGACCAATTATAAAATCATCTAGTTCTACATCATATTTTGGACCAAAGGCTTTATTTTTCGACTATCAAATTCATATTCTTTTATATAGAAATTAGAAAAATTATTATTTTATTCGAAGATTCTCTTAAAGTAGATATATTCTGCTGTTTACTGTTATCAATGTTATCTTTTTCTTCAGATTCATTCACATTTATCATAGGCATGCTTTGAAACGATTTTTGTGGTGAAAAAAGATTTATTTGATGTTTTCAAATTGAAATTTTTCGGTGATTAGGATGATCATGGTCTGAGAAGTTGTGTTTTTGATGATGATTGGGGAAAGTCATTATTTTCAAAACTCAAGGACTGTTTTATTGATGGTAATTCTTATTCTCTTATCAATTCTTCCAGTTTTGATTGCTTTGTATTTTCTTCGAATATCAACTTTGTCTCCATTGCATTGTACAAAAAAAACTGTAATATACAATCAACACACAAACATCTGTATGATACAGCTGATTAGCTGTAAACAAATTTAAAAGATATTGCGCATTACTTGAACTATGTATAGTTTAGTTTTATGATTACATCAAATACTTTTCCATATCGTCCATCGTTTATTGAAGAATCTTCGATTATTGCGAGAAATCCATAATTATCTTTCCAACATTCTGCACATATTTTTTTAAATTCTTCAAATGACATGTCTGTATTCATATGATCGCTGAAAATATGTTTCAAATTCATTTCATCTTGTTTAAATAATATAATAACATTCGCATTATCTCTTATTAAGTGTTTAGGTAGGTGTGTGAATTTGTTTGAAAATACGATCTCATGTTATTTTGTTTTTCACATGCAACATCATCTAAAATGAAAACTGAATTTTTTTTAGCTTCTTCAGGAGCTATTACTTCAGTATTTCCAGAAAATGTATGAAATCTTATTCCCTTTATAGTTGAAATGATTTTTTTTATATATTTGTGTTTTGGTTGAAACAATGACTTTGAATATAAATAAATATTTTCAAATTTTAATCCATTAGGATGTTCTAATAAAGACAATATAACATTAGTTTTACCGCAATTTGATGGACCAGCAACAAGTGCACGTATATTATTCAGTAGCAAACTAGCAAAACACTGTGTTTTATGCATTTTAATGAATTATATTCTTGAATATATACTACTGTCCATAGAAAAGTGGACACCACAATTTTTCTTAAAAACCCAGATTTTACGAAGTACTGTACAAAATTTAGTCCAATAAAAAAAAGGAAAGTAATAAATACTTGATTTCTGAAAATAAAACGATTGACTACATTTTAAGTGAAAAAGTTTATTTCAGTTACATTATTTGCATTGTTTTATATACCGTTTTACTTGAATATAACTAATAATTAGTAATGTCCACCTTTCTTCCTTATTAACATATGAATTTTTCATTGCATTTGCATTGCATTGCAACTCTAGTTCGTAATCCAAATTTTCAAGTTCATCAAAGAAATATAAATATTGCAAGGTCAAGGTCTCAATCTCCTGTTTCATCTAACGAAGGTCGTACAACTTGTGAATTTCTAAATATTAATACCCTTTTTAAATTTATAAAGAATTTTGATGGCGTTCGTGATTAATCTAATTCTTAAATAATTGCGATGCCGCATTTAATTTAGAAAGTGCAAGCACAAGTGCCTGTACTCCTAGCCTACTATAAGGCCCAGATTACTGGAAAAGCAGAATCCGCCTATTTAAAAATCATGTATTTTGATAAAAAGAACCCATGGACACTTGTTATTGGAATTACTTAGTAGCAAACAACAATCTTCAGAAACTATCACCCAATTCATGCTTCGAATTGAAACCTCCCTCAAAAAGGTTTTAACTTCAGTACATCAAGGAAACCATGGTCCTAGAGAATTGCCACGACGTTTACCTTCAATGAACGATCTTGCACTCCATACTTTTATCCTTAATATCAAACCTTAAATAAGTCAAATGTTAAAGGCAAGAGAAATAAATACTCTAATGGAAGCTTACCAAATCACAATCAAATGCGCCCAACTCGGGAAACATACAAACTCTCGACGTGACTGCAGCAACATCTCGAGAGTTGGGTCAAATTGCTGCAATCAATCTAAATTAGTTTTAAACGACTCAAATACTATTCATACTATAATTCCTTGTCAAGAATCGAGAACCAAAAATCTAAAACTTTTAATCGATATTTCCATTGTAAAATCCTCCGCTTTGAATCCGAAAACTATATATCATAACAATGAAATATTAACACTCCGGGGAATCGACAACAATGATAACCCAATCAAGACTATTGGATACTGTTTTCTAAGTATTTCAATCGACCCCATAAATTTCATATTACAGCTTCTAATTCTAACATTCCACACCAAGGAATTATAGGAAATGAATTTTCAGAAAAATACAAATCAACTCTTAATTATAAAACTAGTGAATTAAAACTCAAAATCGACCGCATTAACACTGTTTCCATACCATTTTCAATCGATACCAATTCTAATACAGCTATCTTACAAGCTCGCTCTGAAACACTAATTGAAGTAAAAGTCTCAAATCCCGAGATAAAAAAAGTTCTTTTACCAGGAACAAGAGGAAAAACTCACCAAAATATTCGAACATTTAGAGTTCAATAACTTGAAATTACAACCAGATAAGTGTGAATTCCTCCGGAAGAAAGTCACATATTTGGGTCATATCATTTCTGATGAAGGAGTTCGTGCAAATCCCGATAAAATCATATTAATTCAGGAATTTCCAAGACCGTTCTCTCCTAAGGAAATCAAATCATTTTTAAGTCTCATTGGGTATTACAGAAGGTTTATTCAAGATTTTAGTAAAATATCCAAGCCTTTGACAGCCTTATTAAAAAAAAAAAAAACTTTCGAATGGGGATTCGAACATGAAGAAAGCTTTAAAGAACTTCTCAACAGAATTATCCAAAACCCTATTCTCATTTACCCTGATTTTTCAAAGGAATTCTTAGTCACAACAGATGCATCTAACCTAGCCATTGGTGATATACTCTTACAAGGTTCTATTGGTAAAGATTTACCAATAGCCTTTGCTTCTCGAACTCTTAATCGTGCTGAAACAAATTACAGCACTACTGAACGCGAACTTCTCGCAATAGTCTGGGCTGTAAATCATTTTCGCCCATATCTTTGCAGAAACTTCAAATTAATTACAGATCATAGACCACTGGTCTGGCTTTTTAATTGCAAAGATCCTGGATCCAGATTAGTTCGGTGGCGTTTGAAGCTTGAAGAGTATAAGTATGAGATTGTTTACAAGCAAGGAAGAGCAAATGCAAATGCAGATTGTTTATCTCGAATCTCTATTGCCAACGTAAACCTTATATCAAACATTCAAAAGGACTCATACGATGATTACATTAAATTATTTTATAACTCTCTTACGCCTCAAGTATTTAGTTTCAAAAAAAATGATTTTCACATAACAAAGTTAAATCATCATGTGGCTTACATAACTAGTGTCGATTTACATGAATCAAATAAATTCTGTTCAGAATTCGTTTCTAAATCTCAAAATAGATAAATAGAAGTTTTGCAAAATATTCCTCACGAAATTTATTCTAACTTCAAATCTCTAAATAAATCAAATAACAAATTTATATACCACTGTTTTATTAAACAATTCCATTGGAAAAAATCACAGTATGACGATCTTTTTTATACTGTTCAAAATCTGAGAGACCAATTAATTAAAGATCAAATTGATACTATCTCATTACCGAACTTTGAAGACTCAATCAATCAATTTAAACTCTCAAAATTAAAGAATATGATTCAGTTTATTTTTCGTAAAACACAAATTAAAATCGAAATTCACCATAGTAAAATAATTACTCCCAATAAAGACGAAATCCCAATTATTATAAAGGAATATCATGATTATCCATTCTCTGGTCATGGTGGTTTCCATCGAACTTACAAGAAAATTCGCTCAGTTGGCCTAAAATGAAGAAAGAAATTAAAAGATACATTAAATTTTGTCAGTCGTGTCAAATAAACAAAACGTCTAGAAAAACTTTCAAAGTTCCTATGGAGATAACTTCTACAGGTAAATTTAAGCTAAATCTTGATGTCGCTGGACCTCTCCCCATTACTGAGAAGGGAAACAAATTCATCATCACTATGCAGGATGATTTAACTAAATTTTCTGTAGCATATCCAGTTCCAAACCACGAAGCTAGTTATATATACTACGTATATTAACACATTTATTCATGGGAACAGACACTAGATCAGCATTTTATATTTCTCATTAATTTTCATGTTGTTTCAAAATTGCATTCTATTTCATTTTCTATTGTATTAAATACATTTTTGCGTAGGTGTTATATCATATTCTTTAGTTAAAATAATAACCAAATGTCTAGATTTAAAAAGAAGGTTCTAATAATCTCATTCTGATTAAGACGGTATTTAAGTTAACTTTAAACTTTTTTAATATAGTCATTAAATTTGTTTTTTGAAATTTTTAAATAAAAAAGAATTAATTAATTATATTTTTGTGTAAAAATATAAATCTTATTTTTTTGCAAAATTGTGAAGTTTTGTGAAATAAAAATAAATTTAAAAAAATACATATATTAAATAAAAAAAAGAGAGTTTTCTAATTTAAATCTTGCAATTTATATAAATGGTGCAGTCTTGTAGCTTGCCTTCGGGATTCTATAGTAGAAAATCCGTCTATTTTAATAGTTTAAAGACAAGAAAAGAACCAAAAAAAAAAAAAAAATCGTGGAGATCCAGAAAAAGTACAGCAGTAGAAAGGACCGTCATCAAGTGAGTTACATCAGATCAAATTCAATGAAGACGAAAATTGAACAGTAAGTAATTTTCATTTATGTCAAAATCATTTTGCAATATCTTCTCCCTAAATAATAATAACGAAAACTTAAGCTCAATTTTGAAAAATTTTGTTAGTGATTTAAGTAAAATTACTGTTAGTGAAAGTGAAGAAAATCGAAATATCTGTGTAATTGCGTTTGAATCCGAGAACAATATGAGAACAGTCCCAAATTTTTTAAAAATTCACGCAGAAACCATTCTAAAGTTTGATGGGGATGTAAATGAATTAAATTTTTTTTATCGAAAGCATCGATACTATTGTTAGCCATTTCTGTGACAAAAAAAAATTTAGATGTCTATCAAAATAATGTTATTTATAGAATAATAATAAGTAAATTAAAAGGTGCTGCTCGAGAGGTAATTAATATTAGTTGTGTCAATACAATAGACGAGATAAAAAACCAACTGATTCAAAATTCTAGTGACCCTACAAATGAGAACTGTTTGGCATTCGATTTGAACAATTTAAAATATAAACGTAAAGTAAAACAACACAAAAAAAATATATATATACATATATATTGTATATATATATATGTATATATGTATATTGTATATACATATAATGATTTTGTTGTAGCTTAAAAACATATTTTTAAAAGAAAACAACATAATAATCACCATATTATGAAAATGAAATCATTTATAAATTTTACAAAAAAGAAAACAGCTAAATAGAAAAACAACAATAAATTTTTATAGTATCAATTTCCTAAATTCCAAGAAGAAAGAAAGAATATGTATTTTTTTTAAATGAAGATTTTTAAATATTATAACCCCTTAAAATTAGATAACACATGTTTTGATTTGGAGTATGTACGTTGTGAAAAATATGCTTGTACATTCATATATACAATAAATGTTAAACTGAAAAAAAAAATTTTAGGAGTTCCATTGTGGAAAATCTTATAGACAAAAAAAAACAAAAAAAAATTGTTGGAGTTCCATTGTGGAAAATCTAACATACCAAAAAAAAAACAAAAAAACAAAATTGTTGGACTTCCATTGTGGAAAATCTAACATACAAAAGAAAAAAAAAACTGAGCCATAATGTACCTATAATTTGTTTTACGATTAAGAAAGACAAGAGTTTTCACGGTTTAATTTGTGTGAATTTTAAACATTTTTCGTGAACAATTACGTGAAATACCAATCTGTGTGCTTAAAAAATTAATTTTTTTTCAAAGGTTTGTTTACTAGAACAATTTTATATTTAATAACTTGCAATCAGTTATTCCTAGTTTAAGGTTCTTCAAAAAATATAGGATATCAAAATATGGTCACGAACAACTCAAGTTAACGTGAAGAGGTCCTAGTTCACATCGAGTTCTGATAATTTACAGAATTAATTTTATTTGAATTGAAATATAAAATTTATTTAATTAATCACAAAATAACAAACACTAAAATACCACAGAACAAATTTCAACTAAATTACACGTATAAAATCAGCTAAACAGAGAGAGATAAATTTATTTTCATATACACTTGATCATACATTGTAGGCGTCTGTACCTACATATAGCTTGAAAAAAAAAATTAATAAACAAATAAATAAATATAAATTAATATCAAAAAAAATAAATAAACAAACAAAAAAAATATAAATTAATATCTAAAAAAAGAAAACACAAAAATAAATAAATAAATAATAAATAAATAAATATAAATGAATATAAAAAAAAAAAAAAAAAAAAAAAAAACATAAACAATATAATGAAAAACATTAGAAAATAAATAATATGTATTTTGATATAAAACATAAATAGAGAAACAGGAAGAAGATAACAAACCGTAATTGTATAGAATTTTTGTTTTTTTTGTGATGATGAAAAGTAGAATTATATTTTTATGAAAATAAAAAAAAAACATTATTTTTCCTTATTACCCTTCTTCCTTTACCTCTATACATTTTTTAATGCAAAAGACCAATAATATATATAGTTAATCACCGTACAAAAAAATGTGTACCTATGTACCTATATGTATTTGAGAAAAATTTTACAAAAAATATCACACTAAATTTTTTTTATTTTTCTTGAAGGAAGAAATTGAATTCAAATGCGTATAGTTAAAACGTCCCAGCGGCAAATGAAGCGCTCGAATAGCGCTGTTGAAGCGCTTCTTCTGCAAGCAGTAAGTGCTTACTCTCTGTATCCTGCTTCATTACGCGCTCCTATAAAAGCGCTTTAGAAGCGATTCATCTCTGTTCAGATGGAAGCGATTTAGAAGCACTTTACATGCTTCAAAAGAGCTCCTTAAAAACTATGACGAAGAAGCACTTCATATATGCTTCTCTTGGTAATATGCGTCAACACATACATATTATCTACGATCGTGTACATTTTTTTTTCACTTTATTGGTATATTTTTGTGTTTTGTTTGTTTTTAGAAGGGATATATGAGAAAGTACCACCCAGCGGAAGAATTTTGCAGTGCTTCAAAGAGAAGCATATATGAAGCGCTTCTTCGTCATAGTTTTTAAGAAGCTCTTTTGAAGCAGCTTATTAATTGTACTGTGTATTCTACTGTACGTGTGTGTTACTTTCTTCCGTTGTTATTTTCTTTGTTTATTTCACATATTTTGGGAAAATATTGATTTTTTTTACTACGCATTTTTTTTATTCTCATTTCTTTGTTCGAAGTGCTAAGTGGTATATAGTAGTTTTGTTGTTAAAATAAAGTGTTTTAAAAAAAGTAAAAAGCATTTGTGTTATAATAATTTAATTTATTTAAAGTGAATCAAAAACATTTGTGGTAAGCAATTAATCCCATTCCCAATTAACTAGAGATAAATTTTATTACCTGTTTTGTATTCTTACCAGCAAGATATAATTCATTTTCTAATACAGAAATTGAAAGATTAAATACAAGTCAACCATTTTTTTTAAATTTTCCAAAATAAAAATTTGTTGAAAACCTATATAAAAACCCCGCTGTTGTTCCTGAAAATTTGAATTTTAATAAAAAAGTAAATAAAAAAATCTTAAATTTTTTATACTTAAAAATATTTTTTTATTGAATAAAGAAAAAAGTTTATGCTAACTTAATCTAAAGTCTTAATCATAAAACAATTTTTTAAACATAAACTACAAAATAACTTACAATTAATTATATAGTTTTTTAATTCTACAAAAGTTCTAAAATTAATTTCTTCTTTCACTAAATCCACATTAGTAAGGCTAACTCCGGAGTCACAATTTTTATGACAGTAAAATATAGGTGCAATACCAACCAACTGCGGCTTTGCAGCTGTCACATATATGATGTAAATTTTACTATCTTTTGGAAGACCTTCTTCCATCCACTGCCCAATGTAATTGCTATCTATATAGATTTGAGGGATTTTTTAAAATCCCCAAATCCTTATTTCATATCTGTAATAAAAAATTGTTTTATAAATAAAAAAATAAAAAAATGAAATAAAATAAATTTTTACTTACGATTCATACATCTGCTCTCTTGTGAAAGCAGCTTCACTTCTTTCATTTAAAACATCATTCAATTCTTGCACAATTGAAATTAGATGCAACATATCTTGTTGCATTTGTTGCTACTGTTGTTGAAGCTCCTGTTTTTGTTGTTCCAGTTGCTGCTGTTGCTGCTCTTGTTGTTGTTGCTGATACTCTCTAAAAACAGCAACAAATTCCTCCAGCTCTTCTGATATAGTTTCAGTATCAGATTCAACATCTATAATTCTTCCTTCCATTCTGAAATAAACCAAAATAGTTTTTTTGAAAAAATAATTTAATAATTTGAAATTTAAAAAGAATACTTACTTTTTTCCGCTTATTTTCCTTCAAAAACAAAAAAAAAATCACTTTTCACTGCTCGATATATGAAAATACCTATATAGAAATTTTTTTAGAATGAATTTTATTCTTAAAACTTACCCTATATATATACGAAATTTTTAGAACAAAATATATTGTTTTTTAATGATGAGAAAAATTTTAAATTTCTTCAAAAATATTTAATTATTTTCCCACAGGATTTAATATACATATTTATCAATAACTAATTTTTTAAATTTTAACACACATTAATTTTTAGTGATAAAAAAATCAAAATTATTAGAATGAAATTTATTTTAAAACTTTAGCCTACACAACAAAACTTTTTAA
Organism: Bombylius major; assembly: GCA_932526495.1. Lineage (NCBI taxonomy): Eukaryota > Metazoa > Arthropoda > Insecta > Diptera > Bombyliidae > Bombylius > Bombylius major. The sequence continues at coordinate 27,781,672 of OW052045.1, read as the reverse complement.
AATTTAGCCTACACAACAAAATTTTTTTATTAAAAAAATGTATTACTTTCAATTATGAGAATATATAAATTTTCTAAAGAAATTTATTTAACACCCGAAATTTCTTATCAAAAAATATATATATTACTTTCAATTATAGGAAAATAAAAATTTTGTTAACACTTTTTTTGTTTTCATATACAATATAATAATATACCTCCCCCTCCCATACGATTTTTTTCATTTCTCGCCGAGATCTACCACCCATTTCAGTTTGGCACACGAACTGTGAAACACCCTGTATGTATATGAAAATGTATAATTCCATGTTAAGGCTAATGTATGTATGTATGTATATTAGAAATTACAATAAAATAATTAGGATAAAAAATGTGTATATAGCGTAAACGAGACAATTATTGGCACTCATGTTTTTCGGTGTAGTTATTGGCACCATGTTTTTCTTAGAGATTTACTCAATAATTATTGTTAAAAATATAACCGTTATTGTGTTATACAAAAATATAGAATGTTCTCAGTTGGTTTTCATATTTTCTACCAGTAGCAACCTTTATTCTTGTTTTAACCGTGAAGTGAAAAAGACGTGTCAGTGTTAAGTGGTATTTGTGCTATTTTCTTCCTAAAACTTTAAGAGACACACCAAGGTAAGTAGGTCTTTTAAAAGTTAAATAATTATCTTATCCTTATATGATTTTTTTTATATTTTTATGGAAATGTTTTATTTTTCAGTTAAATAAAATAATTTTATAAAATATTTATATAATTTAAGAAATGATGGGTGCCAATAACTGTGCTAAAAATAAGCGTCATAACTATTATTGGCACCAAGGTGCCAATAACTATCTTATATGAAAGTACATTTATTGGCATAGGACAATAATTTGAGAATGCCAATAATTGTACTTACTATAAGTAGCGTTTATTTGGCTTATTGATAGCTAGCTATATTTTCAACTAGCTAGATATCAAAATTATATTTCTAATGAGAATCATTCTTTTTTTTTCAATCAATAGATGCCGAAAAAGCGTAGCACATACAACGAAAGTGATTTGCAAAATGCACTTTCCGACATAAAAACAAAAAAAATGTCTAAAAAGATGGCTTCGAAGCATTACAATATTCCGGGTTCTACTCTGCAATTTCGTTTAGAAAACAAATTTACAAAAATAAGACCTGGTCCATCAACAGTCCTTACAGAAGAGGAGGAAAGTATTTTTTTTGAATGGATAACTTCATCTCAACAAAAAGGTTTTCCTAAGAGAAAACAGGATGTTTTGCAAGCTGTGAAAGAATTTCTAGAGAGCACTACAAGAGATCATCCTTTTGGTCCAGAGAACATACCAGGAGATGGTTGGTTTAAAGCTTTTCTGAAACGCCATCCACAATTAGTTTTTAGAACTCCAGATCCTGTTACCTCAGCTAGCGCTGCAGTTGGACTTTCTGATATTCACAGTTGGTTTGAAAAAATTGAAAATTACTTGAAGGAAAGAGATCTTTTTCACATACTTGATGATCCAAGTCGTATTTTCAATGGGGATGAAACCAACTTTTTATTGTGCCCAAAAACAAAAGCTGTTTTAGCTGTTAAAGGAGCCCGAAATATATATGAAGTAGAAAAAGGTGCAGCAAAAGCAAATTTAACTGTGATGTTTACTTTTTCGGCTGCTGGATATATTACACCTCCCATGGTAATATATCCATATAAAAGAACACCAGAGGAAATTAAGCAGACGTATCCAAAAGATTGGGGTAGAGGTTGCAGCACGAATGGATGGATGACAAAGGAATTATTCTATGAATATATATCAAAAGTCCTTCATCCATCTTTGGTAGTTGCAGGTATTAAATTTCCTATTGTATATTTCGTTGATGGTCATGCCACCCACCTTACATTAAACGTTAGTAAATTATGCGTTCAATTAGGCATCATTTTGATTGCGTTGTATCCAAACGCCAAAAAATTTTACAGCCAGCTGATGTTTTCTCATTCAAACCTTTAAAAAGTGGTTGGAATAAAGCAATGCTGACCAATAGAAGAGAAAATCCTCATGAATTTTTTACGAAAGAAAAGTTCGCGCCTATGCTGAAGAAGGTTATAGATGAGTACTTATGCATAGATACGGTAAAAGCTGGGTTCAAAGCATGTGGATTATATCCTTGGGATAAAAATGGAATAAAAGTCAATAAATGCATTGGAAAATCTCGAACTACAATACCATGTGAAAAAAGCAACTGTACTAAAGAATTAAGTCCATTACAAACTTTTTCTGATGTTATTGGTCAGCAAAAAATGATGATATTTGAAAGAATACGCAGAAATAATGAAGGTCTTCAAAATTTTTCGGAAGACTTTGTACTACTTTACAATCTGTTTCTTCGTTTTTCTGGTTCTACGAACCATGTTGAAACATCAAACCATCCAGAAAAAATTCAGAATGAAGGTATAAATACTGAGAGTGGTAACCAAATTGGTGATGTTATCAGTATCGAAAGTATTCAACCAGTCGAATTAGAGTTTTTGTACATCGATAATGAAGTTCAAAGTGAATGCAATGTACAAAACATATCTTCAAATGCTGCACATGATCATGAACAGTGTCCATTATTCACAACTCCTTTGAAACTGAATGATTCGATCGAAAATTACCTCGACTGGCCACAAACACCTCAAAAGAAAGGAACAAAACCAACCCAAATTAAAAGACCATTCGTTGTGAATTCATTCGATTGGATTAGCACTGAAGCGGATAAGAAGATTAAAAAAGAAAAAATTGAAGAAGAGAAAGAAAACAGGAAAGTTCAAAGAGCATTAAAAAAGCAACTGAAGGAGAAAGAAAAGTTACAAAAATTAAGAAAAAAAGGGGAAAGTAATGCCAAAAAGTCATCAAGAATATGCCAACAAAATTTTTCTACTTCTAATAAAACATTCAGAAAGTCAAAGCCAACAGCAACTATTACATCCAATGCTTTGTTATCATCTGAGAACTTAACTTCAAATTCTGGAATTTTACCAAGCTTTCATACGATCGCGCAGGTGAAGAACCTACCAGTCAAAAATTTATTTCTGGAAGAGGATAGCTATGAAACGGATGGAAATATGTGCTTCAAATGTACCAATAAGATTTCTAAAGACGAACAGTCATTGTTTTATGGTATTCGTTGTGAGTCCTGTATTAGGGAATACCACATTAAATGTATTAAGGAATTGAAAATTGAATATTTTTCATCTTTCATATGCCCACAATGCAGAGGCTAAATATCAACTACTCTTCTCATTATTTTTATCATTTAAGTAAATATTATTATTATTTTGTTCCTCTAAATCCTTGAAGTAAAAAGTTACACACTTTATTTTTATTTTCCAAAAAAGAGAGGCTCTATGCAATAACATTGAAAATGTTCCTTTTTAAGTTTTATACTTTTTTACTTCTATAGTCAATTAATCTTAAGAGAATAGTTTTATTATTTTTTTTTTATATTCAACTAGTTTTAAAAAAATAGAAAAGACTGAAATAAAACAATTAATTACCAAAAATAAAAGTGTGCTTTATTTTAAATGCCAATAGTTACACTTTATATGACTTTGAATAATTGGCACTAGTGCCAATATTTATATATTTTAAAGGGGCCAATAATTGTACTAATGTGCCAATAGCTGTACTTTTGGGAGTTGTTCTATATTTGTTTAATTTTTTAAAACAAATTAAAATCCTGAATGCATTTTTTGATATTTTTCTTTACAAAAGGCTTCAAGAAAGCGCGTGATAAAATATTATTCAAAAAAAATCAAATAATGTGTCTAAGAGAACAGATTTCGCTTATGGGTGCCAATAATTGTACGGCTTACGCTAGGTTGATATTACATAAGAATGTTTATTACTATAACTTTTTATGTCGAGTCATGTTAGTGATAATAAAAAAAGTAATAAAAAATTCTTAATGTTAATAAACTCTAAAAATTTTTTTTGGAAATTTATCTTAAATAAAAATAAAACTAGAGTTCATACATGAGAATGAATGGTGTGGTGTAAAATATGTATGACTATAAAAATTATTGTTGTGAGTTCAAACCTCATGGCAGCTTTAGTAATAAGGTTTATGATTGATTGATTGATTTACAGTAGATTTTTAAATGAAAACTATGCATATTGCAGTTTAAACAGTTGTTTATTGAAAAATAATTAAATAAAGTATAAATATATTTTAATTTAAAATAATTCTGTTTTATTTATCCATGAGTTATGCTTATTTGAAAATCATAATCATTTTACAAAAACTTTATCTCCTTTTTTTCTCAAAACTTTTTCTATTAAATAAATGTGTGGATATTTTGATTTTAAAAGTTCCTTTTCATAAAAACCTCCTTTAATTGGATCACCCTTATAGTTCTCTAAATAATATGTTACTGGATTCGTATTTTTTATGCTTTTAATTTTGAAAATTTCAGTCGTCCAATTTGGTGTATATCCCTTTTTAAAAACGTGTTTATGTTTACTTATACGAACAGAATCACCAATTTTGAATTTTGCACCAGGAAAAACTTTCAAATTACTATATACAGCTTTAAGCAGCGATTTTTCATTAGATGAATTAACATCTCGAGGGCGCATTTTAATAGTACGATGTTTTGTATTGTTGTAACTTTCAACCAGTTTTTGAACGTCATCAATCCATTTATATGTTCCTTTAAAACTAAATTGTTTCCACATTAAAGCCTTTAAAGTTCTATTAAAACGTTCAACAATTGAAGCTTTCAAAATACTATACGTAGAGTAATGATTTATATGATTCTTTTTCATTAAATCTTGAAAGTGTTTGTTGTAAAATTCTTTTCCAAGATCACTTTGTATATTCTTGGGTATTCTATTTGAAGATTTAAAAATACTTTCCATTTCTTTAGTTACATCAGGACCACTTTTTGTTTTTACAGGAATCACCCATGCAAATTTAGAGAATATATCAATTACAGTTAATAGAAAACGATATGAACCCATTTCAACTAAATCTATTTGCCAAAGATCATCTATTCCTTTTGTAATTACTTTTCTTCGATTAAATCTTTTTCGTGCTGATTTATGCAGCTCTTCAACAAGTTGTTTCTTACTCATTTTTCAATCAAATATCAGGATTTATATAAAACTTTGTATATTATTATTATATGTATAAAATTAAGTTGTTTTGTATGTATGTATATTTTTTGAACATATCATTGTTAATTCGTTCAAGTTTATCATTATATATCATAAAAAATTTATGCATATTAGAATTCATTTCATTTGTAATTTGTTTGATGGTTTTTTCAGTATCTTCTTTAAGGTTTCGTATATTCTCTTTAAATGTATTCTCCAATTTTTTTATTATTTCAATAGTCAAATTATTTATTTGTTCTTCAAGAAAATGCTTTGTAACCGCATCTTGAGGATTTATAGGATTTGCAACATTTTTTAGACTTTTAAAATTAATATCAAAATGACCATCTGGTGTAAGTGAGAAACCTATTCCTGGTGGTCCTCGTTCGCCGATAACTTGATGAGTAGTTCGATTACTAACAAAACGTCCGAATTTGACAACACTCATTATAGTAATGTAAATTGAAAAAGTTTAATGATAGTTTAAATAATAATATTGGCTTCTCTTAACTCTTCTATTATTAAAATAATTTCATTATTATGATTAGTATGACCTGCTTGCTCTGATGCAATAAGCAATCTTAATCTATCAACCAATTCATTAGGATCATCCCAATATATATAATTAGACTTTTTATTGTTTAAAAGCATTAATCCCTGTCCTTGCTTTTTTGTATCAACTAATTTTTTAATAATATTTCTATATTTGCTACCTGCATTACCTTTGATATGACTTTTATCATCAAATACATCTTTTCTGTGAACATTTGTTTGAATTAATATTTCATGATAATTCTGAAGATCATTAATATTATATAAAGAAGGATTTTTCATAAAAATAAGTTCATAAAGACCTCTAGTAGCATTATAATCTTTACCATCAACATTTACAGTATTATCATTAAATTTTAAATCACTCCGACCGAGTTCAAAGCTATTTTTTTCTTTATTATACTTGGGTTCATAAGCTTTATCAATACCAAAACCTTTTGTATATTCATTCATATAATACGAATTTAATGAGGTATCTTCATCTAAAGATTTTTCAAGCGATCGTCGTAATTTTTGTATGGGAGTACTTTGAAGGATTGTGTTATCTGGGGTCTTAAAAGTAGTATCTGCAGTTACTGGTGTTAATTTGAATATAGGAAGTTTTGAAACATCTTTTTCAAATGTGCTCATTTCAGCAATTTCAGATTTTGCTTTATATAGAGAAACTGACTCTAGTTTCTTTTTAACTTCATTTTTGATTTTTTTTCTCAATTTCTTCTTCAGATTTTTCTTTTAATTCTTTCAGAGGTTTACTAATTGGTTTAAAAGTTTTTTCAAGAAATTTTTCTTTGAAAACTTTTCCAGTTTTGATAGCTTTATATTTTTTACGAATTTCATTAGTTGACTTTATTATTTTTTAATAATTTTGAATCCATTTTTTTACTTCTTACTACTTCTTACTTGGTATGTAAACAGCTAAAAGCAGCTCTTAAACAGCTCAAGCGGTCTCTAAAACTGGTATGTAGACAGCTAATAAACAGCTAATAAACAGCTAACAACAGCTCTTAAACAGCTCAAGCGGTCTGTAAAGCTGGTATTTGAACAGCTAGTAAACAGCTAAAAGCAGCTAACAGCAGCTCTTAAACAGCTCAAGCGATCTCTGAACGTAGTATGAGAAAATAAATACAGCTTGATTGTATTATATATGTATGAATATATCAAATCCCTTTCGAAGCGACCACATTGTAGTGGATAATCTTTACATATTACTAAAAATCCATAATTTTCTTTCCAACATTCTGCACATATATCACGAAATTTATCAAAAGACATATCTGTATTTACATGATCGCTATATATATGTTTTAGATTCATTTCATCTTGTTTAAATAATATTATGAAATTAGCATTATCTCTAATTAGATGTTTTGGTATATGCGTATATGTTTGACATAAATAAAAGCTATCTATATCCTTATGGCGCCCCATACAGAAATAAGATCGCATATTATTTTGCTTTTCACAAGATACATCATCAAAAATAAAAATAGAATTTCTTTTAGCCTCTTCGGGTGATAAAACTTCATTATTTTCTGAAAATGTATGAAAACCTAAACCTTTAATTGGTGTTAGGATACGTTTTAAATATTCATATTTCGGTTGATGTAATGACTTTGAATAGAGATATACATTTTCAAATTTAAGTCCATTTGGATGCTCAAGTAAACTAATCATTACATTTGTTTTTCCACAATGTGATGGACGTATAATGAGAGCCCTTATATTATTTGGTAACAAAGTACTATGTTTTCTTTTTTGTTTTGTTGATACATTTTCCAAATCATAATTCTTAACATCAAGTTTTTTATGTTGCTGTATTTCATGTATTTCATATTTGTAACTAATTTTTGATTTGTATAATGAATATATAAAACCCAGAAAAAAAATCAGTTTTTCATTTCAATTTTATATATACAGGGTGATTCCGTTACGGTGTCCGACCGAGAAACTACGGATAGGTCTCGGCGAGGTGGAAAAAAATCGTATTGGTGGGGGGGGGGGGGGGGGTAATCTCAACCGTTATGGAGTTAGAGAGGGGAAAGATTTTTGGTGCTTTTTCCTTGTTTTACACTATAACTTTTTACAAGGGCACGCTAGGCTCACCAACTCTTTTACATAATTGTGAAGGACTCCTGTACCTTTCTATCAACATCTGATAAAAAATTATGCATTTTTTGAAAAAAATGAAGATAGCAAATCGATGTAAAATCAATTGAGCTTTCATATTCTGCAATAAAAAATTGGGTTTAATTTAAGCCTTTTTTGAGCAAAACAGGGTTAAACACAAAAATTTGGGAAAAATGCACAAAATTTTGATTTTGAATGCGTGTAACTTTTTAACACTTGAAAGAAGAGAAACAAGTAAGGTATCGTTGAAAAGGGCAAAAGGTCCTTTTTTCTCAACACAAAGTGGCCCTTGAGTGTCCCTGTAAAAAGTTATAGTGTAAAACAAGAAAAAAGCACCAAAAATCTTTCCCCCTCCCTAACTCCGTAACGGTTGAGATTACCCCCCCCCCCCCCCCCCCCCACCAATACGATTTTTTGTTCGCCTCGCCGAGACCTTTCCGTAGTTTCCCGGTCGGACACCGTAACGGAATCACCCTGCATATAGGACATTTTTATAGTATATTTATCATTATTCTACTTTTATTCATCATGTCGATAACGCTTACAGTATCTGGGAATACATCGATACTTAAATCAGAATATTTTCCTCCATTAGAATTATCTACAGATTATGCTTGTAGTTTGATTGACTTTCAGACGTATAGTTCAATTCCAAACGTTGACATAAGTAATAATTTATTTTATATAGGAGATGAAATTATTGAGATACCTGTGGAGTCTTACGAAGTCGATGATATCGCACATCACGTGCAAAAAGAATTGGGAAAAAAAGAAAACGAGTATACACTCAAAATTAGAGCAAACAACAACACACTCAAAACGGAAATTAGAAGTAATCAAGAAATCTTCTTTGGCAAAGAGCGATCTATCGGTCAACTCTTAGGATTTAGTCGAGTGAAACTATCGCCAAGTGAAAAAACACATATATCAGATTTACCTGTAAATATTATAAAGGCTAACGTTATTCATATAGAATGTAATTTAATCACAGGATCATACATAAATACTCATAGGGTACATACTATACATGAATTTTCTCCAGATGTTGGTCCTGGGTATAAAATAATAGAAGTTCCCAGAAATGTTATTTATTTACCTGTGAACACTAAACGAATCAGTTCAATAGAAATGAAAATTGTTGATCAAGACGGTGATTTGATTAATTTTAGGGGTTAAACTATTACAATAAGATTTCATTTAAAACCAATATAGATATGTTGTTGTATAATAATAAGGATAAAAGTCATACAGATAAAGATACTTCTAGAAGTCATCCAGTAACATCTAAACGATTGACATTACCAGTTAAATCTTCCACACTAACAAATATTAATAAAACATTTTTAAAATCACTTCAATTTACATTAAAAACATGAGTGAAATACTTGATATCACCAAACATCCAAGTTTTGATAAAAGCATTTCTAAAAAGGAATATAATAATTATTCACCATTTTTACTATCTTTTAAAAATAGTGATGAAATCAGAATTTCTGTTCAACATCAAGATTTAATTTTGTTACCATGCGAAAGTTTTCTATATATTGAGGGTGCTTTAACCGCAAAAACTAGATGCTGGTCATGCACTACTAAATATGAATTAAATGGAGTCGAAATTGATCGCTGCAGAAATGTTGGTGCAACAACTACTTTGGAAAATTACATTTCATTAAATAGTAATCAAAGCAAAATGTTATATAATGCGGGCTGGTCTCCAGATTCACCAATAAAATTAGAGAATTGCTTCAACTTTTGAATTCCCTTGAAAATGCTTTTAGGTTTTGCTGAAGATTATACAAAAATTATTGCAAATGCTCGTCATGAACTTGTATTAATTCGTACCAGATCTGATAATAATGTAGTACAAACTACAAAAGAATTTAGCATTCAAATTCATAAAATTTTATGGAGAGTTCCTCGCATCATAGCGTTAAGCAGTTTTTACGCACAAATTTAGAAAATAAATCAGTATACGTTAAAGGTAACGAAAAAAAATCCTGGTTATGTAATATTTTGGGTGATAACTATACAGTCTATGATCTGGATGATTTGGGAGCATCAAATTTACAAAAAATTCGTGATAAATATCTGTACACGCTAAGATGTCCAACCCATAGTGGACTTTGCGCTTTGCAGAATGTATTAGTTTTAAGAAATTTTGTTGATGAAGAATTTACAAGAGAAAATCTTGTACTTGAATTGTAAAGAAAGAAAGAAAAAAACATATGTATTTCTTTTTAAATAATAATAAATTTATTTAATATATAATTTGAAATAAAGAAAAAAACACTTATTTTAATTTATATCCATATTAATCCTAAAATACCCCCAAGCATATGTACTTATCCCATTTTCTCTTATAAATCTTTTATCATCAGAAAAACTTAAAGCTACTTTATTAATTATTTGTGTATAAATATTATGAACCTTAGATCTAAATACATACATATTATTACTATAAAATAATTTCCTTTTATACAAACAATCTCTATAATTTTCTATACTTAAATTATCAACAATTGTCTTTTTTACACCTTTTTCTTTTTTTATATCTTTTGAATCTTTCACACTTAATGAATACATTTTTGATCTTAAACCTATAAATTCAGTCATTATACTTCCATTATTCTCATCTTTCATCATACCCAAAACTGAGTGAGTGAGTAAATACTTTTGCAAACTTTTCTAAAATTTTCAAATACATCAGCTAAAAGTAGTACATCTATCTTCAAATATAATAATAAATAATCCTAAAGATTTTTACATTCAAATTTACACCAAACCTTTCGCGCATGATTATAATCTTCATTATTACATTCACTATTTGTCAATTTACTGCTAAAATCTTCTTGTGCTGGTAAACTTATTTTATCTAATCGCTCCCATGAATTGATATACTCATATGGGAATACTCCTTTTCTTGTCATCAATTTAAATTTCTCATCATCCTTGAACTCTGATCGAACTATTATAGTAAATTACATTTTTCATGAGCTGGTCCTCTATATTTGCCAGTTAGATGACAGTGATCTCGAACTCTATCCTTATCTAAAAACTGCTTGCAAATATGACATTTTGTACTCTCATTTTGAATTTTCATTTCGTTCAGTGTTAAAGGATTCATTGATTTTGAATTTTCGATATAATTGTGATATAAATATTTAACATCTTTAATAATTGAAGATACAAATATTTTTACACAATCTTTTCCTTTATAAGTTCTGAATTGATTTAATTCGAAGGTATTTAAACCCTGAATATCATATTCACCCAAAATATTTTCTTAATAAGAAACCGCAAAATTCCAGGAAATAAATAAAATTCTAGATAAGACCACAAAATTCCGAGAAATTAACGAGATAACAAAATTTCTCAGGAATCAAACACAAAATTACAGGAAACCAACGAGATAACAAAATTCCATGAAACTAAACGAGATAACAATATTTCTCAGAAAAACCAATAATTTCCAGATAAAACCAGTTTCATCTCGCTCAGCTTCTTTCCACACCTCCCGCCGTCAGAATCCACCATTTCGCCTTAAAAGCTTCAACCCACGGCGAAAAGCTTCGAAGCCACAAACCCACACACCACATACCACCACCTAAAAAGCTCAAAAGCTTCCGATATACACAACACAACACAACCAAAAAGCTCGAAAAGCTCAAAGCTCATGACGTCATCCAAAAAAGATGTGCACAAAACCCTTCCCTGGTCTAGAATCGCTATATCTATACTACTTTAACGCTATTCGAATTGAATGTAATCTAATAGTAGGATCATATACATATTAATAATATTCCTGTTCATACTCTTCATGAATTCTCGCCTGATGTAGGACCAAGCTATAAAATAACAGGTTCCCAAAAATGTTATATATTTACCTGTAAATGTTAAACGAATTAGTTCTGTTGAAATAAAAATTGTAGATCAAGATGGAGATTTGATTAATTTCAAAGGCGAAATAATTACTGTTAAATTACATTTGAAACCACTATTATAGAATAAGACGTAAAGTTTAAAACAAGTAGTATGATTACTAAAGCTATTATTTCTTATGTAAGTGTCAAGTGGATAAGAGCTAGATATGCTGATATACAACAAACATAATAATAATAAAAACTCATTCAAAAGTGATAATATCATTAGTACACCATTACCTATTGAACAAACAACAACAACAACACAAAGAGACTTCATTTATAAGAAACCATCATCATTAACACTTGAAAATAGAAAATTTTTAGAATCATTAGGATTTGTTTTGAAAAGCAAACAACATGCATGATATACTGGATATTTTTAAAGAACCTCACTTTGATGAAAGTATTACTGAAAAAGAATATCATACATATTCACCATTTGTACAATCGTATAACAAAAGCGATGAAATACGAATTTCTATTCAAAACCAAGATTTCGGAATCGATCGTTGTCGAAATGTAGGAATTAGCAGTGTTTTAAAAAAATCACATTTCATTAAGTGAAAGTGAAAGTACAATGTTGTATAATGCAGGGTGGACAGGAGATAGTACTATATCGCTTACATCAGGATATTTCAATTTTTGTATTCCTCTAAAAATGTTATTGGGATTTGCTGAAGACTATAAAAAAATAGTTGTGAATGTAAGACATGATCTAGTTTTAATAAGAACAAGAAGTGATGCAAATGCGGTTCAAGTACCAGCTGCAGCTACAGACTATAAAATTCCATTGTTAAAAGTTTTATGGAAAGTACCCTATATAAATATAGACGACGAAGACAGACTAAAACTTCTTAAAATTACTCAAAATGCGAAACCAATTCATATTAGCTTCCGGAGCTGGGATTTATATGAATACCCGAATATTCCAAAGACAAATCATACCATATGGACCATTAAAACATCTTCACAACTAGAAAAACCAAGTTTTTTGATATTTACATTACAAACCAATCGATAAAACCAAAAAGAAGCTGATACTAGTAAATTCGATCACTGTAAACTAGCTAACGTTAAAGCTCATTTAAACTCTGAGACGTATCCATATGATAATTTAAAAATACTTTTTGAACGTAATCGATATGCATTGTTATATGATATGTATACAAAATTTCAAGAAATTTATTATGAAAGGAATTGTCAACCGTTGTTAAAATGTGATAGTTTCAAAAGTATAGCACCAATTGTTGTTATTGATTGTGCTCATCAAAATGAAACAATAATAAACTTAAAGGTTAAAAAAACTTTTATAACATATACTTTTTAAAAATTGATTATAAAGCCTCTGTAACTTCGATGATATTCAAGTAAAGAGTTGTTCGAGGACGTTTCGGAAGTTTCTCAGTAACTTTCTCCGTTCTTTAAATTCATATTTTTCGAATATTCCATCATATTTAATTATTTTCAAGAAAGGAATCGATTCTAGACAGGAAGCATTCTATTCACTCATCCCAAATCCGAAAACCCCATGAAAATCCGTTCACGTTTACTACCCTAAAACTCTTTCCAAAATTTCAATTACGTCACGAGGAACACTCTTACCCACAAAGGAAAAAGTAAGTGGATAAAAAGTATATAAAAACAGGACGATATTAGAATAGAGTTTGAGTTAGCAAGCCACGTCAACATTCCTAACAATACTTCAGGATATTGTTTACTGCTACATAATCGAATAATTGAGTACAATTCACTGAATGGAGAAGTTAGAAAACTGATACAAATGATATTATAATATAAAAATTTATTTAGTATTTCAAAGAACTTGTGAGAGAATACATACATATATCATAAAATGTTTAATAAAATTATTATCGAAGTTCAAGGTTTCAAAGACTATAATAATAAGTTTATTGTTAAAGAACTTGCTATTTCATTCAATACACGTGAATTTCAAGTGTTTATTAAAAAGCCCCCGTTTGATTTTTCGCGTTTAACAACAAGAAACAAGTGAATTGGTGACATAAAAATTATCATGGTTTAACTTGGAACGAAGGATCAATACCTTTTCATAGTGTTAGAAAATTTTTTCGATCAAATCTGAGAAATTCTAAAGTATGTATATGTGAAAGGTAATGAAAAACGAAAATAGATCAGTAATATACTTAATCATAAGATTGAAGTATACAATTTAGAAGAAGAAGAATGTCCGAATTTCAAAACACTGCTTCAAAACTATCCGCATGTTCTACGTTGCAATATCCATAAAGGATACTGTGCTTTAGAAAACGTATGTCTTCTAAGAAATTATCTGATGTGAAATTATATTAAAAAAATTGTGAAAACTTTTTTAGATAAATAAAACCACTTTTTTTTAATAAATGTTTTTTAATTTTTTATTTTACCTAAATATTTCTTACATACCTATAAAACAAACCTTACTACTACATGTTTTTTAGTTATCTTATTCTACCTATGTTTATTAACTGCTACATGGATTGAAAATATATTCCTTAAACATAAACTACAATGAAAACTATTATTATTTAAAATTAAATTATGAAATTCTTCATAATTATCGAGCACAAGAACACGTGATTTCTCAATCAACATGTCTTGTATTCTTGATATAAAACAGCTACTTTGTTCATCATTTGAACAAAAGTATGTTTTAATGTTACTATTAATACTTATTCTATTACATAATGCGTCAATGTGTACAAAGTACATACCATCTGTCGGGAAGTTTTCTATCCACTCCTCACGTCGTTCCCTTGTGGTGAGTATGTTGGGGCACAGCTCTCTTACCCATTGTTGTATCAACATGTTGTATCCTTTAAGCAAATTAAAAGTATAATAATAATATTTACAAAAAAAAAACAAAAACAAACTTACCTATCCATATTATCATATTATTATTAAAATAATTGAAAACATGCACATGTATATATGTAAATTTCAGGAAGGCTCTTTTAGCTAGCATCTGTTGCGTATAATTCACCAGAGCCTCTTCATTAGATGGGAGATTATCATTTCTTCTTAAAGTGTTTAAATTTTGGTTGTTGCTGCTGTTGTTGTTCATCTTTATAATTTTTTTACAAAATTTAATAAAAGTGATTTTAATTATAAAATTTCACTGATTTATATACTGAATTTTGATTACAGAAAACAGTATTTTTACACGGAAACAACTTCGATATACATATACATATTTAAAAATTTTAAATTTTATAGTTAACTGATAAAGCATGTAAAACATTTGAAAACAATATTCTTGATGTTCTTAATTTATGTAATAAATTTTGATTAAAAAAATTAAAATAAAAAAATATTTTTGGTGTTCTTAACCTTGATAATGACTAAATCATTCTTAATTATTATCAATTAATTCACGAGATGTAAATTGAAATGAAGTTTCACAAAAAGAAAGCTCTTATACTAAGATAAAATTCTATATGCAAAAAAAAACTTAACCAATCAGATTCTTAAGTTTAATCATCTTATTGATCTTTAAACAGATATTGTAAAAATGCTGATCTGCAAAATTACAATTCTCAATTATTCAAATAAAAAATGCAAGAAATTGTTTTGAATAATAATATATTTTTTAATAAATCTTTTTTATTTTATTATATACATTTTTTTTTAGTTTTAGTTTAGATCCCATGCGTATGTACTAACACCATCTTCTCTAACACATCTCTTATCATCTATATACCTTAAAGCTACTTTATTTACATTTTGAGTATATATCTTATAAATGTATGACCTAAATACTAACATATTACCATAGAATAATTTTTTTATTTATAAACAGTCTCTATAATTATCTAAACTTAAATTATCTACAGCTGTTTTTTGAACTCCTTTAGCTTTTTTTAATAATTTTTAATCTTCTACATCTATTGAATACATTTTTGATTTTAAACCTATGAACTCTTTCATTATCCGACCATTGTTTTCATCTTTCATTAAACCTAATACTTTTTTATTTTTTAACGGAATATTATAAGGGTTATCAGGTAAGTATTCGGAAGTATCAAATTTAGTGTCAATATCATTTATAATATCACTATAGAAATCTTCAGAATATATAAACGAATCCGTATCCATTTAAGCAAGAAGTACTTTTTCATCATACTTGGTTTTTATATAATCATAGTGAAAGTTGTACATCTTCCACTTTGATAGCTCTAATACAACGAAACCCAGATAAATTGGTTTGTTATAGTATGTTCGAACTCTCTTAAGTTGTATAGCTGCCATATTTTCTGTAAACTGAGCTAAGCTGTGGAAATTCGGTTTAGCTATTAAAGCCCTAGCACCTAAATGCCCTACCACTACTTTCCCAGTCAGTAACGATTTTGACATCTTTTCGGTTGTCAACATTTTCCATCGTTTTACCGTACACAGTATTTCAAAAGTATTTCTTGCAATAGTACGATAATGAGTATTTAAATCAATATATTTTTTTAACCAATATGATTGTTTAAACTGTAGAGCTCTGTGAATTTTAACTAATTTTAACCCGTGTTTTAAACATTGCTGAAGATTTCTATAGTGAATTATATATTTTTTTTTTTACTGTTAAATCTGTAATTAACTTGTTGAATTTTGATCCCGGACTTTTTTTATTTTGAGCACAAAACGGAAAATCATTATGTGAATCATGAAGAGATTCAGGATATTCCAAATCTACTTCAAAAATATAACCCGTATCTGAGTTCTAAGGAATATTACTAATATTTATATCTTCAACGTTATCTACCCATTGAAAATCAGAATACGGTAAAGGGTGTGACATAGCCCAACCGTATAAATTATTTGCATCAACATACATTAAATATGAAGATGGTTTATTTTCATCGAAATTACTCATATACTTGTTATTCGCTGTAGAATGTCTATGTGAACATTGAATAATTTCACCACGGATACCTTTTCAATAAAATTATACATATTTATATCGGTGAATAGTTCAAGATTTATTTCGGTATATTTTAACATCGCGTCCCATGATAACCCCGGAGTTGTATAGTACTGACAGGAATCCAACGTATAAATATTTTTACAAACTTTTCTGAAATTTTCGAATACATCTGTTAAAAGCAATACATCTGTTTTTAAATACAACTCTAAATAATCCCGAATGTTTTTACATTCAAATTTTTCCCAAACTTTCTTAGCATGAATGTAATCTTTATCAGAACATTTACTATTTGTTAATTTGCTATGAAAATGTTTTTGAGAAGGTAAACACGTTTCATCCAAACGTTCAAAAGAATTAATGTATTCGTATGGAAATACTCATTTACGTGTTAATAATTTAAAATTTTGTTCTTCTGGATATAAAGATTTAACTATTTTCAAATATTCCGGAGAAAGATTTCCAACTAATAAATCTAGACTAGACTGCATAGATCTTACGGAATCTAGAAATCTAAGTTCAATAGTATCAGTTTTATTAACAAAAATTCGTTTCGAAAGTGATACATATAGCTCTTTATTTAATGGTATTAAATTTATGTCACCATCAATATTTGCTAATTCTTTAACAAATAAGTGAGTCATAACCCGAAAAACTATTGAAGAAAATTGGGAAAAACTTTGGGACTTGATACCGCAAATTACATTCATTATGCGCTGGACCCCTGTACTTTCCTGTTAAATGGCAATGGTCGGCTACTCTTACATTACCTCAAAATTTCTTACATATATGACAAATCTTACTACTATGTTGTTTCTTCACTTCAAAAGCAGTGAGTGGTTTCATCTCTTCCGGCTTCATAATGATATTATTATAAATATCTAGTATATCTTCAACCAATGATTGTACAAATTTTGTTGGTGAGTCCTTTCCTTTATAAACTCTAAGTTTATTCAAACTATCGTCATATGAACACTTGATGTAGTATGAGAATGCGCAAGGAACGTGTTGCTGTATATTAGTTGTTGAAGAAATATCTGTATTTGGAAGACACGTATCTAATCCTTGTAAAATACATTCAAAGTCTGCATATACAACAAATGGGACCTTTAATTGACGTTCATATTTTTCAAATTTCAATTCATTTTTTTCTGGTGATGGCATAAGTGTAAAATCTTACTGCACTCACTTTTATGTATATTGTACGCTTCTTCGGTATAGAAATGTTGTAAACATCCATTACACAGAAATATCTTTCTACGATGGTGTGTTATTTGACTTTTTATTAATCTAGACATGTTTTTGACCCGCACATAATGACTCTTTTCTCCATCTTGTATCAACAGTAAATTGATATGTATTTTTCTCTCAGTCTTTGTAAAGGAATACGGTCCTACTATTTTACATGTATTATGATGCTGTATTTCTTCATAACCGTATACATTTATACTAATTTTAATTGTTTTCAAGAAGAATTGTATTTGCAGCAATAGTTTCTATATTATATGATGAAACTCTATCAGAATGAATTTCAGCAGGAACTAGAGCTGAAATTATTGCCCATTTAAAGCAGTATTCATCCGTATTTTTCACATTAACGCAAGCATGTTTACGCGCTATTGATGTTGGTAATGGTAAATATTGAGAACCTCGAATTGGTCTGTACTGATTGATGTTAATTTCAAGATGGATTATTCTTATAAGAGTCCAGCTACTATCTTGTTCTTGAAACTCTTGCATTTTTGTATGAATCTTATCAATCACATCTTTGTATGAATCCGACAACTCAGTTTCGTTTCTGATAATAATCATTTTTGATTGAAATGATTTAACTGAAGTTGTTATTTCATCATCATCATCATCATTTCCTTTTGTTATTTTCATATATTCTGCAAATAGTTCTATGTTGAATTTAAAAGATGAGTGTTTAAGCAATTGTTCATTCAATATTTCTATAATAACATCTTTCTCCATTTCTAAAAAGTTAAGAGGATCCAGATTTCCTTCATCCTTGTTCTCATAAATCAGCGTTTCAATACGTTCCTCAAAACTACTTTTTACTACTTTCAATTGTTCATTAATTGGTTCGACTGCTTTCATTTTATGTGAATTTGTTCTAATATGGTAACTCCAGTCCTTGATTAAAACTTCTTCATTACATGTTTGACATAAAATTGTTTGTGATGATGATGTAGAAGACTGATTGCGAATATCATTAGAAATAGCATCAATTGAAGACACCATATGCTGGGTTCATGTGTGTTAGCAAATTTTCTTTGCGTGTAAAACTCTTTTTGCAAATACTACAAATTTCCTGGTCTCCATGCGCTGCTTTAACATGCTTTTCAAGTTATATTTTGATGAAAATCCATTTCCACAAATTTCACAAATAAAACTCTTCATTTTTAGTCTCTGTATATTATTTTACAAAAAAAATCTAAATCTTTAAATAAATTTCAATATTCTTTAAAAAGACTTCAAAACACAATTTTGAACTTTAAGATAAAATTTATCACTTTGAAATTTCACGATGAACTAATACCGTTTGAAGAAATTGTCTCCATTTCCCGTGCAACATGTCGTGAAGTAACTTTGTCCAACTATATAGATGTTTATAGATATTGCACGATTTTCAAAGACATACAAAGAAGCTTCACGTTCTTTATAGATATCTATATCCTGCTCTCAAGAGAATTACATTGCAGAGAGAGAAGAGAATGATAAAAATATTATGATATAGATCTATATCGATCCTTAACGGGGAATAAAGATAAACATTGCTCTCGATTAATCACGAAAAAATCTTTAAATATCTATATCGATTTACGCAGATATCGACGATAACGAGATTCAAAGACAAAATCTATATTGATCGTTATCGATTTTCAAAGTATTTCAAAGACGAACAACGATCTATAAAGAATCGTCAAGAATCGTTATCGATCTTTAAACGAACAATTTATATTTACAATAAGCTCTATAGTCGATACAGTGGTGAATGGTGCAATGCAAAGAGGATGGCTTTACACACGAAGGTCCGTGGTTCGAATCTCAAGAGTAAATTTTTCAAATTGAGTTGTTTTCATATAATATAAATAAATATCAAAAAAGCAAGAAAAAAATGGAAAAAAAATGTTTATGGTCTATAAATTCCGATAAAGATCTTTATCGAAATCTTTTATAGCTGACGTCGAATTTCGTGATTAAAATCGATGTCGATCTTAATCAAAACCTTGGTTTTTTCTATAAAGAGCTTTACGCAAATCTTTATAGTTCTTTATAGCTAGCTATATAGCTTGGTTGCACGGGTTATAGTCTGAATTCATTACCCCCACCATTTTTTCACTGATAACGCATATTCGAAAAACTAAAAACTTGAAAAACATATCGTCGTCGCAATAAATCTTTGTCGTATGTTACATTTTGAAGATTTTGTGTTAGAAGCAGATAATAAGGTTTTGGCATATGCTCTTTCATTTGCACTTATCAGTTCTCTTCTATGTCTCTTCTATTCTGAGATATTCAGTGTGTACTTTGTCGTATGAACCTATTTTGGAAGATTTTCAGTAAATTATTGTTGTATGTGCCCAAAATTTACACATACGACAAATTTGTTCCGGATTTGACAATCATTTTTCTTGAATATTTAATTGTCGTATGTTACCTTGATACCAGAAATGTCCAATAAATATTGCATATCATTGTAACATACGACAATTATTAATTGGTTGTATTGGTTGTAGTTTTAAAATAGTACGTAATTCAATACTATCGTCACTTACGATAAACAAATCCTGATAAACTTTATTTGTCGTATGTGATACATTTTGTCGTATGTGCATGGATTTGTTGGAAAAATGGTCGCTATTTTGTCGTATGTTACATTTCATCAAAACTTTTAAAGACTATATTTCAATTTGTATAGTAAGGATTTCCATAAAATTTCTTTCAGACATACATTTATCAATTTCAAAAATAATAACAAAATCCCGAACAAATCTATCGACAAATAAAAAAGTTATTAAAGGACAAACTTTAACTTCAAATATCTCAAAATCGAAAATTGTCACTTACGACAAACATTTATTAGGGCGACGATATCTCAATATGATTATTCGTAAAAAGTTAATTAAAAACAATGACACAGCACAAACAATATTAAACTCAAACAAACATGTCTCAACATGATGTACACGTGAATCAGAACTATACAAAAATTGCTTCTCAATGATAACGCATCGCATCATATCAACCCGCATATTCAATCACCGATAAGAAAAAATATTAACCCATATAACCCCGCACTGATAAGAAAAAATCTTGACACATGTGACCTTCACTGATAAGAAAAAATCTTGGCACATGTGACCTTTACTGATAAGAAAAAATCTTGACACATGCGACTTTCACTGATAACACGTAACCTTCACCCCTGTGACCCCACACTGATAACAGTTTCGTGATGACGTCATTTTGCTCCTCCATGGTCCAGAAGGTACATATACATACTACTGTTCAGCTGTTTATATAGGCAAAACAAGAAGAAATTTGGTAACTAGATTTAAAGAGCATTACCATTACACAAAAAATAATAAACCATTATCCCGGTATATCTAAACATTTAATTGACAATAATCATATGACGAACATGAATAACAGGGAATTGTTACATAACTTAAATGACAATAGAATTATAGATAAATATGAAATATTTGAAATTAGGAAAGCTAAACACTAAGGATTAAACATTGTAAATGACCAACTCGATTTTAATAATAAAATTCCACTGCTTAATCCATCCCTGTTTAAGTTATAGTAGATTGACTCTATTATGTTAGTTTTAACGCATTAATAATATGCATTTAAAAAAATTTTATAATTAGTTAAAAGAACCACTTTGATAATGCCATAGTAAGACGAAACCGGTCGGTTAAAAAAATTTGTTAATTAAATTAAAATAAAAAATAATTTTGTGGAAAATTAAAAAACAAGTATTTTATTTATTAATATAATAATATTATAATATAGTTATTATATGTAATTTTACAAAATGAATAGTGTTTTCCACTACAGACTAAATAATAAATCTTTGAATGAGCCATTTATTTTGAAAGTGGGGCAAGTCCAATTTTGGTAAAAAATCAGTCCAAAATTTTTTATTTCCAACACTCATTTTGTACTTTCCTATTAAATTCTTTACAAAATGCACAGTTTTAACCATATACTACACATGCATGCATGCGCAAACAGAAAATGGGGCCTATTAATCACATTACATTATACACATAAAATATAACAAGATAGTCTGACGTTTGAAATTCTTCTTTCTTTACATTCTTTACGTATTGTTTACATTCTTTACGCATTGTTTACATTCTTTACAATATTTTAATTGTTTACATATTGTTGACGTTGCAAACGTAAAGAATTATTATTTACGCGTAATTGCCCAACACTGAACAGGTCTTTAAACAGGTTAAACAGGTCCGAAAACAGCTCTGAAACAGCTTAAACAGTACATAAAACAACTAAAACAGATCATTCATACAAATCAGAATCTATTCTATTTTTCAATTATTAGATTCTATTTTATTTTATAACTTTATTTGTTTTTACGTGAAATTAACGTCAAATCATAGAACAATTACCTGTAAATGTCTCCTGCTTTATAAAGATACAATAGCATGAAATAATAAACTTATACAACTTTTAGCAAAATGTAGGCGTATATCTTATTGAGTTTTAAAAAATCAATAATAAATTATTTTTGAATAATATTAGAAATATAATTATCATTTTTTTAATACTTTTATTTGTGTTTTAAATGAAATTTACGCCTAATCATAGGTCAAAAATACTTCAAAATATCTCTTGCTTTATAAAAATTCAATTGCATAAAACAATAAAAAAAGAGAAAAAAAAAACTTATGCTACTTATTTAAATATATGAGTATGTACGTGTGTATCTTATTGAATTTAAAATCAATAATAACTTTTTATATTCTAATGATATTAACAATATAAGTAATTATCATTTTTTTTAGAATAAAATTTTTGATAAAGCATAGTATTAAGCATGTACGTTCATATTTGAAAAGTATTAACAAGTTTTAAAATAGCAAATCAAATATTTTTAATAATTCTACAATACAATAAACAATACAATTTACCTATTCTTAAAATCTCTCTCAATTGAAACAATGAAGCCTTTTTTTTTTTGTTTTTTTTTTTTTTTTTTTTTTTAGATATGACATCTAATTCTCATTATTCTTTAAACATCAGAGAATAAAATCTGAATGATTCAGTCAATTTACAATCGTTAGGAAAACATCGCCCATGTGTGTTTGTTTTTTTTTTCTTCAAAATAAAAAGTAAAACCAAGCATTTTTATAAATAAAACCAAACATTTTTTTTTTAAATAAAAATAAATTTTAAATAATTTATTCTTTATTAAATCATTATACTCAATTCATTATAATTAATTAATTAATAAAACGTTGCATGTAATAATTCACTATAATTAATTAATTAATAAATCATTGTATGTAATATTTCTATTCTATTATTATATTATTAACTGTTGTTACGAAAACGATGACTTTATGCCCATTCGTCTCAATATTTTCCACATTTTTCTGAAATGAGAGAAAAAAAATGAAAATAATAAATAAATATACATATTTTAATTATTTATTTTAAATAATAATAATAATAAATGTTCTTACCATCTCCACTATATCATTATCTACGATTAATCTTCCATATCTCTACCGTACAAAGGACAATCGCGTCAATTACATTTTCACTCATTTTGACTTAGATATATTTATGATATAATATATAGTTATACATATGAACTAGTGAAAAAATTAAATTATATATATAATATATAATATATAGACATATTTTTTAATAGAGAATTTTTCCTTCAGTTCATATATATAACTATATATTATATCATAAATATATTTAACTCAAAATGAGTGAAAATGTAATTGACGCGATTGTCCTTTGTACGGCAGATCTATACCACCCGGTGTCTTGGTCCTGCTTTAAAAGAATCACTAGACCCAAGTTTTTATCGACAATATCCTGAATATCGTCTTTCAACGTAGGCCACTCAATACCTGGTGGAGCCATACGTGGGGCTCTTAAAACTCCCTCGATGTTATTTATTAGTTGTTGATCTGGGTCCATTTTCTTTAAAATTAAACTGATATTTGTGAGCGGCAAGTATATCTGCCTATATGTGCTCAAGTTGATGGCAAAAATGCCGAACTGAATATGGCAATAAATGCCTACTAATTTCCGGAGTGGAAAAATAAAAGACTCGAGTTTGGTATTCAAATCAAGAGTGATTTTATTGATTAAAATTCATCGCTTATATACTAAAATTTTTACATGAAAATCCTAAAATCTAATATTTCCTAGAATTACAAAAAAATATGGTTCTCACACTAAAATTATAAATTCCAAATATTTTGGTATCAATTGACCAAATTTCTAGACACATATCAAATTACTTAATCATTGTGTCAATAATGCACTTATAATAATTATCAAAATATAAAATACAATTATGCATAATCTCAAATTACCTCAATAATTAAAAATAATTTATTATTCTTTAAAGAACGTAAATTATTACTTTTAAAGAATTTATTGAGTTTACAATTTCACTTTTACTTGAAGGCCAAAGTAAGTGTCAAGTTCATATTTAAAATATGATGCAATGCAATTTAATTTTTATGTTGCTTAATTGCATGCAGTAATAACAACATGAGGTTATTTATAACGTATGTGTTATTGTTATTCCTCAGTATGTTTAATTGACATGTGTGGCATCTCATGTTACAAGAATATACTTTTCTAGTAAAGTGAATTGCACATTATGCATTATTGTTGTGTCATATGTTTTTATTGTAATTTTTATAGAATATGTTTATGTGCATTACAATATACTAAAATTTTTATAC
Organism: Bombylius major; assembly: GCA_932526495.1. Classification (NCBI taxonomy): domain Eukaryota; kingdom Metazoa; phylum Arthropoda; class Insecta; order Diptera; family Bombyliidae; genus Bombylius; species Bombylius major. Next base: position 27,757,040 of record OW052045.1, on the reverse strand, counting down.
TTACTTGCAGATCTGTTGATGCTTATTATTACTATATAATATTGCACAATTAACAATTAAAAACACCAAATACAAGTGAACAAATTCAAAACTACAAATACAATTGCATGATTATTCAAGATTATTTTATTATTATAGAGAAAGCTTATTATTTATCGGTATTCGTTTACATATTAGATGTTTACCGTTATGATCGTGTTTATCATAATTATATTTTATATAACTTTGTAGTTTACATAACACCCATTGTATATATACATATACATATTTTTGATTTTTTGCGTTAATTAAAAATTGAGAAATTACCCAGCAGGAAATGGTAAGCGATGGTAAGTGAAGAGGTAAGTTATAGAATGGATAAGCTATTGGTTACAGCATCGATGAAATTTAACATGGCGATGTCATTGAAAAGTAATGCATCCTCCTATAGATTACCATGTAAGCGAAGAGGTAACCGATGTTCAAATCATCAAAGATTTCTTCACTTACCAAGTAAGCGAAGAGGTAACCGATGTTCAAATCATCAAAGATTTCTTCACTTACCAAGTAATCGATGAAGTAATCAATGTTCAAATCATCGAAGATTTCTTCACTTACCACGTAATATATGAAGTGTATAATTAACAGGTAATAGAAGAAATAATCGATGAAATAGGTACTATGCAATCATGGTTAAAGTAGAGCAGTGGAAGAATAAAATGGGATACAAATTTCTGCGATACTTTCTCGTTATAGGAGTTCTTTTCTTGTAATAGTTTTTGTTATAAAACACATAGATATTCAAATTCAATTAATTTAAAATTGAAATATTTGACAAAATAACTTTTAAAAGAGAAAGTATCACAGAAATTTTTTGTAGTATGAAATGATCGAAGCCATACCTTAAAAAATTAAAAACAATGAAAAATACAACAAAATTAAAATAAACAGAAAATAAATTTTTTTTACAAAAAAACATTTTTATTAAAATTTATAATTTATAAATTTATATTAAACATTTATATTTTATATTATATATTTATATACTAATTAATAACAATTAAATTGCACTCACTGCACTCACTATGAACTTATACTTAGAAATGTCCGCGTTTTACTAGACTAGATTAGACTAGAATATGATTAATAAATACAAAACGCAAAATGGAATACGGAAATTTTATGAAGTCGCGAAAATGACGCATAATTTCATAACAAATGTACAAATGAATATGCTACACATTACACATTCGTTTACTTGGTAATGTATCTTTTCATCGATGTCCATTTCATCGAAGAATTCATCGATTACCAATGTAATGCATCGGCTATTTTCCTGCTGGGTAATAAACTAATTTTTCTTTAATTTCATGTGTGCGTTGTACTTCCATACATATACATATTTAGTTTAAATTTTGTATTCGATAATTTCGACTTCCCCGTAATTTCAACGAGGGTGGTTTTATTCAGGTGAAATTATTGAGATTCCACTGTATTTGAAAAAGTAAATAATGATTTCCATTTACTAATATAAGAAATCAGCATGAGTTTTTGAAATTTGAGATTAGCATATACTTCACCAGTACCATCATAAAAATAAAACAAACAAACAAAACAAACAAAAAAAATATGAAAATAAATATTTTTCAAAAACAATAAAAAGTAAAAATATCCACTAAATTATTTTTATTGAAAAAAAAAATGAGAGACTTCCCAGATTTCATTTAACAAATAAGTTTATTATTCTCAATTGGGCATACGACCTACCCCAATAAATTACGTTCAAGTGTTTTATTGTTTTCAGATGATTTTTAAAGTTATCAGCGATGTCAATGACCGTCATTTTTAACTGTTGGAAAGTGATTTGACCTACATTTGGTGTTCATAAATTATCTTTTACCTCAACAGGCATAAAATACCGCTATGTATCCATACAAAGAAATATACATGATATTATTGCATGCACATAAGTACATACACATAAAAATTTCTAATAGATAAACCTTTTGGAACTAAATTCCAAAAATGTTAGGGTATTTATTTCTAACACTTATATAAACAATTCACACCAAATCATTAAGATAAAATTATACATACTTTATCTTATGAATTTTAAACACTACATATTGAAATTTATACAAAAGAGCATTGATTTGAAAAAAAAATTAAAAAAAAACACACACACACAACTTACTAAAATCATTTTATTATAAACAAAATCTATTTTCATACTCAAAATTTAGAAGTATGCCATTAAAAACGATAAACTGTATTATATAAGTACATTCATAACCCACATACTCGTAAACAAATATTATATAAACATTTATTCACTTCTAGGTATGTACTTAGAATCAAAATTATATAATGATATTTTTCACATTAGGTAATTATTATTTGAAAATCTTGATATCAATTTAACTGGAAAAAAAAAATTGATAAATAAATGTGACGTTGATGAGATTCGAACCCACGATAAAAACGGGAAAATATCATACAGATGTCACAGCGACTTTTTAAATATGTATTCGTTTTGATTCATATAAATACATACATTTAAAAAAATCTACGCTAATATCACCATCTACAGCCAAAAATTGAGATTCCATTGCTCATTAATGGTTTTACAATTTAAATACTAAATTCTATAACAATGACCCAGAAACTTTATTCACGGTCAAATTTCTCGTTCATATTCAGATGTGTACGTACAATATATACACACAATTTAAACATATCAACATTATCAATACCTGAAAGTCAATAGTTCGAATTAATTTCATAATTTCTTTTATTATTTTAATAATTTTAATACTAAATTCAATTATTTAATGACACTGATAAAAAAAACCATTCACCCGAAAGGACCAAGGACCCTTTTTTTAAAAATAGTTTTGACCCATATGTTTTACAACTTCTATGACTTCATACAAATATCGAGATACATGTCATCACGTCTGTAAATGCATTTCAAAATTCTCACCTGCCCCCACCATAGATCTCTCCTGTCAACAATAAAAATTCAAACGATTATCGAAATTCTCACCTACAACACCATAGCTCACCTGAGCAACAATTAAAATCAACCCTATTTAAAATTCTCACCTGTACTATCATAACTCACCTTACTACAATTCAAACTTCTACACCAATCAAAATTTTCCCACGGTCTTCAAAATTTTTCCAGGTCCAACCGCCAATTGTGTCTTTGGAAAAACTAAGGAGAACGTTGACAAAAGAATTGATGTCAGACTGCTTACACATTGGGAAAGCATAGGCAAAAAATATGGTGTTAACGCGTTAGCAAGTAAACCTAACTTTCACAGCTACTCAATTTTCACACAAAATCTTGCAGCAGTTCAGATGAATCGTTTAAAAGTCACATATAATCGACATTTATATGTTGGTTTTTGTATATTAGATATTTCCAAAGTTTTAATGTATGACTTCCACTCAGTGTTGTGCATGTTATCTACATAGCGTAATCTATTCGTTTATTTACGTGTAGACAATGATGTAGACTATGCCAACGCTTTCAATGTAAACAATGTAGACAGCAACTGTAGACAATACTAAAAATCTCATATTAATTTACTCATAATTTCAAAATAAGAAATTGGTTTGAAAAAAATTGTGTTTTTCTAAAATAATAATCTTTTTTTTTTATTAAATGATGTAAAATTCATCAATAGATTTATGTCCCCATGGTAGTGTTTTATAAGAATTTGGTATAACAAATCTTTTATGATCGTTATTTGATAGAGCTATTTTATTATTAAACTGTGTATATATGACATTTTTAAACTTTTAAATGTTCTAACTACTCTGTAGAGTGGTGTAGCGCCGCTTAAACATTCTTTAAAGTGTTCTGTTGTAATTTGCTTTGACACTACCGATTTTTGGATGCCTTTAATTTTTTTAAGTGGATAATCTTCTCCTTCCGTAACACAGCAATAAGATTTTGATTTGATGCCTATGAATTCTACCATTATTTTTCCCACCATTTTCGTCTTCGAATTTTCCAATAATTTTTTTATTAACTAAAAGAATATCGTACTTATTATCTGCAACATAATTGCTTGTATCAAATTTATCAATATCGAGTTTTATATATTTATACAAGTCTTTAGTTTGAATATAATACATATATGTGAGTATTAGAATCAAAAATTGACCTTCGCCATATTTGATGAAAAGTGAGATAGATATATATTGACATTGAGATAGCTACTTTAAATCTTCAACAATTTCATCTATTTGTTAGTTTCAAAACTTAGTCGTTATATCAGTTTTTCTATTGTAAAAAATTGATACTGTTTCAAAAATGAATCATTTCCTTAAAAAGTTATAATCAAAACTTACATATTCCTTTAAACAACATATGGTTGCAAAGTTATGTCTTTTCCCATAATATAGGATAAATTTTGTTTTAAAATTTATTCTTTTCCATTACGTTACAAAACGGTCATTTTGACATGACGATTTTGTCATTTGGTATGTAGAGTTCTTTGTGAGCTTAAGCTAAGGAACATATCAGTATGCAATAGTTGCAATGCATCGTTAAATTTTGGTTCAATGTGATTGTAGTGCCAGTGTTGTGCAATTACATGTAATCTATGAAAGTCTACATGAATACGTAAACAATTGTGTAAATAATTAATTTGAATGAAGACAATGTAGACTATGAGTAAATTATGTCGACTTTATGTAGACAATGTAGACTACGTGTAAACTTTAATTAGAATATCAATTGTCATTTAAGTTTAGCTGTCATTCTTATTTCACTTGTGGGTATTTTAATACTTGGTACTGATTCTGATTTGAATACTTAGAATCCTTAGAAGACAATTACTTTCACTTTAAAATGGCAGGCAGGCCAAAAAACGAAAATTTTGAAAAACTAGTCTTCAGTTTAATTAAAAGTAATGGAAAATATTGTGCTATTTGTGTTGGGTGTAAAAAAGGATTGCAGAATTGAGAATACAGCAGCAGACCGGCTCAAACGTCATAGGTATGTACATTTTGTAGAACTTTATACTTACTTATTAGATTTTTAAGTGTAAAACTATGAAGATCTAAAATATTGGTTATTTTAAATTTTTTTAGAAACATTAATTGTAAATTAGAAATCGTCAAAGTGTATGAAAAATGAAATGATGACGAAATTTTGATAGTCTTGGTTAATTGTAATAACTGCCTCTGTAAGATCTTTGTTTAAAATTTCTTCAGAAAACTCAGTTTTCTATAATCATGATTACGTTTTAGGTTTTAAATGAAAATAGTGATGATAAAATGTTAAAGAATCAGGGAGAAACACAAGCCATAACCTCAAACTTAGATATTCAGGTAAGCAATAAATTTTAAACAATGTCTCAATAAATTTTTTGTGTATTCATAATTTTAGGAAATGATTATCTCAATCGATAAAGCCCAGCACGTTGAGAATACCTGTTCAGTAGCAGCATTATCCCACAGTGATTTTGTGTCTAGTTCTTCTGTATCATTATCTTCTTCATCAGGGCAATCAAAAAGTATTTATAAAAAATCCACAAACAAGCGTGGTTGTGTTTCAACTTATATTGATCACTTAACAGAAAAGGATCTATCAGAAATAAATACTGAATTAGCAAATTTCATTTTCGGTTGTAATTTGTCACTATGTATTATAGAATCAGTGTATTTTAAAAATTTATTACGTAAACAAAATGCCTAATAGAAGAGTATTGTCTACTTCTATGCTTGATAATTCTTATAAAAGATGTATGAAACTAGCACAGACTAACATAAAACCAGAATCTGTCCTATTGATCGATGGCTGAAAGAATACATCCACAAAATTCCAAAATAGTACTCTGTATGATCCACAACGCAAACGGGAATCAGGCATTTCTGGATGCATGGGATCTGACTGGAGAGTCTGAAACTGCAGAGAAGTTAACTGAAATTGTTTTTCAGTCCATTGATATGGCAAAAAAGCTCTACAATACTACAATACTGATATTTACGCTGTAGTATCTGACAATGCCAGTTCAATGGTAAAAATGGGAAGAATTTCCAGCCATGTGATTTGGCACAGCACATGTAATAGCCACACAGCAAACCTATTAGCAAAAGATGTTTTGGATAAAACGTTAAAGGATAAAGTTACATCAGTATTGAAAGAATACAAACAACCAGATTTTGAGCGAGCAATTGTCGAGGAAGGTGGTGAACGCGTGAAGTTACCTTGTGAAACGAAATGGTGTACGTATAGGGATGCATATAATTCCTTAATTATAAATTTGGAGTACATGAAAGTAATAGCTGCTGATCAAAAGTTTAAAAAGGTTAAACAGAGTGTAGTAAAATTAATTTTTGATGATGACTTCATAACTGATGTGAAAGAACATATAAAACTTTTCGATCCCATATGTAATTTTATAAGTGAATGTCAGAAACTAGATTCTCCAGCCGCAGACGCTGTAAATATGTGGCTAAAACTTGAACTGCCGGGAAAGTTTCAAAATAAATTTAAGGAAAGTTCAACACACCGAAAAAAATATGGCCCTTAATAAATATGCATTATTAGCATATTATTTCCATCCTCATTACAGTAATGATAAATTAAACAATGAGCAGAAAAGTACTATAAATGCATTTTTATTTAAACATCTTGATGGCGATGGAATCGAGGAATGGGATTGCTTTAAAAATCGTACAGGAATATTTCAAGTTTTGTATGAAAAAAATGTACAAAAGTCACTAGTATTTTGGAGTATGGCTGTAATCAGTTGTCAACAAAATCACTTCAAATACCTGCATCATCAGCTCAAATCAAAAGAATTTTCTCTAGTTGGGCTCCTATACATACTCCGATAAGGAATAAGCTTTCTTCGAAAGATCAAAAAAGCTGCTTTACGTTTATTATTCTCTGAAAATTTCAGGAAAGAATGTTAATTATGAAGATTTCGATATAGAGTCTGAAAATTAGTATATATGTAATTATTTAATAATATGTAGTTTTCAAGCGTTCCACAAAATAAAAGTTACTTCTATACATACTTGCGTTATTTATTTATTTTTATTTCTATGACTTTTCAAAAAAATAAAAGTATCTACAAGAACATACTTTTTGTATAATTACAATTTCCAGATAAAGAATATTAAATTAGCGATCTAGAGCTGTTTTAGAACTTAGAGGTTTTAAACAGAAATATCTACTATTAGAAGTATCTATTATTTAGTGATGGAGTTTTTTGTCTATTATTCATATTATCTTCAAACCAATTTCTTGTTTTGAAATTAGGAGTAAATTAATATGAGATTTTTAGTATTGTCTACAGTTGCTGTCTACATTGTTTACATTGAAAGCGTTGGCATAGTCTACATCATTGTCTACACGTAAATAAACGAATAGATTACGCTATGTAGATAACATGCACAACACTGAGTGGAAGTCATACATTAAAACTTTGGAAATATCTAATATACAAAAACCAACATATAAATGTCGATTATATGTGACTTTTAAACGATTCATCTGAACTGCTGCAAGATTTTGTGTGAAAATTGAGTAGCTGTGAAAGTTAGGTTTACTTGCTAACGCGTTAACACCATATTTTTTGCCTATGCTTTCCCAATGTGTAAGCAGTCTGACATCAATTCTTTTGTCAACGTTCTCCTTAGTTTTTCCAAAGACACAATTGTTGATCTGTTTGTAATGATATTTTGCAAACTCTGTTGTTGCTTTATCAAATTTGTGTACAAATCGATATATTTTCTTAACCATGGACTTTGATTAAACTCTAGAACTCGATGAATTTTTTCAATTTTCATCAGTAGGTATTGGGGCGGTTGGACCTGGGAAAATTTTGAAGACCGTGGGAAAATTTTGATTGGTGTAGAAGTTTGAATTGTAGTCAGGTGAGCTATGGTGTTGTAGGTGAGAATTTTGATAATCGTTTGAATTTTTATTGTTGACAGGAGAGATCTATGGTGGGGGCAGGTGAGAATTTTGAAATGCATTTACAGACGTGATGACATGTATCTCGATATTTGTGTGAAGTCATAGAAGTTGTAAAACATATGGGTCAAAACTATTTTTTAAAAAGGGTCCTCGGTCCTTACGGGTGAATGGTTTTTTTTATCAGTGTCATTAAATAATTGAATTTAGTATTAAAATTATTAAAATAATAAAAGAAATTATGAAATTAATTCGAACTATTGACTTTCAGGTATTGATAATGTTGATATGTTTAAATTGTGTGTATATATTGTACGTACACATCTGAATATGAACGAGAAATTTGACCGTGAATAAAGTTTCTGGGTCATTGTTATAGAATTTAGTATTTAAATTGTAAAACCATTAATGAGCAATGGAATCTCAATTTTTGGCTGTAGATGGTGATATTAGCGTAGATTTTTTTAAATGTATGTATTTATATGAATCAAAACGAATACATATTTAAAAAGTCGCTGTGACATCTGTATGATATTTTCCCGTTTTTATCGTGGTTTCGAATCTCATCAACATCACATTTGTTTCTCTTTTTTTTTTTGATACGTAACACTTTTTGCATTTTAAACACAGGTTCGAATCTCATCAACATCACAACTATTTTACAATCTTTTTTACTTATCGGACAAATGAATTAAAATCGGATACATAAAATTTTCTATTTTTAAACGTGGGTTCGAATTTTATCAACATCATAACTACATATATTACAATAATATATCGCATAAAATTGATATAAAGATTTTCAAATAATTATTACCTAATGTGAAGATTATCATTAGGTACATAATTTTGATTCTATATACATACCTAGAAGTGAATAAATGTTTATATAATATTTGTTTACGAGTACGTAGGTTATGAAAATACTTATATAATACAGTTTATCGTTTTTTTTTATGGCACACTTCTAAATTATGAGTTATAAAAATAGATTTTGTTTATAATAAAATGATTTTAGTAAGTTGTGTGTGTGTGTGTGTGTGTGTGTGTGTTTTGTTTTTTAAATCAATGCTCTTTAATATAAAATTGAATATGTAGTTCACAATTCATAAGATTAAGTATATAATATTTTATCTTGATGATTTGGTGTGAATTGTTTATACAGGGTGATTCCGTTACGGTGTCCGACCAGGAAACTACGGATAGGTCTCGGCGAGGGGAACAAAAAATCGTATGGGGGGGGGGTGCAATCTCAACGGTTTAGGAGTTAGAGGGGGTTAAAGATTTTTGGTACTTTTTTCATATTTTACCCTATAACTTTTTACAAGGGCACGCTAGGCTCACCAACTCTTTTACATAATTGTGAAGCCTCTTTTTTTATTGCAGAAAATGAAGGCTCAATTAATTCTACATCGATTTGCTATCTTCATTTTTTTCAAAAAATGCATAGTTTTCGAGATATATAGGAAGACCTCTTAAAAATCTCAAAAACATTTTCTGCAATAAAAAAAGAGGGTTAATTTAAGCCTTTTTTGAGTAAAGCACGGTTCCAAAAATCTTGTAAAAAAGGACAAAATTATGGTTTTGAGGCATTATAACTTCTGAATGGTCGGATACACAGCAGCCGGTAAGATGTTGATGGAAAGGCACAGGAGTCCTTCACAATTATGTAAAAGAGTTGGTGAGCCTAGCGTGCCCTTGTAAAAAGTTATAGGGTAAAATATGAAAAAAGTACCAAAAATCTTTAACCCCCTCTAACTCCTAAACCGTTGAGATTGCCCCCCCCCCACCAATACGATTTTTTGTTCCCCTCGCCGAGACCTATCCGTAGTTTCCTGGTCGGACACCGTAACGCAATCACCCTGTATATTAGAAATAAATTCCCTAACATTTTGGAATTCAGTTCTAAAAAAGTTGATCTATTAGAAGTTTTTATATGTATGTTCTTATATTTTGTGTGCAATAATATCACATATGTTTCTTTGTATGGATACATAGTGGTATTTTATGCCTGTTGGGGTAAAAGATAATTTATGAACACCAAATGTAGGGCAAATCGCTTTCCAACAGTTAAAAATGACGGTCATTGACATTGCTGAAAACTTTAAAAATCATCTGAAAACAATAAAACAATAATGGTAAATTATTAAAACATGGAATTTTTTTCAAATTTTAACTTTAACATGTCTCCTCATCCTCTTCTTGAGAATACGCTGTTTTTCTCCACTGGTTCACAAATCACAAGACGTTGCTCGCACAACGCCTCTTGAAGAATAATAACAAGGCATTCATGCCCGTTAACTTGCAAAAATCTGTGTAAAGTAAATATAGGTAAATACATTTAAGAATATAATTTCAAGTAAAATAATAATTTTAATAAAAAATAATTTTTAATATAGCACGTTTTTATGACGGACTAAAAGGTATAAAATAATTTTCCTAGCTCCATTCAGATTTTTAACCCTTTTCTGATAATCCTGAAAATTTGTGATTGTGAATTTTTATAGTCATGGAAACACTTATAAGACTTTTTATGAAAAAAATTGGGCGCGATTATCTGTATAGGATAAGAATCTGTACGGGGCCAAGTAAAATTAATTTATACCTTTAAGCCCGTCTCTAAACGGGTTATGACAGAAATTTTAAAAAGCGTGTTAATATTGTATTGTCATTCAGTTCTGAGCAAATGTGTAAAGTTTCAACTCTCTATCTCATCAAAAGTTGGTTGAAAATCAATTTCTAAATTTGTACCGAACAGACAGATATATAAAAAAGCGAAGCTAATAAAAACGTTTTAAAATACTTACGAATTCCTTTGAGGGAATATCCTCTGCTCCTGATGGAGTACAATATTCTATCCAGGCGTCTTCATTATTCTCCTTTAATATAATTTTTACTGGCATTAAATGCTCCACTAGCTCTTTAAGCTCCCCTGCTAGAGTGGGCCATTCCACTCCAGGTGGTGCTATTCGTGGAGCTAGTAGAATTTCTGTTATTTCCTCGAAAATGGTTTTCATTTTAATATGTAATGATAATTTAATTTTATATTTTATAATTTAATATTACTGAACACTTTTACAGGTTTTTTTTATAAGTTTTAAGTTTAGCTTAATTTTATTTCACTCCGATTTTCACAAATGCATAAAATCAAGTGAAACTAATTTTAAATTTTGATTCTTTCTTTCGATATATAGTACTGCTTATTTTTTCATAACAATTTTATTTCAACTTACACAAGTATCGATACTTTTGTTTACTTTCATAATAATTTTTATTACCACAGTAAAAACAAAAGGCTTCATTGTTTCAATTGGAAGAGATTTTTAGAATATGTGAATTTTATTGTTTATTGTATTGTAGAATGATTAAAAATATTTGATTTGCAAAAACTTATTTTAAAACTTGTTAATACTTTTCAAATATGAACGTACATGCTTAATATTGTGCTTTATCAAAAATTTTATTCTAAAAAAAAAATGATAATTACTTATATTGTTAATATCAATAAAATATAAGAAGTTATTATTGATTTCAAATTCAATAAGATATACACGTACACAACACGTGGGTTGTTGACGGAGTTGAACTCTGGAACTCTGCAATAAATGTTAATAATTTTTGAGAAAAAATTCCATATGCAATACATATAGATCATAAAAAGGTGTATAAAGACCTGGTAAATATTAGAAATTTCATGATAGTTAAAACAGCATTATTTCTATCGCAATTTTCTTATTTTTGAATTAATCGTCATGGGGTATATGAAAAACTATTTTGAAATAAATAATGACGAAAAGCATTTGAATGTTTTGAATTTGAACTTTCTGCAAAGAATGAAAGATGGATAATTTTTTTTGAAAAAAACACTACTGTTTATTTTTATATTTTATTAGAAATAATGATAAAAACAAATTGAAAAAATTTTTATATTAAAAATAGAAAATCATAAGACCATGAATACAGAGGCTGCACTCCGGTACAGATTCATTCATGTGCCTTTCATAGGCTTCTGTGCCGAACAATGTTGTGTTGACGATGGTATTTCTTGATTCTCTTTCGTCCTTGATTCCATGCATTGTTGCGCAAGAATCGCAGTAATGATTTCCTTCATATACGTCCACTATGAATATTCTATATTGTATGGTTCAAGATCTTTTCCATCAACATCAATAGTTTCATCACTTTCTTCATTGAATTGTTCAAGATGTTCATCAACAGTTTCATCACCTGCTTCATTTTCAGAAGCTGAGCTGGAATCGTCATCTTGATAACGCACACTGTTCTCATTTGGATGGAAAATTTTGCTGTAGAATTCCTGCTATTGAGATGATGTTTTGGTTTATGTTGTCGGGAACAATTGCATCCATGTGGATGGAGGATGATCATTAATGGGGAAGTATTCGCAAAGCGGCATTTTTTTATTTTGAATTTTTTTGAAAAAAAAACGCTCAACCACTCACTTGAATTTAAATTTTAATTTTTTTAATAATTTTGAATTTTTTTCAATTTTCTTTAAATTTTTTTGGAAAAAAACGCGCAACCACTCACTTGAATTTAAATTTTAATTGTTTTTGTCCGCTCACTTGTAAATTTCAGTTTTTTAATAATTTTGATTTTTTTTCAATTTTTTTTTGAATTTTTTTGAAATTAAAAAAAAAAAAACACGTGACTGTTCACCTCAAAATTGAAATCACAATGATTTCACATTTTTTTAAAAACATTCAGATTTTATTGCTTTTTTGTCAAGTTATAGTTCTATATGTTATCGAAAAAAAATTTTTTTGTTGGTTTAAATTTTATGTAATATTATATTTTGTGAAAGGAATGATAAGAAAAATTTTTTGGTTTTAATGGAATTGAACCCTGTAACTTTTGGATGATGTTCGGCATGAAAATCTTTTTAAAATTATGAATAATAAGAAAGTTGTATTCTTATCTGTTTAAGAAATGATGAATTCAATGTTTTTGTGGTCTCAAAATTTTCAAAGTTGTATTCTTATCTGTTTTAGAAACGATGAATTTAATGTTTTTTGTAAGTTCCAAATTTTTTAATTAGAAGAAAAAATTATTTGACATTTAAGTTTTGAACGCGAATAAAGTACATTCTTCAAATTTTGGGTTAGAACAGTTAAAAAATTTATTTTAAAAAATGAGTTCAATGAAAAAAAATTCACCATCAATGGAATTGAACCCGGGGACTCTGTGTGATGATCGGTGGTAATGAGTAGTGAGCTATGAACGATATTGGTGTTTGTTGTTTGAATTGGTTATATATGAATATGTTGTATGTATATTGGAAGATTTAGAAAAAATAGATTTTGATCTTTTTTCCGTTAAAATAAAAATTGAAAGTTAAGTCTCAAACTTAAAATAATTCTAAATGATGAAGAACAAAGAAGATTGAAAAATTGGATAGAAAAAGTTCGAAAAAACCATTTAAAATAAAACAATGAAAAACATTAAAAATAATAATAATAAAAAAACTTTTTTTTGAAAACTCAATCACTATATGTTTTATTAAAAAAATAATAAGTAAAAACATTAAAAAAATAAATCTTAAAAATAATAAGTGAAAACATTAAAAAAAATTAATCTTAAAAATAATAAGTGAAAACATTAAAAAAAAATCTTTAGATCCTGACAGACGCAGCACTTTGGTGTTTCATCCATATGCCTATCAAAGGCCTCATCACCGAACAGCGTTGTGTTGAAAATTGTATAGTCCGCCCGCGGTTCCTGCTTTAATTCGCGTTCTTCTGCGCATTTGTCGCAGTAAATTAGGGACTCGAAAGTCCAATAGGTATATCCGATTTCATACTCTACATCTTCAGCACTTTCTTCACTTTCTTCTACAGGGGCGGGCTCATGAATCTCATCGACAGCTTCATTATCTTCTTCTGCCAGGATAAGCTCATCGACACCAATTTGGGGAGTTGCAAACAAACTTTCCAACCGTCCCCCCTGTTCGATGATGTTTTGATGTACATCATCATCACTGTCATCAATAACAACTTCGCCCGTTTCTATTAGTATACCGCCAACATCAATTACAACTTTTTTCGTTTTAACGAAATAATTTTGTGGATTGGTAATTGTTTCACGCGGTGGCATTGTTAAAGAAAATTTTTTTTTTAAACTATGTAATCAAAAAAAAAAAAACACAACCGTTCACTCTGAATTTTGTAAAAACATATAGATTTTATTGTAATGTGTTATAAAAGTTTTATTTTAAATTTTTGTAAAAACATGTAATTTTTATTGCAATGTGTTATCAAGTTGTAGGTCTATAGGTTATCAAAAAAAATATTATCCCGCCTGTGTAATATTATATTTTGTGAAAAGAATGATTAGCAAAGATGTTATGTGTTAGAAAGAAATTTTTAGGCTGTTGATGGAATTGAACCCTGTAACCTTTGGATGGTGACTAGCATGAGGATCTTTTAAAAATTATGATAAGAAAGTTGTATTGTTATCTGTTTTAGAAACGATAAATTTAATGTTTTTGTGCGGCCAAAATTTTTTAGCAAATATTAATTAAAATTAAAAATTAAAAAAAATTATTTAGCATTCAAGTTTTGAACACGAATAAAGTACATCATTTAAATTTTGGGTTAGAACAGTTAAAAAATTTATTTTAAAAAATGAGTTCAATTAAAAAAAAATTCATCACCAACTTCCGCAGCAGTGAGCAATGGAGCAATGAAAAAAAATTTACCATCAACGAGCAATGGATCAACAGAGAAAAAACTTAAAAAGACGATGAGAAGGTGTTGGAGGAATTAAATTCCATTCAAGTTAAAAAATTCGCAAATTTGAAGGATTTAACTGTTGGAACAGAATATCGGATATTATCGGCTAGAAAAATATCAACAACATTTGGAGAACAAATATATGTGGAGTTGGAAGAAAACACACTTTTCTTACCAAAAAGATACAAAACGATATCGGAAGCAGCTTTGAATGGATTAAACGATGGTACGTTTGCAATGAAACTTGTAGATGTCGTAGGTAAAACATTTAACATTAACTTTTGCAAATCTTCTGTAAATTTTGATATCGATATTGTAGATATTGATGAAACATTTTCTGATAATAACGAATTAGGTTATTTTAGAGAAATTGATGTTTTTAAAAATTGAAAGTATAATGTATTAAAATAAAATAATTATTCTTTTTAAATAAAATATTAAAAAATTAAAATGATTGTGTGTTCTTTTTTTATTCTGGCTTTTTCTTTAAAAAAAAAATTGGAGTACTTTCTATATATTTGTTTGCAGTGTATGTATTTACTTCTTTTTGTTTTGAATAATGTTGGTTTTTGTATTAATACTATGGTAAGTAAAAATATTTTTTCTACTTCCAATTGCGGTTATTGTGTTGCTTTCTCAACGATGATTTGTCTATTTCGTTTCAATTGATAAAAACTGATAAGGTGTTATTGCAAAGTTTATTTTTATTGTACAAAGTTTGTTCAAACTTCGTAGTGAAAAGGTTGTGCTCTCTATTACTAAAAATATTCTTGAAAATAA
This sequence comes from Bombylius major, assembly GCA_932526495.1. Lineage (NCBI taxonomy): Eukaryota > Metazoa > Arthropoda > Insecta > Diptera > Bombyliidae > Bombylius > Bombylius major. The sequence goes on along the minus strand of OW052045.1, from coordinate 27,741,590 downwards.
TTTTTTAAAAATGAGTTCATGTAATTTGTGTGGTGTTTCTTCCAAACGGTCGGATAATCTTAAAAGGTATATGAAAGAATTTCATAAGAATAAACAAATTTTCAAATGTGAAATATGTATGTTTTCAAATGTTTGTAATATGCTACCCAATGAGTACCTAATCCTGATGAAGTATCTAAGTTAAAAATTCCACACTCTTTACACCAGGGGTGTTCTGGTAGTTCATTACGTATAAAAACACCTCTAAAGTGGGGGATGTATTTTGCGCATTTTAAAATATCATTTTAATTTAGAGCTCTATTGGGTAACTCTGCTAGAAGTTTTTTGGATGCGGTGCTAAATAAAGTCCTAATCGTGTCTTATATGGTTTTAGATATAGACCTTTTCCAATTGCTATAGCTTCTATTTGTTTATTATAACTTATATTTTCAACCAATTGCTTTTTTGCATCTTTTGCACTATTTATTGCAAGAGAGGTAAAATACCACCAACTTTAGGTATTGGTATTATTCTCGGTATTTCAACTAAAGATTTTTTCCTTTTTACTGCATTTTTTGCTGTTTTTAGTGCTAAATTAATGCTTTGCGATAGATCATCAGGTTTATTCTTATTTAAAATAGATTTAACATTTTTCAAAGCATTTTTGAATAATTTTTTACCACACTGCCTCTTACGATTTGTTTTACAAATTTTTCTTTTCTTCAAACCCATCCCGAATTTCATTTTAGATTTCATTGCATTTGTAACAAACCAGGCATTAGCCTTCTGTACTAAAACGTTATCAGCTTTATACCTATTACTTATATCTTTATACTTGAAATAAGCTATATCATGCTATTTACATGCTTCATCAAGTGGATTGATACCTCTATCACCTCTTTCTAAACGCTTCTGAAGTTTTGTACCAGGCCCGCAAAAATTATATCCCGGTAAGTGTGCTTGAAATGGTAATTTGTTGATAAGAGAATTAATCAATCCTTTACCTTCACAATTTTGATTTCGACTAATAAATTTTCGCTTATAACACTAGGCAACACTCAAAATTTCCCGGGGAAAATTCATAGCGTATTTCATAGATAATCATGCACCTAATACCAGAAAAATAATAATTTATTTCAATTACGAATAAAAAAGGAGATTTCTAATTTTTTTTTAAATCACTTTTTTTGATCAATTTAGGAGGGTAGCTCTAAATTCTTCTTAGAAACTATCACAATAATATTTTGTAGTGTCAGTATACATTTAGTTCTTTCACCATGCCTCGCTTTTGTGTTAATTCTCCGGATTTATTTTGTTTTATTTGCGGTTTATATTCACCAAAGTGTCAAAAAAAAACGTATAACGCCTTTGATTACGAAGTGTTATCGTGCATATTTTGGTTTAGACATTCGCAACCAAGACAAATATTGGTTGCCACATATGTGTTGTTACTCATGCCACAAGAATTTGACGAGCTGGTTCAATGGGAAACCAGCAAAGATGCCTTTTGGTCAACCTATGATTTGGCGAGAACCTAAGGATCATGTGAGAGACTGTTATTTTTGTCTTACGGATGTCAAAGGTTTTTCTAAGAAATCTAAGCACACAGTAAATTACGCAGAGGTGTCTTCCGTAACAAAACCAATACCACATTCGGAAGATCTTCCAGTAACTAAGCCACCAAGTCACTTTGAACGCTCAAGTACTACTTCAGGTTCTGATGATGAATGTGAGGACTTCCAAGTGGCAAGTACATCTAAATCACCACATTTGATCAGCCAAGCTGAGCTCGACGACCTTGTTAGAGACTTAGACTTGCCTAAGGAGAAATCTGAACTATTAGGTTCAAGATTAAAGCAATGAAATCTTCTTCGACCCAACGTTTGCGTTACTGCATACCGTAAACGGCATTATTCGTACGTGGATTTATATTCTAAAGATGGAGATTTAATTTATTGCAACGATGTTGTTGGTTTATTGGCTAAATTTGGTCACCAGCATTCAGCAGATGAATGAAGGCTGTTTATAGATTCATCTAAAACTAGCTTGAAAGCCGTGCTTCTTCACAACGGAAACCAATTTCCATCCATTCCAGTGGCGTATGGTGCACATTTTAAAGAAACTTACGACGTCTTAAAGCAGTTATTGAATAAAATAGAATATAGTAAACATCATTGGGCAATATGTGCTGACTTGAAAGTGGTTGCTTTACTTCTAGGATTGCAAACCGGGTACACGAAATACTGGGGTGAGTTTTTGTAAGGTGATGGTGATTGTCACCAGTCACCACTTCTATAATATGTGTTCTTGTATGGTGACTATCACCTGTCAAAGTTAAAAAATATCACCAAATTTGTGGTGATAACTAAATAGGTATCACCTGTAGATAATATTGTATTGTATTGTCAAGTTGTTTTGATTGAGAGTTCTAACGTGAATAATATAAAACTACATCTATCATCTTGCAATGTAAGTACAATAAATTTAGTTTATTCAATAGTTTTTAATTTATAAATAAATTGTACAAATAATTTTAAAATAGTAATACTTAAAATATACAAATATTTTTGTTAGAATGGAGAATAAAGAGGTTAGAAAAATGGAAAAAGGACAGCCCTCGAATAAAGGACAAATAAAAATATTGTATGAATTTATGGAAAAAAATTCGGATGTAGCGCGTGGATTTTTATCGAGTAATGAAAATGCGAGGGCAAAAATGAAACAAGTGTGGCAGGAAGTTAAAGAAAAATTAAATGCAAATGGTCCTCCAATAAAAACTGTGACAGAATGGAAAAGGGTACATATTGAGTAGCTTTTATTCCATATACATATAATACAATTAAAATTTTATCAATCTCAATTTTTTACGTACAACCATAGCATTTATACTATGTCTTCCTTTTCTGTTGAAGTACATGTGCTCATTCGTTTGTGGTCTCAAAATCATTACATGGGTTCCGTCGATAAATCCTACAACTAAAATACACATAATAAGTTATGCGTAAATACACTAAAATTATAAACTCTCTTACCCCCAGGAATACCGTATTTCTCATAGCGAAACTCCTTTGTCCTATCCGATAGCTCAAATTTTATCCATTTTGGACATATAATGTTTTCCATTTGAAATAAAATTTTATTAAAAATGTTAGACATTGTACTCTTCCCAACCGGTGCACTAAATTCTACTCCAGCCTGCCACTGATAACCTCCTCCTCCCAATAGCTCCAATGTCAACCCTAATTTCAAAATGGGAGGTATAAATGTCGTTCTCTGTCCACAATTTATGTTGAGAGTATCCAAAACATATTTAAATGCAGTCTTCGAAAGTCTAAATTTTCTTAAAAATCTGTAAATGATATTTTTGAATGTTATAGTTTTTTATATGTATGTATATATAATCAAATTCTTACTCTTTATTTGGTAATTCTAATAGATTACATGCATCCCTTAGCGTTCTTCTCGTTATTCTCAAATTTTTCTGCTCATCCTCCGAATCCGAACTATTATAAAACTCCACCGAAAAAAACATTTTCTTTAACTAAACACAATTCTGTTCAAAAATATTTAAAAAGTAACTTGTAAAAACTGTCAATAATTTATGCTGAAGTTGTCTCCATTTCATTTTTTCATCACCACAAAGGTGATCACTATACATGAACGCTTGCGTTTAAATAATCACCTTTGATACTATCACCACAGTGACAATCACCATCACCTTACAAAAACTCACCCCTGTTGTTTTTTATGTGAGTGGGATAGCCGTGCAAGAGCTGAGCATTATGTTAGAAAAACTTGGCCACTGAGAACTTCTTATGATCCAGGTCAGAAAAATGTAAAAAATGACCCATTAGTAGATCCAAAAAAAGTACTTTTGCCACCTTTACATATTAAACTAGGGTTAATCAAAAACTTTGTGAAAGCAATGAACAAAGACGACCCAGGCTTTAAGTTTTTAAAGCAAAAATTTTCTGCTTTGAGTGATGCAAAATTAAAAAAAGGTATTTTTATTGGTCCGTTGTTCATTTCGACCTTAAACACTAAAGAAAAGAATGCTTGGTTGGCATTTTTTCAAGTCACGGAAAATTTTTTGGGAAATAAACGATCGCTTCAATATGAAAGCCTTATAAATCAATTGTTAAATGCTTATAAAGAATTAGATTGCAATATGTCATTGAAGATGCACTTTCTGCACTCGCACCTAGATTTTTTTAAAGAAAATCTAGGTGCAGTGAGTGATGAGCACGGTGAGCGCTTTCACCAAGATATTGCTTCAGTAGAAAAGCGTTATCAGGGAAAATGGACCACTGCAATGCTTGCAGACTACTGTTGGTTTTTGATTAGAGAAACTCCAACCTCTTCTTACAACAGGCAGGCCAAAAGAGAAAAAACTAGTTTATTTTTTATGTCTAAATAATGTATTTACTTTAAAATAACTACGAAAAATTGTTAAAATTAAAAATAAATTTCTCTTAAAAGCTATACGTGACTGAGATGTTTTATTTACTGTTCTAAGTTCTCTATAGCATGGCGATTCCGAATCACATAATCAGATCTCTGGGAAAAAATTAAAGTATTTTTATGTTGCTTAGTGTAATCAATCATTTTATATTCTTTACAATTTCAAGTTCAAAACATAATACGTGTAATAGTATACATAGCAGTCTATTTATGCATTATTAAATTAATGTTTAAAATGAAACTAGTAAAACAGCTTAATACGTTACAAGTGAAAAATATGGATTTTGAAAGTAATTCAATAAAATGCATAAAACATGGTGTTTTGTTACCGAATAATATACGTGCAATTGTTGCCGGTCCATCACATTGCGGTAAAACTAATGTTATATTGTCTTTATTAGAACATCCTAATGGATTAAAATTTGAAAATATTTATTTATATTCAAAGTCATTGTTTCATCCAACATATGATTATTTAAAAAAAATCATTTCACCTATAAAAGATAGAAATTATTCAAAGAAATATGAACGCTAGACTGCGTAATGCTCTTCTTTTGCATTCGATCACTTCTCTAGACCAATTACGTGACCTCGCACGCAAATTTGAAAAACTCTGGTCTGAAACTGATCTTCGAGCTAGAACGCGTAATGTTTCAGAAGTACACAACCCTTATGATTCATGTGTTTTCAATAAAATATCTTATCAAAATTCTCCAAATGTAAATGTTGACTTAGGTCATAATTTTTCATATTGTCATATTGTAACAATAACAAAATACATGCAAAGCTTGCCGTCGCCGCTTGCCGTCGCGAATAACCGCTGTATTGTGTTTGAGGTATTATACGGTTTAATGGATACAGGGGCTTCAATCAGTTGTTTAGGTGAAAACGCTCAAGAAATTTCAAAACAAATAGGTGTCAAGAGTTCACACTCGGCAACACCTATTCAAACAGCTGACGGAAGCGCGCAAAAGGTTGAAGGCGTAATAGATGTTGAAGTTGTTTACAACGGCGTACGTAGACCACTTCGGCTCTATATCGTACCAACTTTAGCGCAAGATTTGTACTTCGGGATCGATTTTTGGCAAAAGTTTGATCTATTACCAAAATGTATTTCAAAACTTCGTGACAAAAGCGTTCAAGATCCAAAAATGCACGTTTTGACCGCGGAACAACAACGAAAATTAAATTTAATTAAAGCAAAATTTCCCTCGTTCGCTGTTCTCGGTTTAGGTAAAACGGCTCTGGAAACTCACGTGATAGATACCGGTGATATGCCTCCGATTAAGCAACGTCATTATCCTGTTTCGCCCGCGATTCAAAAATTGATGTACGACGAGCTTCATCGCATGCTCGCCATGGGAGTTATCGAAGAATCTTTCAGCGCCTGGAACAATCCCGTTGTTTTGGTAAGGAAGCCCGGAAAGAACCGCTTGTGTTTGGACTCGCGAAAGGCCAATGCTATGACAAAGAAGGATGCATATCCTTTGCCACACATTGACGGGTTGATCAGCCGCTTGTCCGACACAAAGTTCATAACAGGGATCGATCTGAAGGATGCCTTTTGGCAGATTCCCTTAGAAAAGGAATCTCGCGAAAGGACAGCCTTCACAGTACCTGGCCGGCCTCTTTACCAATACCAGCGAATGTGTCGATTGATGGACAAAGTCGTACCGTCGGAGTTACGCGATAATGTCTTTGTTTATTTAGATGATTTATTGATTATATCGAAAGATTTTGACACACATTTGAAAACGCTCGATAAAGTCGCAACTTGTTTAAGAATGTCGGGAATAACCATCAACATCGAAAAGAGTAAATTCTGCCAAAAAGAAATTAAATATCTTGGCTATATCGTCGGGGATGGTTGTATTAAAACAGATCCTGAAAAGATTTCCGCGATTGTTGATTTTCCAAGTCCGGAAAATCCTAAGCAAGTTCGCCGTTTCTTAGGAATGACCGGTTGGTATCGTCGTTTTATTAGTGATTATGCGTCTTTGTCCGCGCCTATCTCTGATTGTTTGAAAAAAACTAAAAATTTCGTTTGGTCCGATGAAGCTCAGAGCTCTTTTGACAAGCTTAAAATTAGTATGACGACAGCGCCAGTGTTGTGCAACCCAGACTTCACGAAGGAGTTCTTTATACAATGCAATGCGTCGAAAGTGGGCGTAGGAGGAGTCCTATTCCAACTTTCGGAGGCGGGTGATGAAAATCCCATCGCATTTGTTTCGCAAAAGCTTAATAAAGCTCAAAAGAACTACTCCGTGACAGAGCTGGAGTGCTTGGCTGCTGTACTGTGTCAAAAAGTTCAGGGCTTACATCGAAGGCTTTCGGTTCAAAATTATTACGGATCACGCGAGTTTGAAATGGTTGATGTCTCAGCCAGAGTTAAGTGGTCGTCTCGCACGTTGGAGCTTGAAATTGCAAGCTTTTGATTTTGCTATTCAGCACCGCAAAGGATCTCAAAATGTGGTTGCTGATTCGCTCTCGCGCGCGTTTTGTGAAGAAATAAATACGAACTTAAATCTGACTGAAGTCGACTTAGATTCAAAAAGCTTTCGCGATGAAGAATACGTACAGTTAATATCGTTCATTTCAAACAATCAAAGTAAGTTGCCGGATTTGAAACTTCACGACGGTAAAGTGTTCAAACGTGTTCGTTTTCGTACTGGTGAAAGTAATGACAATCCTTGGAAATTGTGGGTCCCTAAATCCCTTCGTAATTCTCTGATCCAAAGTGTTCATGAATCTGAAGTTACTTGTCATGGTGGCATTGCTGTAACTTAGCGATTTTTGTCCGAAAAATATTATTGGCCCAAAATGATTGTTGATGTTCAAAATTTCGTCAGTTCTTGAGAAACTTGTAAGGAGAACAAATCCCCTAATTTTCGAACTAGACCTCCTATGGGATCTAGGTTCATCACTGAAAGACCTTTTCAACGTCTTTATATCGATTTACTTAGTCCATATCCCAGGACTAAAGCAGGAAATTCGCAAACCTTGATCGTTTTGGATCACCAATGCCCCTGCTATTGTGACTTTCTTGGAACACGAAGGCTTCTCTATTTTTGGCGTTTGCGAATTTCTCCATAGTGACAATGGTAAACAATTCGATTCAAAAGATTTTCAAAACTTTTTATCTTCTTATGGTGTCCAACATATTCGCACTGCTTTATACCAATGACCATAGAAACTAATAAAACTTGGCTTTAGTACAAATCTATGAAAATAATTTTTTATTCAAAAATTCGTCTCGCATATCAGTGAGAGCTTTTATTTTTCAAATCTAAAGCTTTGTTAGCTTAGAACAAAACCATTATAAACTTCATTTGTAATGACGAATACAATAACAAAACTTTGACGTTACATATTTATTTATTTTTTGACAGTATTTTATGACGTCATACATTATTATGATTGCTTTGATCATGTTTTTCCAAATTTCTGTTAAAAATTTTCATTTTTTACAAATGTATAACAAAAATTAATAATGATTACATTGTTGCCGTTATTTATATTTTTGAATTTTTTTTTATTTGATCAAAAATATATATTTGCTTTGAAAAAATTTTTCTTTGAAATATAGAATATTACAGTATGACCTCTTTAATCCGGACCTCGAAAATCCGAATTATCCAGTAATCCGATTCGATTTTCTGGATACACGTAAGTATTCTGTAGTCCGAAATAATGCCCTCAAGTATTCTATAATCCGGATCATATTTGTTAGATATATTTATTGTGTTAGGCGCGTTCAAAATCAAAATTTTGTGAATTTTTTCCAAATTTTTGTTTTTCACCCTGTTTTTCTCAAAAAAAGCTTAAATTAACCCTCATTTTTTATTGGAGAAAAAGAAGGCTCAATTGATTCTGCATCGATTTGATTTCTTCATTTTTTTCGAAAAATGTATAGTTTGCCGAAAGGAAAAAAATTAATTTAAAAAGAGAGTGAAAATGTAGATTAATAAAAAGCGTGCACAAAACATTAAACATTTTCATCGTTAATGATTTTTTGTTCATTTTTAGTATAATTCAATAGTACTCTTTAATCCGAATATTTCACAAATCCGAATGAGGGTGTCCATTCAATTATTCGGATTATTGGAATATCACTTTATATATATTTATATATGTATATAGTATCTAGAGGTATAATATAAGAATAGCAAAAAAATACAGTATAAATTAATGCACGGCCTTATCCGGACTATCGATTATACGAATTACTGGATATGTATTAAACAGTATAAAACATCATTATTTTTGAAAATTATTTATCCATTAATAATGCATATAAACAATTTATGTTTAAAATTTTTTAATTAAATGAAAAATTCTGTGATTCGAGACTGAGAATATTCACAAAAACCTTTTTCTTTAAATTGGAAACAATTGTTTTGCACTTCAATGAAGTATGTATCAAAAAGTTTTACTCACGAAAAAAAAAAAAAACCAGACAGAATTACGGTACTTCACAACGACCATATTCCACATTCGTAATTTCACTTCACAATAAATATATCTAACAAATATGATCCGGATTATAGAATACTTGAGGGCATTATTTCGGACTACAGAATACTTACGTGTATCCAGAAAATCGAATCGGATTACTGGATAATTCGGAATTTCGAGGTCCGGATTAAAGAGGTCATACTGTAATATTCTATATTTCAAAGAAAAATTTTCTCAAAGCAAATATATATTTTTGATCAAATAAAAAAAAATTCAAAAATATAAATAACGGCAACAATGTAATCATTATTAATTTTTGTTATACATTTGTAAAAAATGAAAATTTTTAACAGAAATTTGGAAAAACACGATCAAAGCAATCATAATAATGTATGACGTCATAAAATACTGTCAAAAAATAAATATGTAACGTCAAAGCTTTGTTATTGTATTCGTCATTACAAATGAAGTTTATAATGGTTTTGTTCTAAGCTAACAAAGCTTTAGATTTGAAAAATAAAAGCTCTCACTGGGATGCGAGACGAATTTTTGAATAAAAAATTATTTTCATAGATTTGTACTAAAGCCAAGTCTTATTAGTTTCTATGGTCATTGTTTATACTCACCTCAATCGAATGCATCTGAACGCGTAAATCGGGTTATTTCGGAGGCTGTGAGGTCTTATGTTCATGAAGACCAGGCGAACTGGGAAAAGGCCATCCACCGCATAGCTGGTTCTCTTAGAACTCGTTATCATAGTGCTATTGAGCGCACACCTTACCAGACGGTATTTGGTTTCCCTATGGTAAGGCATACCTCGGCATATCGAGTTCTGAAAGAGCTGGACTGTGTGATGGATGGAGAGGTCATCGATCTGCCTGAATCTGCAAAGCTTCAGCAGATCCGTGATCAAGTCTCAGTAAACCTGAAGAAGGCTCACGAACGAGCAGAAAGGTCTTACAACCTCCGGACCACCACAGTGAGATTTCGACCAGGAGAAGAGGTTTATAGGCGAAATTTCACTCAAAGCGATTTCGCGAAAGGCTTTAATTCGAAATTGTCGAAAAAGTTCATTAAATGTCGAATTAAAAGATGCATTGGTGGAAGTATGTATGAAGTAGAGGACCTACAAGGTAAATATGTAGGGACTTTCCATGCGAAAGATCTCAAGGTATAACACCATTTCTGTTTACCATGTCACCTTTAATTTTCCTTATCTTACTTCGTCGCAACCTTCAATTATTAGCCTACATTGTGTGAAATGATATCATTTTCTTTTTCTTGAATAAACTTTACCAGGTTGTCCATAATTGGCTCACTTTACCCTTTCAGGTGAGGAAAGTAAACTGACTTGTTAACCAATCTGTTTTCTAGATCTTTTTAGATGTATTTATATAAATACATAAGATTATTCCATACTCTTTTCGAACATAATCTCTTTCAAACCTTTTTTATTTATTTTTATTTCTTTTTAGCACACACCACTACAATATTACGGATGTCATGAAATTGTTTTCGTGTATTTATGGATTATTTCCCATATAAATTGTTATATGTGAATAATCTAACACATAAAAATCACATTATCCATATATACATAATTGCATAGTGACCTATTTACTTAAGTAAATAGCACAATGTAATACAATTTCGAGACCACATACACTAAGCCATCATCCGTAATCAATTCATTATATATACTCATATACATTATCCACCGAATAATGTACCGAATATTCCGGAGTACGATGATTAACGATGATTTGTATGCCCGTACATTGTGTATATATGAACCATGAATTAATTCTGCCGCGCAAACACTAACACTAATTGAATTATCACATAGCTTAGTAGACACGTTAGTAAATGGGCCGGCAAAGTCTTTCATTATGGGTTTTCTTTTTTTGTTTGTTTAACTCTCGTTTCGATTCTTCATATTTTGGTCGGATTGAGACACTTTGTTTTTGCGAGTCATCAAGTTCAGTATTTTTTTTTAATTATCTTTCGGATGGCATCTTTTAGTGACGGCACGACACGGCCATTATCTTTTATGTTAGTAAAATTTTATTAAAAAAAAAAGAAATAAAAAGGAAATAAATTAATTGTAAAGGTGAAATCAGCCATGTGCTAATAACTTGAAAAAAAAAATATTATAATAATTATGTTCTTTAAACGATTTAGTTACTAAATAATATATGGTGTATTTTTTTTATATTCATTTTTTTTTTTGGTCGAAATCAATAAAGAAATCTGAAAAGAAAATTTAAATTGTTGAGTATATTACATTTTTTCAAATTGAATACAGTGATAGTTTTTTTGTTGAAGGTTAAAAGAAAATAAAAGGAAAAGAAAAAATGCGAGTTATATGCTAGGAACGAATACAGAAAATAAAAAAAAAAAAAAAAAAAAAAAAAAAAAAGAGTAAGATTAGAAAGTGCAAAAGGAAAGGAGGGAAAAATATTCTGACTTAATTGAGTTTAAAGCACAAGTTCATTCGAGAAAAGTTAGAAAAAAAAATATTATATTTAACAGAAAAAAAAAAGAAAGAAAAGATATAGGAAAAAAAGAAAAATTAAGTTTGGTGAAGTGTATCACAATTTCATATATCCTACTGATTTTCTTACATAATGCGTCATATGAATCATTTAAAAAATACGTCGCTAGTTGAATTTTGTAATTGTTAAAGGTGTGATTAGAATATAATACCGAAATCAGAAAAGTTAAAGAACGAATTGTACTTATCTTGAAAAATTATAAATGATTTATATAGTTGGAAGTTGTAAAGACTCCTTATTAAATTTTTTTTGTGCATTAGTTTTTTTTCTTCTAATTATGGAATGAATATAAGAATGTAGAAAAAAAATAAAATATTGTCAAATTTAGATAGATAGTAATGAACAAAAATTTTGATCTTGAAAAAAACAAAAAATTTATATAATAAAAAATGTTATTATTATTAGTGACAAAATTTGCATTATTTTTGTGAGATTTTTTTTTCTTTAATTTAATTATTTCAAAAAAAAAAAGAAAACAAAAAAAAAATAATGTTTTTGTAATAAATTTAAGACAGGATCGAATCAAGAAATAGTAATTAATATCAAAGATTATAAGTTTTGTGTTTAATAAACCATGCAGTATACATAAAAGAAAAAAAAAGAATTTATGTATATAAGGTGAGAAGGAGAGAAGAATAACAAACCAGGACCATTAAGAGGGAGCATGCAGCAATAAAGGTATGATTCAACTCATTGACTTTAGTAAAGACGTAATTTTGCGCTACAAGATCAACTGGTATGAAGTAAATCAATTTGTTCTGTAAGTCCTTCTTTTATATTTATGCTAAAGTAGAATTTTTGTTGAAGAAAAAAAAAGTTTTTTTTTTATAATGTATCCTGAAAGATTAAAAATTGAAAGTAAACTGATCAATAAGGATTATAGCTAAAGTATAATATATGAATATTATAAAAGAAATTCAACAGAAGAAAAAAAAAAAAAGGAGGAAATATACATATATTTACGAAATAATGTGGTATACAACAAAACAAAACAGAGTCATTTTATTAGGCTTTTTATTTTAATTTTAGTTATAATAATTGTTCTTTTATAAATAATTTTTTTTTCATAAAAAAAAAAAAAAAAAAAATTTATTTTTTTTTGAATGGCTGGTAAAATTCTTAGTGTAAATTGACTAAGCAAATTACTTTTGTAGAATTGAATGGTTACATTTTTAGTAAATGGATAAGAATGAATTTTTTTTGGTCAAAGTAACGTAGAATATATAATTTTTTTGTTGTTGTCGCAAAATGAGCTCATTTTATATACAATGTAAGCTATAATATATCGTTTAAGTATAATTTCTTTATTATCATTGTTATGCAAACAGAAATATTTTTTTTAAAGAAAACCAGGGGTGGTAGTACGTAACTTGATTCGAGTTGTTTCGTTCGACTTCAAAATAACTCGAAACAAACATTGATTGGTAGTACGTAATTCGATCGACTTTGGATTTAAGTGTTACCGTGAAAACTTGTATTCTGAGCAAGTATTTTGTAGTCAGCACCAGCTGAAAAGTACACATATGTTAATTGAAGGTTATGTTTTATGTCTATTTTAAAATTTTTCAAGTTTTTAAGGTTGAGTGTACAATTATAAAATTCAGATGTCGCTGTTTTTCGACTTTTACTAATAAGTTTTTATCAAATATAAATTTTTATTTTGTTTAAAATCAATTCAAAATAACTTTAAATAAATATAAATGGTTTTTACTTACATTTTTAGCACAATACTTTTATTTAAACTTTACAACACGAACAGATTATATGAAGTCGATAACAAAATTTTGTTCGACCGTAATTCTGACAATTCGAGTTTGTTTTAAACTCGAATCGACCTTACGTACTACCAAACATGTTCAAACTCGAACGAAACAACTCGAATCAAGTTACGTACTACCACCCCAGATGGAGATTTTTGAGACAAAGAAAAATGGAAAATAAAATGTTTTAAAACTAAAGAATAATTTGGTGTTGTGATTTGGCTCCTCAGCGTTGGGTGGAAAATCAGCTGCACTCCTTTTGTTGAAATATCATCGGATACCCCCCTATCAATGAGAAAAGAAAAAAAAAGAAGGAAAGAAAAAGAAAAATTTAGCTTTATTTTTGACTCTGACTCGTCGGTGATTTTCTTATGTCGGCCTCTCTTTATTTTGAGTTTTTCTACCATCTTTTCTAGGTTTAGCCGGTCCAATTCTTTATGTAAAGGTAGCGCACCAACTTCCGAAATGGTGTTCCCAAAGGACCCCGCCAAGACTGAAGCAGCTAGAACCATGACCGGCTGGGAACACCAGGAATGTTACACAATTGGCCTTGGTGAGCGAAGAATAAAAATAAAATGGATTCAAAAAATGAATGTGAAGAGAAGAGAAATAAGGCGTCCGAGAGGGATTTTTTAGATGAGAAGAAAAAGTAAAAGAAAAAAATAAGTAAAGGGCCAAGGGCTAAAAAAATGGGAAATAATGAAATAAAAGACAGTTTTACAATTTTATAAAAGTTTCTGATATTTATTATACAAAAAAAAAAGAATTTACAAATTTAGGGTCTATTACTAAAAAAAATAATCTAATTCAAAATGATAAAAACAACCGAAATTTAAATAGTAAAATGAAAATAAAGAAAAATCTAGTACAAATGTTTTATTTTTAGCCTATTACACTAATAGAGAATTGAACGAGGGGAGCGATGTAACTACAAATGGGTCTATGGTCGATGTAAACTGGGAAAAAAAAAACAAATTTCAACATAAGGAAAAAATAATTTATTTTTAAATCAAACGGAGTACCAAAAGAAAGAGAAAAACAAACTAATTCGCAATTTTAGGGTTAAAACTGGTAAATTGACGGTCCAAAAAAAAAAGAAAAGTCGAATGATAAAAAAAAGAAAAATAATGAAGTTTAATATTTGTTTGTTAACTGCTATCTGTTTACACGAAGCTATTTTGGCTGCTCTTGACTAGTTGGCAACACCGATAGATTTTAACTAAATTGAATTATTAATTCAGACGCTGTGGCAACACTTGCTATTTTGACAGCTGGTTAGTTAAATTAAATGTAAACAAACGAAGTAGAGTGTTCGTGTTTTGTTTTTTTTTTTTTTTTTTTTCTATTTGATTAATCCTCGCGAAATGATTTTTTAAGTAAAATCGCGCCGCGGTTTAATTTTATTGTAAAAAAAAAAGATTGTTAAAAGTGAAAAAAAATGAAAGTTAAGTAAAAATAAGTAAAAAAAAAGGAAATATGTAGTAATTAAGAAGAGTGAAGGTTATGTGTAAAAGCAATAAAACGTGTGAACAAAAAAAATGTGTGTAAAATGAAAGTGGTGAAAAAAATAAAAGAAATGAAAGGACAGGTAAAGGTAAGTAGAAGGAGTGAAAATTAATAATAAAATCGGTATAAGAAGTAAAAAGAGGAAAAAAAATAGAAAAAAAGTGACGTGGTATATAAAAAAAATGTACGTACCTATTTAGTGACGGCAAAACAAAGAATTCATGTGTAATGTGATGTAAGAAAAGTGATTAAAAAAAGACTATTTTTGAACTATTAAAAAGAAAAAAACTAACTTTTAACTAAAAAAAAATGTCCAAAAAAAAAAAAAAATTGTTAAAACCTTGCAAAAAAAATGAAATCACCAACTCGAAAAAAAACTAAACCGAACTGAACTGAACTTTTTTTCTTTTTGTGGGTCTTTCTTTATATAGGTTTTTGCAGAGATTCGCGAACTTTCGTTGGAAAGTTATTGTTACTTTCCAATATGAGAAAGTTATTTTCTTTCTCATATAAAGTGTCAACTTCTCTCGGAGAAAGTTCGCGATTTTCGAAAAAGTTTTAGTTCAGTTCAGTTTTAGTTGTTCAGTTGGTGATTTTCCTTTTTGCAAGTTTTTCTTTTGAAACGATCTTTTTTTTTTAGTAAAAAGTTAGTTTTTTTATAGTTCAGAATTAAATTTTCTTTTTTCCTCTTTTAATAGTGCAAAAAATAGCTTTTTTTTGGTTTTTTTATATCACTTTTCTTTCACTGCACATTTTTTTTGCCGTCACTAGACAGGTACGAGGTACGTACATTGTTTTTTTACCACTTCATTTTATTATTAATTTTCACTTATTTTACTTACCCGTCTTTTCTTTGTCTTATACCTTTTTCCCACTTTCACTTTTCTTTCAATTTTCTTTATCCACTTTAATTCTAAACACATTTTATTTTCAACACATTTTTTTTGCACATAGCCTTTACTTTTTTTTTTTAACTACTACTTCATCTTTTCACATAGTTTTCATTTTTTTTCCTTTTTTTTTAATCTCACATTCACTTTTAACAATCTTTTTTTTTTTACAATAAAATTAAACCGCGGCGCGATTTTACTTAAAAAATCATTTCGCGATGAACAATCAAACATCTAAATTAATTAAAAAGAAACAAAAAAAAAAAAAAACGAAATCGTTTGTTTACATTTAATTTATTAGGTACGAGTTAGTTTAACAGCTGTCAAAACAACAAGTGTTGCCACAGTGTCTGAACTAATAATTGACTTTAATTAAAATCTATTGGGGTTGCCGACTAGTAAATTTTTTTCTCAACCCAAACTCAGTTTGATTCAGTGAGTCAAACTCAGTTTCGATCTGATTTTCTTCACTTCCGTGTAAACCAGATTCAGTTGTAAGCTTAACTCACTTCACTCAGTTGATAGTTGGTTTACTGCACTTCACTTGCGGACATCTTTCTTTATTACCATAGCCATTTTTTTTCTTCTAGACAATTTTTTTTAGATAATTTTATTTTTATTATTGCCATTTAAATTTTATTTTTTTTTTGTTACATTGTAATTAGATTTTTTTTAAATTTGTAAATTCTGTTTTTTCTTATAATAAATATTATAGTTTTTAATTAAATTGTAAAACTGCCTTTTATTTCATTACTTCCCATTTTTTTTCAGCCCTTGACCCTTATTTTTGTTTACTTTTTCTTCTCTTCTAAAAAATCCCTCTCGGACGCCTTATTTCTATTCTTTTTACATTTTTTTTGAATTCATTTTATTTCTACTCTTCGCTCATCAAGGCCAATTTTGTAAGGTTCTATCATTCAGGTTCTAAGTTCGGGAACAAATATTCAATTTACCGTAACATCAAATCTTCAATTTTCCGTTACGTTACACACTGAATTTAAACTTCGATTTGGGCAGTCAAGATCTGATACATGCAAACTGTGTGACAAATTTTTTATTCAAAGAATAGCTACTGAAGACCAAAAAAAACTTGAATCTATAGAACGTGAAGCAGAACTACATCATCGAAAGGCAGAAAAGGCTTGTTTTTCTTAGAATAACGATGGTAACATGGCCAAAAATAATACTACTACCGTTGTACTTTGCGTTGATTTGCAACAAGTTATCTTTACGCCTAATCTTACACATTCTGATATATATTATCAAAGACAATATTCTAACTATAACTTTGCAGTTCACAATATGAAAGACAATACTGCCTATATGTATATGTGGCATGAATCTGTTGCTAAAAGAGGTGCGATGGAAATAGCTTCATGTATTTTATTACATATTCAAAAAAACTACAGTGTTCTCAAAGAAGGAGAACTCCGAAAACTTGTTTTATGGTCAGACAGATGTGTAGGACAAAATAACAACTGGGTTATGATTATGCTGTGCCAATATTTAATTAAGATGAAGTATTTTACTGAGGTCAACCAACAATTTTTGGTTTCCGGACACACCTTTTTGCCGTGTGATCGTAATTTTGCCTTGATAGAGAAAAAAAAGAAAACTTCACAACTTTATGTGCCGGAGGATGTAGTTAAGCTCATTGGTGCTGCAAGAGTATTTAATCCATTCATTGCTTCCAAAATGAGACAAGAAGATTTTAAAGATTTTAGTCCTCTTTTGTTAAATCTCAAAAAGGACAATAGCTGCAAAATTACAGATGCGAGATGGATCCAATTTTTATCAGATGATCCCCAAATAATGCGAATGCGAAAAACGCACAACGCTCTAGAAACCTGGTCTTATTTCAATATAAACAGGACTACACGTGGAAGGAAAAATAAAATTAATCTGCAAATACAACATACATTGCCATTACTTCGTAAAACATCTGTACCTATTAGCGCAGAAAAGAAAAAGGATTTACTTTGTATGGTCGAGTACCTTCCAATTCATTTAAGAGATTTTTACAAAAATTTAATTTCAAATTGAATTTACATTACATCTTTATGATACACGTGCCAAATAAATCATTATTTAATCGTTAATATTGTTTTTCCTTTGTATTTTGGAATACCGTTAGGATTATGTTTTGTAGCCACTTAA
Organism: Bombylius major; assembly: GCA_932526495.1. Lineage (NCBI taxonomy): Eukaryota > Metazoa > Arthropoda > Insecta > Diptera > Bombyliidae > Bombylius > Bombylius major. The sequence continues at coordinate 27,723,827 of OW052045.1, read as the reverse complement.
AAAATTCTCAGTGGAAAAACGTCTCAACCACCAGTTAAGTGAAAGTATTGCAAACTAGAAAAACGTTGTATGAGCCATTGTACTTTTTAATTACAACGTTTTTCCACTGAAAATATTTTTAAATGGCTGTAGAACATAGTCTTAATGGTTTTTTTTATTGAAATTTATATGAAAAAAATGTAAAAAAAATTTCATTCAATCTGTTCAAAAAAGAAAAAAAATAGCACTCATACAAGTCTTTGTATCGGTTTTTTTGTCTACTGAAAACTTCTACTTTTGTAACTTACAACGTTTTTCGCGGCGCACATTCAATTATAGAGACTGTTTATATAATAAAAAAATTATTCTAAGGTAATATGTTAGTATTTAGCTCATACATTCATAAGATATATACTCAAAATGTAAATAAAGTAGCTTTAAGGTATATAGATGATAAGAGATGTGTTAGAGAAGATAGTGTTAGTACATACGCATGGGGTCATTTTAGAATAAGTTTAGAAGAAGAAAACTAAAAAAAAATGTATATAATAAAATGAAAAAGATTTATTAAAAAATATATTATTATTCAAAACAATTTCTTGCATTTTTTATTTGAATAATTGAGAATTGTAATTTTGCAGATCAGCATTTTTACAATATCTGTTCAAAGATCAATAAGATGATTAAACTTAAGAATCTGATTGGTTAAGTTTTTTTTTTGCATATAGAATATTATCTTAGTATAAAAGCTTTCTTTTTGTGAAACTTAATTTCAATTAAACAGTTTTTATTTTGAACTTTAACAAGACAAGTCGTTTTTGTTTTCATATCAGTGAAAAGGTTTTAAAGATTAAGAGCATCTTAAAACAACATAATATACATATATCGTTTTCTAAATAGTTAACATCGCGTGAAAGAATGCTTTATCAGTTTATTAAAGTTTAAAAAATTTTTAAATGTGTTATTAAAGTTGTTATCGTATGAAAAAAAAAATCAATGAAATATTATAATTAAAAATTCTTATTATGAGTTTTACATCACGTGAATTAATTGATAATAAGTAAGAATGATTTAGTCATTATCAAGGTTAAGAGCACCAAAAATATTTTTTTATTTTTATTTTTTTAATCAAAATTTATTACATAAATCAGTGAAATTTCAAAGTTAGAAATGAGGTCTAATTAATTCTTATCAAGGTTAAGAACATCAAAAATATTGTTTTAAAATGTTTTACATGCTTTATCAGTTAACTATAAAATTTAAAATTTTTGAATATGTATATGTATATCGAAGTTGTTTCCGTGTAAAAATACTGTTTTCTGTAATCAAAATTCAGTATATAAATCAGTGAAATTTTATAATTAAAATCACTTTTATTAAATTTTGTAAAAAATTATAAAGATGAACAACAACAGCAGCAACAACCAAAATTTAAACACTTTAAGAAGAGATGATAATCCCCAATCTAATGAAGAGTCTCTGGTGGATTATACGCAACAGATGCTAGCTGAAAGAGCCTTCCTGAAATTTACATATATACATGTGCATATTTTCAATTATTTTAATAATAGAAATATGCCATGTATGATAATATGGATAGGTAAGTTTGTTTTTTTTGTTTTTTTTTTTTAAATATTATTATTATACTTTTAATTTGCTTAAAGGATACAACATGTTGATACAATGTTGATACAATGCAATGTTGATACAACAATGGGGAAGAGAGTTGTGCCCCAAAATACTCACCACAAGGGAACGACGTGAGGAGTGGATAGAAAACTTCCCGACAGATGGTATGTACTTTGTACACATTGACGCATTATGTAATAGAATAAGTATTAATAGTAACATTAAAACATACTTTTGTTCAAATGATCAACAAAGTAGCTGTTTTATATCAAGAATACAAGACATGTTGATTGAGGAATTACGTGTTCTTGTGTTCGATAATTATGAAGAATTTCATAATTTAATTTTAAATAATAATAGTTTTCATTGTAGTTTATGTTTAAGGAATATATTTTCAATCATTGTAGCAATTAATAAACATAGGTAGAATAAGATAACTAAAAAACATGTAGTAGTAAGGTTTGTTTTATAGGTATGTAAGAAATATTTAGGTAAAATAAAAAATTAAAAAACATTTATTAAAAAAAAGTGGTTTTATTTATCTATAAAAGTTTTCACAATTTTTTTAATATAATTTCACATCAAGATAATTTCTTAGAAGACATACGTTTTCTAAAACACAGTATCCTTTATGGATATTGCAACGTAGAACATGCGGATAGTTTTGAAGCAGTGTTTTGAAATTCGGACATTCTTCTTCTTCTAAATTGTATACTTCAATCTTATGATTAAGTATATTACTGATCTATTTTCGTTTTTCATTACCTTTCACATATACTTTAGAATTTCTCAGATTTGATCGAAGAAATTTTCTAACACTATGAAAAGATATTGATCCTTCGTTCCAAGTTAAACCATGATAATTTTTATGTAACCAATTCACTTGTTTCTTCACTTTTGTTGTTAAACGCGAAAAATCAAACGGGGACTTTATAATAAACACTTGAAATTCACGTGTATTGAATGAAATAGCAAGTTCTTTAACAATAAACTTATTATGTATTATAGTCTTTGAAACCTTGAACATCGATAATAATTTTACTAAACATTTTATGATATATGTATGTATTCTCTCACAAGTTCTTTGAAATACTAAATAAATTTTTATATTATAATATCATTTATATCAGTTTTCTAACTTCTCCATTAAGTGGATTGTACTCAATTATTCTGAAGTATTGTTAGGAATGTTGACGTTGTTTGCTAACTCAAACTCTATTCTAATATCGTCCTGTTTTTATTGTTTCATTTTGATGAGCACAATCAATAACAACAATTGGTGCTATACTTTTGAAACTATCACATTTTAACAACGGTTGACAATTCCTTTCATAATAAGTTTCTTGAAATTTTGTATACATATCATATAACAATGCATATCGATTACGTTCAAAAAGTATTTTTAAATTATCATATGGATACGTCTCAGAGTTTAAATGAGCTTTAACGTTAGCTAGTTTACAGTGATCAAATTTACTAGTATCAGCTTCTTTTTGGTTTTATCGATTGGTTTGTAATGTAAATATCAAAAAACTTGGTTTTTCTAGTTGTGTAGATGTTTTAATGGTCCATATGGTATGATTTGTCTTTGGAATATTCGGGTATTCATATAAATCCTAGCTCCGGAAGCTAATACGAATTGGTTTCGCATTTTGAGTAATTTTAAGAAGTTTTAGTCTGTCTTCATCGTCTACATTTATATGAGGTACATTCCATAAAACTTTTAACAATGGAATTTTATAGTCTGTAGCTGCAGCTGGTACTTGAACCGCATTTGCATCATTTCTTGTTCTTATTAAAACTAGATCATGTCTTACATTCACAACTATTTTTTTATAGTGTCGCAAAAATCACTGCTCGTCCGAGAGCAAAATGGAACAATTGTTTACGGTGTGGATAGAAGATATGACGAAAAAACGATTGCTTTTAGATGGAAATGGAAAGCATTAAAAATATTTAATTATTTAAAGGAACTAGGACAATCATCAACCGATGAAGACAACCATCAATTTGTGGCAAGCAATGGATGGTTTGAAAAATTCAAAAAAAGGCATGCATTACACAATTTAAAAATACAGGGTGAAAGAGCATCCGCAGACGCAGATGCAGCAGATATCTATCCAGCAGAATTGGCAAAAATTATTAAAGAACATGAATATTTACCAGATCAAGTATTCAACGCTGATGAGACGGGTTTGTGGTGGAAAAAATGCCTTCAAGAACTTTTATTTGGAAAAACGAAAAAACAGCTGCGGGCTTTAAGGTTTCTAAAGACCGAATAACATTATTGCTGTACAGTAATGCGTCTGGTGATTTTATGACCACGCCAATGTTTATTAACCGATCATTAAATCCAAGATGTATGAAAGGATGTAACAAAAACAACCTTCCAGTGTATTGGAGAGCCAACAAAAAAGCGTGGATGACTTCCAGTTTATTTAATGATTGGTTTCATCATTGCTTTGTTCCTGACGTAGAAAACTATTAAAAAAAAAATAACTTAGCATTTAAAGTTTTACTACTTTTAGATAACGCGCCATCCTATTCAACTGTTTTAAGTCATCCTAATGTTCAAGTCGCATTTTTACCGCCCAACATTACATCACTATTACAACCCTTAGATCAAGGGATAATAGCAACATTCAAAGCATACTACATACGCAAATCATTTGAGTTAATATTAGAGAAGATGGAGTTAGCAAATATTACGGTCAAAGAAGTCTGGAAACAGTTCTCAATTTTAAATTGCGTTGAAATTGTTGGTACGTCACTTAAAGAAATTCGTCAATCAACACTAAGAGCTTGCTGGAAAGCACTTTTGCCGGAAATAGTCGTTCAGGAAACTGTTGCTAAACCAATAGAGGATGAATATAGGAACATAGTGAGATTGGCGCACGCAGTAGAAGGCGATGGATTTGATGAAATAACAATGGATGATATTCAAGAACTAATTGCGGACGACGAAATAAACGAAGCAGATTTAGTGGCAATGACAAGCGAAGTATTATCGATTGGAGATAGCTCTGACGATCTTTCCGATGCGATGTAGAAAATAAAAACTTTTCACTAAAAAGTATCGAGAAAGTTTTAAATATGGCTAAGCAGTTGGAAGAATACATTTTAGAGAACGATCGTCTAAGTGATAGAGCAGAAATATTTAAACGAAATCTTTAAAATAACTTGTCTGCTTATCAAAAAATTTATAAAGATTTACAAAACAAGAGCATACAGACTTCAATAAAAGATTTTTTAAAACCAGCAATCGTAGAAAGGGTACCCGAATCTGATAGTGGATCAAGCTCGGATTTTGAATTAGCACGACCACGAACAAAACGTTTGAGACAGACTCAAATCATACTAAGTGATGAGAAGGAGTAAGATTTGTAGAAAGTTGTGGTTTTTTTTTGATTTATTAAATCTTTCAACTTTTTATTAAATATGTTAAGTAGATTTGAAATTCTATTTTTATTTTATTTTGTTTTGTTTAAATAAATGAAGTGTTATTAAATTATGTTGTTATGGCTCAATAAATAAATACAAAAATATATTAAGTATATACCGTAAAAAAACCAATTTTGCGATTTGGAAACAAACTCTGATTTTTGTATGGAGTTAGTGTCTCCTACAACGCGATTTCTTACAACGCGGCATTTTTTAGGAACCTATTTACCGCGTTGTAGGAGGGTTACCTGTATTCGCGTTCAAAACTTGAATGCTAAATAATTTTTTATTCTAATTAATATTTGCTAAAGAATTTTGATCCCACAAAAACAATAAATTCATTGTTTCTAAAACAGATAACAATACAACTTTCTTATCATAATTTTTAAAAGATCCTTATGCTAGCCACCATCCAAAGGTTACAGGGTTCAATTCCATCAACAGCCTAAAAATTTCTTTTTAACACATAACATCTTTACTAATAATTATTTTCACGAAATATAATTTTACACACAAGCGAGTAATATTTCTTGATAACCTATAGAACTACAACTTGATAACACATTACAATAAAATTTACATGTTTTTACAAAAATTTAAAATAAAACTTTTATAACACATTACAATAAAATCTACATGTTTTTACAAAATTCAGAGTGAGCGGTTGTGTTTTTTTTTTGATTAATTTAAAAAAATTTTTGTTTATTTAATGATGAGCTCAACCTGGCAGAAGAAGATGATAAAGCTATCGATGAGATTGATGAGCCCGCTCCGGTAGAAAAAAGTGTTAGTGAAGGAAGTGATTCGGAAAATGATATAGAGTATGGAATCGGGTACACTTATTGGACTTTCGAATCCATAGTTTACTGTGACAAATGTGCAGAAGAACGTCAATTAAATCAGGAACCGGAGGCAGAATACACAATTTATAATACAACGCCGTTCGGTGATGAGGCCTATGATAGGCATATGAATGAAATACCAACGTGCAGCGTCTGTCACAACCTTAAGATTTATTTTTTCTAATGTTTTTTTTTCTTATTATTTTTTAATCAAACATAGTGATTGTGTTTTCGAAAAAAGTTTTTTTATTATTATTTTTAATGTTTTTCATTGTCTTATTTTAAATGGTTTATTTCTGTTTTTTATTAATTCAACTTAATTTGATAGGTTGTATACTCTATGATGATTAATTCATAAATAATAAATTCCAATAGAAATTATGGTATTTTAACTGCGATTTAATAGTTATCAGGTCTTTATAATACCATTAATTTAAGGAAAAGTGTAGCAGGTAGACCACTATGTCTGAAAAATGTTAACCAGCCTTTATTGCATCCAACAGGTAGAACTGTGACAAGAGAAAAGAGGAAAGATATGATGGACTTATTGAAATTCATTCCTCCTATTAAATATGATTATTATAAAACTTTAAAGACAAATCGACATGACGGGAGCTCAAATACAGCTAACGAAGATGACATCATTTATATTGATGATAAGTTAATTTAAACAAAGTAATAATACTCGTAATATTATGTAACATCAACAGAATAGTTATTTTTCATTTTTGCTAAAATCTTTATTTATATTGTAATAAAGTTTTTTCGTAATAAAAAAATAATTCGAGGACTGAGTTTGAATTAATAATTTTCTTTCACTTGCCAATCTCGAAAATTATGCACTTTTTGAAAAAAATGAAGATAGCAAATCGATGCAGAATCAATTAACTATTCTTTTTATGCAATAAAAAATGAGAGTTAATTTAAGCTTTTTTTTGAGAAAGACAGCGTTGAACACAAAAATTTGGAAAAAATTTGAATGCGTCTAACTTTTTAACAGTTAAATAAAGAGGAACAAGTAAGGTATCGTTGACCCTTGAGTGCTACTGTAAAAACTTGTCTTGATGAGACCTGTCACTGATATCAAGGTTAAGCAAATAAAACGAAAGTATAAGAAAATGGTTTAGAGAATTAGAAAACTATTTGCTGCTGAAGACATTTTAAATGATCCTTCAAGAATTTCTAATGGATATGCAACACCTATTTTTTTATTTCCAAAAACAGGGAATATGATTATAAAAAAACGGTAGATAATAGGAAATGCAAAAATCTTGATAAGCCTATCAGTAAGCATAATTTTTGCAAAATTTTGCAACCTGTAATTGAATCAAACATGTGGTCTCTATCCATTCAATGTAAATGCAATAGATTATTCAAAATGCGTATGCGTTAAAAATGTTTTAGAAAATGTGTATAACATTCAAGAACAAATGCCGCAAAATGTTCAAGAACAAACGTAACAAAACGCTCAAGAACAAACGCCGCAAAATGTTCAAGAACAAACGCAGCAAAACGTTCAAGAACGGTATTGATGTTGAAAAATTAAAAAAATTATTAACTGAATCTCATCGTAAAAAACAAAATAAAAACCAGAATAAATTACAACAAATTCACGGTACCAATCCAGCAGATGATTTACTCATGGAAACAAATTTAATGATTGGTGAAATATATAGTCAATTGGATGATGAACAACAACATAAAAGTTTTGAAAAAAAACAAAAAATCTTGAATATATCAACAAGATATAAGAAGTTAGTTGAAAATTGGGTTCGCTAATATATAATATTTGTAAGATTTCACTTTTTTTTTAGGTTTACCGTCAACCTCAAAATCAATTGACCAGTTCTTATTTTATCCTAAGTCAATGGAATAATCATCTAGAATAAGAAGCAACATCAAAATACTATCATCAATTTCATCCTCAGCTTGAAAGAAATGTTATGAGGAGAAAGAAAAATTAAAAAAGAAAAACAAAATAAAACTGGAATGAGGAAGAACAAAAACAGTAAAATGAAATGATAAATGTGAATTTATTAAAACTGTTCCTTTTTGATTTTTTATTAATTTAATTTAGTTATAAGTACATATGTACCAATTTTATTAGAATAGTTTTTAGATATATGTATAATACTTAAGTTTATATACTATTAGTAGCCTTTCCTTTATATAAAAATGCAATAAATACATTGTGATCAATCTTTTCAAATGATGTAAGTACTTTTGTTATATTTTTAATTTTTATTCTGAAATTCCTTCAGAAAAAAAAAACACTAAACAAAAAATAGGGACTGCATTTAAAAGACACAAGACTGCAATTAGACAATGCATTAATTAAAGAATACACCACATGAGTTATATTCAGTACACAAAACCGAATTCAATAATAAACAAATCTTTTATCACTGTTTCCTTAAACAGCATCATTATGAAAAACCTTTATATGCAGACTTCTTTCACACTATACAAAATTTGAAAATTCAGCTAGAAAAAAATGATATTAATTCAGTTTCTATAGCAAGTCCAGTTGATCATTTCAATAGTTTTAAACTTGAAAAATGTAAAGACATTATACTTTTCGTGTTTAGAAACTCTAAAATAAAAATTACACTGTGGTTTTCATGTTGAAATGTTGAGAAGAATAAAACAAAAATATAAATGGCATGAAATGAGATCCGACATAAAAAATTATATTAAACATTGTCAATCATGCCAAATCAATAAAACAATGAGACATAAACATAAAGCTCCAATGGAATCTCTAGTACAAGCAATCAACCTTTCGAGAAGCTTGCTCTAGACATTGTCGGGCCTCTTCCAATTTCCGAAAATCGTAACAAATATATCCTTATTAAGCAAGATGACCTTACTAAATTTTCTTACGCAATCCCTATATCTTCTCATGATTCTACAACTGTTGGTAATAATTTAGTAAATTTCATAACAATGTTCGGTATACCAAAATCTATATTAACCGACCAAGGTGCTGATTTTACATCTGAATTGATTAAAAATTTAACTAAACTCTTTCAAATAAAACACAATCACTACCGCATATCATCCACAATCGAACGGCGCTTTAGAACGTTTTCATTCTACGCTTAAAGATTATATAAAACATTATATTAATAATAAACAATCTGATTGGGACATTTATATTCCTCTAGCTATGTTTTCTTATAATACACTAGTACATGCATCCACAAAATTTACTCCATATGAATTGTTATTCGGTCATAAACAAATCTTACTTTCTTCTATTACTTGAAAACCTGAATTTAAATATACTTACGATTCTTATCATGACCATTTGAAATATAGACTGAATAAGTCATACGAAGTGGCTAGAGAAAATCTGATAAAATCAAAAACGCAATCGAAAATACAATATGATAAAAATTCAAAGTCAATAGATTATAAAGTTGACGATTATGTATACTTACAAAATAATCAAGTAAAAATCGGGCAAACTAAAAAACTTAGTCCTATAATTTTAAAGGTCCTTATAAAATTATCAAAATCCATCCTAATAAAAATGCTACTATCAAAATAAAAAACAAATTAGTTAGAATTCATTTTAATCGTCTCAAACCTGCATATTCCTATGCAGAAAACAACTTTAATGTGGAACCAATAACTTCAAGTAGCGGAATATTTTACGAGCACATTGGACATGCAAAATTATATTCAGATTATTGGGAAATGATAGTTTACACTGATGTATCTTTTTATCATAAAAAATTATTACATGTTACAAACATCTTTGATACAACTAAAACATTATGTAATGCTATAAAATCAAAAATATGTGACGAAAAACTTGAGTTCATTTCCTTACAAATTCTTAAAATACATAAAAAAGAAGAGTAACTTTTTACTCTTTTAAATCACAAGACTTCTCAAATACAAAAGAGAGGCCTATTTAATCTTGGAGGAAACGTACTTCATTGGTTATTTGGAAATGCGGATGCCGATGACATTGAACGTTATAACGATGCTATTAATAATCTTGAAAATAACGACAAAACCTTGCAATTCTTAATGAAAGAACAAATACAAGTCGTTAAGAGCACAATTTCTAACTTTAATGATTCAGTTAATACTCTTAAAATACAAGAAAACGTTTTAAACAAAAATATTGAAAATTTCAATAAATTTATTAAAAATACTGTAAATAAGCAAGAAACTCTTGAAGATTCTTTAATAATTTTGAACCATATAAATTCTTTAACATACTTTGTAAATGAATTAAGTGAACAATATGATATTGTCATTGATTGTATATTATTTGCTAAGAAAAATGTAATTCATCAACTTATTATTACTTCTAAGACTTTTGTTGATTAAATAAATAATAATTTAAAACTTCTAACTAATGGTAAAAGTTTCCCTCTACCTTTAAGTTATGAATATGCACACAAAATTTTAGATATTTCAAATTTAAAAGTTTATTGTAATAACTCTAATTTAGTATTTATAATTCAAGTACCATTGACAACTACTCAATTATTTAATATGTATAAATTAATTCCTTTACCAATGTCATTGGATAACCATATTTTTTCATTTATTGATCCTACATTCCCTTAAAGTAGTTCTACACTACTTGATTTTTCATATCACTTTACATACTATATGTCACTGGTAAAAGTTTGACAGCGTTTACACTGTCTGATTTTGTTGAGAAACTTTCTCATACAACTTTACTTTTACACCCCATGTAACAATTTGCAACCTAAGTTGCAATGAATACTTGCAAAGAAAAAAAAAAAGGTTGTAAAAGAGTTGCATTTTGGTTGAAATGGAATTTTTTTAATTTTTGTAATTTTTCAACCTCCTAAAAATGTCTCTTTGCAACTTAAATTGATTTTTGAGTATTTTTGGTATCAGATAAACTCATATTAAACTATAGTTTTTTCTAGGTTGGAACTTAACTATTTTTCACGGTTGCTTTTAAGTTGATTTGATTCTATTGAAATTAGTTGCAACGAATTCGTTTCCATGCATCCATCGTACAACTACAGACGCTCATTAGTTACTTTTCAACGATTTGAAAACTTAACATTTTGTTAAATTGGTTGTTGTTCAACCTTTCTGCAACGAATTCGTTTTCATGCAACCATCGTAAAACTACTGACGCTCATTAGTTACTTTTCAACGATTTAAAAACTTAACATTTTGTTAAATTGGTTGTTGTTCAACCTTTCTGCAACGAATTCGTTTTCATGCAACCATCGTAAAACTACTGACGCTCATTAGTTACTTTTCAACGATTTAAAAACATAACATTTTGTTAAATTGGTTGTTGTTCAACCTTTCTGCAACCATCGTACAACTACAGATGCGCATTAGTTACTTTTCAACGATTTGAAAACTTAGCATTTTGTTAAATTGGTTGTTGTTCAACCTTTCTGCAACGAATTCGTTTTCATGCAACCATCGTAAAACTACTGACGCTCATTAGTTACTTTTCAACGATTTGAAAACTTAACATTTTGTTAAATTGGTTGTTGTTCAACCTTTCTGCAACGAATTCGTTTTCATGCAACCATCGTAAAACTACTGACGCTCATTAGTTACTTTTCAACGATTTAAAAACTTAACATTTTGTTAAATTGGTTGTTGTTCAACCTTTCTGCAACCATCGTACAACTACAGATGCTCATTAGTTACTTTTCAACGATTTGAAAACTTAACATTTTGTTAAATTGGTTGTTGTTCAACCTTTCTGCAACGAATTCATTTCGATTCAATCATCGTACAACTACTGACGCTTATTTTTTCTTTGAATATATAATCATTTGTATATTTTGCATCTTCGTAATAAGTAGTGCCTCGTGATAGTGAAAGTGATTAAAAATTCGAATACTTCAGCTCACAAATTGCTAGTCTCCAAAAAAACATTAAATGAAGTTGAAAAACAAAGAACAAAATTTGAAGCTGAAATGAAAGTAACACTTGAAATTCTTCTTGAGAAAATTACAAACATCCAATCAGCACAAGATTCACAGGATTTACCAGCGGTTCAAGATATGTAATTATATTCTTTCCCAATAGAAAATGTGAAAGATGTAGAAAATCTTGAATCATCATTGAAAAGTGATTCACAATACAGGCAATACTATACTATGGTATGCTCATTTTTGTTATTTTATTTAATGTTTTAGCTTTTCTGTTTTTTGAGTAGCACTAAGTTAATAAATATGTATGTACATACCTATTTATTTCAGATAAAACTGCTTTCAAAATTCGGTGGGTGTGATGGATATAAGACAGCAAGGACAATATATCAATTTCATTTTAAGGATGAGTTACTTGTTAAGTACTCTTGGACAGGTACAGCAAGTAAAGCAAATTTCTATGGAAATAAAGAAATTTGGAATGTTGTTGCCGAAAGTGTTCGGAAAACACACTTATTATTTACCAATCATCAGTGTGCATTATTCTTCAAAGAACATTTAAAGCACGCAGGCACAAGGCTAAAACGAAAATGGTGAGCACTTTTAAATCTTTTTCTCGCTTAATTAAAAATATAACTAATTAGAAAATATTTATTTTGTTTTAGTGCTCCACTTGATCCTGTCGATGAAAACGTTCAGCCAAAAGGCAAAAAGATGATTAGATTTTTAGTTTTAATTATTCAGTTTTTTGTTTTTGTTTGTTTTTTTTTATTTCAATATTGAAGACTTGTTTTTTTTTGGATTATTTTTTTGTTTTTTTATATTGTGTTATAAATAATAAAATGAATTATTTTCAAAAAAATAATATTTATTCGTTATTACTTACAGATTTGGAAAATACTAGTATCATATTAAAACTAAGGGTTGGGAATTTTTCAGATAAAAAGGAAAGTGTTGAAAAAAATTTGTATTTTGGTTACTAATCAACATTTTCGATGAGTTTTTCTTCAACCTAGCCAAAACGGTTTCTATATGTGGTTTCAATGCCTACTTTTTCTAAGTTGCAGGAAAGTTTTGTGTCCACTATTTTAATTGGTTGAAAAGCAATCAATATTTAAGGTTGAAAAAAGCCCTCTTTAATCAGTTGCTATTTGGTTGTATTCCAACTGCTTGGTTTGAAAGCAACCATTATTTTAGGTTGTAACAACTTTCATTATGCTGGTTGTCATTAGGTTATACCTTAACTTCAGTTGCAAAATACCTGTCCAAATACAGTTGTAGACACATTTTCGCAACATTGCACGTAAGTTGTGTAAACCAAATCGCAACTTCTTGGTTTCGACAACCGTGGTTACAAAACGGTTCCACAATCGTTTTGCAATTCAATTTGGTTACATGGGACTCGACATATCATGAAAATATATTTTTTCTATTTTCGTATGACATTTGATTCGATTTCTTAATACTTGAATTTTTTTATTTTAGCGGTTATCAGCATTATGAGAAGTCGTATGACAATACATATGTATGTATGTAAAATAACATAGATAAAGTGATATGACAAATCAAGTAGTGTAAAGGTACTTTTACTTAGCAATGTCAAATAACAAACAACTTTATGTTTCAATAAAATCCTTAGAAAAATGTAAAACTCTAAGCGAAACAGATTATGCGAAACAAATTAACATATTCTTCAATCAACAGTTCTGCTTGTGAAGTTACTCTACTCATGACAACATCACAAACTATTCCAGAATCCTGTTAAAAACACATTATAAAAGGAAAAATTGAAATCTGGGAACCTCTTAAATTCAACCAATGGATCTTTGTCCTCAGTGAACAACAAAGATTTGCCATTGACTGCGAAAATACTGATATACTTAACAGAAAAACTTGTTCATAACACTGTAATCTTAAAACTTCAAGAAGGATGTCGAGCTTACTCAAATTTTAACCAACTTGTAGCCACATCAAAAATTACAACGGAGTATCATAACATTATTCCATCTATAAATATTCAAGAAGACGACTGTTGTATTAAATAAAACAAAACTAAAAACAATACTTTATTATATTTAACTCCAATAAATTTGTCTAACATAAAACTGAATGATTTAAAACAAGCATCTCATAACTTAAATACTTTTGAAAAATACATCGATGATGTTTTAAAGAAGGAACATATTGTTAAATACTGAAACTGGTATTCGCTAACTACTAAAATCATTGTAGCAACTATAAGTATATTGTTGTTGCATAAAATTCTAAATTATTTTGGATTATATAAAGTTTTGAGAAAATGTCTCTTTTCAAAAAACATAAGGAGAAATTCTTCAGATGGTTGCTTAGTTGCAGTATACAACCAATGTTTCTTTCATCATAATCAAGTAGAATCACAATCATACATATAATCGACAACATATTAGTGAAGAATATTCGTTAGCTCCATCTCGCCGCAATCAACCGAATATTGATAACAATGTAGCAGAAAGGCAAATTAGGATAGCAAGCAGATGCTCTATTTCATCATCCAGAAACGGTATTCCTTCAGGATTTTCCACCTCGGATTAGTTACCACAATCCTCAGTTTAAGGGGGGAGGAGTGTTATTTACACCCTATACTTAGGAATGTAAGAATATAAAATATACTTTGAACACTTGAAATTAGATAAGAATAAAAAGATTTTGTAACGTTAAATTTGTAACGTTGAATTCAAGATAAAAAATAAATTCATTCTCTTCTTGAACCAACTCTAGAACGGTGAAGTTTTATTTACGCTCACTCCGCTTAACCTGATTCAAAATTTACAAAGTAAAAGAAAATTAAAAAAAAAAAAAGTGGATAAGAATAAAACTACTTTGAAAAAAAAATTTAAAATTTAACTTTGAACTATTGAGAAAAAAAATATGTGTAAAAAAATCACTAAAAAACTCAAAGATTCGCTAGAAAAACACTTGAAAATAAAATCACCAACTAAAAAACTGAACTAAAACGGTGGGTGTTTTTTCGTGGGTGCTTTTATAGATTTTCGTAGGATTCGCGAATTTTCTGTAGAGAACTATTGTTAGATTTCTAGTGTGGTATAAAATTTCTTTTACTCCCACTGGAAAATCTTCAATTTCTTTACATAAAATTCGGGGATTTATTGATTTTTCCTTATTGTTTTTTGTTTTTGTGTGGTGATAGAGGATTTTTGTTGTTGTGAAAAAGAATGTGCGTGTGTTTTTTGTTGTTTTTGTTTTAAGTGCTTGTTTCTTGTGTCCTTTCATCCTTTTTTTATTTTATTTATTTTCTAGGATTCGGCTGTATTTTAATAGGGACTTCTGGTTTGGGCACCAATTTATTAAAATTTGGTGTTGAATTGGAAGTTTCTTTTATTTACAGCCAACAATAACAAGTTCTAAATTTTAAATTTATTGACTTAGTTTTTTCTTTTTATTTATTTACTAGCCTTTCACGAATTTCTTTTGTTTTCAGAAAAAATAGGAGGCAACAGGATGGTGGAATGATCCTGTTTTTTAAAGGTAATATCATTTTAACAATAATTGGATTCAAATTTATTAATGACGTTTTTTCTTCTTTTTCAGATTTGTAACAGTATCTTTGGTGGATATCGAATATAAAATCGAATCACCAAAAGAAGCTATTGAATGCATTTTATCAATATATTTAGGCCTACACATTGAATATCTTGCATATCAAAAAAGTTATTGCAGTTTTTACAAAAGTTAATTTGCAATATCAATACTGAATTAGACGAAGATTTGATTATATTTTGGAGTGATATCAATAAATAATTGAAATTACACATTTTAAGTGTTTCGCCTGCAGACGAAAATTTTCATTTATTAGTATATTTTTAAAACATTTAAGAAAAATTCATAAGGATTTTGAAAATTTTTCATGGTTATATTGTAACAGAGTTTGTGGAAATATTTACCATTGTAAAACACATTGATTACATCACTTAAAAACTAAAACTGCGGTTATATTCAATCTTTTCAAGCATATAATTTTGCTCAAGTTTCAACGTCAATAGTGAAAACTTATTAAACTTTCCCTTGACATATCGGACTGCTAAAATAAACTAAAGTAATAGCTCTAATTATTATTTCTTTGAATTTATAAAATTATTTTTATCACATTTTTCAAAAAGTGATATACCTACCAAGAAAATATTCCTTTCACATTTGCCGTCAAAATATGTTCGCAAAAATGAGACTGGACACTGCTGGCTTGTTTATATAAAGAAAAGACAGATGCGTTACAAGGATATATACGTACTTTTGTACAGTGTGATAATTGTAACAGCAGTTTGTTTTAACAGACAAAAAAACTGTTTCAAATTACTTCACAGATAATAGTAAAAATAAAATAGGCAAACTGAAAATTTACGTTTATTTATGTTTCTCCAATCATTTCTTTTACAATAGGACTTCCATTTAGTTTTGTTATTTTCGTAAAATGAATTTTTATTTTTGTAAAATGAATTATTTTTTTGATTAATAAATAAAAAATTAAAAAAATAAAATGATGAATTTTTATTTTTATAAAATAAATTGTGATTTTTGTAAGATGAATTATATTCACTTTTTGTTAATATTAATAAATACGTAAAAGATTGAATATTATGTAGTATTTTTTATGCACCTTAGTGCATAGTATTGCAGATATGCATCATCCTCTTATTAACAATTTTTTATGAAACGTTTTGTTTTAAATTTAGATAAGACTTAAGAGTGTTCGTAATCAACGCGAACAAAAATAAATTAACTTACTTATGATCTAGTTAAACAGTCTCCCTGTTGTTTTCGCCTCTTCTAGGCAGGACCAACACGTTAGATCACTGACCACTTTCATGACCGCTAGATGGTGGTTAAATGTATAATACCCTGTGATGAGCCCAAGCCTGAAAATTCCTCCTACTAAGGTTTAGGAAAAATCTCAGGCCTTTTAAACAGTCTACTTCGAAGAAAATCATATTCTACCTGAAATTCACTTTAAAATTGATGCTGACGGATCTTTGAAAACTGTAAAAGGTTTAAAAGCGGAAAAGGATAATGCGGGATGAAGAGTGCATTAAAGGAGATTGAATTGTGTGTTATTTTCACAAACACTATTAACAGTTTTTCTTGTAGCTCGATAAAGCTCATTCTGCAGATCAATGAAGGCAGTGGAGGGATAAGCACAGCTTACTAGTATTCCAGTAAATTTTTTTTACAAAACTGTCAGCAGGCTCATTGCCCTTTAAACCAACATGACATATAATCCAACAGATATGGGTTTTATTTTTTATCCACTCAAGTGAATTTAGTTCGTTGGATAATTTTCACAAATTATTGGGAAAAGGATTATGTGAAAAGTGTATATACTGTTATCAGGAATACCATTATTTATTTTTCTTTTAATATTTAAAACATACTTTAGATCAACGAAGGTAGTAGAGGGATAGACAGCATGGTTCTGAAAAAGTAATCTCGTTTTATTGTCAGCATGTTTATTGCCCTTTAAACCAACATGATCTCGAATTTCACAAATACTGTTCCACATTATTATAATTGGTATTCCTGATGTTTAAAAATAAGTGCTGTTGCATTGGTTACATAAGGATTTACATCGGTAAGGATAACAGGAAATTTAACGATTAGGTTTTACAAGAAAAGTTGTGTTAGTAAATATAAAAAATAGTTTAGAACTTTTAGGAAACGGTTCACATTGATACTTTTTCTTTAAAAACTTTAAGTTGTTTTATGATACTTGTAGACAAGTTTAAATACATAACACCGTGCTCGAGATAAACAAACTAATTTATTTTTCAATTTAACAACTTTAAATGATGAAAATACGTCAAACTGAGAAAATTATATTAAAATAAGATTCTTTTTTTACCGTCATATAAATTTTGTGCGCTCGTTTTCAAGGAAAGGTGTCGATTTTCTTAACTTACATTTGTGTTCGTTAAGTATCTTTTTTAAAGTAATGAAATAAGTACATGTTATATTTTAATGTGAAAAGAGATATAGAATAATGTGAAGTTAAAAACTATATTTAAAACAAACACAAAAATATCTGCTTTTCGTGATAATAGTGGCGTACGTAAATTAACAGTTTATTTTAAAAAATTGAATACGCACTAGAAAATTTATAACAAATAATAAACTGTTTATTGTCTCGACCCCTTGATAAAAAATTATTTTTAAGACAATACTTTTCTATTTATCCAGGCGAAGGAGTTCAGGTTTCTTTTAATATTTTCGATATCATATTTATCAATCTGGTTTAATAATTGAGAAGACTTTAATCAAGGTTTATAAATTTTAATGCTTATACACGACTGCGCATGGAACAAAGCAATATGTTGGTGTCTTCCCATCGATGTTGGAAGACGAAAGACGACATGGCCAATACGGCAACACAATCTTGAAGACGCCCTAGCATATGTTGCCACCATCCTCGAATATTCCTGAAAGGGAGAAAGGGGTCTTACACAATTTCCGTTGAATGATTGTGACTGTAAACGTATTATCATATGAAACAATTCAAATTTCATGCCATCTGCATTAGATACAATTAAAATACTTTGCGGAGAAGATACAATGTCTATTTAATGTAAAATTCCAGTCTAATAAAACTCTGAAGTTGTACAATTTTATCAAACAAACATGTATTTAAAATTAATGCTTTTATTGATAGTTGAGAAACTTCTTATTGGAAACAAGCTGATTTTTTGAAAAATGTGTATAAAAAATTACATCGATTAACTTACATATCTATATTCGGTTGATAAGTATGTTTTAAAAAAATACCATATATGTAAAAATTAATTTCAATCGATATTATTAATCAGTTTCAATAAATATATTCAAGAGGTTAAAAAGTTTGTTTTATATTATATTTCATCATTTTATTTTCTTATCACAAGTATTTAGGACCTGGTAATAAAATTTATAACGGTGAACGTGTTGGCTCTGATGATTACGTGGCTCGATTGCATTATCAGTCATACGATTTTTTCAAGTGATAAAGGATACCATGTAAAGTTTTTATTAGATTGGTCAATTGCACATTTTTTTCCATTGATAATTGGAGAAAGAATTGAAGAAAATGATGTATTATGGAAATTTATAATTGATTAATAATTAAACTTACTACTTTTATGTAAATATACTGAACTTGATATTATTAAAATTTATTTTTTCATTGTATAATCAAAAATATATTAACAAAAACCTCTACAAACTGTTCAGTCACAATAACGCCAAAAACTTTTGCTGAAATGCGGTACAAAAGTTTGAACTAGCATTAAATCATTCAATACGTGATACTATAGCCTTGAAAAGTAAGTACAAATACAAATTTGCATTTGTGCTTTGTTGTTTTTGTTCTGTTTGTATCTTGTGTCTTTTTTTTTTATTTTATTTAAGTTTTCAGGATTTGTATTGTATTTAATATGAAACTGAGTTATTGTCTGCATACGAAGATATAATTGATAAGACTTGCAATGATGTTAAAAATACAGATGAATAATGCTATCGTATGGGTCGGCGGCGGTCAATCTCAAGCGATACGGAGTTAGAGGGGGGGAAAGATTTTTGGTACTTTTTCCTTCTTATATCCTATAACTTTTCACAGGGGCACGCTAGGCTCATCTACCATTTCACAAAATTGTAGAGGACCCCTATATCTTTTTATCAACATCTAACATGCTCCTGTAACTCTCACCGTTTAGAAGTTATAAGGCTAAAAATTTTGTCATTTTTTCACCCCTTTTTTGACTTTAACCCTAATTTTCTCGAAAAGTGCTCAATATTAACCCTCACTTTTTATTGCAGAAAATAAAAGCTCAATTGATTTTGCATCGATTTGCTATCTGCATTTTTTTCGAAAAATGTATAGTTTTCGAAAAAATTTCACTTGAAAATTAGCACTCCGAGCACCTATTTACGATTTACACTTATATAAATAAAAGCACTTTTAAAACATGTAGGTACATAATATCAATGAATTTTAAAGACCTAAATAAATTATTTATATTATAATTACCCTAAAAATAATTTGTGTTATATTACTTTTTACTCAGTAAAACTTTTCTAAAAAGAAAAAAATTATAATAAAATAATTATAAAAAAACAGAGTCAGAGGATACTTCTAATAAAAAATCTTGAAAAAGGACAAAAAAGAAAAACTCAATAATTTTCTAGGTACTTTTATAACCCTTTGTATTATTATATGTTATATATTATTAACTCTTTGTATTTCTTTTAAAAAAGGTTGTTTTTTTAAAATTTTTGGGGTATTGAAAAATACCTGTTACTTAAAAATATTATTTTAAAAAATTTTTGGAAATATTTGTAAAAACCTAAAAACCCTTTTTAATTTAAATTTAAATAAAAACCAAATAGAACAAAAGAAAAACGCAGTTTTTTGTTTTATTTTTCACTACAATTAACTGCAGTCCTGGTTGAACTCTTTCGATGGAAACTTGAATACGACTGAAAACCGAATTGTATGTTTAAATATCCGCGGATTTCATTTGTACCTGTGCCCTGTTACATAAATTGCTGCACCTGTACCCTGTACCTTAACTCTATGTATTTCTTTTAAAAAAGGTTGTTGTTTTTACATAAATGTTACATAAATTGCTAGTTTGGAAATTACAGCATCGTAAGGTGTTTAAAGAAAACTGAGTGTTTATTTTGATATTTGTACCGTTTTGGCTATAAAAGGAAGGGTAAGTGCAATATTAATTTTTTTTTTCATTTGAGTAAAAAAAGAACAACATGAACGGTTACACAGCAGAAGAAATTAGAGATATAATTTTTATAAAATATATATAATAATATATATAAAAAGAATGTTGTGGACCGACGAAGCACAACTCACTCGTGACGGGATTTTCAATTTTGACAACGAGCACGTATGGAACTCAATTAACCCACACTCCACTAGGATAAGAAGTTCACAACACAAGTTAGGTAAACGTTTGGACAGGACTAATCGGAAAAACGTTTATCGGTCCTATTTTCTTGCCACCTAAATTAAATTCATTTTTGCAGGGTATCATCGACACTATTAGAGATTAAGTGCCTTTGTATGAGTGCAAGTACGGCAATGGCTCGACAACACATATTTTATTTTTATTTTTTATTTTTTTTTTTAGATTTAGATTTAGATTTTTTTTAATTTGGACAAAACCCACGATACGCTCCGCAAATTTTAAGCCTACCACCACAATACCTTCCGGCAATTGCACAAAATATAGAACCAAATTGCACCAACAACAACTAGAAGCAATTCGGAGCAGCTGATTTTTTCGAACCTTAAGAATGTGCAACCTGTAACAGAGACTAAGAAGATGAAGTAAAATAATTTCGCATTCTGCATTAAAAAAATTGATAAATGGATCGATTGCTCTCTTTTCTTAGTTAGAAAGCTATTTCTATGAAATAGTATCATTTGAAAGAAAATAAATCTGCCCGAGAAAACCATTGTAATAAAAAAATTAATGAATAGATCGATCTTTGTTTTTTTTTTTTTTTTTTTTTTACCAAAAACAGGATAGTATTCAATGTTAACTATTATAGATGTTAGAATGTTACATTAAAAAATAAGTAAATTTTTTTTGACTATAAATTTTAACATTGAATTTTATAATTATTTTTTCATTTATTTAACATAATTTAATATAAAATGTTATAAGAACAAAATTTTAATTAATATAGCCGAAAAGAAGACTGAAAAATTATTAATGTTATTCAGTTTTTTTAGATTTAGAAAATAGTTTTTTAAGTATCGTGTAACAAAAATGAATGAATAGATCGATTTTCGTTTTGTTTTAGACAGAAAATGCATAAATGTAAAACAATATACACCAATATTAATAGAAGTACATTGTAATGCATATAAATTTACATTTTACAGAAAAATATAAAAAACATATGATTCAACAGTAATGCATAATGTGTAATTCACTATACTACAAAATCATATTCTAGTAATATGAGATGCCACACATGTCTATTAAACATACTGAGGAATAACAATAACACATAAGTATGTTATAACTAACCTCATGTTGTGACAAGATACATACATACACATATATGTAAATGCATGCAATTAGTTAATATAAAAATTGAATAATTGCATTGGATCATATTTTAAATGTAAATTTGACACTCACTTTACCCTTCAAGTAAAAGTGAAATTGTAAACTCAATAAATTCTTTTAACAAACAATAATTTGCATTCTTTAAAGAATAAATTGTTTAAATTATTGAAGTAATGTGAGATTATGCATAATTGTGTTTTAATATTACAATAATTATTACAAAGTTTAAGTAATTTAATATGTGTCTACAAATTTTAGTTAATTGACACCAAAATATTTAGAATTTATAACTTAAACTGTGAGAACCATATTTTTTTAATCCTTGGAAATATACGATTTTCGGATTTTACATGTAAAAAATTAAGTATATAAGCAATGAATTGTGATCAATAAAGTCACTCTTAATTTGAGCCTTAAACTCGAGTCCGGATATTAGTCGGCATTTATTGCCAATATACAGTTCGGCATTTTTGCCATCATCAAAGAGCATACACTCCAGAGAAATAATAATTTTCATATCAACAACTCGAAGTGTTTGAAACAAAAATATCAAAAACCAACAATTTTATGTTTAATATAATTGTTTTTCTTGTACGTTCGACAATTTTTCGTTTAAACCAACAATTTATCCCTAAATATGAAAATATAGACATTGTTGAAAAAAGTGTTTGAATTTGCATTTTTGGATTGAACATTCGGAACGTCAATTTAAAACTTTAATTTTGTTGATTCAACAACTTATACATTTGAATCCACTCTTAGGACTTTTAAGGAAACACTAAACTTCTTTATGATTGCTACGAATGTCATACATTTTTCGTTCAATTGTTGAACACATTTGAATCAACAATTTTTTTGTAAAAAAAATATCCAAATTTTTAAATCAATTACCGTTTTTGTCACTGACTCATTAAATACGGTTATTTTCATTATTTGTTATTTGCAATGGCATTAGCTATTGATTCAATTGTTTAGCGCGTTCAAATCAACAATTTTTTTTGGTAAAACTAACAAAGTAATATTTGAGGCAAATAAATTTTTGTTAAAAATGTGATTAATGTAAATTGTACGCATTTTGTTATTTGATTCTTTGGCGTCATTGAAGTAACTTTAAAATTCAGTGTAACTTTTATCATCTTATATAAGTATGTGTATTTTTTCTTTTGTGAAAGTAATATAAATTAAAAAATTATTATTATACTTATTATCTCATATTGTTTTTGGTGTAAGTAAAAAATAAAAAAAAATTATAATAAAATGAATAATTCTTTAGACGAATTTATTTTTGAAAACTTAAATGACAGTAGTGTATGTGAACAAAGTGCTGCCCAGAGGGACCAGTAACTTTACTTGTTTTGAATCAAGATTGTGAGGACGAACAACTACTATCGTGGGAATTACAAAAAGTTTTCCCGCATCTTAAAAGTGAGTAAAATTAGTGATTATTATTGTCTTTTTTCTAATAAAAATATAATTTTGGAAGCTGGTATTCAATACAGAAACCTTCGGTATTTGGATAAAGGTGATATCGAGAAATTGTTCTCAGATGTCGGGTAAACTGGAATTGCAGCGGAATTCAGGGAAAAGTTACGTACTTGGAGAAAAGAAACGGTAGTATCAATTTTATTAATCATTAAAAAACTTTCAAAGCAATTATTTTCATTATTTGTTATTTGCAATGGCATTAGCTATTGATTCAATTGTTTAGCGCGTTCAAATCAACAATTTTTTTTGGTAAAACTAACAAAGTAATATTTGAGGCAAATAAATTTTTGTTAAAAATGTGATTAATGTAAATTGTACGATTAATTGCAGCGGAATTCAGGGAAAAGTTACGTACTTGGAGAAAAGAAACGGTAGTATCAATTTTATTAATCATTAAAAAACTTTCAAAGCAATTATAAATTGCAATATTTTAATTATAGTTCAACGATGACGGCAGCACGTTAGGAATGTCATATTTCGTATCTAGTTGGCTTAAGGATTGCGATTCTAATTATTCTTCTCCAGCTTCTCCAAGCTCTTCGTTACTCAGTGAACCACAGTCTGATGTCAAGGTATGTAGAATTAAAAAATTTAAACTACCCACTTAAATTTCCCACTTTATTGTGTCAAAATCGGGAGAACATAATATCCTTTTTTTTTTTGCAAAAACACAAAATTGGCCGTGAGTATACAAATGTATACAATACATTTTATATGGAAATTTTGAAATTTTTTTTCCAAGAGCTGTATCTCAGCATTTCGTGGACTAAAAGCTAATATTTTTAATATATTAAAATATTTGTCAAAGTGTTCTCTTTAGTATTGTCGTTTACAGTATTGTTGTATTTTTTTCAGCTTTCAAGATAAAATACAAAACCACTTGAAAAACATGAATGTTCCATACATTCTTGTACATTCATAAAGGCAAATAACTATTGTTGACTTTAAAGTTCTATATCTCACTATCCTCTAAACTAAAAACTAATATTTTAAGATTAAAATATTTGTTGAAGTGTTGCTTGAAAGCTATCTTGTTCAGTAAATCTGTAAGTGCCAGAGTTTTCAACCACGAGGACAAAATACGAGAAAAACCATTAAGAAGTTCAACATTTTTAACCTTGTTTTTCATTTTATCTTGAAAATTAGAAAAAAGACAATACTAAAGAGAACACTTCAATAAAGATTTTAATATATTAATGATAGTTTTTAATTCATGGGATGCTGAGATATCATTTTTAAAAAAAAAAAAATTTTTAATTAACATATAAAATGTATGGTATGGCCAAATTTGTGTCTTTTCATGTGTTTTACCTATTATATACTTTTTTTCAAATATTTGATAATTTTGTCAACCTTATTTCATTTGTTGTATAGATTGATATAAAATGTGTAACTACTTCAACAAAGAGCCAATGGTAAACAAGTGCTTGAGTGTAGCCACCTAACTAACTACTATTTGTTATCATTCGGTTATCATACTCACTCAACATCTCTTATCAGTTAGATAAAAGATGAGAGAAAAGATTATAATTATACATAGGTACTCACTAACTATTATAACAAAAACAATTAACTAATGACCCAAATCAATTTACATATTTATTCATTCTCTTTCCTGTTCAAACAGTCGTAGCGACAACATTAAAATATTTTATATTAAAAATAAAAGTTTTTATTTATACTTAAAATCTTTCTTTTTATTTTGTGGTACCTGTACATAATGGTGACCCCCCGACTCTTAAAATTATCGAATTATAAAATAAAATTTATTATAATTATTGATAATTTGATAAACTTTTGAATTTAAACACGGTTGTGTGCATGGATTTAACAATTTAAATATTTTAATTTACATGATTTGGTAAAAATGCTGAGTGAATGAAATTGAAGTGGGCCATATGCCACCGGCACCAAGTGTTATTATTCAAATATCTAAAAGTTAAAAATAATACCTTAAAATTATCAATTGTGATAAAATAAATCTTTAAAACTAAAAAACATCTACCTACGTAGTGGAATAAAATATTTTTGAATATATTTTTGAACGGATGGCAGAAATATTCACCGATTTTGTTTACCGATGCATGCTGTGCTGATCTAGAAGATTCTCATCAACATTGGAAAACACCATTAAGCATCATCAATCATCGGATAATTTTACAATTTACGGGTTATTGTATTATAAAAACTTATACAGAAATTTTTATATCATTGTATATTACATTATAGTACATACTTACATATATTATATATATAATACTAAACTATTACTAACCTCAATTTTTATATTCTTATATTTGAATGTTACTTATTAATTAAATCCCATCTTTTTTAGCTATACTCATAAAAAAAAAAAAAAAAAAAAAATATCTGTAAACAGAAGCATCTGTAAGTACCTACCAATATTATTCATACAATATACATACTATACCGGTACTATGTATATACATCAAACTACAATCAACACAAAAAACCGTAAGTAGTTATCTATTATCCCCCCCAATTCTACATAAGAGACTAAGAGACTCTTAGCCTCTTAAATGCAATTAGCAGACACTTAGCAGAAATTGCTATTCTAGGTAAGAGGTAAGAGATGTCACCAATCAGCTGATCTCTTAAAAATTGTGGTGAGTTTAGTTAAGAGAATTTGGTATTCTGGATAAGAAGATAAGAGACGTTTCTAACCTCGAAAGTCTATTAACTTAGCAGGTCATTGGTGAGGTCCTCTTATTGTTATTGTGTAGAAGTGGAGTTTTTAAAAAGTGAAGAAATTAAAAATTTAAAAAAAAAAATTAATAAAAGAAAATAAAAATAATAATATAAAATAAAAATAATATAAAAATAATAAATAAAATGGAAGAAATACTATTATTAATTTTAAATGAATATATTTTATATTATATATATTATATATTTTCTAAATACGCGGGAATAAAAATGTAAATCTTTCACTTTTTCTTTTTTTACAAATTATTTAAAAGTTGAGTTATACTGTTTAAAGTTAATTAAAAACCGTTTAATCAAAAATCAGTAAAAACTATGCTATATGAATAACATTTAAAATATCTAGTAACCTATGATTTCAAATTTTTATTTAACAAAAAATAATCCGAATTCTGGATTAAATTGGGAGTACGCTATAAACTGTAATTTGGGATTAAAATAATACATGCAAACGTTGATACTTTTATACACTTAAAGTATACATATTCTTCTTCTTACACATAAAAAAAAAAAAAGAAGAACGTGACAGCTTCACTTTCATCATTTCAATAATTTGGGCTTAAGCCAAAATCCGAATTAGCAAGTTTATAGCAGATAAAATTGGGAGTAAACCAAAATCCGTATTAAAAGCGAATCAGGCATAAACTCGTACATTCAAATTCAAACAAATGTCATGATAATCAGCTGATTTTGGTGAATTCAAAACCTCTTAGTCTCTTACACATTATTATCACCACACGTCTGCTATGTAGAATACCAATTTCTGCTAATAAATCTCTTATGATAAAAAGTTTAGAGAAGTAAGAGAAATAAGAGACTCTTATGTAGAATTGGGGGGATCTATTCTATTATCTATTAATATTTTAATACTTATCACGCGAGTGTAGTTAGATACTAGATCCGTATAACATTTTAAAAAAAAACAAACCTTCATACGTACATAAGCACCTACATATTTTGGACGAAAAATTTGTTCTGTTTCCGTGACGTACATAATAAAATAATTATTACACGTGCAAGAAACATAGTTTTTCTTTACCTACCTATTAGTCTGATCCGAAAATATTATGAGTGAAACCGATAAAGCTGAAACAAGTAAGGGTAACAACCCTGAAGATAACTCGGCCAACGCTATGGCTAACGGCGTGGCTATGCTTAAAATACCACCTTTCTGGACCAACAGACCGAACCTGTGGTTCATCCAAATAGAGGCTCAATTTCGCGCTAAAGGTATAACGTCTTCCAATACCAAGTATGACCACCTAGTGTCATCCTTACCGGCGGAAACCATGGAACTAGTGGCAGACGCCGTAATTAATCCACCTACTGATAAAAAATACGAACATTTAAAAAAATTTCTCGTAAATCGAAGTACAGATTCCGAAGAACGTCGTCTAGACGCCCTTCTTCATAGAATGGAGTTAGGTGACTCCAAACCCTCTGAATTATACAGGCGAATGGAATCCCTAGCATCCAGCAACAGTTTAGTGAATAACCCTCTATTAAAAAAACTCTGGCTAAATAAACTACCACCACACGTCCAAACCTGTTTAATTTCAATTGAAAAATCACACGAACAAGAAGAATTATTCAATATCGCGGACAAAATCGTAGACTCGTCTACCCCTTCTAACTCGAAAATATCAGCTGTTTCACAAGCTGAAAACACACTTAAAAATACCCTCAAAAGATTGGAAAACAGAATAAAAAAATTGGAAATTCAATCACAACCTAGAAGCAGATCCAGAACTCGATTTTCAAAATCTGACTTCAATCTAATTGCAGCTAATGGTGCACCCATATCTACTTTCGGGTACAAAGCACTAAGTCTCAACTTAAATTTACGTCGCAATTTTGATCATCTTTTCGCAGTAGCGGCAGTAGATTACGCTATCATAGGGGCAGATTTTTTATATAAATTTAAATTAATGATAGATTTACGTGGTAAAAAATTAATTGATACAACTACTTCCTTGAAGGTTAATTGCATTAAACGATATGTCACCTCTTGCTCACCCAAATTGTGTCCTATAGAAAACGAATTCGGTTCTATTTTGAACGAATTCCCTTCACTCAGAACTTCTCCAGATTTTAACGGTAGCGTCAAACACAATGTCGTACATATTAATACACAAGGATCTCTTCCTTCCGCGCGTCCTCGTATATTAGATCCTCAAAAACATAAAATTGCAAAAGCCGAATTCGAATTGATGACAAGGTTAGGTATTTGTCGCCCCTCTTCTTCCGCCGTAGCCTCGCCACTGCATATGGTCCCTAAAAAGGCGCCAAATGAATGGAGACCATGTGGAGATTACAGGCAATTAAACGCGGTAACAGTATTTGACAAATACCCTCTTCCAAACATCCAAGACTTCAATACTACCCTCCACGGCTGTAAAAGTTTCTCTAAAGTCGACTTAATTCGTGCATATCACCTTTTTCAGAATCTGATATACACAAAACAGCATTCATCACGCCATTCGGACTTTTCGAATTCACCCGCATGCCTTTCGGATTAAAAAACGCTGCACAAACTTTTCAACGATTTATGAACGAGATACTCAGCGGACTCGATTTCATCTTTTGTTATCTGGACGATATTCTAGTGGCAAGTAGTTCTCCGGAAGAACATAAGAAACATCTCCGCTTATTTTTCGGAAGGTTAGCCAAAAACGGTATAAATATAAACCCAAATAAATGTTTATTTGGAACATCGAGTCTCAACTTTTTAGGACATGCGGTTTCTCCAAAAGGTGTAGCTCCGGCTGAAGAGAAAATAGAATCTATTAAAAACTTTCCTACACCTACTTCATACAAAAAGCTTCAACGTTTTTTCGGTATCGTAAATTTTTACCACAGATTCATGCCTAATCTAACTCGTCTGTCTATTCCCCTCTATGACTTAGTAAAAAATTGCAATACGAAAAGAAAAACTAGAAAAGAATTTGTGTGGTCAGTAGTACATGACACTGCATTTAATGACATTAAAAAATGTTTTGAAAAACACCTATTACTTGCGCACCCTGACCCTAACGCACAAATAAGTCTTTGTGTTGATGCCTCTAGTGACGCAGTGGGGGCAGTGCTGCAACAAAAAAATGGCGATACACAGGAACCCCTCAGTTTTTTCTCAAGAAGGTTAAAACCGGCAGAAAAAAAATATTCTACGTTTGATAGAGAGCTATTAGCTATTAGTCTATCAAACATTTCAGATATCTCGTAGAAGGTAAAGACCTCATAGTGTACACTGATCACAAACCCCTAACGACTGTTTTATTATCAAAGACTGAAAAGTCTCCTAGACAGACGCGCCACTTAGATTTCATCTCACAATTTACGCGTGACATACGATACATAAAGGGGGTCAATAACACGGTGGCAGATACGCTATCCAGGTCCTTTATTGACACCATCGAAAACATTCCAATTAACATCAAAAACCTTGCGATAGAACAAAAGAAAGATGAGGAACTTAATAAATTTATTCAAAACCGGGACAAAAGTACCAAAAAAAATTCTTGTATTTTACAAAAAATACATATACCAGTCGAAGATTTAGAAATTATATGCGAGACTTCAACCGGTATCAATCGACCTTTAGTTCCCACCTGCATGCGGTGTGCCATTTTCGAGAAAATTCATAACCTCTCTCACCCTGGAGTAAGATGCACGCGCAAGCTGTTGACTTCCAAGTACTTTTGGCCAAATATGAACAAGCAAATAGGCTTGTGGGCAAAAACGTGTTTAAGCTGCCAAAAGGCAAAAGTTACACGACACACGGTTTCACCTCATGGAAAGTTCGAAGTCCCTAGAGGAAGATTCGAACACATCCATATGGACCTAGTAGGACCTTTACCGCCCTCGAATGGGTATACCTACCTGTTAACGATTAAAGACCGTTTCAGTCATTGGCCGGAAGCAATTCCTTTGAGAATCATATCCGCTGAAAATGTCGCAAAAAATTTCATATATATCATTGGGTTTCAAGGTATGGTGTTCCAGGTTCTCTAACAACAGATCAAGGAACACAGTTCAAATCTTCTCTATTCAAAGAAATATCGCAAATACTCGGGACGCATAGAATTCGAACAACCACGTACCACCCCCAAGCAAACGGTTTCATAGAAAGGTTTCACCAGCAACTGAAAACGCGAAACGAAATTAAAGCGTCAGAAAATCCTAAAAGATGGTATCATACATTACCCTGGATACTTTTAGGTATTCGGTCAGCCCTATTAGAAGACGCACAAGTTTCCCCCGCTCATCTCCTGTATGGACAACCTCTGAGATTACCTGGCGAATTGATTGCCTCGACCACTCGAAATAATTTACAACTTACTAGAAAGCTAGCTAACGATTTACAAGACACTATTAGGAGAATTAAATCTGAATATAGCAAAACGCGTAAACAGAACAACATTTTCGTACCTAAAGATATGAAGAGCTGCTCACACGTGTTCGTTCGGCAAGAAAACAACACCGGAAACTTAAATGCACCATACATCGGGCCTTATGAAGTAATATCAAAAAAAGAAAAATTCTTCAAAATATTAATAGATAAAAAACCGCGAACATTTCAATAGACAGATTGAAACCAGCACATTTATTGGAAAAGGTACTTACGGATGACAATGGTTTTAGACAAACAAGATCGACAGTCAAAAATAAAAAAGTTACTTTCCATTTATAAACATTTAAATACAGCTAAATAGCTAAAATTGTAAATATTCTTTGCTCATTGACGGGGAGTGATGTAGCCACCTAACTAACTACTATTTGTTATCATTCGGTTATCAGACTCACTCAACATATCTTATCAGTTAGATAAAAGATGAGAGAAAAGATTATAATTATACATAGGTACTCACTAACTATTATAACAATTAACTAATGACCCAAATCAATTTACATATTTATTCATTCTCTTTCCTGTTCAAACAGTCGTTTCGACAACATTAAAATATTTTATATTAAAAATAAAAGTTTTTATTTATACTTAAAATCTTTCTTTTTATTTTGTGGTACCTGTACAAAGAGTATTTTAAAAAATTCAAAACATTGTCACCATCACATCAACAAATAAATGTAAACTGCGTTATTGATTCGGCTTTATCTATTCGTGGGAAATTAACTGTTGCAGATTTGAAGCAATTAAGTGCAGATATTATTCAGTGCTTTCCTTTCGAAAATATTGTAAGTATAGTTTACGAAAACGAAGAAAATATAATTATTATTTTTATAAAATAAATTTAGTTAATCAGAGTTATACAATTTTTTTAGGAAACTTATTATTCACCGCGGTCTAAAACCAAAAAATATCCAAGTGGGAAACTGCATGACAGATATTTCAATGTACGAAATAAATTAAAAGTCTTTGCAAACGAGCCTTGTGTTTCTGAAAAAAATAATACAACTGAAAATTTAAATCAAATTGAAATTGATGAAAATTTAGGACGTGAGATTCAAAAGTGGCTTGAATATCATAGCACCGATGTCGACAAAAATGATCTGCTTTACAAATGGAATCAATCATTCTGTTTTCGAAGAAAACAAATTAATGAAGGACAACCAACTGTAAATGTTTTCAAGGATTGGCCATTATATATCAATCCAAATTTTGCTGTAGGACTGGTAATAAATATCATATAATATTTATAAAAATAAATAGATCAAATAAAATGTATATTTAGATCGATACAGATTTTGAAAAACTTCACCCAGAAAGGGGGATGAAACTTATTGAAGGGTGGAATTCATTTAAAGAAAAAATTGTAACATATTACAAGGAAAATATTAAAGATAAGGAGAGTCTTCAAAATCTTAAAAAACTCGAAGAAACAATAGATGAACGTAAGTATTACAATAGCATTTTAATTATAAATAATTTTTGTAACGTAAATACATATATTTATATTTTAGACTGTCGTGATGTTATAATTGCTATATGCCTAAATGCAATTATTGTTCCATCGAACAGGATTGATAAAACATCTGAATCAACACCAAGAAAAAAGAAAAAAATAACCATCAAAGAAGCTACTGATTCTTTTATTATAAATATAACTACAATCAACAACTTTGACATCGCTGTAAAGGAAGCACGTGAAAAATACTATAATTTGAAAGAGACTTTCCAGCCTTTGATAATAACTGTAGGTAAAAATTTATCAGAAATAACAGAATTTTACCTAAGTATATATTGATGATAAAAAATTAAAATTTCCTACATTTTTATCATCTTTAGATACGTGCTTCAAAGTATTCCATGTTTTTAATCTAGAATATTCTAAATACTCATTGGAGTCTGGCTTTTCATACAATTGTTTTTCTACGGTATCAAAACTAAAAATGATAAAAATGTATCAAAAGTCTCCGGTTTAATTTCGTATTTACAACACATCGAATAATTTTTTTTTTCATAATTTTTTTTTTTCATAATTTTTTTTAATAATGTACGGATGTTTTATGTGTATAACAATTTTAATACTATTTCTAACCTTATAAATCATTTAAAATCAGCTCACTACGTGGAATATATTGCGTTACATAAATGTGTTCAAAAAAATTGCAATCAAACTTTTTCTAATAGAAAAGCTTTTAAAAAACTTGTAAATTGTCATCGTTATAATGAATGCATTGAAAAACAATCTGAAACTCAAATAGAATATAAAGATCCAAATAATTCAGGTGGCAATGAATTTAATAACTTTGAACATACATATACATCTAAAATCAATAGCACGGGAAATAAGAATACAAAAAATAGTGACATTTTTAAATTAAAAGAGTTAAAAAAAAAATCTGTAAAATTTTTAACAGACTTGTTGAGCCAAAATAATTTAAGTCGAAAAGATGCTTTAGATATTGTTAAAAAGGTTTCCCCTTTAACTGCAGTGATTGTTCAAGTTATAAAAGATGTATTAGATCCTATTGTAGACTCGAGCAAGAACGAAGATTTAAATAGTATCTTAAATTTTTGTTCTGATCCTTTTCACGACATTAAAACAGAATATATGTATACAAATTTCATGAAAAAACAGAACCTTTTCTCATTTCCTATTGAGCATGTGATAAATTCAGAAATAAGTGAGACAGTAGTGAGAGGAAATCCTAGTTTAGATGTCGTTAGCCAAAAAGCTTATATATTATCATTACAATTTCAATTTCGTAAAATATTTGAATTACCAGAAATGTTATCAACAACTGTAAACAACATAGAAAATATAGAAAAAAATAATGATTACCACAACTTTATCAATGGCTCCTTATATCAGGAAAAAAAAGTCAAACTTGGTATGAACAAAATCATTATACCGTTTTTTTTTATATTTCGATGATTTTCAGGTTAGCAATCCTTTGGGTAGCCATACAGCAGATAGCTCTGTGCTATATATTTTTCTTTCCCAGCAATGCCTCAACATTTACTTTCAAATCTCACTTATATTTTTGTATCTGGATTTATTCAATCAAAACATATTAAAGAACAAGGTAATAGCTCATCATTTTTTGCGCTTATAGAAGAAATTAAGCTTTTGGAAGAAGGATACAAGTTGGTAATGAAACTAAACAAGTTCATTTTGTGTTAGGGTGTATCCTAGGAGATAATTTAGGTTTAAAATCGGTGTTAGGTTTTACTAAATCATTTAATTCTGAAAGATACTGCCGTTTATGCCAACGAAATAAAGTAGATATGAAAAAAGATACTGTCGAAATATTTCATTCACTAAGAGATGAAAATAACTATGTTCAAGACTTAAAGGTTAATAATTTCAAAATTACGGGCATTCGAGAAAATAGCATTTTTAATAACATTAATACCTCTCATGTAACGAACAATTTTTGTGTAGATATAATGCATGACATTTTTGAAGGGATTTGTCAGTATGAAGTATCACAAGTGTTGTTACATTTTATAGAAAATGGAGTTTTATCGTTGGATACAATCAATTTCAGAAAAAAAAATGTTTTGTTATGGTGAAACAGAAATAGGAAATATTTCACCTGATATAGAAATTGGACGTCTTAAAATGTTTAAATTGAAAATGTCAGCTAGAGAAACTTGGACATTTGTCCATTTTCTTCCACTAATAATTGGCGACTTAGTTCCTCAAAACAATAGTTTCTGGAAGATGTTTGTACGTTTATTAAAAATAATTGATTTATTACTTTTACCATCTTTTTCACCATCTTTTTACCATCTATAGAAACTTTAAGCACTTTTATAACTCAACATCATAGATTGTATACTCAACTAATAGGTCCATTAAAACCTAAACATCACCAAGAAATTGAGTTGCATAAAATAATATATATTATAATAAGTGAAAATATGGAACTATACTTTGTTACAAAGGAAATAAATATTCTTGGATTCAACGATCATTATGTATCGTACGAAGTTGGTTCCTGTAAAAATGATTTTAACATCTTAAATGTTAACTATTCTCACAGCCCACCCATTCATATCTATACTTTAGCATCTGCACAATCATATATAAGGAAAAAAGTTCTGTAAAAGTATATAAATTTATAATTTTTTAATATAAATTTGAATTCAATTTGTATTCAGTTGTATAAACTAAAATAAGGAATTAATATTAATAATTAATATTAAATAAATTTTAAGAAATAAAAAAAATAAATTTAAGTAAATTAAAGAATAAGAAAAATTTTGTAAAAGTTTTTTAAGTTTCAATTTACATGAATAAAAAAGTTTTTGATTGAAATACAAAAAAAAATTTTTTATTCACAAATATTTTTCAATAAAAAACACTCTACTGACTGTTAATTCAAAGAAGTTGGTATTTGATTCAAAAAAATATGAGTTTTCGAAATAACAATCAAGTTTGTCGAATTAAATAACAAATAATTTTCATTCAAAAACACTCCACTGTTATATCAAAAAGGTTGGTATTTGATTCAAAAAAGTATGAGTATTCGAAATTACAATTAATTTTATCGAATTAAATAAGAAATAATTTTCATTCAACAATATTTAATATTTGATTCAAATAATATAGGCTTTCGAATTACATAACAATCAATTTTCTTGAACTGAAATATTCTTCATTGTTGGTTTACAAATATTTATTATTGATACAAGTATACCAATTTTTGAATTAAAAATTTTTTATATTTGAAACAAATAATTAACGTTTTCAATTCAACAACGCAAAATTATTTATTACAACAATTGAAGCATTTTTAAATCAACAATTTTTATTGTGGGCGCATTTTCAAATACGAAAATTGTTGACTTGATACACGTTTTTTTTCATCTAAACAACATTTTTCTCTGAGTGTACATAGGCAGATATACTTTCCGCTCATAATAATCCATCAACGATCATCAATCATTAAATATGCATTCTTCAAACATTACATGACGACCCTGCACAACGCGAACTCTATAAAGTGTCCAGTTACGTGGTGGCTATTCAGATCAACCAAAAAGAAGGTAGTAAATACGCATATTCAACTCAATCACCATAAGAACCTAAAAAAAGTCATTGCAAGGGCCAGATTCCGCAACAGTGAAGTTTTAAGTGTGCACGAAATTCGTGTTCACCTGTTTTTTTCTAATTCCGCAACTGCAGTGGTATTTTTATGACGTAAATGGTGCTCACTTCAGAAGTAATTTATTCACTGCATTTTGCACAGTGAATTTGTCATTTTTCAGACAACAGTGAAGTGAAGTTGTAGTTAAAAATGGAAAAAAAAGTAAAAAAAGGCTAGTGAGGAGCAGAAACTATTTTTAGTTTAATACATGGAGGAGACTTTGGAATTTGCACATGATAGGTATTTTATATTAGAAATTTTTTATTAATTTAGTTAAATTTATTTTATTAAAATATTTTGTATTGTATTTATATGTAGATTTGAACCAGCGGATGGTGCACATTTAAAACAAATAAAGTGGAAGGAGCTAAGCACCACATTGAATAGCATTGGAGGCGCCAGTAAAGATGCGAATCGGTGGAGAAAGTTTTGGACTGATCAAAAGTAAGTATAACTACTCATATAATGTATCATAGTTTATACTATACTTATATTACAATAAATTTATTTCAGATTAAGAGTCAAGGAACGGGAAGCTCTTTTAAAAACAAATTTCCAAAAAACTGGAAAAAACGGCCTCCAGCAAATGAAGGCCTTAACGCAATTTGAAAGCCGCATCCTCGCCCTTATGGTTCCGGCTGTTGTAAGCAGCATTTATAATGTCGAAGAAATATTCAAGGAAGGTTTATTTTTATTTACTTTAAAGAATTTTATTTCATTCTTTCAGGTTACTGATGCTGCTGATGAAACAACTTCTTCGATAATAGCAGATGTGGAGGAATCAGCAGTGATTGTTAACTAAGAGGGAACCACTGCAACAATAACAGCAAAAACTACAGCAACGACGAGCTCTAGCAATTTTAGAAAAAGAAAAAGAGCGCCTTCCGGGAGAGCACCAACAACGGATACCTTTGAGTAGAAAATTTTCAAAATAGAGGAGGGAAAATTAAGAATATTGAAAATAAATACAGAAATTAAAGAAAAAGATTTTCGCTCATTGATAAAAAATAAAGGTTTAATTTTCTCTAAAAATTCTAAACACAGATTTTCGGAAGATGTTGCTGACGACAGACCATTTATTTTTCAAGAAGATTATGCCCCCATTCATGTTTCTAGGTTTTCAAAAGAGTGGTTCAAATCAATAGACATCCCGTTACTGGAATGGCCTGCTCATGTGGGGTATAATTGCGAAACGAGAATATGAGAATGGACGACAGTTTGCTACAGTGATAGAACTAAAAAATTGTATTAAGGAAGCTTGGACAAGTATTGAGCCAGAAACTCTAATGAGCTTGATTAACTCAATGGCAAAAAGAATTTTTCAAGTAATTAATAAAAATGATAGTCACACTAAGTATTAATAAGTTAATTTTAATCATTTTTATGTAAATTTTAAACAAATAAATCTATTTTTGTATCATAAAACTCTGTGTGTTTATAGGAATTTCGATATCAAAAAATGACATTTTTTAAACAATCACTAGAAAAAAAATAATGCAGCAAACATTGATTTGCGCATGTCATGAATAAATAATGGTAAACTTCAAAAATTTGTTAACAACAATACAGCAAAATACAAACACAACCCAAAGAATGGGTAATTTTGCAAATTGCACAGCAAGGTTCAACGGTACTGGCGATAGAAGTAAAGTAGAATAATTTATATCAACCGCCACTATGTATAAAAATTGTGAACGAATTAATGATGACGACGCATTGAGTGGTCTCACTCTTCTTTTTACTTATTTGGCAGCAACATGGTGACGTGGGGTTAAATGTGAAGTGAACACGTGGCAAAGTGCTATGAGTTTACTTCGTAAAACTTTTTCTCCTGGTAGACCAGCATATCAAATTTATTGTGAAGTATTTCAGACAAAACAAGCTAACAACACACCAACAGATTTGTTTATTTGTGGAAAAAGAGCCTTGTTAGCAGAACTTCCGTTAAATTCTCATACAGAACAGCAACAAATAGATTTAATTTTTGATTTGTTGAATATTGAAATTAGTCGGCATATAACTCGTGATAATATTTTAAATTTCAATCAATTGTTACAATAAGCACGAACAATAGAATACACAATAAAAGAAAAATCTATCAAAACAACTGAAAACATGCCTAAAAGGAAAAAGTGTGAGTTTTGCAATAATTTTGGTCACCAATTAGACGAATGTCGAAAAAAACAAAAATTTGAAAAAACAGCGACACCATTTAAACCATCAATTACGTACTATGGATGTGGACAACCTGGTGTGGAAAAATTGTAATATGCTTCTAGCGAAACTTTATTACTTCCATTGCGTCAACGCCCATTGGTTGCAATTCAAATAGGTGAAAAAACTGGTTTGGCCTATTTCGGCACAGGTGCACGAATGAGTGTTGCCAGCAGATATTTGCATGAAATACTTGTTCATCAAGGATATAAGTTCACTTCTCAAAAGGCATACATCACTCTTGCAGATGGTATTCAAAATCTTCAGACTGTACAAATAACAAAAGTTAATGTTAAAATTGAAAACAGAACAGTCCAATAGGAAGCACACCTGGAAAATCGTCATCATACAGAAAATGATATTGAAGAAATTTTTAAAGACTGTCTTCTGGCAAAATCAACAAGTTCCGATGCGAAAATGACACGTGACGCGGTATTCTATGTAGATCTTTGAGCCTGCGATGTTGAATTAGAAGAAGATGAGTCAACGGACTTATAAATTGCAGAACGAAAAAAACTAAATTTACTACTTACGAACAATAAAGACATTTTTGAACCATCTAAAATACCGGTATCACATGTAGAACATCGAATTATAACAAAAACTGAACAACCAATAACATTACTCACCAAGAAGAACGCAAAATGGAAATGGGATACCGAACAAAATAATGCTTTTATTCAGCTTAAAAATTGTTTAAGTTCTGCACCTATTTTATGTCAGGCTGAAGAAGGTACACCATTCGTTCTACGAACTGATGCAAGCAACTATGCCATAGGAGCGACTCTACTCCAAGGGGAGGGAAATGATGAACGACCAGTAGAATACTGTAGTAGATTGTTAACAGCTACCGAACGTAATTATAGCACCACTGAAAAGGAGCAGAATAGAAATTGTCGATACAGTGATAAGAAAACCAGACCGGACCCTGGATTTCAACCTGGAGAACATGTTTAGGTAACAATTCATCCAAGAAGTCAAGCTTCAGCTAAACAAAAGGGGCCACACCACTTACGAGATTGCTAGTCCAGCAAATCCTAGCGAAGTTCTATGGGCATATCACTCATCAATGCTCAAAAAGGTCAATATTTCAACAGAAATAGATCAAAATCTGACCCACCAGCTAAGGCGTAGAGGACGACCCAAAAAGCTGAAACAATAGAGAAATAATGTTGCAATTTCAGGAATAGAAGGGGAGACTGCAACATTACTACAATACATACCACATACCCCTTATACACATCTGAACACACATAAGTAATTTACCACTCAACATCATTCATCGTTCAGCATCATCAACAACCCCATCAATCAATTCAGCATTTCAGCATACTTCTTAAACAATTTCATCCCCACCCAAATAATAATAGTATAAAAGCGACAGCAGAAAATAGAATAGTTTCAGTGTTTATCTTCTACGCCAAGCACTCATTGGGTATTGAGTAGTCTCTCACAGTATTCAATTATGTAACGTCCATTTTGTATTCACTATTAATTCATTAAGCCGGCAAACTATGTACGTGTCATCATATTCTTTGTACGGGAGGTTTGCAATTTTAAAACAAAGGAAATATTCATTCCAATTAATAAAATAAAAGTGTGTTTTATAGAAGTAATTATATAAAGTTTATAAAAATGAGTACTAAAAATTAAAAACAACTCGAAGATAACAAAAGTAAACCTGTTAGAAAAAGGGCCATATATGCAACCCAAAATGAAACAAGTATTCCTACGGAATCTTCGGTCACTCAAAACGGTTCACAAAATAATAAATCTTTTATCACAGATAGTCTTGCAAATTTAACAGGTATTGTAACTTCTTTGACTAAAAGTGTTGGTCAAATTACTAATCCAGATACTACGTCTACGTCATGCGCAGTTCAGCAAGTAATAAGTTCTGAGATTATCCCTACTTTTGATCCAGAGAATAAAACTCATAGTACAGAAAAATGGCTGAAAAAGATTAATGAGTTAAAAGAAATGTATAAGTGGTCAGATATTTTAGTAATACATAATACAACTTCGAGATTACGCGGTCTAGCTGAAACTTGGTATAGTACGCTTCCACAGATAAATTATTCATGAGAAGAATGGCAAATAAAGTTAAAAACTGCATTTTCTTCTGAAATTGATTATTGCTAAGTGCTTGAAGATATGCTAAGACGGGTCAAGGGAAAAAGTGAAACCATGATGCAGTATTACTACGAAAAATTGGCATTATTAACTGCTTGCGAGGTTGAAGGCAAAAAGGCAAAAACTCTCCAAACCAATTCCAGGTTCTTCTAGAAATGTACAACTACAGGACAATAATAATAATTTTAAAAATAACTTTAAAAGATGTGATAATGCCAAAATACGTCGCAGATGCTACGAATGTGATAGCCGTAACCATCTACTAAATAACTGCCCAAAAAGAAGCAAAAATAAATTGACAAAATTTATCGAAAAGACAAAGAAAACCTTAAATAGTTAGTACCAGTTGGTATGCGGAGAGAAATTCTAAGACTGAATCATGACGAATTTGGTCATTTTGGAATATAAAAAACGTTACAAAAGATTTGTGAAAATTACTGGTTTTCTAAAATGAGAAATTATGTCGAAAAATATATTAAATCATGTATACAATGCATGAAACATAAAAAGCCAAGAGGACGACAACCAGGTGAATTACACCTAATTGAAAAGTATGAAATTCCTTTTCATACCATACATATGGATCTTGAAGCTTTTACAAAATTTTCGATGATACAAGCTACAAGTCCGACATTACAAAGTCAGTTTTAACACTTTTCAGTCAGATAATTAAACAGTTCGGTGCACCACATCGAATCTTTACTAATAAGGAAGGTTGTTTTACTTCAGGTGCTTTTAGAAAATATTGCGAAGAAAAGGGCATCCAGCATATACAAAATGCAGTAGCCACTCCAAGAGCAAATGGACAAGCTGAGCGTTTCAACTCAACTATACTTAACGCTTTAGCCACGTCTGCAAAAAGTGATAACAAGTGGGATAGAGAATTAGATAAAGTTCAATTTGCCATGCATAACACAGTACACAGTGTAACAAAACGGACACCAAGTGAATCCGAACCACTGTTTTTTTTGCATTATGTATTCTACAGTCCGAATCAGAAAAATTTTTGTATTCTACAATCCGAATTTCTGTATTGGAATACAGGTTTGTGTTTGCAAACTTAGTTTTGTAATTATATAATGTGCAGGATCAAGCATGTACATACTTATGTATACCTATGTATTCTAACTGAATTCTAACTGTTTCTTAACGTCAGTAATTTATGTTTTATCTTTTTCATACGAACATATTCAGTTATGTATTAGTTCAGTAGTTATATCAAATTTCGTTAGTTTGGCGTCAAGTGTAATTCTGTAGCTAAGGTTAGGAATGAAGATGCAGTTACTGCTGTTGAAACACTTCAAAAATGGTCCAAAGAAAACAATGGTAAGGTAAGTGTACATAATTCGGAACGGTGTACATAATCTGGAACGCTTTTGACAATTTTTTAAAAAATAATGAATAAATTAAATTAAATTAAATAATATAAAAAAGTTTTAAATATTTTATTGATTTATTCCTCATGTTTTCGTTTATAAATAATTTCAAAATTCTGATCCAATTTTTTTAAAATTCGCAAAATACTTAATAATTAATCTGCATATTTCAACGAACTTCAAAAATAAAAATATGTAGGTATAAGAAGATTCTATATACATATATGTAATTTTAAACTTAATAATGCATATTTTTTATGTATTTTATTAGAGTTTCGCCAATGATGCCTATAATTCGTACACAAGATAAGTTAATGAAGTTACATACAATAATAATTATTTTACTGCTTTACAATTTTGTCATACATACATAAAGGTATTCAGCAAATTAAATTTATTATGTTGGACAATCAAAATGAATGTTTTTGAGTAACTTTACGAAATTAAATGGTTTTTCATACAATAATTATTCAATGTTCTAAATTGAAATTATATTTATGAAATTTATAATTTATCTATGATATTTTTCTGACTTTTTTTTGTGCATATTTTAACGAACTTCAAAAATAAAAATATGTAGGTATAAGAATATTCTATATACATATATGTTATTTTAAACTCAATAATGCATATTTTTAATGTATTTTATT
Organism: Bombylius major; assembly: GCA_932526495.1. Taxonomy (NCBI): domain Eukaryota; kingdom Metazoa; phylum Arthropoda; class Insecta; order Diptera; family Bombyliidae; genus Bombylius; species Bombylius major. The sequence continues at coordinate 27,681,784 of OW052045.1, read as the reverse complement.
AGAGTTTCGCCAATCAATGATGCTTTTAATTCGTACACATGATAAGTTAATGAAGTTACATACAATAATAATTATTTTACTGTTTTACAATTTTGTCATACATATATAGTACACAGGTATTCAGAAAATTAATTTATTATGTTGGACAATCAAAATGAGTGTTTTTGAGTAACTTATGTGTATGTATTATACTATATGGATATTCTGAAATCTCAATGTTAATTTTTAAAGAAATATTTAATTAATAATTTTTCAGATAAATGTTGATTAAATTAGAAAAAAAGAATCTTTACGAAATCAAATGGTTTTTCATACAATAATTAATCCACGTTCTAAATTGAAATTAATAATGAAATTCTTTTCCTAATTCCAATATGCTTTTGAAGGAAGGCGTAGTTTTCATAATACGGTGGCCATTTTTTATTAAATTAAATAACTAACGCATTTAAATTCAAAAATATATTTTGTATAAGTAAAATAGAGGGAGCTGTCGTGTTTTAAAATATACTTTTTCTTGAACATGGCAACAGTGGAAAAAACAATTTTTTTTTGGTTTTTGTCCCCTTGTTTTAATTGCAAACTTTTGAGATTAATTCAACGTTTTCAGACGTATTTGAGAAATTTCTTATTTGATATATAATTAATTTAAAAGGACGAATAATTCATGCATAGATACGTTTCTACATAGAAATAGTTAATATATTTTATATGAATAATAATTTTAACTTTAAGTAAAGATATTTATTGAGTAATTTGGATATTTAAAATAGATCAATGAGTAACCTCACTTTTATTTTTAGTGAAGTGGTTAATGTGTGGCAATGGACAAGCCTTGTAACTTGTACCATGTTGTTATTTTTAATGGTCATACCTGCATTTTTTTTTTAGTTTTGACAGTACATATAAAAACAAATACGTTTTTCTTAACTTTCGAATAATTCATGCATACATTTGTAACTATATAGAAATAGTTAATATATTTCATATGTTTAATAATTATTACTTCAAGTAAAAATATTTAGTGAGTTTTTTGGATAATTAGTGGATGAATGAGTAACCTCACTTTTATTTTTAGTGAAGTGGTTAATGTGTGGCAATGGACATGCCTTGTAACTTGTACCATGTTGTTATTTTTAATGGTCATACCTGTTTGAGTATTACAAACGCATTTTTAGTATAAATTTTAGTGGAAATTCACATAAAATCAGTATAAATTTGTTATTATTTTGAAAAATTTATCATGGCACATGGAAAAATTTTATCAGAGGCGAAAAAAGCAGAAATTCTTGCTTATGATGAAGTGGATGTTTCAGGACATCAAATTACAGAAAAAATTGGAAGTTCACAAACTGTAGTGCGAAATTTCCTGCAGTTGAAGTAAAACTATGGAAAAAATGTGAAATATGACAGAAACAAGAAGCTCTCTCCACGCCAAAAAAATCTTATTTTACATGAAGCTGGCGTAAATAAATTAGTTTCTATACGAAAATAGTAGAAAAATTGCAACTACCAGTAAGTAATCATCGTGTTCGGCAAATCTTGGCAGCCGATGGAAATTTAACTTACAGGAAAAGAGCTAAGACGCCTCCACTGACGGAAAGTCACAAGACATCTAGATTAAAATTTGCAAAACAACATATTATGAGTTGGGTGAATGAGTGGCACAACGTCCTCTATAGTGACGAAAAAAATTTTAATTTAGATATTAATTAATGGCACGATAAACGCTTGTGGCAAAAAGTACGGATGAGTCGTGCCTCAGGTGGAGGAATGATCTGGGCCGGATTTGCAGCAACCGGAAAAACACATCTTGCATGGGTTCCTCGAAAAATGAATTCGAAAAAGTAGATCGAGCTGTTAGAAGAATGTAACAACGGCAATTCATACGTTAAGTGAGGTCAAACATTGGTTCCAAGAAAGAGATATTACGATTCTTGACTGGCCAGCGCGGAGTCCTGACCTCAATCCGATTAAGAATTTGTGGAAAGTCCTTGAAAGATGTGTTTACGCTAATGGCAGACAATTTGAAAATGTACAGAAAGTGAAAACTGCTATTAAAAATGAAACACCTTTGGCTTAAACTAAGAGTTTAAACTTACTTGTCGGTTTAACTTAACTTCAGTTTAAACTTACACTGAAATACTGTGCATAAGTTATTCAACAAAAAGAGGCCTCCACAAAATATTAATTTCTATTGATTAAATATGATTTATGATACTTATTATTGCATTTCTTTTACATATACATTACTTCACATGTTTATATATAAATAATTATACAAAATTTTTCAAAATGGCTTAGTTAAATCGCATATTCCAGGCAGTAACTACACTTTAAGCAAGTCATTTGGGAAACATAGACGCTGCTAGGGTGAAACAACTAAGCCACTTAGACAATTCTACCTTTTAGAGAGAGTGTAAATTACCCAAGTCGATAATTTTATATACATATTATATAGGTAGATATATGTATATAAGTAGCTATATATATATATATATATATATACATATATATACAAAACCTATATAGTTTGTATAAACTGAAATATGTATGTATACTATTAAAGTTTTATAAAATATAACTTAACTATTAATAACTTAAATACTATAATAACATACCTTTATTTTCACCTTTTGCTATTGTGTACTTCTTTTAATACATATGTATTTCTGTATTGTATCTGTATGTAGGTATTTCTGAAGTTATTGTTGTTCAATAATCACTCTTTTTGTTGTTTAATTCTTGTCGAAACAATTGTTCACATCAGTAAGAAAAAAAAACTTTGAATATTGAATAACCAAGGTTAAACGTAATTTCAAAATAACTACTTTGGTTTTTTCCAAATGACTTAATTTTTTCACTTTCTTTTTATTTTTTTTTTATTTTAAAAATTTAAACGGATGACATGTTTAAAATGAAAACAATATACATATATCAAAATGTGGACACTATAAAACTTCGTAATTATGTGATTAATTTTATTAAATTGAAATTTACATTTATATATCCTAATAATAAGCAATGTTCATAGCCTGTAAATTGCCAGAAAACTTTTTTCAAATTATCACGCGAATAAAAGAGAAAACTTTCAGGAACTTTTCCTCAAAATAATAAGTAACTAAGTATTTAAAAAAAAATTTTTATTTGTTGTCATTATAAAGTTAAATTGAATAAAACAATTAAGGAGCACTTTCTCGATCGACTTGCTAGCCGAAATGACAAAAATAGTATACTTGGTTGTTTTTGCTCTGGCAAGTAAGCAAATTTCTTAAACTTCTCATATACTAACGTAGACTTAAGGAATATTTTCATATTAAAACAAAGTTACTCCAGCCAAAAAAAACAAAAATCAGCATTTCCAAATAGATTTTTCAATATTTACTTTAGATTATATACAAGTTTTTTTTTTAATTTCAAATTTATTTTCTTCCCTTTTTTAAATGTAGAAAGCAATTTTATGAAAGATAATTAAGAATAACTTTACTACAAAAAACAAATATTATAGTTACCCCATAGGCATTCTTTGATGTTTGACAGCAACAGTGAATTACATCGGTAAGCACATATATAATTTATATAATTTCTATAATGTGGCTATAATTTCTTAAGGGAATTTATAAAATTTGACGATTATTTATTAAGTGAAATTATCGAATTATTATTAATTAACATTTTTAAGAATATTATTTAGTTTTATTTCAAAAATTGAATTTGTATTTGTAATTGTGTTGATATATGAAATACACAGTACAATAAATGTATGTATGTAAGTATATAGAAAATCGTGCCATTTCAAACTTATGAACTTTAATTCGAAATAAAATGTAAAAGAATTCAAATGTGGACGATATGGTAATTTACCTTACATACATACATATGTATGTTGTAGCTTGAATTGAGTAATTATTTTTTATAATGAATAGAATTGGTTAGTGAGACTCCAGATAAGGATTCAAGTTAAAACTCGTGATAGATAAAATAATTAATTTTTAGTTATCAAAAAGGAATTTGCAAATTATAGGTTATGTACCAATTGTTCATATTGCTGTTGAATAACTGCGCGTTTGGGAAAACTCGTAGTTTCATATATTATAGTGACATATTGGATACATCAATTCAGGCATGGTCGAGAGTCCACAAAAGATAAGTGTAGAAGATTTGAATGTCAATGTTTAGGTGGTAACTTAGAACAGTGAACGGTAACTATCCCGGCAAGATAGAGGACTGTGGATCGATTCCCACTCGAGTCGAATGTCGTTTTTTCTGTTCTTAGCTACTACATAAGCATGGTGTGGATTGTCCAAAATCTGCAACAACAAGAGAAAATATTAAGATCGTAGAAAATGCAATAAGAGCAGATCCAAATTTAACATATAATGAATTAGAGGAGATTACAGGCATAAACCGCGGCAAGTTGGTAAATATCTGCTCGAACGAATTACACGTGTAAAAGAAATTTTGACGCTTTGTCTCATACAGGCTCACACCAGAGCAAAAGAAGAGCCGTGTGGAAATTTGCACGGAAAATTTGAAAATGTGGAAGAATTATGGTGAGGCGTACATCGATAGAATTATCAGAGGTTATGAAACACATGTACAATATTACGAGCCAAAATTGCCACACGAATCGAAAATATGGGTTTTCGAAAATGAAACTCCACCTGAAGTAGTAAAACAAGAGAAAACTGTTGGCAAAGTTCTTTATGTTATATTTTTACGTACGAAAAGTTTGATCAAAGCAGTACAAGGCTCAAAAAACATAAATTCTTTTACACCCGATAATGTACCAGCACCGCTCAGTATTTGCTTCAAAATAAAATGAAAATTGTGCCACAAGCAAAACCTCAGAAGAAAATCATTTATTTCAGAGCAAGACTTAAATTCAGTAGTAATGGACTATTTGAACAGTATTCCAAGAGAAGCTTAGAGTAAGGCGTTTAGGTCATGGAAAGAGCAAATGAACAAAGTAGTTGAAAATAATGGAGAATGAGTACTTAAATATAATATAAACTTTAAAAAAATCTGTTATAGTTTTTTAATACTAACGGCATTTTGAACAACCGGTAATATACCTTGTTCCGTGTAGTAAAATATTTTATAAATTATAAAAAATTTTGTTCTTGGCAATCCGCAGTCTTATTTCTTTTTTTTAATACTTTTGAATTGTTTAATTGGTTTTGCTAAATGGATTATCGAGTAAATGAGACTTCGTGCAGTCTAAAACACTACAAAAAAAAGTGTAAAATTAATACGAGAATTAAAATTTAAAATTTCCCTCTCATGATACAATTATTGGAAATTTAAATCGTGTATTATTATATTTTGAGGCCTTATAACTTCTGAACGTCAAGAAGTACAGAGGCAAGTGAGATGTTGTTGGAAGGAAACAAGGGTCCTCTACAACTTTCCAAAAGGCTAGATGAGACTCTTACCGTTCAGAAGTTATAAGGCCTCAAAATATAATAATACATAATTTAAAAACCAACTGGCCGAACTATTTTGCATTTGGGTAGTAGGTCTTGAAAATATTTTGCCATGTGAAAATCATTTAGGTTTAGAATTGTTTATGAATTATGAAGCTACTGTAATGCACATAAATATACATAAAAACATATGACACAACAATAATGCATAATGTACAATTCACTTTACTAGAAAATTATATTCTTGTAATATGAGATGCCACACATGTCAATTAAACATACTGAGGAATAACAATAACACATATACATATGTTATAAATAACCTCATGTTGTTATAACTGCATGGAATTAGTTAATATAAAAATTAAATTGCATTGCATCATATTTTTAAATATGAATTTGACACTCACTTTGGCCTTCAAGTAAAAGTGAAATTGTAAACTCAATAAATTCTTTTAAGAAACAATAATTTACATTCTTTAAAAGAATAGTAAATTATTATATTTTAAATTATTGAGGTAATTTGAGATTATGCATAATTGTGTTTAATATTATGATAATTATTATAAGTGCATTATTAACACAACGTTCAAGTAAGTCGATATGTGTCTAGTAAATTTTGTTAATTGATACTAAAATATTTGGAATATATAATTTTTGCATGAGAACCATATTTTTAATAATTCTAAAAAATATTAGATTTTAGGATTTTTATGTAAAAATTTTTAGTATATAAAGAATGAAAATCTATCAATAAAATCACTTTTGATTTGAACCTCAAATTCGAATCTTTCATTTTATTTTTCCACTCCGGAAATTAGTCGGCATTCATTGCCATTATACAGTTCGGCATTTTTGCCATCAACAGTAGAGCAAATAATATAGACAGATATATGTACTTGCCGCTCAATAATTCAAACAGAAATCATAAAACAGCGTTCATCTTACATTACATGACGACCCTGCGTAATACGAACTCGGTAAAATGTCCAATTACGTGTTTCATATTTAGAACGAAGTACAAATACACATTTAACTTAATCACCAGAAGAACATAAGAAAAATTATCACAGAAGAACTAACAGCTGAATTCGATGGGAAACAGAAATTCCAAGCCAAACGAGGAAATCATCATAACCTCGTCGAACAACAACAACAACAAAAATCAACAGGAAGAGACTAATAACTCAGTTAAATATAAAATAATTGGTTAAGTAACATTTTTAATCACTATAATTATCATTAATTACATAAGAAAAATATTATCAAAATTGATAAAAAAAGAAATAAATAAAAATATAACAGTATAAAAAAAAGATACATATACAGGGTGTTTCCGTTATCACCGACCAAAAGGATACCATAGATAGGACTCATCGAGACAAACAAAAAATCGTATTGGAGGGGGGAGCAAATCTCAACGGTTTGACCGCTAGAGGGCGTTGAAGTTTTTTTGCACTTTTTCAGGGGCACTCTAGGATCACTTTTTATTAGATGAAAATATAGAGAACCCTTTATCCTTTCCAGCGATGCCCTAATTGTTTCTTTATTTCTAACTTAAAAAGATATACGCCCTCAAAATCAAAATTTTGTGAATTTTTACATTTTCGAAAAAAATGATAATATCAAATTGATGCAGAATCAATTGAGCCTTCTTTTTCTGCAATAAAAAATGAGGGTTAATTTAAGCCTTTTTTGAGCAAAGCAGGATTAAACACAAAAAATGAGCCCTGTCTATGGTATCCTATTGGTCGGTGATAACGGAAACACCCTGTATATAAATAAATAAATAAGATATAATAAAATAAAAACATTGAAAAAAAAAAATTTTACGTGTCTCAAAACCTCGAACGATTAATATCTGAGTTAGAAAAAGTTATGGCCATTTTTAAGAAAAATCCAAATAGAAAATTTGAAGCAGAGTATCTTCTATCCAAAAAACTAACACTAAGAAATCAAGAAAAGAATTTAATGAAATCTATCAAAATCTATCTAAAACTACTTCTTGTATTGCATATGCAAATAAATATACATAATATAGTAATATATTATATAAAGAGATACAGAAGATGATAGAAGCAAAAACAGAAATCTATGAAAATATTGAAAGTGAGGAAGAAGATATTATAAAAGTAGATACTAACAACACAGGTCAAAACTCAACAATGTCTAACTTAGATTTAGCAGCCGCGGTAAAAATAGTCCCGACAGCACACCTATTTAAAGAAATTTTCGGTAAGTAGTAAATTTTTTTCAGCAGCCCAATTAATTGAGAAAATTTTGGGGACAAAAATCAAAAATTTCAAGTTTATGACCTCTTTTCTTGAAAGCAAAATTATAACATACAATATTATAATACACTAAATGAAAGGTAATTTTAATAGTCATTTATAAAAAAAGGAAAAATTTCGATATATGGGGTGCAAAAAAAAGTTACAGGCGATTTTGTGTTTATAGGTCTTGCATGAAACTCATAATTTTGAACGCCATCTAGCGGCGAAAATAGACACGAAAGAAAGTTTCACTTGTACAATTTTTTTCATAAAATAGTCCAGGGAATATCGTGGTATCACTTTTGGTACGTAGAAAAAATACACCCTGTTTGATACATATAACAAATAAAAATTTATAACAAAAATCTGGCAAAGCTTGATCAAAGTAATTTAATAATGTGTGACGTCATAAAATAATTTTAGAAAAGTTGGTTAAAAATCAATTGCTAAATTTGTACCGAACAGACAGACAAGAAACCAAGCTAATATAAATATTTTAATATTTTAATAAAAAATGAATGATTTTTATACTTTTTTTGATCGTAGTAAGCCAACTGAATATTGAAAACTTTTCATCATGTTGCCGGCACCTGATAACAAGTGTAAATTTGTATATGTTTGTGTTATACTGTTTTTGACAAATCATAGGTATATCATGTCCATATCATGCATTAGATAGAAGCAAAACCATCTATATACATAGAAAGCCGAGCTGTCGAGTTTTGTGTGTTTAGTTAGAAGTGTGTCATGTCATGTTTTGTTTTGACATTTTAGTTTCTTATGGTTTCTAAATACGAGTGATGGAATATTAGTGTAAAGAAATTGTGTTTTAGTTGAATATTTTTGGTTTTTTAAATAAAATATGGTTTATAAAAGTTTTAAAATATAATAAATTAACAGTGTTATAATTTTTAAAGTGCACAATAGTCAAAAAATAAAATAAAAATGTGGAAAATATTGTGCGTTTTTACCTACTTGTAAGAGAAAAAAATTAAAGTATGACTATACCTATGCTGAGGTTATATTATATCTAATAAAGTGAATTAATTGATTTGATTTAGTCAAATTTAATTTATAATAATTCTGATACATATACATATGTATTTATATAAATAATTAAAGTTTAAAGAATAATAACATAAACTTTTTTCTTCTATACCTATGTGTATATTGACGTCTGACTAATGACTACATTACCTATGGTGAGGTTATATTATAAAAGTGAATAAATTGATTTGATTTAATAAAATTTAATTTATTAGTTATCACAAATTAAGTGCCTATTTGCCTTCATTACACAATAAAGATTATGTACCCAATTATTTACTTTTTCATAGACTTCTTTTATATAAATTTTTGTGGTTATGTTATGATGTGAGAAATTGATTTGATTCAATAATTTAACAATCAATATAAACTTATAAATATAATTTTATTAAATCAAATCAATTATTCACTTTTATAATATAACCTCACCATAGGTAATGTGGTCATTAGTCAGACGTCAATATACACATAGGTATAGAAGAAAAAAGTTTATGTTATTATTCTTTAAACTTTAATTATTTATATAAATACATATGTATATGTATCAGAATTATTATAAATTAAATTTGACTAAATCAAATCAATTAATTCACTTTATTAGATATAATATAACCTCAGCATAGGTATAGTCATACTTTAATTTTTTTCTCTTACAAGTAGGTAAAAACGCACAATATTTTCCACATTTTTATTTTATTTTTTGACTATTGTGCACTTTAAAAATTATAACACTGTTAATTTATTATATTTTAAAACTTTTATAAACCATATTTTATTTAAAAAACCAAAAATATTCAACTAAAACACAATTTCTTTACACTAATATTCCATCACTCGTATTTAGAAACCATAAGAAACTAAAATGTCAAAACAAAACATGACATGACACACTTCTAACTAAACACACAAAACTCGACAGCTCGGCTTTCTATGTATATAGATGGTTTTGGATAGAAGCATAAATTTTACTTTAAGTTTTTCATCAAATATGTATGTATACTTTATTTAACAATTAAAGTCAGTATTGTGCTTATGGAGGCCGTACCCGATGAGATTGTTGCCCTTGGTAGTATTTAATTTAAAAGATTCTCCTCGATTGAAATTGAGATCTGATCACCCCACACACGAGACAGATTTATACAAACGAAATGTAAAAGAGTATGGAAAAGTATGCCTATCTTGTCTGTACTGACTTTAATTGTTAAATAAAGTATAGATATAAGTATAAATACATACATATTACATTTTACATACCTAGTTACCTACCTACTTTCTAAATGTATCAAAGTTGAAACTTTTAAAACCAATTTACATACATAATTTGGAACAACATATTAAGGGGATTAACTCTTTGGTGCAAATAGGTATTGCATCGTAGCATTCGGTGTATCGTAGCACGAATTTGCAACGATACAACAACAATTACTAAAAAACTCATTTTGCTACAGTCTTGCACATTTGCAAAACCTAAGACCTATTGCAAAATGCAAACCATTGCAAACAGGCGTTGCATATTGCAAAGTGAAATGTCAGTCATTACTACGTATGCATGCAGGGTTGAATCTGAGTTTAATCCGGTTTGAATCTTCTATAAATACATGTAAATGAAGATTGAGTCCATATTGGATCCAACCGATCCTATCATTCTCTCCTGGAACGAGTTAAAATCGTTTAAGGTTATGTTATTTATCGAAATTTATAATATTTATGAGCGTTTGTGTTATTTAGAACTAAATTAAATTAGTTAAATACATAAAAAAAAAAAATAATAATAATTCGATCTTTCAATCCTTTAGACTTTGGATCCGAACATGTATACATAGTGCATGTTAGCTTTGAAATGTCATTAGTGTTGGTGTTGACAGCCATTATTTTAATTCAGGTTCAAGGTGCGCTCATTCTTCGTTGCAAATATTCGTAGTAAAAGTGTAAAAAAAGTAAGTTTGCACCAAAGAGTGAATCCCCTTATTAAGTCTATTTTTTCCACACGAAATGTGTAAGACTGATTTTATTTGTTTTTTATAACTAAAATTGCAGATGCTCTTTTCAACAAGTTACATAGGTACATATTTTCTTATAATAAAAAAAATTAAGAAAATTTCAATTGAACACACTTCCATACTTAAACGTTGTGCAGCATAAATTAATAAATGTTTTCCTAAATTTCTCTGTTTTAATTAAATAACCAATTATGTTATTCAACTGTAATAATCAAAATTTTAAAATTTCTTTATTATTATTGTGCCTTAATTCTGAAATTTAAAAGTACAGAAATAGAAAAATAAACTTTAATACATATTCACTATTTGATGCGAGCTGTTACGTTACACTCCTCTATAAAACCCAACAACATCATAGTATAGATAATAACTATTTGTAATCTATAATATTTTTGATAAGCAATAAATAAGTAAATTCACTTTGTTCCTAAACAAATAATTAATATTTTTGTAAATGAATCAATTTGTTTCCTAAACAAATTGATACATTATCATATTGCCCTTTAGAACTAAATATATTATTCAAATAATTAAAATTAATAAATAAAACTTTACCAATTAAAATATTTTTAGTAAACAATGGAATATTTTCAAATAAATGAATCAATTTGTTTTTCACACAAATTGATACATTATCTTTTCACAGATCAATGTCTAATTTAAGAAAGTCTAAAACAGAGTTTACTTTTTAAATCCAATTTTTTGTAAAAGCAGAAGTTAAGTAGACATCATAGAATTAAGTACAATTTATAAAATAAAAATATCTTTAAAAAATTAAAATAATTTGTTTTTTTTAAAGCACAATAAAAATAGAAATTTAATTGGCGCAGTCGGTAGGATACCGATAGTGTTTCGTTATTGCTAATAAATTTTTTTTTAAATTTTCAAAATTAAGTCAAAGAACAATTTTTTTAATAAAAAAAAAAATATATATAACCAATAACAAAATTTTTGAATGAATATCAAATATATTTTTAGTGGTATTATAGTAAGCAATATTCCTTAATTAAATTATCAAAAAGAAATAATTAATTCGGAAAATAAAACGAAATACTTCTTATTTTTATAAGTTAAATCGGTATTCAGTATAAAAAAAAAAAATAAATAAATTCTTAAATTTTTGGCGTTGCTTTAAATAACAAAATAAATAAATAAATAAATTATAATAAATGATGAAACAAACTAAATAAAAATATAAATATAAAAATAAAAGAACAGAGTGAAAATAAAAAAAAAAAAAGTAATAATAAACATAAATAAATAAAAGTGTAATGAACAACAGGTACCTGCCTTACAACAAAGAAAGTTTTTCTAGAAACACAGAACCAACAGAAAGTACAACTACAACATCCATAATAACTACATCAGCTACAACATCTATAATAACTACAACACCTACAACAAATACATCATCTATATCATCCATATCAACAACAAAAAAACAGGTAACAATGTCAATTAATATCGATCCTTTAAAATATGTACAAAATTTACCAACATATAGTGGCGCGGAAGAGCCAGCATATCTAATAATATTCATAAATAAAGTAGAATTTTTACTTAGTCTATTAGAAACTTATAATGAAAACGCGAAAAACTATATTTTAGAAGAAATAAAAAGTAAAATCATAGGCGAAGCCCAAATTATTCTTTTAAGAAATGAAAATATAAAAACATGGGATGAAGTAAAACGAATTTTAACATCCTCATTTGGAATAAAAGAATCTTTTAGTGATCTAATAATTAATACAAATAAAATTGAAAAACATAACAGTACACAGAGAAAATATGAAATGCTAAATGACATTCTTAATAAATTAAATATTAAATATCATTTGAGTAAAGATAAACCAAATCATTATACCCCTATCATTAATGAACAATTCATTTTAAAAACTTTTTGTGAACTTTTACCTCCAAGTAGTAGCTCAATTATCGTTAATAAAAACATATCTACACTAAGAGACGCATACATAACTTTACAAGAAAATTACAAAATTAGAGACGAAGACAGAAATAAAAGAAATTTCAAATATGAAAACAAAAATTATAATAGAGACCAAACTAATCGACCAATGCAAAATAAACCAAATTTTTACCAACCAAATTATTATACAAATAACAGAAACAATTTTAGACAAAATAATATGAATATACCTCATTCAAATCAAAGTAGAATTAATAATAGAAATTATTATCAAAATAGTGGGAATTTCTCACGAAATACCAATTATAATAGATCTCAAAATACCTTCCAAAATAATCCTAATCAAAACAGAAATATTCATAATAATCCACAACCTATGGATATTGATAACGATGAACTAAATTTTCTTATGATAGCCTCAGAAAATGCTTACCCATTATAAAAACAAAAATATGTGGTAAAGAATTATTATTTTTAATAGATACTGGTGCCGTTACCTCTGTAATAAACAAAAATATATTTCCTGAAAAATATGAAAAACCAATTACAAAACAAATGACAATATCAACTCTTTACGGTTGTTTTTCCGTAACCAAAAAACTCACAATTCCTCTACCTCCAGAATTTAAAGACCCAAATTCTTTTGAAATTGCAGTCATAGAAATGAATAATAGAAAATATGATGGCATATTAGGGAATAATATTCTTTATCCATTAAAAGCTAAAATTAATTATGAAAATTGGACCTTAACCATTAATGATCAAATCATACCTTTAGAAAAAAATACTGATCTCGAATATATTAACGAAATCTGTAAAATTGATTTTAATGCTACAAAGAAAAACGAATTATTAAGTAAACTTAATACAGAAAATCTTAATCCTGAAGAAAAGTTAGCTCTAAATAAAATCATTCATAATAATGTTAACGTGTTCTATAAAGAAGGAGATGTCCTAACTCATGTGAAAGATATCACTCATAGAATAGAAACTACAAACAATAGTCCCATTTATTCCAAATTATATAGATACCCAGAAATCCATAAACAAGAAGTTAACGAACAAGTTAACGATATGCTAACCCAAGAAACATTCTGCAACCGTGGTTGCGAAATCACTCTTAATTTTGCAACTTTTGCGTTGTCAGCGAGTTATTTTATAACTTTGAAAAATATGCGTTGTTAGTTCACAACTTCTGAGTAATATTGTCACGTATTCACAACTTATTTGTTTTAAAAATACTCGTTTAGTTAACTTTTTAGTTACTTAATTGAATGCAGTTAGAAAGAAACTTTTTTGCACCTTATGGAGTTATACAAAACCGACTCATTTCAAAAACACTCTTTGCTGATAAGATTTGTTGCATGATTACTGTCTTTATAAAAATGTTGTATATTAAAATGTTGCAAAAAACGGATTCGTTACAAAAACACTCTTTACTGAGTAAATTTGTTGCATGGTCACTGTTCTTGTAAAAATATATTTTCAATTGGTATAAGTTGAATATTCACTACTCCATATTATAATAAGTTGCAAAAAACGGATTCGTTACAAAAACACTCTTTACTGAGTAAATTTGTTGCATGGTCACTGTTCTTGTAAAAATATATTTTCAATTGGTATAAGTTGAATATTCACTACTCCATATTATAATAAGTTGCAAAAAACGGATTCGTTACAAAAACACTCTTTACTGAGTAAATTCGTTTCGTTGAACCTATGTAGCTGTAAATATTATTCTAACGGTTTATAGTCTGGACTCATTTAGTCATTCAACGTGATTTAGTGTTTTAGTGAAGACGTGTTTTTTTGTTTTTAAAAATTAAAATATAAAGTGAGTGCAGTTCCTAAAGCAGATAGAAAAATATAAGGTATGTATTTTATTTATATTAGTTATACATAGGCCCAAATTGAACTTTTGGCACAAATTTTAGATTGAGAATTTAAATTTAATTTCGAATTAGCCATGATAATGAATGAATGTTAATTTCGATAACACTTAAAATTATTTTTTAAACGCTAACTACATGTAAAAATTGTACCTAATTAAATTGAGTTTAAAGATTTGAATTAAATCGAGTTTTAAATTGAAAACTATTCTTTTGAATTCTTAATTTAAAATAGGTGTTTTAAAATGAAAATTTTTATAATAAAATTCGTGGTTTTTTGCAATATTTTCTTTTATTCTAAAAAGTACTTCATCAGTTTTTTTCAAAACATGAATGCATTACATAAAAGAAAAATTTTAAGTCGATGGAGTTTTAGAAGACGGATGAATAAAACTTTAAAAATCCATAAACTTGAATTAAAAACTCAGTTATTGCAAAGTGAACAATTTGATTCTTCAGATTCACTTTTTTTTTCTCATTCTCCGAATAAAATTTTGCCAACTAATGAAACAAGTAGTTCTGATAATGAATCAATTAGTGGCTTTGATGCTCATGTATGTAATGTTGATAATGAAGAAAACACTGATAATGAAAAAAGCAAAGTATCATACGAAAAGTCTTGGTGTGAAGAGTTACGTGAGTGGGCTATTGAAAACAATGTTACTCATAAAGCAATAACAGATTTGTTGAAGATATTACGAAATAAAGGAATCAAATCAATACCATACGATTCAAGAACTCTTCTTCATACTATTAAAGATGTTGTTGTAAATGAGGTTTTACCAGGACATTATTGGCATTTTGGCATTAAAAATGCTCTATGTATAATTATTCAAAATTTTTTCTCTGAATGTCTTTATGAACTCCATCTCAAAATTAATATCGATGGACTACCAATAAGCAAAAGTTCAAAAGCACAGTTCTGGGCAATTTTATGTTCAATTACAGAAATTAATTGTGCTCCGTTTGTAATCGGAATTTATTATGGTCATTCTAAACCTAATTCTGTCAATGAATTTTTGAGTAAATTTGTAAAAGAAATTTCGCAACTCATAGTTAATGGGCTGGTTCATGAAGACAAAAGATATAAAATAAAAATTGATAGTTTTGTGTGCGATGCACCTGCAAGAAGTTTCATAAAAGGTATAAAGGGACATAATGCTTATTTTGGGTGTGAACGTTGCGATATAGAAGGGGACTATTTTCATAAAGCAAATAAGTTAAGCTTTGTTGGCTTTTCGAGGATGAAAAGAACTAATGAAAGTTTTAGAGGAAGAATTTGTGAAGAGCACCATATACTTCGATCAGATTTAGAAGATATTCCAAAATTAGACATGATTCAAAGTTTTCCATTAGATTATATGCACCTGGTATGTTTAGGCGTTATGAAGAAATTACTACTAATATGGGTTAAAGATAGATCAGTGACAAATAGCGCAAAATTTTCAGCGAAAAGTCAAAAGGACTTGTCAGATTTTATATCATCTTTAAAAAAGAATGTACCTGTAGAATTCAACAGGATTCCAAGAGGTTTAGATGTCTTAAGCTTTTGGAAAGCTACAGAATATAGAACTTTTCTGTTATACATAGGACCTGTGGCACTAAAAGATATTCTACCATACGAGTATTATATTCACTTTCTATTATTACATTGTGCTATAACTATATATATGCATGAGAGCTACTTTAAATACATTGAAGTTTCAGGAAAAATGTTAAAATTATTTGTAACTCAATTTGGTGAATTATATGGAGAAGCAAATATTAGTTACAACGTGCATAATCTAATTCACTTAGAAGATGATGTTAAAAAACATGGTAAATTGGATAACTTCAGCGCATTTCCATTTGAAAATAATTTAGGTCATATAAAGAGTTTACTTAGAACAGGAAATAAACCGTTACAACAAGCAGCAAAAAGAATATCTGAACGTTTTAATATAGAGATGCAAAAAGCAGATGAAAAAATATTTGTGTATCCAAAACTAGATAAAAAAATTCCAAATACAATACACAAAGTTGATTCCTGTGAAGGAGTATATCAAATATTACATTCGAAAAGTTTCATTTTATCTACAAGAAAAAATAACAAGTGGTTTTTATCAGTAGCTGGAAGTATCATTCAATGTATTAATTTTACTTGCTCAAATAATGGAATGCCTGTTATTTATGGTTCCAAATTGAAAACTAAATCAAATTTTTATAAAGTACCTCTAAAATCATCACACATAAACATATATCAATGCGTAACTACAGAAAAGTATGAGCCCGAAATTTTCAATTGGAATAATGTGTACTGTAAACTATTTTGCATACCAATTTCTGCTGAAGAAAGTATATTTTTTCCTCTGGTACATTCTTTACAGGAAAATTAATATGTTTTGCATTGCAAGAACAGTTGAAGATGGTGAGGTGATGGTAACAGCCGTGCCATATTGCTGGACAAAAGACGACAAAATTTTACTTTGGCCAAAAAAAAAAATGAGCAAACTAAAGGAAGAAAAAATTGTATAAGCCCGGAAAAAGAATGGACTCAGTATAAGTGTGACATAATTTGCAAAAACATTGGTAAATAAATAATTTTAATGTTATGAATAAATACTTAATTTTTACATATGTATATTTTAACTCAGATACATGGGAACAGGCTTTAGAAAAGGAGGAATTCTATGAGCAGTACTCTAATAGTGAGTCTGAAATCCAAGAAATCAAGGCAAAACAAAGCAAACGGAATCATCCAATAAAAGATTTTTCAGATAATTCTTTATACGATTTCAATGCAATCGTTGAAGAAATACAATCTAATAATATCGAAGGTACTTTTTTATACATATATCATTTTAATGTTTAAATTTTTTCTACGAAAATTGACAGTAGAAAATCAGATATTCAATAGTGTTTCAACGTATACACAAGGCTCTTCAAGTCTTGAAACTCCAGAAAATCAAAGATGCGAAAGCAATTTAAATACATATGTCCAGGTTCCTTCAACTTCAAGTAATAAGAAATATGTTTTCAATTAGGTTTATTTCTGAAACATTTTAATTCTAGATTTGCCGAATCATTCACAAGAAATATCAATTAACGCAGGAAATATGCATCAGAATACAATAGGTAATGCGATTTTCTCATACATTCAATAACTTTGTTACCTCAAATATTTCTTATTGTTTCACCTTTTAGATTCAACACAGTTATTGAATAATGAAAATATTCTCCATATGATTTCATTACAGCCCGGAAATGAAACACTGCATGAAAGTAATTTATTTTTTTTTCATTAATTTAAAGCATTTACAAATTTCAAAATCCATGTTCATTTAGTTTTAGCGGCAGTGCAGAAACTGCAAAATGATTTTAAAGAATTTAAAACATCGCAGGAGCTTTTTAACTCTAAAATTCTAACGACAATGAACACCTTAATCGAGCGAAACATTACGAGACCGCGTGACATAGATCCTGTGCAAGAAGAAGAAGAACTAACAGGATTCCCATTGGCTGAAATGGAGAAATTAAATAATTTCCAAAAAGATCTCAGAAATTTTAATTTCAAAAGCAAAATGGTATGTTTTATAGTAAACTTTGAAATGCACATATGAACAAATAAACAAATAATTTTTTTTTATGGAAAATAAGTTAAACAATATGTGAGAAATGAAACTATGTATATCAATTTTGTTCTCATTTTTATTTATTTTCAAAGGTTAGAAAATTGTCACAGTATGGTGGAAAAGACATAAATGCCACCTTAAGAAGCATGTGTTCATTCCTTTTTGATGACACATTGCTCCAACAATTTTCTTGGGCAGGAACACCAGCAAAACAAGCGTTTAATAGCTTAAAGGATATTTTAGACTTAATTAGGAGCGTGATGAACATAAAATTTAAAGAATATACAACATTGAATACCGCAAACTTTTTTAAAGAACACTTAAAACACTCAGTAACAAGAATCAAGAGAAGTAATTTAATGATTTATAATATATTCTGGAATTTAATAATAATTTACGAAATATTTTACACAGGAAAAGAACAAAAACAGTTGCAGCCTGAGCAACAAAATCAACAACAACATATTCAACAACAACAAAACCATCAGTAAGATGAACAGCATAATAATTATATCAGACGTTCAAAAGCAAAGGTTGATCTTTTCCATCTCAGTTTGTTTTGAGAAAAACAGGAAAGAAATTAACAAATTAGGCAGTTGCATTGAATGCCAAATTTTACAACCATTTTTCGTGAGCATCAAAGAAGTTTTGAAAATTGGAATTTGTCATATTGAAAGCACTCAACACAACGAACATTTTGCCATCATTAACTCAATTTTTTCAAAAAATGGAAAAGATCAGCCTTTGCTTTTGAACGTCTCATATATAATCTCCTGGAATATATTCTTGTAAAATTTAAATTGTTTCAATTTTTTATCTAAAACAGAAATTGATTTTGTATCTATGTAATTTTAAAAAGACGCTGAGTGTATTGTATATACTCTATATATGTGTTTGAATTTGTAAATTTTGTAGTTAAGTTAAAAATGTATATGTACAGCTGTGTGCAACTAATTAGCAGCGATCTGCAACTTGTAAAAATTTGTGGCTTTTTCCTATCCTTTATTAATGCCGATTTTTTGAAATTTTTTCTGTGATATATTTATTATATTTCCTTCAAAATGTAGTTTTGTTGGTAATATAATAAATATATCACAAGAAAAATTTCAAAAATTCGGCATTAATAAAAGATAGGAAAAAACCACAAATTTTTACAAGTTGCAGATCGCTGCTAATTAGTTGTACACAGCTGTATATGTATATATGTATATATATATATATGTATATGTACATATATTAGTGGTAGTTTTATATGATATACTTTTGTAATAAATTGAATTATATTTTAAATAGAAAATCTTAGTTTCATTCATATATACATACATATATTAGTTTCAGGAAAAGTGAAAGAATATTAAAGTGTCGGGATGTATTATCAATATTCAGCTTCAAATTTTAATACGCTTAATACTTAATTGCGGATAACAATAATCCGACATTTTGAAATTCTCTCAACTGCAACTTTTTCGTTGCTAAAACGTTGTAGGTTTGGTCGGGTGATTTGAAACCTATTCGTTGCGTGGTCGTAACATTTTACCAAATTCGTTTCAAAAGTTTCATCAAGGTTGCAAAATAACCCTTTTAGATTGCAAAGTTTACGTTAAAACAACGTAATAACAACGTTGCTGCAATACACACCTAAAAGTTGGATTTCGGTGATAAATTTCCTTATTTGTTTCAAAAACCGGGTGCATTAATTACAGTTGCTACCACGTTTTCAAGACGTTGATACAAGGTTTCAAAAACCAATTCACAACTTATTCGTCGCTGCAACTGTAGTTGCAAAAACAGTGTTATCACCGTGTTAACACCTTAAATTGCTGCTTGGGAAGACAAGGCATAGTTGTAGAAAGCAAAAGTCCATATAACTCTCCAATCTGGGTTATACCAAAAAAACAAGACAATTCGGGAAAACAAAAATGGAGAATTGTCATAGACTATAGAAAATTAAATGAAACCACAATAGATGACAAATTCCCAATCCCTAACATCGACGATATATTTGATAAATTAGGTAGAGCTCAATACTTTACCACTCTCGATCTCGCAAAAGGTTTTCACCAAATTCTCATAGAAGAAAAAGACAGATATAAAACAGCTTTCAGTACACAACTTGGACACTTTGAATTTGCCAGAATGCCTTTCGGTTTAAAAAACGCCCCTGCAACTTTTCAGAGAATGATGAATTT
Source organism: Bombylius major (assembly GCA_932526495.1). Classification (NCBI taxonomy): domain Eukaryota; kingdom Metazoa; phylum Arthropoda; class Insecta; order Diptera; family Bombyliidae; genus Bombylius; species Bombylius major. The sequence continues at coordinate 27,661,425 of OW052045.1, read as the reverse complement.
TGTCCTTAGAGATTATGTCAACAAAATTTGTGTTGTCTATTTAGACGATATTCTAATTTTTAGCACTTCCCTTCAAGAGCATATTGATTCTATTAATAAAATTTTCAAAACACTATCACAATATAATTTGAAAGTTCAAATAGATAAATGCAATTTTTTTGCTAAACAAACCGAATATCTAGGACACATTATCACCACTGAAGGATTAAAACCAAATCCTGCAAAAATCGAAATAATAAAAAATATTCCCTTACCTAATACTGTGAAAAAGATTAAGTCATTTTTAGGACTCACAGGATATTATAGAAAATTTATTAAAGACTATTCAAAAGTCGCATACGGAATGGTGAAATTTCTAAAAAAATCAAAAGTATTAGATACGAATGATAGTGAATATAAAGAAACATTTTTGAAATTAAAACAATTAATTTCCAACGACCCAATCTTGCAATATCCCAATTTCAATGAAAAATTCATTTTATGTACCGACGCAAGTAACTTTGCATTAGGAGCCGTCCTTTCTCAAAAAGGAAAGCCGATTTGTTATGCTAGTAGATCACTCAACGATCATGAAAAAAATTATAGTACGATAGAAAAAGAATGTCTTGCTATAGTATGGGCAACAAATTATTTTAGGCCTTACCTCTATGGACGTAAGTTTCTAGTACAAACTGATCACCGCCCTTTAGTTTGGTTGAATTCTCTAAAAGAACCTAATTCCAAATTAGCAAGGTGGAAAATTAAGCTAAGCGAGTACAACTTCGAAATTGAATATGTAAAAGGAAAAGAAAACAACGTAGCTGATTTTTTAAGTAGGGTTGAGATCAACGTAAATGATCAAATCGAACCTATTAATAGTGATGGAGCTACAATACATAGTGCAATGGAAGATAGCAGAGACTATATTTCCTTGTCTGAAAAACCTTTAAACACTTTTAAAACACAAATAGAAATTAATATTGATGAAAATTTAGAAAATGAAATTCTAACACTGTACCAAGGAGTAAGAAAATTAATTATTAGAAAAACCTCAAATATAATTCAAACCATAAAAGAATTTATACCAAACCAAGGTAATATTGGTTTGTTTTGTGAAGATGATAGAGAATTTTTAGAATTTCAAAATTTATATGTTCAAAATTTTAATGGGCAAAATAAAATCAAAATATTAAGGTGTATGAAAAATCTAAAAAATATTATCAATTATGAAGAAATTGTAAAAATAATAGAGGAAAAACACAACGAAAGAAATCATAGAGGTATAAATGAAACCTATTGGGAATTAAAGAATGACTGTTATTACCCTAAATTGAGAGAAATAATTAGGAGATTTATCAATAATTGTCATATTTGTCAGGAAGCTAAACATGATAGGAACCCTGAGAAAATTAATTTCGAATCAACCGAAACTGCTCAAAGACCTAATGAAATTATAAATATTGATATATATACATCCCTTCACAAAACGAATATTTTTTAACTTTTATAGACAAATACACCAAACATCTATCAATATTTCCATTAAGAGATAGAAATAGTATTTCAATTCTAGAAAATATTAAACTGAGAATAGCCTTATTAGGAAAACCAAAAAAAATAATTTGCGATAATGAATTCAATACCCTTAATTTAAGAGAATTCAGTACTCAAGAAAACATAGAAATACATTATACTACACCCTATGTTAAAACAGGTAATTCCGATATAGAGAGAGTTCACGGTACTTTAAACGAACATATAAGAATTTTTAATGTAAAAAAAGAAACAAATTCATTAAGAGACAGTTATTAAAGCCACTCAAATTTATAACGACACCATACATCAAACAACAAATAAAAGACCCGTAGATTTTATAAATAACAAAATTGACTTGTTAGAATTAGATAATATCACAAAAAGAATTGTCGAACAAAAACAGAAAGCTACAGAAAGATTAAATAGAAATAGAATAGAATTCTCAGAACCAAACCTTAACGAAGAACTCTATGTACAACCAAGTGTCCCTAGAACAAAAAAGAAATTAGCCCCTAAGTATAAAAAAGTTCAAATTACAAAAAGAAACCATCAATTCTTTGCAAACAAAAGAAAAATACATAAACGACAATTTAAAAGAAAATACAAATACCAAAATGAGAATATTTCTTTACAGGATAATGATACTATTAGGCCTCCTACATCTAGCAATAATAACAACAGTCAAATCCGAATTTCGAATTGAAAAAATTAATAATGAAGCAGGATATATTATGGTCAAACAATCTCCAATTCAAATAATATCTAGTTACGACAAAATACTCCACATCATAAATTTAGACAGTTATGCCCTTGTAATTGACAAAGTACAAGATGCTATACGAGAAAACCAAGAAATTTTTAAAGACACATATTTGACTACCACTTTAGTTGATTCCCTTAAAACAGTTAAATTCAAACTCGAATCCATTCTACCACACCCAAGAGAAACAAGAAGTCTAATCAATCTTGGCGGTAAAACATTAAAATGGTTATTTGGATCCATGGACGAAGACGACAGACAAGAAATAGAAGAACACCTAAAATTTATAGACGAAAACAATCACAATATCATTACAACTACAAACAAACAAATTTCAATTAATACACAACTCCAACAACATCTTGAACTATTAACTGACAAAATCAACAAACATCAAGACTTAATAAAAGAACTCGACCTTAACATTAGCTCTGAACAAAGGAAATTTGCAAAAAGTTTACAGACACTACAAATAAATACAGACATCATGTTATTAAATAATGAAATTGAGAAACTACAAGATAATATTATATTTTCAAAAATCGGGATATTAGGAAGAAATATAATAACACCACAAGAAATACAAAAATTTAATATTACAATCGAAAAATTAAAAAACATTAAAAGTAATTTATTAATAAAAAATAAACATTTAGCATTCGTAATTTCAATTCCAAAATTTTCAAATAAAGAATATTTTCAAATAAAAGTAATTCCAATACCAAATTCTTATAAATATGAAGTTGAAATAGATAAATATAATTATATACTATGTAACAATATAATATATGAATACAATGATAAATTTTATGAAAAAAGTCTTATAAAAAGTAATGAATGCATTCAAAATTTATACGAACATTCATACAATAATTGTAAATTTAAATTAAACAAAAAAGAAGAAACTTTGGAAGTAGAAAAAGGATTCATAATAACAAAAAATATATATAAAACAAATGTAACAAACAAATGTAATAATTTAAGATACATAATAGAAAATAACTATATTATCCAATTTAAAGATTGTAAAACCTATATAAATAGGACCATGTATGATAATACCTACTATTCAAGTATTCAAACAAATTTGATGCTACCATTATATAACAGCCTAGGTATTGTTAATACAACTATTAATTTACAAGAAATACACCTGAATCAATTAGAAAATATAAAAAAGATCAAAGAGGCTGAAAATGAAAATAAAATTAAACACAATATTTCATATAGTAGTATTTTTGTTATTATACTTATAATCATAATTTTAATTTTGTATTTTATAAAAAATAAAAGAAACGAAATAAAAAAAATTGATATTCAGGAGAACATCAATCTTAAGGAGGGGGGTGTTACGTTACACTCCTCTATAAAACCCAACAACATCATAGTATAGATAATAACTATTTGTAATCTATAATATTTTTGATAAGCAATAAATAAGTAAATTCACTTTGTTCCTAAACAAATAATTAATATTTTTGTAAATGAATCAATTTGTTTCCTAAACAAATTGATACATTATCATATTGCCCTTTAGAACTAAATATATTATTCAAATAATTAAAATTAATAAATAAAACTTTACCAATTAAAATATCTTTAGTAAACAATGGAATATTTTCAAATAAATGAATCAATTTGTTTTTCACACAAATTGATACATTATCTTTTCACAGATCAATGTCTAATTTAAGAAAGTCTAAAACAGAGTTTACTTTTTAAATCCAATTTTTTGTAAAAGCAGAAGTTAAGTAGACATCATAGAATTAAGTACAATTTATAAAATAAAAATATCTTTAAAAAATTAAAATAATTTGTTTTTTTTAAAGCACAATAAAAATAGAAATTTAATTGAGCATTTACTATAATTGATTGAATTTTCGAAGAAAAAAATAATCAAATATGTATGTACTTACATACCTAAAAACAAATATATGTATGTAGCTCCAATGCATAAAATTAGAAAATAAACGACAAACTGGGCATCATTATTGATCTTTATCTTTTTTTTTCACTTCACTGTCATTATATTACATATTATGTATGTATATTATTTTTCTGTTTAGAAATTTAAACGATATGGAACCTTAATTACGATAATTTAAACATGTAATTTTATTATTATGTATGTTGTTAATTGAATGCAAACATTTTCGAAAAACATCTAATAAAGTCAATAAAAATTTGTCTCGAATTTATACAACTTTTCTTAATCACTGATTATATTAAATCTTTCAGCTGTAAAATTTCCATTAAAGCCGAAAAAACTAAAACCAATCTTCACTAATCCAAATCAATAGCGAGAATAGAATACATTAAAATTAAAAGTTTAAATATACACTAAACCACACTAAACACTATACATACAGTATACACTAATCCACTATAGTATGTATGTATGTATGTATTATAGTATATATATTTATATTACTATACATATAATAAATAAAACTATACATACATATATACATTAAATACATGCGAATTGCGATGCGATGCTATGCGGTTATAATTATGCTTATCATGATTGATGCCTGATGGATGATAAATAAAACATATTATGTATATATTAATATGTATTTATATTTTATCCAATATGAGATGCTGCCGTCGCCGAGCCACGCCGGTAATGTACTATGTAAATTGCAATTATGTATGTATGTTATGTTATCATCATTCATCATGTCCTTATGTCTAAACTAAACTAAGGGAGCATTTACATTTGCGATTTATTCCTGAAGTTTTCTGTCGTGAAGATTGCTTTTCAATTGTGTCATAATAATGTAAACACTGCTGGAAAAAATTCCATGAAATATTGTATTTGGTACAGTATCCGAAATTTTTTTCATGACACTTGTTTTTAAACATTTATTCAAGAAGAAAATATCGTCCTCAACAGGCTCAATGTAAACAAAGTTGGGAGAGATATTTTTGTTCACGAATCACGATTCACGACAGGAATAAATCGCAGATGTAAATGGCCCCTAAACAATAAACATGGAAAATAGAATATTGAGGTATGCTGATCTGCTATTTAACCTAAAATAAGATTTGTCAGGTAAACTGACGTCACTGTTGATAATTTAACGGCTATGCATTTTTACCTTTGAAATTCAAAAATATTTTGACTGTTACAATAATGGCCGTTACAAAATTATTTTAAAAACATTATTGTCTGAATTTTCATATATGTAACTATGTAATATAATATCATATTTGTACGTAGAATAAATTGATCAGTTATCACTAAACAAAATTATAATCAGAACATGCTAGTCAGTTTTTACAATCAACACCGATGATTTTTGAAGAAAATTGTAAGATTTTCTACAAGAAAACATAACAGAAGTCAAAAACCGATTTGCAAAGTGTGTATGAATGAAACATATGCAAGATGGATCCACATAATCACTACTAAAGTAGTCATCATCAACAAAATCTGAAAACAAGTAGATTTAAAATTTCATAATTTCATATGGTTATTTTTAAAAATTTGGAAGCTTGAAAAGATTTCAAAACCGCAAGGAGCCAGATTTCTATTGTCTTTCTGCATACATTGATGGATTCCATGCAAAGGCGACTTCAAGGGGTCATTGATGCTAAAGTAGGCGACACAGAGTACTGAATAAAGAAAATAAGCGAAAGTTAAACAACCTTTTACACAAATTTAAAAAAAAAAAACATCATTAAAAACACATTTTTTTAAAACTAAATTTACACTTTTTTATTAGCACAAATCTACCGTACAAAGGCTAATCGCGTCATTTACATTTTCATTCATTTTGAGTTAGATATATTTATGATATAATATATAGTTATATATATGAACTAGTGGAAAAATTAAATTATATATATAATATATAATATATAGACATATTTTTAATAGAGAATTTTTCCTTTAGTTCATATCTGCCGTACAAAGGCTAATCGCGTCAATTACATTTTCACTCATTTTGAGTTAAATATATTTATGATATAATATATAGTTATATATATGAACTAGTGGAAAAATTAAATTATATATATAATATATTATATATAGACATATTTTTTAATAGAGAATTTTTCCTTTAGTTCATATCTGCCGTACAAAGGCTAATCGCGTCAATTACATTTTCACTCATTTTGAGTTAAATATATTTATGATATATTATATAGTTATATATATGAACTGAAGGGAAAATTCTCTATTAAAAAATATGTCTATATATTATATATTATATATATAATTTAATTTTTCCACTAGTTCATATGTATAACTATATATTATATCATAAATATATCTAAGTCAAAATGAGTGAAAATGTAATTGACGCGATTGTCCTTTGTACGGTAGATATTATATCATAAATATATCTAACTCAAAATGAGTGAAAATGTCAATGACGCGATTAGCCTTTGTACGGCAGAAATAATCCTGAACAAAAAATGCTATGCACAAATAATTTTGAACATTGAACTTTTGTTTTTTTTACCGTTAACTTCGAATGATTGTTTTTTTGTGAATTGGAAGTTTATGGAGAATTACTGTCTAATCTATTATTAGTGAAATTTTGAAGTCGATATATTTATTTTTATGGAAGATACATATAACAAATCAAATACGACTTTATATAAAAAAATTACTGAGCACAAATAATTATGAACAGCACTGTATGTACATTATTTAAATTTCGGGTTTATCAATCGACAAGCACTTAACAGTCGAATGAACTTTAAACAAACAACAGCAAAGTGAATCTATTATTATAAAGTGTCCAAACTTCATAGAAATACTGATAACGATCTCAAAATTTTTACATCTACATACATGATTTTTTACACTCATACACTGATAGTTACGCTAAAAATAGTCGGAAATATAAATGACAAAAAATGAAGAGGAAGGAAATAGAAAAAAATTCGCCTAAGTCTGTGTTGGTGACAACGTAATAACTATGTAAGGTGCAGTAACCTATTGCATCTGACAAAATGATGACCCATAATTTTTAATTTTTTTTATAACTTTAACACTTATTATTATTTAAATTTAATAAAATCAAAAAATTCAATATTTTATCCTTTGTTTAAAAAAAACGAAAAATTTAATATTTTATTCTTTATATTATTTTATTTCGTTTCTGAATTCAAAATATTTCTAAATGATAATTTGTTTCACAGAAACTCATTAGTCCTCTTTGCCTTTTACATTAATAATACAAAAACGCACGTGTTTTCCATGTGGTTTTCAATTTGAAGAGTATTAATCTTGTGTGTAAGAACGAAAACGAATAAACATTAACGCATGGGTTGAAGTGAGAGGCAATAAAAAAGTAACAAAGTAAAATATAAAGACAATACAAATGAATTTCAAAGTCGAAGAGTAATCTTAACCTCATGCTAAAAATAACCCATACAACGAAAGCCACGCTAATCGGAATACATAATTGGGGCGGGATTATGAACTTTCGTTATAAAGAACGATAAAATAAAATAAAGATAAAGTGAAAAATATAAAGTGATAGATATAACGAACTCTCTACGATAAAGAATTTTCGTGAGAGATCACCACACTTTATTTTCTTGCTCACCATCCATAGTTTGACATTTAAAAGTGTAAACAAAAGAAAATCAATAAAAAATTTGTGAATGATTAGTGAATTACTTATTGTATTGCAAAAAATAAATAATATAAAAAGTAAGTTTAATATAATTATAATAAATAAACTATATTTTTATTAGATAAGTGTAGTGTATATAAAAAATATTTTCGTAAACAAAAATAATTAATTTCAAAGTGTTTTGATATAGGTATTTTTTAATAAAAAATATGTTTATGGACTTGTATGTAGGTACATAATTCCGTTTTGTTTTACGTATTCATATTTAATGTGAATCGGAAATGTAAAAATTGAAATAATAAAAGAATTAGGTATAAATATTTTGAAATGCATATAAGCCTTTTTTTTAAGTGGTATAAATCCATTTTTAGAAAAAAATTTATTTGAAATAAAGGTTTTTATACATATACATATAATAATACATTACAGTGTATACATACATACAATACAATACATTTAAAAAGTTTTAAAATGATAGAATATTCACATTTTAAAATAAATGTATGATATATAACGTCATAAAGTAACTGATTATGACAATCATTGAATATCTCCAAAAAAGGGAAAATGGACTTTTACCACGATTTATATATTATTCATAATAAGAAAAAGCATAAATACTTACAACATTTAATTTATTTAAATTATTCGCATTTATTATTTCATATTATTTTTTCACAAGTTTTTCACACAAAATAACTACTTTATACAATAAAGACCTTTACTTAACTCACGTTATTTTAAAGCATAAATAACGATATCAAAATAACAATAAAGTTGTTTCATAATACCGCTTTATCGTAATTTTCAAAGTCACCACAAAAAATAAAGAATTTGAGAGAATTTCTAATACGTCATAACGATAAAGTAAGTTCATAATACCAATTATACTTTATCCATTTATAGCGAATAAGAAATAAAGATAAAATATGTTCATAATCGCGCCCCTGGTTTGTGTTGGGATTTTTTGTCTACATTACTCTTTTGTCAAGTTTTCATTAGAAGTAATTGAATAAAGAATATCTCTCTTCAACATTATTAGAACTTTTTTTTTCATTTTTTATTCATTATTTTTCATATATATTTGGACTCTTCTTTTTGGTCTGTCCTTTTTCATATACAAGAGTTTAACCCACTGTATATTATTCCACTCCCACCCCACTGTGACTAAACTATTAACGAATTGAAAAGCCATGTTTCTGGCTTAATACCATAGTATAGAGAAATAGTAAAATCACTTTTCAATTTTCCATACAAAATTTGATAAGAAATTTTGAAAAACTTCAATGTATGTGTAAAATGCAAGTGTATTTTGCTAGAAATAGTCCAAATTATAAAATCTATTTTACCAAGAGAGATGCAAAATTCCACATGTTCGTGGGGACACATTACTACTCTAATGTTCGAGAATTTAAGGTATAGCGGCTTGCTAAAAATTATTGGAATAAAATAAAAATAAAAAAATGTATAGTATTTCCGAATAAGAAAATAAAGCAATACAAACTAAAAACTGTACCTTACTTCTTCATTTATAAAAATTTTAAATATTAAGTCCAGTACAATCTTGAAAATTTTAATTTTTTAATATTTTTTATTGATACAACTTCACTAACTGAAACAAAATTTAAAATAAATTACTTAGGTAGATCAATCTTTGTCATCTATCCCCTATACAAACAATGTGGTAAACAAAATTTACATGGTACAAATCAACCTACAAAAAAAAGTGAGTAATGATTTACATACGAAGAAGAAGAAAAGGCACGTACGTGTGAAAGTAAAGTAATAAAACTGAAGAATACAAATTAACATGAACTAATACATTCTCAAAAAAAAATGAGTTATAGTACGATTCAAAAAAGATGGCACAGGTTCGCGCATGTCTTACATGTGTTAGTGATTTTTTTGTGTATACATATACGAATACGAAGGAGGAAACCTCTTTCTTAGAATTTACAAAAACAAAAATGCATGTGTGTAAGTATCTTTTCTTCTGCGCATGTTTCTCTAGTATAATACGAAATGCCATCTTTTTTAAATCGTAGTATATCTTAAACTCCGTGCATATCAAAAACCTATACAATAATAAAATATCATGTAGGTATATTCTGGGGAAATCGAATGAAATTGTGTGCAGTTTTAAACACACTTTTTATCTTTTGCTGTCATATGTAATTTTACATTAGAAAAGTGGTTCGTAGAAATATCTCTTTTGGACATATGGAAATTTGTGACGTCATTTTTTGGGGAAATGATTTGATTGCTTTTTAAGCAATTCTATTGGTGATTGTTTTTTGCGGTACCGTTATGCGAAAGTGAACTCGCTTTATTAGATCTTTACGCTATGTTAATACTACAATACAATACGTAACATATTTAATGTGTACGCAGTATGCGTATGCGTTAAAGAGTTTAAATTTTGTTTGTAAATACATGAATATTATTACATACATATACTCGTATAATAAAGTTGGACTTTTGAAGAAAATTTTTTTTGTAGCACATTTTTAAGTTAGTTATTAACATTACATAATAATTATGTGGCCGAAAATTGTTATTCAATAACAAACGTCTCAAATTTTAACATATTCATAAGATAAGGTTTTTCTTCTTCTATTTTTCTAATCTTTTTGATTAAAAAATTTTTTGTACCGCCTACAAAATTATCGTTTTCTTAATAGTTAAGTTTGTGAATGATTGTAATTTGTAACAATTTATGATGTAAAATTTTTCTGAATATTGATAAGAAAAAAATATTTTGTTAAATTTAAATTTGATGTCAGAATTATTTATTATTGGTTTAAAAATAAATTATACCTACCTCCACATTTTGTATATGAATATTTACTGTAGCAGAAGTACTAAGTAGGTACATCTTAACATCTACATATGTATCAATTTAATTTTTTTATATAGATTATAATTTATAGTCCATAAGATTTTTCGGGTTCACTTCATCCGAAATTACTACATAAACTACATATTATAATACCCATTTGTTTTTATTATTATCATTTTGTTATACTCGTAGTTGAAGAATTTTTCCATTAATTTACAGAAAAATATCAAAACATAATAATTCAATTCAAATATGTATGAATTTGGGTATTTTTTGTTACTTTTTACACAGAAACTGTGGTATTTTTAATAAAAAACTTTAAGAGCTCTTGAAAGATTTCAAGAATTTTCTTTCCATACATTATGATAACATACATAATATGTACACCCTGCAAACGCAAAGTGATTAGTTAACACAAATGAAAATTTTTTGACACTATTTTTATTATATCAATTTTGTGATGGTATGAAGAGGTTACTATTAAAACCATCTATATGCAAATGCCGTGCTGTTTAAATGGGTAGTACTTCCTTATGGAATCAATTCTAGAACTAGTGGACTTTTTATCAGTACACATTTTGGTGACTATTCTACACAAATTCTTTAGTTAGCGAATTTTTCTGCTAAAAAAGTTAGCAGATTATGATGTTGGCAGATTCTTAAAAATTCGTATTCTGGACTCTGGTCAGTTGGTCACTAATATTTTTCGAAATCTTTCTGAAGCTGTAAACAGAGATTCGAAATCTGCTAACAAATGTCACTTTAAAGAAATTTTTTGCCATTCTACTCTAGGTAGTTAAACCAGTTTTTTTGCGTTCGTTTTTAGAATTGATTCGTTGTAAATCGTAAAAGCATGTACGTAAACCTGTTTACAGAAGTTGATATAAGATATAACCACCAATGTTTATTTATGCACTATTTTTTGTTAACATTTTATAAATACATAAATACATTTTTAAATGAAAATGAAAAATAATGAAAATCATAAGGTAGGTATTTCGTATTTATTCTATTTAATTTATATATTTATGTAATCACATTACAAAAATCATACATTTTATTGAATTCACTATTTTTGTACTACGTATAAAACTTAAAAATGACAGAAGTTAGCAGAAAACTTAAACGATAACAAAATCGAAAATAGGACCTGCTAAGTTAACGAAAAATTAGCAGATTTTTTTGTTAATTTTTCGTACCAGAATACCAATTTTTATCTTAGCAGGTTTTTTTTACGAGCTGTCAAAATTTTGTATGAAAGTTAGCAGAATGTCAAATTAGCAGAAACCTACAGAATAGCTCCCAATAGCTTAGATCCACAAATTCACAATTTAAAAAAAAATATCATTCAAAGTTAACGATACAAAAACAAAAGTTCATTTGCTCAGAATTATTTCTGCAATATAAAAAAGTGTAAATGTAGTTTTAAAAAAATGTTTTTTTAATGGTTTTTTTTTTAAAATTGTGTAAAAGATTGTTTAATTTTCACTTATTTTCTTTATTCAGTATTCTGTGTTGCCTACTTTATCATCAATGACCCCTTGAAGTCTTCGGGGCATGGAATCCATCAATGTCTTTAGAAGGTCAACATTAATCTGGCTCCTTGCGGTTTTGAAATGCTCCCAAGCTTCCAAAAATTTTCTTCCAATTTGACAAGGCATTTTCAATTTTAAATAACGCCATAAATTTTCTATTACGTTTTAAATCGGGACTTTGTGGAAGCCATTTCAAACATTTCTGACCGAAGACATGAAGATAATTTATAGTTTCTTGGTGGGTTATTCATGGGTAAGTTACCCTGTTGGAAAAAAAATTGATTGTGTATAAGTCTGTGACCAGCTACCAAAGTGACATTATTCAAAATTTCCAAAAAATGGCAACTATTCACATTTTCTGGCAGCATAACAGCTGGGCTGTTTTCGGTTGTTGTTTTTCATGTTTCATTGCTCGATAATAAATAATTTTCAACATTGAAATTTTGTTTTTGTACCGTTAACTTTGAATGATTTTTTTTTTTTAAATTGTGAATTAGTGGAGAACTGTCTAAGCTATGTATTATTAGTGAAATATTCAAGCCGATATGTTTATTTTTATGGAAGATATACCAAATCAAATACGACTTTATATAAAAAAAATGCTCTGCACAAATAATTATGAACAGCACAAATAATGAAAAAATTCATGCGAACACATGCTGATGAGCTAAAAGTTGGTTAATTGAATAATCGAGATGTGTGTATAAAAAGTAGAATGAATAATAAATAATCGCAAATTAGTGTTACCACAGAGGAGGTAACATAAGAAGAAGAACACTAAAGCTGTTATGATACGGTATTAATTTCATGATTAATTTCGTTATTAAAAAGAGATAACAAGTATGCTTTACGGAAAAAACAATTAGAAAGAAAGAGAGACATGACTAACACTTATTTCAGTATTATTACTGAAAATGTCAAAAAATAACTCTCCCCATTCTCCAAATTCCAATATCCTTCCATTATTCATGAAATTAATCATGAAATTTGAACATTAATATTATTTTTGTGTTGCCATCGTGTTTAGACATTTTTCATAGTTTAATATTATATTTAAACGACTGTGACGTGTCTAATTATTTATTTCTAATTTTTTTCAGTGAGTGCAAACAAAATGAATAGAATAGAAATAATAATCACGAACATTCATTTACTAAATTATATAATTGCCATTTACTTTCAACAGAGATACCGGTAACACAACTTTAAGAAAATGTCAGCTGATTTTGATAGTGTGTCTCTTTTTCTCAAATCTGTTGTCTCTTTTTTTAAGTACTTAAAATTTCCAATAGTATTAATACAGTGTCATAACAGCATAAGCACGAATGTCGGCAAAATTTTTAAAATTGAAGACCTGTGCGGGAAGTGTGAGGGACGAAAAGCTTCTATCTCTCACGAAAAAATATATGAGAAAACTTTCGTTTATTACTCAGTTGCTTCTCACACAAAATATTATTTTTATTTATATAAGATAAACATATTCCGTGCAACCAAGCTATATAGCTAGCTATAAAGAACTATAAAGATATTCGTGAAGCTCTTTATAGAAAAAACCAAGGTTTTGATTAAGATCGACATCGATTTTAATCACGAAATTCGACGTCAGCTATAAAAGATTTCGATAAAGATCTTTGTCGGAATTTATAGACCATAAAATTTTTTTTTCTTGCTTTTTTTTATATTTATTTATATTATATAAAAACAATTCCATTTGAAAAATTTACTCTTGAGATTCGAACCACGGACCTTCGTGTGTAAAGCCATCCTCTTTGCATTGCACCATTCATCACTGTACCGACTATAGAGCTTATTGTAAATATAAATTGTTCGTTTAAAGACCGATAACGATTCTTGACGATTCTTTATAGATCGTTGTCCGTCTTTGAAATACTTTGAAAATCGATAACGATCAATATAGATTTTGTCTTTGAATCTCGTTATCGTCGATATCTGCGTAAATCGATATAGATATTTAAAGATTTTTTCGTGATTAATCAAGAGCAATGTTTATCTTTATTCCCCGTTATTGTACTATATTTCCCTTTAATCTTCGTTAAGGATCGATATAGATCTATATCATAATATTTTTATCATTCTCTTCTCTCTCTGCAATGTAATTCTCTTGAGAGCAGGATTTCTTTGTATGGCTTTGAATAACGTTAAATATCGTGCAATATCTATAAACATCTATATAGTTGGACAAAGTTACTTCACGACTGGTTGTACGGGATACATATGCTAAATTTATATAGTCATTGGTGTTACTGTGTAATAATTATTTTACTCAATAGTAGTACCGTTCTTAAAAATAAAAGATTAAATTTTATATATTATTTAAAACCAAAATAAAATTACATTATTTTCAAATAATTAAAGTTATTAATTTTTAATAATAATTAATTTAAAAAAAAATAAATGTAGGAATATTAGGAAACAATTTTTACAAAGTATGAAATTTTACAAAATTTTAGAACAAAGGTAAAGTCGTTAACACTTATCAAAAAGTTCATCCGATTTTACATAGCCAATTTAAACTAAAGGGTAACATTGCTGGTGATGAAAATCAGAAACACATTTACGTAATTACTCAAAGAAGAAATAAGACAAAATATGTTCCTAAGCGCTGTGGTGTGGTGCAAAAACTTCTTAAAGAAAGTATAGAAGTATGTAGTGTAATTTTAGAAGAAAATTGTTTAACAATGTAAATATAAATAAGACGTCCACTTACTTTGAATACACAGGATGGTGTATGGTGGATAACTAATTTGCAAAAGTTTAATCGACACCTTGATAAAATGTTACAATCCATAATTAAAAACATAAAACATAATCGAAACATCGAGTGGAGTAAACTTTATTGCAAAATTTTTTTCAATAATATAATTTGAAGAATAAACTTCGTTTTGCAAACGCTTCGATTGTTATTTCTAAGCTCATTTCATTATTTAGACGTTCTGTAAATTCATAAACAAAGTAAAAAGAATGTTTTCCAGATAATATTTTTAACATTCATTTCTATAGAACACAACGAAAAAATATTTAAAAAAAAACTTTTCAGAAGATAAAGTTTTTATAAATTTTAAAATTACAGAAAAATTTCATCCTTATAAGTTTTAAACTTCTCAAAAGTTTATCAGTAAATTCTTATAAAAATTCGAAAACAATAGCATAGACCACAAATAATAAAAGATATGCAAATTTTCAAAACTTTTTAATTTTATTATAAACAAAATTAGAGAACGCCATTGTTTTTTTTACACTGGTTTTTTTTTTTTTTGCATTCTTATCTACACTTTCTTTTGTGAAAAGGAAAAAAAACATTTTTTTGTTTTATTTTTGTTGATATTTGTAAAAAATTTATTGTACCTACATATGTAGGTATTTTTATTTTCAAAAGAAATTTTTATTAAATTTTAAATTGTTTTCTACACATTACATTTTCATATTATGTATATACATATGTATGAATCAATGTATCACTACATACCTACATTAAAGTCGATTCTAAAAACTGAAGTTCTGTACACGAATACTTATAAAAATAAAATCTTCAACATATTTTGTAAAGAGTTTCATAGTTTAAAAAACTGTAATAAATAAGGCCCATTATAATTATGTATTATCATTATTAAAAATAAGAATTGCGCACACATCAACGTATGAAATACACATAATTAATTGGCCACACACAAACGTAGATATCAGTGTCGGTAAATTCATTCTATCGACCATGATACAACAACTATTTAACTAGTTATTGTATCATGCTATCGACTATCAGCAAACAGAGGTTTTTTCTGTCTTCAAGTTTATACTTACATACAGTACCGAACGTGTCGCTTTTATTGAAATTATCGTTTTTAGATCTCACATACTTATTTAGAAATATCTGAATTAAAATTATGCCAAACATAAAACTCCCTCCGATCAATTCTAAGTATCGAAATGTTACATTTTTTCATTTCTAAATTTTAAAATTCTACTGTAGAATTCCTTCTAAAAGTTGGAATACTGATCGTATAATACAAATGAGTCATTCAAATAAAATAATCACTTTTACAATTCAGTAAAAGAGCTCTATTCTATCTCATAGTCAGTTTCACTTAAGCGAAGCTTAAGTCTTAAACTGAGTTTAATCACTTTTTTCAGTTTCACAGTGGAAGCTTAATTGTTAAACTGAGTTTAAATTTAGCTAAACCTAAGCGGTCAAATTTCAGAGCTTAAACTAAGTTTAAGTAAAAAATATAATGAGTCAACCAAATGTCAACAAATATAAAAAAAATCAATCGTGTTTTCATTGTAATTTCTTGAAAATTAGTTCTTAAAAGAATTAAGAAAAAAAATACAAGAAATGTAAAAGCAAGAAGTTGATAATTTTATCATTTAAAAAAAAAAATATTTAAGAAAAAAATGCAAAAAAAAAGAAATTTAAAAGCAGATTAAATAAAATTTAAAAAATAAACAAAAACCACCCACATATTATTATTCGTAAAAATAGAATTTAAATAAATAAATAAAATCCATAAAAGATATCTGAGGATGTTTAAAAAGGAAGAAAAAAAAAAGAACATATCATAACATATGTACATACATTTTTTTATTTTCACCAATTCCGTACGATATTTTTATATATTTTTACTAATATTTTTCAATAATTAATAAAATACGCATGACACTTTTTATATTGACATAATAAATTTCAAAAACAAAGCAGCCGCAGACAATTTTTTTTTGTTAAACTAGGTTTAGTTAAGCTGCAAAAAAAAATAAACTGTGAAATCTAGTAGTCTTTATCTGAAGCTTAAGCTATATACAAAAGCTTAGCTAAACTTTGGCTTAAGCTTCAACTGTGAAACTGGCTATCAATGTTTTTTAAAGAGCTAGCTGATTCGAGTCGACTCATTAAAAGGTATAAAAAGAGTTGTTCAATTATACGATTTGTTTGTGCACGCATTAAAAATGTCAAAATTCAACTATTCCTCACTTGAAACTTAAAATTCCTCAAATTTTCTATGGTATTCCTTAAAATCAAAACTTCAAATTTTTATCTATGTCCACGTAACAAAATAACGATTTATTTTGCCTTAAAATAGTGTTGCCAAAGAACTACAAATTTATTTAGGCTTTTATTTAATTTTATTAACAAAAAATAACTATGTAACTGTTATCTGCAGTTTTTGATAATTTTGGAATTTAAGTTGGCAGTTATATGTATTTAATTTTTTATGTCAATGGGTGACAATGGAGTTTGAAATGATTTATTTATCTTTTACTTTACTGACACACATCCTGTTGCAACAACTCTATTAAGTTTTGTGTATAGGGAAAGAGAATGCTTAGTAATGTAAATATATTACATATTTAGTTATAATTAGCAGTTACAACAAATATTTGTTTATTAAGTATTTTTCATTAAAACTAGTCTAATTTAAAATTATAATTTGTAAATTCCTCAATCATATAAGTCCTTAAAGCCATTCCTCAAAAATTGTAGAATTCCTCACATTTTGATCATAGTAATGGTTCTATAGTACTAGTTAGTAGTAAGTAGTAACTATAGTATTATTATATTACAAATATTCCCATGAGGATAGAACATTTTGTTTTACACTTTTCCAGATTTGAATTTATTTTTTCACAGCTTATACTCATAGTTTAATTCTAGTATTTTCCGAAAAAAAAAAAACAATATTTATATTAAATCCTTGAAATTATTTATTATTTTGCTAGTTTTATTTCAAAGTAAGAAAGTCATTTATTTAAAATAATATGGAATTTAAAAAGAAAAATAAAGATTATAGAAATAAATTGCATCATGTCAGGTAAAACTAAACTAAAATCCAGATAATTTAGTTTTTTTAATGAGGTGGAAAATTGCATTTGAACTAAATAGTCGTTGTCGAAAATAAAGTCTACATAATATCATATGTATATACCTACGTACACCTAGCTGTATAAAATGTCCTCTTGAGTCTTGACAGTTGACTTATACTGTTTTGTATTTGAACAAAACCAGAAGAAATTAATTTTGTACATACATATCTACTACCTACATATGTATATATACATGACGATATAATATTATTTAAAAAAAATTCTGACGTTTAGACATGATAAATTTAATTATGAGAAATAAACGAAAATAAATTTAATTGTGTTTTATTAACATTGCCATTGCACTCTTTGTATACATAAATATTTGTGTTGTAATTGTATAAGATTAAGAAAAATGCCAGAACAATTTGTATGTTCTTTAAAAATTTAAAATAATCAAGATTAAGTTTAAAAACTTAACTTTTCTTTTTCTATTCTAATATTCTTTTGTCATTTAATTGAACATTATTTTCTTTATTAACTGGAGGCTTTTTCCACAAATATTCATTCATCCTCCAATGGCGCAACAGCCCAATTCGGGCCTTGGCCTCTTCAAATTGAGGATTTATGATAGTATTTTTGTATTACATGCATCTGTAGTTCAAAGTGGAATGCGAACCACTAAATTCGTTGGTAGAGAAGAAGTATATTCATATACATGGCTGGTATTGATATTTTGTAGGCTTGCTTATGGTCAGTAAACAGAGCCATCAAACTATCATACTTCAGTACCGAGCACTTGTACCCAGCCGTCCCAGCCTTTATCATCAGAAACCAGTACTCTACAGCTGCGGCCACTGCCCGGCTTATTTATTCATCACATACATATTCAAAATTGCACAAAATAAGAAAGCATTTCTATATACACTGGGCCTTACTTATAAACATTTTTTAGTTTTAAAACTAAAATAGTTTCGACTTGGAAATCAAAGTGTGCTTTGAAACTCTATACAAAATATATATGTTAAGTTAATATTTCTTAATAATCTTCATTTTATAAAGATTTTGAAAGCATACTCTGTTTTACAAATCGAAACTATTTTAGTTTTAAAATTAAAAAATGTTTATAAGTAAGGCCCACTGTGTCTTCTTATCATATGCATTGATGATTTGTGAAAATAACTTTTTAATAAACTCTATTCAAAATTTTGGTGGAAACTCAGTTCATTTTAAAAAAAATACAATTTTAAAATAATAATTATAATTTCATTTTATATTAAACTACTGAGCTATCAGTTTTTATCATTTACTTTCAAATTTATTTTATGAAAAAGTAATAAAATTTGTATCATACTTTAAAATCATATCGTTTTAAGAATGGTTAAAAATATTTTTAAAGTTGTTAATAGAGTGTTGAGAAAAAGTACTTGAATAAAAATTCAAAAGAGCTATCCCTACTTGAATACAACTAAAATTTTTCTATGAAAAATAAATATAAAAAGTACATCTCTGCCGTACAAAGGCTAATCGCGTCAATTACATTTTCACTCATTTTGAGTTAAATATATTTATGATATAATATTATATAGTTATATATATGAACTGAAGGAAAAATTCTCTATTAAAAAATATGTCTATATATTATATATTATATATGTATATAATTTAATTTTTCCACTAGTTCATATGTATAACTATATATTATATCATAAATATATCTAAGTCAAAATGAGTGAAAATGTAATTGACGCGATTAGCCTTTGTACGGTAGATGTATGCATTTATTTTTCTAATGGATTTCGTTTTATGTTTTTAATTTCAAGAGATTTGTAAATGCTTTTTACTTAATGGCATCACGAGCATTTTAATCCTAATTCCCATTTTTTGTTTTAAAATTTCAATTATCAGGAGAAACTGTAATACTTTTTATTCTAGAATTTGAAGTAAAATATAGAAACTAATGAACGCATAAAAATCTTCAAAAAATATACACGAGTATGTATTGTATAAATATAGATATAGTGTATCTTCAAAAATGAATCGTTGCTTTGTTGATGCGATGCTGATGCTTGTCACAAATTCAGAAATGCAACGCAACTTTTATGATGCGTTGTCACATATTCAAAAAAGCATCGCATCAAATCAAGTATTCAAAATTCCTTGTAATATTCAGCTGTCATGTAATAGCATTGCATCGCCAACTAAAAACTTTGCGTTGTCATAGCAACAAGTAATGTTTTCGCATCACGAACAGAAGAACATTTGCATCACCAAAGCAGTGATTCATTTTTGAAGATACACATACATACGTAGGTCACTCTATAAGTTTTGAGATACAGAAAAACTACTAATGATTTTGAAAAACAAACTTTATTGATGTTTAAAATACTCCCTTCCAACATCAAAGCACTTGTGCATTCTAATTTTCCACAAGTGGAGTGCCTCTAGTCAGTCGCTCTTTAAAACGTCTATTCGTTCTGACTTTTGAAAATCACTAAATCAGAAAGATATTAGATAATGTGGTACCCATCTCATTACAACCTTCTTTTAAATGAAGGTGTTCGTGTAAGATAGTATGTACCGTTGCGGATCCTACGCCGAGTGTTTCCTCTATCATTTGGTATGTGCATCGCAGATCTTCTTCAATTAGTCTCTGAACTTTTGCAATGTTCTCATGGGTGACGCTTGAACACGGTTTTCCTGGACATGCTTCATCACTCAATGAACTACGGCCTCTTTTGAGTTCGGCATACCATCTAAACACACTCGCCCTGGATGGAGCTTCTTTTCGAAATGCTTGTTGTAGTCGTCCGATGCACTCATGCTCACTTAAACCGACTTTAAAATCATAATAAATCATAGCACGGTAATGCTCACGTGACAATTCAATTGTTTACTTTGAATAATTATTTATAACTTTACTTGTAACAAGTTAAAACAAGAACTGAATACAAAACACATGTTACCAAAGACTAACGTTCCTATTTATGCATGGTAGCCAATTGTAAGTATTGCTGATATTCTGTATCTCAAAATTTATAGAGTGACCTACGTATAGAGGGTGACTAATATGTAGATTAACCAATTTTTTAAGAGGGCAGTATAATAAAAAATTAACAACGTGATGCAAGTTGTGAAATTTTGGCACACACCTTAAAAATATCCAGTCTATACAGGGCCGTTTTAAAATTGTCGTAGGCCGTAGGCACTTTGGATTAAGATGAGCAAAAGAAAAAGAGGCATTGTATCTGGTTAAAGAGTCAGATATTTTTTTGGTTATCATTATACTCTGCTAATAATATAAGTTGTCAAATTGAACACAATATATTATATATTATTATACAATTTTGAACTGAATCATTGTTTTAAAACTTCGATTGTGAAAAGTTTTGATTTTGAGTTCTGCCACTTTTCTTGCAAACCGACGATATGTGTTATAATACATGCATATAGTTCATGCATGAACATGATATAAGTAATTTTAAAGCTGGGCCGCTATTCTCGAAATCACTCGTAAAGTTATCTTTACTACTCGTATCTTTACTACTAGTTTGTTTCGAATGTTTTATGTCAGACGTATTCTTGAAATCATTCGAATATTCGTAAATGGTGAGTTTACGTATACTTAAAGTTACAAGTGGTTTCGAGAATAGAGTCCCTGGTACTACAACAAGTTTTTCAATTCTACCACCGAATGGTTGTCTGGTTCCGGCCATACCGCTAATCACTGTAAAATGTATACGTTCCTCCATACGTCCATATAGAAATGAAAATTGAATAGAGACCACATAAAAAAGGATCACATAATATCATCATAAGAAAACGTATATCAATAATTGTCCATCCAAAATCTAATCAATTTACCATACAATTCAATACTTAACCATAATATTACACAAATACACACGTATACACGCAAATACCTAGAATATATCTACAAATTGTACACAACCATTCACCAATCCAAAATTCAATTTAAATATCTCATAAAGTACTTACATGTACTATACATAAATAAATGTCCCCATTCGTTGTTTTTTTAGAATTATAATAGAATAATAGAATTTGATAAAAAATTACACTCAGGAACAAATTTCGATGTCATCTCAATTAGACTAAAATTGTTCAATAAAACTCATACAATACAGTATTCATTCCACAATTATTTTCATAATACTCATATTTTCTTATTTGAATAAAAAAATTTTATCCTCTTTCATATGCATCAATTCTCTGAAAATACAATAGTAATATCCTAGATGTCTAACATTAATTTGTATCTTATCTCAATTATTCCATACCGACTTATATGTATCCAATGATAAGATCTTTTAGGATGCATATGTAGACACATAGTTCCTCACTTAATTTACCAATTGAAGGGCTTGTCTTAGACCAATTTTCAAGTAAACATAATAGACCATATAGTGTAGCATTCTTAATGAATATATTAGTACTCTTCAGATATGTTCATATCATGGAACATGAACTAAATCTCTAGAGAAAGGAATTAGTACCGATTGGATTTTACACAAAAAATAAATAATGTACTTACTACAAATCCAGAATAATAAAAAGTTCTTTTTACTAGGTTTTATCCAAAAAGGATATTTTTTTTTTAACATTAACCAACTTTCCTGATGTGATATTGTATCATTGATTATATATCAATACTTTTTATTAGGTCACGATTTTCACAGATTTCATAAAATTTTACTTTGATTTGAAAGTACTAAAACATGGTTATCCTAAATGAAAAAAATGCTCTTATGTTTAAATTTTTAAACATTAAAACATCGAAAATTAATTGCAAAAAAAAGTTTTCAAATTAATTTCAGAATTTTCAATGAAAAAACGAAATTTTTTTATTATTGGTATTCCCTTTAATATCAGTTTTACTTGATAGCTAGTCCTTCCATTAATTGCCACACATGATTAAGTCAATATTGATTGGGCTGAAACATATTGGTCCCGATTACATTATCCTCTGAATAATGATTATAAGTAGCTTTTGATATACCTATATTTATTTCTTATTTTCTCCACAATATTGTGATAGCTTACATTTTCAATTTGGTTGGTAAAATACATTCGATCCAGGAATAATTAATTGAACTTTGTGCAGCTTTTTCGAACAGAACGACAGTCATAATGTACATACTAGATGGATTTGAATAAATTTATTAACAGTAAGTAATTAAAGACATAAAAGATTTTAGAGAACAAATAAAAGCAAAATAAGATAAAGAAAAGTATTACGAAATAAACGTCTCGAGAATTGAAAAAAAAAAAAAAAAAGAACAAGAAAATATAAAGAATTACAAATATGTACGTATATGTATGTATACATTCTTTGTATTTTGTGTTACCTGATACTTTCACATTTTATTTTCGAACATTTTATACTATAATAAAATCGTGATAGTCTATTTTCAGCAACAGGAAAACTTTTACAGGTAATTAAAAGTTCTAAAATTGCCAGAAGAAAAATATTTTTTATTTGAAATTTTTCTTCTTAATTTACCATATTTCTCATCATTAACTTGGTTGAATAAGAAAAGAAACGTCATATATCAAATCCTTCGAACTGCTAAGGAGTTGAGAAACCAAAAATGAAATAATATGCAAAATTTTAATTAACAATTATCAAAATTTCTTATCATCATAAATATTAAAATTGACCATTTTACAAACTTATGTAAGATATCAACATTAAGGTATTCAACTGGGGTAATACAAAGTAATTTTGAAAAGTTTAGAAATTGACTTTCACTGCCCTAAATACCAAAAAACTTCAAGAAGTGTAGTGTAACATCATAAGCATAGGAGAAATCCAATGATATATTCTACCAAAACTAAAAGAACAAAGAAAATAATCGTTTAAGAATTTCATTTTAGTTTACATCTTGAAAATTTCAACAACTTTTATGTTCATGTTTAATTTACCATTTTTGAAATCGTTTCAACATCCGTCCTCGTTTCAATCAATTTTTCTATGAAAATCACTTTTTTCATGTAATCTACATTATATACATATCTACGCTTTTGTCTCCATCTCCACTTTCACCACCTTCATTGCCTTTGGCATGTGAATTGTTTTTTGAAAGAGTGAAAACTTCTTTTGTTTGCATTTTGTATCTTTTGTAAAAAATTGTGTTGTTCATCGATTTCGTCATTCCATCGTATAACAATAATCCAGATTGATAGTGTTTATTCATTCGTATAAGGTGTAAGTTTTAAGAAATAAGTCTTCAAGTTTATTTGAAATCAATAAAAAAAAATCTTTGAAGACTGAATCACACAAAATCTTTGACAAAACAAAGGAGAGGAGTTAGATTGCTCCTTAATGTCTAGGTATGTTGAAAGTACCCGAAATATTGTAAGTAAAGTCAATATTTTCAATCCTGATTCATGATTTATGGTTAAAGACAATAAATCAATCAACATTTATACATCACAGTTTTGTATTGTGTAAATAAGTAAATTTTTGTTTAAACTCTTTAAATTATTTTTACCTTCATTGAAAATTTTTTCACATTCTTATAAAACAGCAATAATAATTCTTTGGAACCTACCTTACGCACTACTAATCTTCATTACTTGGTAAAATTAATTGTAAAAGAAATCCAAAATTCGTTCGGATTGATTACGTTGTATTAATTCATGATGATAAATATTCAACAATTTTAATGTATGAGAAAGTTGTAGGTCAATTAATTTATTGGTCCGGTCAAAGTTTCCACTAAATCAAAAGAAAAACAAAAAAACTAAAAATAAATAAATTTCACAGTTGAAAGTAATTAATAGAGCAAAAATAATGAATTTTATAAAAACTATAACAATGGTAATTACGAGTTTTTAAAAATCACAATAAGGGGATTCACTCTTTGGTGCAAATAGGTATTGCATCGTTGCATTCGGTGTATCGTAGCACGAATTTCAAACGATACAACAACAATTCGTGCTACGATACACCGAATGCTACGATGCAATACCTATTTGCACCAAAGAGTGAATCGCCTTAATTTGTTTACGTTTTTTCATTGTACATACAAATGAATTTATTTTTTCTCTTATTAAATGTACAAACCATACACATACATACATATGTACATGCATACATATGTGTAACCGAGAACGTTAATTTTCAACAATTTAAAACTAATATTCCCAACAGTTTTGTTGTTAATTTATTCAACCAAATCATTCTGATATTGAAGATCCATTCCTATTGTACTATTTTCAGTAGCGAATTTTAAACAAAATTAAATTCATTTAATACTTCCAAATAATCAATGATATACTAAAATGATTTTTATTAGTCTTTTCACAGAAAATAATACCGAACTTAAAAAAAAAAGAAAAAACCAAAAATTATTTATCTTTGAATCTTGAAGTTGTTTCAAAAAAGTTTTCTATTCCAATATGTATGCATTTAAAAAGATTTTGAAGATATTTAAAAAGATAAATTTTCTATTGAATGAAAATTTATAGAAAAAAAAAATTTTTTTGTATGAAATTTTATTTATCAATTTTTAATTTGACTCATGGAATCGATATGGTTTCAAAATTCTAGTAAACAATCTTATAAAACGATCCAATATAATCTCCATAATATTCTCGAATTATGTCGTATAATGGAAATTGGAAATATTATTTTTGTAGTTTGCAAATTAAATAAAAAAAATTAATAAAATAATATTTTCAATTTCAAGTTAGGTTACTACAATCACAAATAATATAATAATAGAGATGTGTATTGTTAATGAAATGAAATATTATTCAGTGCTAATAAAGAAGAAGAACAAACAGTTTTTTTTTTTATTTTTGATTTTTTTTGTGTTAATTAAAAATTGAGAAATAAATAAACTAATTTTTATTTAATTTCATGTGTGCGTTTTACTTCCACACATGTAATACATATTAGTAGTACTCAAAATGTGTGGAAGTTGATCGAAATTGTAGAAATAGTAGAAGAATATGGAAAAAATCGAAAAAGAAACTTCCACCTCGAAATTATTTTATATGATTTTGACACTTTTCCATTCTTTTACGATTTCCATTGGTTACACCAGTAGTACTCACAATGTGTGGAAGTTGATCGAAATTGTAGAAATAGTAGAAGAATGGAAAAAATCGAAAAAGAAACTTCCCCCTCGAAATTATTTTATATGATTTTGACACTTTTCCATTCTTCTACGATTTCCATTGGTTACACCCATGTTTTTAATCGAAAAATCGAAAAATAGAAAAAAGTCAGCTGATCTGCATTATAGCAAATGTCAATTCGTGTATGTTACTTGACAGATTGCTGACAGTTTTAGATTTTTCGATTTTTTCCACTTCGACTTCTACATATTCGAAAAGAGTCCTTCATGATCTGACTCACTTCGAAGTGTTTGATGTTCCACAATTTCGACTTCTACGGTCAACTTCTACCGATTGTGAGTACTACTATTTAGTTTAAATTTTGTATTCGATAATTTCGACTACCCCGTAATTTCAACGAGATTTTATTTTGAAATAAAAAGACTTTATTTTATTTAATAAATGTGAATCTTCAGATTCACAACGGAGGTAAACGTTCACTTTAGTGTACAAATTATAACTCAATTTATTCTAAAACTTAATCTTTAATGAAACCTCGGTTTCATATTATCTTAAAAGTGTCGTAAGTACAAGGTATCGTTAATGGGCGGGCAGTAGACGAAGCGGTAGTGTTTTGGCTTCTGATGCTGAAGGTCTAGGGTTCAAGTTCGCCTGAGTTCACTTAGCTTTGAATGAGTATCAATTCACTTTGAGTTGGGTATAAGTGCTCGGTAGTAAAAAACTACAAGAAATATTAGTACCAAGCCCTGTCATACGAATAAAATTAGTTCTCTACCAACGAATTTAGTAATTCGCATTCCATTTTAAACTGTAGGTGCATGTATGACAGAAAGGGTTTACAACCCTTTGACTCGACAACTGCGAGGTGTGTCGGTGTGTGGTATCAAAACGGCACGGTTTAGTGCTAATTGGATCTTCGGAAATAATCCAAAGAACCGCCACGTCAACCAACCAAGGTATCGTTAAAAAGGGCCCCTACATTTTTTCTTAACACAAAGTGACCTTTAAGTGCCCTTGTAAAAAGTTATAAGGTATACCGTGAAATAAGAGCAAAAAAACTTCCTACGCATCCTACTGATACGGTTTTTTGTTTGTCTTGATGAGACCTACCATATTGGCATTGGTATCAAGGAAAAGAAAACCAAACGGAACACCCTGTATATGTAGGTACATAATATGTATGTGTATATGTATATAGTACGTGATATAGCTCGATTCAAAAAAGATGGCATTTCGTATTATACTAGAGAAACATGCGCAGAAGAAAAGATACTTACACACATGCATTTTTGTTTTTGTAAATTCTAAGAAAGAGGTTTCCTCCTTCGTATTCGTATATGTATACACAAGAAGATCACTACCACATGTAAGACATGCGCGAACTTGTGCCATCTTTTTTGAATCGCACTATATGCTTGTTTTTTATTATCTAATGAAAAAAAAATAGAAATAATAAATTCAAAAGGTTATTAGTTGAAATAGATTTGCCTGACCTTTAGTAGTAAAATTTGATAAGATTTTTGAAAATTTCATTTTATTAATCTCTAAATAATGAAGAAACTCATTGCTTTTAATTAGTTTTGTTTTTTGTCTACATAAACATATGAATTTTTTTTTTTTCGACATGATAATTTAAAAAATTTTACACAATATGTGGTATTATCCTTATCATTATAAAATATAGGAGTATTCTAAAATCAAAGTTCGAAAAAACCCATTGATCTTTGTTTTGACATAAATCAAGTCTTTCATATTTAGAAACTAGCACAATATTCATACAATAAGTTTATTGATTAATATCATGTAATTTTGTATAATGTTTTAAAAAACAAGAACTAAAAATTTTTATATATATTAATATTGGAAACAAATGAAGGCCTTTATGAAACTAAATATGGACATATTTTTACTGTAAATGAAATTAGACCCAAGTAATAAAATTCTTTTAGAGCTGAAGCTTAGTAAAATTTATCTTAAAAGCTTGTTAAATGAAATGATGAAATGAAAATAATAACATCGAATACGGATGTACAAGAAACAATATTCAATGACAACAAAAGCGTTCAAATTATAGCTGAAAATCCTTTATTTATGGCTACAGGACAAAACACATTTGACATCAGATATTATTTTGTATGACTCGCAATACGAAATAAGGAAATAATAATGAACTGATATACTGGCTAAAGCTCTCCCAACTTAAAAATTTGAAAATTATATCAAAGGATCAGGTATTAAGTTATATCAAAGTATTAGGTTTTCATGACAAGAAAAATTATCATTCAATAGCGTGGGTATCAACGATAACTCTTAAATTTTGATTTATTACATAACTATCAAGAGTATCAAGAATATAAAGATTTTCCGTCCAACACGACCAAGTTTAACTGAAGATCATAAACTCTTTACTAATATAAGTTAATGTGTAATGTAATAAAATAAAACAAATTAAAAATTCTGCTTTTACAAGTGATAAAATTTTTTTTTTTTTTCAAATTTAGTATCGCTGGACATCAGTTAAGCATACTTTTTTATAAATTCGTAAATAATACTTTTATAAGCCGATATAACTTTACTTACTTAAGTATGATATACAAATAGTATGTAGATACGAAACATAGCCTTTAACCTTTGACCTATTAGAAATAAAAATTTATCATTTGTTTAATTAAATCTAAAATATCAGTGAACTATGATACTTTATTATCATTAAAGCATTAATGATTAAAACTAAAGATAGTAAAATGAACAATTTTATAAAACATTTCAAATGATAGAAGTAGAAAATTAAATAATATAATTAAAGTTTATTTGTGTATAATTAAGTCACGTTCATACGATTCAAATTCTTTCTCTATTTCGGTCCACTTAAATTTGTAATAATTTAACAATAAACTATAATAAAACAATAAAGGGAAAAAAAAGGTACCTTCACCTAAATTCTAATCTTAAAAAAATACATGCACACATAGTAATAATAATTATTTTTATTTCTCAACACTTTCGGCGTAAAAGGTTTAGACAAAATACGTATAATACGTAATAAAAGTTAAGGATATTTTATAACTAAATTTTTCATTTACTAAATTAATTACCAACTAGGAGTATATAATACGAAGGACATGGACAAATTTCCAGGTAGAATAGAAGAATAAAACAAGATTTTTTAAATTTAAGAACAGGTTTAAGGAAGGTTTTAAGTCTGAATTTTATTCAGCTTTACAAACGTACATATGTATTTATGTACGTCGATGTATGAATAGATCATACGTATAACGATAACAATATGGATCGTATTTTAAATATGTTGCCATTTCTTTTGTACTTTAACGACCTCGGATAGAGTTCTGTTTCTGTGTAATGTTCTTTTACACGTTTACATTATACAGAAACATATGTAATGAAAACGTGCAAAACATTGCACAGAAACAGAATTTACCAGCTGGTGTACATATGGTGGACATTCACTCTGATATTGTTGTATAATTATTTCGTTAACCAGATTTTCGAACCCTAAGATTTTTGTTAGATTTACATTTCTTAATATTTTTTTCATTCTTTCAAGGAATTTAAAAAAAACTCTTATTGTTCAAGAAATCCGAAATCTTGAAAATACAATTTATTGCTTTTAAAATTATAATAGCATTTTGTAGAAATAAAAATAAAAAAGCAATAAAAATTGAAGTACTCGTACCTTCTTTAGGATAAAACAGAATAATTACATACATATGCACACATATCACATATGGCATACATACAGCATACAGTATGTATAGTGCATTGAAAAAAACCTATTTTTTTAAAACTTAATATTTGAATAGAGTGTTATAAAAATAAAAGAGAATTTAAATTTTAAAAAATATATTTATGTACATATACATTATATACGTATTCTATAATACATAAATGAAATTTAATGAATAATTTTAATAAAATTATAAAATACCTATCTTTCGCAACGAAATAATGTCTATGGGCTATATCCTCAATGGTATAACAATTAAGAAAATTGCAACTAGCGACTATGGCGGATTTGCGATTACAAAATCCTTTACTGCAATCGCAAGTTAACCATTTTTATTTTTAAGCATTGTAGAATTAAATTTTTGTTTACATAACCTATATTTTGTAGGAGATTTGAATATCATCAATGTCTACGCGTAGTAACTAAGAATAGCAACCGACATGACATTCGGTAGCTCAGTGGTAACTGGTAAGAGCATTGCCTCGGCAAGCAAAGGTCTGTAGTTTGATTCCCAGTCGAGTCGAATGTCGTTTTTTTCTGTGCTTACTATACTACAATTTTTCTATTATAAACGTTAAAAATTCGTTTTCAAATTCAAATTTTTGAAATTTTAAATCATAATCGAGATTATTTTGCCTATAACGAAATGTTTTTTAAAATTTGAATCATCTATCGATGGTCACTAAGCATTTTTATCACAATTTATTTATTTTAAATTAGATTTTTAACTTTTTTTGGTCTCAAAATTTGAAGCCAAGATATTTTATACCTAAGTAGTAGGTTTCGTTTCTATGTGAAATTCAATACATTAAGAAAAACTGTTTTTTTTTTAATTTGAAATTTCAAATATACTTGATAAGTTCGAAAACATCCGAAATTCGAACTTACTAAACTTCGTTCTACGCTAAATTTTAAACAGGTAAAATTTTCCACGTTAGGTTGTAGAGCGATCCATTGAAATTGAATATTTTAGAATGAATTATTGATATTATTGATTGTTGGAATAATATTATTTCATAATACATATGTATTTTTAATACGTTTACTACATATTAGGATCTTTATATTTTAATACACTCTTAATCAGTATTAGACAATGCGTGTCAGTCTACCCAATATCTACCCAAAAAAGCCAACATTACACAATAAATGTAGTGGAAGAAATTAACAATATGTAAGTAATTAAACAGTTATTTCTAAATGTTGGAGAGTTGACAGAACAGAAAAGATATCCAAAAATGTTAATTTTATGTTTCAAAAACAAAAAATTGATATTGGTTTTAAAATAATGTGAGGAAAATAATTCAAAACCAGGACTTAAAAGGAAATGAATTCTTAATTTCATATTTTAAATGTTTATTTGTTTTTATTAGTAATCTATTTTCCGTAAGTTACATATAAGATGTATTTTTACCGGTTGAAGAACAAATTTAATAATTCTCTGGAAATAGTAATAAATTAATGGAAGCTATGTTTTTTTTTTTTAAATGTGATATTATTTAAATATAATATGTACGTATTTTAAAATTCATAATTCTTTAATTATTTACTTACTCGTGTACTATCTACATACATATGTATGTATGTAAAAGTTCCAGTTAAAAAATTTGTTCATTTTTTATATATGTACATATGTATGTATTTAGCTTTGTTTTGAATTTCTGAACAAAATTAAAAAACTGCAATGTTAGGAAACATCAAAGTAAATAAATATTAAATATAGAAAAATTAAAATAGATATACATATTATGTACATATAAATATGTGAATCTATTTAAAAATAATATTAATAAATTCGTCAGTGTACAGTGGATATTTGAATTTATGACGTGCATTCGAAATATTGAATACATTTTTTGATTTATAAAATTAAAATCCAACACCCTTGTTTGTTCGATGCTTTTGATTATATTGTAGAAATGTATATGTTTTTTTTGTAATACCACATTTTTTGAATCCTAAGTCGCATACATATGTATACATACGTATGTAATAATAACGAGCCTTTTAAATGGTAAACAAAAAAATCATTCGAATTAAACACATATGAAATGAAAAAATTTAAATACTGAATATAAAATCAAAAATTAAAAAAGAAACTAAAATTTTGCTATACTACATAAATAAAACTTCACATCATAGGTCTTGATGAGACCTATCTATAGTATCCTTTTGGTCGGAGATAACGGAAACACCCTGTATATACTGAAAAAACACCTACAATACAGCTAATTTACATCTTGATAAATACATAAACTAGCTGTAATACTGATATTACACAATATTAGTACAAATAAATTTCGCGTTTTCTATAATGGATCGTTTTGAAAAAAAAAACATACATATTTATTTTGAAAAAAAAATTTTTTTTTTAATATGTAATATTATTTTTTTCTGTTATTTTTATTGTACCTCTAAATACTATCAACATATTTAGTTCAAAATAGCCGAATATATTTTTTTATGAAATTTTACTATGATATGTACATAGGTATATATGTAACATATCTACATTAGAGTGTCCCTTATTTTTCAACTTTTAGATTCTCAGGATGCTACTCCCTAGTTTTTTTCGTTCTTCAATTTAAAGTAGAAATACCAAAAAAACAGGTAAATTTAACATCATTTACCCGTGTCGAAAATGACAATTTTGTGTACTGTACCTTTTGCCCTAGTTAACAAATTTTTTTCGTTTAAACTTTGTTTAGAAGAGAACCTTTCAAGGAATATACTGCCCAAATTTCAACTGTTGTTGTATGAATGCGTATTAATTGTTACAATTACAGTAAATGTAATATTTGTACACATAGACTATATAATTATATTTATACAATTTTTTTTCGGTTTTTTCTAAATAAATAAGGTAAATAGGTTCATCAGGTATATATTTCACTACGGTACGTTTGTGTTGTTACTAAAGCTTATTTAAAAAAAAACCAGGTACATAAACATAACACACACATAACACCGACCTTAATTAGGTTTTCGGGGACTATTTTTGAGTTGAAATGACTAGTACCAAATGCATTTAATGTAAAATATTACAGTGTTGTTTTAGCTTCACAATGTGCATTATTAAAAAGAAAAACAAATAAACTATTTAAAAAAAATTAATTTCGGTGTTCAATTTTATCATTTTTATCTTTTTTTATTAAGAGAATTTGGGAGTTTTCAATGGTCCCGTCCGTCATACGACATGGCAAACATAATTTATTATATCTTAGCTTGTGCGAGTTGGAGAAATAACAAATTTTTGTCGTAGTTTGCTAAGACTACCACCTGAATATTTACTATGAAACAGGAGGTGTGAAGCTATATACTTCGAAGAAAAATAGTGTTGAATTTGTGACTGTGAAAACGAGTGTCATTTCGTGTCCCGTCCGTCATAGTCACTTATCGCCCTATAAAATTAAAACTATAATTCTTGGAAAACATCTTCTTTTTCGGTTTGATAGGTCTTTGGGTGGACCATTATTTTTCACATTTTACAGTATTACATTTGAACTATGTGAACGTAAAAATAAAAAATTTTCTTCAATGTCCCGTCCGTCATGCATGGAATGGGCGATATATATATGTATATATATAGCTCTAAATGTATTTTAATTGTAATAATAATATTACAGTTGCTATGGATTATGAATTGAGAACCAATTGTAATACATTGCTTGTCACTTGTCAGTTACAATTGATAAATATTATACGGCAGTTCTGAAGTAATTATCACGGTGTTCACATTAATAAATTATTATATAAAAATTGTATTAAAATAGCACATACGCTGGGAACATATTATATAAGGTCTTCAAAAATTTTTCAACACATATGGGAGGTAGTAAAATTAAACATAAATGTATGTTGGTACGTACATTGCACGTTCTCGTCAAAAAGCAGATTTCGAATTTGAATATCTCTGGACCTCGTGATCCGAAAATCTTGAAATTTCTGCAGGACGTTTTTCTTGTCATTCCTTATAAATAAATCATGAATACCCTCATTACAATGGCCATCTTTAAGCCCTGATCCTTTATCCAGAAAAAAACTTATGGGGAATTATTGCTAGGAAAGTGTATAATAAAGAAAAGCTGAAAATCAAAATTTTAAACGAATTGAATGCAAGGATTTTGGCAACTTGGAATAATATCCCAAAAGGAATTTTAAAAAATTTATTTAAAAGTATGAAAAAAAGATTGTTAGATGTAAATTGTAAAAAATGGTTATAAAACAAAATATTAACCTTTTTTTATAATTATCCTTTCAATAAATTTAACATAACTGTAAAAATTATTAACTGAGTTTATAGCTATGTATTCCCAACTTCAAATACCTAAGTATTTATAAACAATTGCTTATTTTATTAAATACCGTTAGGAGATAAATCAATGTGATAGTTGGTGTAGTTTTGTTTTTGATCGGTTATACTAAAAATACAAACAATAATTCCATTTCTTCCGTTTGTCCTGAAATATTACAAATTTTCAAAGTGAGTTTATAACTATTCCCACCACTGTATGTATATAATATTTAGAGGTACATATAATAAAAATAACGGAAATTTTTTTTTCAAAACAAATATGCATGTATGTATTTTTTTTCAAAACGAAAAGAAATTCAAAAATATATAAATCGTAATTTTTATCGTTGCCGTAGCAACGAATATTTGTTATGCATTTGTAAACAACGAAAATCAACGTCGAAGTTTAGAGAAATTTTATTATGCAAGTTGAAGTTGGTATTTCATTTTATTCAAAAAAAAGTTTCCCTGTTGATCTTGGGATCTAATGTTCGAAGCTCTTTTATTAAAAATTTACAACTTGAGACTGCTTATATATGTAAGTATTCTAAATTATTTGAATGGATTTATGACAGAAATTATTATTATATTATCGCAGTACATCGAAATAGTCACAACCAAACGGCCTCCAATCTTCAAAGCTGGCCTCCAATCTTAAAGCTGTTTCAAGCTCTTTCTTATTCTCAGAATTTTTTCTTAATTACACTCATTTTAAAATATATTCCCTTTTCTATCTATTTTCCATACAATACATACAAAATTTAAAAAAAAAATTTGAGAAATTTTAACTTTTTTAACACAATCATTCTCATGTTTCAAGCATTACAATATACATAATCATATGGAAACTGCTTTTCCTTTTCTCCATATATTCAGTATACATACCATTTGGTTCGGTATAAAAATTTGTATGAGAAATTGAAAATATAGGATTTGAGGGTACCTATATTTCAAGTATTTCAAGAAGAAGAAGTATACAAGTAGCTAATTTGCATATGATCACATTTATAAATTCTGCTGATAATTTACATATCAAATATAATTTTGATAAAATGATAATAATTTTATTGAAAAAAAATAATTTTATTGATAAACTCGATCAAAAATTCTTAATTTTCCAACATTAAAAATTACTTTTGCACCAGGAAATCAGAATACAAATTGCTCTACGATTCTTTTTCTTCTTTTTAAAATTTAATATAGGATCTGAGGATATTTAAAAAAAACATTCATGATCATGTACATATACATAAGTTGCTAATTTCTAATAATGATTTTTATATAAAATTTATTAATTTGCTGATATTCATCATAGTATATAGTGTACCTCTTGTTAGTATCTACTCTGTGCTAAAGTTAAGCTGACTATAGGCTCGACTGGGGCTGAGTACCATAGGAAATGGAATATAAGCCGTTAGAAACCGACAGCAACTACTTTGAGTTTAGTAAAAAGTTTATTATTGTCATTAATAATGTGAGAAATATAAGTATTTTTATAGTATTTAATAAATAAATAGAATTTATTAAAATAACCGTACACGAAATACGCCATTTTATAGGAAACAGAAAAAATAATAAGTGTTGAATAATTCGCTTTATTATTTCAATTAACACTTTATAATGAACTTTAGCCAACATTTTTACAAACTGTTGTGAATAGTTTTTTTATTTTTTTTATTTTCAGTTGAAGAAACAATTTTTTACACTTCAAACATATGTATATATGTACAATACATACATAAGGAAATAAAAAATAAAAATATGAAAATTAACTTTTCACTTATTTTTTATACAAAACCTAAAATTTTCTCTTTACGCTTTATACAATAAAAAACAATTTTAATGAATGCAGCTACTAACTTAGTTTAAAAGCGAAAAAGTATGCTTTCAATTAAATTTATTTTGAAAAAAATTTTACATCGAAAAGAAAGTTACTGTAAAAATGTTATTTAATTTCACGTTTAGCTGACTGGAAAATGATGCACTTTCCACCCATTTTTCGAGCTACATATTGAACTATAAATATAGAATTTTAAATTTCTATGTACCTATTTAAATATAATATACATATCAAGTGATTAAATAAAATGAAAAATTGAGAAAAAATTCTAAGCTATTTTCCACTTTTCAACAGTTCTATAGAAAATGTATTTTTTATTTAGTTTGTAAACTCCAGTTATGTTTTCTGATTTTTTTTTAAAAGTAGTTCAAATCAATCGTAAAATTTAGAAATAAAAAAAGTAAATAGAGGATACGTAGTTGATTTGAAAATACTATTACATACATAAACATACATATGTATGTATGAAAACTCACAAAAAAAATAAAACATAAATTTTTTTTACTCTTTAGATAATGTTGAAATGACCATGTAACATGGAACTGTACGAATTGTAATGCAATGGCGGCTCGAGGGGAAATCAAATAACGGGGCTACATAAAGGTTCAAGGATGTTAACACTCGAAAATGTTAACACGTTTTTGTCAATAATCTGTTTTTTTAATTTGAAAATCTCCGGAATCTGCCATCCGATTGTTGGTTTGAAATTTTTGATAGTAATTTTTTTAATATCGTTCTCTATAAAACTCTCTTTGACATAAAAAAGATCCTTTCAATAGGACGCGAGTGTTATAGCGCATCGAAAAAACTACGCTCATCAATGATTATGGGCTGCACAAAAGATCTCCACTGGCCGAAGTGCAATAATAGCCCATTAACTTATCTATCTATCAACGATTATGTTTCAACTTGGATATATATTTTTTTAAAAGGCATGGTGATAGAAAAGCAGGAATTTGAATTTTTCAGAATACATATTTCTTAAAGTGATTTCTGTTGAACAAACTTTTAATTAGGAAAATCCACTTTCTAGTTTTTAGGACAATAGTTGTAGAAAAAAGTGCTAAGACACATCGTTTTTTGTAAAGAAAATGTATATAGAGTTCTGTTCTGTTTTCAAACACTTTTAAATATTTGAGAAGCGATATGTCCTTTTATTTTATAATTGGTCTTAAAAAAGGTAGAAAAATATAAAAATTAAATAGTTTCGTGCTTTTTTCTGAAATCTTAGACACATATCCCTTTTTTAAAGTTTTGTTTCTCAACTTTATTTTGAAACTTGAAATAGTTGTGTTGATCTTAAGTTCGCTTATATCCTTTTTTGCAGATTTTTTATTTGAGACAGAACTTAAATTGCTCCATGAACTAAAATTTCTCCTGAAAAAAAAACCTGATAAAAGCTACGTGAAAACTTTCTTTTAATGGAAGTAACATAACTTAAGAAAAAAAAATCTGGAAACTCAAGATTGCAAAGTGAGTATTCTGTACAGAGCTTTATGTGCAGCAAGTTTTTAATAAGCGTTTAAAGGATATTGAGGATTCAGTACGTTGTAGCTCACGAAGTAAATCATTTCAGAGACGAATTATATGAGCAAAGTAGGAATATTATTAGTGTAATAGGGTATTAAACATTTAAAACCTCTACACCTATGTAATGGTTGTAAAAATTCAAAAGATGTTAGGGGTTTGTCGATAATATAAGTTATGAAGAAATTTAAAAAAATAGTAAATTTAAACAGCCACCAAATATTGTCAATTTATGAGAAGCATAACACGAACTTCATTCAACTAATAGAAAACAATACAAGTAATAAATAACAAGTTTATAAATATTTTATAAAAAATACCTTTAAAAGAAGAGGATGATTCATTCTTAGAAATAAAAAAATTAGCGAACAAAAACTGAAACACCTCATTAAAAAACGAAAATTTTTATGATATTTTTAAACTAAGCTGCTTTTTCATCAAATATAAATTTATAGGAATATGAAATTCGTACAGAAACTCTCGTTTTAGAATTATTTGTGAAAGAAAGGTTGAATTGATTTCTAAAGAATTTGAAACATTTGGGTTACATATATTATAAAGTAGGTACCTTTTTTTTATGGTTGTCACATATATTATTATTTAGAATTTCCTACAAACAATTATACATATGTGAAATTATCAGAAACACATCGGGTACTGCTGGTATAAGCACAATATAAGATTTTTAAAGATATTTTAGTTGAAATAATGCGTTTTATGAATTGCTTTTAACTTCTATAACATATCTACATTTTCGATCAATATATAAAGAATGGTCGAACAAGAATTTTAATTAAAAGGTTCTCATGCATAATGGGATTGTTATAAAAATCTAACATAAATCTTTCTTGTAATCATGCATTATGCTAACATTACCAATGAGTGTTGCACTTCATAATTCTTATTTGTTTTGTTTTTATGTTATGTTTATAAAATTTTGCAATGCCTAAAGACTTCATTGGAAAAAGTTATTGTTATTGTTATGTTATCTGCTTTTTCACTTAAGTAATAAAATATTTCGAATGTTATGTAATAGGTATTATGTATTCAATTTGAGAGATTTATTAAATGATTTCAAGTGAGGAAAACAATTCATTTTCAATAAAGAATAATGAAAGCATAAACTATGAATCTGCACACATTGTTTTAAATATGGAAATTATTCTTATTGAACAAGTTTTCTTTTACATAAATTTTTAACTTTCAAAGAAGAAAATTAAAAAAATGAATGCGAATAAATACGTTTTAATATTTTGTTCATTTGTATCGTACTTTTCCAAACTCAGTAACTGATACAAAATAAATATTGAGTTTTTCGCAAAAACAAATAATTTTAAGATGATAATGCGAGATATTTGATGATGTCAGTGTAACTATTTTAAACTTCAATAAAAAACTTTTGAAATTCAATATACCTATGTAATATCTTTTAAAAATTAAATATTTGATTTTTTAAAACCAAAATATTTCGAAATGTTGTTGTAGCAAATACATATTTTATTACTTACATACATACATATATCCCTAATATTTATCGTTGTAGTTGTACACCTCTTAACAAAAATGCAAAGGAACATTTTTTATTCCTCACAGTGCCACGCTGGTGGTCTTCAATATTTCGAATTTAAATGAATTATAATGCAGATATTGCTAAAAAAATGTAGTATTGTACACGTTATCAAAGAAAATGTGTAAATATTGTATGTGTAAATAAATCAAAATTCGTTTTTTATGTCTTCATATTTGAATAAAATTGTCACACGAAAATTAGTGCCGTTAAAATTTAAATCTCACAAACTTATTCCAATTATTCTTATTTTTTCGGTATTTTTTTTGACTCTATGGGCCAATTATTTCAATTTAAAGCATAAGAAACGCTGTGAAATATGCAACGTACGATAGTAGAGTTGTGATTTTTCTAATGTGTCTGTGGCTGGATTCTACGGGCTATGAAGCAACTTTTAACGTTTTTCCATCGTTCTGTTGTCATGTTTTGGAAATAACAAGTTTACTTTGGTAATTCAAATTTCTTAAGGCTTTGACAAAGTTGTTGGCAGGTCTTGAATTAATCACGATGAAGTTTAGCGCTATGAATATTGATTGGTAATGTTCTATCTGGAGGACCAGACTTCAGAATTTCTATCCCCTGAGCTATGGTGGCCCAGTTATACCCTTAGGCACTGGGTTTAATTTGAAATTACGCAGATATGTATACTAAAGTAGAGTATTTTCAAAATTACATGATTACCTGCTTACACAGACAAACTGATGTGTTTGCAATACAATATGCATTTTTGCTATACTACTAAGTATTTAATTAAAACTTGAGTTATTTATTTTTTCCTAAAATATTTTCGTCGTTGTTCAAATTGTGTGTACATAATGTTACCAAAATGTTTAGTAAAACAAGAGCGCCAATAATTCAATGCTAGTAAGCTTTATTGGAACTGATTGATACAATCGATTTATGTCTATTTATATTAATTTAATTACATTATTTTAAAGGTAAATTACAATCTAAGCAATTTCATTCATATGGTCAAAGTTAATTTAAAGGTAAGTTACAATCTAAGCAATTTCATTCATATGGTCAAAGTTAATTCAAAGGTAAGTTACTGACGTGTTGATTTTAATATATGTCACGGTTAAAAATTGAGGGGTAAATTTTATAAAACATTTACAGACTTTATAACATACTTTTTATTAAAAATTTTTATCAAATTTATAAAATTCAAAAGTATAGATCTTTTTGACACAGAAAAAGTTTGATTTTTATTAATTTTAAATATCAAAACAAAGTTAATAAAATTATTATATATAATTTATAAGTTCATTTATCATTTTTATAAATCTATAAAGATTTTTATAAACTTCAACTTGTCAAATGTTATATAAACAACTGAACAACTATTTTATAAATTCCTTTTTGTAATTTTAATCCTTTTTTGAGTATAGAAACTTGTTCTACCTTTTTTTTTAATTATTGAAAGTAAAAATTCAGTCGAAGAAAAATTGTTAGAGAAATATGTAGTAGTGAAAGTGAAATTAATTATTTAATTTGGACATTTTTTTGAACAATTTGTTGTAATTTTATAATAATTCTTTTTTTATTTTAAAAAATCAAAGCAAAAGTGATAAAATTGTTAATTAAAATTCAACTGATGATAAAGATAATACATACAGAACAGTGTTAATTTGTTAGAAGTGGAGAAATAAACAACGCACCTATGTATGTATAGTATGTCTTGGCTAAATTCATGAGAAATACCGGTAATAGATTTCCACCAACTGTTGATAAAATTGATGTGTAATTTTATAAAAAAAATATATACATATAGGTCCATCTAAAAAATATATAAATTAATTTTTTTCATATAGAAAATAGTGTAAAAATTGTTTATAAATGAGATTATAAATTTTACACCAAATGTTTATAAAAGAAGTTTATAAATTTATTTATAATTTTTACTTTATATGTATGTATATAAAATTTATAAAATTGGAGTATAA
Organism: Bombylius major; assembly: GCA_932526495.1. Lineage (NCBI taxonomy): Eukaryota > Metazoa > Arthropoda > Insecta > Diptera > Bombyliidae > Bombylius > Bombylius major. The sequence goes on along the minus strand of OW052045.1, from coordinate 27,620,337 downwards.
ATTTTGTATTCCTAGTATATAGATTTTTATAAAGTTGAAATTTATAAAATTTATATGAAATGTATATGAATTTTTTAGATGGACTTATATGTATATATTTTTTTATAAAAATTACACCTAAATTTCCAATCGTAATATGTACATACATATGTATGATACTATGTACATAAATGTAAGTGCAAATTTGTTCAGTTGTATAATGTACTCGTAATTTCTACATTTTTAAAAAAAATATTTTTAAGGTTCATGTGCTCAGGAAGTGAAATTTAATACAAGTAAATGAACGAAGCTATGTACAGTGGGCGGAATTAGTTTAAAGAAAGGCACCTGCATGTTGTGTATTGTTTAATCAAATTCGAGTTCCGTTATTTAACTGTTGCAATTATTTTGTAGAATAAAATATTGTGGAAGTGCTGTGAATTTTATTTTATGGTTTTATTCAAGTTAGAACAGTCGGTTCAGATTTTTGAAAAATAATATCTATTAAAATTAAAATTTAGTGCGAAATTAATATAAAGGCAGTACCTAGTTATTTCTTGTGATGTTTATTTTAAAAAAAAGTACTTTTTTGTTCATATTTCAACGAATTCAACTATATTTTGACATTTTTCAATAATATTTAATAAATCTTAAACAATTTAAATAGAATGAGACGTGTAAAGCCCCTTACAGAAGAAGAAAAAGGAAAAATATCAACTTTTAAAGATATGAGCCTTTCAAACAGGAAAATTGCTGATAAATTATTGAGATCGGTAACCTTAATCTTTTCATTTCAGTGTGAAAATGTAAAAAAAAAGTTAGAAAAGTTTTGTGTTTAAAAAAGTTTAAAAAAAATTTATATTATAAGGTGCAGTCAATTTAATAAGTCTAAATAATATAAAATATATATGTACATAAGTATTGAAATGTAAAAATATAATAAAAACCTTATATATGTGAATGAATTTTAAGACTTAGCATCAAAAGGACAAATGGAAAACATATACATATGTATATAATATACGTATGTACATATTCCTACATTTTTTCTATTTCCAAAAATTTTTTCATTATGTTGAAACCCTCGACTTGTTAAGCTTTTACAATTTTACAGTAATTAATGATTTTTAATTAAGCATGCTATGGACCAAATTCAAAAAAACAACCATTAACCATTTTCCTGATTTTTTTAAAAATTCAATTGAAATTTCATGAAAATTCTTTTTATATTGAATTTTTAATATGAGAGAAAATTAATTAAAAAATGTATTTGCATTGCACATACACGTATGTACATATATTCTACAAAAAGTGAGTCCAACGTTCACATTGAATTATATTTTACATTAAATTTTCATTGACAAAATTGTGAATAATTTATTAAATAAAATCAGTGGGACTTTTTTCAATGGAAAATACTAATGAGATTTTAATTAGCCAACAGTTTTTTTAAATGAAAATGTAATTTAAAATTTACATGAAAAATGGTATCTTAAATTTTGCAGAAAATTTAATACGATGTCGCTTTTAAAATAATTGCATTTCATTACATGCTTCTTTGATTGAGTAAGTGTCATTATGTAGATGAAATGTTTAAAGGCATTCGTTACACAGTACAGTAAAACGCATTGAAAGAAGTAACCGGTGTAGCTAATTGAAGCGTAAAATATGTAATGTGTGAGTAATGAAAATTTGTTGAACAGATGATTTTGTTTAAAAAATTTTCACTGATGCTTTTTTCGTCACATTTTTTATACGATAAATTGAAATCTGATCTGAAATATTCTACTTTGTATTCTATTTATTATTACAAATAAAAATACTCGTACAAAAGTTTCCTATCGTCCGTACTGACAATGATAGAATTATTAAAACGAAATTCTATTGCTTACAATGAAATATAATTATAAAAAAAAATATTTCTTTGAAAAATGAAATGAAAACGTTTTTCCTATCAGAAAACAGGTGACTTTAATTGGAACTGAGGAAGTGAGCTCAGCTAAGTTATATTCTTCTTGAAAATAGGCTTCTTTAAGTGTTCAAAAAACATGTTTATAAAAATTAAATTACATATCCAACATTAGGAGACATATCAAGAAGAAATTTAAAATACAAATTACAAAATCATGTACCTATGTAATAACCCAAAGCAGAATAGTAAAATGAAAACTAAATTCAAGACACTAGCAGTTTTTTGAAAAATGATTTTAATAATGTAAACATTTCCGTTAATGTTACGTCAAAAAAACATTTAAGGAAATCGTTTTGAAAAACGGAAGGTTGCAAATTAGAAGAGGAATGTTAACTTTGAACTTGCAAACCTTTTTGATGTTTATAAAATATTTAAGATTTCCCTACAAGTTTTTTCCGTAGTAAAGTGCAACTTATCTATGTACATTGTACATACTCGTACATCATGTATGTACAATATAATATCATATGTGTCTATTGGGATCAAAACCTGTTCTTTTCCATTTTTTGACTTTTTCTAAAAACGCATTGAATTTGTAATATAGGCTATTATCTACATTTACAAATCTATACATAGTAAAATATCATTATTTCCTTAATAAATTTAATTCCAAAATTAAGGGTGTATACCAAAATACAAGCATTTCTATGAATATGTTCGCATTAAAAAATGAATTACTCAAAAACATCATCGGAGGAAAAGAACAGGTTTTGATCCCAATAGACACATATACACAAAACATAATGAATTACTTCATAGAAAAAATTAAGAAATTTTTTCTTACGGGTATTACTTAAATATGTAAGTTAAAAAATATGTGAAAGCTTTAAAATTTTATGTACATACCTATTCCTTGAAAAACAATAGACGTGATTTTTACATTCTTACATTTTTCTTAAATTTTCATAAGTAATCAATTTAGCTAGTTTAGTTTATTAAAAATAAAATCTTAATGATTTTATCTAGCTATGAAATTCGATTTATATTTGGAAAGTTCATATACTCGACTTGTGCTCGATTCACCACATTTCAGATTTTTATTGTTATAATTTCAGAAAATCTGTCATCATCAAATGGACTGTAAATTTACAAATAAAATCATTCGAAAGGTTTCCGTCGAGTTATTTTTTTGTTTGTATATAATAAAATTCAATTTTTAAAGAAGAAATAATTCGGAGATGAATAATAAAATTTGAAAAAAGGTCAAACACAGTACACAAATTATATTTCATTGATCTTAAAATAAAGTTAATTTTTAAAAATATTTTGACCTTTTGCAAATTTAATTGGGTCAATTTCCATTATATATGAAAACAAAAAACAAATAAAATTGAATAATAATGTCAACTTTTGATTCTTTTGATCTAAAAAAACAGTTTATAAAGATTTCGTTACTGATTCATATAAACAGAAAAAATACATTTTTAGAGGAAGATTTACAAAATACAAACTTTTAAAAATGACGTGTAGCGTAGATATTATTGAGATATATTCTATACAATACTTGAATTCGATCACATTAGTTAAGAAATTAAAACCAGGGTTCTTTATTAAATTATTTTTTTACTCTACTTCATTTATAAGAAGACTTCTTAAATCGTTGAAAAGTCCATTATTTTTGTTTTATAAATTTTGTTAAGGAAAGCTTTCTTTTCTAAAAACACAAAGCTTCTGTATGACTTTTTTTGGGTGGTTTAAGAATTACTTTAAATTTAAAATTTATGTGTGGCTAAATTTTTTTACACTTTGTGTGCATCTTACACATATGTATTATTCACACATAATACTTAACTGATGTATATTCACAGATTTAACATAAAATCACAGATTAACAGATCTTGTTAATGGTTGTCAACACTCATATGATGGTTATTTCCAAATTAGGCTTGATATTTTCCCCAAATTAAAATAAAATTTGTTTGGTTAAATGTATAAAATATTAAAATCTATGAAATCTATTTTTTATACAAAATTAAGGTTTACACTAGAAATTCTTACATAAGTATATCATACATATTCATGTAGATACCATATAGTGCTCTTTGGATCTTCGGAAATATTCAACCAATCAGAAAATTTACCCCGACTAATTAGCTTTTCAACTTTGTAGTATTTTCTTTGAAACTTTGAAAAATTGTTTAAGTTGAAACATTCCAACAAAAGAATAGCTGGAAACACATAGTTGTTTAAGCCAAAAGTAATTCTTGATTAATATTTGTACATACATATTATGTATATATACATAACAAATGTGGTTTTTAATTGGTGTGGATTCTAATAAATCCAGTGCTTAAGCCAGAAGCCATACCTAGAACTAATTGTGATTGATTCTGCATATATTTAGAAGAAAGAAAAAACAAAAGAAAAGAAAAAAAAACAAATAAATAAATACTGATTCAAACATCCACTGAAAATTCAATTAGCCTAATTTTTTTTCCCATCTTTTCTTTGATTCCTGCGATCACTGTCGGTATAGATTGCAACAAGTACATCTCAAATATGCAGATCATGATTTGAATTTCGACACATGTAACATGAAAAAACGATACAAAAGAAAGCAAATGTTTTCCAAAAATCTAATCTTTATTGTTTTAAGAAAATCTGAATTTTCTCGTATGCTGACTCCTTTTTGGAATACAATCAAAAGACGGAACGGAATATCCAAATTTCTTTTATTGTTTTATATTTAAATGTGTTTACCCATATTTGATTTCCCTAGTTTAATTTTCTACAATACAAATAATGGTGTGAATAAAAACATTTACAAAGGCATTTGCACAAGCTTGTAAATACATTTACATCTACAGGTTAGAATTGTATTTTGTAAATAAGCAATACTGTAAATTTTACTGCTTAATATGTGTACTCTTTTATTTCACTTCATTACATTTTTCAAGTTTGTTAAACAATTTATTTGATTTTACGAATTTTAATAGGACATCAGAGTTGTGGTATTTGAGTTATAAAAAAAATAAGGCTCTTAAAATACTTTGTCTGAATTTGTTTAAAATATTCTAATGTTGGGAAAATGAAATGAATAAAAAATAAGGTTTTCTCATAGTGATTGTATCCTTTGTTTTTCAGATTTAAAAAAGCAGAAAGTAAAGAATACCCAATAAGAAGAAAATTAAACATAAAACTCCTTTGTTTGTGTTTTTTTTTATTTTAAATAAAATTGAAATAATTCATATTTTAAAATACTGAGACTAAACGTAAATAAATGCGGTTATTATGAAAAAGTTTTGTAATGTAAATATTTATAGAAAACAAATTTGTTCTATGTGGAAAGTTAAATATTGAGAAGTTACTGCTGTTTTTTATTCGAATATTAAAATATTTGTTTATTTGGATTTTACCCACACTTCACTTGGAAAAAAAAAAATTATTAAAGCTAAAAGTTAGCAATCTTTTTCAATCAAGCTATTTCTAATGATTCTTTTTTTAAGTTTCATAGAATACTTTTTAGTGTTTATTCATGAAACTAACAATTCAATATGAAAATAAATTTATTTTTAATTTTAATGGAAAGTAAGAAAACATTTACTTGGATTAATTGTTTAATTAATTGTATTCCACTTTTATTTCATTTAAAATGCGATACCATATGATTACGTTCAATATTCACGCTAGTTTTATTAAACTTCGGTAAATTCAATAGTAAAAAGTTGAATAATTCAATGGTGTTAGAATCCGGAAACTAAGGTTTAATTTTAAATTAAACATTACAAATCCTTCATTTTATCAAGTAAAAATATATTTTCATACATATAATGCACATAAAACACGAAACCTTGTAAAAAGGGTTGTTCTATACATTATAACATGGAAGTCCTATATTGATTAATTTCTTGTACAACATTCATATTGCGTGACTGTAATTTTATTGCTGACATCACGTGATAACATTTCGAAACTTATAAATAACGTGAAATTATTGAATGAAAACTGTTAAATGTTAAATCAATATTACAAAAACAAAAAATTATATATATACATACATACATATATACGAGCCGTTTGTTTTAAAAAGTGGTTTAAGTGAACTCTATCTGGTGTTAAGATTTTCATGATTCTTTAATTATGTTTTATCCGTTTTATGCAACTTCAAAGTATAGTGGTTTATTAACATGGATTTACTATTTTTGAAAATATATTAACGGATCATATAATATATATTTTTGGCATTATAATTTTGTTTGAAATACATATAAAATGCAGAAATATAAGAAAATACATATGTAAATGTACCATAAGTAGTTTATAAATATATTTTAAAATCCTATACAAATTTAAAGCGGTTCTGAAAGTTTTCTTTACTAGTTACTCACCTTAATATGTGTTTTTCAACTTTATTGTTATGATTAATTTGTAAACACTGCTTATATGTATCTTTAATTTAGAAAAAAATCTTTTATTCTTTTGAAAAGTTTTAAGAAATAACGTAAATTTTATTCAATTTCTATTTTTATGTTATACAGGTAGATAAATTTTTGCACTACCATTTATTGCTGGCGGTGAATTGCTGGCGAACAATTGCTGGCGATGAATTTTCCTAGACCCGTTTCACACATTACAATTAGCTCCTTCCAGAACTAGAATAAGTCATTTCAAGGACTACAATAAGTCCTTTCCTGGACTACAATACCCCCTATCAGGCCTACAATAACTCCTTCTCAAGACTATAATAAGTCCTTTTCAGGACTAAAATAACTCCTAAATAGGACTAGAATAAGTCATTTTCAGAATATGTACAAATAAAACATACCAAAAGACAATTGAATAATTCTTTACAACATCAAATTTAACTGATTTTGAAAAAACTGCCCTTAAATTATTATTCATAAATTATGAACGGATAAAGATAATGTAATAAAACAAAAGCCAAGTTAGAGTAAACAAGATAAGCTTTCATTTGAGCTAAAAAAAAATAAAAAATAATAAGGGTTTTTTTCGAGATATTCGACCTTGAACAAAAAATGAGGAATTTTTTGACTTTGAGTTACAATAACTTTTAAACCACTTTACATAAAACTTTGTAAAAGGCATTTTTTGAAAGGTCTGAAGGTTCTTAATGGAAATAATTTTCATTTATCTGTTTACATTAAGTGAATGCTGAAATATGTTGCGAAAAGTAGAACTGTTACTTTTAGAAAAAAATTGTCTTTGACCTTAAATATCTCGGTAACCATTGCGAATAGACCAAACCCCCCCCCCCCCCCCCCCCAACCCCTACGATTTTTTTCGTTTCTCACCGAGATCTACCACCCATTTCAGTTTGGCACACGATGTGTGAAACACCCTGTATGTGTAGTAGGTACATAATTATTATGCATAAAAAAACTTATGCTGTTATTAAGTAATAGATTACCTGGGTAACTAAATTATTGTTAAGATTTGTGGTTAATTGTAAAAGAAGACATTTTATAGGTTAAAACATTTTATTCGGCTCAATTATATTTTATTTGAGTAATTTAATTGATACAATGACATAATTTTGGAAATATGTACAAATTATAGTAAATGATGTTAAACAATAAAATAAATTTTTATGATTTTTATTTAATTAATTTTGAAAATTTAACATACATATATAGGTACTGAAAGCTACCTCTAATGAATAAGTATAACTATTTTTCCAGGCGACCGACTATAAAATTTTTAAGTGTTATTTAATCACCCAACTAGTTTTGTTAATATAACTACAAAAATAAAACAAATTATTAAATAGTTCACAGTTTTCAAAGACATTAAAATTTCATATGACCATGTCCCCTGCGTTACCTTATAATTTTTTCAAATTTCAGATATACCTTTTAGCCTAACAAATCATCTCTTTAATTTTTTTAATATTCTATAACTATAAAAAGAAATTTTCGAGAAGAAATATTTTTTTACAAAGAAACAAATAAAGTTTTTCAAGTTGTCAATAAAAGTTCAATAATAAAATACATACGTATGTATGTACTTTTACAGACAAAAGTATCTACCTATTTACTTATTTGCAAAGGTTCAGAATTATAATGTTTTCTTTTGATAATTATTATTAAATTTATAGCACATTGTTGGAAGCTGATGTATTGTTGTGTATTTTAATCCTTTTTCAATAATTCCAAAAATACAACAAAACTTATTTTTAGATTATAAATTGTTTTGTTACAGGATTAATTTTTCGTTATCAATTTTCTTAAATAATTTATGATTTAATTATTATTGAACGAAAAAGCCTTAAAACAAATAAATACGAAAAATGATATTCTTATAACATTTTTTTCTCATTTTACTTATGAATTTTTAAAGGACTTTACTTAATATTTGGCAGATGAAAAAAAGCTATAGTTTGTATCTTTTTCAATGAATTTCAATTCAAAAGAATTCTAACATAAGATTTCACGTTTCCAGGCACAACAATTTTTCCATATAACTTAATAAGTTGATAATCTTTTCCATAATTTTTTTTCATATTTTTTTCTTTAAAAAAACCCCCTTAAAAAAATAAAATAAATGGTGTTTTAGCCATATTTACGAGTATAAACGCTTTACAGAAAAATAAAGTATTTATTTTCTTCTTGCACAATTTCACTCTAAAGTATGAATTGATAGTAATAAATATCTAGGACTAGGTACATAAAGCTTCTGTTTTTTGTAATCTATGATGGCGTTAGGTAAATCAATTCCAAAGTTACTTGCTTATATGTTAAAAGTTTTCCTAATTTATCTTGCCAAATGATTACCGGAAGAAAATTTTGAATTATTTTCAATAAATTTTGATTTTCACGTATAATAAACTTTTACATACATATATGTATGTACATACATTGATATGAAGGGGTTTGATTATGCAAATTGTGTTCTTGCGAGGAAAATCACGATTAATGTTCTGTGAAATTGGAAATCAAGAAAATTCAAAATCTCACATTTTAGATATAAAATTTAACTTTAAAAAAGGTGATAATTATATGAACTATTTTTTTCTTCTTTTAAATTGTTGACTCAGTTTGGAACACAGTTCTCCAAAAAAAAAAAAAAAAAAAAAAAATCTTTTTATTTATCAACAATTTAAAAAAAAAAATTCTTCTTAATTGTTTGGCCCATCAGCAGCCTAATATGATTAAGTTCATAGAATAAAAATTGAGAAAATAATTGTTTTTTAAAATACAATAATTTTTAAAATTTATGTTTATTAATTTGATCAGAAAAGTATACATAAATACATAAAATGTTTATTCAAAGTGTATTTATGGAGACAATAGCAACTTCCTTAAAATTTTTTGACTTATGCCCAATTTCTTCAGGTCAAGATATCTTCATGATAATCTTAAACTGGTGAAAAATCAAGAATTTGGTTTTCTTCACTATCAGATAAGACTTATTAAAAGGATAAAGTTATCTGGTGATGATTAGTACCGATTATCTCAAGATTAAAAATATTTTGACTACAGCTTTGAAAGCTAAAGTTTTAAAGCTGTTTTTTAATGTTTACATTTTTTTACTAGGATTTTATTTTATTAGAAGTGATTATGGATATTTTTATTAATAATATTATTATTATTTTTCAATTATTTTATTTTAACTTTAATTAACAACTCCACTGGTCACTGATAATAATTAAAATAATGAAACGGTGACTTAACGCCACACTTGAAAATTTGAAATTATTCAAAATTAATCATGAAGTTGACCTCATTTAGTATTCGGAAATTCGGAAACAACATTTTCAGAGCTGTGATTAGTATTTCTATCTCGATGATAACTTATCTGTGCTTTGGATGAATAAAACCAACTTAGCATTTATCGGTAGTTTAACTTTATCTGGAAGTTCATTATTAAGAACTATGAAGAAACTAGGCATTAGTCACATTAGCGTCTGAATCACTCAGTTATGAATAAAACGCTATTAGTATTCTTTTTAATTAAACTCAAACTTGAAGTGAAAATACAAATATATGTACATAGCTATGTACAATATTTCAGATAACCAAGTAAAACAATCTTTCCAGTTCTAAAATTATTTATTTTTTTAAATAAATTATGCCAAGATTTCTTGGAATATGTTATTAGCTTAGGTAACCATTGTTTCAATGTATTTTTTTTACACATTTTCTTTTAACCAAATACTTTCAGTATCTATCTATCACTGCATTAACATCTGATTTTTCTCCAGTAAACTTTTTGTAAAACATGGCATTAAGAGCCAAATTTAGTGAAATGGCCTGCAAAGTGACCGCCTACAGCCTACATTTCTCAACCGATTTTAATGAAATTTCGAATATAGATAGGTGCAAGGGAATTGTGGTGCTTAAGCGAAACACATTTTTAAATTTTGATCCTTAAATTTTTTTATATTCAATTTACCAAGGTACAGACAAAACAAAAATTCACTCAACTTTTCACACATTTTTCATGTATTAAAACGTTTAGATATTGCGATTTCTTTTAATAAGATTTAAATTTAACCTTTTCCAAAAAGTTTAAAATAAATTTCAAGGAAATTGGTTACGTAGTTTAATTATTATAAATAAAACAAATTGTTAATTTTTCATAAAATTTTATTTTCAATTTTTCTAATCACAGGATTTTTTTGCATACCTTTAGGCTGGAATAAGAATGACACAGATAGTATAAACTCTATAAACGCGATGCAATAAAGATTGCGATTGTAGGGTAGTATGTGTGATGATAAAAAGTACGTAAGCAGCATGTAAAACTTTTGTTGTTTACTTAGGCCGCACATTGTATTGTATATAAATATTATAAATATACGAAAAAATTTTTATGTAAAATTCAAAAATTTTGAGTTATTTTATTTTTTTAAATTTTTACATGGAAGGATATGTGACTTTCTAACTTTGAACTATTATATATCAGGCTGTATTGCATCGATTTGAGTCAAATAAAATGCAATAAGTCAGAAAATAGTTCAAGAATTAAAATGTTTACTTTTTTCAAGGATCAAGGTATGAACCAAGGAGGGCCCCATTGAGGTGAAAAAAAAGTTGTTTGTCGAAGGGAGTTTTGTAGAGGTGTTGCAGGTGTTTTTATTTCGAATGTTTGCTACCGGAAATTATAGATCCCCAAAATACAATCTGTTTTTTAATTTACCTTTTCATCTAATTGAATTTCCGTTTATATTGCATGAGTATAATTTTTTATATGATATGATATATTCATACAGTTTGTTCAAAATAATTGTGTTGTCAGTTTTACAAAGTGCATAGCGTTTATTTAAAAATTATTTAGCAAATTAGTCAAAAATTAGGCAACAGCAAAGATTTCATAAAAGAATGAAATCTATTCAACGTAGGTAAAATTGTACGTACTGTGTGGAAAATAATGATTGGCCAGTACCAGACCTGTCTTCTTTCAGCTTCAATAACCGGTTTTTTCTCAAGACAGAAGGCGAGTTGTAGTACATTTTATCCAAAAGTGTGAAGCTGAAAGAAGACAGGTCTGGTACTGGCCATTGAGAAGAAACAATAACAACTTCAGCATAGCATAGCATAACAGCTGTATGCTAGCTAGCTGTAGCCTGTAGAACAAAAGAAAAGATGTACACATTTTACCATGCAATATGATCGCTACCCAGTTAACTTAGAACATATTTTTGATATATTAAATTTGTATTCTTAGAGCACTAGAACATTATTCTGTTGACATTAAGATTAAATGGTGAACTGGGTTTGAAATTTTTTCAAATCATGTACACCAACACTTAGAAGAAATTTATTTGCTTGTGTTGATGAAGACACAAATACATTTCAGACGATGTTGTTGTTGTTTTCGAAAAAATTGTTCACTAAATTTGGCTCTTGAATATTTTCATAAAATATAAAAAATTGTTCATGCGGAAAGATTCAAATATTTTGAAAAATATGTACATACATACATAATGTATTTTGATTTTTACAAAGTAAGTAAAACACAAGAAAAAAATGTATAATAGCTATGAAACGTCGATGTTAAAAAATTTAAAAAAAATCAAAATAGGTCAATAACTTTTAAAAAGAGGTTAAATTACTTATTCAAATTTAATATTATTTTGTAAATTCTATTGTGCGTGCCAGGCGACAGGCGAGTTTTGAAAAACATCTTTGAAATAAGCATACGGGTTTTATTTATCTTTGTATATACTATATAATTTAAATTTAAATTGATAACAAATCACATGTGTCGTAATGTTTATTGAAGCAAACGTTAAAAATTAAATTGAAAAAAAAAATTTTTTTTTGTCAATAAGAAAAGAAAAAAATATTTTTGAAAATTTGTTTAATAAACTTTTATTGGATTTAATTTACATATTTTTATGACACGATTTCAATGAGTTCGACGAGTTAACATAAATTCAAATAATATGAATATATACCTACATTGAATTACATACACAAATATCCCACAAAATATTTATCACAAACAAGGTAACATTTTGTTTGATCTAATTTCTTTGTAAAAGTCGTATTTTGTGGGCTATATTTATTTGCTTATAAAGTGCTGATGTGAAATCTAAATTTCAATTGAGGGAAAAGGACTTAGTCATGCTAAAATGACTAACTAAATGTAATTTTTATGCTTTTCGTACAAAATTCATTATGAAGAAGTTGAATTTCCCTTAAAAATGAATTCCTTAAAGCAATTTTGTTTTTATTTAATAATATTAAATTATCTCATGCGTGAACTTAGACACTTATAAACACATAATGCAAATAAATTTTAATTTTTGACACGAAATGTTGATGTACTATTATGAACATACGTATGTGTAAGAAAAAAGTAAAACTATAGAAACAAAAATAAATTTACATATTATACAACGTGTTAGAAGTAAATAGAATTGTATCTTGTTTTGCAGAAACTTTATTATGCAGAGTTTTGTTCATTAAAATCTATTTTTTTTTAATAAATGTTTTTTTTTTGCATATAATTTGTAAAAATCATTAAATTGTGTGAACAAATATTTTTAGAAATTATAGGGTTTCTATTAAAGAAATTTAGAAGCAATATGAGGTGAGTAAGAAAAATTTGTATCATAAGTAAACGTTTATTTAAGAAGATAGCAAGGAATAACGTTTTAATACTAAATTTAAAATCTTAATTTTTAGAAAACAAAAAATTATTCAAAATTTTTTATAAGTGTCAAATTTTAAATGTTGCTTATGGAGCAGCAGTTAATTATTCATGTTATAAATGGAACTGACATTATTGCAGGAACTGTTAGTAAACTATTAGGTGAGTATCTTTTGAACAGATTGAATTTTTAAAAGTAATACCATAGTATAAAGAAGACTAGTAGAATCACATTTCAATTTTCCATACAAAATTTGATAAGAAATTTTGAAAAACTTCAATGTATGTGTAAAATGCAAGTGTATTTTGCTTGAAATAGTCCAAAAGATAAATCATTAGGGAGCAACAAAGATAAAAAATTTAAATTTTCTATATACGTATAGTTATTCAATATATAGAGCAAACCATACTCTTATTGCCATATTATAATATAATAATATAATTTCAAACCCAATACATGGAAATTTACTGGAAATTTATTTAAATTATAATTTATTAATTAACTTTTTAATTAAACTCAACAATATGTATCTCTATTACATTTCCTTCACTATCAGTGATTCAATAATACTACGCTTTACCTTATAAAAAGTATAGAACCAATACAGAAAGGCAAATGAAGGAGGCATTTTTATTCATGTAATGTAATGTATTTTATTTATGTAAAATATATTGTGATACACACATTGATATAACTGAGGGAGGTACAATATAATTGTGTAGAAATTTAGTTTTTTTCTTCTTAGAAATGAAGAAGAAAGATATAAAATCATGTAAATTTTTAAGCTACATACTACAAGTCTCTCTCCGTCTTATTGGAAGTTTTTTTCTTTTTTTATTACTGATAACGTTCTTCATTATGATTGGATGTCATTTTTTATTTACCGTTATGCAGAAGTAATTTTACTTGTCTTCTTTGTACTATGGTAATACCTAAGTTTAGATAGATATGTACATAGGTATACCAAATCGAATAATACCCAAGTAGGATAAATATCAAACTAATACTAATACGTAAATGATTTTTATAAATCGAAGTTAGTATTGTGATTATGATGAAAGCGGTACCCGATGTGCCTCTGATAACTTAAAATATGTATGTATGATTATTTGTAGGAAATTCTAAATATCTCTGACAACCATAAAAAAAGGTATCTACCTATTTTTTAACATACATATGTTAACAGGATGTTTCAAATTGTGCAGAAATCATTTTAACTTTTTTCAGAAATAATTCTAAAAAGGGAGTCACTGTACGAATTTCAAATCCTTGCAAATTTATATTTGATATGATTTTTTTTTTCGAAATAAATTAAAAAATTTAACGAAGTTTTCACATCACTAATTTTAAAAAATTTTGAAATCATAAAAAAAAAATGTTAATTACTAGGCAAAAATAAAAAAAAAACAAATTTCTGTGGAAAAAAAGTAAGTTTGTTTACCAAAAGTATGGAAACCCTCTCAGAAAGAAAATGACTAGAGTCGATTTTATTCATTATAATATATACATAAATGTTTTTCTTCTAATAATGAAAGAAAAAAAACATGAAAAAATATGATTCACAAAAGTAATAAAAACCTGAAAAAAAAAGGTTTTTATTTTTAACAAAAAAATATCCTTAATATCTTTTTCGAACTATATCAGTTCATGAATATATCGTTAGTTAAGAGTTTCAAAATAATAAAAAAAGGATATAACTTTTCGAAAAACTTTTTTTTTCTTAACTTAAACAAACATTTTCTTTCGGATTATAGTGACGTGGATAATCAAAATGAAAAAAAAAATTATTATTAATATCAATAAACTTTAAACTGTAGGTGCATGTATGACAGAAGTCGGGGTGCTGAGTACAATGGACTCTCCTGTCTGAGTGCTCGTGGATGCCTAACTCGCATTCCCCCCACCCACAAAAAAAAAAAAAAAAAAAAAAAAAAAAAAAAAAATATCAATAAAAAGGGCAGACATTCTGAATGAAAAAAAATATACAGGGTGTTTCCGTTATCACCGACCAAAAGGACCATAGATAGGGCTCATCGAGACAAACCAAAAATCGTATTGAAGGGGTGGGGGGGAATACCAACGGTTTGGCCGCTAGAGGTCGTTGAAATGTTTTTGCACTTTTTCCACAAAACACCCCATAACTTTTTACAAGAGCACTCAAGGGTGACTTTGTGTTAAAAAAAATGTAGAGGAGCCTTTGTCCTTTGTAACAATACCTTACTTGTGCCTCTGTTCTTAACTGTTAAAAAGTTAGATGCCTTCAAAGTCAACATTTTGTGAATTTTTTTTTCGAAATTTTTGTGTTTAACCCTGTCCTTTTATTAAAATGCTTAAATTAAAATGAAAGCAAAATTGATTCTGCATCGATTTGCTATCTTCATTTTTTTTAAAAAATGTATAATTTTCGAGATATTTGCATTTGTAAATTAGCCCTTCTTGGTCTTATTTTCAATTTACACTACAATAAAAACACGTGTCCAATAATCTAATAAATTTCAGACTTATTTTTTCAGTGTTTTCAAAAAGTATTCTTGTTAATTTAAGCATTTTAATAAAAGGACAGGGTTAAACACAAAAATTTCAAAAAAAAAAATTCACAAAATGTTGACTTTGAAGGCATCTAACTTTTTAACAGTTAAGAACAGAGGCACAAGTAAGGTATTGTTACAAAGGACAAAGGCTCCTCTACATTTTTTTTAACACAAAGTCACCCTTGAGTGCTCTTGTAAAAAGTTATGGGGTGTTTTGTGGAAAAAGTGCAAAAACATTTCAACGACCTCTAGCGGCCAAACCGTTGGGATCCCCCCCCCCCCTTCAATACGATTTTTGGTTTGTCTCGATGAGCCCTATCTATGGTCCTTTTGGTCGGTGATAACGGAAACACCCTGTATATTTAAAAAATTAAAATTTTTGTAAATATTTTAAAATTAATTAATCAATCTGTATTTTTAAATTTAGAAGAATTCTTAAACTTTTCTTATTTATTTTGTAAGATATTAGAAATATTGAAATTCATTATACATGGATTCTTTTCAATTCTTTAAAAAGTCAGTTATGTGGTTAATTTGTTTTTGAATACTTTTTTTCAATAAATGAAAAATTATAACTACAAAATAGCTACAAATTTTTTAATAAAAACTATTTTTGAAAATTCAGTGAAAATGTGTAATGAACAAATATTTGTAAAGAATAAAATTTTGACAAATAAAAATTCATTCAAAGACAAAATAAGATATTTTGAAATCCATTAAAATAAATAAAAATTGTGGTCTTGAAATAATTGTAAAATTTCATAAGAATTACTATCAACGAAAGTAATTTAATATACCCGTACTGAAATAGTTCTGAAACGATGAAAATGTCAAAATTCAAATGCAATTGTCTTTGTTTTTCTACAATAAATCTTTTTTTCTTACTTTAAAAGGGATGAAAAACAATATGTATATGTTATATTCGTATTACGTACAATATAATAAATGATATCCTTGTTATTATTTTTTTTTTTTACCTTAAGTTTTTCACAACTAGTCGTATTTCATTTTTAAAAAATTCTTAAAGTGTTAATGAAAGAAATTTCTTTTTTAAAATAATGTAGGAAGTTTTAATGCCATATGCTCTAAGGATTTCTTTGTTATTTAAATAAATCATAAGAAACAGGAAGGTAGTGAGTGTTCATTATTTTTTTCTAAAGGTAGAAGAAGGGTAGAACTCTTTAACTTTAACTATGTATTTTATTTATGTTGCAAAAAGAAAAAATTAAGCTCTGTTGATAAGAAAAGAATAAAAAACTGACTTGATGTAAAAGGTGAGAATTGAGACTTTTTAATTTGTAAAAACTTATAATGTCTGGGATTTATCTCAAAATGAATTCTAGAAATTATTAATTCAAATTTATTTTAGAGTTAGATACTGAAGCTTCTACCGTTTAAAAGCAATACTTAAAAAATTGGTTGGTAAAATAAACTATTTGTGAAAATACCAAACATTAGTAATGTAAAAAGTACTTTTGTATAAAAATTTTTAAAAATGTTTATTTTCTTTCTTTAATATTTTTCAATCTGTATCTTTTCTACAAAACCTTAGTAGGAAAGACTGTCGAGTGTCGGGCTCTCGTTTGGCTCATTACAGGGCACAACACGTGTAACCACCATCTGGCGGTCATGAAAGTGGTCAGGGATCCAACGTGTGGGGCCTGCCAGGAGGAAGCGGAAACAACAGAGCACCATCTCTGCTGTTGCCCAGCCTTCTCTAGGATAAGGCTTCATACATGGAACTCTGATGTAATGAGAATGAAGGACGTCTGTTCTCAACCCCTAGACAAAATCCTCTCGTTTGTTAAGAAAACGAGGAGATTTTACTATGAGACGGGGCCCTGAGTACAATGGACTCTCCTGCCTGAGTGCTCGTGGATGCCTGATATGCATCCCCCCCACCCACACAACAAACAACAACAAACAAACAATCTTTTCTACATGGTGTTTGATTTTCTGAGAAACTTTTCTAGCATTGAAATTTTGCCAAAGCTTTTGCAATTATTATTACATATTACTGAGCTGTAGTGAGTATCTGTAGTTCTGTTGCTAAAGTTATTATTTGATTATCATTTCGATTTAAAGCCTTTAAATAATTATTTTACTTATCAGACACCAAAGAAATATCTTTTATCTTTATTGTTTTATAGTAAAAAAGATTCTTGGTTTTACAATAATTAATTGGAATGGAAATGATTTATGATATTTTAAAAAAGTTGTTTACCTTTTTGTTTCTTATTCTCACTTTTATCTGAATACATCTGTACATATGCTGTGAATAAAATGTGTATTAAATTGAAAAGTGTGTTAAATGAAATCTTCGGGGCTTAGTGTTTTTTTATAAATAGCTTTTTTAATTAATTTATTAAAAAACTTTATTCTTTTATTTCCACTGTACACTCTCACGGTTTTTTCACTTTTATGATTTAACATTTTGTTCGGTTGACGGTTCGGTTAATTTAAGTGACATGTTTCAAAAATCAAAAAGTAATTTTTTTTAACGAAGGTTAAAATTTACTTCTTTCTCTAACAGTTTGAAAATAATAAAAAAATAATAGTGAGGAAAAATTGATTTTTTCATTTGAATAATTAAAATTACCTGAAAAAAGGACAAATTAAAAAAAAGGCGATAGTTATAGTTTTTTTTTTTTTTTCAAAAATCTACGTTTTTAATTCTCTACTGCGACCCCATTTATTTTTGCAGTTATATTAAAGTGCTTTTTGATCTATGGCTTCATAGTTGACTCAAATCGGTAGAATACTTTTCAAAATATAACAGCCCAAAGTTGGCAAGTCCTAATCCTCCCATATGCAAACTTTGAATATTTTTAACAAATTTATAAACAATCAACTACTTAATATTTCTGTACTTAATAAAATAAGAAAAAAGCGAATGTTAAACGCAATACATTTTAAAATATTTGTTAGAATTTATATTAAAAAGATACCAAAATATAACCACTTTAGTAAATCAAAGATAAAAAAAAGATGTTGTTTATGATATTGAGAATTTCAAGAACTCAATGCTTATCTTGAAAGAAAAAAATTCTTTTAAGAATTAATAGAAAAAGAAAGTAGAATAACATTTTGCAAGATAAAATTGGAATATATACTTAGTTGAAATTTTTTTGGGATAAATTCAAGTGGGATGAACATAAAGAGGATATCTACATAAAAACATAAATCGTTTTTGAATGTTTAACTTTTTCAAGTGCTCAATCTTTGAAAAAACAAATTTTTAAAAAAAATATTTACAAGATAATAAAGGATCAGAAAAATTAAAAAACAAAAAAAATTAAAATTAAAAAAAAAAAGTTTACCAATAAATTAAAAAAATAATTTTAATAAAACTATATGTTAATGGTACAGTTTAAATTATTTTTGTCATTTTTCAACAATTTCAATAAATTTCATAAATAAAATTAATTTCATGTGATTTTTTTTATATAAAATGAACCGTGATATTACCAAAACTTATATATGCTTTTTTTGGTCTTGATATGTGGACACTTTGTCCTATAAAAATGTTACCGTTGTTGGTGGGTATCAAATATATGTTTTTTTATTATTTGTAACCATTAGCTTCGAACATTTACTATTTATCTGTAAAAAAAGAAAATCAATAGGTTCTTTTTTCCCCATTTCTGTATTTTTTGTAGTGTTAGGAAGAATATTAAGAACTGTCCCAGAAAAAAACCGACCACCATTTAACACTTAGTAATGCAACAAAAATAACTTTTTTCCAAATTTTGTTTTTCCAATCAATGAAATAAACTTTTATCTAAGATTTAATAAGTTTTATTTTGTAAATTTTTTATTTTCTATAAAATTTAATAACTTTCGATTTCACCCGTCTCATTAGGTTTTTTACACAAGTTTTGTCCATTGTTTTTGAAACTAAGTAAAATATATTTTCTTTTAAAGTTCTTAATATTAACTTGTTTATTTTTATTTTTTTTTTCAATTTTCGCTTCACTAGAGCCCAATATCTCTCTATGGGACGAAGCTCTGGACAATTAGGAGCATTGGCATCTTTTGATACCAAATTCACATTATATTTTATGTAGAACTTTAACGCGTCTCTGCAGTAGTGGGATGTGGCTAAATCAGGCCAAAACAGCATAGGTTCTGTATGAGCACGAATAAACGGCAGTAATCGCTTTTTTAGGCATTCCTTTACATAAATTATGAAAGGTGTTAATTTTAACCCACATGAGCAAATGGCTTGCCATATCACGAATTTTTTCAGAAATTTAGATATTTTGTGACTCTAAACTTCTTTGCAACACCTTCCTGATTTACCGCTACAAAATATTCTTGTCCTGGTAGCTGGTTAAAATCTGCTTAGCAGTACATTTCATCGTCCATTATGCAACACGAAACATTTTTTACTTACAAGATAAAAATATGTAGGTATATATACATAGTACAAATTGTGTTTAGGACATTTTTTTCTTCTGTTTTTGTGAAATCTTCATTGGAACATTTCAAATAAATTTGTATTCAATTAAGTTCAATAAAAAATTAAGGAAAACGTAATACTTTTTGGTATAATACCTAACATAAAGATTATTTGATTTTTATACAAGTTGGCTTTTTTTTTTTTGGAATTTTCAAGTGAAAAACATATTAAAATTTTTTTTTATATCTCAGTGATAAATCTTCACTGTATATTCTCGTTGATAATTTTTTTTTTTTTAAATAAAGGATAAAAAAGATCTTTGCTTTCTATTCACGTATTATTATTATTATTATTATAAGATAAAAAGGGTTGATATTTCTAGGATTAGAAAATATTTTCTGTGATTTTCGAAGGAAAAAGTCAAGAATGTAGCAGTTGTTGAAAACTGTGAAAATTGTTTTGAAACTTAAAATTTGTCAGAAGATTTTAACAGTCTATCTATCTTCTATCGGGAAAATAAAAAAAAAATTTTTCAATATTTAGAATATTTTTATGTATTAAAATCACAAGATACATAAGAACGCAATGTTAAAAATTAGGTAAATATAGATGTATGTATGAAATATTCATGATGAAAGAAATCTAAAATAAGTACTGAATCTGCAGTCTAAATAGAATTTTATTTTTCATATATGTATAATACATACATTTAAGTATGCAAAATTTTAAAATGTTCGCTTTTATGAGTTGATAATTATGCTTTGAGAAAAAATTAATCCTTTTGAATATAGTTTACGATATTATTGTTTTTTTAGTCCTTTTACATACATATGTATTTTACGAATTTTAAATGTTACAAATCAAACTTAATGAAAAATTAATTCAATTATTTTTGCAAGAAACCATTTTTATTTTTTCTTCAAATTTTAAATATAATACATATATTAAAAATACTTTTCAGGCTTTTTTAGATAAAAAAATAAAGTGAAAAAAATATTTATATTCTATATAAACATTTCGAAATTAGTATTCTATTAAAAAATTTAAAAAAAAACCCTTAGAACAGTATTCCTATAATGTATTTTAGTTGAAAAATAAATTTTAGTTTACTTAAATCATTATCCTAAAGCTAATAAAAAAGATAACCTTCCTGATTCATAACTCAATCTTGTTGTTGTTAGCATAATAATTCGATATAGTCTACTTCGACTGCTTGCTATAATAAATATAATATTACTACATACACATATATTATACATATTAATATAAAAAAATTTAAATGCAATAATTATACCTAATATTTTTAATATGACAGGAGTACGCTCCAAGTATCGCAACGTTTTCTTGTTTTATAATCGTTACGTACAGTTCTTTATTCTTGCCGAGTTTGTTTAACACACCTTGATTTTTCACTCTTTGATTCCATGTAATTTTTAATATCCTTCTATAAAATCTTAATAAAAAGCATAAATCGTTTTAATCTGTTTCTTATTCAGTGTGCAGGTTTTCGTCCCTTATTTTGTAGAATCTCATGTAAAGAATATGGCTGTATAATCTAAATCCACCATCTGGTATCATGGCTACATTTTCAAAAATACACTAATGAAAAATTTCTACTTTTAATATTATACAAAGAATCTGAAAGTGTTCCTACTAAAAACTCTATAGTTAAAAAGATTTTTTATTTTTTGAATTTATTTCATATTCTAAACATAAATGAACATGACTTTTGTTATTCTCCTCTTCAACCGAATTTAAGTTTTAATTGTGCTTAAATAACATCTCATAAAAAATATTACTTTTAAAATATTAAATTTATGTTTCATCACATTCTTAAGTTTAAAAGTTCAAAGCATTTTAAATATTTTGTAAATACAATACTTCAAAAAGTTTTTACAACGAAACTTTTAAAATATGTTTATTTTTTTTTCTCACATGAAATGTTCTATGCTGGGTTTTTACATTTTATACACGAGTATTTTTTGTTTTATTTTGCAAATAAAAAATTTCACAAAACTTTCTTTTTTTTTTTCAAAAATCATGAAATAAAAAGTTTTATTTATAGTTACAGAAATATCAAAATTTGTATTTTGTTCTTACTTTATGTTTTCCGAAAATGAAACACACAATGTCTTAAATCTATTTTTTTTTATTTCTAAATTAAATTAATTTTTAATAAGGTAAACAACAACAAATTAAAAACAGTTTTATTTCAAAATAACGGTATTATTATAATAAAAAAAAAGTTTATAAAAAAATGTATGTATAAAAGAGAGTTTTGTAGTAAATACATAATTAAAAGTTTTTCTTTTTATCATAAAATATTCACATTAGGATAAGATGTGTATGGTTTTAGATATTATACTATAAAGTATGAGAATAATTAATTAATTATTACTTTGCTTTTTATTTGTGTGTTTTTATTTCCCTTTATGTTATTTAACATGCACACACTACCGTAAAACTTATTATTATTTAGTAAAATAATTTAGTTCTTAATAACAAGAAATTAGGGCTTTGTATGAACTAAGCAAATCTAAAAGTTTATCCTTTTGTGTAAAATTAGCGCAATGTTTTAAAAAAAATCAATACAATTACAAGTATGTTGTAAACAACCAAAATATTCTTGGTTTATCAATTCTATGTGAAATTAAAAAAGGAATAAAATAACTTTCAAAAAATCAAAAGCAAGTATCAGCTGGGTTCATGTTTATTTTTGTTTTTTTTTAAGATAATATACTTACATACATACTCGTATGTACATATGAATGTATATTTTAAATGTTTCTTTTCTACCGCATGCAAACAAAACTACAAATATGGGATTTGTAATTTAGTACGAACATTAACATTAACTGAAAAAAAAGAAAGAAAAAAAACAAATTTAAGGAAACAGAAATATGAATCTCAAATAAATTTAAATCTACAGTATTTTCAAAATACTCTCACAGTTTCTTATTACTTTTTATATTAGTCATTAGTTTTTGAAAAAAAAAAAATTCTTGGGAATTTTAAGATTAGGTACTGATTTTTCTAAACAAAATTTGTAGATGTTATTGAAAACTTCAAAATCCCTGATGTATATCTTTCTTAAGGGGGAATGGGATGTATGAGTGTGTCAAAACAGAAATAAAACTGATGGTGAAAAGTTTCAAACCTCACATGGCCCATGGACATGATAATCAAATACACAAATGTTATGATTGTGGTACATTTTGTTTCAACTATTTTATGTATGTATGTATATGTTTAAGAACAAATATAAAATTAATTAGTTATATTTAATTATTTTTGTTCAAATTCAATTGATAAGAAAATTGTAACGCTGCGATTAAAGATTCTGATAAGATCAAGAAGAATAAAAAAAATCTTAATAATATTTATAGTTTACATGATGGGTTATGATTACGGTTTAATGAATGTACCTATATACTTTCTATAGAAAAACAAAGTTTATATTTTAAATAATTCTGTTTTAATTTTTACTTTAACTTCATAAATTGCATTTTATTTTATGGATTTCTTTTTCATTTTCGAAAGATCAAAAACATTAAATCTATTCATTTTTGTAGAAATAACTTCAAGCACTTATTCAAATTGATGTTATCTCAAAATGCATTTTATGGAAATTAAAATTGATATTTTTAATATGAAGAAAAACTTCTATGAAAAATATAGTTGTAAAACCATTAAATATATTTTTTTTTTACAGTTCAAAAGAAAATCTTTTATAAATTATTTCAAATCGATTGAATCGATCTGATTTACAAGTGGTTTTAGTTCAATAAAATATAAATGAAATATTTTTAAAATCGAAAGAAAAATTCTTTTATATTTTTTAAAATAAAAAATAAAGATATTTTATAAAGAAAATCGGTGGGACATAAAATTATATTTTTTTTAACTTTGACAATTGAATAAAAAAAAAACACTTAATATTGAATGTAGGTTTCAGTTTTAGTCATTGAATTTGTGAAACAATTAACATACATTATTTATTTACAAATATTTATGTAAATATTTACCGCTCTACTTATATTAATACATTTTATTGACATATACCAGATAAGATAAAAAAGTTCTTTTTAGAAAACTATATATTGGTAAATTTCAAAGCACGTTCTTAAAAACTGTTAGATTTTTTAATCAAATGAATAAAATTCAAATTCGAAACAAAACACATAATTTTTTCCAAATCAAAATCTGTTTTTCAAATCTGAAAAATTGTCAATAAATGTTTTAAAGGTGAGAAAAATTATTGGAAATCGAATGTAACTTAGACGATTTAAGAAATTCTTGGGATTTTTTTTTCTTACCTAAAAATAATTTTCTTAAATTTCGGATAAAGTATTATATTATTACACTTCGTGAAACACCCTGTATAAAAAATTCTTTATTTAATGACATTTTAAGTGGATTTTCTATTGGACAAAATTCCTGAAAAATTATTATGTACATATGTATGTGAACTATTCACACATGTATTTTTGTTTAATGACAAAAGATAAGCTAAATATAATATCTAAATAAGTAAATACAATAATTTGATTTAAAAAGTAACTGGAAATAAACTCATGTATAATTCTTTCAATAAAATTGGTCACGTACTTACTTATAAAAGACAGCTAATATTAATAATAAATTAAATAATGTTTCTTGCATCTTGAATGAGAAAGAAATAAAAAAAATATATTTTTGGTCAATTATCAGTATCTACAATGAATAAGAAATTTTACATACATCAACAATAATTTCTTTGAATAAAAAGTAATGAGAAAAAGGTTAAGAGAAATAAAATTGGGTAAAAACAATCTTGATATGAATTTCTTGCTTTGTTTTATTATTTTGGTTTTTTTTATATATAATTATGTTTATGGGAAAAAATATTTGTATTCAATTCCATATTTTACGTATCAATTTTATATTATATTATTCATTTCTTTTGCCATGGTTTAAATATGTATTGATTGTACATTCACATACAAACACACATTATACATACCATACATTATAGAATTGAATTGATCAATTTGAAGTGACGATAAATAGTATAGGGCCCGGGGTCTGTATAAAACGAAGTGACTAATTCGATGTTTTAAATGCATCATATGACTTTTTCTCGATAGGTAATTTTTTATCTTTTTTTTTTTTTCTACTCTCTTTGAAATAATAAAATCCCTTCCTATTTCAAATTGAAATCTAGAACGACAACATTATGTAAATACGAAATAAGAAATTGTGATTTACATTTTCAACATGTAAATTTAGAGTACGTACTTCAGAATATAACACATGACAAAATCATACACACAGCTTCAATTTATTTTTTAAACATGAAAAAAAGGATATTAAATTCTTATCATGATATTAAATTTTCCAGTTATGTTCAACATTTTTCATTTTTATTTTTATTCTGAATTGTTTTTAATTTTCTTTTTATATTTTTTAGATGCTGTTTATTCTACAATAAGCTTTTTTAAATCTTTTTTCTTCCGAATCAATTTGATTATATCTTAGAAAAGTTTATTCTTCTTGAAATTTCACTTTATATTTCGAAGTTTACTAAAGTTTTTTTAAATTATTGGAATTTATGTACATATATAAGTAGTGCAAAATAATCAATCATATTTAGACAGAAAATATTTAATTGAGATCATATTGTAGAATTTATCCTAGTTAAAAATAGAAACTATCTACAATATCCGTATAAGTATTTTTATTTTTTATGCATAAAGTGTCTTAAAAGTGTGTTCATATTATTAATAAAGGTATGTAGATATTTGTGTTTAAAGCCTTGTAAAACTTTTTCACATTTCAGTAGAATAATGTAAAGCGTAGAATATGGTATGTGTAGTTTTTAATTCTTTTTTTTTTTTTTTTTTTTTAAATAAGTCTATTATTTTACGGTTTTCTAAAAATATTATAGCTAAACCTTCTCTTTTATTTATAAAATAAAATATTATACAAACAATTTCAAAAAAAAAAAAAAAAAAAAACATTCTGAGTATGCAATAAAAGAAAAACTCTGTGCATTGGAAATTTGTAGCTCGGTTGTTTTGAGCATGATTATTTTTAGTACATGTCAGATTTTAAATAATTTTTTTTTGTTATACTAATTTTTATGTTTAAAGGTGGATTTACATTAATGCGAGAGTCCGATACGAGAACGGTACGAGATCTCGTCCTAACGTCGATCTCGGATGAACATCGGAGAGCAATTTACAATGCAACGAAAACGATACGGAAAGTTAATAAAAAAAATTCATTTTCAAGTAAAATTATTGTACTTCTACAAAGTAATTTTATTATTTATTTGATATAATTATAACAACTTGATGATTATAATATTTTATTTATTAAAAATATTTTATTTATTAGTAATATGTATTTTGAAACCACAGCCACAGAATATGTTTTCTACATAAATGACACTTCTGACAGCTGTCATCGCATCTCGCAACGAGAAATTTTCAATTTTTCTAAATTCTCTCGTATCGTGTTCTCGCATCTCGGACCAATGTATATTGCTACATAAAAACATGTTCAGTGAAAATAGTTTGACAGCTTCAACGAGACAGATACGAGATATCGCATCGGACTCTCACATTAATGTAAAATTGTAAATCCACCCTAAATTGTTCAGCCATTTGGTCATTTCATTTGCTTGCAACCTTTAATGTGTGTAAATGTGATTGCGTTAAAAGTAAAAATTTCTCCTTACATTATTAAAATGTCTTTAAAAAATAAAAATTAAGATATTAAGAACCAAATTTAGTGAAATGGCCTGCAAAGTGACCGCCTACAGCCTACATTTCTCAACCGATTTTAATGAAATTTTGAACATAGATAGGTGCAAGGGAATTGTGGTCCTTAAATGGGACACATTTTTGAAAAAGTCCTTTATTTCAAAAATATAAGGGTTCAAAGTGAGTCAGTTTCGCGATTTTGGGCCTTCAAAGTGACCACCTACAGCCTACATTTCTCAACCGATTTTCATGAAATTTTGAATATAGATAGGTGCAAGGGAATTGTGGTCCTTAAATGGAATTTTTCATTTATCATATAAAAGCTCGTACAAAATAAACAAATATGTATAATGTAATTTTTTGTAATAATTTTAATTTATTTTAGAAACTTTTTAACTTCATTAATAAAACAATGCGTTTAATCGAAATTAAACCAACCACAATGTATAAATTAGTCAACTTTTATGGTAAATAATTCTTCTTTGTTAATAATTACTTTTTCGAAAACTCTATCCTTCAATTGAAAAGATTATACCTATGTATTTAAATATGTATGTATTAATAATTCAGCAATTTATCAGTTTTTTAACTGATATTATATATGTATATTTATAGTTTTTACTATAAATATTTCTAAACTTTGCTTTTATAGATTCATACATAAATACTTATACATTTAGACAGAAAGATTTTTTTTTAAAATAGGAGTTTGAAATGAGAATGAAGACTAAAATAAAATATTTATATAAGAGTAAATACATGTAATATATGTATGTTCATACGTAAAATCAAAAAATCATTGTTACAAAAAATACCACTAGTAGCAGTTTCGAAGATTCAATTGAACACCTAAACTTTTAATAACTAAAAACTAAAACGAAAATGATTAAAAGGAAAAAAAGGTAAACAAAAACCTACATATAAACCTTCTTCCATTTAGTTTGGCAGTGAAGATGCTTATAGAAAAGTGGTTTCATTGCCGTTGTATTTTGCTTTCCAAACAACATAACCTAAAAAGTTCAAATTATTCCCATATTTCTGAGATGTGGGCTGTAGCAGTTGTGTTCGAAAAAAATTTAGAAGTTGAATAAATAAGTAAAAGACAGATACTCGTATACCCATTTACTCAGATACTCTTCACTGCCATATATTAAACAGAACAAAGGTATAGAACACACTACACTCGTTAAAAAAAAAACATGAATTTTCTAAAGTAAAAAGTATATTAGTATATATTTTTCCATTATGAATGTTAAATTTAATTAGAAACTCAAATCATAAAGAAACAAAAATTAATAATATTCTCGATACTATTATCCTCGTATCTCATAATCTTATTAACAGAAAAAAGGTTTCGTGAGTACATGACACGTGGACGAATTATTTTTATGTACATACCTACATTTATGTAGTTATTAATGAATTTTCTTTTATATTATTTCAATTCTGTAATTAATGTTCTGTAAGGATTAAGTTGTCGGGTTCATCCACGATGACGTATTCACGACATTCACGTCAACAAGATTATTTATGTTATGAATTTTTTTTTTTATAAAAAAAGAGAATAATGATTATTTATTTAGAAAATACGAAGGATTTTTAAAAATACTTATAAGATGCTAAGATAACTGTTTTAAAAAAGAGGTGCGTCCAGGATTTTAAGATGAAGTAAAAAAAAAGTAATAATACTTATATTAAAAAAATTAATTCTAACAAAATTTTAAAGTTATTTTTCTTATGGCCAGTTCCTCAGTCGAAGCTTAAGCAGAGTTTAACTCTTAAACTAAGTTTAAGCACTTTTTTCAGTTTCACAGCAGAGGCTTAACTGTTAAACTGAGTTTAACTTAAGCCATCAGAATTGGGAGCTTAAACTCTATTCAAGGTTTAAGTAAAAGTCAAAAAGAAAAAAAGAAAACAACTGCCATCTATCTGCCTGTTTTGTCCCTAAATTTATTATAAATTGAAATTTATATGAAAAAATTTAAAATGTCACAACAATTCCCATAGACATCTGACGGCTATTCAATGAAACTCACAAGTTCCACAAGTTCCATTATAAATTCATTCACAATGATAGCTTAACTAAAGGTAGTTAGCTACGAATATAAATTGACTGAGGAACGAAAAAAAATTTAAGTGAAGCTTAAGCCATGTTTTAGGTTTAACTTAAACTCTGCTTAAGCTTCGACTGAGAAGCTGGCCATTAAAGATTAAAAACTATTTTTATTAAACTCTTAATTTCAGTGTATTTAGATTGTACTTTTAAATTTAAAAAGTAAAATTATTTAAATAATTCCCAAAAATTTGAACCTGACCTGAACAAAAAAAAATCGCTGACGTAAATAATAAAAGTCATAAATTAACTCTTTTGTTGTTGTTTATTTACAGTGTTAGTCTTGGGAAGTTAGACCTTTTTTAAAAAACAGTCCAAAAACTATTTGTATAGTATGTGAAAGTAAAACTAGCAACACGAATCGTTAGTTCCACCATTGCAATTGGTAGTGCATTGTACACTTTCACCTCAACGGCACCACAGAGTTCCACTTTAATCCATACTTCTAAAATTATTGAAAAATTTGACAAATTATTTGATATTTTAATTTCAAGTAAATTTAACGATCTCAAGCAATTTTGACATCCTTTTTTGTAAATAACGAGCAATTAGCATTTTTAAATGAAATGCAAGAATTTCTTCCCACCATTCAATAGGTCCGAACAAAAAATAAATAAAATTAAATAACTATATAGTATGTATGTATTGTAGAATGTAAATTACGTATATCTTATAAAAGATTAATAAAATACAGGGTGTTCCGTTTGGTTTGCTTAACCTTGATACCATAGATAGGTCTCATCAAGACAAACAAAAAATCGTATCGGAGGGGGGGGGGAAATCCCAACGGTTTCGCCGCTAGAGGGCGTTGAAGTTTTTTTGCTCTTATTTCACGATGTACCCTATAACTTTTTGTAAGGGCACTCAAGGGTCTTTTTATGTTTAGAAAAAATGTAGAGAACCCTTTGCCTTTTTTAAAGATACCTTACTCATTCCTCTATGTCTAATTGTTAAAAAGTTAGGCGCGTTCAAAATCAAAATTTTGTGAATTTTTTCCAAATTTTTGTGTTTCACCCTGTTTTTCTTAAAAAAAGCTTAAATTAACCCTCATTTTTTATTACAGAAAAAGAAGGCTCAATTGATTCTGCATCGATTTGATATCTTCATTTTTTTCAAAAAATGTATAGTTTAGTTTAGTATATTAGAATTTGTTTGCTAGTTTCGTTTAAATGTTATTATGTTCTAATATACTATTTGTCGTTGTAGGATGGATAATTTTGTTTGGCTTTTCATTCACCTCAGTGAAAAATAGTTTATATCTTTGTATTCATTGTAAAAAATGAATTATTTGCTAATAAAGCGAAAACTTCGTGGTTTTTCTTTCACTAAGGTGTAACAAATATCACATTTTCAAACAAATACATACATATGTCACAACCCTAAAGTTATGTCAACGATTATAATACTCTTGCGTTAGCCCTGCACAAAAAAAGGGAAGAAGAGTCGTAACCAAGCGTTTGTGATGTACAGTCGTAATGTACATAAATCACCGTCGGAAATATAGAGCGAATAATTATATTTTTGTGTGATCGTAACTATCGTAATATAGGACGTTTTTTTTTCTTTGTATATCAATAAAGTTTTATTAAATCTAAATCAAGTATATTTTTATTTTTATATCTTGACAAATTTCAGGTGTGGGGTAAAGAATTCAACTGCTTTTCGTAAAAAAAAAAAAAAAAAAAAAAAAAAGGTATTTTACCATGATGAGTGAAAAGTCAAAATACGATTCTGTTAATAAAAAAATTTTAATCGGGATGTGCAAAGAAATTGGTATTTCGAGTGCGGGTCGGAAAATTGATATAATCAAAAGACTAGAATCATACAAAAAAAATGATAGTGAAAGTGAAGTGGTTATATTAAATAAAAGAATCGAAGAATTGGAAAAAAAAATTAGGCAAATGGATAAAGGTAATGAGTCATCGAACAATATGGCGTCGCAACAAGAACACATCGTTACATGTGCACCGGAAATACAGCCATTATCGAATTATAAAACGGCACGTACACAGCAATTACCACAATGTCCTAATACGTCATCTATTTCTTCTATTCCATCAACAACACAAACATATGTAATGACTGCATTACCAATACCATCGACAACTTGTCAAATAAGATCCACAATAGCACCAACACATTATAGTATTGCAAATTCAATACAGTACCCATATTCACCACACAACTTCCACAGTGTGTATACACCACCAATTTCGAGATCCACACACAATGACTACAATAGTTTATATAACCAACGACCAAACGTAAGTACACATAATCAAAATATATATTCTTCACAAAATATATATGAAAACACAGATCGATTTCCATTATTGAATAATGTAAGTAAAGTTGTAAATGAATGTGATTTAAATCGCTATCAAGCATTTAACCCTTTTACGAATGTACATGATGTCATACAAACTTTACCAGAATTTCACCCTTTATTAGAAGAATCACTCGATTCAAATCAGTTTATCTGTCGCATAAATCGAATGAAAGAAGTTTATGGATGGGATGATAAAATCTTAATATTTGCTGTACAATCAAAATTAAAAGGACCTGCAAAATTATGGAATGGTTCTTTACCAGATGTTTTAGTATCATGGAAAGAATTTTGTGATCGATTCCTGAAAGATTTTCCAAGAAAAAAATCGATTGATAATGTACACATACAAATGATGGAAACAACTTGCAAACAAAATGAATCAATTGACGAATATTATTATAAAATGTTAGCGTTGGGTCGCAAAGGCAATTTAAACGAAGAAACAATTATAAAATATATGATAAACGGAATAAACGATAGAACTTTAGAAAGATCAATTGCATGCTTAAATTTTAAGTGTTGTAATGAATTACTCGAAGCCATACGAAGATATACTTCTTATAATTCGAATAGGAAGACATCTAACGAAAAGTTACGTTCGACTAGTTTTTTTTCAATAGGTTCGCGCGATAATTACCAGAGAAATAAAAATCTAGACAGCGTTATCAAACAAAAATCGATTATGTGTTATAATTGTCGTAAAAATGGTCATTTGTCAATCAATTGTCCAGAAGCACAAAAAAAGGAAAGATGTTCAAATTGCCAGAGAACGACACATAAAACTACTGACTGTTTTTTTAATAAAAATGTGAAATCGTCATATATGAACGTGAGTATAAAAAAATCAAAAGTGAAAAAGAAAATATATCGGACGACATAACAAAAACAATAGAAGTTAATAAAAGAAAATTTAAAGCGATTATTGATCCGGGAAGTGATCGATCGTTGATAAAAGAAACTGTTGCTAATGAAATTAGTGAAATTCGAAATAGTGCTATTATTTTGAAAGGTTTTGGCGGTTCCGAGTGTGAAAGTAAAGGAATAATAACAGCAAAAACCAAAATTGATAAAATCGAAAATGATAATGAGTTTTTAGTAGTGAATGACTCGAATCTTCAAAAAGATATACTCTTAGGTAGAGATATTCTGTGTCGTGAAGGAAATCGCGTAGTCATACAAGGTGAAAATTGCAAAATCGAAAACGTAAATGATGTGAATAACAGAGAAGATTTAACAGATTCTGAAAAGAACAAACTGAAAACTATTTTGACAAAGTACCAAAGCTGTATTGCCAACTCCGTATCTGAATTAGGTAAGTGCTCGACGACTAAATTAAAAATAGAACTTACTACGATAAATCCGATTAGTTTTAAACCGTATCGACTTCCGTTCGCCCACCGTGAAATCGTGGATAAAATTATATCCGAACTTTTAGAAAATAACATTATTCGACATTCAACATCATCATTTGCATCACCAGTGGTACTTGTTAAGAAAAAGAACAACGAACATCGTCTCTGCATCGATTATAGAGCTTTAAATAAGGTAACCGTGAAGCAGATATATCCAATACCGAATATGGACGAACAACTTGTCATGTTAAGCAACAATCGTTATTTCACAAGTTTAGATCTAAGGATGGGATATCACCAAGTCGAAGTTGAAGAGGATTCAAAAAAATTTACAGCATTTGTAACTCATAACGGTCATTAATAGAATGCCGTTCGGATTAGTTAACGCTCCAAGTGTTTTTCAAGAGCTGATGAACAAAATTGTGAAGGAAATGAATTCAGGTGAGGCTATTTGTTATTTAGATGATGTTTTAATTCCCAGTAGAAGTGTAGAGGAGGGGCTAAATAGTATTGAGAAATTCCTAAAGGTGCTAGAAAAACACAAGTTAACTCTAAGGCTTGATAAGTGTAAATTTCTAGAGAAACAAACGACATTCCTTGGTCATGTGGTTAGTGCCAATGGTATAACACCGGGTAACGAAAAAGTTTCGGCACTAAGAAATTTCAAAGTACCAACTAACGTCACTGAGATTAGAAGATTCCTTGGACTTACTGGTTTCTTTCGAAAATTTCTAGAGAATATCAAAACTGAAAGACAACGTTGGAAAGTTAGATTCGATAAAAAACATGCTACCCCGAAATGTTATGCAGAAAATGAATTGGTAGTAATCGAAAACGAAGCGACATCGACTGGCGAGTCCAGAAAGTTAGAACCTAAGTATCGAGGTCCGTATGTCGTTACAAAGGTTCTCAATAACGATCGTTATATAGTCGAAGACATTCCTGGTATGCAGATAACTAATAAAAGGTTTCAATCCATCTATTCGTCAGACAAGATTAAACCATGGTGTCAAAGTTCACCGATACTTGACGAAGATCCCGACTCAGCGTATGATGAAGACGATGACAGACTAGGGGACGAGCCTAAGTCAGAATTGGCCGAGCTGTCACAACCCTAAAGTTATGTCAACGATTATAATACTCTTGCGTCAGCCCTGCACAAAAAAAGGGAAGAAGAGTCGTAACCAAGCGTTTGTGATGTACAGTCGTAATGTACATAAATCACCGTCGGAAATATAGAGCGAATAATTATATTTTTGTGTGATCGTAACTATCGTAATATAGGACGTTTTTTTTTTCTTTGTATATCAATAAAGTTTTATTAAATCTAAATCAAGTATATTTTTATTTTTATATCTTGACACATATACATATATGGAACATATTTGTTGAAGCACGTTCAAAAATGTTTATACATTTTTACCAAACGTATAGAAAATAGATAAATTGCTAACATTGAATCATCTTAGCCTAGACAGACACGTAGTATGTATATCATGGTATCAAATACCATGGTTTCAACAATACCACGAAAATTCCGACCCCCGACACACATGTAGTATCTTTATAATGTATGGCTAGATGACATTTGTTTAAATAATATTCAAACTATTAAAAAATTAGAAAACTATAATGTTGCTTTACGTGCTTTATCCATAGCGAATGATTTGTTCACACAATTCTAATTTAAAATTGTGAAATGCAAATATTAATTATTTTCCACTTTTAAAAACAAAACAAAAAAAAATTGAGAAAAAAATCATTATGGCTGTCATTAATGTCAAGAATTTAGATTTTAGCTATTCACGCATGGCGCTAACAACCGTTTTTACTTCGGTTTTACCATCTAGATGGCGGTGATTTCACTAAATTCTTGCAATACCACAATAATACTGCGAAAAATAACGTAGTATCAATATCCTCTATATACCACATATTTTTCGTGGTTTATAAAGAAAATTTGGTGACACATACGTGGTATTTGCGTGGTATTGAAATTTCGTAGTATCAAAAACCTATGTCTGTCTCCCCTATAAATTTACATTTTAAATAAGTAATTCTCTTTTTTTTTGAGTTTTTAATTATACTTTATTTAACAATTAAAGTCAGTATTGTGCTTATGGAGGCAGTACCCGATGAGTTTTTTGCCTTGGTAATATTTAATTTAAAAGATTTCCCTCGATTGAAATTGAGATCTGATCACCCCACACACGAGACAGATTTATACAAGCGAAATGTAAAAGAGTATAGAAAAGTATGCCCATCTTGCCTGTACTGACTTTAATTGTTAAATAAAGTATAGATGTCGTCAATGGCCAAAGTAATAGAGTACAGTGGCTTCTCAAACTGAATAAGTTCGTTGTATACGA
Organism: Bombylius major; assembly: GCA_932526495.1. Taxonomy (NCBI): domain Eukaryota; kingdom Metazoa; phylum Arthropoda; class Insecta; order Diptera; family Bombyliidae; genus Bombylius; species Bombylius major. Next base: position 27,585,485 of record OW052045.1, on the reverse strand, counting down.
ACGAATTTAGTGGTTTGCATTCCACTTTATATTTTAGATGCATGTGTATTGAGCTCATTTTGAGCTATTGCGATAAAAAGAAATTATTATCTATAATATTTATTATACTCATAATAAAACCATAATTAATTTCTTAAAAGTCTCAGAAAAATAAAAATGAAATTTTGTAATAAAATAAAAAAATGAAAACTTGTTGTAGTTTTTTAACGAAAAAATTAATTTAATTTAAGTTTTCTAATTCATTCTTTATTTTCTTTTAAAAAAAATCTTAATAATTTTGAAAGAATTTAATTAAAAATTTTTTTTAATTTTTAAAAGTTGTGGTGATGTTTTGTATATCTTTTCTTTTAAAAATTAAATTTATGTATACATACATACATGAACTGGCAATTAATTAAAACTTCAATATAATCAATGTCTTATTAAAAATGGCTTAAGTTTTTACTTAAATTAAAATAACAGCTGCACTTTTTTAAAGTTTCACGTTTAAAACTATATTGTGTTGTGATATTTATAGAATTTCCTTTGTTATATTTAACAATCTATTTTCAAATACAAAAAAGTGAAAAGAAATGTTTTTAATAATAAAAAAAAAATGTTTAGAAGAATTAAGTCAATAATAACATAAAAATCTATACTTTGACATATGAGCACTACTGTTTGATAAAATTAAAATACTTTTCAAATTTCTTGGTTTTTTGAAATATACGAAGTGGTTTAGTAGGTAAAAACATAAAATAAATTAAAATTTAGATTGCCATATACGTTGATATACTATATACTAATATACATAATATGTACATATAAGTATTTACAAACCAAACAAATCTTTGTCGAATTTATCATAATAATAATAATAATAATAGTAATTTACAGTGTATTATATGTAAATCTAAATTAGTATACATTTATACATATGTATGTATGTACTGTTATGCTATTATGCAGGTACATATATCCCTTATGTTTATGAATCACTAAAAAAAGCTGTGTCATTTCCAAGAGTATGTTACTTTTCAAATTAACAAGGACAATGAAATTTATTCTTTCTTTGTGAAACACACAATGTTAATAAATTACAAGCTACAAAGTGTGACGATGATCATTTCAAAATTTTCACATTTTATATTTTATCTTATGAAAGTGATGCAAATTGCATTTCGTTTTGTTGAAAGCTTTTATTACATAACAAACACTTCAGAACACAAAAGCATAGTAATAAATTTACTCTATCTTAAATTAAAAATCTCACCGGTAGGTAGCAAGGTATTGCTGTATGTTCTATTTTTTTACAAAAATAAAAAAAAATACCTTAAGGGGTTTACATTAGACATTCATCAAAGGAATATTTATTTGAAAAGTCATGCCGTATACCTGTTAATTTATTATTCACAAAATTATTTTTTATGCATTCGAAAACTATACTATGTATGTATGTATTGTATGTATTTTTTTCATTAAAATTTCATATTATTATTTTTTACACAATTAAACGGTGAATATAAAATTTAATCTAATACAGGGTCCAGACGAGACTTTTTTATGTCAAGACTTATGTCTTGACATCGAATATGTCTCGTATAGACCGCTTATGTCTTGCAGACATAAATGGCAAGACATAGATGTCAAGACTTATGTCTTTGCTACGATGTCTTGCAGACATGAGCAAACAAAATGGCGGTTTCATATGTTTTGTGCAAAAGTATCAGATTTATCAGACTTTCATCTAGAGAAAAAATTGCAAATGTGAATTTTTTAATAAATTTAAATTAATTTTTAAATTTACAAAGTTATTTGGACAAAATTTCATAAAAATATATTTCAAAAATTTTACACTTTATATTCACTTATTTGAAATGGCACGACATGAAATGCCCAGACATGAAAAATATGGCAAGACATGAACAATGTCAAGACATAAGTCTTGACATAAAAAAGTCTCGTCTGGACTCTGTATAATGATTCTTCATCCATTTTATATTTATGTAAAACAAGAAGAAATTTTAAAATTAGATTCAAGAAACATTTATGTATATGTATTATAATAAAAAAACAACCTGCATCTGGTAGGTATATCAATAATACTTGATTGAAAATAATTATACTTATGTATGACGAACATGAATAACATGGAATTATTACATAACTTAAATAATTATAGACGAATAACATTTTTGATTTTAGGAAATCCAAACACTTATGATTAAACATTGTAAACGATCAAATTGATTTTAATAGTAAAAGTTCACTAATAATAATAATCAATTCACATATCATTATCGAGCCCTTATAACCTTCAATCGCAGTCTGAATATTTTTTCCAACAGAGCTTGATTCTTTTTTCTCAATACTTGTTAACCTTTTAAGCAGTAATTGACACAAATTTTGGTTTTATCCGTAAAAAAAACATTTTTCCAAAATTCTAGTGGTTTATTCTTGTGTTCTTTAGCAAATTGGAGTTGTTTTTGTTTGTTTATTGTCGAAATTAAAGGTTTAAATCTTGATACTCTTGAATACAATCCACTTTTTTTCAAATATTAAGGGCTCGATAATGATATGGGAGTGTATGCCAGCTGGGTAATCTGGCCTTCATTGATTCTACAATGACTGCTCATGGTTATTTGAAGATCCTTTAGAAAATATTTTATCAATTTCCCGTAAAATTCAACTTGAAAGACCGTGGACATTGCAACATGATGAGGATCTGAAGTAAATATGCAAGGATTTGTCGAAAATGGTTGCTTTAGTTCGGTCTTTTTAGAACTATAGATATACAGGGTGTTTCCGTTATCCAGGTCCAAAAGGATACCATAGATAGGGCTCATCGAGACAAACAAAAAATCGTATTGGAGGGGGGGGGAATCCCAACGGTTTGGCCGCTAGAGGGCGTTGAAGTTTTTTTGCACTTTTTCCATTAAACACCCCATAACTTTTTGCAAGGGCACTCTAGAGTCACTTTGTATTAAAAGAAAACATAGAGGACCCTTTGCCCTTTGTAACAATACCTTACTTGTGCCTCTGTTCTTAACTGTTAAAAAGTTAGAGTAGTTTAAAATCAAAATTCTGTGAATTTTTACACATTTCTTGTGTTTAACCCTGCTTTACTCAAAAAAGGCTTAAATTAACCCTCATTTTTTATTTCAGAAAAAGAAGGCTCAATTGATTCTGCATCGATTTGCTATCTTCAAGTTTTGCAAAAAATGCATAATTTTGTAATGTATATACAGGGTGTTCCGTTTGGTTTGCTTAACCTTGATACCATAGATAGGTCTCATCATGACAAACAAAAAATCGTATCGGAGGGGGGGGGGGAAATCTCAACGGTTTCGCCGCTAGAGGGCGTTGAAGTTTTTTTGCTCTTATTTCACGATGTACCCTATAACTTTTTGTAAGGGCACGTGATATTGAGGAAGACCCTTTGAAAAAACTGAAAAAATAAGTCTGAAATTCATTAGATTATTGAACATGTGCTTTTATTACAGTGTAAATTGAAAACAGGTGCTCGGAATGCTAATTTCCAAATGCAAATATCTCGTAAACTATACATTTTTTGAAAAAAATGAAGATATCAAATCGATGCAGAATCAATTGAGCCTTCTGTTTCTGTAATAAAAAATGAGGGTTAATTTAAGCTTTTTTTAAGAAAAACAGGGTGAAACACAAAAATTTGGAAAAAATTCACAAAATTTTGATTTTGAACGCGCCTAACTTTTTAACAATTAGACATAGAGGAATGAGTAAGGTATCTTTAAAAAAGGCAAAGGGTTCTCTACATTTTTTCTAAACATAAAAAGACCCTTGAGTGCCCTTACAAAAAGTTATAGGGTACATCGTGAAATAAGAGCAAAAAAACTTCAACGCCCTCTAGCGGCGAAACCGTTGGGATTTCCCCCCCCCCCCCCTCCGATACGATTTTTTGTTTGTCTTGATGAGACCTATCTATGGTATCAAGGTTAAGCAAACCAAACGGAACACCCTGTATATATATATTTTTTTTTTTTGAGTATGAGTATTCAAAGCGAGTAGACGTGTGAATTTTTGCTCCGCATTTCATTACAAATCTTTGTTTAGTGGGATAGTTTAATTTTGCTTATTAATATAAATTAATTATTTATGTTAATTATAAATTATTTATTATTATTTTGCATTCATATTGCATTTTTGCGCTGCTGTGTGCTTTTTAGCTAATTTTAATTTACAAAAACAATAATTTTTGTGGTGAAAATAGTATTTAAAAAAAAAAAAAACAATATTAAATAAATTTTACAGAATTGTTCTTTTATCGAACATTAATCATGGCTGGCGGTACTACATTAGCTAGTGCTTCTTCCAAAGTGCAAAAAAAGAACGGCAAGAGCTCAGGTTCATCTCAATCTTCTTCGCCTGCTCTGACTCGTGCGAAAGCCATTTCAGTTACTTCTGATGACGTAGTGAATACAGCTAATATTAAGTTTGGTAGTAAATGCGAGTCTAACACAATAGAAAATACAGCTAAGGCAATTAACATTTAATCTGATTTAATTGAGTTCGAATCAAACATGTTGAATTGTTTTAAGCAATTACTTGCTGATAATTCAAAGTGTCTAGAGTATAGCATAATGCATAAAGTGAGTTCACTTATCGATGTGAAAGTAGCTGATGCGGAGAAAAGGTGTAGTGAAAAAATTGATACCTACTCATGTTGCTAAGCTAAAAAAGCGTATTGATAAGTTGGAAGGTAAAATTGATGATATTAAGAGGTTATCGAGGTTAAATTCAGTTATCATCAGAGGTATTCCTAAGACTAATGATCTGATTCCAACTCAATTAGTGGATACGATTGCTTCGAAAATTGGCCATAATTTATCTCCTCACTATTCAACTTATATGCTTCGTGCAAAAGGCTCTAGCAATATTGACAACAACAACGCTACTGATAGTAATGGTCGTGATAAATCGTTTCACCAGCCTTTAGTTGTTAAACTTGCTAATCATGAGGAAGCAAAATTATTTATTAAAAGATTCAGATCATCTAAAATTAAATTATGTGATCTAAAAGCAGGCTTTACCTCTGATTCGCCATTACGCATTTATGAAAATCTAACACCCAGCAATGCTTATATTCTCCGTCAGGCTCTTCGGGCGAAAGGTGACAATAAGTTACATACTGCATTTTCTAATAATGGTCTTATTATGGTCAAGCAGACAGCAGAGGATAATCCTACTATTATACATGATGTAAAACACCTAAACCAAACTATAGGACACTCTAATTAGTTTGCGGAGTACAACTTTTTAGTCGCATGGATTCAATGGTTACATACATAATGGTTTTTTTTTATATTTACAATACATTTTCTTTTAATTTTAATCTCTATAATTTTATTTAACATGCATATTTTTTATAATTTCTTATGTAGTTTTATTTTTTGTTTTTTAGATACATATTTTTGCTCAATTCATTCATATGTATTTTTGCTATTTTTTCATGTAAGTTTATTTTGGTTCTTTGGATTTAAATTAATTATATGTATCTTTTAATTGTAATATCATTCTGGAGAGCATCAGGTTGGATGGTTTTAATATTTTTATAATGAAATGCTGGTATAAGTATATCTCGGCTTCTGCAGATTCTAGTATGAATGTGTTTTCTGATTATGGATATATGTTGTTTGAATGCGCGAAGTTTGCGTCCCAAAGTTTCTGATGTGCAGGAATTTTTCTCTAAAAGCAGCATACATGCAGTTATGGTATCGGAGACATGGTTAAAAGATGTGTGTCCTTCACAACTTGTTGCAATTTCGGGCTTTAATATCTATCGCAATGACAGAAGTGATAGGAGAGGTGGTGGTGTGACTGTTTACGTTAGCGGTCTTTTTAAATGTAAAGTTTTATCTCAATCAACGTCAGGAAGTAAAATCTGTGTCGAAGTTAATTGTGGCACTGATAAACTTGTGCTGATATCTGTTTATTGTCCACCACGTAGCTTTACACTTGAGTGCGCTAAAGAATTTGAGATGACAGTTTTTAATTTAACTCGCCGCTATAAAAATATTGTTGTTGGGGGTGACTGGAATGTTGATTTGATTAAAGAAGGTATCTCAGTTGAATTTGAAACGTTTATAAACTCCTTACACTTGAACATAATTAATTGTAACAGTCCGACTTTTTATAATGCCGCTAACCCCTCCTTACTAGATGTTTTTCTCAGTCCCAACCCTGAAGCCGTTTTATTTTTCAACCAGGTGAGTCCTCCCAGCAATTTCGATCATGACATCTTATTTCTGACATACAACATTCCCATTAAATTTCATAGACATCATACTTTTATTAGAGATTTTCGTAACATAAACACTTAGGCATTAGCTCTCGAGTGTGCAAATACACAGTGGTCTGATGTTTTTTATTATCATAATTTAGATGATAAAGTTAATTTTTTCAATTCTTTGGTTCTGGAACTTTATGAAAAATTTGTTCCACTTCGCAAAGTGCATGCTAAAAAGTTTGCTTTCCCTTGGTATTCCAAAAATATACAGCAGCTTATTTGCGAACGCGAGTATTTGTACCAAAGATGGAGGCAGAATAAATCGAGTTCAAATCGGTTGAGATATACTAGGGTAAGGAATACTGTTAATCGTATGATTCGCAAAGTGAAGTTAGAGTATTTAACTGCTAAATTAGATTCAAATCTTCCACCTAAAAAACTATGGGATAACTTAAGGCATTGTGGCATAAATAGTAAGCCACCCGCTGAATGTAATTTAAACCCTGATGTTTTAAACTGTTTTTTCACAACTTCTGGTGATGAGGCGCAACTGGATTCTACTTCCAATATTGACAGTGAAGATCGCTTAAATGCGGTCTATGATTTCGATATCAGTTTTAGTTGTGTGGACAACATTGAGGTTTTAAAAGCTATCAAGTCGATTAGTTCCAATGCTACGGGTCCTGATGGCATTTGTCCGAAATTCTTGAAACTGATTTTACCGTTCACCATAAATGTAATTTGTCATATCATCAATGTTTGTATCACCACTTCTCAATTTCCATCCTACTGGAAGAACGCCACTATTATTCCCTTACCTAAAACTCGCTCACCTTCTGCACCCTCGGATTTCCGTCCAATAAGTATACTTTGCTTTTTATCGAAAGTATTTGAAAAATTGTTATACTGGCAAGTACAGGAGTTCATTCACAGCAAAAACTTGCTTAGTAAATGGCAAACTGGCTTCCGTCCAAGACACAGTTGTGAATCTGTCATAATTAAATTAACCTCTGATGTTTTCGAGTCTTTAGATTCTGATGAAGTCACTATTCTTGTATTACTTTATTTCACTAAAGCCTTTAATACTGGTAATCACGATATGCTTTTGAACAAATTGAGCACTCGTTTTCGTTTTACTTCCTCAGCGGTTAGTCTGTTCAGGTCCATGTTAAGTAATAGGTCACAGCAAACTAAATGTAATAATATCTTGTCCTGCACCTCAGCGTTAACCTGTGGTGTTCCGCAAGGTTCTGTTTTAGGACCTTTGCTATTCTCATTGTTCATTAATGATCTCCCAGATGTGGTACAAGATGTTAGTATATTAATGTATGCAGATGATGTGCAAATTTATTTGAGCCGTCCTATTGGGTTATTGGAGGATTGTGTCGCTCGGTTGAATGATGATCTTGGTCGCATAGTTTTATGGGCTAGCAAGAACAGATTGCTACTCAATGCTTCAAAATCTACATGTATGCCGATTGGTAGAAGTAATTTTCCTAAAATTGATGTACCACCTGTGAATCTCGGTTTACATCAACTTGACATGGCCGAGCGCGTGAAAAGCTTGGGTGTACTACTTAACACGAATATGTCGTGTTGTGATCACATTCGAGTGCTTAATAGTAAGGTTTATGGTACTTTGCGGATCCTACGATTTTACTCAAATATTCTTTCAACGGGCGTTAATCTAAGACTGATTAAATCTCTTATCCTACCGCATTTTTTGTTCTGTAGGTTGCCGTTTCTCGAGCTTGATTTTATTTGCCATAGGAAGGTCGAAATCGCATTCAATGACTGTGTTCGTTTTGTGTACAATCTAAATAGATCTGATCATGTTTCTGGTGTTGTTAATAGTGTGCTTGGCTGCTCGCTTGACGAGTATATTCGCAACAAAGCAGTTATGCACTTACATATAAGATTTTATTGCATAAGCAACCGAGTTTCCTGTTCGAAAAGGTCTCTTTCTTGCACTCTCACCGACATGCATATCTTCGTGCTCCTGTGCATTTTAGTAAGTATGGCGAACGTTCTTATTTTGTTCAGGCTATTCGTATTTGGAATTCCCTACCATACCAGATGCGTGAAATCATTTCACCTGGAATCTTAAAGAGGTCTTTAAATTGTAAAATTTAAAATTTAATTTAAACCTGATGCTCCCCCTTCTATTATAATTTTGTAGTAATTTGAATAAGATAAGTTTTTTTTTCTATTTTTGTATTTAATTGATTTTTAATATTGCTAATAGATTTTGTAACTTCCTAATTAATTAGTTATACTCGCTTTTATATTTTAAATTTATACTTATACTTTTAAAAACTGGCATGGCTTGCTTGCTTATTTTAATTTAATATTAATTTGTACTTTTAAAAGACTATATTTGTCTTGTGCAGTGGAATAAATAAATAAATAAATGTAAATAAATGATGTTTTATGATGTTTTACCTTCATTTTTCTAATCAACAATTAACTTTCTAATTTCTAGAGTCGTTTCTTTGCCTTTGCGTCTCATTATTTGTTATATAAGATTTAATTTTTTTTTAATATTATTTTTTAATAGAAAATTAATTAATTATATGCTAATACGCTAGTACTTTTTACCTAGAACTTATTAGTAATAGCATAAATCAATAAAAGTGTGTTGAAGAAAATCTAAACGGTAAATTGGAAACTCACGTGCAGAATGATTACAAAGTGTACGAATACTTATGGGCGTAAATTTATGACATTTTTTTATTTAATTATTTAAAACTTAAGAAATAATTATTGTATTGATATAAAATTTTGTGAGTGTATCAAGGACGAATAAAGGATCAATCATAGTAAATTTCATAAAAATATATCTTTATTATATTTGGACTTATTTTAAAAAAACCTTCTTATACCTAGGGGTACGAATATTTCTGATCGCGACTGTATACATACATATTTATAGATTTATAAATAAAAAGCATTTTTTACTATGGATTAAAATAAGACTTCTAAAAACTATTAAAAATATGAAACAAAAGAATATGTTAAGTAAAATGTATAAAAAAGAGAGTAAAAAGAAAATGATTTCCATTCTATAGAAGCTTTTGTTAGAAGTGCATAGTTTTAAAATAAGTTTTAAAAGTTTCAGGATGTAAAGAGAAGTTATTTTAAAATTTTTATATAAGAATTTATTAAAGAAAATTTGTGAGTCAAACAGTGTACTTTACTGTAATAAAGGTAAAATAAATTTTTACAACTGATTTAAATTGAAAAGAAAATCAAAATAGAAATTACTATGATCATTCTTTTGGGAAATTTAATACACAAAAATTTGCACAAAAACAACAATATGTTTGTAAAATATGGTCTATAAATATGGATTTTCTGAAATTAAATATTTATTTGTTTAACATATTATAACATGCTTTATAGTAAATATTTGTTGTATTGAAGAATAAACTAATTTTGAATTTTATAGTGCAAAAAGCTACAAAAAAAGTAGCTAAGTTAATTTTTTATAAAATGTGATAAATTGTGTTTTTTTTTAAAACAAAGTTTTTGAAATCACATTTCAAAATAAACATGTCATGGGCTTTTGTATTTACAGTTAAGAGTATCACAAACAAACAAAAAATACAGCAATTAAATGAAAAATAAATTTCACATTGTTTTGTTTTATTTTTCAATTTAAAATTAACTTGAAAAAATACCTAAAGAAAAATAACTACAAAATTGGACCATGAGTAAAAACAAAGAAATTGGTATACATGATGACATAATTGATTAGCCATGTAGTATGTACTATAAAAAATATGCCTTAGAAGATTCTTCCGAAGACAGGTTGGAAACATTTTGATTTTCAAAATCGTAGAATATTGAAAACTTTTTAAATTAAAGACTTAAAATTCATGAAAAATGCATTTTTACAATTTGTTTTTAAACATATTATCTTAAATTTTATATTACGTCTTTATTTTTTTAATCACTATAGATATAGAAATACCTATACTTTATCCACTAATTATTTGCACTACAGCGCTTATGGAAAACTTCATTTTTATCCAGTGTCATTACACTTAATACTTTTAATACTACTACTTATATAATACTAACAATAAGCTACTCATACCATACCCCAATCTATTATATGTGCAATGAGACGCTGGCGCTGGATAAAAGTGCCGGTGATGAAAATCAGAAACACATTTATGTAATTACTCAAAGAAGAAACAAGACAAAATATGTCCATAAGCGCTGTGGTGCAAATAATTAGTGGATAATGGAGCGTTTACAACATAACGTGGAAAATTTTACCTGTTTAAAATTCAGCGTAGAGTGAAGTTTAGTAAGTTCGATTTTCGGATGTTTTCGAACTCATAAAGCACATTTGAAAATTCAAATTCAAACTGATATATCTTTTTATTCTTTGTTTGAAATATTTCGTAACAAATCTTCACTGTGAACACTTTCAATGAATAAAAATAATTTATCTTTTTCTGTTTTTGTTAAATTTTCATGGAATAAAAATGTAACTATCCTTTTTTGTAAAAACAATAACTGTCAACAATAATAGCTTTTGAATACTTCGAAATTTTAAGTTCATATTTAAATAAATTTCGAAAAAAAACTGTTTTATCGCTACATTTTTTACAAGAAACTTCTTAAAAAAACTTTCGTTCCAAGTGGAACGAAACTTTTTTTAACCAGTGGGAATTAATTTTTCGAACATCCAGATTGAAAAGTAGAAGTAGAGCCTAATCTGACGCTGACTCTGCAATCTCACTCCGAGGTATGAATGCCAAAGCGATATATACTCTGACGAATAGAAGAAAGAAATGCAGCAAAATCTACGTTTCAATCTGTTAATTAAACTTAGCATAAAGTATATGTTTTTACCAAAAAATATAAATAATTTTTAAAAATTGGGAAATCTGTAACTAAACGTGAGATCATGGTCAACTGTATGATTTGCTTCAATGAGAGTATCTCATCTAATTAAAATTGTATTTTTTGATTCATTTTAAAATGTTGAAATTTTAAAGATATAAATGAATACGATTTTTATTGTAGAATACACATTATATTTAGAAACGAAATAACAAGGAAAAAAGCTAACAAAAAGCTAAAACTTATATATTTTAAACAGTTTATCGTTTTACACAACTTTTTCTTGTTAAAATATTAACATTTTTCCAAACTTAGAGTTTGAAAATATAAATGTTCAAAGAAGAAAATAAAAAAAATATCTTTAAAAATAACGATCTATGTAGCTTAAAAAGTTTCCATAACGAAAAATATACAATGTATTATGAACATAATATGTACATACTACATATATATACATATGTATGTCCAATCGTATAAATGTTGTTAATACATATGTACATATTTATATGTGCAATGTTCATAAATGGAAACTTTTAGTTTTCAGTGAACTTATAGGTATATGCTTTGAAATCACAAAAAGATTTTTTATAAATCTGTGGTTCATGTGGGTGGTTTACCGCATTTGAATTGAACGAATTTAAGATAGTATACATTACCACATAATAAGCTAACTTTGAACTTGAGTATTGTTTTAAAAAGTTTAAAACTTTAACAGCGATTTCTTTATTTATATGCAATACACCTCTATTGTATTGTAGGTATATTATTATACATTGTAGGTATATTAACATATTATGTTAGATACAGTTCAAAGTAAAACCAAAGCGTATAGATTAAGTAAGGGAGATTACTTTCGCATAACAGTACAGCAAAAAAAATAATCTCAAATATTTGCTTAAAAAGCAATTAAAATTTCCTCAAAAATAAAGTCAAAAATGTCTATATGTACAAAAAAGACATTTCTAAAAAAACCTTTCTAACCTAATCTAAAATTACATAAGATAAAAAGTGTGTTTAAAACTGCACACAATTTCATTCGATATGTCTAGCATATAGTACGTGTATGTAGGTATTTAAAATTTTGATAAACTGTTATTAGCTTCATTTTTAGTTAAACTTTCTTCTATAGCAATCACTATAAAGTTCCAATATGAAATAGAGTACTTTGAAATGAAAATCTATAATTGAATTGATAATTTTTAATGAAATTCACATTCAGTACGAAGCATGTAAATAATCAACAAGGGATAAAATATTTGTGAAAGAAAATTCAAAACAAACAAAACTACAATTTAATAATGGACATACATATATTTCGTTTCACATATACATATCCATACATAATATATACATATACATAAATGTATTTCTTTTCGTTTACCTTAATATGAAGCCATAAACCATAAATTTCATTTTATGAAAATTGATAAACTTGAAAGGATTTTCAGATTTTAAATATGAATTTTCCAAAATATTTAATGTTTCATCCTATTAACAATTTTCTTTATATGTTTGACTTTATCATTGCAGAATGGTATGTACATAATTTTGAACACAAATTTAATATTTTGTACATATTCAGCTGTATTCGTCCACAGTCGAATGCATTTATACTTTGAATTGTTTTAAAGATGCTTTAAGTCAAAATTTTTTTATGTGATTTTAATAAGAACAAAAGTTTTAAATAACATTATTTTTTAAACTATACATTTTTTTTGGAGAAAAAGTGCAATAAAATTGAACCTCTAAAGTAAATAAAAAATTAATGTTTAGTATAATATTAATTTTGAATTAAAAAAATAAAATGGAGGCTAGAGTTAACTCAAAATTAAATGATTTATATTTTGAGCCCCCGGCTCGTGACTACAATTATTTAGAGGATTTAGAGAAATCGATCATATGGTGGATTTAAAATACGGCATCAAAAAAGTATATAATGTTCCAAGAGGAATATGTGGACTGTATCCTTTTAATCTTGACGCTGTTGATTATTCAAAATGTACAGGTAAAAGTATCACCGCACATTCAGAAAAAAATGCATAGATTAATCAGACAACAAAAAGAACAATAGATTTGGAAAAATATAAGGAATTATTTGGTGATGAAATGTTTGTCGCATGTGAAAATTTTAACAATTTTAAAAATTCATCGAGTACGTATAACAGGGAATTTTGGGCATTACACAAGATTATATCAACATTCAAAGAAAGAAATAGCGATGAAGGTACAGTTTCACAAGAACTGAATAAAAGTGATTTTGTAGAAGTTTTTGAATATGATTCTTTAGATAATAATGAAATGCTTGCAGAAATAGATCTACAAATTTCAAACACAAAAATATTTCAGGACTAAATAATATTCCAAAGCCATCAAATACTGAAGAATTATTTAATATCGTGAATATTCTAGCGACGACAATTTGAAAGACATATACTATACAACAATATCTAGAAGTACCTACGACACCAACGAGAAGTGGTAAAAGAACAACAACTGAAAAAATTTTAATAATTTCATCATCACCGTTTCAAAAAATTCACGAGAAAAATCTGAAAAAATTAAAATACAGGAAGATAAAAGAAGACAACGGGAAATTAAGAAAAATAATCTGAACAAAAAATGAAGAAGAAGATGGAAAAAAAAGAAAAGGAAGTAAGAAATTGGAAGAAAAAAAAGCAATAGAGAACTCAATTAGAACATGATTAAATTTTATTTTAAAATAAGGTTTAATTTAAGTAGCTATACTTAATTTTTTTTTTAATTAAAAAAAAGAAATTTTTTGCAAATAGAAAATTATAAACTGAAAGTCATGTCGTCTACATACCTAGGCAGATTAAAATTTATATATGAAAATTGAATAAGTAACATCTATACATAAGAAGTCCACAGATTTCAATAATTAGCCCATATGATATTTTGATAATAATTATTTCTAGGTATACTGTTTCTAAAAATCATGAAAGAAATAACTTCTAAAATTCAAAAATATAGAGGTTCATACATAATAATGTATGTATACAGTCATATATTATATAAAAGTACAAAAATATCCTATATCATAATATGAATTTAACTGATTTTTTTTAAACGATGATTTCTGTTGAAATTGAAAAATTGTAACTTTAAGAAATAATAAGAAAAAAGAAAGTTAAGAAATTATATGGTTGGTAAATAATTCACTCAACACTATTTTCCTTTTCATTTATTACATTTATAGAATGAGTAAAGAAAAACACAGTAAATAAAGTACTGATTTATCAGTCATTGGATAAAAAATATTATTATTACTATAGTATTTTTATTTTTGGAAGTCAGTATTGTGCTTATGGAGGCAGTACCCGATGAGTTTTTTGCCTTGGTAATATTTAATTTAAAAGATTTGCCTCGATTTAAATTGAGATCTGATCACCCCACACACGAGACAGATTTATTCAAACAATTTGTGAAAGAATATAGAAAAGTATGCCTATCTTGCCTGTACTGACTTCCAAAAATAAAAATACTATACACAATTTATTTTTCGTAATGATATTTCTTCCTTTGGGTGGGCGTATTTTAGCACAAATAAATCAGTATACGAATTTTTCGCATTTTATAAAAATATTAGAAAAAGATTTTAGTGTAGGTCGTATTTGAAGATATACATACATTCATCTCGTATGTACACTCAAAAAAAAAAAAAAATATACAGGGTGTCCTGTTTGGTTTGCTTAAACTTTATACCAGTGATAGGTCTCATCAAGACAAACAAAAAATCGTATCGGAGGGGGGGGGGGGGGGGAAATCTCAACGGTTTTGCCGCTAGAGGGCGTTGAAGTTTTTTTGCTCTTAATTCACGATGTACCCTATAACTTTTTACAGGGGCACTCAAGGGTCACTTTGTGTTATTTGTGTTATAAAGAAATGTAAAAGACCCTTTGCCCTTTTCAACGATACCTCAGTTGTGCTTCTTTTTCTAACTGTTAAAAAGTTACACGCATTCAAAATCGAAATTTTGTGAATTTTTCCCAAATTTTTGTGTTTAACCCTGTCTTTCTCGAAAAAAGCTTTAATTAACCCCAAGTTTTTATTGCAGAAAAAGAATGCTCAATTGATTCTGCAACGATTTGCTATATTTGGTTTTTTCAAAAAATGCATAGTTTTCGAGTTTTTACTGTACGTATATTTTACATTTAAAAATGATTAATTACTTTCTGCGAAAAATATTATAAAGTTATTTAAGAAATTTTCAAATTTCTGTTTCTATTATGTAAACAATTTGAAAAATACCAAGAAATACTTTAGGTACTCGTATTTCAAATTTTTCTCTTATTAAAATAAAGAATAAATATTTAGTTTTTCATTAATTTGAAAGAACGTACTTCAGACAAACTATGAAACTAAAAGTATCTTTCATCTGCACAAGAATTATTTTCTGCTGGTTTTAATTACATTAAAAGACTGTTTTTACTTTATTTTAAAAGTACCTACTTGGTTTTGCTTTCTAAATAGTGAAAAAGATTTTTTGTATATTTATATGTTATGTAACTTCTTCACTGAACAGATTGATTATACTATTTATAAGATTGAAAGACGAGATTAAAAGTTTCATTAAATTTCCATTATACTTAGCTAATTGACAATTTGACTAGCTTCAACTAATTCAATTAAAATAAACATATTATGTAAAAAAAAATTACAAGTGTGAATATTTTGAGGACAGCACAGATTTCTATTTCAGTTATTCAATGAACGTAAAATTCTCGTACAGTTTCACATCTTGCACTTTTCTCGAACTGACATCACAAAAAAAAAAAAAAATTAATAAATTTCAATTTTTCTGTTAATTTTTTCCACCTAGTGCTCAAAATTAATTTGATGGGAAATATATTATAGACTTATAGTATATAAAAAGTTTATTTTATTTAGAGAATAAATTCCTTGGCAGCTAATTAGAGCGAATCTGAATTTCATGTTTATATACGATTCCATTCATTCAAATATAATTAGATTTATTTTTCATGTACTCGTATATTGATAATCTGATTTCAATTACTTTTGATTTTTCTTCCATTATCAATTTGTTAAAAAGATTTTCTGCTTAATTAAATTTTACATCGTATACATGAACTAATTGATAGATAGTTAAATAAAGATTCTACTTCAAAAAACAAAAAAAGTTTTATTCTGTAATTTATTTGAAAAATTGCTTTAAGAAACATTCACGTTTTAAATTAAGAATTCCATTTATTTTATTTGTTTTGTTGCCACAGTTAAAAAAATTTATTAAAAATGAAGTTTTACAAATTTTAAAAGCATCAAATTTAAATGCCACTTTAATACTATCTTCAGAAATATAATTTCTTTTTAATTGTAAGTACTACTAATATTTCTTCGATCTGAATTTTTTACTAACTTTTAATTTATCAAAAACAGTTTGTATCATTATCATAAAATTAAAATAAAAGTTTTTACAGAACTTGGAGATTGGTGATGTAAAAATGATAAGGCACAGCAATCAATAATCGGAACCTATTGGAAAAAAAGAGTTTATAGTTAAGCCCTAATACATGATGTATGTATATGTATATTGTAGTAATGTATTTTTTTATTTTGTAAAGAAAAAATATTTTTCTAAACTCGTTAGCTGTTTCGATTATGTACAATAGAAGTGTATCCATTGCTAGTGTTAATCGTGCTATAACTAAAGAAAAACTACTTATAAGTATAAAATCTGCATTTCTTTGTTATCTTGGATGAAATTTATTAAAAAAATTGTTTATTTAAATTAAAAAATCACTTAAATTTAACAAAAAATAATGATTTTAAAGTACCAATAACCAACTTTTAAAGTTACCATTTTGTATTATAACAAAAAAAGTTAAATGTCAGATTATTTGTAAAAAGAAGTGAAGAAAAGATTTTTGTTGTTGTAGGCGTTAGGCGAATAATAAAAAAGTGAATAAAAAATGAAATTTACGCATTATTAAAAATATCTAAAAATATTTTTTGTGTATGTCGGTATCGATAATAAAATTAATTCATTAATCTACCCCGTTTCAATAATTGGTCCTATATAGTGTTGTTGGCTGAACTAGAATACTAGAAAATATATAATATTATATATATTTGTTTTTTTGCATGTATTGAAAATTTTAATCCTTCTAACTCCTTTTTTAATTTAGTTTTATGAAATATAATATAATAGTTTAATGCGATTTATGTAGCTTTTGAAGACCTTAGATAGTATTGCTATTATTAGCAGAGCTATAATATGAGACGTACCTTAAAATTTAAAAAAAAAATATAAAGGATCTAAGGAAGCAGAGGAAAAGTTTAAAATTTATATTAATGATTTCGTATTTGCTTCTTTTTTCATAAAATTTGAATTACATTTCATAAATTGTGTTATAATTTTTTATTTTAAACCCTTTTTCGATATTTTTTTTTTTATTTTGTTAACAAATAACACAAAACTTTTTATATGACATTCAATATTTTACTTGTCTTTTTTATTTTTTTATAAATTTTTAAAACTTATAATATTAAGATTTCCGCTCATTTCGTTGGTCTGAATGTATAATCAATCTTTTTTTAATATTCTTTACTTACTTATTTCTTATATAGAAATTTTAATACATATACTTAATTCCAAATTAAAATAAAACCTTACTATTTTCTCCTTTTTTATAATGTTTTTGAGAAGCTCATTGTTTATAACTTTTTCTATATAACCGTGTTATTTTTATAAGTAAAACTTTTATTTGAAATTTCAAAAATAGGCTAATTAACATAATAATAATATATTCAAAATGTATATCTTTTTCATAAATTTTGAAAAAAAAAAATAAAAAAAATGATTATAAAACTTAAAAGAATTAAAACTATCCTTTAAAACATAATTTGCAGAGCGGTTATAATCCATTTAAAAATTAATGTAGGTGGTACAAGGCTAAAATAAATATAAACGTTAATGTAGAAAAAATATATTTTTAATTAGTGAATGATCTTTTTTAATTGGTAAAAAAAAGTATCTATGTATTTTAACTCATACTGCTATTAAAGTTTCAATTTAATTTTAAACAAAAAACTCTTTTTAATAATTTTTTGTTTAAAAAAAAGCCAGTTTCCATTAAAATAATTACAAAAACTTGAATAAAAAAAAAATTTAGATTTTAGTTTGAACAAAAAAGTTAATAAGCAAAAGAAGAAAAAATAAAAACTATTCATAAAGTTATTTTAATTTTTTTTTTTTAAATTTGTTAATAAATAAACTTTTGTAAAAAGAAAGAAAAGTTTTGTTACTAAAATTTTAAATAAAAATTTAACATATACTTATACATATTTGACATATATTTTAAAAAGATTTTCTCATTCATAACATTCATTTTTTATTAATTTTCAGTGTCTTTGATTTAAATTATTTTAATAAATTATGCAAATACAAAATTTCAGTTATAGTAAATAATCAAGTTTTTTCTACTATGCGAGTATTACTTTATTTTATTATCTAAAGGAATTTTTTTGTTATTTGAATTTCAAATGAAAAGATTTTTTCCACTATTTTTTCTTTTCTTTCTCAAATATTTATATGGAATTTTGTTTTTTTAATTAAAATTTATCCAATTTTGTACAGGATTAAAAAAAAAATACAGTTTATACATGTATTACATTCTTTTTAATATGTTTTACGAATCCATAGTAAAGTATGCCATAGAAGGATATTATTTCTATAATAGTGAAATTTTAAAGTAAGAAGTTTTTAAAGAAAGTTTCTAACTAATCAATTTCTACATAAATTTGTTCAGTTCACAATTCTTTCGGTTACAATTATTTACAATGAATAGGTGCAAAACAAGATATTCAGTTAGACATTTTTTCACACTAATAATGGCTCAATCTTCACTTCGACAATGACATGTAATGCTCACCCTGTTAACGGAAAGTCTTCTGTTACCACGAATCTTGTATATATCGAAAGGAAATAGCTTATGAAATTCTTCTAGAATATATTCCAATTATTGTCCTATGACTTTGTTCTACTTATCACAAGATACATTAGAACTTTGATTTCTTTCTAAAAATTGGCTACAAAAAAATCATGAAAATTTACTAATGTGTTGAAAATCAAAAGTTTAAATTCATTTTAAATATCTAATGCGATATAAGGCATACTACAAAACTTTCATATTATCAGGAAAAATTTAGTACCATGTTCGTTGAACACACGAAACCTTAGAAATATAAAGTTACTTTATTCATTACAATACAAAACTTGTCATTCTGTCTGTTTTATTTTTAAAAGATAAAGTGGAAGTGAAATAGTCTAATTTCGATATTGCGTGACAATAGTTTTACTGTTGACATAACGTAATCCCACTTTGGTTGTAATGAAAAACCTTAAACCAGAATAAATCAATACTGATATAAAAAAAGTACTAGCGAATTACATCATAAAGTAAAGACTCTTATTATTTAAATTCTGTAAAAAATTAATTACTCGTGAATATAGAATTCTAGTTCAACAGAATTTTTTTTTGCTGACAATAAGTGAATGACATCCAGTAAAACTTTTTGTTTTTAGTATTTCTGTGTTCAAAAGAATTTTATTGAAGACATAAATATTTTCCAAAACTATATAATTCTAAAACTATAATTACAAGAATTTATATGATAAACAGCTGATTTACATTTTTATCTAAATTTTATTACCTGTATGGTAATACAAAAAATACATAACAAAGAAGAAACAAATTACTTTTGAATTGAAAGCAATGCTCACAAAATGGTGGAATACAAATTGAATTAAATTATATGATTTCTATGCATAATAAGTATGCTCTTTGAAAATCAAATATTATGTAAAAATTTCATGTAATAATGCAAATAGACGAAGAAAATTACACTTTGTATGTATGTATATCTTGTGATGTGATGCATTTGCATAAAACTCTCCAAAAGACAATCTATTGTACTTTGTTAGTATCTATAAATAATTTCACCCAGAATAAAAGAAAATCGATATGATCAATTTTTTTTTTTTTTTTTTTTTTTTAAACTTGCTATTTGCATGCATCACAGCACAGAATATTCTGTATTTTTAATGATTCCAAAAACTAAAATTATTGGTATTTTCTATTCTGTAAAAGAAGTAATGTAATAAATAAAATGTGTCACATTGATAGCATCATCATTTTTAAAATTAAAATCTTTTACGACACTTACAACCATAATGTCATATGAAAAATGAGATTGTTGTGCTGAAAATTTTCTTACTAAACCTTTTTCTTATACTATTTCTTCTTAATAAATATGTAGATGTACAAGGATAAGAATCAAGGTAAAGATTTTACAGATTAGCATGTTTGGACAACAAATACATGTATAAGAAAATATAATCTTTTCTGAAAGTATTGCTTATGTAGAAATTCGTTTTTCTAATTTTATTTTTCAAATACAACAAATTTGGTTTGCTTAGTACTACAAAATTAACATCATAAATTTTCATCAAATTATTATCTGTAGTATAAATAATTTTATCTTTAAATTCTCATCTATCCTTTATCATTTGTTCTTACTTTTTAATTCCATTTCAGGTTTTGAATTTTAATTTTTATTATCGTAAACTAAATCTTTTCCCAATTTTTTTTCTAAATTTTGTCGTAATTTTTCTATTCTTCATCCCAATCTAAGTTTTTGGAAATTGATGAGCAAACAATAACTCTCTTGAAAATAATTTATCAGAAAGTAATTAAATATTTTAATGTTTATTATTGCATTATAATAATTTAAAAAATTTCAAAACACATCATCTTGAAAATATATTTTGATCAATCTATTTTTAAAAAATAAATCTAAATTTGTATTTTAAGCCTTCAATCCTTCAAAATAAAATTATTTCAATCTTAATTTTCATATGTTTTATTTTACTGTTTTAACACAAAAACAATCAAAAATATGTTATTTATTTGATATTTAATAAAATTTCAATTTATTTTGAATAAATATGAAAAATAACATACAAAAATGCAAAAGTAACCATAAAATGTAAGCATATTTTTATAGATACAACAAAACTTACAGAGAAGAATAATTTTATTAAAATTTTAATCGAATTTTCTATTAAGTTTTGAATTCATCACATGATATGATAAATTTTAAAAAGCAAACTCGATATTACTGTGTGAATTTTAATTTAAATTTATAACGAATTTCGTTAATGTGAATATTGGCATTGGTCTAATAAACAAATAAATTGAAAATGTAAATCAAAAAGCACAATTTTCAGGCATTTGTAGAAATTATAATTATTTATTTTCAAAAACTAAAAAAAAATAAATAAATAAATTGTAATTTATTTTTGATTAGTATTTTTGAAATATGTAGTTAAAAATATAATCAAATATCACCGACCAAAATCTGATGTGTTTCAATTTTATATTTGTAATTTTCGAATATAACATCGAATAGATTTATGAAGGATTTAAAAGAAATTTGTATGTGATATCTCACTTAGTAACTAACCAAAATTAAAAAAAAAAAAAAAACAAGTAAAAATATATTAGATATACTTTGAATAATAATTTTTTTTAAAGCTATGTATGTCTAGACATTTCGACCCATTATCAGATTTCTGTTCATTGTTTTCAATGTTCAAAGAAACAACACATAATGTTTGTATGTAATAATTTGTATTTAATTAAAATTCAAAAAAAACTGTTGTACAAACTGTGTGTGGTTGGCTAATGTAGTCTAGAAATTTGTTCATGAAATGTGTACATATGTCACAAACCACACAATGTGCAATTCTTGGTTAAGATATTTGAAATAAAGTAGATGTTATTATTCAATTGTTTTTGTTTTATACTATAGAACAAAGAATTACAATAATGTAAAAATTTATATGTGAAAATATAATATATGTATGTGTAAAAAGTTTTATATACAAATAATATTTCAAAACATGCTAGATTTACATAGGTATGTCTCCTGAAATCATAACCGTTTTGAAATGAGAATACAAAATATAAAAATAGCTTTTTCGTTTTTTAAAATAACTTTTTTTCAAATAAGCAGAAAAATAACATAAATATAAATAAAATAAATAATATTTATTCTTGACATCTTTTATATTTTTTAAATTAATTTATTGATAAAAAAAATGCCCTCTTTCGTCAATAAATTTTTAATTATTTCTTATAATTACTTTTAATATTATTTTCGGTCATAACATCTTGTTGTACAGTTGACAATAATTATCCTATAGGTCAAATATATAATTCACAATTACGTGACCAACACTATTGAAAAATTACACAATTATTATTAGAACAGAACTCTATATTGTATATCAAAATTTCATAACTGTTAATTAATGTCCACTCACTTTGAAAGAATATTTATTGTTGGAATTATTATTTAATTTTCTTCTTGTAATTTTTTTGTGTTTTTACTTGACAAAAAAAAAAAAAAAAAATGAGTTGAGTACCAGTTATTAGGAATGTAATTGCAATTTTAATTTGATGGTGTTATTAATGAAATAAATTACATATTTATTAATTTATAAAGTACATGTAAATTTCTACAATATAATTTATTCAATAATGAACTTTTTTACTTAAATTTTCTTTATATCTTCAGGATAATCAATTATTTCTCTATTTTAGATGAAAAATAACCAAAGTAATCAAAGTATTGAGCATATGCAATTAGTTTCAATAGTCTAACCCTAAAATAAAAAGATAACAATTTTACCAAGCACGCGTGGTACGTAAAACCCCACGTTAGTATTTCAGGGTTAAAACAACCTACATATAAGTAAAGCCAAAAAAGTTGAGGTATAGGCCCCTATTCTGCTATTCGTAGTACTTTTTGATCACTATCACGAGATGTATCACTTAAATTCAAAAGAGGTATTACAGTATTCATGTGATACTATAATATGAAATTCTAAATAAAAACGTTAACACTGTTAGTTGACGTTTAATTCGTTTGAATATTTTTATTTATTCAAAGTTTAAGTGTGATTTAAAAATAAAATTTACTAAAGTTTTAAACTGTTTTCTGTTAGGAATTTTCTTGCTTTTGTGAAAAAAGTTTATATTATCATAAAAAGAAGTAAAATTTAGTCTGAATGTATCTTTTTTTTCTTATCTTTTGTTTAAACTCATCATCTTCACTTTGATTTTTTCCGTGATTAAATAATCACCTGAAACAGATAAAATGACAGTTCTATGTGAATACCAGAATAGCACAAATAATCGATTTTGTGATATTTACCACTTGTCGATGTTTATCACTTAAATCGAATACGGTAATACCATATACGTAAGATCACATCACATAACAAGTGATACGACTATCAGAATAAGGGCCATAATCTCGCGCATGGCTTAGACGTTTTAGTGATCTTCTTGTGTATACATATACATACGAAAGAAGAAACCTCTATTATTTTAGACTTTACAACAACAAAAATACATGTGTGTAGGTATTTTTTCTTCTGCGTATATTTTTCTAGCATAATACGATTCCACAACTTTTTTAGTTCAAGGTATATCATAAGATATTTTTTTAAAACATTTACACACCATATATGTTTATCATATAGGTACATACATAATATGTACTTACATATGTGTACATAATCTAAAGGGAAAATTTGAAGAAAACACTTTTATATAGGGACGGTAGCGGTACCGATACGGTAACAGTAGTGGTAGGAAACACGTACATTTTCATTATTCATTTCATACCACTGCTGCACTGACTGCGATATACCGAATACGGTAGATATGCGGTATGCGGTACATGTTGCGATATTATTTTGTATATTGCTACGCCTACATGCAAAATTTTACGTTGTACCGTGATAAAACTTTGTAGTTTGTACGTAGGTACTGTTTAGTTGTTTATTAAATGTGCATAAGCTAAGAACGAAGTGTTTACAGAAAAATTAATTGAAATAGTAAAAAATTATCCTATATTGTACAATTTTAATAATAATAAATAATTAAAATAATAAACAAAAAGATAAGATATGAGATGAAATTGCATTTTACTAAATTTATTTATATTTATTATTTAGTTGTTAAATTTTTCCTTCCATCACAAAATTACAAAAAGTTACATAAAAGTGGTTTAAATAAAAAGTGGAGAAAAATAAATATTATCTATTTCAGTAATTTTTTACTAAAATTTTTGTATTTTTTCGTTGATTTTTTTCCAATCCATTAATTTTTTAGTCTATTCATAAAATTTTTCGACTTTTTAATAAGAAATAGTGGTTTTTGGTTTTCTGTTTGTGGTAATAAAAAGTTCAAATATCGTATGAGGCAAAACCATCTATATAGATTTTTCAAAATAATACTGCTGGTAGTACAAACAGTGATAAAGAAAATGTGTTTTAGTTAAATATTTTTGGTTTTTTAAATAAAATATGATTTGTAAAAGTTTTAAAATATAATAAATTAACAGTGTTATAATTTTTAAAGTGCACAATAGTCAAAAAATTAAATAAAAAGGTGGAAAATATTGTGCCTTCTTACCTACTTGTAAGAGAAAAAATTAAAGTATGACTACATATCTATGGTGAGGTTATATTATATATTGTAATAAAGTGAATAAATTGATTTGATTTAGTCAAATTTAATTTATAATAATTCTGATACATACATTTACATATATGTATTTATATAAATACTTACAGTTTGAAGAATAATAATATAAACTTAAGAAGAATAATATAAGAAAAAAGTTTATATTATTATTCTTCAAACTGTAAGTATATATATATACTTATGTATATGTACATAATACATAACTCCAGTTCATGGCTTGTTATTGTAGATGGTTTTGTATGAGGTCATTAAAAAGTTTATTCTTAAATAAATAAATCTTAAATCTTAATTTGAGAAAAATGTACATATATGTTTAACATTTACTCCACTATATAGGCTGAATCCACATGGAACCAGGACCATTATAAAAATATTTCTATAATAAAATTCATTATAAAGAAATTTTCTTGCAGCAATTAAATATTTAAGGTTTACCTTTTGAAGAAAAATTAATTAGCAATTTAATTGAAGTTTAATTGGAAAATTCCACAAACATCATTCAAACTCACATTAAATTTCTTTATATTTTTCTTTTCTATACTTCATAAATTCATCATTTTGAATTAAAAAAAAAATTATTTATTCAAAATGGCCACCATATTTTTTCATATAAAAATTTTAAAAAGAATAATATTCAGCAATTTTATTTGAAATTTTCAAAAAAGTCTTCAGTGAAAATATGCTGAGTAAATATGCCTTTCTTTTTTAAATTTCTTATATTCTAGAATATAACGGGAAAAAACTCATTATATTTTCTTCACATTTCTTAAGAAGAATAAAAAAAAAAATAAAATAATTGAAAAGCATTTTTTTTATTTATATTAACGGGATAAATTCAAAAGAATATAAAGGAAGAATGCTACAAAATGGAAGAATTAAGAGTTTAATTCGTTTATTTTGTCAATCGAAATTGTTAACAAATTTCAGAGAATAATTTTAAACTTTTTTTTTTGTTTATTTTACACAATTAGTGAAAAACATAAAGTTTTGTTAATTAATTCTATGTCTTTAGAAAAGAAATAATTAAATTGAAAAAGCGAGTTGAAAAATTAAACATGTTTTTCTGTCTTGGCATTATTATTACTAGAAAGTTAAAAGAAATTTTCATGATAATCTCTACAGTGAATGATTAAACTACGCCATTTTACAAAAATCAAAAGAAATAAACATATTTTTCTCTACTACCATGATTTATTTACATAACAAAAAAGTCTTTGAAGGATCTAATATTAGAAAGTTTTTACTTTATTTTGAGAGAAAGTTTTTATGTTCTTGTTTTTTTTCTTTCCTTTATTTTTTGTGCATTTGAAAAAATATTTACATATTTTTCGAAAGTAAACTTCAAACTCTTTAAATTTCATACTAGTGAAGAAATATCGACATCAATCATAAAATAAATATTTTGTACAAATGGGATTTTTTCAATAAGAAAATAAAACTGCTTAACCCATTGCCTGATTTCTTAAAGCAGTTTTTCCACCTACTCATATGGTATGAAGGATTATTATTATGATATTATCTTCAAATGCCAGTCGTAAAATTTATTGGGCTTATAAATACAATTGATTCGAATGTATTATACAATCTTATACCTCTTAAAAAAATATAAGCTCCTTTTTACCCCTTAAAAAAAATCAGAATTGCAATAGCTAAAGATGTTTGTTTTTCAGTTATCAATTCTTCGACCTTTTTTTCTTTACATCTGAGTTATTTGATAAATTTGAGTATTTTTCATTATTTTACTTTTAAAGTATTCTTTTAAATTATTTTTATTATTAAACGCATTTTTTAAATTCAAATCGAATAGGCCATATTGCAATATGTATACATATTTAATAAGGCAAATTAAAACTAAATTACTTGTAATTCCAGAAATGATATTTTCAATAATAACACAGCAACTAATTACAATCATTACGTCACTTCGATGTTATCAGTTTTGTGCACTCTCATACAATATTCATTCCACAATGATTTTCATAAAATTTTAAAGACGTATTCCAAAATTCATATCTACATCATGTACGAGTTTATGTAAGTACATACACATGTATGTACTTTCCATATTCGAATAAAATTTTGTTCTATTTATACATCAATTCTCTAAAAAGGGTAGTAGGGTAGGGTAGTGTCTTACATTAATGCATATGTATATCATACTTCTCCTCAATTATTCCATGTCGATTGATGTATCTAATGCATGATAAGATCCTTTAGCATGCATATGTATTATGTACATATGTATGTACATAGTTCCTCAATTAATTTACTAATTGAAGTGATTCTCTTAGACCAATACCTTTAAATAAATATTAAAATATCATATATTGTGATAAAGCATATATTCTAGTTTTTATATTTTAAACAATGAGTAGATACATATGTACCTACTTTTAGATAAATATAAAATACATTAGGTATATGAACATATGTACGAATGTATGTATGCTTGGTGGCAAACATAAATGTAATAATTTTCAGAGGAAGAAATTGTTACCGATTGAATTTTGCATAATAATGTAATAGATAAAAGTATAAATTTAAAATTTCAAACAGATTCTTTTATAATCTTTTTCGAGATAAAATTTTTTATCTTCTTTCTTCAAAAACTATGAAATAACTTTTCAATTAAGAAAAAAAAGTCTACAGTTACCCGTATAAGTACAAATTTCGTAAAATTCCACAATTCATGAGTATAGGACCCTTAGAAGTTAGAAGTTTTAATTGAATTTTCATATTAAAGATAAAAAATAAGAATAATCGTTTTTTAATATTTCAGAAAACTTTGTCATATGCATATAATCTCATAAATATAAAGTGAAACAAATTTTTGGACAAATGAAAAAATCATGAACATTTGGGAAAAAAAATATATGAAGTAAATATAAACCTTTAAGGAAATAAATTAACATAAAATTTGATCCGTGGTGTACACATATATTATGAAGAGAGCTATAATGGAAAAATATATTCAATTGTAATAGCTTGAAAAATTGAAAAAAATTTCTAAAATAATTCTTAATTTTAATAATTTCCATTTAACTTATATCTGAATTGAAACAACCTCAATAAATCATAATATTCAATTCACTGTAGAATTTATTATAAATCCATGTAAAAACGTATTACAAAATTTTAAGTTCTAATTAAAAATAAAGTGGAGGAAAACGTTTTTAAATTTTCGTATGTGTGCTCTAAAACATAAAAATCCGAAAATTTGTTGTATAAAAAAGGATTTAACTTCTTGTCCTTTTAAATTTGTATTATTTTATTTTTCGAGTTCCCATATTTAATTTCCAAACAGTGTTGTCAGTTGCTGAAGGACAGACACTTCTTTTTTATTTATTCATATTGATAATAATGATCGATTAAAAAGAAAATTGTAGTAGCATAATTAAAAAGAATTAACTCAAATTTACAAAACATGTACATATGTAGTTTTTTTTCTCCTTTTCCTCCTCCTTTTTCTTCAAATTGAATGTACATACATACATACATATTAACTTTAATTTAAATCATATTTACAACAGCTGAACCTTAAACATATTATATATAGTTCGTATTATTATACAATAGGTGACGGTGTGTGGTTGTGCTTCACATTAATTAAATCTGATGATTACTGACGGAAATATTATACATATATTATGATTCTATTCTTGTAGTGGTGTTAATTTACCGATGATTTTAGAATTAAAATAAATGTGATTTTGTAATGCATAAAGCCTAAAACAAAATTTCATTAATAATGAATTTTATTATGAATTAAATTTTGAAAATTTTATCAAAAATAAATCAAAGTTTGAATTATTTGAAATTTACAATTTTTGTTAAAAAAAAATTATTATCATAAAAAATCCAATAATAAAACATGTTATTTTTTACCGACATTCTTTATTTATTCTTTATTCTAGTCGGAGAAAAAAAATAGTTTATTTTGGTTGAGTAATATATTTACCTAACATCATGGTAAAAATGTATGTACACGATATATGGAGTTTTATCAGAAGTTAGATGCCCTAGTTTTTATAGCTAAGTATATAGCCTCCTTCTGACTTCTGACGATAAATCATATAGCAGACAATGAAATATACATACAACACTTTATATGGAATTTTTTTTTAATTTTCTATAATTTATCATTGTTGAAAAAGTTACACATTTCATACTTGTGAACATGTGTAACTACATTAATTTGCTTTTTATGCCTTTAAAATTGCCATTTTGATTATAAACGATGTATTAAAAAAAATATAAACTTTTACATGCTTTAACATTTTTATTCTTAGTACTCACATGTATTTATTTTTTGTAACATTTTAGAAAGATGTTGGTAATAATAAATTTTAAAGATTATAGAAATATATTATATAGAAATTATGAAGAAATTATTGTAGAAAATTGATTTACGTCTTCTAAATCATGGTGTATTTAAAAGCTTTAAAGTTATACGTGATTTAAATAAGTTATGAATATCATGTCAGCTTCATATTTCCTCCAATAAAAGTTCCGCATAATTCTAGGATTATTTACTTCAAGCTGAGACCATAATTATGTACATATATCGACCAACTATGAATTTCAAGGGTCGGATGAAGGTAACTATAGAGAAATACAACATACATATGTAGTAATTGCATTAATCACAAACATGGCTATTCTCAAGCGACATTTATTTTGACTACAACGAAGAAATTAAAAATTAGAACGTTCTGGGTAGTTTTTGTTTCTTTAAATTTTGACAGCGAGTTGACAGTTGTTATTTTTTCCATAACCATTTAATATGTATTCAAAACTATTTTGATTACTTCATCATTAAATTTACAATAATAATTCACTTATGTTTGTTTGTCGT
This sequence comes from Bombylius major, assembly GCA_932526495.1. Lineage (NCBI taxonomy): Eukaryota > Metazoa > Arthropoda > Insecta > Diptera > Bombyliidae > Bombylius > Bombylius major. The sequence continues at coordinate 27,555,931 of OW052045.1, read as the reverse complement.
AACTTTTCACAGAGTATTTTAAAATATGATTTATGATTCCAATTTAAAAAAAAAAACATACTATAAAAATATAAATTTATTTAAAATCGATTGAAACAGCATAAACACAAGATTTTGATATTTGACCTTGTTCGTGTCATGTACATTTTCTCCTTAATCCTTCATAATCAAAATCAAATAAAGTTAAGGAAAAATTCAAATATTTACATACATATGTAGACATTCTTGTTCAAGTAAGAATGTAAATAAGAATAATACCTTCATTTCATAAGGATACAACCTTGAAATTTTCAAATTTGAATACAAGAAAAAACCTTCCGCACTGTTTAAAATTTTGTGTGTACAAATATTGAAGTTTGATTAACAACGGAAGGCTGCTCTTTCAAAGAAAAACATTTATGTTTTTCTTGTGGTTCATTAGATAACTATTGTTAACTGAAATTTTTTTTTTTTGTTCATAACCTAAAGCAACATAGAAGCTAATTTGCATAGCTTTTTCAACTTTATGAAAAATAATATTATTTATGGAGCATAAAAATCTTGTACATAATATTATCAAACAATATTATTACTTGAGGCTGTTTAATTTAAAAATACAATATTTTGAAATGTATACTTTGTATATTTTTCTTGTTTTCAAAATATGTAATATAAAATAAAGTCGAAAAATTCATTGAAAAAGTGGAAAATAAATTTGAAATAAATCTTGATTTTACAATATTTTAGTTTTTGAAGGAAAAGTACAGAAAAAGGAAGAAAAAAAAAGATTTTAATAAGGTTTGTATTTGTAGGAGATTTGAATATGAACAATGTTTAGGTAGTTACGAGGAACGGTAAGCGACATGACATTCTGTAGCTCAGTGGTAAGAGCAGGTTCGATTCCCAGCCTCATCGAATGTCATTTTTTCTGTTATTAGCTACTACAAATTTGATTTGAAAATTAGAAAAAAAAAAAAAATTATTATTATTATACATCACTCGATTAATTCCTAATTTTTCATATTTCAAATAAATTTCCTTGCTTTTTTTAAAATTCGAATCTTAAATATTTTGTTTCAGAATCTATACTTTATCAGTTGTTTTCACTTTTTTGTTTTTAGGAAGTTGATCGATTTGACAAAGCAAACAATTAATAAGTAAAGTTAATTTCAAAATTAAATCGAGAATGAAAAAACAGTAAAAAATATCAAATAAAATGTTTTGATAAATCTTTGGAATTAGGTTAAACAAAAAGTGTGATTCATATTCAAGATAGACTTAAAATGAAATTTAAAATTTTACTTTGAATTATTTTCTCTACTTTAAATTAACATTTGTGTTGTATGTTTTACGCAAAAATTTATTTTAAATAGTTTTTAATAATTGTGATTTTATTAAATTTTTAAAAAGCTAACTTTAATACCAAACACAAACAAAATAATAAAATGCAAAATATTCTTCATACTTTTATTGTTATTTTTTAATTCACTTTATTTGAATTGCAAATTTGCAACAAAATCATGAAATTTGATTAGTTTTTCTAATGTTTTGAAATATTTTTTTAAACTTTTATCATTTTATTCCTTTTTTATTAGATATTTATTTTTTATTATGTATTTAATAATGCAAAAAATTCTGAAATCGACTAAAATTAAAAAGAAAAAAAAAATTGAATAGTGTTTGTTTGCATTGTGTTTTAAAAATTTACACAAACAAACTTATTTTAAAACACATATGTACTTGTATATGATTTTTATTTTTTAATTAGAAAATTTGATTAAAAAAATAAAACTTTTTCACAAGGATTTTTCCTTTGTTTAAATTTTATTTTGGCTTTTCTTTTGTAATATGGTTTAATTTTACGCTTTTATACTCACAAAAGCAAATAATGTAATCATTTGAAAGCTCAACAAATTTTCAGTTATTAATAAAAATAAAACTTAGTAATACCTTGCCAAAAAGTCAGATTTTCCAGTGGAAAGCGTCCATTAGTGCAAATCTCAATTCTCGAAATCTTCTATTATAAATTTTTATTTATAAGTTTGAATTGAAGTGTTCTTTTATTATGCCCCTTAAGTCTTAAATGCGCTTCAATCTCAGAATACCAAAATTTCAGACTTCTGTTGCAGAGATCTCCTATTTTGTCCAGAAAATTCGTCTCTCGAATCAATTGCCTAATGTATTGTAGAGAACTCATGTGAATGATTTCAAGTCCGAGCTTTTAAAAATATTTTAGATACTTCTTTCTTATATCAATAAAATGCAATTAAGTTACCATAACAAATAACATACTATTTTGAAATTGAATTATACTTTCTGTAATTACTCTAATAAGCTGTTAGCTGAGTGTAAGTTTTTATAGTTTACTATAAATAATTTGTTTTCTTTTCTTGTATTATTTGCTGTACTTGCTACTTTCGTTACTTAATTGTTATATAATAATTATAGTTATGGTACATTTGTAAAAGTTTCTAACTTGTTGTACCAATTTATGAATAAATAAATGAAATAAAATGAAATGAAATTTGAAATAAATTTATAAATTTTGTGCTTGGAGTTTTGTATTAATTCTGTCAAGATTTGTTTTTTTTTTGTACGTTTATTTTCTTTCAGATTTACTTTGCATTTAAAAGAAATACATTTGAGTCACTTATTATTATATTATTAATACAAAACTTTTTAATTGAATTCTATTTGTGGTATTTATAAATGTAATATTAATATGTAATACTAAAAACCATTGATGACTCTATGAGTCCATCTAGAAATCGTATTATACCGTCTTTAGAAAATGAAATTCAAAATCAGGTGTTTCACCAATGATATTACGACCTAATTTCAATAACTAGGAACTATTTAGTTTTTACATTTGTTTTTGTTCTATAATAAACTAAATTGTTTTTTTATCTCATTCAACTTCAGATTAACAGAATTGTTTTTTGAAAACTAACCGAAACCCAACTAACAAAATGTGCATCAATGTGTCTAGACATATCTTCGACACTACAACGCACGTTATGACTTCGTCGCTGTTTTGTAATTGTGTGGTCACTGATATAGTTAATATCCTTGATGGACACAAAACTGGTCACAACTACGTGATTGTGTGTTATTTCGTGCCCATGAAGGAATTGTTTCTTTCATGTTGGTTGGTTGGTTGGTTGACGTGGCATATAGTGCCGTTGTGATACCACACACCGACACACCTCTCAGTTGTCAGTCAAAGGGTTGTAAGCCCTTCTGTCATACATGCACCTACAGTTTAAAGTGTAATGCGAACCACTAAATTCGTTGGTAGAGAACTTATATAGCTGAAATTATTTCAGTTGAAGGTTCATTGCGCATGTTTTACATGGTGTAGTGATCTTCTTGTGTATACATATACGAAAGAAGAAACCTGTTTATTAGAATTTGCAACAACAAAAACGCATGTGTGTAAGTATCTTTTCTTCTGCGCATGCCAACGTAGTACAATACGAAACTTCAACTCTTTTGGGACAAGCTATAGTACCGAGCACTTATACCCAACTCAAAGTGAATTGGTACTCATTCAAAGCTGAGTGAACTCAGGCGGACTCGAACCCGAGACCTTCAGCATCAGAAGCCAACACTCTACCGCTTCGTCCACTGCCCGCCTTCTTTCATGTTACTTTATTATGTTTTATATAGGCATTGTTACGTCAATGTTTCTTCATTTAATGCCTTGAATATCTCGACGAAAATGTGCAAGTCACAAAAACGTAAATGTTTATACCAGGAATGTTTCTTCATAGAGATTGTTTCGATGAGAAAATAATGTCAACATAGTCACAAATTTCCGCGACCATATAGGCATTGTTACTCAAATGTTTCTACGTTATTCTTGTTGACGTAATCGAATGACACTTTAGAGTTGATATTTTATAGTGTTAAAAGTTTTTCTTGATATTGTAAAAAAAAATGAATTTCAGTGGTTCAAATTTATCTAAAATAACCCGGCATTATTAAACAACTACTTCGTTTTACAGAAAAGTAAAAAAATATCACCAAAACTGTAAAATCACAAAGTGCCTAGAAATATTTTATTAATTATCGGCAAAATTGTCATAAATTACCCTACTCTACTGGAATGTACAGTAGTGCCTTATAGGGTGAGAAATAATTGCTAAAAAATATTAAAGAGAAGTCCATATATAATGGTTGATGTGAACGTGCTATTTCACACTATATATAGAATTCATTCCTTTTCGTGTCTAATAAAAGATTGGAATGAACAAATATCTGAGCAAATCTTTGTTGTCATAGCTAGTTACCTATAAAATTATAATTTTGTTCTTATACCCTGGTTTCAATGAATAGAATTACATATATGTATCATATTATAAAATATATCGAACTACAAGTAGGTATATACATATATACTGGGATTGTTATTTTACTTTTATGCTTCTTAAGATAATCACTTTATATTAGCAGACTGTGTTCTGATTTCCCCATGGCATTTTGTAATCTAGAAATGGATTTATAAATCAATAAGCTTTTATTATTTTTAAGATAACATAATATTCGATACTAACTCCTAACATGAAAAAATCGTAGAATGTTCCTTATATTGTGAAGCAACAAGGAATAACACAATAATTGTTTGTTTGAAGCTATAAGAAAATAAAAGCCTAAGCTATCGCTACAATATTAGAAAGCAGTAACTTTTATAATAAATTTGCTGTGAGGAGAAAAAGTTAGTGAAAACTTAACTGACAGATTGTAATTATCTATTCATTTTTTAGATTTTTTGCATTGAAAATATTTCAAATGAATAACAACTATTAAATATTATTCATAATAAAAATTTACCAATTATATTTAAGAGTATATTTTATTTCAATCCATAAGATAGAAATATATATCTATTGAAAATACAAAAAATCTTATTTTGCTAGATGATACTAGTTTAGGAGCAAATCATTATTATTTTGTTCTATTTTATTTGTACTTATCCTTGCTTGAATATTGAATGTGACTCAACCAGGTTATCTAATGATTTTCAGTGAATCACTAACACATTTGCTTCATCATTCGTCTTGAATACAAATGAGTTCAAATAAGAGAGAAGAAAATTACACTTTGTTATTCTGCCAAAAGTATTATATTTTTATTTAGCAGATTTCTTATTGATTTTGAGAATTAGATGAATGAAAAAAGTTGCATGTCTTACGAATTTTAAAAATCAAAAATTGGTTGAAGTTATTAATACATATAGATAATATATTTTTAGTTGCAATTACGTTTTGTAAATTGTAAATATTTTCTGTTTCTGAATTGAAATTACGTAGTCATATGACAAAAACCTATTCAAAAGATTTATTGTAAAGTCAAAAAGGCAAACGATAATAAAAACATTCAGCACTTTTCATCACATAAACATTACAATTATTCAATTTTTATTGTTTTATTGTTTAGTGGCAACCCTGTCCATTTCTTTGTCTTAAAAACAAAAATAAATAAGACACATTTACAAAGTTTTTGTTTTGTTTTTATCGGAAAGATCATGTACTATGTGTTGAATTCCAATCGTATTAAAAGATATAAAATCAAATTCATTGCCTAACAAGGTTGAAAAATTAATGAAGCACAAGAAAATTGTACAATAAACGATAAAACTTACTTCATGGTTCGCTTGAAGAACACAATGTATTGCCTTTGAAACAGATGGAAACTACTCACTATAGTCCTCTGTTAAATATTATGTTTACGATTATTTGAATTGAAGAAAATCGATGCCTTGGAAATTTTAAAGAGCATTGAAGTTAAGATAATTGAAATTTTCACAGTTCATAACGATTCAATTGAACAATGTATTTTTGTGATTTCGTAAAGGAATTCAAAAATTATAATAGAATAACAATAACTATTGAAACAGGAATAAAGAGACATATTAACTTCATATGATTCGAGGTGAAATTCCAATGGTTTGTGTAAAATAGGACTTTTCACATACAAGGACAGGTTTAAAATTAACTTCGTTAAATAAAATATAAAAAATCTTGTTAAATTAAAGTATTTCGGAAAAGAATTATGTATCCAGATTATGAGAAAAAATCAACTGTACATGATACTTTTTATTTATGAAAGATAAGTAATTCGAAATGATTCTAATATCGAATCATGTATAAATTTTCATGTGATTCAGAGATAAATTTGAACTTTGTACAGATTTTACAGTTATTTGATATTTCCAGTCACGTCTATAGAGAAAGGTATTTCTTGTCTAAAATGATAAGTATGTGAGAAATTGAATTTGTTGGTATTTGTAGCCTGCAATGCATGTAAAATATGTTCAATCTAATCTTTCACGTTCATCGACACTAAAGCAATTTGTATTATTACAATAGTCAAACAGTAAATAGTATTATAGTAAAATGATATTCGTTTCGGTAGATTCAGTACACAAATTTTTTATACTATTATCGTGTTAACTTTTGAAGCAAAAAATAATTTTTAAGATCAATCTACGAGTATAATTCAATTTAAAGTAACTGCAACCAATTATAAATTATGTATGAGATGTTATTAAAGGAAACCTATGAATCTGAAACACATTTTTATCCTAAACACTGGGTATTAGATTAGATTAGATTAGAGAACCAGCCTAGAGGTGAGATGTTGTTCCCTTTCTTATTACTGCGACCCGTTTGGATCTTTTCCACTGCTGGTTTTGGTCTAAAGTTTCAAGGCTTTGACAAAACCCAAGATGTTTTTAGTTGGTATGTGCCAGAGAATGGATAGTTAAAAAATAAATGAAGAGATTAAAAAAAAACTCTCTACTCTTTTAGACAGCAAAACTACTTTTTCTTTAATTATTAGTAGAATAAATCTTTTAAAAGAATAAAGACAAGAAGTAACGCAATTTCCGTAATACACAAGTAAAAATAACGAAGACTTTTTTGTAATTTTGTGCATTATTTTTCACTTTATAATTATTATTATTATTTTTTTGTTTGTTACAAAATAATTTATTCATAGAAAGGAAAGTAAACGTATGTTTTATGTTCCACTGTAAATAGAAAACATAAAACGTAATTTCGTAACAGAATTTTTCTTTTATTTTAATTTTAATTCATTATAATGTTTTATACTTATACTATTTTTACTTTTGGAAGTCAGTACAGGCAAGATAGGCATACTTTTCTATATTCTTTTACATTGCGTTTGAATAAATCTGTCTCGTGTGTGGGGTGATCAGATCTCAATTTCAATCGAGGGAAATCTTTTAAATTAAATATTACCAAGGCAAAAAACTCATCGGGTACTGCCTCCATAAGCACAATACTGACTTCCAAAAATAAAAATAGTATAGTAGTCTTATGTACCTATTTGAAAATACAGAAAAAAGTATGTACATATATTCATTTTTTTATTTAATCTTGTAGGAAAAAGTAGAAAGAAGAAGAAGAAAACGAAACAAAATAATTTAATTTAATTATCACATTTCTATAACAACAAAACTTTTTCATGTTTCATTTGTTCAACAACTTCAAATTATGGTGATGTTGGTTGAAGTAATTTTGATTTGATGAAAATGTTGTCTGTTAATTATTCTGTATGTGCTTTGAAAAACTAACAATTTTTTTCTGCTTATTTTAACATAATGCAATTATGAAGAATTCATAAAGCTTACAGGAATAATGCGCGATTTTTCAAACTTTAGAAGAAAAGAAAAATTTAAAATCCTGTAATTCAACATAATTTTCCAACAATGAGAATAATTTTACCTTTTTAATAACAAATCTTTATTTTAAGTTGAATTTAAATTTTGTTTTTAATTATTACACAACTATTCTGAATGGAATTATTTTTTAATATGCCAATTTATCATGTCACTAACTACTTTAAACAAAAAGATTCCGAAATTATAAGATATTTTTCATTTTTCAGAAATATTGTAACTTTCATGTGAAAATAAGTAACTATGAAAAATTACACCTTTTCACACTTTGTAAACTGGTTTTGACTAAATAATTATCTCATGACAATGGTTTTGCTTGAAATTTCTCAAATCTGAATAAATATGATATTTATGACGACACTATTTTGTTTAGTTTTTGAAGATAGATGAGAAAAGAATTTTTTTGAAAAGCATTTAAAAAAGAAATGGATTTATTTGGTTTAGCTATTAGGAAAACTTAAATCCAAATCTAAATAGAAATTTAAAAATGTTGAGTTGAGACTTTACTCTCCTATAAATGTTCAGTTTGACATTTGAAATATTTAGAGAATAACGGAACAAAATGTTGTTTCTAGAAAACTATACTGATGTTCAAATATTTCTTAAAACATTGCGTATTAGAATAAGGAAAAAAATGTGTTAATTCAGTTGCAATATCTTTAAAATTTTAGAATTTTGTTAAAAAACTTTTTAACTTTTTCATTGTTACAGAATAGTGATATCAAATTTAAATTTTCTGGTTGCCTCAAGCAATACGAAAGTTATTTTTTTTTGTAGCTGTTTTTGGTTTTATTAATTAATTTTTTTTCATTTTTAAGTAATGTAATCAATATATGTATCACATTTAATGAAGCTATTTTGTCTTTAAAACAAAAAAACCGTCTTTAAAATTACATATATTTAAAAAAAAAATAATTGAAGCAGAAATAACGATTTATTCTGGAATTTAATAATTTTAATCTGTTTTATTTGAATTCATATTATGTGGAAAAGTTGATTTTTCAATTGGCTTTGAATTTCATGCCCTAAGCGACTTCAATAACTTTATTTACTTTATAACGAAATTTCGCCATTTCACATTTCAACTGAAAAATTTAAAAATCAATCAATTTCTTTGTCAAAAACATCTAATTTATGTTATTTCAAAGTATTTTTTAATTAATTTTGTTTGTGAATGCTATTCATATAAATACCTACATGTATACGAGTATGTACATATGTACATATGTTTGTATATATGAATATTATTTTGAAATATAATATTTTATCCATGCATATTTATCGTAATCAACAAGCTTAAAATTATAGTACTCATAATAAAAATAAAAATAATAATAAAAAATGTAATTAAAATTGGCAATTTTAAAACAAGTTTTTTAATTGAAATTTCTGTATCGGTTGTGAAATTAGTTGTGTTAATAAAGTTACACGTTTGTTTTTCAATGAATCGTTTTATTTTGTAAAATAATTTTATGTGAAACAATAATTGAGGATTTTTTTACATCCATTTTATTTTTAAATGTTAGAAGAAAAAAAATAATTTTATTAACCTGTTCACGGGAACAAACTTTTATCTATGTATCTTTAGTTTGCTATGTAGTATGTATAGGCACATAATATATTATATACTCAGTTGAACTAAAACAACTCTTTTGAATAAAACAGTATATAACTTTTTCACCAGTTTTCATACATAATGGAGTTTTTTTCAGCACATGCATAAAAAAGTCCTTGTGAAAATCAAATGTCCATAAAATTTCTTTTTATAAAATGTGAAATAAACAAGACTTTTCCAATATGCTAGAAATGATGGTATAATAAAAATTTTTCAGAAATGAAAAAAGGTAAAAGATTCTTTATGTGTTCATGCTATATATAATAGTAAAAAAATTAACTGCACTAGAGAAATAAAAACTGAAATCAGAAACATTAATAAGATTTTTCCGTGATTAGTGTATAGAATTTATCTAAAATTAAAGCATAGAAATATTTTTTTAACTGTATAATTTTCAACTTAAAAAAAACAGTACCTAATAAAAATATTCAAAATTTATTGAAATGAAAGAGAGTAAAATGAATAAAATATAAATGTACATACATTATAATCTATACATACAAATGTACATACTTGTATTTTATTTTTCATAATTATAAAACTTAACAATTTTAAAAATAACTCGAAATTCTAGAAAAAATTATTATTATCAACAAATTTTAATGAATTATTCCTTTCATGTTAAAGTTATAAATAAATGAATTTATGTATTTAACATTTTTACACACAAAAAGCTACAGTAAATATTCTGACACCAACAATATTATGTTGAAATAAAAATTATTATTTTTCAATTAATTTTTTTCAAATCCTATTTCAATATTAAAAATGAAAAAGAAATATTTGAACAAAAAGAAAAAAAACAGAGAAATTACATTTGGAATATAAGTTCCGCTGAAAATATTTTATCAAAGTTTTGTGTTTACTGTTTTTTTTTTTGCAATTGCAAAATAATTTTTTGTTTCGTAAATATGAAAAAAGTTAATAAATGCGAAGCAATGTTATTAATTTTGAAATTTACCTACTTTTATTGATTGAAAAATATCCATTATTCAAATAATTCAATTAGAAAAAATAATTAAAACAGTTAAAAAAATCAAAATTCCAATTTCAAATACATATGCTTATGGAAATACAAAAAAAATAATAATAATAAAAAAAGCAATAAATAGCATTAGAAAAAATTCACATTAAATTATTTGTACTGCAACTAGAAAACATAATTATAATATTAATTCATGTGAAAAAACCATTAAGCATACATGTAAAATAAATTTTCTCGTTTTTTCTTTGTCCACTAAGTATTTATTGTTTGACTGACCCATTAATTTTTATCTTTGAGCTTAATTATTTCCCCTTTATAAATGAAAAGTAAAAGATACATAATACGTATGTACATAGAAATTCTTTGTGTTTACTTAATATTATCATTGATTGAATAACTTTTCATAATATGTATATTCTTATCTCAGCGTTATTTCCACAACATAAAGCTTCTATTTTTTTCCAATCAGTAAACTATTTGCAAGGATGATAATAGGTATATTATAATATCTACTGCTACTTATTAGTGGAATTTCGTTTAACTTTTTCTATGTCAATTTGTGGTATAGGAAATTAAAAAAATGAAAGAAAGATGTAACTATTTGTAATAAAATTAGAGATTTAGTCAATATTATGATAACTGAATAAAAAAACGACTTAATATGTGTTTTATGTATTGACAAAATGAAGAAAAGATTATTATTAACACAACTGTAGACTCGATGATGAAAAAAAAAGGTTGAAATTTGAAAACCACATTTTCTATTGAAATTACTAAATTAATAAATTGATTAGTAAAGAAAATTCAAAATTAAATTGATATAAAATAAAAAATAAATTAAAGATAAATTTAATTGTTAATCAACTTCACTATAGATACTTTATTACTTTTTTTTTAACATTAAAGACTAAGAAACAGAAAACTGTTATTTTGTTCAATTTTCTGTAAAATCTTACGTAAAATTTGTTTTTATTTTTAATATTTTTTTTCGAAAGTGAATTCACAATTCAAGTGGTTGATTGACATTCTCAAAATGCATCATTAAGTAACTTTATTTTTCTATAGAAGATATAAAAAAAGCTATATTCTTTTTTGTAGATACATACAGGGTGTTTCACAGATCGTGTACCAAACTGATCAGGGTGGTAGGTCTCGGTGAGAAACGAAAAAATATCGTATGAAAGGGGGGGGGGGTATATTTTCAATAGTTACCGAGACATTCGAAGTCAAAGACAATTTTTTTCGAAAAGTAACCAGTTTCACTTTTAACAACATATTTCAGCGGTTGCTCAATATAGAGAGGTAAATGAAAATTATTTATAAAGAGAACCTTCAGGCACAAACAATATAATAATACAGATATATAAAAACCATTGTACAAAATGTTGCATATGAATTGCGATTAACCGACAACGATTAACCGACAAAATGTATATGATTAGCATAGCTTTCAGTTTTTTGTTTCTTACTTTTTCTTTAGGTACAATACAATTATTAACCGACAAAAAAAAACATGTGACCAGCAAATAAAAGACATTATGTGTAAATATTTATGAATGGATAAAATATTTAACATAGTACATACATATAGTACATGCTTTATTACAGGGAGATGATACCTAGATATAAACATCTTTTTTTTTATAGACGTTCTTACATCATAAAATATATGTACATATATATAAATACCTACATGCATGTGTAAATACATACATACATAGCGTGTAGAATAATATGTATATATCTAAAGCATATATATATAATGTATATATTTGTTAACTTTGTACAAGAAAATTTGCATAAACTTTTCTGAAAAATATACTTACTGAAACTTTTTCAGATAATATTAAACAAAATATTTTCTTTTACTTACATCTGTATATTACATGTATCATTTAAAAAATCTGAAAAAGGTTCATTGCAATTTTATCCTTAAGGTAAAATTTTAAAAATAACAAAATTATTATACATAGGAACTTTGAATTTGCTATAGAAAATTAAATATATTGTCAACAGTTCAATAATGACAGTTCACAATTCAGATCGGATTTGGATTCTAGCCTCCTTGAACTTGAACCTTGCCAACATTTACGGACGATAAAATTTTTTTTCAGAAAAATATAAATTTTCTATAAAAAAAATACAATAAGTTATTTGCTTATTCAGGAAGTATGACAAAAAAAAAAAAAAAAATAGAGCTTTAAAACAGAAGAAAAAAGAAGAGAAAGTTATTACTTTCTACTAATTAAATTTTTTAGTAAAAAAAGAAAAAATTTATATCGATTAGGTTTATGTTCAAAAATATGATAGACGACAGTACATAGTTACTATGAGCGCTACTAAATAACCAAAAATAAAATAATAAAAGAATTTTTAAAAATACTTAAAAAAAAGTCAATTTGCACATTAAATTCAATTAAGGGCTATCAAAATAATAAACCTAATAATATTAAAAAATAGTACATACATACATATGTATGTATATATACCTATAATACATTCAAAAATAATTTTGTGAATACATTTATTTAAATTTATTTATCATTAAAATAAAATTTATGGTTTCACACTGAGTGAATGGTTGAAAACAAAAATATACAAGTGAATTGAATTACAATGAAATGTATTCCAAGAACATCACTCTTCTCAACCGAAACAAAATGGGCATGTGTGGTTGGTCTTTTGAATTTGTTGTATTGCCATCGTAATTTCTCTTCATATTAATTACCACTTACTAATTGGTTACATGATACACTTACATAATTTGGTATTCAATTAAGAATTTTCATTGAAAAACTTCAAAGATATTCCATTAATTTGAGAACTGACAATTTGAACTGAATTTGAAAAGATTTTGTTAGAAAACAAGTAATGTTTTTGAAGAGGAATTTATAAATAAATTAAGAAATGAAACAACTTTTTTCAATTATGGGCCACGATGTAGAGATATTCTTTACTGCATTTTTAATATGAACAGTGTCACTGGCTACATTAAAACATCTAAGGATTATGAGAATAGAAAAGCACAAAAGATGGAATGGCGGTCCACAATTTGAGAGTATTACTGATAAAATATTGTCATATCTGATTTCAAAAGTGTGATTTAAAAATATTAATAAATTAAATTTTTATTATTTTTTTATTGTAAAGAGTCTTGTGTTTCAAAGTCTTTTCCTTCTGTTCGGTATTGACTAAATTAATTTAGTAATAACACTATTTGGGATTTTTTTCCATTATTTTTTTATGCGCTTGTAGAGTTTGTTCTTTTTTGTAAAAATTTGCTTTCCAACTTTTCTTTTGACAGTCTGCAACAAGATGTACCTACTTAAATTGGGTTGAGATCTGGAGATTGGGCAGGCCACTTTAAAACTTTACGCTACTTTTGTAATTTCCAGTTCTTATATTCCTACTATATGCACTACTACTTTGTAAAGTCTAGCCTTGCCTTGTTATTTTTATTTGAAATGTCAGGTTCTTTTTTGATGGTCTGTAAGCTTTATACCCCTTTTCTTTAGCTCTCCTTTTTATTGTTACTAAAATTATATTTAGTTGCAGTTGATCTATAATTTCTTCTACAATTCTTCTCTCGCTATTCAACTTTTTTATTAAGAACTCCTGAAATATCGTTCTAGGTGAATAATTTTTATTCTGTGTTTTCAAGAACTATTCCAATATATAATTATGCATGGATCATTGCAAAAAATTATGTATATGATAATATTGATAGAAAAAGACTTCGAGACATCCCAAGAAATATTTAGATTATGGAGAGAATTATAGGTTGAGAGCAATATGTTGCAGATACGGCAAGAATGAGACGAAGGATCTGTTCAGGTCTGAAGGACTATAGAGGATTTCTTTTGAGTACCTACATAATATATGAAAATTCTATCTTGAATAAGTTACAATTATAATTATTATTTTAGGAATGAATATTCAAACAGTACCGTGCCTCCAAAATTTGTCTTATTTTACTTTTACTATAAACATACAGTTAAACCCATGACAATGCAATAGTGTGAAAAGAGGAAAAAATAAATCTTAATAATTAATTATACTACGTACATATATGTGTTTGTGTACGTGTTTAAATGTGCATTTATTATTAATAATATTATTTTTATCGCAGATTGAGTCAATTGTGTGTGGTATAAAATTAAATTGCAAAGCACTGAACTGTGATGAAGCACAAAGAGTTGACTGAGCCGGTGTCCCATTTAATGGACTGAACAGTGAACATTGTCCAATGCTTTTCTGTGTCTAGCAGTATTTGATTTAAGTATATCGTGATAATTGTTACCGTAAACATTTTTTTCTGATGGTAATCACTAAGAATAAGGTCTATAGTCGTATTCTACTTCTTGTCTAACTTTTCGGTTATAAATGAGTGAATGGAGCAAAATGCATTTTTAATTAATAATAAATAATCTGTATGTATTAATATAAATTTGAGATATTTTTTTATTTAAATTATTTCTGTATTAAAAATCGTTTATAACTCGAACTTTTGAATTGAAAAATGGCTTCCATCATACATGTTTCTCCGTAGTCCAAATAGAACATCCATCAACATTTCTTATCTTCTACACCATTTACTCACGTTGTAGCTCATAATTAAAAGCCAGTATAATATTTTTCAAAATTAATTAACATTATAATATTCTGTGTAATATTTTTTATTCCAAACGTAATTACTTAAACTCTCACATTATTATTTAAAATGTTCCTTAATGTATGACAAATAAAATTTTATGACATTTGAAAATTACTCGTAAAATCACAAGGAGGGAACAAATTACAAATAAAGTGCATGGTAAGTAAAATGAAAACCATTAAAAATTCTTATCTTTCTTATCTTATTTTTAAACGTTTTAAAATTATATTTATTATTACGTATTTTATTTTTTTTTTCGTGCCAATTCAGAATGAGCTTATTTTAAAAAGTCTTCTTTGTTTTTTCTTTTTTTCAAACTCAATAAATTTTTTTACCAGATATTGGTAAATATATTTTTCAACTACTACGCTTGTGTAGGAATCGAACTGGAAATTATTAACATAATAC
This sequence comes from Bombylius major, assembly GCA_932526495.1. NCBI lineage: Eukaryota > Metazoa > Arthropoda > Insecta > Diptera > Bombyliidae > Bombylius > Bombylius major. The sequence continues at coordinate 27,540,585 of OW052045.1, read as the reverse complement.
ATATGTATGTATGTACATATATGGGGAATTCCATTTGTAACGTATGTGACATCCTGACTCTTAAATATTGAAAAACTCGTACAGCAATTGCATTCTAATTATTCTTTTATGTTCTTAATATGCCTTCTAGTGAAAGCAGACGACTTCAGAAATAGAAAACTTCAAATATTTCTAATCAGAATCGTCATTTTAGCAGCGTAACGGGTGTGACGCTGACGATTTCGAATTTCACGGATTTCCCGTATATTTTACTGAATATCCTAAAATTTTCTTATAAACAATTTCAAAAATTATTTTTAATTATACTGTAGACACTTGAAAGAATCTTTTGAAAAAATTTGACGAGGAACAATGTAATACTTTTTTCATAATTAAAAAAAAGAAATGTAACGGATGTGACATTTTTTGTAACGGGCGTGACAGCGAAACGAGTTTCTCCTGATAAGTAGCAAACAATTGTTTTTAATACTGTTCTCCATAATGATATCGTAAATAATTTAACACTAGATATACTAAAAATTCATGTATATGAATTCATTCATATGAATTTGTAAGGTAAAAAGTGGTAGATTTGCGTGGAATTTCCTACATATGATTCATTTCCTTTTTTTAATACTTTCTATGTGTATACATAAATGTATGTTTATCTCAATTTATAAATCTTATGTTTTAAAATTTCTTATCTGGTCAGCAAAAAATGAAACTTAAACGTAAGTAACCCAGGAACATGTATGTACATAAGAAAATTCGATTTTATTTTTAATACCATACAATGAATTTACACGAAACAAAAAATTTTGTAGTAAGATAAGTAAAATATGTACATATCTATGTATGTATTTGTATCTGGTATAATATTTACAAAATCGAAATCGAACTATTCTGTGAATTTTACTACAGAGTTTCCAAAAATTAAACTATAACCGATACATGAAAAGTTTTATTTACTTAAAACAACATTTTGCACCTAAAACAAACTGAATTTATTGCAAAAGAACGTTCTTTGTTTCATTTGAATTCAATAAAATGTAGAATATCGTTCAATTGAATTTTAAATCACGATTAGGTAATGTTTTCGTTTTTGATTTTTTTTTAAACAAACTTTGTCTATTCTATGTGGAAGAAAAGTAAATTTCAAAATAGTCAGTTGAATAGCTTTTCAAGTCAATTGACTTCAAGTAAACATTTAGAATATTTGTTTTTGGCATTGGAAGAGTATTAAATATTTTATCAATTGTAACGGAAATCAATAGAAGTCTTTGAATCGCATCATGTAATCGCATTCAAGTTTTTTAAGCTGCTTGTATAAGAGTTTCAAAAATTTAAGAAATAAGTGTATTTCAAATTATATTTTCACTCAAAAACAAAAATTATAAAATCAATTTTACTACAACAAATTAAATTTCCTATAATTTTCAAAATTGTATAAATTTAAATCTTTAAGATTTATTATAACCATTATCCTTTCAAAACGGTACAAGGAAAGTTGAATGTACGATTACTAAACAACATGTAGGCTATATGTAATAAATACATGTGTTCACTGTTCACAAGAATGTAACACATGTAATCCTTTATTTTTCGGCAGAATGATAAATTACGAAAACCGAAAAGCTAAATTTCATATACATAGGTGTATGTATCATGCATATGTTATACGAGTTACCATAAATTACCATCAACAGGGAACTATTTTAGTAATGAGAAAAAAAACTTTTTTATATTTTTTATTACTATGAGCTTCTATAAACTGAAAACCATGTTTTTCAATATAATATTCGTATGTGGCTACTAAATTTGTATTGAAAGGATTACTCATCTTCACAACGTACTTTGAATTTATTCGAGAATAAAAAATAAAATTGTCAAAATTGGTCTTTTTTATTCAATCTACTTATCCTACTTTTTTAAATTTAATATTATACAAACTTAATGTCATGGTACATATACTACTATACATACATTACATATGTATGTATGCGAAGTACTCATGTAAAGTTTTCTTTCTGTTCTTCTAAAAATTGTTTTTACTCAAATTAAAATATACTTAAAAATTTTCTGTTACGGTAATTTAAAAAAAAAAAAAAAACTTATTTTATACTGATTCATAGCAATGACCATAGAAACTAATAAGACTTGGCTTTAGTACAAATCTATGAAAATAATTTTTTATTCAAAAATTCGTCTCGCATCCCAGTGAGAGCTTTTATTTTTCAAATCTAAAGCTTTGTTAGCTTAGAACAAAACCATTATAAACTTCATTTGTAATGACGAATACAATAACAAAACTTTGACGTTACATATTTATTTTTTGACAGTATTTTATGACGTCATACATTATTATGATTGCTTTGATCATGTTTTTCCAAATTTCTGTTAAAAATTTTCATTTTTTACAAATGTATAACAAAAATTAATAATGATTACATTGTTGCCGTTATTTATATTTTTGAATTTTTTTTTATTTGATCAAAAATATATATTTGCTTTGAAAAATTTTTCTTTGAAATAAAGAATAATTTTTTTTTCATTCATTCAAAAATTAATAATGATTACATTGTTGCCGTTATTTATATTTTTGAATTTTTTTTTGTTTGATCAAAAATATATATTTGCTTTGAAAAATTTTTCTTTGAAATAAAGAATAATTTTTTTTTCATTCATTCAAAAATTAATAATGATTACATTGTTGCCGTTATTTATATTTTTGAATTTTTTTTTATTTGATCAAAAATATATATGTATGTATTTGCTTTGAAAACATTTTTTTTGATATATAGAATATTACAGTATGACCTCTTTAATCCGGACCTCGAAAATCCGAATTATCCAGTAATCCGATTCGATTTTCTGGATACACGTAAGTATTCTGTAGTCCGAAATAATGCCCTCAAGTATTCTATAATCCGGATCATATTTGTTAGATATATTTATTGTGAAGTGAAATTACGAATGTGGAATATGGTCGTTGTGAAGTACCGTAATTCTGTCTGGTTTTTTTTTTCGTGAATACAACTATTTGATACATACTTTATTGAAGTGGAAAACAATTGTTTCCAATTTAAAGAAAAAGGTTTTTGTGAATATTCTCAGTCTCGAATCACAGAATTTTTCATTTAATTAAAAAATTCTAAACATAAATTGTATATATGCATTATTAATGGATAAATAATTTTCAAAAATAATGATGTTTTATACTGTTAAATACATATCCAGTAATCCGGATACTCGATAGTCCGCATAAGGCCATGCATTAATTAATACTGTATTTTTTTTCTATTCTTATATTATACCTCTAGATACTATATACATATATAAATATATATAAAGTGATATTCCAATAATAATAATTACAAAAAATAAAAAGCAATACAATCAGAAAACAAACGGGTTTTAAAATTTTATAGAAATTGCAAGAAAATTAAAATGGAATTGGGCAGGTCATAAAAGTAGAATGAAGGACCTGGACCAGAGATGGAGGAAAACTACTGAGGAATAAATACAACAAAAGGAATAGAGACCATCAAATAAAAGACTACCACCTAAAAATTTACCATTAAACAGGAGGTGTGAAGTTATATACTTCGAAGAAAAATACTGTTGAATTTATGAGTGTAAAAACGAGTATCATTTCATGTCCCGTCCGTCATAGTCACTTATCGCCCTACATATAGAATTAAAACCAGAATTCTTGGAAAACATCTTCTTTTTCGGTTTGACAGGTCTTTGGGTGGATCATTATTTTTTACATTTAACTGAAATACATTTGAACTATATAAAGGTAAAAAAGAAGAAAGATTCAAAAAAATGTGCTTCAATGTCCCGTCCGTCATGCATGGAATGGGCGAGATATATATTTATATATGTATGTATATAGTATCTAGAGGTATAATAAAATAATAGAAAAAAAAAAATTCTATATTTCAAAGAAAAATTTTTCAAAGCAAATATATATTTTTGATCAAACAAAAAAAAATTCAAAAATATAAATAACGGCAACAATGTAATCATTATTAATTTTTAAATGAATGAAAAAAAAATTATTCTTTATTTCAAAGAAAAATTTTTCAAAGCAAATATATATTTTTGATCAAATAAAAAAAAATTCAAAAATATAAATAACGGCAACAATGTAATCATTATTAATTTTTGTTATACATTTGTAAAAAATGAAAATTTTTAACAGAAATTTGGAAAAACATGATCAAAGCAATCATAATAATGTATGACGTCATAAAATACTGTCAAAAAATAAATATGTAACGTCAAAGTTTTGTTATTGTATTCGTCATTACAAATGAAGTTTATAATGGTTTTGTTCTAAGCTAACAAAGCTTTAGATTTGAAAAATAAAAGCTCTCACTGGGATGCGAGACGAATTTTTGAATAAAAAATTATTTTCATAGATTTGTACTAAAGCCAAGTCTTATTAGTTTCTATGGTCATTGTTCATAGTAAAAAATTAAGAAAAGAAAATCGTTCTTGTCTACTGAAAAGAAGTTAGAATCCTAGAAACTAATTATGTAATCATCATATGGAACGTTATGTGTTTTTAGTTCACAAGAATTTTCATGTGATTAGGACGAAAGTATAGTATACTCTAAAATATTTAAGATATCAAAGAATAAAAAAATATCTAAAATGTATTCTAGAGTCTAGAGCGTCGATAAAAATCTTACTTTCATTGTAGCATTGTTATTTTCTGAAACGTTTTCTGCTATCAATGTATTTTTTTACAATTAAAAACAGTGACGCTTTATCTTAGATTTTAATTTTAACCGTTATTTTTATTCTTTACTAAAACATAGTGAAAAAAAAAAATTGTGTAAATTCTTAACTGATATAATTATGAAATACCATTTTCAAAAATATTACAAAAGACTTTTTTTTCATTTTTATACTTTTAACGCTTTTAGTACATGCTCTAATTCGAAAATCGAAATTAAGTTATAACATCAAACGTTATTAAAGAGCAATAACATATAAAATGCAGTTATGTACGTCAGGTAAATAACTTTCAGAAATTAATAATGAATTTTGAATAAAGAAGTAGTAGTAACAAAAAACTTGTATTCCTCGCCTTTGCAATTATAATTTTTTTTAAAATATAATCATGGAGATTTTCATAAAATTTAAATAAAACATTTTAAAAAAAGATAAAAGTGTTCGTAACAATGTCATAATTCAATTGTTATTATTAATTTCTATATTTTAAATTAAAGGGTAAAAACAACATATTTACAATAATTTTGTATTTTATTTTAAAATGTTCTATTACTTATTAATATTGTGTTTTTATTATAGGAAGATAATTGATTTTCTTTCCAACAAATAGTAGCAAATACAACAATTTGCCAAACTTTTTATTCAAGTTCCCGCAAAAAAAAACAACATCAATTTGATTAATAGTAGTTGTGAGTGGCAAATTATTTAGCAATAATTATTCTTATTAAGTAGCTATTTACAGATTCTACTGATGAATAAGAAAACAAATTGCTATTATCAATTCAAACGATATCATTACAGTAAATTGAATTGATGAGGAAAAATTTTATAAGCTTTTTTTATTTGATTAAATTAAAACGAATTTTCTTACAATGAAATCACTTTGTAGGGGGAAAAAGGTTTATTGATTGATAAACAAAACTTTATCATTTCATATTCAAATTTAGTACGATTTTGTATGTGGGGTATTTTAATACATTTATTTCGCTGATTTCGTCATAAAAATATTGTAGTTTATGCATTTATGCAACTTTTTATACTTATTTACTAGGGTTACTAGATGTCCTATTTTGACAAGGATTGTCCTTTTGTTTAAATAATGTGCTCTATCTTTTTGAAGGCTTAAATTAAGTTGAAGAATGTAACTTATAGAACAATGATAGATTGACTTCTGGTTCTGAAGGTCTCGGGTTCAAGTCCTCTTAAGTTCACTCAGCTTTGAATGAGTACCAATTCGAAATAGTTTGGTGGCTTTGCTTAGAGACCATAAACTAAAAGCTACAAGAAATATTAGTACCAAGTCCTATCATACAAATAAAATTCGTTCTCTACTAATGAATTTAGTGGTTCGCATTCCATTTTAAAACTGTAGGTGCATGTATGACAGAAAGCTTTACAACCCTTTGACTCGACAACTGCTAAGTGTGTCGGTGTGTGGTATCAAAACGGTAGGGTTAGTACTATTTGGGTCTTTGGAAGTAATCCAAAGAACCACCACGTCAACCAAACAACCAATCAAAATAATTAAAAACCACTCAAAAAAGAAAATCGGATTGCGAATTTATTATTCCTATAACGAATTAAAGTGAATAAAAATGTCGAACATTAAATAGAAATTAAATCCTATAAGAAAATTTATATAATATATCTTAAATTTAATAAAACATATAGTTTATTGCCACTTTTTTAAATTTTTTTTTTTTTATCAAAACTCTAAAAGTCATAATTTTTATCTTTTTCTGTAGAAACGCGATTTTATTTTGTCGGCAGTTGTTAAAGATGTTTCACATAATGTTGAAAGTTACAAGTTTTGTAATTAAATTTTAAATGTTTGATAAATTGTTAAAGTTACAATATTTAATAGCTTTTTTTATTATTTTTTTTTCCACAAGCAGAAAAAAAAAGAGCTTAGCCACAATTTATATTTATAAATATAAATCATAATATAAAAATTAATAAGGCATTATCCCGTAAAGTCTTCAATTGTATATTTTTCAAGTTTAAATTTATATTTTTAATTATTTTTTTTTTAATTTATTTATTTTATTTAATAAACGCACAATACAACTACATATTTAATCTTTGCGTTGCTGATTGAGTACAGGAAATTTACAAAAATAAATGATTATATAACTACAAAGCAAAATTTAAACTAATAGTAATATTATAAATAAAGTTAATTACTAAAATACTGAACTAATCTAAAGTGTATTGCAATATTTAAAAAAAAAAACAACTAGTAAGTTTAAAAAACAAACTAAGTACTTATAATTTAACAAATTAACTAATTAATTGGACTACAGTCTATAGTTTTTCAATATGTTAAAGAAAAATATTAAAGTCCATAAATTTATTTAAATATTGATGAAACATGGATTTTAATGTAAATTTCTGTTTTGTTTTTTCAACGATTAATTAAAATATTTTAAAACGTTCAAGATAAGTAGAAAAAAAGGAGAACGGAGAATGATAAATTTTTGAAAATCAATATTTCTATGTAGATTTGTTACAAGTTTATTACTTTATCTAAATAGTAAATAGAGCAATTTGCGAATATTGAACAAACGAATTCAAATATTGATTAACATTTATCTTATTCTAATTTTAAAAAAAAGATCCTTATCTTCTGCTTATGCTGTTATCATACATTTATTTTGACATAATAGAGCTTTCAAGGGTAGTAGAATTTCATTCACAAAATACAAGAAAATTTTTTTAAAAGCACAAAATCAATATAATGTACTTTGAATAGTTTACATCTAGGTCGAGTCTTTCTTGAAATTAGAACACTAGAAATAATATTCATAAAATTATTTAAAAAAAAAAAAAAATTAAAAAAAACTAAAGCTATTCGAATAAAAATCATTTTATCACTTATGACGTTTTTGTTATTGTCGTTAATAAAAAAATGTATACCATTACCATATATATAATATAGTTGTTATTGCATAACATTCTGTTAGCAAGTTAATTGTGAAGGTAATTATTTTCAATTTCTTTCAGTTTCACGTGTAATGGTAAGTTTACACCACAGGACTTTGATTACTAGATACCAGATACCAAAAGGTATCAAAACTCTTTCTTTAAAATTCAAAAAATTAAAAAATATAAAGGTACTGCTTGGCTTGTAAAGGTAAAAAGATTATAAATTATTAAATAAATAAAGATTCTATCGTTTTTAATTTTTACATGTGAAATTTGTTATATTTTTTCAACTTATTTCAAATTTTTAAAAAGATAATTCACCCGATTTAACAATTTTCTTACAACTGTTTACCCCATTTATATTCTACTGAAATTTACCTTACTTTTCAACAAATACTTTTTTATATCCCAAAAATCAAAACAAAAAAATTCTTTATGCATAAATCACTAATATTAAATTTATGAAAATTCATAATACACACATACATTTTTTTAAAATTATAAATTCCTTCCAAAATCAATTTATAACAAGTGTCTAACTTAATCTGCAAACAAAATTTTTAGAAGAGCAATTTAAAAAAATGAAGAATACTGAGGGCTTTTTTAAAATTTAATTTGATTTTTTTATGAAGAAAACAAAAAATGAATATGAGTTTGTTTAAACGTGTGTATAAACGTCCTTTCTTCATGAAAAAGTAATTCATCATACCTATGTATGTATGTATATGGAAATAATGTATTTTCATTTTTTTTGAAAATATATAATCCTTTCTTATTCCTTTTTCCAATAATATTTCTTATTAATATTGTAAGACTGGTATCTATATTCATAATCATCGGCGTAATAGCCCTTTCTGAAGGCCCTTACATCCAGTTTTGTTTTTGTTTTCCAATTTATTTTTCAGTCTGCTATGCCAATCTGTCTAACGTCCGTCCTCAATGTCATCAAGGTGTCTTTTCTTTGGTCTGACTTTTTTTCTAATTTCGTCAATTTAATCAAATACGAGTTTCTTCACTAGGCTATTTTTATCAAGTCTTATAATATGTTCAATCCACCTCATCTTCCCGACTTTTATTGTTTCCACCACGTTCACATCTAGTTATCAATTATTCTACATGCTTTTCTTATCACTGGAACAGGTTTATACTTGTACTAAAAAATATTGTTTTTAAAAAAATAATGTTAAGAGTATTATTAAGTAGTTTTGATTCACTCATCTATGGAGAACATTTTTCTCAAGAATTTAATGAGACTAATAATTTTTTTTATTACAACTAATCAAATTAAGTATAGCCCAGAAAAAAATTTCGAACCTAAATTGCTTTTACAAAAATTCATTTTGTTCTTCTTAGAACGATTACTAAACAGGTTTCAGTTTTCATTTATTAGATCGAAAAATGTTATAACCTGTAATAAAATCAAAAATTCAATATGATAATTTGAATAATAAAACAATATTTCATATATACATTTAAATTTCAATAAAAAACTTTTAGACAGTAGATTTAGTCTTATTTTATTAAGTTACATTAGTTAATGTCTTAAAATTTAAGTACTTTTGAAGTTTTAAGAGCTTCCTCACTAACTTTTCATTAGGTGAGTTTTCATATGTAATGAATATAATTTGTACTTCAAGACGTGAGATTTTTTTTTTGAAAAAAAAGTGAAATTATTACATGAAAAATATAATTATTATAAATTTTTTTTTTCTATAAATTTCTATGCAGAAAAAATGTTCTTAGAGAAGTAAAATCAGAATTCAAAAAAAGCGCAAAAAATAAAAGTAAAAACCCTTGTACACACAAGATATTTTTGAAATTATCAATTATAAAATTTGTTTTCAAAATTTAAGTTATTTTATGTAAACAGTCTACATTTTGTTTATATGTTTATATATTTTATATTTTGTTTATATAAATATATAAATAAAAATATTTAATATACGTATGTACTATACATATATTCTAAATTGTACATTAATGTACATGCTTTATCTTAAAATTAAAAGCACAATTTATCCTTATCGTTTGATTTATTTATTTATATTTATTCTGACTTGTTTACAAAAACAGCCTAAGTACCATTATAATTACTTGAAATGACTGTACTAGCTTTTTTTGTTTTTATGAATATTAAATATTGATTACTTCTTTTATTTTTTTAATTTTTTATTTTCGTTTAGGATTCATACTTAAATTTAATAATAAATTCTCTTTATATAATTCTTTAATACAAAAATGTTAAGCTCATGTAATTCATATGTGAATACATATTATATGTAGGTATGTATGTAATATGATAAAATATAAGGATGTTTTCCTATACTGAATATATTAATAATTTACTGTACTTCATAAAATACCTACTGTGGATTGAATATTAAAAAGGACTTAAAAGAATACAGAAAAAAATTTCAACATGGGAAAATATTTTTGTTTACTTTTATACATTTTTTATCACTCATAATTTTTTTTTTATTATTGATTTAATTTAATAAAAATGAATAAAACATAAGTGCTACATATATTTATACATATTCAGAAATTAAAATAATAAATCACCTATAATGAAATGAAATATAAAATTGGAAAATATTTTATGCACAAAAAAAAAAAATGTTATTAATGGAAAGTAATGTATTTCAAATGGAGAAAAAACAAAGTTACATATACATATTTACATTTTTTAATTTTATAACTTTAATTGATTTTTTTATTAACAAACAAAAAGATTAAAATATTTAAAAAAATAATAATAAAAATAGGATCTATTTAAGTGTCTTTTTTCTCCTTCTACATGACATAACAGTTTCAGTTTGAGCCTGAGCTTACTTGAGACTTTTTTGACAGTTTTTTCATGATGACTTCAAACTTTAAAAGCCAGCACTCTACCATTTCGTTTAATCATCATCAGGCATTTTTTATTCCTTTTGGGAACATAGACTATCTACTAGGCACTTCCTTTGAACTCGATTCGAAGCTAATGATTAACCTTTTACCTATGTTTTTTTCTATATTTGCGCACATTCTTGAAGAAATTACAGTTCTCTACGTTACTCTTCTTCTATATTAGTCTTCCACAGGGTCTAGACTCAGGAGTCTTGCGGATTCCAATCTAGCACCTATACTTTCCAAGGCAGAAGGTATTAAAAATAACATAATTGTTTAAAATTTTGTGAAATGATGATTTTGATGTAAATAAAACACGAGTACCTTCTGGGGAATACGTTACCTGATTATTTAAATTTTATAACGAGTCACCTGTAAACATCTGTAGAATATATTCATGTTGTGTATATCCTCTTTTGTACACTTTTAAAAATATCTGGAAAAAACAAGGAATAAAGTTTTAATAGGATTATAAAGTTTTAATAAAATTTAAATTACATAAATTGGCTTTTTCACTGAACTCAAGAAACTTGCAAACTACAACAGACCAAATGCAAATACTCTAATTATTTAATTTTAAACAATACTAGAATACGCTATTGTTATCTTTTGGCTATTATTTATGCATTTTGAGTGTTATTTTCTAAATATTTGTTTAAATTTCTCTTCATTTTCAAAAGTATATTCACAAAAGTTTTCTAAATTTAGTTTGAAATTCAAAAGAAATTTCCAATGAAAACTGTTACACAGTAGATTTTGTTTTAAAATAAAGTTACATTCGGTAATATCTTAAAATTTAAGTAATTTTAAAATTTCAAGAGCTTTCTCACTAACATTTTACTAGTTGAATTAGTAAATACATACATACATAATATACATATGTATGTATAATGAATAACTGTACTTCCAAGACGTGAGATTAAAGAATAAATATATTTTTGCTGACAAATTTGTAATTAATTTTAAAATAAGTTGTAAAATATTTTTGGAAAAAAAATGAGTCTAGTTTAATATTATAATTAGGAAATGACAGTATTTAAATTTTAGTTTTTAAATTATATGAAGTAGATATAGTTTTATTTTAATTGTTTTAATAAAAAAGTATGCAAAAGATATCATACACTACCTACATATGTATGTACATACATGTATTTTCAGTATTATGTTAACTTTCCACCTACGTCGAGGTGTATTACTATAGAAATCTTTTTTACGACGGAGAAGATAAAGATGTACTTTTTGAGATATCGTCTAACTCTGAAGCACTGAAAAAAATGAATATTTAAATGTGACTCGCTTTAATGACACTTCGTCCTAAAAATGAACTTAGATGAAAGTCACTTTAGTGATATACATATGTACTGTACATACATATGTATATATACTCATATATATGTACAGTAGCTAGAGTGTTAAAAATGAATTATTCTAATTGTTATTTTCCGATTTAATTGGGGTTACAAGTTTTGGTGTTGCACAACAACAAATTCACTTTATATTAGTTTAGCAATAGCAAATTAGTTTTTTGTAAAATTTCATAATTATTCAAATCAGCACTAATTAAATTACAACAAAATGGCCGTTCGGGAATATTTGGTGTAAATTTGTTCAATCTTTAATTGTTGTCACTGTTATCATTAGCTCACAATATAGTTCTAACATCATTGAATCGATTTTCAGCTGTTGTTAATTTTAAGTAAAATAGCTAATTAGAACTGAAAAAGGATAACAAAATTATGAGCTATAACGATTTAGAATTTTTTACATACTATTCAGTACCTGTGGCATGGATTTTAGGTGAATTTCATATTTTATGAATAAATATTTAAAAAACATAAATTATATTTTGTAAAAGCTAAGCATACATATAATATGCGTACGTACATGCATACGTAGCTATATGTGTACCACACATGTACTTTCATTAATTTTATTATAAATCGATTCCAGGAATTCAATGTATTTGGTCAAAGCTTTTTAGCTTGTCCCTAGATGTTTTTTAGATAATAAATTCTTATCTATGTATATTGAATCACAACGTGATGAACGAAAGACAATAATTTTATTAGCTATCATTGTTGTTGCTGTTACTGTATTTGTTTAATGATTAATCCCACTTCCCAATACAGGTGTGTGTACAAATAATGATTATAATTTAATACCATTTAGTTTGCATGGAGCTTTACACATAAACAGATAGGTATTTACTAAGATTTCAATTAATTCGCAAATACCACATATGTACATATGTATGTATATTATTTGGCTTTGGATATTCTTATCACATGGGATTTTTTGTTTTTAAATAAAACAAGATAAGGTAAATTAATTCCATTGAAATTATTTATTTATTTAATGATTTTGTTTTTACTTATAAATATTGGTTTCTACTGGATATAAATACTGGATTCACAAATTCTGAATTAGTTTAGTATACCTACTCATGAACTGTGCTCAATAAAAACTATAGTGAAGGAAATTCGTACGTCGTGGTCTATAGTAAAAAATATGTATGTATCTTGTATCTTTAGAAGAAGATTCTAAAATTTTAAAAAAATCCTAAAAAATTTAAAATCACATTAAATAAACTAAAAAGGAAATACACCTGAGATTTGTTTTACTTCATATGAAAAATATCGAAAATGTTTGCATTTTACAATCGAACACCATTTCTTGCATGTCAAATAAGCTTTGTGTATCTTTTTAAAAATTTTATTAACTTCTTTAAAATCCCTTAATCTCAAGAGTAGTAAATTTTCAATATAAAATCGATAGATTTTTTTAATATTTTTCTTTTTTTTTATAAGAGTTCGTTTTCAAAGCCAAATGTAACATTTAAGAAACTTATAAAGATGTAGATTTTACATATACATATGTACATATGTATATGGAGGTGCAAACACAATACATTTGATGTTATATACCTACACACATACGTATTTTTTGTTTTTGTTTTTTCTTTTTTAAATTTTGTTTTTCTATTCAACCAACATCATACAACTATACATCATTTTCCCCACATGAATTTCATGTAGGTACACAAATGAAGCACAGCAAGAAATTAAAAATATGCTCATTATTAAAAAGTATTTCTACAGAAACTTTAACTAATTTTTAAAATGTAATAATCCTTTTACTTAAAAAGTTCTTATTTTTAAGAATAAAAAAAGATAAATTATATCAAACAATATTTTATACTTTCTAAAAGTTATAAATTGAAAACACTTCATCTACTCATAATTCATATACAATTTTTTTTTTTTGAAAAATAATAAATTACAATTATTTCCTGAAATTCCATTATATTTTTGAATTATGTATATTTTTCACATTGAAAATAACAATTCTTTTCATGACACTTAAATAAGAAAAGAAATAAAAGTCATACATTATGATAATTTTTCAATATTTACTTTATGTGAATGAATTGCACAGAATAAGAAATGTACACTTACATTTTGTGAACTGCAATGTAATGTACATGAATTATTTACTGTTTATATATGTACACTTAAGATTCAAGAATATTGTACATTTTCTTTCCATTTTTCATATTCTTTAGTTCATAGTTATTTCTTGACTATTTCACATAAAAATCATACAGAACATTTTTTTAAAAACATACATATACATATGTATATGTATGTACTATGTACATATTTATGTTTCATATATTACATATACATATAAATGTAGTTGAATGTACACACATAAAAGAATGAACATAGAATAAAAGTTAGAAACATTAATTTTAAAAATTTAAAGAATAAGAAAAAAAAGATATTAATGCATTTGCAATGGAATTCAATGCAAATCTTGTATAAAATATCATTTCGGATTTATTTTAAAGTTGATTTTTCAATATTTACATGTATGTAAGTCAAATTTTAAAGTAAAAATATATGAATAAATTTTAGCAGTTGAATTTATCATAATTTGAAAAAGAAAAAAAAAATAGGAAAAAGAAAGTTCTGCATCACCACTTACAGAAATAACAAAAAAATCATATAACATTTTTCCTGTGAACCTCAATGAAAATAATATTTTTAATGACGACATCCTTGTTATTTTATTTTTCTTTCTCTCAACTTCATTCAATTAATAGACTGTAATAATTTGTCCAGTTTTGTTTTTGTATGTAAAACAATATTATCTTTTGATTCTCCTTTGTCTTTCAGTTTAACTTTTCTGTTTTAATTTTTCTTTCTTATCAATTATCATATAAATTGAATATATGCCGTAATTAAATTCGTTTAGTTAGAGCTATCCGAAAAAAATACTGCATTTGAATTCTTACGTTTAAACTGAGTTTAATTTTCCAATTGAATAATTCGATTCGAATGAACGCTATCCTAACAACATTTTTTATTCGCATAATTGAAAGAAAACTTATGCACTTTGTATATGTATATACTTACATATGTACATATTTCTTGTTTTCATTTTTTTAAAGTTTTTTCAAAAATATTCATTTATCACATGCTTACAACTAAAAAAGTATATATCTATTGTAATGTATCAATAGGTTGATACATTTTAATTATGAACATTTAGTTTATTTTTTAATAATATTTATTTAAATAGTAAAAGAGGAAATATTCTCTTTTATTTTTTAATGTCGGCGACATGGTCGACGCGACAGTTTATTATCTAATTATTAAAAAGAAATCTTGTCATAGAATATTACAAAGAAATGTTCGTTATTTTGGATATTTCCAAAATTGGGAAATTTTGTAATGTTTGGACAGATGTTCTTGAAAAGTATATAATGAAAAGAAAGATTTTGTAAAAGAACTTGCCGCAAATAGAAAGTACAGTAGGTACGTGAAAGATGAAATGGTGCATTGTATGATATATCATAAAATAATAAAATTTGAAAAAGGTACAAATAGGTACGTGTTAAATATGACCATTAGGAATGTTATGGTATGTAAATATTAAGGTCTCTTTAATATTATGTACTAAACTAAAACGAGTACGTTTGGTTTGATTATGTATTAAAGGAGACGTGGTTTAGTTAATATGTATATAATAAAATTAGCCAAGGAAATCCCGCTTGGCGATTGGTTGATAATTTAAGGACACGTCCTTCTCACGATTGCGGAATATGATACTTAATTGCTATTGAGTGATAGGATGAGTGAATGAATGATATATACTAACAATTATTAATAAGAGGTTACGTTATGATTGATGAAAGGAAATTAGTTAAGTTTGGTTTTAAATCTTGAAGTGGAGACATATCAAGAATTAAGATATCCAAAAATATAATATTTTGTTGGAATAAGCATTAAGTAATCAAAATATTCAGAACGGGCGCGATCGTGAGTTGGATGAATTTAGTTCGAAAATTATTGTTGAAGTTATTAATGAAATTTAATTTAATTTAAAAAATATTTATTATAATATCAGGTGTGGGGTCAGAATTTCGCGTGTCCTACGTTTTTCGAAAAAAAAAAAATATATATACATATATATATATATATGTTTATGTATACAAATTAGTGATTCTTTTTGAAAAGTTTAAAAAAAAAAAAATATATATATATATATATATTTATACTAATCTATATGTATTTCAAATTATTCTTATTAATTGCAATATAATTTTGTTAAAAAAAAAAAAACTAAAAATAAAAAAAATACATTTCTATTTGTTAAGATCCATTAAGTGTGTTGATTAGTGATCCTTTAAGTGTGTTGATTATTGGTAGTTTTAATTGAAAAAAAAAAAAAGAAGATATATGTTTATATATACAAATTAGTGATTCTTTTTGAAAAATTAAAAAAAAAAAATTTAGTAATATTAATATAATAGTTACTGATCTGTGTTAGTGGAAAAATGGAAGCAGAAAATAACAAAAAGGCGCCGCCAAGAAAAAGACAGGTAAAACAAAAAGCAGAAAATCTGGTGAGTGAATATAGAAATAAATTTGCTAAATTGGATAGTCAGATAGAAGAATTAAAGAAAAGTAATGAGATTTTGGAAAGACAATTGTTAGAAAATAATCGTATAAATATAAATACAGAAACTATAACCCCATCAAGCTCAACAACAGAAAACAATAGTATGAGGTTTACTTTACAAGACATAAAAACAATTATACCCGAGTTTGATCCAGGAAAACTTTCAAGTCCTAGTGCATCTTCTTGGATCGCAACCCTAGAATCATTGAAAGGTATTTACCTTTGGGATGATAAATTAATGTTATTTTACGCTACAGCGAGATTGGCTGGAGCGGCTACAAATTGGTATTCAGGGAGGCAGTTGGAATTTAATGAATGGGTTAAATTTAAAGTAGAACTCCTGAAAAGCTTTCCTTCATGCAAAGATACTTCAACAGTCTTATACCAAATAATGATGCGTAAAAGGCAATCAGACGAATGTATAGAAAATTACTTCTATGATATTGTGTCTTTAGGACGGAAAATAAACTTGCCTGAAACTTCCATAATAAAACATATTATATCAAACATTAATAATCCCGAACTTTTCACAGTTTTGTTGTCAATTAACAAAACTGACTTAAAATTAAATGAACTTTTATTACATATTAAGCAATGTGAGGAAATAACTGAAACAGAAAAACAAAGTAAGGCATTAATAAATTATAATTCTCGCAATAGTGTACCATTCACATCAAAAAAACACAATATCCCGTTTCATAATCCTAAAAGATACCAACCATATAAAAATCAAATGAAAATTAATTCAAATGGGTTATCCATGAATTCAAATAATGAGAGGCGATGTTATAAATGCAACAAAACTGGCCATTTGGCAAATGTTTGTCAAAACAAAATTGAAAAAAAATGTTACAAATGTAATAAAGTAGGACATCTTGTTAGAGACTGTAAGTTTAATATAAAAAAAATAGAGCTGAATGAATTACCTTTAAAAAATGAATATTATAAAATTGTATTCTTGGAGGGAAATCCCTTGATAGCATTCTTAGACCTTGGGAGTGAGTGTACTACTCTCAAAGAAGATATAGCACTTGAAATGAAATTAAACATTCAGGAAAGCAACAATATTCTACAAGGTTTTGGAGGTATATGCAATAAAGCAAAAGGAAAAATAAGAAAATTGTTGAAAGTTGACAATTATGAGTTTGAGGTTGATATAATGATCGTTGAGAATCATACACAAGAAGAACACATGATAATTGGAAAGAATTTTTTAGACAGGCCAGGTCTTAAAATTATTAAACGTTTTAAAACATTCAATTTAGAAAACGATGACATCACGTGTTCAAACATAGAAGACATACAAAATAAATCAATTTTTAAAATAGACTCGTTAATAAAAATCAAAGAAAAAGAAGTTAATATTGAAATGAATATACAGGAAGAAATGAAAGATAAGTTAATAAAATTAATTAACGATTATAGAGATTGTTTTGCCGTAAACATGGAAGAATTAGGAAGGACTTCGGTAGAAGAAATGAAAATAATCTTAAAAGAGAATACTGTTGTAAAATATCGACCCTATAAAGTTCCATATGCTCTTAAGCCAGTCCTTGATAAAACTATTAAAGAACTTTTAGATTTAAAAATTATACAACCATCTTCGTCAGAATATTCAAGTCCTGTTATTTTAGTTAAGAAGAAAGAAGGAGATTATCGAATGTGCGTAGATTTTAGAAAACTAAATTTAATTACGAAAAGAGAAAATTTTCCAGTACCAAATATTGAAGAGACACTTAATTCACTAGCCAATAAATCAGTTTTTACGTCGTTAGATTTATTTAGTGGATATTATCAAATTAAAGTATCTGAAGAAAGTCGGTATTTAACGTCCTTCGTAACACCAAATGGACAATACGAATTTACTAGAATGCCGTTTGGTCTTACAAATTCCCCAGCAGTTTTTATGAGAATGATGGCAAAAGTTTTGAACCCAATTAAAAGCGAAAATATAATTGTTTATATGGACGATATATTAATCGCTACAAAAACTGTAGAAGAAAATATGGAGATTTTACATAAATTTCTTGTAGTTTTACGTTCAGCTGGTCTCACATTAAAATTAGAAAAGTGTACATTTTTTCAAGAGTCTATTTCGTTTCTGGGACACGAAATATCAGCAAAAGGAATAAAACCAGGACATATAAAAATATCTGCTGTCGAGAATTATAAAAAGCCAGAAACTCCCAAAGAAGTTAGACAATTTTTAGGGTTGACTGGTTACTTTAGACGTTTCATTGAAAATTATTCAATAATTGCATCCCCTTTGAATAAATTAACAAGGAAAAGTGTAGATTTCGTGTGGACTCCAGAATCTGAAAATGCATTTAAAACATTAAAATCAAAATTAGTATCAAAACCAATCCTTAGCATTTACGATGTAAATAAAGAGCATGAATTACATACAGATGCTAGTAGTATAGGAATAGCAGGAATTTTGATGCAGAAGGAAGATGATGGCGTTATAAAACCTGTTAGCTATTTTAGTAGAGCCACTACAAGTTGCGAAGAAAAATATCACAGCTACGAACTGGAGGCTTTAGCTGTTGTTGAGAGTTTAGAACGATTTAAATTTTATTTACTGAACAAACATTTTAAAATAGTAACCGATTGCTTATCCTTGAAATTAACCCAAGCTAAGAAAGATGTTGTGCCCCGTATCGCAAGATGGTGGTTAAAAATTCTTGAATTCAGTTTTGATCTAGAAATTCGACCGGGTTCAAAATTACGCCACGCTGATGCGTTGAGTAGAGCTCCGAATGAAAACGGTATCGAACCTCAAACTATTGCTGAGAAAATTTTGATAATTGGAGTTGAGTTGGAAGATTGGATATCTACGCTACAAGGTCAAGATCCAAAATTGAAGGAAATACGAAGTGTTTTAGATGGAACAGTCAAAGAACATAGTGAAGAACATGTTATTAAGAAAAACTATGTACTGCGAGATAATAAAATTTACAAAAGAACTGAAAGCGGTGAGAAGTTTGTTGTTCCTTCTGGATTAAAATGGCGAGTTTTAAAAACAGCTCACGATGATATGGGACATTGTGGACAAACAAAAACTTTAAGTAATATACGAAAAATATTTTGGTTTGCAAATATGTCTTCTACAGTGAAGAAATATCTTAAATCATGCATAGAATGTGTTTACAATAAACAAGGAAACAATGAAAACAAGTATACAATTTTTGAGCCTGAAAGACAACCCATTCCGTTCTATACTATTCATATCGACCATCTAGGTCCATTTCCTAAAAGTAAAGAGAGAAATGAACACATTATTGGAATAATTGATTCTTTTACAAAATTTATTATATTAAAAGCAGTAAGGTCAACATGTACAAAGTGGGTTATCAAATTGTTGAATGAAATATCACAATATTTTGGACTACCAACTCGAATTATTACTGATCGTGGATCTTCATTCACATCAAAAGAATTTGAAAATTATTGCAAAGAAAACGCAATTAGGCACATTAAAACAGCAGTTAAAACACCACGTGCTAATGGACAAATTGAAAGATATTTTCGAACGGTTAAAAGCTCTATTAATACTTTAACAGAACGAGAAGATGGAAAAGATTGGGACAAACATGTTTCAGCAGTTCAGTGGGCACTTAATAGTATGCAACACAGTACCTCCAAACAAACTCCACAAGAATTATTGATGGATTATAAACCCAAAAGTATCTTGAAAAATAAATTAATACTTGCACTTCACGACCAAACGCACAGAGATACTGAAGAAGACATACCGTTATCACAACTGAGGCAAAAAGCATTGGAAAGAATAAGTAAAACTCAATCAGATCAAGCAAAAAGACATAATGAAAACTATTTATCGCCTGAACAATTTGAGATTGGTGATTTAGTGATGGTTAGAAGAGAGCCCGTAGCTACGGGTGAACCCCGAAAGGTTCAACCAAGGTATAAAGGACCATACCAAATACGACAAAAATTAGGAAATGATCGCTACTTAATTACTGATCCAGATACTATTCAATTAAGTCAGAAACCTTATGAATCAGTTCATTCTGCCGAACATTTGAAAAGATGGGTCACATTAGTTGATGCAGATTTCGATGTAGAAATTGAAGAACATGACGAAAATGAAGAAACTGGGAATGAAGAAATAAATACGATTATAGAAATTCAATGAATTAAGAATTGGCTATTCTTATTGAAAAGATTAAAAAAAAAAAAAAAAAAAAAAAAAAAAAAAAAAAAAAAAAAATGAGAAAATGAAACGAAATAGAAATAAGAAAAATAGAATATTATTTAATAAAATACGTACATACATATGTTGGAGATTACGTTAAAATTTAGGTTAACACTGAGGACAGTGTAAAGCAGGTTGGCCGAGTTGTAATGTATCAATAGGTTGATACATTTTAATTATGAACATTTAGTTTATTTTTTAATAATATTTATTTAAATAGTAAAAGAGGAAATATTCTCTTTTATTTTTTAATGTCGGCGACATGGTCGACGCGACAGTTTATTATCTAATTATTAAAAAGAAATCTTGTCATAGAATATTACAAAGAAATGTTCGTTATTTTGGATATTTCCAAAATTGGGAAATTTTGTAATGTTTGGACAGATGTTCTTGAAAAGTATATAATGAAAAGAAAGATTTTGTAAAAGAACTTGCCGCAAATAGAAAGTACAGTAGGTACGTGAAAGATGAAATGGTGCATTGTATGATATATCATAAAATAATAAAATTTGAAAAAGGTACAAATAGGTACGTGTTAAATATGACCATTAGGAATGTTATGGTATGTAAATATTAAGGTCTCTTTAATATTATGTACTAAACTAAAACGAGTACGTTTGGTTTGATTATGTATTAAAGGAGACGTGGTTTAGTTAATATGTATATAATAAAATTAGCCAAGGAAATCCCGCTTGGCGATTGGTTGATAATTTAAGGACACGTCCTTCTCACGATTGCGGAATATGATACTTAATTGCTATTGAGTGATAGGATGAGTGAATGAATGATATATACTAACAATTATTAATAAGAGGTTACGTTATGATTGATGAAAGGAAATTAGTTAAGTTTGGTTTTAAATCTTGAAGTGGAGACATATCAAGAATTAAGATATCCAAAAATATAATATTTTGTTGGAATAAGCATTAAGTAATCAAAATATTCAGAACGGGCGCGATCGTGAGTTGGATGAATTTAGTTCGAAAATTATTGTTGAAGTTATTAATGAAATTTAATTTAATTTAAAAAATATTTATTATACTATCTACATATTTAAATATTGTTCTTCATAACGTCTTTATATAATGTGTATCTATGTAAGTACATACATACATATTATGTATATTTAAAAAAAAAATTAATGATTCACCTGCAATAAAAGAAGGAATCGATTTGTAAAAAAAAGATAAAGCCTTAATAAGTTTTTTTTAGAAAAAAAAAAAAATTTTTTTTTCATAATTTAGGTCAGCTCCAAAATTTTTAAAATTTATTTTTTACAAAAAATTTTTCAATTATGATTTATGACTTTATGAGCCATGAATTCTTTTAAATTTAACTAGATGCTGTAAAAACCCATATACTAACATTAAATTTGTACGTCTTTTTTCAAAAATATTTTATTTATATTATTTGATAAAAAGTTGTACAAAGAAAGTTATTTTGTTACCTCACAGGTAGTGTGTGTAGATAGTAGTGCTTATTATGATTGGTAGGTTGATCGAAGAATCTTCTTCGATTCGACTGAATTTAATTTCGGTATTATGTAACTCAATCGATCGAACCAAAAAGCGTTCGAAATTTGTTAAATTCGACTTTAAAAAAATGTTTTATTGTTTTAGAACAATTTTTATAATTTCTGTGAGAAAAATTAATTTATGTCAAAATTTTCGTGATATTCACAAGCTCTTCTAATTGTTTCTTATTATCTGTATTTTTCCTATTAAAATAATAAATAATGTATGAAGTAATTAATAAAAACACATTTAATTAGTATTATTATTACATTTAAAACATTGAAAGTTACATTTTCTTTGAAATATCCATCTTTTTTCAAATTTTTCGTATTTCAAATTGCGTTTCGTCAGTAAAAAAGTGATCGAAACAGCTGTTCGATTTAATCGAACAAAAAGAAAAAAATCGAAAATGATAATACCAAAATATGAAATCGAAAACTGTTCGATCATTTGACGAAAATCATAATAAGCACCAGTAAGTTTAATATCAATTTATTATATGTTATATTGTACAGTACAATTTTTAAAGAAAACAGTTTAAATTATACCTTGTCGAAATTAAAGATAAATTTTAAGATAGATATTTTTATTAATTTCTTATTTTAATTAAATCACTAAAAATTTAAAGTGAAAAAAGCCCTTTATTATCTAGCATCTTCTACATATTATGAGCAGAGCATCTTTTTCAATAAAAACTAACTATTTTTCTACCACCACAAGTCACCACAACTATCAAAACAGGATTACCAAAAAATCAATTCAAAGTTTTTTTTTTTATCGAATGTGAATTTAAAAAAAAATGAAATAATTTTTTAAACATAAAATACAATGAAAAATAGTTGGAATTACTTTAGAAAGGTTTATTAGCAATTTCCATCTGTTATCAAAATGTCAATTGAAAGAACTGAAAACTCGATTAAACTATTCCAATGTTAAGTTAAAAAAAAAAATCCTTTGTTGACATTTATTTTACTCCATTTTTCAATTTAAAACTTTCTTTGCAATCTCTTCTCTATGCAATTATTCTCAATTTTTTTTTAATAATTCAAAATTATAATCACTATTATCATCATTTTTCTTTTATATAAAAATCAAAGAAAAAAAAAATGATAATAATAAAAAATATTCAAGCATTATTGTAGAAATTTGAGAATAGTCGTCTAACATAAAAGAAAATATTTTTGCTGAGCAAACAAATTCTATATAATATCATTCTTTTGCTTATTGAAACAGAACGAAACAGAATTTTTTTTTATAATAATTTTCAAAGAAGATTTTATGGAATGAGATAATTGAAGAAAATTCATTTTTTATTCATATCAACAGGCTCAATTTAGAAAAGAATAAAAACGATGAAAGCTGAAAAAAGAAAAGAAAGAAAAAACAAAATTTAAATCATTTATTTTTGTAAACTGACATTGTTGAAAATTTCCCTCATTTTTCATTTTCAAACGAATAATTAGTATAATCCTTTCATAGATTCTATAGAATTCATTAAATTTAATGTTTATGAATCAAATTATTTTATTTTGTATTCTTTAGCAGATTTTATGTGAGATTTTATATACATATTCTAAATTCCATTGAAGTTCAATTTATTTAAAAAATAAAAATTTATTATACTTATATAAATTTGTTTTTTACTCGTCATAAATAATAAAATTTTTATTTTTCAAAGATTTCTAACATTATAAATTTCAAGTATGGATTACAAACTAAAACTAAAAAGAAATTCTGTCATTACGTAAATTTATTTTTTACCCTTTTAAAAAGTGAATGTAAAGAACCAAAGATTTTCTTGCTGTCTGCCATGATTTATTTACATGACAGAAAGAAGTCCTTAGAGCATATGGCATTATAATTTCTTACATTATTTCAACAGGATTTTCTTATATTCTCATTTTTTTTTCCTGTACAAATTTTTTTTTTTATATTCTAAATAAAATACCAGTTATAATAAAAACATAGAAAAAAGAAAATGTCATTTATTGTATTTTTATTTTTTATTTAATTTTTTTTTATTTAATTATTTTTTCTCATTTTTATAATGGAAAAAAAGGATGGAATAGAACAATTAAATGCAAGATATAAAGAGTTTTTTATATACGTAATATCTTAAGGCATTAAAAATGTAATCTCGTTAATAATTCTTGTGCGACTTAACAATTACTTTTTAAAGCGAATTTTCAATTCATTTTAATGAGTTGGATTTAGTATTTACAAATACTTTTTCTTTCGTTAATTAAATAAAATATACTTGTTCATTTACATTCCAGTTTTAGAACAATAAATGTCAACTGGAAAAATACCATAATTTTATCTTACTTAAATTTAATATTTTCCTAAAAAAAGTATTATTTACTTTAAAAAATTTTCCTTATTTATTGTTTTTTGCTTTATTAAAATTTCCCTTGAATGAATCTACTTTTTAAGCAAAATATTACTATATTAAGGCATTTCGTGTAAATTTAGTAAAGGCTGTTTTTCAAATCTTCATCAATATTTTTTTTTTGTTAATTTTCTTTGATCTAGTTCAAGTTTATATTTCGTTTTTTCTAACTTCTTGAAATTCTACTACAATGAATTTAATAATGAAAATAAAATCTAAGAATTCTCAAAAAGGAATAAAACTCTACCGAAAACTTTTATCAATGATAAAATTACTCTCTTTAAAGAACTTTTTTTACATATTTGTAAATGAAACTTAGTTCCTAGTGAGTTTTAGTTTCAGATTTCTTTTGAAGTTACTAAAAATTTCCCAGTTTTTTAAAATCCCTTATACACTTTTCGTAGAACTTTTATCTTTTATTATTCTTAATTTTACTTTATAACTCATATTTACCTTTATTTTCCTTTAAAAAAAAATTTTTTTTTTTTTAATTAGCTAAATACGTATAAAATTTATTTAATGGAAATATACGCTTCACATATCAAAAACTTTTTTTGTTGATATATTCATTTCAATGGAAAAAAATCCTTTTTTATTTATAAATGAAAATTATTTTTACATACCTATACAAAATTTTCATACATATTTTTTTTTATATATCGCATATATACAAGAATATATACATATATACATATACATATACCTATATATATGTATATATAATAAATTAAATGGAAAAATAAAAAAGTAGGATTTTGTAATAATCGTTTTATTTTGATCATCAAAATATGTTTTTTCTTTTATAAATGAACCCTTTTAAGTTCTTCGATATTTTTAAAATTACACAGTTCGTCGTCCCAATAAATGTTTGTCGTATGTTACATTTTGAAGATTTTGTGTTAGAAGCAGATAATAAGGTTTTGCCATATGCTCTTTCATTTGCACTTATCAGTTCTCTTCTATGTCTCTTCTATTCTGAGATATTCAGTGTGTACTTTGTCGTATGTAACCTATTTTGGAAGATTTTCAGTAAATTATTGTTGTATGTGCCCAAAATTTACACATACGACAAATTTGTTCCGGATTTGACAATCATTTTTCTTCAATATTTAATTGTCATATGTTACCTTGATACCAGAAATGTCCAATAAATATTTCATACTATTGTAATATACGACAATTATTTATTAGTTGTATTCGTTGTAGTTGTAAAAAAGTACGTAATTCAATACTATCGTCACTTACGATAAATAAATCCTGAAAAACTTTATTTGTCGTATGTGATACATTTTGTCGTATGTGCATGGATTTGTTGGAAAAATGGTCGCTATTTTGTCGTATGTTACATTTCATCAAAACTTTTAAAGACTATATTTTAATTTGTATAGTAAGGATTTCCATAAAATTTCTTTCAGACATACATTTATCAATTTCAAAAATAATAACAAAACCCCGAGCAAATCTATCGACAAATAAAAAAGTTATTAAAGGACAAACTTTAACTTCAAATATCTCAAAATCGAAAATTGTTACTTACGACAAACATTTATTGGGGCGACAAGTTGTAATCACTCGTATGTACCTACATTCAATTTTTAATAATCTTATAATATTTCAACTATTAGGAAATAAATATGTATGTACCCGTACAGTGAACTTTTTTTTACTTATGTATACGTTACAAATATGTATGTAATGGTTTTGGTTGGCATATTTTACTAACTTACTTTTATAATATACAAAAAAAAAACTTTATTTTTATTCACAATTTTATTAATAGAAATTGACTTCTCTATGTGCTTTCTTTATGTTCAATATGCAATTTTCCATAAAAATCTTTAAAAAATGTATAACAATTACAATAATTCTACACCACCTTCGCACCCAATACGATTGAAAATACGTAGTTTAGACGATTGAAAATTTTTTGACACCGATAAAAATGCAATTGTGAAACACCAAAATCCTCTTTCAATTCATAATGTTATAAAAGTTGACAACGAACCTATTAACCAATTTTGCAACATCTGCAAAGCAATGGAAGAATAGCTGGACCTTTATATTTATACGACCGAATGAGGAATAATAGAAAATAAGGTTCATTATTTATTTGAAAAATTCATGAAAACTATCATAAAAATAATGAAAAACTGGAGAAACTAAAAACTGAATAATCAAAAAATAAAAAATAAAATCCCTAGCTATATAAACTTGTCTAAATATTTTATGGCTATTAAACTTACCTGGTATACTCGTATATACAATTTTAGCAATAACTTCAAAATATATTTGATTTATTATAATAAAAATTATTTTATGACTCTCGTAAGAATTTCATTTGGAGAGAAAAAAAATACTTTGGCATAGAATTTTTTTATAAATTTCGATTTTATGTCGATGATTCAATACAAGGAAGTAATACATATACATATGTACATCTGTATATTGTACTCGTATATGTACATACATATGTTGAACTTATTATCCTCAGATAATCCTGACGATGTATAATTCAAATTTTAAAATATTCCCAAGTTATATTTTTGATTCCGTATGACTTCAATAAGTAAAGTGTACTTCACACTTAACGATTTATCTTATGATTTATCATTTGACTAGTGTAATTTGTTTTTGTAACAACAAATGTAAGTGTGAAGTACACTAAAGAGAGTAATAAATCGTAAGTTAATAAAAGGATTTAGAAATTTTTATAAAACTGAATTTGAGAAAATTTAGGTATAGAATATATTTAAATATCTTTGAAAATTATGCTAAAAGAGTAGACCAAATTAGAACAACAGTTATTTACTTGGCATTATTTCTTACAAAATATTTCTTTGCCAACTTTCTGTAAAGAAAAAATAGAAAAAAAAGTTATATAAAAGATTTTGATAAAAATTCTAGAATTATTTTGGTATATCTTTGTCTTTGATAAGAAAATTGAATTCTTGTTAAAACAAAAAAAAAACAACAAAAAATTCGATCAAATAAGTATGAAAGACATTTCTGAGTCAATTATTAAAAAGTGAAAACTTTCACTAATTTTCTTTTCTTTTCAGGAAAACAGGACACAAAAGGATGCTTTGCAGAGGCTCATGTTATAGGTAATTTATTTTCAGCATAATTTTATTATAATTTGCAACACTAAAATATGTATTCTATACGTATATATATAGTTTGTTGCTAAGTTATAAATTTAGCTATAATTCGAATAAAAATGAGAAAGTAGTTTTCGCTGATAGTTGCAGTTGTGAACCATTTCATAAAAAAATATAGTTTTCTAAATTTTGACAAGCTACTTATTTTGTGGTCTGTAGCGCCAATTCTGTTTCTAAAATTCTTACATAAGTAAAAATTAAATATATAACGTACATATTATAATATGAAGTGTTCAATAAATTGTATGGAAAAATTTACCTTGAATAAAAGCTAAAGGTACTTCTTATAGTACCTTTGCTAGAATCTTATATGAATATCTCTCAATATACATACATATACGAGTAAACACAAAAAATGTCTTTGTTTGTTTTTGTTTATTTGAAGTGCAAACCATTTTTGTATCTCTGAATTGTATTCAGCTACAAAATTTGTGTATGCGGTTATTGCAATTCAATATCAGAATTGATTAAATAAGAAATAATTTAAAAACTAAAACTAAATTACACATAATAAAATAACACAAAAACCAATTACAATCATTATATGTCACTTTTATGTTACCATTTTTGTGCTATAAAACTCATACAATATTCATTCCACAATTATTTTCATAAAATTTTAAATACGTTTTAAAAATGCATATCTAAATATTATGTATGTACTTACATATAAGTATATACATATACTTTCCATATTCGAATAAAATTTTGTTATTCTATTTCATATGCAACAATTCTCTGAAAATGGTAATATGTATTCTAAATATCTAACTTATGTACTATAAGGTACAATCATAACTCTTCTTAATTATTCCATGCCGACTGATGTATCCAATGATAAGATCCCTTAGCATGCATAGTTTCTCACCTGGTTTACCAATTGAAGTGCTTGTCTTAGAACAACTTTCGAGTAAACATAATAGTATTTTTAATGAATACATGAGTACTCTCAAATATATTGATACTATTGACGAAGCAATTACTACCAATTATGGTAGAACGAATATATAGATAAGGTAGTATAGATATGAAAGATGTATCGCCATTCATTACGTCATGTGGTGCTTTCAGTTTTAATAAGTAATTTAGTAATTTGATTTATTTATTTACATAATATTATAATAAATATAATATAAATTCAAAATCTAAGCACAATAACAACAACAAAAAATACCAATCGACGTAATAATGAAAGCTTTTTAGCAAGCGAGACTAGTGAGTCGAAAAGGATATTTTAACCAACTTTAACTTACTTAATTTTATATTGTATTATTGATTGCTATACTTTCCTATAGTTTTAATATTTCATCTTTAATCATGATGTTGATAGATTTGACAAAATTTAACTAGATTTGGAATGATTAAAACATAGTTATTTTAAACAAGAAAAAAAATTAAAAAAATTCTCTTATGTTTAAATTTTTAAACATTAAAACATCAAAAATTAATTGCAAACTTATAGTTTTCAAATCAATTCCAGAATTTTTAATGAAAAAAAATTTTTTTTTATTATATTTACTATTCAAATATCAGTTTCTTTTGGTAGTTCTTCCATTAATTGCCACACATAATAATTAGCCCATATTAACTAGGCTGGAACATATTAGTCCCGATTATATTATCATTTGAATAATGATTATAGCTTTCGATATATGTATTTCTCATTTCTCTACAATATTGTGATAGCTTACGTTTTATATTGGGTTGATAAAATACATTCGTTCCAAGAATAATTAATTGAACTTCGTGAAGTTTTTTCGAACTAGAACGACAGTCATAATGTATCTACTACATTCTAGAATAAGGATTTGAATAAATTTATTAACAGTAAGTAATTAAAGACATAAAACATTTAAGAGAACAAATGAAGGTAAAATAAAATAAAGTTAAGTATGAATGCATACTTTAACACTTTATTTTTGAACATCTTGTACTAGAATAAAATCGTGTGTGTGTATTTCCAAACACAAAAAAACTTTTACAGGTAATTTAAAGTTCTAAAATTGCTGCAAGAAAAATATTTTTTATTTGAAATTGTTCTTCTTTATCAATTATATTCTCATCATATACTTTGTTGATTAACCAAAGAAAAGTCATATAACATCCTTCGAATTGTTGAAGAGAGGAGAAATCAAAAATGAATAATCTGCAAAATTTCAATTCAAAAATTATTAAAATTTCTTATCTATATAAATATTAAAACTGACCGTTTTACAAAGTTTTGTAAGATAAGTTTTGCAACATAATCAAAGTATTCAGCTAGAATAATAAATAAATTAAAAATTGTTTCCAAAAGTTTGAGAATTTACTTTCATTACCAGAACAGAACACTTCAAGGCGTATAACATCATAACCATCATTTCAAGCAATTTTCGTATGAAAATTACTTTTCTCATGTAATCTACATTTATATCTACACTTTGGTCTCCATCACTCTACTTTCACCACCTTCATTGCCTTTTGCATGTGAATTGTCTTTTGAAACAGCACAAATTCCTTTCGCTTGCATCTTGTATATATTATCTCTTATGTTTTTCATCAATTTAGTCCTTCCATCGTATAACATATACAGAAATATGTTTAAACATGTCACGTATTCTACAAATTGATTTAGCTCTAACCAAATAAGTTTCTCGTATAAGGTGTAAATTTCAAGAAATCTGTCTTCACGTTTATTTGAATTCAATAAAATCTGTGCTCATTTACAACATACATAACATAAATTGATTAGAAGTGCGATAAGTTGTTCCTGCTTGAAAATTTGTTATTTAATGAACTTTTTTAAAGAACATTATGCAACATACATTGAAATTATCACTTAAAGTTCTTCAATTTTATGTAGTAGTAATTGTTGAAGCCATTGAAGTCTTTATATGAAATATCATTTCCTATCTATATAAGTCGGCGACTCTAATGCAATATCACGTAATTGAGTAAGGACAAAGACCACACAGTCATTTTGAAATAATGATATCATTGAATCGAAGCATGCTCTAATACAAGTCTTCAAAAATTTTTTTATGTTATATGATTGATAAAAAAATACTGCTTTCAACTTGAATTGAGATTTTGAAAATTTTGTTAACTGAAAAAAAATTGTGAAGGTAAATTTTAAGATACATCTTGATCATATTATTATGCGAGAAAAGGGATGGCAACCCGAAAAGTCGATGGTACAGACTAGTATATTTTAATAACGACATTCAAATAATTTACTCACCTGTTCTACCAGCAATTTTTCATAAATATATATCAATTTTTTTCAAATAATTTGTGGCCGTCCACAAGTGCTTCAGTTGCTTTGAATCTTTTAGAAATCACTAACCTGCAAAAATGGAAATACTAAAATAATGAGGGCAACAACACTTAAATTACTTTCTCGTTAGCAAATAAAAAAAGAGGAAGATGAAAAAATTAAAATTAATTTCATTGAACGTACAAGAAAATTCCTTGATGACCATTCTTTAAATCATCATCATTAACATAAATCGATTACTTATTCCTACTGAATTGGATCTAATTTTTTCTTACAATACAAATTCCTCTTGAATTGAATCTTCAATTAATCTCTGAAGAGCCTTATATTATTTCTTACTTTATCATTCAAATTCGATAAACATTCAACCTTAATTGAAGTAGAAGTATTTTTCATTTGCCGAATCAATTTGACTAGATTGGGTATTGATATCTACAAAAAAGTTAAAAATGTTTTTATTTCATTCTTAATTAAAATGGAATTTAAATTCCATGTAAGTAAAAAATAAATGACAAAGCAGGTGTTTATTAAGTTTGATTTTCAAGAATATTTTCTTTTTCGAAAATACTGATTTCATCTATGTTTCTTGAAAATCACATCTGAAAATTCCTAATTTGAAAAAAAAACTATGAAGCTAATCAATGGCTTTCATCAACTCAACTTTCTATATTCTCAGTTGAAAACAAGTTTCTAGTTTCTTTTTTTGTCCATATCTGTGGGTCATTCTCAGTAATCAAGATTATAAAATAGATTTTTAAACAACATTCAATTTGTTTGTTTTTAGAACAAAACTGAAATAAATTTATGTAAATTGACATATCTCATTTCATATTTTACTTACAAATTTATTACAGACTTTTCTTATAAAAGCTTTTTTGTTTTTTCTTGTTCTCAATTTATTTGAATTTCAAAAGCAATAAAAGTCATACCCAAATTCAGTTCACATTTAAAATTTAAAAGTTCAAAATGAAGACATTCCATAATTGGATTCGTCAATTGATATTTCTCATAAAACCAATTCTCCTCAACAATGTTTTTCAAATGAGTATTGAGTGCATCCATTGTGAAAATATGCGACATGGATTTTATGTACTTTACAATGAGACGACAAATAATCGTCATCATCTGGATGCCTAATCTACAAACATAATCCTTGCGAAAAATTCCAATTCATCACAATACGAACTGACTTGGCTGCTTTCCAGAAACTGCTTAATATGATTAGCTAAATGAAAACTTTCGATTTTTAAAAGCACATTATCCAAAATAATGACATATCACTAAAATCATTGATGCTCTAAATGGAAAAATTGAATAAGAATTGGAAAATTTGAAAGGTGAGTTGTAAAGAAAATTAATTGGAAATTTGAATTGCGTAAATAATATTAAAATGATACATAAAATGATGTTAAATGAAAAAATTTGGACAGATTTTACTTAATTTAGAATGAAAAAATGCAAAAGATAATTATTTCAAGGTAATTATCCATTTGAAAATTTTTCTGATTAGCTAGTTGTTCACAATTGAATTAAAGACTTAACATTGAAAAATAAAAGCTAAAAAAGTAAAATTAATACTTGGGACTTTGTAAACTTTTTTTAATTTCTTAGTGCAAATAATTACTGAACACAAATGTGATAATGAATACTGTTATAATATAACACAATATCACAAAAAATAATGTTTGAAGATTTAAGCACACAAAACATTTGAAATTTCAAAACTAAAAGATAGAACATTAAAAAACATTTTTCAATGAATCTTTCAAGCTATTACGAAAAAAAATCTTTTCCAATGAAGTGATTGAGTATATGTGCATGCACAAAAATATCGATTTGGCATCATAATCATTTCATTCTAAGATCAAGTATTCTGTGATAGAATGATACAAAATTATGTAGCTTCAATTGAATTGTGATGGACAAAAAATATTTAGTAAAAATGCATATACACATGGACATGAGGTACCTACATTGTGAAAAAAAAAAGGTACTTTTATACCAAACAATGAAAGTATTGAAATCAATTCGTTACTTTCCTGAAAAATGTTTTTATCACTCTCTTTAAATAGAGTTTTCCACTTTAATCTGTCCACATTCCATTACTCCGGTCACTATACACTACTGTATCCGGAATTGATTGCTTCTCCGAACGCAAACCTCTCCATAATAGTAGGACAGTCAATGTTTTCTGACATTCAATATTACCAACAAATTTTTCCACAATATCACGTATCATCTCTTTTTGTGTGTTTAATTCTTTGGTATTCAAAGAGGTGTTACTGTCATAATTCTTGTGTGCTAAAGCTTAAAGTGTTAGTACGTGTACACTACATAGTTTAAACTTATAATTTTTGGAATATTTATTTTTTTTTTTATTTTGTCTTGTTAAAGCTACTAATAAATAGTGTTCAGCTCAGTTTTCCAAAGTAAAGACTTTTTTATCATTCATTCAAATTAGGATTATGAATTTTCTATTGAGAATTGTTGATAATATTTTTATTGCAATTCAATTTGATGAAATTGCAAAGATATTCTGCTGCATGTTCCCGAACGTCATC
This sequence comes from Bombylius major, assembly GCA_932526495.1. NCBI lineage: Eukaryota > Metazoa > Arthropoda > Insecta > Diptera > Bombyliidae > Bombylius > Bombylius major. The sequence goes on along the minus strand of OW052045.1, from coordinate 27,506,982 downwards.
ATCTCCCAAGAATTCAATTAGTTGTTTCGAAAAAGTTTCGTGTTCAAATAATATGAAAAATATTTTAAAGAAATTTAAAATAAAAATTTTCTATTAAATAGAAATTTAATAAAAATTCTTTTTTTAAAAAACAACAAATTATTGAAATGCAATTTTATTTTTCAATTTTTATTTTCAACTTGACTCTCTTGAAATCGATATACGTATGTACTTTTAAAAATTTTTTTTAAATTTACCTCATAAAACGATCCAATATCATCTACGTAATATTCTCGAATTGTCATCTTTTAAATTGGAAATAATTTCAGAATATTTATTTTGAACAACCCAATACACAAAATCATGACACAAAATAAGTTGATCCAAAAGTAATTTCGGTGTTATTAATTTTTTATAAAAAGTCATTTTAGCACTTCTATTTGGAAATTTCACATTATCATCCTCATTTTGATTATTGAAAATTTTCATTTTTGTACTTAATAGTTTTTCGATAAAAGTTTCATCATCATTATCATTCTCAAAATAATCATCATCACCAATGTCAACGTCTGTTCCGTTCCGAACCATTTGTTTATGCAGCATTTACGATAGTTGAACATCGAAAGAGGAAAAAAACTTTTCAAAAGAGGTGAATGCTTGAACTACTACCGTATGAATCTCATCCCTAAAGCCCTATGGTAATAAAATAAGAAAAAAGTATGTATGATAAAAATAAGACATTTTAGCGTTTTTCAAAGTTAAAAATGTAAAAGAGCTGTAACAGAAAAAAAACCCATACATACATACACATAATACAATATACACAATACACATAACGACATAACACGATAAAATGTAGAATGATTACTCGCTTCAAGCACTTTTACGAATTAGATTTTAGATTACACGTTAACGGTTTCATGTGAAAGGATTCAGCAGATAACTGATAAAGATACTTTTTTCCTTGGTTGTTTATTTGTTTGAAAAATTTGAAGGACATCCTTCTACTTATTTATGTTAACACCTGAATACGTGAGAAAAACCATATGAGTTATGTTCTCTCTTATCAGTAAATCACAAATTCCAATTTATGTATATATCAACTTTTTTTAAAAATATTGTCATGTCGTAGATTCGGAATAATATTGTGTGTTTTTTTAGTTATAATAAAAATTATTTTTTATTATCTTTACAGTTTATGTATTTTTTGGATGTGTAAAACGAGAACATTTTTTTTTCATATATCACATTACAAACAGCTTTTTTAGATTTCATGGTTTATTCAATAAATATTTATTGTGGTTAAAAGCAATGATCCGTAGATAAAATTTCCAATAATTATTTGCACATCCCCACGTAAAATTGGATCACAGTGATTGTAAAATAATAAAATGTCATGAACGAATTGTTTTTCATTTCCTGTACACGAATTTAATTCTTTTTTGTTTTCATTTTGCTTTGTTGAACATTTCCAATACCTCCAATTCGATTTGTTTGAATCAAATTTGATGATTTTTTTTATTGAAGATGCGAAAACAGATTTCATTTATATGTTTAAACTTGTTTTGGACTCAATTATTTCTCATTTTGGCAAAAAAATTTCAAGTTGAGTACTCAATTTAGAATTATTGGTGTTTCTTTCTTTTGAGTCATTGTTATTTTTAGGGAATTTTAAATTTTTTAATTGAAGTAAAGTGTCGCCGCACATTTTCTGGTTGATTATTATTATTCGTATTTAGAACTTCCCGATTTTCTTTATGGGAACTGTTTTCTACTTCATCGTTACTATACCCTCTGGGCTCTGGCGATGAATCAAAGACATCATCTGCTGAATATATTTTTATTTCCATTCTATCGATTTCCATTGTAATTCCCAGTATCATTGGTTTTAATCTTACACAATTACCTATATCACACCCAAAGACAAGCTCTTAATTGAGAATCGTTCTTTTGCTTCTGGTATTAATTCGTGTGATTTACTATCCAATAAAAATTTATTTGATATTAAACGAAATGTGTATTCAATGATATTGTGCTCATAAATTGTCCCAATATCTGTGGACTGTGGCATCAAATTTAATGACTCAATCAAAATTATTATTGTCTTTTTCATCATCAGATATTTTATGCTTTTTTGCATGGAATGAGTCCTCAAGAAATATGTAATGTCTTTTTTACTTCATTATTCTTGCTTGTACTTTTTTCTTATGTATCTTGTTTCGCTACAGCAACATCATTGTAAACATGTTCACTACTATCAGCTTCATTTTTTTCCTATTCTTGTGAGGATTCCAAATAGCTTTCCATTTTTTCAATCATTGAATTGGACCAAGACTAAGTCCTGTTCATTTCTTAAAAAGTCTAATGTACTACTTTGCAAAGATACGTGACTACTCAAAGATGTACATATATGGCTATTCAGAGACTCAAGGGAAATTGTATCGTCCTGAACAGTTAATATATATGTCACCGCAACATTACTTAGTGTGGGTAGTAAATAGTACATTACATCATCCGTTTCTACTTACTATTTCAGATTTCGATAATGTTTTTTGTTTTAGCGATGGTGTTTGTGTTTGTGTGATTGATGACGATAATAATGTTGGATTTTTTGATGGCTCTCTTTCATTATAAAAAAAATTTAGTTTTACTTTTAGTGTTTTCATTGCTGAAGACGATGAGAAATCTACTGCAGTTGTTTTTGCTGATGTTCGAAAGAGTTTTTTAATGGTTTCTGTAGTATAAAATGAATAAGAATATTGCAATTTAATGTTAATGCATGTACAGTATATTTCAGTGAAAGCATATTTATTACCACAATAGAATGAAACTTAATGAAACAATGACAACTATGAATTGTAAATGATAGAATATTTAAACACTCTCTACGAAACTATAGTTTTTAATTTCTCATATAACATACATTTTTAGAAAAAGAACGCTAGTTAAATTCTCATTAGTGTTCTTCAATCAAAACAGTGAAAAAGAATGAGTAAATTTATTTGTAATTGTGTGACTTACAAAAAAAAAAAAAAAAAAAAAAAATACTTCAATTTATTTAACCCTAGGAATGACTAGCCGTTTTTGTTTAGAAACTGACATATATAGGTACCATTTTGTATGGGAATTTTGAAATTTGTCTTCTTCAAAATTGTCCTGAATGACTATTTATTATTATATTTATTTTATTTAACAACGTTACTTTTATTATACTTACATTTACAGTTCATTTTCCTTATCACGTTCACCAATTGTAGTTTATTTCGATTTTGAAATCAATACTGTTAAATGATCTCATTATCGATCTCGCTTAAAATTTGTGATTTACATTTTAATTCTGTTATTCAGTAAGTTAATTTTATCTTGTAATTCATCATTTATTTTGATGTCCTTAGAATATCCTTTTCTATCGCCATCACCATCATTTTTGAATTTTTTTTATGTAGTTCATTCTCATCCCCCGTAAAATCAAAACGACCATCATCTTTATTTTCTTCACTTTGATTTTCGATTGATTTATCAAACTTTTCCAGTTCATTTACTGGCAAGACCCGTATCTCGTCACAAATTTCATCTGTCGTCGTACTTGTTATTCTCATTCCCATATAGTCTCACTTTCCTTCAACATTTTATCGACTTCATTTTCAATATCATTATTGTGACCTGATTGATTTAATACTTTTGAAGTTTGATTTTTATTTAATTGAATTACGTTATCAAGTTTTTTCTCTTTTTTCATCATCATTTTTACATTTCCACAATCTTCTTTCTCTGATGCATTACAAGTCATTGTTATTTCATCTAGAGTACTTCTGATTTTATGAAATATTTGATTTTCTAATGATTTCACTTTTTTTTAGAATCTCATTGTGTTGTAGTTGATGATTTAGAGAAATATCTTCAAGTGCTCTATTTCATCAAATAATAATTGAATTTATAATTTCCAATGATGCATTTATAATTGAATGATTGGTATTATTCAAAAAATGCAAACAAACATCATAAATTTCAATTATTTGTTTACAATCATATATATATAATATTTTCTTAAAATGTATTGTAAATGGTAATAAAAATCCTAAAACTTCAAGAATTGTATTTTTTTCCTTATTATTCATGAAGAACTCTTGTTAGAAAAATTTAAAAAAAAACATTAAAGATTAGTAGTTGGTAAATTTTATTTTATTTTTTAGCATTATTGTTTTCTATTCAACGTTTATAAAAAAATAAATTGGGTCTAGGAAAATTCATCGCCAGCAATTCTTCGCCAGCAATTTACCGCCAGCAATTCTTCGCCAGCAATTCATCGCCTCAACAATTCATCGCCACAACAATTCACCGCCAGCAATTCTTCGTCAGCAATTCTTCGCCAGTGTATTTTTTCGTCATATTACGAAAAATTTTTAGGAAAAATTAATTTTGTTGATTATTATGTGTATAATTATAACATATTGTATTAAAACATAAAATCTTTATTTATATGTATATTTTGTATTCAAGAAATCATTTTTTTGTTGTTTTTTTTAAAAATTTCAATATTGATTTGCATGTTATTCTATGACTGAAATTAGTACGTATACTTTGTATGTAGATATATATTTATTTCGTATTCCCTTCAAGAATTTTTTTTCAATTAGTAGGTATACTTTAATAGATATACAGGGTGATTCCGATTACGGTGTCCGATCGGGAAACTACGGATAGGTCTCGGCGAGGGGAACAAAAAATCGTATTGGTTGGGGGGGGGGGGGGTAATCTCAACGGTTTAGGAGTTAGAGGGGGTTAAAGATTTTTGGTACTTTTTTCATATTTTACCCTATAACTTTTTACAAGGGCACGCTAGGCTCACCAACTCTTTTACATAATTGTGAAGGACTCCTGTGCCTTTCCATCAACATCTTACTTGCTGCTGTATATCCGACCATTCAGAAGTTATAAGGCCTCAAAACCATAATTTTGTCATTTTTTCACAGATTTTTGGACTTTAACCCTGCTTTACTCAAAAAAGGCTTAAATTAACCCTCATTTTTTATTGCAGAAAATGAAGGCTCAATTAATTCTACATCGATTTGCTATCTTGATTTTTTTCAAAAAATGCATATTTTTCGAGATATTGAGGAAGACCTCTTGAAAAATCTGAAAATATTAGTCTGAAATTCATTATATTATTGGACACGTGTTTTTATTACAGTGTAAATTGAAAATAGGTGCTTGGAATGCTAGTTTTCAAGTGCAAATACCTGCGAAGAATTGCTGGCGGTGAATTGTTGTGGCGATGAATTGTTGAGGCGATGAATTGCTGGCGAAGAATTGCTGGCGATGAATTTTCCGGATCCCGTACCTACATATATGATGTATAAATGAAGAAATTACATATAAGTTTGTTCTATTTTATAGTGAAGAAAATTCAATATTAATTTCCAACTTTCTGTAAAAATAAATAAGATGCTCTCAATTGCTCTTTTTGTATTTAAATTGTACGTTACTATGACAATTTATAAATACATATATGTATATGTACATATGCAACAGTATTACACAATTTAATAGTCTGATTACGATTACATAAATATGAATTTATATTTTTGAAGTTTATTAATTTGAAATTTCAAAGTGTAGAGAACAAGAATTTAATTTAGACAAATACACAAGTTAAGAAGTGAACAAGACATATACATTAGGGCCTGACTTATAAACATTTTTTAATTTTAAAACTAAAATAGTTTTGACTTGTAAATCAGAGTATGCTTTCAAATTCTTTATAAAATGAAGAGATAACATATTAACTTAACATATTTTGTATAGAGTTTCAAAGCACACTTTGATTTCCAAGTCGAAACTATTTTAGTTTTAAAACTAAAAAATGTTTATAAGTAAGGCCCATAGTATATGGTTGATATATTTTTATTATCAAAATATTGTTTTAAAATTATATTTTATTATACCGGATAATACATGAAATGACATTATATTTATCGTACTAATTAAATTACTTAGATGAAGTAAAACGAAATAAAATAATACATTTTGATCAACACACACTACACAAGATTTTCGTATTTTATACAGATTTCCCACAATACATATAATTCAATGAAACTTACATGTTCACCCTTAAATTTATTTCATTCCTGTATAATGTTAAAGATTTTCTTAAAGCTTCATTTTTACGTAATTCTACTTATTTTACACTTTATTGTAGGAACTGTAAAACACACATTGAAAATTTTTGTCTGTTTGGTAACAATGTGTAGATTTTATTTCAAAAAATTCTTAACCTTATTAAAATAGTTATATGAAATAACCATAAATTTACACAAAGTGAAATTTGAACTTAAATTTTTAAACAGTTTAAATTATGTACATTTTCACAAAATCTAACTTTAATATCCTACATATATAATACATATGTATGTACATATATTATTTTATTTTCAGAATGATAAATATTTAAAATGTTTAAATCGATATAAAAATAAATTCGTTCAATTCCCTTGGGAACTAAACTTTAAAAATAACCCAATTATTGTGTCAAGAAAGTTTTCTTATAAACTTAAGAAGCTGACATTACATGAAACAAACATTTTTTACAAGAGATAATTTGTTAAAGTTGCCAATCGAATTTTTATTTCATCGGACTTTTCACAAAAATATTAAAAATTAAAAAAAAAAAAATAAATAAAAAAAAAAAGTGCGATTGAAACAAAATTGAATTACTTTTGTAATTCGACATTCATTCCAATTTTTATTTATAATTTTTACTTTTAAAAATTAATTTCGAAAACTTTTGAAATTTTTATTGTTTTATATTTGTGTTTTCATAAATTTATACACTTGGTATAGCCGGTATGGGCTACTTTTAATTATGAATATCGTTACTTTTCAGTTTTCACAGATATTTGTGAATAGAGTCCATTGTTTCAAACTATTGATTTTGGCGTCAGAATAAATTTGTTACTTTGGAAAAATTTGACCAATTTAATAACATACCTCAATGGGTATTTTATTTAAGGATTAAATTCTTGTACTTCAACGCCAACGATGAGTTTTACTTGCTACGACTTTTTTTCTCGCTTTTCACTAAATATTTTTTTTGATTTCAAGGATGAAGTTTTTCTGTCTTTAGCAATTTTGTGGGACATTAAAAGCATTTTTCAAAAATGTCCACTTTTATAAACCCTAAAAACTAACTTTATCTTAGGAACATCTTTATTATTAGGAAATATAGATTCATACAAGTAAAAATAACTGAATTTTGAATTTTAAGAGCTAGACATATTCCAGTATTTCGGAAGAGTTCCAGTTACCAAAAAGTTGCGATTGCTCTCCTTGCCATATAATTTATTTTTTGTTTGTCTTGACAATGCCTTTTTTAGGTTAAACTTTGTACTTTTGTTATATATCGATTATGTATGTTTTTATAATTAGGTCGATAAAATTGTAAAATATTGTAATTGGAATAGTTATTAAATAGTCGCTTAAAAGTATAGTCTCGAGTTATTTCTTTCTGTCTTAACTGATATCGATCCCCTACAGTTTTTCTTTCCTAAATTCAAGAATTTAAAGCTAAGTGGTACATTAATTTTTCTAAGCAACTTTTTCATTTTATTTAACGTGGAGGTAATTCTACTTCAAAACCACAAGAATGTAACTAAATAAGAGCAGGAGCATTTAATTATTATTTTTTATTTTAAAAAACGCATTAAAATAAGCAGTTTTGGTAAGTGGAAGTAGTATGTTCTCGTCATGTGGATTTCAGTGCCATGTTTTAAATTAAAAAAAAAGAATTTAAGTAGTTTAACAATAAATTAAAATAGCTTTATTTCGAAATAACAAAACTATTACAAAAGTTCATAAAAAATTATTCTTTTTTGTATATACATAATAATGTATGTAACTAAAAGTTTTTCTACCATTCTACTATGGTATGAGTGCTTTTAACATAAGTAAATGTACTTTCTTGTGCTCTAAATCATTAAGTCCTACATTACTTTGTTTTTATTTTTCGTTTTATAGTTTTTTTTAATTAGTTAACGTGAATGTTGTTTCAAACTTATTTTTATTTTAGAAAATAATTCAACATTTTTTTTAGTAAATGAAAATATTAGAACTCTGCATGAATCCTTGATTTATTTCAATTTTTTATTTATGTTTCCATATGAAATGCTCTAATCTGTATGAAAAAAATTTCTTTGATGAAATAAAAAATTTAAAAAAATCCAAACATTGGATAAATGCCAGTTAATCGAGATTATTGAAATACTTTATTGCTCCAGCACAAAGATTTCATTTTACGCAAATGTGGAAAATAAAATAATTGGTATGATTTTTGAATTGAATTTCGACCACATACTGAATTTTCATTTTTTTTTGTCACAGTTGAATGGACAAATATGACAAATAAATGAATAACTTCTTATTTTGCTTGTCAAAAAATAAATACATACCTACGTACATTATTTTATGTGAGAATATTAATATGTTGACGCTAACTTTTTAATCAGTGTTGGACTACAATAGCACAATTTGTTTTCTTCTAAAACTTTTCAGTTTGAGGTTTCAAATCAAACTATTCTATTTTCTTAACAAATTTTTTTAAAAATCGTGGATAGCTGGCTCTATAGCTGTCATTTTCATACACATTAAACGACTTTAATCGTCATTTATCATACGTTAATGTGTTGAAGTTCGTATCACAATATATTTTCACTTTTTTTATTTTAGTTGTGGATTTTTCCTATGTACAGTTTGATTTATTTTTTTCTTTTTTATTACAGTAAAATTTATTTACAGATTGATTTCTATACACATAGATATTTTTGCCTACAGTATAGTTATAAATACACCTCTCCAGGTTATTTTTTAGCATTTTCAGCATTTTCAGTGTTACCGTCCTGTTTTGATAATTTCGAATTGTAATTATAAAATTATATAAAGTAAAACGGTCTTATATTGCATTTAGCTTCAATTTGGAAATATTTATGTTACCTCTATCAAAATTCCCTTGAGAAAAAGTACTCAGAAGAGTCAGCTTTACTTATTGGAAAAAATACAATTTTATTTTTAAATTACAGTCATTTTTGGCGCTATTTTAAGTTCATGTTTGTAATTCAGTATTAAATTTGTTTTCTTTATTGCACATTGTTTTATTATATTTTTGAAAAAAAAAAAAAAAAAAAAACTTCACAAATTACTTTCTATATTATAAAAAAAAACACATTATTGCATATTCGAAGAATGTAGCAGAATATATTAAGTACAAGTGTTTTTATTTAATGCACTTTTGTGTAAAAAGTTCTTTTTTTATACATATATTGTATAAATAAATAATCCAAAAACTTTTTCTTGTATTTTATGTTTTCAATACAATACAATAACAAATTTTAATGTTGTAATCTTATTACATGAACTTAATACTGAAGACAGATAATAAAGTGGGTGATGTTATTCGTTACTGATTCAAAATATATTATATTGTTTACGAATTTATAAAACTGCAACTCCATACAAGTAAACTTGATTTACAAGATTTTAGGTAAGTAAAGTATAATACAAAGTTTTGAAAAAGGAATTATGAACTGAATTATAAATTTGAAAAAAAAAAATAAAAAAAAAATATATTGTTAACGAGAAAAACAATATTTTTCAACAAAAGTATAAAATTATTTTAATGAAATGAGAAAATAAGAAAAGGGTGTGATGTGAAGAGTGCGTGAATATAATTAGGTACAGAATTAAGTTTTTTCAACTTTAAATTAAAAATAGTTAACTTTATTTCTAAATAGGGATTAAGATATATGTTTTACAGGCGCAAACTACGATTTCTAATTATAATAGAATTATCAAACGTTCCAAAAATGCCCGACATATTTTTTCATAATGCCTATAAAAGTGAATTGATCTTTGGTTACATTTTTTAATAATAACATCCGCACGTAAAAATTAATAATTATTTTTATACGGGTTAATTCGTGTACTCGAAAAAATTTTGCACGAAGAAGAGGTAAGTTTTTAAATTCAGCTGTTCAACAAAATATTGTGGGTCAACATACATATGTATCGATAATTAAAGGCTCAAATGGTTTTTCCAGTAATTTTCTCAAAACCTTCTCCTTTTTGTTTTTTTCCAGATGGAATCAGAAAGAATTCAAATAGAAAAAAAAAATCAGACTTTGGTGATGTGAAAACGCCAATTACCGAAAAAGCTAATTAAGTACGAGTTGTTGATACTTCGTGTCAAAGAAAAATTTTAAAAACAGAACTTGAAGTTCTAGAAGTATAGAAAGTAAGTAAATGCATACAAATTATTAAATAAACTATTTTATTTGTGTTATTGTCTAGTTTGAAAAAATATCCCTAGTTTTTTGAAAAAGTTTACTTGTTTATTTTAGTTAAGAAAAATCTGTGGAGAGGAACTCTTGCGCCACCCTGTAGTTCCACTTCCATAGATACATACGAGTATAATCAAGTAAAGAAAACTGTAACGTTAAGTTCATTATTAAATTTATTCAACAACATTTTTTAGTCTAATAGATTCAGAGTACCAATTAAAAACTCGTCTTATAACTAATTGTAAGTACTATAATTACACAAGTATGCATACATACAATTATTTAGTAAATTTTTCATATATATGTATGTATGTACTACATAATTTGTTATTTCACACACTGTTTCTTTTATGTTTAAGGAGCATTATATTTATATGTGTATGTGTAGAATTGGAACATGATGTTGAATATCATATTGCATTCATAGTCAAAAAGATTGCCATTTTCCTCGCTTAATACCTGAATATGATGAATATTTTCAAAAAAAAAAGTTCTATATAATATACCAGTGTCCCGTTTCTATAACTTTGGTAGAAAATTTTCTACTAATTGTGACGAAACATGTATTTTCTATTTCAAATTCAATTAGTCAAATTCCACTGTTTCTGTATGAGTGATTGAAAATTTTTTGGTGAGATAGAAAAGGTGAAGGAAGAGGAATTATGGAAATTGAACAATAAATTCAATTGTCAATTCAAAAAAGAGACAATTTGAAATAAAATAAATTTTGTTTTTACATTTTTATTGATAAATATTTTAAATATTTAGAAAAATTAATTATTTATACTAGTAATAGAAGAAAACATAAAAAAAAAATCAACTTTGAAAAACAAAAACAAAAATAAAATAAAAATTAGAAATAAAATTTAATTAAAAATTTACTTATTTGTTTACTCATTTTACTTTTTTCTGTATTTTAAATATTTTTTCTTAGTATTACATTTTTTTAATCAATACAAAACACAAAATTTCACCGGTTGAAATCTTTTTCACAAGCTAAATAGCTGTTGAAAAGAAATTCTATCGATAGAAAATATTCCATCGTTCAAAAACCTTACAGAAACATTTGAGAATTGAAAATTTCACATTGGTGAATTCCATTTTCTACTGTTTCTTTTCTACTACTACTTTTCTTTTCTTACAGAAACACTTCGTTAGATAATTACGTCAATTTGACGTCAAATTGAATATTTTCTACTGTGAAATCTATTTTCTATCCTTACAGAAACGGGACACTGGTATAGTTGTTTTAATTTCAAAAAGTATTTTTTTGTAATTTAAAAACAGAAAATTAAATAAAATATTTTGAAAAACATATACCTACATATTTACATACCATATAATATAATTTTAGATAGATAAATATAAACTTTTATTACGCATATAAATTTATTGAAGATTATACCGTAGAAGATTATACAATTTATTTATTGAATTTAAAGAAAGTGAAAACTAAAAATCAATAACAATCTATTTTGTTTAGTAAATTTTCAGATAAACAAGAAAATTCTTAAACCTAATTTTGAAGCTAAATGTTCAATAGTTGTTGAACCTTTAATTATTTTGATATAGGTGCAGTAAATGCAACATCGTATAGGAAAATAATCCTCAAATCATATTTTCCAAGACGACTCGGCTCCATGCCCTAATTCAATGATTTTCCTTACAAGTACAAAACATTCTATTTATTGTAAATTTGCAATTCGAAAAAAGAGCCTGAAATTACTTCGCTTGAATGAATCAAAAAAAAAATATACTTTTTGCAAAATATTTTTTTACAAACAATTGTTTTGATATGCAAGTATAGCAAAAACAGTAAAATATTCTATTATTCCACGGTGAATTTGAATTGCAGAACTGGAAAAAGTCAATAATTTATCAAAAATGCCAAAAATATTGAGAAAAAAATGATCTAAATAAGAAACACAATATTTTTTTATATATTTTTAAATATATTTTTTTGCTTGTTCCAAAATTGAAAAATTTAATAGTGTAATGTCAATTGATAAAAAAAGAACAAAGAAGCCACTGCTTTAAATATCAAATATATAACTGTTTTATTGTGTTTTCGGAAATATGTGTTTCAATATGTTCACTCAAAATTTTAATTAAATTGTTTTGTTTTAGAATTATTTTATAAAAAATTAAAACTATTTGGAAAAATGGGATTTTTTAGAACAATACATTTAATAATAGTTTCCGCTTTAATCGGCCTTATAACAGTACAATCACAAAGCCATAATAATGAATGGGGCCAGAGAGAATCCGATGATACACAACTTCACAGAGAAATAATTATTGTCAAAAGTAAATGGTTCGAAATAGTTACAACAAATGTTACGTTTCCGCTACAATTGGTAGGATTTTATAATATTAAATTCTTTATTCTCAACGAATTTTTCTGAATTTAAAACTCAGGTTGAAAAAATTTTTGTTTCTACAGGATAATCGTCCAGTGACTAGAATAACATACATTAAAGCAATTGATCAGCATCAAAACGGTAATGGTGGTTATGCAAGTTTATACGATGGTGGGAATGGTTACGGATACATTACAATTCACTTTAAGTCACAACGTTTCCATGGAATAAGTTTTATTTTGGAAATTTTCGGATTTAGATAGCTAATTTAATTGTTATTCAGATTTTCAAAATTATCTAATCAAAAAATTAAAAATTCAAGAGGTTCTCAATGGTTTTGTTTTTATGGTTTTCACTATTTCTTATCAATTATTTTTCACAACGTGGTGAAACATAATCAGAATTAATTTTCTGAAAACTATCTTCATATATTATTTCAAGAGCTTCAATATTTGATTAAAATGTAAGATATTTTTTCACATTTTTTTAAGGGTTTAAATAAACAATGAAGGCCAATTATTTTCTTCAAACTTCAAAACAAGTGAATACTCTCAAAAAATTCCCAAACATAAAGGTTTTTTTTTACTCACTATTGTTATGTTAGAGTGTATATAGTTTTTTCTCATCTTAAGAAATATCGCAAAAGAAAACTCGTTTTCACATCTAAAAAAGTTCCTTTTTAAACAATGAAATTGAAATTGAGTCCTAAACTAATATACATACGACTATGTACATATGTATTTATTAATTTTTTTTAAACAAAAATCGGATATAAATCAACACTTTCTTCAAATTTTTATTGTTTGTCCTGTTACCACTTTGAAAGGATTGCATTAGTTTCCCAAATTCTTATAGTTTATATCGAATTTGAAATTCTTTGAATAACTGTTGAAAAAGAACTAAAAAGCCTTTTTTATTTCTTTTCAAAAGAAAATAAATAGACGTTTATGTAATTATTTACTTTGCATATTTATTTTTTTTATTGAAAGTATATATTATATATATCAGTGTTTTCAATCACTTCTTCTCTAAACAGGTATTTACATAAGTATACTGAAAAATTTGTTATGTCTTCTTTTTATATTGAAACGTGGTTTTTTATACATATATAAGCCCACATTCATAGAAATTTTATATTCAATTAAGTTTTTGATTTAACATCACAAATAAAAAGTTTTTGACATAAAAGGTGTATAATGTGATCAAAACAATCAAATATTGCAGATTTATTTGATAATTAATTAATTTTTGAGGAGGTTAGGATTTTAAATAAATTATAAAAATTATGAAATTCGCCTATTTATCTAATAAGTTTTTTATTTTAAGAATATGTACATATATATAATTATTTCAAGATAAAATAAGTCTCGATTTAGAAAATATTTTTCCTATTTTCTGATAGGAAAAAAAAAACAAAATAAACAACAAGAAAAAACGACACTGTCTATTAAATTTTATGGTGGATAAGTCATAAATTTCACTCTGAAAAATAAAAATAAATTTATTTTTTTCTATTCCAGCAATTTATCACATTAATGAGATTGTATTTATCACATATACATATGTATGTGTGATAAAACACCTGAGAGAGAATGTGTTAATAACAGGAACATTTTTTACACCATATATAATTTATCTTCAATGAATCATATATACATATATGTATGTATGTATGTATATTAAGTTGAATAAAAATATGAATAGAAATAAGATATTTAAGGTTAAAAAATATTTATGTAATTTTTTATGTTGTAAATTCATTTTATTCCTTGAAATTTTTAAGAGAAAATAGGAGAAAAAATTTCATAGAAATATTTTTATACAATTTTTAAATTCAGCAATACTTTATTTTATCATAATTACAAGCTAATTATGTTAACAAAAAAATAAAAGCACTTCTTGTAAATTTATGTATATTTGATTTAAGCTTTTCATTGTACTGATTTTTTATCTTAATTAAAAAAAAAAAAAAAAACAAATACACATTTTACTATTACAAACATTTGCTTTATCAAAAAACAGTTATGAAATTCAATACATAAATAAATGTTTAAATTCAGTCTACTTAGTATAGTAGTATGTATAGTGAAAATTCCGTTATCATATTCAAACAGAGGGAAAAAAAATATTATGTTTTTTAATTTTACATTGAAAATGAATATTATAACCACAAATTAGATTTTAGAATAAAGATAGCATTTAATTTATCTAAAATTTATTTAGCATATACTATACCTATATGTATGTATTTATTTACTTACCGGATTAAATGATTTACAAAATATTTATTGAGCGGCTGAATTTTTATTCTATTTTATTGAGAAAAAAATTGTTTGTGGTTAATATACATTTTTTATATTTTTAATTAAAATTTTGGATAAAATTTATTGACTAGCAATTTCATAAATATGTATTTTCCGAGAAGTTTACGAGTATATTTGAATTTTTTTCAAAATAAAATCTTGATAAATTAACCATGTCCCAGATTTCATTTCACAGTGAAATAAATTATGAAAGTGAATTTAGTTGGTGTTCTACAATTTAAAAAGTACCTGTAAAAGTACTATACAGTTCATAGCTCACAACTTTTGATATCATAAAATCATAAAATTTGCTATTTCAGCAAGAATATTTTACTTGCACTCCTGAATTGCTTGTGGCTTATTCGTGTAAACCCGTCTTTTTAAGTAGCCCCCACAAAGAAAAATCAGGAGCCGTCAAATCTGGGTAATGGGTAACGGAGAGGCCAAGCGAAATCCGCATTTTGCGAAATAATTCGGTCACCGAAAAGCTCTCGAAGAATCTCAATTGTACCAATTGAATCTTATATGGAAACACTTTGAAATCAACTTTCAAAATTTGCCTCAGCGATGTTCTAGAGATGCCCTAATTGAGTAGCACGTCGACAGTTGGATTGGACCATCGTTGACACTCTGTCGTACAGCCTGTACAGCTTTTTTATTGCGAACAGGTCAATGAACATTTGGTTGTGGTTGATCACATGACACATACTGCACCCCGCTCCTCACAGTTTTTAATCATGTTTGTACAGACGATATAGAAAACGTGTAAAACATAACATTTAAATCATATCAAATGTCATAATTTTTATTAAAAATTTAAAGTTTCATTGAAATAAAATTTCAACACAGTAGATACTTTTTTTTCAATTTTTTATCTATTTTTTATCTATTTTTATTGTTTTTTTTTTTTTTTTTTTTTTTTTTTTGTAGAATTTTTAACAGTTACTTTTTTTTTAACTTTTGCTAAATTCAGTTGAAGAATTTAATTTCTAGCAATTTTAATTTCATTTAATACGTTTATAAACGAAAAGGGTTTTAAATCAATTCAATTTTACATAATATAAATGTAATTATGTTGCTAATAGCAAGCATGAAATTCATTACAAACAATTTTTTTTTTATTAAAGACAATCGTTAACATTGACAGAACATTTTCAAAAGTACTTTACCTTAACATATCAATACTATCATTTGCAGATCCCATAGCTTATACATTTAATTATTTATTCTGAATGAAAACGAAAAATAGGTTAAGGATTAATATAAGATATTCGATTCTAAGGAAGTAGTAATTTTTCTTGTTTCATACATACTAAGTATTTAAAATACATATCTTGCAAATGTAAATGAATTTTTCAAAATACTCTTTTCATGTTCTTTGGTGGTCAAAAATGACTTTCTATATAAATTTATAGGTATGTCACTTATTTTTACGTATATAACATTATAAATAGTAATATTCTTGAAATAAAATAGTACATTTCTGATATCCTGGTTCTTTTCCAAACGTTATCAAATAAACAACTTATGATAAAAACTTTTTGCTAATTTTTTGTTGTCAATATTTCTCCTTTAAAATGTGAAATAAAAGTGTGCAAGATTTTCCAAACCCACATTTGCTTTTTCTCCTAACATATTTTGAAGTTTGTTGTAAAACTTATGTAATAGCTGAATAAATGTGAAAATATTTATAGTTTTTTATTATGAAAACAATAAATGACATTTTAATACATTTCACGACACATTGACCTTATTCTAGTTTTTTTGTTCTTTTCTTTTTGATGTTTGTGAAACTACTCTGCTAAAAAACCAATTATTTTTTTTTATTAAAAAATGTGGTTTTTATGAAAAAAAGACAAATGAGCTAAAAATAAGTATCAAAATAATAATTTAGTTTAAAAAAACGGAATTTAGCATGAAAAATGTAGAAAAAAAATTGATTTTAATTGAAAGTTACAAATTTAAACATAAATGTATGTATGTACTGTACATCGTTACAAAAAATAACAAAATAATACATTTATTACAAATATCTTAATGTTAAGTAACATAAAATTTGTATTTTGATAATACTTTTATTTATAAAAATAAAAAAAAGTTTAGATAATTATTTTTAATTCAATAGATGCATGGTGAATATCTACTAATAGATATTAAAAATTTAATTTTAATTTCAAATAATCTGATTCTAATACAGTATCTACGAATACGGCAAAAAAGTAAATATTTTCGTTACACAAAATTCAGCTCTAAACTTTTAAATAATTTTTAATGATAGTATTTATAACTAACTATGTATGCAATTGAAATTTTTAATGAAAAAATATTAATATTTTTACTAATTAATATTTTATTTCCAATTTAGTTTTCAGAAAATACTAAATTGCTTCATTATATTAATTTTATTTTTCCCATAAACAGCTGTATCAATACTCGTATTTAATACATTGAAAATTGTGCTTATTTTTTTACACATAATATCAAATGTTTTTTGACATTTTCATTTGAATTAATAATTTTGAAATTTTTAATGAATAATATAATATTGAATATGTATTCACATATGAGGGGTTCAGAAGCCAAAACACCTACATTATGTTTATTTTTAAGAATTTACCAGTGGTCAGTGGCCAAAGTGAAGAGTTACTGGCATGTAGTTTTATCCCATCTTAAAACTGTAGGTGCATGTTTGATAGGTGCGATATTAAAAATGCGTCGGTAACTCAAGTTAACCCGCGTAGGTCTTTCCTCAATATGAGTTGGGATGCAATTGAAGAAGAAGTAGAAAATAAATTTTTTGAGTAATGTTCTGATTTGTTGTTAGGCCATTTTTTAACAATAGCAATTTTTGGAATAGGTACCGCTTGTGGTTGTTGCTATATCTGGCGATTCGACCTCATTTGCTAATTATCTTATCATTATAATTATTTTCAGTTTATGGAATAATTTGAAATTAATATTGATGACTTGATCGATTTGGCTTTTGAGTGCAAAATGTATAAATGTAAATAAATACCATACTTCAATATAGCTGAGTTAAAGAATTTAAATGTGAATTATATCTATAAAATAGTGTTTCAAAAGTGTTAAAATAAAAAAATGAATATAAATTTATTTTAAAAAAAATCTTTTTAATTTTAAATGTTTTTTTTCCTTTCGAAAAATGTATTTATAAAGTAATTTTTAATGGAAGCAATTTAATTTATATAATGTATAGGTTATACATATTTAGACGATACAAGAAAAAAATACCTTTCTAAATAATGCAAAATGTCACAAATGGTAGAAAAATGACAAAATCTTTTAAACCTTTTGTTTTATAAAAATTAGCTAAGAGAAAAGATAGGAACAAAAAAAATTTTACGCTTTCTTGTTAAGTTGAGAAGAAAAAACAGATGTTTTGAAATTTGAACATCATTAATTTTATATGTAATTAAAGTGTTGGCAATAGAACATATTTTCAACCAATGCACCTTAGTACAACCCATCAGGATAAAACACCAAATGAACTACGAAACACTAAAACAGGATGAAGAGATCAGCTATAAAAAAATTATATCATTTACAAAAGAAATAAATATATATAATGAAGTATAAATAGATAAATTATAAGTATAATAATATGAAATTAAACTTTGAAAAATAGATCAATTAGAAATAAATAAAAATAAATTGTAATATACAGGGTGTTTCACAGTTCGTGTGCCAAACTGAAATGGGTGGTAGATCTCGGTGAGAAATGAAAAAAATCGTATGGGAGGGGAAGGTGGTTTTTTCTCAATGGTTACCGAGATATTCAAGGTCAAACAAAATTTTTTTCGACGAGTAACCAGTTCCACTTTTTGCAACATATTTCAGCGCTCGTGCAATATAGGGAGCTAAATGAAAATTATTTCCATAGGGAACCTTCAGACCTTTCAGAAAATGTCTTTTATAAAGTTTTATGTTTAATAATTGAGAAGTTATTGTAGCTCAAAGTCAAAAAATTTTGAAAAAAAATCGTCATTTTTATGTTCAAGGTCAAATATCTCGAAAATTTCCCTTATTATTTTTTTTAGTTTTTTAACTTAAACAAAAGCCTTTTTTATCTACTCTAATATTGTTTTTATTTTATTGCATTATCTTCATCCGTTCAAAAGTTATTGAGCATAATTCAAGAGCATTTTTTTCAAAATCGGTTAAAATTGTTCTTGTGAAGAATTACTCAGTTTGTCTTTTGTTTTTTTTTTTCTTCACAAGAACAAGTTTAACCGATTTTGAAAAAAATGCCCTTGAATTATACTCAATAATTTTTGAACGGATGAAGATAATGCAATAAAATAAAAACAATATTAGAGTAGATAAAAAAGGCTTTTGTTTAAGTTAAAAAACTAAAAAAAATAATAAGGGAAATTTTCGAGATATTTGACCTTGAACATAAAAATGACGATTTTTTTTCAAAATTTTTTGACTTTGAGCTACAATAACTTCTCAATTATTAAACATAAAACTTTATAAAAGACATTTTCTGAAAGGTCTGAAGGTTCCCTATGGAAATAATTTTCATTTAGCTCCCTATATTGCACGAGCGCTGAAATATGTTGCAAAAAGTGGAACTGGTTACTCGTCGAAAAAAATTTTGTTTGACCTTGAATATCTCGGTAACCATTGAGAATAGACCCCCCCCCCCCCCTCCCATACGATTTTTTTCATTTCTCACCGAGATCTACCACCCATTTCAGTTTGGCACACGAACTGTGAAACACCCTGTATAATATACATATATAAGTAGTATTAAAATAAGAAATTAAAATGTAAAACCTAGTAATCTAAATAATGTAAATAGAAATTATATGCCTTAATGACCACCTAGGTTGATAGGCACAAAATTTTACAATAACAACAAGTGTTGGCATAAAAATAATAATTCATTACATTTAAAAAGCGTTTTCTTTCGTCGATTTATATTTAAAAATAAGTTTTGAAAGAAAACAAAGAACTCAAAGATATTTTTTTTTAATTTGTAGGACGTGTTTTTAGAAAATTAAAAAAGAAATTATAGATATATACGTATGTATCTATAATTATATACTTTGGCACTTTTACTTTTTACACTACCAATAGTCCGCCAACTTTTCGTCAGTATGAAATTCACTGTCAAAGTGCCAAATCTACTAAAGCTAGAAATCTGACCAATATTACGAACATTGAATTATAGAGGCATTGTTATAGTCCTTCCAATCAAAAACTGAAACGATAAACGAAAACTGAGGTGATATTTTCATATCATATAAATATATATGTATGTGAATTAAATTGGTAAAAGTGGTATTGAACTGTGGGAAATAAAAAGTAACTGGCGGATGTTTGAGGATTTTTCAAAATTTCGCACTCAAAGGCGGAGAATGGCACAATATTGTCATCAATTTTATACTTTTTTCCGTGGTTATAATTTATGTACACATAGAGCAATAACAACAAAAAATGAGAAACACTTCAATCCTCTTTGATTTTTTTTTTCATTCCAAGTGGAATTTCTCAAAACAAAAATATTACATAGACTTGGAACATTCGAAATTCACAATTTAAATGGTGTAATATTAAGCTAATTAAAATAAATCATATTAGTCTTAAAATATTTCATAAATTTTCAAATTGGTTTTGCTTTCACAAAAAGGAAAAACTTAATTTTTTTTTTCACTTCACCAAACTGGAGCCAGTTTACAGAAATGTTGTAGTGCTAATCAAATATCAAGGAATTTACTTTAAACTTCTAAAATTCATAAAATGTTAACATAGTGTTCCTTCAAAAATGCATTGCTGCACAGTTGATGCAATGCTGATGCTTGTCACAAATTCGAAAATGCAACGCAACTTTTGTGATGCGTTTTCACATTTTCAAAAAAGTATCGCATCAAATCAAGTATTTAAAAATGCAGTTCAGTGGTACATGATGCGTCAAAGTCAAACAAATATCAAGTATTGCATCAGCATTAGCTGTCATGTAATAGCATTGCATCGCCAACTTAAAACATTGGACTGTCATCTTAACACAGTAGTATTTACGCATCACTGTCAGAAAAGCATTAGCATCTCCAAAGCAACGATGCATTTTTGAAGGAACACATAGTTATCATATTATTTACCATTTTAAGAATTATCTGAGAACACAGCTGTTCCAATTTTAAGTTGATCTGAATATAATTTTCTAATTTCAAATTATGTAAATTTAAAAAAAAAGCTGGTGTCCCATATATGTAATTATAAAATACATTCGTTCTTGTATAATTTTAAATTACAATTTTTTTCTGGACTCAAATTATTTTTAAAGCATATTTCTACAAAATGAGGTATAAAACTTATTCATTAAATAATTTGAAATTCAAAAATAACAAACCACATCACATTTACAACTGACATAATGTTAAGCATTTCAACACACATAGGTATTATGTACAGTAGGTACATATAATATGTACGTACATATAAATATGTGTATATCCTCTCACATTAATTTTTGATTCTATTTTCTCGTATTTTTTAATCCAAGCGTATACTTGATAATTTTCAGCTTACAATATATGTATACTTCGATGATGCTCATTTTATCCAACACTACCGAATTCATATAATATTTTCTGTCGATGATAAACAAACCAAAGGCAATTATTATTATTGATTTATTGGTCCATGATGAGTAATTTAGTTTTTTTTTTTCATCTTCATACAAACAAATTTACAATACAGGACGCACAAAAAGCTGTTTTTGTGCATACAGTAAAGAAATGAACATTTTTTCACAACTTTCCACAACTTGTGCTCTTAACATACACTCCGCGTCACTTGATTACGGCCACTGATTTTTTAAAGTTATTTTGGATATTACTATAAATTTTGTTACGTGAGTATTAGTTTTTATGCTTGTATTTGAGAATACGTTCTGTTACGAATATAATCACGGAAAAAAAATTTGAAAATATAGTACCGTTATTTGTGCAGTACTCATTAAGTACAATCTCTTCAAAAAGCATGCATTTTTTTTCGTCACTTGATTACGGCCAGTATTGAAAATTAGTGTTCTAACTACTATGACGAACAATTTTTCGACTTTATTCAAAATTATTTCGTTTATTATATTGCTAGTGTTCATTAGCTATCAAATTATTGAATTTTTTGAAGAATGAGTAAAGAAAAGACATTGGCTGAAAGTGAAAAGGCAAAAATCCAGGTTTTGAAGCAAGAAGGCTCTTCAAATCGCCAAATTGCAGAAAAAATTGGAAGAAGAAGAACTGTATTTGGTTCTTTCCTTAAAACTACTGAAAATTATAGACAGAATAGAAGAGGGTGAATCGCAGAAGCTACAATTTCTCAAGATAAACGAGCAATTCTTCGCACAGCCTCAAACTCAGGCCTATCAGCAGTAAAAATCAAGGCTAAAACCGGAGTTCCTGCCATTTTATCAACAGTACGTCGCGTAATTGATATTGCCACGCATCAACAATTTAAAAAATTGAAGAAAAAAATCCCCGTTGAATACGCCACGTAAAGAAAAGTGATTGTAATTTGCAAGAAATCACATGTCGTTAAGGAGAAAGTGGAAACGAGTTGTGGTTTAGTACGAAAAAAAATTTAATTTGGATGGTCCTGATGGATTTAAGTTTTATTCTCATGACTTAAGAAAAGAAGAACGATTTTAAGCAGAAACCGCATTATACAGGGTGGTGTTATGGTTTGGAGAGCTATTTCATTTAATGGCACGATTGACTTACCTCTTCAAAATACGAGAACGACTGTAGTTTCACATAAAACCATATTAGAAGAAGCTTTTCCAAAGTTTATTTAAATGTTTGGTCCTCTGGCTTTGATTTACCAACAGGATAATGCTCCAATTCACACCGCAGGACGTACTAGACAGTTCACCGAAAAACAAAATGTGTGATTTCTACCGTGGCTACCATATTCGTCGGGTTTAAATATCATGGAAAACATTCGGAGATGGCTGTAAAGGGAGGTCTATGAAGAAGGAAGAAAATTTGAAGATAAAGCTTCACTAATAGAAGCAATAAAATCTGCTTGGACAAAAATCTCGCTGAAGTACTTGACATCGTTATACAATTTGATGTTATCACGAATTTTCGAAACAATTCGTCACAACGGAGGCAGCAATCATTATTACAATTAATTGAAAATGATAAAAAATTAATAAATCTCATATAAATAACACAAAAAAAGTTGTTTTTCATTCAAATTTTTCTTTTTTTGAGACAATTTCAATACTGGCCGTAATCAAGTGACGAAAAAAAATGCATGCTTTTTGAAGAGATTGTACTTAATGAGTACTGCACAAATAACGGTACTATATTTTCAAATTTTTTTTCCGTGATTATATTCGTAACAGAACGTATTCTCAAATACAAGCATAAAAACTAATACTCACGTAACAAAATTTATAGTAATATCCAAAATAACTTTAAAAAATCAGTGGCCGTAATTAAGTGACGCGGAGTGTACTTTCAGATTCTTGAGAATTTTCCAAGTCTAACAATGAAATAATTTAATTATATAAATTTTACTTTACGTTTTTCATTGTTAAAACAGATAATTACATTCTAAAGTTTTCTTCATAACGTAAATCAAATGTCAAACATTATAAATACAGTGGTGGGCATAAGTATTTTTACAATGACTTTTTTTATCGTTGTAAAAATTAAAAGCTACATAACTTTTTTATTTTCCAATGAATCATTTTACTTTTTTTTTCATTCATCATCAAGTTTACATCAAGTGCCTAGAAAGACTGTGCGAATTTTCATGCCTAGATGTTCAATAGTTCTTGGAAAAATAACAGTACAACGTGATCACTTCATGGGGCAAAAGTATTTTTACGAAGAACGAAATTAAATTTTGGCGACTTTTGGAGCAAATAAATCCTTACACCGAAATCCTTACACCTCCTTTGGATTGTCGTTACCTGCAAAAAGGGCAGAGCGATTGAAATTTGCTCAGAGATACATGAAAGAATCTGAACATTTTTGGAAAAATATTTCATGGGCGGATGAGAGCTCTTTTTAGTACCCTAGTACACATGTTGTTTGTTGTTGTTTGTGTGGGTGCGGGGGATGCAGACTAGGCATCCACGAGCACTCAGACAGAGGAGTCCATTGTACTCAGCGCCCCGTCTCTAGTAAAGTTTTCTCGTTTTTCTAATAAACGAGAGGACTTTGTCTAGGGGTTGAGAACAGATGTCTTCTATTCTCATTACATCAGAGTTCCATGTACGCAGCCTTATCCTAGAGAAGGCTGGGCAACAGCAGAGATGGTGCTCTGTTGTTTCCGCCTCTTCCAGGCAGGCCCCACACGTTGGATCCCTGACCACTTTCATGGCCGCCAGATGGTGGTTACATGTGTTGTGCCCTGTGATGAGCCCGACGAGAGCCCGACAGTCCTTCCTGCTAAGATTTAGGAGAAATTTTACCGTCTTTACCTCAGGCTTTTTCACAAAGCGTTTCGTACCACTGCAACTGGATAGGGCACACCATCTTTCCGCATGGAGTTTCTCCACGTGTTTGGTGATCCAACACATAGTATAATTCTATCTTGAAGTCTACTGGCAACCCGTTTTCGCCCACTCCTTGCCCGATTTTGTATGGATCCAAGAGTGTCTTTTTTTCTAACGGGATTATAGACTGTTTGCCGGATAATTTTTTAAATTTTTGTTAATTTCGATGCATAAACTCCACACTAAAATTTAAAAACCACTTTTGATCAAAAATCCAGAGACATTTCTTTGATTTTTACCATTTTCTACCAGTTTTTAATGAAATTCTGCACAGACAGAATTTTATAAATAAGCAGAAAACTATAATTCACCAAATTACCAACTTTTCTGTGAAAATAATAGTCCAAAATTGAACTTAATTTAATTTCGTTTTTTGTAAAAATACTTTTGCCGTTGTAAAAATACTTTTGCCCCATGAAGTGATCACGTTGTACTGTTATTTTTCCAAGAACTATTGAACATCTGGGCATGAAAATTCGCACAGTCTTTCTAGGCACTTGATGTAAACTTGATGATGAATGAAAAAAAAAGTAAAATGATTCATTGGAAAATAAAAAAGTTATGTAGATTTATGCAGAAAAATAACTTAAAAGTCTTAATTTTCTTATTTCTTTATTTTTTTTTTAAATTATTATTTTTTCAGTGTATGTACTTGTACAAAATACTTGAATCGTTTTTTTTAAAAAAAAGGAAGAAGAAAATATAAAATAATTAACATTCTTTAAACAAACTTAACCGATATCCTAATGACAGTTGTTCTCCTTACAATATAAAAAGGTGTTCTGTAATCCAAACTAAAACTTTGTGTATGAAATGAATTCTTAACTGTCTTGTTACTTTAAAATTCAATTTAAAAGAATTAAGAGATATTTAGAATCCACAAGATATAGAATAATTTGTAAAAACTTTTCCAGCTTAACGTCATGGATAATTTATGTGATTTTCATGCTATATACATATATGTATGTATGTATGTATGTATGTACATATGTGTCTGATTGATCAATAATATAAATTGGCTATTTCATATTTGAAAACACAAACAATTGCGATATTAGAAAAGAATTAAATTCGAATGAAAAGACTTTTATTAAATTGGTTCTATTGCAAATTGCTTTGTTAGAAAAAAATAATAAACTAATATTTATTCTTCGAAATCGTTTTCTACTATCCTTGAACTTTTTAAATTATTTTAATAAATTATTTGAAAAAATAAAATTGAAAACTCACATTTTCATTAAACTCAATTTCAACTTGAGGAGTATGTAGTTGAAGACTTTACAAGATAATTCCTTATTAATTTTAATTTGTAGCTAAGCTATTTTTTCTTCTTTTTGTAAAAAAAAAATAATTAAGAAGCTGTTAAGTAGTGTAACTTCAGCAATTTATCAAAAATTTTAAATTTAATTACAAAACTTGGAGCTTTCACTATTTTATGAAATATCTTTAACAAACTGCCAACAAAATAGGATCGTTTCTGTAAAAAAAAGAATTTATGACTTTTGGTGGGTAGACGTGTTTTGTTATAAATTTTTTTTTTTTAAAAAGTGGCAATAAATTATGTGTTATAAAATTTAAGATATATTTCATAAGTTTTCTTAAAGGATTTCATTTCCATAATGCTCGAAATTTTTATTCATGTGAATCTGTTAAGAAGAGAATAATAAATTTCAAACCCAATCTTGTTTTTAGGTAATAAGAGAAGTGTATCTGTTTGAGTGGTAGATTGTAAAATTGAGTGTAAAATAAAGACAAATATAATTTCAACATATTGACAGACATTCCTTATAAACTTAATCAAAACTACTCATGAAATCTTCATGTTTTTTTTTATCTGTCAAATAATAATCATAGGTAGGTAGGTATAGGTAATAATAATAATTGAATAAATCTACGAACTATTTTCATAAATGCATTTATATGACGACTCATACTATATGATAACGTAAAAATATTTTAAGTGTCTATCATCAGTGTAATAAATGTATTAAAATTCCCCGAATACAAAATCATTTCATATTTGAATATGAAATGATAAATTTTTATTTATTAATCAATAAACCAGACTCCCCCCAGAAATTTGAAAAAAAATTTATCCTAATTTAATTATATAAAAAAATCATTATAAAAGTTTTCATCATCAGTTCAATTTACTGTAATGAAATCGTTTGAATTGATTGATGGTAGCAATTTGTTTTCTTATTAATCAGTAGAATCTGTAAATAGCTACTTAATAAGAATAATTATTGCTAAATAATTGCCATTTACTACTACTATCAATCAAATTGATGTTTTTTCGTGCGGGAACTTAAATAAAAAGTTTAACAAATTGTTTTATTTGCTATTGTTTGTTAAAAAAAGTCTTAAAAATACCATCATCACATTTTTTTTTGTAGAAAATCTGTAGAAAAAACTGATTTGTTTTATTATTAAAATTTTCAAGGACAAAATGGATTATAAGCAATAAAAAGAATTAGAAAAAAAAAAAATAAAAATAATAACAACAGTCCCTTTTCGATTTTTTTTAAATGATACTATTTTTTTTTTCACATAAGTTTTGCTAAAGGATTTTTGCCTTTGCATAAACTACTTAACTTTGAAAAAAAAAAATTTCCTTTTGTTACTATCAGTCCTAAAAAAAATCCGGCTAATACTTATAGCTGATTTGCATAAAAAGTTACTAAAGAATATATTTCTAAATTTGATTGTTGTCTTGTATAATATGCCCTAACATATAACATAATAAATCGCCTAACATCGAAAAAGGTTTTTAAAAAAATACAACGGGTGCAAGGATAATGATAACATTACTGGGAATAAAACTTACTTTTGCCCTTGAGTTTGGTTTCGTTTTTGTCCTTATAATGTTTCAAAGTCTAGTTTCTTTTTAAGCTGAAAAATTTTGTCAATAAAATAAAATAAATATCTATTCTCGCATAAGAAGCTATATATAAAATTTGTTTCTATATCTTTAACTAAATTTAAGAGATTTTTTAAAGCTGTATCTGTCTATTTACTTATTTTTTCAGTATACATAAATGAAAATATAAAAATTATCCTGAAATAAAATAAAAGAATTCATACTTCGTTGAAATAAATCTTTTTTTTTGAATTTTTTTAAATTGAACAAAATTAGCAAACATATTACATATATGGAAATCAATGATTTAGAAAAATTCTCTAATAATAAATTTTCCTAATTTAAAATAAATATAATGATATAAATCAGAAAACACAATAAACAGAAAATATAACTTTAAGAGAAAAAATTGTTTTTTTTAAAAAAAAAAAAATAAAAATTTACGATGCGTACATTAAATATGTAAAATAAGTTTTATATTGTGATAATACTATAGAATTACCATGGAGATAAAACTAAATTTTATTTTTATTGTACTCCCAAAAAGTATGTAAATATTTTACAAACCCTTTTTTCTTTCAAATTATCCTTTTTATGTAATTTTATTCAATTTTTACTGAGACCTAAGTTAATATTTAATGTCACAAGTTTTTTTTTTTTTACTAAGCGGGCTTTATTACAGAATAATGTTCTAATGTTTTCGCCACTTTTATTTTATGTACATATACTTAGTTCACATAAAATCTATCTGAATGTATGTATGATAATTCTAAATAATTCTACCATAGATTTCGATTCATAATTTATTGAAATTTTTATATCCTTATGTAAAAAAAGGGTTAAGTAAATTGGCACTATAATCATATATGTATATATTATGTAGTAGATATACCATATTTAGATAGATATTATTATTATAGATAGTGAATCAATATTCGATTCAGTAGAATTGAATTGAATTGTTTATTTGATTTAAAAATTTTATTACTATACCTATACTAAAACAAAATACATACCTATACATACATAAAAAACTATTTGGATTTATTTTGAAAATTTTATAGTTTTCATAATTTTACAGTATGTATTAAACGAGTAGTGATTACTCGTATATGATCTAAAATATCTAATTAAAATTTATTGATAATATCGATTGCAAATCGTTTGAATTAATTTCCAGTCTGATTATCTGGGAAATTAAATTCAATTCAATCAAATGTACAAACAAAGTACCTACATGTCCTACATCTTTCTGGTTTTTATGTTTCATTTCAATTAAATATGAAATGCTTTTGATAATTTAGTTAAACACTTCAAACAAAAATAAATATGTGCAAAATTTTGCTTCAAGCTTTTCCCGTAGAAGAAAAAGATGAAAGGATCAAATCAAATGAATATAAATCACTAACAGAAAGTATCTATATTAAATATAATTTCATTTTGCATGAAATTAATTTACCAGAAATTAAATTAAACAAAAAAAAAACAGATAAAAAGACAGCATATACTCTTATCGTATTGAACACTTTCAAACAAGTCGTTCAAAAACTCATTCACAAAAAAGAAAAACCAACTAGGATAAGGTCACACAATCAAGTAGATAGATTTTATTATAAAAAGTTCCTTATTCAGATAAATTCCTTTGATAAACCGTATTAGAACATATTATATATAGTGTTCAATTAATTTTCCTAGACAAACTTTTAATACATCGGAGTTTATAGCTACAGTACCTCAATTAAATCTATCAGATTTAAAACATCTATTAAAATTTTATAGTTTGTGTGGAAAAAATTTTCTTCTTTATAACTTTTGTAATTTAACAAACAAACAAACAAAAAAAAACCTTTTATATCATTAGAAAAGTATTTTCATTTTTTCTTTTATTTTTTGAATTTATTTTACTATGAAGTATCATTGAACGTATGCGGTTTTTAATAGCACTTTTATTTTAATGGTATGGAAATAAAACGATTTACAATCACAGACTTTTAACAACCTTTAGTTTTTTTTATTGCAAATGCAGTTTTCAAACATAAAATGGTTTTCAAATCAATTTCAAAAGATATATCGATATGTATTTTTCTAATCAATTGGTTGTAAAATATGTAAAAACACAATTTTTAAAAGTAATTGATTAAACGCATGTGTATAGTATACTCGTACATAGTATATTGAAGTTGAAAATATAATTTTTATATTTCAAAAAATTAAGATTTATTGAGACTTCATTTTGTTTTTTTTACTGATGACCTAAATAAAAAAAGAAATAAAAGAATTGAAGACTTCAAGTTGAAAGCCTAATTTAGATGGTTTTTTTTCAAAATTTTGTAATTTGAATAAATCTTCAAAGTTACAATTACCTTGTTTAAGCATAAAGGTTAATTAAAACGTTTTAACGATAAAACGTTTTAAACATCGTTTTGAGATAATACATTTTGATTGGTGTTTATGCATAGTACAACATTTCGTTCTTACTCAAAACGTTTTGACTGTTTTGAGTAATGTCACCTGATTGTTCTAGTGTTGTTGTTCATACAGTGTTATCACCATAGATTTTTGTGATTTTTTTTAAAGAAAATCTAGTATTCTGCAATTTTTGTGCAAAGTGTAGGACAACGGACACGCCAAAACCCTAACACTTTATGCTTTTCGGTTCGGAAACTTTGATATATTAGAATATCATAACATATTCCACTACGGCCACAAAATTAAAAAAATGTCATTTAATGACATTTTATTTTTTGTTTATTTTTTGCAATGATTTTTTTCATGAATAATTTCAAAGGTTTCTACGAAATTCAAAGCAGTATCTATAAATATCGAATGTGAATGAAAAAATGTAATAGACCAAATTCATAAACAAAGTAAATAGGTACTTCAGTAAACATATGAATCACAATTCACAAGAGTGAAGAGTTGTATAAAAAGGAGCATAGAATGAACTATTGTATTTTATAATACATATTTACATTCAATACGATTTATTAAATTCTTGTATTAATTAAATTGTAAAGTATCAATAACAGAAATTCATTGAAACTTTGCCTTTGATGTAAGCGAATTTAATTAAAATTATTGGTCTTTACCTGAAACTTATGAATCTGACATACAAACATATCCTTTCCTTTGAGAATAAACTTTTATAATTTGCTATAACTTATTATATGAAGAGAAGTTAGTTTTCAAATAACGTATGTTAGGTATCTTTTAATATTGTTCATTGCTTTTATAATTGAAAATTTAGAAGAAAAATGTTTTATGACGTTTAAATTTATATCAATAAAGATCCAGATTTAACAATTTAATATCCTTTTATGTAATTTCTTCCATTCCTATAAAAGATACTTAACGTGTTTTAACCAAAATCTACCTCTAGAGTCTAAAGTGCAAAATAAAATATTGGCATTCATTTGTAAATTGAATTATTGAATTAAAGAATACATTTTTTTTTTTTTTTGCCTTATACCTAAAATCTATGTACCTACGTAAAAATTCTGTAAATTTTCTCTTGTCTTCAAAATACACAACAATAGTATAATAATATTTTTTGCTGGATATCTATCATGTTACATGATGTGTTATATCTATACGAGTATATACAATATTTTCAAAAATACATTAATCATAAAATCCATTGTTATTCAAAGTATCAAAAATCTTCAATTATTTATTCATATTCAATAAATCATATTGGTTCAACATAATATTAAGGCTTTTAAAGAGAAATAAGATTATTATCTGACATCCAAAATATCTTAATGCGAAAACTAGTATAAGGTATCAGAACTAAAATAGATAATTAAATTTTCATGACAAAACATCATTATTCTATTTAGCTATCAGAAGATATATATACATATGTATATATTAAATGATAGTATATAATATATATCAATAAAAACAAATGTTATTTTTCACAATATGTACATATATAATATATTGAATATTCACCCTTACATGACTTAGATTTTTTATCAACATGTTCCTCGTCATTTCGCTGACACCCCATACCCCCAATTAATTATTGTTATGGTTAACCAACCAACTAACCAGTTGACGTGGCGGTTTTTCTTGAAGACCCAAATATCATTAAAAGATACTGTTACTGTGCTTAATACTGTTACCACACACCTCGCAGTTGTCGAGTTATAGGGTTATTGTTATATTCCTCGTCATTATCGAAAACTCTTTAAAACACTACTAATGAATGATATTTCAATTGTTCAATTACCACAGAAGATGTCCGATATATAAATTAGAAAAAAAAGTTTTCAAACAAAGTTAACAAGTTTACCTTTTAAAATTTATTGGCCTTCAAATGCCAAAGTTAAGCAAGAGAATTTTACCTATTACCACATTTTTTTACCTTCTATTTTTTTCTTTTGCATCAACAGTGCTTTTTGTTGTTCCAAATTTCTTTTATTATAGAAATTGGCTTGAGTCCAGCTCTAGGATACGGTTTTACTCATATAGTTTGCTATATTTTTTGTTATTAAACGTTATATAGCGAGGTCGTCTACATGAATGACTTGTGTTTCAGGTTGATCTGTAATAAAATTTTATTTTTTGGTGCGACAGAATATGCCGGTAAAATTTATTCTGCAAAATATGAACAAGAACAAGCAATGTTCTTTTTTTTATTGATAGATTTCATCATATTTTTTAATTTGTTGTTTTTCTTCTTCCTTCTTCTGCCAAGTTTAAGTTTTTCATGAGTTTTTTTTATGGAAGTATTTGTATTTTTCTGAAAATTAAATTTTATTGTCCGTAGGATAAAATTGCAATAAATCTTCCTGAATTACCAAGAATACTATAATAGACATTTGTATGGATGTCTAAGAGTGATACAAGATATTTTGTTTAATATTGTCTAACAAGTTTCAGAATATATTTCTTACAGAAAAATTTCACTGAAATAAGATTCTTTACAAAGGAAAAAAAAAAGAAAAGAAAAACCTTTAAGTACAGTTTACACTATGATCAAAATGATAAAGTATGGACATTATCAGTTTGAATTATCAATGATAATTTGTATAAATGATAAAGCGTTTGGAATCTTTGTGTTTACACTTTTAGCTATAGCGATAAGGTGTTGAAAGGAGAATATAAAAAAAAATTCAGATTAAAAAGGAAGTTGTATAATGAATTTTTCTGAAATCCTTGGTCTAACAGCGTCAGAACTTGGTGTTCTTGTAGCCGGAATAATAAAGCAATGCATAAATTTAAGAAGAAAAAAATAAACAAAAAATAAAAAAAAGATTATGGGCACGACAGTGGCTTATTCGGCCAAGTTTAGGGAATGATTTGGGCCACATGGTGTTCAATAAACTGCAAATAATTTATTTGTAATTGAAAATCCATACTTATTTTGCTTATTCCACTCATATTTATACAAATCCACTAGTGAACTGAACACAATTGAAAAAGTGCACACATAGGAAAATAGAAACTGTTCTATTCCCTTTATCGGCTATGTTTGACACTTTATCACTTAACTTTATCAATTTGATAATAGTGTAAACAAAAAATTTCTCATTTTATCTGTACTTTATCAATACACTTTATCATTTTGATCATAGTGTAAACCGTACTTTAGGATTATAATTATATGTATGGTACATAATGTACTGTTTTAGAGATATTTGCAATAAAAGGTCAGATATCACTGTAATAGGATATACATACATGCTTTATACAATGCATTCATATTTAACTGTTTCTCTGTTTCTCTTTTCTATTTTCAAAATTTTATAGTAAGTATAATCACCTGTAATTTAATTTCTTAGTCAGTATTTTAGAAAGCTCGTTTGTATTTAAAATTGTAATAAATTCAGTAGTCTAAAAGGCGTTTCACTAAATTGATGAGCAACTTTATGCTGAATTCAAATTAACATGAGAATTTTGGTATCATTACTTTCAAAAAGAAAAAAAATGTCTTTGTAAATTAGTCTGAATTTATGAAACTATTTTTTACACAAGAGACACACTGTACTTCACGTCTTTTGAATTTAAAAATTGAATAGTATCGGTGCTTTCGTATTGCCGTAGCTTTTATTGAAGATATTTAATCAATAGGTTGCTCATATTTAATACAACATACATAGTACCTGTAATATATTTTTTATGAAATTTTACCTTCTACACATTATTTTCGTAATTTATGACTTTCAAAAGAATTACATATTGCATGCTTGCAGACACAATTACATATGTACATAATATGTACGTGTATCGTATAATCCATTGAAAAAACAAATTTTCAATGATGTTGATTCATAAGATACTACATGTGTTTTTTCATGCTTTTTCAATTTACCGCAGTATTTAAAATAATAATGAAAGAAAATTCAAAGGATAAGGAGCTTTAATACGTTTAAAATACTGCGTAAACTGTTCAAATAATTGAAATATGAAATAAATCAACTTGACAAATATGTATTTAAAAACATGTATACATAGGTACATATTATGTACATATATCTGGAGTGACAGCAGATAAGTTATTTCAATCGACTTGTGATAGCTGAATTAATTATTTAGTCATTCATTGCTGAATCGATTGAAACAACTTATATACTGCAACCTCTGATTTCGACGATACTTTGCTTGAAAATCGAGTTTTGTCGACATTATTTATTGCAATTTAAAAATAAAAAACTGCGACGGAATTATGTACTTAGATATCGAACAAAGTTTAACGTCGACGTCTTCGACTTTGAAATTAGGATCATGCAACTCGATCATTTAAGTAGTTGATGTCGAGTGAGTACTCAAAACGTAAGTAAGTAAAGGGTTCCCTTTTGTTAGATATGCGTATCATTACTCTACAATAAACGACAACATAGATACAGGGTGTTTCATAAAAAAATTTGCAAAAATGTTATACCCTCATTATGATTTGTTTTCAAAAAATCTCCGTAATTCCGTAGGAAATTTAATAAAAAGTTGAAGTAGTATACTATGTCATTTTCTATATAATCGACTCAGTTTTCGTAGAAAATCATCAACTTGTTTTGTAGCACACTCCACATTGGGGTGTGAAAACTAAGCTAAGTAGAGTTTGTTAAAAATTAAAAGCGAATGATCTGCGCATGCTATATATACTATACACAAAATGTTTATATGTGCATTAGTGTTTTTCTCTCTTTACTAGAAGAAAAAAACCACTACTAGTGTAAAAATTCTCTAAAAATTATACTATTATCTCTCTGCGCAATTATACCATTCGCTTTTAACTTTTAACAAACTCTAGCACAATTTTTTTTAAATTGAAAGTGTTGGATATACTATAGAAGATATTCAAAGAATATAGGTATTTCGCTGAAAAATAAATATACAATAACAAATTTTTCAAAGCGCCATGAAGATGTGGTACTATCTATACATTAGGCAAAACATAGTAAAAAAGCAATTGGAAGAGTTTCAAACAAAAAATAATATTGGAAATGTATTAAAGGGAAATGGAAAGTAATTTGTTTTTTCTTCATTTATATACATACATATTTAAAATATACTTTCATAAAAAAATTGTTTTTAAAGAAGTTAAACTTAATTATGCATTTATTCTAGCCACTTTATTGCTATATCTTTTTTTATACACTCCCAAATAATTGCAACATATGTAATTGCAAATTATGTTGTTCGTAATAAATTATATACATATACATATATTATTGAAATTCGAACATTTACATGTATTTTATAACAAACTAGCAAATTATTATTTGAGAGTATCATTTAACTAATATTTATTACCAACATGTAATGTATTGTGTATGTAATTTTTATCAACTTAATTGAATTCATTGGTATGAAATTAATTGAAATAGAATTGTGAAATTAAATGAAATAATTTATTTTTTTTTCTCATATGAAATTAATGAATAATAATTACCACTTATTATCGAGACAAAATTAATTATGAAGATGAAAATAAAACAACTTGTTGTTAGTAATAATTCTTTAAATTTTGTACTTGTAAAAAAATACTTTTATGTACACATGTACGTAAGTATATTATTCATTTTTTTTTTTAATATGTAATACTGAAAAATTTAATAAATAAACTTAATAAATTTAAAAAAAGCAAACAAAATAGGCAAAAAAAGTACATGTGCTGCAATAAGAATTGTATAGTTAAACAGATCATTGCAATGAACCAGTTCAACTTTAAAAATGTTACATTTCAATATAAACAACGTTGAAGATCCATAAATCATTAAAACTAATGCTGACATAATATGTACATATTTCTCAAAAACGTGGACACTGAGAAAAGCATATGTAGGAAAAATGGACATCTTTGAAAAATAAATTCAAAAAAGAATCTTAAGACCAGTAAAAAGCGAGAATGGCTCATGCAAAGATGTACCAGTGAGTGCAGAATTCAGGAAATAATTAAACAAATGATTCAAATTACCAAGCACACCAACTTAACTTAACTTAAAACACCAACTTAAAGATAAAGTTAAAAATAAAAAGTTCGATTCCGAAAATAAATTTTAAAGTCTATTTTTGTATTTTTGAATTTTTATTTTAAAATACATATTGATTTCTTTTAATTATAAGAAATTTATATTGATTAATTTACGTATATAGTACGAAATTATACTGTATGAAAGTAATAAGCATGTACATATTATGTAGAAAATTTTGATCGCATTAGAAAAAAAAAAACATAAAAGAGTAGGAAGTACTCCCCATCATTTCACCAGCAGTTAATATTCTCAACAATAGTTTTTCTGTAAGGTGATAAATAGAGAACTTTGTTATTTTTATAATATTTTCATTAAAAAAAAGTGTTAGTATATTTTAATTGTAAACAATTTAATTTTATTAAATTATAACAGACATTAAATACAAAGGCTTCAATTATGATATAATGTTTAATACTGTATAGTTAATTATAAATCTAATAAAAGCAACCACAACACATACATGAAAAAACGAATGTTAATTGCTGCCAATCTTCCAGTTACATGCATCATGAACACTGAAACCTTCTTTTTTACAAACTAAAGCAAACACTTTAATTGACTTTTTTTCTACTGCAGAAACACATTTTGTTTGTCTTTGTTGTTGTGAAAGAATTTATACAGGAATATGAAAATTAATTTTGTTTTCATTTTCTAGACAAGACCAAAGAGTATGAATTTTTTCTTCACACTTTGTGATAAATGTTTCGTAATTACTTTTTTCATACTATTAAAAAATCTGGGCGAATTTTTTTTTTAATTCGTTAAATTTGCTAGAAAATTATATGCTTTTCAACTAAAAAATATGAGCGTGAAATTCAGAACAAAGACAAAAAAATGCTAGTGGAAGGCGGTGGAATATAAAATCAGGACTATGCATATTTATGTATATTCCCGTATGATTCTCTGTGAACGTCTAAGAAAATAATTAATTAAATTTTTAATAGACATATAGATGAAAAGCTGGGAGCTATCGTTGCGCTTCGACCTGTGAAAGTTTGCCGCCCGTGGTTCTTATAGATTTAGGCCTTTGATGAATCCTAAAATACTCCTAGAAGGTGCACACTAAATTTTCAATGCCTCGTATTTACACAGAATATGTTTCAAAATTTCTTTGGTTTCTTTGCAGAACCTTCATTGTCACCGTCTTCTAACCCTATCATACTAATGTGATAGTTGAATGGACAGTGACCAGTAAGAAGATCTGTAATGTGGCTTACCCTCGTTGCTATTGAGGTTGAGTTGTTTTCTAGAAATGTTAGCTGAAGGTTTTTGAGAATTTTTCAAATTCTTTAATATTGTTTTAGTTTGGCTTGTAGAAAGACAGCAGAAGAGTTCCAGATCGTTACTTTTGATTTCTTCGCGTTCTAGGACCCACATTAGACATACTTTGTTGGTCCTGGCAAGTGGCCTCAAGGCAATGCCACACCTAGCATCAGCATAACTTTGTGTGCAATGAGGATTTCAAGTGTTTCCTGCCTGCCTGAGATTATATAGACTGTGGCTTTATTAAAGCCCTAAAGAAAAATTTTCATTTTTTGCTATACTAATACTGTAAATTTAAAATAATATAAGATATTATTCTTGTTAATTATTACTATAACAACAAATACTATTTTAATTATTTTAGAAGCTACAAAAAGAAAGGGTCAGTTTGTTGCATATATAGTATAATAATATATCAATTCCGATATTTAATCACCTCGAAATCTATGATATTTATTAAATGGCTCCGGGATAACAAAGTATTGATTTTATTTGAATTAACACATCATTAATTCAAATTTGCATTTGAGAGATAGATACAAAGAAATATGTATAAATGCATTAGTTTTCACTATCAATCATGGTTTATTGCGAAAAAAATATAAATCAAAACAATTTTTTAAATCTGCCTGCAAAAAAAATGTTTATTTGTTCACTATAGTACAATATACATACATATGTGTGTACACATAAATTTACATGCAGCAAAGCTCAACTAAAAAATTTCTTTTTTAAATTTTTCTTTTGATAAATACCTATACTTTATTTAACAATTAAAGTCAGTACAGACAAGATAGGCGTACTTTTCTATACTCTTTTACATTTCGTTTGTATAAATCTGTCTCGTGTCACGTGTGTGGGGTGATCAGATCTCAAT
This sequence comes from Bombylius major, assembly GCA_932526495.1. Classification (NCBI taxonomy): domain Eukaryota; kingdom Metazoa; phylum Arthropoda; class Insecta; order Diptera; family Bombyliidae; genus Bombylius; species Bombylius major. Next base: position 27,468,991 of record OW052045.1, on the reverse strand, counting down.
TTCAATCGAGGGAAATTTTTTAATAAAATTTTATCAAGGGCTGCCAGATGAAATTTTTTATTTTTTTTCAATTTTGCAAAAAAGTAGGTAATTGTGGAAAATTTAAAATAAAAATAAAATTAATAATATATACAACAAAATTATCCACTTGAATACATTATTAGCTTTAAAATCACTTTAATTCACCCACTTTTACTTACTGAATTTACTTGAAACACTTGGATTTTCACAATAAAAATACTTTAGTGAAACTAAAATAAATAAGAGTAACAATAAAAAACCAATAACAAAGTATTTAAATCGAAAATTCATACAAAATTAATGGAAATTTCTCTATAAGAGATCAAAAATATCTATGGTGTTGATAAAAGTAGTTTTAATCAAGGAATTTTATGTTTTCATTTCACGATAGATTGATTTTGCCTTGTATTTTATGAAGATCGAATACTATAGGAGCAAGATTTTATTTTGAACAGTTTGCTATACATTGTTGTTTTTGTGGCATTCACACGAGACTTATGTGCATATGTAACTGCTGTACATAATTCTGTAGTCACAATCACTAACCTCTTAAGTCTGAAAATGCTTATGTCGACTTAAATGGTTTGAAAATGTGACCACAGAATTGGTTCACACAAAAATAAAAATGTATATAAAATTTTAATACTATGTACATTGTTCTAATGGCGCTCCTCTTAGTTTGTCGCCCTGTTCAACTGCTCTGTCTATGTGAAGACCGGCCCTGAGTGCGAACCACTTAATTCATTAATAGAGAACGAATTAATTAGTATGACAGGGCTGGCATGATGTTTGTGTAGTTGGTTATAAAACCATATAAATGCTCAGTAAGCAGAGCCACCAAACTACCTACATGCTTTAGAACCGAGAAATTATGCCCAGCATAAATGAATTGGTACTCATTTAAAGCTGAGGGAACTTAGGCGGATTCGAGCTCGAGACCTTTAGCATCAGAAGCTAGCACTCTACCACTTCGGCGTCTGCCTGCTTTTGGTACATTTTTCATCCAACCGTTTTTTAGTATCAATAAGGACTCATATTACCCTACCTATCCATTGAATGAAAATACATATACATATATGTATGTATATATTTTTTCCAAACAACATACTCTTTTATCATTTGAAAAATTAAACAAACATTCATACATATGTATGTATGTACAAGTACAATTGTATGTATATACATAAACAGATACTTTTTTTGTAATAAATCGTTTTATTGAAACATTGAAATGAAAAACCATTAGTTAACCACGAGCTTATCACATAATAAATTCAAAGAAAACCTTTAACAAACTAAAAAATATATTTTTTCCGAATTTATAAAGTAAATTGATTTTTTTATTCAGTTTAGAGTTTTACAAAGAGTTTTTCTATTCGTAAAAGTTTATTTATAAAAACAAGAGATGAGAGAACATGAATTCAGTATATGTATACATGTATGTATTTAGTTTTGCATTTTTTTCTTTTAAACAAAAATATAAACTAATATTTTTATAATTGAAATTTAAATTAATCGTATATAGAATGTTTATGAAATGTTTAAAAGTATCTATGACTTTGATTTCTTTGTATGATTTTATATAAAAAATTGATACTTATTTACAAAGTATGTATACCTTAAAAAAAAGGGTGGAATGCAAAACAAACAATAAAAACTTTTTATTTTAATATAAAACTTTAATATGAATTTAAAAATATTTTTCTTAAAGTATTTCTGAATTTTTGGATTTTTATTTGAAAATTATTTTAATATGATTTATGTATATACGCTTAGAAAAAAGTAAATCTTAAATCATATTTCATAAGGCAGATATCATTATTAAATATATTTTACCTTTGTAGTTGAAATATACAACATAAATATTTTCAAAATGAAATAGATATTCTAAACAAACAAATTTAGTGATAAGAAAAAGGATAATTTAGACGGCGCAGGCGGTTGGCAATGGCAGTATTACTGGCATGATATTTACCCTCTAATTTGGACGAATAACGATTCTCTGTCATTCTTGCGTCCAGCTCATATTTTGTTTAGAAATTTTCAGCTTTTTTCCTTTATGAACAGCAATTTAACTGCAATTTTTCTGTTTGAAAGGCCCATATCCTTGAAAACTAATATTTTTCGTTTTTCTTCTTCTGTAAGAGGCTTTACACGCCCCCTCCTGGCTAAATTGTGTAAAATTTATTAAAAAATGTCAAAATATAGTTGAATTCATTGAACTATGAACAAAAAAGTACTTACTTGTATCTTTTTTAAATAAAAATCACAAGAAATGACAACTATGCCTTTTTATTAATTTCGCATAAAATTTCAATTTTAATAGACCTTTTTTTTTAAAATCTCAACCGACTCTATTAGCTCGAGTAAATCCATAAAATAAAATTCACAGCACTTCCACAATACTCTATTCTACAAAATAATGGCAAAGTTAAATAACGGAACTTAAAAATATCTAGAATTTGAAAAAACAATGTTCACCTTTTAGGTGCCTTTATATTAACTACGCGCACTGTATGAAATACATTTAAAAAAAAATATTATACTAAAACCAATCTGGGTCGTTGAGTGCATTATATAGACAGAACATAATAAGGGTTTTCACTCTTTGGTGCAAATAGGTATTGCATTGCATCGTAGCATTCGGTGTATCGTAGCACGAATTTGCAACGATACAACAACAATTACTAAAAAACTAATTTTACTACAGTCTTGCACATTTGCAATACCTAAGACCTATTGCAAACCATTGCAAACAGGCGTTGTATATTGCAAAGTGAAATGTCAGTCATTACTACGTATGCATGCAGGGTTGAATCTGAATTTAATCCGGTCTGAATCCCCTAAAAATACATGTAAATGAAGATTGAGTCCATATTGGATCCAACCGATCCTATTAGTCTCTCCTGGAATGAGTTAAAATCGTTTAAGGTTATGTTATTTATCGAAATTTATAATATTTATGAGCGTTTGTGTTATTTAGAACTAAATTAAATTAGTTAAATACATAAAAAAAAAAAAATAATAATAATTCGATCTTCAAATCCTTTAGACTTTGGATCCGATCATGTATACGTAGTGCATGTTAGCTTTGAAATGTCATTAGTGTTGGTGTTGACAGCCATTATTTTAATTCAGGTTCAAGGTGCGCTCATTCTTCGTTGCAAATATTCGTAGTAAAAGTGTAAAAAAAGTAAGTTTGCACCAAAGAGTGAATCCCCTTAATATTTCTTATTTTATGCAATTCATTTATTGAAAAATTGTACTACACTTCCGATGGGTGAGCGTGAGATATCAGAATGAAACCTTTGGAATATTCTCTTTAATGTTAAAAATTTCGTGACAAAATTTACATGTTTTACCATTATTATTATGATTCATTATATTCCAGGATAACAGTTAATAGTGCATTTTAAAAAGAACTTCTTCTTTCTGAAATTCTTTATTTCATTCTGATCGATTCTAAAACTGAAGATTCAAGTATATCAAATGTAAGTAATTATGTGAATATACATATAAAATTTTGTAATCAGGGACGATTATAGTCAAGTTGGCTGACTGTATAAGCCTGGCAATTCTTATTCAAAAATGTATAATCCTCTAGTAATATTTATAACTGCATTAATTTTATACCAATTATGTAAGTAATTTTAACATTTGCACTATCATATATTTTTATTCTGACTATACGTCTAATGATTTGTAGATAAATTTAATGCATTTCAAATTTAAGAGTAAAAAAGATATTTATAGAAATTTAATTTTTATTGTTGCCTCAAAAGTTAAATAATGTGAAAAATTTTTAAAAGGGTTTAAAAAATATCAACTAATAAACTATTATCAATGAAGTACGAAATTATGTATTTATAAAAAAGTAAATTGAATTTAATTTTGAAAAAATTAACTATTAACTTTGTAATAACAAAGAACTATTACTATGAGTTGGTTTTGTTTATTGGAGTTTTCTTAGAAAATTTTATTTCCAATACAAAAGTACTTTTTTCTTGTTTGAAACTATATTATGTTTTCTTTGTAAAAATTTTATTTATTACTACAAAAAGTAAATTATCACAAATTTGTAGCTTTTAAATTGTAATTTTTTTAAAAAACTTTTCTGTTACTACTAGGTACTTGAAACCTTTTCAAATCAATAATGAACTCGTATTTACCGAGAACACTACACATAAATTTCGTAAAATAATGAATAATCCTATGTAGATAGATTTTTATGCAGTTTTTTACAAAACAGTCATGCTTTATTCGTATTTTACTACTATGAGTTATAATATATTCTGTGTTTTAATAAAAGCACTTAAATTTAAAAAAAAAAAAAATAATAAACATAGGTATTCTCCGAATGAAAAATATTTTATTGTCTAAGAATAACTAACATCAATGCCAATTTGATTATCTGGGATTAAAAAAAAAGTCTTCCTTCCACTACTTACTGCTTACTTAATAACAATTCTTATCTCAGAAAGATTGACAGAATAATTTTCCATGGTAATCGATCTTGTGACAGAATCATGTTGTCACTTTTTATTACACTCAGTTTTATTGAAGTAACCGAAGCTATTTATCATCAATACTTTTTCTATAAAAAAATTATTGTTTTCTTTTAATAATAAAAAAATAAAATAGCGACAAATGTATGTACATATGTATGTGTTAATTAGGAAAAAATAAAACGTTAGATTTTTTTTTCTTTTTCTTGTCTTTTTTGTTATTAAGATCAATAAAACAACTTTAATAAAAATTTAAACGTTTTATGAAAATACATAAATTTAGCTTTTCTATAAATTAACTCTATTTTCAGTATACTACATAAATTAATCTTAATTAAGATTTGAATTGTCATTGAGTTTGATACACCCTGTACATTCCTAATCATGAACAATAATATAAAAAATAATAATTTTTCATAGAAATTTATTTTCAGTTTAAGGTTAAAAGGGTAATATTTTCTAGACTATAACTATTTTTATAAAAAATTTAATGAATTTGATAAAATTTGATATTCTATAAAAATAATTTTATTCAAAAGACAGCTTCTATAGCAAAATATTTTATTAAAACTTAAATACAGAGATTTTTTAAAATGGTTAGAATGATACATTCAACAAAAATTTCATGTATACCAAAATAGCTATTTAAAATTAAAAATACAACTTTTTTGTAAACTTTTTAGAAAAATAAGAAAATAAAATTTGGACTATTTGAATTTCCAGAGAAAAAAAAAGAGAAAATAACAAATAATTTTATCTAAAACTTTTTTCGATATGAGATCACACAAAAAGATTTAAAAATTATTTGAAATTTACGGTTTTAGTGGTTTTACGAGTTCAGACTTAGCAAATATATAACAACATGCTTTACCACAAAATAAAGTTATCTGTATAAAAGGTAATTTTATAAAAATACATACTATATATATCTATAATATATTTTTTTTCGTTTTGTTTTTTTCTTTTTTTCAACATTTCAAATGAATATTATGATACAAAACAAGTAAAACTATACTTACATCAATTTTGACACAAAAAATAAATGAATTATAAAATGCTTTTCATCGTTGTTTATTTCTACAAGTACCACAATGAAGTTTTCGGTCCGAGACAGAAAAAAAAAGAATATACTAAAAGGCATTAATATTATTTTCCTACACAAACCACACGATTTTGGTTAGTTAAAGTTTCACTAAACACATCATAACGCAAAATTATATACTTTTTATTTTATTGAAAAAACTAGAGTACCTTTTATAAAATATGCTTATACAGAGAATCAAAAATTTAACTATGAATATATTTTGTTATCTGGTAAATATCGCTGACTGTCACGATAGGAATCTATCAACTACAAGATTTTTTTAAATAAGTACTTGGGGCAGTGCAAAAGACATAATGAATAAACATACATACATATGTATGTACTCGTATATTTCACAACTTTTTAACTTCAATTAAATTCCATTGTCAAGATACAGCGGCTCTCATAAGTTAATTAATTTTTTTATTTTATTTATTTATTGACAAATATAAATTTCGGTAATTTGATGGAATACATAAAACAGTTATACTGCGAATAAATACTTGATTTCTTTGTTATATATGAATAATTTGGACAAATTATACCGGGAAATCAATTTTCAATATGATTAAAGCATACAAAAAACAATATGGAGTTAATAAGTTGATTTTAGTTGATTTAGAAATATATATTTCGTGAATTTTTACAACTCACTAAAAACTTTGATAAAGTTTATTGAAAAACAAATTAATTATTATTTGAACAATTTTTTAATTAGTCATGCGTGGAGAAAAACGTGAAATTGTTTACATATTTTGCCCGTAAACAACTACCATCCAAAATCAAATGCAAATAACATTTGTATTTCAGTATACTAAATTTTCAGATGCTGTTTATTCTATTTGTATTTATTTTTATTAATTTAAATTTTCACAATTTTTTACAAACTCCAAAAAAATGATAATTAAAATTACACTCCGTTTCAAAATACAACTTCACCCTTATACCATGTATGTATGTACATCTCATATAAAGAGTGGAATTTTCAAAAATCTTTGTTCTATGATTTTGAATGACCGACCTGTTGTGGTAGAAATTTTTTTGAGTTTAAATTTTGAGAAAACCGTACCGTATTGTAGAGAATAAAAGAGAAAGTAAAAAGTATCATTTTCAATTAAAATCTAACAAAGACAGGTTTTTATGTTTTTATAAAATTTTGAAATTTTCTAATATATTCTCTTGGAACTCTTAGATCCTGTATATCCTGTATGAAAAACTTTTTTAAATAAGTAGTATCTATCTGCGAACGTTTTCTATTCATGTTTAAGTCTTGTCATTGTAATATTTGTGAATTATTTTCAGAAAATTAGGGTTTAATTATATTTGCAGTATGGACCACTGCATTATTTTGTTGAAAAATGGAGTCGTCCTCCTCCAAATTCTTTGAGATTTTAATTTTTTTGTTTCTCTAACAATTCTCAGTATTGCACAGAATTTATGTTTCCACCTTTAAATTTAATGTTAATTACTCATATTAAAACGCATAAGTTAGTGGAATTAAGTTCGAGTTTCATCCACTTCTGATTTTTCTTTAATATAAATCGGTTAGTGGTAAGTCAAGTTAAAGGGCACATTTCGAAGTACCCTTCGAAAAATTCCTCGTTTCAATAGCTCACACTTACTAAAAGGAATTTCTTCCAAAATGATTGATGGCCCTTGGACTTTGGCTCAATATTTTTGTAGTTTTTTAATTCCACTTGTTTTCGCTTGCAAATTTTAAAAATTTTGAAAACTTGTCACAAAATATAGAAAATAAAAAAAAAACTCAAAACTCTTTAAAAACTTTGAAAAATTCACTTCTAATGATAGTGAGGTTATTTTTTGTAACCGTTTTCAAAGACACATTTTACCTTAATTTTATATTCTATAATACAGTAGAATTTTCCCAAAGTTAAATCTCGAAAAAATTTTTACCACAACAGGTCGGTCCTTCAAAATCATGGAACAAAGGTTTTTGAAAATTCCATTCGTTATATGAGATGTACACACATGGTATAAGGGTGAAGTTGTATTTTGAAACGGAATATATACATATTCGTGTATCTGCAAACATATAAAATGATAATCGAAGCATTAACTTTATTTCATTCATATTCACGAAAAAAAAGCAGAATTTACTATCGAATATTACATCAAAAAATAAAAATTTGACTAAATAAAATATTCTTTTTTTCATTTGAATCAAAAAATTATTTTTATTTCTGTTTCAAAAGCATATTTGCAAAAAAAGTATTGTGAATTGAAATGATTTTTATCCGCTTTATAAATGCAAACATATTTTTATTTATTCATAATCCTATTTATTTGGCTGTTCTTTTTGCATCAAAAATGAGGAGCAATTACAAAATGAGCAAAAAAGAATTTGTGAAATTAAAAATTTAAATATGAAACTTTAATTGAATTTTTTATTTTGTTTTGAATTCTTTTAGAATTTACAACAGCAAAATATTTAAATAAAAAATGATTATATACATATAAGATTATATAATAGTGAATGCACTTTGCAAACTGAAAGGCATCTAACTATTGAAAAAATTTTTGTATTCGGAACAAAAATATTATTTCAGAAAATAAAATATATTTATGTGTACAGTTCTTAATAATAAGCTATGTTATTCTGTAAATTATAAATTGAAGTGGCAAAATTTTCTTAATAACCTTTTGGAAAAGTATTTAATAAAAAAAGACCATCCAGAAAAACACTATTAGGTGATTTATGACAAAAACTGCGAAAAATTAAAAATATCCTCCAGAAGAAAATTTTGAAGTACATACTAGAATTGGAATTCTCACGGAACTATGCACATCTTCAGAGAAAAAAGCATTTAGGCTAGCAATATCGATTAGAATTGATGAAGAAATTTAAATAGAAAAATTAGCATTTATTATACTTAATATAAAGATTTTTATTTAAAGTATTTTATGTTTTGTTTTTCACCTACAAGTTATTATTACTTTTTTTAATAATATAACAGTGCAAGATAAATATTAAATATACATATGTATCTGTAAGGCCCACACTAGAATCTTTTTCCAACACACAAGTGAATCCAAATGAAGACTTTTTTTTTACTGAAATACTCCGATTAGGCAAAATATATTATGTACTGATATGTAATACTGTCTTTTTTATCTAATGACATTTTATTAACTTAGAATAAATGTTTAGTATTTTATGCATGCTATTAATCAACCATATTCAATTTCTTTTTTACTATTTTCTAAAATTATTCTTCCTTGGGCAGGTGAATAATATTTTAAAATTTATTTTATTTTTATTTCTTAAAAACTATAATATCCTATGTTATGCGATAATATAAGTAATTCGAACTTTTAAAGATTTCCAATCACTTGATAAATAGCAACCGAGGTGTAAAGATCGAAAAAAATAAATAATAATAGTACAGTTGAAAGTTAATATAAAAAATGATATTAAAAGTAAGTACCTAATTTATTTTAAATAAAATTTTTTTAAAAAAAAGGTATTATATAAGAAAAGATAGGTAGGCAAACTATTGTATTATTTATTAGTAGTTTCATTTCGTACATTTTGTATCGTTATAATATGCAATTTGAGATCATTTTCAAAAACTTGATGATGTATTTCACTTGCACTTGCATACTTTTGAAAGAGAAGTTCACAGAATAAGGTTCAGAGAAAATGAAACGGAAGCAAAACCTGCAAAAATTATATGGTTTGATTTTTATTTACCACATAATAGGTCGTTCCGTGCAGCAGTTATTCTTAGTTATTGTAGAAAAAACTTTAATTAATTTTTGTTATTAAAACTTACAGAAAATTGTTTTCTTTGAATCACTTCTGGCAGCCATCACTCATGAACTTTTTGAATTTCTGAAAGGTCAGGTAAGAAGTATTCTTATGAAATATGACTCTTATGCCCGTTTTCTTCAGTCTCAACTATCTTGTAGCTAACTTTAGCAGAAAGATAATACAGAGATTTGCATTTCTTCACCTCTGATTAGCACTGAGTTGCCAATTGCCATGCCACCTAAGTTTAACTGGCAGATGAAGTACTGATTATTTATTCAGGTGTTTTGTAAAATTTTGCGATCTTTTATCTTTTTTTTGAATTTTGAACTACCTTTGATAGTCTTTTTAAATTTTCTGGACTGAATTTTTATTGGTATTGCCGCACATGTATCTATTCATTTTTTCAAACAATATTTTTGAATTTTATTTTTATTAATTTTGCAAAAATGCATGCAATTTTATCAAAATAAAGAAAGTTTTCGAGCTTAATATACTTCTTACTTTTAACGGTACCTATAAGGTACATAATCAAAGGTTTTACGGTGCAATAATTCATCAATATTGAAACTGAATATATGTATGTAGTATCAGTATGTACATGTCATATACATGCATATGTACACAATATTTTTTATTTTGCAAATTACATTCTTTATTTGTTTCAAAAATTCATCGTATTCACTTTACTAAATTAAAAACATTTATGAAGCAGATTCGAAAATGATATAGAGATTTTTTATTTATTACTTATTTTTATATTTATTGATACTAAAAAAAGATTAAAATTGTTTTCCTTGTTTACAGTTATTATCATAAAACAATAATAATATTAAAAAATATGAAATATGTGTGGTTTAAAGACAGTATATAAAGTTTATGTATGTATGTACTTATTAATGCAGAGTTTATTTTCAAAGTAGTGCAACTCAATCTTTTTCATTTTGAAATATTCAAGTTTTTCAATTCAAAATTGTATGTACAGTTTTTATTAAACAGCTTAATTATTAATAAAAATTTCTTAAATATAATATCACATATTTTATTGGTAAAAATAGTTAAACGGATAAGTAAATTTTCATTGCAGATTGACTTTATCACTTTACATCACTTTTATTATACGTTCTATTCAATATGAAAACATAAATAACAAAAATCCAAATGTCACCATAAAATTTTACAATAAATTTAATTAATTTTCTTTGAAATTTGCAAATGTTGCACATCCGCTACAAATTTTTTTAACTACAGTTTTACTTCGGTGAAGTAGCCAAGGCCTACATAGTCCAGTTTTTTATTTCCTTATTTATATTTGAAATTTTTCTTCATAACGTTAAATAAATTATATTTTTAATTCAAAACTTTTGTGAGAATTACGAAGATTTCGAAGAAATACTCACTAAAACTAGATCTCCAATAGAAAAACAACACAAATATGAGAAATGTATGTAGTCAATTATCTTGTTTATGCGAAGCGTTACTTCGCATTAACTCACTCCGTCTTGACTTAATACGGATGCATAAACCAAATTTCAAAACGCATTAAAGCTCTACGTCGTTTTGAGTTAATACACTATTAAATCCGCATTTAAAATTTCATTTCGTTTTTAAAATGTGCATAAACACTTACTTCGTTTTAAGTAGTTGTTATTACACACGCAGGTGTTCAACGTTTTGAGTGAGAACGAAATGTTGTATTACGCATAAACACCAATCAAAATGTATTATCTCAAAACGATGTTTAAAACGTTTTATCGTTAATACGTTTTAACCTTTGTGCATAAACAAGATAAATGCTAAAGAATATCTTGATTTCTGAAAATTGAGACATGCTTTAAAGTAGCTTTATACTACTTGATTTCTCATATCACTTTACATACTACATGTCACTGGTAAAAGTTTGACAGCGTTTACACTGTCTGATTTTGTTGAGAAACTTTGTCTTACGACTTTACACTCGACATATCACGAAAATAGATTTTTTCTAATTTCGTATGACATTTGACTCGACTTCGTGATACTTGAATTTTTTTATTTCAGTGGATTATCAGCATTATGAGAAGTCGTATGACAATACATATGTAAAATAACATACATAAAGTGATATGACAAATCAAGTAGTGTAAAGCTACTTTTAAAGATCATAGATCAAACTTTGAAGACCATCACAACACACTAGCTGTTTACATGACTCTTCATGGCCAGTTCCACAGTCAAAGTTTAAACGGAGTTTAACTCTTAAACTAAGTTTAAGCACTTTTTTCAGTTTCACAGTGAACGCTTAAGTGTTAAACTGAGTTTAACTTAATCCGTACGAATTGAGAGTTTAAACTCTATTGAAGGTTTAAGTAAAAGTCAAAAATAAAATAAAAAAAACAACTGCCATCTATCTATCTGTTTTGTCCCTAAATTTATTATAAATTGAAATTTATATGAAAAAATTTAAAATGTCACAATAATTGCCACTGCCATCTAGCGGCTATACAATGACATCTACAAGTTTCTCAGGTTTCAACCTAAATTAATTCACAATGATAGGTTTAACTAAAGACAGTTAAACTACAAATATAAATTGACTGAGGAAAGAAAAAAAATTTAAGAGAAGTTTAAACCATGGTTTAGGTTTAACTTAAACTCCGTTTAAACTTTGACTGTGGAACTGGCTATCAGTGTTTACAAAAGATCTTATGGTCTGCCTGCATACACCATTTTTGGTATTCTAAGGTAACGCGCAGACAGAAAGCGGAGCTGAGCTGAACTGAACTGAACTGAACTTATAAGTACCGATCAGCTCAGCAAGAATATATTCGACTGCGCACATAGAAAGCGGAGCTTATTCTATGAGTGAAATGAAGTGAAGCTAATTATTTCTTCCATTTTACACTTTACTTTTTACAATAAGCAACTTAATCTGCTGATCGAAACAAACAACAAACAACTGCTGAAATCAGCAGCTGAAAGTTCAGCGCCGATAAGTTCAGTTACGCGGTTGGTGTGCGCACATAAGCTGCTTATATAGTTACAATACATTGCGTGTTTGTTTGTTTCATTTTAACCTGATAAGTTCAGTTCAGTTCAGCTCAGCTCCGCTTTCTGTTTGCGCGTAACCTAATAGTTTTTTGGCTACTAAAATTATTGTTAAATTTCGTAAATGACTAGTCTAAATCATATATACATATGTATAATACATACTCAACTATAGTAAATCAACGTATAATAAAGTTGTAATTAGTATGATATTTTCATATATCAGTCTTGGTAATCGTTTGATTTATGTAATGTATATTATATTTATATATGTCGTAATATGTGCGTATTAGCGTATTAAGCAAATTCAGTTCTTTTTAATGTTGAAAAACTCGAAAAAATACTTAAGGATTTAAAACAACAATAAAATCAATCAATCTACGATGTTTTAATGAGTTTATTAACTCTTTGCAAAAACACATTTTTATATTGAACACGTATTTTATAATTCTTTAACTATTAGAAGGCTAACACTTCTTAATGAGAAAAAAAAACATTTTATACAAATTAAGTACATATAATTCTTCTACACATTCTAGCTTCTTAAAAGTAAGTGTAAACATATTTTAAAAAATCAAATCAGAAAAAAGCATGAGAAACGGAAGTTAAAGTTTTTTACTCAATTAAGAAAAAAAATGTGTATAGACACATACATACGTATGTATGTATATACGTACATATAGTATATTTTTAAGATAAATAAAAGAAAAACATATCTTCAAATAAAGTTTATACCTTTGTTCTTTTTTATTTTTTTTTATAACACACGTTTATAGAAAACTTTGTTATTGCTTTACTGACAGATAAGAATCAGCATCAAAAACTTTTCCAAAATACTTTACAAAAGATTTAGGTACTTTATAACGGATGTTTGTAAAACTTGTGAAATAGAATATGTTCAATTTTTGTTTTGCTGATCAAATTGTTTATAAAGCAAAACAAAAAACACTTTTTTTCCAACTTTTTTAAGTATATGTAAGTTTAAAAAATCTGATCAAACACTTTTTAAAAAATCTTAAATTGTACTTATATACATATATGTACATACATACCTACATATTTAAAATATTCAAAAAGTTATAAGATGCATTAATCAATTTGATAAAAAAATTTTGTAAAGCAAAAAATAAGTTAATGTGTACAAGATTTCTCACTTTTTTAATTCGTTTCTTTCTTCATGTAAAGAAAAACTATTTGTAATATGAGATAGAATATTAACTGTGAGATTACGAAAACAATTTTTATTATCTATGTATGTATGTAGGTGTAGGTACTTACTATTCACATTCCTGTAAATTTATATTACATAAAAAAAGTAAATTAATTTGAGATAATCATAAAAATTAGAAGAGACGAATAATTTTGACTTTTATTTAGTTAAAATTTGAAAATCGTCGAACTTAAATGTGAAAACCATTTTATTAATTACTACTTATAATTTTTCGAACTATAATTATAAATAACTAAACACATAATTTTTTTTCTTTTTGGAAATCAATTCTAAAGGGGTTGGAAGAGGGTTCAAATTTTGTTTTAAGGTGAACTATTGGAGGATCGTACTGACTTGAAAGGATCCAATTCTAAAGTGACAACTATTCTGTGCTTTTTTCTGTGCTGCTGGAGAGTACAGTAACATTTAGGTGCAGTAGTTACATCCCTATAAGAGCTAACTGCCAGAAAATATCTTAAGTAATATAAAGAGCCTACAGAATGGTTGTGTAATTGTGTGTTTCTACACCATAGATGGAACTTATTTCTTTTTCCGCATAACTAATACGATAAAAGATTGAGATACCAGCTAATACAATATAAAAAACAGGAAAAAATATTGACACCAGACTCACAACCCTTTATATATGTATATTGTATATAGTTACAAAAACAATATACATATATACATTGTTTACATGAAAAAATTGTCGGACGACCGTAGGCCAGAAATCGATTGAAACACTCTCAAATATATAAAAATAATGTATAAAAAACACAGTTAGTAAAATTATGAATATACGCACAAATATTTTTTCACAATGTTGAAATATTTATATATTTATACATTATATTTTGGCTTATTGAATTTCAGAATTTCACCCTAATTGACATTCTCTTTCAATAAATTTTTAATAAATTTACGATTGACCACACTTTAACCATCTTTAAACCGAACAACAAATATATATGTACGTACAATGGAGCATTAAAAATGAAAATTTAACAACAACAATCGTTTTGTTGAAATTATTATTACATATTGTATTACGAAATTTTTTTATTCATCAGTTCGAAAAACGTAAATAAATTTAATATGTACTCGTATACACCCACATTCGATAATTAATTGAAATAAAAATGTTTGCATGTTTTTCATGGTGTTTTTATTTAGTTAAATTTCCCATTGAATTTCAAGTTAAAAAATTGGAAATAACTATTTATAGAGTGGAATCATTTTTTTTTCCTTCAAATAAGAAGAACACTTTCTTTTTATGAAAATAAAAAATAAAAATTAACTACTTACTCATAATTTATAGGAAAATTTTGAGTCTCAGTTTTGGAAAATGCCAAACAGTTGTATTCTAAAGTTCATTTTTTTAAATATTATAAACTATGTAGGTACTTGTACATGTAAAAAACAAAATTAATAAAAAAGTACTTTCATTTAGAAAATTTTCATTTTCATTACAGTTTGTTGTTTTTGTATAAGATAGTTTTAAAATATATGTAAATATAATCATCGACATTAGTCTCATCATCACCAGTACCACCATATTTTTACATCACAATCAAATTGTTATATTCGGTAACTCATGATATGTTAAAAAAGACAGAATTTGAAGAAAAAACAAAATAGGAAAAAAGAATAACTTTTTCAAACTGAAAATATTAAAGGATACCAAACAACAAGAAAGAAAAGTAAAATTCTCTTACGAATTTTAGTTTCCTTTGTACGTTAACAGTTCAGTTTGTGAAAGTTTAGAAGACGAAAGACTCATTTTTGTATTATGTGTTTAGTAGATAAGAAATCTTATATATTTTTCTTTTTTGTTAGAGAACCGTATTTATATTTTAGAAAGATCGTAGCTAAATTGTACGGGTTTTGCTTAGATTATCTATTATTGAAAGACATTATCTCCAATCAATCAGCATTAGTTAGAAAATCGAACAAAATCAAATATTTCAATCTAATCAATCATAATAACCATATTAAAGCTTTTCTAAGATTTTAAAGACAAATAAATTATAAAATGTTTTTCAAAAGATGTGGTGATACTCACGATAATAATTTATTACTATGACAAATTTTCTCAGAAAAAATATTTTTCTTGTTTCGAAAATTCAAATAATGTTAGAGAAATTGAAAAAATACGACTAGTCGAGTAGAATTAATTTATGAAATTTATTGCAAAAGAGCGTTTATTTTGTAATTCGTTATCGTAAATACAATTAAGATTATTTTTAAACAGTTTTAAATACTTGCCTTTATGTTCCATCTAAATAGTTCAAGTGAATTTTTTAAATATTAAAAAAATTTTCTAGCGTGTTATTTTTTATTAACTATTAATATAATTATATAAATAAATAAAATAAATAATTATAAAACTATATAATTATAATTCAATTAAATAAAAGTGAAGATTGATTATGTCACAACTTCACTTTATCGCGACCAGAAAGATCTATTTTGAGTTTGTGGATAAAAATTACTGTGAAAAAGCTAAGGAAATGGCAATCGTTTTTTATTGAAACTAAGGTTTTTGGTTGAAGCCTTCAGATTTTTTCAAAAAGTTTATTGACATTTATGATTTGTCCAATTTAAATTAAAAATATTATATTCTAATCTGCCACCTGTCACATGTTCAAACTTTAGTATAATTAAGAGAAAAGCTGCGGCTGCATCACCAACTGATAACCCAATCACTGCACTGCTGAGATTCCTAATCAAAAAACTAAAAAAGAGCTCATATAAAAATAATTTTTAATTTTTAGATGTTTTTTCTGGGTTGGATAAAGTTTCGAAATATTTGAAAAAATGTAGACAAGATTATCTTTAAAACAAAAATTAAAAAATAAAAATAAAATATTCCCATACACATGATAAATTATTTTTTTAACAAGAAAGAACACTTACGCGTAAACTCATATTTATTTTTCATAACATCAAAAATCAAATCAAGTTAAATTGAAAAAGGTTTAGAATTCATCAATTTTTCTTATTTTTTCCGATTGAAGTATTTTTTTTTTCAAAGCATTTATTTTTAAAATAAGGGTAGACATTTGTTATAAATCGATTTTTTAAAGATTTGCTTTAAAAATATTATAAATTTCCATTAATATTTAATGTTGGTGATTTTTGTTTTTGTAACTTGTTGTTGAAAAGATAGAAAGTTTTAATGAATAATTAAATAGAAAAAAAAGCTGTGTGATATTAGGAGAACTAAATAAAAACTTATTTATGAGTTTTGTGCAAAAAATAAAAATTTTAACAATAATTTATTCGATAATTTCTTATAGCTTTTATAAGCTTCAATTCATTTTTTCGTTTTCCTTTTTTGTTGGCTTCTAGAATTTACATAGCCAAAAAACAAAACTTGAATGTTTTTATATTACATGTCAAGTAAAGTAACCCAGAAAACGTCCATTTTATTCAATAAAATGAAAAATTCTCCTAGCAGTGTAAAATACTGTGAAGTCAACTGCCTTGATACAAAATTTTGTTTAGAATATTTTTTCCAATTGAAAGTAGAGACACGCTTTTACTAAACTTCTGAACATCACAGTTCTGGCGCATGAAGGTGGACAAATTGGTGGGAGGATCTTTAAAATGATTTTTTTTAAAAATATTTTTCTAGTTCTAGTATATTCTAGTTATAACATAGTATACTATGCACGAGTATATATATATACATATTTAGTATATACAATATACATATACTATCATACTACATGCACATTTTCATTCATAGTCCTCAGTTGAACAAGATTTTATAAATTTATAACTTTGTTGAATAGTTTTTTGCTTCGTGTGGAATTATTAAAATAAGCAAATTTTACTTGTGACTGTTATTTTTTTGTGTAAAATAAGTATTTTAATGTTCAGTTATTGCAAGAAGGAAAACACAAAAGAAAAATAAAAATAAAGTTTACTTTGACCTGTAGTTAAAATTTTCAGCAATAAAATAATACTAATTTAGTTTTTTTTTTCTCTGTAATATCATACTTATATCAATTGCAAATATTTTATTATGAAAAGAGACTCTTTTGAAAACTAGCTTTTCTTTGTTTCATTTTATATAATAGAAGTACTTTTAATTAACTATTTAAATTATTTTTTAAGGAAAGTTGTTCAACTTTTCACAAATTGGTACATATTTTCTATACAAATAAGAAAAGTAATTAATTATAAAGTTTTATACTTAAAATTGAATATTGTGGGCTACTTTACCAACAATGATCTTTTCAAGTAACTTGTAATTCTTTTTTGTATTTCATATTATTTGAGTCAGTGATAAAAAAGAAAAAAGTATAATCTATTCGTAGAATTGCACAAATCGACGGTTTGCAAAAAAATAGGACATCTCAAAATCGTATAATATTAACCAAAAAAATATCTTACTGTTTAACCAGATACAACGCCTCTTTTTCTTTTGCATCATGGAAAGTTCACGTTTTTGGGTTGTGCCACTTTTCTTGCAAACCGTCGAAATATTCAATCGCTGTTTCTTCCGTTTGAATAAGCTTCTCAAAATTTTTAATTTTAAATTTCAGAAAAAAATAATAGAAAAATAGAAAGGCTACATAAAAAACCAAATTTTAGTTTAACTTTTTGTTTTTTTTGTTTTTTTGTTTTTTGTTAATTACATTGAAAGTGTACCTAATTGTAATTTAGATGAACTACCTTACAATAAATTATATGTATACTAACAAAAATCATATTGAAGTCATCATAAGAAACCAGAAAGCAGTTTCATACTTTTACACAAAATATCCTTGGAATTATTTTTATATCTTCGTATTTTATGATTTATAATTCTAATTTAAGTTTCTAACAACAAAGACGACTCTTGTCCTTATAAACATTTAATTTATTTTCGAGGAATCTTAAACATTGTATTAAACAATTTATTGTACATTAAATATTGCTATAGTAGAATTGATAAGATGGTGTTTTATAATTACTAACTTTTTAAATGTAAATGAATATTATAATATAAACTTTTTGAAAAACAATGCTAAAATTGACTTTTACTCAACTTTATGGTGAAGGATATGAAAAAATGAATAAAGTGATTTTAAACAGCTAGATTTATTCCTTATTGAAATATTATCTTTTTTTCAATTTGTAGTCAGCTGGAGGTAATTTTTCTTTAAATAATTTTGATCGAACACCTCTAAGTTCAGAGGCTAAACCGTAAACTGCTGACTCTCATGTATCATATTGAATTGTTGCTCCACCATATAATTTCCACCTTTCTGCCATGTTGATGTTTCAAAGTATGTTTTAATAGATTTTACAGTATACCTAGATTTGAAATTTAAAGAGAAAATTGAAAACATGTGTATAGTTTTTCTAAAAGCAAATATTTAATTTACTTACCTTCAAAGTTATTTTCGACAAAAACTGTTCCAATATTTGATGAAATACTATCAAATTCACAGGCAGATACAACAATATACACATACCTTTCTCATTTGTCAATTAATCATAATTTATAACTGCATCATTTGCATATATGCAACCAGTATATACATTTACTGGGGTTTACCGCTGATATCCACACGATGGGTGGCCTGCCATGCTTCTACAACTGGCTCACCATAAAATCTGCACGGTCCACAGCAATTCAGAACTACCTGAAAATTTCCACTAAAGCAATAAAGTTCAAAGGGAACTTTCAGGGTCATGTCATCAAGTGATTTTTCATCATTAACGTCTGCTATGATCATTGGAATGTCGGCAAGTTAAGAATTAACTTCTTTCAAGGTCTAGTTTAGAGGAAAAATTGTCTGATAAAACATTATACTCGAAATATATTGTTGCGAAACCTAAAAAACACAAAATAAAATACTTTATTATAACATTTTATTAAATTGATGCAGTAAAGAAATTATCTAGAACATCAGGTTCCTATTTTCCTCAAAAGGAAACAAAATTAGTGAAAGATAATATGTAAACAAATAAATAAATAAATAAATAAATTTAAATTTGTTGTTGACATGCTATAAATAAAAGAAACTTCCAATTGAACACTGAATTTCAACAAATCAGTGCCCAAACCAGAAGCCTCTCTTAAAGTATAGCCGAATCCTGAAAAAACTTAATGGATAAAAAGAAGGAAGAAGAAAAGAAGAATATAAGTTAAGCCAAAATAGTTGAGGTAATTTGGCGCATGTCTTACATGTGTTAGTGATCTTCTTGTACACATATACGAAAGAAGAAACCTGTTTCTTAGAATTTACAACAAAAATGCATGTGTATATAAGAATCTTTTCTTCTGCGCATAGTTTCTAGTATAATACGATTCCTCAACTGTTTTGGTTCAAGGTATAACAAAAGGAAACAAATACTTAAAACACTGAACTTTTTTACAATAACAAAAATAACACACAGCATAAAGCAAACACTATATAAAAACAACAAAATTACAAAACCAGTAAAAACCAATAAATTCCCGAATTTTCTGGAAAAAAGAAAATTTTCCAGTGAGAATAAAATAAAATAATTCTTCTACCTCACTGGAAATCTAAAAAATATTTTTCAAAAAAAATTCGAGAGTTTCACGGAAAACTATAAGAACACTCACGAAAAACACCCACGATATAGTAATTTTTTAAAAGGTGCCCAGTTCGGTTGTACATATTTTGAGTGTTTATTTCAATTTTTTTTTTAGTGATTTGCTTTTAATTTTTAAATTTTGTAATTAATATTTTCCACATAGTGGAGATAAAATATACCCTGAAATTGCGAGTTCTTAAATTTCTAATCAATAAATAGCACAAAATTTTATTTAAGCTACGAAATTGTGTTTTATTTCATTTTTTTTATTTCACCAAAATTTTTTTTTTTAAAAATCCCTCTCGGAAGCCTTTTTTTTATGAGATTTTTCATTCTACTTTTTGTTTTATTTTCCTTAAGGATTATTAATCTTGTTGTTCAAGTAACAAGATAATTTGACAGACTAACAAAGAATCTCATTTGGAACTAATAATAAATTCAAAATACAATTTTTTTATTAAATGCGTAAAATTATTTTCATTGTTTAAAGTTTAAAAATTATGACGGATTACAGGGTTCCAAAATGTTCTTTTCTCCTCAAGTTTGAAAAACTTTACATTCCTATGTACCTTTACTACACAAAACCTCAAATTCTATTACTGCTTTTTCTGTAAAATTCTACCACATTTTAAAACATTGATAATTCTTCACAATCATATTATGATCAAATGAACAGAAAAAATAGTGTTAGTTTTCAAAAGCACACACAGAAATAAAGACAAATTTTTCATTAACTTAAAGTAACCCCAATCAACATCATAATATCTACATAATTTGAGGTTCTTTTTAACAAAAGAAACAGAAAAAAAAGATTTAATGTTGTAGGACATGTGATAATTAAATTATTTTGTTTTGTTTTTTTTTTCCTTTTATTTTTTTTCCTACAAGACCAAAATAAACGTAATGAGTATATTTTTTCTGTATTTTCAGATAAATAAATAATTACTAGAATACATTAGAATAATTTAAAATAAAAATAAAAGCAAAATTCTGTTACGAAATAACGTTTCTTGTTTTCCATTTATAGTTAAATATGAAACATGAAAATATGCACCTTTTTTTCTTATATAATTACAAATTACAAAGTTTTCTTATACTACATATATTAAATTATTTTTTATGTTTTTTTTTTTACTTTTTAAACTTTTATATTACGGGTTGCTTTAAAGGAAATTATAATCTTTTCTTATTTTGAATCCAAATCAACTGATCATAAAAATTATTTTTTTCTTGAAAAGTGCACAAGTTATGTGTGTCACCCTGTAAAAACATAACGTCTAATACCTTACTTTAAAATGTGATTAGTCAAAAAAGCTTATCATGGTAAAATTTAAATGTTAACTTCTAAATAGAACTTTCCCATGAGAAAATAATTTTCTATTTTCTAAACGGAAAACAATAAATGCAACTATCAAATAAATGTCTAAAAAAAATGTACATGACCCTTTCCGCACACCTATGATTCTTAATTACATGATAACGGATAGCGGTATTGAACTGAAATTTTGTCTGTTTCATTATACACAATATTAACTTTCAAAATAAATAAAAAAAAAATTTTCGTTAGTGAATTTTTTTTTCAGGAGCCCAATTAATTGAGAAAATTTTTGGAAAAAAAAAATCATAAATTTCAAGTTTATGACCTCTTTTCTTGAAAGTGAAATTAATACTGGTAGGCAAATTTTATAATTGAATTGTTATTGTATGTATCATACATATATGTATACGAATTGTTTGATATTTTGTACTATTACCCGTACAACCAGTCGTGAAGTAACTTTGTCCAACTATATAGATGTTTATAGATATTGCACGATATTTAACGTTATTCAAAAACATACAAAGAAGTTTCACGTTCTTTATAGATCTTTATAGATATCTAAATCCTGCTCTCAGGAGAATTATATTGCAGAGAGAGAAGAGAATTATAAAAATATTATGATATAGATCTATATCGATCCTTAACGGGGAATAAAGATAAACATTGCTCTCGATTAATCACGAAAAAATCTTTAAATATCTATATCGATTTACGCAGATATCGACGATAACGAGATTCAAAGACAAAATCTATATTGATCGTTATCGATTTTCAAAGTATTTCAAAGACGGACAACGATCTATAAAGAATCGTCAAGAATCGTTATCGGTCTTTAAACGAACAATTTATATTTACAATAAGCTCTATAGTCGGTACAGTGATGAATGGTGCAATGCAAAGAGGATGGCTTTACACACGAAGGTCCGTGGGTTCGAATCTCAAGAGTAAATTTTTCAAATTGAATTGTTTTCATATAATATAAATAAATATAAAAAAAAGCAAGAAAAAAAATGAAAAAAAAAAGAACAAAATTTTTTATGGTCTATAAATTCCGATAAAGATCTTTATCGAAATCTTTTATAGCTGACGTCGAATTTCGTGATTAAAATCGATGTCGATCTTCAACACCAACTTGATTTTTTCTATAACGAACTTCACGCAAATCTTTATATAACTTTATCGCTATCTGTATAGCTTGGTTATACGGGTATTATGCATATATTATAATATGTACACTCTTCTCTGGAATGTTCTCTATAATAATACTGAGAATATTGTAATAATGCGAATACTTAACTCGTGAGTGACTGTTTTTACATTAGTTAAGTACATTAAATTATAAAACATTGTAATAAAGCCAGTAATTAAAGAGCCGCTTTAAAGTAAAGACCGGAGTTTTATTTAAATCAACTGGAACCGAACTCCTACAATACATACAATAAGTAAAACACCAAATGAAAGGTAATTTTAATAGCCATTCGTAATAAAAAGAAAAATTTCGATATATATGGGGTGCAAAAAAATTTACAGGCGATTTTATGTTGAGAGGTCTTGCATAAAACTCATAACTCTAGCGGCGAAAATAGACACTACTACTACCACTCTTGGTAGTTAGAAACAAAACACCCTGTATATATACTATAGTTGAATAAGTGCAATAGAATATTTTTAAGATTTTACCAAACGTTTTCTTGCACGGAATGATAAAAATTTTGCAATTAAAAAAATGTTTTAATGTGTAATTTTTTCTTTTTTGTTTTCCACCACCTAGCTTGAATAATAAAATAGAGTTTTTCTCTCAACATTGCAAATTCTATTTTGTGTAAAAAACTATAAAACAAATCTTAACAGAGAAAATTCACAAATAGTGAACGGCGATTCTAATCTTCATAATGTAAATTTCAAATGTTATTGTAAAAATAATATTAATAAATATGTTCCATAAATAAATCTGAATGAATTTGCAATGTATTTTTCCATTTTAAAATTAAAATTCACTTTTCTAATTTTGTTTTCTATAATGAAAATTTATTGTTTCTATTATATAGAATACCTATCAATGTTAACATTTAAAACAACAAAAATAAGGAAATTTAAAAAAAAAAAAACAATGTTAAAATACATAATTTTGATTCAATTTTTACAAGTATTCCTACATTTATGAAACGTTTTCATTTAAGATAATTAAAAAAAAACCTTTAAAATGAACTTTTGTGTAACGGAAAATTAGTAAATTAGTAATTAAATGGAAATCATGGAATATATAACATTATGTACATACTTAGATGCAGACCTTGATCTTGATACTCACTATTTTCTTATATTTTTACAGCTTAAACAAATGCAAAATATGTAAGTGGTTCTGCTTGTTTTGATTTAATGACGTAATACAATATAAAATTAGCCGTTTTTTTTTAAAAAGTGATATAAGTCCACTTTGTTTTATTTTGAGATTTTTAGTTTTTTTAATTTCAGTTCCTATACAATTTTCATATAACAGCTTAATTTCTGGTGTAAAATTTTCAGTTTTATTAAAAGTGGACTTATACCACTTAAAAAAAAAAACGGCTCAAAAAAAATTTTTTTTATATCTCTATTTTTTGGTTGAGTACTTAGATTTTTAAAGTTTCTTTTAAAATTTAAAAAGGTTTTGTGATTTTTCAAATTATTGCTTATAAATCTATCTATTGAAAATATCATAAGTCAAATTGTCTTGACAACATGTTGAACTAATATCATCATGCACATGAATTTAATTTGAATTGCATTCAAACATGTATGGCAGACGCATAAATATGAAGGAAATTTAAAATTAACTTCAGAAGACTTAAAAAATCACCCTGAATAATGCCAAGCTACATACATACAATATTATATGTGTCTATCAGTTGCAAAAGGGGTCTTTGTCATGTTAAGTCATTTTGAGTTATTAAGCAAAATTGTTTCTGAAATTTGACAAAATGTACTGTTTTGCAACTGAGCTCATATTTTGACGATCAAAATACAGAGGGAAAGGTATTTTTCTTTCTTTTAAAAGTAAAGTAAATGACGTATATAACTCATTTTTTTCAAAATATGGAAACAATAAATAATAATAATAATAATAATAATAAAAAATAGATTCACATACTTGGGCAGTATTGTATCAATTATTATGTAAGGGAGAAACACTGTTGATGATGTAAAAGTGGAACTCAAAAATTTATGCATTATCAATCAGTTTTCCAATTAAATTTACAACTACGTTTTTTAATAACTGGTCATTTTGTATTAAAATGTCTTTTGTAAATTAAACTCAATTACATACTTTTAAATTAAGTTTTAAAAAAGTAATTATTAAATATTTTATTTCTCGAAGTAAAGTGCAAAAACAACGATAAATATTCATTAAAACTGATTGGACATTTTAATATGATGAAGTTTCTACATACACATACACTTCAATTTCATTGTGAACGACTATGAGTTTATAGAATTTTCCAAAAAAAAGTTGGTCACATAATTGTAAATTATATACTTATTAACATAGTAGATTATTGATGTCAACTGAACAACATGATGGTGGTTTTATAATAAAAAATTATGTTGAAAGTAATTAAAAATTTATTGAGAAGAAGAACAATTTATTTTTATCAAGAATTATTAAAAAAAGAAGAAGAAAAAAAACATTACATATACATAATTGTTTCTTTCCAGCTAATTTGAGAAAAAAATATTTTTAA
This sequence comes from Bombylius major, assembly GCA_932526495.1. Classification (NCBI taxonomy): domain Eukaryota; kingdom Metazoa; phylum Arthropoda; class Insecta; order Diptera; family Bombyliidae; genus Bombylius; species Bombylius major. The sequence goes on along the minus strand of OW052045.1, from coordinate 27,443,771 downwards.
AAAGAGCAAAGTTCACATACACAATAATATATATTACATTAACATACAATAATTTTGTGCCTATAAAACAACTGAATAATAACACCTACTGTATTATAAAAATTTTAACCAAAAATTGTACGTTGGCGTTGTGAGCTTTGTGACATACATATGTATGTCCATATGTAATGAACAATGTTTTGGAATACATTAGACAACTATATACAGTTTGTACAATATATCTTTAAATACTAAACACAATGTACAGAAATTTGATAATGGATCGAAATGTCAAGGCAAGATCTTAGACAAAATTATTGTTCTAAATATTAAAATATTTAATTTAATTTTAATGCTTTGGTTACTATGTACCTAAGTAAGGAATGGTCCAGAAAAAATTGATCGTTTTATTTTCGCTATATAGTAATAACTAACGAACATTTTTTGATCATTTTTTCAGAATATAAATAACTTAACCTATTTATTACAATAATAAAATCTTACAAACTACTTTTTTCTATAAAATTTTCGTACTTTGTGTTTGATACCTATATTATCAAATTTTGTATAGTTGAGCGTGTGATGGTATCGTATTCTTCTCCACTTTAAATTTGAATTTAATGTTCTTTCAGAATAAATTCGCCACTTTGAAGAACGGAAGTACAGATGGCTTACCAAATCACAAATTATTTTGAAAATTTCGACATCCCTTGTGATGAAAATTTTCTATTGAGACCTTTTTTACTTTTCGCGGTGTAAATTTTATTGCCAGATAGTTGAGAAAAATCTGCCTTGCAGTAAGTTTCGTCATCCATAATATCCATGAGACAGCAAAATTTTGTCAAGTACCTTTCATACAGCTTTCTTGTTTTTGTTTTTGCTACTTTTTTCCCGATATTCACGATATGGCACTTTTTGATCTTTGTAGGTACGTAAGCCTGCCCATAGTTTTTACCTGTGTACAGTTGATTTTGATGCTCTCATAACTTTTGCTACATTTTCCTCAGAAGTACCTTCGTTTCGACGATATATTGCGTTTATCTTTTTTAAATGATCAGGGCCGGGTTCTTGTATGGTGATTGGTGATTGTCACCAGCAATTTCTGTTTACGTATGGTGACTGTCACCAAAAAATATCACCAAAAACTGTCATTTTCTTGGTGACAGCATCAGACCTGTCACTTTTATATATTTTGTATGGTGTTTGCAGTTCACATTTCATAAAATTGAAATTCCTGGAGTGTTTTTAAAAGAATTTAAGTAAAAAGTTTAATATATTAATTAGTAATTTAGTATATTAATTCTAAAATATTTTATGATAATTTGTAGATAGCAATGGATAGTACACAGAAAACTGTAAAGAAACAATATTATTGTTAATAATCAAAAAATTGTATTAAAATTTTATTAATGACTTTGACTTACTGAGTAGTTTGTATTTGTAATTCAAACTATTATCTCTATTTCTCTATTTCTACTATTATCTCTCATTCTTCTCCTTATTACCTACTTTCATTTCTACAAAAAAAAAAAAAAAAAAGACAACAAACACACCTGACAGTTACAAATTCGCTACTACACTTCAAAATATTATCACTTTTTTGGTGATCACCATACAGGAACAATCACTATTTGGTGATCACTTTTTTACTATCACCATAGTGACAATCACCAATCACCATACAAGAACCCGGCCCAGGATTTGAAGGACCTGCCCTTCTACTTGACCCAGGTTGCGGGACGATAGACATCCTCTGTTTGTACTTTATTGTCCTTTTGACAGTAGACAAACTTGATTGTAGCTGCCTTGCTAGGGTAGACATATATAGACAACCCAATTGCTGGATTTTCCAAAAATTTGGACAAAATTTGCTTACACATTTCTTTTTCTTCACTACGTGATGTACTTAGTTATTCTACTTTTAATAAACAAATAATTAATATCTTCGTATATTTTGCTATTTATAGCAAATTTTTACAACAGAATTCATTCGTGTATTATGTGTAGTTCAAGAATTATAGCAAAAAAAGAGGGTCAATTTTTTCTGAACCACTCCTTATCTCACTAGATTTTACATAAAAAATTCACACATGTTATTCATCTACCTACATACATATGTACGAGTATATCACAAAGAAATCGTAATATTTTGTATAGTGTACAATTTTTTTTTAAATCTACACCATGTTATCTTCAACAATTATAAATATAAATTAAAACACGAATAAAAATTTAAAAAAATTTGTTTCATTTTAGTTTGTGATAGTAAACAAGTTTTTAGAAATGCCTAAAAATTAGGCCTTTGATTTACATTTTAAATTTTTTTGTTTATTAGACCAATACCATTATTTACGCATACGAAATTTGTTATCAATTTCGTGAATTTTAAAAATATATTCATGTTATTTTTGTATGCTGATTTTCATATTATTTCAAAATAAATTAGAATTTTTTAAAATGTCAAATAAATATTTGATTAGTAGTTTTTATGTTCAAACAGCAAAATGTAACCTAAAAATTAAAATTGATATAATTTTAATAAAAATGGTTGAAGGCTGAACACATAAACTTGAACTTAGATTCATTTCTTAGATTTAATTTCATTGGATACAGATGTGTGTAAGAAAATGTTCTCACAAAATAAAACAAAATTGATCGCCAAATCAATGTATGTATATAAGATGAATACGTTAAGATAATTCAAACGGAATCTACCTAATCGCGCCCTAATTTATATCCTCATTAAAGGAAGCCATATTAAAAAGTTAAATAAAACAGAATGAATAACTTTATTGTACTTTATTGATTAGATATCTACATTCACAAAATTTGATTACCTCCCACCAAACCAAACCAAACCATCACTAATGCAGTAGATGTCTGGATCTGGAGACCAAGAGATCGACGACAAGCAATGGGTTTAAGCTGGTATTAGGCATTGACCCTGAACCTGAACAATCGAGGCACGATGTTGGAGCCGTTTTGTAGCCACGACATAGTAGCGGTTACCATCTTATACCAAATGGCGGGTAAGAAACACAATATCGAGGCGACTTAGTGGAAATCGTAAGATAGAATACCCTTTGGGGAAGCAGTAAATCCAACACCAGAGGGGAAAAGTTGTTGGAATTTCTCTTATCCTCGAACCTAATGGTCAACAATGTTGGCAGTAAACCAACTTTTTCGACTAGCAGGGGACAGGAAGGTGATTCATCTTTTCATCTCTAACGGGATAGCTAGAAATCTAATCACAAACTGGAAAGTTTTAGATTATGAAATTTCTCTGGTCACAAGAACCTTGAATTCGACTTACGGTGGCTACTCATAATATCGCCGCGTCGAAATCTGCGCCTGCCTTGTCAGAAACAATAGATGTGGTAAAAATATTCTTTTTTGGAGCCCTGAACATCAAACTTCTACATAGAGCTTAAAAACAAATAGTGGGTATGTGTGCCTTTTTCACTTTTTTTAAAAAAGTAATAAATTGATATTTCACAACGCAGTCATATATGTATATTATCTATACTTTTGTATAATTCACTTTGTGTATATATTGTACATGTTCATATACTTTTAAAAACACTTTCTCCTCATAAAAACATTTATTTGTCAAGACTAACATTGTTATCTGGATTTTCATAGTCATTTTTTTTTCATTTATTTCCTGCTTTGAAATAACATTTTATGTTTCAGAAAGATTGACAAAATCATCCTCCATGCCCTAAATAACTCATAGTAATCGATCTTGTGACAGAATTATGTTGTCACTTTTTATTACAATCACTTTCATTTACACAACAAAAGCTATTTATCATATGGAATGCTTTTTTATTCTTATCTAAATACATAATATGTACATACATATATTATGATTTTTTCCTGTCAACGATAACGAAAATAGGGATAAAACACAAATCTGTGTTTATTAAGCAGAAAAACAATCATTACTTTAATTTAGAACTCTTTTAATTAATAAAGCTGCTTTAACAAAAATTTAAAATTTGCATCTCAATAATTTATAATGTTTTTGGTGACGAGTTGATCACCAATGTTTTCAACACTAGAGTCCATTCTCAAAGAAACACTAAAAAATTAACGGATGTACATACATAATTATATGAAAATTAGGACCAAATTTTGTTTGCTTAAACGTGTGTTCCAATGTAAAATAATGCAGAGGCAATTCAAATGTCTAAAGTTAATTGCAATCATAAGCTTAACTGAAATTCCAAAAAGTGAAAGTTGCATTTTCTATCAGAAATAAAATATTTTTTCAAATCGAAAGTTTTTCTTTAAAAAAATAAAGGCAATACATACTTTCCTACTTTTTTTGGCAATGTTGATGAAAATCCTTAAAAAAGGTAAATAAAAACAAATTAGAAAATGATATCATCCGAACTTTTCAAATAAGAAATAACATAAAACAAAAATTTACAACTATGTATATATAAATATGAGGTTTTAAAGGTTTCACGAGTTTAATCTATGATAAATAAAGTTTTTAACATTAGCACAAAATAAAAGTACCTACCTGTATTTTTGTATTTTATAATATTTTTTTCATAAAATAAGTACAATTGGAAAAAGATTAATATAATACGGGATGAGTTATATTTTGTAAAGCTACATGTACTCTAAAAAAATAAAAATGAATTATGAAACGTTTTTTGAAATAACATTTTTTTTCTGTCTAAAAAAAAAAATTTTTTTTTCTGCTTTAAAAAAAAAAACACCTACATAGATACACAAAAGTTTTTGAAATTATAAAAAAAATTTTAATTTTAATCATTGAAAAGAGGATGTTTTATTTCTGCAGTTGCATAAAGTTTTAAATGAATATTTTATTGTTTTAATTTTATTAATTATTTTTATAAACCAAAACATTTATTAAAGTTTTTATAAAATAACTCCAAAAATTATTTGAAATATTTTTTGATAATTATTATTTATTTATTTTTTAATTTCTAAAAGTTTTTGTAAAAGAATCTCGAAATTTTATAGTTTTTCTCATAGTTCCTAATTTATGTAGTCGATGCAGAAGAATCTAATAATGACCATAGTATATATTTTAGAAAAAATATTTCTACTTGAAAACTTTTTAAAGATCCTACACAGGATTATTTATAGTTCAAAGCAGTGTATCCTTCTTTGTACTCTGGTTCAAAGCGTCATCTAAGACCTATACATACATATATCTTGATGGAGTAGTTCTTGGATTTGTGTTTTCTAAAATTTGCATAAAAATTTATGAGCTTTGTTAAATTTTGATTTGAAAAGAAAAAACAATCTGTTATCATCTTATTTCGAAGTATAAAAGTTCACTACAAGGACTAAGAAGAATAAGTTAGAGAGTAATAATTTCTTGTATCATTTGGGCTGCTGTTTATAAGTATCATAAAATTTATCTTCAGTTTCATAAAATTCACCGCAAACATCCTGTTTATGAGTATTTTAGCCACTAAAGAGTGTGCATTGATTTTTCTTTACTAGCTTTATTTCAACTTTTAAAAAAATATTTAGAGAAATCACATTATATGCATATTTTAAAAGCTAGCAAAATGTCCTTGTTCTGCAAAGAATATCTTGCCTTGTTTATAAATAGTTCTATGCTCTTTACTATTCTTACTTCTTAGTTCTTACTTATGAGGGACTTAACCAACTCGTAATATTGTAATTCTAATTTCCTATAGCAACGCAAAGTGTAAATTCAATACCTTTTTTTTGCTTTAATAAGAATTGTTTTTTTCAAACAATGCAACTAATTTTCGACTAACTAGTATCAAGCTTGCAACTTTTTCATTTTAAAATACAATACATAATTTGGAATTCAATTTTATAACTAAAATCAAAAGAGTTGACGTAATTTCGAGCAAGTCTTACATGTGTTAGTGATTTTCTTGTGTACATAAACGAAAGAAGAAACAGCTATTTCTTAGAATTTACAACAACAAAAATGCATGTGTGTAAGTATCTTTTCTTCTGCGCATAGTTTTCTAGTATAATACGATTCGTCATTTTTTTTGGTTCGAGGTATAACACAACACTCAAAAGACCAGACAAAAATGCAACGTAAAAGACCAATAGGGTCCAATAGATCCATACATGAGAAATTATAGGAATAATAAGAAATCATTTTTTTTTCTAGAAACTTTTATTAAAATCAATTTCTTGAATTATTCTTAACATTTTTTTACAAATAATTGATTTGTTTGAATGCTCTGAGCATATACATATGTAGGTATTCTACATTTTTCACATATTTGTTTCGATTTTCTTGAAATTTTTGAAGGACATAATAGATATGCATACTGCACCTTCTTTTCTTTGGTGGTGGTTCAGCATCTCTATTGGGGTCTGCATCTATATTGGGTGCTTCATCAACATCTTCCTGCAAAACTTTAACCATTTGCTGTGCCGATGCCGCTTGTATTCCTCTTGCACTTATTTTTCTTATTTGAGCAATTAGGTACATACTATAGTTTTTTGACGACTAATCTTAAAATGTTGTTCCTGCTCATTCCCACAGTTTGGTTGAGATTTTTCCAAATGACATGGCAGCAATCCCACCAACATTATTAATGTTGTGAAAAAACGGCCATCTTTTTGTTCTTCTTCTCATCGTATACATAATTGTGAGCAATCTGATCTAGCGTGTCCACTACACCTTTAGTTTTATTGTAAAACAGATTTATTTCGGATTTGTTTTTCCGGTCTTCATCTATATTACAAATGTTTCGTAGCCAGAAGAATAAAAAAAATAAAAGAAAAAAAAATCCAATACATAATGTGGAATCCAATTTTAGACTACTACTAGAGAATTTCTTAAATTCATTTCAAATTAGCCAAATTTTAAAGCAACAGCTGCAAGTGTTTCATAGTGAAAATTAAACGAAGCTATGGTTTAAAATTTTTTTTAATTGTGTTGGATACTCTGAATAATATTTTTTAAACAAGTGAAGAAATTTTAAAATTGAAAAAAAAAGATAAAAGATAATTAAGTCTTTATTTTGAATGCAATAATATGAGTACATATCCTTTAAATAATAAAAAATATATATATTTCTGCTACAAAAGCCGATTTTGAAAATACTCGTATTTTTATTGAAATAAAATGGTTCTTTTATATAATATGTATGTAAATAGGTATACATATATGTATGTAGGTATATGTACTTTATACAAACATACGTATATTTTTTTGGTATTCATAATTCTATTTATTCAATTATTTTTGCGTCAAACATGAGAACAAACAATAATAAAATGAAAAATTTATAAGTATTTTGAAATAGACATTTAAAACAGAAATTTAAAAATAAATAAAATGAATAGTTTTCATTGAACAAAGAGCTTGAAAAAAGTGTTTTGTTGGAGAATACATATTTAGCTTTATCATCAAAGCAATTTTGAATTATAGATTTATATATTTTAAATTTGCATAAAAAACATACTATGACCTGATTGAATTGTATGATTTGTATATGTAAAATTTTTATTATAAAAAAAAATAATAAATTCATATCTATTTAATAATTTGTTGTCATAAAAATATCAAATACATTAAATTATAACCATTATCAAAAACGGAATGCCACTCATCTGGTGAATCTTTTGTAACCTTATTACAACTTATTAATTGTGATTGTTTATTGTTTATCAACATAAGTTATCATTATTTCAAAAAGTGTTTTGAATTTTAATCTCATCAGTCAGATTATCCAACATTTAAAAAAAAATTGTTATTTTGATTTTATCATAGTGAACATCTACAAAATTTTATTGATAATTAAAAGTTTGGTAGGTATACAAGCATAATTATAGGGATATCTACAATCACTGCATATTAAAGCAAAAGTCGAAGAATAATTATCAATTTACCTACTATAAAAAATTTGTAAAATTCTACTTTCAATAAATTTTTAACTTTCAACAAAAAAAGACAAAAAAAAAACTACTAAAAAATAAAAAAGTGATCTCTTTAATCTATCATGTGAATGTTCCTTCAAGCAATTTTTTTAATAAATTTACGAAATAAAACATATTTTCTTTTTTAAGTTAAATTTTTCATTTTACCTCTCAATTAGTTCATGTACTCGTATGATGTGAAATTTAATTAAGCAGAAAATCTTTGTAAAAAATTAATAATGGACGAAAAGTCAAAAGTAATTGAAATCAGAGTATACTCATGAAATAAGAGTAAGTATGTACATGAAAAATAAAAATCCAATTTTATTTGAATGAATAGACTCTTATGAACATCAAATTAAGTGCTTATTTTATACCGGCTCTTTAAGCAATTATGTTGAATGTAGGTACTCGTCGTGAAAAAATTGTATTTTTTGTTTGTTTGTTTAATTCCATGTATCATCGTTCTGTAGAAAAAAAAACACTATTGCTATTTATTGTGAAATTTATGTAATTTTTGAGTATTAAAACATTTTATCTCGCTCAAAGTAAAAATGCTCATGCTTATCCTTTTTAAACATCTTTTAAATGTCAGTTAAATTTTCATTAATACTAAAAATACTTTTAAAGTTTAAGCTTGTTTTTCAGTCAATAAAAAAATGAATTTGCTTATTATATGAACAATATAATATTTATAACGTTAGCATATTGTGTGTGACTGTAATTTTTGAAGAATAATTTGTGTGAATTTTATTAATCCGAGGTAATTTTAATTTTAATCAATTTTAACTAATTTTTTTTTTAAATTATGTTAATATTGTCAATACAAATCAGTATTTTAACAACAGCATATTCAAACGTTTTATTTCTTTTGTTGGTGCTTTCAAGTTGATGTTGTAGTAAAATTTTTACAAAACGATACGCTTTTGATTGTTGTATACTAATATCAAAAAATGAAGTGCCTATAATTATTATACGTACACACCATAATATAATTTCCACAGCATATTAAGTTTTTTAATTTAAAAAGAACTAAATAAATTTCAAATCAAAAAACAACAAAATAAATTCTCTTAGTTTTTCAAATTGTCTATAATAAAAAAATAGAGAGTTGATTTTTTTCCACGGAAGTAAAGTAATGAAAATACTGTATTTCAGTAAAATAACCATTAAATTACAATAAAACACTAGAAAAATTTCAAAAATTTTTAAAATAATTTAATTAAAAAGTTTAAAAAAAAAAAATTATCTTCAGATATAACCTACATTTGGAATAAAAAATCCAGCACAAATCATCTACATAAAATAGGCCTTATAAATAAAGGAACTGTACTCGAAATATAGAGATTTTAAAATCATGTGTAATCAAAATCTTAGCGTATAAAACTTTTACATAAAAATCTTGGTGAGATTTTGTCTATAATTACACGCTTTTCAACTAAATTAAGAATGAAAATAAGAATAGATGATTCAATAAATTGTCAATTTCATCCAGTCATCGGACAAATCCATACCATTGCATTCCAGAGAAAATTATAAATCTTAGTCTGTTCTGACTACTAAATTATTGCAAATTATTGGAACTAATAATTGCCATTGTAGTATAGTGTTCAATGCTAAAACTAATCCTCCTAAATACAAACATTGTAGCTAATTTAAAAATAATTGAAAATACAAAATTAACCAAGCTCCCTCAACATAAATTAAAACCTCAAAAATTATGCATCTATGGAATTTATTTCACATAAATTTTAGACATACATATAATGTATTCACCAAACCTTTTTTTTATTCACGATATTCAAAATTTTATTTATTAAAATACTTTATTTCACCTATTTATTAATTTTGGTTTGTAGTATCAAGTATGTAAGTATGTATATTTATTGTGTTGAAATATTTGAAAATAATAAACAAAAAATGTTTATAAATATTTTGTAAAGCCAAAAATAATTATTTTTCAAATATGTTTGCTTATCTTCGTTATTAATTTAATTTAACATGTAAATAATTCTGATTACAAATACATACATACCTCAAATTGGTATTATGTATATGTTATTTAAAGTGTACATCCATAAATCAAATATTTTCCTAATTGGTTAGGCAAACAAAATAAAAATAAAAAACTCAATCTGACAAATACTACTTATAATATTTTTTAAATAATATATTTTTTAATAATATTTTTTAATAATATATGTACCTATATTTTAAAAAATAATATAAAAATCTAATTTTTACATATAAATCAGAAAAAAAATCGAAATAAAAATTTTTAGAATTCGAAGTATGGAAAAAAAACTAGAGAATATAAAATAAAATCATTAGTAAAAAAATTTTAACTTTTTCCTTATCGCCTCCAATAATTATTTTTGCTTTTCATTTTTAGGTACATGTCCTGGCCATAAGTTTCTATAGTCAGATATGTATGTACAGGGTTTTTCAATAGAAATGATATAATGTGAAAATGTAATAAAACATTAGCTATTTGAGATACAAACAATATTTTTATTTTTTTTAAAAGTACAATAGATTACATTATGTTTTGAATGTAACAAATTAGGTGAACCCAATTTTGAATAATTTTCTGCAATAAATCTGGTCTTATTTCGTAAATGCAGCGTTCGATATTCAGTTTTAATGTTTCAATTGTTTCTTGTCTATTCGGGTAAACAATATATTGTAAATAGCCCCACAAAAATAAATTTCTTAACTATATGACGAATAGCAAGCTCAGATTGTCGCTTATGTGGGCTATAATTTTCTCGAAGTGCTCGTTGAGTGTTTATAAAGAAACATTTATTTTCGTAAAATTTTTAAATAATTTCCAGACGTTGTTGAAGCGTATACTTTGCCATGATGAATTGTAAGAGCATACTGAACATATAACATATGTGAAATTTAACGTTTCTAAAGTTTTAAGTGTCGCCACTATGTCTAATTAAAAACATATCATTTTTAATGAAAAACCCTGTATGTATGTATTCTCTGTCACATAAAAGTTTTTCATAAGAGGACGTTTCCGATTTGTTAAATCACCCTTTTTTCGTTTTCTTTTGAAAGATTTGTCAACAACGTTTTTCCTTTCCAAAATGCGTTTAAAAAACGTGAGTACTACACTTGAGATCAAAATTTTGAAAATTGTTCTAACAAAAAACACGAATATTTTTTTTTTCAATTTTCATTATAAGGTGCCATTTTTACTTCTTACAATTTAGATTCTTAATTTATGACTTTTTCTTGACTTTAATTATCCTTTATCCATTACGGAACGTATTTAATATTTAAATTAAAATTTTTAAATGTAATTAAATTTAAAAATATTTCAAATTATATTGCAATTCTTCAATATAAGTTGGTAGTTATTAAAATGCTCTGAGAAAGCTCAATAAATAAAAGATTTTTTCAAATATTCGAATATCGTTGATTATTTTTCTGTCTATATAGGTACATGGTTAATAAAATGATTAAAATAAAATAAAAAAGTTTAAAGCTATAATTTTTACGTAGGTATAATTTCAATCTAGAGTCAAGTTCAAATGCGAAAATATTCGCACATATTTAAAATACATAGGTACATAGTAAAAAAAATTTTAAATTTATATTTTAAATTTTATAATGTAAATGTTACATGTATAAATGTATTGTATTACATTCAATAAAACCAAAAATATCCAAGGAAATAGTCAATAAAATGAAAAATTCAATATTTTGTGTTTTAGATTTGGCAAATTTCTATTGAAAATCTACAAAGCCTTTATCGACTTTCATAAAGTGAAATTTATGGTTTTATATTAAGATAAATAATAGTTACAAACAAATACATACATATGTAAATTGAATTACATACGTTGGAGTGTAATTCGATAAAATCTCTTTTTAAACAAAATAGTATTCATGTAAGTATTACTGTAGATATAGTTAGTTTGTTGAGTTTATTGCCATTGTTACTTTTACACAGATAACTTTTTGATTATTTACATGAGATATAATATTAAATATCATACAATTTAATTAAAGATTACCATTCAAAACAATCTGAGGGCATTGATAATTTTTCAATGGAATGTTTAATTGTTGTATTTTTGATTTTGAGTCTGATAACTCTGTAAAAGGATAATATATCTTGATTTTTGAATCTTCTTTTTTTTATTTTGATTGTTTACATGGTGTAGCGTACCTTATACGTTTTATTTTTGTGTTACTCTTAATTATTTTATCATTTTGTTTTATAAAAAGTGTTACCTATTTTTCAACAAAAAACCTATCTTTTTAAATTTTTCACTGTCAGATGATATCTATTGGAGATATTTATGCTAGAAAGCATATACATTGAATTTACAAGAAAACAACACATCTTTGTGATAATTTGGGGAAATTTTTCTCATATTAGCCAGTTTTCTCACCTTAATTTTCACTGTTCACTTTTTTTGTTGTCTTTTTCTTGTTATGACTGTTTCTAGGTGGCATTAATACATTATCATTTTAGCCATACAAATTTACACTCATTAGTTAATATATATTTCTCTCCAATAATCACCATAAATATCAAGCAACGGTTAAGTACTGTTAAATATTAAAATAAAACAATTAATTATGTTCATTATTGTTTAAAAATATACCTATTGTTACAAAATTGGCCTAGAAAAAGGAATAAGAATAAAAATTTCTAAAAAAGAAAGGGAAAAAGAGAAGGCGTTCGAGACGGATTTTCAAGAAAAAAATATAGGTGAAGTGAAAAGGCAAAATGAAAAATGAAATAAAATCCAATTTTGTAGCTTAAATCAAATTTTTCTGATATTTATTGCTTGTTAAAAAAATTAGGAATTTACAATTTTAAATTGCTATTTCCACAATGTGTATATATAAGTATATAAAAATAAATTACAACATAAAAAAAATCTCAAAAAAATTGAAAAAAAAAATGTATGGGAAAGGCAGCACTGATAAAATTTAAATTAGGGTAGTTACCAAATTAAGTCACTGTGGCAACATTGTTGATTTTGAGAGCTATTAATTAATTTGTTTGTGTGTACCTAAACACAGGAGTTTAAATTTTCGTTTTTAAATAATAAATTAAATCGAAGTAAAAGAAATCGGTAAAAATCAGGGTTGCCGGACAAAAAAATATTTTTTTAAAAAAGAGACCAAATGGTCCATTTTTTGAAACATACGACCATACGAGTTGACTCAAGAATAAATATATATTTTTAATAAACGAGTTAATATGTAATATATATTAACATTGTAGGCAAATTATTATTGAACACACTGTATTATTATATTGATTCAATTTTCTTTTATACTTGTTAAAAACAGTTAATTACTATTTAAAAAAAAAAAGAGAAGTTTCTAGAAACTGATTTGTGTAACTTAAAAATGTTGATAACGTGGCAGTTGAATGAGTGCGGTCTGAGTGATAAGAAAGATAATAAAATTCGTGTAATTAAATGCAAATTTTGATATTTTAATTTAAAATCTTCAAATTATTGTCCTACAATTTCTCAGAAGTGGGATAACGGATTACTAATAAAAAGTTTAAAAAAAAAAATTTTAATTGTGTTAAAATTTAATCAAAAAAAAAAAAAGTTCTACTATGGCAAGTGAAAATAATGAAACCTGGAAAAAATGCATGGATACATCTCCTAATTCAGTGTTGAAGGATGTCTTAATAAAACGTGGGCTTTCCACTTCAGGAAAAAAAAGCAGCCTTGAAATTAAGGATACAGGAAGCCGTGAAGGATTATACAGATGATGATCTCCTACAATTAATTCCAGATGACTTGAAAGCAAGCGGAAGTAGTGATAATTTTGACCAAGGTAAAGAGGTGAGTGACAATAGTGAAGATTTAGATGATGAAATCGAAAATTTAAAAAAAATAGTACAGAAAAAAGAAGAAATATTAAAATTACGGGAAAAATTGAAAGAATTAAATTTAGAGGAAGAAAAAGATAATTTTAAAACATGTGGCTATAGTTTTAAAGATATTGAAGATGCTATACCGAGTTTTAGTGGAGATGATACATACCCTATCTCACGTTGGATAAATCAATTCGAAGAATCGGCACGTGCATTAAATTTAAATGAAGATTTAAAATTCATTTATAGTAAAAGATTATTAACCGGTACAGCTAGGTTATTAATGAGGGCGTTTACTGTTACAGCGTGGTATGATGTGAAAAACACGTTGTTATCAGAATTTGCACAATCAGTTTCTGAAGCCGAAATACACAATGAATTAAGACAAAGAAAGAAAAAACGTGGAGAAACAATACAGCAGTATGTTTTATATATGCAACAAAAAGCATCAGTAGCTAACATTAAGGAAAAAGATTTAATATATTACATAGTGAGGGGAATACCTGATAATGAAACCAATAAAACAATTTTATATAGCACTAAAAATAAAAAAGAATTAAAAGAAGCATTGCATGTATATGAACAAATTAAAAAGAATACTTGTGATTATTCTAATTACACATCAGACTCTTATCGAAATCAAAATAAAATTAGAACTTATCACTCTCAATTATATAAGAGAATACCTGATACTCAATTTAAACAAAGACCGAATGAAACAAATTTTTTATACAGAGTCCAGACGAGACTTTTTTATGTCAAGACTTATGTCTTGACATCGAATATGTCTCATATAGACCGCTTATGTCTTGCAGACATAAATGGCAAGACATCGATGTCAAGACTTATGTCTTTGCTACGATGTATTGCAGACATAAGCAAACAAAATGGAGGTTTCATATGTTTTGTGCAAATGTATCAGATTTATCAGACTTTCATCGAGAAAAAAAATTGCAAATGTGAATTTTTTAATAAATTTAAATTAGTTTAAATAAATTTAAATTTAAATATATTTCAAAAATTTTACACTTTATATTCACTTATTTGAAATGGCAAGACATGAAATGCCCTGACATGAAAAATATGGCAAGACATGGACTCTGTATTATATACTTATTGGAAACAGTTATTTTTATGTAAAGAAAAAATTTCTAGAACTTCTATTGTGAACCGAGATTAGGTGTAGGCAAAAATGTTTAAAACGTGATTAATATTGTTAGTTAGATTTCCAGCGAGGTAAAGAGAACTATCTCTCTCTATCTACTCTCACTGAAAGATCTTCAATTTCTTTGCAGTAAATTTTCCAATTTATTGATTTTTTTTTTATTTCTTTGGTTTTATTGTTTTTGTTGTTTTTATATAGTATAATAGTTTCTTTCTGTTGTAATTGTTTTATTATTGCAAAAAAGAATTTCAGGTTTTCTTTGTTGTTTTTGTTTTAAGTACCTATTTGTTTCCTTTTGTTGTCCTTTCTTTTTAATAAAATTTTTCTTTCAGGATTCGGCTATATTTTAACAGGAGCTTCTGATTCGGACACTGAGTTATTAAAAATCAGTGTTCAATTGGAAGTTTCTTTTATATATAGCACTTTAATAACAAATTTAAATTTATTTATTCAGTTATTTATTTATTTATTTGCTTTTACTAATTTTGCTTTTCTGTTTAAGAAAATAGGAGACCAGGATGGTGTGCTGAACCTGATTTTATAGATAATTTTCTTTCATCATAATTTATTTTAATATAATTATTAGTAAAGTTTTTATTTTGTGTCTTTTAGGTTTTGAAACAATACTTTGAGTTTTATAACGAATTATGAGAAAATCTACAACAATTTAAAACTAATAAAAATGTTTTTTTTTATCTCAAATTCTTTAAAATCTCAGGGAAAATATTGTACAAAAGTTTAATGTTTTCTACTGGTTGCTAGTAAAAAATAATTTCAATCAGAGATGACGTTACGGCCAGCTGTCAGGATAGTCTGTACAATTTCTTGTTTTTATGTATGCCGTGCATCTAAAATTCTTCAAACTACACATCAAGCTTTTAAACTTATTGTCAAATATTAAACATTTGAAGAATAACGATAATTCAAGGAAGACATTAACTTAACTTAGTATATTTACACAGGTAAGTCAAAAAATTCATTATAATAATAATTTATTTCTAATTTGTTCAACATAGATTTAAGGTGACGACAGGAAAGAGTAATAGAAAAAAAGGAAAACATGATTTAATCTAGTCCCACTCCCAGATTAGATAGAGTTTAAACGACAATTTATTTGTCTTATGCAAAACGTAAAAACCGTTTACATTTAGAAGATACATAGAAAGTATGCAAGAGTTGTAACTCACAAGATAATCAATCTTTTCCTTGAGGAATGGCTTTTCTCTTCGTCCTACTATACTCGTAATTTTTGAGGTTTTGTTAATGTAAGAAAAAACTATAAAACAGAATGAACAAAAAATTGATGTAAGACAAATAAGTTATAATATATTGTTAACGTTATTTTCGTAGTTTAATAACGCGTAATGCATGATAGTGTAGGTGTAGGGCAAATCAAATAGATATACCAAGCGTAAAGATCTAATATTCTTTGCATATACTCATATGGTTAATTATCAATAGAAAAAAATTTGTATGTAAGTACATAATATGTATCTATAAATATTTTTATAATTTAGTATTTACTCACATACTTTTAACTCTGCTATTCAGAATCTATACACTTATGTACATATCTATTATTTTGATACATAACATACCTAATATTTTCTTTTTAAAAAAAAATTGTAAAAGTTCTTAAACTATTTTAAAACAATACTTGAGTTTTAAGTTAACTTGTTTTGTAGCGAAGTATAATGTTTAAAATTCGTTAAATTCAAAAATAAACCACATAAACCGCAGATTTATACAAAAACTCTTTGTTAGTTCAAAGCATACCTATATA
Organism: Bombylius major; assembly: GCA_932526495.1. Lineage (NCBI taxonomy): Eukaryota > Metazoa > Arthropoda > Insecta > Diptera > Bombyliidae > Bombylius > Bombylius major. The sequence continues at coordinate 27,427,076 of OW052045.1, read as the reverse complement.
TGTACATATATAAGTTTACTAAAAACTAAAAGTTTATTTTTGTTCTCACTTTATGATCTTTCTACACAATATACAGGAGTATATGTATATCATAGTAGAAAGCTAGAAAACCTTTAATATGCTTATATACATATGTAATGTACATGTATATATGTATGTGTATATATTCGTGTTATTGTATATACATATTTATACAGTATGCCAAAAAAGTATCCGTACCCTATACTATCTATACAAAATATCGTAATTTTTACAAAAATAAAAACATCACAAAGTAATTTTTTATTTATAAATCATATGTTTAGATGGTTTTTTTATTGGAAAGAAAAATCAAAAAATAACTTTATTGAGAGAAGAAAAATACGCCAAAACAGTATTTTCACTCTTTTGACATTGAAACTTAGAACCCTATAAAAATTTTATTTACCGTTACTTCTTGATGAAAATTGATAGAAATTATTATTATTTGTTTAGCCACTTCATTTTAGTTATTGTGTTTTTATTTTATTACTTTAGTTGTGATAATATTACTTCTCATTACGGAGACAGAAATCTACATTGTGAAACAGGTAAAATAAAAGTTAATATTAACAAGTTAATACGTTAATAGTATTATAAGTATTATAAAATAAAATATTTTAAAAATAGGCTTCTGGTGCTCTATATGGTAATATAATTTAACAAATGGGAGTTCTGTAGAATATTTGACATGCAATTTTCAGCTTTTTCTTTGTTTTTCCCTATTTTAACTTAATTTTAGGAATTGGCAATATTCTATGATTTCAATAAAATATCTGATAGTTTCCTTCTAAAGAATAGCTATCAGCTATCTTTTCGATGTAATTAGCAACTCTTAAGATAAATTCGTACATACAAACATATCAATGCCTTAAAAAGAAAAGAGTGTATTTTTGTTTAAAAATGAGTTCAATTTCATTGAGTAATAAAATGCTAAATTCTAAAACAAAGAAGTGGATTATTTTTTAAGAGATTTTATTATTAGTAGTACTCACAATGTGTGGAAGTTGATCGAAATTGTAGAAATAGTAGAAGAATGGAAAAAATCGAAAAAGAAACTTCCACCTCGAAATTATTTTATATGATTTTGACACTTTTCCATTCTTCTACGATTTCCATTGGTTACACCATGTTTTTAATCGAAAAATCGAAAAATAGAAAAAAGTCAGCTGAGCTATTGATTAATTTTTCAAGATTTTTTTTGTCTACTTAATAGAAATTTTTTTCACTGTATTCAATTTACTTTAAAAGTTGTTCACAAAACTTTCAAAATATTTCAGTTTTATTATCAGCATAAAACAATAGACTTTAAATAAGAAAAAAAGAAGAAATGTTATGTTCAATTTATTATTACATATTTGTAATACAACCACAACACCAATTGGTTATAAAAGAGGAAATAAAGTATTAAAGTATAATTTTTAACTTTAAATTACAATTATGTATACATGGGTGTATTGTTAATTTTTCTAAGAACTTAATCCAGACGTTGATTGTGTATGTTTTTCATTTTTAGTTAATGTAAAGCAATTTATAAATTTTAAGTTTGTTTTTATCTTTTAAACAAAGAATACACTTTAAAAAATTTCATAATTTAGAAACTCAAAGAAAGAAGACTTTTTTTTTTAATTTTTGAAAATTCTGGCTTACGCTTTCAGATTATTTGAAATATGAAATACAAACATACGAGTACATACATATGTACATACATATATAATACTTTTTGTTGTTTTATATATTATAGAAGCAAGTGAAAGTAACTTCAATTGAATTGATTGAAAGATATGGTAACCATAAACTTTGGCGACAATGTAATTCATCTCTTATTTTATTTAAAATTAAAATAGATACAGCTACACAGTCTCTAGCCTTTGTTATTAATGTTAATAATTTTTTTGTGCTACGAAAATAACATTTTCATAAGTACGGGTTTTCAGAAACGATATACATACATATATGTATAAATTTTTTAAATTTAATTGTAAACATACTGCTAGTGGCATCCCTTATTTGATGCAATTAATTTAAAAATGAGCAACATACTATAATTTATGCAATTTCATTAAAAACACATTAAAAAATTTTTAGTTATGCGACTTTTATTCGTTTTGTTCTATACTTTATTTAACAACTAAAGTCAGTATTGTGCTTATGGAGGCAGTACCCGATTAGATTGTTGCCCTTGGTAATATTTAATTTAAAAGATTTTCCTCGATTGAAATTAAGATCTGATCACCCCACACACGAGACAGATTTATATACAAACGAAATGTAAAAGAGTATAGAAAAGTATGCCTATCTTGCTTGTACTGTGACTTTAATTGTTAAATAAAGTATAGATTTTCTTTTTTCCTATTATAATTTTAATTCAGAAGCAAATTATTTTAAAACAATATATTTAACACGTGTAGCCATTGTCTTTCTTGCAAAATTTATTATGTAATTCTTCTATATTATAAGAAGTCCTTAGACGTTTTTCCAGTAGAACAAAACTTCCCACTACATAATTAATTGAGTAAATGTAATACGTTTTGAATATGGAGTATATTATATTAACTTGCAATAATTCTATATAAATGTACATACATATTTTCCAGTTTGTTTTTTATTAATAAGTGCATTTCAATATTCAACATTGTTGAACATCACACAATATAGTGAATCCAGCTCCACCTTAGTTGCAGGATGTTTATTAGTGTTTGGGAAATTGATGATGGTATGGTAAAAGTAAAAAAAAAAATATTGATAATAAAAATTAATACATAAATAATAATTACTTCTAAATTTAAAAATAGATGGATCATGGGGAATATCTTCGATCATCTAGCAAGCAAGCAAGCGAGATATTGCTAGCTGAAATGATAGAAGTGGTATCCGATATGTGAAGTTAATTATATTGAATGAAAACAACAAAACTTATTTCAAAAGTATATTGCATCACTGCAACTGGTATGATTTATCCAGTCTCAAGTATAAAACTTTAATGAAAGTATCAATTGGATAAGAAAGGTTTGAGAAAATGAGTTTTTCAATTAATTATTTTTTTTTTGTTTAATCTTAAAATCTCAGGCACATTTTTGTTTTCTGAAATAATCTTTTATGACTTAATTAACTTAACCTTCTTTTTTTTAAATAAAAATAATCATTCTCCTTGTTGTTTTCGTGAACAAAAACAATTTTTCACAAGATAAATAATCTTGATGACATAAATAAGTCATAGTGGTAAGGCCGACAATTTAATCCTTACAGAAGATTAATTATATTATTCAGAGTTGATATGACACGAAAGAAAATTTTTATTAATTATATGAAATTCTAAAGCGAAAATAATACTTCTATATGTCATATGCCTAGGATTTTTTTCTGCTGTAACATAGTAAGAATAAGCAAAAACTAACATTTTATCATTATCTACAATTTTTTTATCTAATGAAAAAAAAAGAATGGAAACAATTAATAAGATTGTGTACAATGACGAATAGAAGTTGAAAGTCGAAAATCATTTTGGTTTAATGTTTTAATATATTTACATGGAAAACAGGTACAAATCCATAACGATAAAGGTAAGAAGTGTTTTGTTTTAGCTAAAAAAAACTTTTTTAACAGTTAAAACTTATTGTAACTGATTGTACTGTTGAACAAAGTTATTAATTACATATGTAGGTACTTACTACTTACATATGTAATATGTATTCATATTCATTTCAAAAAATATCCAAAGCTTTCAAAATATGACAAATATAAGAGAGTAACAACATAAAAGGTTTCTATTTCTAATATAGTTTTAATTTAGGTGGTAACTTTGTTTAATTATGTGAATTGTTTTATTAATGAAATTGAAAAGCCCTTTAAGTAAAATCACTTACACCTCGCGATAAAAAAGATAATAAATGCATTAAAATTATGGATTTCGCTTTCAGTGTATATATACTATTTCCATGGCATTTAATGTAAATGCAAAAAGAATCATACAAAAAAAAAACTATTTATGTATCATATATACTTCCAATAAACGCTTTTTTTTTAAACTATTGCGAAAAAATGTTCCAGTCTTAAATTTAATCTCGAAATCAGAACAATAACACACTTATTTTTCAAGAGAAAAATTTATCTTACTATCTGATTTGAACAATAATATTTTTAATTAAAAAAAAAATAAAAATTGATAATAATAGGTAAAGAAAAAAGGCTTAAAAAAATTAAATTAATAAAAAAATCTACACAAAAAAAAAATTCAGATTAAAGTTTTTCCAGTTTTTTTTTTTTTATTTTCAATTTACGGCAAATTGCTGTTGATGTGTGGTCTCATGTATTGTACTATTGTTAATTCTGGTAACTGACCAGAAACATTATAGATCTATATCGATTCTTAACGAAGATTAAAGGGGAATATAGAACAATGACGGGGAATAACGATAAACATTGGCTCACGATTAATGACGAAAAAATCTTTAAATAACTACCTATGTACATATATCGATTTACGCAGATATCGACGATAACGAGAGTCAACCACAAAATTCATATTGATCGTTATCGATTGTCAAAGTATTTCAAAGACGAACAACGATCTATAAAAATGCATTTGACAAGTCATAACTTGAACACTATTTTTCTCATAATTCAGTGTATTATATATACAGTCAGAACAAAAAATGAGCGAACAATGTGACTTTTTCATTTCAAAGTTTTATAAAAACTAAAATAACTGAGTAAAACACATGAAATTGATATAAAATAAAGTTTTATTTGTTTGTAATAAGATATTAAAAAATCAATGAAAAAAAATTAAAATTAAAAAAACTACAACACAATTTATAAAAAAAGTCCGAAATTTTCAAACAAAAAATGAGCGTACAGCATAATAACTATGAGTACACTGTTGTTACCGTTACATTCTATTTTCAAAAATTTGGTACATTTTCAATAAGAAGTAAATTTTATTAGTCTTTCAACGTAATTATTGTTGATAACACCATAAATTACATTAAATTTGTAGTTTATTTTATTGAAAATGAAAACGAATAGACAAGAAACAAGTGAAAATGTTAGAAAAATTATAATAACAATGAAAAATGAAGGAAAAACTATAACTGAAACAAGTAAAACAATAAATAGACCACGTTCAATAATTCAAACAATCATAACAAAATTTAGAAGCCATGGAAATATTAAAAATAAATCTGGTAGAGGACGAAAAAAGTGTTTAAGTGAAACTCAAATAAGAAATATACTTAGAAAAGTTAAAGAAAATCCATAATTTTTCCACACTAGGCCTTAGATTTTTCTTCAGGATCTTCAAATAATAGTAGGCATTCATTTTTGAATCAATGAAAGCTAGATTACCAGGTCCACTCGATGCTATACACCCCCACACCATTACGGAACCACTATCGTGTTTTATAGTTTTCCACATTTTTAGTATCATATTCTGTTTTGCACTTTTTGGACCTGGTAATTTAGCTTCTATTGATTCAACAATGAATGCCTACTATTATTTGAAGATCCTGAAGAAAAATCTAAGGCCTAGTGTGGAAAAATTATGGATTTTCTTTAACTTTTCTAAGTATATTTCTTATTTGAGTTTCACTTAAACACTTTTTTCGTCCTCTACCAGATTTATTTTTAATATTTCCATGGCTTCTAAATTTTGTTATGATTGTTTGAATTATTGAACGTGGTCTATTTATTGTTTTACTTGTTTCAGTTATAGTTTTTCCTTCATTTTTCATTGTTATTATAATTTTTCTAACATTTTCACTTGTTTCTTGTCTATTCGTTTTCATTTTCAATAAAATAAACTACAAATTTAATGTAATTTATGGTGTTATCAACAATAATTACGTTGAAAGACTAATAAAATTTACTTCTTATTGAAAATGTACCAAATTTTTGAAAATAGAATGTAACGGTAACAACAGTGTACTCATAGTTATTATGCTGTACGCTCATTTTTTGTTTGAAAATTTCGGACTTTTTTTATAAATTGTGTTGTAGTTTTTTTAATTTTAATTTTTTTTCATTGATTTTTTAATATCTTATTACAAACAAATAAAACTTTATTTTATATCAATTTCATGTGTTTTACTCAGTTATTTTAGTTTTTATAAAACTTTGAAATGAAAAAGTCACATTGTTCGCTCATTTTTTGTTCTGACTGTATATATATATATATATATTTTTTTTTTCATCTTTTTATCATAATTTTCTCTCTGTTTGGCCAATCTATTTTTCTTTTTTCAATAATATTTTTTTATATTCTGAAACAACTATAAAATAAATATTCATAGATTGGTTTTTGGTGACGATTTTCAATAATTTAAAAATATATTGAAAGACTAAAAACTTCAATACGTACGTATCAGACGATTAAACTTTTTTTGCTCTTCTTAAATTGGTTGAACATAAATAAATATGTAATTTGAATTGAAATTTTAAAATCTATATTTCATTTTTATTTTCAAATTCTACACTTGAATTCACTTTCTATTAGCGAAGAACGACAATCATAAAAACACACAGCTTATCGACTTAAATTTAAATGAAAGATTATCGACTTAAATTTAAATGAAAATTGCATATCAATTTATTCAAGAATACAAATTTGGTTTATGTTTTATCTTTTACAAAAATTTACAAAAGATTTAAACTCCAAGAAAATATTTTAAAGTTCAAAGATAATTTCTACTTTTCGATTACGAATATAAAAAAAAAAATACAAAAATATAAAAAATAACATTGAATGGTAGAAAATCAACAAAAATTTGCATAAAAATTGTTAAAAGTTTTACTTACGCTACACTTTTTATTAAAATATTCTGATTATTATTATAATGGTTATTTTAAACATGGAATATTTTAATTTTAAAAATGTTTATTTTATAAAAAAGGTGAAAAATTTAGAAATCGAAGTGTGTGCTAATCTGAGCAGGATGGTATGTAGACGACGAGAAATGAAAAACATTGTATGGCAAGTATCATAGATCACCCTTTATAATAGGAATAGTTGAAAATAATATAAAATAAATATTTCAATTTACTTACCATCTCCTTATCATTTTTAATGCAGTACACGTTAGAATTGTATGATACACACAATGATAAAACAATTTACTGCTTGCCACACACTATTATACACTTTTGATCAGAAAATTTTTGAAATTATGTAAGGTGGCAGCTGACAAATTCATACCAAGCAAAGTTTATTATTTATTTTGGAATATCGGCTACAACCCCTATTAAATGCCACTTTATTTCAAAAAATATCGCACTGAAAGGACAAACAACTTATTTTATTATTATTGTTTTTTGATACTGAGGACAATTAACTTCACCAACATTATAAAAAGGATATGTTTAAATGTAAAATTTACTTACCACGTTTAACCAATTGAAAGTCAATTAATTTCTTTTGTCATTTCGTTTTCTATCATCTTTCTTTTCGCATTCTATTCAATGTGCATTAAAGGTTTTTGTTTTCTCAACTCTAAACTAAGTTAAATTTTTTTTTACAACAAATTGTGCATAATTTTGAATTATTTGAACCGGAAATAAACTACAACTTCTACCCTTTTACCTTTGTGAACATATTTGAAACATAGAAAAATCGACAAAGAATATTTTTTGTGTAATCATAAAATAAGGTCAAGGATTATATTATACATAAATGCTTTAGGGCTCACCTTTTATTTTCGTAATTAATTCATTGATTTTGTTTTTTATATGAAATCATTCAACTTGAACCTTTTAGTTTCTTCCTGAACAAATATGAAATTTTATTGGTGTTTTTTTAAAAAATGTTAAGGTAGCACGTTTTCGTTTTTATTATCTTATAATGATTTGTAGCGTAATAAATCATTTTTATAGAATAAAAATATTTTCGAATTGAAAAAAAAAAAAAAAATAATAATATTGCACAGACAAAAAAAAAAAGATATTTTGTTTGGGATACATTTATGTAATGAAAATATTTTAAATATTATGTTCCAAATTTTCATCATTTAAAAGATTTATGGTACATATAGTAATAGTACATGAAATAAATATTAGATATTTTTGTGTGTGTAGATTCTCATAAGCATGTAATGGAACAAAACTTAAAAGTTGTACTTCAGATTTTCCAATAAATTATATTTGATATTAGCTGACAATAAAACGTTATTTCCTGGTAAATATCGTTGATAAAATATAGAATTTTCAACAAATACATAGATTATTATACTATTTGAAATATAGAATATAATACATCCTTGAGAAATTTATATGTGACGAGAAAAAGGCATCTAATTGAAAAACAGCTTTACGACTTTAGCTTTCAAAGCTGTAGTCAAAATATTTTTAATCTTGAGATAATCGGTACTATCATCACCAGATAACTTTATCTTCTTAATAAGTCTTATCTGATAGTGAAGAAAACCAAATTCTTGATTTATCCCCAGTGAAGAAATTGGGCATAAGTCATATTAAATTTCAAATAATTTTTCCTACTTTTAGAAAATTGATAATTTTTCATCTTTAAAATACAGATTTTATCTGGTAAAGTTACTTTGATTTTAAACTCAAATTTCATTTGTATCGAAGAAGAAAATTCACAAATTTATTATACGTAGACAATCGACTTTATAGAATTCTAGAATTTGTTTTTACTTTATATTTTTCAAAAAAACCGTATTATCCTAATATCTCATACGCTTATGAAAAATTGATGTAACATCAATTTCATATTTAAATGTTTGAGGTTTTAAAGTTAACTTGAGAATTTATTACTTTTATTTCTTAACAATATTTTTTATATTAGAAAAGTAAAAACAAATACGAGTATAGGTATGTATTTTATTTACTTTTAAAAACATCTCGGTTATATATTATTGAACGTAAACCATTTCTGAAACCAATCCATTCAATTGTAATCATTTAAATTTTTTGAATAAATTTGTTTCTCTAATTAAAAATCTTATCCAATATATTTGAAAATTGGAGAATATCTGGTCGAGTGCTTCAAGTTTTCTATACGAAAATAAATGAGTTTTATACATATTTATGCAATATTATTATAATTGGTTGAAATTGTTGGTTGAAAGTAGGTCGAATATTTTTTTCATTAAATTTTACTATATTTTTTTTTTTTAAATCAACTGTTTTATCACAAAAGTACTTTTTGATTAAATATGAACTAAAAAAATTGTCAAGTCGAAAAATTACCGCAACATGAAACTCTTACACTGTTGATATTTGATGTATTTTGTATATTACAATATATAACTAGTTATTTAGAAGCTTTTTTGTCCATAATTCGTATTATTTTATTTTAATAACTTTTAAGTTATCCAAAATTTAGTCATTAAAAAGGTTGAAAAGTGAATGAAATTTGGCCACATTTATCACTAAAAAAAACAAATCAATTCAAAATATCATAAAACTAATAAAAATAAATCATTCTTTCTTATGTTCAAGGACTAATTTATTTCTATTTAAAACAAAAATCAGGGGGTTAAGATGGATAATCAAAGATGAATTATGATAAAAGTGATGGCTGAACCTAGAAAAGAACGTCAAAATTAAAAAAAAAAAATATCCTATAGTTGAAAAATACTTATGTACAAAATACAATTTATCTAGAAATCAGAAAAAAAATTGTGACGAAAAAAGGACTTCATGGCTCAGAAGTTGTGAAAAAAATTATGAAACAGCGAAGTTAATACCGTGAAAAGAGAAGATATTGTTTTGCAATGCTGTGTATATTGTATATTATGAGTGTAAGAAGATAAGGTGAAAAACAGAAGTTTTCAATAAAGCTTGTTAAAACTCTACAATATATATGGTCAATACTTCTGTACTGTGAGCCTGCTTAATACAGAGTCCACACGAGACTTTTTTATGTCAAGACTTATGTCAGGACATTGTTCATGTCTTGCCATATTTTTCATGTCTGGGCATTTCATGTCTTGCCATTTCAAATAAGTGAATATAAAGTGTAAAATTTTTGAAATATATTTTTGTGAAATTTTGTCCAAATAACTTCGTAAATTTAAAAATTAATTTAAATTTATTAAAAAATTCACATTTGCAATTTTTTCTCTCGATGAAAGTCTGATAAGGGGTTAAGATGGATAATCAAAGATGAATTATGATAAAAGTGATGGCTGAACCTAGAAAAGAACGTCAAAATTAAAAAAAAAAAATATCCTATAGTTGAAAAATACTTATGTACAAAATACAATTTATCTAGAAATCAGAAAAAAAATTGTGACGAAAAAAGGACTTCATGGCTCAGAAGTTGTGAAAAAAATTATGAAACAGCGAAGTTAATACCGTGAAAAGAGAAGATATTGTTTTGCAATAAAAATTAATTTAAATTTATTAAAAAATTCACATTTGCAATTTTTTCTCTCGATGAAAGTCTGATAAATCTGATACATTTGCACAAAACATATGAAACCTCCATTTTGTTTGCTCATGTCTGCAAGACATCGTAGCAAAGACATATAAGTCTTGTCATCGATGTCTTGCCATTTATGTCTGCAAGACATAAGCGGTCTATATCAGACATATTCGATGTCATGACATGACATAAGTCTTGACATAAAAAGTCTCGTCTGGACTCTGTATAATAAAAGCATTGTTCGTTTTCCGAAATGGAGCGGGATCTAAGAATAAAAAGAAAAAAATATCTTTCATTTGGGTTTTCATATCTTTTCATAGAAAGAAAAAAATTTAAAATCTCAGTAAGGAGCACAATTGAATTTTCAATGAAAAGTTGTACTAAATGCTTCTAAAAAAAAAAAAAATATGTACAGGTGTATGTGATGTGAGTAAAAAGCGTTAAATAAATACAACATTAACAAATTTAAGTAATTATAAGAAAACACGAAAACAATTTCTTTATTTTCCAAATTCAAACTTATATTCTGTTCTATGTCTGCACAATGGTCATTAAGAAAATTACGAAACATAAATAAATCACATCACTCTCCCTCCCATCACAAATAAAAACGTCAAAATATCAGAAAATCATATTCTGAAAAGTGAAAAATATTTACACCCCTCAATATATGTAAATTCCATACAACAACTTCTTTCGCAGTACACATCAATTTTTTCGTTTTTTCTGACATTTTACTCATACTAACAACCCCAAACAAAAGTCTTACTTATAATATAATCTCGTAAGGGGAGGAATTTAATAGATTTTTTATTTTTATTCCATTAAAAATGTCACATAACTACATATTTAGAATATTATCTGAAAAAATTGTGCTAGTTTCTTTGGCTTTTGACAAGCTAGTTAAAATGTCAAATTATTTACTCAATATTTGATAAAATTAATAAGAACATGAACATGAATGCGAAACCTTGAGTTTTCGCTTGACTTAAACTTGAACTTAAATACATAATCACATACTTATTACGACATTTGTCGTTATACATAAATACAGTATATGAATATGTAGTTATGATGATTAATTCGATAGTTACCGTATGTTCACATTTGTAAATTTGATACTTAGAATTGAACAAAATTAGGTTAACGTTAACTTATAAAATCATTTTGTATATCAATGCTATCGTTTTCAAAATTTAATGAATAAACTTTAGTTTTTATTTTCGATCTTGTTTTATCAGCTTAAAAAACTTTTTAACCCCTTGGGTAAAGATTTTGTCAACTAAGACTTGTAATGCACAAGAGGTTAATTAAATTGAATTTACTTTTCTTCAAACAAATTACTTTCACAAAAGTATTTTCCAATGCTTCTTTTTCAATTAATTTTTCTAATAAATGTAATGTAATAAAAATTAAAAATATTCAATTTTTTTTTAAAAAAATGTGGTGGAAAAATTTGAAAAAAATCGCTAACGGAATAAAAACTTGAAAAATATTTTCAAACTTTATATACTTTGTGTTTATTTATTTATTTTTTTTTTAAATTCATATGAACAAAATAATATTAGAAATGACCAAAAAATAAATTTGTTTTGTTCTGTACAACTATACATAATCTTTTTAAACTTTTCTTACAAATTTTCTAGCTTTAAAAAAAAGTTAAACACTGAAATATTGTTATGATAGCAAAAGCAATACCTGCCTCAAGAACAAAATTTTGATTACTTATTTTTATAATTTAATGTAAATACATTTATGCTATATGCATCTTTTTTCTTCTGTATTTATCTTTCATTGAAGAAATTTATTGGCCTAGCCTATACGCCTCCGGTAAGAGAAGGAAGGAAGTAAAAGCTTTCTTAACAAAACTAAAACATGCCGATGTACATTCAAAGCTATTTCAATAATGGGGTTCCGATGCTGGAACCCCAGAACAAACATTTTTATACTACATGCAAATTATTTCTGTCTATACATTTTTTGATAATGTTGTACATAATTATGTAAATATTTTTCCACATATGTACATAATGCGTATATATACCATCTGTATTCTGTGCACATTTCATTTAATATTTGTTTTTTTTTTTTTTTTCAAATTTTTTTGTTACGTACGTCAGTAATTTCTTTATTAATTTATTCATACGTAGAATATATGTACGAGTATGTAAATATATTGCTCAAAGTATATACATAATGTATGTGTAAAATCGAGATAAAGAAAATATTAAAATAAATCTCCAAGGAACATCTATAGATTCAATAAAATCTTTCCATTCGAATGTATTCGAATCGATACGCTTCATTCTTTTCTCTTATGTCCCTAAAGATTCCACTGTTTACTTATTCTTTGATTTCTTCGCAAAATGTGTCATTCATTTATATTTCTTTTCATCTTGATCTTTATTTGTTGTCATTCGAATATTACTGATTTAAGATTCTATTAGGCCATCAAATTTTGAGGGATCTTCTACTCGCAAAATACCTTATTTATTAAATGATTGCAACGCTTGTGTGTGAACTTATCATCAAAAGACTCGAAGTCTCCTTAAAAAAGTAATCAAATAAAAAAAATTATTTGAGATTAATTTTTAATATTAAAAAAAAAAAATCACAATAATAGCGGAAATACATACATATATGTATTGTTTAGCTCATCACTTCAACAGAGTGAATTGTAAAATCATAATGTAATGAATAAAATTATCAACATTTTATACCAATAAAATATCACACTTTAATGGAAAAAATTATGCAACTTTCATTTTTTTCTGAAAACAAAAAAGCATGATTTCAATTATTTTTTCCTTTTGTATGTAAAAACAATTAAAGCAAAAAATAAAAACAATTACAAAGCTATATACGAGTAATACATATGTATGTATATATACATACATTGAACTGATAAAATAAAAATTACTGGTATTTCTACTTCATTATTGTTACTTTTATTATTATGATTAAAAATAAATACTTATTTTTCTCATGTCACCTACATGTTTTTTTTTTTTTTTGTTGATTTGAATGTACAGGTATTTCTTTTTTTCAGTTTAGTTTCAGTAACAAAAGAAAAAATTATAAATTATTATCATTGGTTGTTACTGATATTACAATTCAGATATTATATTACTCATTACTGTGTAAATATTGTTGTTTTCTATAATGTTTCATAGAAAAAATTACCTATGTATGTTTCAGAGGTATACAGGTATGTATGTATTGGTAAATACTTAAAGTTCGATACGGTGAATAGATATTTCAATTTTTTTTTTCAAATTCTGTATATTAAAAACAATTAAAAAAGTACTTGCACTTATTTGACATTGAAGTTATAGATGAATAAAAAAATAAATAAATAAACTTGTAAGCCTGTATGAGAAAAATGCGAATTTTGTTTTAAAAAGTTAATTTTTGAAGAAAATATGATGCATATGGTATTGTTTTTTAACGAAATACAAAATAATAATTTTCAAATATTAGTAAAACCACAAAAAATTCTTTCTTTATCTAAAAAAAAACAAACAAAATAGGAAATGAAAAGCTAACATGAACATTTTCACATATTTTTATTTCATTTATAATCAAAAAGTCAAATAATAATAAAATTAATATATCATAAATTCGATTCGAAGAAATGAAAGTAACCAAAAATATAACGATTCATGAGTTGAATATTTTTACATATGTACATATTAATGTACATACATACATATGTATGTATGTAGTTTTAATAAAATAAAATATTTCGTAATAAATTCTATGTTGAAGGAATTCATATGAAATTACCATGTTTTTTGGGCACTAGCTGTTGTCAAATTATCGTTTCTAGATCTAACTTATACTTATTTAAAAATATGTTACATTATTCAAATGCTTTATAATCTAGAATTTTATTTCATATATATTTTACAAAATTTTAAATATTATTTCGATTAGAAACCTAATACATATTTTATGTCAAAACTTAATTTGTTATTAAATTCACAAAATATAGATAAAATTTAATGTCTGATGGTATATGTTCATAATGTATAGCTTTTTAATATGGTTTTTTTATAAAACAAACAAATTACATACACGTGTATTTTTTATAAACACTTTAGAGTATCTGACTCAGCTACTTTTTATTGAATTATTAATTTCAACATTAATGGATCGTTTACATAACATATTGAAACGTAGATTTTGCTCCATTTTTTTCTTCTATTCGTCAGAGGATACTTATATAATATATCGCTTTCGCATTCATATCTCGAAGTGAGATTGCAGAGTCAGCGTCAGCAAAGATCATGGATTGAAATAGACATTGCAAAACAGAAAAGCTTTTGAACAATAAATTTTTTAGATTTTGTAGTTTTAAACTTGTAGCGTGCAAATATAATTATTACAAATCTTAATCAACTTAATAAGTTACGCATATTATTTATCCGAAAAAACATAAATGAGAAAAATTTATCAAACATACGAGATTCGAGTATAAATTGTTTTGTCATTTTTGTAGAAATAAATAAAATCAACTTTACAGAATAATAATTATGTATTTCTTTTTCGGACAGTGTTGATATCAATTATTGATTAAATTGTACTTAATTGCTCAAAATTAGTAAATTTCGATATTATGTACATATTTGTAAATCTATGTAAATAAAAAGTACTGTAATGTAGTCAATTACTGAATAAACAAAATTTTTAAATTTCCTTTTTCATAAAAAGGAATATAAAGGTAAAAAACAAATACAAAAAGAACGAGATTTGTATTTCAGTAACATTTTTTATATCATCAGAAAATACGTACCTATATGTATAAAAAAAATCAATAAAATAATTGGATAAATTCTTCATATTATTTTGCATTCAATAATCAGAAAACAAATTCAAATTTATAAGTAACAATATATGCACATAGCGTATACATCTATAGATATTCGAAATTCGAACTTACTAAAATTCATTCACTGTTAACTTAATTAAACAATTAAAATTTTACACGTTATGTTGTACACAATCCATAATAATTTCAAAAATTTAAATAATCAATCACATTATTCACTATTTTTTTACGTCATATATGTACTGGTTATAATATACATATATATTATATAGTCATCATATTAATGTCAAACTTGAAAACACAGACACACATACATTTGTAATGTATGACTCAGGGGCAAGGCCCAGGGCTTGTGTACTCTCTCTTTTTCTGTGGTTTTGATTAAATTCATCTCAATTTTTTTTTATCTGATACATTTTCTCGTTCATTTTCTTCATTTTATTAAATCCTTTAATATCTTTCATTTGGAACACACACACATTACATTATACATGATGTATGTAAAGTCTTCACTTATACACTTTTCGAGTGTAATCTATACAGTATGCTGTTTTCATTTGTACACATGCATAAACTTGATGAAAATGTTATAGTACTGACAGACATCGTGGTTAACCAAGCTGCTTCTTGGTTAAGTACGTAACCAACTCGAATCGAGTGGTTATGATTTGGTTTACCATATAAATGAAATGGTTAAAAGCTATCATTAACTAAGTACTTTCTAATGAACAAACGTCAAACTTTCCAGTTACTTGTTATTTGCTATCATATGATTTACTTCAAATTTTGTTTTTTCTTGTTCTTTTTTTTCGAATTGAATTAAAATTTATGTTTATAGAAAGTAATAAAAGAACGTCTTTATCAAAAATATTTGAGACTTCCATTTCACAAACACAAAATAATTAACAAAATTCAGAAAATTAAAAAAAAATAAAGTACAAACTCTTACCAGAGAAAAATCTAAATTAAAAGAAATGTCAAAATAAACCAGCTGACATTATGTCTGTCACTTATTTTGGTTGATGAGTTGGTTAGCCAAGCTATGTCTGTCTACACTATTATATTACACTTCCACTCGAAAAGTGTAAAAGTGAAAACTTACCTTAATGTATATATATTTGTAACAATTTTTTTCCAACTTCGTATAATAAGAATAGTCTAAAATAATTTTAGCTGACAGTTGTAATACACTCACAATCGTTACAACTTGGTCGTGCCACCATAAGGTGTGTTTTGAGCAGTTGTAAAAACCGGTTTTAAACCAGTTTGCGACGGTGTCAATGCTACTTGGTGTGTAGTTGGTGATATACAGAAAGAAATTGCAAGTATAAGTGGAAGGCATGTCTACTAAAAAAATTACGTTATCTGATTTCTTTGCCGAAAGCTTTCAAAGCTATAGCAGTACCAGTATATCTTGCAAGCCAACTAATGTATACATGATCCATGATCAATGATCATTAGATTTTAGACATTTGCAGGAGACGGATAGTGTATAACACTCGACTAACTGAAGAGTGTAAATTCAACAAATTTTAATTTAATAATTCAATTTGAGTTAATTAAAATAAAATGTATTGTTTTTGTTATTTAGTAGATATTATTATTTTTTAAAAGTGAAAGTAATAAAAGTGTTTTGTGTTATTTAATTTCAATTTAGGAAAATTAAGCAAGAAATAAAAATAGAACAAATTATAACAAGCGGTTATCGCACGCATAAATTTTAATTGTACTGAAGAAATAAAAAAAATATATTTTGAAAAAAGAAAATTTTCAATTATAAATAAAAGACAGAAAAAACATCAAAAATGGAATTCAATAAGACTAGTTATCCTCATCCACCACCAATAAACACACAAACAGTTGTTGTTCAACCAATACCTGTTGGTCCAGAGCCAGTACGTACTACATGTCCATCATGTGGTTCAAATATTGTAACAAAAATGCGTTATGAGCCAACAACAAAAACACATTTGGTTGCACTTTTACTCTTCTGTTGTATGTGAGTAATTCAAAGTACTATCATCTAGTATATCCTTTTCTCTAATTTTTATTTAATTCTTAAAGCTTTGAAACTGTTTCTAATCCTTAATTTTTTTGTCTTGTTTTCCTCTTCCAGTTGCTGGCCATGCGTTTGTTTACCATACTGTATGGATTCATGTCAAAATGCAAATCATTATTGCCCAAATTGTGATTCATTTATTGGAACATACAATTCTTAAAATATACATAGTTTTAAGAAAGAAAAAAAAAATACTAAATAATTCCTTGAACTTAAAAAGCTTTCAGACAAATTTGAAGTACATACATATTATGTGTAAAAAAAGAAATAATGATAGCATTTTGTAAAGAGTATGTAATTTTTAAAAGATAGAAGATAAAAAAGCAAGTAAAATTTTAGTTTTTTCTTCAATAAAAATTTTAAGCTTTTACTTGAAAAATTTTAATAAAAAAAATTAATGAGTAACTTGATATACATATAAAAAGAAAAAAAACAGACAACTGATAACTTTCAATTTTATATGATATTTTTTTGCTCAAATTTTTGTCATATGTGTATGCATAATGTATGTATGTGTAATTTTTTATTTAATTGTGTTTAATTTATTTATTTTAAAGACAAATATTGAATTATACCAAAAAAAATTTTTAAAAAAGGCCACATTTGAAAAAAAATAAAAATTACTTATATGTATGTATGTATGTTACTGATATGACAATTCAGATATTATATTACTTATACTGTGTAAATATTGTTTTTTTAAATATTTTATAGAAAAAATTAACTATGTTTCAGAGGTATACAGGTATGTATTGGTAAATAGGTATAGGTATATATGCACTCGTATATTGAATGTTGAATTTTCAACGTAATAGGTACATTTTATCGTCAGTTTTATAAATTGTTTTTATTATTGCTTAAAGTTTACTGTTGTTAAATTATCGTTTCTAGATCTCACATATACTTATTTAAGAATATGTTACATAATTCAAATGCTTTATAATCAGAATTTTATTTCATATGTATTTTACAAAATTTTAAATATTATTTCGATTAGAAACCTAATACATATTATTTTATGTCAACAAAACTTAATTTGTTATCAAATTCACATACTATACCTATAGATAATAATTATTGTCTGATAGTGTATGTATGTAGCTTTCTAGTGTGATTTTTTTATTAAAACAAACAAATTACGTACACTTTTTTTTAATAAACACTTCAGAATATGTGACTCACCTACTTTTTATTGAATCAATAGTATTAACTAAAGAATTTTAAAGAAATTATATCAACTTCATACAAGAAACTGATAATAAAACTGAAAATTGCGTCTTATTTTATGCAAAACATATAGTATTTTTATTTTTGAAAGTCAGTACAGGCAAGATAGGTATACTTTTCTATATTCTTTCACAAATTGTTTGAATAAATCTGTCTCGTGTGTGGGGTGATCAGATCTCAATTTTAGTAGAGGGAAATATTTTAAATTAAATATTACCAAGGCAAAAAACTCATCGGGTACTGCCTCTATAAGCACAATACTGACTTCCAAAAAGAAAAATAGTATAAAAAAATTACGTTATCTGATTTCTTTATCGAAAGCTTTCAAAGCTATAGGAATACCAGTATATCTTGCAAGCTAACTAATATATACATGATGCATGATCAATGATCATTAGATTTTAGACATTTGCAGGAGACGGATAGTGTATAACACTCGACTAACTGAAGAGTGTAAATTCAACAAATTTTAATTTAATAATTCAATTTGAGTTAATTAAAATAAAATGTATTGTTTTTGTTATTTAGTAGATATTATTATTTTTTAAAAGTGAAAGTAATAAAAGTGTTTTGTGTTATTTAATTTCAATTTAGGAAAATTAAGCAAGAAATAAAAATAGAACAAATTATAACAAGCGGTTATCGCACGCATAAATTTTAATTGTACTGAAGAAATAAAAAAAATATATTTTGAAAAAAGAAAATTTTCAATTATAAATAAAGGACAGAAAAAACATCAAAAATGGAATTCAATAAGACTAGTTATCCTCATCCACCACCAATGGGTCCACCACCACCTATGGGTCCACCACCAATAACCACACAAACAATTGTTGTTCAACCAATACCTGTTGGTCCAGATCCAGTACGTATTATATGTCCATCATGTGGTTCAAATATTGTAACAAAAATGCGTTATGAGCCAACAACAAAAACACATTTGGTTGCACTTTTACTCTTCTGTTTTATGTGAGTAAATTCAAAGTACCATTATCTACAAAGTATATTTTTTTTTATATAAGTACATACTTATCTAGTTTTTATTTAATTCTTAAAGCTTTGAAACTGTTTCTAATCCTTAATTTTTTTGTCTTGTTTTCCTCTTCCAGTTGCTGGCCTTGCGTTTGTTTACCATACTGTATGGATTCATGTCAAAATGCAAATCATTATTGCCCAAATTGTGATTCATTTATTGGAACATACAATTCTTAAATAGTTTCAAGAAAGAAAAAAAATACTAAATAATTTTTTTGAACTTACAAAGCTTTTAGACAAATTTTAAGTACATCTATATGTGTAAAATAAAAAATAATGATAGCATTTTGTATAGAGTATGTAATTTTTAAAAGATAGAAGATAAAAAAGCAAGTAAAATTTTAGTTTTTTCTTCAATAAAAATTTTAAGCTTTTACTTGAAAAATTTTAATAAAAAAAATTAATGAGTAACTTGATATACATATAAAAAGAAAAAAAACAGACAACTGATAACTTTCAATTTTATATGATATTTTTTTGCTCAAATTTTTGTCATATGTGTATGCATAATGTATGTATGTGTAATTCTTTATTTAATTGTGTGTAATTTATTTGTTTTTTATTGAATGCTACCAAAAACAAATTTAAAAAAAAAATAAGCCACATTTGAAAAAATATAAAAATTACTTACATACATATGGTATGTATATGAAAAAATATATATACGTATGTATATATACGCATTATTGAAAAATATAATAGAAATGTATTAAGCCGAGAAATAAAACTTTTTTGGTCTGTTAAATTATTATTAATAATTTTAGAAACATTAAAAAATACCATTATCAAAATTTATTTCAACGTTTTGTTCTAATAGTAGATACATATTTATAATTAATGAGACTACAATCTATATCTAATCAGCTTTTTTATGGTATCTGTGAAAAATAAATATGTGATAAATATAGAGTGTATATAAAAACGACCACAGCCAGCCGCCTTACACACTCATGCAGTTAGTTATACATGAAGTAATTAATTTATTTCGTATATATGTTTAACACTCGCATGGGAAAAACAGTTGTTTTTATTTTCTTTGACGATAAAAAAATTATTAAAAAAATTAAATTTAAAAAAAACGTATTATCATAAAATATTATTTGAAAAAAAAAAAAAAATTATCATGTTCTAGCTTTTTTTTTTTTTTGTAATAATCGTTATGGTGTGGCATAAATAGTAATTAAGTTCATAAATAAATAATGAAAGTTAGAGTTTCTAAATAATTTCTTGGTGGCGACCTTACGTGATTTGTACTAATACAAATAAAATAAATGAAATACATTTTTCTCTTTTCGTCATATAGTATTTATATCTCTTTTTAAAATATAATTATATCTTTCTTTTTTCACTATAATATACTTGTATGTCTATATTTTTTGAAAATATATATTGAACATGATAAACACAAAAATGAATTGTACATATTTTGTATGTATTTTATATTAAAAATATGTCATGTAAAAATATGAAATTTGGCTTTTTTCTAAGGTTAATTTTATAAACGGTGGAAAATTTTCTGCAAAATGCATGCTGTTACATAAATTTGAAAAATTTATAAAAATATTCAAAACTTTTCAAATGAAACATAAAATAAATTATTTCATTATATTTGTATGTAATATTTTTGCGCATTCAAATGAAAAATAAGTCGAAAATAAAAGCATTTTCATTTAAATACAATAAATAATTTTTAAAAAATTGTATCCGCCATGTTTGGTAAAAATGCATCCATGAAAGTTGCCGATAAAGTTAATATTCCTACTTTGTGTCTTTAAAGTTTCTTTATAGGCATATTGTTACTAATTTGTTCCCACAAATGTGCCCATGAAGGAATTGTATTGAATTGAATTGTTTCTAATTTGTGCCTTAATGACCACCGCTAAATGAAGTAGCTGTTTCATAATGCTGGATTCTTTTAGATAAATTTAAATCACTAAAATTCATATTTTTTTATAAATCGCAAAAAAAAAAAAACTTTTACCACGATAAAATAACTCTAAAATGTCATTCGATTACATCAAAAAGAAAAACGTAGACACATTTGAGTAACAATGCCTATATGGTCGCGAAAATATGTGACTATGTGAGTATTATTCCCACATCGAAACATTTCCTATGAAGAAATATTCTTGGTAACATTTACGTTTTTGTGACTTGCACAGTTCCTTCAGAGGCATCGACACATTCAAGGCATTAAATAAAGAAACTTTGTCGTAACAATGCCTATATAGAAACATAATAAAGTAACATTAAAGAAACAATTCCTTTGTGGAAACAATTCCTTCATGGCATGGGCACGAAATAACACACAATTACGTAGTTGTGACCAGTTTTGTGTCCATGAAGGAATTTAACTATGAAGAAACATTGACCACAAAATTTCGAAACAGCGACGTAGTCATAACGTCGTAGTGTCAAAGATTTGTGCCTAGACACATTTAGGCACATTTTGCTAGTTGGGAGGCATTATGTAATCGTACATAATTTGTTTATTTGTTGGTTTTTAATTTATTCGTATATGTTATGAAAATAAATATTTAAAATGCTGTAATTGCTTTCAGTTTTATTTTAGAAAATCTCATAAACAAATTCAATATAGAAAAATTTCTTTCAAAAAAATGTTTTTCATTATTGAATCCTTTTTTTATCTAAGTATTTACAAAGACAAAAATTCAAAATTATTTTACATTCAAATGTGTAAATAATTATAATTCAAAGTTTTTGTTTATTATTTTTTTTTTGTTCTGCAAAATATTAAAAAAATATGGTGGCTTTTTAACAAAAGAAAAATAAAAAAGTATGTATATGAATATACCTACATAGCTATAAGTATGTTAATATTTTTTTGCCTAAACTATTTTTCAAAATATGAATATCTCTGAATCCTGTAGAACTATTGCATTACATTCGTGAAATTTTAAAGTCTAAATTTCTTATGAAAAGCATGAAAAATTATTTTCAATTTTTATATGGATAAACAAAAAGCTCTGATGGAAATCGATAAAAATCACATTTTGGACAAGTGCACTATACGTATAATGATAAATACATAATTAATTTTATACGAATATGTTGTCCTTTATTGATTACAAATTACATTTAAATTTATTTTCCTGTGAAAAACAAACAAGAACTAATTTGTTCGTTTAAGTGTTACGAGAGTTCGACATGTTTTTTTTTTAAATTTAATTGTAATCCTTAATTTCCTTGATCATAAATATTTTATATACCTAACCATTTCCCTCTCATCAGTTTCAACAACTGCATGTATTTTTAGTTGCACAAGTTAGTGATACACTTTCTATAAATTAGTAACATTTTCTTTGATAAAATATAAAATAGCTGTCAATATAATTCTTACACCATTTCAATTGTTTGTGAAAGTTTTTTTTGAATGAATCTTTTGTATATAGTAAATACCTAAGCAATTTTCATTGCGCATATACCCTATTTCTTTTTTATTTTTATTTTACAATTGAGGGGATTGCGTATGATTTGTTTTTAAGCATTCTTCATTTACTTTCAAATATTCATAATATGATGGGATGGTATGTAATGTAGTTTATGCATCTTAATGTATAATTATGTGTAAAATGGAACCCTCTATTGTTTTTATAAATTTGTATACCGTTGAATGATTGGCAATTTTGTTATTTGAGAGGGTAAAATGAATGCTATGCGGACATTTTGATATTATGTAAGTTTGAAATCTTTTCTGTTGTATATTTCAAGTTAATTTCAGTTCCGTCTTGTATGCAAACGTATGAACATGTACGAGTTTATGTTACTTAAATAACAACAGGAATTACGTACTATGCAATTGTAGTGCATTAAGTACATGAAAATGTAGTATGATAAGGTGCAACAATAGGATTTATTAAAGATTGTAGCAAAATAATATGCACAATTACTCAAATATTGCAAACGTATAGTAACGGAACACAAAACTTCAAAATGAAAAAAAAAAACATAAAAATATAAGAGTATGATTTAAGATAGTCTTTTAATTTATTGTGATAAATATTATAGTGTACTAAGTGTTCGTTGTAGACAATTGGTAAATTTTAATATATAAAATATACATATATATAGATATTAACTTTTAAAACTGCAATCCGAAACAAAAAAAAAGGTAAAAGGTATTCAAAAGTATAAAAAAAAAATATGTTAAAATACTTAAAAATAATCTTATGTGTACTAAGTACTTATGGTAATTTTAACAAACTCAATTTAATTATTTACAATGTTTTCTAAATATGACATTTTATTAAACTTTTGAATAGATTAATTATGTCAGAAGATGTGTAAGATATATTATAAGTTTTGTTATCAACATAAAGTGAAAACATTTGGAAAAATATGAGGTAAATTTAGCTTATTTTCATAATGTATTCACACTTTTTTTATTGAATTTTTTTTTTTTTTTTTTTAATTTCAACATAATTTAAATTGTTTATTACACGAACTTAAAAAATGTAGCTTTAAAATCTACGTTTAAAGAAATTAAGTACCTAAATATAAAAATATTTATTGTGTTTTATCTCTCTTATGCCAATTGACTTATTCACCAATATTGTTTTCTTTAAAAAAGTTTTTTGCATGGGATAAAGTATTCGCAATTTGGCCACGATATTATTTGAAGAGTTTAATTCCTACAAAATGAAGTTTAACAGATAAAAAGCCGTTTAGTAAGGTTCAAGCTACAGGAAGAGATAAACGGCAAAAGTTGTACTTTAATAAAAATGCACTAAAGAATCGATTTTTTTTCCTGTCACTTTCAATAAAAATCTAAGTTCACATATTGAATTCTATCTATGTAAATTTGTATTGGAAACATATTTTATTAACTTATGTAATCAAATTGCATTCACTGCCAATTTATTGTCTATTGATATATATCCTTTTTTTTCTCTTTAATTTTATTTATTGCTTTTTTTAAACCTGATTTTACCTGACTGTGTCATTTTATATTTGTATTCTATAAAATAAATATATATATTTTATATGTGTTTTATTGACTTTTCTTATATTTTACTTTTCCTTACAGACGTGACTAACATAATATTATCCTCAAATGTGTTGCTGATGTGATACTGAAAAAAAATTAATCTTATCGTGTCCTAGTATCAGCGTAACACTTATTAGTTGACACAATAACCTGAAAATAGCTATAGTAATTGTATATTGATAAATATATAAGTTCGCACATATGTACATATGTATTCACGTAACTGAATATAGTCGTAATATGTGTAAATATTGTTTTGTATTTCTAACAGGTAAAAATTCTAAGTTATTGTAAATTTATTCAATGTAGCATATTCTTGAGTGAAAAGTGAATTGTGGAACACCTATATTTCGTTTTCGAAAATACAAAACGCAAATTGAATTATGGAACATCAAAATACACTTTTGCGAATTCAATTCACAAAACGCTAGTGAAAGTGGATTCTGGAACATAGGTGATTATAAAGATATTTTTAAAGTAAAATAGAATGATTTTATTTTTATTATTGATATGGCTTTCACATTTAAAATTACGAATTTCATAGAATCGAGAAAATTTAATATGAACTTAATGTTGTTTTTTTTCACTAAAAATCCTTTTTTGTATCCTACGTTTCTGATTAAATTTGAAACGATGACGTCAAAAGCAATGTGTTTTGTAATTAATGATAACGTTTTTAACAGAAAATACTAATTTTTCTTATAAAAAGAATATTATTGCTTAAGTGACATCAAAAATGTCAAAAAATTCGAAAAATGTCAAACAAAGTTATGTCACAAAAAGGATCTATTAAAACTTATCATGAAATTTGAAAAAGGATATTTTAGAAAGAAAAAAACATTTTTATTAGATACTCCTTTTCAAATTTGAATGAACAGATAACAAATGTCCTTAATTTTTCTTCTATTCTGTGTATAAATTTTTTTTTAAAATTGTTGATTGTATTTGAAAAAGATTTATATGTACATAATTTAAATATGTATAACATTTCCGTGAAATGTGTTTTAATTTTTGTACTTTTCAAATTAATTGGCAAAATATTAGGTATGAGGAAAAGTTGTGTCGTTTTTTTTACTTAAGAAAATAAAATATATTTTTATAAATTTTTTATTTTTGAAACAAAATCATTTTGCATATCCAGAGCAGTTTTAGGGTTAATTTTAACTAGTAAGGTTATATCTGCGGAAGTTAATGTCGGATTTGTCGTAATTATATTGCATAGTAATTTATAATTGTCATCTGATGTCATTTCTAGTCTGATTTATGAGCATTTTCTAGTTTAGAAACATTTATATTTTTTAAGTTTTGTTGATATATGTATGTATGTATATACTCGACTCGTAGGTACATGTAAAAATGTACATAAATACTTGATTCTTAAAAGAAAAATATTGAAGTTTTAAAAATGAAAGTTTTATCATTTTTTATGTATCATAAAAGTTTCTATAATAAAAACACAAAAAATATATATTCAAGAGCGTTCAAATATATTGTAATTTTCAATAGTATCAACAACAAAAATGTAGTAAACAGATAATAAAAAAGAATAATGCTTATTTTATTTTAAAAATTGGGAAAAGAAAATTTACAATTTTCGGAAAAATTTGCTATTCGTTCTGTATACATAATATTGAAAAATTAATTTCCAGTAAAGAATTTTTTTATTATGATTTTCTAATTTTATGTTATTTTTATTGATTTTTACAAGTATTTCAAAGTTTAAAAAAAGGATAATAACTTTGTTAAAAATTGAAAAATAAATATCATAAGAAATTTTCATATGTAATGTGAAAAAACGATATTGAAAATATAATTAAAATGTTGTCCTAAAAAAAATGTAAAAAAAAAAAAAACAGAACAAATTTTCGAAACTTTTTTACTTCAAATACACACGTACACATAAATGTATGTGTATATGTATGTTTATAAGTGTGTGTACATATAATTATATGTATGTATATATGAATGTATGACGCATATCACTTATCTATATCACATATTATAAACATTGCCCCTTTTTTCTCAATTTGCTTTTCATACAAAAAACATATTCTTGTAAATATCTTGAAGAAACAGCAAACGTCCTTTTTAATTTTTCAGCTACATTTTCAAAATTTCGTTTTTTAATTTCATGTCAATGAAAAACTACAAAAATAAAAAAAGACTTGTGAAAAAATAGTTACATTTTTTAAAAACACCCACTTGCTCAATTACTTTTATTTGCATGCATGATATATGTGTGTATATTTTTTAAATGTGTATACTACATAAAGATTTATCCTACATTTTTAGACATAAGCTTTTTTGTACGAAGAATTACGAATATTGTGCTTTTTTAAATTCACATTTGTCTCATTTTTCTAAACGTTGAATGTACCTTTTTCCATTTAATCAAAAAAAAAAAAAAACTGAATAGTTTACTTATAATCTTTCACACTTACTATTAAAGTATTTTTAAATATGTCTTTAAACTAACACCAGATATTAATCACGAACATTTACCTGCACCTTGGAACAAAAACGTGACCTCATTGGATAAATTCAAATTAAGTATAAAAAATATTTTTAAAAAAAAGTGTGACTGTAGGAAGTTGTTCATTATAAATGTATGTATGTTTTTCAATAGAAATAAATAAAAATAAAATCATTGATTTTATGGAATTCTCGAACAGAGTCCTAGTGTACAAAATGCAAGATACATTGGATAATTAAAATAGAACAATATTTAACAATGATAATGTATTCTTAGATACGTACTAAAAATACAGAAATGTTTAGTGCTTGCTAGTTTACCAGTTTGGTACAAAGTTTTAACATTTCATGTACCAATTTTTGTCCAAGCTTCACAGCATAATATTATTATGTATGTATACACTCCGTTTCAAAATATAACTTCATCCTTACCATGTGTGTATATCTCATATAACGAGTCAAATTGTTACAAACCTTCTTTCTAGGATTTTGATGGACTTGTTAATGTTGTCGTAACATTTTTTTGAGATTTAGGAGAAGGTAGAAAGTGTCTATACAAAAATCGTTGCAAAATATAACCTCACTATAATTTTTTTTTACAAATTTACAAATTAAATGAAAACAGTTAAATTTTGTCTCCAAATTTTTTTAATAATGAGTTGCTTTACCATTTTCAGCTAACTCTTGGTGTTTTATTTTACTCTTCTTTAAACTTTTCACAATAAATATTTCCAAACATTTTCTATTATGTTTACGTCCAAACTCCAGCCACAGGAATACTTGCGCATTATTTTCAAAAAATTTCAAAAGATTTTGATTTTTGGTCTCTTTAATAATTTTTTGGAATTTATTATTCCACTTGTTTATAAATAATTCCTATTTAAAAAAGCATATAAATTAGTAAATTTAAATATTTTTTTTTAAGTATATGAGTGTGTATTACCTATGTATACCCTTTAAACACTTTGAAAAATGTATTTTAAATGATAGTGAAGTTATAATTTGAAACGGAGTGTACGAGTATGTATATAGGTACGATATTCATGGATGCATAAGGCTCGTAACAATTGATTTTTAAAAACATATACAAATGTATGCAGGTACATATTATACATTCTACATATATATATGTTCCATTATACAGATAATTGTTTTTTTTTTTGTTGTTTTACTTTCATCAAATTTTATTTCATAGGCATTAAAACCAGCTTTATACAAACAACAAAAACAAAAATAAAATAGCAAATAAAAATTGTTTTCTTCATACAAAAAACTGAAAAAACTATTCATAGATATTCGATTACCTCTTGATTTTTATTTTAAAATTTATTTATTTATTTTTATGTCGTATTATATTAATAGGATTTTCATGCTTTTCTCGCACATATGAATGTATGCGAAATTCCCAGTTGAAAAACTAAGAAAACTGTCTAAAAAAGGATTTTGATAACAATAAAGACATTTTTGTAAGGTATTGTATTAGATCGATTTATTTTCACTTGTAAAAAATTAAATAGATTTATTCTAAAATCGGAATGAAGCTTCAATTTGTTTTTATATAGTACCTACCTATATTATTTCAGAGGTCTTTTTTTTTAACTCATTTTTGTTTCGCCAAAAAGACAATCCCTTCGTAGGACATGCACGAGTAAAAAAAAACAACATACTCCTGAAAAACGCTCAAATATGTCTTTGGGAATCTTTTTTTTTTTCTAACTGGGTTTGTTTCATACTTCAAATACATGAACATTATGTCATTTAACTAACACATATAAATAAATAGTCAATAAATAAATTTAAAAAATCTACAACAATATGTAACAATCAGCAATGTCAATTATATTGAAATTGATGTCACAGTTGCAATTGAGATTTTTTTTTTATCAATAAGTAAAGTCTATGAAATTTAAGTATACATCCATTTTGAAAAGTTTAGGGCATGCATTTGAATAAATTAATGATATGTAATGTAACATATGAATATTCCATGCGAAAGCTATCATGCCAACTAAAGGATAAATCTGAAGGCAATTTTTTATTGACAGTGGAGTGAAGTTTATGTAAAAATAAAAAATCCTTACTAAGCATATTCATTTTTTTGTGTTTTGGTACATTTGACGTTTACTTTTCAAAAAATCCCATTTTTAATAAATCGAAATATTGACAGGTATTATCGGAACTCAATTTTTTCTCACTCACACTAATTAGTGTTTTTTTTATTGGTTTAAAATTTGTATTACATTTGTACATATTATACGATATGTCGATATTTATTGTACCTTTGGGCATTCCCATTTTTACGGTTGGGATATTTTAACGCAAAAATTATTTATTAATATTATTAAATAAATTATGATTATAATATAAAATAATGATTATGATTATTGTTTTTATTTTGTTTGTTTGTTTTTAATTTGTGTTTTTTTCAGGTAATTTAATGATTTCAAGGCAAAAAACAAATTTTTTTTATTGCTTTTCCACGTAAACTTTGAGCTTATTTTATAAAAATGAAGATTTACTTTTTTGAAGTGTATGATGACCATCGATGTTTTTTAAAACTTATTTAATAATGACTGAAAAGTTAAATATCTAGCGTAAACAATTAAAGTACATTTTCAGTTGGATTATAAAATGTTGATAAATTACATAACATATACATAAGATAATCATGCCAACCAATTTATTTTTGTTCAATTATATTTTAATTTTTCTTCTTTTTGTGAGTAAACAACTTTATACGATTACTTCATATATTCTTCAAAATCATAGCAAATAATTGCAATTTAATAGGATTTTTTGATTTGGAACACTTGTTTTTATAATTCAAGTGTTCAATTGAAAGTTTCTATTATTTGTGATGATATCAGTTTTAAGTCCCGATAATCCAGGAATAAAAAAAAATTTAAAAGAAAACACAAATCTTTTCCTTTGTAAATTATAAAAAAATTTTATTTATAAAACTTTTAAACTTTCACAAATTTGGTTTATACAAATTAACTAAAAAGAAAATCTTTTAAATTTTCACAAATTTGACTTATACAAATTAACTAAAAAGAAAATCTTTTAAATTTTCACAAATTTGACTTATACAAATTAACTAAAAAGAAAATCTTTTAAATTTTCACAAATTTGACTTATACAAATTAACTAAAAAGAAAATCTTTTAAATGCTTCTTCAGAGACCGCTTTCTAATTTTAACTTTTCGAATCGAACCCAAAAATCAAACTCAACTATTTGCTTTTTTCACCTTTTTTCGTTACTTCTGTTTTTTTAGATTTTTGTTTTTAATTTTGCTGACCTAATGTCTGCAAAGCGGGAAATGTATGAATTTGTTCTATGTGAACTAGTCGCGGTTTATTTGCCCATAAATGTAATGATTTCTTGGAATTATTAAAACTTGTAAAGTTTGCAAAAAAAAATGTAAATTAGTTAAATGAATTAAATTTTGAATTTTGAATTAAATTTTGGATTTTTAATAAAGAAAAATAAAATGGGTAAAAATGATGAAGAAAGCAAATGTGGTGATTTCTTAGAATTGTTGAAACTTGTAAATTGTATTAAATATGTATTATTTATGATTTTTGTTAAATTAATTACTACTTTAATGATTTTTATATTATGTTTTTAGGTATATGGGTAGGTATATGGGTTTTATTTATAACACCCCCACCGTTAGTGTGAGGCTCCGACGAAGCATTTATTACAATATTTCCTCTTTTTTTTAGTATAAAATTTTTGATAATAAAAGTAAGAATTACAATAATTAATAAAATTGATATATTTATTGATGTGTTAATAAAATGAAATTCATATTTTCTATCTATAATTTCATTAATTAATTTCCTATTATTACTTATATTCTTTATATGAAATTCTTCTAGTGCTACTACGTTCGTTGTTTTATTTTCTATAATTTTTGTTACATAGTGTGGTAATATAATATCATCTTGTATTTTTGTATATAAATTTTCATACGTTATTTCATTTATTTTAATTTTACAATTTTGAAACTTAATTAAGTTGTTCCCTAGAATGCTAATGTTAAAATTATTACAATTTTGAAATATTCTGGTTTTTGCGATATTTTTGGTAATAATTATACCAGGAATAATTTCTTTTACTTCATTTTTCCAAAGTTCTTTCATATGACAATGAGCTTCTTTGAAATTCGTAATATTGTAGATGCATTTGTTTTTAATTCCGATCAAATTACGTTTTAGATTGTCTTTTACGTTTGTACTGTAAATGTTATTGTTATAGTCGATTAATATATTGTATTCTTCTAGTGATATGGATTTATTGTTTTTGTCTGGTAATGGTTCTATTAAGACTTTTGAAAATGGCTTTTCAACATACTGTGGAATTTGCACGATAATTATAATTTGATCTAAATGAAATGCAACTACAATTTTAATATCTTTGAAGTATTCTGGTTGGGGTATCAATTTGAGTTCTTTTTCTGTAAGAATATTTCGAGAAAGTAGGCCTAATTTACTGGTAAGTATGATTTGCTCAATGTCGTCTATGTGGTTTTCTACCAGTTTGATATCGTAATTAATTTGATAAATATATTGCATAAATTCTATTTCATCTTCGATTTGTAATATTCTATTTCCTTTTTCTTCCATGAATTTATTTAAATATTTTGATATTAAATTTTGCTGGGTGTTCAATTGATTTGCTAACTTTTGAATTTGGTTTGATATCTCGTTGTTTATTGAAACTTGTTTATTGTTTTCTTTTATTAGTTCCCTATTATTTTGCGATAATGTTTCTAATTTATTTCTAATTTCTTCCTCGTCATTATGGTCCATTGTTCCTGCTATGTATTTTAGTCCAGTACCTACTATGTTTGCTAGTCCTCTTTTCTGTCTTTTGTGTGGTTGTAAGTAATATATTTTCCTCTCTAATGTGTCAAAATTGTACTTGATAGTGTCGTACATTGGTTTTATAAGATGCGATCTATTTTCTATTAATTTAATATTTTCTCGAATTGTATTTTTCGTGTACTCGTATTGTGTGACATTGATGATATGTATAACCTTTTGAAATGTTTCGATGATCTTTTCATCTCCTAGCTTGATAGTAATATAACCGTTGTTGTGGTTTAAATTTTGAATTTCGATTGACTGGGAACCCACTAAAGGGAAAATTACTAAAATTGTGATAATTGCTGCATTCATTTTAGCCTGAAAGAGAATTGGTTCTTTTGATTTTACGTCTTGGTTTAATTTTTGCTTTAATTGTAGGGTGGTTTCTATTTTGGAATTTTTTGCTTCTTTTAACATGAGATTTATAATATTTAAGTCCTGTATCTTTGTCTACTACGTGGTTTTCGTCTAATTTTTCTATTTCTAATTTTCTAAATTTTGCGTGGTTTTTCCCTCCTCTTGTATCTTTGATAAAATTAGGACTTAGTTCTACTTCAACTTCTTCTCTATCACGATTTAGTCTAGTTATCTTTTTCTCTTTAATTTTTTGAACTCTTTCTCTAATGTCGTTATATTCTTCAGGTTTTACCTTACCATTATTGAAGTCAATAGGTTTTCTGTTTGTGGTGGAATGTATGGTGTTATTGTAAAAATATATGATTTTCAATATTTTTTCCTCTACGCTGTCGATATGTTTATTCTCGTCATGTCTCAAGAGTCTTAGGTGTTCGTTTATCGTATTATGAAGTCTTTCTACGTCCGAGTTGGATGTATGGTTATTGTTTGACGTAAAATGTACTTCAACGTCTTCATTCTTTAGAAATTCTCTTAAAGGAAGTGCTTTAAGACCGAGTTCATTATCAACAACGATTTTTTTTATTTTTCCTACTACTGACATGTATTGTAAAATTACTCTTTTAAACTCCACCCAGGTTCTGGAGTTTATTTTAATTGCTTGAGCAAATTTACTAAATTTGTCTATAAAGGTCGCAAATAACTTTTTCTCTAAAGTATAAAATACATCTATATGAATAATTTGATTTGGGGCTGTTGGGGTTTCGGTCAATTGGAGCTTTTGTTTTACAGGTTTTCTTTCATATTTTTCTATATTACATATTTCGCAGTTATTAATAAACTGTGTGACTCTTGCTGTTAATTTTGGATGAAAATATTTCGATTGCAATTCTTTGCAAACTTCTGTGATTCCACGGTGATTGTTTTTTAGATGTTCCTTCTCAATCAATTGGGCAAGATTCTCTTCATCTGTAATATCTTCCAGTAACTTGTTGCATTTTATAAGTTTTAGTTGTCCATTGCTAGAAAAGTGGGTTTTAAAAGCCTTTTCCAAAATTTCGAAAAATTCTGCATTCTCTGCATAAATAGCATTAAGGGATTTTGGGTTAGTATGAGATTTAAGGATGGTGACAGCAGTTTCGTTATCTAAAGATTTTAAATAAATTGTTTTTCTATGCCTATTAAATATTTTTGTTTCTTTAATTCTAAGCGAACCAGAGTTGCTTTTAAATATCGCGATTTGATTTTTGAATACATTTAAAGCAGTTTTACTCGTTGGGATTCCATTTTCATTTGAGTTTTGCACTAAGTTTATTTCAATGCGTGATAGCGCGTCTGCGTTACTATTTTTGGTACCTTTCTTATATTTGATTTCATAGTCAAATTCAGACAGTTTCAGTCGCCAGCGAACTAATTTGGAGTTGGGTTCTTTTATAGAGAACAGCCATTCAAGAGGTTTGTGATCAGTTTCTATTGTAAATTTTCGTCCAAAAATATATGGGCGAAAATATTTTGTTGCCCACACCACTGCTAATAGTTCTTTTTCTATTGTGCTGTAATGCTGCTCGTGTTCGTTCAAGGTGCGGCTGGCATAGCTTATAGGGTGGTTTTCTTGCGACAGGACTGCTCCTATTGCGTACTGGCTTGCGTCTGTCGTTACTGTGAATGGTTTCTCGAAGTCAGGGTATTTTAATATTGGTTCACTGATCAGAAGCCTTTTTAGTGTCTCAAAACTATTTATGTATTCAGGGTCGTTGATATTCAATTTTTGGTCCTTTTTTAAGTATTTTGTAATGGGTTTAGCAATCTTTGAATAATCTTGGATAAATTTTCTGTAGTACCCCGTGAGGCCAAGGAACTGTTTAATTTGTCTGGGGGTTTTAGGGACAGGAAAATTTTTAACGCATTCTACCTTTTTTGGGTTTGGCCTTATTCCCTCTAATGTGATAACGTGACCTAGGAATTCGGTTTCTTTCTTTAAGAATTCAGATTTGTCCAATTGCACCATTAGTTTTACATCTTCGAGTCTCTTGAAAATCTTTCTTAAGGAGTCTAAGTGCTCTTCTAGAGAAGCTGAAAAAACGATTATATCGTCTATATAAACAAGGCAAATCCTATTGATATATTCTCGCAGAACATTATTCATAAGGCGCTGAAAGGTTGCGGGTGCTGTTTTCAGCCCGAAAGGCATTCTGAGGAATTCGTAATGCCCATTTTCGACGCTAAATGCCGTTTTGTGAGTGTCTCTTTCGTCGATCTCTATTTGATGAAAACCCTTTGCGAGGTCGAGGGTGGTGAAATACTGGCATCTTCCCAGTTTGCCCAATATGTCATCAATATTAGGGATCGGGTATTTGTCATCTATTGTTACCTCGTTTAACTTACGGTAATCGATGACGATTCGCCATTTGGCTTTACCGCTGGCGTCCGTCTTCTTCGGGACGATCCATACAGGTGCGGAATAGGGCGAATTACTAGGGCGAATAATGTTCTTCTCCAACATTTCATTTATCTGTTTTTCCACTTCTTGTTTGTGAATATGTGGATATCTATAGGATTTAACTTGTATAGGTACGTCATCTGTGGTACGTATTCTATGCTTAATTGCATTCGTGAATGACAGATTTGAATCTTCATTGTAGAATATATTTGAAAATCGTTTAATAATTTGTAACAGTTTTGTTTTTTCCTCACTGTTTAAATGGTTTGTGCGAATTTGTTCAAGGAGGGGCTTATCTTCTCTTTCTTTTATTACATTAAAGTTTAAACTATCTACTACTTGAGTTTGAAGTGGTTCGAAGCGAATAGTTTGATTTCCATCGGTTTCTACATGAATTTCAGTGTTAATTTTATAATTTTCTACTGCATATATTCCTTCTTGAAGGATAACTTGACCATTTGAGGACTTCTGCTCCTGTAAATATGCCAAACCTTCTCTTTGTAGGACGGGAATAGTTGCATTGTAAATACCTTTTCTTTCAATTTTAAGATTAGAGTTTTCTTCTTTTCTTTGAAAATATAATTTAATTTCGTTGTGTGTTGTTTTTAAAATCTGTTTTTCGAAGTCCATTTTTGATTTTAGGGGAATTAATATATCATTGCCGATTAGGCCATCGTAATACTCATGGAAGGGGAAAATGTACATTTCGATTTTTATCTTAGGGTCTCCCAACTCTTTAAATAAGGGGAATCTTGCCTTTTGGGTTATTTCAACTCCTTTGTTTAAAGTTTTAAAGAATATTCCTTCTTTGAGGGGTTCTGATAATTTAGGGTGGCATATGTTCGGGTTAATAATTGAGTGTGTGGCTCCTGTATCTATAATAAATTTTAATGGTTTTGTGTTACTGTTAACTAAGATATAGGGTAGTTGGTGGTTGAGGCTGGTAAAGGAAAATTTTGTGGTGATTGTGTTCTTTCAGTTATGTTTATGTCCATGGGCTCAGGTGGTGGAAGTCGATTTCCGTTTTGTTGAAAGTTGTTGAATGACCGATTTTGTTGCAGGTTATTGAATTGACTTGGGCGATAAACGTTACTAAAGGGGTTTGCTGGTGGATTTTGAGGATTAGGTTGAGAAAGGGTGTTGTTGGTTATTTGACTATTATATGGCAGAGATTGATTTTGGGGTCTTTGATTAAAGTTTGAGCGCTGCCAGCGTTGGTTTTGATTGTCATCTCTATGAGCACGAGGATATGTTGTGTTTCGAAAACTGTTATTGGAATTTGGGTTATTATTATAGCTATTTGTCCTATTATCAGGAATATTATTTCTAAAATTGTTGTTGTTACCTTGACGTGGGGTGTTTCTATTATTCGTTTTATAATCTTTGCTGGTTGCACGATGTGGCCCAATGTTATAATAGGCGTAGCCACTTTCGTATAATATATTCATTGCTGTTTCTAAGCTATCAGGATTTCTACAGTAAAGTATCGAACGCATTGGTTCTGGGATTTTATTTTTAAATATTGTTAAAGCAGACGTTTTGTTATTAGAAATCGCATGTTCTGCTAACTCTGAATCTCCATTCGAAGACATTTTTGTCTTTATGTTAAGTCGTCTTAATGTTATTTTTATGTCGTTATAAAAATCTACACAATTTGTTTTAAAAGTAACGCCTCTCAATTGATCGAATAGTTCTACTATGCTAGCGCGTTCGCCGAAATTATTTATTAAAATACCTTTTATATCCTCCCAAGATGTCACATGATTATTTATTTCAACGACTTCGCGTGCCTTGCTTTTCAATTTTGATTTAATTATGTCCGAAAAAATGCTTTGAGATATGTTATCATAACGACTTAAGATTGGGTGTACTTTATCAATGAGGTCTATGAAATTTTGTAGGTCTCTATAATCACCGGTAAATTCTGGTAATTTACTAAGGTATTTTAGGGGATCTATAGTTAATGATAGAGCCATGCCTACTACAAAGATATTAGAGTTTGTTTCTTTTAAGATATGTGCAGAATTTTGGAAATCTGAAGTTTTTTGTACACTATTATTTATAAAACTTTTATTTTTTTGTTCACTTGTTAAATTTGAATTTTTTATAGAATTTTGCTGAATTATTTCACAATTATTTTCTTGCCTACCTATATCTAAATCTTCTAAATTAATATTCCCTACTAAATCTACTAGTTCTTCTAAATCCTCTTCTCTTAAAAAACTATTGCTCATACCTTAGATCCTAAGAAAGATGGCAACGTCTTTCGCTTTACTGTTGTTTGATCCTGTTTGAGTCACCGCTGAGCTGCTTGTATTCTGCTTCTCTTGTAGATCCTCTAGTCCTTTACTTCCTTCCCAAAGTTTGGTTTAAAATTGTTGAATTATTGTATACGTAACTAAATTCACAAAAGTGTCACACAAAATTTTTTTTTCAATTTATTGATTTCATTTATTCCTTTTTCAGTTTTTTTTTTTTCTTTCTTCAGTTTTTTTTTTTTTTTTCTTAGTTTTAACTTTTAAGAGGTTTCGGCTGGCAATCACTTCTTCTGGTTGCCTGCGAAATCCTACTACAAATGTGCCATTAAATGTTGAGACATAAGTGTAATTAATCTTTTAATTAAACACTTGGCACATCCTACCGACTGCGCCAGTTTTAAGTCCCGATAATCCAGGAATAAAAAAAAATTTAAAAGAAAACACAAATCTTTTCCTTTGTAAATTATAAAAAAATTTTATTTATAAAACTTTTAAACTTTCACAAATTTGGTTTATACAAATTAACTAAAAAGAAAATCTTTTAAATTTTCACAAATTTGACTTATACAAATTAACTAAAAAGAAAATCTTTTAAATTTTCACAAATTTGACTTATACAAATTAACTAAAAAGAAAATCTTTTAAATTTTCACAAATTTGACTTATACAAATTAACTAAAAAGAAAATCTTTTAAATGCTTCTTCAGAGACCGCTTTCTAATTTTAACTTTTCGAATCGAACCCAAAAATCAAACTCAACTATTTGCTTTTTTCACCTTTTTTCGTTACTTCTGTTTTTTTAGATTTTTGTTTTTAATTTTGCTGACCTAATGTCTGCAAAGCGGGAAATGTATGAATTTGTTCTATGTGAACTAGTCGCGGTTTATTTGCCCATAAATGTAATGATTTCTTGGAATTATTAAAACTTGTAAAGTTTGCAAAAAAAAATGTAAATTAGTTAAATGAATTAAATTTTGAATTTTGAATTAAATTTTGGATTTTTAATAAAGAAAAATAAAATGGGTAAAAATGATGAAGAAAGCAAATGTGGTGATTTCTTAGAATTGTTGAAACTTGTAAATTGTATTAAATATGTATTATTTATGATTTTTGTTAAATTAATTACTACTTTAATGATTTTTATATTATGTTTTTAGGTATATGGGTAGGTATATGGGTTTTATTTATAACAGATATCATCAATCTCAAGATGATCGTTCATCTTTCAATATTGAAATCATTATAATTAACTAACATTAAAATGTGTGTAAATTTACTATGTACTCGTTATAATTAAAATGTCTCTTAATCTCCTATTCTTTGTTAAAAGAAAATAAGGATATTTGAAATTCTATTCTAGAAGTTAAGAAACTTCAATCGATCAAGTAAAGATTTTTATTTTATTTATTTACTGTTTTTTTTTATTTACTTACTAGATTTTTTGATTCTACTTTAAAATGTTTAGAGTAATTTATTATCTCAAAAGTCTACTAACTTTGGGACAATAAAATAAAAGAACATTTAAACGCTTGATTCTAGTTTGGGATTTTAATTTTGTGATATTTTCAAAATTCAATGGAAATGCTAATAGAAAAATTCAACTCAACAGATTCACGGTATTAATATTTTTTAGAATTCTGAAGAATGGAATAAAGAAATAAAAAAAGGATGCATGCAATTGATGTTTTTGTTGCTTTAAAGATTTTCATTGTAAGCAGAGTAAAGTATGAAACATTGAAAGCTATTTTGTTATAAATTTTTTTTACTTAAAAATAATGAAAAGATATCTTAAATTTTCTACTTTATTTTTACATTTATTGATTGATAATACATAGTTAATTGAATCTAAAAACTCATTTTTTATTTTTTTGTTATAAAGAAATTTCTATAAGTTTTTAATTTTTCTTTTGAAAACCTTGCAATTTTTTTAGTTTATGTGATTTCAACGAAAAAAAATCTAATATAAATTAATTATAAAATATTCTTTTAGCTAAATGTTATATAGTAAAATGATTTTCAAAAATAAAAAAGTTATGTAAATCACAGTTTTTTATTCTTTCACAATTTTACTATTTAATTTTCCTCATTTTTATTCAAATTTTCTTTTGAATGAAAGCGTCGAGACAAGTTACCATTATCCTGGATAACGTGCCTTTAAAACCCGAAAAACTATCCATTTGGCTAATCATGTTGGACAATTTTTGGAAGTAAGCCAACTAAGTTCGAATTGTATAGTGAATTGAAATTTTTGGTATGATATTTAAAAAGTTGAAAATACATATTTTTTTTTTTCAAATTTTGATGGAACATCGAGAATAATATAACTTTTTCATTTACTTTATTGTAATATAAATTTGAAAACAAACAAATTATTGCGAAATTTTACTTTACTTTTTGGTTTTAATAATCTATGTAGGTACATTGTACATAGATATATGAATAATAGCTTTTTAAATAAAAAAAAATGAATCTACCTACAAATTTGAATTTATCCAAAAAATTCAATTTGAAAAAATGATCGTAATAATGATAAAAGATACTTTTTGAAAGAAAAACAAAAATTAAGATACAGACATAAGCCCAGAGGCGACAACAATTTAGAGTCTTAATTATACAAAGTTTGCAGAATGTTAAAATACTTTGAAGATAAGTCAAACTAGAAACCTTACAACACAGCCCAATTTTATAGAAAATTCATGGGGCTTTAAAAAATTAAAATTTGATCTCAGACAAATCAACAAACAAAAAACAAACAAAAAACTATTTTGTTCATTTCATTAAAATCGCATCGATATATTAAAACAGACTGGCTTTTATTTTTTTTATTTTCACAACAAAACAGAAATGAAATAATTTCTATGCAAAACCATTTTTTCCATGTCTTTTGAAAATATCAGAATAATCTCATTAAAAAACAAATGTCACATAAAAATTAATTGCTGCTCACAAAAAAAAATTACAATAAACATTTCCAAGCCATATCCATTTATCTATTGTAAAATTCAAGAGGTTTTTGTTATGGGGTCTACTTTTTTATTTCCTTTACAAAACAATATAAAAACAAAACTCGAATAAATAAAGTTATCTCATTTCATGGATCTAAAAATCTTCCCGTACAAATTTGTACAAATAAATCACAAAAATTAATTTCAGTGGTTTTTGATTAAATATTTACTTAAAATATATTTGAAAATTGAAATTCACTCTTTCTTTCATTATTAACTTACTCAAGCAATAAATTTAAAAATTTCAAAAATTTATCACGAACAAAGATAGATACTATACTATACTAAAAAAAAAAAAAAAACTTAAGATAAATTCTAAAGGTTTCAAATCGACATGATACTCAAATAATAAACCACATTTCGTATAAATTTTCAAAACTTTGGCAACAAAACTACAGAGATATTCACCACAATATAATTTATAACTAGAAAACTCTTTTTTGGCAAAATTTCAATGACAAACAAGTTTTCTCAAAAAATCAAATACGATATAGTAGAAAGTTACAGATTGCAAAAAAAAAAAAAATAATAATAATAAAAGAAAGAAAGTAAAAGTTTTGTATAAGTTTTTATACCCAAAAATTTTTTTACATTATTAATTGTCTGTATTTAGGATTTAGGTTATTTTACCAAACAATTTTTGTAAGTAATGCTTTTTGACTTATATTTATTTTACATGGCCTGATTATAAATTGGATAGAAATTTATCTATAAATCATCTCTTAAGATAAATTATATGTGTATGTACATTTTCTTATAACATAATGTGCATAATTTATCTTAAATTTAAAATACTTATTTTCATCAGTTTATTCATTTATTTATTTTATTTTGAGCCACATTAAATACCAATGGAAATAATACGTACTCGTATGATAATTGATTGAGGAGATTACTCGTCTACGAATATTAAATTTTATTATTTTTGTTTTTTTGTTGTTGTTTATTATTTTTAATTAAAACATTTAATTTTTTGAGTTCTGCAAAAAAAAAAAAAAAAAAAAAACATCGGATATTAAAAAAATATGGACATTTGTTTTTAATCATAATTTTTATTCGAGATTAGATTTTTAAATGCAGTTTCGTATTTATTACATTTATGGAACCATATTTTTCAAAAAATCGTTCTCTTTCAATAATAAGTTGAATTAAAATGATTTATCATCATCAGGTCTGATTTATTCATTTTGAAAACATGTCTACTAGAACCTCCATTGCATTTGATTTGAAGCTATTCCTTTAACTTCAGCCCATGTAACTCGTGGTTTTTCAAGGAGTCTGAGCTTTACGGATTTCAGTTTAGCGCCGTGCTTGCTATGTTATTGTTAGAAAGTTTTCTTGAAGTGTGTCCAACCCAAAATTATTGTATTATTGAAATTAGTTTTGTGGAAACCATATAACACAGCACAGTTTTGAAGAGGTCACAGTTAAGAAATTCTAGGCCAAATACAGTGATATTTTTTTTTAAACTTTGTTTTAAGTATTTAGCTGCTTCATTTTTAATATTCCTTCAAATATTCACAAAATATAAAAATTAAAACAACGGTCAAAAAAATGTATACTAGCTAATAGCAAAGTTATGACAATGCCTTTGTTTGCAATATTTTTTGTTTGTTTATTTTCAAAACTTTGGAAAAAGTTGGTGGTTGTTTTCCAAAACTCTAAAACTATAGAAGACAAATGATAACAAAAATGTAAAGGTAAATTGTTTAATTTTAAACAAAATTAGTTTTTACGCCATTGTTTTTTCATTGTTCTTTGTATTTCTAACTAAACTTACTTTTTAAAAATATTATTTTTTATTATTTTGTTTAAAAATACCCATTAACATTTTCAATAAAGACAAACATTGAAAAGAAAAGTCTCTGATGTTTAATTGAATTACCTACTTGAATTTAGTTTAAATTAAAATTGAATGTTTTTAAAATGAATTTTGCAGAAATAAGGCTTGATTATAATTGGCGAGTTAAAAAATTTTTGCGACAGTTTCAGAGTGAATTTTAGATTGCAAGGAACATGAAGAAAATTGCACTGACTGTTTCATTTTATGAAAGGAAAAACCTTTTATCCGTTTTGTGATTTTCTTATTAATTTTAAAATTTTAAAACAAATTTATTTATTTTCCAGAATAAATTGGAATAAAAAACAAACAAGTTAAATAAGTTGATGTTGTGAACAATTTTATTTACTATATACTTTTTAAATTTCACGTCAACAAATAGATATTTATCTTGAAAGATTACACATTTTTGCTATTCAATAGTCGTAAATAATTTTCGTTTCATGAAAGATTATCCACTCCATTTTTTTTTTTTTTTTTCAAATCAAAACACATCAAGTCGTTTTTTATTTTATTTGTTTTTTTTACAAACTAACATTTTCTTTATCAACAGCATTACTTTTTTTACAATATGA
Organism: Bombylius major; assembly: GCA_932526495.1. Classification (NCBI taxonomy): domain Eukaryota; kingdom Metazoa; phylum Arthropoda; class Insecta; order Diptera; family Bombyliidae; genus Bombylius; species Bombylius major. The sequence goes on along the minus strand of OW052045.1, from coordinate 27,384,701 downwards.
ACTAAAGCTCAAGAAACTTAAGTTAAATGATTGTTGAAGAAAAAAATGTTGAAAAAATGAACATTTTCTTTCTGTCTCTTATGATTTATTTACATAACAAAGAAGTCCTTAGAGCATATGGCATTAAAACTTCTGACATAATTTAAAAAAAAAAAAAAAAAAAAAAAAAAAAAAAAAGAGTTTCTTACATTCGCATTTTATGTTATAACAATTCTTTTAAAATGAAATACGACTCATCGTATAAAAAGTTAAGAAAAAAATGAAAAAGAAAGAAAAAAGATAACAAGGATATCATTTATTATATTATACATATATGTACATACATACATACTCTTTTAGCTTTTTTTATGGGAAGTAAAAGAAGATTTATTGTAGAAAAGCAGTAAGAAATTCATTAAAATTCTGAAATTTTCAATATTTTAGAAGTATTTGATAACAGTCCAATTATTTCAAGACTGAGATTTTAATTCATTTTGATCGTTTTTTTTTTTAAATATCAATAAAACTCGTGTGAATGGAATTTTTGTTTGAACATGGAACTATAATTTAAAATATGTACATATATCTATAACATTTTTTAAACACGCAAATGTTTCAACGTTTTTCTAGAAACATATTTCTTATTTTCAAATTGGTTTTTTTAGGTAGGTAGGTGCATTTTTAAATAAATAAAAAAAATTCTTCACTTAAACTTTCCTCCACTCAAACCTTATTTTTAACGAATATTGTTTTATTGTACGTTAAATATTTCAACTAAATTTATTAATTTTTCTTTAGACCTTTTTCAAGTGTTGTTTTGTAAAAAAAAATTTCTTTGATCTAATAAAATCTTACAAAGTCTTTGAAATTCCCCTACAATGAATTTACCACATTGAATCTCATTCTGGTAATATAAAATCTGAAAATTAATTAAAAAGAGTGATAACTTGTTGCTTTTAAACAAAAAAAGTCAAAGAGTTTTTACATTTTAAAGAAAATAGAAAACATCAAATTTATTTTAATGAAAGGATTCGCCTTTTTTTGCTCGTTTTGCTTTTACGCACCATTAGAAAACAAACAAAAAATTTTATGAGATCTATACAGAAATAAATCTAGTAACTATTATTAAAATAAGTTGGTTCTGTTGAATTGGAAATGCAATTAGATTGAAAGTTTTCAACTCATGCAAAAAGTTATTAATATAGGTATCTCTCTGGTGGTGTAAATTCCAGAAGTAGACCTCGAAACAGATACTAAATACATAAATATGTACGAACAAACAAAAATCGAAAAATAGAGAAAAAATTTCAAGGATTGTGGTGCGTATTTGTAGACGTAAAAGCTCAATGTAAACTAGGACCCACCCAAGTTAACGCAAATTTTCTAGACTAAGTATTTTGAAAAATATATGTATACTTTGTTAAAACTTTTCTTTTCTCAACTTTTATTCAAATTCTCATTTCTCATCACACTATAAAATTGTTATAGTAAAATTAAACACCAAATAAGCTTACCAGGCATTTTTTGTATTCTGTTATTTCATACGAAAAAAAAAGAAATATTTTTTTATAATAAATAATAATCTTTGTAACATCCTAACACAAATAAAACCATACAATAAAACTTAGAGAATATAATCTTGACAAAAAGATTGATTACGAAAATCTTAGTATAAAATAAAATAATTTAGAATTTTATTTCTAGAATAATATTTGCGCTGTATAAGAATAACAATGTAATAAGAATAATAAATACGTTACTATTTATGTACGAGTAAAATGATAATGTAATGAGTAGATAACAAAGGAAATATTATTATAGCATAAAAAAATCGTTTTTCATTTAATACTACAAATATATATGTAAAGTGTATATATTATGTGTACGTGGTTTTGTAATTTAAATAACATAATTTATTTAAACATTAATGATTTTTTTTTTTATAATAGAACAAAATTTTCTATTTATCTTAACTACCAATAAAACATTTAAGCAAAATCTTTTTATACAAAAAACAAAAAAAAAAAAACATACCCTTTGTTTTTGGAAATGTGTTAATAGTTTTTTTTTTATATCTTATTTTGCTTTTGTATAGTCCTACTTTTTTGTAGAAAAAACTTATTTACTTTAGATTTAAATTATTTGTCTTTCTAACTTTGTCCAAAAATGAATTTAAAACACACTATTGAGGTACGTATTTTTAGTATTTCAGTCCGGGAGGATTTTTAAAAACTAATACGCAAAGCCATACTTTTGGCAATGACTATATAAATTTATGTTACCTCCTCTGTGCTTTTGGTGTGCTTCAAGTATATCTTTAAAATAAGGCAAAAATTAGAGGGAAGGAGTTTCTTTGTATTTATTGGTTTTTTGTACTCAAAAATTAACAGATTTACATAGCTGCACTTTATTTAAGCTTGTATTTTTTGGGGTTTTTTGATGAAATTGAAAAATTAAACACATATCCATAACGTATTTCAAAATCTTTTTCAAATTTTAAAGAATAATTTTTAAAATTCAGTATTATAATTCTTAATATTAAAGTACTGTCTGTCTTTAGTTAATTTAATTAATTTAAATTTGTTTTAAAGTGCTATAAATAGAAGAAACTTCCAATTGAACACTGAATTTTAATAAATCAGTGCCCAAACCAGAAGCCTCTGTTAAAATATAGCAGGATCAATAAAAAAAAATTTATTAATAAAAAAACGAAGGACAACAAAAGGAAACAAATAGGTACTTAAAACAAAAACAACAAAGAAAACACTGAAATTCTTTTTTGCAATAATAAAACAATTACAACAGAAGGAAACTACTATATAAAAATAACAAAAACAATAAAACCAAAGAAATAAGAAAAAAAATCAATAAATTTGAGAATTTTCTGCAAAAAAAATTGAAGATCTTCCAGTGAGAGTAAAATAGTTCTCTTTACCTCACTGGAAATCTAACAAAGACTTTCCAAAAAAAATTCGCGAAATGTACTGAAATTTGAAAACTATAAAAACACTCAAAAAAAAACACTCACCCACTATCATATTTTAAAAAAAAAAAAAAAAGTAGTGCAGTTCTCGAGTGCTTATTTTTTAGAAAAATTTTTTTTTCACTATCATAGTATTATTTTCAAGTTTTCCTTACTTTTCCTGCTCAAAACTCAAGAAAAACTGGGCCAATCCATACGAAATCTCAGAGAAAATTACGGATGTTGTTTATCATATTCGAAGTACCATCACTAGTCGTAAGTCCGTCGTACTTATCGATTAGCGCTCGTTAGGAATTGATTTAACAACCTGTCGTATTTAACTTTATTTAATAACAGATATGTATGTTATAAATTCAATTTTGAAGATTCTTGACAGAACACTATAGGACGTGCAACTAGCTTGGTTGCGATGGACGTAGTGAAATGACGAAATGATTGAATTCTTTATCGGTATTGCGACATCGATATGCTGCTGGAGATGTTGTTGTAAAGAAGAAGATAGAACTTCGTCATGTTTTCTGATTCTGTTGTTCTTTTTCATTCCTTCCTCTTATTCTTTCCTTTCTTAATTCCGCGTTAACAACGACTTCCAAATTCCAATAGACCAAATCAAAATCTGTTTTATTCATAGCCTCCTTAAGATACCCTTTTTTCAGAAAATATTGAAGAGACACAGTAGCCCTGTCCTTGCTGTAAACAGTGTTCAGGTTAAAGACACGCCTGTCCAGTGCAATAATCATTACTTTATTACAAGTTCTTCACGATTTATTTTTCTTGAACCTTGACGAGATTGAAAGCAGGTAAAACTGAGTTAATTTGCAAAGCAAAGACTCACAAAAGAAATACATTTAAATTGAAAAAAAAAGTGAACACAATACAAACATCGACTAGGAATATTTTTGTTTGCTCTTCGTTCGCGTTATTTTTTTTATTTTTAAAATAATTTTTTACATAGTAGAGATAAAAACCCTAAAATTGTAAATACTTAATTTTTTCCTATTAATATCAGAAAATTTTATTAAAACTAAAAAAATTTTTTTTTTCAGTGTTTTTCTTCCCCTTTCTTTTAGGAGATTTTTTTTTTTAAGAAACCCGTTTTTCTAATTTCAAAAAAATATTTAAAAAATATAAATGAAAAGGAAAGGTTCATGTTTTTGTTTCAAGAAGTTATATTCTTTCTTTATTGTTAATGAACTTTTAACGATATTCATAAACTGAAATTACCATAAAAAAAAATATTAACGATTTTTTTATGGTCAAAATAAAAACCTTTGTTTTTCTTCGCAAATTTTTATTGGTTTTGTATTTCGTGTTTTTCTTTTTAGCCATTTTGAAATTTTATCAATCATGTAGAAATATCTATAAATTTTGGAATTTATAAAATCGATTATTGTCGTTGATGTTAAACAAGTACTACTCATTTTCGCTTTCTTCCATAAAAGTAAGTAAGTATCCATGTACAGTACAGCTAAATAAGATTGGCAAATGGGAAGTATGCGCAGTAGGATCTGAGTTTCCCTTCCACTGAAATTTCACTGTGATGTAAGCATCACATTTTACAAAAATCCTTCTTGAAAAGGGAAATTCGCATTTTGTTCCTTAGGTCGGAATTTATTATTTACATATATTTTCATTTTCTTATTCATAAGAATTTCCTATTTTAAAAGGATACTTATCATCACTGATCACTCATATTGTTTTTGTTATCCTGTATTTTCTTTACTCATCTTTATTCTTTATTTCAATTTTTCTTCAGTAGTATGGCGTTCGTCATACAAAAAACATCGGATGGAAAAATGTTGTTATTTTTTTCAGCTAAAAAGAGGATATGCATTGTGTGTGCGATAGATGATCGCTAGTCATTATACTTACTGAGTGGAAGATTTAATCTTTATTTTCTTTTGCTATTTCTTCAAAAAAGGGGAAATGAAAGGATATTTTTAATATTTTTAAAATTTCCCCCACCTGCGCGACTTTTTGCCAATCTTATTTAGCTGTACTGTATCTGCTTCGGGTTTACAAAAAAAGACAAAGCCACGAGCGTATAGTTTTTCTCTATTATAAGAATGGAAAAATATGTACTTAATTCTTAAAAGTTTTGTAACACGAAAGTACATATATTCTGCACATTATTTCCCAATAAAATGACACTAAAAAAAAAGCTATTATATTAAATCTCGATTCTGAGTTACATTCTTATTACATCATATTACTGAAAGCATAATTTTACGTTAATAAACATCAAAGGATTTCGAGAAATTTAGTTTAGTATTAATTTCAGTCAACCGTAGCACAAAGTGAATATGTACAAACTTTCACATGCACTTTTATTAATAATTATTTCAGTTAATAATTTAATCTTTGTACGAGAACGTCTAAAATATAGTAAATACATACATATATGTTTTCAAGTAGTTGAACTATTTCACTTAAAATATTTGAAAACTTCAAATGATTTAATTTGCATTGCTTTTACACTGCTTTTCCTCACTTATACTTTTGTTATTTTTGCAATTTTGAAATAATTAAAATTTCATTGAAATGCACTCTAATTTATACCTATATATTTTCAAGTGCATAATTAAAGCAATTTAATACAGTATAGTAATATTGATATAATATGTAGATAGTTCGATTTTTTACTTGACTTGAATTTTTCCTTTTTAGTATAAATATTTTGGAGAAAAATCAGGTAGAAAATATTTTAGATTGTTCTCAAGAAATTACTTGTAGAATAAATATGAAGAATATTTTGGACAATTTCATCAACTTTTTGCCCTGAAACTTTATTTCAGAGCCAGCATTACTCATTAGGGTATTAAAAAAGATCCAAATGGGTCTCAGTAATGAGGGAACTAACAGCTCACCTCTAAGCTGAGGTCCTTTAATCTAATCTAACACTTTTATATTTAACACTATGAATGCTTTTGAAAGTGAAATCAAACTCACTAAGACAAAAACTTGATTTTTAAATCCACGTGAATTCAGGAATACTTAAATTCGAATTCACTTGACCTTTACCCTTTACGTGAAATTGATATATGAATTCATCACTTCCATGTGAATTCCAGAAAACGCTGATAATATGTGTACCTATACGTATGTATGTACAATGTACATACATAAATATTACTGTAAATTTTTGTTCTGTCAATTATGCTGATATTGAAGAAGCCATGCTATTTGCTTTTAAATAATATTCTCCTAATAGAACACATCACTGTTAATTTAGGAGAAAAAAAATCAAATATCTTAACGGAAAAAGTTACTTTTTGTGAAAATCGTATTTGTAGAGAATACAATAGTTGTCCTTAATTTGAATATTATTTCTAAAATATTGAAATATTTACCTTAATAAATTTAATTACATTATAAATTAACATAATGTTAGAACTAATATTTACATGATTACAAATAATAATAATAATTAAAATAAAATTTAATATCTACATAGCATGTTGAGGTATTTATTTAATAATTCAATTTTAATTACATACATATATATATACATATATGTTTGTTTCAATGATTGTAATCTAATATTAGCCACATTCATTCTATAGCTATAAATAGTCATTGTAAGAAAGGAGGTAATTTAATGATAACGACAGTGTGTAGTTAAATTTAATTAAAGTGAAATAAAATATAAATTTTATTGCTTATGCCAAAAAAAAAAGTGAAGTTTTGAATTTATAGGAAGTAAGGTCGATTGATGGCAGTCAGTGGCCAACATTTCATTTTAATTGAGTGAAATGTTCGGTACTACATTGAAGTAGATGGTGGTAATGTTTTCTATTAACCAATTTAGTGATACGCATCCAATATAAAACTGTAGGTGCATTTATGAAAACAAATAATCTAACGTATTCAAGTTAACTTCAGTAGTCATAGAGTAAAATAATGAAAGACTTCTTTTTCAAATAGGTGGTCTTTTACTTGTCATATGAATTATTTTTAATTACCTTGAGACGTCAAAAATCATATGGAGTCATAAAATACGAACCAATAGTTCATGATAATTATTCGGTTTTTTTACGAACAAAAATTTTTACAAAAAAGAAGATGCGGTTTTATTTATTATTATCATAATATAAAACTGTTCTTGTATCTATGTATTTGTATATATTTAAATTTTTTCCATATACATATGCATACATGTATGTATATTTTATTTTCCAACAAATAACACTTTTTAAAAATGAATTTTATCCAAAAAACAGAAAAACTACATTTCGTTAGTCATTTCAACACCAATGTGTTTTATCTTAAATTAAGATTTAAACTTCAAACTAGAAATTAAAGGCAAGTAAACGCACATTTACAAAATGTAAATTTTATAGCCGAATTCAAGAAATAAAATTATATAAAAATTATTCTTTATTTACGATAAATAATATTCAACATATAATTTTTTGTGAGATTATCATCATAACATCATAAGCATACTTTTCTTTGATGAAACGCGAGTATCTATATAAATTCAGTATGTTAAAATACTACCACTATTGTTTGAGTTTGAATTCGTATGTTACAATTATGTACATAATATATTGCAGTCGAAGTCGTTTTATTAGAATAAATTAAATCAAATATAATTTCAATATTACAAATATGTTTATGCTAATAAACAAAAACATCACTACAATTTTAATTTGTTTTCAAATTAAATTTAAATTATTCATGCGAAAATACATGATATGTTACTTTCAAAGATGTTTTTTAAAACTTTTCACACATGATGAAAATAACAAATTATTATAAAATTTAGGTAACTACTCGTATACATATTTTGAAATATAAATAAAAACAAAGATGAGCTCTAACATTTTAAAATTACATTAAAAGATATACTATACTACTACAATACTATAATGGTTGGTTGGTTGACGTGGCGGTTCTTTGGATTATTTCTGTAGACCCAATTAGCACTAAACCGTGCCGTTTTGATACCACACACCGACACACCCCACAGTTGTGGAGTCAAAGGGCTGTAAACCCTTTCTGTCATACATGCACCTACAGTTTAATACTACTGTTCTTATTTTTCCAATTTATTTTTTCAAAATTTCAAGTTCTTATTCTCCCGAAATTATATGTATTTTTTAAAAAAAAAGTATGTCTACATTATTGTAATCTCAAAATTTATGCTCGTATTTTTTTTTTATTCCGTATCTCGTACCGTGTCGCAATACTTAGTCAAAAGGGGGAGGATAATGTACAGGAATTTCAAATTAATCGAATTACAGAATAAAGATTGCGGAAATTTTCAAATTTGAAAACGTTGTAAAATTGATTTCAGTTTTATCACGTGGTATATTCAACACAGCCTAATTTATTTGAATAAAAACTACTACATCTATTGTTTGTCTTTGTAAAGCTCATTAAATTTATTGTTTGTTCTATTGTTTTTCTTGTTTTATAACACACAAAAGTTAGACTATATTTTTATAAAAATCTGATTTCCGTAATAATAAATAAACTTTAAATTTTATAAAAATGCAGTAGAAATTTACAATAAAAAATATTTATTCAAGAAAAAAGTAAGTTAGTAAAAAAAATAAAAATTAAATTAGATAATAAATAAATAGATAATGTAAGTAAAAGATGTGGACGAAAATAAATAATTAATAAATGAAGTAAAACGTAAGTAAAAAGTAACATTGTATCACTTAAGTAAATGTGAGTATGACATCATGACATCAAAATAAATTTGTTTAATATTTATAGCACTCAGTTTTGGTTAAGGGTGAGAGAAACTTTATGATTCTTAGAACTCTATAAAGCTAAATACTTGAAATTTATCTAAAAAAAATCTTGAAATATTTCAAGAGCTCTTACAGCACCAAAAATATTAAATTTAGTAAGTGGAGACCTGTTACATCATAAAGTATGTGATAATTGTCACTTGAAGTTTAGAAATATTACTTTATATTGTTTTTTTCTTCTAAAGTGTGTTTTTTCCTCACTTTATACTTGAATTGCTAAACAATGACAACAACACCTTTTTATTAATTGTAGAAAGATTAAAAAAAATTTTGCAAAATAAATTTAAGTCAAATATATAAAAATATAAAAATATGAGGACTATTTTGTTGTGTATATCTTCAGAGGCTTCGTTTGAATTTTAATTAATAGATAGATAGTTTATGTATAATTTTAATTTTACAAAAATTACGTAAAGATAATAATAAAGTATAGTAAAGTAGTAAATTTTATTTTTAAAATTTTTAAGGATTTTTTCACACTTCTTTTTACACAGAATTTTATATTCTCAATTTCACAGAACATTAAGTTTGATTTTCTCATTTACATCACATTTCAAATAAATCAATCCTTTTATCCTTATTAAAAAGGATTTATAACGTTTTTCTGATAAACATTTTGTTATAAAAAAATTATGAGAGGTTTTAATAAATTACTTTTAGGAATAATTCACGATGAGAAAATTTTTGAAAAGATTTTATAAAGACTAAAGTATTAGGATGTATCATACCTGAATAATTAAATATGTAATTATAGTATAAGGACATAATATACTTTAAATTTTACTTTGTCTATGATAATGAAGACGAAAATAAATATTTATCATTATCAAATCATTTCATCATGAAAAATAAGTTCAAATTTAATGAATTAATAATTGACAATTACTGGAGTAATACAATTTTAAATCTTAAAAGAAGTTTTATTTTCGAAATTAATTAAAAAATATTACAATACACAAAAATATATCTTTTAACAATGTGTTATCAATTGAATAATAAGTACCGATTATAATTTCTGTAGTCTGTACAATGAATGGAAATTCTATACTTCTGAATCTTTGATAATAAATAAAAAGTTTTTTTTTATATACATATGTAGAATAACAACTATATGGGATTAAAAGAAACATACTGATGCTGTTGGTTATACAATACATATAAGAATATATAAAACTCTTCAATTTCAACCATTATTGGTTTAGTATTAAAAAACAATAACGAATAATTGAAAAAAAAAATTGTTTGAATTAAAAATCAAAATTTTCTAAACATCCAACTTACAAACAAAAATAAGTAATTAATAATTCTGTACGTAGATACGTACGAGTAAATTCGTACTACATTTTATTATTATTTTTTATACATGATTTACTATTAATTATATCGTGTACATATTCCCACATTTATGTCTTTGTGCTAATTAAATTACTTGAATAATATACAATATGACCAAATAAAATTTCTTGACCTGTAAAATGTCTGCTTTAACAATTAACTACAAATCTTAACAATAATTTACTTACCCAGGTACTAAAGTTGTTAAATATAATACTCTATGTCTGTACATATCTGTATATGTAAGTATTCTATATCATACTTTCACTTGAAAGTTATAATAAATTCTCTATAAGACATGCAATCCTTTGGACACATAACAAATTTATTGTATTTTAGAAATAAACTTTATAAACAAAATATAAAAATAAATCTATAAAAACTTATGGAGAAATAAATAGATACAACTACTAAATCAATAATAAATAAGTATGGTTGAAACTAGAACTATACTAATGAAAAAATTTATGTATCTGTATATAACATGAAAATAAAATGGAGAAAAAAAATAGCTACGTTGTTCCCAACAGATCTTTAAACTAATTAGAATTGTAGTAAAAAAAAAATGAAACACATTTTTTCTTGAATTAAAGTTAAAACTGTAATAAATCCCCTTTTTTTTATTCGTGGTGATAAAGTTATTAGAATCTGATTTATATATCAATGAATAGAAGAGAAAAACTGAAAAATCTTTTGACTGCAAACAATAACTTTGTTTAAATCGACATGGAAGGATTTTAAACTATGTATTTATAAATTATCTAAAATTTTCCAAGAATAAAAGATATTATGTATTATAAAAAAAAATCCTATAAATGTTATCTCAAGCCAAGCCACCCAATCATAAATTATGGACACTTTTACATGTATATGTATGTAAGTATGTAGAGTGGACTTAATCATTTTCAAAATAAACGGCTCATGCAGGTTACATAAGTATGTACGTTATGTAAAACTTCCACGTATCTATTTTTTTTTTTTTTTTGCGGTATTGATTTAATATTTAACAGTTTTCACTGAATAATAAATGAATAATTCCAGGTTATTTATAATATTTGAAATGTTATCATGTGATGTCAACAGTAAAATTATAGTCACGCAATATTAAAGATTGTACAAAAGATTAATCAAGAGGACTTTCATGTTATAATAAATAGAAGCAACTATTTCTGTAAAGTTTCGTGTTTAATGAACATTATATGAAAATATTTTTACTTGATAAAATGAAAGATTTGTAATGTTTAATTTAAAATAAAACCTAAGTTTTCGGATTCTTTAACACTATTTAATTATTCAATTTTTTTACTATTGAATTTATTGAAGTTTAATAAAATTCGCGTGAATAGTTAACGTATAATCGTGTGGGAGGTTTATACATCAAAATTTAAATGAAATAAAAGTGGAATAGTTATCTATAAAAAAGTAATAATTTATACAATTTTTTTTTTTCATTTTATAATATTAGAAAATAATTAAAACAACAACGTTTTTATGCATACATATAAAAGCACGATTTTATATTCACAATTAATTCCATGTAAGTGTTTTCTTTCATGCCATAGAAATTATAAATAAATCTATGAAAACTAAAATAAAGGAATCAATAAAAAATAATTGAGTAGGGTCGTAAATTTTGAGCTTTAATAATTTTTTTCCAGATAAAATGCGGGTAAAATCCAAATATGTACTAATATTTTACTTTCCATATAGAACAAATTTGTTTTTTCTACATACGAGTAGTCACATTACATAATGTTTGCATTGTAGCCATTCCATGTTATGCTTAAAAATTGATTTATTTTAATTTTATTTGAAATAAAAAAATAAAAAAACACAAACAAAAGATTTTTATGTTTAATTTTCTTCATATTGGATGATATTTATTTTCTCCTTATATACTTGTACTTATGTATTTATTTCAAATAACTATGAAAAAACCCTCTTTTTGCAATTTATTTCATTTTTCCAGCATTAAAACATTTTAAACAAATTCAAACAAAATATTTTTTCTTATAGAACTCGATTACCACAACTCTGATGTTCTATTGAAATCCGTAAAATCAAATAAATTGTTTAACAAACTTGAAAAATCTAATGAAGTGAAATAAAAGAGTATACAGTATACACATATTAAACCGTAAAATTTATAGTATGGCTCATTTACAAAATACAACAGAATTAAATTTTAACATATGTTAAGTATTTATAGTAGAAGCTGTAAATGCCTTTGTAAATGTTTTATTCACACGATTGTTGTTTGAAAATACTTAAAATACATATGTATATATGGATATAGAATCAAATAGTATCTACGTATAGGTTAAAACCAAATATAAGTGAAAAAAATAGTTTAAAATAAGAATCGAAACTGTTCTAGCTTTCGATTGTGTTCTAATAAAGAATCCAGTATGTACAATAAAAAAAAAAATATTGTATGTATTTTCAAATACAATTATTATACAAGTAATTAATGTAGATGTTATTACATAATTAGTGTCAAGTCTACCTACTCGTTATTGAATATATTGAATATTATACATAATATGTAATTTTGTACGCCTACAATTAAATTTCTTAGAGAATTGCAATAAGTTGAAAATTTGTTATTCAAGTGGAGTCCATTATACCTCAGAAAATGTAAATGAAATCGATTAAAATTCGAATATCCCCTAACTTTGTTATCTGATTTATTTGATATTTGTGCCCCAGTACTTTCTTGCCATTCTCTATAATTTTCCTCGTAAATGAAAAAAAATCATGCAACAAGACATACATACATACATTTGTACTTACATATTACGTATCATAATATAAATTACAGGACGTCTAAGTGAAACGTCTACGTCGAACAATTTTTGTCATTTGTATACAAATTACTGTTTCCTTTGTTGAAAGAAAATAAAGTTGAAATTTGACCAAAATATAAAGAGCTTACCGCAAAATAAAACTTGAATGATAAAAGTCATTTTTTTTCTGTGCTTGTTATTCTTCATGGGAACATATCACCTCATCAAAGTATTACATGAGGTTTCTTTGGCAATTTTTCTATCATAAATGCACATATAGTTTTAAGTGGAATGGGAACCACTGAATTCGTTATGACAGGGCTGGACTATTATTTGTGTACTTAGTTGGTTTTTTTGTACTTGTTTATGGTCAATAAGCAGAGCCACCAAATTACATACTTCAGTACCGAGCAGTCCAACTCAAATAAATTGGTACTCATTCAAAACTCATTCATCATCAGAAACCAGGACTCTATCGCTTCGGCCACTGTCCACCCTTAAGCTGTCAGACTACCTAGGTAGCTATGTACTAACAATTTTAAGTGTAAAATATAGTAATGTGTATTCGAAAACCAAGCATTTATTTACCTTAATATGCATACATATACATACATATGTAGTATTTCGTATCAATATCTCGTACTGGCTGAACTATAATGACAGCTTAATACAAAAAAAACAATAAATACTAAATGGCTGACATATAATTCATAATAAATTGTAATAATATATCTATATGTATATGTACTCAAATATGTATTGTAGTAGTTTATAATATCCAACGAAAAAGAAACTAACACCTGACACAAAATAAAAGTAATGAATGTGTAGCACAATATGAAATTGGATATTACAAGCATACATAATGTATTAACGATTTCTTTCATATACTATATGTATGTACATACATATGTGAATTAATGACAAACAATAATAGAAAAGATAAACATTTACCGAAATTCTGACAAATGAGTTCAATATCATTAATACTGAAATAGATTCTACTAATAATTAATTAGTGAAATTACTATAATTTTTCTATGTGCCATTCGTGAATAATTACTTTGGATAATTATAATAATATTTCTTTCATTATTTTTATTTCGAAAATGAAAAATCTCCTGGATTTTTATTAGTGACATGTATGTTACTCATTTTTCCTATTTGAATTATGAATATATGGATCAAAACTGAAATAATGTATTAATCATGAGAATTATAGTTTTATTGGTATTATTTTTAATATTTAGTGGGTAAAAATATATAAGTATATGGTATAAGTTCTAAGTTATTGTTTTTTTTTTTACCAGCTTCTACAAAATTTTTATGAAGCTATTTCATTTTCAATGACAATTTTGTGAAGATAATATAAAATTTGAGCATTTTAAGAAAAGATTGAAAGAATACATCAATCTTTGCTTATGAAAAAATTCACTTACGCCTTGTGACTTATAAAGTTATTAATATTTAATTAAATACATATTATGTATATATGTATGTATGTATGTATAAACATGTTAAATATATAAAATCAAAACAAAATTTGAAATATTTTAAAGCTAACAAATAAATTTTAATCTTACATATGTATAGAGTAATTTTGTATAGAGTAAAACCACCCACTCCGTAAATGACCTTAATAATATTTGTCAGATGATATAATATAACAAATTTACTTATTTGCACAAAAATTTGAATTTATTAAATGAAAAAATATAATTTTCATAATATTTTTTTCTTTTTCTTCTTGCAAAAATGTTGATTATTATTATTACCTTCAATATTTTTCCTCAATTTTCTATTTAAAATAGTTAAAAATTGTTTTCTATTCATTGCAAAAGCTTTCGTGTTTTAAAAGAAAACAAAAAATAATTAAGGACTACGTTGTAGGTTGTAGTATAAACAATGTACTTCTCAATTACTTATGTAAAGAGGTTTATGAACAAAACAGAGTTTTGTAACCCACATAAAAAAAGTAGTGAAAAAATTAATGTCATTAATTTCTAAAATGGTCGTATTCAAGTATGTAATATACTATTTATGTAATAAGTATACGTAAATATAAAGGGTTCAAGGTTTTTTTTCCCTAGAAAGTATTAGCAAATGTAAGACACAAAATACTTAATTAAAATAATTACTTCTTAAAATTAATGTAACGGAATTTTTTTCAAAATAATTAAACTGATTTTCTTAAATACGAGTAATTACCTTCAAAAAAGAATAATTTTCAAAAATGTAAATAATTTACGTTTTGTTTTTTTTTTTTTTTTTTTCAAATTCATAATTCTTACTTGTTAAAGCTGCATATTATTTTTCAGTCAATTAAATTTAAATTTAAAAAAATAATAAAAACATTTTTTAGAACAATTAGCGTAAGAGATACAATTATTGAGCGCGTATACTCCGCAGTACCGAACCGGTACTAGTACTGTTTTGGTCCCGGTATATACGCATGGGGATCCGGAAAATTCATCGCCAGCAATTCTTCGCCAGCAATTCATCGCCTCAACAATTCATCGCCACAACAATTCACCGCCAGCCAGCCAGCCGTCAAAAGACAAAAGAAGGTAACGCAGAAAATATTATGAAGTACCTAATTAAACAAAAATTAAAATGTATATTGTATTTGTAATAAAATAATAAAAACCAATACCAATATGAGGTAAGCTGCCTATAAAAACAAACTTTTTTTATATTTAGTTATTCTTTTCAACACTTTCACTGAACAATAAATATATATCTATTAAAGTATACCTACCAATTAAAAAAAATTTATTGAAGGGAATACGAAATAAATATATATCTACATACGAAGTATGATATACGTACTAATTTCAGTCATAGAATAACATGCAAAGAAATATTGAAATTAAAAAAAAAAACAAAAAAATGAATAGTAGTACTCACAATGTGTGGAAGTTGATCGAAATTGTAGAAATAGTAGAAGAATGGAAAAAATCGAAAAAGAAACTTCCACCTCGAAATTATTTTATATGATTTTGACACTTTTCCATTCTTCTACGATTTCCATTGGTTACACCATGTTTTTAATCGAAAAATCGAAAAATAGAAAAAAGTCAGCTGATCTGCATTATAGCAAATGTCAATTCGTGTATGTTACTTGACAGATTGCTGACAGTTTCAGATTTTTCGATTTTTTCCACTTCGACTTCTACATATTCGAAAAGAGTCCTTCATGATCTGACTCACTTCGAAGTGTTTGATGTTCCACAATTTCGACTTCTACGGTCAACTTCTACCGATTGTGAGTATCTACTACTAATATGTTATAATTATACACATAATCAACAAAAATAATTTTTTCCTAAAATTTTTTCGTAATATGACGATAAAATACACTGGCGAAGAATTGCTGGCGATGAATTTTCCTAGACCCATACGCATGGTACCGAACTATTTTAGGCCGACCATTTTGGTGCGAACCAACTAGTTTGGTCCTCCTTTCTTGTTCATTTCCAATTAATCTTGCACAAAAAAAAAAAAAGTATTGATAATTAACACTATACTACACAAATAGAAATTATTAAATCAATTAACAATGAATGAAGTATTGGAATTTGACAAGTATTTTTTTCTTTCTTTTTTCATAATTGGCACGTTACGGTATATACAGGCAGTACTAAAATGGTATAGTCGTACCAAAATAGTACTTGACCGGTTTGGTACTGCGGAGTATACGCGCTCATTGACACCCTTAAGACATATACTTACTTAATACTTTTTCAGTTACATTTGTGTCGTCTGTTCTGACTATTTTACAATGTTTAAAGTGTTTTTTAACTGTTCTTTTCAAGAAAACCCCGTATAAATCTTTTAAGGAAGAAAAATACCGATTTTTAGAAATTAATATCGAAATATACAACTATTGTCACCAGAACACAATAATTGGCACCCTATTTGAGTACATTAATTGGCATGGGTGGCAATTACTGCTATCTAAGTAAAGTATAGCTATTGACACAAAAATAAAAGTACAAAATTTTTAGTTCAATAGATGCATATCATATCATAATAAATGCAAATGATAATACGAGGACTTGGATTATTGTTTTATCTGTTTTTATGCTTTTTGATATTATTTCAGTGATTGATTTCTGAAACGTTTCCTCAGAGAATGTGTTTACTTTTTTTGACATTTTATTCTATAGTAAATCTAGAATAAAATTAAAATAGCAAGAAAATATCATTAGCTCCATATTAAAAAATTTTGAAATATGAGGAAAACTTCTCATATACAACTATTGACATCTGGCAAAAATATAATTATTTACACGTGACAATAATTGTACTCTCAATACAACATAATTATTGGCACGGGGGGACAATAATAGAACAAGAAAGATTTTTTATTACAATTATTGACACCCCAACTTAATAATTATTTAGTTTATTTTGGTGAATTAATTTTGTAGAAACAGTTAAATTTACTTCTCTACATTATAATAAAACAACACTTTTTATAATTTATTGTACATATATATTTGATAAGAAATCAGTTTTTACCATACAGAGTTCCTGAATTTCACATAAAATTTCCACAAAATTAATTCAAACAAAACGTTATCAATCGCGGCATTAGTTTCTTGACTGAAGCCGATATGTTTCATAAATTCACTTTACTACTACACACAAAACAAATTGAAGTTTTCATTGATATAGTTTTTATTCTGTGAATATTAGTACACATTGAACAAATTTCTAATGAACTGTAGGGTGTCAATAACTGCATCGAAATTTCAGGGTGACAATAGTTGTATCGCTTACACTATTTCTTCCCTCGTTTTGCTAAGAAAGTTAAAAAATACAATTTTTTTTCTCAGTAACTAAGTTAAAACAGACTTTTCCATTCTAAAAGTTGTGATGTAGCTATTCGAAAAAAAAAATTGTTTTTTTCCTTCACCACAAAATGTGAAGAGTATTATGTATATGCACTATTTAAGGTCTTTTATGAAAATTGACTATATGTACAGTACAACGTTAATTTTCAGATTTTGTTTTATTTTTTATTTTTTCAAGTTGAAAATATAACGTATGTATGGTATAAGAATTTTTTTTCTTTGAATAGAAAAAAATTAGGAAATAATAAACAACAGCTTGTTAACAAGTTAGTTAGTTTTCATATGCTGCATTTAATTGAAATATTAACGTGAATTTTTTAAAAGATTGTTGAAAACAAAGTGCTTTGTGATTAACTGAATTTGTTTGTTGTACTTGAAATGAAAACTAATATTACATAAAAAATAAATTTCAATGAAAACCCTCCAAACAATTTCAAATTAATTATAATAAATGAAAATTTTTCATTAATTTTGCTACTGATTGTAAAATAATAAATATGAAAATAAAATTTCGTATATGTGAATTTTGATTTTGAATACGGAAAATATCTACATATGTATGTATATCAATTAGCAAGTAAAACCTATTTATCGATTAAAATTTGAACGAAGTGTTTTCAAACTATATACCTATACATACATAGCAGTGAAATTCAAATATTATTGTTGAATTTTTCAATCAAAAAATAATTTTGAAACAATTTTTTTAAATAATTAATTCCATCGAATCTTTTTTTTCTATCTTTTGGTTCACTGGTATTTTATTTATTTTTTTTCTAAATGCACCTACATATTATGTATGTACTATATATATGTATGTGTGTATATTTTTGGGTTTTGTGGATGTGATTAAATAAAATAGATTTTTTAGTACATTCGCCTTGAATATAAATGAGTTTATCTTACACTAGAAAGGACTTTAAATTTTGCTGTAGTAATATTTTGAAGGTCGACCTGTAGACCTGTTGGGCGTAGGATGAATTATTTATATAAAATTTAAATACCATTTTAATACATTTTACGTTTTCAATGCTGATACATCTTACAAGATACCTTTTTTTACAAACTCGATTACATAATTGGATCAGTTTTGTCAGTAATACACTTGCAAATCTTTTGTTTTTTTAAATTTTTATTTTGTAAAGGCTTTTTTAAAATTATTTATTGATTATTTTGAATAACTGGTAATTCCTTTTTTTTTCTAAATAAATCTTGTACGAGAGATTTTTTTTTCCAAATGAATGGATTCAATTTTATCTACAATATTTAAAATGTGAAGAAACTTTAAAATAATAATATGTACATATTCTCTTCTTTTTGATGGTGTATACTAGTAATGAATTCTGTTTTAATTGTGTTTTGTTTTCTTCTTTCTTGCAGTTCATTTCTTCCAGTTTCTCGCTATTATGTGGTATTTTTTCCACTTGCTATTCGAGATCTGTGTCCCGTTTCTGTAAGGATAGAAAATAGATTTCACAGTAGAAAATATTCAATTTGACGTCAAATTGACGTAATTTTCTAACGAAGTGTTTCTGTAAGAAAAGAAAAGTAGTAGTAGAAAAGAAACAGTAGAAAATGGAATTCACCAATGTGAAATTTTCAATTCTCAAATGTTTCTGTAAGGTTTTTGAACGATGGAATATTTCCTATCGATAGAATTTCTTTTCAACAGCTATTTAGCTTATGAAAAAGATTTCAACCGGTGAAATTTTGTGTTTTGTCTTGATTAAAAAAATGTAATACTAAGAAAAAATATTTAAAATACAGAAAAAAGTAAAATGAGTAAACAAATAAGTAAATTTTTAATTAAATTTTATTTCTAATTTTTATTTTATTTTTGTTTTTGTTTTTCAAAGTTTATTTTTTTATGTTCTCTTCTATTACTAGTATAAATAATTAATTTTTCTAAATATTTAAAATATTTATCAATAAAAATGTAAAAACAAAATTTATTTTAATTCAAATTGTCTCTTTTTTGAATTGACAATTGAATTTATTGTTCAATTTCCATAATTCCTCTTCACCTTTTCTATCTCACCAAAAAATTTTCAATCACTCATACAGAAACAGTGGAATTTGACTAATTGAATTTGAAATAGAAAATACATGTTTCGTCACAATTAGTAGAAAATTTTCTACCAAAGTTATAGAAACGGGACACTGATTTATTTTTTTAAAAGTACATCTTTAATGTTATTCGGATTCACTCAAGGCTTTAATAAAAAACTGAAATTTTTTTATTCCTTTTTTTTTTTCTAATATTTTGTTTCGAGAAAATCAAAAATTGAAATTATTATTATTATTTTTGTTATCATACAAAAATTGAACCCAATTAATTTTGAAAAAGGTCAAAATATCTTCAAAAATAAATTTTATTTGAAGATCAATGAAATGTAAACTTGAAATGTTGACCTTTTCCCAAATTTTATTATTCACTTTCAATTTATTTCTCCTTTTGAAAATTGAATATTATACAAGAAAAAATAAAAGATTCAATAGAAACCTTTAATATTATTGTTTTTTTTTTTTTTTTTTTTTTTTTTTTTTTTTTTTTTTTTGTAATTCTCAGTGTATAAGTAAAGTGCGAAGTGATAGAAAAAATTCTTATTGAAAGAATG
Source organism: Bombylius major (assembly GCA_932526495.1). Taxonomy (NCBI): domain Eukaryota; kingdom Metazoa; phylum Arthropoda; class Insecta; order Diptera; family Bombyliidae; genus Bombylius; species Bombylius major. The sequence continues at coordinate 27,364,376 of OW052045.1, read as the reverse complement.
ATATTGTGTTAAGGGAAATTACGATTGAGAAAATTATGTTGATTGAATTTTTTCTTGTCAATATATTACTTCAAATGGGCACAGAATGAATAAAAAAAAATATATGTAATTTTTCAATACAAAAAAATTTAGATGAACCTTCTAAATTGCTTTGAAGCTTGATATGCTAAGCATGTTCTAGATACAAATAATTGAATGTTTAACCAAATCTTATTACATAAAAAAAACAATGAGGCATAATGAAATGGTGTCATAAACAATCAAATTTACTTCACAGCTCATTTAAATAATAAAATAAATTATTTTATTTATGATTATTCAATGAATTGAAATAAATTGGATATTTTCAAATTTCAGGAAACTTTAGAGCTTTTCAAGGAATGTACTATGTACTTTGCTATGTCACGACAGTCCTCTTTGATCTTGGCTTCATTCTGTCTGGCCAACGCAGTTTGACATTATAGTTTACAGAATTTATTCCTTGCACATCTTGTTCCAACATAGCGATCCATCTTACTTCGTTTTCTTTGTTTTTTTATACACTTAGCATTATTTAATTTAATCACGTCTATCTTCTTTTCATCACTTTTCCTCACAGACCATATTTCTGCAGTATAACCTATATTAAAGGTCTAATTATTAAAATTTTTTAAAGACGCAGTCCTGCTATTTTAGTCACCCAATTTGATCCGAAGAATTTGTACAGACAAAATTAGCATCTATTTGCGAACTGAGCCGATTATCGATTTCATCATTAATTGTTGCATTACATTATACGTAGTTGATGATTGAGCTTAGATATGGCAATTTGGTAAAAATTTAAAACTGTGTATATTAATTGATCGTTGACACATTTTGTTATATTCTCCTCGCTGAATAAACTGAAGACACATTTTTTTAAGGAATTTAGAAGTTATATTTTTTAACCAAACGTTTTCAAACAATTTTCAACTTGCATATTTAATTTTCATAAGAAAAAATTCCCTGTATAAAATCTGTTTATGTAGTGATTTCAATACAACTTTTACCTTCATTTGAATTTGTAAACCAAATTTAAAATTAAAAGTAAGGCATTTCATAAGAAAATCATGAAAAGAAATTTGTAGAAACATTTTTAAAATATTAAAAAAATTGTATCGAGTTCAAAGGTTTTATTTCTCTTCAAATTATAACCTTCCGTTTTTTTTTTCAAAACAATTTCCTTAAATGTTTTTGACGTAGTACATTTTATTTTAACGGAAATGTATACATTATTAAAAACACTTTTTCAAAAAACTACAAGTGCATTGAATTTAATGTTCGTTTTATTATTCTATTTAATTTTTCTTTTCCATTCATCTTTTTTTTTCTTGTTTTCATGGAAAATTATTTTTAACCATGCATTTCAACTTTATACTGTGTTAATGGTAGAAGAAACAAATTTTCGTTCTTAATGGGTACTCAGTTAAGGTTGTGTTGTATATTATACACAATACATTATTATATTTTATTTTAGACCATAAAAGAATATAACATGTTGACTAGTATACCATTAAACTTATAATAAAGATGTTCTGTAAATGTGAATAGAAATAGCAGGTTTTTTCCTCTTTTTTTTTAAATTATAAGTTTTTTTATATTTTTTGCAAAACAGATTCCTGTAATTTCTTTAGATCTTCCATTTAATCTTTTCATTTTCTAAATAATTTAAAATATTTCTTTTTTTTCCTCTTTCACATTAAAATCTGCAAATATGTATAATCTTTGTTCATAGAAAAGCTTGTATTCTTATGTTTACACTTATTTATTAAAGTTCTATATAAATATGTATAGCACGAACATAATATACATATATACTTATACATACTACGATATACTTGTATCTATAAATATATATATATTTTTATGTTATAAAAAAAAGCAGATGTAAGAATTTGTTCAAAAAAAAATTTAAAAAATACATAACTTTAGATATTTACGTATATAGATATGTACATGTACATATATGTACATATGTATGTACAATGTACATATAATAACTATGAAAGAATAAAGTTGCCGGTTGTATAGCTCTCTACATATTTATTTCATCCAAAAAAATATTTTTTTAACATAAATATTATAATTTTATTAAAGAAAATATTGCAATTTCTTTTTTTTCAACTTTTATTATTATTAACTCAAAACATTGAAAGCTGTAAAACATAAAATTGGTACATCTACAGGTTAAGATATAAATATGTATATTCTTTATGATATAGATAAAAATTACAAAAAAGGTTTAAATAAATATCTAAAATCTGAGATACACCGTTGTAAGATGAAACCGAAGATTTTTCCAATAAGTCGATCATCATCGAAGCGAAAGATTTAGCTTATAGATATTACATAACTCATATACATTGAAATCTTTGAAATCAGGAGGAGGTACTGCTGAAAGACTTGGAAGTTATGACAGAATGCACAATTTATGGCATAAAAATTAAATATTGCTTAACATAAAAACCAGAATATTTAAATCATGTGTCATTTCGGTACTATTGTAGGTACATATGTATGTGAGACAACCTTTAAGCAATAAAACATACATTGAAATCCAAAAGACTTCTGTAGTAGACTAAAAACAAAAAAACAACTGGGATTCGAACCCAAGAAGCTTGACCGAGGCACTGTTCTACCAATTAAACTATCGGATGCCATGTCGCTCGTTGTTCTTATAGTTATTATTATTATAGGTACTTATTGATGAAGAATTCTCAAATCTTCTACTCTTCTTTCCAGCGCTGTGTTAATCCAAAATACTTTAAAATATATACATATTCTTACGTTGTGTCTTTATTATAAGAAAAGACGTAAATTTTACTTAATTATCTTTCTTGAAAGTTTTCAAAGTAATAAATTAATAACGAAAATACAGTTATAAAAATATCTTACACGTCTTAATATAAATTCTGTTAATTAGTTGTTCAAATATAAAATATGTGAAAAAGTTAAAAAAATTAAGTAAAAATTAGAATTAAATAAGTAATCTTTATAATTTCCTCTAATCATCAATGTAAATCTCATGACATGATTAATGTATGACGTCTAAGATTATTCAACAAAGTAAAAAAGAATTACAAAATTTTATCACGCAATCATATATTGTGCTATGTACACACAAATAGTTCTAAAATTCCTTTAAAAATTGACACTGATGTCGGCCTAACTTTCTTAGTTTTAATCAAAGAAAGTTTTCTTTTTATTTTCTTTTTTCTTTTATAATAATTCTTTCCTTATACCGTTACAACCCTCTTAATAATTTATCTTATGCCAGGATTACGATGTCATTTGTTATTTCGTAACTTACATGTACATTCATACACATATTCCTATAACTAAAACCAAGACTATTTATCAAAGAGCTTTTTTTAGCCTTCAAATCAAAGTAGGGCGTTTCTTCGAAATAAAAAAAAAATCTGTGTTAATAAGCACAGAAATAAAATCATTGCCACATTTTTTTTTTTTTCATAGAATTATCTTTTGATTTTATTTAAGAAACATTATTTGTGGAGTTAAAATTCATGTGGACATTTTTAATGTTTTTAATTTAATAGAAAGATTTGTTTTTAGTCAATATGGAAATTCTGTTGACATAAATTTCTTAGTCAAAAGTAAATAAATGGAAATAAATTTGAAGTTTCTAAAATGGTATTTGAGTTAAATAAAAAAATATATATGTATATACTTTCATCTAAAACATTAAATACCACAAATATTTTAGAAAACGAAATATGAAAAATTAAAACTTTCTGAGCAGGAAATTTCTATTTAAATTTCAACTAAATAGAATTTTCTTAACTTTAATTTTGCTGTGAAAATTTAAAAGAAAAAGTGATAAATTAATTTAAATTCATGGTTTTAAGATCATTAAATGAATCTATTTTATTTATTTTCATTTTTTTATTTAATTATTTCATTTGAGAGAATTTCTATTATTTTTAATTGGACTTTATTAATTCAATAAATATTTTTATTTTTTGTTTGCATTTCTAGTTTTGTATAATTTATTTATCATTCATTTTCTGTGTTCATTCTAAAAACATGGTACTTTTATAATTAATCATACTCTAAAAGAAAAACACTCTTAAGTTTCAAGAACTAATTTTTTTCCTTAAAATAAAATTTTTTAGATTTATTTCTTCAATTTATGACACAACTATTTGTTGTCCTTTTGTTTTATCTCCCACAATTTATTTTGTTTCATCTTGATTTGTTATTTCAACTGCTCTTTTAAAATAAGAACTTTAAAAATTACAAGATATTTTTCATTTCGTAGAATTATTTGCAAACTGTTAACATAAGTAAATGTTTGTTTTTTTCTTCTAATGAAACATGAAAAATTAGAAAATGTTCATCATATTTTTAAATCTAATAAAGTTTGTGTTTGTTTTGCATTTAGAATAGAGTAGTTTATATATTTTTTTAAATATAAAATTTGGTTAATGGTAATTGTTATCAAACTTAAATTGCATAGTTTCTAAAAATTTGATTTTATTCTCATATACGTTTTCATTCAAATCTTTTTCTTAGATACTTTTACATCGAATTTTCCTTTATTTTTCAGACTCTTAAATTTTAACAGTTTCAAAAATAAAATATTTTTCTATTAAAGTCAGTATTTTGTGGAAATAAGCAACAAAAAAACTTAATTGAAGACTTTGCTTCAATGCGTTTTGTAAAACTCACATCATTTAGGTAAGCTATTAGCTAAAAAACAACCCACATTTACATGTTTTTATTTTATCGAACTTTTCGACTCTGATAGTTTTTTTTATATTAATTTGAGTCTGAATTTTTATAATGAGTTTTTTCTTATTTCCTAAAAATTGCAAAAAATGGAGATGCCTCCTTCTTGAAATAAGGTCCTCAATTGTTGTTTTATTGGCTCTTATGTATTGTAGTTCTGTTCTGTTCGGTATGTATGTATGTGTGTGTATATTGTACAATAAATCAAGATTCACGATACACAATAAGGCACAGAAAATCGAAATGTTTCTAGCGGTTTATATAACAAAGTAAAGGTCAAAAGTCACCTACCTTTAATTGAAATTTGACTGCTTATTTTTATTGCAGGAATAATTTTTGAAGAAAACATTTAAAAAGTTTCACATTTTACATTGTACATTGTATAATATATAAACAACATTTTAAAACTCATGAATTTACTGTGGTAAAATTGAAAAAAAAAACTACTTTATTTTGAAATGTAAAATATGTGATACAGAAACAATGTACTAAGATAGTTTTGGCTAAAGTTCAGAAAAAAAATAATAAAATTTTATCAACTTTTTATCTTAACAGTTTCCACAATTCTCTTTAAGCTATATGTATAGCTAACAGCTCTGAATTTCATGAAAATTTTACTAAAAATAACAAAGATTATATTTGACCCAAATCGACACTTTAACTCAAGCTTGTACTTATTATTAAAAGTCAATGAGGGTTGTTATTGCTTCTTAAAAATAATACATAAAAAAATTATTCCAGTTGTAAAAATATGTAAGAATCAGATTTCAGATCAATAGAAAAACTTCGTAAAAATTACATTGAAATTCTGTTTTAGTCATTCATATTTTTTTTCTAAATAAACAAATTTCAAATGTTAAGAGTACTTTAGTTGAAACAAAAATTTTTCATTACAGTATATCTTCTATTAATTTTAATTATATAGATACATATTATTATTACACTTTTAATAAAGTCATCTTATTTTGATATGGACTTTCTTCTAGGTCAAAATTATCATAATTTCACAGGTGTTTAGAATAGAAGTCACGTAGATAATATCATTACTAATGTGATAATTGCTGTAGAAAAGACAGTATTTTAAAATAAATTGTAACTAATAGCACAAACGTGTAAAAACATATGTATATTTATGATTACAATTTGAAACTGTTTCTCATTTAGTTTATGTGTTAGCTTGTCTGGTTGTCTTTTTAAAGACAAAAGAGTTTATGTAAGTATCATACATAATAGTTTGGCAAAAAAAACAACTAATAGTAAATATTATGAAAAAAGTCATATCGATGGGTTCATGAAAAATAAATTAAAGTTTAAAGTTTTTTCAACGTAGAAATCGTGTATGTAAAGAAAGTTGTCTTCTATTAAGACCCTCAAATTACCAGAAAAAAAAATTAATGAAAAAACATTGTTTTTTTCAGATTTATAAAAACACAGAAGTTGTTTTGCAAGGACGAAAAAAAAAAATATTTAAATAGGGGATATAAATAAGTACAAGAAAATTAATAAAAAAAACTTTCTTCATAATATTTTCTTTATACCTTTTATACTTATTTTTATCCCCTATTTAAATATTATAAACTTTCCAGACGGATTTTCATAAGAAAAAAAAAACAAATAATATTAAATATAAAGAGATCTCGTGATTATTGAAAAAATAGAAGATTCAATTTTTTATTATGTATGATACATAAGTTAGACATTAGAATTAAAAAAGTTTTTAATAGTACTAATGAAAAAAAAAATTATTTAGAATTACAAACCAGCAATTTTGAAAATTTCATGAAATTTTTGATAAATATTATAAAAGTATATTCTAGTATCTTTCAAAGTATTATCTGAAAAAAAACGAAAAAATTTATTTAAATTTCAAGAAAAGATGGAAAAAAGATAAAATTATAAAAAATATCTACATAAATTCACATAATGCATTAATAACAAAATCGTTCTAAATTTAATCTCTAAAATTTAATAATTAAAATTATTCATAATGAATTAAGTATGCAATTTAATAAATTTTCTTATTTTTCTACAGTGAAACCAAAGCACAAATTTACTATTAGATGTTTTCTTTTTTGTTGTGATCCACTTTTCAAAGAAAATTTTTTAGTATGTGGATAGTTAATGCAAACTGAAAAAACCATCCATCCAATGTTTTAACATTGATGAGAAAAAAACTACATCTACCACAGACTAAAAAAAAAAGAAGAAAAACTTGAAAAATTTGTTGTACAAAAGAGATTTAAAGATGTGTAATATTTCACAGAAAAAAAATTATAAGATTAAATAAGATTAGCCATAATGATATTAGTTACGGGATGTGTATATTAACTATTTACTTATATTTAATTTATAATAATTTATCTAATGTTAACCGATAATTATTAATCAAGGATTTACATTGTACAAAAATAAAAAATATAATTTGGGCTTTATGTTCTTGTTTTCCCTTCTTCGTTAGTTGTAACACAACACGCTACTAAACTTCTTACAAGGATTTCATTCTTGTCGATAGTCTCCATTTATATAATTTTAGTGTGGGTTAGAGTGGGTTGCAAATAGTTCTTGTGAACTAAAAAAAATAAGTGACACTTGGATGTTTATATGTATATGTATGTACATTTGTAAAATATTTTAGATTAAAAGAAGTTTCAGATTTCTGGCAAACTTTAGAACAAAGATATGACATAAAATAAATAAATATTAAATATGTATTAAAAATATTTCGAAAAAAGCATGGCATGCAAAAGGCCATATATTATATCAGTGAGAAGAATACAGATACATCCTTATCAAACATTTTTTTAACTTTAATTTTTTAAACATGAAGTACTAGTTTTCAGAATATTAAGAATTCGATACCTCTTTTCGCTAATACCTAATACCTACTGTTGGTCGTCCAGAACGTTGGCAAGGTTTGATTAATTATTATGTATATACGAGTATGTATGTATATTTTCTAACACTGGATTTTAGTTTTTTAACAATATCAATCATGTTTTTAATTTTTTATAATAGTTTTCCTTGACTTCTTCAAGAAATAATTAACTTTCGAATATCAACATTATTTTTTTTTTATTTTTAGGCGCCATTTTAAAAATTTTCTAACAGATTAATTATATCAAATGATAAAAAGACCAATAAACTGATAATATAGTAATAGCGCAGCTTTTTCAATTTTTAATAACGGTACATACGTGATAACAGAAATTATAATAATAGTGTGTCAATACTTTCTTTGTGTTATTTTATTAGTTATTTTAATAATGTTAATTTCTGTTCTTGTTATTAATTAATTATAATAATGTATATTGAATGAAGGTAATAAAGAGAGTATTACATACCATGAGTCTTCAGTTTGATATCTTTTATTGTACTCTTTAAAATCGAGTTTTTGAAATGCTTGGGGTGCCAATATTTCTTTTTGCAATGGTACATACTGTAAATACTGACATTTTAGTAATCTTTTTTTTGTTGTTGTTGTTTGGCTTTTAATTTTTTTTCCTTCGTAAAAATTAATTATAGTTTTTATACGTTAATTAAAAGATAAATCTAAAAAATATATCTTGTTTTGTTGAATTTTTGAGTTTTGAGAATGAAATATGTTTTATGCACTCACTTTAATATTTTGCTTTTAAAACTTGCGAATAAAAAAAAAATTAAATTAAATAATGAGTAATAAAAAATAATAAATAAGATCAAACTTATAAAACATGTTTTATTTTTTGTTTATTAAATAAAAATTTAATAAAAACAAACTTTTAAACAAATTTTCAAAATTACGAATAAAAATATAAATAAATGTGTAGGCATGTTATGAATCATAAAATTTCCACACCAAATGTAAAGAATTTTTTTTCAAACCTGTGTAGTGTGTGTTATTTATTTCATATTACTCGTATTTGTAGCTACCCACTTTTAAACTTTTTGTATTTCGGATCACGTATTCTGTCAGGTGCTTAACACATTAAATAAATAAAAGTTTTTTTTATATTCATTAACTAAATATTAAATTTAAATACATACATATATCCATATAATATACATATTTTGTCTGTATCAAATGATACCAAGTAGTATGTATCATATATCTGACATAATTATTGTGTACATATATGTATGTATGTAATCATATTATATTTACTTTTTGTTATAAAGGTAACTTATCCTTTTAGAATTCAAAAGTTAATTTGTTTGTTTAGTTTTACTATCTTATTGCATTAATTATATCATTTTGTTGAGAGAAAAAATCATTGCCTATTTGATAACATAAGTTATATCAATGTATGTATGTATGTATGTGTATAGGTACATATGCACAACATACCGTTCTCAAAAGGATTTCATCCTGGTATTATCTTATTAATCTTTTAAAGCGTTTAAATAATTTTAACTAATTTTAAATATTATTCTATTGTATATAAATTTAATTTAAGATTCAATACAGTAGCTTTTATTTTCGCAAAATAAAACAGCTGTCACTCATGAATATTGACAATTTAATATTTAATAATGATGTTTCCGATGATGACAACAATAATTATGAGAAAAAAGCCTTAACGCTTATAGCAATGTTGTTATATTATACAATTGGTAGGGTGACAGTATCAGTAACAAATTCACATTATAGGAGAACTTTTTTGAGCTTTAGCTAAAATGGGTAAATTTCTTGTGAAATATATCTAAATTCTATCTATATCTAAAACTATTGATTAAAAAATATAAAAATTAGGAATGCGTTTTTATTAAATGGAGAAAAATTAAGGGAATCTCAAAAATAAAAGTTTTGTGATTTATTCTAGAGAAATCTTGTTCAGACTTTAGAGTTTTACTCAATGAAACTAAAAATTGAAAAAAAAGAAAAGTATTCAGGTTCTTTACTAGCATTGTTTCCCTAGGAATAATAAACAAACTTTATAGTCAAAAGTATTAGGAGTATGTTTATACATAATTAAAATTGAAACAATTCAAGCATATTCAAAAGAAATAACAACTCAAGTATTGTTATAAGGTGCGACATAAAATCAACAAAATTAATGAAAAATGGAAATAGAACACAATTCAAAAGTTCTTGAAATTTATTTTTAATTTTTTTAAAGCAAAAAATTATACTTTATTTTATCGTTTGTACGAAATTTGAAAATTAAATAAATATATACTTAAAGTACTTAAAAAAAAATATTTCACAACTTCTTGACCGAAAACCATAATAAATTCAAATTTTTAGATTGTACTTGAAAATATTTCTGAAATATAATTTTAATTCAGTACTTATGTATGTTGGTCGTTCTATATTCTATTAACACATACATATATAACCTATATACATATGTACAATGTACATACATAAATACATAAGTATACATACAATAAAAACCTTTCATTTTGTACTTTTCATTCAAAGCTTTGTTAATTAAAATTTGAGCACTTAAACACAACACACAGGTAAAAATATCATTAGGAGAAAATTTCATAAAAAACACTCAATAAGAATTCTGTTTTATATTATAATTATATATTTTTTTACATTTTATCATTTTATCAATTTGGAAAAAAAAAGGTTTCCATTCATGAATCATATAATATGTATGTATATACATATGTATGTACTATGTATAGCACATCATGATTTCAACTTGTTTTTTTTTTTTTAAATAATTATCTTCAGATAATTAAATATTAGTTTATTAAATTATTTTCATACGTATTTATTTATGTAGATATTTATCATAATTTATAAAAATAAGACAACAAATTAATGAAAAAAATTAAATAAATGTTCTTACACGTAGGTACTATATAATGTACGTATACATACCATATTTAAAATATATTTTCCAATAAACAATTTGTGGAAAAATGGTATAAGATCAGATCGTGAGTCTAATAAGGATTTTGGCTTAACAACTTTAAATGCACATGGTACACAAAATATACACATAAAATCGAGTGTGAACAAATATTTCTTCCTTTAAAACATTATAATTTCACATTATAATCTAAAAAAAAAAAAATTGTAAATAAAAATCTTCAAAAATTTGAATAAACTTATTGAGCTGATATTGTGTATGAATTGTGATTGTATTAAGGAAAACCTTTTAGAAAAACTGAAAAAATAAGTTTGAAATTCATTTGATTATATTGGACACAGGTTTTTATTGCAGTGTAAATTAAAAATAGGAGCTAGAAGTGCTGATTTTAAAATGCAAATATCTCGAAAACTATGCATTTTTTGAAAAAATGAAGATAGCAAATCGATGCAGAATCAATTGAGCTTTTATTTTCTGTAATAAAAAATTATGGTTAATTTAAGCCTTTTTTGAGAAGGACAGGGTTAAACACAAAAATTTTGGAAAAATTCACAACGCGTCTAACTTTTTAACAGTCAAAAATAGAGGAACGAGTAAGGTATTGTTACAAAGCGCAAAGGGTCTTCTACATTTTTTATTAACACAAAGTGACTCTTGAGTGCCCCTGTAAAAAGTTATAGGGTACATCGTGAAATACGAGCAAAAACACTTCAACGCCCTCTAGCGGCCAAACCGTTGGGATTTCCCCCCCTCCTCCGATACGAATTTTTGTTTGTCTCGATGAGACCTACCACTGGCACTGGTATCAATTCTAAGCAAACCAACCGGACACCCTGTGTCCAATATCCAATATCCAATAAATCTTCTAAGTCAGTCTGCATAAATTGGAGATGATTTCCACTGTTAAGCCTGTTATTTTTTGTAACTGAATCCATTTTGTGACTCAACAGTGCAGTGTTAAGAAAAATGTATCAAAAAAATTTTTGAAGAGGACAAAATAAAATAAATAACACGATCAATGAGTAGTTTCAATATTTGATTAATTAATTTTCTTAATAGCATTTTGAAAGAGGATTACATCAGTATAGAACTCGAACTGAAATGCAAACTGAGCAATACATTCACGCATCAATTATGTAAAAAATAAAATTGTTTTTATTTGCATATAATCGTTCATTAAATATAATACCGATTTTTTAATTACTCACTCCAAAATCACAATCATAAAAAAAAAAGAAATGTGAAAATAAGATGAAAATGTCAAAGTCGAATACAAAGGAAGTGATATCTCGTGTATATAATGGATTAATACGTTTATTTCATCCCTGATAGACTTAGTATGAATTTTGAGAAAGTTTATTGACTCATTATGTTATTTACAATTCATTTAATACAGATTTTTGAGATTTAACATGTTCAAAATTGTTGTCATTGATACACATACACAATAGACATATCTTTGATTCTAGAAATTTTGAAACCTTTCCAATAAAATTAAAATTTCAAGCATCATCAGGCATTCAGATGAAAAGGTTAATCATATGGAACATTGTGGAAATATAAAAGTTAATGATTTGTAAAATTAAGATACAGAATTTTTTTTATATCATGTGCGAAAAAAAGAAAAATATAAGAAAAAAAAACACCTTTTTTTCACTAGAATGTGTGAGTGTGAATGCAGAATATGAACAAGTCATGTAGGTTCCATGTAGGTTCCGACACTAGAGAAAAGCATCAAGAACCTTCTGATTCAAATGCATTTTTAATTTTAGGGTGTAAAAAATCATAATTCAATTGATTTTGATATAATCTTTAGTTGAAAAACACAAACAAATCGTACCAAACAGCAGCAAATGTCTTTATTTGCGTTTGCTATGCCATACAGACTTTGGAAATTTCGTTCGTTTGTTTGCATTCGTTGACAAAAAGTGGAAGTGAAAAGTGTAAAATACGAAGCAGTTCTTTTAAGTTTCTTAAGTTATAAAACTGATATTAAGTATTATATTATTTGTTCGTAAATTCTTCATCCCCTATACAAAATCTTCTGTTTTTAAAAATTTGTAATCCACTAAATTCTATATTCTCAATCCCTTCAATATTTAATTCATTCATTGCTACTTTTTATAAATTCCTTCATTCATTTATATATTTTTTATAATTGAAAAATGTTTACAAATAAAATAGGCGAAGATTTAGGAAAAAGAGGACGCAAAATTGTTTACTCGGTTTGCTCAAAATTATTGAAAAAGTTTAAAGAGTTAACGGGGGTTTCAAAAGCAACTGTTGAAAGGGTAATTAAAATGGGGAAACAGAATAGGTCTTTTAAAAGTTTTAAAAGACAGGAAAAAAGAGCACGGAAAGTGAGTTACAAATTTATCGGAATCAGAATTATCCTGTATTAAACAATTAGTAAATGATTTTTATAAGACACAGAATGTCAATGTTACTTTACGAGGGTTAAGGGACAAAATTGAGAAGGATCTGGGAATTCTTGTATTTCTTCTTTAAGAAAAAAAATGAAAAATATGTGAATATCATCAAATTAAGAATTTGAGAAAAAACTTTATAAGGAAAATTAGAAAGTTTAGAGCAACATAATATAATACTTATATGTTGTTTATATAGACGAGATAGATTCATACCAACCGCGCAATACTAAACACGCGGTCGGATAATTTTGTCGGGGTTTTTAAGAAAAATATTTGTAAAGGCATTAGGTTTATTATTTCCTACGCAGGAGGTATGAGGGATTTTGTTCCTGATTTATGAAAATTTTTCTATGTAGTTAGAAGAGAAAGTATTAAACAGCCTTGAAAATCTATCTGTTATAGTCATGGACAATGCATCCTATCATAACAAACAGAGTGATGAAAATAATATTTCAAGAAATTTAAGAAAAGAGAAAATGCAGAACTAGTTGGAGGCAAAAATGGTAACTCTTACTGAAAATATGTTTAAAATTGAATTATATAAGTTGATAATTTGGAACAGGTATTCTTTCATCTATAGCATTTTATTTGAAATTTAAAATAAAAAAATAAATACATGTTAATATACGTAGGTACTACAATAAATTTTTAATAAATCATTTTGTTGATATATAAAAACTTAATGAACATTCCGGTCTGGCAAATTCATTGGAGTTGTGTTGTCAAAATATTAAAATTTTACAAACAAACAATTTTAAATTCAATACATGAAAAACGGTATGCGAATATCAATTACCTACATGATATTATAATTAATTATTAAGCATCTACAAAATTTTAAATTGAACGAAAACTTTTAAAAATAAAAGTAATATGAAAAAATATTTCAATAAGACTGAATCTCCACCATACAATAACACTGCTTGTAATTGTTCTGTCTGAAATTTATAGTACTTTTAACAATCGACAGTTTAGTCTGTGGAGAAGATAAGCATGTTTTTTATAATTTTTCACATTGCATTTGCATATATTTGTATCTTCTGTAGGCTGATCAGATCTTTATTAGAAATCTTCAGAAAGAAAAAAAATCAAATATTTTCATCACTTGTTGGAAATTAAAACTAATTATGCGTAAGAATAATTTCAAAATAAATTTATAGAATAAAATAAGGCAGGAAATTATTTCCATGGAAGTTTTATTTTGGGCCATGGCAATCAATGGAACTATCATGATATTTAACATGAATGTTCAACAATTTTTACTGGGAGTTTTTTTTTTCAAATAAGATACATTTTCTTTTAAAAAAAAGTTTTATCTATACAATTTAATACTTTTACTTTTCAAATAAAAACATTGACAAAGATAAGCCATTAAAAACTATGTACGTATGTAAATTTTACTTGAAAAAAAATATATAAAAAAATAAAGATATTTTTAGTTGAAAAACAACATTAGAAAAACAAATCAAATTTTTCGTATATTATCAAAAGGAACTAAATTATAACTTACTTATCTTATCTTCCTGTTTTTCACTTAAAATAAAAGAAAAAAAATACATATATAATATATTATTATACTACATCGCAAAAAACTACAAAAATTTTACTACTTTTTTAATACGATTTTTTTATGTATGCTTTGATATGATTATTTTAAAACAATCCATTCATTTTTTTTATTCTGTTAAAAATTTTTCTCACTTATATTATGTAAGTAGATACGACATACACACATGAAATATAAATGTAATAAAAAAATGTATAAATAATCATTTTTAACAACCATTTTACATGTTTTGTTAGTAAATGTAACAACAAAAAAGTAGATTTTTTGCAACATTAAAGGAGAGACTTCATATATATGAAAAAGAATAAAAAGAAAAGTTTTTGCAAGTTTCCTTGGCTACTCAAGTGTGTATGTATGACACATTTTTTTAAAAAAATTATAAGATCATATATAGGTATATTATATGTACCTACATGAAAAAAGACAAACAAAATTATATAGACTGTATGCGTTATGTGAAAAATGCATAGTATATTTATGGTATATACTATGTATTTGTATGTTATGTAATATAATCCATATGTATATAAAATATAAATGTTATACTATATAGGTAATGAATGTTTTTAATAATAGATTTGAAAATTAAAATTTCTTCAATAAAAAAAACATTAGGTATGTAACATAAAAAAATAGATAATTTGTATTAATTACTACTTTAAGCATTAGGTTATTTTACAGATAAAACAACAGACTTTTTGACCTGCTTTCTTCGAAACTTATTTTCTTTTCTTTTTCAGGTTTAAAGACCTAAAACGAAAAAACGATTTTGTTGTTGTTTTTGCAGAAAAGAATCTGTCAAAACTCAAAATATATGAAAAGTAGTCATCTTTGATGATGATCTTTTGAATGTGTTGAAACAGAATTAGGTATACAATTTCTTTTGTGTTTACTTATTTTCCAGTTTTTTAGTTATTTTTCTTAACAATTCTTTAAGGCAATTTTAAATTAAAAGAAGAAAAAAATTATTTTTCATTTAATTGCTGTATTTTTGTTTGTATGTGATACTCATAACATGAATACAAAGAACGTGCTCATGACATGTTTATTTTGACATGTGATTTTATACACTTTCATTTTAAATAAAATACAATGTATCACACTACTTAAAAAAATCTGACATAAAATTTTCTTTTAATTCTCGTATAGCATGTTTATTTAATATTAACGTATTTTTTCTTTTAACTTTGTGCTCTAGAAAACTCGAAAATAATTTTATTTTTTAGTGCAACAAAGATTTATTAACTCTTTGAGAAATATGTTTGTGTTTAGTTTTATGTAAACTCTTTTAGTAATATTTCATGTTAAATGTAAAATATGTGCACTATTTTGTTTTTTGTTTTTTTCAATTTTGCTAAGTAAATAAGGAATTAAGTCCTGAAAAATCTTGAAAACTTTCAACTTTAATAATTTATAGGTAGAAGTTTCATCATTAGTTAGTTTCATCAACATCACCTCTTATTTTTCTAGTGCATCTTTTATTATAAATAAAAAGCTTAAGAAAATGTGTGAAAAATAAGCAACTACTTTGATAGAGTTCGATGAATGAAATATATGTATTTCACTTCCACGGATAAATAATTTTACAATGCTAATATTTACAATAGAAAAAAAATGTATTTTAATAATCTTCCTTTTTATGTTATTTATCTTTTTTTAAAAAATTAAAACTAAAAAGTTAAGTAAACCACAAAACAATATATTGTTTATCAGTTGACCAAACTCACCTTTTTCCAAAATTTTAATATATTAAATTTTTCTACAAGAGCTATTAAAATAATTTTTATTTAACGTTTAAATCAGTTATATTTAATTTAACTACTGACGATTTTTTTTTCGTTTACTTTTTCATTTTTTATATTGTAAAACAAATTTAATTTGATATGTATGTGACACTGAAATAAAATTTAATTAATTAACAAATTTCCAAAATCATGAATAACTGTGTGATGTAGTATAAAATTATTTTACAATTAAATTATTATGAACATTAAAGTCACTAAATTAAGGATTTAAAAAATAATTTATATGGATCGAGTTTGAGCTAAAAAAAATAAAGCCTTTAAATTTGTCATATAAAAATTCTGTACCACTGCCTGGTACCATTGTACATAAATAATTCCTATGCAGCTGCTCACAATTGTGTTACACACTGGACTGACAAAAACTCAATAAACGTCATTAACCAAGCAACACACTTTTGAAAAGTGGCTTAGGATCGGATGCTGAATCTGTTCAGGCCCACTTTGAATGTATAAGTATTGGGTGTTTTATTAAACATCCAGGTGTTTTTCTTACTGTATAGAGCTTACTATATGTAATATGTATGTACACAATTGTTTTGAATCTCAACTATAATGGAAGTTTGTCTTTTTAAATGTAATATGTCATATACATAATGTATGTATTTAACGTTCCTCTAAAAATTCGAGAAATGTTTTTTAGTTTTTTATTGTAGTTAATTAAAAAAAGTACGCATATTATTTCATTGCAAAATTTTCCTAAGATAATAAAGATTGAAAAAAAAAAAAAAAAAAAAAAAAAGATTGTGATATTTAGATATTTATTGAATTCAATAATAAGAACCCTTTTTTGATTTTTATTTTAACCATGAATAATTCCACTTAATATCTTTTCATCACGCAAGCAAATTAACCAATCAAGATTATTTTAAGTAGAAAACGTTTTTCATTTAAAACTGGTAAAGATATTGTGTGTTATTTTATTACTTATTTTCTCTCATAACAAAATATTTTCATATTTAGACAGAGTTCATTTATTTTAATACAATTTTTTTTTTCAACTTTTACTCTATCAAAATCAAAATATATATTATAATATGTACTATATGTACATATGTATATATGTATGTATTTGTTTAGATACATACTTTATATTTCACCCCTAATGCGTGACTTTTATTTTATTGTTAACATGACATAATATTATATAGCTGTTCCTTGTGATAAATTACTCGTGCTATTGAATTTTACATCTTCCATGAAAATAAGTATATTTATGTACAATATACATACATACTCGTTATGTGACAACTTTTTATTCAATAAAATGAGAAAAAATCAAAATTTCGTAAGGAAAACTGCAAATTTGTTTTTCATTGTCATTTTTGTAGAAAATCATTTTTAAAGTTATTTATGAAAAATTTAATTGTACGGTTTGTTAATACGAGTATATTACATACATTCATGTACACACATACATACTCGGATTATACATACATATATTTACATGCTCAGGTGTGAGGTGTCTTATCATTTATTTATGTGATAAATATAATCTCGTTAATGTGATAAGTTATGAAAATAAATGAAAAAATTAATATTGTTCCGACAGAAATTGAAATTTATGACTTTTAACTGTACCAAAAAAATTATTATATTTTTTTTTTACTTTTATTTTATAAAATTTACCATGAATATAATTTGTATGTCGGTGTGTAAATTTTGCCTCAACGTTTATTATTAATTTTACCTTGATCTCTGCTATAAAAGACTACTATAATATAAAAAGCATTTAACATTCCGATCAATGTGAGCACGTTTTCGTCAAAAATCATATTTCAAATTGAAATATCTCTGGACCTTGTGATCCAACTAACGGATTTTTTTTTGTTTAAAATTTGTTAAAACGAGAACCTTTCAAGGAATATCCTGGCCAAATTTCAACTTCCTACTCCTACGATAACATACTTTTTTAAAGGGACGAAAAGGTCTACAAAAATTTTCTTAATATAGATGGGAGGAAGTAAAATTTAACATAGATCGGAGTGTTAAGGATATTTTGTACATATTCAATTTAATCTATTATGTATCTTTATTATAATATTAAAACATGGTCGCTTTAATTACCCAAAAATCTTCTACATACAATTGTTACGAATACCTTCTTTCAAACTGTATTTACTGTATCTTTCCGTTTTATAGAAGCACCAATAGTATAATTAACTATTTTTAGAAACAATAATCACGACAAAAGGATATTTCCAAAATATTTTGCGCATATTATTATGGATACAAAAATAATTATTAATTTGTAAAATATTCTAAAAAATATAGCTATACTATTTTTATTTTTGGAAGTCAGTATTGTGCTTATGGAGGCAGTACCCGATGAGTTTGTTGCCCTTGGTAATATTTAATTTAAAAGATTTCCGTCGATTGAAATTGAGATCTGTTCACCCCACACACGAGACAGATTTATACAAACGAAATGTAAAAGAGTATACAAAAGTATGCCTATCTTGCCTGTACTGACTTCCAAAAATAAAAATAGTATAGGTAAGTCATTTTTTTTTATTTGAAAATGTATAATTTTTTTTGTATAAAATTTATATTGTTTTCTTTTGTCTTTCATACAAAACTATCTTTAATGATGAAAAGTATGAAATAAAAAGCTTTTGTCAGAAATATTATTTATTAAACTCTTTTAAATTATTTAGAACAACAACAGACACAAAAAGTGATGAATACTGTAAAAATAGAACTTAGGACAAAAGATTAAAAATTTTTGTTTCAAGAATATTGTTGAGATTGTTTAGAGAAAAGATTTAAAAAAAGTCTGTGAATTTATTATCAATCATCATATTTTAAAGCTGGAGATGCCGAGAAAATTGAAGTTCCTTTTTATTATATTTAGAGTAAAACAACCATCCTACACTAGGTGGTTAAACCGGTTATTTAACGCTGATTGTAACAATTTTTTTCCAACTTGGTAAAATAAGATTCATCTAAAACAGTTTTAGCTTCACGGTTGTAATACACTCATACTCTCGTTACAACTGGTCGTACCTCCTTCAGATGTAATTTGAGTAGTTGTAAAAACAAGTTTTTAAACTAGTTTGCGACAGTTATGTAACAATAACCCGACAAT
This sequence comes from Bombylius major, assembly GCA_932526495.1. Classification (NCBI taxonomy): domain Eukaryota; kingdom Metazoa; phylum Arthropoda; class Insecta; order Diptera; family Bombyliidae; genus Bombylius; species Bombylius major. The sequence continues at coordinate 27,344,916 of OW052045.1, read as the reverse complement.
GACTGAACGAAAATTATAAACCTGTAAAGGTCAAATTATAATGGACATGTTTCGGCATAAAAAATAACAAGTGTTGACATGAGAAAACGTCGAAATGTTAAATGTGTATAGTTTTCATATGTCAGGTGCGACTTGAAACGTACTTGTTATGTTTGACTAATGTTTAACGAAAGTTAAAAAAGTGGAAGTGTTCTGACATACACATGTCTTTTATGAGCGGTCGCAGTTAATATAATTGATTCGTATTTAATACATGACGTTTCATGTGTCAATCTATGTCCATTATAACTCTACCTTAAATCTGAGGTACTACTCGTAAGTCGCAGACCTAGAAATTTGAAATTTTACATAAAATAGGTAGTGTTTGTATAAGGAAAGAACATTTAAAAATTGTATTTGTGGTTGGTAAACAAGTTTTTCGATGATTCCATACAATAGTAATTGTTCAAAACGTAAGTATTTATATGTATAATTTTGTACGTAAGCGTGAGATACTCATGATAGCGATAGTGATACACCCACTATCTTTGCAAGTGTCCGACAAGGTTTCAGACAATGGGGAGCTCCTTCTTGAAAGGACTTTGGGGAAATAGCAAAAGTCACGGTTAAAGACATGATACGATTCCTGAATAAAACATGATGGCAAAAAAAAAAAGGTCAATCTTCTTGTGGTGCGGGCCTCCTCCCGTAGAAATCTGTATCTAAAACCCAACAAAAAACCATAAAAAACACGGCAGTCTTCTTATGGTGCGGGCCCCTAGGCTGTAGCCTATGTAGCCTATGCTTAAATACGGTCCTGTACCGGTATGTCAAACATCATTTCCTGAGGTTACACGAGGTGTACTCTCATCTCAGAGCTAATTTGGTCTTCGAAATGTTTCGAAAACCGCCCCATCAACCAACCAACCATGAGTAATAAGGCTGCTCGTACACGTGGGTATTTGATTTTATACAATATTGAGTTTTACAATGAAAATAAGAGCGCTAGACTTGGCTCTGCAACAACCAAAACTTACAACACTGTTTATGGGTGCAGACGCGAAGAGTCACGACACTTGTTTGTTTATATTTTTAATAAGATATTTTTGTTAAATTATAAACATAATATGTATGTATTGTGCTTCGTTTTTTAAATTAAATTTTGTTGAATCTCATGTAAAACGCTATTTATTTAATGTTACGTTCATGTCATATTTATATTTTGCATCTATATTAGCAAACTAAAATGGATATTGTAATAAATTTTTTATTTGATAAACTTTTCGACTACTTAATTAGGTACCATGTCAAACTAATCATATAAATAATATGAATATTTTAAAAAACATTATTGATTAAATTTTCTTTCTTAAATGGTTGAATGTATTGGACGTATTAAAAATTTTAAACATCACATTTATGTACTTCTTAAATTTTCATTTACAGAATAAGTAAATTTAATAATACACCTGTCCAAAAAACGTGACTAGAATTTTAAATAAATTCTATATGGAAAAAAACATGATAAAGTAAATTACACCAAGGAAAAAGTAAAGCAAAAACAAAGTATAAAAAACATTCTGATTTGCAAATATTTGCTTAAATACCAATTTTCTTTACTACTTATAAAGGTTTCTTACTGATTTCTGATTTTTAAAGCTTGTAGAAGACTTTAATGTAATAAAAGTAGTAATTTTATTCTTTCTATATTTTCATTTAAAAATTGTACCCCATATTACTTTATTTCCTCATCGTTTACAGTAAACAATGTGCTTTCATGTGGACAAAAAACTGTTATTAAATTTATAATTTGTCGTTTACCTGATTTATTGACCAATTTCACATGTATGAGTACAATAATCGCTATATTACTTCTCATAGTTCATTGGAAATTCATATACATGAATACTTTAGGTACTTGATATCATAATTTTTTTATTGATTTTTTTCTTCTAAATTTTAATTGGAGATATGTAATAAAGGTGCGTGTAGTTTAATCATATGGGAGAATAATTTGAAAATTATATTTCTCAGAATTTGCATAGAAAATTAAATCAAAGTAATTATTTAATATCAATAAATTAAATATTTCAAAGCAATTTTCTAACTAAATTATCTACTAATTTATTCAAAAATACGATGTGTTGTTACACGGAAATTATAAGGATAGCAAACTATAATTTATAGAAGTAAAAAACTATCAAAAAAATAAATAAATTAATAAATGTACCTTTCGAGACTGTTGTTTTTGAACCATGGTAGGGGGAAGAGGTTTATAATTAACGTCTTTTTTTCAAGCTTTCAAGAATTTACATAATATTCGAAGTCACTTGAAAATTTCATTAAAGTTGAAAAAATATTTGTACTCCTGAATGTTCTATACATTCTTCTCTTTATACCCTAAATTAACGTAATATTCGCTTTTCTAAAACTCTTGTATTTTTTAATCACGAGCGCCCTACTTTATACTATCATATATGAAGGTAAATACATTTATGTACATATAATATGTTATCTTATCTTCTGTACAAAAGATCTGCAAAGGTCGAAGTGCGACAATAGCCCTGTTTTCAATCTTAATAAGTATGTTATCTTCTGCTTATAATTCTAAAATGCAAGTCATTATAAAATTTTACTTCACTTTAAAACACTTTGTTTTGTTCCTGCAGGGACTACACTCATATGTTATCTTTTTTAATCCAATGCAATGCAAATGGTGAGAACTATCTCAATGTGGGTTTTTTGAAGAAGTTAAGTGAAATAAAAGAAAATAAATTTTAACACCCTCTAACAGAAAGCAGGAGGTTTTGATCCTTTCCCTTTATATGTAGCATTTTGTTCGTTTCTTCAAAACATACATCTTCTTCGTTTTAGAATCGAAAACCCATTTATCTTTTTATTATGTTCTTCGAAAATATTACAGAAATACTGGCTCCCTTATATTGAAATCTTGGAGTGTGTAACGAATAAAAACATTTTAGCATATCAACATCCTTAAAAAACAAACAGGAAAAATTGTATGTATGTAAATATTTTATTTTACAAATAATTCCGCTATTTTAAATACAAAACTATATTTAAATAATTATAGGTAAATTTTTATTAACAATTTTTTATTCTCTAAAAAGAATTTATGAGCATATAAAATCGTATTTCATTCTGGAAAACATAAAAAAAATACTATGAAAGTTACGCGATCCCACCTTTAACTTAACTTAAATTTCATGATTTTTGAAAAAGTTTTGTAACGTTTTTATTGATAGACAAAAAAAAAATATACATATTATATTAAAAAATATTTATTAGAACAATTCCATTAATATTTAAAACTTTCTCTGTGTTAAAGTCGATTCACACTATTATCGTCACACACACGAGACGGTTAATAAGTTCGCTAATGAGTAACTTTTATGATGAGTGTACTCACACAACCCGTACAACCAGTCGTGAAGTAACTTTGTCCAACTATATAGATGTTTATAGATATTGCACGATATTTAACGTTATTCAAAAACATACAAAGAAGTTTCACGTTCTTTATAGATCTTTATAGATATCTAAATCCTGCTCTCAGGAGAATTATATTGCAGAGAGAGAAAAGAATTATAAAAATATTATGATATAGATCTATATCGATCCTTAACGGGGAATAAAGATAAACATTGCTCTCGATTAATCACGAAAAAATCTTTAAATATCTATATCGATTTACGCAGATATCGACGATAACGAGATTCAAAGACAAAATCTATATTGATCGTTATCGATTTTCAAAGTATTTCAAAGACGGACAACGATCTATAAAGAATCGTCAAGAATCGTTATCGGTCTTTAAACGAACAATTTATATTTACAATAAGCTCTATAGTCGGTACAGTGATGAATGGTGCAATGCAAAGAGGATGGCTTTACACACGAAGGTCCGTGGGTTCGAATCTCAAGAGTAAATTTTTCAAATTGAATTGTTTTCATATAATATAAATAAATATAAAAAAAAAGCAAGAAAAAAAATGAAAAAAAAAAGAACAAAATTTTTTATGGTCTATAAATTCCGATAAAGATCTTTATCGAAATCTTTTATAGCTGACGTCGAATTTCGTGATTAAAATCGATGTCGATCTTCAACACCAACTTTATTTTTTCTATAACGAACTTCACGCAAATCTTTATATAACTTTATCGCTATCTGTATAGCTTGGTTATACGGGAAATTACGTTAATGAGTACTCATATATATGAGTTCGTTAACAAGTCAAACCATTATCGCTCGAAAGTAATTTTGGTATGATTCAATCTTAAGAAAGGAATAAAATTGAGGTTAAATGAGTGTTTTCATATTTGATTTTCGGTCCAATTTTTTGTAATAAAATGTTGAGGAGCTCAAACGACATTCTGCAATAATTTTTGAAAAGAAATGAGTCTTATTTTTTTAAAAAGAATTGCTGCTGATCGTCTTCCTTCAGCATTTCTTCGAAAAAGCCACTTATGGCTCCAAATGCGCTTTCGCTTTAATATTTTTTTCTTTTTTTCAACAGTATAAGTAACTTATCTGAAGCACTCAAGAGTAAAACTTTGTCACAGTAATCCATTTTTTAATCAAATTAACTGAATTTTTGACACTTTTAAAATAAATCTTTGTGAAAAATCAAGAATTTTACGATAACAAATGTGTACGCGATATAACAGACTCACATGAGATTTTTTTGTTGTTGTTGACGCATTGACTATAATTGTTAACTATCTTGTATGTGTGACGATAATAGTGTGGATCGACTTTTAAGTCAAGTTTATGAATATTTAAATTACTGTAAACTTTCAAAAGTCAATTAGTGTAATTTACCTACTTTGTTAAACTATAGAGTATAGATTACTTTATAGTTGAGGATTATTATTTTATTTCCCTGAGAATATAGTTTACTGAAATTTATATTTAAAAAAGAACCTGAAAAATAACTTTCACAAATGTAAATGTATACTTTAAAAGTTCAATTTAAATGATATTGAAACATTTCTAACTACATATTTCCAAACGAAAGTAGTCTCATTAAAATTATGTTACGTATTTGAAAAATAAATTAACTGCTCTGTATTTACACACACACACTTTTATTTGCACGTAAAATACATGTATGTATTTCCTACAGAAAATAGAAGAATATTAATTTTAAATTAATGGAATATTTTATAAGATTCCATAGTCATTCGATTTTAGATTTTTTTACACATTATTCCCAAAATATTTTTTTTTAAAAGATATATTTCAAAGTTTCAAGGTTTTATATATTGGAACAAACAAAAAAAAAGACCTTAAAATTTCCGGACTTCTATAGAAGTCAGATATTATTGCTTCTATTTGTGTTGATTTGCAGCATCTCTGTAAGGCTGTATTGTGGTGGATCGATTAAACTACTTATTTGAAAATAATTTTCAACAAAATGGTTCTTTTTTGACCTTTTTTGCGCTTACTAATAATTTTAACTTGAATGCATTGCAGAAGGTTTTATTTTGCGTTACGTATACTGCATGTCCATTTGCTTTTTATTTTGAAACTTTTTTAAACATTTTACTTTAAGTTCAAACTAAAAACATGTATCTTTTCATTTTTTTGTTTTGTAAAATAAAAAAATTAGTGAAGAGAAAAAATTGAAATCATAAAATTGAAAACTATAGTTTTAAGCAAAAATCCTTTTCTAGGAAATATTTAATTTTATATTCACTTGGACTGAGACAAAATAACTGGAAGTTTCTGGAAAACGAATTATATGTACATATACATATGTATGTATTTATTTAAAAACACTTTTAACTCTTCCTATTATCCTATTGTGAAACACGCTATAATAGGCGAACAAATGAAATGTTCTTTAATTTTCTCTTCATCATTTTTAACTTTAAACTGAACATTATAATTAAAATGACAGTTACAAATCATGTTTTTAAAAACTTTCTTCTTTTTTTTTACTCAAATACGTGTTATTATTTTATTTTCTTTCTATTCCTAGAAAATAATTAAAATAACTCATCAGGTAAATTTCAAAATTACTTTTTTTGACATCACTTTTGCTGTAAATTAATAAATCTGTAAGTGAATTTAATTGAAAATTAATCTCTGGAACAGATTGATATCATACAAAAGGACTAAAAAATCATTGCTGTACGTGAGGGACAGGTTTAATTACACATTCCATTGAATATAAAATCATTTTTATGTACTAATAATATTAACCCAGAAACATTACAATAAAAATTTAATTTAATTTTTGTATTTTAGCTAAAGATGAGAATTTTTCAAATATATACAATAAAATTTTCAGGGAAAAAAAAGGTTAAGGAACTTACCTACACATATTTTATAAACATGTTTAAATTTTCTGTAAGCATGAAAGTTATGAAAAGAAAATTTTTTCTTTCACTTTACAGTAACAATGAATGGAGAATTAAGTTAATTTATTTCGAACATTGCATGAAATGGTATGAACCAAATAATGATTGAAATTTTATCAATTACAAACATAAGTAGAAAATTATATTAAGCAATCTTTAAAAAAATCTAAATAACCATTTCATATGTATTTTTCACATACCTAAATTAGCTTTTAATCCTAAATCTCAATATTGCTCATTTGAGAAATTTTTAAAACTTAAAATAAATCAAATCAATTCACGCCCTTACAAGTATGGACTTCAAAATGTCATAAAATCACACCCTAATAATAATTCACAGTAAATGTTGGTAAGTGTCTAAGAGTACCAGTAATCATAAATTGTGTATTATTACAGTATATCCCTTATAAAACGCATTATTACGATATTTTATTTTTATTATTTCACCCGAGACAACAACAAAAAAATACGTTAAATGCTTACTTAATTTTTTTTTTTTTGAAACAATCTTGGTAATTCCAAAATTTTTGTTTGAAATATTTTTGCGAGGGATGAAAATATGATTACGACAGCAAAAACAATCTATTTTTCTCAATTTACGTAATGAATTGAATGCAATGTACTTTGTTTCCCCCACTTTTAGATTGTAACTGTACCCAACATTCCTTGTAATTTAATAAAATAAAATGTTGGATATTTTTTTTTTTTTTTTTGAGAAAATTACTTTTTCTTTCAATTTGTATTCTTTTGCACTTTTTGTAATAGAAAAGATAGAAAAAAACGTTTTAAAGTCAAAAATTTTTATTATTTCCAACATTACTAATATCGTTCGTTTTGTGAAATTTTTTCCTCGAAAACGAATAAATTCAAGATGTTCTTTCAAAAAGATTAAAGCTTTTTTTTCTTCTAAATGTTGAATAGATTTATAATAATTTAGAATAAATAAAAACTGAAAATTATTTACATTGAAAAATACATTTTAAATATATGTATATATATAGTGAAGTTTGCTTATAAACTTTTTGATTTTGTTGTTGTTGTTTTTTATGGTATGGTATAAAACCTCTTACTTTTATTGTCAACATTTGAAGAACTCTCATACCTTTAAATACTTAAAAAAATTGTAATATCTGTATGGTGAAAACGGAATCAATTTATTTATGCTGTCACTGTAACAAATTTCAAATAAAATCCTTCAATTATGTTTATTCGGAACTTTCATATTTATTTCCGGTTATTAATTTACTAATCTTTTCATCTGGTATGCTAAAAATTTTGTAGTATATTTATTTTGATCAAATAAAATATTAAACTTCGAGAAAAGAATATCAAAAATAAAACAATTAACAGTTAACACTGAAAATCCCTTGAATACATTTCGTAAATTTAAAAAAATTTATTAAAAGCAAGGAATGTTTGAATTCAAATCATTCAAACCAGTTAAATTTTAAGAATTTTGAATTTATGAATTCAAATCAAAATCAAATTTTAGTGAAAATTCCAAAATTCTGAAATCATATTATTTATTAAGTGATTTGAATCAGAAAAAATAAAGTAACGGTAATAAAAGTGAATAAAAACAACTAAAATATAATGTTAAACTTATCTAGCAGGTGATATTGGTGAAAACTGAGTGGCTCTCCGAAGTCAATGTGTTTCACATTGTTCCAAATTTTCTGAAATATTTTTTTATGTGAAGAAGTTTTCTTTTCGCTTCAAAGACCGTAATAACTTCAATTTTTTCAATTTTTATTGAATTAATAACATTGGATTCCGAACCAATCAGAAATTATCCTCCAAATTAATTTGTGGGGTATTTTTATTCATTTAATTTTTTGAATATTTGGTGGGTTTTTTTTTTAAATTACATATCACCTGCATTATAGTAGGTATTTCTTGGAGAAAAACTTTATGAAACGAAACTGAAATCAGATCTAAAAAAAAATTAACTTACAAAACTTTCATACATCTATAAATTTTATTTTAGCAGTAATCCTTAGAAATAAAAGCACCTACCACAATTTAAAAGTTTATTTTGTGTGAACATTTTTATCTGTCAATGTTTGATTCTAAAACAGTTCCTTTACATCAATAAATACATCAATGTCACACAAGAAAATTTATTCGAAGATAGTAAATTGAATAATGTTTTCATGGAAAAAAAAAACCGAAACCATAAGAATAAGGTAACATTGTATACTCAAATAATTTGAAGTGTAACATTGAGCTATATGTATCCTTACACCAATGATATAAATATGTATGTATATGTATGTTCCTAAATAATGTAAAAGCTATACATGTACGTACATACATAAAAACAAAGTAAACGAGAGAAACAAAAAAATCAGTAGTAAAACTTTAAACTAAATTTGTAATTAATTTTTTTATGAATAACATTATCAATGACAGGGGAATAATATTTAAAATAGGTTATTTTGAGGTTATGCGAAAAACACCTTTTATAAATTTCATTTCAAATAAGGACGAAATTAATATACGTTTATTCCACATTCATTTTTTAAAACCTTTTTCTATCTAAAGATACCTATATTTCAATGTGACAATTTTTGGTATGAATATTAATTATATGGTGCAGAAAAACTTAATTTTCAATCTATCAACCTGTCACACAATTAAGATTTATATGCATATACAAGCATAAGATGTTTGAGTTTAAAAATCGTATAAAAAAGTTTTTCAATTAAATTAAAATATCTGCGAAAATGAATGTAAAAAAGTTAAGGTGTTACATTAACACGAATACTGTGTTGAATTAACTTTGCGAAACCATAAAACAAATTATATTTTAACTGAGACAAGATGGTAATTCGATAGAAAATTTCAAGAAAGAGTAAGTGTAGTACATAAATAATAAAATATGTATGTATGTGGTCTTACTATGTTGTTATTATACCTTTATTGTTCTTCAAGCATAAAATTATAATTTTCATTGGAAAAATCATAAAAAAAGCTACTCCTAATTTTTAATTTTCATTATCAACGCGTTTGTTTTTTTTTTTTTTAAATTATTTTTTCGGTTATTTTTTAATTTGTTATTTTTAATTAATAAAAGTAAAACCAAATAAGCTCACCCCATATTATCAGAAAAAAAAACCTTTCAAGCTAATTCAAAACATAAAATTTTGAAAGTGTTTTAATCAAATTATGTAAAAAAGAAAGATAAATAAATATACTGAATAATTCAAATCATAAGTAATTAAATTTTTAAAAAGGTTATTTGTTGTTTTGTTTTTTACCCAAAAAGGTAAAAATTTGAAATTATTAATGATTGTTTTATACTAGAATTTTTAACTAATACTCGTATGTTCTATTTGCTAAAATATCTGATGCTAGAACAAACATAAGTAAAAATTTACATATAAAAAAAACAAATTATATTCGTATAAAATAGATATGTATGTACATATGTACATACATACATACCTACATTTAAATACATATGTATATGAATTCTTACTACTGATGCTGTTGCAAAATAATATTTGAAATAATAAAATACAATAATTTTCTTTCTTATCATTTTTTTATTAAATTTTGAGTAATCAAAAAACCCAAAAAGTTAAATATCAACAAAGTTTTTTTTTTCGTTTTTTTTTAAAACCATATGGCCTACAATCGCGAGTCCCTTTGTAGCTAATTCAATTACTTACAAAAGTGTTGTAATATTCCCTTAAGCATCCTTTTTGCTTCTAAATCATTACGATATGCTAATATATTCCATCTAAAATTTCAAGCATAAAATATTATTGTAATATAATCACAAAAGAAGAAAAATAATACACATACACTTGAAAATCTTCGAACTAATGTATTTGCTGAATCTTAACAAAACGGATTTATTATCCTTACAGACTACGATAAATTTAAAAGATTTATCTTTTGTTGTAAAACATATTTTTGTTGAAATATTACGAGAAATTGACATTCTTAATCTTAATATTCTTCATGGTATATATGAATGGTGAAAATCACTGCTTAATGCATTTATTTTTTAAAATATTAAAGTTACGTACTTGGTGAAATAAAAACACGTAACATATTTAAAATTGGCAACAATTTTATTAGTGAATTATAAAATAAATGCCAATATTCTGAACTGTTTCTTAAAATTAAGTATTATTAGAACTTTCACTATGAAAATGTACAAAAACACATCGTACAATACTTCTCTTTTTGTTATTACTTTCACCTTACGATTTGGTTAAGAAAGTGTTAAATTAATATAGACTTGTATTGGTAAGAGGGATGAAACTCTTGCGCACGATTCATTTTTAAGCATATGTGCTCTTTCACTTTTCTTAAGAATCTATGAACTATTTGTCAATTGTGAGTAAATTGTAAGCTGAATAATATTGGCAACTGTTTGTATTATATAATTTTTATACCGTTCAATGAGGAGTAAATTTAAAAGGAAGGGATGAAGGTTATGTTTTAAAAATAAAATAAAAAAATATATTTTCAGCTTTCAACCATTATTTAAATTTGAATGTTTCAAAGAAAATAACTACAGTTTCGTAATATATACGTGAGTATGAACATGTTCGGAGGAATAAATATTATCATCAATACTAACTATTAGTACCTACTACCTATGAAAATTTCGTAACATTAACTTTACTGCTAAAATGATTCTAGTGTAAGTTTAGATCATAGTAATTTGTAATAGAAAAAATAATAATTTAGAAAAAATAGAATATAATAGAATATTAGAATATTTGTGCCGACGTGCTTCCTATAGTTTTAGGATTTTGATGAATCCTAAAGTGCGCTCCATATTTTCTTATACACTCTTTTAAAGGCCACCACTATACATTCATATATAGAAGGTGCTTCGAGGTTTCCTTAGCTTCTTCTTGTTGCCCTATCCTGCTCAAATGATAGACGAGTGGACAATGCCAAGTAATGAGAAGACCCATGAGGCTGTGATGGTCTTTAACTCATTTCTGTTGAGAAGTTTCCTGGAGATGTTAAGCTGATGATGATAAAGGCTTTATGAATTCCTTCGCTTGTAAGTTTCCGATAGTTTTTTCCCAGAGAAAGATATATTTCCTCATTTCCCATTTTTTCAATGTTATTTTTTGTGTGGCTTATGGGTAGACCAGACCTCAGAAGGGTTCAGGTTCAAGGAGTTTAAAGTTGACACATTTGCTTTAAAGATGTACATACATACGTACTTTGAAAGATACAAAATAATGAAAATTATGCAAGTAAAATTAATTTTCCCGGATTATTTATTAAATACTGATTATTATTATTATTATTATTAATAATAATCAATTTGCCAATTTATTACAATTGAAGAAATATATTTTTTCACAATAAGATTTCCAATAAAAACTCATTCCTTTTATTCCTTACTTAGTAACTAAACAATTATAAGAAATAAATAGAAAAAAAACACATATGAACACAAACATAAAGTATTTAAATTATTAAAGGAAAAAATTGAATAAATAACATTTATTATAAAACTATTCTTTTCATCAATACGTATACTAATCATACATAATGACATAATTATCATTAAATAATTTATGGAGATTTAATTTAACTGTTATTGTTTATTGTAAGCTTTTATCACTACTTAAGGCTAATTAAGACATTATCATTACCACACGCCCCAATCTAAATATTTATAAAAATTTAATTTAATTTTATATGTATTTATATGTAAGAGTCTCCTAATGACCTTATCAAAGTGAAGGCAATTAAACTTAATGTGACAATTTAGGAAGAAAAATATAAGTTTTCGGTCTATTTTTGTCTCGGTTTTAATTTTTTTTTCAATTTCCTTTAAAAGTATTTTGACTTCAAAAAATATAATTAAAGTTAACAATTAATTCAAACAAGCCAAATTTTCTGAGACATGAATTAATTTATTTTTTACATTTTAATAAAAGAAAATAAGAAATTGACATTATTTTACTGTGAAATTAGAGAATACAGAAAAAGTTGTTCGTAAATTTATTTTAATGTCTTTAAAGTATATTTGGAGTAACTACTTCATAAGTATATAATCTTAGGAGAAAAAAATAAATAAGATAATAAAGGAATAAAGAATAAAATTTCTTTATCTTCAAAGGTGTACATTAGAAAATTTCAAATCTTTGAAATAGCTCAAATAATTGCAAATTAGTTTTTATAATAATCAACACTCATAATCAATATTCATTTGAAGATTAAAAAGTTTAACGGTCCTGTATATCTACTCGTAGGACGTAGATGTCCTATAGATTTTATAGACAAAATCTCCTTTCTTCAAAAATGTGTTAAAGTTAAAGAACGTTAAAATTGGATTATAATATTTCTTGAAGGATCTATAACGAAATAAAATTTGAGTAATAGCACAGTAACACATTTTTGGTGTTATAGATAGCAAAGTCGATTCTTTAAAAGGCTCAATTTCGATTTTTTTTTTTTGTTTTATGAGAATGTATTTACATATACGTACACACTCTGATTTTCAAGTCATAACTATTTTAATTTTAAAAATAAAAATATTTATAAGTAAGGCCACTTTGTTTTATTTTGAGATACTTATTATGTATAGTGTTTTTTTTATTTCTGTTTCAAACAACTACAAAAAATATCAGTACCAATTCCACTTTAAACTGTAAGTGCATGTATGATCAAAAAAAAATGCCATAGAAACCTCAAGTAAATACTTGAGACCACAAGGCATAAAATAGGCATAAAAAATAAAAAATAAAAATAAATTTGTGTTCCCATATCATTTTTCATATAACAGCCTAATTTCTGGTGAAAAATTTTAGGGCATAATAATCTATAATAACTTTAATGATATAAATAGTTAAAAGGGCAGATCAATTTTTATCTGAAATCTACTTAATTCATTTTTCATCAAAAGTGGTGTTATACCACTTTCAAGAAAAACGGCTAATATATTGATATAACTTGTTGCAAGAATTTTTCGGTCTAATAAGAAGAATTGTAGGGAATAACAAAGAAAATACTTGTAAAAGCTTCGAGTATCATCAATGTTTACGTAATATAGTTAAAACCCAAAAAGTTGAGGAATCGTATTTTACTAGAAAAACGTGCGCAGAAAAAAAGATACTCACATATACATATATATGCATTTTTGTATAGTTGTAAATTCTAAGAAACAGCTAGGCTTCTTCTTTCGTATAATATGTATACACAAGGACAAATTTTTGGTTTTGACTATAACTAAGAACAGCAAGCGACATGGCATTCGGTAGCTCATTGGTAAGACCACTGCCCCGGTAAGTGGGAGGTCTGTGGTTCAATTACCAGCCGAGTCGAACGTTGTTTTTTCTGTTCTTAATCTACATAATGGACATAAATTTCAATTAAATCGGAACACAGATTTCGATGTTCGAATTTTAAAACAATTTTGTCAACATTTAATTATTATTATCTAATTCGCAATCTTGTTTAATTTATTTCCAAAACTCCAATTCATAATAATTTTTAACAAAATTGTATTTTAACGAATTCATACAAACTTTTAGCAATTTCAGTCTTTTAAAAAAACAGTATTTTGTGTTTAAAAAAAAAATTGGAACACCTTTCATGTCAGGACATTATGCTCAATTAAAGTAAACATTTTGGTAGAAAACTTATTTTTCATATTTCTTTTATCAATTTCTTCTCATTTTCTTCTCATTTTCATTTTCTTTCGCATTTACATAATTCTAAATTTAAATTGATAATTCTAAAGCAGAATTATACTGAGCATACTTATATTAAAAATAAATCCCTCAATCCGGAAATTGATTCAATCTTTTCATCATCATATACTTTTCTTCAATTTCCAACACTGAATGAGGGGATTTTCTTTTTGACATTATATTTTTCAATTTTTCTTTTCTTTTCTTTTGAAATTATTTATGTACTCATACTCTATAGTTGTATATATGTATGTATGTATATGTACATAATAGACAACAGTCATTGCCTTGCCTCATACCATAGATAGTTGAAAAAAAATGTGCAAAATAAACGGACCATGTCCTTTTTATTGAATAGATTCTATACCACAGACAGCACCAATTATATTTTCTGTAGAAATATACGATATTATTATTATCATTGCTGTTGTTGTTTTCAAATATCATAAATAAACCAAAAATGAAATTTTTTATAAAATAATTCGTTTCAGTAGAGTGAATTTGTTTTGAAATTTTGATTTATCTGATTTATTTTGAACAGCTTTAGTGTAATATATAATATTCTATTGTACTTAGAATTTAAAGATAAACATTTTTTTTTGAAATTATTATTTTATATGAAAATTTCATTTATGATAATGATAATGCAAATTATATATACATAATTTGTAAAATATATGTTATGGTTTTTTTTGTGTTAAAATAAATAAAATTTAACAATTTCATTCTAGGAAATTTTTGCAGTGTAATTTAGTTTTTCATCCTTTTTATTCTGAGTAACATTTTTTAAAGTAAAAGGTATGTACATTGTACATATTATATACTCGTATATTGGAATTAGTTTATTTTATTTTACTTTAAAGATATTCTTTAAAAGTTTACGGGCTATAATTTTTATAAATCTTGAAATTATGTTATATTATAGTCTAAACACTGTGAAACAAAATCGTCAATCAAAAGTGATTTTTTTTTTCTGAATGCCATTCCAGTTCTACGAAATCGTGTTTAAAATGTGCTATTTCAGTTTATTTTGTAAAAAAAAAACTTTCATTTTCTACTGATAGCACAACCTGCTATTTTATTTACTGTGATTTCGCTGTTTTGCAAGACAATAAATGAAGTTAATTTTTTCGACGAATACCCGCAGTTTTATTTGTATTTAGATTTTTCTTCCATGAGTAATATTAAATAATAATTTAAATTGTTTCTACAAACCTGAAATATGATCAATCTTTCATAAATTGAAGTCTCAAATTGCGGAAAACTTTTTTTCATCTCATGTAAAGGACTGTGACATACATAGTATGTACAAATAATTACGAAATCTCTATTGACAATCAAAATTCGTGTAATAAATATGTCATCAATACAATTTGACGAAATTATTAAACAAGAAATCAAAGAATTTCGCTTCAATATGTAGAATATCTTAACAAAAATGATTACGTGTACTTATCACTTTTTTCTCTCTCCGCATACATATTCTTTAATGTCTTAATTTTATTGAAGGTTTCTAATTAGGTATTTCATTATTTTTTCGTTTGATACTCAAAACATGTAAAAATTAATATGTATGGATGTATGTAATGTATTTCGCAGATGAAAGATTAAATTTATTTAAAAAAATTTAATTCGATTCCTGAAAACAAAAAGGGAAGTTTTTCATACAATATATTGTATTATTTTATTATTTTTATTATAATTTTATTATCCATCGAGATTTGACCCCTGTTTAATACATACATAGATATATTAATAATGTCATAACACTATTGTCTGACAGAAAGATATGTACATGCATTCAGATAATTTTGACGTTTTAATAAGTTACATGCTAAGAGCAATTTCGAAAATCAATATGTCATTCATCATAAAATTCACTTTTATTTGAAAAGTATTGTAAATTTACTATATGTAGTAGGTATATCCGTTAATAAAGTAAATTTATGGTAAATGTGATGTATGTATGTATATCTGCTTTATGATTATTGTAAAGTAAACCAATTCTTGGATATATCATACCAGCTACATACTCGTATATTACATACAAATTATAAATTAATCTGACAGATATTTCATCTATGAAATGAAATTTTATGATTGCCAACGCAAAATTTAATGAAATTTTTTTAAAAGGCCTTTTTTTATCTGAAAAATTGGTTTTACAAGTAAAAGATATAACTTAGTAAGCACGTTTTTTGTGTATATATATGGCGGGGGAGGGAGATGCAGGCATCCACGAGCACTTAGAAAGGAGAGTCTGTACTCAGCCAGTTAGTTAACACAATCTGACATAATGCAAAAAATACAATATCTTCATAAATCTGAAATATGGTTGATGCTGTGATAATCAAAAGTGCACTAAAGAGATATGTTGTGGCTCATAATTTAAAAAAAAAAATGTATATTAGCCTAGTTCTAGTATCTGACCTTGTTATTAAATGTTTTACTTTTACTCTTTGTTTTTCATATTACTGTAGTCCTTGAAAATATCTGTTGCTGAAGCTAAAAAATTTCTTACAAGATATCTACTATATCATGTTGTTGTAAACACTCTTTAGCCGACACATTAACCTGAAAAACAACCACAACAATTGCACACTTTACTAATAAAATTACCACTTGTGCATAACCAAAGTGTAAGTAAATGTGTATCTGTGTAAACATTATTTTGTATTTGTATTTTCACAGAAGTAAAAGTTTAAACTATTGAAAATTTCACTTATGTATGTTATGTTTGAAAATTTTTAAAGTTAACATTTTAAAATTATTCTTCTTTGATAATAATAATCAATACAAATTTTAGACAATACTATGGTAATTGATATGTATGTTCACCCAAATAAATTTTAAATTGATTTTCAAAAAAGTTCTGCTTCAAATATTATCTGAAAAAATTTTTTTTTTCAACGCTTTTTTGTTTGCAAATTAATTTCCTCATAATTTTTTAGTTAATAGAATTTTCACTGTGAAAATATGCAATCAATTAACAGTATTCTTTTGAATTTTAGCGAATATTCTGTATTCTAAAAACTATAGAGAGTTAATTGTAATTACAAGTTTCATTAAAGTTGTCATGGACAGACTCACAGAAACTATATAGTTTTTCATTTCCAGGTAATTATTGTACTTATGTATATTGAAAATTCTCTTCGAAATTTTATCCAAATTAATTTCAAAACTTTTGCATAATTTTATTCTTGTTTTTTTTTTTTTTTTTTTTTTTTTTGTTCCTATGACGCCACCACAAAGGCATTAAATAATAAACTGTAGAAGTTTTCTTCCATCGTTAAAAGGAATTAATCTTAATTATTGACTTCGTTTTCTTATTTTAATGTTCTTAAAAATGTAATTGCAAGTTTTATTTTCAAAATATTGATTTTGTTTAGTGGAAGTTAAAGCGAAGTATTTTAAATTAGTTCAGTTTTTTTTTTCAATTTTTTTTTTTAAAGTAGAATATGAAAATTTAAGACAAGCCAATCTCAACAAAAATAAGTTGTCTTTAACATGACAAGCCATAATTACATGAAATTTGTAATTTGTACTCTTTCAATGTATCTTTCCTTATTTAGTTATATTATAATTAAAATTATTGTTGTCATCATCATCGTTAGAAACATCATAAAATATTAAAATAAAATAAGAGAAAATATGCCATGGGAACCACAAATTTTCATTAAGATTAATGCTACATTATACATATAGTAACAAATGAGAAACCTATAAGGTATACATACATTATGTATATATACCATTTACAGTTTATAACATAATGAAACTTAAAAGATTATACAAGTATGCCTATTTCGTACTATATAGTATATATACATATATCTGACTACCTATATAGTCAGATTGAAAGAAAGTAAAATCAATTTTCTTCACTTTAATTTTATTTTTTATATGAAATTTGTGTTATATACTTAAAATATACATACAATATCCCCTATATAACATATATTGATTGCATGTAGCACTTTTTGGTATACCAAAAGTTCATATTATATAAATAATGAAAATAGTCTTTTTAAAAACTATAATTTACTCAAAACAATTTTTGTAAACTTCATTCGAATATAATTTTACAATGTCGCCACAACTCCAAATATAAGTACTTACATATATATAATTTAAAAATACATAATAACAATTTATTCATATATGTATACAAAATTTTTCAATATGCTCAAGACACCCTTAAATATTTTGTATTTACACAAATATGTACATCATAACCATCGGAAGAAAAAATTAGCTTTCGAAAAAACAAATTTTTTTTTTTTTTGATGAAACAAAATAAAAGTACGAATCCATATAAAATTATAGTACATAATTCCACACATTTCAGGTAGCTTTTGAAATTCTACATTATCTAAGCGCACGGTAGTGCGCGGCCAAGTTCAATACATAGGCCGTATGCACACCGTACTCTATTAACACGAACTGTTTCGAGCCATTTTTGACCTCTCACAACTCAGTGTCTATTAAAGTTTAGCAGACAAAATATAACCACGTAATAGCGTGCTTCGTTCCGCTCGCTGTATCAAATTTCATGTATATAGGTTCAATGCGTCTTGAGATATTGACCCCAGAAAAAGCAAATTTTGGCACTCACTCACTGACCGGTAATCAAAACCTCTAGGGTACTTCTGATAAGCCTAGGACCATGAAACTTTACACGTAGGTAGTGTTTAACGCGTAGGTCAAGGAAAAATTACGAAATCTGTCGAATGTGTGCTGGACAAATTAATAATTATTTATTTCTATAATTGTTACAGTAATTGAGCATTTTATATTATTTTTCTATCATTTATAAATCTAAATTTAGCTTCCATAGCTTGCTTTAATAAAATATAAAAATGTCATATTTTATAATTAATTTTATATAGACACATAAAATATAAAATATATAGGTACTCTTCGATACTAATGTTATAAAAAATAGCAGTGCTTAGCGAAAAATATTTACCACCTGAAAATTTTGTATAATTTACATGATTTGTAAACTTTCTTCCTTATTGCAGTACATATTGTATGTGTGCACAAATATCGGAGAAAATAAGACTTTAGATGTACCAACCAAATCAATGTAAATCTAATACATACCTATATTCAATCAATTAGTTTAACAAAAATAGTTGAAATACAACCAAAAACATAAATGTTAAAAGGGGGCCAAGTTCTTATTCGTTAACTGTTGGGCCAGCAAAAGTAATGAAATCTGCATTAATGCCAAGTTAAAAGAACTTTTTCACATACAAAATTTCAATACAGAACGTATTAATAGTTATGAACTTGACAGGTTTTTATTTAACTTGAATTATTGATACTATATTACTTTTAAAATTATAAATTTATAATTTATAAAGTTCATAATTATTAATACGTTTTGTATTGAAATTTTGTATGTGAAAAAGTTCTTTTAACTTGGCATTAATGCAGATTTCATTACTTTTGCTGGCCCAACAGTTAACGAATAAGAACTTGACCCCCTTTTAACATTTATGTTTTTGGTTGGATTATATTAAAAGAAAAGAAAAACAAAGTATGTACGTATGTATGTATCATTAAAAACGGATGCTAAAAGTATCTTTAAATACAGTTAATTCCTTTGTACTCTTACAAAAGTAATCATTTTTTTAACTCACATAGAAAATTACATTATCGTGCTACTCAAAGATAAAAATCTGCTTAAAAAACTTTACCGGAATACTTTAAAGAAGATTTGCCTTATAAAGTTATGCTTATAAAACTTGTGAAGTTATTATATAGAAATAATAAAAATATGTTTGTTTTTTTTTCTTTTTCAGTTTTCCAGTACATTAAAATAAAAAAAAAACATATGATGTAGGTAGTATGAAATCTGATTAAACATTTTTACAGTATTTTAAAATGTGTATTTCAACTATCAAACAGAGGAAAAGAAAAAGAAAATTAGATTACCTTCATAAAAAGTTGAACTACCTACATACTTAATTTATAAAAAACTTTTATAATACTTTGTATTTCCGTCTTCCTTTGGGAGAGTAAAATAATCGTATTCTTTGTAATTTTCCTTTAAAATTTAATATAAAGTAGAAACTACTGTAAAGTTACTAGAAAAGTTCGTGTAACCCTTTACTGTACAATAACGAATAGTTCGACATGTTGTTTTCCAAATTTTAAGTCAAATCAGCAGTTTTTCTTTAAGTTGAAAATTAAATAGAAACAAAATTTTCAATTATTTTTGTTATTTTTTAAGTTAAAACAACATTTTTGAATAAAAAAAAAGATATTAATTCAATGACATACTTTTTTTAAAACATATTTATTGTTTTTGGTAGAATATTCTAAGGAATATTTAAGAACCATCAATTTTTGATCCCTTTCTGGCTTTATTCATAATTTCATAATTTTTTTAAAAATATTTTTTGTCATATGAGGCAATTTCGTTTTTAATTGGACTTAATATTCTTTTTAGCACCTTCTTCTCTAACCTCATCTTATCTGATTTTTTTAAAGTCCACGTATTTGCGGCGTATGTCAATGGAAAATAAAAAAATCATTTTTTTTATCTGAAAAAGGATAATAATAAAAGCTAAAAAATACACAACTTTGATTAAGTAATTTATCTTTTAGACGATTTTGGAAATAATAGACAGAAAAAAGGAGCTAATTAGAATATCCTTGCAAAAGTATATATTAAAACTGTTAGGTAGGTAGAAGTAAAGTAATAATAATAAAAAGTAGGCGTAAAACTAGAAAAAATGTTCATAATTTTCCTAAAATTTCTCCATAGTCATATTATTAACATTTTTTTTTATAGAAAAATCACTTATAAAGATTTTTTTCTTATTATGTAAATTTTATTCAAAATTACACGAAAAAAGAAAAGAAACTAATAAATTTTTTTTTCGATAAGATGACTTATTCTTATTTTTACTTTTCGTCCTCAGAAATAACACAGAAAAAGAATATATGTACGAGTATATACATAACATAAATATGTTAAAGAGAAGAAAAAAATTAATCAAAGTAATAGCTAACAGCTCTCATAAATTACCATATTTTATTCAATTCAATTTAATTCACTTGTTCGTCATATTCAATTTCTTTTCAAAATTTTATTACATTTATATTCTCTGAATTATTAATATTTTTGCAAAAAAAAAACAAAAAAAAATGTATTTCATTTCATAAATCCATCATCTTATTTTTTCTTTCTAATACTCTTACAAATAAAATATTTTTTCAATTTTAAACATGATTCGGATATTTATGTATGTAGTATATGTACTATAATAGTATATACATACATACTATATGTAAATCTTAGCACCTTACCTACGTAAAAAGACTTTTTGATTCTTGGAAATTAAGACAGAGAAAAAAAAACAACAGACAATTTGCAATATATGTATGTATGTGATAGAAAAGTTCATGTCGAACACTAGCTTTTATAATGAAGTGTTCTTCGACAAAGGTATGTTTGTTAAAAGTATAAAATTAATAAAGCCTTTTTTCTAATTTGTAAGTCTTTTAAATTTTGTTTTCTCAGTTTTCAAAAATCCTTTATATCATAAATATTTTTTATTGTTTATAAGAAAGTCTTTCAATATCTCAAGTACACCTGAAAATATATTAATTGATGATTAGTTTCTATAACTTTTGTCTTTGTATTTGTTTGTGTTTTCTTTTTCTATATTGAAAGCCTAATTAAGAATAGAACTTTTAAAAAACAATGAAAAATGATAAAATAATAAAAAATAGTAAAAATTAAAAGATAAATTTAAGATAAACGAACTACAAGTACGACAGAATAGAAATGTGGGCTCCGTTTGACCGTTACTAAATGAACTGGAAGAATCTGATAAATCAAATGAAAGTCAAAAGAAAGAAAATAAGAAAAATATTTCTTATGAAAACAGTGTCAATGATCTAGAAATAAAACAATGTAAGATAAAATAACTTATCATAAAAGTATAAAACACAGTTAGATATTAATAAAGAGTGGACAGCAATAGCTACCTAAAACAAATAAAATGTTACACATTTGTGTGCACAACAGCTCAATGTGATCCAGGGTCTACTGAAGTTAAGTAAATTAAATTTTTCAATATGTTTTTCTATTCTACTTGCATTTAAAATTTTCTATAGAATTTATAGTTTAGTGTCTAGAGAAAATAGAGAACGAAACTATACGACTGACAGGGTTGGCACTGATATTTTTTTAAATGTTAAAATATTTCGATTTGATAAATTTTACAATATTTGATATTTGTAACCAATAAATTCCCAATTAAATTTACCATTAATTAAATAACATACATAAATAACAATAAAAATATTAAATATCTTGTTAATTTTTTTAAAAGCCAATTAAAAATTTTATTCAATTTTTTTGCCTTGCTTCGCCTGAAACAATTTTGCCTTTAGCATAATGTATATGTACATTATGTATGTACAAAATCGCTGTCGTAAATTAATAATAATGAAAAAAAAAACAAAAAATAGCTACATAGGTACATACAAAATAAATAAATAAAATATTAAATAATTATATAGAATTACAGTTATTTACATATGTATAGTAGTTAAATATTTTTCTTGCCACAATTGTAAATATTTACCAATTGAATAAAAATTGATAATTGAATGTGACATTTTTTTTTTTGTTCAATAAAGATCACTAATGAGAATTTAATTAATGTGTTTTTTGTGTATAAATTGAGTTTTCGTAACGTATGGGAAAAAAGAATTTTCAATTCTGTAGAAAAAAAGTTATTATTCTAAAGTAGACATACTTTTAAAATAGTTATATGAATTTTTCACGAAATATCATTTTAGTATTTCATCGTATAATGGAAAAATTTATTTAAAAATTTTTTTTTGTAGTCAGGATTTGATTGGAATAAAGAATTGCGCGGCTTATATAGGCCCTTATTCTGACAGTCGTATATCTCTTGTTATGTGATGTGAACTTACAAATATGGTATTACCGTATTCGATTTAAGTGATAAACATCGAAAAGTGGTGAATATCACAAAATCGATTATATTTGTGCTATTCTGATATTCACATAGAACTGTCATTTTATCGGTTTCAGGTGATTATTTAATCACGGAAAAAATTAAAGTGAAGATGATGAGTTTAAACAAAAGGTAAGCAAAAAAATACATTCAGACTAAATTTTACTTCTTTTTATGATAATATAAACTTTTTTCACAAAAGCAAGAAAATTCCTAACAGAAAGTAAATTTTATTTTTAAATCACACTTAAACGTCTCTTAAACTTTGAATAAATAAAAATATTCAAACGAATTAAACGTCAACTAACACATCACATGAATACTGTAATACCTTTTTTGAATTTAAGTGATACATCTCGTACAGTGATCAAAAAGTGATACGAATAGCAGAATAGGGGCCATAAATTTTTTGACGTTGAATATAGTCAACATTAATAAGGCTTACAGTTATAGACACAACGTTCATATTAATAGTATCAGCATAAGAAAATTCGAAGCTATTATCAGTTTTAGAAGAAACTTTAAAATCATCAAATTTAACTCTTTAATGTTGATAAGCACTTAAATTTTAAAATAATATTTTGTTAAGCCTATCAGAAAATTAATTCTCTAAAAGCTTTTTTTTTTAACACAAAGTCATAACTAAACAATTTGAACAGGCTTACTGAAATTTTCCCTTATTTTTTAATTTCAAGAAAATTTATTATTGTATTAAGTATATTTCACACTCCCAATCAATTTAATCAGTTCTCTTTCATTCTTAAGTTATTCTTAACTATTCATAAAAGTTTTCTTTGATCTATTGAAATCTCACTTGACCTGTTTAAACTCCATTGTAAATTTCATTACAATAAATTTATTAAGGAAATTGAAATTTCGTGCTTATGACAAAAATTTTAGCAGATTTTAGAAAATAAAACTGTTTTTTTTTTATCTTATACATAACTGAAAGGATACTTTTTTTTCGAAACATTAAGATACTTAGTGAATTCTTTTTCTATGCTTCTTTAAATTATAACAAACTCTTGAAAATCTTTTTATTTCTTTACACTTTTTTTTTTAAAAAAACCAAAATACAAGACCGAAAACCTTTATCAAATTTGATCCTTTTATTTTCTCCTTATTTTTACCTTATTACTCCCATTTAACCTTTTCCCATTCGTTCTAAGAAATTGTTCAATTTACAATTCTCACACTAAAAATATAAATTTACTTTGTCAAAATCCTTATTTTATGTTAAAATTGAAGTCCTTTTTTCATGAAAAAAAAAAAAAAAAAAAAAAAAACAATCTTTTCTTATTTATTCTCATTATAATATAGGGCACATGTAAAGCACAAAATATAAAATTGTAATGGTAAATTTTAAAGCAATCTATCTATTTTTTTTTATTTGGGACATGAAATTTTGTTTTATTCATGAGAGCCTTTTCAAATTTTTTAAGTAAATTCTTTTTTTTTTTTTTTTTTTTTTTTTTTTAATTTAAAATTATACACTTTATTTCATTTTTGACAATATTAGCATTTTTTTTTTTGTTTAGCTTTCATTTCCTTCAATAATAATTTAATATTTAATTTTTGTTACGTTTATAGTAAAATTTCGTGAAGATGAATTACTACTTAATTAAATAAATTAAGATTATTTAAACAAATTAAATTGAATTTAGTTCAAACACTTTAAAGTTAATCGAGGACTTTCGTACGGAACTATTAATTGGAAAAATGTAATATAACATACCTATAGGTATGTACACATTATCACGTACTTAACATGTGAAGCTAAAACGAAAAAAAAAAACATAATATAAGTAGATTTAAGTTATCTTTCATCATTTCTAGAAATTTTAACAGCTTTTATTTTGTAGCTAAACTGATATCTTTTGACATAACGTCATTGAAAATTATTTTAATCGATTTTTAAAATCGTATCAACGCTTGTTCTCTTTTGACATAATTTCATTATAAAACATCATATTTACACTACGTACATCACAACTTCAGTAGGTGTATGATTTTTTTTTTCGTTATAAACTCTTTTTGCTTGCAATTCCGTACATTTTCTACAAAACTATTTTTTATATTTTTATCTATTTTGCAACACTTTGAAAAACAAATAGGTATGTATAACGCACATCGTACATAAAATAAAGAATTGTGTGTCACATGTATGTGATTTAGCTTCATTTTGATTTAGCATCAAACAAATAGATTTTTTCCTTTGAAATAATATTCATGCGGTTGTAGAAAATGTAAGCTTTAAAAACTATACATTTCCAAGTTATTTGACTTATTAAAATCTGTGTTCATTTACAGTATATGCACTGAAGAGAAATCGATTTAGAAATATGATAAACTGAAAATTTATTATATTATAAATTTTAAAAAAAAAAGTATTGTATTTCATTTCACATTATTTTGAGTTCTTCTCATTATAATATCTTCCAGCAGATGATTTGATTTCAATATGATATAAGCTCATTCAATGAAACTTTCAACAATGCATTTGGACATAATGATATCTGTATTACATATTACGCAATCATTTTTTCATCTGAAAGATAATGATGAAAATAAATTCTTAAAAATACCTTTCACAATACAACACATTTCTTCTTTTATATTATTATTTATTGATAGATTTACAATAGGATAATTTTTAATTTATTGCGAATCACTTTATCTCATAATCTCATTCTGTAAGTCATTTTCCACCAATATGTACTTGACTTATGTATATTTGAATACTTCGAGAACATTCACAGTTATATCGTTTCAATTTATCTTCTTGAACTGTAAAAAAAAAACTAACGCTTCTTCTAACGATTATTTCCTTATACATAATAAATTGATAAATAATGAATTTCTTAAATTTAATTTGATTGAACATAGTACAAGAAATCTTTTTAATTATCATTCATTTATATGGATTACATTCAATTTTCACTAGCGTTGATAGCTTCTTTGAAATACGATGTTAAATTAAACTATGTACAATGTATATGTATATAATGTTTTATATGTACATATATATATGTAGCAGTGGCGGAGCCAGTAGTATTTTTCCGGGTGTTCAGATTTCTAAAAAAAATGAAAGTTATATTTTGTTTCTATTCAAAATAATTTAAAACACGAGTTTCCACTCCACCCAAGAGGTATCGCTGTCAGAGCGTTAACCGATATAAAGTGATCGGTTTCCCTAAAGAGAAAAATGTGTAAAAAATAGAAAGAAAAACTCAAAAATCCGTTTAAAATTTCCAATTTTTCATTAGGCCTATCCCACTTAAACAACTCAATAAAAATATAACAAAAAAGAAATAACAAAAACAAAGCATAAAAAAATATAAAATAATAATATACATTATTGTATAAAAAATACAATAAACGAAAATATCACTTTTTTTGCACTTCAATGTTCATCTCAAATTCAATTTTTCTTGTCTTTTCGCAAAATTTCTCAATAACTTTAAACATTCTTAATACCACTTAAATAAATTCAATAAAAAATAACAAAAAAAAAAATAACAGAAAAAAAAATAAACAAATATAAAATACTATAAATAAATTTACTAAATAAAGGAAAATAAAAAAAATTTCACTTTTATTGCACTTTAAAGTTTATATTTAAATTCAATTTTTCTGTTTTTTTCGCAAAATTTCTTAATAACTTTTTCGTGAAAATCTGGCCTAGTTCTCAATTCTTTTAATAATTTTTTTTCAATGGATATTAAAGCTAACCCCGTCAACCTATTTTGTGCCATCGAATTTCGCAAATATGTTTTAATTCTCTTTGAACAAGAAAAAGATCTCTCAGCGCTAGCTGTAGTTACCGGAATAGTTGTAATTAAACAACTTAATTTGAAAACTTCGGATAACGTAGCTTTTAGATTTTTGCGTTAAATATTTTTTAAAATTTAAGGTACTGGCAGGTTAGAAAAAAAGGAATTTTTATTATAAATGACAGTAAGTTCATTTTGCAATTTTAAAAAATTAAATTGTTCTGGGTATGCAGCTATTAACGCATTTAATTCAGTTATTGGGAAGATTTCAGAATACTTATGAAATTTTTGAGCGTCTAACAACTCAATAAAAATTAAATCTTTCATATTTTTAAAGTGTACTTCCAGTTGCATTATAATAGTGTCTAAAATTTCATTGAAAAGCTGCCTTTAAATTTTCCATAATAGGCGTGGGTCTCCTTTTTTTAATTATCAACGATTTTTCTTCTATGTTTTGTCTTGAAAAAGACATAAATAAAAGATTTTCAATGACGCAATTACAAAGAGAAGCATTTTCCGCGTTCTTATCCATTTTTACAAAATTTAAAAAAAACGGTTTAATTTTTTATGTGAAATATTTAATATTCAAAATTTTAAACTACCAACGACAAAAAATTCCGTTTCAAATTCGAACTATTTTTTTTAATTTTTACCCCGAGAAAAACAATCTATTTATTTCTCACCTTCCAGCTTCAACTAAAAGAAATTTTTCACCACGACACACACAATTTGAATTATTATCTAATAAAAAAGTTGTAATAATTGAAATTTAAATGAAATTGAATTTATTAATTTTAATTTTCTTCAAATAAAAAAGTTAACATCTAATAAGGAAAATAATAACGTTCATTTCAAAATATGAACACAATGCAATATTATTTGAAGGATATAAGAGAAAGGAAGCGAAAATGAAAAAAAATATTTTCTCATAATATTCTACTATGGTGTTCACTTTAAAATATGAACACCTTCCATATAAAATTATATGAAGAAAAAAAGAGAAACGAAACGAAAATGAAAAAAAAATATTTTCTCATAATATTCTACTATGGTATTGGTGTTCACTTTAAAATATGAGCCTGAGTCCTGACTGATGTATGAAAAAACGAGTTTGAAAAGAGAAAAATATTATTGCTTTATATGGTGTACTATGATTTTCCTAATGTTCACTTTAAAATGTGAACACCTTGCATATTATAAAATTCTATGAAGAAAAAAGAGAAACGAAATGAAGTAACCAAATATTATTCCCTTGTAATTTTCTGTGGATACTGTATTGTACATTTTGTACTGGGTTCATTTTAAAATATGAACCTGCCTGACTGATGTATGAAAAAACGAATTTGAAAAGAGAAAAATATAAACGAATATAATGGTGTAGTGTAGTACGATTTTTCTAATGTTCACTTTGAAATGTGAACACCTTGCATACAAAATTCTATGAAGAAAAAAAGAGAAACGAAAAGTAAAAAAATATTTTTGATAATTTTGATATATTATAATGATTTTACTAATACATATATTAAAAAATTACTTTTCTTGTTACAAAAAAAAAAAATTGTTTTCGAATGTAATTAGAAAATTTTAATGATCAGGTTCATAACAATTTTAGGGTGTTCACTGAACACCCTGAACCATACCACCCTCCGCCGTTGATATGTAGTATATCTATATGCATAGGTACATACATAGGTATCTAAAATACTTATGTATGTCTTAATTTGTTATTTAGATTCAATAACAGGTCACATAAACAGTTATTTATTTCTTTTTAATCTAAATTACATCAAATTCGTTTCAGTTATTCAGAGTTGCCGTTACTGTTCTTATTGCGTTACTGTGTAAGTGCATGTTCTTGAGCACAAAAGTTATCTTAATATTTTTAATAAAACTTCTTAATAATAAGAATTTGTGTTTAAAGACTCTTTTCCTGTTAGAAAATATTGAATCATTATCATCGTTGAAGTAATCATCATTAGCAGTTTTATTTCTTATTTCAGTAACTTAGTATCTATAATAAATATGTAGTTCATCATGAAAAACAAAAAAACAAAAAATCCCTTAAATCAATATCTGCAATATCTACTACTCTATGAATTTGATCTTTCAATCACTATGATTCCAATAGCAAAACGAAAAATAAAATTTAAAATAAATAATAAAAATAAAATAGGTACTTATCTGTTAAAATTTTTCTCGCTCCAAGCATTTTTAGGAATTGGATATTAAATTACAACTTGTTCATATAATTTCATGCAAAAAGGTTAAACAGATAAAGACGTATTTTTCCTTTTCTTTTATTTTTGTATTATATCGTTGAAATCTTTAAAGCATTTCATATTTTCTTTTATTCTTTTTTTATTGAAGTATAAATGCACTCAATTTTATGTACTTTTTTTAAATGAGTCCCAAAACAATATTATATGTATGATTTTTCCATTGTAAGTTCAAAAATATTTTATTTAGTGAAGATGATATTAAAAAATTTTACATTTAAATTTACATATATACATAGTGTAATTAGAAAAAAGAATAATTTATATTTAATTTATTAGAAATTTAAGGCAAAAAACCTTTGAAAATTTCATAAACAGAATCACTACATATATATACCACATATGAATCGACACATTGGATATTCCTTTTACATTTTAATTAGTTACCGTGATTATTCTTTGATACATACTACATAATTATGTATTTGACAAGTGCCTTCCCTAATAATTAATCTAAATATACGTGTACATACATAAGAACACTTACGCAATCAAAGTGGTACAAACTCACTTACTCGTAATACAAAATACAATATTAAAATGCAGCTAATAAAAAGCGACAGTGTAATTTTTTTTCTGGTTTTTTTAACCATTTTATTAAATTTTCTAAAAAATTTAAGGTAGCTAGTGATTTTTTATATAAATTTCCAATTACATTTTAATTTAAAAAAGAAACCTTTGACTCATTAAAATCTCATTAGTACTTTAAATAAAAAAAAAAAGGTCTCACTGATTTCATTTAATAAATTATTTACATTTTTGTAAATGAAAAATTTACGTCAAATATATTTAATTTAATGTGAATACGTTGAGTTCACATTTTGAAGAATATACATGTATAATACATTATATGTGTATATGTATAAAAACATTTTTTAATTAATTTTCAATAACGGCTCCACAGTACATATACTATATGCTACACTTTTATAATTAGAATTGAATATGAAAAAAAGGCTTTCATGAAATATCAATTGATTTTTAATATAATTGAAAAGATGGTTGATGATTTTATCGAGTTTGATCAATGTAGAATTTAATTAAAAATTATAAAAATTTAACAACTCAAGATAATGAAAAAATAATGAAAGAAAATTGTATTTTATTTTTATGTTGCGTATATCAAAACTGTGAGTGTGCATCTTTTGTTTTATTTTGTTCAATGTTCTGATATTTTTATGATTATGTAATTACTTAATTAAGTGAAATTAATTTTTATTTTACTCTTCAATACTTGCAATTTTCGATTTTTGGTCGTATATGTACTCGTATGTATTTTTAATAGAAATTTTTTAATTACCGCTACCATGCACAATATTTTGGTTTTTTTTTTAAATTTTACTTGAAGTTAAAGAGGCTATTTATCATTCGGAATAAACGTAATTTCATTGAATATAAAGTAAGTTTTACATTGAAAATAAAATTGCTTTTTACATTAATCATGAGAGGCTCAGAAATCAATAATTTACCCATTCTTTTATATGTAGTAAATTTTAAAAATGAATCAAAATACAATATTTTTATTCTAAAAAATTATTTACATACATACATAATATGTATGTATGTAAGTATTTCAATCTTAATACTTTCAATTGACTGTAAAACATGAGAAAATTAGCTATATCGAATAATATTAGAAGTATCTTCAGATAAATAACAATTTCAATGTAAAATATTCTAATTTTTCGGGCTAATTAAATGGAATTTTTTAAATTCATACATATGTACATAATATATTATGTTTATAACTGAAATTAAACATACAAGTTTAAGATCATATTTTTTCAAATTTTTTATCAGTAAATTTTTCTTGCCCTCAAAAAGTCATACTTTTAACATTAATTTCATTTAAAAGCAGCCACTGAAAAACACAATCTATCATAGTTTAAACAGAGTACATATGTAAGGACATACTTCATTTCAAATAGCTGATGGAATTCGAAACTCTTTCGTTCGAATTAAAATTGCTATTGCCGATTTTGTTCGAATCATATAGTAACGACACATTTTTCCGAACAGATTTTACAATATCCTTTTACAGAGGAGGTAATATAGGTTAGTAATTTTATATTTTCATTGATCCTTTATTGCTTTAACGCAATGATTTATAATAAATTTTGCTTTTAATTGAATACAAAATGTTTTAGAAAATGAAAAAAATGTAATTTTTAAAGTTTGATTTAAATTTCAAATATGTAATTGAAAAAGGTTTCTTCCATAAATTTATTTTCTACATTTTATAATTTAAAAAGATTCAAAAAGAAAAATATTGAATTATTTGGAAAGACTAAGATTATGATAAATTGATGGCATTAAATAGAACATTATTTTTGTTAATTCTTGTAAAATTATGCTTTTTATATGTTTTAGATTTGTTTAATGTTCAATAATTTTTAAAAAAATCCACATAGTAAAAAGTGTATAAGTAATTCTCTATATTCTAGTTTAAGAGTCTATAAGCTTTGAGAATATTTGGAAAATACTCGTATTATAGCATATTACGGTTATATTAAAAAAACTTATATTGCATTAAAAATGATTGTAAATACGCATATAATATATTTTTCATTCTTAGTTGCACAGAAAAAAGACGATATAATAAACTGTTTAAGTATTTTTAATATAAAAAAAAATATGTTCTTTGTACCGAATTAATTAGGTCATCTGCAATAAGTAAGTAAGCAAGAAAGTAATAAGGCTTTTAGATAATACTAATACGTATATCATACTCATTTTTGTATACACACATTTAATGTTAAAAATTTCTAATTTTTTTAAAAAACGAATTTTTAAGTTTTAAAGTTTTAGTTATACGAAAAGTTTTGTTATTTAACCAAAACCAGCTTGCCTTAAACCAAGAGTTTTCATAATAAAAACAATATTATAATATCTATGTATACAATAAAAGTTTATTTTAAGGATTATTAAGAATACTTTTTTTTTGCATGAATATTTTTTTGTTTATACTTATGTATAAAAATTTAATATTTTTGTTTTCCTTATTTTTTGATTTAAAAAATCTATATTATCTAACTTTTTTTTTAAATTAAACAAAAAGTTAAAATTTTATAAAATACTCACATAAGAATTTTTTTCTGAATTTAATTTTTTTTATTTCACAAATTTTTTCTTCTAAAATTGGTATTATTCCTTAATTTTTATTAAGAAAAAAAAAAGTGAAGAAAATAACGATGATAAAAAATAAAATGTTTTTAAACTTCTATAGGTATTTAAAAAAAAACTTGCTCGTTTTTTGTGAAACATTGAATTGTTATTGTTATTATAAAACTTTAACCAATATTCATAAATTAATATGATGATACAAAAATATTAACAATTTTTTTTTTATTAATAATAATAACAATCAATTTTTCTGTTAAAGCCTTTATTATTGTTGTTATTCAATTTTTTTCAAGAGTTTTTTTTTAAAGTATTATTCGCCTTGAAAGTTTTCAAGTTTTATTCTAAAAAAAACTTTGAATGATGATTCTATGTAGTATATGTATGTACATATGTACATATGTATGTATGAATTGTATTTCTTTTATTGCAATATCTGTTAAATTTGAATTGATGCTATGATAAATTCTGTAAAATGGATATTTTTATATT
Source organism: Bombylius major (assembly GCA_932526495.1). Classification (NCBI taxonomy): domain Eukaryota; kingdom Metazoa; phylum Arthropoda; class Insecta; order Diptera; family Bombyliidae; genus Bombylius; species Bombylius major. Next base: position 27,312,205 of record OW052045.1, on the reverse strand, counting down.
TTCAAGTGAAAATGAGATTTTTATTCTAATTTTATCAAATTTTAAAAAGAAAAAAAACAAAGAAACAATAAAGAAAAACTTTATTTTGAAACAAGATAACATAAGAAAATAATCACTTATATATTTATAATTTTCATGTATACATACATATGTACGTACATACATACATATACACTCCGTTTCAAAATATAGCCTCACCCTTACCATGTGTGTATATCTCATATTAGGAGTGGATTTTTTACAAATCTTTGTTCTAGGATTTTGAAGGACCTGTTGTGTTAGGAAAAGTTTTAAAATTTAATTTTTGGAAAATCCCCCCATATAGCAGAAAGGGAGGGGAGAAAGTAAAATGTGCCCATAAAAGCTGTTGCAAAATATAGCCTCACTACCATTCAAAGTGAATTTTTCGAAGTGCTTACAGGGATTTTGGAAATTTTTTAAAATCTCTTTATTGTGTGATAAGTTTTCAAGATTTTTGAAAAAAAATGGCACTGGTCAATTTGTTGAATAAAACAGAAATTGAAATTATGAAGTAACTAAAAGGTGGAAAAAAGTAAAATCGACAAATTTCGAAAATACTGGGCCAAAGTCCAAGGACAATTAATAATTTTTTTTAAATCAAAAATAAAACGTAGTTCTGACAAATTTTGGCCGACCACCAATAGTAACACGTAGGAAAAAATGAGCCATCCCGAATGCTTCTTGTTGTTTAACACTAAGAATGAATCAAATTAAAGAGAAATAAGGAGCGGATGTTCACGAATCCTACTGTTTATAAAATATTACGAGCATAGAAACATTTCGCATAGAAAAATAACAAAATATCCGCGCTACACAAAAAAACACGGAGAAGATTGCCTTAACTTTGCAATAGAATCTCATACCATGTAAGGCAAAATGGCACAAAGTGATTTTAACCGATGAAAACAAGTTTAATTTAGATGGACTAGATGATTAAAGGTTTTATTTCCATAATTTAAGAAAGGAGGAAAGTTACTTAGCACGCATACAAATGGATGGAGATTCTGTTATGGTATGGGTTGTCGGAGAATATAATGCTAAGTTATACCTAAAAAAAACTCCAGTTTGCTTTCACTAATTTATGTGATTTTTTCAATAGTAGTAATTCATATTACATTTATGAGTGGAAGAATACTTCCAGAAAATACTGAGAATTGTAAAAGAAACAAATAATAAAAATCTCTATAAATTTGGAGCAGGACGACTTCATTTTTCAACAAAATAATGCAGTAATCCATATTTCAGGTATAGTTAAACGCTGATTTTCTGGAAAAATTTCACAAATATTACAGTGACCGGACTTAAACATAATAGAAAACGTTTGGAAATATTTATTAAGAAAAGTTTTTTCAAACGGCTAACAGTATAAAACTGTTCAGGATCCAAGAAAAGTAATATAGAAGAAGCGAAATGGAGTTTCAAAAGTATATGTCAGAAAACTGTATAAAAACATAAATAACCGTCTTTGTTAGATTTAAATTAAAAATAGTAAAGAAACTCCTTATTAATAAAATCTAAAAATCAAAAATTATTTGTGTTTTCAATACCAAATTTTAAAAATAATTATAGTGAGGCTATATTTTGCAACAGCTTTTATGGGCACATTTTACTTTCTCCCCCCCCCCCTTTCTGCTATATGGGGGGATTTTCCAAAAATTAAATTTCAAAACTTTTCCTAACACAACAGGTCCTTCAAAATCCTAGAACAAAGATTTGTAAAAAATCCACTCCTAATATGAGATATACACACAATATGGTAAGGGTGAGGCTATATTTTGAAACGGAGTGTATGTATGTATGGAATACAATATTATTATTATTGTATGAAAACGTTTTATCCTTAAAAATTTTATTTGAAACTATCTTATTATTATTTTAGTTTAATATAAAAATACAAAATTATTATTTAAAAAAAAGTTTCTAAATTTTTCGTAAATTGAGGGTGATATTTATCAACGAAATTTAGAGTAGGATAAAAGTTATTACGAGTTGAAAATGGTGTGATCATCTAAAGTAGTTTAAATGGAAATGAAAATATAATTTTGTTTTTCCGTTTAAAAAACTATAAAAATATGAATATTAAATTTTAAATATTATTTACTTATAGCCTAGGCAGATTGAAATAAATTATAAAGTACGTACTTTGCCTTTGTACTTTATTTTGGTGACACACCGGTTTTTGTACTTAATTTTGACGTTTAAATTTAATTTGTACTTATTTTGACGTTTAAATTTATTTTAAATGAAAATTGTTTAGCTGCTGATAAATATTTAAATATTTTGTAAAAATATAAAATTATAAATCACAATAATTTGTGAATTATATAGAAATCTTCAAAAAAGGTTTGTATGAGACATATTAATAAAAATTCGTTACTGTAAATTGTAATACGGAAATTTTTTTTGAAAATTATAGATAAATAAAATGAAAGGCAGAATGGCGCTTATTGCATCACAGGAAGATGCTAATGTTTGTAGATAGAAATAGTGGCATACATTTTTTTACAAATTTTTAAAATCATAATTGTTTTCTTATTAATATTTAAATTTTTTTAAATGTTGTTAAATAATAATTATATTTATTTAAATAAATTATGAAAACCGAATAAATCCTTATTTTTAAAATGTTTTTATTAGCTTGGTTTCTTGTCTGTCTGTTCGGTACAAATTTGGAAATTGATTTTTAATTTTTAACCAACTTTTTGATGAGATAGAGACTTGAAACTTTCAACATAGCTCAGAACTGCATGACAATGCAATATTACATCGCTAATGAAAGTTTTAAGATTTTACTTTTTATGATATTCGATCCTCAAATTTGGTCTAAAACAAAAAAAGTATTAATTTTTCTTTACTAAAATTTAATCTGAGCAAACTCTGATTTTCAAGTCAAAAATATTTTTGTATGCTTCATTTTTCATTTTTAACAGCCACCTCTGGAAATGTAGTACCACTTGAAAAATTTTTTTTTGTTTATGAATAATATTTTTGAAAGAAAAAATAAACAAATGAATAAAAAAATTCTTCAAGTGGTACTACATTTTCAGAGGTGACTGTTAAAAATGAGAAATGAGAGAGATAATTGTGATTTTAATAAAAAATTATCATTTTTCTTTAATAACTTAATTTCTATTAATTTTATAATATAACAATGTTTGGGAAAAATGTTTATTTAATAAAAATCTACAAATTTATAAAACATTATAACTTAATATTTTTAGTAATTTGGGAGATTTAAGGAAAAATTGATTCTCAGTTTTAGGTTACTTAATATTTATCACGTTTTTTCTTTGATAGATATTTAATATATTCGGTGAAAATAAAGCTAAGGATCTTCTCTACATTTCATTAGAACATAATTTTCATGTAAATTTAATCACAACTTAGTTATGATTGATTAAAAGCAATAAGTTGTGATGTCAATTTGGTACTTCAAACACATATAAACAATAACATAAAATTGAGCATTAAGTCTTGGTACTATAGGAGTCGTTGGTTTCAACAATACTAAAAATTTGTTAACTTTAAATAAGTGTTCAATGACCTATACCAAACGTGTATATATAAAATATATTTATTACAAGAAAAAGAAAAAGGAAAAGAACATTCGGCAAAAATATACCAAAAAAGTATATAATTATTTAAATATAGGTAAAAAAATTTTACAATTTTAATATATACACACGTTAAATTTATTCAGTTGCAAATGTTTTGAGAGCGACTGTATTTTACATATATGTATATACAAATATATTTGTTTTTTAAAATTAAAAAAACTTTTTTAGTTTTACTTATATTGTTTTTTAATGTAAAATAATATCAATAAAATCGATTGACAAATTTCACATAAGACTAAAAAGCAAAAAATAATTAAAATAAAAAAAATTTTTTAATATAAAATGTTTTTAAAACGGACTCAAAAGTATAAAATAATTTTTCCTAGCCACATACACATTCTCAACCCCATACAGATAATCCTGAAAATTTGTGATTGCGAATTTTTAATAGCTATAAAAATACTTGTAAGATTAAAAACGAAAAACATGGGGCGCAAGATAAAATAGTAAGAAGTGTAAAGAGTAGTGCAAGTTAATAGTAAGAAGTGTAAAGAATAGCGCAAGTTAATAGTAAGAAGTGTAAAGAATAGCGCCCCACGTTTTTCGTTTTTAATCTTACAAGTATTTTTATAGCTATTAAAAATTCGCAATCACAAATTTTCAGGATTATCTGTATGGGGTTGAGAATGTGTATGTGGCTAGGAAAAATTATTTTATACTTTTGAGTCCGTTTTAAAAACATTTTATATTAAAAAATTTTTTTTATTTTAATTATTTCAATATGATTTTTACATACTTTTTATCCACTTACTAACGGATCTTTGTCCGTAAGAGTGTTCTTCGTGACGTAATTGTGAAATTGTTGGGAAGAGTTTTAGGATAGTAAACGTGAACGGATTTACATAGGGTTTTCGGATTTAGGATGCGTGAATAGAAGGCTTCCTGTCTAGAATCGATCCTTTCGTGAAAATGATTAAATATGTTGGAATATTCGAAAAATATAAATTTAAAGAACAGGCTTCTTTACTTCTACTTACTATTGACAACAAGTGGCGCTGAAGATCGTACCTTAACACCTAAACAGCCAAATTACACCAGGTAGTAACAATTGCTAGTTGTAACAATTTTTTTCCATTTTGGTATAATAAAAATAGTCTAAAATAATTTTAGCTGACAGTTGTAATACACTCATACTCGTTACAACTTGGTCGTGCCACCATAAGGTGTATTTTGAGCAGTTGTAAAAACCGGTTTTAAACCAGTTTGCGACGGTGGCAATGCTACTTGGTGTGTAGTTGGTGAAAGTACATAAATTTTTGTGCTTAGCTAAAGTACATAAATGTATGGGGAAAGTCGATGAATTCGTACTTTGTGCTTTATTTTTATACTCAAATACAGTCGGGATCAAAATTGAGAGGACACTTGTTTAAAATAAGGTTTTAGAAAAGAAATTCTGATTTTTAAAAAAAATGTTTATTATAAATATTATTATGGAAAATAAAAATACAAAGATTGATCAATATTTATGATCAATAATAATTGAATTCATTAACCGTTAGTAATTTTAAAAAATAATTGTTTTGAATTGATAAAATTCAAATATTCTCTCAATTTTGATCCCGACTGTACGTACTTTAGCTTGGTCTGTCTAGGCTTTAAAGTACGAATAAAGTACATACTTTTCCTTTGTACAGTGCTGTGACTAATTATAAACTCACTAACATTTTTTGTAAATTTTGAATAAAAGCTGTGAATGAAAATTATGTGTTGCAATAGATAAATACCCTTGATCAAAACAAATTTTCTCTGTAAAAGTGAGATCTTAATTTATAACGGTTCTTGAGATATTACAAATTCTTTTAAAAATACAGAGAAAAACTTGTGACTAATTAATCACTAATTAGTTTATAATTATAAACTCAGTTTATTATTTATTCAATTTTTCGGCGTTTTTTTCGGAAATCAATGCATATTTCATAGCCAATTTATTCTACTTATTCTAGTTAAGTTATCAAGTTGTCAGATTATTAAAAAAATTAAGCCTAAAAATTAAACAAAATATTGTTGAAATGCCGCGTGATACAGGACTAAATAAAATCGAAAAACAAAGAATTTTGGAATTGCACGACATGGGATTAAGTCAAAGATAAATTGCAGATAAAATTTTTGTTTTCAAGGTGTTATTGAAAACTTTTTAGAAAAAAGTTTGAAGAATTATGGCCAAACTACATGTTCCAGAATGTAAGCAAAAATATCCCAAACTACTAAAAATGCGTTTTTTTTTTCTTTTTTCTTTTTCTAAGGTTTTAAATGGTAAAAGACATTGCTCAATTATTTTTGACATCCTGTCGCATTAACTCTTCCTTTAATGAAGACGATTTACGACTTCAATTTGCTTTTGAATACAGCCTAAGTGAATACTGACTCACTGAGCTACCTTTTCTTTTGTTTTTTTACAAAATATTTTAAGGTCTTAATTTGAACCTGATCCTTTATGACTATACTTATTATTTTAAATTGATTTTATTGAATTATTTTGTTATATTACAAAATAGTTCCTGAATTATTTGTAATAAAAGAGAACCTGAATTACCTTTTTAAATTTTCTTTTTGTACTAAAATTTCAAAACGAAATGTTCCTTCCTATTATAAAGATATTATTTTCTTTGACTTCTTTACTGAACAGCTTTTACCTATGTACATTAGCTAGATATTATTGTGTAACTAACTATGCCTAAAAGATATACATAAAAGCAAAACTGTAAATGCTTTTATTCCTTGTATGTTGTGGTCATTAAAGTATCAATCGTTTTATATATGTATGTATCTATATGCCTTTTTCAAATTTATTCACTATGGAAAAACATAGTTGAAACAATCTGTGCTACAATTTCTTGTAATGTTATTACAGATACATATTTATTAAGAGATATTTTCTTTAATTATTATTAAAGATATTATTTTCTCTTCAAGTATTTCCATAAAATATGTATGTACACTGTTCTCTTACCGAAAGAATAATAATTTTACATTAGTAAATTTGAAAAGGATAATACTAAGTAAGCTTTTAGTAATAACAAAATGGACCGTAACATAAAAAGAATATAAAATAAGTCTATGTGTATTATTGTTTAAAATTTTCATATTAATTCTTTAAATAAATTCAAAAATAAAAATGAATTTTAAAGTCAAAAATATAGATAAATTTTTCTTTCCATCAAAATCAATAATTTACAATAATCTTCTAAGCATATAAAACAGTTTCCAATGTTTAAAATTCATATAAATTAAGAATTAAAATAAAATACAGTTTATAAAAAATATCCTACATATATGTATATGTATTTCAAATATTTTGATTCTTATACCCTTTAACGCTTATTTTCATCAATAAGAAGGCCTGAATAATAATAAACATATTTTGTTATTTTTATATTAAACGTAGTTCAGATCTGTTGATTGATGCCCAATTTCTTCAGGTCAAGATATCTTGATGATAATTTTAAACTAGGGATAAATCAAGAATTTGGTTTTCTTCGCTATCAGATAAGACTTATTAAGAGGATAAAGTTATCTGGTGATGATAGTACCGATTATCTCAAGATTAAAAATATTTTGACTACAGCTTTGAAAGCTAAAGTTGTAAAGCTGTTTTTAATTGTAAGTGTTTATATTTTTGACTGCTGAAGTTTCAAAGCTGTTTTTTAATTGTAAGTGTTTATATTTTTGACTTATCTGTGCGATGGATGAAGAAAACCAATTTAGCATTTATCGGTAGTTTAACTTTATCTGGAAGTTCATTATTAAGAACTATGAAGAAACTAGGCATGAATGATCCAAATAGACGACGCCGTTCTCTACGCCGTAGAATTTCTCAGTACATGGCCAGTTCCGCAGTCGAAGCTTAAGCAGAGTTTAAGTTAAACCTGAAACATGGCGTAAGCTTCAACTTAATCTTTTTTCGTTCCAGTCAATTTATATTTGTAGCTTAACTATCTTTAGTTAAACCTATCATTGTGAATGAATTTATAATGAAACTTGTGGAACTTGTACATGTCATTGTATAACCGCTAAATGGCAGTGGTAATTGTTGTGACATTTTAACACTTTTTCTTATAAATTTCAATTTATAATAAATTTAGGGGCAAAACAGATAGAAAGATGGCAGTTGTTTTCTTTTTGACTTTTACTTAAACCTTAAATAGAGTTTAAGCTCTCAATTCGTACGGCTTAAGTTAAACTCAGTTTAACACTTAAGCCTTCACTGTAAAACTGAAAAAAGTGCTTAAACTTAGTTTAAGAGTTAAACTCTGCTTAAGCTTCGACTGTGGAACTGGCCAGAACTCATGCATATTTAGGTAAGTAATTTAAAAATGCGTTTAAAAAAAACTATGTTGGAGACGTATATATTAGCACAGAGGAGGTAACATAAGAAGGGGAACACTTTGTACTGGCACGAATGTCGGCAAAATTTTTAAAATTAGATGACCTGTGCGGGAAGTGTGAGGGACGAAAAGCTTCTATCTCTCACGAAAAAATATATGAGAAAACTTTCGTTTATTACTCAGTTGCTTCTTACACAAAATCTTCTTCTTCTTGAAATACTTGAAATATACCCTCAAATCCTATATTTTCAATTTCTCATACAAATTTTTATACTGAACCAAATGGTATGTATGTATACTGAATATATGGAGAAAAGGAGAAGCTGTTTCCATATGATTCTGTATATTGTAATGCTTGAAACATGAGAATGATTGTGTTAAAAATGTTAAAATTTCTCAAATTTTTTTAAAAATTTTGTATGTTTTACATGGAAAATAGATAGAAAAGAGAATATACTTTAAAATTAGAGAAATTAAGAAAACATCCTGAAAACTGCGTTTTGCTGTTTTTAAATTTGTTATTTCAATGTTCTACGATAAAATGTCTGGTGGAAATTTATATAGTCATTGGTATTAGTATGAATAATCATGTTGTGCTTTCGTTCATACATACCGAAATTTTTCATTAAAGAAATACGCATTATTTTTACCTCATTCAGACATATGGGATTTTGTTTTTGTTTTTAGAGAAAAATTTATAAATAAATTTTAAAAAAATTCAGCTGCCAGTGCGTTCACTATATACACTATGGTTTTGACATGACTTATATTAATAAATCTCAAGGACAGTCACTGGAAATGGTTGAAATCGACTTCAGAGAAAACTGTTTCCTACATATAGTCAGTTTTATCACATACAAATAATATTGTTTTATATATTATGTGGGATTTTCCAGAGTAAACTCTGCCTGTTTATTTTAGCCGCAGAATGCAAAACGTGGTTCTCAGAAATGTATTGAGGTAAAATAACTAAATTTTACAGTGAGTTTTCCAAATTTAAAAATTTTAAGATTACGAAATATACTGCAACTTATAAAAGAACAATAATAATCATAAATTTTCTTAATTTTTATACATAATATGCTCATTCTCGCATTGTGTATGCTTTAATAATTTACTTTTTAAGTTGGTTCAAATATAAAATCATATTTAAAATTGCAATTAACTTTAAACAAATTACTTACATTCATGATTTTGGGAATTATTAAAATGTTTCAGAATCAGGCAAAACATAAGTTATTAATAAATTTAAGTATACATATGTACATATTTTAATTTTTGACATATTACTCTAGATACCTACAATTACCTTGTTACTTGGATTGTAAGCAGACAAAACGTGTTCTTGTTTATTTATTTAATTTTTGTTTTTTAGATGCTACATTTTTATATTCATGTATAATTTTTTACCAACACTTTTCGAAAAACTTCCTTGTTCCGGCGTTTCTAGATACATACTAAACATATGTATATATATTATATAAATATATGTACTTGTACATACATTCTATATATGTATAGTATATCTATATATGTTTTATGTTACGTAGTAAATTTAAATAAATGTTATAATTATGAAAAACATTCGAATAAATGAATTTTCAAATTAATCTCCTGAGTGATTTAAAATTATTATGAACCACATAAAATTATGCATATTAAATTATGAACTTTAAAAGAGGTCTTTAAATTTTTATCTGGCATAAAGAGGAAAAAAATATGTGAAAATAAAAATATTAAAATAAAACCACTTTATACTCAACATGTATTAATTCAATGTTCTTACGTAATTAGCATTCATAATTTTATCATAGACTATTTTTAAAATAAAATATTTAACATAAACGACTATAAAAGAAAAAGTAAAACATATTTCTAGTTGTTAATATACTTTAGTAGCTTCATTATTATTACCAAAAACAGATTTTTCTACTCTTTCATTTATAACCACTTTCATATAGTGGAGAAAATTTATAGTGAAGTAAATTAGAGTACATGAAATGTACTCTAAGGATTTTATCCTTAATACTTAGATATTACATAAAAATATTTTATTTGGTTTTTTTGGTGTAGATTCCTTACATGTTTATGAACACATTATATTCAGTATAATATTATAGTTTCGTATAAAAAGAAAACTCTTTAAGTACCTACATTTAAAAGGATGCTTTTCAGGAATTTAATCTTTTTGTAAGAAGATTTTTAATTTTTATTTCAGTTTCTTAAAATATACATGCCTATCTAATATATCTATACTTATGCAAAAAGTTTTGTACTTTTTTGTAGTTTTGGTTGGCTGATGTAATGGTTTTCGAATAAGTATGTATTTCCAAAGAACCAATTAGCTCCAAAAGTGATGTTTTGTGAATTAGAGGTAAGAGATAACGATTACAGCAATTTGACAGCCTTGACATTCGGTATGTTTCAAGCCACAAGGTCTTTAAAAAGGAAACTTTCTATTTAGGGCTATGTTGATGATGCTGTCGGTATTTTGTTTGTTTTAGGAAGGCAATGTCATTCTGAAGATTGAACACTTTACTGGTGCTCTCAAGCTGGTCTTAGCTATGGCTAGAAAGTGTTAAAAGAAAGCTCTCTTTATATAACCAGTTTAAAAATACATTTACTTTGTCATAGCATTCTGACTCATAACAGCTTTCTTGTTTCTTCAATGTTTCTAAGATCTGAAACCCAGAGAGAGGACATGAAAATAATTTTTTTTTGTAATAAAAACTGATTTGGATTTAAAGCAGAAAATGAAAGATGTTTACCCTCTTGTAAAGCTTGAGTTGTATTAAATATTTTATAAATTTGCGTTCGAAAAAAAATTTTCTTTGATTTCAAATAACACAGTTTAAAAAATTTTACTTCCAGTTTTAACATCCTTTTACAAAAACATTTTTTTCCTTTTTTTTAAGTAACTCAATTCAATTCCTCGAAGAAAAAAAAAGTAAAGTTGAAAGACTTGCACAAAGTCTTTTGAAAAAGATGTTGATTACTATTGAAAGCACTCACAAATACATTTTTAATATAGCAGGTGATATAAATTTCCAATACATATTTTCCATTTATTTTCTAGTCACGTTTCTAGTGAAGATGTTGTAAATATCTTATACGTAATAAACCTGATTTGGATGTCAATTTTAATTATTTTCCAATTTTTCAAAAATCATAATGTGTTACACACGAAAATATAAAACGTTCATAATCAAAATAAGAAAGAAAAAATGCGAAATTTATTCGGACTGCTAAAAAGAATTCTGTTTAAACTCAATTCAGTTGTTCAGTCCATTCGCATTCGTTTAAGTTTTTATTATATTTTGAAAAATAATTAAGTGACGAATTAAATTGAGCAATTCATAAGAAATTCATGAAAGAAACTCTGTTCATAAGTTATTTGTGGACTAACAGTGATCCAAAATTTAATATTTTACACATTTCTAATCTTACAGAAACACGTACTTTTAATTTTCTAGTATGAGTTTTGATATTAAATATGCTAATTCTATTTTAAAATGTAAATATGTATATACTCATATTTAATGGGTTTTTGGCATGTTCAATAAACTATTCATTGAAATCTAATGGCATATTAAAAATAATTGTTGCATGCTTTTGGAAAATAATATTGTATTACAGTATTCTAAAATTTCAGGTTTTACTTTAAGTAATCGATTAATGTTCTATGTTTGTTGAAAGCATTCACTTATTTATTTATCTGTAACATTTTCACCTTCGTTTAAAATTTCAAATGTGCAGTTTACTTACATATGTATACAATATACATGTATGTACAATACATATGTATGTACATATGTATATATGTACATAATAATATGTATGTATGTTTGTGTAATTATGTTGCTTTATGTTTCATTTTTCAAAAATATAATATGTACATAATTATACTTAATCAAATTTTCAAGAATTTGATTGATTTTTCTTATTATTTAAATTTTACGTGTTTTTTGTAACATGATGAAAGGTTTCAGTTGGATAACTTTTTTCTCTATTGATACTTCAAAAATTTATAAACTGTAATACCGAAAACCATGCAAAATACTGAAATTCAAATTACAATAGCAATGTTATATAGATTTTAAAAATTAACTACATTAATTTAATGCAATGAAAAAAAAATACTACTTACATTTTTATTCACATTCTTATGGTTTTGAAGTTAGAATTTTTTTATTCATTTGTTTATTTATTCTTTCAAAAATATTATTCATAAACAAAAAAAAATTTTTCAAGTGGTACTACATTTTCAGAGATGACTGTTAAAAATGAGAAATGAGAGAGATAATTGTGATTTTAATAAAAAATTATCATTTTTCTTTAATAACTTAATTTCTATTAATTTTAATATAACAGTGTTTGGGAAAAATGTTTATTTAATAAAAATCCACAAATTTGGAGAACATTATAATTTAATATTTTTAGTAATTTGGGAGATTTAAGGAAAAATTGATTTTCAGTTTTATGTTACTTAATATTTATCACGTTTTTTCTTTGATTTACGTTGCTCATAGATATTTAATATATTCGGTGAAAATAAAGCTAAGGATCTTCTCTACATTTCATTTGAACATAATTTTCATGTAACTTTAATCACAACTTAGTTATGATTTATTAAAAACAATAAATTCTAATGTTAATTTGGTACTTCCAACACATATAAACAATAAAATAAAGTTGAGCATTAAGGCTTGGTACTATAGGAGTCGTTGACTGTAGTATCAGCTCGAAGACAGAAAAAACCTGAAACTGACACTGTCAATTTGGTATGGGCCAATGATATGCATTTTACTCCGGTATTTTAATTTTTATGAAACTTTGAAATGAAATTATGACAGTGTTCGCTCATTTTTTATTCTGACGCGTATTTGTGAGCAATTATTTTAAAATGAAAGAAATTTCGGAAGTTACGATGATTGAACTGATAAGAGTTTACAAAATTGGAAATTCCAAAATCAGTTAAAAAAAAAACTCTTCACTTACAAATGCTACACTATACTATAGGTACTTCTCTTATCTATAAATTCAATTTCCGTTAATCACCACCACGAATTTCTTTGGAAAATTTTAAATCGTTTCCAGTAAAAAGAAAATTTTCAAAAATTATACGATAAAGAGTTATAGTTATCTGAAGTATGTACATATGTAAACCGTAGTACCCAAGTTAATGTACCCTAAAACCATGTATAAAATATTCCAGGTGAGAAAAATAATTGTCTGTAAAGGAAAATTTGAGAGAAAAATAAGGCTTATATCTTATAAGTCAAAAATGTCCAATTCGATAACATCCTTTTCTTTGCTTTTTTTAAATAAGATATTGGAAAATTTATTGACGCATCTTATATCATTCATTTACTTACTACTGATTGATAATAATTAATCGTACTACCTTCATATTCATTTTGGTTATTATTTTTTAATTAATTTAGAAGAAAAAGATAATTTTTGCTGAAATTATCTAAATACATTACAAGCTTTTCATAATACGTACCTACGAAAAAAATAAACAAATAAAAAAATATTATTCATGTGACAGATGTATTATCTAAATAAGTGTAAATACAATATAATCTTTTAAAATCTTTAAAAAAAAGTATCTAAAATATTTGTCTAAATCCTTGTCTAGACATTTCGATCCATTTATAAGATTTTTGCACATTTTCTTTAATAAATACGTGTACAATATTTTTTAACCATAAACTGTCTTATGTTTCATTAAAATTCAGAATATTGTTGTATAAACTGTGGTTCCTAAATGTGTAGTCCAGAAAAGTGTTTATGACATATAACATATGAAATACAGAATGTCTGGTTTAAACATTTTAAATACATTTACGTATGTACGTAGTAGTAGCATCTACATTATAATAGCTATAATGCACTTGTTTAGAAAACAAAAAATTTTAAACAGAAGTATAGTGATATATCTCTTATGTATGTATGTTTGTATGTGAGAATGCACAAAAATGTCATAAAAGTCGTGTACATAAATCAAATTTTAAAACGTGTTAACATTATGTCTTTTAAAATTACAAACTGTTTAGAATGAGAATAATTTAGATTTTTTTATTCCGTGATAGCATACATGTTCATATGCTTTAGTGTGTTTTAATAAAATTTCACAAGATTTGAAGAAAACAAAACATAAGTTGTTTTTGAACCTAAAAAATAAAATATGTTTAGACTTACATAAATGTTTTTCTTCTTCAACTTTAATCAATATTGATTTTTTTTAAAGCCCATAAAACGTATACATATTAAGGCTAGGTAAATTGCCGTATTCGAGAATTAAATTAAATAAATTTAAAATATTTATAGGAACTTTTTAATTCAATTTCTTTAAATAATTATTAATTCTTTTTGTGATAAACTTTGTTTGAAAATAAAAGTATTAAAGCATAAAAAAATAGTTTTAAAATCTTTTCACAAAATAACAACTGTTCAATCTTGTTTTTTCTTTATAAAAAGCTTTTAGGGTTTCACTTTCATGCAAAATAAAAACAACAATACCCTTTTCTTTTAAATGACTAAATTAATTTTACAGTGGCATCATAAAAGAAAGTGAATGTGCATACCTGGCAGGTCAGCATGTGTATACACATACAAGAATGAAGTCTCTCACTTTTACATTTCCAATCATGATTTTACCCTGCTAGCCCAATTTGAGACATCGGGTAATCAACCTCGGTAGAAAAAGTAGAAACGAAAAAGAAAAGTGATTTGGTTTTCTTATAAAATGATTTGAGTGCAAAGTCAAAAATCCATTTCTGTTGGAATAAAACTACTATACATATGTAATATGTACATATATAGAAACTAAGCGGAAAGCATTATAAGAGGCTAAATAAACAATTAAAATGAAGTCGTCTTGATAAAATGAAAATTGTAGCATTTTTAAATACGATCATCAAGTAGTTCGACAATTAAAAGAAGGGTGGGAATAGATTTATTAATAGGTTTTATAGAACATTGGAAAAAACAGTTATGAAAATAATAGAAAAAATGCTAAAAAATGAATTTTCTTTCTCAAATTCAGTTTTTTAAACGAAGTATTAATTGTCTCGTTTACTATTATTACCCTTCCAGCACATCTATGATCTTTAGTTACATGATAACGAATGGCGGTATTGAAACTGAAATTTTTTTTGTTTTATTATACACATTATTAGCTTTCAAAATAAAAATTTTCAGTAGAGAATTTTTTTTCATGAACACAATTAATTGAGAAAATTTGTATGTATTTTGTTTCCTTTATTTTGTATTTCTGACCAAACAACAGAAATAATTTTGAAAATGAAATATGTAGTTGAAAATATGTAGTTACTCTTTCTTCGGCATCTCACTGAAATCTGAAAATTGGATTTAGCTTAGGTGTGTTATTCTATCTATAGCCGTATATTTGACTTAAATCGATACAGTAAAACCCAAGGTATAAGCAATTTAAAGTTAAAAAATCCAAACTCTTCTTTTTAAGAATTATGCAATTAAATTATAAGTGATCATGACCTTAAAGATGATTTTATTTTATTTTTAAATTATTTAATACCTTTGAAAGAAATGTGCACCGATCTTTCATGTATATAAAATAGTTTATGCAAAAAAAATTATAAAAAAATATAAATAAAATAAGCAGTATTTAAAAACAATTTTAAAAAATTTTCAATTATTATGCAACAACGTAAATATTTGGTCCTGGATATCTCTTTACTGTTTACTGTATGCAAGAATATGCGTAAATAGTGGTTATGGGGGAAGGAGGAAAAGTGGCGAAGAAGATTACAAAATTAATTCTTTTCCGTTATTTTGTAAAAGCTGCTTCATTTATTATTCAAATTAATATCAAAATAAAACTTTATACTTTATTTGCACAACTATAGTTAATAAAAAGTGAAAGAGAAAACCGTATGATTTCACTTACGTCCAATCTTTAAATCAGATTTCATAGCATATTTTAACGAATTCACATAAGCATATAATCACATTATGATAAGGTTTCATTTTTATATACATATGTATTGTCTATATTCCAAGAAGAAGATAAATCTTTTTATTGTACTTTGAGTTAGATTCAACTATGTACAATTTATCATCATTTTCACAACAGAAAGGAAGAAAATGAAAAATCACAACGTTCATTGTATGTAGGTATATTCACAATTAATGTAAATAATTTAAAAAATGAAAAAAAGGATTTGAGGAAAATATTTTTAACATAATAATACCACGGAGCAATATAATAAGAGGCACACAAGTCATATATACATACGAATATCGGCAAAATTTTTAAAATTTAAGACCTGTGCGGGAAATTTGAGGGACAAAAAGCTTTTATCTCTCACGAAAAAATATATGAGAAAACTTTCGTTTATTACTCAGTTGCTTCTCACACAAAATATTATTTTTATTTATGCAGGATAAACATATACATACCTAATTCCTATTATTCATATCGTTCTAAAAATTTTTTTTCTGTATACATTGAAATACACAGGCTAAAATATAATATACGCATAAAGATAATATGTAGATATAAAGAAAAAAAATATTCAACTTGTACATTTATTTTCTCGATTCGAACAAAAAATTATACCCACTCCTTTACTGAATATGTATGTATGTACATACGTGTGTATATATTTTGCTGTTTGAGAAAGTAAATATCTATCCCTTCCGAAATTTTTTTTTCTTTTTTCAAATTTTTAAAATTTATATTTTTGTATTTTTCTAAATTTCTATAAAATTTTTGTAGTTTGTTCATCTTCATTGACAAATATGAAAAAATTATCTGTAATGGATCAGGAGATCGGAATAATCAATAGGCATGTTGTTTTATTTTCTTTTACATTATAAAATATCTAATGCTAGTTTTTAATATATTTAAAAATGTACACACAAGCAAACAAAAACAAAATTTCATGTATACATTTCTCATAATATAATAATATATCCCTTCTAAAAACCAACAAAACACAAAAATATACCAATAAGTGAAAAAAAAATGTATACGATCATACATAAATAATATGTAGGGGAGAATACCCAGTAATGGCCCCCTTGAGGAAAATTTTTGACTTTTTCCGTATAGCACTTTACATTTATTAGAATTATATTTAAAATAAGAATTTGTAATGATAAACCACCCACGCATTGCAAGGATAACCATTTTATCTAAATATATAGCAAATATTCATATGTATTTCTATTTATATAACTTAGTTATAGAATAAAATAAAGCAAAAGGCCCATCACTAGCGGAGGGCCCATTACTGGGTATTTTCCCCTATGTGTGGACGAAATATTACGTTTCAACTATACATATTGTATACAATTTATTTATCCCTTCCGAAAAATATACCTATATATACCTACCTATATTTTTTTGTCAAATTTTAAAAATATATTTTGATACTTTTTTAAAGTTCTATATCCAGAAAATTTTTCGTGGTTTGTTCATCTTCACTGGCAAATATGAAAATTTTATTCCTAATGGATCAGGAGATCAGAATAATCAATAGGCATGTTGTTTTATTTTCTTTTACATTATAAAATATCTAATGCTATAGTTTTTAATATATATTAAAATATACACACAAGCGAATTATATTTGATCTGATAAACGATTAAATTTGATATATAAATTATCAGCAGAATTTATAATGTGATCATATGCAAATTAGCTACTTGTATACTTCTTCTTTTTGAAATACTTGAAATATACCCTCAAATCCTACATTTTCAATTTCTCATACAAATTTTTATACTGAACCAAATGGTAGGTATACTGAATATATGGAGAAAAGGAAAAGCTGTTTCCATATGATTCTGTATATTGAAATGCTTGAAACATGAGAATGATTGTGTTAAAAATGTTAAAATTTCTCAAATTTTTTTAAATATTTTGTATGTATTCCATGGAAAATAGATAGAAAAGAGAATATACTTTAAAATTCGAGAAATTAAGAAAAAATCCTGAGAATAAGAAAGAGCTTAAACAGCTTTAAGATTGGAGGCCAGCTTTCAACATTGGAGGCCGTTTTGCTGTTTTTAAATTTGTTATTTCAATGTTCAGCGATAAAATGTCTGATGGAAATTTATATAGTCATTGATAATACAATACATAATATATATTTTTTGTGTTTTTGTACTTTTTTGTATATATCAGTTCGCAAAAATTAAAATAAGTAAGTTTATAGACATAAAAAATTATCTACAACAAAAGTAAAAGAACACACATAAAATAAAATCATATTAAAATCATTAGGTATATTAATATGTTTACACTACATATTCCAATTCAAAATTGCCTTTCATGCAGTTTATTATTTCTTCATTTCTTTTGTAAAATAAATTTCCTAATTTTCTTTATAAAACTGTCACGTTATTTAATAAATTATTTTATAAATAACTGATAAGTGGAATTTTATATGAAATAATTGAAACATTTCTGATATAAATTGAACAAAGTCATCGAGTAATTGAAATCAATTATCTAACAGCTGATTATTACAATAATAAATATTTTCAATTTTTGTTGACATTGTTAACAAACATTGTGGTTATATGCTTTGACGTTAATTAGTGCTGACAAACTGTTGAGATAAATTTATGATATTCAATTTCTGTAACAGTATTAATTGTAACAAATATTGTCATAAATAATTTTAATAATAAAAATGACATTTAAAAGTTAAAACATATTTTATTAATTATATACATACATAGTTGAATTGTTTTAAAAGTATAATTTTCATAATATGTATAAATGTATAATATTTCTATATAGTTCCAGAAAATTCTAGAAACAAATTCGTTCTCTTCCAATAAATGTAGTGGTTCACATTCCACTATATATTTTAAGTGCATGTATGATAGAAAAATGGACACAAAAAAGGCTCTTGATGAGGTTTAGCGCCATGGAGTGAAAAAGTGAGATGAGCATCGCAGATAATGTAAATACTGTAAGTATTAAACTTTGGAAGCCAAAAACGAAAAAATTAATAAAATTGTAATGTTATTTGTTATAAAACAGTAGAAAAAATGTTTTTTGTCATAAATTGGTGTCAAAATTATAATTATCAAGGAAATTTATTTTACATGTGTGAAAAATTAAACATTAAAATCGGGAAAAAATTAAGTCAGACAATTCAGCTTGTAAATTGCTCACAGAATATATGTATAAAAAATAATATATACGTACATACATATCTATAATTTAGGTTACACAATATACATAAATGTATATTGAAAGTTTATATAAGTTTTTTTGTATGTACTCGTACATGAAATAACAAATTTTCTACTGGCATAACTTTCTTCCGACAATAATTTATAGTTAATTCACATAAAATATACGTACTCGTATATAAAAAAATATAGTATACTATACACTTTATGGAATTTTACCTTTAATTTTTTCTGCCATTTATCATTCATGAAAGGATTAGGTGGTTCATGTTTATGAACATGCGTGTCTACACTTTTTATGTTTTTTTCTTTCTCGTATATCTAAAAATTTTTTCTCATTTTTATTACTAAACAATTTATAAAATACAATTAACTTCTAGTTATATACGTATATATTTATATATTGATACATACATATGTATATTTTATAGCATTTTTGGAAAGATATTTCCAAGGTTAAGAAAAGTAGTAATTTAAGACATTTTTTTACTGTCATGATATCGATTGAAAAATTATATCTTTTTTATGTAAAATATGTTTGAAAAAATAAAAAATTTCTGAAATATGTAAGTATGTATGTATATTTGATATGAAATTAATATGTATATTATTTTTTTCTTAAATTTACATATAATGTATGTATATACATACACACATACATATGTATTTTAAAATTCATTATAAATATAAGATATGAATTTTGAAAAATTTAAATTACATATACGTGCTTGAAATAATTATGTATATTAAAGAAAATATTTAAATAACAATAACATATGTGTAACAATGTAGGAGTCATCTTATAATTTAGTATTCTATTAAGGATAATGAGCTTTTTACAAATATTTTATTCAAAATCATATCATGTTTAAATAATACAATACATACATAATAAATGTGCATATGTATATATATACTCGTACATGTCAAATTTTCTTATTTTCTTAGAGTAGATAAAGCAAACAACAAAATAATATGTGTAATTTAATCATTGATGTAACCATTTGTTGTAAAATAGGGTCGTATAATAAAAATAAGATTATGAATATCTAATATAATTATACTCGTATGTATGTACATTATAATATGTTAATTCATAATGTTAGAAGTCAAAACTATAAAAATTGATAACTTTCACGTGATAACCCAGCAAGCAAATGGGCAATAATTGGGCAAGAACTTGGCAATAAATGGGCAAGAACTTCGCAATAAAAGGGCAATAGAACGAGTGGGCAATAATATGGCAATAATATTTCTATTGCAGATTATACAACTGAGCGATAAATAGGCAATAGAACCAGCGGGCAATAATTGAGCAAGAACTTGGTAATAAATGGGCAATAGAACGAGTGGGCAATAATATGGCAATAATATTTCTATTGCAGATTATACGACTGATAAATGGGCAATAATAACGATTTCTACTTCAGATTATACGACTGAGCGATAAATGGGCAATAATATTTGTGACCTAACGGAATTGAGTGTACATTCGTTTTTTTGTTCTTGATAATATCGTTCAGTTTGTGTTTAGAAGCTCAGTCGAAGACTTTCAAAAATGTTATGTTATTCACTTTTATGTTGAAGAAAAATAATGAGAAAATCACATAAACGTAAACTCGACAATCGAGTGTTTCCTATGTATTTCTATAAATGTATCTTTGAAAACATAAGATGATCGTCAATTGATGAAATTCAGCAATTCAAAATTTTAAGCTGATTTTCATCAATTGACGACCATTTGCCGTTTTCCATTTCCATTACTTTGTAATCGATAAAGTATCATGATTTAGGCTTGCTTTCTTATCGTAATGGAAATACGAAAACACTATTGCATTCTTATTGCCATGCTTACTGGGAAGGTGTGTCATTTGAAACACACTACATATATAAATGCTATATACATATAGATACTCGTGTTATTAAAAAATTATTGGAAAATTACATCTTACAATTAGATTAGTTATCTTAAGTTTTCTTTTTAAAAGTTTATTGTTGTTTCGCTTCACATCCCAATTAAACATACGACCACAATCAGTTTTTTCCATCGAACTCTGTTTGAGTTGTGTTTTTTTTTTATGACCAGTTACGTTTCGTATATCTTTTTCATCTCAATGTGTTTCGAGGATAGCTTCTGTTTCGCTGGATTTGAAGATTGTAATTGTAGGCCACTTTTTTAACGCTATTACTTGATCTAAGTAAGTTAGTAACATGTTCGAGTCATCTAAACCTTATCTTTCTGGTTCTTATTTGGTGTCTCACAGTATTTTAACCAGTTCAAATTTATCTTTAAAGTTAATTTTTTGTTTAAATTTAAGTGGAAGAAAATTTATTGAATTAAACTTATATACATACATATGTACAACAACAATATATTAAGTTTTATAGTTTTCTTTCAATTATTACAAATAAATAGTTTTATTTACCTGAAAACATTTAATAAATCTTTTGAGTACATAAATTATTATCATTCGATCGAATATTTTATCAATAAGGTCAAAGAACAGGAAATAACAATTCCCATTTTCTATTGAAATCTTTAAGCACTACAAATTGTACAAAATAATATATAAAAAACAACTTTTATACAATTTCATGTTGTGATGCATGCAAAACATTAACTCTATCTATCGATTTTATATCATTGTGGAGTAAGAATTATTAAGTGCAATACTCGTTGAAAATGTTATGTAAATAAAATGTATTACATGAAATGTGTAATTTTCTTAATACCCTAACTACATGATTACAATAAAGATTTATGTTAGGGTTTCCATAGAATACACATTATATGCATGAAAACTATTTAATTCAATTTGTGTTCAACCATTCTTTGGATATTGATCAAAAATTTATGAGTTTCAGTTAAAAACAAAAATTGAAAGCTGAAGGTAATTTATATATTCATATATATAATTGTACTAGCTAAACTTTTGTAAAATTCAAATAAAAATACAAAAAAAAAAAAAAAATGATGTACCTACAGATTATCCACTTATATTTTTTTTATATACGATATCCACTGCTTAGGTTTGCTTGAATTCATATTTAATACACTTTTAATACCATTAAATCTGTCGACTTCTTCAATCAACAGATTTTAATCCCTCTAAGCTACCATTTATTTTAATACCTACGGCCTCCATGTGAAACAAGTATAGTTGTTAGAAATCTATTCACTGCGGAAAAAAGTAGGTGTCAACAAACCTGTGCCAGAGTTCCAAGTATAAAATAATTGCATTTAATGTAAAGTAAGGCCTATACTTTTTCCTAACTCTAAACTATTTGTGATGTATAAAATGACACCTCATAATGTTTACAGCAAAATAATTGTCACGCCAAATAAACATAGTACAACTTAACTGATCAAGAAAAAGGAAACGTTTTTTTCTAAGGCTTCGTATTAAACATACGAAACTTTGATTCAATAAATTTTTTTTTTTTTTATATAAATTCTAGTATGAATTGTATGTTTGAGAATTTTATCATTATTATGAAATCTACCAAATTAAAACATTGAATAATTGAAGTTCTATAAGGTAACGCTGCTAATAAACATTATCATACTTTAAAACTTTTTAATAAAAATGATGGTAAAATCACTACGTGTGAAAGAGGTAATAAGTTCACTATAGTTTTATTCAAGCATAATACAAGAGAACTCAGGTCATAGATATAGATATGATAAACATCACATATTAATGTTCCTTGTTCAGTATTCACATGTAAACAAACATGAAGGTTTCGGAACAGGTCTGATTTTTATTTATTTTGTGAAAACATTGTTTTTCGTATTTGTGAGGGAAAACATGTAAGCTATTTTCTGAAAAGTTACTAAGAGTAGGGGAAGTTTTTTATTGTATTTTAAGTCCCCGCTGTCACGTATTCTAGGTAGAAACTTTTCATGTCGTCGCGTCGTGCTAATCTATGGTATGAACTATTGCGATACCTAACATTTGTCCTGTGTGCTACCTCTATAGATAAATAAAACTTACAGGTATATCTTTTAGTCTAATGACTTAATGGAAAATTTTTTTGGAAAAGGATTTTCTCACAAAAAAAAGCCTAGAATATGCCTTGAGTCACCCAGAGAATAACCAATATCTAGATTTAATGCAACATTAATTCCTTCGTTTTTTTTTAAAGTTGAAGCTTTAATATAAAATGTGAATTTAAATAATATTTTTCATGTTTTCGACGAAATTTTGAAATTTTTTCATTAGTTCAACATAGTGAATATGAGATTATAGTGGCCTAAGTGAAAGTGTTGACGACTGCACAATTAACCTCAGAGTCAACTCTGTCATGCGATTAAATATGTACATTCATTAAAAAAGATTGTAGTGGTTCACATTCCACTTTAAACTGTAGGTATAAAAAGTAAAAACTTTAAACTATGTTTAAACAATAAAATTAAGCGTTAGGCTGTCTTGTTTAAAAAAAAAAAAATTACACAAAATTTTAAAACACTGTTTAATAATAATCTGCACTGATATTCTTTGAATTTTTTTGATATTATTCAAATTTTCTAATTTTCAAGTATATTTTTTTATATTAAATTATATTTAAATTATTTGTTTTATTTTAAACAAAGTAATTTTCAGCGTAAAATACATTTTTTTCAATGTACATACAATTTTTTCAAACAATTTTATTCTTAAAATATTCAGAATAAAAATTTATTTTTTAATTGTTGCATTAATTAAATAATATTTTTTCTTGTTTTTTGTTTTTGTTCATTCTTAAACTACATACTTATGTGTATGTACATATATATGTATATTCACAAACAATATTTAAAAACTTAGTAAAAGAGCACATCATTTTCCAGTCAGTGAAATGTAAAATTAAATAATTTTTTTAAAAATAATTTCTCTTTTCATGAACTTGTTAAGAACAAAAATAAAAACAAAAATACATTTTCTTTTTTCGAAAAATTTAATTGAAAACAGTCTTTTTTGCTTTTAGATTGTGTTAGCTGTATTCATCGATTTTTGTTTTTCCTTATAACAAGTGTGAATAGAAAATTGTAGCTTTTATGTGAAAAATGAGTGAAAAGTTAATGTTAATATTATTCCTTTATTTTTTTAATTATGGAAGTTTTTTTTTTAAATATCCTTTGTATATTTTATGAAAAATTGTTTCTTCTTGGTTGCAAAGAGTTCGGTTAGTGTTTATGCTCTTTGTTAATTGAAATATTTTAACGAAATGTTTTACATTTATTATTTTTTCTTCTTTTTTCTATATTATGGTATATCTTATGTAAGGTTAGTTAGATAATAATTATTAATATAATACATATAGAATGCGTTGAATGAAATTACTCGTACTCCTTATATGTATATAGAAGTATATAAATATGAATGTAAGATGATAAATGTGTATGAAATCCTTACAATCTTTAGAATAGAACAAAAATATTTTTATTTTCTATTTAATACATTATAATAATCATTTTGGTTCCTTTTATTTTCACAAAGATTCTGTAAGTAGAATCTGTATCTGTATCTGTAGAATTGTACAAATTGAATTATTTTCTTGATTAATATTTTATTAGTAGTCAAGATTTATGTCTTCTTATATTTGAATATTAATTAGACAACACTAATTTCAATAATTAATTACTAAAAGTATAGCAAGACATCAATTAATTACAATACTATTTCGATCTGTTTTTATATTACGTAATAAAGAAAGAAAAAAAAGTAGTAATAATAAAAATGAATAAATTTGTTTTATGGATTTGAAAGATTTACACAATTCCAAATTAATGGAGTGTATTATCTTCGTGATAAAATTATTTTAGTAATTCTTAGTATACAGAGCTGGGAAAAAATTATACCAACATTCTAAAAACGAACGCAAAAAAACTGGTTTAACTATATAGTGTAGAATGGCAAACAATTTCTTTAAAGTGACATTTGTTAGCAGATTTCGAGTGTCTGTTGACAGCTTCATAAAGGTTTTGAAAAATATTAGTGACCAGAATACGAATTTTTAAGAATCTGCTAACATCATAATCTGCTAACTTTTTTAGCAGAAAAATTCGCTAACTAAAGAATTTCTCTAGAATAGCCACCAATACTTCAAATACAGAAGAATGAGTCGCATTAAAAAGTGTAGAATACACATTATATGTATTTATATGTATAACATTTGTTTTTATAAATATGTTGGCGGTCTTCACTTTCTTCAGTAAAAGTTTTTAAAAAAAAGAAAAAAATAAATATATAAAAATTCTTGGTTTTAATAGGCAGCTGACCCTGATATCGTCATTTATTTTTAGAATATTATTACAAAAACAATATACATTTTTATTTTTATTTTAACAACTTCATAATGTCTTATGTGTTACCTTCTTTTGTCTTCTTCGTTACCTGGAATGTCATAAATTTTTTTTGCTTATTGTAAAATATCAATTATATGGGTTTCCATTGAATACTTCTTCAAAAGACATGTGTTACAATAAAAATATAAAAGTAATAATTTATAAATACTTAACAATTCACAGAATGCTTAAAAGAAATATTAAGAACGTATTAATAAGGTTGTGTACGCGTCTTCTGTATTACCGCCTTTGTTTTTAGATAAATTAAAAACATAAGGTCGAAAAAATAGGAATTTGCTACATATACATATATTATATAGTTTTAAAAGTGAAGGTAAATTGTAATAAATGTAGAAGTATCAAGTCTCTACATTTTTTATAATCCAACGAAATGTTGTTGTTTTTAAGTTCATCAACTTGAATATTATTTTCCAGGTAACGCAGACTCACGACCTAAACTGAGTATTTTAGTTTTATATTTAAGTAGATACCTGTAAATATCAAATGTGAAGAAAAATAATTGTTTCTTTTTTTAAATATTTTGTCATGTATAAGTAATAAAAAAAGGGTATTTGGAAATAAAGTGAAACAAAAATTTTCTAAGAAATAAAGGCAATAATTATTTCAAATACTGAAGGTTTTATTACATCAGATATCTACTTGTAATCTTTATGCAAAAATAGAATACATAAAATCAGAAGGTAGTAACGCAAGGTACAGGTAGAAAATGAATTTTACAGTATATAAATACTTATATTCTAGAAAATTTTTTAGTTGTATTTTTGATTTGAACACAGTTAGTTCTAATAAATAGTACAACAGTTCGATATTAAATTGTTTATATTTTTGTGTGAATTATATTGTACAGAACTCATAAACAGTATAATAATGGGTCGTATGAGTAATGCAGAAAAACAAAAAAACTATAGATCAAGACATTTAGAGATGTATAGAGAAAAAAATCGGCAGCGGATGAAAGTTAGAGAGGAGGAAATTAGACGTCTTCGTAAGGAGAATCCTGAACTTGATGAGTTCTATAAAGAAAAGAATAGAATGAAAAAAAGGGCATATCGAGCTAGGAAAGAAGCAAAAGCATCATCAGTTAAAAAAGACACTGGATTGATTGATTCAACATTAACAGAATTTCCTGTGGTTCCGTCAACATCTACTGATCTTCATGAAACACTTCAGTCATTCGATAAAGCAGCTAAAAATGTGGAAGATACTTCAAATTCATCATCTAAACAGAAGCCTGATACGAAGAAAAATATTTTCAAAATAAGGTTGAATTTTGGCAAAATTAAAAAACGCAAATTAGAGATTCAGAAGAAAAAAAACTTAAATGACATAAATTAGATTAAGAAATAAATTTGTAAGAAAATCCGATAAAGTATAAATTGTGTTCAAATTTTATTTAAATTGAAAATAATTTTATATCTATGTATTAAATTTTAATAACGATAAAAAATAATTTGTAGCGTTAATCTAAGTTCATTTGAAAGATACAAATACATATGTATGTATGTTTTTTTCTTTTTGGTAAATTAAATGTTTTTGATATAAAATAAAAAAAATTATGTGTACGCCTTTTGTTTTGAATAACATCCGTAAAATTTATTTCTAGTGATGAATATCTCATTTGTATAGATTTCAAAATCATTTGGTAACTGATAATAATTCTGGTCACGTCTGTAGGAAGGATATTCACTGTCTGAGATGATAAGTATGTGAAATATAAGGTTTATATTTATCATTTTAATATTAAATATGTTTAATCTACATCCTCTACGTTAAACTATAAAAAAATTATTTGTATTCACAAACCATCTAGGCAGTAGTAAATTAAATCATAATTTCTGAATTTTGATGAAATGTGTGCCAATTTTTTCAATGTTCTAGGATTTAAAATTATAGGATATCATATCGAAATAGAAAAACAATTGGTTATTATGAAATAACTAATTTAACTGTCATTTTTTCATTTAAATTTCGAATTTTATTTTTAAAATAAAAGGAAAGTTAACGAACATAAGCTTCTTGTTATTTTTTTCAAACAAAATTAGAGAAACAGTAGAGTTTTAGCATGTTTTAGTGTAACGAAAATTAAAAAATAAAAATTATATTTTTTTTTAAATGTAAAATGGCTCATTAAAAACAATTTTGTCATTATGAAAAATTATTTATATTAATATTTTTATTTTTAATTTGATCAAATCGAAAAAAAAAATCGAACTTCGTAAACTTTTATAATACCATTTTCAAAAATCGGAATTCGATCGATCGAATTATGGTATTCATAATAGCACCCGCATAATAAAAAATATTCTTTAAATTTTTTTGTTTTCTTCTGTTATTTTTTTTTAATACCTTACTTCGTACTCGATATTTGTATTATGTAAGTCTTTAACGTCGAATAAACTTTTAATAAAAAAAAAAACAACTAACAAGATCGTGATTATTGGTTTTGAAAAAACGAAGACTTCTTTTTATTAGGAGATCGATGGAAATTGTTCCCTTATTTTTATAGTAATCCTTTGTCAGAATTAAGTCATTCTGAATCACTTTAACGTATGTATTTATAAACTTTAAAATTCTAGCAACTAAAAATAAAGTTTAAGATAATTTAAAATAAAATTAGTAAACTTTTAAATAAAAAATAATGAATTCATTGTTGTGTTATAGTAGAGCAAAAATTTAAAAATAATCGTCTTCTATATGTAGAAGATTTCAGTATTCTTTATCAATGATTAACGTAGTAACTAAAGTGTACATGTATATGACTATTTTATTTTGTTGTTATAAAAACAAATTACATTGATCATAAGAAAAGTCATAAAGTCATAGTGTAAAGTATACACTTAAGAACTTAAGTTTAATGGGTAGAACTGTGCCCCAGCAACGCAAAAAGATATTGTGTTCGAATCCCAGTCGGATCTTGTTTTCTTGTTTAAGTCCACTACATATAGTTACTGCTAGTTAAAATATAAAAAACACATCATCATCGAAATTCTAAAAAAAATATAAAGATTTCACTTATAATGAACATCTGTTAAAATAAATTTCTGTTGAACATTTTCATAAAAAAATAAATTAAAAAGAATCTAAAATTTAAAATATCAAAAAAAACTCGTTTCGAACAAATTAAAGATTGCATAAACGAACTAAAAAAAATTTTTTTTCACAGAAAAGCTAAAGAAAAGCTTAAACAATTAAAATGAAAATTTCTAATTTATTTTTTCCTTTAAAAAAAAATACTAAAAAATCTATTTTTTGTGTATAATTTTACAAGTGCAGGTTAAATAAATTTACATTATATATCTTTTTTAAATAAGGTTATTTCTACAAAGGTACCAATGATTTTAATTCACTTTTTATGTTTTTATTGAATAAATAGTATCTACGCTAACATACAGTAACATAAGTAATATTACCCTTTGAAGATAGAGTAGAATGATATAATTAAAAAAGAAAGAACGTTTTCAAACAAAAAATTATTTAAAGAAAAAAGAAAAGTAAATGCTGAAAGAAAAATTCATTTAAAAATTATAAAGTTTCCAAAAATGAAGATACACATTGAAAGAAGAAATATATGTATGTATATAGTGTAGTGCACATAATGTTTTTTGAGTTGAAGAAAAAATAGCTTTAAAACACTTTTCTCTATTCCGAATTCATTGTTCTCGTATAAAAGGTCTTATTATTTTTCACTTTTTAACTTTGCCGTTCTTTCTTTTTCAAGACAAAAAAAAAATGTGAGAACAGCCGTACGTACAATGGCTAAACGAGTTAATTACATTTTTGGTGATTTTGAATTGATAACATTTTCAAATAAAGTATTTGTTTATCTTCAAATTTATGAAAACCATGTACATAATTGTACGAAGTTTGGTTGTGGAGTAATAAAGGTTGAAAATTCAGATTACTTGCATTTCCACGGAAATTATACAATTTATACAACGGCAAAAATAAGTAAATGATCTTATGCTTTTTGACCATTATAATTTTGTTTGAAATATTTCAGCAAAACAAGGATATATGCTCTTAAATCAAAAAACCATAAATACATTTTCCAATGGTGTTTGAGCGTAAATGATGTTATTATATTTAGCCATTGCATTTTAAAAAAATATATCTTTTAAAAAAACAAACAAAATTACAATGGTCAAAAAGCATAAGATCATTTAACTATTTTTGCTGTTGTAATCTTTTATAAATTTCTTCAAGTTTACAATGGTGATTGGTGAAATGAATTTCTGTTTTAAATCTCAGAAAATATTCGTATATCTACTATTCAGAAAAAAAAAAATATAAAATATGTATCTTTGTGTCCACTAAACATAGTACCTCTACCGTACAATGGACAAAAAGACTAAGTGGATTTTCACTCTATTAAAAAATATATCTATATATTATACTTATATTATACATATATATAAGTTAATTTTTCCTTTAGTTCATATATATAACTATATATTATATCATAAATATTTAACTTAAAATGAGTGAAAATGCACTTAGTCTTTTTGTCAATTGTACGGTAGACCTATTGTCCCATTATGAACATATATTTTTTAACGTTCTTTTGAACATATTGAAAAATATGAATGGTTGAAGTATCAAAAATTTCAACTGAGTTTTTTTCAGAACTAATAATATACAGGGGTTTTCCATTAAGAATGATATGTTTTTATTTTGACATAGTGGCAACACTAAAAACTTTAGAAACGTCAAATTTCGCATATATGTTCAGTATGCTCTAACAATTCATCATGGCAAAGTATACGTTTCAACAACGTCTGGAAATTATTCAAATGTTTTACGAAAATAAATGTTCCTTTACAAACACAACGAGCACTTCGAGAAAATTATAGTCTACATAAGCGACCATCTGAGCTTGCTATTCGTCGTATAGTTAACAAATTTATTTTTGTAGGGCTATTTACAATCAATTGTTTACCCGAATAGACAAGAAACAATTGAAACATTAAAACTGAATATCGAACGCTGCATTTACGATTTATTGATTTATTGCAGAAAATTATTCAAAATTGGGTTCACCGTATTCGCTTCTGTCAGCGAGGCAGAGGGGGTGACTTAATGATGTTACATTCAAAACATAATGTAATCGATTATACTTTTAAAAAAAATAAAATTATTGTTTGTATCTCAAATAGCTAATGTTTTATTACATTTTCACATCATATCATTCCTATTGAAAAACCCTGTTATATAGTTAACTTGTTTAGCCATTGTACGTCAGAGATGTTTATTTTTCTTAATTTATTAAAATACATAGGTACTTATTGTATTTGAATATGAAGGGAAAAAAGGGTTCGTAATGTAATATGAAATAGTTCATTTTAGTTTTTTTATCACATTTTTGTCATGAAAACTACAATTTTTTCTAAAAGTATAAAAATGTAAAAAAAACATTTTTTTTAATTATTATTGATCCACAACGTATGTAGGGATATTCTTTTATTGTACTTAATTAGTAGAGCTTTCGCGCAAGAAATAAAAATTTCTATGTATTGTATATAATATATCTATATATGTATATGTATCAATAATATTTTAGTAGAATATGTAATTTTTGATTTTTAAAACGTTTTTATTTTTATTTATAACCTCTTAAACCAGTTCTATGTATTTTTTTTAAATAAAAGAACTCTTCATAATAATAAAAAATTCAATGAATCTATTTTTTTTTAGTTCAGAAGCTTTTGAAAAGAAATATTTAAAAGGTAAGTCAATTCTATTTAAAAATTTTTTTAAATTCAGGTAAGAGCTATACTCGTCTTTTCGATTCAACAAGTTTTAGTATATACAAACTAAAGGCATATATTGAAATGAATTTGTTTCATTATAATTTCTTACTGATGATACAAAATAATGAAGTATTTTCAAAAGAAAACCACATGAAAAGAGTTGAAACGGTTTCAATATCTTTATTAATGTATACAATCAATTTTATAACAGTTTACAATTTTTATGATGAATAAAAAATCAAATAAAAAGTTTATTTGAATAGCAATTAGCTACAGTTTTTAGGTATACTAGAAAAAAAAAAGATTTTTTATTTTGTTAAAATTCCTAATTGAAATCTTTCTTCATATTTTTTTGACTATTATCCCAGTTTCTCTTATTTCAATTATTTGTTATTCAGAAAGGTTTTTTCAACAAAAGTCAATAATGCGCTTATTGAGTATAAATGAAAACTTTTCTAACGGCATGCTCATTAACAGAATGAAAAGAGTTTTATGTTTTATTATTTATTTACACATAAAAAAAATATTCATATGAATTTATAAGTTTGAAAATATAGAACTGAAAAAAATCGTGAAAAAAATATCTAGTACCTACATTTAAATAAAATTAATTTTTGCTTTTTAGTAAATAATATGACAAAAACTATTTAGAAATCAAAAATGACTAACCTTATAGCATATAGTGAGTGAATGTGTCAATTTGAGTAATTTGTTCCTATAATTAAATATAATCTACGAAAAACCAAAACAAGGACCAATCAGCGTACTGAAAAGTTTAAACTCAGAAGTTTTTAAAATATATTTTTTTCTTTTCTACCCGGCTGGTTTTATAAGTGATGTTTAAAGATACTAATGAACACAAAAAGACATTACGAAATTTTTTTTTTTCATCTTTTGAATAATTTTTAACATAAAAACTAAGTACATTGATAATAATTATTCCAGAAAAAAAAACCTGCATTTATTTTTTATGTTTTATTTTTTGTTCTATAAAAAGCATTAAATTAATCACATTCTACACAAGTATAAAACAAATTCCTCTAGAAAAGTTTTAAAACCTCAAAAATACTAAAATCTTTTATTTTTTAATTAATTATTTTTAATTTAACTAAAAATTTCTGAAAAGCTTAAACTTGTCTTCAGTTTTATAACTGAAGTATTTAATTTCAAAAGTTTCATTTTAATTATACATAATGCAAAAATATAAAAGTTATCTATAATATTTTTTTTTTTAAAAAAAAATCATTTTTATAGTAAACCAGTCTTGAAATTTGAAATGTAATGAAAAGATTTTAATTGAAATAAAAGTTACTTTTGATTATTATAATTCGTCTGAAGTACGTTTTTTAATGAATAAAATATTATTCTTTAAATAATAATGAGATAAAAGATAAATACTTAATGAGTGATTTACAAATACCTAAAATCGGAATAGGTATAAAATAAAATAGAACAAGAATATTAAATAAAAGAAATGAAGTAAAAATATAAATAGTTTGTTCTAAATTAGATTTTCACCTAAAAAAACACATTTCCAAAGAAATCTATTCAGATTAAAAAAATCTTTGGCTTTTAAAGGCTTTCATTAAGCAAAATTGATTTCTTTTAAGTCAGTTTTACCTTGATTTTGTAATTTTTTATGCAAAGAACATTTAGTTTGTATGTACATACATACTATGATATACCCAATAAAAAGATTTAATGTGAAATTAATATAAAGATTTATTATTCTTTAAAATAAATATAAATTTAAATAACAATACAAGAGATAAATGAATAATAAACACGACCTATTAAAAAATCTTTTATTAATATTTTAACAGGGTAATGTTTACTGACATAACACCGCCTAATAATGAAAACAAAAACACTTCAGCTTCAAAGTAGGTCTTTTTAATAACTGTGTTTCTACTTCCCTAATTTTCTGCGTATCTAAAAATTAATTCATTCATTGCCAATCTGAAAAATGTCTGGTTTTCGAAATTTGTTATTTAAAACTATAATTTTTTCTCCGTTAATTAACGCGGTATTTAAAATAAAGCAAGTTACTGTGTAAATTTTAAAAACTTTAGCTTTAACTATAATGTGATTAATATTTTCCATATTAAAAAAATTATATTAATAATGCCGACAGTAGATTTCATTAAAAATTGTTTAATATCAGAATATGTAAAAACCATATCCTAATTTTTATAACACATATTAAGAAAATCTTTTCCTAATATTTTATTTTTTTTTTTTTTTCAATATAAATATGTGAGTTTTTTTTTTAAATCATTAAAGTTGATGCTTAAACTGATAAAGATTTTTGCATACACAATATTCTATAGATCTAAATTTTTAGTTTTGAAGAAAGAAAGAAAAAAATAAATAAAAAGATAAATTACATTAATTATTTTGCTCATTAATTTCATTTAACTTAATTTTTCTTATCACGTTTTGTATTCGTGTGTATACTCGAAAAATGCTTGATGGTATTTTTTTATTATTTGCAGAGAAAATATAAAAATAAAAACAGCATTAAATCTTTATCATCTTTAAATTCTTGAAGCGTATTGTATCATGTATTATGAATTCAATATATTAATTATAAAATAATTAATATGGAACGATATAGATGAAATATTACGTTGATATATGAGTTAGATAATGGACTTTTCATGTATAATCATATTCTATAAATGATGCTAACTTTTTTGGAGATAGATATAACAATTAAATCGTAGATTGTATATTAAATATATCTATCAGATGTAAAAATACATATTATATATCTTATTTATTATTTTTTGTTTGTTTAAGGAGCATGCATTTTAAAATTGAGTTATAGAAAATAATATTATAAATCTTTTTTCTGTTAATCTTTGTGCTTGTGTTCTTCAACTTGAATTATATTTTCTTAGCATTTCATTTACACAAAATTCGTTATTATGAAATAATAATGAATAGATGGAAAACATGAAAGATGGTCGTAGATTGCAGTACATTACCCAAGTTTGTATTTTTTGTTTCTTTTCGATATTAAAAATTGATTAGTATAAAATACAATCGATATTATATTTGAAAAGTGATGATTATCCTGCAAGGATATATAAAATATATTGACTAAAGTTATTTTATTCAAAAGATATTTGATATTTACACATATACATTTATATGTACATATATTATATTTATCTGCTTAACTTAAAAGTTAAAATTTAAAATTTTCATTGTAGCCAAAACTTAAACTTTCTTCCTTCAGTTTAGAGTTCTGAATGAAAATTTGATAATAATAAACCACATTTTACTTCAACTTGTTTATAAACTTTAATCATTGAATAAAATACTTCTAACAAATAATTTAATTGATTGAATATTTTAAATTTTGCTAAAACATGAATTTAATTTATTAATTTCCATTTTTATTTTACAGTTTGTAGTTTTAATGTTTTAAAACTATTTTGCTTTACTTATTTTGTTCTTTTTTCCCTCAAAATCTTAAAGGATAAGAACATCATATATGTACAATTTACAATTAAACACTATGAAAAAAAAAATGGATATATAAAAATCCCTTAAACACATAAAAAAGTTATTTTTACATTTGAATTTTAACTTCTCTCTCTTTTTGAAATATTTTTCATTTATGGATTACTCTTAAAATACATACTTAACGAGTCACATATTTGTGTGAAATTAATGAATATCAGATAAAAAATAATTTTTAGGTCATGATAAGTTTTACAATATTTATAAGGTAATAGCAAAAATAATAGATTCTTACACCTCTATTGTAGATTCTAAGCGAATAAGAAATTTTTTCGAACGAATACGTTACCGCATTGGCAATTCCGCTCAAATAGCTGACATTTGAAATTCATTCGTTCGAAATAAAATTGTTATTGTAGATTCCGTTCGAATCAATATAATCAATCCGTTATATGTATTATGTTTTATTTTGCATGAACATAATTATTTTACACACATCTACATATTGAATGAAATGAAAACTGTATAAATTTAAGAATCACACTTTTAACATTGACTTTATGTGTCACCTATTTTTCGCAATTTCAAACGAATTCTACAATACCCCTTCAAAATTCGTTCTACTGTTCTGTCATATCAAAGATACATCTCCAATCAATCTTATGGTTCTGTCCTATTTGCGATTCGACATAGCAAGTGTCAACCTGCTAGCACCTACTCGAATATAGGATAGACGTCTTATACTGATGTGGTCAGATCAGGGCCGTCTTATGCTATAGGCACAATAGGCCCTGTACCTAGGGCCTACGATTCTACGAGGGCCTACGAAAGTATAATTGTCTTTTTTTTTTTTTGCTCGTTAAAACATTTATTAGACAACTGTAGGGGCCCCGTGCATAGACAACAAATTGACGTTTTTTTTTTGCTCTTCTTAATCCAAAGTGCCTACGGCCTACGACAACCTTAAAACGGCCCTGGGTCAGATAGTGAGAATGTTTGTCGCACCTCCTGAGAAATCATAAGTATATTTTGCAGCTTTTCTTACAATGCTGAAGATACTTTATATTTTATAATAATACTTTAATTAAGTTTATGTTTTGAAATGAAGAAAAATCCATTTACATTTCCAAAAATGTAATGTAAGTAAGTATACTAATATTTTCAAAATATTTGTCACTTTATTAATACATAATAATATGTAGATGTATTTTCATATACAAAAATACAATACGTCACAAATTTATTATATTGTACCAAATACAAATATATGTATACATAATATCATGTCATCATATATATCATTATATTGGGTAATGTTAAATTTTTATCACCTTATTCAGCGTGTTTGTTAAAAGTGAAATTATATTTATATTTTTTCATTAACGAATAATAATACTTTATCAGATTATAAATCATAATAACCACTTAAAATTTCTTAGCCTTTGTAAGGATATTCGTGTTAGTTTCAGTTATTTGAATCAAATTAAAAATTAAACACATAAATACATTTTCTATCAATTACTTACATATACCTCCAATATAATTCTCTATCAAATATCAAATATATGTACATACGTATATATCAAATAAAATTCTTAAGAACATATTTCTCAGAAAATTATAAATTATTAATTTACTTTCAATTTTATGAAACTAAATTTTATCTCATCAACTTTTACAGTGAAAATCAAAGTATATATATATATGTATATGTATAGTAAGTATTAAAATTTTATGTGGTATATTAAAATAATTTTTATTACATAATTTTATTTTATTACACTTTCATGACAACCAAA
Source organism: Bombylius major (assembly GCA_932526495.1). Lineage (NCBI taxonomy): Eukaryota > Metazoa > Arthropoda > Insecta > Diptera > Bombyliidae > Bombylius > Bombylius major. Next base: position 27,275,677 of record OW052045.1, on the reverse strand, counting down.
TCCCATTGAAATATCATTTGGAATAATTTAATGTTATTTTATTATATAAAAAGAAAATCTCATAACAAATTGTTTTTATCTGTATTGTAAATCTTGATGGCAATAAAAGATTTACGAAAAAAAATAATAGTAAATTATTATAATTCGTTATAAATTATCACTGACCATCAATAAAAAGTATTTGAATCTACATATGTACATATAGTACATTTGTATAGTATTTTTTTTTAAAGAAAAAAAAATGGTGTGGGTGATGTGGGAACACCCTGACACTGAAACTACATAATAAGGCTATAATAATTTTAATATATCATGTATTCTAACATTGCATTGAATTATGGTTTAGCTGAAAAGTTTGGATTTTCGGACGTCTTACCAACAATTTTACTAGATATTTTACTTGAAAGTTCCATATGTTTTTAATTATCCATGGTTTCAAATCTCCATCTTTGAAATGCAATGTGTATATTATATTCATTAATTGAGTGAAAAATTTTCTCTTCGTCATGACATAATCTACAAACTGATTCATTTATCTAGCCCCCTTTTATGTACCCGTACTTCAATTTCAATATTAAAGTAAAATATATAAATTTAATTATTTCAATTTTTTTTTAAATTTTTCTATAGAAGTCTTGACAGTAATTTTAACTTTCAAACAATATTGATTTTTTTCAAATGTTCTAAAATATTTTGTGTTGAAAATTGTTAATCAAGAAATACGTATTTTCTTCAACTCTCAAAATTAGCAAAAAGATGCCAAAAATTTGATAATAATTTGTTTCACATAATGAAAATAATAAGATTATTCTGCATAACAAAAATTTAAAAATTATATATTTCATCATAAAAAGTAAAAACTTATATATTTTTTTTCTTTTCTTCTGAAAACTGTATAATTGAGTTTTCAAGCATCTTTCACTTTCTCATCTTCTACACATTTTATAATATAATTCTTATATTACGAACTTTCCAGACAAATTTTCAAGAAGAATCAAAAATTGAAGTTTTATTTAAATAATACTAAAAAAGACAAAAGTAAAGAAAAAAAAAACTTTTATGATTATTTTATTTTCATAATAATAAGATTATTTTTTGTTTTATTTTAAACGAATTAAGCATTACAATTAAAAAGTTTTGAATAACAATGAAAAAAGATTATTTCAAACCAGAAACCGAGTGAATTTTATTTCAAAGCATTTATTAAAAATATCTTGGAATAATCTGAATGCTTTTTATTTATGAAATACTTATTTCCTTTCTTAATTTGTATTTATATAATCTTTAATTTATTTTAAATCATTTTTATAAATTTATTTATAGTAAATACAATATGTATACCTTTCAAAATTATTTTTATTTTACTTCATTTTGAAATTTTATATTTGGAATATTAAGTATTTCGGAAATGTAGAAAATAAATGTAAAAATCGTATAAAAGTGAAAAAAAAAAGAATTTTAAAATATGTTTGCAGTTATCAGACTTTAAGTTGAAAAACAGTACAAAAAGTATTTTTTTCCACTTTTTTTAAAGATCTTGTAATATATGAAATAAAAAAAATTAAATAACTTATTTTATTTGTACACATATGAGTATTTTCATTGAATAGAATAATAAGCTAATTGCATCAAAGGTTCAGGTGCAAACTAAACAAAGTGGTATCATGAAACCGTTAGCTATATATGTATGTATGTATAGTGATAATTCTCATATTTCTCACTTCGTTACTGAGGAAACACGTTTTTCGGGACTTATGGAGGATTTCTTCAGTCTCAACTTTCTTGTAGCTAACTTTAGCAGAAAGATAATAAAGAGATTTGCATTTTCACCTCTGATTAGCACTTAGCTGCCACCTAAGTTTAGGTGGCAGATGAAGTACTGATTATTTATTTAGATGTTACCTAACTCAATAAGCTTTAAGCTATTCAAATAATATGTTACAGCTTGAAAGCTATTCAAATAATACGTTACAACTTGAAAAATACTCAAAAAATAACAGCTGACATCAATTTGACCATTAAAAAACTTTAAAGTCTCGATTAAAATTTCATACTTTAGGGTTGGGAATCAGAAATGTAGCTAACAGCTAGTTAGCAGAATTTTTTGATGAAGAAATCCAAACCTCTAGCTAGGTGTCACCTATACACTTAGGTGATACCCAGTTGGCGGAGACTTCTGAAGAAGTTGGCCATTAGTTTCTATTGTCGATTGTATCGTATTGTATCAGTTCATCAATTTCAGTTTACCAGCTGTTTTAGTGTTTGAGGGTTATTAGGTGAATTTTTAATTTGTATATTGAATTTCTTTTTGATTAGTTTCGTAATGTTGGATTTTTTCAGTGAAATTTGTTCAGGTATGTAATTTAATTCTTTAACATGTTTTTTGGACACTTGAAGTGAACCTTTTTTCAAGAAGAAGAAAAGTAAGATGAGCAAAACTGAGGTGATGACATATCACTTCATAGATTCCAATAAATCACATCTATTATGTCTATGTTTTCCTCAAAAATGTTAATGAAACTACAAAGGATATTTATTACTTTTCAATTTTTAAATTAACATAATATTGTACTTTAATGTATTTGTGTTATTAATTTACTAATACATTATACACATTACTTCTCAATATAGTGCACATGCTTTTACGTCAGACAGCACAATACTTGCACCTACATAAAAATTGTTCAATTAATTAGTTCGAAGATAAACAAACGTTACTCGCTGAAAAACTCAAGCAGAAAGTGTTCTGTCGAACTGAAAAAAAATATTATTTTTCTTCTAAAGTGAGGTACACATCATTTAAACTGATATTTTGGAACCAATCTTTTTCCTTCAAGTATTCTCACTCTAGGTATACCATCTGAGCTTTTAATATTAAATTTAGATTCATCAGAAAATAGAATCGATTTCCACCCATAAAGGTTCCAATTAACATGGGCTTTGTCAAAAGAGATTTGATGATATTATAAAAAAACTGTGAAACTGTGTTATGGTTTGGGGTTGTTTTTCTGGTCAAGGTGTCGGTCCCATTTTAAATATAGAAAATATGATGAATTTAGTAGACTATGAAGATATTTTAGAAAAAAATTAAAGAAAACATGCTTCTAATATGAAGATTTCAACATGATAATAACCCAAAGTACAAATCTTGGCTTGTGACTCATTGGTTGGAGGCGAATAAAATCAATAATGTTTTGAAATGGCCTGTGTAGACAAAATATTAGATACAAAATTATAGCAACTTTTTGAAGCTTTTTAAAGGAAATGTCTAAGAATACCAAACACGATTATTCAAAATCTAATAGCTCCAATACCAAAGGGATGCTAGGTCGTAATTAAAACCAAGGGTATGCAACTAAATATTGAAATTTAGGAGAAATAATACTCTATTATAATTTGTAATTATTTTTGGACTGAAGTAAAAAAAACAGTTATTTTTTGTTGTTATAATTTATTGTTTATAAAAGTTGCTTTAGTTTTGTCAAGGCCTATTTTTGAATAGAAATAAGTTTATATTCGATTAAAAAGTGAAAAAGATTATTATGCTATTTTATTGGTATTTAATTTTACTCAGAATAAAATGAATTTAAAAAATATATACAGTTTTTTAAAATTATCGTTCCCATTTCTACGATTTTACACTTCAAAGTTGAAAATTTCAAATTTTTGAAAAAGTTGCTTTAGTTTTGTCCAATACTGTATATTGTATTTTTGCATCTTGGAACAGAAAAATTTTCAACTGAGCTTTTTCAATTTGACGTCAAAATGACGTACATATACATAAGTATATCAATTTACTCATATCAAAAGTATTTCTAGAAAATACCTTTTATAAATGGTGAGTAAGAAGACATTTTTCAACTAGTTTAAATTATTTTCACTAGCTTTTTTTCTACTGAATAATATTATTTCATTTGCGGAACGTAAAATATGTGACTTTATTCGAAGACGTCTATTTGAGGAAACAAAAACGATACTGAAAATAATTTTAACAACTATTGCTAGACTAAAAATATTTTACTGTTTTCGAAATTTTATTTTAAAAACTCACTATTTCTGTTACCTTTTTCACCAATTACGTAATATAAAACCGTGAAGAAAAAAAAAAAAGAAAAAGAGAAAAAAACTCTTTATGCATTAATTAATTGAAAAGGATGAGATTTGCTACTACAATAAATAAGTATAGATACACTGACATATTATGTTTCCAAGCATGTTATATTATGTACTCCTGCTTTTAAAAATGATAAATAATAAAAATAAAAAAGATAAAATTCCATGTAAAATGTTACATTTTTGTTTTATTGTGTATTGTATGAGTTACCTATAAATCATCGTTACCAAAAAAAATATCACAGTATATAGCAAGGAAACAGACTTAAATTTAAGTTTTATACTTTATTACTTTGAGTTTTCAACCTAAAAACGTTTCTCTTAAAAAAACGTATGAATATGTGTACATTTATGTACACTGTATACATAAAAATAATTATATAAACAACATAGCTATAGGAATATGATTAAGTTTCCTCGAAGAGAGATGTTTTGTGTCATACACTTTAAAAATAATGGAAATACTATTTTACAGCATCAAAATTTAATTATTTTTTCTATAAATGAATTAAAATCCAAGATATTATTTATGCATGAAAATTTGGTTTATTCCAACAGACTGTTTTACATTATTATGGTCACTGTTATAGCTTTTAGTATTTAAATTAAATCTATCAAACTACATAACTTATTTATTTTGAAAAAAATCATTGTGGCTTACCGCATTTATTCTATATTTAACTATGTACATCCTTTTACATACATATTTATTTATTTTTTTGTTTTATTTTGGTTGATGGTAAAATTACATTGTTGAAATTTAGTATTAAAAATTTAAAAAAAAAGAAAAAAAAGAAACAAAATTTATATTTTGTATATTTTAAATATTATCTGAATTGATTGATTTTAAAATATTTCCAATTTCCAAAAAAAGAAACGAAAAAAAAATCGTTTTCAAATTTCGTTAACAAAATTAATAAATTAACTAAGTTGTGTACAAACTCGTATATATGTTTTATGTATGTATAGAATGAATGCAATCACAATAATATAGAAGTACTACCATAACTAAATAAAAATGTTTTAATTAATTTTCAATGTTAGATATTAGTCGGATTTTTTCAAATACAAATCTTCACTTGACTTTTTGATTTTAAAAAATTAAAATTCTTCAAGTGGTACTACATTTTCAGAGGTGACTGTTAAAAATGAGAAATGAGAGAGATAATTGTGATTTTAATTAAAAATTATCTTTTTTCTTCAATAACTCAATTTCTGTTAATTTTATGATATAACAGTGTTTGGGAAAAATGTTTATTTAATAAAAATCCACAAATTTGGAGAACATTATAATTTAATATTTTTAGTAATTTGGGAGATTTAAGGAAAAATTGATTTTCAGTTTTATGTTACTTAATATTTATCACGTTTTTTCTTTGATTTACGTTGCTCATAGATATTTAATATATTCGGTGAAAATAAAGCTAAGGATCTTCTCTTCATTTCATTTGAACATAATTTTCATGTAACTTTAATCACAACTTAGTTATGATTTATTAAAAGCAATAAGTTGTCATGTCAATTTGGTACTTCCAACACATACACAAAATGAGCATTAAGTCTTGGTACTATAGGAGTCGTTGCTTTATCACATATGTACATACATATGTATGTACTTCGTGGTCAACAATAAAAAATAAAAAAACAATCACCAGTTTAAAACGTTGACACCGATGTCCAATATTAGGTCGTTTACATTATGTTCAAATAATCCATAGTCATGAAATTTCGTGACCTTAGAACGACAGGGTCCTAACAGCATTTGTGTATGTTTTTAGTAAAACGAGTTCAAAGTTTTTTAGCACTATATTTTTTTCAATTTCAAATTTTGAACGACAATTTTTATATTTAATAAGACAGATCAAAATAAAAATAACATAGATAATCAGAAAAAATAAAAATTATAAAAACTTTAAATAAAAAAACAGTCTTAATTTAATCCACAGCATTTGTTTTACTTGTATTTTCTGGAGCTTTATCTGGAATATGAAATATTATAATATAGAGATTTTTATATTTTTGAAAAGTAAATTGAAATTCATTCAAAATATTATAAAAAAAAACTGTGAAACATGGAGATGGCAATATTATGGTTTAGGGTTGTTTTTCTGGTCAAGGTGTCGGTCCCACTTTAAATGTAGAAAATACGATGACTGCAGTGGACTATAAAGATATTTTAGAAAACAACATGCTTCCGTATGCTGAAGAAAACATGCCACTCATATAAAGATTCCAACATGATAATGTCCCAAAGTACAAATCCAGACTTGTGACTAATTGGTTGGAGGCAAATAACATCAATGTTTTTTTCTACATTTCTACTATTTTACACTTCAAAGTTCAAAATTTGAAATTTTTAAATAAGTTGCTTTAGTTTTGTCCAATACTGTATATGAAAAATTTAAAATTCCAAAGTTCTATGTGCAATTTCGTTAATGACTGTTTTGAAAAAAACCATTCTATCTACCAAATAGAACTTTGTTTACTAAATTTAAGGCAAAAAAAGTGTAAAGGATAGAGATAGACAAAAATGAAAGATTTCATTGGAAAGAGCAGATCCAAATTATAAAAATAGGGTACTCAACTCAAATTTAAAAAAAATGTTAGTCAGAACCATGTTGTTCTAAAGTCACGATTTGTTAAAATCAAAACTATTTACGGAAATATATTCAGAACACATTTTCTAACTACTTAATTATCCATACCTATGTAATGGATTATATTTAATTGGTAAAACATTTTGTTAGAAAATTATTATGATGTTTTAGAATTTTATGATTAATTTAAAAAACATTTTCTTTGAAAATTATAAACGGTATTATTATATAACAATTTAATTTGATCGATTCATTTTAACAAATCACAAACTAATTCTATTGTGTAAATTTATGTAATCAAATCCTGTGTCATTAAAATTGTTATAAAGATATATTTTCATTTTTGTAAAAAAATAAAAAACAAATTTTAAAAAATTAACTTTTTTAAGAAGTGTTATAGAAACTATTATACTAAATTTTTTCAGGTGAAAGATTGTCCGTTTTTTTTTTATTTACAATTGAATTCTATATAATTAAATGAGCTTTATAATATCTTTAATTTAAAATTCAATTTTATTTGCTGATAAAAGGGAATTGATATGCCAATCAATCGCTCAGTCATAAATAAGATAAGCAATACTAACGGAAACTTAAATATGATATTTCAAAATCTGAATCATTTCACCTGAATAAGTTTTCGGTGGAATTTTTTTTTTCATTATATCTACTTAATATTTTCTTTTGTTTTAAATTTAGATAATTAAAATTATAAAAAAACACTTCAATCATTCTTTTTTTCTACAAAAATTGTTAGCTATGAAAACTTTATTTAATTAATAAAATTTTTACTTTGTAAATGATATCGATGATAGCACTATACTTAAGCCACAGCCAGACGCTACTAGAACCTTTTAGCAACGGAATAATTTACATTAATTCTTCAAATTCAACATGTGTAACAAAAATCTTCGAATAATCGAGCACAAATGTTATAGTTTATAGTTTATTTTAGTTTCAGATTTGAATGTTAATAGACATATAACATATAACACATGTATGTAGGTTTTTAACCTTTGAATTTAAAAAAAAAAAGTATTTTCTTATCTAATGATAATTTTTTTTTAATATTTCCGATTATTTTGTTTCATATAATAAATCAAAGCTAAAATAATTCACAACGACAATTGATTAATTTTAAAAATACAAGCTCATGTACGATGAATGACATAATCGTCTTTTTATCAAATAAAAACAATTATCATTTAAGAGATTATAATTTATAGATAAGTTCATATAATTTGATAAAATGCATGTACCTACATATTTATGTATAAAAGCGTTTCAAAAATCTATCATTTGTTATAGACACGAAGGTGCAGTACTAGACAAAGTAAAAAATTAATTTAAACATTTTAAGTGATAAATTTTTAAGGTACCAATTAAAATAATTTATATTATTGCCTATTATTTTTTAAATCAAACAATACAAAAATTTCGATCTAAAATATTACAGATGAAATACTTCGGAGTTACTGGATTATTATTAATTTCCACTTTCTGTAGTCTTGCCTACACTCAAAGTCATAACATCGAATGGGGCAAAAGAGAAATAGGTGATGTTCTACTATACAGAGAAATAGTTAAGGTTCCAAGTAAATGGTTACGTGTAGTAGAAAAAGATGTTTCATATCCAGCAGCGGTAAATAAATTTAATTATAATTTGCACATTTGTTAAATTTATTTTATAGAAAATAAAAATTAATAAACAAAATTTTTACAGGGACAAAGCGTACGTAGATTATCATATATCAAGGCAATTGATCAACATCAAAATGGTAATGGAGCATATGCAAGTCTTTTATCTGGTGGTGCTGGTTATGGTAATGTTAAAGTTCATTTCAAATCACAACGTTCTCATGGAATTAATTTTATTTTGGAGGTTTATGGAAACTATTAACATAAATAATCTAAAAAAATATTCTTTACAAAAAAAAAATTCTAATTAAATAAATATTTTGATTTATTGCTATACTTTTTTTGGATTTTTTTTTTTAATCTTTCAAATACTTTTTTAGCCTTTATTGTTTTAAAAATTTTTTCATTAAATTGTGAAGAAAATACTAATTCTGAATAGTTTTAATAAACAAGAATTAAAAGTCTTCAGTTATTTCTATGATTCATCGTCATCATCATCATCCTGCTTTATTCATTGCTTTCAGTCTCTAATTAGAACCGAAGAAATTCTTTGCGTTATCCTCAACGCAATTCTTGTTCCTGGCATCCATTCTTTCGTCTTTTGTACCTTAGAAAAGCTTATAGGACTGACCTGTCATACATTGCTTCATACATATCTTTTATTTGGTATGAGATTTGGCTCCATGTTTCTACTCCTATAACTTCCACGATTACTTACACAAAAGTTAACTATTTAATTTTCAAATCAGAGATTTAGAATGAAAGAATTCTAACCATTTTTATACATTCTATTTTTTTCAGAGTTTTTCTTTTAAACTAAAATCTAAATTTTATGTTTCTTTGAAATTTAAGTAAGTAGGTGCATTAACAACATCTAAAAATATTTTCTGAAGCGTTTTGATCAATGGCTTATACTATATATATTAAAATTTTAGAATTATAACTTGAAAATATTTAGATAGAAACATAAATAGATTTCAGGTTGTACCATATAGGAAACTTTTTAATTTTTTGTTTTCAAAGATTGAGCACTTAACAATATTAAATACTCGAAAAAAAAAATTATATTTATATTTATTTATTTTGAGTTTATCTCTAAATTGTTAAGTACCTATTTAATTTTTTTTTATACAAAAATTAAAAATGTCAAAAAACAAACAACAACCACATTGTATACCATCTTAATTCATTTACTGAATTAAATATCTTCCAGTATTCCATCCAGAAGAATAGAAAACAAAATGTAATTTTAACAAGTGAAGAAACTTTACCAGCATTCTGAATCTGGTATAGAATTCATCATCATCCCCGGAATTTAATTTCACTCAAGTACGAAATCGTTTTATTTTATGAACACGCACTATCACACAATAATATTCTTCATCACATTCATCAATTAAATCTTCAAAATCACTTTCCATTGGAATTAAACAAAACAAACTTTCTGATGTCTACATAAAAAGGCAACTATATCAATAAAATGAAATTTTTTTTAACGTTTTGTCATTTTCTAAACCTGAACCAGAACTGAACCTTCAAAGTTCTTTGCTCACATTCGGGTAGATTTGAACCAAGTTCAAGAATTGAGCTCGCAGACGAAAAAACTGAATATCATGGTTTATTAACTTAGGTTTAAACTTCAATTGTGAAACTGGGCATAAAAGTTTAAAAAAAAAATTAAATATATTTGCATATCTGGTAACCGGTGGAAAGCGGCCGGAAGCCGAACAGCGGGCACGCGTAAGTATATTATATATACGAGTATGTATTAGAATTGATGAGATTTCTTTTTTTCATATGACAAAAAAAAGTAATGTACATAATATGTATCTAAAATTGGATAGTCCTTAGAATTTAGTGCCACTAAATAACTAGTTTAGTTAATTTTTTTGAATTTTTATTTTGTATACATTTAACTTTAAACTTTAAACTAACAGAAAATTTGCCTGTATTAGATTAAAATAATTTCAAATGAAACTTTTACAACACTTAAATGTTTATATACTATAATACATATATATGTATATATCGTCGGTTTGCAAGAAAAGTGGCACAATTAACTCAAAATCGAAATTTTTCACAGTCAAAGTTTTAAAATAATGATTCAGTTCAATATTGTATAATAATATATAAGATATTGTGTTTAATTTAACATCTTATGCTATTAGTACAGTATAATGTCAACCAAAAAAATATCAGACTGTTTAACCAGATATAATGCCTCTTTTTCTTATTCACGTTTTTAAAACGAAAAACGTGGGGCGCTATTCTTTACACTTCTTACTATTAACTTGCGCTATTCTTTACACTTCTTACTATTAACTTGCACTACTCTTTACACTTCTTACTATTTTATCTTGCGCCCCATGTTTTTCGTTTTTAATCTTACAAGTATTTTTATAGTTATTAAAAATTCGCAATCACAAATTTTCAGGATTATCTGTATGGGGTTGAGAATGTGTATGTGGCTACGAAAAATTATTTTATACTTTTGAGTCCGTTTTAAAAACGTTTTATATTAAAAAATTTTTTTTATTTTAATTATTTTTTGCTTTTTAGTCTTATGTGAAATTTGTCAATCGATTTTATTGATATTATTTTACATTAAAAAACAATATAAGTAAAACTAAAAAAGTTTTTTTAATTTGAAAAAACAAATATATTTGTATATATGTGTTTGAAGTACCAAATTGACATCACAACTTATTGCTTTTAATCAATCATAACTAAGTTGTGATTAAAGTTACATGAAAATTATGTTCTAATGAAATGTAGAGAAGATCCTTAGCTTTATTTTCACCGAATATATTAAATATCTATGAGCAACGTAAATCAAAGAAAAAACGTGATAAATATTAAGTAACATAAAACTGAGAATCAATTTTCCCTGAAATCTCTCAAGTTACTAAAAATATCAAATTATAATGTTCTATAAATTTGTAGATTTTTATTAAATAAACATTTTTCCCAAACATTGTTATATCATAAAATTAATAGAAATTAAGTTATTGAAGAAAAATGATAATTTTTTATTAAAATCACAATTATCTCTCTCATTTCTCATTTTAACAGCCACCTCTGAAAATGTAGTACCACTTTAAGAATTTTTTTTATTCATTTGTTTATTTTTTCTTTCAAAAATATTATTCATAAACAATAAAAAAATTTTTCAAGTGGTACTACATTTCCAGAGGTGGCTGTTAAAAATGAAAAATGAAGCATACAAAAATATTTTTGACTTGAAAATCAGAGTTTGCTCAGATTAAATTTTAGTAAAGAAAAATTAATACTTTTTTTGTTTTAGACCAAATTTGAGGATCGAATATCATAAAAAGTAAAATCTTAAAACTTTCATTAGCGATGTAATATTGCATTGTCATGCAGTTCTGAGCTATGTTGAAAGTTTCAAGTCTCTATCTCATCAAAATGTTGGTTAAAAATTAAAAATCAATTTCCAAATTTGTACCGAACAGACAGACAAGAAACCAAGCTAATAAAAACATTTTAAAAAATCGAACAAAACAAGAAGAACAAGTTGATAAAACATGAAAGAATTAAGAAATTTATGAGAAGTTTCGTTTTTTTAAAAATAATAATAATTTTTTTTTTCATACTGAAGCATAATACAAAAAAAAACAAAAACCCAAAAAATAATTAATGAAATTCTTCTGATGCATAAGGAAAAGGGGAAATATAAATAAATAAAATAACGTAGTGTAAAATAAAATGGATACAGCAAGTCGTCTTAAATTAAATTGAATGGTTCCGTGAGGGGATGTGGTGGTGCTGGGATAGTCCTAGGGAGGATCGCCACTGTCCTCCACCCTGTTGGTCTTTCATTTCCATTTATCAGATCTTTCTCGGGTCCTGTTTTCTTTTGTTGTTAATTTGATTATTGCATGAATTTTAGCCGGTTTACGACTATGTATGTTACGAATATCATATGAATACGACCTCGAATCGGTTGGTTCCAAAGAACCCACACTAAGCTAAGCAGCTGGTTGTAAAAGTAGACCGGTATGGACTCGACCGGAGGCTATAGGTTAAATATGCTCATCAACTAATGCTGAAGAAACCATCATTCTTCTACATTTTTATAATTCCTTTCATTATCGTAAGAAGCCTTTTTTAAGCAATGGCTTATATACGAGTAATATTAAAATTTTAGAATTATGACTTGAAAATATTTTAGAAACATAAATAAATTTCAGGTAAATAAATAAATACATACATATTAAATACGTATGTTCACATTCAAATCTCAAACTAAAATAAACTATATCTATCGATATTATCCAGACATTTTCTTAAGAATTCGACGTGTGATCAAAGCTATGTGGACAGGGTAGATTAATCTACATGGAGCGCAAGTAGACTTGTGCATATTTTAATAGTGTTCTATTGACATCTCCATAATACAAGTTATTATGTACATCTTGAAAACCATTCTTTTATGTATAATAACATTTTTTTAGGTGGTGATTGGAATGTTAACATTTCTACCAGATCACAAATGTCAGACAACTTTTTTCATACTTCCCAGCGTTTAAATTTACGTGCTGTTAACGATCATCTTATATTTTTAAATACTACCACCAATCATTGAGTTTTTAACTTCCGACAGATCTGCAATAGTCTTCTATGATCAATCAAATTCTGATATCAATCGAAATTTTAAGCCCAAATCATTTCTAATTAGTGATTAGTTTAGCATCGATTATCCCCTGCTACACTCCGCCTGTAAAAATATTTTTTGGAGTCCATTGTATAAGGGAATATCTTTTCCGAAGATACAAATCACTTAAAACTAAAAAATTTCGACTGTTAAGAACAAAATAGAGTACATAAATTGAAAACTGCCTATATTTCCTAACTTCTTAAGCCCAAGCTACCAGAAGATACAAATCACTTAAAACTAAAAAAATTTCGACTGTTAAGAACAAAATATAGTACATAAATAATTGAAAACTGCCTATATTTCCTAACTTCTTAAGCCCAAGCTACCATCCAAAACTAAAGGCAGCATGTCGGATAATATGCCAGTAATTAGTAGAGTCTTTCAAGGCTCTCTTCTTGGCCTCCTTCTTTTAACTCTATTTGTTAATGACCTACCTAATTGTATTAACCATTTCCATATGTATATTCATATGTATGCTGATGATGTGGAACTTGGCGGTAATATTAATTTCCTACAGAATTGAGCTAATAAAATAATTTCTGAACTAAATAGAATATTTGCGTGGTCGATACTTGGTTTCTTTTTGTCAAACTTTCTAGAATTTAGATCCCTACTCCTTTTTTATAAAATCTTGTACACACCTTTACCTCGTTATCTTGATTTCTTTTTAAAACCACTAAACACGCGTAAACGTCTTTTGATCTTAATACGTAGATTTAATTGTTATGGGTGAACGCTCTTTCTTAATTCATGTACCTCTTCTTTGGAATGGTTTGTCAGCTGAAATTCAACGGACGTCCTCATACAACGATTTTAAAAAGTTACTATGTTCTAAATTTGCTTTAAATATTTTTTTTTTTTTTTACTTCTCCTCTATTTTCTTCTTTTCTCTATTATTTTTTTACAAAGTAAAAATATTATTAATTAAATAAAATTTTCGTAGCTTTCAATTTTCATAGAAAAGAACAATAATCGAAGTGTTTCTTTATAATTTTGATTATCTAAAATTAAAACAAAAGAAAATATTAGATACAATGAAACAAAAATTCCACCGAAAACTTATTCAGGTGAAATGATTCAGATTTTGAAATATCATATTTAGGTTTCCGTTTGTATTGCTTATCTTATTTATGACTGAGCGATTGATTGGCATATCAATTCTCTTTTATCAGCAAATAAAATTGAATTTTAAATTAAAGATATTATAAAGCTCATTTAATTATGTATATAGAATTCAATTGTAAATGAAAAAAAAAAAACGGACAATCTTTCACCTGAAAAAATATAGTATAATAGTTTCAATGACACTTCTTAAAAATGTTAATTTTTTAAAATTTGTTTTTTATTTTTTTACAAAAATGAAAATATTTTTATAACCATTTTAATGGCACAGTATATGATGTATATAATACATGTACATAATATGTACGATGTATGTACTTTAAGCTTCCAATTGAATTGAGATATTAAACAATCGCATAAATTTACACAATTAGTTTGTGATTTGTTAAAATGATTCGATCAAATTAAATTGTTATATAATAATACCGTTTATAATTTTCAAAGAAAATGTTCTTTAAATTAATCATAAAATTCTAAAACATCAGAATAATTTTTGGACAAAATGTTTTATCAATTAAATATAATCCATTACATATGTATAATTAGTTAGAAAATGTGTTCTGAATAGATTTCCGTAAGTAGTTTTTATTTTAACAAATTTATTTGTGACTAATTGAAATAAATTTCTTATAAAAAATATAGTCAGGTTATCATATTGAATTTCCAAATATATCTTCTCAAGCTAACTTCATATTTTGAGATAATTTTAAATCACAAATGTACCTTAAGCTTCAAGTGAAATAAGAACCTCTAATGCCCAATTATGGCGGACAGTGGACGAAGCGGTAGTGTGTTGGCTTCTAATGTTAAAGGTTTCGGGCTCGAGTCCGCCTAAGTTCACTCAGCTTTGAATGAGTACTAATTCACTTTGAGTTGGGTATAAGTGTTAGGTACTAAATAGTTTGGTGGCTTCGCTTAGAGATAATAAGCTAAGTCCACGAAAAACTACAAGTACCAAGCCCTGTCATACGAATAAAATTCGTTCTCTACTAACGAATTTAGTGGTTCGCATTCCATTTTAAACTGTAGGTGCATGTATGACAGAAAGAGTTTACAACCCTTTGACTCGACAAATGCGAGGTGTGTCGGTGTATGGTATCAAAACGGCACGGTTTAGTGCTAATTGGGTCTTCGGAAATAATCCAAAGAACCGCCACGTTAACCAACCAACCAACCAATGCCCAATTTCTTCAGTCTCAACTATCTTTTTTTTTATTATATTGGAATTCTGGAAGATATTTAATTTAATGGGTGGTTGTTATTTGTTTTTTGACATTTTTAATTTTTGTATAAAACAAAATTGAAATAGGTACTTAACAATTTAGAGATAAACTCAAAATAAATAAATATAAATATAATATTTTTTATATATTTAATGTTGTTAAGTGCTCAATCATTGAAAACAAAAAAATTAAAAAGTTTCCCAAAAGTTTTGTTATTTAATGATAATTTTTTTTTTTGAATATTCCCGATTATTTGTTTCATATATTAAATCAAAGCTAAAATAATTCACAAAGACAATTGATTAATTATAATAATACAAACTAATGTACAATGAATGACATAATCGTCTTTCTATCATTTAAAAACAATAAAAAATATCACTTGAAAGATAAATTTATAGCTACTACATAATATGCATGTACACATACTATATATAGTAAAAGCGTTTCAAAAATCTATCATTTGTTATAGACACGAAGGTGATCAGTACTAGACAAAGTTAAAAATTAATTTAAAAATTTTAAGTGATAAATTTTTAAGGTACCAATTAAAATAATTTATATTATTGCCTATTATTTTTTAAATCAAACAATACAAAAATTTCGATCTAAAATATTACAGATGAAATACTTCGGAGTTACTGGATTATTATTAATTTCCACTTTCTGTAGTCTTGCCTACACTCAAAGTCATAACATCGAATGGGGCAAAAGAGAAATAGGTGATGTTCTAATATACAGAGAAATAGTTAAGGTTCCAAGTAAATGGTTACGTAGAGTAGAAAAAGATGTTCCATATCCACCCAAGGTAATTAAATTTGATTATAATTTGCACATTTTTTGATAAACAAAATTTGTACAGGGAGAAAGCGTACGTAGATTAACATATATCAAGGCAACTGATCAACATCAAGATGGTAAAGGAGCGTATGCAAGTCGTTTATTTGGTGGTGAAGGTTTTGATAATGCTATAGTTCATTTTAAATCACAACGTTCTCATGGAATTAATTTTATTTTGGAAATCTATGGAAACTTTTAATATAAATAATTTTAAAAAATATTCTTTACAAAAAAAATTCTAAATTAATAAATATTTTGATTTATTGTTATATTTTTTTTGATTTTTTGCTTCTAATCTTGCAAAAATTCTGAATAGTTTTAATAAATAAGAGTAAAAAGACATGACTTTTTTCTATGATTCATCGTCATCATCATAATCCTGCTTTATTCATTGCTTTCAGTGACCAATTAGAACCGAAAAATTTCTTTGCGTTATTCTCAACGTCATCTATAATAGACCTTGATCTTGGTATGGTAGTATGTTCCGATGTTCATTTCGCAAAAGTTTTTGGCAATTCTTGTTCCTGGAATCCATTCTTCCGTCTTTTGCACCTTGGAAAAGCAGATAGGACTGACATATTATATATTTTTTCTACTTCGACATTTTTATACTGTATATTCTTATATATAAGCCTTGATTTTACATGTGGATTGTGCTACGGTTCTTCAACAATGGCACAATGAAAGGTAATGAGAGTTTCTCAACAGTGTTCCTAGCAGACTCACTTGAAGTAAAATTGAAGGTAAAATGGATAAATATGCGTAGTACTTAGATATCCTTAGATGAAAGGATTAAAAAAAAAATCTAAAAACTTGAAGATTTTAAATAACTTTAAACTCTATCAAGATAATGATCCAAAGCATAATGCTCAAATCTGTCGTCTTTGGACTCTTTATAATTGCCCAGATACAAGCTCAATCACCTGATTTAAACCCAATTAAACATTTGTGGTGTAATTTAAAAAGAAAATATCAAAACATGATATTTTCTGAGATTTATCGTGTTTTTATATCAGTTTCTTTTCTAGTGCCTACCATTTTTAGTTTAAAAAAAATTAATTATTTACCAATATTCTGAATAAATAAATCACTTGCACTAAATTGTGATTAAATCAGTGTAATACTAAAATTCATTCATATAATGCATTTTTTCTATTCAAAATTAACGGTAATTTACAGCAACTCTTTAGTTTAAGAGTGCGGAGATTTTTTTGATGTTAATTGTGTACTTTTTTATAATTTTTCTAATTTTTAAGAAAAACTAAATATTAATATGAAATAAAAAGTATGTGAATTTAAGTGTATTGGAATAATGAAAAAATTTTGTTAAGTAATGATTTGATTTAAAATTATGTTTCTGTAAATTACCTCTTTAAAGTTTATTTTACTATGGGTGCGGACACTTCTTGGACCCACTGTAGTTATAAATTAATAACACCCTTATTCGGTGTTTATACATATCTTTTATTTGATATGAGATTTGGCTCCATGTTTCTACTCCTATAACTTCCACGATTACTTAAACAAAATTTCCACTATTTGATTTTAAAATCAGAAATTTAAAATCTAATTAAATTTTAAGCCAATTTCAACGTAGACCTAACATTAACATTAAAAGAATGAAAGAATTCTAACCATTTTTATACATTCTATTTTTTTCGGAGTTTTTCTTTTAAAATAACACCTAAATTCTATGTTTCTTTGAAATTTAAGTAAGTAGGTGCAATAATAAAATCTAGAAATATTTTCTGAAGCATTTAAATCAATGGCTTATACTATATATTATTAAAATTTTAGAATTACAACTTAAAAATATTTTAGAAACATAAATAGATTTCAGGTTGTACCATAGGAAACCTTTCCATTTTTTGTTTTACAAAAATTGAGCACTTAACAACATTAAACATTTAAAAACAATTTATGCTTTCATTCTTTTTATTCATCCTTTTTGAGTTTATCCCTAAATCTTCAAGAATTTCAATTTTTATTTCACAAAAATTTAAAATAAAATACTTTTCTTAATTTAGAATAAATAATTATAAGAAAAATGGAATTTTTGTCCTTTATAAAACCATGAAAGTCTTTATTTAATATTCCTAAAAACAACTTTATTTGAAACAAGTTTAAGTATTACATTTTTTTAAATATTTGAAATTAAAAAACAAACAACAACAACAGTGTTTTAACTTAATTCATTAACTTTAGTAGTAGTAAAAATTTTCTTATTTTATTAAGAATAAAAATTCTTTAAGACGTCGTTGTTAAATTGTTGAAAATATCTGTAAGTCATATCGAATAACTAATAAAATCTTCATAGTGTTTTGCTAATGTCCTTTTAACCTTACAAAATGTTTTTTAAAAATATTTTTAAAAAATGTAAGTACCCATCTTCTTTGAAGTTTCGTAAAAAGAAAAAAACAAGGGAATAATGAAAAAAAAATGTTATTTTGAAAAAAATTTAATCTTTCATTAAAATCCAAATGTCATAGAAACACAGAAATTTAAATTTATTTTTCAAGTAAAAATAAACTTTTCTTCATATCGAGTTTCCTAATAAAATGGAAAAGTAGAAAAACGATTTATTTGACAAAAGAACGTATAGGATATAGATGTTCTGGAAACATAATAAATTTGCTTCTTATGAACATTAATGCTTTCAAAATTCGCATAAATCAAAAACAACTTTTTATGCATACAAATCTGCAGTTAATGATTTTTAATTTATATAATAGCAAACATCGTAAATGTTGAAAATCTTATTGTATTTAAATTTAATACTATACATTTCAAACTTCCTATTCACTTTCTTTTACTTTATCTGTGCATTGACCTAATTTTTATATTTTATTTAATAGTTCGTTTTTTGCATTTTATAGTACCTACTTATACAACTTTGATAGTACCTACTTGGTTTTTTTCTAATATTCAATAATATAAAATTGATTTTGTCCCTTTTAAAAATCTTTTTTACAACCATTATTTAAATTTAAAAAGATAAATTGTAAAACAAATTATAGGAGATTACACAAACTCTTTCAAAATTTAAGTGGAAAAAAATTAACATAAAAAAATTGAATTTAAAAAACAAAATCAAATGTGTAACTATTGATAATAATAATTTATATCCAGTGGTTGGAGCTCTTGAGTATAAAATTTCAGGAAATATAACATCTAAGCACCACATTTTAGAGAATTTCAAAAATATGTTATCACTGTTGGTATGTGTATTGTATATGAGTTTAATCACCAATAAATTAACTAAATAATTTCCAATCAGTTTCTGTTTCGTTAAAGATGCGGTTCAAATCGTATTTTCAATTTTTCTACTTTAAGAAAAATACAATTAAAGGAAAAGTATTGATTACACACAGTCATGAATAGTATAATCAAAATATGTAAAAAAAAAGAAAAACAAAATCTTAACAAGTGAAAAAACCTTATCAGCAAAGTTTATGATATTTTTTATAAATAATTTTCGATAAAAGTTTAAGAAAAGCAAAAATATTGAGTAAACAACATCTTTTTTTTTTTGTTTTCTAATTTCATCCTATAGATAAATCTAAAAATTATGACCATGATAAGATATAACTTTTTTTTTCCCTTCTAAATTTAGTGAACCATTATGAATAAAGCCTATTTTTATACGAATCGAATTACATTTTATTGTTTTCCCTATAGTTTTGTATACATGTCAATATGTACTATATGTCTACTATATATACAATTATTTATAATGTAATGTATTGGAAGAAACTTTATTCCAAGCATGAGATCTAATTTCTAATTTATCTGATAAACAAGGATATTTCTGTGTGTGTTTGTATTTGTTTGTTTTTTTTTTTTCAAACATGTTATTGGCTTTCTAGCTTCTGTTTTCATAACACTTACGTTTTCAGCAAAAAAGTATTTTTAATGAGAGAAAAAAAGATTTCATCGTTTTAAAAAAAAAAAAGGTATCTAATAATCTTCAGTACAAACATATGTAACATATGGGTATGTATATACATATGTACATATATTTTTTCCAGGAATATAAATGTAAATGAAAATCAAACAATTTATTGAAATAAAGATAATGATGTTTTATGTAAATAATTAAAGGATTGATTCATTCAAGAGCAATTTTTAAATAATCTAATCCAGTAGTTATAGCATACAAAATTGACAAATCACGTACGTGAAAAAGATTTGCAGTAAAATTCTTGATTGTAAAAATAACAAACATAGTCTTGATAAAATTTGATTTTGTGTACTAGACGTGCATCAAATCTTACTTTTTAATTACTCACATCAAATTTTATTATCATATTGTTTTCTTGTGCTTTTTTAGTAATGTGGTAAATTCTAATTTAACAAAATAGAAAAAAATAAAAAGAAAAGTTAGAAAATTAAATAAGAAAGAGAAAACGTGTACTTTGTTTCTGGAATTAGTAACTGATTTAATATGTTTATTTTATCCTTTATACTAGAATTATTACGGGCTTTGAAAAAGTCATTTACATGTTTTGTTTACAAATCATTTAATACCGATCTTTCAAATCACCTACATATAATATTTTAATTTACCATCATTGATGTAAATGTCATCTGGAAATTTTAATTGACTTTTGATCCTGGAAAAGAAAAATGAGTAAACAAATATTTTCAACCTCAAGCAATTATATCATCAGTGATGAGTTACCTGTTGTACATACAAACATGATTAACTAAAATGTGTGAAAATCAGAGTTAATGTATTGTAAAATCAAGATATGAAAATTTTGTACTAATAAGTATCTTGTACTCGTATATTTGTATTGTTTTCTATTCGTATATACATACATACATATCTTGTATGAGGAGTGTGTATTAAAATTACACAAATATTCAAAATTAAAAGTGTAAATTGATCTAAAATACAAAATTTGTACAACTAAGACGGACTTACCTAATACAGTGCGAGCATTTTTGAACCTATATTTTTTTAACTTATGTATTTAAAATAAACTCACTTTTTAGAATTGATGTGTGTAACTAGTTTTTTTTTATTCCTATAATTCCTCGTGGAAATGTAGCGCCTCAAGTTTTACTTGAGTTTTCTTTAACACTTTTTTCCGTCCTACATTGCACCTAAAATTTAAAGTGGAATGCGAACCATTGAATTGTAACTAGCTTAGAAATATTAAAATTAAAAAGACCATTATCATACTATATATCAACTATATACCTACATAATTTCCACTATTGTATTGACAAGGATATTTTGAGTACAAATATATTTTCCAAAGCATTGGAAAATTTACGAGTACTCACGAGTACTTACAAAATATTTAAAAAATAAATGTACAGTAAATTGTTTAATAATTTTTTAAGTTATATTTTATCTAAAATTATTACTGATTTGAATAAATGTCAAAATAAAATTTATTTAAGCAAATATTCAAACTATGTACGTTCAATTACTTTTTTGTTGTTGTTCAATTTGCATTAGTACAAAAAAACATTAGATCACTGTATATTAGTATTAATTTATTAAAAATTACTCATATGAAAATATAAATTATTTAAGTTTTTTCAATTAAAATAATTGTGTATGTAGCTTAAAATTATGAAAATGTATTTTTAAAAAGTAATTTTTTTTGCAGCATAAATATTTAACAAACATTAAGCATACAATTTATAAAAACTTTGTTTTTATTATTTCAATTAACGAGAATTAATATTCAAAAGATACATCATTATTTCGAAAAAAATAAATAAATAAATAACTTTGATATTTATTAATATAAAGTGCTTTATGAATATTAATTAAAATAATTAAATGTTAATTGAAGTTTTCATTAAAGAAAAAAAAAACAATTATGTATTAGTATGTACATATATCTATATACAGCTATGTTTAATTTTATTTTTATCACTTTTTCATTATAAATGTAAATACATAAATTTAATAAATAAAAAAATAAATAAACTGTTTTGTGAGTTTCGTTTTGTCACAAAAAAAAAAATTTTTTTTTTTGTAAGTATTTTTTATGAATAGTCAAAAAAAGAATAATAATAATGTTTTTAAAAATAAATATCGCAATATTGATTTTATTTTGTACAGAAAAATAAATAAATAAATAAAAAATATAATACATGTGTACTGATATGTCATTGAAAAATTGAATAGTATCTTTTCCATGGAAAATAATTTATCTATTACTTTATCAAGTAAACTATTAGGAAAAATTCCCAAATTAATCTGTTTATTCTACTTTGGAGATTAATGTCTCTTTACCTTTTATTCTTTGTAAACAAAATTATAGGTTTTGATATACACATGTACATAATATGTACATTCTGCTTTAAAAGTTAAGAGACGTCAATCGATCGCTGACGTCTTTCAATTTTGGTAGAAACATCCAGTTACAACAGGTTTTACGATTCTACTTTAGACGTTTATATTTATAGACTGAGAGCTAGCGCATGGCAGACCTACGTCATAGTATAATGGCTAAAAATTTTTGAGTGTATTGTTACTACTGTAAGTGTAACGTTTGGTGATTAAAATTCTTGACTGAGGGTTACTTTGGCAGGGATCAGGTCCCAAAGGTGCCCAAAAACAGGGCTTACTTACACATAGTATAAGAGTTGAAATTTATATAAATATGTTATTCAAACAACAATTCTATGACACTATTTAAAAAGGCAGACCGATCTAAGGGGTCTAATTATTTAAAAAAAAAAAAAATACGAAAAAGAAAAAATCTATGTATGTACTGTGTATAGAATGATAGAAATGTTAAGAAAAATTTTAGAAAATTTTCAAGTAAAAAAACAAGATGGATTAGAGATTATAGATGCGAATTTTCTAGAATCATTATAAAAATAACTCTCCACATCGGCATATTTTAATTCTCTAACCTTTAGTTTTTCTTCACACTTTTTGAACTAGAATACAAAAAACCATTGAGAGAATTCCAAAGTTGGCACATTTAGAGATCTTTAGAGAACTAGAAAACTCCTCAAAAGTAAATAACATATCACTTTAATTTTCTTGAAAAAAATTGTACGTTGTAAATAAGCTTATAGAATAATAAGGAGAATTGTAATAAAACATATTCATTAAAAATTTTATTAAATA
Source organism: Bombylius major (assembly GCA_932526495.1). Taxonomy (NCBI): domain Eukaryota; kingdom Metazoa; phylum Arthropoda; class Insecta; order Diptera; family Bombyliidae; genus Bombylius; species Bombylius major. The sequence goes on along the minus strand of OW052045.1, from coordinate 27,252,364 downwards.
TCAAAGCAAAACGAAAAGTTTTAAGTAAGTTTCTTAAGTTTCTTAATCTAATTTTGATTTGTTCATACAAATCTTGTTCATACTTTTCACTTTTACAAACTTTAATTAATAAAAATTTTCTTTAATTCTAACACAATAGATAAATTATTATTTAATGTTTATTTCTCACGCAACTCCCCACTCCTCAGGTATATCATTATGTTATACATTAAATGATTTTACCCGTTGATGTTCTCATTCATTAAACTTCATAAGAAAAAACTTTAGAAAGAAAAAAAAGAAGAAAAAAAACATATTTATATAGGTACATAGGTATATTTTGTTTGTAAAATATAAACATTGTCTAAGTAACGAACATGCATCCTTGTTGAGAAAAATCCTTGCTTTATATTTCTTTAATCAATAATGTGTCAAAGCCAGAATAAAAAATATTTATCAATTATATTTTTTACTTTTATTATGCTATTATTATAATAATTGTATTTCTCATTACATTACGATACCATACGTTCTCATTACTATTTTTGTTATAAAGTTATTTTTGTCGAAAAATGTTCTATTGAAATGTCATTGATCCAATTTTTTCAAATACACCTTCTACACCTTGCATATTCAAAACTTTTTATTAATCAAATATAAAAAAGGGACTATACATCTAAAAATAAGTACAGTAAATTAGTCATGATGCATAAACCAGCATCAAAACGATTTAATCGAATATATATATACAATACAATGCATAAATATTATCATTCTATTATGCATAACAGTTAAGAGAAACAGCAAGTTAATATTTTCGCTAAATAATTTTTAAGAATTTATCTCTTTAAAAAAATTAGTATTTTATTTTTTTGTGGTATGAAAGTTATTTAAAAATGAATGAATTGAATCAGTGAATTGAAAAACAAAACACCTGTCTGAATCTTCCATACTCGAAATTTACATTTTTTAAAGGCACCTATATCTTTTCTAAAATGTAATTAACATTCAAATTCAATGTTTCATATGATGTAAAAGAAATTTTTAAATATTTTAATTATCAGATACTTCTTTGCCTCTTTTAGTAATGAATATTATTTATTTATTAAAATAATAAAAAATAACATCGTCTAATTTTTAGAAGCCATTAAAAATGATTGCCACTCATTATACATAAAATACAAGTAACGCAAACCAAAAAGATTATAAATTAATATTTTTATTTATAATCTTTTTGCACAAAACCAATTTTAAATTAATTAGCATCCCTGCAAACATTTTTGCGAAGTCTTGTTTAAGCGAAAAATTCTTGATTGTAGTATATGTATATAGAATATAGAAAATTGTTCACGTTCGCGAAACTTTAAATTATTCAAAAAAATTAGATAAGATAAGATTAAAAATAAATTCGTGCAAAGTAATTCAAGACTGATTCAATTTTGTTTCACTTTGGCGAAGTTTTGCATTGCATTGTAATAAAATATGTGAGACACACATGAAGAATATAATTTGGAAAATATAGGTTTGATAGATTTCGTTATCAACTAAATACATAATAATTGTTCTTCATAAAATAAAAAATGAAACAAGAATTTATCATTTTAAAATGATTTTTGGCCAGTGAAGATTAGTTTTTAGTTTGAAAGTTGTGGAATTTTTATACTAAGTTTAATTAAATTGAATTGAATTATGTTATTTTTGTTTTTGTTCTTTTTCTTATTTTTTAATAATTTAAAATTCACACAAGGTGAAATAGAATAGAATTAATTTTTTTGGATTTATATTTTAAATTTTTAATTAAACCTTGATCGATATTACAAATAACAACGAATACCAACACGCTCACAGCTTTCGAGAATTATTAGAGTAAACGACTCGAGATTCTATTTAATCTCGAATTCCTTTTTCTTCGCTTCTCAATTCAATATTGGTTCGCTATCGAAGAATAAATTTTGTGCGAATCGAGCTTAAATCGTTCTTGAAACGTTTTGTTTGTTGGAATAAGGGATATAGAACGTATAATATTCATGTTACATAGATATGTAGGTATAGAGAAGCAATGAAACTAGAAAATAATAAATCTCATCATGGCTAATTTATATCTAAAATGTTACACGCTAATATGAAACATTTTCTACTTATAAAACTGACATTCATTTTGACGTATAAAAAAGCTCGTATATATGCACATCCATAATATATTATATTTCATTAGATACTGATAAATAATTTAAAATTAAGTTTGCTATTTCGTGTTTGTAAAAACATCCTGTAGACAAGTTCAGAATATCATTGTTAAAGAAATAAGTAAATAATATATGTATGTACATATTTAGATGCTGCTAGGTATAAATTTATATAAAATAAATTTGAATTAAAACTATTAATTCACCACAGCAGATAATAATTATCATGAATATTAGATCATTATTTTTGAGTATAAATGCAGAAATTTATGTATATATCTTTCATGTTTCACAATAATAATAATTAGAGTGACTGACATTTGAATAAAAGAAATGAAATTGTTTTCAAGTTGTTAAAAGATGAAAAATAAATTTAAATTAATGCTTTAATATTTTATTCTACATTTTTTTTCAATTCAATTTTGTACCAATTGTCTGCTAAGTTTCTTTTTTTAATAGAAAATTGTTTTTTTCTTTCATTTTTTAAATTATATAAAATATATATTCTATCAGATTTTGTTCCTTTTTTATTTACATATACACAAAATCTTATTGCCAAGATATTTAAAGAAAAAAACTTTCAAGAAAGAACTTTTTTAAATTCCAATTTTAAAAAAATAAAAAAACGTTTTATTAAAGTTTTTAATGCTTTAATATTTTACGAATATTTAATATTTTTCTATTTTCCAGGGGACAAGATTTTGCATAATTATATTAATTATACAAATTATTATGTTTAAATTATTCTATTATTTTTAATTTTGTTTATTTCGATATTACATCTGGTTTTATTATACATTAAATAATTAAAATTATATTTAAATTAACTTACAATTATATTTCCTAGAATATATTATTTATTTTTGTAATAATTTAAAATCTCATAGAAGTTTGTATATTTATTTCTTTTGCAGTAAATTAACATTTTGTTAGACATTTATGGACATGCAACTTTATAAGATTCTTGATTCCTAACTTAAATGCATATACATATTACGTGCAATACATTTATAGTTTAGAAACATAAGTACAAACTATCATATATTGTTATTTCTAGCTATGTATATATTCCAGTTTAAATCTTACAATGTTTTACAATTTTTTTTCTAACAATATTTAAATTTTTAAAGTATTTAGGCGATTTTGTGGTAGCGTAAAAGACATTTTTTAAAGATCTTTATCAACAGTTTTAAAGTTATACCTTATACACCTAGTTCAATATTTTGTACATAACAGGTAATTCTTTAAAATTTAACGTATGTTTCTAGTTATTTCAACCAATTTTTAAAATATGTATGAAAAGAAAGTGATAAGGCAGAAGAATTGCACGATATCTTAATATTATAATAGAAATTTTTTTCTAAATAATTCTGCAAAGTGTTGAGTAATTTTGAAGTTTCATTTTTATAGTTTTACTACAACATACCATATGTCTACATAAAAAATATTTATTGCAAAACCTTTAATATATTGTTGATAAAAAGTAGGAGAAAAATAATGTAAAGTTCCAAGTAACGAAGAAGAGAAAACGAGGCAACAAATAAAAATAGAGTTCCCACTCAATGTATTTTATTTTATACAGTACAATATTTTGAATTGGATTTATCATTAATCCAAGCTTTAAAGCTTCAAAGTTGTTATTAAGGTGCGTTTCCACTGAGGTGACCGTACTGTGTGTGCACAAAAATTTGAAAGCAAAAAAATTTTAAACGCACTGTGACCGCACATGTTTCTCTAGGTGTTTACATCAAATAATATGTTTTTCATGTTTGTCAACATTGGTGGAAACATTGAGTGCACTGTGCGAGCCCAGTGTCCGAACTTTATTTTTGATGGGGATACATACTTCGGGATTCGGAAAATTCATCGCCAGCAATTCTTCGCCAGCAATTCTTCGCCAGCAATTCTTCGCCAGCACCAGCGGCCCTAGACCCACATACTTCCTATGCTGCCTTTCTTTTAATGCATTATCTATAACTACGAGGAAGAGACAATCTCCTCTTTGCTGAGTACGACCTTATTTAAAAGAAAGAGAATCTCCGACTAAACGATTTATGGATAGTTTAAAAATATCCCCTTAGTGGATTTAGGAATTTCGCACAGATGTCCTCAAAAGATTCCATATATATTTTCGGTCTATTTTCAAATTCACATATTAGCAAAATAATTTTCTAATTTGACCATAGATAGTTAGAACTGCACTAAAAAAGTAAATTCCTGCAAATCAATTAACTGAAATCAATAATGTTTCTACAATGTTTTCCAGATTGAACTTGAAACACAAAAACTTCGACCGAACCCAATGAAAACATCAAAAATCTCGTTTCCACTAAAATAAGAATGACTGCACAGTGCAGTAACATGTTTTCTGTTGTTTTTTAACTTCTTAATGATATTTCTCTAGTCTGCGCGCACACTGATCGAACAGTGCGCGCAACACTGATTTAGGTGTAGAGGATTATTTCATTTTTGTGCCGTCACTGTGCACGCACAAGATTTCGGTGGAAACGCACCTTTATAAAAACATGATCATGATTCATGAATATGACTATTTGCACATGGTGGTTAAACCGGTTATTTTGCGCTGGTTGTAACAATAATTGTATAATTTTTTTTCAACTTGGTATAATAAGAATCATGTAAAATAATTTAAGCTTCACGGTTGTAATATAATATATGAAGTGGATCATTCTCAGTGGTTTCCGGGGTATTCAAGGTCGAAGAGAATGTTTTTTTTTCTTTTTTTTTTTCGAAAAAGTGACTGCTTCAACTTTTTGTAGAATATTGCAGGACTCTCGCGCCACGTAGAAGGCCAAATAAAAATAAGTATAAAAGAGAGTTTCACAGCTCACCAAAAATGTCTGTTATTGAATTGTTCGTCAATTATTTTAGTCAGTTATTGCAGATCAAAGCAAAGAAATTTTGGAAAAAATTTCGCATATTTATGATCAATTTCGAATATTTCGAAAATTTGAATTTTTTTTCTTTAATTTGATAGATTTTTAGAAGGACATATTATATGTTATTATCCACCTTTTTCTAATTTATTTAATAGAAAGATTAAATAAAAGATTTGAAAAAAAAAACAAATGTGAGCTTTGTTCTAAACATCAACCACGTTCAAAATTAAAATACCTAAACTTTTTTAAAAATAATATTTAAATAAAATGTATTTACTACTTATAAGCTACGTATAATCTATTTTTTTAAAAGCTTTTATTTTAGCATTTTTATTACAAATCCAAAATGAAAATTTACCTTCTGCTATAAATAACCAGAAATTTTTTTTGAAACTGATACACAAAAAGTAGCTTCATTAAATATTTCAAATAAATATACATATACATATGTTCGTATGTATGTAATTTTAATTTCAAATTTCTCCAACAAAACAAACAAAATTTATAGTAAAATAACATTAGTTATTCGGTTCAAATTCAATAAGCTACAGAAGATTGTTTGAATTGAATTTCAAATCACGATTTAATAAACATTCTATCTTTGGTTTTTGATATTGCATTTTGTTCAAAAATAAAGAAAAAGTATTATTGATAGTTTTTGAAATCAATTGCCTTTAAAACCAACATCATAAATTCAATCATGTTGAAAAATCAGATATTTTACTGTTTTTAAGAAAAAAAATATATACATATATAACAGTAAAAAAAATGTTTTAAAAGAAAAATCTATAAAACTTCTTTCTGTTTTCTGTACATGTAGATCAGAGTACATATCAGATTTTCGGGACATAAGTTAGTTAAAATTATTAGCATAATATGTACACATCGATAATATGCTAAATAACATTAACAATAACATACAACGTCGTCAAAAAGGAGTAATTTTTTTTCAGACTTTTTAAAATACACGTAACTAGGAGTAACGATATATACATACACATATTACGTGAAAATGTTGTTGTTCTTGAAATTGAAATGATTCTGCATGACTTTTGTTGTACCAGTTGAAAAAAAGTGTATCAATTTGTACCAATAAACTTTAACAACGGAGATGGGGGGAAATAAGTTTAACAAAATTAATGTATTGTGGTTGAAATCAAAGGATTCTATAATATGATTTTACTGCATGTAAGATTAAAAAATTTTCTAAACTAGTTTCATTGAACACTTTGTGTCTTCCAAACACATATTCAACCCTCCATCTTTTTTTTAATTTCTTTAATTTATTTATTACCTTAAAAAAATTAAATAAATATAAAAACAAAATCATTTTTATTTTGTTTTTCTGCAGAGTCCATTGTCATTTACTTGTTAACAGCAAAAAAAAAAAAACAAATCTTCACGATTTTACAATGTTTATTACATTAGCTACCACACCGCTTTTATTTATTATGTGCAACAAGTGTAAACATTCCATTACGACAATCAACTCAACAGCGATATTATCATGAGAGTATTATCCATGTTTTCTGTAAATACAGATTGTATGTACGTATGTATATGAAAAAACAAATATAATACACGATTTTTTTATTTACTTTAATATCATACTCGTATGTAAGAATAAATAAAAAGATTTTACAATGATTGAATTGTGAATAAAGATATGTACGTGTTGAAAACAATTTTTCCACAAGAAAAAAAACTGAAATTATATATTTTCCACGCTTTTGTATTTTGTTTCATTGCACATACACTACACACACTATAAGATTTATTTTAAAAACGAAAAAAATACATTTTATGTAGGTATCGTTTGTTTTTGTTTCTAGTTATTCATGTTAAAACTTAAACAAAAAAAGATTGAAATTAAAAAAGTTTCATGAATTTCATATTTGCTTTTATTCAAAAATTTGAAGTAAATCTAAGTGAAATCGAATAAAAAAAATTTAATGAATGCTTCACATTACACTCATTCAAAGACGATTTGTTTTGTAACTTCGAAATGTATTGAATCAAAAAGGATTAAAAATATTTTTTTTATCTATTTTCCTACAAATTGATTGGAAAACTACTACATTTCGTTTTATCTCTCATTAATCAGGCTTCGAAATATCTATGTAATTTTCTCTTTGAAAATTGCAACATAAATATACTTTTTCTTTTCAGACTCTATGATTTTTAAATCGTTTTAATTTCACTCCATAAAACGAAACCACTAATAAAAACCATATGTTCAATAATACTCAATGAAAATATATTGCAACATACATATATCTTCTTTTTTTTTACATAGAAAAAGAGCTGTTTGTCTTTAATTTTAAAAGTTTGAAAAGTTTTCCATATACACAAATTATAAAACTTTAGAGTAACTTTAAATTCTTATAAATTTAATTAAAATTGTATGAATATACAAGTATTCATGTACTATGTATGTAAGTGTATAGAAAGTTTTTCATGTGGGTAATTTTAGCAAAAGTAATCAAAAGAATTTACCTGAAATAAATACATAGAAGTAGCTATTCATATTAATAAAACTGACAGGAAATAATAAAATTGAAAAATCCTCAAGTTTATCTGAATAAGCAATTTTGTAAAATTTAAAAAACGAAATCCTTTTTCAAATTTCATTTCATGGTAGTAAACATAGAAGAAAAACTTACAATTAACAATGTTGTTCATTATATTATGTATAATAGTTTGTAGTTGCTTGATGGTTTTAATACTTATGTTGACGTACCCTCATGACAAATTGACACATAAACGTAAAATGTTGATACGCTGTTGAAGCACAAAGATAGCGCATTGACGCGCTGAAACAACGCTTTGACGCACATTTGTTTGGTTAGTTTCTGTTTTTGTTATAATATCAAGCAAATACTGTCATTTTATTGTAGGCCCTTGTTAAATTTTTCTAATTTTCTAGCTATTTCTCAAGCAAAATTATTCGGAATAATGCAATTTATCACTAATATTTTAAATAAGTTTTAAACCTTTTAAAAAATGATAGTAAAACAATTAAAAACTACATATGAATCGCGTTATAACTAAAATTTTATTATTTATTTTTTAATATCTTAACCTTTGTTTTCAAATGAAATTTGTCGAATTTCATAATTTTATATGAAAATTTAATTCTACATATACATACATATGAATATTGAATATCGAGTAATAGTATTGTAGTTAATAAAATACATACATATTTGTTATTATATAAAATATTCATTTTAAATAGAAAATTAGTAATAAAGGTCTATAGTGGAGCAGGTCACTAGAACCTAAGCAAGCTCATTCATTACTGGTACCATGTCTTCCATGATTTTTCTTGAGTGATAATAATATCTAGTATAGTTACGGTGACCATACGTACTGTATTATACAGTACAGTACTCTATTTCAAGCTAGTGTACTCTAAAAATTATTCCATTAGGAAAAGCACGTATATGTCCATTATTTTTAATGCAGTCCCGTTTTTGTACTCTTTTTCTTATTTATAAAATATGTATAATCTACTAAAAATCTGTTTTTTTCTACTTTTTTTTCTTTTCATTTACTATCATTTTTTTTTCGAAATTCGAACACCTACTTTTTGACAAATGACAACTTATTTTATAATAAACACTGAGTAGTGAGTGACTATAACCTATATAATAAGAGTAAAAAAGGACAATAAAAAAATTAACTTATATACCAGGTAAAAAATTATTTATTTTGATAATTTTTTTATTTCTAGCTTTTTAACTTTTCAGAGTTTTAGCGATAAAACCAATGGAATTAGGGTCTCCTTACGTCATCTAATTGTTTCTGATTTATAAAAAATGTCTCCAAGAAGAAAATGTATGTTCAATATGGTAGCAAAGGTGTGAGGGTTTTTTTTTTTTTTTTTTTTTTTGCTTGTTACATCACGGTCTAAGGTTAAATCCAATTCATCACTAGCTATATCAGACACTTCAAAATATTTTAGCTTTGTCCTGTATTTTTCTTTACAAAATATGGGCACCGTAAGTATAGTATATCAAAAGAATAACTTCTTATGAAGAGTTTCCTTTAAACTTTTGAAAAAAAAGGCTTTATTTAAATAATCTTCAACAATAATTAACTAATATTTTTACACCAAATAAATAATTGATTACCTTTCTTCAACCTCAATATTTCAAACAACATTAAAACACAACTTTGTTTTTTTTGTTCTTCACATGATGAAATACTTTTCAAAAACCATTTATCAAATTCTCAAGTAATCTATTAATGTCATGCAATAGGAATTTTAAATTTTAACTTTATTTTCATGACTGAAAAACAAATCTGTAGAACAAACAAATATCCTCCATCAAGTTGAAAAATAAATACAATACAATATATTTCATCACGTAATTCTAAAAAAAAAATCAATAAATTCAAAAACGGAAGAAATTTATGATAAACTAAAAATAATGGAAAAAAAGGTCAAAATAAATATGTTGTACTGGGAAATGTATTACTGTTATCACTGAATTGTTTTTGTTCCTATGGGGTTCTTGTAGAGAAAAAAAAACTTTATGAAGTTCCAGACAATTCTAACTATCAAAATGCATTAATGAAAAACAACTTTAAAATGTTATAAACGTGCATTTGAAAGTTTATCATGGAGTCGAAATACTTTTGCCTAGTCATGTTAAAAAATTTTGTTCAAATTTGATTTTGCAACATTTCCGTCAAGTAAGTTTGGTAAAAGTGAAAGTTTTAAAGTAAAAATAGCGTTCATAAATAGGTAATTCTGTTAGAAAAAAGACCCAAGAAGAGATACTTAAGATTTTATACAAGATGATGTTATTAAAATACTGAAAATTGAAGAGTGGAGAATGGACGAAAGCCATGACACATAAAGGGTTGTCGTGTACCTATGTATTTCGCCCATTCAACGCAGGATGTTACATCAAACCTAACAATTTTTTTTAAATGAATAGGATAAATAGGTTCACCAAGTATATATTTCATTACTGTACGTTTGTTTTCTTACTAAAGCTTGTTTTAAAAAATAAATCAGGTACATAAACATAACATACACAAAACACCGACCTTAAGTAGGTTTTCCGGGACTGTTTTTGAGTTGAAATAATTAGTTACCAAATACATTTTGTGACAAATAGTACAGTGTTGTATCAAAAAGAAATAAAAATAAACTATTTAAAAAAAATTAATTTCAATGTTTAATTTTATCATTTTCTTCTTTTTTTATTAAATGCATTAGGGACTTTTCAAGTTGTCCTGTCCGTCATGTCCCGTCCGTCATACGACCTGGCAAACATAATTTGTTTATATCTTAGCTTGAGCGAGTTGGAGAAATAAGAAATTTCTGTCGTAGTTTGCTAAGACTATCACCTAAAAATTTTACATGAAACAGGAGGTGTGAAGTTATATACTTTAAAGAAAAATAATGTTGAATTTATGATTGTAAAAACGAGTGTAATTTCATGTCCCGTCCGTTATAGTCACTTATCGCTTTATAAAACCAAAACAAGAATTTTTGGAAAACATCTTCCTTTTCGGCTTGGTAGGTTTTTGGGTGGATCATTATTATTTACATTTAACTGGAATACATTTGAACTATATAAAGTTAAAAAGAAAAAAATTCAAACAAATTTTCTTCAATGTCCCGTCCGTATTGCATCGTATGGGCGATTTATAAATGTCTCTTAAGTTTTAACTCCATGTTTTTATTAAGGATATATACTTAATACTTTTAATCTTAATAATATTAAGTAATAAATTTATTTTTCTTAAAATATTAATCACCTTTTACATTAATTTTTCACCCCGACACTTTCTATTGCGTGTAAATTAAAGTCTTGCGAGTACTTTTATTCTTTTAATTTTCTTTAACTAATAATCCTTTGAAGAAAACAAAATTTTTTCTAATATTTTCATAAACAATTTGGAAAATTTTCTAAGACTTTTATGGTCTTGTATATAATTAATTAAATTATCGCATGTTGAGGAAAAATTTCAGAACATAAATAGTTGAACATTTATTTTTAAATAATAAATATAATCAAACATTAAAGATTTCTCTTTTCTCAAAGCGAAATCACCCTCTAATTTTCAAATTTATACAATTCTGCCTTAAACATAAATTCTACTGCATAGAATAAATTGTATGATTTACCCTTACAAATAAAATAAATATTCTTCAAAAGTCAAAGAATATACCCAACTATAAATTACAATAAATAAAAATATATTTGTATTGTGCTTTTCATAATCACGGTCATAACCCTGAAGCAAATGTCAAAGTCATTGCCTTTTTATCCAATTTCGTAAATGCAATTTTATTTTATATTTCTGATTTGAGTATAAAAATTACTCATACAATATCTTATTCATAATTGTACTTTTGCCAAAATTTTCAAACGTTTTCATCTAATATATTACTTGAGGGTATAAAATGTCATTACGAAAGAAGAAACAAATTACATTCCTTAATTTATGTAATGAATTGAATGTAATTTAATTTTGTATTTTTATTAAAGGATTTAACAGAAGAATTTTTTTCTGTAATTTAATAAAAACATAACTACACCCAATTTTCTTAAATACATATTTATATGTATATATTCATTTATATGTATATTTTTTTTTTGGACTATTATCGTGAATGCGGTGAATGTTCATAATAAATCACTTCAAAGTAAATAAATGAATTTTCTTGAATTACGCTAAGCAGTATTAAGTAGAAATGAAATGTTAAAAGGACTGAGTATATATACTTGAAAGAAAATAAAAATGTAATTGGATAAAAAAATATATTACAAATATTAATATTCATTAAAATCTTTTACATTTAATACTCTGAGAAGCCATTTACATACATTACATATATTGCACATATATTCTGTATTTAGGAAACATAATTTTCAGCACTTCAATTAAAGTTCCGAAATCTTTTTAAGGGTATTTACATGATTAACAATTAATTACTTTAGTCATTAAAACTATGAAGCCCGTCAAAATGGTATAGGTTTACACGACAGATGACTTTGGCTTCTAGATACCAAAAAATAGTATCTGATCTGGAGACTAGGAAATTTTATGCAAACATTCAAAAGATCTAATAATATGTAAAACCTTTGATCTCCTATCATGTAAACAGCTTGTGTGATGCTGATGATCTCCACAGATGATCTCTGTTCTTTAAAGCATTTTGATATCCAATCTCTCAGTTGTAAATCTAAAATGAAAATAATTATTTTATGTAGGTACATTTCAGAATGAGGTCAAAAATAAATTAAATAATAATTGTATAAAAAATAAAATTTCTAAAGAAAATCTCGAGAGTACCATTAGGATCGGATGATACTGAATTATTTGGTTGACAATAAGTTTTTGCAATAATAAAACTAATAAATTCTACATTTTGTGAAGTAATGTTTTCTTCAACATTACATACATATACATATGTATAATTTAATACGAAAAAAATAACTTGAAAATAATTACTTACAATTTTCCACTTTTTTTCGTAAGTACGTTGATAAATACGTAAGTACGTAAAATAAAAAAATTATTTTTGATCTATTTTAGATAAAATTGCAATAAAAATTCTCTAACCCTTTTTATATATGAGAACATAAAAATTTAAAAGGTTACAAAAACAAAATTACAACAAAAAAGGCTACTTGCAAAATTAAATATTAATATAGGATTCAATATAAATTGAATGAATTATTTAAAAAAGGTTTATTGGGGCAACTACATACATACTTTTGTATTGAAAAATAAATATAGACAAAAAACGGGTTCAACTATACTTTCTTGGTAATATAGTAAAGAATTACTTTGAGGTTTTAAATTCAATTTCCTCCAGTATAAGTTTTTTTTTCTCTTTTTATTGTGTACTACATGAGTTTATTCTAGAATTTTTTGTTAAAAAATAAATTTATTATAATTAACTTTTTCCAAATTGAACAAAAAATCTTTAAAAAAAAAATAATTTTAAAAATTCTTTGACTAAATAAAAAGATACATACGAGTGTGTATGTAAACTTTTTAATATTATTTATAAACATAATATGCTTTCAACATTTATTAATTAAAAATGTATGAATTATCTTATCTTCCTTATCTTTTTGATTCATTGACTTTTTTTGTTTAGCAAATATCGGAAAATAATAAAATTATTATAATTCAGACAATTTTTAACATTTATTTTTGCATTATAATTCAAAATTTTGGTATTTTCATCAAAATTCATATAGTTTAATACTAAATTTTATTTATTGTAATAATTTCTCAGTACATTCATCATTAATACAATATGACAGAAGTTCAGGAATCCATTTCAAATATTACCATGGTCCATGGAATGTAATAAAAATATCATCAATTAAAATTGAGTGGTATCCATGCGTTAATAAAGACTAAAAGCATTTGGGAAATTCTCTAAGTAACGTACACAAAATGATTTGCCTTTTTAAAAAAACATTACATTCGCAATTATTATGAAAAACATAATCAATGGTGGTTCAAATCCGCCCAAGGCCACTCAGCTTTACGTAGAAAATGTGTAAAAATTCATTGAAATTGGGTTGAGTTGAATATATATGATCTGCCCATTGACCATAAGCGTAAGTACTTACATACACTTTAAAAGTGGCCTAAGGCTATTCAGTGTTTTTTTTTTTTGAGATATTCAAGGTTTTTTACTTTAGTTCCCATACAATTTTCGTTCAATTTCCGCTGGAAAATTATAAAAGGCATAGTATTCACATAATAACATTAATATTATAAATAGTTAAAAGGTAATATTTCAATCTTCATCTGAAATTTACTACAATTAATTTTCGCCGAAAGTGGACTTTCAACATATATAAATGATTGAATCTTCAACAAGGAATTTAATATTTTGCATTCCACTTAAAATTATAAGTGCATAGATGAGAAGCAAATGGTTAACTTATGTACTTGTGTTATTATGATATGACAATTTTTAAATATTTGAGTTCTTTCACACAAGTATAACACTTCGAAATTCTAAATACATACTTTTGTATTGCTGTTGAATAAAAGTCTTCGAATCCAAAAAAAAAATTGTTTGCAAATTTAATTTTTCATTTCTTAAAGAATCACCCATGATTTTAACAGAGGACGTAGTAATGAAATAATAGTGAATAGTGAATATCATATTTATAATAATGCCGAAACCAATACATTTTATTTTTCATTTACACATTTTTGACATATAAATTATTTCACTATATTATCATATCTTTCTATTTATTTTCAAATCATTTTCAAAATCATAATAAAATAAATTATAAACTTTATAAAGTGAAAAGCGGATTTTATGGAATTGACACCATAAAACATTTTATTTTTGATTTAGAAATCTAATTTCCGGTAGTTTTTTTTATTTTTCAAAGAACATTCATTTGCTATGAATCATTTTTCAATCTTTCCTTTCAGAAACGTTGAATTTCGTTGAAAAAAAAAATGACCAGAATATGATATTTCAATGTTTGCTATTAATCTTCTATTTTTTCTATAGAATGTATTGAGTTTAGTTTTATAGAATTTGGTCTTTATTTTTAGTACATAATATGAGTGTACACAAGTGAATATATGTACCTATGTACATAACATTTTATTTTTTTAAGATTAAGTTTTATCCATATTTATTCAGTTTAAAATGAAATAAAAAAATACATACATACATATACACTTTATTATTCCTCTCATATCTACACATTCATGAGTTAGACATTTTTTTATTTCATCGCATCTTCGACTAAAAAATTTCAAAAAAAAATTCAAGTTAAATGTGGTAAAGATGGGTTTTTGAAATCATTAAATTCAAACTTTTATTAAACCTTTCAAACCTCAAATTTAAGTGAAATCTTTTTCTTTGATTTCAAAACATGTACAAAAATTCACTAAAAGTTTTATATATTTTTTTTTTTCGTTTTATATAAACTGTTCAACTAACTCACTATTTTCATACAGAAAAGGTTTTTTTTTTTACTTCTCATATTTTTAATGTTTTTCAGTTTTAAAATGTGAATTTCTAAGATGGTCCAAAAAACAATTAAAAGAAAAACAAAAAACATTCAAATACTTTTCAGAATCATTTATAGTATAACATGGTGGAAAGATATATAAGTTGAGTTCTTATCATCTTCTTCAATCGCCATATTATTATATTTTTATAATATTAAAAAAAAATGGTTTGATGTAGTGTTAGTGGTTGTAGAAATAATACGAAATAATTAAAATAAAAAAATTTTTTTAATATAAAACGTTTTTAAAACGGACTCAAAAGTATAAAATAATTTTTCCTAGCCACATACACATTCTCAACCCCATACAGATAATCCTGAAAATTTGTGATTGCGAATTTTTAATAGCTATAAAAATACTTGTAAGATTAAAAACGAAAAACGTGGGGCGCTATTCTTTACACTTCTTACTAATAACTTGCGCTATTCTTTACACTTCTTACTATTAACTTGCACTACTCTTTACACTTCTTACTATTTTATCTTGCGCCCCATGTTTTTCGTTTTTATTCTTACAAGTATTTTTATAGCTATTAAAAATTCGGAATCACAAATTTTCAGGATTATCTGTATGGGATTGAGAATGTGTATGTGGCTAGGAAAAATTATTTTATACTTTTGAGTCCGTTTTAAAAACGTTTTATATTAAAAAAATTTTTTTATTTTAATTATTTTTTGCTTTTTAGTCTTATGTGAAATTTGTCAATCGATTTTATTGATATTATTTTACATTAAAAAACAATATAAGTAAAACTAAAAAAGTTTTTTTAATTTTAAAAAACAAATATATTTGTATATACATATATGTAAAATACAGTCGCTCTCAAAACATTTGCAACTGAATAAATTTAACGTGTGTATATATTAAAATTGTAATATTTTTTTACCTATTTAAATAATTAAATACTTTCTTGGTATATTTTTGCCGAATGTTCTTTTCCTTTTTCTTTTTCTTGTAATAAATATATTTTATATATACACGTTTGGTATAGGTCATTGAACACTTATTTAAAATTAACAAATTTTCAGTATTGTTAAAACCAACGACTCCTATAGTACCAAGACTTAATGCTCAATTTTATTTTATTGTTTATATGACGTGTTGGAAGTACCAAATTGACATGACAACTTATTGCTTTTAATCAATCATAACTAAGTTCTGATTAAAGTTACATGAAAATTATGTTCAAATGAAATGTAGAGAAGATCCTTAGCTTTATTTTCACCGAATATATTAAATATCTATGAGCAACGTAAATCAAAGAAAAAACGTGATAAATATTAAGTAACATAAAACTGAGAATCAATTTTTCCTTAAATCTCCCAAATTACTAAAAATATTAAATTATAATGTTCTATAAATTTGTAGATTTTTATTAAATAAACATTTTTCCCAAACATTGTTATATTGTAAAATTAATAGAAATTTAGTTATTAAAGAAAAATGATAATTTTTTATTAAAATGACAATTATCTCTCTCATTTCTCATTTTTAACAGCCACCTCTGAAAATGTAGTACCAATTGAAGAATTTTTTTATTCATTTGTTTATTTTTTCTTTCAAAAATATTATTCATAAACAAACAAAATTTTTTCAAGTGGTACTACATTTTCAGAGGTGGCTGTTAAAAATGAGAAATGAAGCATACTAAAATATTTTTGACTTGAAAATCAGAGTTTGCTTAGATTAAATTTTAGTAAAGAAAAATTAATATTTTATTTGTTTTAGACCAAATTTGAGGATCGAATATCATAAAAAGTAAAATCTTAAAACTTTCATTAGCGATGTAATATTGCATTGTCATGCAGTTCTGAGCTATGTTGAAAGTTTCAAGTCTCTATCTCATCAAAAAGTTGGTTAAAAATTAAAAATCAATTTCCAAATTTGTACCGAACAGACAGACAAGAAAGCAAGCTAATAAAAACATTTTAATTTAAAAAGGTAAAAAATGAACATAAACTTTAATAGTTTCTATCAAGTGTAGTGTAGAACTATATAAACAATGGATTTTAAAATGCGATAAAGAATACAAATTTGAGTGCCAAAGTGTGTTCTGTTTATTTCTTAGAAGAAAATTATATATTAAAATATATACTTTTAGCTACCGGTATTGACAAAAAAAAAAAGTTTATGTCCTCATCCAGTGCCAGTTAAATTTTTGCCACAGCCTGATCCTACAGTTAGCGAAAGGACGAAATATAAAAGGAAGCGAAATATTGTTTATTGAATTCACAGTTTTCATGTATCTAACACAGTTTTTTAGTTCTGAAAATTGTGAAAAAGAAAGTCCTGAAGATTTGGAACTATCAACATCTGACATTAATATTGGAATTCATGGAAAACAAACAGTTTGAAAAATCTATTAGAACAATTTTAAATTTAGGAGTAGAATTTATTTCTTACTCAAAGAAC
The DNA here is from genome assembly GCA_932526495.1 of Bombylius major. NCBI lineage: Eukaryota > Metazoa > Arthropoda > Insecta > Diptera > Bombyliidae > Bombylius > Bombylius major. Next base: position 27,234,852 of record OW052045.1, on the reverse strand, counting down.
GAAACAGAAATATGAATATTAATTTATTTGTAAAAAGTAAGAAAATAAAAGTTTATAACTTGAAATCATAACAATTTTTATCATTTTTTCGGTATTACAATATAAAGCTTTTCTGTCTGGTACAAACTGTGACGTCACTACTGCAGTTCTCATTTGCTAAGAGCTCACCTTATACATATATCTTTCCACCATGTAGTATAACTTCACAAAATTATGTTATTTGTGTGGGTGGGGGGATGCGGATTAGGCATCCACGACTCACGAGCACTCAGACAGGAGAGTCCAATGTACTCAGCGCCCCGTCTCTAGTAAAATCTTTTCGTTGTCCTACTAAACGAAAGGATTTTGTCTAGGGATAACAGATGTCTTCCATTCTTTAGGAGAAATCTAGCCGTTCTTTCCTCAGACCTTTTTACAAAGCGTTTCGTACCACTTGCACTGCAACCAGATAGGGCAGACCATCTTTCCGCATGGAGAAGTAAGTATGTTACTTTTATTTCTTTAGCGGACTAATAAACTAAATATCTTTTGGAAAATAACCTTTTGAGTTGTTAAAAGATTTTACCATACTTTAAAACTTTTAATTAAAGTACAAGGGTAAATTGAAAATGTTTGTTATCTAACATTAAATATACATATATGGCAATGCAATATATATATTCTATGTTTTGATGGTTTTATATCTTTATCATTCACATGCTTATATGTAAATACGAAGTTTTGAATTAATATGTACATAGATCTGTCCTCGTGCATTTACTGTTCCGTTTTTATGTTTTATTTTGAAGAAAAAACAAACAAAAACCGTAAAAAAATGAACATAGACATACTATGTATGTATGTGGAATACAAATTTGCAATAAACAAATACATATCATAGAACTTTTTAATATATTAAAATTATTTGAAGTAGTCCCCATTTCCCAATAACAAAAAAAAACTGAGAAGAGAACAAAACACATGAATTAATTATTCCACTCCATCAATTGCAAAACTTCCAATTTCTTCAAATGCTAAATTTTTATAAGTAGGTAGATTCTAGCTTGATTGAAAATTAATTTAAATAAAATGTTTCGCGTGTATGTGTGTATTTTCAAATAATTTTTCATTAAATATCAATATTCTATAATTAAATTGTGAATAAATTTGTAAAAATTTGTGTTTAAAAATATTTCACTAAATTAGGAAGAAATTCTCTTAAAAATTCATACAAATAAAAAATTTTATCTGTTTTTTCATTTCCAGAACTCATACTTAGTAAGTAAAAATAAAAAAGTAAAGAAAATTAAATTTCAATGTCTATACTATTACATTACATCCTAATTAGGTAACTATTTTTTTTCTTCTTTTTCGTAAAGTAAATTTCATGAGTAAGAAATTTTTCCTGCATACTAGGAATGTTTGTTTGTAGAAACATTTGCAAAGTTCATACTCTTAATGCGAAATCAATTTTTATGCTATTACGAAAATAACTTTTATATAATATAACGTTACTTAATAAAAACTGTACACATCAAGGACAAGCATAAACGACAAAATAAAACCTTAAAATAAGTCAAAAGAGCATGGAAAACTTTTTTAAGAATTCCAATCAAGTTTTCACTTACCTACATATATCTTTTCTTTTTTTCTGTTTTTTTTGTTAAATTTTATTTTTTGTTAGCTTTAAATTTCGTGACAAAATTTTCAAATTGAAATTTATTTAAATAATTCAAGTGTAAAATTTTTTTAAACTTATAAGAAAACGTGAAAGTTAGTTAAAAATAATTTTGAAACACCATAAGCAGTCATCTGAATATTATACTAAGTTTTGAAATACTTCTTATGATAATAAAATTTTGTTTAAGTGGATAAAAGCTTTATGTCTTCCACAGAGAACCAATCGAACTAATGTTTTAAGAACTAACCCAGAATCTGTAATAAAAATTTTTTTTTTAATTATGAGCCACAACGTAGGGATATTTTTTTACTGTATTTTCGAACACTTTTACAATAGTTAGTTTATTATGAACTTCAATCTTTTTGAATGCCTAAATGTTCAAGTGGGTTCTTTTATTCGCAATTTTTAAATATCTATAATATTAAATTTGTTTTGTTTGTTGATGAGGCATATTCTAATAAGACAAAGATCTTATGAGAGCCTACAGTCACTTATTATATGTATAGGAATTCTACTCTTACATGATACTATGTATGTATACAGTGTACAGCCGTCCTGAAAATAAAAAAGCGTGGTAAAATATATGTGGATACACCAATATGATTTCTTAATAAATTTTGAAAATATAAATAATATAATAAGCTTAATTTAAATTTTAATCAATAATGTAAATTTTATTTAAAAAGCTTTTCTAACTAATTTAGTTTTTTGTTTTTAACAATTTAGATATTTAAAATATATTGCTTCTCAATATGTATATCGTATCGTTTGACACAGTCAAAAAAATTCCTTTTTTTATTAAATGAAAATTGTCAAAAATATTTAAATTTTACAAATAGCTTTTAATTAACGAAGAAATACATAGCTCGAAATTAAAAGAATTGTTGGAAAAGTTAATGTTAAATATTTTACTCAAAGCACATTCCAGTAAAAACGATTTTAACATTTTAAACATTTTTGATTTATTAAATTCATCGTTTTCCCAGGAAGATATGTAAAAATATTCTGAAAAACAATACAGAAAAGTTGAATACACACAAGTAATACTTATATGTACTTTTACATCGTTGACCATATTATTGTAGGGCAATGGATATCAAATATATGTACATATGTACATATTTTATGTTAGATACCAAATACACATTATAGTTCAGAAAAATATGATATATAGGTATGTACATACATAGACATGTAATATTTTTGTCAAACTCTACTAATTTTGAGACTACGAATACGAATAAGTATATAGCCTAAAATATGACAGCTAAAAATTGAATGAACAATTATAATTAATTTATAAAAAGATTTTTAATTGAAACGGTGTTTTCCATTCAAATGACGTATTTTTTCTCATATTGTTCGTAATATGAAATTTTATGAATGACGTGGTTTGGCATTCGTTATGTCAAAATTATAAAAGAAAAAGTAAAAAATATAAACGCATACGTATTTATATATATATACATATATGTATGTATTCCCATTTATATTCCTGTTACATTTGTATGTATTTTATAGTGTATATAGAAAAATTATATGTATGAACTAGAGTGGAACATGGTAGAACCTATTAAAACTTTTTTTATATTTTACGTATTACCATGAGGTTTTATAACCTAAAACCATATATTTCTCAACAATATGTGGTTTATAAATTATTACTCGAGTGAGTACTTTCTAACAATGCATATTCTACATATATTTTATAAATAAAACATATTTTTTAATATATTTTTTATTTTTCCAAAAATTTATGTTTTTATACCTTCACGAATAAAGGATATCAAATCAATATTTTCTTACTTTACATTTTTTTTTGGAAATTTATATTATAAATTGTGTTTATAGTTCTATCTCTCTTCAAAGTAAATAAAGAAATAAAAAGATGAAAAGTCACTAGAAATCCCGTAAGCAAGTATGTATGTATGTATAAAAGAATTATGTGAAATACCTCTCTTTAATTTTAGGTTAGTTTTCCAAATTAAAATTATACCAAAAACAAAATCGCTAGATTTTTATCTTAATTATATGTTTCTTTCTTTCTTCGGTTAATTTTTAAATTAATACATAAAAACTTTTTTTTATCAAATTGTATGATTCAGACGCGGCTCTACCTTGAGGGCTAATGGGGCTAAGCCCCACCAAGAAATTGAGCTTAAATTGCATAATTTCATTAAATAAAATTTAAAATTGATTTTTAAAAAAAATTTGAAAAAAATCCAAAATAGGTAATTTGCTGTAAATTGTTTTCAAAGTATGTACATGCAATATAGAAAGAGAATTGATAATAGAATATATATATATATATATATATGTATATGTATAACTATGTACATACAATACATGGTTAAACAAATTTTAAATTCTCTTGTATAGACTATAGCTATAGGTATTGATAGGTTTTACGTTTAAATTTTCTTTGTATAATCAATAAGATCATACTTATACATGCTGATACCAAAAATAGTATATAGGAAAAGATAAACATTTTCATATGTCGAAATGGAAGCAATTTTATTTTTGCCATTACCTGATATCAGGTGGCAACATGTTGAAAATTTTCATTAAACATTCTGCATACACTTCGCATCACTTGGATACATAATCAAAAATCTTTATCAACAATTTTCAAATTTTTGCAACACTTGATCATCGTCTATTAAATGGTAGCAGTGTAGGAATTTAGAAGAGACGGACAAAATTTTGAGGGGATAAGACAGCACAAAAAAAGGAAATGTTGCTTTAAATTGCTTGACATATAATACAAAGCCTCCCACATAAAAAAAAAGTCAACTTTTGAAGAAACGTTTTTGTTTTTGTACATATATTTCAATATTCGTCATTATATAATATATAATATATAATATACTGCTTCACACAACAGCAACACCCGAGCAACCTGTCGTGAAGCATCTTTATTCATCTATATAGATGAATATAGTTGGATAAAGCTCCATAAAGATCATAAAGGCAAATAAAGACGCTTAAAGCTCTATATAGATAGCTTCAAATTATTATTTTTCAAAGATTTTCAAAGCAATATCTATATAGATCTTTATCATTGTATAAAGCTACATATAGAATATAGTCAAAATAATATGAGTTGAAGTTTTCTCGCGCATGTTTTACATGGCGTAGTGATCTTCTTGTGTATACATATACGAAAGAAGAAACCTGTTTATTCGAATTTACAACAACAAAAACGCATGTGTGTAGGTATCTTCTCTTTTGGGACAAGCTATATCTGTCTTCCATCTTAATCAAGATCAATAAAGATAATTCTTTATTTGTCGATAACTGTGGAGCTTATATTAACAATTAGTTTAAACAATACTAGAACGTGCAATGGCGCAGTGCATGAGGTGGCTGACTTAGAAACTATAGAACACTGGTTCGAACCACCAGAGAACCAAAAAAAAAGTAAGGTAAATAAAATTTCAGTTTTTAAATTATATCAATACGTAACAAGTAAAATTACTTCGATTTCATAACGAAAAAATGGAATTAAAAATTTTTTTTAAAAAATAATTTTAGATTCGTCGATAAAGATCTTTAAAGTTACCTATAAAGAAAACGGTGAAAAATCTTTGTAGCGCGATATCGATCCTCTTCGCAATCTTTGAAAAGATCTTTAAAGCTATTCAAAGTTACCTTTATCGATTGGTTGCGCGGGCATTTCCTTTTTTTGTGCTGTCTTATCCCCTCAAAATTTTGTCCGTCTCTTCTAAATTCCTACACTGCTACCATTTAATAGACGATGATCAAGTGTTGCAAAAATTTGAAAATTGTTGATAAAGATTTTTGATTATGTATCCAAGTGATGCGAAGTGTATGCAGAATGTTTAATGAAAATTTTCAACATGTTGCCACCTGATATCAGGTAATGGCAAAAATAAAATTGCTTCCATTTCGACATATGAAAATGTTTATCTTTTCCTATATACTATTTTTGCTGATACTCTATGGGGCTATTTAACAATAGCCCTCTAAAAGAGTAATATTTCATATATTTCGTGTATGAATAATTCTCTCTCTTTATTCAAATTTGTTCAGAAGAAATTTGTGTTCGTACTTCGTAGGGCTATTTCAGTTTAGCCCCTAAAGTGAGAAAATGTTATAATACAAAAATAACAATACAACACAAATTTTTCTCTTAATTTTTTTTCTCATAGGATTTTACATAGTTAAAAATGTATCTCTCAAAATAAATTTTTTGTTTTAAAATTATTTTTGGAAAAATTGTTATAAATTCTGAAAACAATAAATATTTATATTATTTTTATTTATTCGTAATATTTATTTTATAATTATTGTATTAGTAAGTATAGTTAGTACATTTTTTTCCATTTTTAAATTACAAGTTTTACACCATTTATGAAATTAATATTCTACAATTAGAAAATATTAATTTGAAACAATTTGTTTAGTTTTATTAACATTTTTAATCAATTTTCCATAAACTTTATTATAACTTAGTGATGAATTAATATTTTACATAAAAATTTTTTACCATGTACGTAAATGTTCTAATAATACATAATATACATATTCGTTTTTTTTCGTTTGATCTACACAATAGTGTATGATCATTTTATACTACGGGGCTGTTGGATTGATAGCCCAATGTTGTAAACCAACAAATAAAGTACATTTTTTCTTTCCTATCAATACAACATAATGTTCGTTCTCATCTAGTTTTTTTTTTCAATACAACATAATGTTTAAATTTTGTTGCTTTTTTTTTTGCATACATTTTGTTGTTGCATTTTTTTTAAAATTTTTATATGGAATGATTGCGATTTTTGACTAGGCAACTTTGAGATATTATATCTTGGGCTATGTTGCATCAATTTAAATCAAATAAGAAGCACTATTCAAGGAAACATTTCACCTGTGTATTTATTAGGCTTTCAAAAATACATAATGCAAATTTCCAACCGTAATTGAGGAAATAATACATACATATTTTCTTAAAAAAAATTTTCAATATTATTTTTCTTTTAATAAATTTTTTTTTAAAAAAAAAAAAGGATTTAAACGTAACTTCAGATTGACACAACTATTTTAAGTATTAAACTAAAGTTAAAATACAAAATTAAAAAAACAAATTTAATTTTAAATTAATTGAATTTTTATATTTTGCTAAGATCCTTTTTTAAGATCAATTCTTGAATAAAAAAAAACATACATCTTCTTAAATATTTAAAAGTGTTGAAAACAGAACAGAAGTCCAAATAAAATGTCTTCACAAAAACATTTTTTCTGCACAACTTTCGGAACCTAAGCATTGATGCGCGTAGTTTTTTTGGTACATTATAACTCGCATCCTATTGATAGGATCTTTTTCGTGTCAAGGGAGTTTTGTAGAGAATAATAATAAAATACCTTGAAAAAATTTCAAATCAGTCGGATATTTTCAAATTAAAAGAACAGACTTTTGAGAAAAATGTGTTAACATTAATTCGAGTGTTAACATCCTTGAAACTTCAAGCAGTCCCACCAAGTGATTTCTTCACGAGCCCCCACTGGTATGATTATTTTTCTCCTAATTTTCTTCAATGTAATAAAGTACTTTTGGTCTGCTTGATTTCATTTTAGGTTATATTGTCCCATTCTCGTTATTTTAATGTGATAATATCTCGTTTAATCTTTTAGTCAAATTACTTAAGTACTTACAAAAAATAAAAATAAATTCTAATTATGGAAATAAAAAAAAAGTTATTTTTGAATAATATACTCTATTAATGATTCTTCTTATAGCATAATGATTTTCTCATATTTGAAATTTCGAAGTATTTAAAAACGGTTATTTTTATTGCAAAAAAGGGTATATTTAGTGAAAAATCAACCAAAATGAAAAAGATAAATTATTTTTATTTATTGAAAATGTTTACAGTGAAGATTTATTGCGAAATATTTCAAACAAAAAATTTTCGCATGTGCTTGATAAGTTCGAAAACATCCGAAATTCAAATTTATTAAACTTATTCACTCTATGCTGAATTTTAAACAGGAAAACAAGTAAAGCTTTCCACGTTGAATTGTAAACTTAGCCTAAAGGATAAAAATTTTATATATTAGTGAGTTCTTAGGTGATTTTGGAACCGGTTAATAAATATAATAAAAAGTCTTTTAGTAGAGCCTTGTATGAAATTTTGTAAAAAACTTTTTTCCAGTTTTGTAAAAATGTTTCCTCAAAAATTTTAGCTCTTTTCTTTAAATGTTATAGAAATTTTTTTTGAAAAACTTGGAAGAAAACATTTATCCTCTAACTTTTTTTCATGTAGACAAAAAAGAAGCACTTTCATAAGCACGTTTTATTCATTTTAATTTTTTTTCTAATATCAATTTGACCACCATTTTATATGAAATAAAAATAAAATAAATGTATTTTTTTAGTATTCTATTAGATTTTTTTTTCATTTACCATAATTTAGTTTTTTTTCTTCTACAAAATTTAAAATTTGTATTGATGTGTGTACAGAAAAGTTTGTGGTTTATTATTCTATGAGAAATAAAATAATTTTTTGTTTTTCCCAAATGTACCAAAATTTTGTTTTTTACTAGTTTCCCCGTGCGTTTTTTTATTCTGATTCCTTAGATTACTTTTTTTTATTTTTTTTATACACAATCATACATACCTCGATCATGTTTCCCTCCGTCCTATCAGGTTCAAAATTTATTTTAATATATCTTTGTACATACATACATAATATGTACATCCGGCCCTGTTACAGTCACAAATCACATAGGCGGAGGAGAAAACCTAGAAGAGAAAAATAGTTTATAATTTTTCCAAAAAAATTAATTAGACAAGAAATTTTTGTTAATAAATATTCTTAAACGCGTTTAAATTTACATTTAACACCTTTTTGATTTCATATCTTTTATTATATGAATTTGTATTTCTATTAGGATTGATAAAACTTAATCTAATTGTTTATTGTGAAAAAAAATGTAAAGCTATTTAGTATCATAATAAATTATTAACTAAACTAAATTTTTAATTTATTGTTCGGCTCACATTTGTTCTATAAACTTTTTCAAATTTTTAGAACACTGTAAAAGTGAAACTTTTCGAAAAAAAAAATTATTCAAAATATTTCAAACTTCAGAACTTCATGATATATAATTTCTAAAATATTTTCAAAACTTTTTAAATAAAATATGTGTAGCTTAATAAGGAAATTTTTAAAGAATTTTTTTTTCTCTGTGAGAAATAATTATTCTTTGAAGTTTAAGAAGTTTGTAATGAAACAGAAAGTTAAACGTTTCACAATTAGATTTTAAAAATTTTTGATAAATTGTTAAACTTACACTTCCTTACAGCATTTTTTCTTTCTTGTACGAAGAAAATGGGAAAATTTAAAACAAATTAAAAATACATAATATAAAGAATGATTCTTCAAAGTTGTCAAATATACCAGTAATATGTTTTGAAGAAATTGTAACAGAATTTTATATACAATCACAAACATCACTTTTTTGATAATAATTAATAAAATAAAGTAACTAAAGAATTTCCGCATCCTTCAGGTTATTAGAAAAACAAAAGTTCCAAATAAAATGAAGAAATTGATTTAATTTATATTTATTTCTTTTAAAATATCTTTTTTAATCCAGCACTTCAAGTTTTTAAATCATTTTATGTGACACATATCCATTTTCAAATAACAAGATAATTAGATACTAGCAATTTCTCCCGAATAAAAAATATTCTTGACATATAATTAAAGGTCTTCTCAATGCTTCTAAAAATAATACATAAAAATCTCCAATTTATTTCATCTTAATTCTTTATATCTTTTAATGCTTTAAAATTAATTTAAAAAAACAACAATTCTAGAAGAAGATAAAAATATGTATATAATACACAAAAACTATGTGTACATAAAGCAGCTTTTCTATAGAAAAGAGCATTACAGCTCACATAACTGACACTAGGATATTATTAGTCAGTTAAAAGACATGGATTTTTCTATTTTTCTTTTTTAAAACTACAAATTGTATTATTTTCTTTTTCGAGATAATTTACAAGAGATTTTAGAATAAATAAAAAATGTTAAATTTAATTTAAACTCGTACAGGACATTCTGATTAATTTTTAATTTAACAAGAAAGCAAAATTTAGTAAAAGATTTTACAAATAATATACTTAATTAACACTATACAAGTAAACACATATTTGCAGCAAAAACTTTTAAACAAATTCCCATTAGATGTATAATATAAACCCATTAAGGTATTTCTTGTTATTTTTTTTTTCTTCTTCTTCTTCTTCTTCTACAAATATAACATTAAAATGTTTACAAGATTTTAATTTGAGATAGAATAAATTTATTACTATAATTTTGTATCTTGAAGTGTTTATTATGTAATAAAAACTGTTATCAGAATGAAATGCAATTTGCATCACTTCTGTAAGATTACATTTTACATATGAAAATTTTAAAATAAGAATTTTGTGATTTGTAACATTATGTGTATGTATTTCATTAAAGAAAAGTAATTTTCATGACAGTTTTAGAACACGCCTGTTAGTGTGTATGTGACTTACAAATGCGATTGATAATATCTACTAATAAAGTAAATTAAAATCCATAAAAAAATATCTCCATAATTTTTCAACAAAATTTGTACAAAGTTATGCAAGACAACATTTTAAAATCATAATAACTTTTAATAGTCGTTTTTCAATACTTCGAATTTAAAAAATGACTGTAATTTGTGAGTCATATGCTTTGCAAAATCAAAATATAGCACAGGAACTAAAAATCATTCGTTCAGTAGAATTCTTGGTTATTCTTTCTCAAAGATTTCTATTAAAATTGACTACGTATGGGTATCTAATGTGTATGAGCAATTCCACGTAAATCGACCACCTTTTTCCTTAAAATTCATACGAATGAAGCTGATTTGCATAGGTATATATGAATTTTTGGTATATCTAGTGTTAAATTATTTACGATATCATTATGGAGAACGCAGTATTAAAAAATTTTTTTGCTCTTATCAGTGGAAACTCGTTTTGCTGTCACGCCCGTTACTATAAATATGTCACACCCGTTACACTTCTTTTTTTTTAATTATAAAAAAAGTATTGCATTTTCCTGGTTAAATTTTTCCAAAAGATTCTTTCAAGTGTCTACAGTATAATTAAAAATAATTTTTGGAATTGTTCATATGAAAATTTTAGGATATTCAGTAAAATATACGGAAATTCGTGAAGTTCGAAATCGTCAGCGTCACACCCGTTACGCTACTAAAATGACGATTCTGAGCAGAAATATTTGAAGTTTTCTGTTTTATCGTAACCGTCGTTTGCTTTCTTTAGAAGGCATATTAAGAACATAAAAGTATAATCAGAATGCAATTGCAGTACGAGTTTTTTAATATTTAAGAGTCAGGATGTCACACCCGTTACAAATGGAATGACGACGTAATGAAAAAAAATTCCTGAGTATACGGAAAAAGCTTGAAAGGCTTTTGTATTATAGAGACCAAAACTTTAAGATTGAAGGCTATTTTTAAAAAAATATTGATGTAATTTCAGTATACGGATTTTTTTTTCCTTTGGAATACTTTTTTTTTATATTAATATGCAGACGTACTTTTTAAAGAGTTTAATTTGTTTACCAATTTTTAATAAATTTTGTACTTAAAGATAATAGTCAACTTTTTTCGCTTTTTAATTATATGTGAAAATTTATTTATTTTTGCTATTTATTATTAATGTCGAACAAGTTTTTGAATTTTTTGAACTATTTTTTTTCTTCTCGGATGATATAAAAATATTCTTTAGCAGGACGGACGTTAGAATTTTTCATCGTTGCATTGCATTATATTGGTGTGTCTTAAATCGTTTGGTTAATTGTTTCATCATATTAATGGCATTCAAAAAGCTTGAAATTAATAAAGATTTAAGAGTTTGTTTCAATTCCAAAGTTATTTTACATATGTACAGTACATAGATGATAGACACATATACATGTACAGATATAATGATTTTATTTGAAGACGGACTATACGGACGGACTGGGATATATAGGTAGGCTACGGCTATTATAATCTTTTTTTACTAAAGAATAGGAAAACCTATTACCAAATCTTCTTCATTTTTAAAATTTTGACTGAGCAGATTTACTCGTTTTATTTGATTGAGCATCAGATTTTTAGTTAAAAATTATGTTAATTTTTTTCTCTAAAACATTTATCTCATGTTCTTGTCTATTAGTTAATGTACCTATCTAACAAGTCAATTTAAAATACATATTGATTATGCAAATGAAAAAAAATTAAGAAAAAACATTGTATAATTATTTTTATTTTCTTCGCAAAGTTAGTATTTCAGTATTTCCAATATATTACACATATCATGAAACAAATTTCTATGGAAATGTTGAAAATTTAAATACTTTTTTCAAATCTATTTTTTTTTAAATTATTAATAGATTTGACAAAAATATGTTACAATATAGTTATCTAGAAATCAATATGTGAAAAAATGTATTAATTAAAAGATCACAAAAATTTCTAAAGAAAAAAAATAATCGTATTCTATCCTAAAATATTTGAAAAAAATATATGGGATGTATGAAAAATCATGGAAAAATATATCACAAAGATAATTATTATGAAGATTATTCATTCTGAAAAATTTTTCTTTAGAGCTTGTACTACTGTGTGAGATTTCATATTCCCGTGATAATTTTAAGATTTAAATTAGCAATTGGCGATTTATTAAAAATAATAGACGATAATCAAAAATTTTTCTTTTGTTATGTTGCCTTTTTTATTTATAATTCTTTTAGAATTTTAGGATTTTTCTTTTAGAAAATTTTTTAAACGTATTTAAAATTTAAAATATTTAAAAATGAAAAAATAAGTTTTTTTGTAATTAAACTAACGAAAATAATTATATTGAAACAAATCTCATTTCAAACATTCACAATCTCATAATAAAAAATCATTAATTGAAATTATCTACTATAGTATTGTGGTAGGCTAAGAACAGAAAAAACGAAATTCGACTCGACTGGAATTTGAACCACAGATTTGCCTTGCCGGAGCACTGTTCTACCAATTAAACTACGAAATTCCATGTCGCTTGCTGTTTTAAGTTACTACATAAACATTGATGTGAAGAATATTCAAATCAAATCTCCTACACTATACACTTATAGCGACAATATACCTTTACATATCCGATAATTATTTCAACATATGTATAAATATATAATTTTTTCAAGATATGTATATACGTATATGTATAAAATTTCACATATCACCTCAACATAATGATAATAAATAAACTAATCACATTTTAACATTAAACTAAATTTTTAATTAGCGATATGAATATACAAAATTTTACACTAAAAAACTGTAGTAAAAAATTAATTTTCCACTTTTTTAAAATACACTTTAAATTGTTTTTATGCATAATTAATTTCAAATCACAGCAAGTGGCAAATTAGTTTATAAAGTTTGTTTAACACGTGTAATCGTTGTCGTCACGTCACTGCATAAATTATGATTATTTCAATGTAATGAAAAATTCTTCAAAGTTATTTTTTTTCCCCTAGAACAAAAATTCCCATCAGTACCGATTACACAAATGTTAGAAACGAAATGTGTTATTTTGAATTAATTTAAAAAAGTACACTTGTGTGAGAATATTATTAAGAATACACATACTTTTATTAATATGTTATGTAATATTCATGTGTAAAATATTGAGTGTGCAGGGACAATAAAGTTGTGTTTTTTTTAATATTTAAACTTTCTTCATAAATCCACGTAGTTATAGTCTCAAAAAGTAGCTAAAAAACATAAAAAATTTACAAGTGCTTTTAACAGTGCATTACCGTAAGGAAGACATTAAGAAGTTTGAAATTTCAAAGCATTTAATAGTCTCAAATTACTATATGTACTTATGGTTTTTATTTCTACATTAATATTTTTTTCCCTTTTGAAAATCATTTCACGATTTTGCCAACAAAAATGTCAATAAATTAATTTAGAAAATAAATTTTTATTTGTGTATTTTTATTTTTTTGTTTGTGTGGCATGATGAAGCCTAAACTTTGTTAACCAGTGTTATTTTTAGTTTTTTAACTGGATTTTGCATTATACTTAAAACTAATACTTCAATATTGAAATTAATTTTTGTCAACAACAAAAAAATCACATTCTAATATCAGGCAATTTTAACGATTTTTTCAGATTCATTTCAATCAATACTGAAGAAATATGGAACGCACCTGCTAGTAGTATCTTAGGATTCATTAGAAGCCTAAAACTACAAAATAAGGACGGCACAAAACATATTTACAGGTCGAAGTGCAACAATAACAGTCATCTAATCTTTTATATTTATAATTGAAATTTTTATGTCATTCTAAAATAATTCAATGAAGAAAAAAATTCAAAATCTCTCATTAAACAAAACATGATAATATTATCATTTACAAAGCAATTATTTCACATCAGTCATGCATTTTTCTGCAATAATAAATGTTTGTCCATCAACAATCGTTTTTAAATACCACACTTTTAACTTTTCTTTGTCAGCCTTAATTGCATGTGAATTTTCATAATACATAATGTATAACATAATTATAATTGTTGTTGATGTGAGCCACTCTGCTTTCATTGTCCTTTTAATTCTAACAATTTAAAATGTTTCATTCAGTTAGTAATTGACACCATTTTTAATTGCTATTTTCATTATTGTATTTTACTTTAAAAAAAAAAACAAAATCTAAAGTAATTTACTTTTTTTTTTCATGATATTTATTTAATTGCCATTATTACACAAGCGTTTTAATTCAAAACTTCTAAAATTGACTTTGTATGTTCAATTACAGTATATACAAGGTACACGTATTATGTATCATACATACATATGACGTATTATTCTTTGCATAAATTTAAACAAATTGACTTTGTCCTTTTACATTTGAAATACGAGTACTTATTGCATTTAAAATTTAAGTAAATTAAATGTATAACATTTAAATTATAATTTACATTTACAGTATTTTCAAATATTTGATAATGTCGGTGGCATTACGTGCTATTAAAATTTTAATAAATTTTTGATTAAATTTTATAAGTATGAAGAACGAAATTTAAATGAAGTGAAAATATCACCCTCCATCTTTGGACAGAGGATTAATTTATTGACTTTAAATAATTTAAAAAATACTCGTATGTCACTTAGTATGAAATACCACTAGTTTTTGTAAATGCTTTAGCGGTATTTATTGTCGTGACTTAAACAGCTAAAGTATACAATTTAATATTTAATGAAGATTAAAATGAGGATATGAAAAAAACTGTGAAAGGTAATGTTAATGTTAATATACAATTAACGTTCAATATAATTATTATGATTGGTCATTTGGAAAATTGAAATAAGTAAATATGTTTTTACTAAAATAATTTTTTTTCTTGCTCTGGAAATTTTTTTTTTATTTGCTCAAATTCAAATTTAGAGTTTATTATTATAAATAATTTCAATATTTTGAAATAGAATAAAATTGATAAACTTTTATAAATTTCACTCTGCAATATATTCTTAAGCCTTTCAACTGTATTTGAGACGCGTGAGTATGTACTAATTCTATGTACTATGTACTTATGAATTAACATGTCTTCTACAAATTTGGAGCGCCTTAAGAATTTAAAAGAAAATCGTTCAGTTTAATTCGCAATTTTTGAATTTGAATTAGTTTTTTTTATATATTTTATATTAACATTTGTATATTTGTGAAATTTCTAAATTAAAAAAAAAAAAGACTCACCTTTCACTAATAAGTTAATAATTGTGCACTGTTCTATATGAAGGTATGTATGTACCATATTATACTAATACACACACAGCAGTTTCCCACATATCATTATTTCTTACCTTATACTTTATACAAATTTTAATCTGACTTTCAATTTATTAAAAAAGTTCTCAATGGCATAGTAAGTACCTACTCCAAATTTTCACTTAAATATACATTTATGTATGTGTTCATATGTTTACCAATTATTATGGTTATTACTTGTAGTCAATGGAACGTTGAAAAATCAATTTATTAAGTAACTGGAAATGTGAAGTTTATTTATTTAAAATTTTAAAAGTTTCAATTTGAAAGGAGTAAGTAAATTAAAATTTCATGTTCATTAAATTATCATTTTAATAAATTCTGACTTTAAAAAAGGAAATTATTTGTTTTATATATACTAACCTTCTCATTAGGAAAATTAAAATTTTTTTTACTTGATTTTAAAATCAAAGACGAGCTAAAAGAAAGTATGATACATATATATTAATAAATCATAAGTATTAAAAAAAATATATATACAGATACAGGTCTCCCTCGAGTTGCACAATACTTAAATTACACGGTTTTCGAATTTTAGTTGCACAGTATACAATCTTTTATTTTTTTACTTACTAAATTTGAATTTCTCTTACAAGAATTCAACTTCGACGGTTTCGACTTATTAATTGATATGTCAATTTTTATTATGATGACAATAAAAAAAAAATTTTCCAACATATGACAGCTTTTTAACACTTTTCATTTTTAAATGGTTAGTTAAAGAGGATTACAACGAATGCATTCTTTTTTAGGAAAAACTAATTTGTCAAAAAAAGGACATGACAGAGTTTTTGTAAGTTTTATTGTAATTTTGTTTGTATATTTTCATATTGGTATGCCAGTCAAATTTAATCCATAAAGGTACGAAGAAAAATTAAAATAAAAACTTTGAGATATGTCCATTTTATTCATGCGTAATAAAACAAGCTATTCAATCTTAAATTTTATTTTAATTCCACTTTTAAATGATAACAAAATTTTTATTTCGTGTGGAAAACAAGTGAATTAAAAAAATTAATACGATACAAATGTAAATGCATACATTTTTTTAGCAGAGCACATCAGAGTTTAGTAAAAAAACATATGTAAGTAGAGCATAAAATTTAAAAACTTATAACTAAAACTCATAAATCATAATCAATAAATTAAAAAATGAAAGAATCAAATAAAAAATTTTCTAAATATTTTTGAAAATATCATAACTTTTTTACACTATACTGAATTTTAATTGTTTTTCTTATTCTTTTTTATTTCCTAAAAAAACATTACCAACGGATATTCACAATATAATTCTTATTTTTAGATCTTTACTTCCTTTGAATTTAGATGTCAAACTTAAAATTAAAAGAAAAAGCAAACCATTGAAACCAGCTTGAAAAAATAAAATGAAACGAATTAAAAAATAAACTTGAAATTTATAATTATTTAATTGATTTTTACTTGGAATTTAAAAGCTTAAACGAAAAATACAAAATTAAATAATAAAAACCTAACTTGCTATACAATATTGTATACAATACATATTTAAAATTTCAATTAACATGGTAGTGATAATTATTATTATAATTAAGATATTACAATACAAATTGTTTTCTAACTGTAATTTGCGGTATCATAAAAATATATACCTTCATTTAATTTATTATCGTATAATGTGTGTAACATGTTTATTTTTAATTAACATTATTAATTATTCATGAATATAATTCATTTGCATTATTTATATCTTTTTATTGAAAATATACTTATTTTATTAAATTATATACGAGTATACCATAGCACTGCATTATTTTTATACATACGAGTATACATATTTTGTTTTGTCTGATAAGTATCTAATCCTTTAATTACATTAAATTCTAAATATGTACAATATTTCATTTGAAAAAGTATCAAAAATAAATTTTTTTTTAATAATATTTTATTCCATTTTTACACATTTTCGTTATTTTTTCAAATTATATTATAAGTTTATAAAGAAAACCGCAACTATTTAAACCGTTACATTATTGAACACTTGAATAAATATATTACAATTTCAATAAGGTCAAGATACATTAAAATACAATTGTTTTGTATTACAAAATACAAATGAAAAACTAATAAAATTTAACGTACTTATTCAGCTAAAGTAAATTTGAATTCAAGGACATGCACCAGATTGATTCCAGAGAGACAATAAACAAGGATATGAAACTTGCGCAATTTTACCCCTCATTTGAAACGGGAATTTCTCGAATTTAGGTATATACATATTAAATAAAAATATTTCTTTAGTTATTTATTTAAAAACAGTTGTACGAGTTCAAAGATATCAACAGCAATATGTATTTTAAAAAGAATACTGTCGCCAATCTATCAGATATAAAAGTACGTGATTTTATCATAGAAGAAGAAACATGGAAACTAAAAATAATGAAATGCATTATTTCACTTTTTACATGCGATATGTTTTATAGGAAAATAAATTATTTAGTGTATTAATTATATTTAAACCATATGTAGAGTTCTCATAACTCTTTAACGTATATGGATAATAGAACCCTTTTACAAGAATTAACGATAATGCAATTATATTCTGATTGTTGTATTTCATTTGTTTGAGAAAAATAAAATTACAATAGTTGATATTTTCAATAAATATAATACTTCAAGATAATTTCACACTTTTATAATTTTTATAGTTTTTGTACAAATAAAATTGACTTTTCAAAATTTTTATAAAAATATCGTATAAAACTAATGAAATAATCGAATAAGTATTTATCAAACATTTCTGTTGTTTATCCTTGTATTTTCTGATTGGAAATTTTCAAAAGAAAACAAATAAAATTTACTTGATAATTGATAATTAAATTTTTATTAATTATAAATTCAATAATTAATGCACTTATGTATATCACAATTTTTTAATGCATATTTGTTTACTCTAATTGAAGCTTATAGCATACCTGCATTTTACTTCATTGTTTTCAACTCAGATTTAATCTGAAGTACGTAGATATCCTTATTTCTGAAGTACGTAGATATCCTTATTGCCTATTGAACCATTAACTATAATATAATCTCTTAAATCTCGTCTATAAATTTCATTCGGCAAAAAAAAAAAACGATACGAATCAAATACATAAAAATTGACAATCCCTTGATCAATATGACGCCAATCAGAACCAAACTTTAGTCAGAAATTTTCCAAAACTTTTTAATGGGGATACACTAAAGTTTGATTTTAAAAAAAAAACTGAAGTAGTAAAAACGTAAAATGCATTATTCAAATTAACTTTTAAAATTTGTTTTACACTTGAATGTCAGTCAATAGAATTTTTTATTTCGCAAATGATTTTTAAAAAAACCAATTCTTTTGAAAATATACAAATAAAAAAAAAATATTAAGTACACATTTCAAAAATTCTAACAAAACTATAGCCAATGAAATTTTGATTCAAATGAAAAATAGTCATAAAAATTGTAAAAGTTTCAATATGCCTACGAACTAATAGATTCTTTCTTTTTTAAATTTTTTTTTTTGCTGTTGTTTTTTTTCGACTTCATTTAAAAATTGTAAAAATATATTTGAATATCAAAAACGTACTTTAAAACAAACTTTTTTTCTAGAAAATTTTTTTTATATAAACAAAATATAAAACTTTAATAATAAATCAAAACTAAAGTTTATTTCAGATGTTCAACACTTTATTTTTTTTCTCTTCGTTTTTTAAACAGAAAGTAGCAAATTCAAAAAAAAGTTTTTAAAACTCTTTATCACTTAACATAATTATGAATTTTTTCATAAATAAAAATATTCAAAATTGAAAAAAAAAAAAACATGCTCCATCGCTTTTTAAAAAATTTGTCACAAAATTAATTAAAGAGAATATTAAAATCGATTATAACTTTCATCCCCTTTTCATATATGTATATATTTTTTTTATTTATAGCATTTAAAAAGTGTGATTTTTATATTCTAAAAACGACAACACGGATATGTGAGGAATTCCTTTTCCATCCTTACACAAAGCAAATTCTGTCAGTTCCAGTAATTGCTATGACTAGAAATTTTCGTTATCAATGAATTAAAATCAAACTATGTAGAAAATATGTACAAAAAATTTGAAACTTCTGTAATGTTTATGATATGTAATCAATATTCTATTGAAAGAATTACTTTAACACATTGAAAAAGAATTTTTTTTTCTTGTTTTGTTACTTTAGTGTTTTTGTATAATTTAATTCGTCATTTTTTATGTCACAGAAATTTATAATTCAAATTTTCAATTTTGTTGCATAAACATTGGAGAGGCATATGGAGAGACTGTTTGGAAAGACTGATCGTAGACGGATTGGAAAAAATTTTCAAAAACAGAAAACGCAAAAACTTCATATTATCAGGATGAATACTGCAAAATACAGGAGACCCAGTTTTAACGTAAGAAGAAGAAGACAAGTTTTCAAAGTTTAGTAGTACCAAAAGTGCAGAAATATTTTTAGAATCTAATTACTTTATTTAAAAATCAAATGTTTTTACATTTTATTTATTAATTTTTTCTTCTTCTTTTTCTTAGCAATTTTCCTTTTACTTGGGTTTTGTTTGTCTCTTTTGCCTTCTTAATTATATCTTGGCCTTTTGGATCTCGATTAATTTTCACAATTCACGTTAATTGTCCCCACTATAATTTTCATAACATATATCTATTCCTGCAATTTTAATCTGCTTTCTTTAATCATATCAGCCCGCACTTTAATGTTCCTTCTTAGTAATCATTCTTTATCCTAATTTCTTCGCCTAGTTTATAAATTTCTTTTTTATACACAAAAATATTCAATTTTTACAATCAAATACATATTTTTTATATATAATAAATTATTTTGGTGACACAAATAAGTCACAATATAATAACCTAGAACATAATCCTTACATGAGATCGATTATTCAGAGTTGATATGACAGAAAAATAATTTTTGTCAAATTTTCAAGACATGAAATGTTATAACAATATGTAAGAATCAGTATGTGGCATATGTACATACATATGTACACAATTATATTTTTTCTGTTTAATATATTACAATAAAAAGTCAACTAAATAATATCATGACCCAGAAATGTAAAAATTGTGTTTAAAAAGAAGAAGGAAAAAAAGAAACATTTCAACAAAAATACAATTTGTATAGCCACATAAAAAAAAAAAAAATCAAAAAAAAAAAAAAAAAAGAGTGAAAGAGTGTATGTGAATGTATGGAAAAACGAAATTGGATTGCGTGATGAATAGAACAAAATATTATTTCTTACCTTGCTAGAGATACCTAATCTGAAGCAATATATTATTGTCATCGTTTCAGAAAACAATCAACAATATATTCATAAATTTATTTTATAGAGAAACATAAAGTTTATAGGTTTTCAAATTTCTATTTAAATTCTAAGTATAGATATTTTAGAAATAAGAATATAAACTTTGAAAGAAATTAAAAAGGGCATACCGCGAACGCAATATACGGAAATATGTTTTATTCAAAATATGAATAAAAAGCAGAATTAAAAATCTTTTTTTTTTTTGTAATTTTCAGAAGTAAAAACTACAGTGTTTAAAATTTTTGAAAATTTATACCTACTACGAGTATGTGCATATTGTTTTGATTCTGCAAAATAAACCTTAATTTTTATTTACAAAATATTCATGAGTATGAGATAGATATCCTGCCTTTAATTTATTCGTCGTAAATATAAGGAATTTTCAATTGAACGCTAGATTTTAGTAAATATGTTCCTGAGCCATATCAAATTACAATGTAAATATTATATTCTTTTAAAAAACATTTGTAGTAATCCTGAAAAGTTTAAAGAATTCATTTTTTATGTGTAGAATTATGACACATTATGACAAGTGTTTTTTTTCTACTCTAATACTATTTAGATTATTTAAAATTTAAATAAAAATAACAATATCCTGGAAAGTTTCTTTTTGATTTTATTGAAATCAAGACTTTGTCCTCGTATATTTTAAGAACTATTAGGACAGTTAGTTTTATCCACATATCCTTTATTTTTGTTCAAAATTTTGATTTTTCCAAACTTTACGAAAAAAATGGAAAATCTAGGTTTTTTTCCCAAAATTAATTATAATCAAAACAGATCCACCTATTTCTTATTTGGGTTAAGTCGCTTGATCCTGAACCGCTTTAATTGAAATACTGAAGTATCAGCTAAACTGATCTGGTAAAGTATTTCAAATTTAATATTCGAGACTAAATGAAAAAACTGTCTTAGATTTAGTTTATAAGGTTTTTAGATGGAACTAATACATAGCATAGTATATACAATAGAATTGAAAGACTACAAAAAAATCTTCAAAATGTACATAATAATTTATATTACACGAACACATTCATATGTGTACATACATATTATGAACATTTAAAAGAAAATTTAACAATACTATGTAATTCACAATATTATCAATGTTGCATAAATAGATACTTTGAATTCTTTGATAAACTACTTATATAAAAACCACAACAAGTTGCATTTCAAATTAACTAAAAAATTAATAAAATACTTAGGAAAATTTTAAAATATAATTTTGCTAATACAAAACTTTTGAAATGCATAATATTAAAAACTTAAACTAATCAAATGATTTTCCATAAAACTTAACTAATACAAATTAGCTAGTTTATAAGTTTAACTAAATTTAAGTATGTACGTAATATCGTGTATATATTTTAATAATGTTGAAAAGTTTTATAAACAGAAATAATAATTTTACGATAGAGCAACATATGAATTAAATATTTTACATGTTCACTTATTTTGTATATAGGCAATTCTCTGGGAAGTGAAACCTGTTAGTGAAAATTTGAAAATTTAAATAAGTTATAACTGGTTGTAGACAAGACATATAATTTCGATAATTCATTTAAACATAAGAGAACATATGTATGTACATATATATCTTAATGATACAATCAATTTACAATCAAAAAATTCGCTAGAATACATAATAAATTGTTACCTGTGGTCTGCGTTACATCTAATTTTGTAGGATTTTTTTTTTGTTTTTTAACAATACACAAATACACAAATCTATTTAAGATACTATTGAACACCAATCAAAGAATATACCTACTACCATAAAACCATATACATTTCATTCATTCATACATATATGTTGCATTCAGTTAGCAGAAAATTTCAATGGAAAGTAAAAAGGTACATTTTCTGTTTTTGTGCGATGTAGTGTGCGTTACAAAGAGAATCCCCCATATACGTATTAAGAATTTTAATTTATATAATGACTATATTTTTTATATCTAATATGTACGTACATATGTATATGTATAATAATAAGATAAAAATTACACACGTCACATGGCATAAATCACACAAAAATCAATTTATTAAAAATCGATGTTTTTTTTTATAAAAACTTCATTTCTAATTTTAGAATTTTTGAAATAAATCAGTATACGTTGCATTTAATATCTTCACGTTACTATCTTTTTTTCTTTTTTTTTTCATTTTATAAAAATTGTATATGAGAATTACACACGTGCAAGGATATTTTAAAACACGATATAATTTGCATTGATTTATTATGTTTTTTTTTTTAACGAAAACAAAAGTTGAATACTTTTTTAAAATAATGTAAGTAAGTTAAAAAGCAAGTGAATGAACTTTGTTATAACGACTTTTTAAATCTTTTTAAAGTCGTATTGAGTAAGTAAAATCAAAATTATGTACATAATGTAGGTGATATTAATATTTAATTCGTGTAGTAAGTGAAATCATAAATTTGATAACTTGAACACAATAAATTTTTAAAAGAAAAATTGACAAAGTTTCTTTCAAACAATTTGAAAAAAAAACTTTTGAAAATTCAATTGAAATTTTTATTAATTTCAAAAACTTGTAAGTTATTTTGTTGCTATGAAGATATGTATTTTTAAAAATTTCTAATACTTTAATTTAAGGATTCTCAATTTTTTAAAAAGATTATTAAGAACAACTTTTTATTTACTCAAGATGTTTTAATACCAAACTAAAAAAAAAAAGATTATTTTTCAATTACGTACAAACTTGAATTTATTATTTCTGCAATTAAATACAAAAAAACAAATTTTATACTTTCAACTCAAGTGATTTTCATGAAACTGCAAAACTAAAGCCAAAAGTTTTTCAAATTACTACTTAAAAATAAAATAATTTTTCTCTACAAATCATCTATACAAACTGACATTGCGTAAAAACATTTCATTATAATTGAGAATCCTTGCTGTGAAATTCTATATTATTTTAATTTTTTTGAACAATGCATTTAGTATACTACAAAACAAAAATTATGCAATATTTAGGAATAAAACTAAACAAACAAAAAATTAAAATGCTAGTTATGATCCTTCCTTATTGCTTTTATATTTGTTTTATTTCATCCCTCAGATAAAAATGGTTTACTTTTTCAATAAAAATAGTTTCAAACAAGTAACTTATGTATTATCATTCATTTTAAATATTTTACTTACATATATTGCATATACATGCGTCGCCACTTTTCATAGTGTTTCTTTTTTAACTTTATATAAACTTACAACTCGATTTATGTATAAAATATGTATAATTTTATAAATTTGATAGTGTAAACTTTACTCTAAAAACGAAAACACAATGTGTGGCTGTAGTATGTAGTACATGTAGTAGTGCGACCTATCAAAAACACAACACCTTAGATGTCATTTGAAGCATTACAATGTGTAGTGTGTAGCTGTAGTAGACGTGTTCAGCTGAAGCTGAAAGTGGAAATTTTTCTACTTTATACTACATACAACCTACAGCTACACATTGTGTTTCCGTCTTAAGAAATAAAAATAATGTATTATTTAGAAATTTTTATCAAAAAATTTTCTTCTACATATACCTACATATTTGAATTCTTAGATTTTCAAATCAAAATTAAGCTAAAGCACAGTCTTGTAATTTTCTACTTTTTTTTATTTTGGTTTTTTTTTTTGTTTTTTTTGTAATCAAACACAAACAATTCATAATCGAAACTTTTTAAGCATGTCTTATGGAGAAAAAAAAATGTTCAAATGTCTAACTTCTTGAAGAGAAAAAAAAAATAGTTTTTAGAAACCAACATTTCTTAAAGAATTTGTTGATTTCAAATTGAATAAAATAATAAAGAAAATTTTCTATGAAAGTTTTTTTTAACTACTTTAACTAATTTTATTTGATTTCTTAACGAATTGTTTACGTAAAAAACATTGTTACATGATAAAACTTTTTTAAAACAAATTTATTATATTTCTGTAGATGAATATGTGTGGTGTTGTGTATGTGTGTGTGTGTGTGTGTGTATTTATAGTATATGTGTACAAAATTTAAAAAGATAAAATAAAAATAACATAAGGAAATAAAAGTTTTTAGACATGCTGTAGAGTTTAGATATGTATCTAATTAACTTTTGATACAATAATAACAGAACATACTGTATTTAAATAGTCACGTTTTATTACAAATATGAAAATGTCATTGAAAAGTCTTTCAAATAAACATTATCGTCATATAATTATTATGTATTCATGTTCAATTTTCAAGGATTCAAAGGATTATTGCTTTTTAATATAAATCTTTTTACTTTTTCCTTTGGTGTACAATATACTTGATTATTATTATTTTTTTGTTTGTTATGTAAAAATAATAAATTCAACGTTGAACCTTTCTTTTTCTTTTTTTTTTTAATAAAGCAAACACGTATAGTATACATATTTACTATTTAATGACCTTATACTAAAAAGTTTTATCCTTAAATACACACCTAATCAATAAAAAAAAATTTCTTCCCAATAAAAATAAAACTTGTACACATTTCATATGTACCTACATAAAGTTTCTTTTATTAAAAAATTCAATAAATTCCCATATCAGTACATATCATAATGTAACATATATGTATACATCTGTTTGTGTGCAAAATAAAATGAACTTAATTTTAAATCTCAAATTTAAATATAAAAGTATACATACTGTTGATATTGAATGCTCAAATCAAGATATTTTTCAAATGTTTACTTTCAAGACAACTCTTTTTTTTTTCTTTATAGAACTAACAATACTAAAAAGTTTTATTTATACATATGATTTTGCATTAGAAAAGAGAAAAAAAAATTTTTTTTTTTTTGAATTCATAAAAAATCAAAGAAAAGTTGTATATTGAATACATACATACATACTTAGTAATTTAAAATTCAATTCATAAGATTCTAAAAATTAAAATGAACCTGTATTTGATGTGAAGTTTTTTATTTACATAATGTACATATGTATATATGTACATACATTCGAAATTGTAATTTTGTTCAAAAAATCGTATTTTTTTTTTACTTTTTTCATTTAAATTTTTATTTTTGCATAAACCAACATTTAAATGTATTTGTATGTGTACATTTTGAATGATATTAAAATTTGTTTTTGTTTTTATTTTTATTTGCTATTTGAAAGACTCGTTATTATTAAATATGTGACTTTTTGATACAAACAAAAGGTAAATACAAAAAAAAAAAAAAAAAAAAAAAAAAACAAATCTGCATTAAGCAAGAGTATCAAATAAAACATTGCATTTTAGACAATTGATTGATTTTATTTTACAAATCAAAAAAAAAATGTTATTAACGATGTTTTTTGAATTTTAACATTCATGAATATTAATTTTCAAAAAGATTCACATACATATATGTATGTATTTGTATATAGATTTTTTTGTTTAATTATTTACTTTGATGTTTTGCAATATTGCAGTTAATTAATTTTACTGAGAAATTCTAAACCTATGTCAAAATTAAACTACTATAGTATTTTTATTTTTGGAAGTCAGTACAGGCAAGATAGGCATACTTTTCTATATTCTTTCACAAATTGTTTGAATAAATCTGTCTCGTGTGTGGGGTGATCAGATCTCAATTTCAGTCGAGGGAAATCTTTTAAATTAAATATTACCAAGGCAAAAAACTCATCGGGTACTGCCTTCATAAGCACAATACTGACTTCCAAAAATAAAAATACTATACATAGTTTTTTGTTTTGTCAATAAAGGTCGATTAGCAAATTGATGTACCTACAGTCAGGGATGTCAGTCGGGACATGACGCTTATTTTTTACCTTGATTCAGTTTCGTACTTATAATTAAACGAAATCATTTTGAAAAATAATTAGTTGTATGTATGTAATGTGGGTCTAGGAAAATTCATCGCCAGCAATTCTTCGCCAGCAATTCTTCGCCAGCAATTCATCGCCTCAACAATTCATCGCTACAGCAATTCACCGCCGAGTTGCTGGCAAAGAATTGCTGGCGGTGAATTGCTGTGGCGATGAATTGTTGAGGCGATGAATTGCTGGCGAAGAATTGCTGGCGGTGAATTGCTGTGGCGATGAATTGTTGAGGCGATGAATTGCTGGCGAAGAATTGCTGGCGATGAATTTTCCGGATCCCATGTAATGTATGTACTTTAAAAATGTTATACCTCCATACTTAATTTTTTGGACTTGGCTTTGGTTGCAGTTTTGCTGGATGAAGAAAAATTTCATAATAAAATAATAAAAAACACGAAAATGAAGGTGAAACCTCGAAACACTACAATTCTAAAACTCTGTTCAAATATAAATTAATATTCACTTCAAATCGATGATATCCTGATACGAAAGTACCAAATTTAGTACTTTTTAATATAGAATCAAAATTTGGTACGTACCAAAGTGATTTGTATAACACTTTTTCATTCATTTGATTCACCATTACGTGTTTTGGTCTAATTGATATCAAGTGTCTTTATTATTGATTTGAGGCCCAATTCCAAATTGGGGACTCAGACTCAAGACGCAAAAGCTCTTGAAGTCGATTTTAGGACTAATGAGTCTAACCATATCCAAATAACAAATTTATTTATTATTTTTCTATTTTATATTTATTTTCCACAAAATTCTAAATTTATAGTTTTAAAAAATATACACACAAACGTGACAAATTTGTTTTTCATTTTTTTAAATTTGAAAAAATAAAAAAACGGAAAATATGTCAAGTATGAAACAACATAATATTTTCAACCATAAAGTTGACAGTACTGATACTCAGACTCAAAATTCTAAAGAATTAGAACGTCGTACTCAGACTTATTTGCGTCTTGAGGTATGAAGTAAGCATTTGGTTTACTTCAATGTATTTCCATATGCTAGAATTATTTTGACATTTTGAGCTTTTGAGTTTTGCGTCCTGAGACAATTTGGAATTGGACCTAACAGGTGATTTTATTAAATATTCGGTCATTCAGTTAACAGAAAAAAATATTTATACATATACATAATTAAATATGAAAACACATTGCACATTGTCATTATAATTTCATTTTGGTACGTTTTAACCTGATTTTTGCTACTTTTTTTTCAGCTTACTTACTTTTTTTCAGCTTCAAATACACTAAACGTTGAACATGTGCAAACATAATCGACAATGTGCCTTCACCGTACCGGCAAAAATTTGGCACACATATAGGTACTCTACTATAGTACGATTCAAAAAAGATGGCACAGGTTCGCGCATGTCTTATATGTGTTAGTGATCTTCTTGTGTATACATATACGAAGGAAGAAACCTCTTTCTTAGAATTTACAAAAACAAAAATGCATGTGTGTAAGTATCTTTTCTTCTGCGCATGTTTCTCTAGTATAATACGAAATGCCATCTTTTTTAAATCGTACTATATAACAAACTAAAAACACAGAAGAGGTACTATAATATAATTGTAATAATGGTAATTTTATATAGTCATTGCTAAAAACCACGTCCAGTTTCCAGGACCTATAGATGTATAAATGGACCTTTTATTTTTTACAAATATGTACATATAAAACATATGCGCGTATGTATAGTATGTATGTATTTATATTACTTTAAAAACCAAAAAAAAAAAAAAAAAAAAAAAAAAAAAAAAACAAGAATAGATTTTATACTGAATTATTAATCAACATAGCTACCTAATTTAATTAATTTAAAAATTAAAATTGACATTTTCAAATATACATATGTATATATATTTTATTTCTACATTTTTTCAACAAGATTTACTCCATGACAGCTTTCAAAAATTAAAAATAGAAATTAAAATTTCCTTTTCACGACACGAACGGTGTTGTCTTGAACCCTGTTAAACAAAAAGCAACAATAAACATCATTATTTCATCTTTTTTTAATTTTTTATTTTTTTTTTTCATTTTCTTTATATGTATAAATAAAACTTCTAATTTTGTATTATACTACATATGTATTATACCTTCACCTATTGACAACTAAACACGAAACGCATTTTCTAATACGATAAATTATTCATGTCAATAATTCATTTTAAAATATTTAATGAAACCACATAAATTTAGATGTACTCTATGATTTTAGTGAATTAACCTTACTCACTAAATAATCTGAAACTTCATTGAAGTCTCATAATAACATTATTACTTTGCAACGTTTGCCTATAGTGTCAAAAGTTCACATAATATTTTGACAGGACAGGATGACTATTACATACATATGCAATTAAAATAGGTATAATATATAGCTTTCCACTTTACATTGCATAACATAATATTGAATGTAGGACGTACCTAATAACAACATTTTAGATTTCAAGTTTTTTTTTAAATTTTTATATATACCATGTATATATACAACTACATAAATAGTGATAGTATGTATGTATGTACTATCGAATTACGGAACCATTAACTATATTTATACTCATTTTCTTTTTGTCAAAACCTGAAATACCATTCTAATGTGTTAGTGTTACATAAGTAATTCTTGTCTGAAATATTTTATGCCATAATTTTGATAACATTTTTACATAAATATTTGAATAGAAATTACTAATAATAACTTTTATTTAATTATAACAAATATCACATTCTACAAAACGGTAATGAGAAATTATTGAAGAACAAATATTTAAAAATGTCAAAATAATTTTTCTTCCTAAAAATCAATGAAAAATTAAAAAAAAAATAATTTTTAAAATATAATATAAAAATTTTAAATTAGAAATTACACAACAATTTATGGTTAACTTTTCACAAAATGTTTTATTTATTTATTTATCTACAGGTGAATCGCGATATAGTGAACCCAAAAAAACAAGGCATGTTCACTGTATCAAGCCGATTCAGGTGGCCTCGGTTTAGTGAACATTTAGAATTGCAAAAAGTATTTGTGCGTCACTGTCATATAACAAAAATAAAAATGTGTGTTTAAGAAAAAACTTGATTTGTTTATTCTATGTAATATTGTATAAGTGAATTTGTTCTAATAAACACAAATGAAAATATGAGTGCAATGACCAATAGACAAATAGACAATATTTTTTTCTTATTAGTTTACAGCAAGATCTATAGACAAGTACAGACATTTTAAAACTTGCATAAAAAAAAATAAATTTGTAACGAAAAATGGCATTTTCTTTAAATTGTTCATTCTACCGAGTGCTGGACAGTTTTAGCAGTTCACTCTATAGAGTAGTCAATAGAAAATTCTAGACGTTCACTCTACTGAGTGTTCACTATACAAAGAGTTCACTCTAGCACGATTCACCTGTATACTATTGCCACGTGGTGGGTATATAAAAAATTTAAGTAGATTTGAGAATTTTAAATTTACCAATTTTTGTAATTAATTTTTCCGAATTAAAAAAAAATAATAATAATAATTACCTGCTACTATAAACGCTTTCTTTCAATATATCTTGAATAACAGTACCTATAGGAATTTATTTACTTACATAAATACATTGTACATAATTGTTGCATATTTTTAATCTATGATAAATTATAAAATAAAAAAAACAAAATGATTCTTTGGAAAAAAAAAATGGAATATTCAAGAAACTTCGTCATGACAAAATTTTCAATAAAATTCATCCTTTACTTAAAGTTTGTAATTGTTCGTGTGAGTATTAGCTCTCTACAAAAATGTGTAGACGAGATCATCATAGTACATAGTAACAAGTCATTTGAGTCGTCGGCATTGAGTCGTGAATCGTGATAGCAGTCAGTCGCTATTTTCTTCATTTTCTACAAAACGTGTTACAATAAATTTACTAAAGAAAATAACTTTCTTGTTTTTTTGTACATTTAAATTCTTCATATGTAAAATCTACTTATCTTCATCATCAACATAATGGCGCCCGAGCAGGGACCGAGAGAATGTAGTGGTGGTTTCTTCATCATTTAGTATCTATTGAACAACAATAAAGTGAAATAAAACGTTTTCTAAATCGTTGTAGTGAATAAACATTAAAAATATTTGAGTGTTTAAAAGGAAACATGCAAATTTAAATTCCATTAACCGTGTCTATTACCATTTATATTGTTATGTATACCGGCAGGTGCATATGAATCATCATCATATTGTGTTATAATTATACATACATGCATACGCATAACTACATATTGCATATAGCTTTTAAAATATATGTCATCTTAATTGTTTATCTCTTTTCATCTTTTTCGTAATCGGTGTTACCAGCTTACTAATTATTTGAAATCGATATTATATTTTGTGACGTCATAGTGGTTAGTAGAATTTTACGTCATATTGGTTAAATAAAATTTGCAATTTGAGTGAATTAACTAAATTTAACAATTAAACATGACTGAATTAAAAAGGAAACGGTCGATTATAAAGGCCAATATAACCAAATTAGAAACGTCGGTGAATAACATTTTAAAGGAGACTCCTATTAATATTGAACAAATTAAAATCAGATTCGAAAGGCTTCAAACATTAAATAATGAATTTAATTTAATACAAAATGAAATTGAAACGTTGTCCAATGACGATCAACTAAATACAGAACTATAATATAGGTATGTTATAGATGAACAATATTTTTCTATTGCAGTGAAATGTAGAACAGCGATGAGGTCAGATCAATCTGATCAACCAAGTGTTGTTCCAAATACAATACAAGATATATCAACAACTTTGGAGACAATAAGTACAACACAGAACCAAGTGTCACAAATTTTAGAAAGGTTGGTTTCGTCAACGCCAAATTCACAGGTAAATAATTCCAATAGAGATAATACTATTACAGAAATTCAACCCAAAGTGCAATTGCCTACTATACAAATACCATCCTTTAGTGGAGATTATTGTGAATGGCAATCCTTCTTCGACTTATATGTCAGTATGGTACACAATAATAGCACACTTTCGTCATCGATAAAATTTCAATATTTAAAAACCGCATTAGGAGGTGAGGCTGCGTCTGTATTACGACATTTAGGAGTTTCAGATGCAAATTATACTGTCGCATTTGAATTATTGAAATCTAAATATGATCGTCAAAACATTATAATAGATTCGCACTTGCAAGCTCTTACCGAAGCATCACCATTAAAAGTAGTTTCAACTCAAGGCCTTCGAAATTTGACAAATTTGTTTTCTGAAACTGTGAATGCATTAGGTGCCTTGAAATTGCCAATAGATCAATGGGATTCTTGGTTAAACTTCATGTTAACATCAAAATTAGATGCAGAATCGACACAATTATGGCGTCGTCAAACTGCAACAAAGATTCAACCTACATTCAAGGAAATGCTTGAATTTTTAGAAAATAGAATTTATGAGTTATCAACTACATATAAAACTTCAAAAGACTTTAAATCTTCACGTACACTACCAACACAAGCATCCTCTATACCACAACGAATTAGATATACACATTCTTCATCTGTATATTTATGTTACATATGTAAATCCAATCATTATATCTTTGCATGTCCATCTTTTATTAAAATGGATATGTTTCAACGTCAAAATTTGATTCGCAAACAGAACCTTTGTTATAATTGTTTGAAAGGGAAACATTTCGTTAAGGAATGTAAGACAACTTCTACATGTAAATACTGTGGTAAAAGGCATCATTCGCTATTACACATTAAACCTGAAGATAGGATTGATAAAGGTTCCATCACTCCAACATATACTTCCAACAGTTCACAAGCTCTCACTGTTAGTAATGAATTCAAAGATTCAACAGGTAATTTTCAATGTTGTAGAGCTTTACTCGATTCGGGGTCTCAAGTAAATTTAATATCAGAATCTTGTATTCAACGTTTAAGCCTGAAAAGAATAAATGCTCATATGCTCATATCAGGAATAGGTAATTCTAAAACTAATAATTTACATTCGAGAGGCAAAGTCGAGCTGCAATTAAAGTCAAGATTTAACACAACAACATTTCACATCTCAGCATTCGTTTTATCAAAATTGGCTCATGATTCTCCACCTATACAACTTCATTCATTTACAGCTTCTAAAATTCGAAATATTACTAACTTGGCAGATCCGCGTTTCAATGTACCAGGGAAAATAGAAATTATTTTGGGTTCAGACATTTTGTTTAGGTCATTACTTGGTGGAAAATTTATGGATGAAGAAGGTCACTTAATGGCCATAGAAACTACATTTGGTTGGGTGATATCTGGTAAATTGGAGATACAACAACATGTATCTTGTTTTTCTACTACAATAAATATTGATAAAGTGTTACAAAAATTCTGGGAAGTTGAAGAGGTACAACAAGATGTCAAATTAACTCCTGATGAAGAATCATGTGAACAACATTTCAAGACTACTCATATTCGTTTAGCAAATGGACAGTATATGGTTCGCTTGCCATTCAAGGAACGTCCAACCAACTTATTTGATTCAAAAAATATTGCAATTACTAGATTAAGTAGTATAGAACGGCGTTTTAATAGAAATTCAAGGTATGAATTAGCATACAAGGAATTTATGCAGGACTATTTACAGAGTGGTCAAAAGTCCAAAGTTTGCATTTCTCCAGATCATGGACTCAATTTTTACTTTCCTCATCATGGCATAATAAAAGAACAGAATATTACGACAAAACTTAGGGTGGTATTTGATGGATCAAGCGCCACAACAGATGGAATTAGTCTCAA
Source organism: Bombylius major (assembly GCA_932526495.1). NCBI lineage: Eukaryota > Metazoa > Arthropoda > Insecta > Diptera > Bombyliidae > Bombylius > Bombylius major. The sequence goes on along the minus strand of OW052045.1, from coordinate 27,201,302 downwards.
TGATCTCTTATATACTGGTCCAAAGATTCACAATGAACTGACAGTTATATTAGTTAGATTCCGTAAAGCCAAGATCGGTTATGTGGCAGACATTCGAAAAATGTTCAGACAAATTCTAATGCATCATGAAGATAGAAACTTTCAAAGAATCTTATGGAGATTCTCTACTAATGATCCAATAGAAGAATACGAACTAAATACGGTCACATATGGAACTTCATGTGCTCCCTTTTTGGCCTTGAGGACATTGCAACAATTAGCGAAGGACGAAGAGTTATATCAACGTGGTTCCCACCTATTAATCAACAGTTTTTATGTAGATGATCTCATACATTCATGTGACACAGTGAGTGACGCAATTTTAAATAAAGAAGAGATAATAAAGATATTGAATTCGGGTAACTTTCACCTTCATAAGTGGGCATCGAATTCTACCGAATTTCTAGACAGTATACCTGTTGATCTAAGAGAAAATAATTTACATTTGGTACTTGAAGAGGACACGGTAGTTAAAACATTAGGATTAAGTTGGTGTCCTAAAGAAGATTATTTTTCATTTAACGTGAATCTCCCAAATGATCAGATCATAACAAAACGAACAGTTCTTTCTGTTATTTCAAGAATCTTCGATCCGCTTGGGCTCCTTGCTCCGTGTATTTCATTAACGAAGATGATAATGCAAGAGATTTGGATGTCTGGCATTTCATGGGATGATAAACTTCCACCTCATATATTAACAAAGTGGACATTAATACGTGATCAACTCACTGATATTCGTGATATAAAGGTTCCAAGATGGTTGCAAATGAAAACAACTGTACACATACAACTTCATGGGTTTGCAGACGCCTCTGAGAGAGCCTACGCCGCAGCAATTTACGTCCGAGTAATCGACCACAATCAAGTCAAAATGAATTTATTAGTAGCCAAGACAAAGGTTGCTCCTACAAAACAAATAAGTATTGCAAGACTGGAACTCTGCGCAGCACATCTGCTTGCTAAATTATTCGAATGGGTAAAATCCGTTTTACATATCGAAGGTTTCGAATGCTATGCTTGGTCTGACTCGACGATAGTATTGGCTTGGTTAAATGCCTTTCCCCGAAGATGGAGTACGTTCGTGGGTAATCGAACTTCATACATTTTGGAATTTTTACCTTTTAACTGTTGGCAACATATAGATTCGCGAAATAACCCAGCAGATCCAGCATCTAGGGGTGTTTACCCTCGAGACTTGATATCTTGCAACATTTGGTGGAATGGTCCAGATTTCATGCAAGATCCACATTATGATTTGTCAACACCTCATACTTCATACAACACAGATTTAGAACAAAAACGGATTAAAACATTAACAGCTTTTAATAACATGAATTTTGATATACTACATAGATATTCTTCATTGTCTAAATTATTACGTATTACTATATGGATCATGCGATTTGTTAAAAGGTGTCGTCATATAAAGGTAGATTCAGATTTTATCACTAGCCGAGATCTAGATGATGCTTTATATATTTGGGTAAGACATGTACAGAATCAAATTTATGGTAGTGAAATTTCATCAATAAAAAAGGGAGAAACTCTTTCGACCAAAAACAAATTATTGCCATTGAATCCATCTATAGATGAAAACAATATTTTAAGAGTCGGAGGCAGGCTTAAACACGCAAATATATCATTTAATCAACGTCATCCAATAATATTGCCAAAGGATAATATACTTAGCAAATTGATAGTTCATCATTATCACCATCAACTTCTACATGCGGGAGGTCAATTGTTGGAATCTACTATTCTATTAAAATTTTGGATTTTTGGAGTCAAAAGACTCATTCGACAATGTACTCATAATTGTGTAATCTGTGTACGTCATCGTGGTGAAGCCAGTAAACAAAAATTAGGTAATCTGCCCAGCTCTCGATTACAAGTGGGTAAGGTTTTTCTACATAGTGGAGTGGACTACGCTGGTCCATTCAGTATACGAACTTGGAAAGGACGTGGAGCAAAACAACAAAAATGCTATATTTCTCTATTCATATGTATGTCTACCAAGGCCATACACCTAGAACTAGTTGATGATTTATCGACCGAAGGTTTTATAGCCAGTTTTAAACGATTCGTTGCGCGCAGAGGAGCAATACAGGCATTATATAGCGATAATGGGACAAATTTCAAAGGAGCGGTAAGACACTTAAAAGAAGTTTATCAGTATTTTTCAGATACTTCAAACCTAGAGTCAATTCATCGTTATTTTGCTGAGAATCAGATAAAATGGAAATTTATTCCTCCAGGCGCTCCCCATTTCGGTGGACTGTGGGAGGCTGGAGTTAAGAGTGTCAAATTTCATCTCAAAAGAGTAGCATCAACTTCAAATTTAACCTTCAGCGAATTCTACACACTGCTCTGTCAGATCGAATTCTATCTTAATTCAAGACCGTTGATACCGTTGAGTGCAAATCCAGATTCGTTAGAGGCTCTAACACCTGGACATTTCATTACAGGATGCTCCTTAATGTCGGTACCAGAAGTACCTATAAGAATGGAGGAAAAATGTTTGGGTTCCCGGTGGAAATATGTTCAACAGTTATATCAACATTTTTGGCGAAGATGGAAAGGGGAATATCTATCTATACTTCAACAACGAGTTAAATGGCCATCTCAGCAACGAAATTTTTGTATTGGAGATTTAGTCTTGATTATAGAGAATAACTATCCACCAGGACAATGGTTAATGGGGCGAATCACGGAGACACATCCCGGAGATGATAAACTTGTAAGAGTCGTCACGGTGCGTACAAGAAATGGACTTATGAAACGTCCAATCACCAAGTTGTGTTTATTAATTCCATATACCGATTAGGTTAACGTTTATTCACATTATATATATGTATCTCAACTGAAATTCATTTTGTATAATTTTGTATTATTTTGCATAACTTTGTATTAAGTTGTATTATTTTGTATAATGTTATTAATTCATAATTAACTAATAGTTTTGAAAAGTTGGACTTTTCAAGGTGGGCGAGAGAATGTTCGTGTGAGTATTAGCTCTCTACAAAAATGTGTAGACGAGATCATCATAGTACATAGTAACAAGTCATTTGAGTCGTCGGCATTGAGTCGTGAATCGTGATAGCAGTCAGTCGCTATTTTCTTCATTTTCTACAAAACGTGTTACAATAAATTTACTAAAGAAAATAACTTTCTTGTTTTTTTGTACATTTAAATTCTTCATATGTAAAATCTACTTATCTTCATCATCAACATAATGGCGCCCGAGCAGGGACCGAGAGAATGTAGTGGTGGTTTCTTCATCATTTAGTATCTATTGAACAACAATAAAGTGAAATAAAACGTTTTCTAAATCGTTGTAGTGAATAAACATTAAAAATATTTGAGTGTTTAAAAGGAAACATGCAAATTTAAATTCCATTAACCGTGTCTATTACCATTTATATTGTTATGTATACCGGCAGGTGCATATGAATCATCATCATATTGTGTTATAATTATACATACATGCATACGCATAACTACATATTGCATATAGCTTTTAAAATATATGTCATCTTAATTGTTTATCTCTTTTCATCTTTTTCGTAATCGGTGTTACCAGCTTACTAATTATTTGAAATCGATATTATATTTTGTGACGTCATAGTGGTTAGTAGAATTTTACGTCATATTGGTTAAATAAAATTTGCAATTTGAGTGAATTAACTAAATTTAACAATTAAACATGACTGAATTAAAAAGGAAACGGTCGATTATAAAGGCCAATATAACCAAATTAGAAACGTCGGTGAATAACATTTTAAAGGAGACTCCTATTAATATTGAACAAATTAAAATCAGATTCGAAAGGCTTCAAACATTAAATAATGAATTTAATTTAATACAAAATGAAATTGAAACGTTGTCCAATGACGATCAACTAAATACAGAACTATAATATAGGTATGTTATAGATGAACAATATTTTTCTATTGCAGTGAAATGTAGAACAGCGATGAGGTCAGATCAATCTGATCAACCAAGTGTTGTTCCAAATACAATACAAGATATATCAACAACTTTGGAGACAATAAGTACAACACAGAACCAAGTGTCACAAATTTTAGAAAGGTTGGTTTCGTCAACGCCAAATTCACAGGTAAATAATTCCAATAGAGATAATACTATTACAGAAATTCAACCCAAAGTGCAATTGCCTACTATACAAATACCATCCTTTAGTGGAGATTATTGTGAATGGCAATCCTTCTTCGACTTATATGTCAGTATGGTACACAATAATAGCACACTTTCGTCATCGATAAAATTTCAATATTTAAAAACCGCATTAGGAGGTGAGGCTGCGTCTGTATTACGACATTTAGGAGTTTCAGATGCAAATTATACTGTCGCATTTGAATTATTGAAATCTAAATATGATCGTCAAAACATTATAATAGATTCGCACTTGCAAGCTCTTACCGAAGCATCACCATTAAAAGTAGTTTCAACTCAAGGCCTTCGAAATTTGACAAATTTGTTTTCTGAAACTGTGAATGCATTAGGTGCCTTGAAATTGCCAATAGATCAATGGGATTCTTGGTTAAACTTCATGTTAACATCAAAATTAGATGCAGAATCGACACAATTATGGCGTCGTCAAACTGCAACAAAGATTCAACCTACATTCAAGGAAATGCTTGAATTTTTAGAAAATAGAATTTATGAGTTATCAACTACATATAAAACTTCAAAAGACTTTAAATCTTCACGTACACTACCAACACAAGCATCCTCTATACCACAACGAATTACAACAAATTCATTTTCTACAAAACGTGTTTTTCTTCATCATTTTTCATGTGTGTGATCCATTGGGATATTTCTACAACAACTTCGCTAAATCAAAACGTGTAATAATTTATAGTGAACCAAATATATTCTCTCGGCCACATTAAGAAGGTTATTTTTAGTAAAAGAAAATTAATTACAATAAATTTACTAAAGAAAATAACTTTCTTGTTTTTTTGTACATTTAAATTCTTCATATGTAAAATCTACTTATCTTCATCATCAACAGTAATATTATGAAAACATAATTACTAATTTTTGCTTATTTACTTTAATTAAATGTGCTTTAACTCTATTATACCACTTTTTTTCACTCATTAAATTTAATAAAATTTTAAGGGTTTTTTTAAAGAATAATTTCGAACATCCTTATGTATAGTACCTGAATGTTCTATTTTGTTGTATATAATCATACTTGTTACTACATAACATTTTATTATTATTCTTGCAAAAATAACCGGGAGCATTCACATGATAAACTTGAAAAACATATATAACATGTACATATGTATATACTAAATACATACATACATATTTTATATCGCCACATATATTTAATACACGTACATATTACGATATACGATAATATGCCATTCTAGTGTAATAACTTCAAAGAGTTTCTTTTATTTAATTTATGCATTAATGATGTTGATTACACGTGTTGAACAAACTTTTCAAACATTTTTGTCACCTTCTGGGGATTAAAACTAATTATGCGTAAAAATAATTTTAAAATGAGTTTTGACGAGAAAAAAAAAATAAGACAGGAAATTAATTCTTTAATAGTTTTGAAAAATATTAATAGATCCGTTGTACCTATATGCATAGAATATTGTATACCGTTAAGGTAAATTATATGATAATGTTTTTCTTTGTTTCTTAATATCATAATAACTAGGAAATTGGTTTGTTTCTCATGCGTAAGAATATGATTCTATAGAGAAATTAAAAAAGAAACATAAATAAATTATAAAATATCAACATATTTGAAGTATACGAACGAAAAAAATAATTGCCTGAAATACAACAATTTATAAAGCACCATCAGTCGCTTGTTTATGCTTAAAATTATAACATTCACTCACAAGGAAAAAACAAAAATATCCCGACGACATGCATATTTCACACCCTTATTGTTTTTTATACAAAGTATTTTTTTCTATGCTTTGTCATAAACAATTATACATGTATAAGTTTTTCAATACATATTTACAAAACTAAATAAAAATAAATCATTTTAATTTCCATAGAAAAAAAATATGAATAATTCTAGTTAGAAATTTGTATGCATTTTGTTTCTTTTTAAAAAAGTTATTTTTTATAAGATACTTTATATAGTTTCTATTCTTAAATTTTTCTTTTTTTTTAAATTTCATATAATAAACAATTCAGAGAGGAAAAAATTCAAATAGAATGCATTATTTAATTTTTTTTTTCTAATATAATATTTCTTAAAATATACTCATATTACCTAACATATGAGATTTTAATAGCTTATGTTTACTTTAACAAGCATAAGTTGTTCCATTTTATACTACATATAAAATTTTATATACTTATAAAAAAAATTTTAAATGTAAATATTTGATTTATGTTCATCACATGATGCATGCATAGAAAAGCATTATTATGAATTAAATTACTACAAAATGAAGTTTTTTATATTATATGAATATTTTTTTGCCTTTTCAAAATAAAAAAATAAAAAATATGTTAAATTTTTTATTTTTCATAAAGAATTTTTTAAAATTAAAATTAAATTCTTTTTGATTTTTATACTTTATAACAGTAAACAACATATTTTGAATACAAAAAATATTAACCAACATAATATACATAATGTATTTCAGTACATACAAGTTATAAACATCCTTAAGGATATTTTTAAAAAATTTTATTTTATTATGATATGAATTTTCTTGTACATAAAGGAATTGAATTTCTTTCATAAAAAATATATTAATTAAATATATTTCTATAACACCTCTTTATATATTTTTTTATTCACATGGATACGATTTTATATTAAAAATAAGAAATTTATAATGGAAAAAAATAGAAATATGCATAACATAAAATTCACGGTTCAAATATACTCTAATATAAATATGATATTCGTATTATCTATGTATTATGCAATACATACTCAATTCATTGTATACTCGTATATCAACAAAAAAAAAAAAGCTTGCACATACATACATATGTATAAAATGCGTTCAAATATGAAATAAACATGAATAAAATTTACGAAAATTCCCATACAATATACACATATCTATAATTTTGAATACATACATATACTTACTATATTATTTTTATATGCGTCAAAATATCTTCATTTTTTTCACATATAAGAGTACATATGTACATATTTTTAATGTATACAAAAATTAATTTAAAATTTCTTTTGTACAATACGAGTATTAACATCTTTTCTGTATGTGCTGCATTATTCGAAAAATGTAAAAATGTGAAAGACAGACTTTAAAAATGACGAATAAAAAAAAATTTTTATGTCCTTATCTATCTTAGCTACTCACAGAATTTTATAGAAAATTATTAGATCGCACACATCATATACGCAAAATTATATACATTATATATGTATAATAACTATTAATAAAATGAATTTAAATACAAAATATGAAAAGAATTGTTGTCTCTTTATTGTTTAGAAAAATATTTCACATGATAATTTTCAAAATTATATAAACATTTTTGAATGAAAAAAGTAAAAATGTGACAAAAAAATTAAAATTAAATTATATCAAATAAAAGATATATGTATAGTTTTTATTGTTATTGTTCAGAATAATGATAGCTGTTCTAATCAAAATTTTTTAGTTAGCGAATATTTCTGCTAAAGAAGTTAGGAGACATAGATGGTAGAAGATTCTTAAAAATTCGTATTCTGGTCATTAATATTTTTCGAAATCTTTATGAAGCCGTCAACAGAAATTCAAAATCTGCTAACAAAATTTAAAGAAATTTTTTGCTATTATGCACTAGGCAGTTAAACCAGTTTTTTTGCGTTCGATTTTAGAATATTACGTATAGTATAATTTTTTCCCAGCTATGTATATTAGAATTAAGAATGTATATAGAGCTGTCAAAATTTTGTATGAAAGTTAGCAGAATGTCAAATTAGCAGAAACTGCTAACTGCCACCAGAATAATAGCTACCAATTTCTCTGAAAATATTACAAAAAAACTTTCTTCCACTTTGGGGCTTATTTAAATTTTAAAATAACACATCTATATTTTGTACCATCAGTTTTCACTGTGGAGCATTAGCTTTCAAACGTATGAAACATTTAAGCATGGATTTTGCTCTCCTTACCGACCTTGAATCCTTAAGCTTTATCGCAAAGCCAAAAAAATAAGTTAGTATTTTTCCTTTTAACAACCTCATCATGATAGAATTTTTTGTTGGTTGCAAGGTGAGCTTAGAACACACCCTTAACAACCCCAATCATACAATACAATTTTTCTCATCTTAAAAAGTATTTTTTTTTTCAACATTTTTCAATTTTGTAATTTTGTAACACTTTTTTCACAAACTAACTATGTATCATACATACATACATATATGTAGAATCATTTTCATTTTATTGCAGTAAAAAAATTTTGCAACTGTGCTAAATAAATAATTTCAATGTTCATTCTTTGAAAATTGTTTTCTTGAATTCTTAAAGATGATTTTAATTTAAAAAAAAAAAAAAAAAAAAAAACAATAACAAACAAAAAGAAAATTAAAACAAAACACATCTTTATATATATGTCATAATTTTGTATTAGTTTATCATACACTTATTTGAACTTTTATCTAAATAGGAAAAAAAAAAGTGCTAATGACTTGTTTGTTTTGTCATGTAATTTTATGCACTATCTTTTCAAACAACATTGTAGTATGCATATTCTATAGAATTCCTTATATGAACACTTTTCTATAAAAATGTTTATATAATATTAACATACACTATTTTAGATATGACTTTAGAGATGTAAAGCAAAGATTCTTTTTATTCTTCAATACAACAAAAACAACAAATTTACTAACTTCCTAAGAAAATATTATGAAAAGTCTCTTTTAAAACACTAAAAATGTTATTTAAAAACTAAAAAAAAATAAAAAAAGAAAAATGAAAAGTTTTCACCTAAACTTTTACGATAGCATTTCATATCATATGATGTACAAAAAGTATTCCTTTTTTTTTTTTTTGTTGTTGTTGGTGTCAAGTTTTCTTTTGTTAAGTAAATAAATTTCAGAACTTATTTAATATGTCATTAAAATAAAGATAGAAGAAAAATATTCAGAATAGAAGTGAATAAATAAAAATTGAAAAATATTCTCTTTGGAGAATATGTATATACATATACATATGTATGTATTTGAAATAATTCCTGGGATAAAAAAAAATAGAACTAATTTTAAATTGAATTTAATAGACGAAATTAAATTTTACAGGTTTGTATTAATAAATAATCATATAATTCAATAATCCGTTAATAATATCAAAAAATGTTTTTGTTGATAAATTTTATTATTATCCTCAAAATAATTAAACCATATTTGAGGTTTTAAAATTTTAAATTGAAAATAAAATTATTTTATTTTTTCATCTGTTTAAAAATGATAACACAATTTTACATAAAATAGTTAATATCTAAATCGTATGAATTTAAATGAACGATGATTATTATGTATTTGTTGTGGCTATATATTTTTCGATAAAGTAACAATAATGAAGTAATTAAAATTTATTTTAAAATTATATTTTGTAAAAAGTAGCAAATTTAAAGTAACGATTATTCGAACATTACAAAAATAAAAAATAGAAAAAATTGATAACTTTAGATTTTAAGTATTTTAAAATTCTATAACAATTGGTGATGCTGAGCAGCAATTGAAATGGAATATGGAAGGAAAAGGTGGAAAATCTGAAGAGAAGATGAAAGTTGGTGAGAATAATATTAGGAATAGCGATGTTAAATCCATTAGGAAGTAGGCTAAGAAAAGAATAAATAATATTCAGTGTTATTTGCCCACATAATTGATTTTTATTATAATTTAATTTAATATTCAATTTAGGGGAAAAATTAATTCTAAATTTTATAATTATTTATGTACTTTGATAAGAAGGGTATTAGAAAAAATAAAACAATATACTCAATCACCTAAAAAGCAAAAACAACTGACCTTAAAATCCTTCATCTATCTTCTCTTTTAACTTCCACAAAACGCCATTGAGTTAGAAAAACAGGCTTTTTTAAAAAGAAAAATATGATGGAGAGTCGTTCCTTAAAAATTGAAAAATCATGTTCTTAGGTTACGGTGACTCTTCATGTATCTACTCAGGAAATATTTCTTTTTGTAGTCTATATTTTCAATACACCATACGAATAAAATAACACATATTCTTTTATTTGGGATGAACGAGTCAACATGTCTATTCTTGGAGATAGAAATCTATAACTGTAGAATAATTAGTAGCTTTTTAAAACCTGCAATTACTAACGATTAAGTGTAAAAATTTTGTAAGAATATAACAAAAAACTCTATAAAAAATACTCGTAAATTATCCTTGTAAAATCAAATACATATTATTAAATATGCACATACTTACTATGTATGTACTGTGAATTGATATTATTTTATATTTCTCAAGACTCAAGTAAACGAAAAATAATCTAGAAAACTCAAAATAAGATAAGGAGACCTGAGCTCTTTTTGGGCTGTAATGCCATCGGAAACGGAAACGTACTCGTATGTACACAAACTTTGATACATATGAAAAATTTTTAATAAATCACTTATACAAAAATTTTAAATACTTTTGTTCTAAAAATAATGATTTAGCATTTTTTCGTATTTTGTTTCTCTTGTTACAATATTTTAATAAAATTTTATAGAATAATTATTTTCTATAGATTTAGTAAAGAAAATGAAAAGAGATACAAATCTTTAAAAATCTTATACATTCATACATGTGTGTATGTATTCAATAGAAGCACCTTTATCTAAAATTTTCTTTCAAATTACTAAGAAATATAAATATAATCTATTATGTATAATATTTTCCTGTTCCTGTATAATAAATTTTTATAATTTTGAAACACTAGAACTCATTAAGAGTTAATTTCAATTAAAAGTTCAAAATAAAGTATAAATATAGAAAATTTAATTTCTGGAAGAATAAATTCAAAAATATATTTTTTTTATTAATTATTTGAAATATGATATTCATTAATAATAATATATCTAAAGGAAAAATTCTCAAATTTCCTAAATAATAATTTTTAACTATAGAAACATCAAATAGTTTAATGAAATTAAATATAACTTCTTTGTATAATATTTTTCATATCTTTATTTAATTATTTCATATCTTTATTTAATTATGCATGTAAGTATTTGATATTACATTAAGCATAAACACTTTTGTATATCTATTTAAACATTATACGGAAATAACAAGAACATTCATTATTTCTTATCAACATTTTCCACTTCCGATTAACATCGTTTAATCAATGTTACCAAATACATTAATTCTAATTTATGATTTAAAGAGTAAGTATGTAATCTCACTTATTACATGCATTAGAAAAAATTACCTACTTACGAGTGTATATGTTATCTAAATAAAATTACAAAAATATTCTATATTACCGCCTTTAGTAAATATAAGAAGATAATTAATTCTTAAACAACATAAAAACACCCTCAAAATCATTTTCGGAGTGTTTATAGTATGTACATCTTACTATACTTACAATATCAATATAATATGCTTCGATGTAGGGATTTTTTTCCAATCAAAATGACATAGATGTTCAGATTTTGATTTTATTTTTTTGATGAACATTTCCATTAAGGTTCTAAGAATACTTATACAACGCTATCAACATTCTTATGGAATGGAGTATGTATGCTAAGAAAGCACTATTAGTCTACCGTACACATAAAAGAAACTAACACCAGCACAACAAGAGAAGTACAATGAGACATTTTTAACCTTTAATTTAGCTAATTGAAACCCTTTAAATTCAACCTTTCTCATCCTTATGAACTACAGTTATCTGTAATTAATTTAATTTATGTAACTCAGAAATATTATATCTGAAGCAAAAAAACCAAAACAAAAAATACATACATAATTATATTTATATCCTTTTTATCATGTTGTTGTCCGTTAGGTTTTATAAGAAAATACATATAATAAAAAAAATTTTTAACATAAAAACTAAATTATCTTCATAAAGGAAATACATTATATGTACGTATGTATGTTTCAAATTGGATTTATCTTCTTTATTTATTTTTTATATATTTACCTGTAAATATACATAGATATTGTTCAGGAGAATATAAAATAACAAATTCTACATTTACTAGATTAGTAACACATTTAGTTTCTGAATGCATATAGTAAAAGATTTTGAATACAAATTACTTAATTATACGAAAGTATTTTTGTATCATACATACATATCTTATCATCTTCATAAAAGAAGAAAACATACTATAGTATAAGAACTTAAATACATATAATATACATGTTTAGATCATATTATGTACATACTCGTATATCGTCCTTTGGCTGATAAAACTAATCGAGTGAAAAATTACAGAAATAATTCAATCATTTGTGAATTTATTGAATTTCATAATAATAAATTGAGTATGGTTTTAACCCTTCGAAAAAAAAATGTTTCTACATGTTGTCTTCTTGTCTTAAATTAGCTTAATAAACGGACATACAAATGTTTCAATTGTTTAAAAACTAAACATAATATAATAATCAGAGTAATTTAATTTATATACTTAAATAATAAAGAAAACAACAGTTTATGACATTTCATCTTAATTATTAAGTTTTTCCTTAGTTTTCGAAAACCAATATACATAATATGTATACTCGTAAACACCACACTTAATTGAATTTTGAAAAACTTGATAATTATTACAAAATAATCTACAAAACCAAAAAAAAAAAAAAATAATAATAATAATAACAATAATAAAATAAAAGAAAATTACATTTCCGTTATTTGATTTGCTATCAACTTTTCCATTAAAAATAACTTTTATCTTCCAAAACTTTTGCTTTTTAATTTTAATTGAACTTGTAGGTTTATTTTTTACATAATTATGTGTTTGCACAACGTACTTTTTCAAATAAAATATAAATATGTATGTATATACATTTGAAAATGAATGAGTTTTTATTACACATTATTTTAATTACCAGTAATCAAGAGAAATTTAATTTTTTTTAATAGATAGATATGCTCAAGGAAATTTTTTAAAAATATTTTCAATACGTGATATTTAGATAAAAGTGTTTGTACAGTAGATTATATCAAATTTACACAATTAAAGTGCTCCATTTGAAAGAATCAGGATCAGGAAGTTTGAATTCGACTATAGTGCCATTAAAATAGATTTAGAAGGATCAATATAGCGAAAATTTTTAATAAGGTTAATTTTTGAATGTTTGACAGTATTTTGTACATTTCCAACAACAATATTTCCGTCATACATGCATCTATAGAAATCTATGAAATTTAACCCACTAAATTCGTTGGTATAGAAAAATTGGTAATTTGTCGAAGCTGAGTGGATTTGAATTTTGACCTATATTTTCAAAAGTCAGTACTCTACGAATTTGGTCATTGATCGCTCTTAGCCAGAAACTGAATATTTAAAACGTTATTTTTAAAATCATAAAAAAAGAACCATGTTAATTCCACATTTGAAAAAATGTTTTTTTTGTTTTTTTTTTTTTTTGCAAAGAATTCTGCATTGCAATTTATCAATCTTTTTTGTCCACAAGTATCTTTTTCTCAACAACTATGAAATTATCCTCCACAATACTATCTTTTAAAATTCAATACTTTCGATGCCATTTTTCAAAAGGTTCTTGAAGGATTGTAACTAAACTATATATAGTTTAAACTAAGCAAAATATAGAGACGTGTTAATGATTCTGCCAAAATTTTTGAACTCTTTCACATACCAATATAGTAAATACTACTGTCTCTTCTTAAAAGTTTTCTTTTATTCTATCACAATAAAAACTGAAATGAAAACAAGAATATTCATTTATTGATTTCACCTTTTCATCTACTAAAACTAATCTATTTAATGTATTAATTATTGAATATCCTTTCATCACGCAAACAATCAACAATCAATATAAACTATTATTATGAAATCAAAGATAGTTTTTCTTCTGGTCTATCCTGAATATTTTATATTATTTTACTATACTTATTTTCTTTTATAATAATTATTTGTATCCTCATTTATTCGTCGCAAAGTTCATTCTTTTATTTTGCCATTATTTCCTTTTCTTGGCGATTACCTAATATTTTTCTTAAAGTGAAAGTATTTAGCTATGTACAATCACCCTGAGGCGTGACTTATATGTCATTGTTAATATATCATGTCGCTGTTGCTGATTATAAAAAATTCGTTTTATTCTGAAAAGTGAACTAAGTATATTCTCAACCCTAAAATTTGATATAGTGTTGAAGTCCTTAAATGTGAATCTTCTTATTATTTAGGAAATTGGCTCTAACCAAATTAATAAAATGATCTAAAAGGAATTCCCACTCAATGTATTCTATGATATTTGTGTACAATACAGTCAAATTTTGAATGAAATTATACGGTTTTTGATCTGACATAATTAATTTACTTTTATAATCTTTAGAAAATAACATTTTTTTCTACAGAATAAATATACATATGTATTTTAAAATATTTTGAACTACTTTGGCACTTGAAAACTTTTCAAAAATATAAAAATTTATTTACATCTTTTTACTGTTAACCATTTCTTTTTCTTTATCCCAAACAAAAAAAAATTCTAAAACTTTTTACATACATACATATATCTATACAATTTTAAAATTCTTTATTATGCAAAACTATTTACAATATCTATGTATTTTATATACGTATATATGTATGTGCATACAAATAAATTTTTATCATAAATGTTACATAAATATAATATATACATATATACTTATATATACTATACATAAAAGAATTTACAATAATGTTACACAATTGAATAAAATGAAAATGTAGAATTTGAAAATTGAAGAGAAATTTGTTTGAAAATATATTATTTTTTTTTTTTGAAAAGATATAATTGAACATTTTGTAAGCATAAAAAATCAACAAGAATAAATGCAAATACAAATATAAGATAAATATTGTTAGTTTAAATATAAAAAGAACATTTATAATCGATAGAAAAATAAATTTACTTATAAAAAAAAATATAACAAATATGTAGATGTTTTGTTCAAATTTAAAGAAAGTGTCAAAACAAAAATACATATGTATTAATTTTTCAAATTTCAAAGCTTTTTCTCTATATTTCATTTTTAATTTTAAACACTTTTTGTACATACAAATTTTTATATAAATTTAAGTTAAAAGATCATATAAATACGTCGTACATAAAGTAAGTACAAGTATACGTGTATATAAATTAAAAGTCCTAAATTTAATTTTCTATACAAAACTTTACTTACTTATATATTCATTTTGAAAACAAATATTTAGTTAATCATACACCTGTCCAAAAGACGTGACTAGAAATATTTATAAATACTTAAAAAAAAATAATAATAATAAATAAACAAAATTATAAAAAACAAAGATAAATAAAAAAACGTATCATACATACGTACATACGTATTATGTATGTACAATGTACATATATACAAATATACTGGGATTCCTATTTATTTTCTTCGTTATAAGTTTTTTTCTTTGAAAGTTTAAAAATATGCAGTATCATGTTTATAGGCTTTTGATTAAAGAAAAAAAAATGATGAAAAATTAAATTAAAAAAAAAAGAACCATAAGGATTTAAAAATCTAATTTAGTTCTTTTAAAGCAGTGGTTTAATAAATATTGAAAAAAAACTGAAGAAAAAACAAATCGAAAAGATTATTGATTTAGAACCCAATTTTCTTCTTACAGAAATTTTTTTCACAAGGATTTATAAATATTAGTTTAGGACTAAATTTTAATTTCAATTTTTTTTCGCAAAAAGTGAAACTTGTTGAGAAAATGTATTTTTTTTATTATTATTATTATTATCCATGGCACTACAGCGTACGTAAGTTTACTTGAGGACTTTTACTCGTAAGTAGAATACGAACCACTAAATTCGTTGATATTCGTACAAGTGATTTTAGGTATTTGCTTAAGATCAGTAAGAAAAGCCTCAGTACTACAATAAATCAATTAAACTACAAAAAAAAAAAAAAATTCTAATTTGAGAATTAAAGTTTAACAATACTTTAGAATATTTTCATTTTACCAAGGAAATAATAACTTTATTCATATAAAATATTCAAATCAATTGCATTTTATAATTTAAATGATTTTTCTTTGACATCTTTTAGAAGGTTTTTCAATTTCAACGTTGTCTAAATAACAGAATAAAACTGAATAAATTATACATAAAACTACTTACTTCAGTGAAAATAAATTTTTATCACAATATTTTCTCGTTTCTGACATTCAAACAATCATACTGACATTAGATGTCCTAGTAAATTCTTTACATTTCAATTGTTTTTTGTTACTGTTCAATAAATTCAAATTTGAATGATATTCCTTTCGATATTTCAATCGATTTTGTATTCAAATACCACAGACAACAATTCTTTTTATGTCAATCTAGTTTAATAATGTTCGCTGGTTATCACTTTATATACATACTCGTATGTATGTACATTAAATCATCATAGAAATCGGAAAAAAAGGTAAAAGGATTAAGGAATACTTTTAAATTTCAAATTAAAAATTAATTTAAATAAACTTAAGCATTACCATAAATAACATTACCGCCACAAGTTTTATATGCACCTTTACCACTTCGATTTTTTTCGGTTGCTTTTTAATGTTTGTTATTTCACTTTTTGAAGAATATCCATGTACTACTTCATAATATCTGTATTTTAAATTTTGATAAATTAAAAGGTATATAAATAACTTATTTTGTTTTGCATGAAATATAGCCTCTAGAATTGATTATTCAAACTATTCTAGTAGAGGAAATGATATTAATTTTTTTTATAAACTTCAAGTCATTCACTTAGAACAATATTTTGCTACAAAGTAGAATTTCACCTACTTTCCGTCGACCTCGTCGATTAAAAAGACTTACAATTAGTAAATTACCTAGTACAAATTATTAAAAAATCGAAAAATAAAACAATCATTATTCAATTAAATTTAAAATGAAACAATAATAGAATGGAATGAAAAAGAACTTTTTTCGCAAATTTGAAATAATTTTAAAATTTCATCTCGCTGATATTAGCTGCGTTTTCTGGATCAGATCAAGATAAAAAGAATAACAGAAATGATATTCAGCGAAGAGAATTTTCTGTGACGTCATAGCTTGAAAATTTTTAATATACTGATATTAGTACTATGTGTAAACATGTAAACATGAGCGTAAATTGAATATCTTTGTATAATAAAAAGCAATTTTTAATTATTTTTAACAAGATAATGAAGAGATAACATATTAACTTAACATATTTTGTATAGAGTTTCAAAGCACACTTTGATTTCCAAGTCGAAACTATTTTAGTTTTAAAACTAAAAAATGCTTATAAGTAAGGCTCAATATAAATAAATTTATATTATTCTAAGTTAATTTTTACATTTTGATTACAAAAAATGTGCAGTTATCTATGTACACTCAAAAAATTTTTATGTAATAATTTTCTTCTTCTTTTTATTATGGCTTTTAGCATTGTTAGAGATGATATAATTTTTGATTTCACTGCACAGTTCACCATTTTTATAAAAGTTTTCTACTAATTTATATACATATTTCAAAATAATAATAATTTTTATACTTCACTCCTTCATAGTTTAATAAAATAAAAACACAAAAAAATATTTCACAAATACTATATATTTCACTTCAATTCATTTGTTTTGTTTTCAGAACATTTCATAAAAATTTTTCAAGTGTTGACGTCACGAAACAAAGAGACAGTCGCCCACAATATACCAGAATCATACCTTTAGTATTCTATTTATCTTGGGATCAGATCAAAAGCAAAGAAAACGATACGGATCTCTAAATTTGACAAATATTTAAAAAATAATAATAATAGTGCGTTCCATTGGGATTTCAGACGTAGATGAATCTACTCCCATCTACGGTCAAAATAGCGTTCCATTCACCAACTACGCCTAACTAACGCTTATCTACTCCGGAGTAGCCGAATTGAACGCAGCTAATAATAAAAATAATAAAAAAAAATTGTCAGTTACTGGAAATAATTTGTTATTTTTCATATCGGCCAACCTTCAGGAACTAAAAGTTTCACAAATACTGCCCCTACATTTGAGCATTGAAACTAAAAACCATATCTTTAAATATGATCAAAGAACCTTTTTGGATCTTGAGTTGTTGTTGTATTACTTACATGTAAAACTATGATCTGATCCGGATCAGATCACAAAGAAAACGCAGCTATTATCTATTTTTTCATACATACTCTCGGTTAAATATTTTTTAAAAATATATCATGTCGGTATCTTTTTGACCTTTCTTATATAACCTTTACCCTTTGATTGTTTATAACAAAACAAAAAATCTAAACAACTACCAATTATTCTATTAAATTTACAATAAATTATTTGATTATCATAAATCGAAAAAAAAATACTGACAAAATAAATTACAAGCATAATATGTATATGTAAAGATAAAATAATAAAAAAATCTTAATAAAATAATTTCAAACCATACAGACATAGGCAATAAAATAATATACATACTTACTTAAAGTTCATTTTAGTAAAATTAAGTCACGTTCATACGAATCATGTCCATTCACTTTTCCGTTCAAATACATATATTTTTTCCAATCCACTTAAATCTGTAATAATTTAACAATAACATAAACTGTAGACTGAACTCATACATACCTGTATTTTTTTTGTTTTCTTCTTGTGCAACGTAGATAAAACAGAAAAAAGAAATAAATTCTAATCAAAAGTAATATGAAAAGAGGAGAAAAAAAACATGTGGTAATAAAAATAATTTTTGTTTCTCTACATTTGAAGAAAATTCATACTATAAGGTACAGACGAAAGTAGTTAGTCCTTTTTTATTGTGCAGAATATATACTCGTACATACGTATGTATACGTTACATGTCTGAAATAATACAAATTAAGAATATTTTATAT
This sequence comes from Bombylius major, assembly GCA_932526495.1. Classification (NCBI taxonomy): domain Eukaryota; kingdom Metazoa; phylum Arthropoda; class Insecta; order Diptera; family Bombyliidae; genus Bombylius; species Bombylius major. Next base: position 27,182,195 of record OW052045.1, on the reverse strand, counting down.
AATCTTTTCTAAATTATTATAAAATAGAATTCAAGGTAAAAATAAAAGTGCAAAACTCTATCAATCTATATAGGAAAATGGATTTTCCTTGAAATATTTGTTATCACATCTCATTTGCTATATATACATATGTATGTAATATGTATGTGATCTACTAAAACCTTTATTACATAGAATCTCATATGTGATGGTTGGTTGGTTAAAACATAAATCAAAAACGCCCGAATTTATGTTTTCAAAACTTAAATTTGAACAAGTTTAGTTTTATCTTTTCCACACATTCTTTAGTAGAAATTTGTTTATTTTAAAACATACATGTAGATATCATTTTAAAAACCATATGTTTTAAAAACAAAAAATATTCACAAGTGAAAAATTTATAAACACAAATACATTTTACATTTTTTTAAAAAACTTCAAGCATTTGTTTGAAAGTATTAATTTCGTAACTTCTACCTTCAAATAAATAAAATTTCGTTCAAATAATTATAAATGAAAAATATACTTCTTTTCTATTAAATTTTTTTCCAAATTTCATTTTATATTAAAAATTCAGTTTCAATATAAAAAACATACATCAAATGCATCACAGAAATCTTTAATTAAAATTATAACAGTATATTTTTCTTTTATTTATGCTCTTACACGTAAAATTAAATGTCATACATACATAAATGTATGTATATACTAAAAATAAACCCATACATTTCATATCATTTTTTTTACAAATTTAAATATAATTTACATCAAAAACATTATTTTACATTGTTTTGCATATATCAAATGCATACGTTTCTAAGATACAAGAATTCTTTACATAACATGTATTTTTTTCACTTTTATATACTATATGGATATGTATGCTATTTATTGTAGATGTAGATAACTAGATACATATATTCAAGATTTACACAAGAATTTAATTTTGTTATAAGTGAACAAAACATAATATTACATAATTTAATATAAAATATTATTTTTATTAAACAAGGATATTTAATTAAAAAATAAGAATTTCTCTATTTTTATATTAAATAAAATTTGTATATGTACTACTACATTTATTTAATAATTAACCTCAATTAGTTGATTTGCGTTTTAATTAAAAATTTAACTTTTAGTCAATACTTTTTATTATTATATGTAGATTATTTATATTAAAGATTTACCCCCCAAGATGTGAATGATCGATGATTAGCATCAATAACACCTAGGAAAACATTACAGAACAACAGAACAAAACAAAGAAATATTGTAGATATTTCAAATTAAAGAGATTTTAGGGATAGTACATTCGAAGTAGATATTTCACAGACATAAAATACATATGTATAATATATTCCAGAAAAACATACGAATTCTCAAATTATATAGAACCACCTTAAGTGGTTCTTTACTTCCACAACTTTCTCCAACTTCTGTAATCTTCACTCGGTCAGTTTTTCAAGCAATAAAATAAAATTTCGTGATCACTGCAATGCAAGCTGATTAATATTTATTTAAGGTATAGATGTCAGTAATTTAAAATATATGTTGTTGAATCTATTGTAAGCTTTTATTTAGATTTTATAATTCTACATCAAATCCAATTTTTCCTTACTCATTTCATTATACATTATAGTTCCAACGTGATTCATGTGTTTTCTTCAAATGTCTACAATTCAATTAATATGTTCATATAGTTTCTCAAACTTCATATAAGTTCATTATGTACATATGTATGTGAAATGAAACTTATAAATTAATCATGTTTGCTTATATGGAATTTCATAATTTCAAAACAAATTTCAAAATAAAATCAAGAAGCTTTAATGTTATTCGTCTTTTCTTCTCTTCAATGATGAATGAATAGAACTAAAAAAAAAGTGATGATGCAATAGCATGTAACAACATCCTTTGTTTTACATACTTCCATAAAATTATGAATTGCAAGAAGAAGTTTTTGGATTTATTGTTTGCATAAAATATTATTGAAATACAAAATAAAATTTCATAAATAAAACAAACAAACAAATAAAGCAAACAAATTTAAAACTTCCTTTTTAAAAAGTATTAAACAAAAAAAAATTTTATTTACCAGCTAATGCGATTTTATTCTTATATCACATGTATTTTCCATTGACTTGGATAAAATATCGAAATATAATAAACAACTTTCATAATCATTTTCGTTAAAAAATAATGTTTAATTTAAAGTTTTTTATTTCATCACTATAAGAACAAAAATTCACTTCTAAAGCATTCTGTTCGACTGTATAGAATATTTTCTGTTTGCTTATAAAATTTAAATATATATTATTCCTGAAGTTTTATAATTTAAAAAAAAAAATTACAAAAGACTTTTTTTTTCAAGCAGTTTTAAAATCCACTTAAATTTTAAATATTTCTGTTTTCAAACTTTTAGAATTTCTTGAGAACTATTGAATATTGAGCATGCATATTTTAAAAAATTAAAAAATATGTTACATAATATAAATTTTTATTATTATTTTAAGAATTATGGATTGTATATTATATGTATGTATAATGTATATACTATGTATATACTATTTATATAAAATATACTCTTCTAAAATCAGGATATTAAATACTATACCTACTAGAAATATAATGCATATTATATACAAGTTTAAAAGGTAAAGAAATTCAAAATTAAAATTTTAATTTGTATTTTTAATGCTCTAATGCCTTAAGCAGATACAAAAAAAAAACAAAAGTTCATTATAACCCTTCTTCATTTAACTTTAGAAATAAGAATATTTTACCATGACATTCTCAATTATTAAACGGGAAAGTATGATAATATTGTATTATAAGTATTTAAAGTTTTAATTAGTATGTGCTTATATTACTCATACTGAATTACAGTTTTGTGGTGACACCCAGTGCTGTCGTTCATACTACTATAGTAGTTTTTTACTACTATTTGAGTTGTCATACTACTATACTACTCCTTTCAATTTTATACTACTATTTTTTTCAAATTTTAAATTTATTTAAAATGTTATAACAAAGTTGATAAATTATTCAAAAAATCACAGTTTTGTACTTCGTTTCTTAATTTTTACAAAATTCCTACTATGTGGTATATTTTCAATACTTGTGCCTGTGACTGTGATATATAATTTAAGATTTCCTGGTAGTACTAATTTTAAAATACGAAAAAAAATGTGTTGCAGGAAATATTACTTAACATTATGTGAACAAATTTTGAAGAGATTTAATTTCGACGACAAAATTTTGAAATCCTGCTTATCTAGCCGAAAAGTGCCACACAACTTTTTGTTATAATGCTACATTTGGTTTTTTGAATATGTGAAAACGCATCATAAAAGTTACGTTGCATTTTTGAATTTGTATGACAAGCATCAGCATTCCATCACCAAAGCAGCGATTCATTTTTGAAAATACACTGGGCCTTATTAATAAACATTTTTTAGTTTTAAAACTAAAATAGTTTCGGCTTGAGAATCAGAGTGTGCTTTGAAACTCTATACAAAATATGTTAAGTTATTTTTATTTCTCCATTTTATAAAGAATTTGAAAGCATACTCTGATTCTCAATCCGAAACTATTTTAGTTTTAAAACTAAAAAATGTTTATTAGTAAGGCCCACTATATTATTTCAAAGCAATAATTTATATTTGAATTTAGTTTTTTTTTGTTGGTTTTTGTTAATTTTTAATTTATGTTTTAAATAAATAATTGGAACAAAAAAAAGTAGTATCATGTCATTATTTATTATAAAAATTATAAAAATTTATTTGAAATACGTAGGTACCTAGACCTAGACATTTTATTTATCAATCCCTGATATGAGAAGATTTGGGTCCTATTGTAAAATTTGGCTTATAATACTTTCTGTGAATGGTTACCCTGATACTACTTTTTTCTACAAAATACTACTCTTTTGAACTTATTTATACTACTCTAAGAATTATTGGAACGACAGCACTGGTGACACCTAAGCTCCTAAGCTCACCGATTATCTGCATTTTTTCGATTTAAAGATTTTTAAATTCTCTTCCTGCCAGAGAGTTTTTTTTTTTTTTTTTTTTCTCAAAAAACAAAAATGAAATTGCCAAAAAAATTAAATGCTACATATGTTGTTCAGAATATCACTACAATGTAAATTTTAAATCAAGTTGAGATGGAAATTCTAATTTAAAAAAAATAATTATTTCAACTAATCAACACAAATTTAAAAAATTTAAATGATTACTTTTCTAGCTTGAGAATAAAATTTAATAAAAAATCAATATTTACAACATTATTCAAAAATAGATTCACAATCACATATCAAAAATTTTTCAATTTAAATTAAAAATTCCTTCTGTGCATAACATAAGCTTTCACAAAAAAAAAAAAAAAAAAAGTAAATACCTAAATAAAAAAAATATAAATAAATAATATTATAACTTATTAAATACTTTTGCAACCAATATTCTACTTAGTAAAAATAATACATGTTTAATAAGTTTATTATCATTTGACAATAATTTTGAAATGTAACTGTTTATCATTTCAATAACTGAATTTGAAATACATAATTAAGCTTATACCATACATGTTTTAAATTCTTTTGAAATTATTCTATTAATTATTCAAAAATTCAAATATTTAATAATTAAAAAAATTCAATGATGCACACACATAATACACAAACAATTGCATTAAAGTATTAAGTTAAATATGTTCATTATGATTGCAACACTATGTACACATTTTTCGAATTTATATATGTATGTATGAATTTGCTTTTAGATTATTTCTCCAATGACTGAATTTTGTTTTTCATTGGAAGTAGTAGTCAAATATTTGTACCAATTAAATAATAAATTTAGAATTTACCTTACTATTAAATTTCAATTAATTTTATCCACTATAAAATAAACACAAACATATATGTACGTATATATGTATGTATTTATATATATTTTTACACTGCGAAATGAAAACTAAAAATGTTACAATCTATTTTAATTTATATTTCCAAGAGTAATTCAAACAGTATTTTACTTTATTTGTTTAAAACTTTAATTATAATACATGTACATATGTACATGTAAGTTAAAAAAATAAAATAAAAAATAAATTGAGCTCGCAAGATACAGATTATCTATTATTAATAAGTACTGCCCCTGGCTCTTTCGAAAAACATATGATTTTAAGAAAATAAAAAAACCATAAATTTTGCAAAAATTTAATACATATACATATGTATGTATACATAATTTTGACTCCTAAATTTCGTTTATTTTTCATAATATTAGTAATTACAGTGGCTCCAAAAAGTGAGCGCTCACCTATATATATTTTTTTTAAATGATAAAAAATACAAATAAAATAAAGTGTTATGTAAACTTTATTTACTAATTATATTACTTGAAAGGTATACAATAATAATATAGAAACAAAAAGTCAATATTCTACTTCATATAAACAATATGACAAAAAAATGTAATGTACTGACAATTTTTATCTCCAAAAAGTCAACGCTCATTTTAATTTTTTAAACAAAAACTTTGTATTATTTACACAAATAACGGTAATTTTTGGTCCGCTAATTGTAAAATTTATTGAGTAGAGTAATACTCTGTATTTTTGTTAAATCATAGTTTTCATTCAGTTCATTAATAAAATAAATATTCCAATTATTCGATATAATGGCTGTTGAACGTAAAAAAAATGAATAAAAATCCACGTAAAGATAAGAAATCGATTAGAGAAATTGGTAAAATTATTAAAAGGCCATATTCTACTGTAAAAGATGTTATAGACAGATTTTTTAAAACAAATAGATTGGAAAATTCTGAGAGAACAGCCATTATATCAAATAATTGGAATATTTATTTTATTAATGAACTGAATGAAAACTATGATTTAACAAAAATACAGAGTATTACTCTACTCAATAAATTTTACAATTAGCGGACCAAAAATTACCGTTATTTGTGTAAATAATACAAAGTTTTTGTTTAAAAAATTAAAATGAGCGTTGACTTTTTGGAGATAAAAATTGTCAGTACATTACATTTTTTTGTCATATTGTTTATATGAAGTAGAATATTGACTTTTTGTTTCTATATTATTATTGTATACCTTTCAAGTAATATAATTAGTAAATAAAGTTTACATAACACTTTATTTTATTTGTATTTTTTATCATTTAAAAAAAATATATATAGGTGAGCGCTCACTTTTTGGAGCCACTGTAATTACATGTGACATTGAAATGTTAAATTTAAATAAAATGAATTTTTAAATAGTTCTATAATATTTTGACATTTTACTAATTTATTTTAATTAAAATTATTCACAAACATATTTTACAATGGAATGATTAGTTTTAATAAAACTTACATCTTAAACTATCTTATAATATAGTTTGTGTATACATAATAAACTCGTAACTATATATAAAAATTAATTATTAAATATCAGAATTTTCTATTTACACAACGTTTGAAATAAATCACAAAGGAAATAAATTGATATTCACAATTTAATATACACATTCCATGAAATTAGTTTAATTTTGTTCAAATCAATAGATAATGTAGAACAAATGTGACAATACAATCCCTTTAATCCGCTGGGAAAATCTCTTTGAAATTAATTGCTAAATTTCAGAACATACTCGTACATATTATACATAAATAATTTCAGATATTTTATTATCAATTTCAGAATCTTTTGTTGTCAATAACACAATGTTTGTTAAATAGGAGTAATTAAATTATTTTAATAAATTTATATATATAAATCAATAGATGTGCGAAAATAACACGAATGTACTATATAACAAAATCTTTTGTATTTACGATTACACGATTTAAGTAAATTAGATTTTAGGAATTCTTGGGGCTATGAAAAATAAATATGGAAATTACGGAAAATTTTTATTCTTTACAAATCTAAAATATGTATGTACGAGTATGTTGTATATTTTTTAATTATGTTTTTATGTTAAACATGTATGTTAAACATATATGTATATGTAATATTTTCATAATATTCCTAATGAGTTTTTGTTACTGTAAAGAATTCATTAGAATTTTTTTTATTTTCCAACATGAAAATTAATACAACAACAATGAACGTGCAAATCAATCGAACATATTTTTTTGTTACAAACACCATTTCATTCGAAAATACACAGCAGAAAATCATACTTTATATACTCAAATTAACTTCCATATTGTTTTATCATACATGTACACATGTACATGCACATATGTACATACAAAAAATGTTTATAAGTACATATTTTTACCCATTTCTATTCCCAAAAATAAAAATAACAATACGGAACTCTTTTTTTAACACAATGACAAAGTATGTATTTTATAAAAAACTTATTTATTGCTCATTTCTTTACCAGGTAAAATATTTTCATTGATCTCTTTTTCCATAAATAATTCATTATTTACCTTACTTAATACATTCTCTATTTTCCCATTAGGCCATATGTATCTATGTGTGACGTATGTATGTATATACTTATATTACATATAGACTTTATGGTACACTCAAAACTTAAATTAAAGATATTCCCATTGGAAGATGTAAAATTTTATTGTTAAAATTGTAAAAACACAAATAAAAACTAATCCCAGTGGATTATAATATCTACCTATACCTATTTTATGTTTGAATATTAACTCTTTTTTTTCTACCAAACTTTGTTTACATTTTAAAATAAAAATAATATTCTAACTAAAAGAAATACAAAAAAACCTATCACTTCACTGTCACTTATTTGGTGACTTAACTGTCTTACCTTTTTTTTTTTTGTTGCAAATTTTATACAACAAATTTTTTTTTAATATGAAAGGATAAACTAGGCTTTTGTCCTTAGAATAACTCTTAAATTTTAAATAATTTGAGAACATGATACTTCATATAATTGAATATTAGAATTTGATAAAAGCAACAAACACTGTAAATGTAAAGTTTAGTATTAAAATCAACGGGTACACATTCATTAAAAAATTTAAAAAAATTAAAGATTACATATAAGTTTTATCATAAATACATAAATCATTTAAAAATAAACACAGTACCCATGATTTTTTATGCGAGTTTTGTCTTTATAATTTATAATCGTAAGTATATTGACTTATACCATGTATGTTTTTTTCAAATGTTTTTCTTGCTAAATCAGATTAACAAAACAATTCAAAATATTTTTAAATGGTTGGCTGGTTGTTTGGTCGACGTGTCATTTTTCGGATTAATCTAACCTTACGACGTAGCCTCGGTAACGCTTGATACATGGGCAGGAAATCCTTGTATCCATTATGTTTCATTGAAATATATTATATCCCCGACCCTGATATTGGAAATGTCATTCAAGTCCTTAAATAGGAAACTTCCCATTGTTCACTGCCTTGCTCTCGCAAATGCTGGACAACTACAAAGATAATGAGTAAGAGTTTTTTTCTCATTTACCTGTAGATAGCTGCGTCAATTGCTGTTGAAAGGAATACCCACCTTCTGTGCGTGATCCGCTATTTGCTAGTGCCCTGTTACACATACTATGATGTTTGATAAGGCTTTCTGTACGTTGTTTATTGTTGGATGACTATGTCATTTTGAGATTCCACAACTAGAAAGTGTTGAAAGAGGGCTCCCTACGCATTACCTATTGGAAGATACATAGATACACTTCCTCTGCCCTTCGTGAATTTTCGACCACTGCCTCGCCCAGCAGCAATAATAATGGTGAGATTTACCTGCCTGAACTGAATTGTTAATAAATTATACACTTGGAATAAAAACGTTAATAAATCAGTTTTAAATTATGAAGTAAATAAAAAAACTTTAAAAAGTTTGTATATAAAAATAAACATGAGTTTTATTTTTCATAGAATAATCATACATATTATATAAGAACATACATATTATGTATATTGCTTTCAACCAAGTGAAGTTATTTACTAAGAGAAGAGAGCAAGGCCGGAAAAAACATATGCACCTGTTAGCTGTCTAGATACGTAAGTATGTACCTTGTAATAGTTAGTAGGTTTCGGTAAGCTGTAAGGTAAGTAGTGTTCTAGTAGGAGATACTTGTGGACCTCTGTAAAAAGCTTTTGTGGAAAATTTCAAGTGAATCGAGAACTTCAGGGGAAGCTTCAGTCAATAATTTCGAAAATTAAGAAAAAATGTTCTTCAATTATTTCGAAAAAAAACAATTTTTCAAAAACTTTGAATAAACAAATTTAACCATTTTTTTTTATTAAAAAAAAAGGTGTTTCTAATAGTTTTGCAAAAAATGTTTTTTGAAAATTCCTTTTTTTTCTCAAGAGATTCGTGAAATTGTTTTTTTTTTGTTGAAAAACTTCGAATAAAACTTTCTTTAGAAATGCTCAAAAGGAAAACATGATGTAAATTTCCTTTTATGGTTTTTCTTTTACTTTTAAACTTTTTCAAATTGCTTTATAATTTCTTACACACTACACAGGTCAAATTTTCTTCCTGAAATTTTATAAAAAATTTTAAATTAATTTGCTTCTTATTCTGTATACGAGTATTCAACAATTTTTTTCATTTAATAACCAAAAAAAAAAACACTAAGAATAAGAGTGCAGATTGAGTAACTTTTTCGAGCATTTCAAATATACATATATACATATAGATAATATACATATGTAGGTACATACTCATGTATTATTCTAATTTAAAAAATGTAGAAGAAAAAAATTTAATTTTTTATCGTCTTAAATTTTATTATGTAAACGAGAATCATTTTCATAAGCGAATGTCATCAGTTTCATTTTTTTTTTATACTTTTTTTTTCAATGTGCTCATTTCAAGTTGCATGTGACAAGTGTTTTATATAAAATAAATATTTTTTCCTGTAAGAATTTTTTTAATTTACCCCTGCTTTTCATTTTTTATTACTTTTTACGTATTTATTTGTTTATTTATTTTTAGTGGTCCATATATACCAAGAACCTTCTATATATCTATACAATGACATTTTTAAAATATTTTTACTGTGTAATAAAACAAATTTTTACTGTCCAAAAGATCGATTGCAATTATAATCGATTGTTATTTTAAATTGTCAATACATTATACACATAAAGGTAGAAAGGAGAGATAAATTGGATTTCACGTTATATTACACGTACATAGATACATATATGGAATACTTACAATCTATTACCATGTATATACCCTCACTTAAATCGACATAAAATGTGTCGACACAAAATAGGGGTCTAGGAAAATTCATCGCCAGCAATTCTTCGCCAGCAATTCACCGCCAGCAATTCTTCGCCTCAACAATTCATCGCTACAGCAATTCACCGCCGAGTTGCTGGCAAAGAATTGCTGGCGGTGAATTGCTGTGGCGATGAATTGTTGAGGTGATGAATTGCTGGCGAAGAATTGCTGGCGATGAATTTTCCGGATCCCACAAAATAGACCCATGGTATAAACGCTTCTTTAAATCGAATTAAAGTTTAAATCGATATAAAATAAACCGATTTAAATAACCGGTTCAAACGATTCTTATGGTTGTTACAAAGGGTATAAACACATAGAGATGGGTTCAGAATAAAACCAATTTTAAATCGACATATCTTTTATGTCGATTTAAGAGAGGGTATATACATGGTATATGTAAAAAAATTTATTTAAAATCATTTGAACAGATTATGAAATGAAAACAAAAAACATGTATATAACTGTACTATATAGTATATGTATTAATGTAAAAAGAAAACTACACTAAACAGCAAAGTTGTTTACAGTTTTTTTATTATTTACTTTAAATTTTAATTATTGTAACAAATAGTAACTTTTTTTTTTTATGATATATGATATAATAAATAATACATTCACATACTCACTGTACTCTCTACTTGCCACAGTTCCTTCAACTTTCCTTTTTCAAAAGCATGTGTTTTAAAATTACAAAATTCTCTATTTTGAAAATATCAAAGATAATGAACACTATTTTGTAATATTCTATTCTACGCTAAAATTTTTTTTTTAATAATAAAATATTGTAATAAATTATCGCGTCCGCTATGTCGCCGACAAGAATAATAAAAAAGAATGTTTCTTCTTTTACTATTTTTAGATATAAAACAAAAAAAAAATTTTTTCATAATCAAAATGTATCGGATTATCGATACATTACAATATTTAATGAATAATTTCAATTAAATTACATTTTAATTTAATCTTTCACTATATGAAATATCCTTTACAGTAAAATAATACTTATTGCATCATTCATTTCTCATGTGCAACAAGTGTAAACAATCCATTACGACAATGGACTGAACATATCCTGAGGGTATTTTCTATTTCCTGTAAGTAAACACTTTATAATAAATTTAAAAAGCAAACAATGTATTTCATGTTTGCTGAAATATTTTATTAAAGTGTATATGAGCACAATTTATTTATTTTAAAGAATTACTTTTTTTTTTTTGTGTGTGTGTTATTAAATACTATACTATGTGTTGAAAATAGAGAATTTTAGATACTTTATGTAACAACCAAGAATAAAGTGTCATTTTGATATAAAATTCAATACACCTAACTGTTTATATTCATTATTTTAAAAATTGGTTATTTATAGAATTTATTATTGTCGCACTTCAATAAATCATTTGTTGTTTATTATTTTTTAATTTAAGTTTTATTGAAGATTTAAATTTTAAAAAGATACTAGCTTGTAAAATCTGTTGTTTATATTGTAATGAAAAATTATATGCACTTTATATACGTATATGTCCTACATAATTCTGCTTTTCAAAATGTATTAATTTAGTATCGAATTTTACAACTTAAAAAACTAAATTTGACCGTCGTTTTTGATAATTTAAAATGCTACCTTTCGAAATTGAAGATATTAAGTTCTACGTTCAAGTTATTACTCTCAATGAATGAACTTAAGGTTTAAACATATGTATTTTATTAAAAATTCATGCGTGCGTTAGATGAAATTTTTATAATGTAAGTTTCTTCTTCCTACTTACCTCTTTCATTTCCATTTCGATTTTCTAACTTTAACATAAATGAAAAATGTAAAAGTATTTCTAAAGTATTTTTCAATTTCTATCATATAGTGCCAAACAAATCATCCATATTATTGATTTTTCAAACCAAATATAAATTACAACCTTCACCATTATAATCAAGACATTGATAAATTGAACACAATATTTTTCGTACGACCACAAAACAAGGTCAAGGATTGTACGTACAATGCTATTTTAACATTTATGTACCTTTTCTTTTTCCAAATTTTATACTTTTTTTTTTTTGTTCTAGTAAATCATTTAATTTCAAGGTAATATTTCATTTCTGAAAAAAAAACAACACAATATCAAATTTTTGTAAGTATTTCATGGAACAATAGGAAAAACAGTCACGTTCTTTTAACTGTTTCACAATGATTTGTAGCAGAATAAATCATTTTTATAGAATGAAAAAATAAAGTAAAACAATAATAACACCTTATAAAAACAAAACAAAATTAATATTTCTATTCAGGCACATTATAAATATAATAATAAAACCTTAGGTAAACTACAAATTATCATCTTTTCAGGACATTGTAGTAATTGTACTCAAATATCTATACATATAGTACAAATATATTACTGGCTATTTTTATCTCATACCTATATGACCTAACTTATTAGCCTTCCAACTATCTAGTATAAATAAGTATTCATAAATAATAATAAATAATCTCAATAAAATAAATATAATTTTCTGCTATAAGTAGAAAAATTCAAATTATAATTAACGTTTGCATAGCATAATATAAATGCTCTTCATGCTTTATAAGTAAATAGAAAAAATATACATACACATACATATGTATGCATGTACATATTAGACTGTGTTTAATTTTTTTTTCATTTCTCAATTCCATAAATGTAAAATAATAAACTTAAAAGGTTATTTTTAGTGAAGTACTAAAAATTTTCAATAGTTTCTTCAAAAGATGTGCTTTTGTCTTGGTTTATTTTGATTAATTTTACTTTTCAAATACCTAAATATTGTATTTTACAATTAATAATCAATTTCGCATTAAAAATTTTGAGCCGTACAACAAAGTCCTTTGCAGATTAAAATCAACATTTTTTTTAGCAATTCAGTAACAAGGTATATATGTAGACAACTACAAGGTATCCTCAATTTGTTTGATGGTTTCGTTGAAATTTTATTGCTTTTGTATTTTAGTATTATTTTGTGATAATTAAAGAAAATTAATATCTTATTTTAAATAAAGTAATTACTCAGAATATTTTGTTGGATGAGTCTCAAATTTTTGAGCTAAATTTGAATACATTAATTTTTTTGTTAGATTCAGGTTATACATATTTTGGAATGAAAACGTTAATAAATAATTTTTTAAATTATGAAATAAATGATAAAATTAAAAAAATTTATACATAAATTAAACATGAGTTTATTTTACGTAAAACGGTAATAGCTTTTTAAATATTCTGCCCAAGTGACATCACACGCTGAGAGAGAAGAAGAACGAAGAAAATACCTTGTATAGTTGTCTATATACCTTGATTTAGTAATATATGTACATATATTCAATTAAGGGTTGCAAAACATGCTAAAATTTCAGGTGCCGAATCAATTCTAGGAGTATTTTATAGAAGGGGAGGTGGTAAAAGTCACTTTTCCCTTTTATTTCGAAATACTGGAACTAAATAAATATAATTTTGCTCGTTCTTATAATCACTTTTTCATATATATAATTATAAAATAGTCCTTTTTGAATTAATTAAATCAAACTGTCATAATTTCGGTATAAAATTGAAATTTAATATAGCAAAATTCATCACATCGCATCAGCTTGTGAAATTTATTATAAGTACGAATGTGACAAAACAAAAAACTTGTTATATTTTTCGAAAAAACTTTAAAAATATTTTACACATTCAGTTTTTTTCATATTTCTTGATTATAAAACATCACAATAAAAAAAAATTTACTAAAAAATGAATGTTAAACAATACAGATTTTTTTCAGTTCTAGATACATATATAAATTCTATCTAACCTGAAAGCAATTAATAAAATAAATTCAACAAATTCTTAAAAAGAGCAAAAAAAAAAAAACGAAAAATGAAATTTAAACTACAAAGAAATATTTTTTAATCTTAATAACTTTTTCTAAAATATAAACTAAAGATACAATTTATTAATCTAAATGTACATGTACTTCAAGGATATATATTTTTTTTTTTTTTCAATGGGAAATACAAAAATCAAAATGTCAATCCACATAACCATTTTTTTTTAATTAAAAAAAAAAAACCGATTTCAAATGTGACATTTTGTCCTTATATTTGCGTTTGAAAAAAAAGTAATTTTTGTAACAAACTTTATTTATTTTTTTTTTTTTCATTTGAATTATACGAGTACATAATATGTATGTAAGTATGTATGTATATGTACATTTTTTTTTCATGTTTATAAAATTTTATAAATTTATCATTTGTCATATTTATTCATTGAAACATAACAAAAAATTCAGCATGTGGTCTGAATTCAATTTAAACACCCCTAATATATAGTAGTATTTTCGCAAAAGCGATATCTTTTGTACAGGGGCAATTTAATGTCATATCTTCCGCTTTGAATTTATAATATTTCGTTCTTTTTTTTTTTTAAATCATAAATTGGCTTATGAAGTTTTCATTGTTTACCACAGAATAATCTCGATAAACCAACATTCATCCAACATGTGATATATTGTATTATATTTATATGTACATAACATACATACATATGTATATTTTTTTATTCTATTTTAGTTCTATCAAAGAAATGCGTCACAAACTCACAGTGGTGCATATACACCCTCCCAATCAACTGTAATTATTCATTAAATGTTCATGTAGAGAGAAAAATATTTTCCGTAAATAAAATTAATGCGTAAACTTAAATTTTTTTTTCTAATATTTCTCTTATTTTAGAGTTTCTTCATATTTAATGACATATACTTTTTTCATATACACATGTACCTATGTATGTAGGTAAAAAAGAAAAATGTAATTCCTACTTTCTTTTTATTTGAACATAAGAAATATAATAGTTACAAAATTATTATGAAATATTAATATTAAATCTAATTTCGTAATACAAAATTCAACTTAATTATTTCAAACTTTAATTAGTTAAATGTAATAACAATTTAAATGTAATGAATTCACTTATTTGATATGCTGAATGCTAATTACGATGTATCCACGTCCACGGCTAATAATCAAAAAGAGAATCACAAATTATTTCTACCTCTTAACAGGTCTCTAATCTGGGTTATTCAACATTACAATAGCGGTAAGTACGTTACAGTATTATAAAATATTATTGAAATTAAATTACAACAATCTTGGTAAGTATAATAATTCAATATTAACAAAATTATGTTGCTAGATGATATTGGTAAGTATAATAATTAAATCAATATTCCATTCGGCCATCCTGTAGTCTCTTCAGTCCCTGAAGAGATTTTAAAATACGATTTCCAGCTCCATCTTCATCAATCATTCATATCATCAGAACCAAATTCATCATCTGATACAAAATGATCATCTTCTGAATCTGCATTGCTCCACGGTTTCATCTTGTCTGAGCTTGTATCTGTAGTGTTCGGTCCTTCATGTTCCCCTTCCTTCTGAACCTTATATCTATTGAACCCTTTGATAGCAATGACGCGATACGGACCCAAAAACTTTGGTCGGATTTTTGATGCTGTACTAAACTGCGTTTTCTCAATGGCGACCGTATCTCCAATTTGATACTTTCTGGCTTCTTTTCTCTTTTTGTTAAAACTTCTTCTGTTTTCTTTCTGAATCTCGAGAATATCTTTTTTAGCCTTCTCACGTTGCTTTTGACGTTCGTTTTCAAACTGCTTAGTGTATTCTTCTTCGATGATTTCCATGATTCTTAAATCTTTTTGTGTTCTCATTTCGCACCCTGTAAGTAACTGGAATGGTGTAGTCTTTATGGCGCGTTGATATGTTGAATTAATCATTTGTTGCACTGGTTTTACGTAATTATACCACTTTTCAGAATCGTATAGCGACAATTTCGTTAATGCCGAAATTACTATTGAATGTGTCCTCTCTATTTGGCCGTTTCCACGAGGCACCCCAGCGGTAACGAAATGAAGTTTGATATTGCGTTCTTTACAAAAATTCTGGAACTGATTTGATGTGAATGCACCTCCTTTATCTGCTATTATCCTTTCAGGATAACCAAACGTTTCTGCTACAAGCTCAAATTTTTTTAAAGTTTCTTCACAGCTTAAAGTTTTCACTGGAAATAGCCAAAGAAATTTAGAAAACCCATCGATAATAGAAAATATGTACTTATAATGTTTCTTCGTTATCTGCAATGGTCCTAGATGATCTACATGGAACGTCTCTAGTGGTCGTTCTCCTTTAGGAATTGGTTGTAACAAGCCCTCAGCTTTCCCCGTTTTTCGTTCAGATAAGATACATCGTACACAATTAGCAATGTACTTCGTAATTCTTCGTTGTAAATCTGGAATATAAAAATCTTTCTCGATGATTTCCATCATTTTCTTATGATGAAAATGACCTCTTTCGTGAACTTCTTTTATTATTTGATTTTTCATACCATCTGGAACGACAAATAAAAGATTATTATTTAAATTTTTACACAGTATATTATTATTTATTATGTAGTCTTTATATGGTTTTTCTTTCAAGATTTCAATGATCGCGATTAAATTTTCATCTTTGCGTTGTGCTTCTACTAGTTTTTCCAGAAATTCGCTTTTTTGATAGATGCACATTACAACAGGATTTCTGCTTAAAGCGTCCACATGTCTCATCTTGTTGCCTGCTCTGTGTTCTATTACATAATCAAATTCTTCCAACATCAACGCCCATCTAGCAACTCTGGTGGTTAAGTCCCTCTTCTTCATCGTACACTCAAAGGCTTTACAGTCAGTGACCAACTTAAACTTTTGACCTAGCAAATAAACACGAAATTTCTTTAAAGCCTCGATGATGGCCAGCACTTCTAGTTCGTAAGAACTGTATTTTCTTTCAGCATCGGTAGTTTTTCTACTAGCGTAGTAGGTTGGATGTAGCAAACCGTCTTCAAGATCTTTTTGTAGAAGTACTGCACCGTAGCCTTCCTGTGATGCATCTGTGTGTAGTTCGGTCGGTGCTCCATATTTAAATATTTTCAAAGTCGGTTTATTGGCTAATGCTTGTTTTAGATCGGTAAATGCTTTCAGTTCTATTGCACCAATTCTGAAATATGTTGTTTTTTTCAATAATTCGCTCAATGGTCGTGCCCTAGCAGCAAAATTCGGTATAAATTTCCGGAAGTAGTTGGCTAAACCAAGAAAGCTCTGGAGTTGCTTAACTGTGGATGGTGTTGGGAAACTTAAAACTGCTTTGGTTTTCACCGGTGATGGTGAAATACTTCCGTTGTGAATACGATGTCCAAGATATTCAATATCGCTTTGTAAGAACTGGCACTTCTTCCACTTTATTCGCAGTCCGTTTCTCGCAGCTACTTCTAGCACTTTCTGCAATCGATCAATTCCTTCTTCTATTGTTTGAGATGGGATGATTATGTCATCGATATACACTACAATGATACCTTGTGTTATTAAATCTTTTAAAATGAAATTTATATATTTTTGAAAAACACTAGGTGAGTTGCAAAGACCGAAAGGGGCTTTAGTAAACTCATACTGTCCACAATGGGCTACAAAAGAAGTATACTTCCTGCTTGGTTCATCTATTGTAACATGAAAAAATCCATTTTCAAGGTCCAATGAAGTAAAAAATTTAGCTGATTGTAGTTTATCTATTTGTTCTTCGATGTTTGGTAAAGGATATCTATCTTTAATAATTTTTTTATTTACTCCACGGTAATCGATACATAGTCGGTGAGAGCCATCCTTTTTCTTTACTAGAACTATCTGACTTGCGTAGTCGGATGAGCTTTTTTTTACAATTCCTTCATCTATCCATTGTCTAATCTGCCTCTCGATGACCTTTTGTTCGCTTGGAGGGAATCTTCTAGGTGGTCTGTAAATTGGTTCATCATCCACGGTGACTATCTTCATATGTATCGCTGATTCTTTTGGATATTCGGGTAAGTAATTTTTTATCAAAGAAATCACTTTATTCATTTCCTCCTTTTTTAGGTTGTATAAGCCGGGAAAATCTTCATATTTCTCAACATCGTTGCTAATCATCGCCAAGAAACAGGTAGGTTCTTTTTCGCTTTGAATTTCATTATCAATTTCTTTTACAGGTTCGTGCTTTTGAATGTGAATATTACCGTTGCTGATACTTATAGTGGCTTGTCGTAGAAGATTCATCCCTATAATCATGTCTGGCTTCATGTAAGTATCTTCTACGACGTAAACTTCGATGTCCCTGTAAATATCGCTACCAATCTCTACAGTTACTGCGCAGGACCCTTTGGTTACGACACTGGCACCTAAACCTGTTATAACTATAGGTGAACTTATGGAATTATAATTAGGATTAATTAGTTTTAAGTAGCATTGTTTTATAACACAGATATCACTTCCGGTATCTATTAAACATTCAAAAATTATATTATTGATTTTTGCTTTAATACACATATTATTTTTTACCATTCCAATCGTATTTACGGAAGCTGAAGGTAAGTTTTTATCATTTCCACTGCTTTTGGAAGTAGACGTAACCTGTTCTTTACAATCTGGTCTTTTATGTCCATATTTGTTACACTTAAAACATTTGGGGCCTTTTTCTTTCTGTGGGCAATTATGGAACTCATGTTCGTTTGAACCACAATTGAAACAATAACGATGATTTCTTTTGCTACCGTTTTCAGATTTGGATTTAGTATTATTTTTCTTTTCAAATATTGGTTTACAGTTCTCTGTTTTTTTTATTTTTTCATATACTAGAAGTTTTTCTTTTAGGTCATTTATGCTTCTTGCACCGAACAAAATTGTCTTATTACTGGCTGCATCCTTGATACCGTCTATTATATAGCTAATTATTGAAAGTTCTTCGATATTGGCTTGTGACGCGATATCAATCATACAATATAGGTATTCACGAAATGATTCATCGTTCTTTTTTCTTCTTTCGCGTAATTTAGTATGCACTTCTGCGCTAGTGATTTTCGATCTAAATTCTTTTAATAATTCATGTTTAAGTTCATCGTAAGACATCGGCTTTGCTTCGTAGTCAATGAACAATTTAGCAGTACCGGCGAGCGATTTCTTGCAAAACACGAATTTTTGTAAATCGTTCCAACGAAAAACGTTTGCATACTGTTCGAATTCGTCTATCCATTTCGCTATACTGATAGTTTCACTACCGTTAAATTTTCTTAAGACACTTTCAACATCGGAAAAATTTATCTTCACGGAAGGGATATTTTCAACAGGGTCAGTAGCACGTATTGAGTTATTGTCACCATCAAATCCGAAACCTAACACGGAATTGCTACTTTGTAGTGTTCTTCGTCTTCTTGAGCCCATTTTTAATAATTATACCAGTTTTATCACTTTTTTTTTTAAGAATTTCGTAACTATCCACGTAAGCAAAATTTTCTAATTTTATATCTTCACAACTATTACTCTAAAGATCTTTTGTTTTTCTCCTCCCTGTGTACACTGTTACCACTGCATGCTACTTTCAACTTAAATCCACGTTTAAATTAATTCAATTTACTACCGAATCTACGTTTTTTTTTTTTTTTTTTTTTAAGTTATTCAATTTTACATGTGTATTTTACGTTACCAAATATCCGATAAATTACACATTGAGTGAAATGTTAATAAACTTTTTAAGAATTTAGAAATAATGTTTAACTTTAAGAGTCTAACCTTAAACCACGTTGAAATTAATTTACTTCACTATGAAATCCACGTGTGTTTCTTTTATTATAGGTTATTCAATTTTATAGTTATTTTAATGAATAATTTTCAGCAAATTGTATGTTTAGTAAAATATGAATTTTAAAAATTCAAATGATTAATTAATAATTTCAAACCTTAAAATTTCAATTAATATTCACAATTTAAATTTTATAAATTATACTTATCTGTCCATCCCGGTTGAGCCCCCATGTAGGTAAAAAAGAAAAATTTAATTCCTACTTTCTTTTTATTTAAACATAAGAAATATAATAGTTACAAAATTATTATGAAATATTAATATTAAATCTAATTTCGTAATACAAAATTCAACTTAATTATTTCAAACTTTAATTAGTTAAATGTAATAACAATTTAAATGTAATGAATTCACTTATTTGATATGCTGAATGCTAATTACGATGTATCCACGTCCACGGCTAATAATCAAAAAGAGAATCACAAATTATTTCTACCTCTTAACAGGTCTCTAATCTGGGTTATTCAACATTACAATAGCGGTAAGTACGTTACAGTATTATAAAATATTATTGAAATTAAATTACAACAATCTTGGTAAGTATAATAATTCAATATTAACAAAATTATGTTGCTAGATGATATTGGTAAGTATAATAATTAAATCAATATTCCATTCCACTTTCACAGATAAGGGTGCGTATTCATAAAAGGGAAATAAAAAAAAAATCTTTGTATGCAACGTTTTTCATGATCTGTTTATTACTTTTCAGTATTAAAGGATTTTTGTATGTTAAAATAAAACAAACTGTAGGTATGTGAATTTGATTTCTTTTATTAAGATTTTCGCATAAACAAATGGGAGAAAATAAAAGCATATATATGACTAATTTACATAATCGAACCGTATTTATATATTTTTCATATGGAAATTTCTTTTGTACAATGGAATCGTTAATAATTTTTACACATCACGTCATTTATATGTTAATTTCATTGACAAAGCCAGAGCCGAGAGCTTTTTTAAAAATTTATCAACGACCTAAATTTTATTTTTCCTTAAAAAAAGATTTTTTTTCTCTTTGTCACTGTAGATTATTTCATGCACTCAATTTTAGTAAATTTTTAATTATAAAAACTCACATTATGGTAATTTTTCGATTGCGTATATCGTAAGAGTAAAAAAAAATCTTTTTTATTTCATCTTTTGTAAATCGTACTAATTACTTGATTAATGGCACTTTTTTACTGTAAAATTTCGAAAAGCATTATTTGTGATTACTTGAAGATTTTTTATAAGTAAAAATACATTACCCATACACAGCAACTAAGTAAGTACCGTACCTACTTATTTTATGAATTAATTTTCATACTATTGAAAATTTATAAAAATTTAAAAAAATGTAAAAAGACGCTCATTTTACTTAAAGTACCTTTACACTACTTGATTATTGTCATATCACTTTACATACTATATGTCACTGGTAAAAGTTTGATAGCATTTACACTGTCTTATTTTTCTGAAAAACTTTGTCATACGACTTTACACTCGACATATCATGAAAATATATTTTTTCTATTTTCGTAACACATTTGATTTGAATTCGTAATATTTTAATTTTTTTATTTTGGTGGATTATCAGCATTATAAAAAGTCGTATGACAATACATTTGTAAAATACCATACATAAAGTGATATGACAAATCAAGTAGTGTAAAGTGTAATGTTTTAATAATGTTGATGATGATAATTATGTTTATCTGAAGGATAATGTAAATTCTGAGCGGCAAGTATATCTGCCTACGTGTGCTCTGATTGCTGGCAAAAATGCCGTACTGAAAAATGGCAATGAATGCCTACTAATTTCCGGAGTGGAAAAATGAAATGACTCGAGTTTGGTCTTCAAATCAAGAGTGAAATTTATTGAAAAATATCAATGCTTATATACTAAATTTCTTACATTAAATTAAAATCCTAAAATATAATGTTTCCTAGAAATACAATGTAATAAATTTAAATCTAAAATTACAAATATTTGGTCATCGATTTGTCAATAATTCATTGACACTTATTAAGTTACAATCTGTTGAGAAATGCACTTGAAACAATTTAAATAAATTAATATTCTACATAATATTACATTCTCAATTTACTTCAATAAATCAAATTATTAAATATTATTAAAAAGAATTTAATTTGTTAATTCTAAAAGAATTTATTTAGTTTATAATTTTACTTTTACATGAAGGTCAAAGTACGTATCATATTTCTCTAAGTATGAAGTATATTACAATTGAATGTTTACTAATTGCATGCCAAATACCAAGTGGAATGTGATTTAGTGTTATATGGAAAAATACACACTATGCATTATGATCATTACCTAATTATGTGTTATTGTACTTTTGTGTATTATGTGTTCATATGCATTACAAAAGGTACTTTTAGTGCGCAAAGTGGGTATGAAGTATACACCTTTTAATTTTAATTTCACTTTTGAAGTAAAACTTTATCCTAGCTAATAATATTTCTTATGTACTTTTCACTTAACAGTTCCTTTTTTTCTTCATTGTCCTACAGCCCATCTAGAGCCTTAACCTACTCAATTTAACTTGAGTTTTCGTGAATATTTTTCTGTCAGTAATGCACCAAAAGGTTCAAATCGAAAGCGCGAATCACTAAATTCGCTTTTAGATAACGGATTTATTTGTATGATCGATAGGGCTGGCACTGACGTTTGTATAAGTATCTACTTTCTTATGGCAAAGAATTATTATTACACTAGTTATCTTCAACAACAATCGAGCACTTATAATCAATTCAAATAAATTCGATTAGTTAATTGAAAAAAAAAAACGTTCTTTTTATTTTATTTTAAATTTTAAAAAATATTTTGACAGTACAATTAGAACTTTCATATATGTACATTGTACATAATACATCACGAAATCCTAAGTGTTGAAATTATGACAACATTTTAAAATATAACTATTTATCTAGATACTTTTGTAGTTGCTTTATGGTTGAAAATAAATTATTTTACATTGATGTTCAATTTGAACACAAATCCTCTCTACGTCTTCAATTAGTCTCATTTTCAAATTGATAAAATTGGAAAACATGTTCTTTCATCTTTTTTGAAGCATGAAATCTTTTGTAAAAGAAATTTTTCATGCATATCTCAATTTTCTAGCAACATTAAACTATATAAAATTGAAAAGTTTCCCTATTTTAAATGTTTACCCTAATGAAATTAAAAGAAGAAAACTTTTCGATTGCCTGAATTTTTTTTATCTATGACAATATAAATCATTATAGAATTTTTTATTTTATTTTTTAAATCAGTAACAGATAAAGTTCCGCAATAATAAAATTATATTTTTTTTTAAATATATGAGAGAATTTTTTCTTTAAATTCTGAAATAATTTCATTTACAATAATGAACAAAAAAAAAAAAATTAATTCTGTCAAACGATAAAAAATCATATAAATTACTGATAAAATTTGTAAAATAAAAAAACTTGTGGTTTGAATTATTCGTTATGCTGCTATATTTTGAATTTCGTTAAACGAATATAATAATATAGAATTTTGAACAAATTCTCAAAGTAGAACTTTAAAATTCAAGAAATTATTTAAATGTTTTTAAAAATTCTTAAAGCAGTTTTCTACAATACTGTTTTTTTTGTACAGCTTTTTCATTTTTCTACTAATGTTTAATTTTCTTAAGAAGTCGTTGTAATAACGGAAGAATGTTTAAAATTTCTTAATTTATATTATATTTAATTTGAATTTGTTGTTGTTTTTCGCACTTTTGCTTATTATTTTTCTGTTTCCATCTGTACAATAGGAATGGATTTAGGTTTTATTTTAGAATCCTTGGGTTATTTAACGTCGAAGAAGGCAAAGATATTTAAGATTAAATATACTTTTTTTTTATTCTTTTTGAATTAAATTAATCATTATAAACAAAATTTGATAACTTACAGGATAATAATTACAAGTGGAAGAAATAAAATAAAATTTAAAATTAAATATTAGGAATATATCCAGCCGTTGTCAAAATTATACAAAAAAATCAATATAGAGTTCTGATATACTTATATCAGAGGGGCAGTTCTGTATCTGTGATACTATAATACTATAATGTAAAAACGTAAAGTGTTTACAATCTTACACCGACTTTGCGATTCTACAACACTATGTAGACGTAAAGTCAACTGTCAAAAAATATGTGTAGTGTAGAAATATTTATCACTGAAATATATTTTGCGTAAAGTAAATATAAATTCGTGTGAAATTAGTTGATGTCAGTTGATGATTTGATATTTAGCAAAGTAATCTATATACTTCACTTGCTGCACATACATATGTATATTTAAAACAACAATCGCATTTTCATGTACAGTGTTAAAAAATATTTTCAAAATTAAAATTAAATAGTTAAAAATAAAAGAACTAAAAACAATTAAGCAAAAAATAAAAATTTTATAAAAGATTCTGTTCATTTTTTATTTTTATATAATTTCAAATTTTTAAAAGGAAAATTTAATAAGTTTCCAACATCGTAAATTTATTACAATTTAATAAAAAAAGTTTTATTTTCTGGATTATTATTATTATGAAGGTATTATGGTACATAAAAGTCTGAGTATATTATAACTGTATTATGTGTATGTATGTGTAAAGGTGTAGGTAGAATAAATAAATAGTAGGAGTAATATTACTAAGATTAAATATGATCTTTTTTTTTCTCCTCTTTTTTTTTCTTCATAACATTTCATTTTACCTCTGAAAATATATTTTTCATAACTCTTAGATATATCCATACAGATATTTTTGTTATTTATCTACTTGTTTTGTGTAATTTTATAAAGATATTTTTTGTTTACTCAAAAAAATTCTGTTAAAAAAAAATAATATGAGGTAGAACTAAAAAAAAAAATATTCGATTATAATCTCATTGAAAGAAAAAATAAATAAATAAATGATGTAAAAAAATTTCAAATAAGATAATTATTAAAAATCAAAAATTCACAAATGATGGGAGATTATATAGAACTTAAGTAAAATTCATTTGAAAAAAATAATAAATAAATAAATAAAAATCCTCTAAGTTTTGGTTAAAAAAAAAAAATATTCAAATACACATAAAAGCATGCAAAAACAAACAAACATATTAATTTCTGTTTCTGTACAATATGAAATGTTGATCCTGGTATTTTAGTTATCAAGATAAAATACTATGTAAAAATATAAATTGCGGTGTTTATATTTTTCTAACGACTTAACAACAGAAAACAAAATTTATTTTAATAAATAATTCTTTTAATACAGATGAATTTTTAAAGGATTATTATTTCCACTTTTTTTTTTTTTTTTTTTTTGTCTTCCCATTAACATTTGTAAAATTACAATCCTTTCATACAAATTCATAATATTATTTAAATTTTTAACATGGAGTTTTTGAAAAAAAAAATCAATTAGGTATACGAGTATAATTTAACTGTTACAATAACATTAAAATTTATTAATATTATAAAAAAAAAAGAATTATTTGATTATTTGAACTTGTTAATAAATAATGTGTAATATACACACATGTATATACGAGGTACATTTAACATATTAAATTATTAATTTAATTATTCTGTTCAATTGAACAAAATTGTGTATAAAATAATATAAATTTCATTGTTCTTATTTAAAGCATTATTTTGAAAATTATAAAATCTAAAAAACAACAACAATCATTTTTATTTGTTTATATTTAATTTAAATTAAATTTACTGTACAAACATAAATACAATTCAAAATAAAATTTAGTAAAAATTTCAAATAATTTATAAACATAAAATTATTTACAAAATGTAAACTTACTTAAATAGATATTCACAAATATTATTTCATATTATTTCATATCACTGGTTTATAAATTTAAATAAAAAACGTGATAAATTAATTAAATATTGTATCGACCATATTTTTTTCTTAAGTTATAACCTAATTTCAGAATATATATTTTTTTTTTACTTTTTTCCTTTAACACATACATATATGTATATCTACTATACGAGTATATTATGAAAAAGATAGAAAAAAAAATTTCCAGATTTTTTCTAAATTACCTCAAGCAAGCTATCTATATTACTTTAACAAATGATCCCTTGTGGAAAAATTTTGTTCCACGCAATGTCAGCCTCTTAAGTGATTTATTGGAAAACTTTATTGACACAATAATTGGGTTAATTTTAGTTTAACTCTCTAAAGAATTATTTGAAAACATTTTTTTTTTGTTTTTTTTTTTTGAATCGATTTAAGCATTTGTAAAATTTTTTGTTTTCTATTCGAACACAAGACATAGATACTTTGAAAATAACATATAAATTCTATAGGTAGAAAAATATCGTTTGCGTAAATTTCAGATTAATTCCCATTATAATTTAAAATGATATACTAAGGTAAAAAAAAAAATGATTGTTTTATGATATTTATTCACAATGGCATAAAAATTTTTTTAGCAAGGGGACTATGAACTAGAGAAAAAAACGTATTTTATATTAAATTTCATTATTTTATTTATTATTAAGAGATTTTTGCTTTAAAGTATATACTAACATATATTAACTGTGTACAAATAATAAGCAAATACAAAACATTAAATAGTAATTATATTATGAACATTTAGAAATATCTTAACATTTTTAGCTAATAAAAAAATAATCATACACTTATACCCCGCCACAGAAATTAAGATCATTCTTTTTCACAGGGTATATTCCTAATTGTTATGGACTTTAAATAAAATATCAAAAATAAATCCTAGAAAAAATGAGACTCTTCGAGCTAGAAAAATATGTACATATTCAAAAAACAGTTTTGACAAATTCGAACAATTCATCACCACACTTATACATATGGATGCTCATATACTTATTTATTTAGTTAGATACTTATACTCTCTATAAAAGATACGTATCACAATTTAAAAATAAAATAAAAACACAAACAAACAAAAATTAAGTCGTTTTCGTAGAATTATTATAATAAGACTTAATTTGTTTCTTTAAATAATGGTAGAACACCCTATATGTATTAAGCTTCTTTAACAGTTTATTACTTATATACATACATACCTTTTTTTTTCTTCTTATTTATGCTTATTTAAAAAGAAATTTAACTTTATTTATGCTTTGTACACATTATTTTCCGTTATTATACTCGTATATGAAAATATTCAATTTAATAAAAAAATATTTATATTTTAAAGAAGAAAAAAAATAAAATAAAATAAAAAAATTAAAAACGGAAAAAGACATATAAATTACCATAACGCAACATTAAACAGTAAGAAAATAAAAAATAAATCAAATTAAAAAAAATACCTCAAGTAATCCCTTTTTTTTCTACTATCTCGTGGTAATATTAAGTATTCTTTACTCACATTTCGAAACGAATAATTCCAACGAAACAAAATTATTTAAAGTGAAAAAAAATTATCTTTCTTTATTTTTTTACTTTTAAAAAAGCCTATTAAAGTTTAATTTTTTTGTTTTTATATCTCATTTACAAAGTTTATAAATTTTTTTTTTTTTTAAATAATAAAAGTGAAAGAAAATAATATGGGTATAATCGATATTATATTCACTTGAATAATTTTCAAAATATAATTTAAAATTGTAAATACTTATATAATAATATTTATTTTGTGAAGAAAAAAAATAAATGAATAAATCTTCTTTTGTTATTTTTAATATTGCAAAAAGCTTCTTTTTTTTTCTAATTTATAATACATATTGTTTTTTATTTATAATGGATGTTATATTATACAGAAATATTAACAATTTAGAATAAATAAAAAAATCGAATTTTTTACTCTATTATATATGACGAGTATATTCGATGTTACCATATTTTCATGGCAAGTATAATCGGCGTAAACGCTTAAAAGGTTAAAAAAAGTTTGTGAAAGACAAAATATTGGTTCAAGAAATAGAGAAAGACCTAAGAAATACTGGCTAGATGATGTTTATAAGTATATACATATAGTACATACATACATATCTCCAAAAAATGAACGTTCATACATGGAAATTGGAAAGACTTAGCTAAAGACCGGAAAGTCTGGAACTTATTAGTAGAGTTAAAAACCACTAAAAACTCTAATGCTTATGATTATGATATTGGAAAGAAAAAATTATTTTTTCATATATAGATGTACAATACAGGGTGTTTCACGGCTTGTATGTCAAACTGAGCAGGGTGATAAATCTCGACGAGAATTCACAAATACGTTCGGAAGAAAACCTTCAGACCTTTCAAAAAATATCTCTTACCAATGTGCGTTATTGATACGATACGAAATTGAAAATTAAAATCTGTCAAGTTCATAATTATTCATAATTATGTACGTTCTGCATTAATGCAGATTTCATTACTTTTGCTATAGCCCAACAGTTGACGAATAAGAATTTAGCCCCCTTTTCACATTTATGTTTTTGGTTGGTTTAACTTTCACAAAAAAAAAACATAACGTTAACATTTTTTTGCTTAATTATCTAATTTTCAGAACACTTCAAATACAAATAAATATTTTAAAATTGTTCTAATTATAATATAAATATTCAATTTAATTAATAAACAACATCGGTTTATATTTCGCTAAATTATTTCAAACAAAACAACATTCATTTTTGTTTTTTAATTTTTTTTTTATTTCCTAATTAATAATTTTCATTAATCAAATACATATGTATATCATATTTGAAATAAGTACATATAAAATCCCTGCAGTTATTACTTTATCATTATGTAATGAATCACGCTAATTTTTTTTTTTATTTTATTTATTTTTTTTTTTTTATTTTATAATGAAAATTCTGATAACACATAATTCATTTAAAAATCATGTTATACGAGTATATTTCACATATCTGTAACAACATATCTAAAATATTCTACAAAAAATTATAACATACTCGTACATACATACTATAAAATAAAATTTAACATACAATATAATTTCTGTTATTGTTAGGTTATAAATGTTTATTTAAATAAGCTTTTTGTACATATTTATATTCGATTTTAATATATAAATATAGACATACATAAGTACATATATATATATGAAGCATATATTCGTGTATACGTGTATGTATTATAATTCGTATGTCAATTACACCCTTATTCATATATTTATCTTTACATTTGCAATTACTTTAGTCATGAAATGTTAATATTTATCATTCGTGTTAATTAAGAATATACACACATGTTAAATTATAGTTAAAATTTTCTTTTTAAAGTATAATTTTCATTTTAAATCAAAATAAAACAAGAACATGTATATACTCGTAAGTAAAAATGTATACAACAAACAATAGACATACACGTGTAGTGTACATACATATTATGTATGTATGCATGTTAGTCAATCAATACCCATATAAGCAACGTTTGTATAAGTATTTAAATCTTAACAATAAAATTCATTTTCACACATTACAACAAAAATTATTTAAATATTGTAATGCTAATATTGGTATTTTTGTTTTTAATTTTATTACTTTTTATTATACAAATAAATTTCTTTTTTTTTTTTCATTTCTTTTTGTTTTGATTTCAAGAAAATAAAATTAAACTGATATTTTCAGAAAATTTTAAATATTTTTCATTTTATATTTATTTTTTGGAAAAAGAACAAAAATGAAAAACATTTTACACAAACGATATGTTTAACAGATGTAACAATAAAAACCACATAAACTTTTAAAACTTTTTTTTTTAATTTTCAAATAATTTCATTATATTGCTTTAGGCATGAAATATTTTATCAAAAGAAATTCTTATCATAACAAAAACAAACAATAAAAAAAATTAAAAGCAAAAACAAAATTTTCATATTAAATATGTACAATATTTGAGATTTAAGGAAATTATAAGTATTATACAATTTTTTTCTTACTTGAAAATTATTCGGTTTTCTAATAATTTTATATTACGTAAACAATATTATTGTATAAGAAATATTTAAAGTTCTCATATTTCTATATACATACATTATATTCATAATATTTATCTTTAAGAAAAAAGTTTTTCATAAAATAAATTTTCTAAAAGTTAAAGCATATATTAGAATTACAATTACATAAGTATTTATTAAATCTATTTTGTTTGTTTTGCTTTTCATCATCTCCAAAAAAGCTGAAAGGTATATTATTTTTTTTAATAATAAAATTGCTTCAAAATATGTATCTATGTATAATGTATATGTATAGAGAGATCATGTTAAATTAAAAACAATCCCTTTTTATAATGTCTTAAAAGGAATTATACAAAACATAGTAATATTTTTTATTATTATAATACATATATACTATCACACCCATATATAAACATACATACAATTTTTTTTTTCATCCTTCTTTAGAAGAAAATACTTTAAAAATCTTTCAAGCATACACACCCAAAAAAAAAATTTCATTTTTGCTGTATCTGCATTATTGTTTTTTTTTTTTAATGAGCATTCAAGAAAATGAGATACTAAATAATTATAATACCCGTATATACAAACACAATTTGTTGTTGTTGTTTTATCCTTCTTTTAAAGTTTTTTTTTCTTTCTCCATATAATTAATAGAATAATCACAAAACCCGCATCTGATGTGCACATTCATCTTCATCGTTTTATCCTTAATTTTAATGTTAAAAAATAAATTATTTTTCTTTTTCGAAAAGTGTATTTCTTAGATTTTAAGGATTTAATATTAAAATGAAGAAAACGACAAATTAAATTAAGAAATTCAAAGAAAAATAAAATCTATAAACGTCCCTTTGATTTAAATTCTAATTTAAAAAAAATATATATTTCTTTTTTATACTTATGTACTGTTATATAGCGACTAATCCAGAAAATTTTACAAAAAAAAAAGGATATGTAGGTACTGCAAATATAATTATTTATTTAATGTCACAAATATTGTATGAGGTATTATAAATAACAAAACTGTTTTTACACTTTTATTCATGATTTAAAAAATAGTTTTTTTTTTTTTTTTTTCTACAAAAGCATGAAAAAATATTCCATCAAAACCATCAAACTATATAAAATATATAATAAAAGAATATTATGACTTAGTACCATGTAGAAAAAAAATATAGGTAGCTATGTGATTTATGAAAAAGCATTGTAGTTTGTAAAAATAAAAAATATAAAATGAAAAATATACATTTTGTCTGATATTTTTTTATGCATTATTTTATTGTCATTATATAAGCTATTGTTTGATTCCACTATACGTATAGGCTTTTGTTATTAGAATATATTCATATACTGGGAAAAAAAAAAGGGATAACAATCAATCCCATATATTATACATTACACATGTACATACATATATT
This sequence comes from Bombylius major, assembly GCA_932526495.1. Lineage (NCBI taxonomy): Eukaryota > Metazoa > Arthropoda > Insecta > Diptera > Bombyliidae > Bombylius > Bombylius major. Next base: position 27,150,900 of record OW052045.1, on the reverse strand, counting down.
TCCCTAATGCTTTGTACATTTTTAAAGCTCATCATATATGTACAAAAAAAGATAATACGAAAAAAAAAGTAGGAAAAGGATTTTACACATTTTCTACATGCATACATAGTAAATGTTTTATATTTTATTATATTGATTTAGAATTGTAAATGAATTAAATATTTATTCTTAAAAAAGGAAATTTAGATAAAGAGTTTGATTTAATAAAGGGGATATTTTATTTATTTTTTATTTACTTAAATTCTCTTTGATATTTCGTCTTTCTTTTTTCATTCTTATATATTTTTTCAATTATTTTAAAATAAAAATAATCTCAGTAGAATAAAGCTTAAAAACATATAAATTACACGAGATTTTAAGTTTATTTATCTAAAAAATTCTTATTCACCCATACCCTACCCATTTCTTGGTTATAATATCCAATTTTGCAAATTTTTTTTCTACCATAGAATAAAAAACATAACTTGAAAAATTTTATAGTTTCTTTTTTGTATAAAAGTTTGTACTTTCGTTCAATAAAAATCAAAAAAAATACAAAACTATCATAAATACACACATACAACATATGTATGCTCTGTATATGTATACATGTTTTTATTTATGTAGTTGGAACATACATATACTTTATGTATAGGTATATTACCCGTCGAAGGATATTAATCTTACATTAGTCGAACATTTTGTAAGATTTTACTCATGCGATATTAAGATTTTTTTTCGTTCTTGTTTATGGTTGCTAAAAAATATCATTTTCTCCCCCAAAAGGTTTTATTACATTAAAAATATGTATGTATATATTTGAACATTTTAAATCATTATGTCGAAGAAAAATAAAACATAAAAAGAGAAAAAAAATTGTATACAGATTGTATGTGTATATATATTATTTTCCTTGAAGACTATAACTTTTATTAAATAGTAAATGTTTCTTAAAAGATTTATTCAATAAATTTTCCAGAATAATGAAGGATAAACAAAAATTTTCTTATGAAAATGATTTTTTTTTTTCATACGTAAATAAAACAAGTTAACGCCGTTACTTGTAATATTACTTCAAATCGATAATTCGTTTTACCATTTTTTATATTACAGATATGTAAGTTTGTAAAAATATACATACATAGGTGGATTATGCATGTAGTATGTACGTTTCAAAGGTAAAGGTATTTTTTAACAATAAAAAAACGAATATTTCACAAAATATATTTGCATAGCAGCTCCCACATAATTACATACATATGTACTATGTACCTACATGTCGTATATCAATCTTACATGCCATTAAAATTTCACACTTTTTTTTTTGTATAACTAAACGAAATCAATAAAAAATAAGAATTATGGAAACATTAACGTTTTTCTTGATTTCCTTTATTATTTAAAGATTGTGATATAAAATTTTTGAAAAAAAAAAAAACAATTTATACGTATATTATCAGATTATACTACAACAACAAAACAAAAAAACAACTTTAACATCTAACCTTCTAAATTTATTATTTTCTTTTTCTCCCTTTATCACAAAATAAAAAATAATAAAAAAAGAAAGAAAAAAAAAGCCTTCCGTTATACGTAGTGTTTATTTTATACATAAAAATCTTTCAAATTGACTTTTTCAGCATTTTCAGTAAATAATTTTCAAAGAAAACACTGTTATATTTTTGTTTTTTTTTTTTTTAAAGAAAAAATAAAGCAAGTCATACAGATTCAATACAATTTCATTTATCTAACAAAAACAATTCAGGAAATACATTTTTTTTTGCTTTCGATTTTTATCGCCTTTCGCTTCCGTTTTGCATTATGAACTGACGTTGCATGTACATATGTATGTAAGTACTCGTTATAGTTACATTTATACAAATCTTTAATATCACTTTACAGAAGGAAAAAAATTCTGTTTAAAAAAAAATCATTTTATGTACCTTTAAAAAGAATTTAATATAATGTACATACATACGTACTCTACTGTACTCATACATATTGTATTGTAGAACATAATATCTAAACGACATCGAAGACTTTATGCATACAATTCTTTTTTTCTTTTCTGCTTTTTCCTTTCATATTGCTCTTTTTCTTTTCAAACCTTTTCAAATCATTTTCTAAGCCTTAAAGGCTCTTAAAGGCTTCAAGTACACAAACATGTGTATTTTTTTTCCTTTATTGTTATGTTTAAAAAAAAAAAAGGATAAGAAAAAGCTTTTCCGTTTTTCATGTTTCTTTTGATTTTGAAAGAGCCTTTTTTTTCTATATTATACGTGAAATGCTTGAGGTTATATGAAATCTACACTAAATCGTCGTTAAAAGGAACATCACAAAATCACATATACACAACATAAATATTTCTTACACATGTTTTATGTCCATAAAATTGAAAATAAATTTCTAATAAAAAAAAAATATAAATAAAATAGTCTATGTAATGTTTCTGAAGGAATTTCTAATGTTGTTTTTACATGTAAGAATTTCTTTACCAATTTTTTATTTTCAATTAAATAAAAAGACAAAAGGAAAATATGTCATAAAAATTTTAACACGTGCACAAAATTTTTTTTCACTTTGAAAAAGAAGAAGAGAAAAAAAAACAAATTGTACCGTTACCAGGAATACCGAGGTATTAAGAAATAACATTTTATAAGGTACTTCTGTGACATTAAGTTTTTAGTGGGTGTGGTATAAAAATCAACCTTAGCAATTAAATTTGTGAACAATCAAACACCTGTCGTTTACATCATTCAAAGATTCAATTGAAATATCATTGAATCTACATAGTTATATTATATAAATTCTCAATTACTGCGAGAAAAAAAATTTCATTTTTTTGTTGTTGTTGTTGTTAAATAAATACATATAAAGTATAGATACTAGTAAACTCTAGTTTCTTTTCGTAATTTCTAACTTCAAATAGAATATTATAATTAAATTGACAGATACAGATAATATTTTTCAAAAAACTTTTTTCATTAAAATTACCCAAAATATTAATTTATTCTTATTTCAATAAAATATAATATAATCAAATTATATGTAATAGATACACATGAATAATATTTATGTTATCATTTGCTGTCAATTAACACAGCTGTAAGTGAATTTGATTAAAAATAAATCCCTGTAACAGAAATAAATAGAATTATAAGAAAAAAACTAAATAAAATAAAATAAAAGAAAATTAGAAATAAGACTAAATTAATTTCATACGTGAGGGACAAATTTAATTACATTCTATTGAATGAAATCATTTCTATCTCATAAAAAAATTTATCTGTAAATAAAAATATATTTTGAAAAAAAAAAAAATTAAGAATAATAATAAGAATTCTGCCAATAAGTATAAAAGAACCATTTGGAAATGTTCTTTTATATTTTGTCTCATGTTTTTTATTACATGCTTTTTTATATGTAAAAGAAAGATTTTAAGTACCTACTCTACGAAATTTTTTTTTAAAAATCATCATACCAGAATAATTGAATACTCTCAATTTGTCCTTTGGATGTACATACATATATTTAAATTTTTGATCAATCAACGAGAAAAAATCACAATAAACGTTTCTCAAGAAAATTCTTTACTGAAAAATTATGTATTTATCCATTTAGTCATGCTTGAAAATAAATTTCATAATAAAAAATAATTTCTTCATCAATAAGAATTGTACTTTAAGGTCTTTGATTTTCGTCTGACTGTTACTTTGTATGATGACCATAATATAATTGCTCAACATCCTTTTTTTTTATCATTTTCATTTATAATTAATGCATTCATTAAATGATGAAAAGGAGATATGTACATGTTTTCAAATCAGCTTGTAACACTATTCACTATTTACATACGTATTTTCTTTCAACAGATACTATCTTATGGAAATTTTAATTTACAGTTGTTTAAAAATTTTAACCCTTCAAACCTTTAACGTAATTTATTATTCACTTTTTACAGCATTTCTCTTGTCTAAAAACGAATTCCGTTATTTAAAAATAATTTTGTAAAGATATTTTTATGTCTTTTAGCTCAATACTTCAATAAAAAAATTTTACTGTAAGAATGTATTGAAAAAGCGATAAACAAATTGTGAGAAATCCGATGTGTTTAAATTTTTTTGAGTACAATTTTAAATTTAGCAAATGTTAATAAAGACAACAATTTTTTTTTTTTTTTTGAAAATACAATAGGTACAAACAATCGATTTCAAAATATTACAAGCGAAAAATATAAAAGCTTCCTGAAGCAAAAAAAAAAAATAAGTAAGAAGAAAAACAACAGTATACTTTTTGTATTGCAACCTGGGTTGTTGTACCATCGTTAAGGATCATTATATACATATAGCGGTATGTACATATATGTATATAGAAAACGAAGTAGGGTAGAGTGGGGCACATTGGCCCTTTTTTTTCAAATGACCACCAAAAATTTTCTATCTATTTTAAAGAATCATTTGAAGAGCGATTTGATTATGTAATTCGTTAACTCTGTTTTCCCTAATTATTTATTATTAGTGTTTTTATTTTCGTGCATTTTTCCGCGATTTTCCAGAAGTCGATTGATTGATCCAGTACATGGGGCACTTTGGTCAGGCATTCAAAATTTGTAAAAATTCAACACATATATGGCTGAGTGTAAAGTTACAATAAAGTTTATTAGAAATAACATAAAATACAGTTTTAAAAACAAAACAAACTTCATTATCTAGAACTAATAACAAAAAAATCAGAAAAAAAGAAACGTAAATTATATTTCAGTCTTAAGTATTTATTTCAATGTCATCTCTTCAAACTTGTGCCACATCCTGAACTACAGGATAGTGAAAAATACTGGAAAATGTTTTTTTCCTCAAAAAATGGACTTCGCATGAATCTTTTTCATTTACAGATAATACGTCGTGCATAAAACGTATGGCCAAACTACCCCACCTCTGTACTGGCCAAAGTACCTCTAATGGGTTCAAAGGAAATATTTTAAAATATTTTAAAAAAATAAACATTTTGTGTAAATGCTAACTACTTATTTAACGTATAACACTTAAATGTTGAATAAATTCAAATAGCACAAAGGAAATTTTATCAAATAGAAATGATAATCAAAATTTACTTGTTTCTCAAATATTTACAAAGAACACTATCAAACACTAAAACACAAACGACCACCACGATTATTCACTTAGAACTCTCAAAGTTTGTATGATATAAATCCATAGTCACACGGTATAATTTATTAGCTTTACGAATTTATAAGACATCCAGGAGCTGTAAAATGTATGGGTGGCTAATGTGCCCCTATGGTCATTGTGCCCCAGTCTACCCTACTAGTTTTTCATTTTTGTAATGTTTTGAAATAAACATAAATGTTCAATATAACATAAAAGGGTTAAAATAAAATTTATAATGAAAATTTATGTAACTAGATCATTAAAATGTTGAATAGTACTTCTACAGAAATTGTTATGGTAACGAGAATATTAGATACATTCATTGTATGAAAAGCACTTATAATGAGGAATTTTGTAAACAAACAATAGACAAAAGGTATGAGTTTATGCAATTTTTGAATAATCAAAATAATAGTTTTATGGTTGGCAATTAATTTAATTATTGTATAAATTGTTAATAAATTTACATTTTTTTAATATCTTTTGTTTTTATATTTGAAATCATCACAGTTCTGTTTTTTCAATTTTTCATTTAAATTTTTTTTATTTTCAGTTGTTTTGAAGAAAAAGGTACTCAGTATATAAGACAAATAAGACAAAACAAAAAAGGGTTCTAATTATACACATCACTAAAAATAAAACCAAAACACATTCCACACCTTAAACAATATATTCTTTAATATCATATGGAATCACAAAACAATATCAATTTTCATATAATCAATTTTTCATATAATTTAAAAACAACAAATCATCCAAAAAAAAAAAGCATTAAATTGAACTGATTGTGTTTTTCAAGCACACATTATACATTTTTATATACCTAAACGTAAAATTTAATCCTGAAGCAAAAATACCATTTAAAATCAACAAAACTTTACAATACAAATAAAGATATTTCAAAAGAAAGTCCTCAACAGATCAAAAAAAAAAAACTTAAAACAAAAGGAAATAAAATACATTTCTAATCGAAATACAAAACAATGACTAATTTATCTTAAGGCTGAAATTGTCTACTGACCCTTATAAAAAAAAACAAACAATGAAGATAAACGAACAAAACAATAACAACATTAGCGTTGAATTTCAAAATTTTAACAACCTACAAGATAATTTTCAATACAAAAATTTCAATTGTGTACAATTATTCAATTTTAACGAAAACAGAAATTTTTCGAAACTGCGATTTTCAACAATAAATAACATCACAACAGAATCTTTAACATTCTTTTAAAATTTAATATAAAAAAAAATTACTTGTTTATGGAATTTGATTGAAATCAACATATGTGTAAAAAACGTTCTTATGGAAAACAAGCTTAAGTTTTTAAATTTCATATTTTTATAAATTACGAAAAATAATTTTCCTTTTTGTTTTGGTCTTTTATTTAATATCACCTCCCAAGGGTGCAGTAAAAAAAATAATACAAACTAATTTTTATCGAATATAACGTGAATAAAGATTTCAACAATTAAAACCGTAAGTATTTCAATACATAAATATCATATAATCTGCAAAACAGAAAAAAACATAAAATTCTCCCTTATTTTCCACGTTTAAATAAATTCTCTACCTTAAATCACCATAATATTCGTTTAAGAAATTATGAAAATTAAAATAAATCAAATTATTCACCCTCACAAATATTAATTTTGAAATCCATATCACAAAATTACACCCTAATAATAATTTACAGCAAGTAAATATCCCTCATCAAGAAAACAAAAACAAAAAAACTAACTGCATACCCAAACTTATACGTCCTTTTTATAACACGCATCATTTTTTAAATATTTTATTAAGACAACCCCGAAATAAAGTCAAAATTATTGCCTTTTTATCCGCAATCTTATAATGCAAACAATTTTATGGATTTTTTTTTTTCGTTTTTTTGATTTTATTATTATGTACATGCATGTACAAACATATACATAAGTACATAAGTATAAAAATATCGCATAAAATAATTCTGGTAATACTGTCAAATATTTTTAAACATTCTTCTATGAAATATTTCTGCAAGGGATAAAATGTCATTACGAGAAAAAATAAAAACAAAAAAAAAAAAAAAATACAAATTATTTTTCTCAATTCACGTAATGAATTGAATACACAATTTAATTTCGTATCCACATTTGAGTTTTTTGATTTCATACTGTGTTTAATATTATTTGTTATAATTTAATGAAAATGTTTAAGAATTTTTCCAAAAAATTACTTCTTTTTTTTTCATACTGTAAATATAATTTCAACTATTAATTCTAACGTCAAGAACATTTAAATTTAAACAGGCAATTTTAAAAAAACAAGAAGAATAATTGAAACTTAAATTATTTTTTTTGTAAAAGCCTAAAATGACCTGCTTTTAAAACAGGATCAAAAACAATTGATGCTCCTAATTTCTTAGTACTCTGAACGTTACACATAAGTATGTATTTTTCCGTTATGTTTACAGTAATTAAATATTTCATTTTCAAAAAACCATAAACTATTGAAAGTTCAAATTTGAAGAATATATGTATGTATGTATAGAATCTTATTAGAAAAGCAAAAATCAAAATAATAGACAGACTTGTATTTGTTTTCATGAATGGTCTACTATACATCAATTGTTTATTCAACTTAGGCTATCTAAATTCTTTTCATATTTAATCATGTGAAAGAGATAATTACCTTAAAATTAATAAGGCTCATTTTCAATCTTAAAAAATTAAACTTATAGATTCTTTTTATTATAATTTTTATAATTTATTTAAATAAAAATGAGCATCTTCTCACTGAATAAAATTTTTTATTATTTAAATTTGATATTTTAGCTAATGTAATTCAAGAAAAGTTGACCCGATAATCTTTTAAATTTTGTAATACCTAAGTATGTTTTTGGTTGAGGTGGCGATTTTAGATACTTCCGAAAATTAAGTTAACACCAACAGAAAATTGTTTACTTGTGTAATTGCAATGACATTTTCACAATTATTTTTCTTTAAAAAAATACTTCACTTATATTTTCTTAAAATTCATATTTTCCAAATCATCACTTTATTTTTGCTGATACTTTTTTCAATAGCATTTATTAAAAACTTTTGTGCTCAATGATTTGAAAATTCTTAACAATGAAACGGAAAAACAATTATTTTAAAATGAAAAAAACATGATAGAGTATTTTAAAATACAAGCAATTAAATGAATTACAATTGAAAATGTATAAAAAAAGATACTTATTCAATTTTTTTTTCTATTTTATATAAAAATAACAAAATAAAAAACAATGACCGCAAAATAATTTTTCATACAATGAAAACCAAACAATACTGTTATTATATTATAACAAAAAACTTTTACCTTCGAGGTAAAAATTGTTATTATTTTCAACAATAACGGATATCTCATTCCTTTGTATATATATATATTCAATGTTTTTTAAACTTTTTTTTACTAATGAATTTATAGTATATAACTTTAATGTAGAACATAGTATCTAGAAAATTTATATCGAATTCTTATAATGAATCTTGAAATAAATATCTATAATTTTTCAGCTACAAATTTTGTAATAAAATGCAATCTAATTAAGATTATATTATTTTCGGATTATTGTTAATTGATACAGATACAGAATAATGATTGAAAAAGTATAAAATGGTATTCAATATTTAAAATATAACTACCTTTTAATCCATATAATTTGAAATTTCCACAGACAAGAAAACAACAATTTATTTTTCTCTTTACAGTATCCAATTATTTTATTCAATAAAGAAAAACTTTCAATTTAAATAAAAGTTTTCTTTTACCACGAAAATTTAAAAAAAAAAAAATTATTTTGGAGAAAAAAAAAGGTTATTTTTAAACGTTGGAAAATAACAAGAAGAAAATTCTACAGAAAGAAGAAAATTAGAAAACAAAATATGTATAAAGATATTTATATTTTTATTTCTGTAAAAACAAATCTTTTCATACAAAACGTATCAATATCGCTTGAAATGTTAATCGTATATGAATGATTCTTCGGAAAGTGTGAAATTTCGAAGGTAAAAATGGCCAGCGAATTTTTATCAAATTTTAGCAAAAAAAATTGCATGAACTCATGTCCAATAAATTCAATATTCGATACCAAAAATGTGCACTTTCAAATTTGAATTTTTACCGTTATTTTGCTAATTTTATGAAAATTTGTTATAGGGGAATGATTTTGATTGCAAAAAATAATTTATAAATTAAAATATTAAAATATTTGTTTAATATGACTCAATTTCTAATTAATTCGAAATAATTTTAAAATTCTCCTTCATATAAATTTTCAAATTTTCCAGGGGAATGACGTTTTTGTACTTTTTTTTAAATTTATTATATTGAAAAATACAAACTATGAATTTTTCGCTGCAAGTGAAATACATCATGCCGATTTACATTCAATTTTGATCAAAAGTTTAAAAAAAAAAGTTTTTTTCACTTTTTATTACATACCAGGGGAATGACAATTTCAGTGTGACTACTTGGTTTTTGGTATTTCACCATATTTAACTCGTTAAAAGTTACAACTCTACTAAAACAAATATAAGTCATGCTATGCTCCTCAAACTCAAGTAACGGTTTATCATAACCAGAATTAATTTTAGGACAACTTGAAATTTTGACAGGGGAATGACCATTTAACGACACACTTTGAAATCTCCTAAATTCATAGAAAAATTTTATAAGAATTAAGAATGCTGTTTTTTACGTTTTATTGTTGCTTTATTATTGAATACACATTTAAGTAGAATCATATTTAATTCTTATAATACAAATATTCTTAAATAGTATATAGCAATATGTTGCCTGAGACATACCAGGGGAATGACAAAACGCATGTTCTAGATAATTTTTTTCAAATAAATTCCAAAAATAGGTTACAAATATCTGTTGAACCGAATAAAATATAAACTTTTCTTACTTTTCAAAGTAACTTATTTTATACTGTACGTAAATTTAACTTTTTATACTTCGGAGACCAAAGATTTCACACTTTCCGAAGATTCAGCCATATACATATATATGTATATTGTATATATTATATACTACATGAACTTGAATACAGACATAAAATTACCAACTCATTCTAATATCCTAATCTTTGTATCACATTTCTACATGCGGATTATTCGAAAAGACGTCTCAGAAAAATAAGAAAAATATCAATAATATGAAAAGTACATTTAAACTTATAGTGAAATGTAAACATACAAAAATTTCAATTTAAAAAAAAAAATGTATTCATACAAAGGTACACGCATGACAATATTCCAAACAATTTTCTTACATGTACATACATACATATATCTTATATATTTTTGAACATTTGAATGAATATTTCTTCATATTTACTCAACATCTTATATTACACTAAACCACCCAATAACTGAACATATTCTGAGCATTTTTTTTTCTTTTTGTAAAAAAATTTATCTGTAGTTTATTTTATCAAAGTAGAATTTTTTTCTTATTTTTATGGTTCCTTTTTTTTTTCTATACACATTTTAAAACTTATTGTATAATCAAAAATAGAAAAAAAAATGCTCCTCCGAATAATTTGAAAACTAAAACTTATTTTTTACGTCATAAAAACTATTATTAATTTTTTTAATTTTATTTTTCATTTCAAATGAAATCTTTGAATATCTAATTTTCTCTCTTCTTGACGTTACACACACGTTCATGTGAGTCAAAGAATCCTTAAGTTAATTGAGAATTTTTAAACTTTTCCCGTATTACCATATATATAGTACAAATAGAGTTTTAAGTGGAATGCTAACAAACTGAATTTTTTTTTATTCAGGCTACAATTTTTTTGCAATTCACAAAATATACTATCTTAGTATGTATCATATTTTTTTTTACTTGTAGGTGGAAAAGAAAATGCCGTTGTGAATTACAAATAAATTTTTAACCTTTCAAGTTGTAGTAGACTAAGAACAAAAAAAAAACGACATCGACGCGGCTGAGAATCGAACCACAGACCTCTATCTTGCCGTGACAGTGCTCGTACCATTGAGCTACCGAATGCCATGTCGCTTGCTGTTCTTAGTTACTACGTAAACATTTATAATACTCAAATCCCCTACAAAGTCAAGTTCCATTATATGTATATATTTTCTCTTTCATTTTTAAAAAAAGATTTATTTCAAGTAGTTTTCGAGAAAAAGGTATCTAAATTTTAAAATGAAATAGCCTCTGTCACTAGAGCGCCTTAAGCAGGAATTTTCGTAGTACCATAGTAAAAATTAAAAATTCAATTCAAATAAATGAGTATTCTTCTCAATCTTAAGCCAGTATACTATTCCGCCTGCACCACTAACCGACCTGATTAATTATCATATCACATTAAATCCTTTTTCAATGTATTCATGTATACCTACTTTACTTATGTTTTTTCAAATATTATTGTTGTTGTCATCAAAGTTTCATAACAAAGGTGAAACAAAACACAAATCATTATTTAAAACAAAAGTTTCTCATCATGCAATCCTAGAAAAATATATTTTTTTTTTGTTTAGATAAACTTTTTGTGTTATATTTGTTACACTTTTTTAGATCAAAACTGAACAATATTACATAAAAGCTATTGTAATCAATCTTCTGTCAAGGATACTCAGAAATAGGTTGTTTCTTTATTACATGACTTATTCATGTATCAATTTTCTCAAGATTATTATCTACTCCTTAACTACAATATGTTTTCTTTACTTAAATTTTACACAGGAAATAACAAATCTTTGTCAGTTTATTTGAAATATTAACTCATTTTTTCGTATGGATTTTTTTCTCACATCAAACACAATTCTTACACATAAACATACCTACAAATATTTAAAAAACAAACAAAAAAACAAAAAACTTAAAACAAAATAATAAAAAATAAATAAATATTAAAACTTTAAAATTTAAACAATAAGTTTTCTTATTTATTTTACTACGAGTATGTATGTACAAAATATATACCATATTTTTCTATATTTACAATATTTATTATTTTTGAAATTGAACTGAAAAATTAAACAATTGTAAAGGATTTCCTCTTTTACATTGACTTAAAATAACTTTATTATTAAAAACACATTCTAAACATAATCCAGTTTCCTTATTTATAAGATTTCCGTTTTGTAAAATCCATTTACTGATTTCATTATTGTTTTTACAATTTTGTACAACCGTTACAATATTGCTATTATTACTAACACTTAAACAAACATCATATTTTTCCGTACTAAGAATATTATCAGTTTTTGATAATGAATACAAAATCCATTGTGTTATTTTACCATCGTTACAATTTTCAAATGAAATCCTTTGATTATGTTTATTTAAAATCTTTACATTTAAACATTTATTTCCGCACTTTAATTTACCAAAAGCAATCAAATATTCATTTGGTAGACCAAACTTTTCTTCACTAAATATTAAAATTTTAAATTAATTCATTGTAAAACTTTACTTTTTACAAACAAATAAAAACAGCAACATAATATATTTACCTCAATAATTCGTTGAAAATATTCTGTAAATACCAAGAAAATGGACGACATTGTAATTCCTTTTTTAAAATTCTTAATTCATTTATTGATCCGTTTGCTTGTATATTAATCGTATCAGGATGTAAATAATAAAAAATGTGTTTATATTCATCCATCCATAATTCTGCTACTACTTTTAAATTCCTTTTTTTTTTTGTAATTTATAAAGGAAAAAAAAAATTAAAATTCATTTTTCAATACAAAAGTAAATTAAATTTTTACCTCAAATACATCACATTATTCCCTTTTGAGAATTTAAATGTTAAATCATTGTTGAAAATATGTCCCACTCTACTACATGGAACAATTTCAATTTGCCCTCCGCATAACCAAATTTTCAATGACAAGTCCAAAGATTCACCTCCCCAAATCTGATTATTTATTAAACGATTAAAAAGGTAAAAATAAAAAAAAATAAGAAAAAAAAATAAAATTAAAATTACGGTCGAATTTTAAAATTGATGAATATATGTATACCCACATCCAATAGAGAATTGAATCCCTTTAACTTGAAAAACCATTTTCTAGAAATTGCAAAAATATCTCCTGAAAAGGTAGGACTACTATGTAAAGAGACATTCAAAAAAAAAGGAAAAAAATAAAATACATAAAGTGTCATTAAACAACAAAAAAAGTTTTTGTTATTTATACAATATATATAGTATAATATATACATATATATGTACATATGTATACATACATAAACGATTCAGAAAAATCTTTTCTGCTTTCCTGTTCCTCTCTAGAGATTGGAATCCATCGAAAATTGAGATTCCAATCGAAACCACCTCTAAGTATATCAGAACTTTTTTTATACATAAAATTTTTAACATCAATACTGTCAATTACAGGACTTACAGCTATTCCTGGATTATTTGAAAGTTTCGCTAAAAGTGGTTCTAACCATCCAACATTTACTTCACAGTTACTATCCAAAAAGACTAAATAATCTCCTGTTGCAAGTTTAGCTCCTTTATTTTTTGATCTAATCAATCCTTCTCGTTTATTATTTCGTATAATCTTTACCATTGACAAAAATTTAAGTTCTTCTCCATCCATTTCTGAAATAAAATAAATAAAAAAAAGGACAATAACCAAACATGAACAGCCAAAAGGAAGAAATTAGAAAATGTTTAAAAGCAAAAAGAAGTATGTTTTAAATTTCATTTTGTAATCCTCTTTGATGTAAGATTTAATTTCATCATTTAAAGATATTTTCTTATTATTTTTTATTTTATTTTCGTCTACTTACCATTTTTACTATAATCATCGATGACAATGATTTCTTGTAGAAAATTCTCTGGAGTTCTCTGAAGAATTGAAATGAGTGTTCTTAACAATATCGATCTATATTCATTGTGAAATGTTATCACTATAGATACTCGTTTCTTGGGTAAATTATAATATTTCTTTTGACAACTACAAAAAGACTAATATACGTTATTCTGAAACAATATATAGTATTTTGTTAAAAATTCAGAAATAAAATTTATATTATTTTTATTTTATGTACTCGTACATACTTTGAATGTCGTGTATCAGGAATATATCTGTATGGTCCATTTTGATTTGTTTCATTCGAAAAGAAAAAATATCTTTTAAAGATATTATTATGTTGAATTTTATTATCATTTTCCAAATATAAACGAATTTTTTCCAAATCAAAAGTAATTGGTGATAAGTCTACATATTGATACTGAAAAGAGAAAAACAAAATGATTATATAAGATTTAAAAACAGAAGATGGTAAATAAAAGGATAAATTCCTTATTTGCAATTATAAAATATCAAATATAAATTCAAAATTCTGAAAGGAAAATGAAATTAACCTATATTGAATTTAAATGTATGAAGCTAGAGCTATGCTCAGCCCACTTCTTCGATGCAACTTTTAGATTTCAGTTAAATTCAGATATTGATTGAATTTTGTGAGTTTCAATGTGATAATTTTATGTATGTATGAATTATTTTATTTTTATCTTTTAATAATTAATATTCATATTAATCATATTTCATAAACATAACATACATAGTTCATATGTATTTGAAATAAAAAATCAAAGAATTCATACATTTTATTTAAAATTTTTCAAAAATATTTTGAAACAGAGATCAGACATCAAAACGTTACGACTACTTCAGCTTTCGATTAAATATACGATTATTCAGCCAAAATGGATTAAACTTAACGTTCAGAGAAGTCTTAGCCGAAAGAGATTAAAATACAATTTTAGCCTTCTTAAGTTAACATTTTCTTGACTCAATGACTGTCATATTATGAAACTCCAGCTCTAAGTGAAATGCAAACCACAAAATCGATGATAGAGATAAAAGTTAATCATATGAAAGGGCTGCAGTTATTATGTATGTACTCTATGTATAGTTGGTTTTATGTATGTATTTGCTTATGGTCAGGAAATAACAAAGTACATATTATATGTATGTATGTAACACAATTTTGTTATTTTCAAGTTTAAAAATGATTTTTTGACAAAAACGTATTAAAATTGATTCGAGTGTTGAACAATCACATTTTACCCACAGTAGCAGAAAACAGGGCCGGATTAGCCATATAGCAGAAGTAGCAAATGTCACCTGCCCCGCGCTTCTGGGGGCCTCCCGCATAGAGAACAAATTGACCTTTTTTTTTGCTCGTTAGAAAATTCGTCAGCCAATTCCGGGGGCCCCGCTCATAAAATTTGCTACCGGCCTAGCTCTGGTTTAATCCGGCGCTGGCAGAAAGTATGTATCAGTACTTTTTTTCAGTTACACAACACTCAAATAAATTGACGCATCATTACAAAACAAATTTTTATACATGTTGTCTACAAAATGGTTTATACTTGTACAACTCATATTGACACAAATTATAAAAGTTACACACCTTTTTACTTCCAACTAATTGATTAATTAATTGTTTGTAATTAACGTATATAAAAATTACAACACTTATAACCATCAACAAAAATATTGACTTTTTATTAATTATCATCGTTCAATTCAAATCAAATAAAAAAAAAATTTTAAATTTAATAAAAACAAACATTTGTTTGTTCTGTACCACAAAATAATGAGAAACCTGTCAATTTAATTTTCAAACGTTAACTAGTACAGTACATTTTTTTCTTATTTCTCATTTATTAGAAAAATGTTGATTTTATATTTTATTTTCTATTTATGTTTATTTTATATAGCAAATAAATCTTATCAAATAAAATGTATACTTTATCAAATTCCTACAACACATACAATGTGAGTAAAATCAATGTGATTAGATAAAGAATTTCAAAAAAATAATACTATACGAGTTTTGTAGTTGAAACGGATACAGAAAATCGTTATATTGATAAAGTTTTTATATGATTGCAATCACATGTGATATATGTATGTATCATTGGTTTGTGCAAAAAAAAAAAAAAATGCGTTATCAATAATTTCTTTCATTTAACTAAGGTTATCTATAGGTTCATGATTACTTGCTTCTTTTTATACTAAAATACAGATTTTTATATATTTGATGTTTTTTCAATTATTAAGTGAAAGTAAACTTAACTTTGAAAAATAATTTAAATAATTCAAATAATTCATTAGAATAATGAAAACAATAAGCATGTGTTTCTAACATTAAATGTGTTTTTATAACACTTCAAATTTTAACGGACACACAAAATCTACTTTACGATCTATTACTTAAAATTATTCTTAATTTATTTTTCTTTTAAGAAGTTATTCTATAATTACAACACAAAAAAATTAAATACTTCCTAATAAAATAGGAGTAATAAATATGCACTATAGAAAAATGAGGCGCTCAACTCAAAAATATCCTATCGCAAAAGGCAAAATTGCTGAATTTTTATACATATTTGGAAAACCTAGTATTTTGCTGTTGTTGAGAGTTGTCGTGAAAACCAAAGCTTGCAAAGATCTGAGAAAACAATCGAATCACTCTCAAAGCTTAGACAATTTTTTGTCACTTGTAAATTTTAGAAACGTGAGTTATTTTATGTTTGATAAATACTGTGACTTAGGTCTATTGCTATCGAAGCCTTAAGGGTCCTAACACACCATACGGTTCGACTTTGCTGGGTTCCAGGTCACGTTGGCGTGGAGGGAAATGAAAAGGTCGACACACTCTGACTTATACGCTGAACAGATAGACCCTCCTCTCAGCAAGGCAAAACACCTTATAGACTATTTTTTCGAAAACATGACTGCGGAGCAATGGAAGACTACAAGTGGCTGCTCCATAACCCGTAGCATGTGTCCGGAAATAAACAGAAAAACGACCGCAACTCCACTATCGTTGCAAAGAAAACAAGTTCGAAAAAACTCGGCGCACCATCGAACGATTTCTTTAGAAGTTGTAGAGATGAAGAAGAAATAGAGTCAATAGCGCATTTACTCTGCGAATGTCCAGCTCTAAAAGAACGAAGGCTCGCTTGTTTTGGAGCAAGGTTCTTTGACGTTCTGGACGACTTAGCAAAAAAAGCAATAAAAGACTTGAATATATTTGTACAGGAATCGAAATGGTTTTCAGAATAAGCCAACTCCACGAACAAAATCAAAATTAAAAGGGCATTCACAATGGGAATTGCTTCTCCCGAAGCAAACAGCCCTTCATGCCATACCATACCATAGGTCTATTGCTAAGCACTTCAAATATTGTGCATATATAATGTATTTGTCTAAATATGTATATTATAAAAATACCAAGTAAAAGATACTGTCGTGGATTTAAAAATTACGAGGTTTTAAATACAAAAACAAAAAAAAAATTATTTCTAAATTAGATTGTAAATTAAATTTAAAAAAATACAATTGTAACTTTATCTAAAGAACGAATGCAAACTACTATATTAACCTTTGATAATTTTCCAAAGAAAGGGTAAATTATAACCTTGTAGTTCTAAGGTTACATGTTGTTGATTCACAAACATCTACCTACTTTACGCACAAATGTCACGCACGAAAATTTATTAGAAAATATCATAAATTAAATAATGTCCTCATACGAAAAAAAAAAAAAAAAAAAAAAAAAAACTATATTGAATAAGAACTTAATTTGTAGTAAAAAGTTAAACTATAAATTGTGTATGTAATGTATGTGTAGCTAAATATTGTATGTATACTTATAAAAATATGAAAATTCTATTTGAAATATAGATTACAGTACAAAAAAAAAACAATATTATTTATTTTGCTTTCAAGCTTTCGACTAAATTTGTAATTAACTTTTTCTGAATAAAATTACTACCACTAATAAATAAATATGTACTCGTATATAATCTTAAATATTTTGAGGTTATCTAAAAAAATATATATCTACGAGTATGAGTTATGTACGTATACAATTTATAGATTCTATTTTAGGCAATAAAATTAATGTATCTATACATATTTGTGTCTTCTTTTATAAAATACTAAACTATTATTTATATGCACAGAAAAACCTTATTTACAATTTATCAGAATTTAATTTACAAAAAAAAAAAAAAAAAAAAAAAAAAAATACATACATTTCACGTAAATCCAGGATGCATATATTCTAAAAACATTTAAAAGAATTAAAATACTCGTATACCAACAAAAAAAAAGTTAAATTAAGTTTTATCAACTTTAGAATAATTTTATAATTTCAATGCAACAAAGTTTAATTAAAAAATAGCAAATAAAAGCTTAATGTGATAATTTAAACTTTTAACTAGATAATGATAATTCCTTTTACAAATTGTAGAAATAAATAGTGTCCATTAATACATCATAATTTATTGTTTATTTTATTACAACTGAACAATTTTGAATCATACACTCGTACATATGTATATTCTTACTTCCTAAATACAAAAACTTCTCCAAAAAATAAGTTACCCACTTAAAGAAATTATTGTTTTTTTCTTTAATTTTTTTTTTTTTTCAAAATTCTAAAAATGCCTAAGATGATATTATATACTTCTCAAAATCTGTTCCACTCTTATCACATAAAAAGTTTTTTCATTAAAATTGAGTGTGAAAAAAAAATATATAGAAACAAATTTTTTTCAAGCACAAAAAGAAAAAAAAAAAAAAAAGAGAAAAGTTAAATATTTTTGTTTTATTTAAGATTTAACGGATGAGATACTACTGATACTGATGAATTAACTGTCTAGAACCGTTATACATATACCAGCAACATGTAGACTGTAATATTTTTCTGAATGAAGTAAATAAAAAGTTGCAAATTTCTTTAAATTACCATTGTGATATTCGTATTTTCTTCTAGTTTCATTTTTTTTTCTTCATTGTAATTCTTTTTTTTTTTTTCTTCTATATAAAATTTCAAACTTTTTCAAAAGTCTAATTGAAATTCTTTTAAAACAAATCATAACAAAAATAACAACAAAAAAGTGTGAAAAAACACAAAAATATAGCAGCAAACTTTATTTTTGTTACATATTTATTTTTTTGTTTTATTTATTTATTTTGTTTTTTTTTTTACTCGTTATTTTTATTTCTATAATAAAAGAAAATAATAGATACATAAAAAAACAATTCATAAAATTTGATTTAAAAATTATACAGGGAAAGAGAGAAAGAAATAAAAATATATACATATATGTATATATCTTAAATCTTAAATGTAAATTTTTATTTGTTTTAATATTTCAATTTAAGATTTTGTTTAAGAAAGTCGTTATACATATTGCTTGGAGTTTTTTTATTCTTCTTGTTCTTGTATATCTTTTATTATTATAATCTATATGAATTTTTTTAGAAGTGATATTTAAAGTGGTTTGATTATTTTCAATTTATTAAAAAAAGTAAAATAAAATTTTTTTTAAAATATTTTCATTGTTGTATAACTTTAATCAAAAGTATGTTAAACTTTAATATCTCTTGAAAATATTGAATGTTTGAAAAATTTTTAAAACATGTCGGTATGAAAAAATCTTTCACCCTTTTTCTATACTTAGCTCGTTATTGGGAGATTTTTATTTATGTTAAATTTTTTCAAAAAACAATGTGAGGAGGAATTCGTTGTTGAAACATTGATAAAAAATATATGAATATGTATATATCACCTACATGGATTGTTCAACAATCAATAAATAAATCAAAACCCATACTTTCATTACCAATCAAAAGGAAGGAGTCAAAGCATCTACTAGTGCGGTCTATGTATATTCACAGGAAATGTGGACTGTATATAGTGACAAAAGAACGAAATTCAAAGATGCGGAACCACAAGATTGTGGTCCTTTTTAATATGCAAGATACTAAGTACTTTTTACCAGGTAAATAAAATATGTTTCAATATATGTATATAATAACGGCATTATTTGTGTTATTGTTAGTGGAATTGTGAGTCAATATACATGCAACCCACATCACAAGTAAAAAAATTAAAATAAGGAAATTCTATATAATAAGTACTTTTCCTTATAAATCCGTATGCTTTAAAGACTATACGTACATAGTATTTTTCACAAAAAGATTATCTTTTATCATTTATTCGATGTTTTTAATGTTTTTTGAACTCTTTTTCCTGATGTTTTATAATCTTCAATTAACATAATTAAACTAAAAACAAAATACCTTTTGAAGTCGGTTAAAAATGAAAAACAAAACAAGATTAAAGAAAAGTATTATACCTTTGAATTTTGTATAAAGCCACATTTTTATTATGAAAATTCTTAAAAAACAAAATGTGAAAAATGTATTTATTCACAAAAAAACTCATAATTTTTAACTCAAAATTGAAATATACATAAGTTATAAGTACATATTTACATTAATAATATTCAAGTTACTTTTTATTTTTTATTTTTTATTTGTCACTCACACAGGTAAAAAAGTTTAAACTACAATTACACAATCAGTCAGTTTTAAAAAATAAATACATTCGTTTTTGCGAAAAATTGTAAAAATAAGAAAAAATAGAAGCGTTTTATTCATCTTACAAATAAATATAAATGAATTTAATAATTTATTTATGTTTTTTCTTTTCTTTCATTTTAATTGAAAAATTATAAAATAAAAACTAAATATTTTCTTTATTCTTTTAATCCTTGTCTCTTATTTTCTTATATTTATCTTATATTTTTTTTCTTTTGTGAGAAATAAAATTGAAATAATTTCAGTTTACCTTTTTGAAATTTATTATTGGTTTTATTTTAGCTGGAATGAATATTATATGAAATAACAAAATAAAAATGCACAAAATGTATCTTGCATTTTTTTTTTTATATGTACGAGTACACAAAATTAATCTGAATTGTAGATAACTTACAATTTAAATCCTTTTTGAATTTAAATTACATTTCCACCAACAATATATATACATAGATATAAATATACATGGAGTTTTTTTTTTTTTTACTTTTTATAAACGCGATGTATTTGCATAAACGAAGATAAAAGTGTCTTTTTTTTGTATATAAATTCAACGAAAAAAATATTATTATCTAAAGTAAATCATGCTGCAAAAGTGTAACCATTTTTTTCTTTAGATTGGTTTTTTTATTTTTTTTTACTAAATTCTTAACAATTCAAATAAAAATAAAATATATAAGCAAATTAAAATTCATATGAGTCATATGGCCCAATCACAAGTTCTTTTTAAACTGTAACTAATTCAATTATTTGCGGAAACATTATGTTGAACCCTTAAGCATCCCTTTTTTTATTTTCCTTCTTCTGTTTTTGTTGTTTTTTTTTTTTTTTATAAATTTGTTATAGTACAGTACACCAATATTTTCCCAACATTTTAAGCATAAAAAATTAACAAATCATAAAAAATGAAAATAAAAAAACGAAAATGTTTGAAAAGGAAGAGAAAATAAAACAAGAATCTGAACAAGTGCATCGTTAAATCTCATACAAAAAGGATTCGTTATCTTCATAAATTACAATAACTTAAAAACATTTATATTTTTTTTATAATATTATTTTGTTCTGTTATATTTAATAACACACTTGTTCGTTGAAGTGTTACGAGAACTTGACATGTGGTTTAAATTTAATTCAAATCCCTAATTTCTTTTATCATAAAATTTCTACATATACGAGTACATATTCCACGGTATACGAGAAGGGTAAAAAAAAAAATCACTCCCTTCATTATCATTATCATGCGTTTATTGTTGTTGTTTTTGTTGCTTCTGCTATTGTTAATGTTACGCACTTGCAAAATTAAGGGCATTATAAATTGGCAACAGTTTCTTTAAATGAAATATAAAATAACTGTCAATATCCTGGCACTTTTTCAATTGTTATTGAAAATGTTCGTTATGAAAATATTATAGTGTATACAATATACATACATAAATAATTTTCATAATGCGCATACCCTATATTTATGTATATATGCCTTAAATTTTGTTATTTTCTAATTGAGGGGTAAAATCCTTGCGCAAGCTTCTTCTATAAGCATTATTGTTTTTTTTTTTGTATAATCCTGCAATTTACCTTAGAATAAAATCTGTGAGTAAAGTGTAGCTGAACAATTGTGCAACTGTTATTTTTGATATGATTTTTTAAACCGTTCAATGAGGGGTAATTTTATTTTATTGAGAGGGTAGAATGAATGTTACGTTATGTTATATTATATTGAAAACAAAACAAAAAAATCTTATGTATTCTAAAATCTTCCATGACCTGTTTGTTATCTCTTCTTAGGCTTTCAGCCGTTAATATCTGAATGTTTTAGGAAAAAATTATTTCAGTTCCGTGTTATATGTACGCGTATGAACATTTGCGGAAGAATATTAGCCTAAATGTGCAACATTATTCGAAATTGCATATTTTTCTTTCATCTGGGTAACACTTGATTGAATACATACAACATACAACATAACAACTAATATACTTTATATATATGTATATAGTGCATAGTGCATACAGTTATCAAATGATATGAGATACAATGAAGCGATTTAGTATAGGTCATTCACATCATTATTATCATCATCATCATCATCACCATTATCATCAACAACATAATATCATCCTTCAAATATAGCAGACGGATCAGTATCTGCTTATCACAACTGAATAACTTTATGCAGAAATGTAGTGTATATAATGAAACGACGATGACAACGAGGTTTTTTAAAAATTATTCATAAAAAAAAAAAAATTAACAGTGAACTTTTTTATAAATTTCCCACAAAGTTTTTAGTATATTCCGATGAATAATATAGTGCACTAGTAGAATTCGATAGTGTTCATTAAAAAATTAATACAGACAATTATTGTGAATTTTATGATACTTTTTGTTTTTTTTTAAATAAATTACAAAATAAATTTAATTGTAAAAAAATAAAAAACAAATAATTAAAAAATATTAATAAGAAAAGATCTTTTGTGTATTGTGTGTGTTTGTATATTTATGTGTTCTAAAATTAGTGTAAACAAAAAACAATCTATTTAATTCTTATATATAGTGCCTTCAGAATGTAAAATTTTATGAAATTTTACGAAAAAGGATATGTTAATTTCATGGATATGGATATGTACGTAAAAAAGTTAATCATTTTGATGGATAAATCATTTATTTTATGAATAAAAATTAAATCTTTTAAAGCATAAAGTTGGCGCGATATTTCAATTCTATATTCAAAAATAAGAAATCATTATATATGTATGTACATATATGTACATATAATATATACAGTTATATATAGGTACCTATGTGAATCCTTAAAATATGGGTATTTAAAAATTTATATTCATAATGATATGAAATCTTTGTTTATTATTTGTTTCATTATAATAAGAGTTTAAGGTGTGTCTTAGTGTTTCTTCAAGGATTAAAAAAGGATATTGTTTGTTGTGTGATATTATAATGAAAGTTGACATAAATGATAATGTCGGTCAATAACCTATGTATGTGAAGAATTTTCCTTGTCAATCCTGGTATATTAAATACATTATATACATATATCTATAGAAAAGAAAATATATAAATACATATATATGTATATATACATATATATAAAATATTTTCATCAAAAACAACGTTCATTTATTCTTAGTGTGCTTTCTTAAGGATTCAGGTATTATACTATATACCTACATATGTACATAAGTATGTACATTCATAGTTTTTTTTATTCTTAAGCTTTCAAAATTTTCTTTCCATTCATTTTACTTATTATACATATAGATATGTACGTGTACACTACATGACGTGTCGTCTTTTTTTTTTTCTATAGTTATTTGTTTTTAAGGTGAAGACATTTTATTTTATTATTGTCGATGACAATTTATTTCGTGAACCGAATAAATTTAAAGTAGGTAGTTGAAAATAAATTTAAAAAAATAAAAAAAAAATTATAATAACAATAAAAGTAATTATGTGTGTAACTATTGTAATTCATGTGAAAATAGAAATTCTTGCATCATACATTATAACATGCATATAAGTAAATGTGAAAATTTATATTGTTAAAATATTGAATATACTTATAATGTGAAAAAAGGATGAAAATATAAATTTAAATTATTTTTTTTTAAATCATAAAAAATTAAAAACAAAAAAAAAACACTAACAAAAACGGTATTGTCATCCGATTTTTTTTTTTTAATAAAATATAAAGAAAATGATAAACATACATTTTTTTATTTTATTTCTATTCTTTTAATTTTCATATCGAACAATAAAAAATACTCGTACATGTTTTTATTTTAATAGTGTGTTCCTATTTTCATTAAAAAAAAAATAAATAAATAAATAAAATGAAAGAAATTTATTTTATTGTTCACTAATGTGGTGAATTGAACAAAGAAAATAAAAAGTTTATTGTCATCTTTCTATTTAAAAAATAATAATACATTGTACATACATAAATCTATTCAATATTGTTTATATAAATATATGAAAATAAATTATACACCTACAAATTAATTATGCACTGACAAGGGTATTATAGTGTATATGTATAAGTAATAATAAATTTATTATTCTACGGAAGGCATGTAAATGATGTTTAAAATCTAAGCTTTTGTGTTGTTAGTATGTATAGTATGTATCTACAATTTGATTAATGTAAAAAAAAAAATAAAATAAAATTTAAGTAATTTTGATAGAATATGAAATAAAATCAAGGAAATTAATTTATAATTGTGATATTTAAGAAAAAGTTTATTTTAAAAAAAATATATATACATATATTATATAAAAAATTAAAAATAAATGACATAATGAGGGTTTTAGTAAAATTTAATACTTTAGGATTAATCATATATGGATTATTATTAACAACCAGTTGTACAATAGGAAGAATGTTTGGTAAGTTTCATATACTTATTTTTCTTTCTTTCATATTTATTTTCATTTTGGGTCTTAATTATCAACATTTTTTAATTTTAAAACTAAAATAGTTTCCACTTGAAAATCAAAGTATGCTTTGAAACTTTGTTTCGTAAGGACAAAACATCTTATATTATTTTTTTTCATTTTATAAAGAATTTGAAAGCATACTCTGATTTTCAAGTTAAAACTATTTCAGTTTTAAACCTACAAATATTTAAAAGTAAGGCTCATTATATTTATTTATTTATATATTTACTTAATTTTCTACTCATTTTTTGTTTTTTATTCAATATTTTAATTTTAAAATAAAAAGAAAAAAAATGTTGTATAAATTAAAATTGAGATAAAAATAATTCTGCATTATAATTTTTACATCCTTTTCATTTTACTTATTCATGAAATGCAACAAGTGCATTACAACATGTAAAGCCTACGTGTAGATGCATAAATTTATTCAAAAAAAAAAAAAAAAAAAAAAGAGAATTCATACTACGTTTATATTTACATAAATTTTTTAAAACTTTTGTTAGTTTTATTTTTTGTACATGATTATTTTATAGAATTTTTAATAGGCTTGTTTTGGTTTTTAAAATATCGAAAGATAGAAAGTACAATAAAAAGTTAATGTCAAAAAGATATAACGATCAAAAAAAGTTGATTTTTTCTTAATCAATCTGTTTTTTTAATAGTACACTACACTTACTTATTTTTGTAATAGCAAAAAATAACCAAAATTCCTTTTCTTGTTTTTTTTTTCAACTTACAATTTAGGAAAAAGAAGAAAATTTATCTCGTTCAATTTTATAAGAATGTTCGTTCACACCTTTTTCCATGAACTTTATTATGAACTTTAAAAATTAAATATTTTTTCATAATGAAATTTCCAATAAAATATTCATATTCTTACTTTATTTGTAACAAGATACATACTTATGAAAATATGTACATACTTATATATAAACACAAATGTATGTATGTATATGTGTGTGTACCTTCTATAATACATTATATTCACTTACATTATCATAAGAAAAAATCGATTTAATAAACTCTATTATCATTCATTTATTCATTGTATATTACACATCATTGTACAGGAAATAATAATAAATGACATCATTATCATTATCATCATCATCATTAATTCTATTGTTTATGAGGATTTCATTTAACCGTTATTATTGAAAGCTTTTTATATTACTCCAAACCGATTAAGATGTAACTATTATTACCATACAAACCCCAATTCTGAATGTTTATAAAAAGTATTTTAACTTTACATATAGTGATATAGTGTGGTATATTATATACTATACTGTATATATACATATTTTGTATGTACATATGTATGTATGTGAAAGCCTCCTAATGATCTTATACATATATAATAGAATTAAAAGAAATGAAACTGAATGTGACATTTTAAAAAGGAAATATAATTCTTTTGGTATTATTTTTTTTAATGTTTTACTTAGGATCCTTTTTTTTTTTCCTTTCTCAGAGAAATTCTTATTTTCTTTTAAAAGTAATTTGACCCCCAAAAAAACATAATTAAAGAAAGATATTGTCTCTGATATAACACATTGCAATCATATTTAACCTAATTTCTAAATTGAGGCAGGCCAAAAAATATTAAAACCTAAATTTATTATGTATATCACATTATAATAAAATAAAATGAAAAAGCTGTAATATTTTATTTTTGAATTAAAGAATAAAAAAGAGAAAATAAATAAATTAAAGGAAAAAATGCTTTCGTGTATTAATGTAAATGTCCTTATAATATTTAAAATACCACATAATAGAAGGAAAGAAATAATTAAGATACAAATCTAAGAACTAAATGTTATAGTAGTATTGTAAAATATATCTGCATAATATATAATATACATATAAAAATATATATGTATCTACAATAAATGAGAAAATAACGTAATTTTCAAAGCTACATTATAGATTTTTACAAAATTTTCATACAAAATATTTCTGACTACAATCAAATTAATGCAAATTAGTTTTGTGCTAATTAATAAGCTTAAAAAAAATAAAAACACTAATTTCACATTTCTCACGATATTATACAATTCGCAATTAAAAACCAATTTATGTTTAACATTTTCTATTTGGAAAGAAAAAAAAACAAATTCTTAAAATATCTTTTCAAAATTATTTCGAATAAATGTTCACATTAAAAACGGCATTAACCGTAATTATTTCACAAAATTTAAACTACATATACAGTTTGTTTAAAAAGTAAAGAAATTAGAAAAACAGGAGAAATTAGCAAAAAATAGAATTTAAACAAAGATTTTATCTCTTCTAAAATGAATAGTATCCAATAATTTTGCTGAATTTTCTTAAAAAAACTTCTTTTAAACATGGGTCTTGAACATTTGAAATTCTTAGCAGTTTCATTTATGTCACTCATTTAATAAATTCCACCTATTTTGGATAAGTTTTTTCGCTTATTTGCTTATTTTGTCTTTTCTTCTAATCCAATGAACACTAATGTAGTGAAAATGCTAAATTTTATTGGAGAGATAAATTGGTTTAAATTGAGAACAAATTATGGCATTTTAATGTGTTAATTTTTGAGCTTTTATTGTTGTTGTTTTTTCTATATACAATAAAATCATTAATCAATTTTTTGACCCATTTTTCACTTGAAAAATTTGTAACAAAAAACAAAAAAACAAAATATTTATAACAACATCATACAGTCATGCGGTTAAATTTAGTCGATGAAATTCAGCTTAAAACTTTGCAGAATTGGCGATCATCTGACGATATCGAAGATGCACTTATTCGCATTCCACCTAGAACTAGAACCTAGAACCTAGGTACATACATGTGTATATGACTAATGATTAATAATGATATGAGCTGTATTATTTTGAGTTTTTGTCATTCGTTTGTTTTGTTTTGTTGTAAATGGTCTCGTTTTAAGTAATTTTCTTTTACAAAGTACACACCAACCTCGAAAAATGAGACCCTGTCTAGTGTATAATAACATAGTGCTCTACAAGCTCTATCACCATTGAAGTAAAAATTCAAGCTAGGGTATTAATTAAATTACAACACTGTCATTTCAAATTCATTTTATTTATTCAATAAAGTAAAGCGTACTAAATACAGCAATACAATATGCAATTATTATATCACATCACTACCTAATTTTTTTTAAAACACATTAATAATTCAATGTTTTTTTTAATTGATGTAATTCAATATTATTAACGATATAAAATTATTTTGAAATTCATTTACAATTCAATACAACTTTTATGTTTTTAATAATTTTTTCATAATCAAAATTTTCAAAATAATAATAAATAATTAAATCAGTAATTGCATTAAAATATAATTTTAAGCTTAATTCTATATTATTTTATTTATATCCGCACGTTTATCAATTATTAAAGCAATATTTGAATTTTTTTTTTCTTGTATTGTAACTATGTATGCCAGAAAAAAAAAAGTTTACAAAACATTTTTTTTTCAATATTTTGCGACGTAAAACATTAAATTTTTATCATTTGCATATTAAACAGGCATCCTCTAAAAAAATATTTTTATTATTATTACTATCACGCCCCTCAAATCATCGAAAAAGTTATTACAACTTTAGCCAATTCAGTCCTATCAAAAAAATATTCAATTGTAGAAGAAAAAAAAATTAAAATAACTTTTTATACAAGTAAAGGACCATGCTCTCAATCAAAATACACGATTCAATAGAAAACTTATATCTTTTACATTTTCAAAAGAAAACGAAAAAAATATATATATATTCCATTTTCCTCTCATTTTCATTTTCATCTGCATAATTCAATTTGTAAATTGATAATTCAGCAACAGAATATCTCAGGCACTTACATAAAAGTAAATCCTTCAATCCGGAAATTGATTCAATCTTTTCATCGTATATTTTTTTTTAATTTACCAAAACTGTTAAACATTTTATATGAGGGGGATTTTACTTTCTGACAATATTTTTTTTTTCTTTAGAAATTATTCACATACATATGTATATACATATAATGGTATATAAAATATACAACAGTCATTGCCTCATACCTAATTGAGAAAATGTACAAAATAAACGGACCATGTCCTTTTTTATTGAATAGATTTTTGTACCACAGACATAACACCAATTATATTCTTGTATAAGAAATTTACTATTTACCGCTGTTATGTTGTTGTTTTCAAATAATATGTATGTATATAGATAGAAAACGAAAATTTATGTAAAGAGAAGATTCGTTTCAGTAGAATGATTTTGACTTAAAATTGTGATTTATCTGATTATTTCGGGCATCTTCAAAAACATTTTATAACAAATACATGTATTATGGATAACAAAATATTTTATTGGAAATTCAAGAATATATTTTTGCAATTTATATTTTTTATGAGAACTATATTTAGGATCAAAGGGATAATATAAATTTTATTGGTAATTAACAAAATTTATATTACTTGTATGGTTATTTATTTTTAAATATATAAATATGGTTAAAAATTAACTAATTTAGGTCTTAAGTGATTTATTAAAATTCATTTATAAAATTAAATAATATTGCTGGTAATTTTTAATGGAAAATTTTTTATACAGGTACAAATATTAATTTTTTATGATTAATTGTTATTATTAATTAGATATTGAGTGTTAGTATCAACCTGAACTTTCCATTTTAGAAATCAACTCTATAGATTTTATATTTAAATTTTCATATGTGCTTCAACATAAATTGAAGGATCCGGAATAAAAAGTTAGTATTCGGGTCGCCTATATTGTTCTAAAGTGTTCTATACATATGTTTCATCTAAAAATTATTGTTTGAATTTACAAGCCAAACATGTTATAAAAGTATTATTGAACTACAGTCCTTTTAGGGATCAGTCTATGAGTCTTATTCCAATCTACATATTTATTATTGGAGGTACATATACGCACATATGTATATATTTTTTTTATTCGGTAACTGAAGCAAAGCATGTTAAATAAAATAAATAAAATTTATAAAAGTTCACTATGAAAAAAATTTTATACGTTTAACTCGTAACTATAATTTTTAAGATAATTTAAAGAATAAAACACCATTTTATCTCTTGTTTGAAGCCACCATTTTGAAATGTCCATATTCGATTTCTTTTAGGGTTTTTTCAAATTTCTATAATTTTATCTTATCTTATAAACATTAATGATAATTTCAATTTTATTTTAGAATTATATAAAATTTCGACACAAAGGGTGTCGAATTGTTCTGTGTGATAAAATAATTTTTATAGAAATTTTTTATACTTCACAAAATGTTAAATTTACACATATTTAATAAAATTGAATTCAATTTAATAAATAAGAAAACAATTTTTGATATTAGATATTTTATCCAGAGAGATTTGACCCCTATTTGACACATGACACTTATCAAACAGATACATCGGTTAATCTTGATGTTTCAATAAATAATAAAAAATATCGATGCAGAAAAAGAAAGAAAAAAAAAACAATAAATATTGTATCTGATATTGATGTGGAGAATAATCAATGTGTCATTTATTTGTTACTAGAAGTTATCTTTTATTAAATCCCCCAGAATATTTTATTATTATTTTTCCTATTTTTCTTAAGATGCGTAAATTTATCATAAAATTCACCCTTATTTAAAGCATGCTATAGATTAACTATATATCCATTCATAATGAATGTAGACGTTTTATATGATTCTCTGAATATAATAACCAATTCCCCAATATATCATACCAGTTTTAATATTTTATTAGTATCTTTCTAAAAGATACTAGTATATAATATTATTACCTCAGATATCCAATTCCATAAAGTGTAAACTAATCTAACACAGATTCTATCTGTATATACTTATTTATACGAATATATGTATATACGTACACATATATGCAATTTCATGATTGTATATCATATAACATTTCACTACACCCATAGATAACATACATACACTATGGGTGTATGTACACAAATATATGTACATAAATTATTTATTTTGGAATGCATATTGCTGTAAGGGATAAAATATATCAACCATCAGAAAAAATATTAGATACATTTTTTTTTTTTTTTTGCATTTATTTTATCCCATAATATTCATTTTTGAAATATATTGCATTATTATGATTTATTGTACTTTCTATGAAAATTATAATTTTTTTTTTCATCTAAACTCAACAAAACTTTATAAGAAAAATTTTTTTTTTCGTTTTTGTTTTTTATATAATATTTACCATAATTTTCATTTAAAGTGCAAAGTTGCAACTAACAAGAACAACAACAAAAAATAACACATTATTTTGAGGAAATTAAAATATGAACAATCGTATACATACATACTCACAAATGTATGTATGAGTATATATATGTATATATAAATGTATTTTATTAAACATGAAAAATATAATAACCAACCATTTGCCTTAAGCTAAAAACAATTTTCATCAGTCAACTGTAGCAAAAAAATTTCTTTTTCTCATTTTTCATGCATTTAAAAAATTTAGAAAAAAAAAATGATAATAAAGAAAAACATATTAAAATAACACAAAAAAAAAAAAAGTTAAATAAGAGAAGATGAAGAAATACAAATTCATCTTCACAAACATGATTTTTCCATCAAAAATATTATATAATATAAAATTTATCATCATGTATATACATACTTTTTTTCTTCTTTTTTTGTTTTTGCGGTTTTTTCCAGTTAGATATTCTTGTTTAGATACAATTTGATATAAATGATTATTTTTCTCTTAAACACACACGCATACACACACACACATTTATTTTCTGTCAAGATGGATCCATGAAAATTTAATTTTTAACCCTTCTACAAAAATTTAATTATTTTTTAGTAAGAATCTTTAAAAATGATGAGTATTCCATGATTACATAAATCATAATATTTATTCCATGATATAAGAAATCATAATAATTTTGGACAATCTTTTAATTATTTCAAAAATTTTATATGATATCGAAGAAGAATTATAAATATGTGCTTTTAATGTTTAGTAAATTTGACCCGAAATTCTGTTTTGAAATAATAAAAAAACATGAAAAATGACTGCCTATATACATATGTGTACATTACGTACATACATATCCATTTGTGTATAGTTTTATGGTTGAATATTATATTTAATGAATTTTAAAGCTAGAGAATATTTTTATACTGCAAAAAAAAATACCTTTTTTTTTGGATTTTATTATATTTTTTTAATAATACATGACTTTTATACTTTAATAGTTTTATAGATATTAAATATTTTTATTTTACTTGATTTTTTTTTTCATTTTACGTACAATTTATACTATTTTTTTTTTTTTTGGAAATGTTTATTTTATTATATTTTCTGATTATCTTATGTATTTCATTTTTTTTCTTCTCTTTTTCTTACAGACGTGACAAACATACCAATACAAAAATTTGTTGCTGAAGCTGGAAAAAATATAACATTATCATGTCCTGGCGTCAGTGAACATTCGTTAGTTGACACATTAACCTGGAAAACAACCACAACAATTGCACAATTTGCAAACAGAATACCACTTGTGTATAACCCAAGGGTAAGTAAATAAAATTTATTAATTTCAATGTAATTCATGTAAGAATTGTTTTTTTTTTCTAAGTTTATTACAAGTAAAAGTTTAAAATTATTGTAAATTATATTATTTAGGTTATGTTTTAGAATCATTAAAATAATAATACCCATAAACAGATGTGTAATATTTATATAACGGTATTAGAAAACAATATAAAATACTCATTGAAATAATGTTCTATGTATATGTTTAATATAAATGTTTTTGTTTAATATTTATTTACGCACATACATTTATTGTTGGTATGTTGAACATATCATAAACAACATTCAGTAGGAATATAATTTGAATCTATATGATATTATTCCCAATAGTAGACATGACATAACAAAATATTGAATGGCTGCCAATAGCATAATATGTAGGTTTTTTTTTAATGATAAAAATATGTAACAAAAAAATATTGAAATTCATAATTTTTTATTAAATACTAAAAATTTCACGAAAATGAAAGATATCCTTTTTTTATCTTTGAAAAAATATACACATTTAGACCTATCTTTCTCCACCAAATTCATAAACATTCATCAATTAACCATTTTTTATTATTAAAAAATAAATAAAAAGTAAACTTGAACAAAACAGAATCTGATTTATGATTTTTATTAATGATAAATTTGCAAATAAAAAGAAATTTCAAATATTTAAAAAACAAACATTCTAACTTAAAAAACTTTAAAAAATCTACTTTTCAAAGACAAATCTACTAAGCTAAAATTTAAGGAGAAAAATACACATTTATTCAGGTAGTTAATTATCTTTTTCCAAATTTATCATAAATTCATAGATACAAAATCAAAACAAAAAGAATATTCCTTTTAAGATTGAATATAAATAAAAGTAAAATGTAGTTGACATGTTCACATAAAAAATTCTTAATTGAATTTGAAAAGGGTTTTGTTTTAAATATTATATGAAATATCTTTTTTTTTTGTATAGTATATAAGTAATAAAATAATGAGGCCAAAATTAAAAAATATATCTACAGGTATAAATAAATAAAACATTTTTTGTTTACGTATGACTGAATTTGAAAAAATGAAAAATGTTTTGGATTCGAAAATCTTGATAAATTTTCAAACTCATTGATAAAAACAAAAATTTATTTTTTGATGAATGATTTCTTTGAAAATATTTTTAAAATTAAACAATATTAAAAAGATAAACAAAACATTTTTTCCTTTTTTTATTTTTCATTGGATATTTGTAAAACATTATGTTGACCTCAATAATATTATGTATGTACGTACGTACATACATACATATACATATATGACTTTATTTTTATATGTCCTTTTTATTTATACAGATATATCTATATTTTTTTAAATTTTAATAATAAATATTTTTAGTTCTTTTAAAAATTCTTTTGTAATTGTTATTACTTTATATCGATCCTCTTTGATATTTTTTAACTTGCATAATAAAAAAAAACCAACTTATGTTTAATCTGCAATTTATATCATAAAACAATTCTCTATATCAATCTTCAGAACTTTTTAATAAATAAGAACAACGAAAAGAAAAACAGCAACGAAAATGTTATATGACACAATAATGTAATAAATTGCGACATAAATTAAAAAACTTTACCTTCACGATGGCTGTTCCAAAAGTGCTTAAAGCTTTTTAAAAACGAACCCTAAAAACATATGAAACTGATAAACTATTAGAAATCATATTATTTGAAATTACTCAACTTTTTTTGTTTTTTATTTTATAAAAATCAAAAGCACAGTTTAAATGCCCTTTTGATACAAATTTCTTGTTACCTAGGAAAAAAGTAGTAAAAATTGTAATAGCTGACATTCAAATATCTTTAAAATCTTAGAAGAGGAAACTTGTCGTACCTTGCTCTGGAAAGTGTTAAACAACTGCAGAGATAGATAGTATACTCATATAACAGTTTCTCTCATTGGCCTTTCAACAGCTGCAGCAATCATCAACAATAAAGGGGATATTAAGTTTCTTTGAGTAATCCCCTATTGCCAGCGCCCTGAAATACCTACGATTTTTCTACTAAAAGTGGTTACAAAATTTCACAGTTTTAAAAAAAAAAAACTTCTTAATTATTATCAGAAAAAAAAACTTAATTTGGGGACAATAAAAATATTTCTAAAAAAAGTCGCTTCATTTTTCTCAGCCTAAAACTTCTGAAACAACCCTCACATACTAAAATTTAATATTTTTCAAATTAATTTTTTGACAAAGAAGAAAAATCAATTTTTTCCACTTCACTAAATAAATAAGAAAATTTATGAAACCATTGAAACGTTATTGAAATTTTTTATTAGAATTTAAAAAGATCAAAGAATTTTTTTACTTTATACTTTTAAAATTCATATAAATATACGTACATATATATATAAATATACATATGTATGTATATAATACTTAGGTACCATGGGCTTTCGAATAATTTTCTTTTTTACTTAAATTATTTTAAAAAGAAAAAAAAAGAGAACGATAAAAAGCACTCCAATTTCAAATTAAGTCATTATAGAAATTTGTGCAAAATTTGAACAATTTCAATCAAAATCAAATATGATTTTTCATTATTTTTAGAAACTCATTTACCAGCCACATTCACATCACTTCACATATACATACATACATAAATACTAATTAAAAAGAAAAAGGTATTACAATTTTTCTTTGTTATTGCAAAAACAAATATTGAAGGAAAATTTTCAATTTTAAGTTAAATAAAACGGAAACATAAACATATAATTATACTGAAATACATAATAGACTTATGTAAGTATATATACGTACATACATATACACATAGGTAACTTATGTACATGTACATTTTCAAAATATAATTTACGTTGGAATCCTTCTTTTGAGTTCTAATTATTCAAAAGATATTTTGATGAACACGAAAAGGTAATTTTGTTCATGAAACTTTTAAAATTTGTAAACGATAAACCACATCACTTTTGCAATCAACCGAATTTAAACGTTACATTGACTTTAAGTGATATCAATCAATAGTTAGTAATCATACATATTGTACACATGTACATACGTATACATTACAGGATATGAAAACACATCCTTTATATAAAAGTCATTTATTGACATACCAGCTACATAATATATATTCTTATCACATCAAGCTCAAAATGTAATAAATTTTTATTTTTATATTAATTTTTTATTTTTCTCACTCATATTTTTTTACAGCTTCAACTTATACTCGACAATTTTAGTTTGCACTTTAATCCAGTTATTGCATCCGACACTGCCGAATATATATGTCTTGTCAATGATAGGCACATACCAGAAGCAATTGTTGATTTATTAGTCCAAGGTGAGTAATTTAGTTTCATTATTTTACAGAAAGTACATTACTTATAAAATCTATCAGACATATACTACATACATATATTATAAATTTTATTTAATAAAATAAAACTAAAACATAACTAAAATGTCTATATACATAATGTGCACGTAAAAAAGAAATTTAATTTTCCATAACTTTTAATTGATGTGATTTCTACTATATAACAACATTTTATTTTTCTTCTTCTTTTATTTTATTTTGAATTCTTGCAGATGTTCCAGATCCGCCAGAGAGGCCTTTAATTACAAGTTTTACTTCACGCTCAGTAAATCTGTCATGGGCACACTCACAGAACCCAAGAGATACTCCAGTTACACATTTCATTATTGAGACCAGGTAATAATATTTTATTTTAAAGTTTTTCTCGTAACTTCATTGCACACAAATTAATTTTAAAACTTTTCCATTATTATTTATTCTTATTCATTTTATTACTTCTACATATCAATAAATAGCACAGTATACTCGTATTATGTCAAAGAATAATAAATCGACATAAAAAGTACTTGTCTTACGTTCTAGAAAATTAATAGTTTAATGATTGATTTTTATATTTGAAAAGAAAAATGTAATTGAGAAATAAATATATTATTTTTTTAATGAAAATTTCATTTATTCTGATGTAAATTATACAAAAGTCTTGTGAAAATATTTTATTTTCTTGTTTCTACATTAAATATAAAATTCAAAAATAAATTTATTCAAGAAATTTCTATAATTTAAACGAAATCATACAACAAAAGATATAATTCTCGTAGAATCATAAATCAATTTTCAAACATAATAAACCATAATTACATAAGATTTGTATTCTATACATAGACTTTACTCTTTCAACATTTTCATCCTTATATTTTCTTAGTACATTCTCTACTTATGTATAATTATTGTTGTCATCATCATCATTGGAAACTTTATAAAATATTAAATTGTATACTTTATACTTTGTTTGTAATTTCCTAGACTTGGAGAAAATGGGCCATGGGACCAAATACCACAAATTTTCACTAAGACTAATGCTACATCATATCAGGTGACAAGCCTTATACCATTTACAGTTTACAGCTTCAGGACACTTGCCGTTAATAAATTGGGTGTTAGTCCTCCGTCCAAAGAGTCATACTATATAGTCACATTAAGAGAAGGTAAACATAATTTTATTTTACTTAAATTTTATATTACAAAATTTAATAAATTTTTAATATTATGTTATGCTACTGACATCATAAAATATTTAAAAATATTGGAAATTTAAATTTCATTTTGAAATCATTTGAAATTTGTATTTTTAATTTAGTAGAATTTTTTTTTTTTTTATTTTTTTTTGTTGTTGTTTTTGTTCATTTTTGTAATACACACAAAAAAAAAATTATTATATTAAAATTTTCAACAACAAAAATAATAATTATTTGAACTAAAAATATAATTGAAATCGAACACAAAGAATTTCCAATAAATCTACAATTTGATTTCAATAACAATTATAATTTAAATTCCACCAATTCCACCACTGTCCAACTATGTATTACAAAACAAATTTTTCATTTCAATATTAAATTTTAATGAAAATTTTCAAATAATGAATTTGTTAGAAATGAAAATTCGAACAGTGAAAAAAATTATAT
This sequence comes from Bombylius major, assembly GCA_932526495.1. Classification (NCBI taxonomy): domain Eukaryota; kingdom Metazoa; phylum Arthropoda; class Insecta; order Diptera; family Bombyliidae; genus Bombylius; species Bombylius major. Next base: position 27,113,291 of record OW052045.1, on the reverse strand, counting down.
TTAGAAAATTTAATGCGAAAAGGAGGGATCTTATAATTGATTTAATTGATTAAATTTGTTGTAACAGGTGTAACAAAAGTAACCAATTACATTAGACCCATCAGTAAATAAATACGAATAATTCATGAAATATAAAAATGTATTTTTTTTTTGTTTAATTTTATAGCACCGACAGGAAAACCTGTTATTACAACAGCGCATAATACATCTTCAAATTCCATTTATTTATCATGGAAGGCTCCGCCATCAAATACGATCCTTGGAGAATTTCTTGGTTATCGTATTGCATACCGAATTCGAGATAAAAGTCCAAGCAATATTAAGGAGATTTACATTCGAGATAGTAGTGTAGAAGTAAGTTTTTCATAAAGATAAATATTTTTTAATTTTGATTTGTAGAACATTCGGTTAATTTTAAATATTAAGATTCTTCAAAAACAATAGGATAAAATTCTATAAACTTATATAATGTATATAAAATATTACATAATAAATACAAATGGGAATTTGTGGATAAAGATATTTTCTATACAAATTTCTTTGTTTTAACCTTTTCATAAAAGTATACTCTATCAACAAATGTACCTTTAAGTATATACAATTTTAATCGTTATGATTGTTATGAAAGTGAACAATCAAAAATGAAAAACTAGAAGAAAAAAAACAAGTAATTCTATACTAAGTTTATATAATATGTACTATATATTTACGAGTATAATCTTAATTTCATTTGTATACATGCACTCAAAGATGAATATTAAAACGTTTGTTATTTTACATTTTAATAAAAAAAAAAAGTATAAAATTGAATGAAATTAATATTAGACTATGAGAACAATAAGTATGAGAATACATCTTGTATATTTTTTATGCTTATGCTTTATATACTTAAACTTCATTTTTGTAAAGATATTCAGTATTGTACGAATATTCTATAATGATAACATATAGAATCAATGCAAATCTTTGTATTCAATCTCATGGAAAAATTAATATTCCCACACTGACTCATATCCAGAACATTACCCTTAAAATTTAAAAATTATTACTTAACTGCATATCCTTTAAAAAAAAAATAAATAAAAAAATTAAAAAAAAATAAAAAAAAACTCATTCAAATTAGGTTATATGAATACATATTATTCTGATTTTTAATTTTTAGTTTCGGTCAAATTTGAAATTTCACATAACGTGTACTTTATGAATATAAATATAGTACATACATAATGTATGTATGCATATTACACTAAAGCATAAGTGTATAAAAATTTATTCATGTGTGTGTACCCATATTATAGAGATTTACAAAAATTAAAATTGATATCATAATAGAAAAAAAAGATCTAATTCAAAAAATAAAAAATAGTAATAATAACTACACATTCACATATGAGTATAATGAGAAAAGAACATTTTCCTAAATAGGGCAAAATTATATCCATTCTCTCTCTTTAAACATATAAAATATTCTCTTAAAATTTTTTTTGTTGATTTGGAATATTGCCAAACCATTTCGTATTCATAATAAAATATTATTTGCAAACATAAAAGGACGTTGAACACGTTTCCTATAGTTACCATATATATGTATATATGTAATATATATACAGCTACTGAGTTTAAGTTAAAATTGCATAAAATCTACATGAACACGTATATGGTAATTCTTGTGAAGACAAACTTCTAATATACAATGTTCAAATAACCAATCTACAATGTCTTCACATATGTATTACCTATATGAGAAAAATACGTAACATATTTAATAAAATGTTTCATATATGTATGTGTACATACAGTATATACATATCCATATGTATCTAGAATACTGTGTATATATGCTACACACGTTTTCTAGATATTTGGATATTTGAAAATTAGGTTTTCGCTTGTTCAAAAAAAAATGAACATAATATAATACATACATAATACATGTATGTATGTATGTGTAAAAAAAAAACTCAATTTGATAAGAACCCTCATATCAAATTATATTTTCTTTTTTGCATGAATACAAAATTTTAAGTATGAGTGCGTATTTTACAGTTATATAAGCATCAGAGGAAGTTTACAAAAATTGAACTTCGAAATAAGAAATTTTTTTTTTTTTTTGCTCAAAGAAAACAAAATATTATATAAATTGTACTTATACGTATATAATCAATTTCAGATAGCTTATATTTTTTAAAAGTTTAAATTATAAACGTCCAAAGTAAAATTGTAACACAAAAAAACGGAAGCTAAAACTTTAATTCAAATACTTACATACAGCAAAAAAAAAAAAAAAAAAACAACATATTTGCAGACAAATAAATAAAAAAAAATATTTTAAATAAAGTTCATACCTTTACTCTCTCTTATGAAACTTTCCATGTTTCTTTTTTTTCCTCTTTTTCTTTGTATATACCTACATAGAAAACTTCGTTATCGTGTTACTGACAGATAAGAATCAGCTTAAAAAACTTTTGCCAGGATACCTTAAAAAAAATTTTACCTTATAACGGATGTTTATAAAACTTATAAAACGAAAAAAAAAGTGCTTTTTTCATTTTGTTTTGCTAATAAATTTATTTACAAAAGAAAGCAAAGCAAAAAAGAGGAAAGAAAAGAAGAAAAAAACGTAATAAAAATATGTTTTTCCCAGTTTTTCAGTACAAGGAACATATGACATATTATAAAATCTGATTAAATATTTTTACAGTATCTTAAAATATGTACTTTACTCATACAAACAATTCTAAAAGAAACACGAAATGAATTTGACAAAAATATTGTTTGAGATAAAATGAAAAAATATGAAATTTCACATACTAAAAAGTTAAACTAAGGAAAAAAAAATATTAGTAGCTATTCCTAGTTCTTGTAATTTTCAAATAAAGTGTTAATATGACTTTTCAAGATAAATTTACATATCACTTTTTTTTTTTAAATTTAAATTCAAATAAAAATTTTTCTATTTAAATTAATTTTTTTAATTTTTTTTTTCAGAATCATGAAATTCAAAATTTAGAAACATATACACAATATTTGGTTTCAATTCAAGTATTTAATCCTGAAGGACTTGGTCCTGCAACAACAGTTCTCGTTATGACAGATGAAGGAGGTAATTGTTAAAAATATATTTTTTTCACTAATACGATTAAGGATTTCACCATTTTCTATTTTCAACATTTTAAAATATTAAAGAAATAATTAAAATCTTTTCATGTATGTACCTCATATTCTCTCATAAAACAAAACATTTATTTTTCATAATATATCGTTAACATCTTCGGTACATACATACATACTCGCATTTATGTATGTAGGTACATATAATATGTTCTCTGTGTAAACATTTTTCATAATTTTGATATTTTCTACAAAAATTTTTTTTTATTATTTTCTTAATTTTCTTTTGAAGCACTTTTTAATAGCATTCCTTATCGCAAAATTTTCAATCACGCTAAAATAGAATAATAATATAAAAAAAAAGAACAAAAAAGACAAAAAAAAAGTTTATAAATTATATTATCCTTTGAATTTGAAAAATGTCAATATCATTTCTCTCTATATATACATGAATATGTACATATATATGTATGTATTTTTATATTTCATGTACGTAAATATATGAAAGGAATAAAACTTCCGCAATAAAAAGAAAAATAAAGGAAAAATTAATAATACTATATAAAAGCATGCTGGGTCTAATTGATTTTTATTTCCTCCAAAAAATTATATTAAATAAAAGGATAATAAAAGGAATCATGTTTCTTTCATAAATTCAAAGAAAATAAGTTAGTGAAAAAAAAAATCTTTTAAAAATTTATTACCCGTTCAAAATTTAATAATTAAATCTGAAAAAAAAATGGAAAAAAATTTCTTCTGATGATTTTTCAATTTTATATTATTTTCCTTACGGCTTGTCTAAAACATTTTTAGAATTTAAAAAGAGAAAAAGAAAACCTTTTTAAAAGGTTTTTTTTTTTCTCTTCATAATAAAAATGAAATTCTATATAAAAAATAATAAAATTGGAAGAAAAAAAAAATCCATTAGCATACACAGTTAGGAGAATACATTTTACAGATAATTTCGCATAAAAATTGAAATTCATATCATTGATTTAATTTATTTTTTTAAATTTTTATTTTTTAATAAAAGCTTGGTTACATGTTAAAAGTTAAAATCTTCTTACTTTTCTCATTTGAAAATATGAATTTTTAAATTCTAATAATTTTTATTCAGAAATCATTTTGTTGTTCTTTCTATTTAATAGCTTTGATACCAAGTTTTTTTTTTTAGAATATTCTAATAAAATTCACACTTTCTATTTTTTTAAAAATGTATGCATTTATGACGCAAATGACCAAGGAAACTCAATATAATTTGAATAGGTCAAGATCACATCACCATATGGGTTGTATAGGTTGTAGTGCTGAAAAGGCTATTTATTTTCAAATTTCTTTAATTAAAAATGAGATAAAAATTTATTAAAAATTAAATAAAAGAAATTATACCAATATTATATTTTCCAAATATAAATTAATGTATGACAATATTCATATATGTATGAATTAAAAACAAATAGGAGAAGAAAACAAATAAATCAAATAAAAATATAAAACTACATATAGGTTTTTATTCAATACATTATCAAAATATTTTATGAATTTATATGATATTTTGTTTTTAATATTTACTTAATTATTTATTTTTCTCTAATTTTTTTGTTTTATTGTTTATTTTGTTTGTTAAAAATTGTTTATTCGTTGAAAATAAACTATGTATTTAAATACACAAAAATTTATAAGATTTTTTAAATTTATAAATATAATTTATCATTATTGTTATTATTTATTATTTTCATAATCACTTATAGTACATATATTTATAGTACGACCCAAGGAAACTATCCGCTCAAAGCCACGTACATAAATTGTTTGCCTGTGGTTCTATATTCGAGATTCTTGTTTACTTATAGCATTAGAATCTTTACTATTGCACAATAAAACAAATTTATTACAACATTACTTTCGATTATTACTGTTATTATAGTTAAATATATGAGCTAAGATAAGATACGATATTTAGGGGCTATTGTTGCACTCCAATCTTTACAGATCTTTTGTACAGCCCGTGCTGCATATAGATTTAGGCTTCTAATGAATCCTGAAATTCTATTAGAAGGTGCGCACCAAATTTTTTTTTGTTTGAGGAAAAATTGATGCATACAACGCATTCTCTAAGATGTCAATGTCTCACGTTCGTTCACATAGAATGTGTTTCGAGGTTTCTTCGGCTTCTTTACAGAATCTGCATTTATCATTCTCTTTGAGCCTACTTTGCTCAAGTGGCAGTTGAGGTGATAGATATAAGATGTGTATTTATGTATATACATAAATTTTTCTTGTGTGACTTTAAGTGGACAGTTTTCGCGGCCTGTACATACTATAGTATATATTTCTCTATGAGAAAAAAAAAAAGAACTCATAATTTAAATATTTCGAAAATGTGATAAGTATATGAAAAATAAAACAATCATTTAAATTTGCCATCAAAAAAAAAAAAATAATAAAATAAAATAACTTACATAAAAATAAAAAGTTCATTAAAGCAATTTTAAAAATAACATAACATAAATAAACACTATCACTTAAAAACACACACTTTACAAAAAATTTATAACATTATCAAAATGTAAAATTATTTTCCAAAATATTGAATTTTTAATGTTAATGTTACTTTATTTTATCATTTGTCTTGAAATAAAAAAAAATATTACATAACATTATATACTACACAAAATATTGAATTCAATATGTACTTTTGAAAATTTATTGTTATGTTCCCCAAGTGCATTTACAAAATAATGTTATAAAATTCTAACTTTCGCATAAAAGAGTAGGTATGTATAGTAAAAAGTTTCTAAGAAAAAAATATATGTATAAATAAAAAATTATTATAATAATAATGAAAAAAATAAAAAAATAACAAATTTTCAGGATTTTTAACATTCCACAAGAGTCCAATAAACAGTTCGTTGAAAATATATTTAAATAAATAAAATAAAAAATAAATAAAAAAAACGAATGAGTACGAAAAAAAGCGCAATTTACTTTCACATATGAACTAATCCTTGAAATAAACATTCATAAAATTTATATAAATACTAATATATACCTATATTATTTTTTCAAGATACACAATATGTATATTATGAACATCCAAGACTCATATGATGCATATATACACTATACTCGTATATTATATAATATTTTTTACTTTTTTTTTTAGTTTATTTTTATACATTTACTAAAAAAAAATATATAATCTTCCAAGAATTTCAGAAAAACAACACACATTTTTTTTTTCTCTCAACTTTTTCCCCCTTGAGAATTAGGACGATTTAGAATGTAAACCACATTCTACATTTTTTTTTCTCAGTATGTTTTTTATGTAAATGAATGTTTTTGTATTTGTATAATTCTGAACAGCAGAAAATAATAAAATAAAAGCTAAAATAAAAAATAATAATAAAAATAAAAAATTTTACATTTTACCTCTGTTATAAGTTTATTTTGTGGTAAATAGTTTTTATTTTATTTTCTTTTCCTTTTTTTTTTTTTTGCTTTAAAACAAAAGAAAATTTAATTCGAGAAAAATGATTGCTTTTTTCTGTCAAAAAAAAAAAATAATAATAATAAAATTAAATAGAAATATTATAAAATAATTTCTGGGACATACCCAATTTTCGAAAAAATGCATACTTTTATTAAAAAGTAAAAAAAAAAATCAAAATTTAATTTCTCAACTTAATTTGAACATTACACAGATTTCAAATTTCCTTGGTAACTTAAAATAAAATATTACAATTAAATTTTTTTCATACAAATAACATGAGTTGATTTGATTCTAACAAAATAACAAACATGTCTTGCCAACATTTTTGTTTTATGTAGAATTATACATAAGTATTTATGTTTTTGATATCAAAAAAGCTTCTACAATTCACAATATGAAAATTCCTTTGAAATTAAAAAAAAAAAGATACATATGTAGGTACATATATTTTTAAAATTGTTTCTTATTTGAAACAGTCTGATGAAGAAATTTTAAAAATTTCCGTATTTATAAAATCTATACCTATTTATGTATAAGCACAGAGGAGGTAATATAAGTTAGTAATTTTATATAGTCATTGGTATAAGTATGTGAAATAGGCGGTTAATTTAATATAAAAAAAACTATCTACGTAAAAATTTTAATTTTCAAAAATAAATTAAAATAGACTTATCTACAAGGTAAAAACTTTATTCAACCGCCACAGTTTTTTTTTCAGCGAGTGAATACTGCATACCTTGTTGTTTACCTGTTTTTTCACTTAGGCCCTTATTATGTATAAGTCGATGCGAATAGAATCGAATCGTCTTTTTCAAGTCTATTGAAAGAAGTCATGGTATTATGTAAGCCTATAGACTTTTTAAAAAAGAGTTACCGTTTGAAAGTAAAATTTTCTACTATACTATTTTTCTTTTTGGATGTCAGTACAGGCAAGATAGGCATACTTTTCTATATTCTTTCTCAAATTGTTTGAATAAATCTATCTCGTGTGTGGGGTGATCAGATCTCAATTTCAATCGAGGTGAATCTTTTAAATTAAATATTACCAAGGCAAAAAACTCATCGGGTACTGCCTCCATAAGCACAATACTGACTTCCAAAAAGAAAAATACTATAGACATCTGTCAAATCACGTTTGTTTTTGTTGTGTTTATAACTAATTTTTAATATTTTCAAGTGAATAGTCTATATATTTTGCTATTTTTTACATCTAAATTTATAAAATAAAAAACAGACAATTTTGTCTTATAAGATCATGAGTTTTTTTATTTGGTTTGATGTTTTTGAAAATGAAATTAATGAAGATCGTCGAGTTGAGATTTTGTCAACAATTCGGAAAAGAAGGCGCTTGAGAGTAAATTAAAATCCTCTCGATATGGATGAAATCATGTAAATTTTCTGTTTCCAGTATAACAAATACATATTTCAGATTTAAGAAAAATTTTAGATTGACGAAAGAGATTTTTCTAAAATTATTAGAAGATATAGAATCTTATTGGAGAAGGTCACAAAGATCCTCATCTATACCAAACATTTTAAAACTTACGTGCTTATTGACTTATTACTTTCCATTATATTTATATAACTTGACAACTCTATGGTATAGAAAAAAATCTACAGTGATAGAAACTTATAATACTGTGACTCGACTCTATTCGACTTTAAGTCTACCTCGAATCGACTTACATAATAAGGGCCTTACTTTAGCTTTTTAACATGTATTTTTTAGCTACGAAAAAGTATATAACTAGGTCTAAGAATGCTTTTTGAAGGGCAGTTGCGAATGTTATTATTTCTATTAAATGTTGTTTTTTCTTTTGATAAATTAATTTAAAAATATTTTATGTTTCCTTTTCCGCTTTTATATTTATCAAAAGCTTAACACACTCGACACCACTACTTTTTTTAACATTCATAATTTTCAAACTTCATATGAAAACTTTGAATGTTTTACAAAAAATGTTTATGTAATTATATTAATTTTTGCATTTTAAAAATTTATTTTTTTATTAAATAAGAGATTTATTTTAAAGAAGAAACCAAACTATTGATTAAATGGGTCACAATTATTTTTAAAAAAAAATTAAATTATTATAAATATCATGAACATACACATATGTATATATTATAAATACATAATATATGTACCTATGTATACTCTTTTTTTTTTAAGGTATATTTACATACATATTTGTATATAAATACATATATTTTCGAATATAATTAAATTTCACAAAATTTTAAGTAAATAAACAATTAAATTCATACAAATATCATTAAAATTAATTTATTATAAATAATGTAAGTATAATGTAATTCAATTAAAAAGTCAAGCAAAAATTTTGCAAACATTTTGTAACTTTTCATCTACTGATTTAATCTATATTTAACAATATGAGTATATACATACATTACATACAATATACATATATTATTATTAACAATAGTTACATATACATATAATATTTTGTAGATATTATTATCCTGTTACAAATTTTAAAATCAACTTTTATGCAATTTATGCATATGTTTAACATTTGAATAACATATAAAATGACCTCTTTTACATAAAATTTAAAACAAAAATGTCTTCATTTAAGATTAATGTGAAAATTTGTACTTAATTTTATACAAAAATGAACAATTAATTGTTATATCTTTGTATATTCATCTAAAATAAATTTCTAGTTTTTAGAGAATTCCATTTTAAATTTTGTACACATAGTAAAATATTGTAATAGGAGTACATTCATACTTGTATACTCTATTCTATGTATATAGTATTCGTATATTTTCTTATCTCATATGTATATTATATGTATATACTATATACATACATACATAATAAATACTTAGTTTAATATGCATGTGCAATACATACATTTAATTTAATTTAGTGAATCTAAATTTTTAGTTAACTTTAGCCATAAGTTTTTTTTTTTTTTTTTTTTGTACATATTTAAAGAGTTATATAAATGTATAATTTTATACTTGACTTCATATTTCTTTTCACTTAATATCATGTAATGTATATGTATGTATCATAGATACATAATTTACATATGTAGGGTATATTCAAAATTTTATGTATGTATTATAATATTATATACTATTTAAGATATTCACATTTACTATTCAAGTATCCTTAAATTTTTCTCTAAACTAACATCAGATACTAATTACAAATGTTTACCTGTAACTTGAAACAGAAACGTGACCTGATTATATAAATTTTAATTTTAGTCTCAGAAAATACAAAAATACAATTATAGATACATGTAGATAAGTACATTTTAGGTACAAAATTTTTCAATTTTTTTTGCTTTTTCTTTTGGTAATTCGAAAATCGATTTAATTGAATTTTCAAGATACATATAGATATTGTAGGATAAAATCACTTTATTAAAGTGGATTTAATGATATATTTTTTTCTTTTATTAAGCATCAGAGTATATTTTCTTGCATAATTTATTTTGTTCAATCTTCTAATAAGAATCTACATATGTATGTGTATAATTTTACAGTTTTAGATAAGTATTTATATCGTTGAAAACATCTATTTATAAAAATTTCAAAATATGTAGAACAAATTAAAAATATCGATTGAATAGAGAAAAACAGAAAGTTAAAAAATACAGGAAAATACATAGATAAATTAATTATTAACCAATATTAAAGATCGTACCAAAGATAAATTAAGGATTAACTGTGGGGATATGTTCACAAAAAGTTTGAAATATTTCTTCTAGTGAAACTATTAACTTATTTGACGAGAAAAATTTTCTAAAATTCAAAAATTTACTTCAAAATATGTATGTATAAAATAATATCATATGTAGTCGTTCACTATTATCATATTAATCTTACTTTTATTTTAGAAAAAAAAAAATTATAAATAGAACATTTTCTTTTGTTATGTAAATTTCATTCTATGCGAGTATTTGAAATTAAAATTGAAAGTTTGAAACTATTATATTATGACTTATAATTTTCCCCCTTATTCTTATTATCGAAGGAAAATTTCATTTTTATTTTTATTTAATTTTTTTTTATCTATTTTTTGTCATATGAAAAAAAGAATAATATGGGTGGGAAAAAAAAAATTGAAAAAAATATTAAATAAAAGTAAAAAATGACAGCTCTCGTAAATTACCATATTTTATTCAATTCAATTCACTTGTTCGTCATTTTCAGTTTATTTTTTTCTTTTTTAAATTTTATTATGTTTATATATCTTGAATTATTAACATTTCCGCCTAAAAGAAAATATACTTTACCGCGTATACTATGTAATTTTTATATCACGCCAATATGTCACTAAATATATTTATGATATACCTATCATATCTATACAAAATCGATTTATGAATCCATCATTTTATTTTTTTCATTTTTATTTTCACGTTCTCACAAATAAAATATTTTTCATTTCACCAATCATACCTACCTATGTAGGTATATATATGTATATCCGTGCAAATCTTTGTACACATATCAAAAATATAAAAAAAAAAAAAAGTAAAATAAAACTCTTGTTTTTTTTTTTTGCTTTAACATTCATTTTACATTTTACTTATTCGTTGTTCCTTATGAAAAACTGCTCTTATACCATTTAAATAAGTGTCGGTTTACCTTTTGGTTTATATTATGTCATACATCCTTTACACATATGTATGTATATACATTATTGATATCTTTTGAAAATGTTAAAATGCTGATAGAACCTTTTAATATTTTATCTATTGAACAGTAAGGATTGGATTCTTATCAAGAATATGTGTACATACATATATTTATGTACAAATATATGTACATACACGCATATGTAAAATACTATTTTAGATTCCATCATCGTATGTCAAATCTTATCATAATAAAGTTTTTCTTTTATTTCATTTTTTTTTTCTAATTTATTTTTTTTTTTCTTTGTAGGTCAATACACATGTGTTTTAGTTCATCTAAAATATAACAAAATATATTATATCTCATAAAAAACAACCAACCCCAACCACCCACCAATATACATATACATATATTATATGTATACATATGTACACATGATATATTTTTGATAACACTTTACTAATGTATGTATGTATAATGTATGTATGTACATGTGTCGTATGTTATACATTTGATACATAGATATTACATATTATATAAAGAACAGAAAATTCGTGCTTTATATAGTACATACATATAAATGTATATATACATATAATACACACATATATGACAAAAACATCTAGTTTATGGTTCACATCTGTCGGTATCGAATTTAATTTAATCCTTCATGATGAGTATGATCCTGGATTCATATAGGTGACATTTGTATATCGTTTGTTTTTTAGTATGTAGTTTAGAATATATATACATATGTATGAATGCATATACATGTATGTAGATACATACATATGTGCTTACTTTTTTTTATTTTTAAACAACAAAGTTTATATATTATTATGTATATACGATTCTTTTCTTTCTTTCGATTTTTATCAAATGCTTTTTTTTTATTCTTTTTTTTGTCTATATTTTTCTTTTTTCTCACACATTTTATAGGTATATGAAACAGCAGTTGTTGATGCTGATAAAACGCATAATATTTTCCTATTCGTCCTTTTATAATACAGTATTTTTTTTTGTCAATATTTAAATTGAATAGGCTCATACTCGTAGATACATATTAAATATGTACATACAAGAAAAAAATATACTCAAAAATAAAAGCTAAAATATATAGTATAACAATACAAATGTGAATACACAAATAAAAAAAATCATCATGATCATCATCATCATGCAATATTGAAATTCTCCTTCTGTTTTCAATCTCATTTTAATTCTATTCTCGGATACCAGTTCACTTTTATGGCAGATATGCGATTGGCATACATTTATAAATATTTTTTTCTTTAGTTTTTGTTGAATTCAACGCAATTTTTACACTTATATGCTTATGTAAAATGTTTTTTTTTTTTAAATAATAAAAACATTTATTTTTTATGTGAAATGACATTATACTATATCCTTTTTTTTGCAAACTAACTTTGATAAAGATTAAAATGATTAAAATTACTATTTTGATAGTTTGTATGATGAGACGTTAAATGAGAAAACGGATTAAGTGGAATTTTTCATGTGTAGAAAATGAACTTAAAATATGATTTTTTTTTTTGAAAATGTATTAAAATGATAAAAACACGTATGTTCTTTTGATAATTTTAATAAATGTTATGAAAATCATTGCATTTATAATACAATTCGAATTTTTAATAATGTAAATGACCACTTCATATGAAATTTTCATTTTATTAAATTTTATATATGTATGTATAATGTATATACATTTAATAAAAAATGTGTATGGTATTTAGTGTAACCAGTTTTTAAAGATCAGCAATGTAAGTTATATTGCAGTTGACAGTTTCTTTTTTAAAAAATAATTTTTATTACAACATGGCGTTTTGTTGTACGAGTACATTATTCTGTAATATTTTTATATTTTATAATAGTACATATTTCTAATCCGAAAATACTATTATACTTTAATCGTTTAAATTGAAAGAAAAAAAATGGAAAAAAAATTTTAATATAAATTTATAAAATATATCCTTTTTTTTAAAAAATGCAAATCTCTTTTTCATGTTTATATCTATGTATGTATAAGTACGTTGAAATGCTTATATCCTTTTAACATGTGCACAAAATTACTCGTTTTTTTTGCTTCTTTCTTTATTATTCTGTAGATTTTTCTCATTATCATAAAAAGTATTTTCTTCCATTATTGTATAACGTTTTATACCTTTCACTTATTTTTTTTTTTTTTTGCTTAAATGTTATTATTCTTCTCTTCTTATTTCAAATCTTTTGAGAATAATTTTTTGCAATGAAAGCTTAATTTAACTTTTTTTTCGTTTTCTATTTTATTTTTAATTTAAAATGACATAGAAAGATGATGAAGCAATTAGTGATAACTAACTTGTTGTTTTTTTTTTTTTTCGTTCATAAAAAATTAAAATAAACCGCAGGGACAGCAGTAGTATGTCTTCTTTCAGTATAATTATAAAAAGGATATTTTAAATGAATATTGAAAAAAAAATATATATAAAAATAATAAAAATCAAAAAACAAAAAAACAAAAATCTGTTATTCATTTATTTCATTAATTTTTGCTTATTTGTCATTTCAAAATTATTAAACAAAAATTATTTTATAATTTATGAAATTCGTTATTAGTAAATTTTCAACAAATTGATATTTTTAATGGGTCACTAATTTGCAAAAAAAAAAGTGTAGGTTTACCATTAATGAGGAAAAATAATATTAATCATTAATAAAACTGTAATAATATTTAAAACTTTTAAGGGACCTCCTTTTTAAATATAGTTCAAATAATATGTACATATGTATGTATGCATAAGTATATGTATTATATCATATGTACATTCTACATCAGATACCTGAAAATATATTTATTTTTTCTGATCACTCTTCTGTGGAGATTTTTTCATTACTTGACATTCCTTGGTATTTCTAGAACTTATTTAAACCAAATTCACTTTAAAAATTAGTGAAAATGATGAGAGACTTTTCTTATCGTTAGACAGCCCTCTTTCTTCCTTAATATGCGCTTTCTTAATTCGTTTGTTTTTTTTTTTTTTTTTGGTTTTCATACTCCATATAGTTTGTCTTATAATACCATAAAATACAATTGTCCTCTGTTGTTTCTGAATCATGCCTTATGTTTTTTGGACTTTAAATTTAATAATTTTTTCAAGTACACATGTACAGTAAAAAAGCTAAATTAGTGTACTTAAAACCAATTTTGCCAAACATTATTTTATGTATAAATATGTAAAAAAAATATTTTCTACTAATATGTCAGGCCATTAGCAGCATAAATAAAGGATTTCTACTTTTAAGTATGTGTTCTAAAGGGTATAAGGTAAATATTATTTCATTATTGATATTTAAAGACAATAACACCAACTTTTCATGTCAAACCAAAAGGTTTGGAGAGCTCTAAATGTTAAATAAAAACCAAGATATCAGTTTTAAACCAAAATGATTCGATTTAGTTGGCTGAATCTATGTGTATGTATATTTGAAACAAAACAACTTAAATCATTTTATTCATGACATCATATTTCATCAGTTTCACCATTGTTTTTGATCCGAAACGTAACAACTTTCAAACTTCATATAATATGTATGTACAAGTAAAGTACATATATATAATACTTCGATCATAGTTTATTAAATCCAAACTTTTCAATATTTAATAATATCAGCGGGTGGAATTATTGTTCGAAATTCAACCTTTTTTTTATTCATAAATAAAGGATATTCTATTATAATATACATAAAATATATATGTATAATATGTGTATATCATCTATGTGTGTATATAAAATTATTTTGCATTATAAATACAACATAATAGTTACATATTCGGGAGGTTCCCGTCGATTTATTTATCTGTTTCTGACAGCAAACATAAACTGAAAACTAATTTCATGAAAATCTATGTTACTTTTTATATTTATTTATTTATTTATTTTATATTGTATTATTTTTTTTTCTTCTCGTTATTTTATAGTATTTATTTCTTTTTTTATTCCTCTCCTTTTTTGGATTTTCATTTTTATTTTTATTTTCTTTTAAAATTACAAAAAAAAAATCGTCAATGAGATTTTACATTCCTTTGAGAACCCCATACTAAGCACATACAACTTACTCGTAAGTCGTACATAATCAAAAATAAAAAAATAAAAAAACCAAGGGCAAAAAAACTGAAGAGTAAAACACTTAAGAAACAAAACACAACTTGCACTTATTCTGCTACTTATTCTTTTTTTTTTCTCCAAAATATGATGAAACTTCACCAATGCGAATAGAGAATCAAATCAATTTTCTGATAATTTATTTTTTTCCTATATTCTCAAAACAAAACAAAAACCAAAATAAAGAAAAAAATTTAAAAATAGGAAAAAAAGGACAAAATAGCACACATAAAAGAAAAAAGTAAAAAATGAATTGTCTAAGGTTTTAGATGAATTTTTCCAAAAGTGAAAAAAAAAAACAAAAACAAAAATGAAACAAAAAATAACTGGAAAAACTTTCACAGCCCAACCAAACCCCATCATCAGTTTAAAAAAGAAAAAAAAAAATAACATACAAAAATTATATAGGATGTATACACAAGAGCTATTCTATATTTTTCAGATAGAATGCACTAAAAAATAATGGGAACAGATAACGAATACTGATGGTATGAGATGAAACAAAGTTAGAATACACAATTCTAACATTTTTGTATAAAAGAATTGAATTTTGAATGAGATTTAGTATATTATGAAGCATTTTGCTATTTGACATCCATGAGATGTTTTGGAATTATTCGAATTTCTACATATCAAAAAAAAAAAAAAAAAAAAACAGAACAAAAGCTAATAATATAGGAAAAACGTTTCATTGTTGCTTTTTTGTTTTTAATCTTTTTCATTCACTTTTTATATATATAATTTTTTTTTATCATGTTTTCCCAAAAGCTAAAAAACTTATTTTCCAGCATTTTATCGAATCTCGGCCGCGTATTATGGTGTACGACTACACCACTTTTTACGCCTCTTTTGCTACTTTAATGTTTGTATACACATATGTATGTACATATTTGAAACTTGGACCATCATCATACTTTAAAAATTCCAGAACTCCCGTATTCCTACCATAAAAATAGGTTAAGGATTTTTTTCAAATAATTTGTTTGTTTTTTTTTTATTTTTGATTTTTACTATTAATTGTTTTTGTTTCGAAATCAAAATGTTTTTTGCTGTTATTTTTTATTGGTATATTTGCCTTTTTTGAAAAAAAAAAAAAAATAAACTAAGAGTTGTGGTGAAACAGATGGTTCCATTGAAATGCTTATCATAACAACTGGTCTTGACTGACGGGATAGCCATTGTTAATCGGAGAACATTGAATATAACTTGAAATATTGATTGATGAATATGTGAATATTGTTTTTTTTAAATTTGTATATATGTATTATTTATTTTTTTTTTTTTTTTTCGTATATTTTTAATGATTTAAAGGATTTATAAATACATACATACATATGTATATATTTTCAGTATTGGTTGATCAGTAAAAATTAATTTGTGTAATTAAATTAAATTCTTGACCACATCATAAAAATGTTGATAAATTATACATGAAACATTATGCTAATAATATTATCTTTTATTTTTATTGTTTAATTCATGCAACAAGATTAATTTTTTAAACAATTAAATTCATCCTTGCAGGATCTGATTCTGAATTTTATCTTTGTTTTCTTTCAAAATAAAAAATATATAAAAAAAAATTGCTTTTTATGTATGTATGTTTCTTTGTTATTGTAATTTATTATCCGAATAATTTTCATATGCATACGAAATTTTTACACTGAAATTCTTAAAAATTCTTACTTTAAAAAAAATTTTATAATCAAAATTAAATGCAGAAACTAATGTACCTATACGATTAATAAATTACATAACCTAAATAATTTAGTAATAAACTCATGCATTACGTATTTCGTCTTAAAATAATTATTTCAAGATACACAAGACATTTACAAAAGAAATAATTCATATTTCATTGAAGAAATATTTTTAAAAAATGTTAAAAAAAACGGAATATAAAAAATCTAATTAAAAGTTTGTTTTAAATTGATTTTAGCTTGACAAAAAACTACAGTAAATATTTTTTGCAACAATCAGAGTTTTTCAACAATATTGAGGATAAACTTTTAAAAATAAAAAAAATGTCTGAACTTTACGAAAACCTTGGCTTTAAAATTAAATTTCAAGGACAAAAATAAAATGGAAAAAATCTTGACAATTGAAATTGATTTTAAAAAAGTGTAAATAAACAAAATAATAAAATTTAATTTGACCTAATAAAACAAAAGAAAAACAAAATTACATCTACACAATTTATCTCAAATTGAAACAATGTCAAATGAATATTTCACATCATTTATTTATACTATTTTACAATATGTATATGTACATATATTGTACATCCTTATATTTATATACTTTAACTGGTTTTTTTTTTTTTTTTTTTTTTTTTTGTATTGTTATCCTTTTGTTATTTTTGACTCAATGTTAGGGATTAAAATAGCATCGTTAACTACATACAATTTATCTAAAAAATTGTAAAAAAAAATCCCTTAACATACACACAAAAGTGGTTGTGAAACATTTTAACATTTTGAATATCATATAACCTACATGTATATAAATTGAATAAAATTTGAGTACATTTGCCTCATATAGAATACACTTATTATTATTTTTTTATTTTATTTTTTTTTTTTTTTTTATAAAAACAATAGAATTCTATTCACATTTATATGTACATATATACAAAAAAGGGTGTTGTAAACAAACAAAATTCCGGTAGTTAACTGTTTTGCTTATATCATTTGTGATTTGTAACCTACTTAAAGAGATTACATCCGTCCCAAAAAGGACATATTTTAACCGAAACAACAACCAAAAGTTGGAAAAACGGATAAAAGAAACAAACAATATAATAAAAGAGAAAAAAAATTTTGTGAGTGTGTTTTTTTTTCTTCTCTGTTCTTTATTATTATTATAATCTTTGTTGTGTTCTTTCCTTATTTCATTCTTTTTTATTTTATGTTTTGTTTTATTGTTTTTGTGGAAACAAAAATTGTTATTTTTTTTTTCACCTTTTTATACCATGTTTCACAAAATAATTTAAGAGCAGACAAAGCTTAAAACTGAAAATTTACCTTTATTTTATATTATGTTCTTAATAGAAAAAAAAATATATAGAAAGAAAACAAAACAACGGTTGAACAGTCGAGACACCACCATTCAACATTTTTATGCTCTAATATGCAGAAAAACGTAACAACAAAATTAAAAAAAAAAAAACTTTATAAAGTATAAAAAAACATAAAAATAATATAAAATAAAAATTTCATGTCCTTTTTTATATAAAACTTGTTTTACTTTTTCCTGATTTTCGTTTTTTTTTTGTTTTCATTTTTTCTCTGCTTTTCTTTATCTGTTTTGCATTTCATATAAAAGAACATAGCCATAAATCTTTCAAATTTATTGGACCATGTTTTTAATTTATATTCACGCCTTCTTGTTTTCATAAAGGCTATATAAGGATATTTTTGGCATTCTATTAAGCCTGCTTCATAATAGGAATAAATGAAATACACCGATGATATTTCTCTGATATCATTTATATATATACAAATTACATGCTATAAAATTAAATTACATATACATATTTTCAAATTCAAATTAACAATATAAAAATATATTTTAAAATCTCTATTTATAATGAATATTAATCTTAAAAGGGAGGAAATATTTAAATTAAAAAAAAATAGCTACGTTTGAACATTTAAAAAATTTAAATAATTTAAAGACCAAAATATGTACATAGAGCTTTGTGAAAAATTTAAGATCTTTAACTTAAAAACATTTTATTGTGAAATATTCATGCTTCATATTGAAGAAATTATGTTAACTCAATATAATAATAATAATACATATGTTATTGAAAACATCAAATTTTAATTGAAATATAAAATAAAATCTTCAATATAATTATGTTATGAGGAATTCTAGAGAAAGTATTTATTTTTTAAAATTTAATATCCTGTTAAAATTCAATTCTATGGAGTAATACACTTCACAACTTGATATGTCAATCCTTGAAGCCTTGAACATAATTTAAGATACAAAAGAACGAAAGTGAACTTTCTGAGTATATGTAGGGAGTATATTGGCTCTTTTTATACAAAAGACCCTGTGGCAAGCCAAGCCATCGCTTCTTATAAAACCCTGTTACATTTTATATGAATTTTAAGTATAGAATAGATCATTCTCTGCTAATACAGGACGTCAAAATTTGTTGTGTTTTTAATTATATTCACTGTATTTTCATGAAAAATATAAAGATCCGTATTTCTTGTAATAAATTCGTAAAATACTTTTCTACTCCACTTTTTTCAGGAGCTATGTGATTTAAAAATCATATTTAATTCTTGCAAAGATACAAATTACAAATTATTTAATTAATTTTCAAGTATGTAAATGTACATATTGTTGTTGATGATAAGTAGAATTTACATATGAAGAATTTAAATGTACAAAAAAACAAGAAAGTTATTTTCTTTAGTAAATTTATTGTAATTAATTTTCTTTTACTTAAAATAACCTTCTTAATGTGGCCGAGAGAATATATTTGGTTCACTATAAATTATTACACGTTTTGATTTAGAGAAGTTGTTGTAGAAATATCCCAATGGATCACACACATGAAAAATGATGAAGAAAAACACGTTTTGTAGAAAATGAAGAAAATAGCGACTGACTGCTATCACGATTCACGACTCAATGCCGACGACTCAAATGACTTGTTACTATGTACTATGATGATCTCGTCTACACATTTTTGTAGAGAGCTAATACTCACACGAACATTCTCTCGCCCACCTTGAAAAGTCCAACTTTTCAAAACTATTAGTAATTATGAATTAATAACATTATACAAAATAATACAACTTAATACAAGGTAATGCAAAATAATACAAAATTATACAAAATGAATTTCAGTTGAGATACATATATATAATGTGAATAAAAGTTAACCTAATCGGTATATGGAATTAATAAACACAACTTGGTGATTGGACGTTTCATAAGTCCATTTCTTGTACGCACAGTGACGACTCTTACAAGTTTATCATCTCCGGGATGTGTCTCCGTGATTCGCCCCATTAACCATTGTCCTGGTGGATAGTTATTCTCTATAATCAAGACTAAATCTCCAATACAAAAATTTCGTTGCTGAGATGGCCATTTAACTCGTTGTTGAAGTATAGATAGATATTCCCCTTTCCATCTTCGCCAAAAATGTTGATATAACTGTTGAACATATTTCCACCGGGAACCCAAACATTTTTCCTCCATTCTTATAGGTACTTCTGGTACCGACATTAAGGAGCATCCTGTAACGAAATGTCCAGGTGTTAGAGCCTCTAACGAATCTGGATTTGCACTCAACGGTATCAACGGTCTTGAATTAAGATAGAATTCGATCTGACAGAGCAGTGTGTAGAATTCGCTGAAGGTTAAATTTGAAGTTGATGCTACTCTTTTGAGATGAAATTTGACACTCTTAACTCCAGCCTCCCACAGTCCACCGAAATGGGGAGCGCCTGGAGGAATAAATTTCCATTTTATCTGATTCTCAGCAAAATAACGATGAATTGACTCTAGGTTTGAAGTATCTGAAAAATACTGATAAACTTCTTTTAAGTGTCTTACCGCTCCTTTGAAATTTGTCCCATTATCGCTATATAATGCCTGTATTGCTCCTCTGCGCGCAACGAATCGTTTAAAACTGGCTATAAAACCTTCGGTCGATAAATCATCAACTAGTTCTAGGTGTATGGCCTTGGTAGACATACATATGAATAGAGAAATATAGCATTTTTGTTGTTTTGCTCCACGTCCTTTCCAAGTTCGTATACTGAATGGACCAGCGTAGTCCACTCCACTATGTAGAAAAACCTTACCCACTTGTAATCGAGAGCTGGGCAGATTACCTAATTTTTGTTTACTGGCTTCACCACGATGACGTACACAGATTACACAATTATGAGTACATTGTCGAATGAGTCTTTTGACTCCAAAAATCCAAAATTTTAATAGAATAGTAGATTCCAACAATTGACCTCCCGCATGTAGAAGTTGATGGTGATAATGATGAACTATCAATTTGCTAAGTATATTATCCTTTGGCAATATTATTGGATGACGTTGATTAAATGATATATTTGCGTGTTTAAGCCTGCCTCCGACTCTTAAAATATTGTTTTCATCTATAGATGGATTCAATGGCAATAATTTGTTTTTGGTCGAAAGAGTTTCTCCCTTTTTTATTGATGAAATTTCACTACCATAAATTTGATTTTGTACATGTCTTACCCAAATATATAAAGCATCATCTAGATCTCGGCTAGTGATAAAATCTGAATCTACCTTTATATGACGACACCTTTTAACAAATCGCATGATCCATATAGTAATACGTAATAATTCAGACAATGAAGAATATCTATGTAGTATATCAAAATTCATGTTATTAAAAGCTGTTAATGTTTTAATCCGTTTTTGTTCTAAATCTGTGTTGTATGAAGTATGATGTGTTGACAAATCATAATGTGGATCTTGCATGAAATCTGGACCATTCCACCAAATGTTGCAAGATATCAAGTCTCGAGGGTAAACACCCCTAGATGCTGGATCTGCTGGGTTATTTCGCGAATCTATATGTTGCCAACAGTTAAAAGGTAAAAATTCCAAAATGTATGAAGTTCGATTACCCACGAACGTACTCCATCTTCGGGGAAAGGCATTTAACCAAGCCAATACTATCGTCGAGTCAGACCAAGCATAGCATTCGAAACCTTCGATATGTAAAACGGATTTTACCCATTCGAATAATTTAGCAAGCAGATGTGCTGCGCAGAGTTCCAGTCTTGCAATACTTATTTGTTTTGTAGGAGCAACCTTTGTCTTGGCTACTAACAAATTCATTTTGACTTGATTGTGGTCGATTACTCGGACGTAAATTGCTGCGGCGTAGGCTCTCTCAGAGGCGTCTGCAAACCCATGAAGTTGTATGTGTACAGTTGTTTTCATTTGCAACCATCTTGGAACCTTTATATCACGAATATCAGTGAGTTGATCACGTATTAATGTCCACTTTGTTAATATATGAGGTGGAAGTTTATCATCCCATGAAATGCCAGACATCCAAATTTCTTGCATTATCATCTTCGTTAATGAAATACACGGAGCAAGGAGCCCAAGCGGATCGAAGATTCTTGAAATAACAGAAAGAACTGTTCGTTTTGTTATGATCTGATCATTTGGGAGATTCACGTTAAATGAAAAATAATCTTCTTTAGGACACCAACTTAATCCTAATGTTTTAACTACCGTGTCCTCTTCAAGTACCAAATGTAAATTATTTTCTCTTAGATCAACAGGTATACTGTCTAGAAATTCGGTAGAATTCGATGCCCACTTATGAAGGTGAAAGTTACCCGAATTCAATATCTTTATTATCTCTTCTTTATTTAAAATTGTGTCACTCACTGTGTCACATGAATGTATGAGATCATCTACATAAAAACTGTTGATTAATAGGTGGGAACCACGTTGATATAACTCTTCGTCCTTCGCTAATTGTTGCAATGTCCTCAAGGCCAAAAAGGGAGCACATGAAGTTCCATATGTGACCGTATTTAGTTCGTATTCTTCTATTGGATCATTAGTAGAGAATCTCCATAAGATTCTTTGAAAGTTTCTATCTTCATGATGCATTAGAATTTGTCTGAACATTTTTCGAATGTCTGCCACATAACCGATCTTGGCTTTACGGAATCTAACTAATATAGCTGTCAGTTCATTGTGAATCTTTGGACCAGTATATAAGAGATCATTGAGACTAATTCCATCTGTTGTGGCGCTTGATCCATCAAATACCACCCTAAGTTTTGTCGTAATATTCTGTTCTTTTATTATGCCATGATGAGGAAAGTAAAAATTGAGTCCATGATCTGGAGAAATGCAAACTTTGGACATGTGACCACTCTGTAAATAGTCCTGCATAAATTCCTTGTATGCTAATTGATACCTTGAATTTCTATTAAAACGCCGTTCTATACTACTTAATCTAGTACTTGCAATATTTTTTGAATCAAATAAGTTGGTTGGACGTTCCTTGAATGGCAAGCGAACCATATACTGTCCATTTGCTAAACGAATATGAGTAGTCTTGAAATGTTGTTCACATGATTCTTCATCAGGAGTTAATTTGACATCTTGTTGTACCTCTTCAACTTCCCAGAATTTTTGTAACACTTTATCAATATTTATTGTAGTAGAAAAACAAGATACATGTTGTTGTATCTCCAATTTACCAGATATCACCCAACCAAATGTAGTTTCTATGGCCATTAAGTGACCTTCTTCATCCATAAATTTTCCACCAAGTAATGACCTAAACAAAATGTCTGAACCCAAAATAATTTCTATTTTCCCTGGTACATTGAAACGCGGATCTGCCAAGTTAGTAATATTTCGAATTTTAGAAGCTGTAAATGAATGAAGTTGTATAGGTGGAGAATCATGAGCCAATTTTGATAAAACGAATGCTGAGATGTGAAATGTTGTTGTGTTAAATCTTGACCTTAATTGCAGCTCGACTTTGCCTCTCGAATGTAAATTATTAGTTTTAGAATTACCTATTCCTGATATGAGCATATGAGCATTTATTCTTTTCAGGCTTAAACGTTGAATACAAGATTCTGATATTAAATTTACTTGAGACCCCGAATCGAGTAAAGCTCTACAACATTGAAAATTACCTGTTGAATCTTTGATCATTATTAACGCAGTTGGAAGTATATTCATGCATTCATTAGCAAATTCATTACTAACAGTGAGAGCTTGTGAACTGTTGGAAGTATATGTTGGAGTGATGGAACCTTTATCAATCCTATCTTCAGGTTTAATGTGTAATAGCGAATGATGCCTTTTACCACAGTATTTACATGTAGAAGTTGTCTTACATTCCTTAACGAAATGTTTCCCTTTCAAACAATTATAACAAAGGTTCTGTTTGCGAATCAAATTTTGACGTTGAGACATATCCATTTTAATAAAAGATGGACATGCAAAGATATAATGATTGGATTTACATATGTAACATAAATATACAGATGATGAATGTGTATATCTAATTCGTTGTGGTATAGAGGATGCTTGTGTTGGTAGTGTACGTGAAGATTTAAAGTCTTTTAAAGTTTTATATGTAGTTGATAACTCATAAATTCTATTTTCTAAAAATTCAAGCATTTCCTTGAATGTAGGTTGAATCTTTGTTGCAGTTTGACGACGCCATAATTGTGTCGATTCTGCATCTAATTTTGATGTTAACATGAAGTTTAACCAAGAATCCCATTGATCTATTGGCAATTTCAAGGCACCTAATGCATTCACAGTTTCAGAAAACAAATTTGTCAAATTTCGAAGACCTTGAGTTGAAACTACTTTTAATGGTGATGCTTCGGTAAGAGCTTGCAAGTGCGAATCTATTATAATGTTTTGACGATCATATTTAGATTTCAATAATTCAAATGCGACAGTATAATTTGCATCTGAAACTCCTAAATGTCGTAATACAGACGCAGCCTCACCTCTTAATGCGGTTTTTAAATATTGAAATTTTATCGATGACGAAAGTGTGCTATTATTGTGTACCATACTGACATATAAGTCGAAGAAGGATTGCCATTCACAATAATCTCCACTAAAGGATGGTATTTGTATAGTAGGCAATTGCACTTTGGGTTGAATTTCTGTAATAGTATTATCTCTATTGGAATTATTTACCTGCGAATTTGGCGTTGACGAAACCAACCTTTCTAAAATTTGTGACACTTGGTTCTGTGTTGTACTTATTGTCTCCAAAGTTGTTGATATATCTTGTATTGTATTTGGAACAACACTTGGTTGATCAGATTGATCTGACCTCATCGCTGTTCTACATTTCACTGCAATAGAAAAATATTGTTCATCTATAACATACCTATATTCTAGTTCTGTATTTAGTTGATCGTCATCGGACAACGTTTCAATTTCATTTTGTATTAAATTAAATTCATTATTTAATGTTTGAAGCCTTTCGAATCTGATTTTAATTTGTTCAATATTAATAGGAGTCTCCTTTAAAATGTTATTCACCGACGTTTCTAATTTGGTTATATTGGCCTTTATAATCGACCGTTTCCTTTTTAATTCAGTCATGTTTAATTGTTAAATTTAGTTAATTCACTCAAATTGCAAATTTTATTTAACCAATATGACGTAAAATTCTACTAACCACTATGACGTCACAAAATATAATATCGATTTCAAATAATTAGTAAACCGGTAACACCTCTTATGAAAATGACCAAAATGACGTCACGAAGTACGATATCGATTTCAAATAATTAGTAAGCTGGTAACACCGATTACGAAAAAGATGAAAAGAGATAAACAATTAAGATGACATATATTTTATAAGCTATATGCAATATGTAGTTATGCGTATGCATGTATGTATAATTATAACACAATATGATGATGATTCATATGCACCTGCCGGTATACACAACAATATAAATGGTAATAGACACGGTTAATGGAATTTAAATTTGCATGTTTCCTTTTAAACACCCAAATATTTTTAATGTTTATTCACTACAACGATTTAGAAAACGTTTTATTTCACTTTATTGTTGTTCAATAGATACTAAATGATGAAGAAACCACCACTACATTCTCTCGGTCCCTGCTCGGGCGCCATTATGTTGTTGATGATAAGTAGAATTTACATATGAAGAATTTAAATGTACAAAAAAACAAGAAAGTTATTTTCTTTAGTAAATTTATTGTAATTAATTTTCTTTTACTTAAAATAACCTTCTTAATGTGGCCGAGAGAATATATTTGGTTCACTATAAATTATTACACGTTTTGATTTAGAGAAGTTGTTGTAGAAATATCCCAATGGATCACACACATGAAAAATGATGAAGAAAAACACGTTTTGTAGAAAATGAAGAAAATAGCGACTGACTGCTATCACGATTCACGACTCAATGCCGACGACTCAAATGACTTGTTACTATGTACTATGATGATCTCGTCTACACATTTTTGTAGAGAGCTAATACTCACACGAACACATATGTAAAATAAAATCCATTTAATTTTTACATTTCTAATTTGTTTTCTCAATAGTTTTCTAATAACTCTTTGTTGTTTCATTTTGAACCTCCGATTATATTATATTCGTATATTAAAATATATTTTTTATGTTTTTTATTATTATGTACATTTAATTAATTTTAATAAATACCTAAACTGTCTGAGTCAAATTTTCGAGTGAATAAAATTAGCAATTTCAGTAAGGGCAACATCCACTTATTCTAAATATAAAAAAAGCCAATGTAAATCCATTTACGCTTACTACGCTAAAACTCTTCCCAAAATTTCACACTTTCGTTACGAACATCACTCTCAAACACAAAGTTATTTAGTCAAGGGTTAGTGAGTTGGTAAAAGTTATTCGTGTAATAATTTAATAATAATTTTATAATTAAATAAATAATAAGTATACAATTAGACAGTTTATAAGGGAAAAAATTGGGATTAAATTGGGAGTACGCTATAAACGGTAAATTGCGATTAAAACATTGATACTTTTATACACGTATAGTATACATATTCTTCTTCGTTCACACAAAAAAAAGAAGAAGAACGTGACAGCTTCACTCTCGCATAAAAATTAGAATCCGCCATATTGCATTTTACCTCACACATACCTTAAGCCAAAAAAATAAAATTAGCGAGTTTATAGCAGATAAAATTGAGAGTAAACCAAAATCCGTATTAAAAGCGAATTACGTATAAACCTATACAATGCAACTTTTTTGTTATTAGTATACACGCATAATGTTAACTATTAGAAGGCCTCTGGCTCGTGCACCCGTTCTACCAAACTAACTTTTCGGCGGCTTCGCCATCTCGCTTCATAGACTAAATCCTGTCGGTCATCCAAAAACTTAAGCCATTTACTGGCAAATTATTTTTTTTCTAGAAAATAAACAACATTTTGTAAACGACTAAATCCGTCATATGAATTCATACATATATACAGGTTTGGCGGCTAGAGGGCGTTAAAGTTTTTTTGCTCTGTTCTCATAGTGTACCCTATAACTTTTACGGGGATACTCTAGCGTCACCTGTTTTAACCAAAAATGTTAGCCCTTTGCCCTTCAAACGGTATCCTATTTGTCTCTATACCCTCAACACTACAAAAGTTATATATGTATGTACATATATATAAAGTAAGGCCCTATCTCTAAAAATGGAAAAGATATAGAGAATCCCAAAAAACATGTTTGACCTTTTTGCATTGAAAACTACGTGTTCGCTTGATCCTTAATCATTTTGCACCAAAAAGTGAAAAGATGACTTAATGCCAAAGGTTGTAGCTATTAAACCAAGGCAGATAGAGTCATATCGTAGCAAACTAAGTAATTTGTAGAAAAAGAATTGTGCTTAATTTGTTGTAAAAAAAGTGTATGTTAATAATGGGTTTTTTTTCGAGAAATCACTGGGTAAAAGCTTCTGCAGTGGGGGGGATGAAGAGATGGTGATATGTTAGTTAAAAAGGCAAAGGGTTCCCTTTTGTCAGATATACATACAATTGCTATACAATAAGTGAAAACGAAAAAACAGGGTGTCTCACAAAAAAAGCGTCAAAAATCTTAAACCCTCCGTACCCCAGAAACCGTTAAGATTTCCCTCCCTACCAATACGATATTTTGTTTGTCTCAAAGAGACCTATCACTGGTATCAATTCAAAGCAAACCAAAAGGACACCCTGTATATGGGATTACTAGGAACATTCTTCAAAAGATATTAATTTTTCCAAGCCAGCTTGATTTAAAAAGAAATGAAAGAGCTATGTTTTCTGGATTTTGAGAGTTTTCATTTAATTACATGGGGCGCAATTCTGTATCTGTGATGTAAAAACGTAAAAAACATTTAATGTTTACGACAGCATTTACGTTTTTACACATCACTGTAACATGAAAATGATTCTCGTTTCAAATATGTAAAGCAAGTGCTGAATCGTATTTATTTTATAGATTACTTCGGTAAAATGCCAAATCATCAAGTAATAACTAATCGTGACTTTAGAACAACAGGGTTCTAACAGCATTTGTGTATGTTTGAGTAAAATGAGTTCAAAGTTTTCTAGTACTATATTTTTTTTCAATTTCAAATTTTGAACGACAACTTTTATATTTAATAAGACAGACACCTTTAAACGTCATTTTTGTCATTTAATTTAGTGTTTTATTTATGTCTATAGTTTATTTAAAATTTGTGTTTGAAATTTAGCGTAGAACTTTGTTGCAGAATTTCGTGCCCTTAGTAAAAGAACAACACAGTTCTAATTTGGCACATAGAACTTTGTTGTGGAGTGGAACATTTTTTGATTTAAGATAAAACCTTTTTGAAAAGAATTTAAAATTAAATAATGCGACTACTTCGGTATTTCAAAATAAGTTTTATTTTTTATAAAAATACTTCATTTAAAAATAAAAATTCATTAAGGAACAAAACAAAAATAAATTATTTCTTATCAAAATATCAAAATAAAAATAACATAATCAACAAAAATAAAAAAAAACTTTAAATAAGAAAACAGTCTTAATTCACAGCATATGTTTTACTTGTATTTTCTGGAGCTTTTTATAGCTGGAGGATTTTATATTTTTGAAAACTAAATTGAAATTCATTCAAAATATTATAAAAAAAACTGTAAAACATGGGTTTAGGGTTGTTTTTCTGGTCAAGGTGTCGGTCCCACTTTAAATATAGAAAATACGATGACTGCAGTGGACTATAAAGATATTTTAGAAAACAACATGCTTCCGTATGCTGAAGAAAACATGCCACTGATATGAAGATTCCAACATGATAATGACCCAAAGTACAAATCCAGACTTGTGACTAATTGGTTGGAGGCAAATAACATCAATGTTTTGAAATGGCTTGTGCAATTTCCTGATCTAATTCCATAGAAAATCAATGGGAAATTGTAGATCAAAATATTAGACACAAAATTATATTAATAAGAGCCAACTTTTTGAAGTTATTCAAAAGGAAAGGCTAAGAATACCAAACACAATTATTCAAATTCTAATAGCTTTAATGCCAAAGAGATGCTAGGCCGTGATTAAAAACCAACAGTATGCAACTAAATATTGAAATTTAGGAGAAACAATATTCTATTATAATTTGTATCTGTTTTTGCCCTGAAGTAAAAAAAAAAAAGTTATTTTTTGTTGTTATAATTTATTGTTTATATGTTAAAAGTTGCTTTAGTTTTGTCAAGGCATTTTTTGAATAGAAAAAAGTTTATATTTGATTATAAAGTAAAAAAGATTACTGTGTTATTTTATTGGTATTCAATTTTACTCAGAATAAAATGAATTTCAAAAATATATAAAGTTTGTTTAAATAATCGTACCCATTTCTACTATTTTACACTTCAAAGTTCAAAATTTGAAATTTTTAAAAAAGTTGTTTTAGTTTTGTACAATACTGTATATGAAAAATTTAAAACTACAAAGTTCTATGTGCAATTTCGTTAATGACTGTTTTGAAAAAACCATTTTATCTACCAAATAGAACTTTGTTTACTAAATTTAAGGCAAAAAAAGTGTAAATAGAACTTCTTTATCCTCATATACATGTCTTGGTAAAGGATAGAGATAGACAAAAATAAAAGATTTCATTGGAAAGAGCAGATCCAAATTATAAAAATAGGGTACTCAACTCAAATTTTAAAAAAATGTTAGTTAGAACTCTATTGTTCTAAGGTCACGTAATGTAAAAAAATAAATCGCATTTTTATTAGCATTTTTTTCTGATTTTTTGCAAAATTTAAACTATTTAGCGGTTAGTATAAGTTATATTATTTATTATTATTATTTTATTATTATTCATTTGGAATGAATTTTTTAAAATTCATATTTCTAAAATGAACAAATTCGAATTTATGTTTTTTTTTTAATAATTTTACACGAATTTATATTCGATAAATATTTTTACTAAGGTTGATCAGAATCGCAAAATCAGTGCAAACGTGTAAAACACTTTACATTTTTA
Organism: Bombylius major; assembly: GCA_932526495.1. Classification (NCBI taxonomy): domain Eukaryota; kingdom Metazoa; phylum Arthropoda; class Insecta; order Diptera; family Bombyliidae; genus Bombylius; species Bombylius major. The sequence goes on along the minus strand of OW052045.1, from coordinate 27,082,835 downwards.
CATATTACATTATACAGAATTGCGCCCATGCCCTGTAATAGGCCATTTTTTTTACAAAGTTTCATATTTTTTATTATGAATACATATTTTCATATTCACTTGTATAATCCTGTACATAATCCTTTTAGAATAAAAAAGAACAATTTTTCAGTGTGAAATTCGTGCAATAATTAAATAAGAAAGTAAAAATCAAAAAATCTTTAATAAAATAAAATAAATAATTAAATATTTCAATTACATAAAACAAAATCAAATAAAACATGTAAATACACAAAAAATATTTAAACATCCATGATTTCAACCGTTAAAAATTTGTTTTCAAAAAATTACTTATTACAGTGCCATCTTTAATGTATTTTGCTTAGGATACTTTCAGTCTTATTTTTGCTGATAAAATCTAATATCAACTTGTTTTTAATTTCTTTTAATTTTATAAAATTATAAAAAAAAAATAAAATATTAAAAATATTTAAATAATTCTAATTTTAAAAATTCGAAATTTGTACTAGAATATGACATCTAAAAAAGTACTGCCACTTTACAACAAAGAAATGACATTTCATTTCCAACAGAGATAATAATTGGAAATGGAATGGTTTATTGGCACACATTATTTTTGTATAGTGTTTGTGTTTCAGTTTCGTCGCTTTGATTTGCTATTTTATAGGTAGTTCTTTATTAAAGTAGTTTTTTTGTTTGCAAAAATTTATAGAAAAAACTAAAAAACAAGTGAAATGTATAAATTAAATAAGAAAAATTATAAATGTTCAAGAATAAATTGAAATAAATCTTCATTTAAATAAAACATTCAAAAATAAAAATAGATTAAGTGACAAAACTTAAGGTTAAAGAACTTTAATACATAAACTTTTTAGAAAAAAATAAAAGAAAATCTGAAAAAAAAATAAACAATTCAAAATTTAATTGGAATATAATTGAAAAATAACTCAATCATTATGGAATGTAAAGTATAATTTCTGAAAATTTGATTCATACAAATTTTTTCTCTTCAATATAATTTTAAATTCAAGAATTTTTTTTCTTTTTTGTCAATTAGAAAGAAAAGAGAAAAAAATGACAACTTGATAAAATCAATAAAATGTGCTGGTTCTCGCCTTTGTATTTTTGTAGGGCATGATGTTTTAGTATTAGTGCAAAAGTGAATTCGCCTTATCGCTTTTGCGTATTCAACATGTATGTTTACATACATATAGTAAATAATTTATATCTATATATTATATCATATTATTTTTGCTGTACCTAAAGTAACTATACATATATTCAATCTGTATACAATTTTAATAAAATTCTGTATTCCTGTTTTTAGCCAAATTTTATATAATATAGGTACACATAATATGTAGATACATATATGTATCTCTTATATACTTTATGTACATATAATATGTATATTTTTTTCTATAGCTTTAAACATGTACCTTAAAAAAAACATTTTTTAGGGATTTCATTTTGAAACTTTCAATTCAAATTTTTAAAGTTGCATTTCTTTTGCATTATATGATTTCAAATTTAACTAATAATTTATTCAATTTCCTGTTTATCTAATGCTCTACAGCAATAGAAGATAATAAATATGAAGTTATAATATGTAGTAAAATATATCTAAAAATTCTAGGTACCTATATAGTACCTATGTACATACATTATTATTTTTGTATGATAGATACATATTTTGTACATAATATGTTCTTATTTAGGTATATAATGTATGTACATAAAAGTCATTGCCTTTTAATGATTTTTTTTTTTTGTTTTCAACTGGAATAATTGTTATCAGTATACAAATATTTGTCTAAATTTAAATTCAGGTTCATTTTCTACAATATTATAATATGATAAATATTCTTGAATATGTACCTACTTCATTTTCCATTATACATATTATTTTTACTTTATAGTATTTCGATGTAAGATTTTATTAAATTTTAATGGCATATGTAGATATTTACATTCCTTTTTTAAACTAACATACAATAAAATTCATTTATTCACAAGTGCAAATAGATTTCAAATAATGATAATAATGAAGACATACCTATCTATTGTAATTTTGATGCTATTGTTCTAACAAAAAAAAAAAATACATAAAATTAAAGAAATTTAAATTCTAGAAAACAAAAATACTAAGTAAATTCAAATAGGTATCTACTTATTCTATTTTAAAAGAAGAGAAAATACAGTCAAAATTTATTTTAAAACACACTAGGTAAAATTCATATTTTCTTTTACATCAACTACCTACCTAAAATATTCTAAAAACCTAATATATTTAGATACATAAGTATGCTTAAAATATTAATAATAATAATAATATGTATGTTTATTTATTTTTAGATAGATATTTTCTAATTTTGTTAGCTGAGTTCATAATTCAAGTATAGAACTCTTTTTTTTAAACACTTGTGCTGAATGTGAATTTACTACAGAATATTTCTATTATAAAACTCTTTAGCTTCAAAAATCACATTAGTGAAGAAAAATATGTACATGATAATATATTGGATATCATAAATATTGTAGTTACTCAAAACTATGAAAAAAATGTTTAATAACAAATTTCAATACATAATTGAAATTTTAACCCTTTGCATTTTAAAGATCAAATTTCGATATTTTTGGATATCCACCCTCAATGGCTCATCTAAACCTGTAGCTGTATTCAACTTTAATCATTCAAAACAAATTATTTTTTTATTTTGTACTGTATGTGACATTACCAGAGAAATGATGTAAAAATCTATTATTCTACCCAACGCAATGAAACTGTCAATTTTTATTTTTAATAAAAAGGAAAGCATCACCAGAAATTTTAAAAAAAAAATCTGTTACGCATGTGCACTTTGTGAGTAATATTTGCTTTCAATTAAATATTGTTGTATACCCATTACCCGCTAACGAAGTTTGAAGAAAAATTAAAGTCAGATTTATATTTATTCTCATAAATGAGCAAAATGTCACACAGAATAAACCGTTTAATACATAACATTAATAAAGATCAAAGCATTTTTCTTAAGAATTTACATAAAAATTTAAAAAGTACTAAAAAATCTATCTTCATTACATAAAATTGAAGAAAATTTAAATAATTCACATACCGATTAAAAAAAACATAACAGTTTCAATTTCTAATTTTATTTTTGTAACAAAATATTAAAATGACAGTATATTGTTTTTTTTTTTTTTTAAATAATATATCTACATTTTAATATTTCTCTTTAAAAAAAAAGGAAAAAAAACTATAAATGTATTTATCCGTCCTTGAAATTAAGAGTAAAAACATAATCATCACATATGTAAACAACAATTAGAATCTTTAAATAATTTACACTTAGAAGAATCAAGAACATGAAAATAATGATAAAAAATGTAAACAGAGATAAAGAAAAAATTATTTTAATTTTATAAATTTAGAATGAGTATCTATATTATCCATTTAGATAAATAGTTATGTAAATATTACATAGATACTCGTACGTATGAATACACTCGTATGTATTGTTACAATGAAGCAATCTTATATGTGAAATTTTTGTCCTCTTAATATATCAACAACTATGCTTAATGGATATATATTATTATTATTATTGTTTTATTTTTTTTTTTTAAACAAATTGTATAATTTTGTTCTCTAGAGTACTTAAAACTAAATTTTCATAGAATGTTTTTAAATGTTATTTTAAAGTTGATGTTAATATTGCTTTCATTCAGAAATTATACTTGAACATTTCAACGAAATTTATATACATAATTATATACATATATGTATGTAGTTACTGTAATATATAAATATGTATCTATTTTTATTTGTAATATACTTATATATACATATATATATATATATATATATATATATATATATATATGTATATATAAGTAAATGTTGTAGCTTTAATATTAAAATTAATTATAATATATATGTATATTTAAGTATTCCGGGACGATTCACATACCAAAAAATATACTATAGATATTATGACTCATTTTTAAAATACATCATTCAATTCTGACTTTTTAAAAAGTTACGTTTAAGGTCAATTAAACGTCAATTCATTCTCATACGGTCGTCTGAAATACATATTTTATTCTACATTTTTTTTTTCATTTTTCTAGTTTATTTTACTTTTTATATTTCTTCATTTATCACATATGTATATGTATAGTTACATATATTTATTTATTTATTTATTTTTTTAACTTAGTTCGCACATATGTCAGTTTTATTAATTATTTGCGGCTTAAAGCCTCTATTATACACTACTTGAAAAGTAATACTTAATATTGATAATGAGTACTTTTATAAGTGTTTTAATATTTAGAACAATATAAAATTGTGTAAAGAATTTCTAAATAGATTTTTATTTTATTTTGCAAAGTAAATACATAAATATTGAATTGATTTGGAAAAAAGTTGTGCAAACAAAAAAAGAAAATAAAAAAAACTTATGTAAATTGTAAACAATGTGCTATTATATGAAATTTAAAAGAATAGTGAATAGTAGTACATAGTAGTAGTATATATAATTATCTTTCAGCTATTTACATAATATAACATCTTTATGATACCTAATACAAAAATTAGATAATAACTTTTGTATATATAATAGTTTTGCAATAAATACTACATACATACTTAATCATCTTAAGAAAAAAGAAAAATTAAATTTTGTTTTTCTAAACGTATTTTTTTTTTCTCTCTATAATAAAATTTAAATTTTATTGAAAATGAGACGACTAGTTGCTTTAAATCGATTTTATATAATTCATTTAATACAATTAATTTTAATTGCTGATGATGTGCATTTAATTACAACAACTGAAACAACAGAAACATATTTACCATATTTGGATAATAAATACACTTCATTAACAACAACAGAAGCTGAAGAATATGGTAATTATAATTAATTATAAGTAATATTAATTTCTGAAATTGAAAAAAAAAATATATATATAGATATATATATAGGTATGTAGGTATTTCGAAGAAAAAAATTAATAATCATTTTTACATGTGATCAGTGCTCACTTGAGTAAGACAGTGAAATACTCAACACTATCAGAGACCTAAATTAAGTAAACTATTACAATTTTTATTGAAGTTTTATTCTATTGTATATCATGTGTAAAATTCTAAAAAAAAAAAAAAACTTTTTTATTACTGACTGTCACTTATATAAGTATATCTACTTAATTATCGTAAATTGAAACCATCTAATTATCTCGTAATTATATATTTAGTTATTAGTTATTATTTAGCTTTTATTATAAAAGTAGAAAAATAAAAAAGAAGGAAATTATTGGATGCAATATATAAGTAGCTCTAGAAAAAATAACAAATTTCTAGGCAAGAAACATTAAGAACTCGATTATCCCAAGTTATACATAACTAATCAATTACTGAATTATGTAATGAAATTAATCAGCTAATTGAGTTAATGAATTAACAAAACTTTTATGAAATAAACAAAACAGTTTTTGTTTTTAATTAAAACAAATAGTTAATTACGTTTCTAAATTAAAAGAAAATATATGAATTACCTATAGTTACCTGTATTTTATTTTCTTTCTATTAATAAATATTTGTTCAATATGAACAAAATTCAATTTTTTTATTCAATTATTCATAAACTTATAGATAATACCTAATTTTATATTTTAATTTTTAAGAAAAACTAGTGAATTTTATATTGAAGAATGCATATGCCCAATTCACTCTCAAAATGAAAAAAAATTACATATATAAGTAACTAATAAAAAAATTCTTATGATAGAAAAAAAAGTGGGTGAAATTCAAACTTCTTGAAATTATGGGTTATGCAAATTTTCTGTGATCGAAGTAACTTTTTGAAACTTTAGTTAACCACTTCTAACCAAAAAAGCTTCAAAAAGGAAATGACTATGGAAAAAATCTTCTTCGTGACATTTGTTTTTAAAATTAGTATGTAATTAAAAAATGCCACTTTATATGTAAGTACTTGATTATTGAATTTTTCATGCACATTTTACGCAAAAATAGCTTTAAGTCTAAATTTTTTCATTTCGAAAGAAAATTTTGGCCTCTCCATTTATTATTTAATATAAAATTTCATTTCATTTTCTAAAAAAATTAAAACAAGAAAATGACGATAAATTTATAAATAATTGAAGAAAAAAATTGTAGAAGATGACGAGGAGAATACTGAGTACAGTTTTTTAAATAAATCGGATCATAGGATCTGAAAATGTTTATTTTTAAAATTAATTTTTTCGTCCAATGTTAAATCGAGAGGATCACAAACATTCTATTATTTGAAATATGATTTTAAAAGTATGTAAGTACATAAAATGCATATTTTTTAAGGTGCAGTACAATGAACTCGACATTTTCATTGTCAATAAAAGGAAAAAAAAATTTTTTGACTCCTGCGCAAATTAATTAAAAACATAATTTTAATACTTCAATGGAAAATATTGATTTTAATCTAGAGAATAAAAATTTTTATATTTTATTACTCTTATGATATGATATTGATGAAACTTTCCTTCATTACGGTAAATATAAATATTTTTTACCATCAAAGAATTTTACTAAAAACTTTTTAACTGATTAAAATATGTTTTTTGAGTCCTTGTAACAAAATAATACTTAAATGATAAAAATAATTATCACTGCTTATAATTTACCCAATTTTTATGCATTACCTACCGTAAAAACTTTTCAATACTTACTTATATAAAATCGATTTAATTAAAATGAATATCAACTGTTGCAAAAATTAAGTGTAAGACAAATAAATGAATCTTAAGTATAATTTAAAAATTATTTTTCAATCATTATAATAATGACAAAAAAAAAAAAAATGACAAAAGAACTCTATAAATATTGAAGAATGAAAAATTAATGGATTAATAAACATAATTTTTTTAATTCGTTTGAATACTTTTCTATTTATTTTAACCTACATTTCAATTAAATTTTTTTTGCTCACAATATTTTTTTTTTTTTTCAATTTTTTTTAACAGAAAGAAGTATAAAATATTATTTAAAAAAATTACTATTTTAGTTATATATATGTGTTCGTTTTTTTAGCAATCTTTTTTAAATGTCCATTACAATCAATCTGAAGGAAATAATAGATTGCGTGATTCTTGATAATATATTTTATCAAAATTAAAAAAAAAAAATATTCAGTTTAAGTGTAACAGATAAGAGTGGAAAAAAAATACATTTTTTTTTTTGAAATTGAAAATGAGAAATGAAAATAATGAAGAAAAAAAATTAAACAAAATAACAAAAAAAAAATGTATTCTGCATTCATTTCAGAAAGAAATAAAAATATTGAAAGAGAAATCCAATTAAAAACAGAAAACAATTATTCTCAGATTATTGTTTTGTACAACAATGTTTTTTTTAATATTCTGTTGTGTTTTTTATTCCTCAATTTTCAATTTATTTTAAAATGTCTTATTTTATTTTATTTTTTTCCTTCTCATGATGATTTTGTAATTGAAAGTCGTTAGAAAAAAGTCATTACAATTTAAATAACAAAATAGAAATTGTATTTTTTTTTTAATTTTAATATAAAATATTACATCAAGGTAAATTCATTTTTAACAAACAATTTTTAATTCAGGTTTTATCTACAAGTTTCAATGAATTTAATTTCTAGTTAACTACTTATTATTGAATCGATTTTAATGAGAAAATCTTTATTATTTGAAATTAAAGTAATTTAAAATTACTTTGGCATGGTTTGAATAAAAACCATTCGTTCCATATTTTTGACATATCTTACAAAGTAAAAATTGAAAAAATTGAAGTTATTAATTATCTTATATAATTAAATTTCGTGTTTTTTAAAATCGATTTTTCAACTTCATTTCATAACGGTATATGTCTGAAACTTGAAAAAAGACATATATAGTTACATGTTTTTTAGTATTATATTTTGTCCTCTTTACAACGCCAACATGTTGATATAAACCCTATAGTTACATTGAAAAATAAACAAACAAAAAAATATTTAAAAAATGCGCATTTTTCATGCATTTTAAACTCTAGGATTGCCTGATCGTATACAAATGTATACATTCGGACTTTGAGCCTTAATTTAATATGATCCCTTTGAGCTAGGACCTTGAAACTTTATATTTATTCTACTTGTCGAGATAAAGTGCAAAACAGGGTAAAAAAAAAAAAACGTTAAATTTCCATACATTTACAATTTCGAACATAATTAAGACCTAAATTTAATTTTGAATGTCTGTGTCTCAGCATACCGTGAACCAAAAACTATTATTTTTATATTTAAATTTTTATTAAAGTATTCTCTTTAGTGGGATCCATACAAAATCCAGAATTTTTTTAAAAATCCAGAAACGACAAAATCCAGGCTGTACAGTTTTTTTAAGAATTTTTGTGAATGAATGTGGTTATATCTTATTCATTAGATATTGTTATTTTTTCATTTAAAAGCCATTGCAAAAATTTTTTAAAAAATTTTACAGTGGGAAAAATCGTTTTCAAGATGTTGATTACCAGTTGCAATGAGGTTATTCGCACTGTTTTTGAGACAAAGGGATAGAAATACAAAAATAATTTAAATTACTTAGTATCTACAACTTGCTTTTGATTTGAACTGCTCTGATCCTTTTTTAAAATAATTTTTATATATGTATATAATGATATGTAAACAAAATTAGTAGAATATATATGTACCTACAATAAAATAAAAAAATCCACTAAAAATCTAAAAAAAATTCATTTGACCTTATACCACGTCTGTTGAAGGCAGACGATCCGGTGTCTGTTCAATCCTTCAGATCGGCCTGCCTTTCTAAATAGTGTCATAGAATTATTGTTTAAATAACATACATACATACATATTATGTATGTATATAAAAATTTCAGCTTTTATACTTTTGGGCACCTTTTTTCACTATATTCAATTAAATCAATAAATTTTATATTTAAATTAATAAATATTTTTCGAATTAATTATTTCAAATATTTGAGTTTACATGTATACGTACATACATACTTATGTATATAATCATAATTATAGCAACTTATTAGAAAAAAATTATTATTTAAAAAAATCTAAAATAATTAAAGGAAAAAAAAACTACTTATATATGTACATTAAGATTGAAGATAGGGCTATTACCGCACTTCGACCTTTGCAGATCTTTTGTACAGTACTTATGTACATACTCGTACATCAATATTTTGTAATTCAATTTATTTTGTAGTTACTATATATTTTGATTTCTAATTTGTAATTCGAATAATTGCACTATAACTACATATGTTACATTTTAATTATTCAAACATATGTATGTTAATATGAGTTATTTCAATATACATATATACATATGTATTACATACGTATAACTATACCTAATGTTTTTATAAATAAAATGAATATAACTACTCTTTCAATATTTGTCATAAACATCAAAATGCGTTTTTAAAAAGTCAATTAATCAGATAACGAAAAAATTTGCATGAATAATTACTAAAAATACACATTTTGATTAAAAATTTTCAAATCCTATGTAGGTATGTATTTTGTTTATAACATTTTAAAACTCTTATAAACTACATATATGTATATGTACAAATATGTATGTAAGTTTTACATAATACTCATATATACTTATGAATGGTAAAGTGCTTGTGTTCATGTAAAGTTTCCTATGTAAAATCATATTATAATTTTATAAAAGGATGATTTAATATGTATGTAATGTATATATATATATATGTAATACGAGTTCTTACGTAAAAATTTTTTATCTTTTTACTTCAATTTTTATTAAATGCTAACACTTTTTTTTTTTTTTGATAGAAATAAATAGATATACGATACCTATTACGTATGTATATTAAAATATATACAGAAGTAAAATTCATAAACAAAAGGTTCACCACAAAATCTAAAGTTCATATGAATTTAAATGTTTTATAACTTTTAACATTTGATATTTCCTCTATTAAAAGATCTATATTACAAACTTTTAAATAAATGTATAAGTATTACCTATATATATGTAATAATATTGCCTACTAAACAATATAATATACATTATACATACTATAATATAGGACCTACAAATATATTTTATATTATGATAACCATCACGTCCTTCATTCATGCTTTACACTTTCTACATTGTTTTTCTGGCTTTATTTTTTTTCTCTTATTATTATTTTTTTTTAGGTATACGTACGTATCCTTTTATAACTGATGGTATGATATTAAAATGCTTAAACTTCTGACACGTTCATAATTTGCCATTTTTGCTGTTTTCGCAATATTTCACTGGTTAAATTTACTTCATTTGCTGATTTCATTCTAGCATATTATTTTTACCCATTATCAGAATCCGGATATGATATTTTATCCTGAAATGATATATACATATAAACAATTTCATCCAAATATATACACGTGAGATTTAAGTATATACGAGTATATACATATGTAGTTATAAGCATATGTATATACTTACATAAAAAATAGCATAACTAGATGATATTTAAAGAAAATAAATAAAATGAAACTGACTATCGGAACTGATTTTTTTTCCTCTCTGTATATATATATATAAATACGTGTACAGACAAAACAATAATAAAAAGGAAAAAAACAGTAGTACATATAAATTTCCGTATACGTATATGTACATACATATATACTTATAAAGAAAATATTTGTACAAATCTATAATAGATATATACATACATAATAATAGTATTATATACATTATATAATAATATAATAACTTACCCTTTTTGATTGCTCCAGGACAAAAGGTTTGATGATGATGATAGCCATTTAAAAATATGTATTTTCATAATATATATAAGTATTTTAAACGTATACTTACCAAGTATATAGTTATATGTAAATACATAGATCGTGTCAAGACCAACAATAATAATTTTTTGAATAATTACTATTGTTCATCAGTTTATGATCTTCTTTTCTTTTCCCTTTTTTTTATATTAATTTTGCATGAAAAATAAAACTTTCCACACAAAAAAAATAAAAAGTGAAATAAAATTTTAATGCTGATTTATCAATTTTTTTCTTTTGCTTTTATACAACCCTCATTTTTTTTTTTTGCATAGTGGTGGTACATATAAGGTGGTCTGAAATAATTTTGAAAGCTCATAATTTTCTAAATTTTTAATTTTTTTTAAAGTTACATATTTGCTTAACCCTAGGATTGCCTGATCGCATACAAACGTATACACGCGGACTTTGACCCTTGATAAAATCCATTTGAGCTAGGAGTTTGAAACCTTCAACAAATCCTTCGTTGGAGGGTTCTCTCTATACACTCAAATTTTCAAGGTCCTAGCTTTTGAGGTGGGATTTTGATCGGTAGAACAAAATATCCTTTTTTATGCAAAAACACAAATTTGGCTGTGAGTATACAAATGTACTTATACCATATAATTTATATATGGAAATTTTAAAACTTTTTTTTTCAAGAAACGATATTGCAACATCCCGTGGAGCAAAAATCGTAATTTTTTGACCTAATTATTATTTGCTAAAGTGTTCTCTTTGATTATCCTGTACGATTTTTTTGTGGTATTTTTATTTTTTGAGATGAAGTGCAAAACAAGGTAAAGAGTTGAAAATTTACTATAAATTTTCAAGACCAAACACAAATTTGACGTAAATTTCAACTTTAAAGATCTGTATCTCAGCATTCCGTATAGATTGAGAATTAATATTTTTATACTAAAACATTTATCAAAGTGTTCTTTTTAGTATTGTTTTTTACAGTATTTTTGTAGTTTTTTTAGTTTTCAAGATAAAGTGCATAATAACATGAGAAACGTGAATGTTCCATACATTCTTGTACATTCATAAAAGCAAACATCTATTGTTGGCTTTTAAGTTCTATATCTCAGCATCCTCTGAACCAAAAACTAATATTTTTGGATTAAAATATTTGCTGAAGTATTGCTTAAAAGCTATCTTATACAGTAATTCTGTAAGTGCCATAGTTTTCAACCAAAAGGACAAAATACGCGAAAAACCATTAAGAAGTTCAACATTTTCAACCTCATTTTTCATTTTATTGTGGAAACTAGAAAAAAATATGAAACTGCAATAGCAACAACAATGAAAAGAACCCTTTAATAAAGATTTTAATATAAAAATAATAGTTTTTGATTCACGGGATGCTGAGATATAGACCTTCAAAGTCAACTTTAGGTCTTAATTAAGGTCGAATTTGTAAATGTTTGAAAATTTCACGTTTTTTACCCTATTTTTCACTTTATCTCGAAAAATAAAAGAAAAACAAAAAAAACTGTAAAAGACAGTTTTAAAGAGGACACTTCAACAAATATTAGGGTTAAAGAATTACGGTTTTTGGTCTACGGGATGCTGAGAAATATTTTTTTGAAAAAAAAAATTTCAAAATTTCAATCCTATAGGGTTAATAATGACTTCTGAAATAAAATTTTCTTTTGTTGTAAATTTTTTTTTCTTGGGACTTCAGTTCTGATATACCCATCTTTTCAAGGATGTTTTTCAAATAATATAAGTATCTAAATAAAATAATAAAATTAAATGTTTTCTGTCCGTTTTAATACACGTTTCAACGAAAAACATAAATGGAGTAAAAATAACTATATAACATAAAAAAAATAACTGTTTCGCCACCCTGCATTTTTTAAATATATAAATCATAATTTTGTACATTAAAAATTCGTACAATGTAGAAAATAAAATTTCTCAATCTGCTATGTCATCATCATGTCAAGCTATTATTTTTTTTTTTTTTTTTTTTTTCAATTTCAAATTTTTAAGTCTTTCAAATATGTATTTTATCATGGGAAAAATAATTTAAAAAAATGTAGTACATAAACTGAAAAAAGTATGATGGTGAGAAGATGAAAAGAAAAATAAATAGGTAAATAACGTAAAAATAAAAAATCAAATATGTATAACTATTATACATAATATATAAGAGAGAAAAAAAACAATAATAAACAAATAAAAAAATCTTGTCATTATTATATCCTCCAACATTGTATTTGAGTGTCATTTGACTCATTCAAAGACCCTTTGCCACCCATTACCACCCATTTTCAATAGCTATATATATGTACATATATAATAAGTTGTATCATTGTCGTTGACGTGGATGCACTCATGAGTATAGTATTCTTTTAAACATTTTTTTTTCTTCTTTTAAAATCTTTTTCTTGATGTTATGATTTTTATTTTATTAGAAAAAAAAAATATCTTTCATGTATTGTTCATTAGAATAAAAACTAGATAATAAAAATGTGTGTTTTTTTTTTCTTTTCTTTTTTATGTATGTATTGTTATTATCATAAAAACAAAAAAAAATTGAGAAAAAATTTTTTTTTTAAACTATAGAAAGTTCATGATTTATAATCTTAAAGTCCTTCTGATGTCTGCCATTATTATCATCATTATCATCTAAAGGTTAATGAACTTAACAATTAAATTTTCATATAATAGAAATAAAATAACAAGAAAAAATCAAATATATAAATGAAAAAGAGGAAATTAAAAATGATTTATATATAAGAAAAATAAAATAAAGATATCCTTCTATTATAATTTCAAATAAAATTTATGATTTACATAATATGAAGTTTAATTATTATAAATTTTTTAAGATTTTGTCGGAAAGTTTTTTTTTTTTTCATCATTTTTATTCTCACTAATATCTTTTCCCACTATTCTTATGTATTTTAATTTTTAAAATTCAATTTTCTCAAATTGATTATTCATTTTTTTTTCTTCTATACTTTTTTTGTGAAATTTATTTCAAATTTCATCGAAATGCAATTTAGAAATAAATTTTAAAAAAATAGTAAAAAAAAAAATTAAAATAAAGAAGAAGAAAATGTCCAATTTATTTTTTTTTAAATTTCTTTTATATTTTAATCATCTTCATTATCATTTGTTTAATTATACAATGGGAAAATTTTCAATTGTACTCTTTATACAATATTTAATATTAGGTATAAAAAAAAATTTTAGAATAGAGTTGATGTACAAATACTCACATACAATGTGAACTGTATATATTCGAAAAAAAAAAAAAAAAGGAAGCCATATCTATTAAAATTGGAAAAAAAAATAAAAATTTTTCCATTTAAAAATTATAGATAGTTCAATGGATATGTGTATAGTTTAGCACAAAAGGAAAAATATAATAAATATTAGATGATGAAATAGCGGAAAATCCTGTCCGATAAGTCCATTTTAATTTCACATGTCTTCTTCACGCTACCAGCATACTTATTCAAAAATAAATTTAAGAATATACATATGTACATCTGTATATGTATTTATGTATATACATATATAGTCATGAAATATTTCCAGACAGACATAATGGCTGATTTATATTGTGTATGGAGAATATAAGTTATATTTATCTACATTTTAGATTTAGGTATGTTGAAAATGTTCAACAATGATATCGGAATAAAAATTTTCACATATAAGTACATATTCATATATATTTAAAGAAAATAACATAGATATTCTAAAGCATTAACCTCAACTAAAACTTAATATTCAAAAAATAAAACGAGGAAAAAAAAGCCAGTAAAAAAGCTATTGGATATTCAATATAGAATATAGCTCAATTCCTAGTCTGAAAAGTCTTTATTTTTTTCTTTCTGGACATTTTTTCCCTATTTCTACATACGTATAACTACTTAAAGTACTGACTTTTATACAAAAATTATAAAAACTAGCTAGTCTTAGTTAAATTCACAGGATATAGTTAATATGTAATTGAAAACTGATCACTCTCCTGCCCAAAGGATAATAATATATATATGTATATAAATAATCCATGCCTATGCAAACATATTTCATGGAGTCATAGTGCAATCCCGTTTTTGAAAATACGTGTTCATTATTCATTCATATATCATTGTATTGTATTTTTTTCTTTAAATATACATATGATATTTTCCTAAATATAAACGTTTATAACTATATAATGTAGTTATTTAATATATTTTTCTTACATATTTCACATTATGTTTTCCTTTTATAGTTGCTGCTAAAAATCACGTTTTTCTTTAAAATACCATCCATTTTTTTTATATTATAATATCTATTTCATGTTGTTATGGATAGATTTTAAATTCAATTCTTATCCCTGGCAAAAAAAAAAAAAAAAAAAAACAATACAAAAATAAAAAGGGGGAAAAAGTGCATTGTGATACATATACATAATATGTATATACTCGTACATACACACATAAATATACCTTTAAATAAAATACTATGATGAAACAAAAAAGGAAATTGGTTTCGTTTTTCAAAAGGCTTTTCCTCTATTATTCGTAAAAGAAATGACTAAAGTTTAAAATAAAATAAAATTGAACAAAAAAATAAAAATAAACAAAGTACGAAATAAAATGTTAAAAAAGTCATCGAGGAAAATAGAGAAGATAATATACATGTAGTATATTACTCACTCACCATTTTCAATTTAAAAACCAGAAGGAAAAAAAAATTAAATAAAGAAAATATTATAATGTATATTTATATATAATATATGTATGTTTGTATTATATTATTGTAGTATAGAATATCTTCAATTTAAAATTTAATATTATTATACACAGTTATAAGTACTTATTGTATATATTCTTTATTGATTGATTGTACAGTGTGTTTATTTTTAATAACTGAACTAGTATCATCAGAAGATTTTATTTAATTAATTTCTCATTTCAATTTTCAATTCAACTTTTTCATCCTGAAGGGAAAAAAAAAAATCTTATTTTCTTTTGAAATTAATTTTTTATGTAGTTGTGGATTTTTTTTGTTGTTGTTCTTTTTTTCTACTTTATTTTATAAAAAGAGAATAAATTACTTTTCCGACAAGTCATTTACTTAGATAGTATATCAGTAGGGAAGAAAAAAAAAAAGAAAAACTTGAGAAAATTTTCGATTGTTATAATCGAACAAAAAAGACATCCGGCTATTCTTTCGGAAATGTTTAATAAAACTTTCTAATATCAGAAAAAAATAAATATTCAATGTAAAAGTTCGGTTTTTATAATGTTCTTTTAATACATATATAATAGTTCTTATTTGACCATTATTCAACTGTTCTCGATGAAATTCTGTAACAAGTCATAATACTACCGTACTATAAACAAAAATTCTTCGAACGCTCAACGGTTTTTTTTCTGTTTTTCTGAATCAGAGTTGGGGATAAGGGATACATACATACATACTTACATACCTATGTATGTACATTGTACATCCATGAACACTCAGACACCATTGTACTCAGCGCCCAATCTCTAATAAAGTTTTCTCGTTTTCCTAAAAAACGACAGGACTCTATCTAGGGGGTGAGAACAGATGTCTATTGTTCTTATACCGTTAACATCTTAGAATTAACTTTTTTTAAATTTTAGCACTAAATAAATATAACCATTCCGGAAGAATATCGAAAAGACTGAAAATTCTGAAGATATTGAATAACTTTTATTTTAAAAAAAAATATGTTGAAAATAGAAATTCAATATGGTGAAAATTGAAGAAAAGAAAAGAAAAAACAACAACAAAATACGTAATTTTCTATTAATCTTTTTATTTAATTATGTTTTTCTTTCTATAGTGCCAAGTAACCCTCTTAATGTGACTGTTCTGAATGTAACATCGAACAGTATAACATTATCATGGAAAGAACCAAAAAACCAAAATGGAGCTATCGCAGGATATTATGTCTATCATATACATGACAATCAAACTGATGTAAATGTTGTTAAAGGATATACTGGTCCATATATTACATTTACCATACCGAATTTAAGTAAGTATTTTTATTCAAGTACATACCTATTATTTTATTTTTAAAAATAATCACATTTATTTCATTGAAAATATATATGTATATATTTTAAATATTTAGTTATTACTTAAATACATAGTTATTATTGAATTTTAAGTAAAATAATTTTTCAATTAAATAAAATTTATAACAGAATTTCCTCAAAACACTTATTGTTTCGATTCAATTTCATTAGTATGCAGGTATATGAACATAATAATAAGATTTTGATTACTTTTATTGTTGAAAATCAATTAATACTATAAAATTTTCAATTTTGTTGTTTTATAATAACATAAAATATCACAAAATACTTTATTGTTATTTATTTTGGAATTTTATAAATATGTACATACATATATACAATTTTATTATTTACTTAATTTAGAATTTTATTAAATTTGTGATTTGTATCTATGAAATTCAACAACAACAACAACAGCAACAAAATTGAAAAACAATATACTTAGATACTTGAAAATTTTTGTGTAATTAATTTAACTATATGTTTTAAATCTGTAACAATAATTTTTGAAATTATATTTTAAAAAAGGGAGTTTGTCCATTAATTAAAATAAATTCATCTCTATATAAAACTTCATAGATATACATATATATTTTATATTAAAATGACCGAATATTTTGTACTTAAAAAAGAATTTGTCAGGATTATTTTTGTGGTTTTCATTTATTGTGTTATGAAAAGAAATTAATTTAAAAAAAAATGAAGTTTTTAATTAACCGATTTTAATTGTATGTATTATGTTTTTTTTAATACCATCAACAATAATAAATTAATGAGATGATATGTATAAGCAAAAAAAAAAAAAAAGTTTTTTTTTCTTCTTTCAAGTTTAAGAAAATTCATTATAAAAAAACAAACAATATAAAAATTAAAAACTAAAGAAAGTAATTAATTTTTTTTTAAATTTTTAAATTAAATTTTATTGTAACAGATTTTTTTTTTTAATTTAATAATTTTTAAGTGAAATTTATTTTCATGAAACGCAAATAAAATATGATTTTCGTAAAATAATTCTTAATAAAAAATTTCAATATTTATGTATTGATTTTTGTTTTTAATAAAGTTTGAGTTTATATTATATTGAATTAATTTCTATTTAAATATTTTTTCTCTATAACTTTCAGAACCATTTTCCGAATATGAAATACGTATACGTGCATACACATCAAAAAATGAAGGTGAACGATCTGATCCAATAACACAACGTACAGATATTAGTGAACCTAGTGCACCAATAATTGTAAATTTAACATGTCATTCACAAGATGCACTAACAATACGATGGAAACGTCCATTACGTTATTTCAATTCAATTGATTTTTATATAGTCAGTTTACATATATTGGGACAAAATGAATATCGTTCAATTGAATTAAATTCAACATCAGAACATTTAGAAACAGCGGTAAATATTAATTTTGAAAAAAAAAAATAGATGTGTTCTTCCTCAAAGTTTGATAAATTCAGTAATTTTTATGCTAGAACTTGAATGAATATGAGTAAAAAATACATATTTTTTTTAAATTTATGTACTTCTATACTAACTAAAATTTCTTGTTGTTGTTTTTTTTTTTTTTTAAATATAAAAATTAAAAATATTAGAATATCACAAAAAATCATATAACAATAAATCAAAATTCTATTGGAATATTTGCCAAAAAATATATAAAAATTTATAAAATTGACAATTATGAAACAAACAAAAAAGAAAAAGACAGAAAAATAGTTATTTTGTTTTAAATTTGATTTTAGTGTATATAAAAAAATACACTATTTTCCATTCCAATAAATATAGTAATGCAGACAGTTAGTCATTATATTTCTCGTAATATTTCATATGAATGTGTGTAGAAAAAAACAAAAATTTAAAAAAAAAAATATTAAGTTTTTTTACGTAAAGTTCAGCGCATACACAATTTGCAAAATTGCATAATTTTTTTTTTAATTTTTGTAAAAATGCCAATATCTTATATTTTGTTTTTTGATAACCTATCACAAAAACAGATAAAATAAAACCAAAAAAAAAAAAAAAATTATAGTTCATCAACGATTAAAATATGAATCATAATTTTATGATCGTTTTTTCCTTAGTTTTTTCTTCTTTTTTTTTACAATTATTTTTCTCATTTCATTTTATTTGATTTGATTTTTAAAAAAAAAATTTAATTTTGCTTTATTGCATATTACATAAAATATATTTTTTACTTTATATCTTTATTCAAAAATTTATTCTTTTTTACTTTCAATAATTTTATTTTTCAGCTAATTGTGCCAAATTTAACAACAAACTCAATTTATGAAGTTAAAGTATGTGCAATTTCATTTAGCATAATAAATCCAAAACAAAAATTGATTGGAAAATTTTCAGAAGCAAAAAAGGTAAATGTGTATTTTGTTTATAAATTTTTCTACAATTTTTTTTTCTTTTTAATTTATTTATTGATGTTTTTTTTTTTGTTGTTACTTTCTACATAATAAAAATATTTTTACATTTTTATTTTAAAATCATGTAATTAGAATTTTTTAATTAACAAAATTTCAAAAATAAATTATCGTAATTAAATTGAATATTTAGCGGGCCTAAACTAAATTAACAAAAAATAAAATTTCTTGTATGTTTAATTTATATTTATCCCTTCTACATGTGAAAGAAAAAATAAATAACATACTCGTAAATCATGAATGGAATAAATGAATAAAAAAAATTATACTATTTTTTTCATATTTTATATGTTTTTTTATTTATTTTTTGTCTTTTATATATTATGTCGTATTTAAATTTATTTTCTAAAAAACAGGAAGGAAACTAACAAAAAAATTGAAAAAAAAAAAAAAAACATTCTACATTATGCATCACATGCAAATAAAGCTTATCATATATGTACATGTGAAAAATTGTCTTTGTTTTATTTTCTGTGTTTTTGATTTTCCTAAAATTTTGTGGCTTTATTTTTTATTTTATTCATTTTTCTGCTTTTAAATTTTTTATCATTTATTTCATTTTTTTTGTTTGCTTGTTGTTTTTAGAATTATTTTGTTTTTTATTTATTTGTACATACATTTTTATTTTAAATTGAAAAGTGTTTGCATGTATTATACATTCTAACACTTTATATTTTTTTTCTTTCAAACATTTGATTATTTTTTTATTTATGTTATCATCATCATCCAAATATCTGTTTTTGTTATTTTATCTTCTTTTTTTTTTTTTTTTAAATATTTTCACAGATTTTAATGCAACCAAATTGTGAAAAAATTCAACCATTGTTGCGACAATCACACAATCACTATAATCTAGCTGTTCTTATTGGCGTAATTTTTAGTTGTTTGGGCATTGTTTCTATTGCAATGGCATTTTTTCTCTGGAGGTAAGTCATGTTCTGAATAATTTTTTTTTCGTTTTTTTTTATTATGGAAATTTTCATGTAATACATCAGAAATGAATATTATTCATTCGTATAAGCACAAAAAAAAAAAAAACAAAATGACAAAAAAAAACAATTGTTTTTATTTTAAAAATCATTTGAAAAAATCTTTTTTATCTGTATAAAAAATCATATTTTAAAATGCAATATCCCTAAGGGAATTAAATTGTTTATGCATATGAAATATTCGTTCATATACATAATAGAATTATGTAGATTTAATAATAATAACTGAAAAAAAATTTAATTTATATTCGAATTGCATTATGGTAATTCAATATTTTTCTTTCAATTTTTTTTTTTTAAATATGTATATTCAAAAAAAAAAAATTAATAATAAATATTATTGTTCTGATATTAGAGATTTTTTTGCACTTATTTATATTCAATTAAAATTATGAATTTGTTTTTAATCACATATTTCTATTTTTATTTTTTTTAAATAATATGTAATGTGCCTATACATATGAAGGTTTTAAAATACTAACATAATATACTAAAAAAACAATAAAAAAAATAATTAAAAATTATCATTGAAAACAAACCAATTGATTTTATCTGAAATTATTCAAATCCTAATAATATTGTTTTTAAATTTCAAACTTATTTACTTAATTTATTTAATTTTTTATTTTTATTTAAAAATATTCAAGCTTTTTAAAATCACACCATTAAAAAGAAAATTACATCAAATTTTTTGTGAAAAAAATTGAACACGTATTTTATTTAGGAATAAGTTTTTACAAAAGCAGTAAATAAATTATAATAATCATGGTTGAAATTCTAAAAGTTCAAATATACTTTTAAAAGATTTAATTTAAAAGAAAAAATTCAAAGTTCTTCATTATTAAAAAATAAAAGAAAAAGGTTCTCTCTCAGTCATAACTTTCTTGATTTATTCTCGTTATTGGAATTCTTTTTCTTCAAATATAAAATTTTTGTCTTTCATTCAAAGAGAAGAAAAAGAAAAAAGGCTTTTTTTTTCTTAAAAGAACAAAAAGGAGGTATTTTATACTTACTTCAATCAGTTTTTGTTTTTTCCTTCAAGTCTTTCATAAAGGTGAATATTTGAAATACATTTTTTTTAAACTTCTTTTTTACCTTTTTCTTCATCTTTTGTTTTCTTCTTTTAAATAAAAGTTTGAACTAAATATTGTAGAATTTTTAATACGAATTTAATTTCAATGTTTACTGTTTACTTTGTAAGTTATTTCATTTTTTTTTTAATTTAAAAATAAAATTACGTAATTTCCGTCAATTAATTTTAAATAAATGATAAATTCATTAAAAAAGAAATTCGGTCAACCTTTAATTTTATTCATTAAATAAATTTCATGTTATTTATATTTAATTGAAAACACCTATATTTTTTATAAACGTATATATTTGAATAAATTTCATATGAATCTTATACTAACTATATCAGTTAAAATAATTTCTAAAAATAACATGTTTGATATAACAATCAATCAAAATCAGGATAAATAAGGTATTTCACCTACATAAAATATTTCCAAAAATATAAAATGATGAAGGGAATAATTTCAATTTTCCACGTGTAGAAAACATTTTTATGACATACTATATGTTTATTTTTTACCTTAATTGATGTTTATTAAAAAGTAATTAAATACCAGCATATATTCAAGTGTCATGATAAATATACATAAAATTTTTCATATTTATATTATTTAATATTTTTCTCTTTTTCTTTCTCATTCTCTTATTTTGTTATTTGTGTGGGATAAATACACATCTACTTTATAATCCAAAAAAAGAAAAAAAAATTTATAAATAAATTAAATACACATTCTCTTACTTGATTTTTTTTTTTTCATATATAAAAGTTATTTAATTGAATTAGGTGATGTACATATTTATAAAAATTTTTGACAGTATAATTAAAAAACATATTTAACAACATATTATGAATGTCATATAAATATTAAATATATACAAGTATGTATATGATAGTGGAAGTAACAATCAACAAACAAAGTAAAACTTTTACTTCAATTCAAATTATGTCTTCATACCTGAAATATATAATTATGTACATTGATTACTATGCATAAGATTGTCATTACCATATATGTATATAGATATAACATATATGTATGTAGTATGTACCTATATATACATATATACCAATCAACCCTCTTATTATTATTGTTTGAAAGTAAGAAATAAAATTACAAGTAATTTGAATATGTAAGATTATAATTTACAATTATTTGCTGGTAATAAATGATTTTAATTATGTTTAAATATATTTTGTTTTTTCATTGATTATTTTTTTAAAAATTCTTTAAATAAGGAATTTCAGTAAGAGGAACATGAAATATTTTAAAATTATATTCTTTTTCTCATTATACATACATATTTTACTTATATATTTCAATAAAATCAATAATAGCTACTTTTTGTTCAGATAAGAAAAATTTTACAATATTGTATTTAAAAATTTTATATATATGTACTCTCAAAACTTAATTTGTCAATATTTTTTAACATAAATACAAAAAATTTATTTATAAAATATTATTAAAGTTTTCATTGTATTGGTTTAGTGCAAACATGTTTGATAGGAAACGTAACCAGCAATGACCCTTATCAAATAATATACTTATTGTTATTTTTATTATTAAGTACATCTTTTTTTTTTTTTTGCTTTACATTGAAACAATAATTCGAATTGGAAAATAATTTTTAGTAATGGTAACAACAAAAAAAATACTCTACATTTTTAATTGACGGTTGCTTGAAATAAACTATAATTGCATTTCGTCATATTCTTCTTTTATGTTTCTATATTCATTAATGATACTTTTTTTAAAGTTACATAAGTCACTTTGTTCAGTCAGTTTCCATACAATTTTTATATAATTTCTGCTAAGAAATTCTATGGCATAATAACTTTAATATTATAAATAGTATAAAGGGCATATCTTTCTTTATCTGAAATTTACTATTTAACTTATTTTTCACCAAAAGTTGACTTAAGACACTTGCAAAATAAACGGCTCAAAAAAAAAACATTCAAGTCAATTTGCAAGTTTTTCAGGAAAAAATTGTCCAAAACTTAAGTTAACATAGAAATTATAAGAACAGTTTGATGTCATTTACCCATTTTTAACGTTTAAATTCTGTTCGTATAATCAGTAATAAAAATTTTTTTTTACCACAAATCATATTATCTTGAAATATTGTAATTGCAAAATCAGTTAGTGTGAATAAATTTCGTAAAAGCCTTGAAAAAATACGAGTAAAAATTTGATAAATTCTCATTTTAAAAAAAAAAAAAGTTTTTTATTGGCAATTAGTATGATTACCCTATCAGACAATACAGATATAAAAATTTTACCTGTGTTATTTACATATAACTTCAAAAGTACTCACAATATTCTAAAATAAACTTTTCTCATATCATAAAATGTATACATACTATACTAACACACACATAAATAAGAATCAATTAAAATTTATCATCGTGTAAATTATTATTATCAATAAATTATGAAAAAAAAATTTTTTATTTTTTACCTTTTTTGTATGATAAAACAAAGAAGAAGAACATTTTTTGTTATCATCAAAAAAATTAACGATAAGATAAATAATAATTTGGTTGATTGCTGTTTATGTATCTTATGTGTACATAATTCGACGGTTTGCAAGAAAAGTGGCATAATTCAAAATCGTAATTTTTCACAATCGAAGTTTTAAAATAATGATTCAGTTCATCTGAATCATAGTGTATAATGGTATATAATATATTGTGTTCAATTTAACAACTTATGTTATTAGTAGAGTATAATGTTAACCAAAAAAATATCACACTGTTGAATCAGATACAACAACGCCTATTTTTCTTTTGCATCCTGGAAAATTCATGTTTTTGAGTTATGCCACTTTTCTTGCAAACCGTCTATATATATTGTCTATATACATGTTTCAATACATATAACTTACTGATTACACCTGTTTAATTTATATTTTCATTATTGTAGATTCGGTTTATTCGAGTTCTATTCCTTCAATTTTTATAGTTTTTCTTCTAAAGACTACTTTTTTTTATACATTTTTTATTTTAAATTTTAAAATTTTTTTGTTAAAATGCAAAATAAATTTAATAAAAAAAGAAATAGACAAGGAAATATTTTTACGTGAGTTTTGAAATTTTATTTTAAATTCAACGTTAAAATTTAATAATAAATTTGGGATATAATATAAAATAAAATTGAGAAATTAATGTTTATACAATTTTTTTTAGTTATTTTAGTGTACTTTATTATGTGACATCAATTTTAATAAATTTCATAGTAAATCCATTTTAATTTAGTTCAGTTTGAAAAAAAAAATTAAAATATTAAACAATTAAATTAAATTTAATCTGATTGAAAAACTATTTATTTAAAAAAAAAAAAAAAAAAAAAAAAAATTAGCCATGAATTAAAAATCACTTTAAACTATTTTATAATATTGTTTAATTTAATTTAATCACAAAATTTCTATATTTAAGTGTATATTATGTGTATATATAAACAAACATACATATACATACATAATATTTATTTTTAATATACACAATAGCATTTTATTTTTCTAAATCATTAACCATAAAATATTTTGTACTCTATGTAGGTACATATTTATTTTATCTGTGTGTTTGTTTGTTTTTTTTTTATACTTTTTGTTTTTAATTTCATTAAACTTTTTCACATATTCTCTCTGTGGTATTGTATTCTAAAATTAAATCATCGTTGTTTTTTTTTTTCTTCCTAAAATTATAATTCAATTATATCCTTGAATAAAAGTAAAATAATAAAATGAAAAAATCAATGATTCAATTTTAAAAGCGATGAGACTAATAAATTGTATGTGTTAAGTAATGAAAACTCTTTCATTCATTTAATTAAAGAGTTCAAAAATAAGAAAAATCAAAAAAATAAAAAAAATCATAAAACTTTTTTAAAGTTCTTTGTTTTTTGTTTTTTAATATTATACATACGAGTTTATATGTAGATATATACATATGTATGTATATACAGTATATATAAAAAATGAAAATATTATATAAATTCTCTATAGAATATCATAACATACTATCAAAGTTTCTTTAATTCTTTTATAAATTATTTTTTGAAAGAGTATAAAAGCTAAAAGTTATAATGAAGTTAAAATTGCTTCGAAGAATAATAATAATCATACATATACATACATATATACATATATTATAAAATACAAACATATGTACATAATATATAATATTCACATTATATATATATATAAATATGTACATATATCAATACATTTCCTTTTTATTTAATATTTAATTTAACGTAATTCACTTAATTCAATATTCCAAAATATCACTTGTGAATTCATGCCATTTTCATGTGTTTATTATGTTGTATATGGATTAATATTGGTTTATGTTTATTATATTATATATTATACTGTAACTGTACAAACCAATATACTTGTAGAATTATTAATATATGTATGGATGTATATAACGAATATGTAAATATTTGTGAAATTTTGAATAAGCCCAGTAGAATACAGAATTTATTCGAAATTAATTCTGAATAAATTCTATTGATTCCGGACCGATTCTACTTTGGATTACCAAACACATAAAGAATGCATTACTTTAACATTGGCATGTCATAGGCAGTAATCAATTGATTACCCATCTGCATTACCTGTAATGCATTCTGAATCAATTACATGGAATACATTCTGAATCGAATACATGTAATGTATTCTGAATCAATTACATAGAATGCGTTCGGAATCGAATACATGGAATGCATTCTGAATCAATTAGATGGAATGCATTCTGAATCGAATACATGTAATATATTTGGGGTTAAATAAAATCCAAGCAAATCAAATTTTTAAATTCATTTATTGAAGAATCTAATTATTCTTAACTTAACATTTTTTTCAACCTAATAGCAAAAATTTAATCAAAATAACTCAAGAAATTTTTTTTTAAAACTAAAAAACAAAGGAAAAAAATATATCTTAAAAATCTTAAGTACTTATGTATACACATTATTATTATTAATTCTGGATTTTATCAGATGAAAAGAGCTGCGGAGTGCTTTTATGTAGTTGTTCTCATCATACGCCTCTGAAAAAGTATGAAAATTAATATGATTAAAAATTTCTAATTATTCATAAAAATCAAAAATTTAACACTATTTTTTGTTATATTATTATCTAAAACTTACCTTTTATTATACAAATACTAGTTTTTTTGAAAATGTTATTATAATTTATTTTTTATATATACTTTTCACTGCTACCTATATTTTTTATTTAATTTTTAATTTTTTCACTTCAAACCATCACATACAAAAGTTTTTGATAAACTAAAAATGCAATGTTGTTATAATTGTTACTATTAAGTTAATAATACGCAACAATTATTTGTCGATGACGAATGGAAAATTTTTAAAATGCTAATTACGTCTTTTTGTTTATTAGCTTTTTATATATTATTTTTCTCCATTACAGGGAATCAGAACAGAAATCAATTGATTCTCACTGCATTACAGGTAATCAGAACAGAAATCAATTGATTCTCACTGCATTACAGGTAATCAGAACAGAAATCAATTGATTCTCGTTGCATTACAGGTAATCAGAACAGAAATCAATTGATTCTCACTGCATTACAGGTAATCAAAACAGTAATCAATTGATTACTTTTTACTACATTCCGAATTGATTTCCTTAGAATCGAATCCATTTATTCTACTGGGAGCATCTAGGTACTTAATACATATATAATATAAGGAATATACAATATTGTGGCTATATATGTACTATAGATACATAAGAGTATGTACATTTATCAAATAATTATTTAGTAAAAGTTTATCTGACCACATAAAGTCCTTTTTTCATCTTCTTCCTCTTTTTTTTTTTTTATTTTCTCTTCTTTACACAAAAGAAAAAGAAACAAAAGTTGTCTGCAAAATTCAAAAGTGACTCACAGACAAAACAATTTTAAAAGTTTGAGGTGTACCATGTTATATGAAAAAAATTAATTGAAAAATGTTTTTATAAACTTATTATTATTTATTTTATTTTTTTTACTTTCTGTTTTTTTTTTTCTCTTTACTGTGGTATAAAAAGGATTAAAGAGAAAATAATGTTTTTCTTTTTAAATATATTCACAGGATACATATTTTGTTACTTAAATGTTACAAAGAAAAAAAATGCTTATACATATATTGTTTCTTAAGTGACTATTATGCAAAATTAAATAAAAATGAAATGATTATCATGAAAGAAAATATTGAAAATGAGAATTGAAATTTAATAATTTATGTAATTTTTTAATTATGTAAATATTTGAAAAGCTTAATTATGAAAATTGTTGATTTAATTATAAACGTTATTTTGAAATCTTTTGTTTTCAATAGTCCGGCAATGAATCATTTCTAAAAGAATGGTTTTTTTAAAGAAAGATTTTTTTTCAAGAAAATATCATATTGAAAAAAAAAATGAAAAATTTTTTATCATAAGCCTTCCATTTATTTACCTTAATGGTTTTAGAAAAAAAAATTTACTATATAAATACATATTTTAAAAGTTCAACATCTTATAGGCAGCGTTGCCACTTTAGTCACTTTTTTTTGGTTTGGTCAATTGGACACTTTTTTTTTAATTTGGTCATTTTTTACAACTTTACCAAATTTTCAAAAACGAAAATAAAAAAATATGTTAATACATACTTCTTTTTGCTAATAATAAGTAAAGTAAGTAACTATAAAACTATATAGCCATTATAACTCCTCAAAAGTTTTAATCGGAATCTGAAATATCCATAATGCCGCTGATTTCAAAGTTTTCTAACTGAACAGAATGTGATCCAGAAATCATAGTCACACAGTGGAAATTACTTAAATTTTTTAATCATAATCTGGAGAATGAAATGGACATAAATGAGTTTTGGAAAAAAGTTAGCTGTATTAAAAACGGAATAGATGAATACTGTTTTAAAGACTTATGTGATATTGTGTTTAATCTAATGTCATTATCTCATAGTTCAGCTGCTGCTGAAAGAAAGTTCTCAGATTTGACTTTAATAAAAACCAAATTAAGAAATTTATTAAAATTCAAGACAATTAATAATGTAATGTTGGCCAAAGAATTAATTAAAGGAAATGACAACCCACATTATGTATGGGCTGCAAAAAGAGAATTTCAATTTTTTAAGCAGTTATAAAGAAGAATTTTATTATTTGTTATTTTAATTATTATGTAATCTAAAGATTTTTATTTACATATTTTGTATCCCTTCGTTGGATTTTTTTGTTTTGTTTTTATTATTTTCGTTATACATTATATTATTTCAAATTAAATATTTTTTACATACATACAAATATTTAGTTATTATAAGACTGTAAATAAACTACATATATAGTTTACTTATAAGTTATAACTTATAAGTAAATAAAATGATCTCATATATACATATTATGTATTTACATTTTCTTTGTAAAATCTAGCATGTTTTGGTTCTTTACAAGTTTGGTCACATTTTTTTTGAATTGGTCATTTTTTCAAGCAAAGCTGGTCATAGAAATTTTTTGCGAGTGGCAACCCTGCTTATAGGTACTTCTGAAAAAAAAAATTTGGTATTTTAAATTTTAATTGTATGACTTTTCAATTGGTCTTCTGAAAAAAAAAGGATTATTTCTCACATTTATGTGTAAAAGGTTATATTAATATTTCTTGTTTCAAAAATTTATTAACAAAAATTTGGAGAAAAAAATAAATATTTTTTTTTTGTTTTTCATTTTGAAAAAAAAGAAAATTCCCCCTGTCTCGTATTTCTTACGAACGAACGTGGGTCACTGTTCCTAATCTTTAATTTGGTTTGTTAGAAAATAACGAAAAAATTCATAAAATTTAATTATAGGATTCGATTTTGTGAACTAAAAAATTTATATGTATCTACATACGTATAAACATACATACATTAGCCAAAGATTTTTAATGAACGGTTGTCTCTTTGTCCAGAAAACAAATAAAGAAAATACTACGATTAGAAGTTTTAAGAAGAAGAAGAATTTAACATTTTTCCTGATTTAATTTTTTTTTTAGGATTTTTATGTATTTTGGGCTGTATATTTTTATCAGTCAGTCAAAACTGAAAATATGTATACGTTAGTATAGTATATCATTTGAATAAAATGACTAATTTTTATCTGAATAACAAATGGCGCTTCCTTATAAATTTTTATCCTTTTTTGTCGTAAATTTAATATGAATAAATCGTTGCATTTTTGACTTCTATTATCGATTTCCATAACTCAATAGTATTAAAAAATTTGTACTTCTAAAATAATAAAAACACACTGACACATTATAACTAGTTTTAACCCATACTAGAAACCCATACTCTGAATTCTTTAAATATGTACTTTGTAATTATTTACAGCTTTTACTCTTCCCAATTAATGAAATTTTCCAATTTATTATATCCAAATTTTATAAATTTGTCTTTTTAATTAATTTCTTAATAAAATTATTATTGGTGCTATATGCTATATTAAAAATGTACATTATAAATTTATACTACTGAATATTAAAAAATAATAATTATTATGTATAATATGTACTCAAAGGAGCAATTTAATTATAACTTTAAAAAAATCCATTCATGTTTTATATTTTTTTTTTGTTTCAATTTTATCTCCCCCCTCATAATTTTTTTTTCTTCACATTTTTAAATTTCACAAAGTCAATTACAAATTTTTAATTGAGTACCTGTTTACTTCATTACTTTATAATTAGTATCTCATTAATTTTATATTCATTTGAAAATTTTTTCTCCATAAAATAAATTTATAAATATCATCACAAAGGTTTTTTTTTTTTATTGTTTTTCGTTGGTGTATATACCTATATGTATGTACTGTAGATATTGATATACATACGTACAAAAAAAATATTTTATTAATTTATTTTAAAAACATTATTTAATATTAATCAATAAATAAATATTTCGCTGTATCAATAAAATTTATAAATTATCTTTTTCTTGTATTTCGTATTTTTTAATATCTTTATTTTTATTTTTTATATTTTAAGCAGAAAATGTTTTCATGCAGCCTATTATTATTTGGACGATCCACCACATCATTCTACAATACCACCATCTGTCGATTGGGAAATACCAGTTGAAATTGGTGGTGAAATTCGTGCTGCTGTACCAGTTAATGAATTTTCAAAACACGTAGCATCATTACATGCTGATGGTGATATTGGTTTTAGTCGTGAATATGAAGCAATACAAAATGAATCAATTGTTGAAGAATTACCATCTGAACATTCACAGCATCCAGAAAATAAAAGAAAAAATCGTTATCTTAATATAATTGCATGTAAGGATTTTTTTTATTTATTTTTCTAACGATTTTTGCTTGAATTTTTTTTTTATTCTAATCGTTCACTATGTAAAAGATGAGAACAAAAAAAAAATCTCATTCAATTCAATTCAATTTTATTACAGATGATCATAGTCGTGTACATTTACATCCTTCACCTGGTCAAAAGAAAGGTTTAGATTATATAAATGCAAATTTTATTGATGGTTATCAGAAAGCACGTGCATTTATTGGTACACAAGGGCCATTACCAGATACATTTGATTCATTTTGGCGTATGATATGGGAACAACGTGTTGTAATTATTGTAATGATAACGAATTTAGTTGAACGTGGACGTCGTAAATGTGATATGTATTGGCCAAAAGATGGTAGTGAAACATATGGTGTAATGCAAGTTAAATTATTAGAAGAGGAAGTTATGTCAACATATACTGTAAGAACATTCCAACTTAAACATTTAAAGGTAATTATTTAAATAGAAAAACAATAATAATAGAAATAAAAATTGAAAAATTTCTCCTTTCTATTAATACTCAAATTCAATGTTGTGTGAATTTCATTTGAAAGCGAAAAATTTATATATAATACATATATGTATATATTTAGTTTCAGAATAAATTTAAATAATTTTCTTTTCAATTTTCCAGTTGAAAAAGAAAAAACAACAAAGTGCTGAAAAAATCGTTTATCAATATCATTATACAAATTGGCCAGATCATGGTACTCCTGATTATCCATTGCCAGTATTAAATTTTGTTAAAAAATCATCTGCTGCGAATCCACCTGATGCTGGTCCAATTGTTGTTCATTGCAGGTAATTTTCTAAGGATACATATTTGAATTTTTATTTCAAATTTAAATTTCATTTTCAATGTAAATTTTCAGTTTTATTTTTATTTTAATCAATTTTGAATTCATTTTTTTTTTTTTTTGTTTTTTTTTTTCAAATATAGTGCTGGTGTTGGTCGTACAGGAACATACATCGTTTTAGATGCAATGCTCAAACAAATTCAACAAAAGAATGTAGTTAACGTCTTTGGATTTTTACGTCATATACGTATACAACGTAATTTCTTAGTTCAAACTGAAGAACAATATATATTTATACATGATGCTCTAGTCGAAGCAATCGCTAGTGGTGAAACAAATTTAAATTCAGATCAAATTGATGAATTAAAAGATAATACACAATTTTTAGAATATCAATATAAAAATATTATACAATTTCAAACAAAAGATATTCATATTGCTTCAGCAATGAAACAAGTTAATTCAATTAAAAATCGAGGTGCTATATTTCCAATTGAAGGTAGTCGTGTACATTTAACACCAAAACCAGGTGAAGATGGTAGTGATTATATAAATGCATCATGGTTACATGGTTTTCGTAGATTACGTGATTTTATTGTAACACAACATCCAATGCAATATACAATTAAAGATTTTTGGCAAATGATATGGGATCATAATGCACAAACAATAGTTTTATTATCATCATTAGATGAAATTGTAAGTTCTTAAAAAACTTAGTAAGATTTATTTTTTTAAATATATATATATTTTTTGTTTTTGTTATTTTTTAGTCTTTTTCACAATTTTGGCCAGATGAAATGTCACCCATCGAAAGTGATTATTATCGTGTTAAATTTTTGAGTAAAACAAATAAAAGTGATTATGTTAGCCGTGATTTTGTCATACAATCATTACAAGATGATTATGAATTAAATGTTAGAATGTTACATTGTCCAAGTTGGCCAGAAATGACAAATCCAAATAGTATATTTGATTTTATAGTTGATGTACATGAAAGGGCCAGTGATTATCGTAATGGACCAATTGTTGTGGTAGATAGGTAAATATCTGTTTTTTAAATACAAAAAATGTTCTACTTTTAACGAAAGTTTAAAAATATTACCCATGAACTTATTTTATTACCTCGGGAATTGCCCGACTCCAATTTTTCAAAGCTCTAGCTCAAAATAAGTAAAACAAAATATCCATTTTTCCTAAAAAACACAAAAGTGGTGATGCTTATACAAATGTATACTATACATTTTGTATGGACATTTAGAAATTTTTTTTCCTCGAAAAGTTGCATTTCAATATTCCGTTAACCGAAAAGTTCAATTACACTTGATCTAAATATTTGCTGAAATGTCAAACATCTAATTTTAACTTTTGAGTTCTATATTTCAATACTCAACATTCAACGTTTAACATTTTTAATTTTTGTTTCCTTTTTATCTCGAAAACCAAATATAAAAATATATAAAAATATTAGATTTTGGGTACGGGATGCTGGGACAAAGCTTTTTGATGAAAACAAATCAAGATTTCTATATTAAATGTATTTATATACCCATCACCAGTTTTTGAACAAAAACGATTAGTTAAAAGAAAATTAAAAACAAAAAAAAATATCTTGTTTAATATTTTTTTTTCTTTTTTTATTTGTAATAAAATAGATACGGTGGTGCTCAAGCATGCACATTTTGTGCAATTTCATCATTATCTATGGAAATGGAATATGATGGTACAGCAAATATATATACATATGCCAAATTATATCATAACAAACGTCCAGGTGTATGGACATCAAGTGATGATATACGTCTTATTTATAATATTTTATCATTTTTACCAACAAATTTACAATTATTAAAACGTACTGCATTACGTACTGAATTTGAAGATGTAACAACAGCAACCCCAGATTTATATAGTAAAATATGTAGTAATGGTAATATAAGTAGTACATTAATAAATTCAAATTCAACGACAACACAACAACAACAACAACAACAAATAAATTCAACATTAAATCAACAACAAACTACAATAACACATAATTCATCAAATGGTAATGGAATTAGTATGTCCGGAGGAAATAATAGTGGTAATGGTGATCAAGGTATTCAATTAAATTCAAATGATGATAATGATGAATTATCTGTTGTTGTAACAGATGCTCAAAATGTAGATGTTATAGGTTAGAAATTTATATTTAAAAAAAAGCAACAACAAGCAAACAAAAAAGATAAATTAAATATAAACATAAAACAACAAAATACGAGTAAGTAAATAAATAACGGTGCATTTTAAAATAAAAATATATACATATACATACTCGTATGTAATGTATTAACAATCTTTTTTCATATTTTCTCTTTATATTAAACTTAAACAATTTTACTATAAAAAAAAAAAAAACAAATAGCTAAATAAAAAACCACCCGTAAATATTATTCAATAATAGAGAAAGAAAAAAATAATAAAGTATATTAAGTAGAATCTAAAAACAAAAAACAAAACAAAATACCAGAGGGTCTATTCTGTTTCGTCGAAAAAGTTAGAATGAGAAATTTCTAAAAAGTCTCATCATTATTTCAGCAAATGAGAATTGTGCAAGAAAAGTATTATTCTTTTTTTTTTTTTTGTATTCCAATATTTTTAATATTTTCCTTAGATAAGAAACGAAATATTTTTAGGAAAACATAACATATAACTTCGGTGACAAATCGACTAACAATAGTTTGAGATAGGGAAGATAAAATGTCCTGTTTAACTATTCGCTAAAACAGTCATTGGCAAAAAATCTTAAGATACAAAGTATCTTTATTTGAGATGGTATACCATTCTTCTTAATTGTCTTCTTACCAAAAAAAAAAAAGTTAAATTTAAAAGTTAAAAAGTCATTTTTATTCGTTTAATATACAATTTATTTTTTATAAATTATTAAATATGTATCTACCAACGGCGAAGGGTGGTATGATTCAGGGCGTTCATTGAACACCCTAAAATTATTATGAACGTGATCATAAAATTTTCTAACCAAATTCAAAAACAAATTTTTTTTGGTAACAAGAAGAATAAATAAAAACAATACAATTTAAACTCTTTTTTAATTTTGTATACATAATTCATTTGGTTCATATTCAAAAATGGACCCACCGAATATTACAAGAGAATGTTATTTGGTTACTTCGTTTCGTTTCTCTTTTCTTCTTTCTATGTAGTTTAATTGAGAATAATTTTTTTTTTCAATTTCACAGCATTTTTAAATTATCTCATTAGGGAATCCTATCACTTTATATCGGTTAACGCTCTGACAGCGATACCTCTTAGGTGGAGTGGAAACTTGTACATATTTTGAAACATTTTTAATATAAGTCAAATATCCTTTCAATGTCTTTTCTAATTGTATCTAAAAGAATATTTTTGTGTTTTTGTACTGAAGCATTATATTCATTTAAAAAAAAAAAAATCTAAACATCCGGGAAAAAACTACTGGCTCCGCCACTGATATGACTATGTCAAACTCATGTAAATAATACCACACACATGCTATCAAATTTCCTAAAGCAAATTAGAATTCCAATATTATTCCATTCAGCTAGAAATTCAGCAGCAATGTTTCATTTTGCGAAATAGAATCGCTTCAATGAGAAAAATGAGAAATTAGAATGAAAAGTTCTTCTCATTTTCATTTTTTCGACGAAACGAATCAGAGTAGACCCTTTTAAGAAACCGGAATGATTTATATTACGTTTCAAAATAATAATTTTTTTCTTTTTTAATGATTTTATTTGTGAAAAGAAAAAAAAAATGAAAACGCATAGCTAATCAAATTAAAAGAGTCACAAAAATAAAAATTTAATATATCTAAAAAAAAATATTATTGAAAAAATTGTATAAAATGATTCTACGATTATTCTATAAAAGAATACATTACAAAATTACAAAAATAAAACAACTTGATATATACTAAATAATTTTTATTTTTGTAATTGACAATGTAAAAAAAAAAATTTCAAAATTCAGCCTAATATCGTATTCTGTTCTAAATTTTGAATTATGTTTGATTTTAAAATATTTTTAATTTAATAAAATTTGATATTTACTCGGGCATACATTAATATAATTTAAAAAAGAAAAAACAAAAACAAAACAAAATTCTGCATGACAGTTGTGTTTTTTTTTATGTTTGTTCTGTGTGTGAATGTAATGTAATTTTTTGTGTAATACATTTGAAAGTATATTCTTGTGTGAATGATGATACATTTAAAAATATTGAATATATATTATAAATTTACGATGCGAATGATGATCTCGATTGGTGTAATTGTAATTAATTATTATTATTATTATTATAGATGATACGATAATTTTAAGAGAAAAAAAAAAAACAATGAGTGAATACAGTAATTTAAAAAAAAAAAATGTTTTCTTTCTTTGTTGTCTTTATTTAATATTTTACATTTAAAAAAATTTAAAAAAAAAACATAAGAAAAACGTTTCCTAACGAGAAATTCGCTGGTATTTTTGGAACGTTTTCACAAAATAAACCGAAAGGAAAAAAAATAGCTGTATGTAGTATATAAATGCTTGGTCTTTTTGTTTTTAGTTGTCCCTTTGAACTCCTTTTAATTGTAAATTTTTGTTTTTTTAAAGGAAGAAAATTTCATACTCTGTTTCAAGAAAAAAAACAAGAGACTTTTAATTTACAACATTAAAAAATAAAATTGATTGTATTAAAAAGGAGTTTGAAAACTGAAAAAAAAATCATTTATAATATGTATTACAATTATGATTAAAGCAATTAAAAAACAGCAATTAAATAAGAAAAACAAAACAAATACTCTATGATGTATGTTTATAAAGACTGGTTTTTGTACACTTTTTATAAGTAACAATTAATTATATTATTATTATTATTAATCTTATTAAATGTTTATTAAAAAGCAAACATTCAAATTATATACTTTATTTTTATTGTTTATTTTTTTTTATGTTTAATTTTATTTTTCGTTGCTTTTATTTCGATGTTATTGTGATTGATTATAAAGTAGAATTTTTGTTTTCATGATAACATAAGAAAACTCATATAAATTTGTTGTAATAAACTGAAAAGTACGATAAAAACGAATACAATAATTAGACTTATGCTTAATTTACATCCTGGATTGTAATTTTTTTACTTGTGTTGAGCATGGAGTAAAGTTTATTTATTAATTTTGAATTTTATCACTTTTACTTCTGAAAATTCAAACTGACATAAAAATACCGGAATATTGGTGTCATTAAAAAAAAAATATTCAACGTCAAATTCTATATTGAAATTTTTTCTATAGAGTTTTTTTTTAAAAAAATTGACATTGAAGTTAACTTTTCGAACATTCAAAACTGAAAAGTAGAAATTGACTTCAATCTGACGATGACTCTGCAATCTCATTTTAAGGTGTAAATGATAATGAGAAATGCAGTAAAAAAAATTTGATTTAGGATGTAAATTATGCATTATACCTTTAAAAGAAACTAATAATGCATTTCTAAATAAATAACCCAGCTCATAGTAAAATAATTTTTTTTTTTTAATTATATGTGATAATATTAATTTTTTTCCCGTTGTATATTTAATTTTTACATGCCATAAATATTAATATTTCGCACAAATTTTAAATGATTTTTATTTTTTACATAATTCATTTATTTTATTATTATTTTTTTTTTTTTCTAAGAATATAAATAAGAACAGCGTATCATTACATTTTTTGAAAAAATAAAAATACGAACTAAGCCACTTTCCCTTTTGAGCAAGTAGGTATCACTCACAAACAAGTTCACAAATTATCGAATTTAATAACTTTTTTCATAAAATAATTTTTCTATCTAATTTATAGTATTTTAAAGGAATTTTCTTTAAATCATTCCCAGTGCTTATTATTCAATCTTTTTTTCTTTTTACCACAAACAGTAATATACTACTTGTATCGAGTATATTTTTAATTTAATTAATTTAAAAAAAAAAAATAGTGTAATAAATCAAACGTACAAAATATTAATTTGAAAATTAAATACCTGTTTAATTGCGGTGTCATGTTAAAAATCAATCACAATAATTTTTTTTTTTTGTTATGTTTTCTCTTTAATATTTTTTTTTTTCCTTTTTTTATTATTTTGTTTCCTTTCTATGAATATTGTCATCACATGAAATTATGTAATCACAAAAATACAAACAAACAAACAAAAAAATACATTAATTAATTGTTTAAATAGAATATATACAATTAAAATATAAGATATATTAAATGTGATTTAAAATATAATTAAAATAAAAATAAAATATTGAAGAAAAAAAAAACAGAAAAGTATATTTAAGACGTGAAAAATATTATTAATGTTTCATTAGAAAATAAATACAACAACAAAATAATGCAATGTAAGTATCTATTTAAAAATTAACCACATTTTTTTTTTTTTTTGGTTTTTTTAAATGTAAATTATGCTAAATTATTTCATAAAACAAAAACATTATTATTATTATTTTTTAAATTGCATAAATTCTAGGCAATTCAAAATTTTTTATCCAAAGTAAATTCAATTTGAATTTGTTATTAAAAACAAAACAAACAAAAAACAAAAAGAAAGCATAATATTAAAAAAAAATTATAATTATGAAATGGACCCTAAAATAGGTGGTATAAAAGTATTATTATTTAATAGAATTTTAAAAATTAGATTTAAAATATTATTAAATTAAGAAAAAAATTAATTTATATAATTAAGTATATGGAGATTAAAAGAAAAACCACACAAAAAACAAAATTTATAGTTAAACATTGTAGTTATAAAAAAAAATAAAAATAAAAAACGAAATACAAGAAAGAAAAAAAAATTCATAAGCAATTTTTAAAAATAAAGATAAATTTATATATATATATATATGTATTAAAATAAGAAAAATATTAATTATCTAACTATTAATATAAAATATATAATAATAATTCATGTACATTGTCAGTATGTGAAAATAATTTAAAAAGTAAAAACAAAACGAAAGATTATATTATATTTGACTTAAGATTTAAAAAAAAACAAATGACACATGTACACACTAAAAAAATCATTTATGTATGTTGAAATATAAATAATAAAAATAAAAATATATGAAAATATATATATACATAATATAGTATATATAAAATATATTAAAATACAATTCGGGAAAAAAAAAGAAAAATTATTTTAAATGAAATGTATTAAAACAAAAAAAAAAAGAGCAAAATTTAAAAAGAAAAAAAAACAAATACATACATTTAAAAATTACTGTTCAATTCGAATGCATAAAATCGAGAAAAAAAAATTATGCAACGCAAAAACAAAAATAATATATATAGGTATACATACATATATACATATAATATATATACAAAATATATTACTATACAAATTTTAAGTCAAAATATTCTGATAAAAAACAAAATATTCATGTAATAATTATAATTAATTAATAAATGATAGAAATAAAAATGAAAAATTATTCTATAAAATTTTCTTCTTAGTTTTATTCATTTTATGTTAATTTTTTAAGAGTATATAGACAAGTATTCAACAGATTTCTACATTTTGGATTCCTCCTCAACTGTTTTCTTATTTCGCTAGGGATTTCGAACATCTGCTTGAAGGTTACATGTGATTTACATTCTCTAAAAAGTAGAGACCAATTACATCATGATCACCATACAGAAACTCACCCCAGCTCTTTTGCTTTACAACACTAGATATTGGCACAGAAAGTATACCGTGCTATCTTGGTATTTTCAATATATAATCTACATATAATATGTATGTTCTTAAAGAATATTCATTATTTTTAGACGACACCTTAAAATACGGTGTTCTGTAGTCAGAGTTCTTATCTATCTGAGGGTACTCCCATTTCTCGGAAACTGGATTTTTTATAATTTTTCTACTTGCTTACGGAATTGTAGAGTAGAAATTTGTAATTAATAACAGTTTTAGCGTTTAGAAATTATCAATCGTAACAACAATGTGCAATGTAGATAATATAGGAGAAATTTCTTGAGTTGCAATTAGAATTAAATTATTCGTGTTTCAGAAATGTTATGCAGTATATAAAGGGACGTTTTTTTAAAACCAAATAATGAAAAAACCTTATTCATATTATAAAAATAATGCACAACACACTATGTACATACATATGTATAAAATTCAGATGAATAATTTCTTTTTCAATTTCATTTATTCAAATTTTCATATTTTACAATTTTTTAAAGAAAATTCACACATTCTACAAATCCATATTTTTTGAAAAATTTCCTCTTTTTTTTATGACTTCTTACATTTTTTAAAACCAATTGAAAATTCAATTTTCATAATTCCAAATCGGCTCTTAGGAAATACATTTGGTATCCATTCAATGATAAAGGCATTAAGATTTTTTCCCTATAACAATAAAATTATTTGTAATTAATTTTTTTTTTTTTTTATAAATTAATAGAAAATTCAAATATTTTTACCTTGGAATTTGTTTCAAATTTAATATAAGTAGAAAGTAAATCTGGTAGAATTTTCTTGAATTTACTACGATCAGGGCATTTTATTAAATTATTGCTATTTATTTCATTATCATTTTTATCGTATAATTTAAAACTACCATCAGATTTTCCCAGAAAATATCGTTCAATTTCAATTTGTGACTAGAATTAAATATAAAAGAAATAAAATCCAAATATATCATAAATAAATAAAGTACTCACTTCTTGAGTATTAAAAATTTTTTTAATTATCGATGGTGAATTAAATATCCACTTTGATTGCGGAAGTCCTTTAAGTTTACCTTTTTTTATAATAATTGTCGCATTTGGTATTCTACGTTTACCATTTACACTAAATTTTTCACTTAAATATTCGAAGAAATCCTGTAAATTAAAAAAAAAAGTATTTTTAATTTGAAAATTCGTAGAAAATTTTATCATTTTAAATTTAATTAAAATTCTAAATTACTTACATTTTTTGTACTAAAAACATGTTTTATACTTGTATCTTTTGCATTTGCATCAATACTCATATTTATTTGTTCAATAACAAATTCTAGCCATTCATTAAATTCTAAAATTCGTTGTTGTTGATGTTTTTTTTCTCGTAATTCATTATTAAATTCATTTTGTTGATAATCATTGTGTTTCTTTTTATTTTTACTTATTACAGTTTCTGTTTTAATTTGATTTTTTAAAGATTTATTTTGATTTATATTTACAATATCATTTGTTGCCAATGTTGTTGTTGTTGTTGCTGTTGCTGTTGCTGTTGTTGTGGCTAATGCTGTTGCATTTAATTCATCTTTATTGTGATTTGATGATAATTCTTCAATATCAATATCTTGATTATGAATTAAATTTATTGTATCCTTTTCAATTTCCATAAATTCATCAGTATTCATTAATATATCATAATTACATAATTCAATTTGATCAGTTAATTTGAATTGATCCATTAATTCAATTTGACAATCAGTTAATTCTAAACATTCATTATTTTCATCAATAAATGGTACTGTTGGTATTGTTGATGAATCTAATCTATCATTTGTAATATTTGATAATAATTCTATTTGATTTGTTGCTGCTGTTGTTGCTGACATATCAACCAAATGAATTGAATCAACATTATTCTCATTTTCATTTAATGATATTTGTAAATTATTTGTCGTACTAGTAATATCATCATGAAATATATTTCCTGGTAAACTTTCTGTATTATTCAATTCAATTACAGAATTTAAAATACCGTCTGTGAAATTATAAAAGTCCTAAAAAACAAAGAAGAAGAAAAAACTGTATAAATATGATATCTTTTTGAATTTAAAAGTTTCTAGCTTAATACAATGCTACAATTTTATCTTAAGTTATTTTTAACACTTTGTAGCAGGCAAGTACGATTTTACATTTTTTAAAGTTTAGGGGACAAATCAAATCCAGTTATTAATCAATTTTATAGTTTACGAACGTCATTTATTTGAAGAAATTCAAAGGAGAAAGATTACTAAACATATAAATATTGTTTTGTCATTTTTTGTAAAAACAAAACAAAAATCCATTTCACAAAATAATAATTATTTCTTTTCTGGACTGTAATTACAGTAAAATTTTCCGGCCTGTAAAGTGTTAATATATTTTTTGTTGGTGGACAAAGAAGTAAGAACATACATAAGTCAATAAATCCAAAAAATTGGATACTGTTCAAAACTTAAAAATTAAAGGAAACACACTTTTTTAAAAGGAAATAATCTAGTAAAATAGGATAGAAATTAATGAAAATAATTTTACTTTTCATGTACAATATGCCAAAAAAGTATTCGCCCTATGTATGTATGTATTTATACTTATCTTCTTTTTCTTTTCATTAATTCCTTTTTTTTGTGCAATTTGGATATCTATTTTTTGAATACCTTGTCAACTTTTTTTCTCTTCTAAATATGAAGGATTTAAATTTACAGAATACGAATACTTTTTTGATCTGTTTTTCTATAGTTGGTTGGTTGATTTTTTCTTTTAAATTAAAATAATAATTAATTTATATTCAGAAATAATTATGACTTTATATGATTTAATGAGGAAAAAAAATGCATTTGTGGTGTTTCTATTTTCCTAAAAATTATTTTATATGGGTAATATAGGTTATAATAACATAATAATATAATAATATACTTACTCCATTCGGAAGAAGATCATCATTATCGAAAACATGTTGAAAATTATTTTGATTCCAAAATGTTTTAAATGTATTTAATAAATTTTGAAATTGATTTTGTAAATGCTGTGAACTTAATATACCAGCTAATAATAATAATAAATGATCACATATATCATTCTTTAATACAACTGTATTATTTGGTGATAATAAAATTTTTAATTTTTTACATGCACATCCATAATTAAAATTACCATCATCATCTGATTTAACATTAATATGTAATAAACCAGCTGGAAAATTAATATTTTTTATACATTTAACAACAAATAATGATTTATTAATACGTTGTATTGATGGTATAATTAATTCATTACAATTATATAAATTCCATAAATTTATTTTTAAATTATTATCAATATTCATGTTAAATAGAATATCTTTTGATATTTTTATATCTTGTGCATATGTTTTACAATCTGTTGTTGTACTTTTAACATGTTTACAACTTAAATTAATATCATTTGAATCATATTTACATGTATCAACATAACAAATTGCCTTACGACTTATTATTAAACCATCATTATCTGATGATAATGTTGTATCAGTTATTTGAACAAAATTACGTTGTAATGGTTCACGTTCTTTACTTCTTACACTATAAATTCTTGTATCATTGTATGTTATCAATTGTATTGGATCAAATGAATTTGTTTTCTTTTTTAATTGTTTTAAACAATGTAATGGACAATTTTTATTAGTACAACCTTTAGCACGATTACCATTAAAATTATCACATAATGGGCATTTTTTTAGACCACGTAAAGAACTACGGTATATTCTTTCATCTTTAAACATTTTTTTTTTGTTTTGTTGATTTTAATTAAAAATTCGTTAATTCTGAAATGAGAAATTTGATCATTATTTTTTGGGTGGTTTAATTTAATTACTAAGTTTTTTTTTAACTATTGTACTCATACTAGGATCCTTTAGCATATTAATATAACTCGCTAATTTTTGATTAAATTTGTATGTTGGTTCTACAATAGTTTTAGCTTAAACTTCACTACTAAAGAATACAAATATTTTAGCAATCCATAGTTCTAATATGATTTTTTTTTTTCAGGGAATTTCAGTTAGAAGTACCACATTTGGACGAGATTAAATTTTAAATCTATCTTACTTCCTTTCTAAGTGAGAATTTTCGAAGTCTAATAATTTTTCTTAATTTTTCTTCATAGCTTACAGTAATTTTAAAATTTATAACAAGCTTCCATCCAATACCTAATGTATTCCCATGTGTATGACATGAAATATTTTTAAAAACTTTAAAAAATAATTTGGTATTCCAAAGAACAATAAGATTTTATCTCATCCATGATATTATTTATTTTATTATTTTTAGTGTAAGCTTTTCAACTGTTTTAAATCTGACCTACATTATCCCGCCAAATTGCCACACAATCCATCTGACCTAGAATCTATTATCTAATCTATTGAAACTGTTTTGGTTTTCCGAAACTAACACTTTTTGAATAATATACTTTCGGAAAACACATCGGTATAAAAGTTAAAAAATTGAAACAATATTCAATTAAGATAATTTTCTATTTAAAGTGTAAAATTAATAAATAATATGTTCGCTGTAAATTTTCCCATTAAAACCAACAAAATATTTTCAATAGAACCATTCACGAGCAATAAGCAATTACATATGTACATTAAAATTTCATTTATTTATGTAAA
Source organism: Bombylius major (assembly GCA_932526495.1). NCBI lineage: Eukaryota > Metazoa > Arthropoda > Insecta > Diptera > Bombyliidae > Bombylius > Bombylius major. Next base: position 27,038,850 of record OW052045.1, on the reverse strand, counting down.
TATTTTTAATTACATATCGTATACACCCACATACTTACTTTATTTATTGCACAAATTTAATAAATAAAATAAAATTAACTAAATACAAAAAGTCAAAAAGTAACTTCCTAATCAACAATCAACTGATGGCTAATTTTGACGTTTTATTTTGTTTCGATTTTCATAACATTGATCTTTTTTCCTTTATTTTTTTTCGTTTGTTTTAAGAAAATGAAGTTAGCCGCATTATTACATATAATGCCATTGACGGCTTGAAAAAAATTTGAAAGGACGCAATTTTTAATTTTATAAAATTTTGTTTGTTTTATTTACGAAAATCTTTGTGACTTTCTTATCGGCCATTGGAAAATCCATTTTGGCTGTAATTTCGAAAACTGAATAAAATAAGTTTTAAATGTCATGCAAAAATTTCTATTTCTATTCGAAAACCAAAATTTATTAATTTAAGAATAACAATACTTGTGGTAGGCTTGGTAACTCTGGATGGTTTCAACCGCAAAACATAAGTCAGAATCGAGATTCGGGGTTATTTTTTTTATCCTTGATTGATTTCTAATTGAACTGAAACATCTGACACCCAAAAATAGAGGATGAAACGTCATTTTTTGTCAGGAATTAAACAAGTAAGTATTAATTATCATTTAAAAATATTTACACTCTAATTCCTAGTAAAATTCTCTAAGGCAGCTACTTGTTATGCAGAAGGTTCTGTCAGTCCGAAATTAGTAACAGATTATGCTCTTGAAGATGCTTCAAAATTAAAAATATTAAATGCTTTCATACGCCTTACTCCAGAGAAGGCACTTCATACTGCTAAAGAATCAAATTTTTATTATGATAAAAGAGAACCAAGAAGTTTACTTGAAGGAATTCCAATAGCAATCAAGGATAATTTTTGTACAAAAGATATACAAACAACATGTGCCTCAAAGTAAGAATATGCGCCCTTAAATTAAGTTAGATACTTTTTTTTCAAAAATTTTGAAAAATATTAAGAATTTCTTTAAAGGATGCTTGAAAATTTCATCCCTCCTTACAATGCAACTGTTTGTGAAAAATTATTTAATGCTGGTGCTGTTTTAATTGGTAAAACAAATTTAGATGAATTTGCAATGGGTTCTGGAACAGTTGATTCAATTTATGGTCCAACAAAAAATATTTGGAGTGAAAATCTTAAAAGTGATGAAAATAATTGGAGGATAGCTGGTGGAAGTTCTGGTGGTTCAGCAACAGCTGTAGCGTCTGGAATTTGTTTTGCGTATGAAATTTTAATTTTAATTTTTTATTTTGTTTAAATAATTAATTGCGCATATTTTTATTTAAATTATAGAGCAATTGGGTCGGATACTGGTGGGTCAACTAGAAATCCGGCATCATATTGTGGTGTTGTTGGCTTAAAACCAACTTATGGTTTAGTATCACGTCATGGTCTTATACCACTGGTAAATTCAATGGATGTACCAGGAATATTTGCAAGAACTGTAGATGATTGTGCAATTGTTCTGAATGAAATTGCAGGTAAACACATCTTACTTCAAGGATATTCTTCATAATATATTTTATCAACTTCTAGGTCCTGATGAAAAAGACTCAACAACATTCCGAAAAGAATATAAAAGAATACGTTTACCATTTATTGAAGAACTTAATGTAAAAAATATACAAATTGGTATACCGAAAGAATATCATTGTAACGGTATTTCGAATGAAGTACTTGAAACATGGAAAAAAATTGCTGATATTCTTGAAGATAATGGTGCTATAGTTAAAGAAGTATCATTACCAAATACAGCTGCATCAATATTTGTTTATTCAATATTAAATCAATGTGAGATTAGTAGTAATATGGCACGTTATGATGGAATTGAATATGGCTATAGGTCAATAAATAATGAAACAAGTACAGAAAAATTATATGCAACAAGTAGAGCTGAAGGATTTAATACCGTTGTTAAAACAAGAATTTTAGCTGGAAATTATTTTTTATTAAGAAAAAATTATGAAAAATATTTTGAAAAAGCATTAAAAGTTCGACGATTAATTTCATTAGATTTTAAAAATGTTTTTGAAAATGATAATATTGATATTCTCTTAACTCCGACAACATTAACTGATGCACCATTATATTCAGATTTTATAAAAAATTCAAATCGTGATCAATGTGCTAAACAAGATTTTTGTACACAACCAGCAAATATGGCTGGTATACCAGCAATTTCTATACCAATACGTTTATCATCAAAAGGCTTACCAATTAGTTTACAATTAATGAGTAATCATTTCAATGAATCAGTATTATTCAATGTTGCTAAATGGATAGAAGATCAAGTTGAATTCGATTGTTTGGATAATAATCAAATTTATGAAGCAAGAAGTTAAAAAAAAGCAGAAATACTAATCAATACAGAAATGTAAATATAACTCAACTTGTATATCTTATGAGTCTCCTAAGTGGAATTTTTTAACAAATAAACCGGCGACGTACATAGTTTTCAAGATAAAAGACAAAAACTTGGAATAAAATAAATTAAATAACACAAATTAAAATTTTAATTTATATTTGTTTTTTTTTTTGTTTGGTTTTTTTTTCTGTTCATTAAAAAATAAATATTTAAGTACATTATTTGATTAGCATATCATTCTGGTTTTTTTCTTTATCAATTTTATTTTAAAATTAAGAATTTCTTATACGTTCTACAATTGTACGAACTGATAGACTACAAATGAAAATCCATACTGGTGTTGATATCGCATTATGAATTCCACATGGAAAATTTAATATATTTGTGAATGGTGTAAAATTTAAATTTTTATCCAAAGCTATAACTGGTGAATATCTATAAATAATTGATAATATTATTAATATAACATAAATTAAGATTTGAACACCATATGCAAGTAAATAATCAATAATTAAATCCCGTGTTTTATTTATATCTTGAATTTCAGATAAATCTTTTTCTAATGAAACAATTTTTCTTTCTGTTTTAATATAACGTATATAATCATCACGAATTGATATTTTTGATAATTCTTTTTTTATATTTTTTATATGATCTAATATTTTTCGTTCTTTAAATGATGGTCTTTTTAGAAATTGTTGAAGCTGAAAGGAAATAAAAACAAAAGAATTATAATTTTGAAATTCAAAAAAAAGAATATCCATAAAAGTTTCTTTAATCTTAAATTGTGTACTGTATTTTTTAACCAACCACACTATTTTTTGCTCTCGATAACAATTCATTGGTTTTTTAAATAAATATTTTTATGAAAAATTCCTTTTTCTGACATTGCCAAAAAAACTTAGAACTCCATATTTTCAAAATAATGAATTCGAAATTGCAAATATTTTACATATAAAAAAAAAACTTCCGTGGTCACTTATTAAAAATAAAATAAATATTTAACTATAACTTACTGGTGGTATAAGTTGATGTACAAAAGCTAGTATTGAAGTCAGAATGACTATTGTTAAAAATAAATACATCTTTACACAATTTGAAAAATTTAAAATTGAAAGTGAACTTGTGAAGTGATGTGAATTTTTTTATTTACATTTTACATATGTTTACAGTGTTGCCGTTCTTTCAAGATTTTCTTTCTGTTAAAAAAATTAAGTACTACCACCTACCCTACCTAAAAAAATTTTTTTTTTCTCTCTCACTTAACCCTAGGATTTTCGATCGTATACAAATGTATACATTGGGACTTTGAGCCTTAACCCTAAGGCTAGGATAGCCTGAAACTTTTGGCCGTGCATATTTGAAATTTTGAATTTTTTTTTTTTTTTTTCAAAAAGCTGCATCTCATTCTCAGCATTATTCCATAGGCTAAAAATCGTAATTCTTTGACTTAATTATTTGTTGAATTTGTCTTCCACGATTATCCTGTAACTTTCAGAGTTTTTGAGGAAAAAGGCACAATACGCAAAACAACGTGAAAAGACATGAATTTGTATATGTACCATACATTTTATGTATATGGAAATTTTAAAATTTTTCTTTCAAAAAGCGATATTTGAGCATCCCGTCCGTAGACCAAAAACCGTAATTCTTTGACATTGATATTTGTTAAAGTGTCTTCTTTCAAGTTGCTGGGTATAATTTTATTGTATTTATTTTACTTTTCTAAATAAAATACAAAACAGGGTAAAAAAACGTTACATTTTCATACATTTACAAATTCAAACATAAATAACTTTGAACGTCTGTATCTCAGCATCACATGGAACAAAAACTAATATTTTTATATTGAAATCTTTATCAAAGTATTCTCTTTAGTGTTGTTGTTATTGGAGTCTTATATTTTTTCTAGTTTCCGAGATAAAATGGAAAATAATGTTGAACGTATTTTGTCCTTTTGATTGAAAATTATGACATTTACAGAATTGACGTTAAAATATAAGTTTTTGGTTCAGAGAATGCTGAGATACAGATTTTTGCACCCATGTTCTAGATTCCGCTAAAAGTGGAAGTGGAATACGAATTCAAATCCATGCGAAGTGGAAAATGGTGTTCTGGATTCCACGCGGAATTATATATTTCGAACATTAATTTCGAATCAGCTGTTGTTAAATTCTCACATAAAAGTTTTATTTCTTCTTTGCTTTTTTTTTTTTTTTGATAATTATTTATTAGTTAAGAATTTTTGTCTATAAAATTCACAAATATTTCTAACTGCTCTTTATTTTTGGGTGTTTTTTAAAAATACATTAAATGATTAAATATACATATTTATGGAAAAACATAATTAATTATACTAGAATAATAATATGCATTAACTTTAAAATAAATTTAAATTTATTCACTATTTATATAATTTATTTAATAAATTTAAAAAAAACTTCACTAATATAATTTTCGACTACACAAATACAAGCCACGATTGAATTTGACAACTATTATTTCAATTCCACGTACAAAAACATTGCGGAATTGAATTCACGAAAATTTAGTGAAAGTGGAATGTAGAACACCTAATTCCACTTCCGCAACTTCAATTCCGAAAAAGTGGAATTCAGAACATGGGTGTTGAAGTTGAAATTCAAGCCAAATTTATGTTTGGGAAATTTTTCGTCTTCAGAACGTTGGATCTGTACTGTTTTTACAATAGATTTTTTTGTTAGTGTAGTTGTTAGAAATTGTATGTGTTTTTAACATGAAGTGTCCCAACTCCCAGGTCACAGGCCCCAGCCTGCGAATTTTCGATTGAGGACCTTTTTACATGTTAGGTAGTTTATTTACAAATTTTAAATTTTTGTATAAGTTTTACTTATTTATTAAAAATATATTTTCTGTAACTTTAAATTACAATATAAATACAAAAATCATTCAAATGAAATTTTGAAATAAAAAATCAAATATTTCCATCATAAACATGTAATTAAAATACATACATGTATAAAAAAAAATCTTAATTCTTAGTATATTTTAAAAACAAAAACACTCCCATTTTTATGTACTACATATAAACCACTTTATAACTTAGATTTAATTCCATATTCATCAACAATTTCTTTCATTTCTAACATTGTTTCTGCAAATATTTTATCATATTTATATGCTGATGTTTTTGAACTATTACGATATGCTGAGATTTGTATTTGTACGCAATCTCCAACTATACTATAAAATACACCATAACCATCTAGAACCATTGGTGCAACAAAACCTGTTGAAACTGTATAACCTAATGTACTTGTTGATAATATAAAATGACCACCACCACCACTTTTTGTATATAATTCATCTGAATATAATTTTGGAATATTTATATTTTGTTCATATGCAATACACCATAATGCAAATAAATGTCTATCAACACCATTTCCTTTACGTGCATTCGACATCATTTTATTATGTGTTTCAATTGCTTTTTTAAATGATTTATATATTTCTTGTTTTGATGTATTTTTATCAATTGTTTTCATCACGAATTCAGCACAATCTGTTGTACATGATCGTACTGTTTCTGTTCTACCATGATAATATTCTCTCATCAATGCTGTCTCATATGTTGGCGCTAATCTGATTACAAAAACAAAAAATCAAAAATAATATGTAATGAATTTTTTAAGCTGTAGAAAAAACAAAAAAAAAGTGAAATAATTCTTACTCTCCATGCAATTTATAATATATTAATTGTAGAACGATTTGAATAAATGAATCTGGATGAAGTTTAACTGATTTTAAATAATCTTTACCGTATCCATTGAATTTCGTGTACGTAACAATAACATCATGTTTCTAAAATCGATAAAAAATCAAATAAATTTTAAATTTTGCTTATATGTGGTATTTCAATTTGTTTACTTACTCTATCATCACAGTCTTTTATTACACGTTGTATTTCTGATTCAATATATTGATCAGTTTGAAAATTAACTTCAACCGGCAAAGGAGCAAATTTTGGTAGAATATTCCAGTCTGGCTCAGGTAGTTCATATAAACTTAGAAGAATGAAAAACGCATAACTAACACTTATACTACCATCATACGCGGAATGCTAAGTAAGAGGAAAATATAAAGTTTGTATAATTTTTCATATTAAAAATATTTATAAAAATAAAAAAATAAAAAATAAATAAAACACTTACTTCCCCTTCTAATGCAATTTTTCCATTTTTATAAAGTACAATTATACTCGACCTATCAGCCCATTTTGAATGAAAGTCACCAGTTATTGACATTAAAGAAGATTCAGCATAATCAATTGGTTCATTTTCATCCAATGTTATCATAAATGCAGAACTCTCAATTAATTTTAATAAGTTTTTATTATAAGGTGATATTTCTTTCAAATGTTTCCGATTCTAAAATTTGATAAGTTCTTAATTTTAATTGAATTTCATTTGCTTATAAATTTTTTAAAAATAACCTTTGCCCATGCGCTTCTATCATCACACGTTAAAACGGGAACGCAACTTCCAATTGAATCATAATCAAGTTGAGCTCTTATATTACGAAGTATAGCTAATATTTGTTGAGGGCTTAAAATTGATCCATCACCGTTAAGGCATTCAATTTTAAATATTCGTCCTTTTCCAATAAATATTCCATGACTTGGTGTTGTTCCTTCAGAAACTGTTAGAAATTGTAAACAAAAATTCATTTAAATTTATTATAATTTACGCAAATTTACATTGTATGCAGATGATTATGTAATAAATATAATTGTCCTTTCTTGCATACAATGTAAATTATATATCGTTATATTTTATTACTTGGCTTAAAATATGAATCTAAACGATCTTGTGGATCACCAGGTATCCGTGATGTTGAATAAAATCTCCTCCATAAATCCGATGAAAACTTTATTCTACCATCTTGTGTTGTTGCCGGTTTTAATTTTTCTTGTCGTAATAGATTCCAATGTTCAATTGTATGATAAATACATCTAGCTGCCGCCTATCTTAGAATTTTCATTTTTTTCTTCTTACTTTATTTATTTACAATTTAAAAGAAATTATTTAAAAATCTAAAAAAATACCTTAAGACTATAATCTTCTGGTATTGAAAGACTTTGTAAATCCAATGCCATTGCCATTGTACAATACGGCTGCAGTGGTATACGTAATATAAAATATGCATAGTCAGACCAGAATTTATCAACCTATAAAAAACCATTTTTATACATGAGATATCTATATTTTATTTATATGTATGTAATTGACAAAAATTAAAAATAAATCTTTACCCAATTTTTTTCTTTAGATGCTTTTTCCAATAAATCAGCATGTAGTTTTTTTCCAATTCCATTTTGAAATTCTTCAATAATTTCTCGTGATTTTCTTAATTGTTCTTCATTTCCAAATGGTTTTAAAGTTTCATAATATCGTTCTAAAGTATCTTCTAATTCTGGTAATGGTAATGCTGGTAATTTTTCATCATATTGAAATGTTGATTCTTCACCATCCTTTATTATGTATATTATATCACGATTCATTTTTCTTTTTAAAACGTTTTTATTTATTATTATACTAAAATTCAAATAGAAAATAAATTACATTTCTGTAGAGATCGATTAAATTTTAAAACGGTTTAAAAACAAAAAAATTAAATATTAAAAAAAAAGTAGAAATAAATAAATAAGAAAATGAAAAATAATAATAAGAGTAATAAATAAAATAACACGATACGTTGTTAAAGCTTCTAACATATTTTTCATTTTGAATATTTTTTCGAAAAATTTTTATTAATAATTCTAATTTTGTTTTTTTTTTAAAAAAAAATTCGAAAAATGAGGTATTTAAAAGCTTGTCGTTAAAAAAATAAAATAAAATTAGGTATGTAAATATAATCGACATTCTTTAATAAATTCTATTCGCTTTATTCTTTTTTTTCTCTCTCTATGTTTTTCTTTATTTTGTTTTTTTGTTTTTTTTTGTTTTAATTTGAATAAAATACATAAGTATATGATTATAGTTGTAAAAAGGTCACTATTTCCGTAACAAAGTCAAAATACGTTTAAATTTTATCTTTTTCGTTTTTTAAAAACACTTTTATATATTAGCTACTTTTTTTTATATAGGTATAGGTACCTATTTCTAATATGTTTCCAAATGGTATACCTATTTCTCATAAGTATTAACAAAATGCATAATTGATAAAATAAAATTCACAAATAACGTAGATACACCTACATAATAAAGTAGTAGTAGGTTAATTACACACCTACCTACTTAGAAAGGCCAAATAGCCAAAGAAAAATTTAATTACTTTAATAATTAAGAAATAAATATTTTCAAATACTCAAATAAACTGAAACAAACCAATTTTCTACGCTCGTAATCATTAGAGTAAATTCACTTTGTAACACTGTTTTAAGAAAGATAAAATTCATAAACTTTCACTTTTAATATTGTATTTTAATTTAAAATCAAGATGCAGCTAATATGGAAATTGTAAATATGTATCTCAATCTACAGATAATAAAAAATGAACTTTGTACTCTATTAAAATAATAAATTTTAAAATATCAACAACAATAAATACCTATAAGTAGAATGCTGGAATGTAAAGTGCAATAATTTCGAAATATTAATTTAATGAAGGAAAAAAAAAAAGATTTTTCAATTAGAGAAACTTTAAATTTAATTTTGAAGTAAATTTTTTGCCAGCGTTCGTACTGACCGAACCAGATAAAAGTACGTACGAAACTAAATAGGTATAATAAGAAAGAAATAGTTTTTACAATTAAATCAAGATACAAGCTAGTAGATACATAATATCAAAAAGTTTAAGCTAGAACTACTAAAGTATCTGTGCACCCAATATATGTGGCTATAATATATGCTTGTTTGTTTTTAAAACTTAAAAATTAACTTTTTTTTTTAAATTAAAATAAAATTTTGTAAATATTGTTATATTGATAGTAGGAACTTAGGAAGAGGGCATGGTATTGATGACATGTACAATAAATAGGCATTGTGATTTTACGGTCGAAAAACTTGTTGCAGTATCACTGCTTTTTTTGTTTTCTCGTTTTCATAGCTATTATGACATGACACAGCCCCATTAATGAGTGTTTTGTTTTTACAGATAAGTGATAGTCATAGTCATATATGTACCTATTTGAGACGTTCAAAAGCAAAAGTGGATCTTTTCCACTTTTTGAAAAAATTGAGTTAATGATAGCAAAATGTTCGTTGTGTTCAGTGCCTTTAATCTGAAAAATTTCAATTTTGAAAACTTCATTGATGCCCCTGAAAAATGGTTGTAAAATTTGGGATTGGGTGCAAAACTTCCTTATTCCTACATGATGTTAGTAGCAAAAGTGTTACTATTCCGTTGAAGCTTAAAAACTCCGAGTTTTTCACAAGTGATCTACAAAATATAAGTGTAGGTTTAAAAAGGAAATAAATTGTATGGCAAGGTAGGATCTATGTTCACCCCCTCCCTGTTACGAGCGTTTGAAAATTTTTAGCTAGGCAAGTTTCCACTACGGCTATTATGTATCATAACTATTGAACCATGTCAAATATTTGAAAGTTGTTGAGATTAAATTAAAGGGAAAAAGTTGCTCTTTACAGCAGTGTATTTTACTTTGACCGTATTCAAAAATTTTCAACTGCATTGGTAAGCGCACTATCCCGGCAAGATAGAGGACTGTGGTTCGATTCCCAGTCGAGTCGAATGTCGTTTTTTCTGTTCTTAGCTACTACACAATGTATTAGATACAAAATTTGAATTTTATGTTAGATATGTATGTATTCTTCAAGCTTCCTTTTCTTCTAAAATAAATATTTTAAGTTTTATACCTCATATCAGAACTCAATAACTGGCAACAAATAGGTACGAGTTTTGCTTTGTTTAACAATAGAATTTGAAAGCGGAAAGAAATGTTGGAAAATGGGTTTTTAAATAGAATCTCATGTAAATGTTTACAATATTATGAGTGTTTTCTGGTAAGTTATTTGTTGCAAAACTACGTTATTCCACTTCAACGAGATGCAAAACTTCTCTTTTCCATAGTTTGGTTGCAAAACTAAACTTTTCCAAAATTTGTTCAATAATATTTACTAAATTGAGCATTGATTTTTAAAAATCCATGTTTGAATTAAATTCATAATCTTAGTTTTCATATAAAGTAAAAAATTTGTTAAAATTGTATTTAATTTAAAAGTTATACGTTTTTCCTGTGTTTCTCAAAACAAACTGAGATGGAATAAGTCAACTTTTGTTTTTGAACGTCTCATTCAGTTGTATGTACACATTACACAAATATGTGAGTACTGAGTAGTATGTACTACTCGAATGTACTCCGCATATTTCCTAATTATACTAACGTGTAGGTATTAACATTATATTTAAACTCGAATTTGATCATTTTTTTCAACTATAAAAAGTAAAATAAGAAATCATTAAAATTTAATAATGTGAAATTAAAAGAAATATTATTTACCTATATCATACTTATTATCTGAATTAGTCTTTGGTGTTTACTGTTTAATCGACAAGATGATCCATATTTAAAACATATAGTGAAAGTAAACTGGTGTTTGTAGGTTAAAATAAAAATGTATTCAGCTTTGAAGGTTATTCAAAAATAACAATTTCTTTTTACATATAGATAAGTATAGTGTATGCCTACCTGGATATTAAAATATATTTCAACCATTACTTACCTACCTAATTTAAAATTCATTGAACCCTGTGCTAACTGCACTGTTCACAACACCCACTTCTACCGCAAATCTTCACTTCCTCTCTACAACTGTACGTGTAGTATACTTTTTGTTTTTAACATCTGTTATCATAAACTTATATGTAAATTATTTATATTTAAAATATTAAAAAAACACTTCAAAAATTCAATAATTTATAACAAAGTTAAAAGAACCAAATTCTGAACACAATTTAAATATTTTTTCAACTTTTTTTTCAGAAATATGTAGGTAATTTACTTTTTTGTTATCTTATCTTGACATTTTAACTTTTTACCTGACAAAAAAAAAGTTATGAAGAAGATGTGATTGTGGTGTGGATTATAAAACGTAAACATTAAACAATGACTGAATGAAAATGAAAAACTGAAACCAAAAATGAAAGTATGACTATGTAAGTACATGTTGCTAGATTTATTAGTCTCCTAACTCCTAAGTCCTAATGTATTAACAGGGTGACACTTGTTTTAATCAAATTCGGAAATTTTTCAGTCGACAAAAATTATTTTACTAGGAATGCATGTTGATTAGTGATGCTCTAAAGGATTGTATAACTCCTTAAACTGTAATTATTCCCCATTTACTCCAATTGCAATGATAAAGTAACAAAAATATTTTTAAAATTTATAATTAACTCATACTAAGATACTATATTTTTATTTTTCTGCTTTAGCAAAAAAAGGAGAAAAGAAGATGGTCAAGAATAAATTTTCAATCATGTTAATGATTATGATTAATGATTATTGTTTTTGAAAGAAAACTGTAGTGGAACAAATCTGTGGCCACAAGCACAACAACCTGTCTGAAGGTGCTTATGTCAACTTAAGTGGTTTGCGAATGTGACAACAGAAATGTTTAAATAGATGTATGTACTTTCCAAAATATGTCAATTTTCAAGTGTCTCTTCTTTAGAAAATTAATAAATGAATATTAAATTAGATACCATTTTCAAAATTTTAATTGAAAACTAAGAAAGATAATGTTTCAGTAAAAACTTAATTGTGTTTATATTTCTTTAACAAAAAGACAAGTATTTTTCCTTAAAATTTAATTTAAATCCTACATAAAATTGTAATATTAGAACTAAAATAATGTATCTTCTGAACGAATATATTCTCCAATATCAGCTTGATGAAAACATACTGTTGCTAATGGATCAGCTAATTTACAATCTGCTGTTGATCTTGCTGTTACACCAAAACCAAGTGGTAAATCATTCATTGAATAAACTACAACACCCTGATATTGTGGTGTATTCTCTGTTATACGACCAAGACCAGATTTTGGTATATGATTTCCATATAAAAATTGTTGTTCACATGATGATTTCACCCAAACTTTATATTGTGCATATGGTGCTAAATAATATAAAGCTGTTATATGAAATCTAAATTTATTTGTTTTTGTAAATTTTCCAAAACACGTTCCAACACAAATTAATTTTTCTGCTGGAAAACTTTCAGCTAATTTAAGTATTTTTTCAGAAACATAATAAATACGATCTTTTCGTTCTCTAAAACAATATGTACCATCCGGTCGGTCGATTAGTTGTTTAGCATTTGGACCAATACTGAAAAATAAATTGAAATATTAAAATGAAATTTTAAATGATAAAAAATTTAAATTACTATTTTGCAAGTTTTTCAAAAAAAATCCTTGCTCGTTCCTCACTTAATCGCTTCATTTTTTTAATTACAAAACAACTTGCTGTTCTTTAAATTAAAATTAAACTACCATGCTGTTTCTGATGAAAACAAAAAGTGACAGTGGCATGTGACGTTTAAAGTACAGTAAGAGTGAAAAAAAATGGTACATGTTGGTAGTCAGTACTGCCACACATGCAGAAAACTCAATTTAATTAAACTACGAAAATGAAATTCGATATAGAATTTAAAAATATTATACTTTAAAAAATATCCAAAAATGAAGTTTCCATATTTCTTCCTTTATATAAGCATATAAAAATAAAACATAGGCTAAACAATTTTTTATTGTTGACAACAACAATTAATGCTTTTGTAAGTACTTGTACATGGATTTGAAACATTCAAGATTTAAAACGATCCACAATAGATTGTGTTGCCAACTGTCAGTACAATTTATTAACAGGAAATAAATATTTAAAATAAAATTTTTTAACGATGAGTTGATTTTTCAAATTTTATTTTCAGACCTTGTCTAAATTTCTAAAGTAAAAAATAAGTACCAATATATAAAAATTTAAAATTTTCCGTGAATTTTTTGAAAAATTTAAGTTTCAAGTTAGAATATTTTTATTTGCTCAAACTTCGACATGGCTTAAAATGCGTGATAATCACTATCATTTTAAGAGCATTAATTGTCCTTTTACAATGTTTTAGAAATTAATTAAAGAAATTTTGTATGTAAAAATCCTTTCATGTTCTCATCTGTTATTATGGCTCCTTTCCTTTAAATATTTTAAAGTATTTCATGATAATTAAAATATCCTACAGAGAAAAAAAATTAGAAAATCAAAAATACATATGTATTTAAAAATGTTAAAATCATTTTATTAATTAATTTGCATACAGCAGGTATAGGTTGTACAAGTGTTCAGTATTTATTGAAATCTATAAACACATTACATAATTACTTTAAAACAAATCGTTTAATTTTGTAAACCGATAAATAAAATATTTTGTATAAAATCCATTATTCATGTACATAATATATGTACAACCGTTTCAAGCAATTCAATAAATTTTTATTTAAAAAAAAAATTAATTACAATTACTATTACGATAATAGTAATTATCATATTAATATAATTAATTATTTCATATATCCAGTTATGTATATGATATGTAGTCAATTAATATTGAAAAGATTCTACAATTTCACGTCATCGCCGAGAAAATAATGTTATAATCGATAATAAATTTTTTTTAATTTATAGTAAATATTAAAATTACAAAAAAAAAAAAAAAAAAAAAAAATATATGCACATGTGTTTCATTTCTTTCTTTTTTTTCTGCATAATATTACTCATATGGAAAATTGGTTTTACCTTGTCTTGAATATAAAATTGAAAGTCTTTCATTTTTACTTCTATTTATTTAATTATTTACAATATTAATATATATTATGCAACTTATGGAAAAAATTACTCATTTTTAAACAAATAGCACAGTCTTTTGTTTAAAAAAATAAATGATATTTGAAATTTCTAGATTTTTAATTAATTTGAATGGAATATTTATAATATATTAATAAGTCGAGAAAAAGACTTTGTTTTAGAAAGAGAGGGCATTTTAAAAAATGCATTAAAAACCTAGAAACACTAAATTGTGTATCATGATTGCGTTATTGCATTTTTAAAAGCAAAAAAAAATTAAAAATCTTAACATTTACAAAAATCAAATTTTTTATAATTAAAAAAAGTCTAAAAGTTAAAGTAATTAAAATGTATCTCTAGTTTTCTACTAAAAAAAAAAAACGAATTCTTTTTCAATTCTATTTTCGAATTATTAAGTTCTATTCTTTTCCCTTTTGTTTTTTTTGTTTTTTGAATATTTTTTATGATATTCTAGAATATGTTTTGAAATTATTGAACATTTTTTTACTTGAAAACCACAAAATGTTCACTGTGGAAAATTTATAGCATAAATATAAAATAACATTTAAAATAATTATTATATTTTTATTACTGCAAAATAAATTAGATTCTTAATTATTTAATTACGATCAATATCCGAGAGTGTTTTATTCAAAATCAATTAAATTTTCTAGTATAATGACCCATAATATCATACATATAGTATGTTGTATGTAGTGTGTAATGTCACGTGAATTAAATTTTATATACAAAACATTTTAATTAATGTAAAAGAAGAGAGATGTGTTCGCATTCTACATAAAATATTCTACGATGTAGAAGATCACAAGAAGTTTAATTTAAAAAATAAGTATGACTTTAATCAATGATATTGTATCATGTGACTACAATTTATATGATTCAAGATTTTTATTTTTTGTCACCACTTTTCCAGTCTGAAAAAAAAAAAATCATCTGACAATCTTCACAAACTTACATATACATACATATATGTTGAATGTTTTTCTCAACTAATTTTATTTTATATTATAACATTTTCATAAAATTTAACTTGTTCGCAATTCCTACTACAGAGTACAGACGTTCTATTACTCATGAACGAACACCATGAAGTATGTATACATAGCTATGTTATCGATTTCGCAGTTTTAATATAATTTAAATTACCATTAAAACAGTAAAGGACAACATGTAAAACATGAAGAAAAAAAATGTTTATTATTCCTTGTAAAAAAAGGGGAAACCCAAAAAACTAGAATAATAATTTTAAGTGGAAATTTTTGATTGAAATAATGACTAATTCTACGAAAATAAAATCATAACATATTTTTTTGGGTTTTTGCTTTTAGTCCATGTAAAATTGTTCAAATTTCAGACATACAAAATAGAACAGAACAGCAGGTTCTGTAATAATTACAAAAATAAATTTGGAACTGGCTACTAAGAGCCATTTTTTAGGTTGTTTTTTGTATTATTTTAATAAACGAATGTTATAAGAGTTGAAGAGATCTGATCTTTTCAAAAATAATGTATTTGTGCGGGTGTTTTTTTTTTCTTCAGAGAAATTAGCCAAAGTGTAACAAGGTACGTCAATTTGGCATTTATTTATGATTTTTTTACACCACGAAATTATTATTGTAATTTATAATATATGTATTTTATGTACATATTATTTTATCAGGTTTAATTGTATCTACATAGTTAAATCTATATCTGAAAGTCACTTAAAACAAACACTATAATGTTCAGGATCTTTATCAGTATTAATACGAATAAACCAAATTATAACTTATTTGATTTTAGTTATACATACTAAGAAACGACTAAAAATAATTTATTAGTTTTAATCTTAATTCAAAAAACAATAATGATAATTAAATATGGAAATCCCTGTTATCTCATACATTTTATTTTAATAGTATATTACATACTTTAATCTTTTTCGGTCCTATTTTTGTTGTCTTTTGATGAGAAGATTATCAAAAATATATTTTCTGAAAAATCAAATTTTTAAGGTTCTCCTAATTTAACCATTAGATCTATTTATGAAGAGAAAGATTAAAAAAATAGATCAATAATCCAAATTTTTAATTACCATTTAAGTTTTTCTTACAAAACAAAAATTACCCACTATGAAATTATTCAGCTTCTTTAAGTTTTACGTGAACCTTTTTCAATTTTACTCATACATCAACAATTTCCCAATTTTAAGATGCTATTTGGAGGTCGTCTGTTCAGTCAACAGGTGGTCAGGTCAGGTCGTCATCAACAACATCAACAACAAACAGGACTAGTTCGGGAGACTACAATTTAGCCCGTAATAGTAAAACATGGTAAAATATTGTAAGTATAATTTTATTCGCTTCTTATCATCGACTAAATAAATTTCTAATTACTTTTCTCTTCAATTATTAAAAAAAAAGTCTTTATTTCAAACAAGTTACAGAAACAGCCTTATTCTTCATCAAGTCATAACTTATGACAGTTATAAGTCTATTCACCAAACTAGTTTTATGACCGTCATAATCAAGTTATGACCATAAAATCCTTTTAACTGTTTTGCTGACCTATTACTTAGCTTTGCTACTAGCATTTTGAACTCAACTTTGAACTTGATTATGACGGTCATAAACTAGTTCGGTGAATAGACTTATGACTGTCATAAGTTATGACTTGATGTAGAATAAGGCCGAAAATCTATTAAAATCATTGATTTTGTTTTTACAAAAAAAAAATAATTTTTTCAGCAGATTTTCAATAGAAACTGTGTCAATGTTCGTTTACGTTTACATATTGTTTTTTCAACTAATAAAAATAGCACTTGATTATCAAAACATAATTTTTTTGTACCTATGTAATTGATTTTTTCTATCGTATCATGATTTATCAGGTTGTTTAATTAAATTAAGAAAATTAAAAGAATATGTATTTTTAATTTAATATCTGTTAATTTAGAAATTTCTTATAACAAATTTTTTCTATTTTATTTATTTTTGAAATAACAAATAATGAATATTGACCGTGATCTATGTACTTCAAAAACTTAAATGTTTTAATTGAACTAAATGGAACAAATTACTTTACTTTGCATATATGCATGTATGCTTCTCATATGATATGCACAAAATTTAAAAAATAAAAAGTAAGAAAAACCAACGTATGCATTTTAAAACAATTACGTGAGATGTGTGTTGAACTAATTATTTTTTTTATTTAATAAACTTGAAAAAATTGGAGAAAAAAAAGCCTTAACATTTGAAGTTCATGTATATCTAAATCTGATTTTAAATTAAAACATAATTACATATTACCACGAAAATATATGTAATTTTGAAAAAAAATGACAAACATTTAGGAAAAAGTCAGAAGAAAGACACAAAGACTATACATTTTTAATTTAGTTTAAAAAAAATAATGAAGTTAGATATTAAATGTAATGTGTATGTGTGTATAGGTACTATGAATTCTATTGTTATTTTTCTATTTTTCTATTTATGATTAATATATAAATAAAAATATCAAATTTCATAGTATCAAACGAATAATTTTTTTAACAGTAAACAAATAAGTAAAAACTGACTAATCAATGACAAAGAAAATTCTTAAACAAAATATATTATGAATTTCTTCAATGAACTTTCATAAACTCCTTCTGTTATTGTGTCACGCACTGAAAACATGTGTTTTTAAATAAAAAAAAGTTTAAATTAGGTTAAAACTTTGCTGTTTTTTCTTATTTTTTTTTTTAATAAAACAATTTTACAATTTTCAAGAATTATACGACAAAAAAAAATTATCACGTGTTACTTTACATAAAAACTAAAATAACAGTAAGCTAAAAAAATAAAGTATGTATACTTTTATAATAAAATCACAATTTTGATTACTACATACATATTTTGTGGGGAAACCCATATTTAAGATTTAAATAGGACTACCAAGGTGATTTTTTAAATCAATAAATATAACAAAATAAACTAATGACTATATGAATAATTATAAAACTAGATAGAACCAAAACAATCTTGACGACTGCACATACAAAAAACTAAATCAAGATCACTACTGCGGTATCAGTAGACCTGTGGTTAAACATATTATGTATGTATGTATATGTACAATTAAAATTGCTTTTTAATTTTTTACATTTTCTTTTAATATTCAAAAATTTTATCCATTACATAATATCTTGAAAATTTTAAAGACAACCTACATCGGAAAAACAAAAATATTTTTAAAAAATACCTTAGGCTAAAACAATTATGCAAACTCAAGTAAATTTAAAGTTTACATTAATTGAATATCTTTTCGAAAATTCCATCGCCAATGCAAAAAACAAATACAAAATTCCATAGGGCAAACCACCATACAGTTTTTTTTTTTTCGTTTGTAATAAAAAAAATTGTGTAAATGTATTTCATGTTTTTAAAAATTTTAAATTATCTTTTACAAATAAAAATGTTAATACACATTACGTACATTTATTATAAAATTTCAAAATTTTTAAAGAACTACACAACTACAACAATGATTTACAAAATCAGTATAATTCATCCTGATTGATTTATGTAACACACTCACACAAGTCATAATATCATTGTTAAAATTAAAAATATAAGTATTTGTGAAAAATCTTCGATTAAAGAAAATAATTCTAACAAGTTTTTGAAAAAAAAAAAATTATTTTATAATATAATATTCCACTATTTCAGAAAGTAATTAAAAATGTAAAATATAATAATATTTCATTTGAATTATTATTCAATTGGCAAATGATTTATACAAAAATTAAAAAAAAATAATTTTTGTCGTATACAAATTAATATAATAAATAACTATTTTAATTTTAATAAAAATAAATATTTTGAGTGCAAAAAATAGATTTGAAAAAAAAAAACTGTTGTGATTCTGATCAAATATAACTTCAAAGTACATGTTCTTTATAATTATGTATAGGTACCTGAAAAAAAAATGTTCTAATAAATTTGTTACTTTTTAAAACTGTTGTAATTATTTGTAAATTTAATTTTTTATAAATTATTTCAATTGAACTTCAAAATATCTCAGTTAAACATTTTCCAATACTTTACATATAAATTAATAGTTATATAATCATGTTCATTTTTTTTTCTCATTTAAATATTCAAATTTGATAATTTAGGAAACTTACAAAATTTAAAAAATTCTAGAAATAAAATTAACTATTTTTTAAATAATTTTCTCATATGATCTAGAACGTATTTTTAAATAAACAATTCAAATGAATTGAGTTGCATGCATAATATACATATAATATGGTGTCATAGTGTTTGTTTTTTCTCTTTAACAATTCAAATTTCGTTTAAAAACCTGTAAAATGTTTACATTTGAAAATAACAGAAATTAAATATAAAACAAAACAAATAATAATTAAAAAAATTAATTACTCTAAAATTTAAGCTATAATTATTATTTAAATGATAGGAAAAATTTAAAATAACCCACCCACTTAGGATAACTTTATCCTAAAAAGCAACAATGAAAAACAAAAAACATAATTTAATTTGAAAAAACAAAAAAAAAAAAAAAATAGAGCTCATGTGACTTCATGAAAATACTTTGATTTTTTTTTCAGTGAAATTTATTTGTTTACAATACAATAATAAAATAATAAGAAACAAAAAAATTATAGAGTACTATGACTTACCTCTATTAAATTTCAAAATTGTCATCTTACAATGAATTTTGTTGTTGTTGAGACTTTGTAATTGCAAAAAAGTAAACAAATTTCTTCTATGTACAATGTACATATTATGTACCTACATATATGTACATATATTTAAAAATGCGAATATAATAGTTGAATTTAATAATTATTCTTATTGTATTCTTCTTCACATAAAAATTTGGAAATTTTCTTTAGTAAAATGTTATTTAACCCTTTATTGTCTCATTAATATACTTACTATTGAAATTTGCAATACATACCTACATTATGTATGGATATATTATCAAAAACAAAACATAAAAACAAGAACAAAAAAACGTAAATAAAACCAACACCATATAAAGATTTTGATTGTTGATTAATTGTTATTTAATACTGAGAACAAAACTCTACAAAATAAGTCTACAATTTCAAGTCAGTCCCAGCCCAGTATAAGTAAACGAATCTCAGTAGAAAAAAATTTATTAAACTTCAATAATACGTTTTACATTTTTTTTTTTGTTTTGTTCAATTATTTTGTATCTACAAAATGTTTAAGCCAAATCGAAATGCTGTTTAGTTTGAATCGTTCGCGCATAATAAACAGTCGAACTTAGAAAAGAGAAAATAAAAACAGAAGAAAATAATATTGTACATTGTTTTTTTTTTAAACAGTTTAATTTGATTTTGTAAAATTTATTTATATAAAAAATTGTTTTATTTATTTTTTTATTATTATAATGAAAATTTGATATTTTTAATAATTTAATTAAAAATTTTCTGCAAAAACCAGAAGTGTTAAAACTTTTTTTTGGTTTTGAAGAACAAAAAAAAAACACAGGTATGTGTGCCAAAAAATTTTTTTAATTGAATCTACGGAAATCATATAAAGTGAAGAAAGTAAAATAGAATTTTATAATTTTATAACGTAACTAAGAAAAAAAATAATAAGTGAATAGACTTGAGGTTTCATTGAACCAGTCTAGTTGAATTTTTTGATTTTTTTTTAAAGAAACAATATAGTAACTATTTCATCTTTAAAAAAATTTTCGTATCAATAAAACAGAAAATTTTAGAAAACAATTTTTATAAAGGTGAGTTAATAAAATACAATTCTCATTTGCAGTTCTCAGTTTAAAAAAAATATAAACAAATTTGTACCTAGAGTTGTTGAATTATTAAAGAAGTTGTAACTTAAAACTGTAATTTTTTAAGTTAGTACCTAAGTATTTTAAGCTTAGCAAATTCATCAAAAGGCATATAATATTGAATATATTGTATCGAATTACAATAGAATTTTCTTATCTATCCATACTCACTATACACATGGGTACCCAATATCTCAGAATTATATTTGGAAAATAATAAAAATAAAAAATGCAAAATTATTATTCATCACAACGAGTGTTATATGTATATGTATAAGAAAAATTTAATATAAAATAAATATGCAATTTGTAATTAAATTTATTTTTATGAGTTTCATGTTACATTTTTTTTTATCAAGACAAAATTTTTATCTTGGTAAAAAAAAAAATTTAAAAATTAACCTGACTGAATCGAAAGGTTAGAATTGATCATGTGTATGAACAAAACTTTTTATTTTTTTTTCAAATTTAAAATTTTATTTGAAAACTCTTATGTTTCATATACATACAAAGAAAAATGCAAATTATACAAGATGTACATACATATAATTTAATACACAAATAACATATCTAAATAAAAATAATAGCGGATTTTTCATAATTCCACAGAGTGTGCATTTAAAATCATTTTTTTTTTATTTGTATGCAAATTGTATATATGTACTTTGAATTAGTCAAATTGTTTAAAAAAATTTATTATTTAATTTTCGATTTTGATTATTTGTAGCTGTAGGTGTATGTACTACACTGTTACTGTGATTTGCAAAACTTTTTGTTTTTTTTTTTTTTTTTTTTTGATTTCACTTTTTATATCAATAATGTACATCTTACTGTTATTGTTTATTATTATTATTATTTTCTCGGTATTTTATACATCAGGTAAACACAATAATCATGAATGAATAAATGATTAACTGTATATACAATACAACTTCCGATTTACAATATATAAAATTGCATATTGAAATTTATAATGAAATTTTGTGGTATTATAATTTACATTTATAATTGATTCGTAAAAAAAAATTTATTCAAAAGTTTTGTGATTTTTATTGTTTTAAATTTAATGAGTTTGTTTTCGATTCAAGTAAATACTTAAAAGAAAAGTAAAATAATTAATAATAGTTGAATTGAAAATTGGTAAAAAGGTAATAATTTTTTAATATTTCACTTTGAAAGAGTTTCTATAGTTCAAATTATATGAGTTAAAAACCACATTTCAATCTACACCCCCCCCCCCCCCCCCCCCTTTAATGCCATATCCTTTTTATTTAACCAATCAATTTTGCACACCTTTATTTTTTAATTAATTCAAATTTTTAAGCTATTTATCTGAATTAATGAATTTATCAAATTTCTATTTGAAAAAATCACGTCTTTTGATTATTTTGTAGTGAAAGTCTCCTCAATAAAAAAAAAAAAGAATCTATGCTGCTTAAGATGGCTTTTAAAAAAATTTATGAAGCACAGAATTGAAAAAAATAAAAATTTTATGAATATTTCTTTTAAGATAATTGAAATACTTAGTTTATGCTACTTTACTTCGTTCTTGCATTTTTTAAAGTAAACATTCTATATTAATTCTTAATTTTATTTTTCGAATCGTATAATAATTTAAAAAATATATGTATGATATATACACATACATATGTATACGTGAATATATAATATAATTGTGAGAACAAAAAACAGAAATTTTCTGTGGTTTCAAAGAAATTCATTCAAAAGTAAATACCCAATGAAAGTTTTGATTTACTGTTTCCTTGAACTTTGGGGTTTTTCCAATATGTATACGTACATGCTCGAATGTACTGGACGTTTAGTACACTTTTACTTAATTATACTAATTATTTTGAGGTAATTACAAAAAAAAAAAAAAACAAGAAATATAAACTTTTTATTTTATATTAGAAAAAAGAATCTTTTCATAATTCAGTTTTTTTTTTTTAAATAACTTAAGTAAAATGTTCAAAGTGAGTTTTACATCAGGATTAATATGCTCGTTCAAGATTTATTATGTATTGTCTCTTCTAGAAATTTTTAGTGAAAATTTATCTGTTATATGAACTGACTAAATAATATTAAATACATACTTAATATCTCGAAACGAAATATGATATACAAATTTAAGTCACTTTCGAAATAAACGAATTCAATTGACTAATTTAATTTGCGCACATGTAATTACACGAGTTTTTACAAATTAAAATATTATATTTAGCTACATTTCAATTCTTTGCTATTAAATTGTTTTTTTTTTTTTCTCAATTATTTATTCTATATAAAAATAGTAATTTTTTTTATAACCAGCTGATTCATGTTCATATACATACATATACATAATATGTATGTATGTAATTGGTATTTTATCATTTTATTTGTTACAGTATATTGATACAATTTTCATTCATTCATTTTATTACTGATTGTCATGTTCTAGAATTTGAGAAATTTTTATTTTTTTATTTTTTAATAAAAATAAAAATCACACTTTTTATGTATGTGATAATGTTCTATTTTTCATTCTTTACAAATTAAAAATTGAAATATAAAAAAAAGCAAAATAAGAATATATGTAAAATTTAATTTAAAAAAAAGGCAAGTTTTTTTACATAATATGTATTAGTATTAATTCTTTAAAATATTCAACACTTTTATTATACATATATGTGTTATTTTAAATATTTTATATACATATGTATGTAACTAATAAAACCTTCTCAATTTGTTAAAACAGCACGTGCTTTATTTAAATATTTAAAGCAAAATTATGTATATTAAAATTTTTTATTATATAAGTTTTATAAAAAAATATAATTTCTACAACTTATTTAAATAAAAATACCACAAAACATGTCGTTTAATGCAATAATATATTTAAAAAATTCTCAACAGTCAGTTTTTGTTATATAAATTAAATTACGGCGCTTATACCAGAATTTTATTGTATTTTAACAAAACAGAAAACAAAATAAAAAATAAAAATTGTATGCACATGTTTGTTTAAAAAAATATAATTTTTATTATAATTTTACTTTCAAATAAAAAGAAAAAAAATTTGAATTAATTTCCAAATGCAGTATGTATACAGTATACTATATGTAGATACTCGTATTTGTTAATAATAAAAATTCGATACTTTTTGTTATGTTATGTATGTTGCATAAGAATTTTTTTCTTGTAAATAACGTATTTATTTTTGTTTAGAAAAATAAATAATAAAAATTAAAATTTAAGATAAAAAGCAAATAATAAATTTTTTTTAAAAGTAATTTATACGGTACTGTTAGAAAGGAAAAATTAATATTTGAATTTTATTTCCCGATTTTTTAAAAAAGTGTTATTTTTTTACTCAACCATTCTTAATTAGAGACTATGATATTGAACTATATACATATGTATGTAGAGATACGTGTACAGCTAACTGTATATTAAAATATTTATATATACATATTTGATATTTGAAAAAAATCTTTGTATTTTCAGATTATTCAAAAATGTGCTTGGAAATAATGATTCATTGTAAGAGATACAAAAAATTGATACATACATATACATCTGTATGATATGTATTTTGTTTAAAATCGAAAATTCTTTAAATAAATCATATTATTTTTTTAAAAATATTTATAAGATTTTTATAGAATGTAAAACTTGTATAAAAACTACTGTTTCAAATTTTTATCTAATGAAATGGAATCAAATAGCTACAAATGTTCATTAGATACTCTTACAGCAATTATGTATTGTATAGTAACAATAGTTTCTAGTACAAAAATAAAATTTCTTGTCTTGATGAGACTCAAACTTAAACGCTTTTAATTGAATTAAAATTTCATAGAAAGAAAATTCTAAGCTTGACGTAAGATTGAAGAAAATTTGTTTGAGTCTTTTTTCTTCTTCACCTTGATATACATAGTTCAAATGTGTTCCAGTTAAATGTAAATAATAATAATCCATCCAAAAACCTACCAAACTGAAAAGGAAGATATTTTCAAAGAATTCTTGTTTTGGTTTTATAAGGCGATAAGTGACTATGACGGACGGGACATGAAATGACACTCGTTTTTACAGTCATGAATTCAACATTATTTTTTTTTAAACTTTAGTTTAAAGTATATAACTTCACACCTCCTGTTTCATGATAAATTTTTAGGTGGTAGTCTTAGCAAACTACGACAGAAATTTCTTATTTCTTGAAAACAAGAAAACTATACAATTAAACACTGAAATTAATTGTTTTTAAATAGTATTTTTATTTCTTTTTGATAATGCACATTGTGAAGCTAAAACAACACTGTACTATTTGTCATAAAATGCATTTAGTAACTAGTTATGTCAGCTCAAAAATGGTCCCCGAAAACCTACCTAAGGTCGGTGTTATGTGTATGTTATGTTATGTTTATGTACGTAGTGCGGTTCATGTATTCTTGGCCTCATAAAAATGCGGTTATTCCTAAAACTGCTATATTTTTGGGTTAGAGGGAAGTCTTAGCAGGTAATATGCAAATTTGTAACCCTGGACGATTATTAGTTTGATTGTAATAGGCTAAAAAAGAGGGTGAAGTTGAGTGAATTTTACAAAATGTCAAATATCGAGTACCGCGACAAATGTAGTGATCAGATTTTAAAGCTTTGCCGTGAAGACCAAAAAAGCGTTATTGAATCGATTGTGATGGGCGATGAAACTATGGTTCTTTATTATGATCCGACGTCTAAAAGGGATTCTATGGAGTGGCACCGAAAGGACGAATCAGTTCAAAGGTCACACAAAGCATTAAAAAAGTGATGACTTGAATTTTTTGGGATTGCGAAGGAATCCTGTCAGTTGATTTCAAGGAGAGAAATACAGTCATCAACGCGAGGTATTACTCCGATTTACTACGACAGCGAACCGTTGATAAAAGACAAAGAAAGGTTACTAGAAGTGTCCGTCTGTTTCACGATAATGCCCCAGTTCACACGGCTGCAATTTCCGTTCGAGAATGTAGCTTCATTAAACTCGATCATCCCCCCTATAGTCCCGACTCAGTCCCTAGCGATTATTTCCTACTCGCAAAATTAAAGTCTGAACTCAGAGAAAAAAAATTTAACAGTGATGAAGAAATTAAGCGAGCTGTATGGAAGCATTTCGAGAAAAAACATTCAAGCTATTTTTACAGTGATATAGAAGCCCTAGTTAAGCGATGTGAAAAGTGTATTGAAGTAAAGGGAGAATGTATTATTGAAAAATAATAAAAGTGTTTTTTATTTTAAATCACTCTTTCTATGTTAGGCCGAGAATACATGGACCGCACTACGTACTTGATTTTTTTTTAAATCAAGCTTTAGTAACAAAACAAACGTACAGTAGTGAAATATACTTGGTGAACCTATTTACACTTTTTATTTAAAAAAAACTGGAAAAAAAATGGTTAGATTTGATGTACCATCCAGCGTGGAATAGGCGATGTACAAAAACTTAACCAATCAGATTCATAAGTTTTGTCATCTACAATTTTTATATTCTATTTTTACCCTATATTATAAATGTTCAATAAAAATATATAAAATTACTATAATATTTTTTTAAATCGAAGTCAGTACAGACAAGATAGGCATGATTTTCTATAATCTTTCACAGAGTGTTTGTATAAATCTGTCTTGTGTGTGGGGGATAGCCTGATAAAATCTCAATTTCAATCGAGGGAAAGTTTTTAATTAAATATATTATTATTATTAGATATTACAAAAAAAAAACGTAATTTTGGGAAATTTTATGAAATATGTTTATTTCCTCACTTCGCGATAGAACAAATAAAAATTGAAACATCACATTAAAAATCGAAAATTTGTATGGTAGGTATTTTCAAATTAAGTAACGTTTTTATCAAATATAAATTAATAATAAGGATGTGAAATTCGTGCAGAAACTTCCTTTTTAGAATAACATATTCGTGAAACAAAGTTAAAGTAATTTCTGCATAATTTGAAACATTCTGTTAATAGATATACATATGTATGTATGTTAAAAAATACCTCTTTTTAGAGTTGATAGAGATATATTATTTAAAATTTCCTGCAAACAATTATATGTTAAGTTATCAGAAACACATCTGCTTTTATAAGCACAATTACTGACTTTGATTTATGAAATGGTTTAGCTATAAAATCGTTGAGTCGACAAAATGTGCGTACAGCAACAGTTGCGTGATGATGTCACACATAGCTTTAATGATTAGTTTTGAATAGAATTATGATTTTTTAATTTAAACAAATAGATTGATAACATAACATAATTTAAAAAATACCTTTGGTAGAATTACTAGGATGTATAATATAATTAGAATTTCATTCAGAAATTATCTAATGCAATGGTAAAGATAGGCTGTTTTCAAAAATTCAAGCTTGCTTTCGCTACCTTGAATACATGCATATAAAACTAGAAAGCATATACAAGCCCAATTTTCAAATTTATGAAATCTTTTTGCCATTTTGACCAGTGCTGCCGCTTTAATTACTATTATTCATTTTATTAATTTGATAATTTTATTGCATGTAAACTAAGTGCTGATAACTAGGATCTGATTAAAAGTCAATGTCTTGCTAAATGTGAAAAATTGTTAACTTACAACTTTTAAATGGTAGCACACTTTTCCTTCTTTTCCAAAATTTACAGTCCAATTAGTTTAAAAAGCTTGCAAGACAGGCCCAAAGTTTTCTCGCAAGCTTTATTTTATGAAGTCTTGATTTTACAAGATTGATATTTAATGAAGCCTTTGATAAGTCAATCTTGCGGCAAGCTTGAATTTTTAAAAGTGGCCATTTTTAATCACAAGGCTTAATATTCTATGATTAATTTTGCCTGTATACTCTACATCATGTACTTATATACATATTTAAATTGCATCCTCTTAGTGATTGCTGAAATCATATAATTATTCCATTATCCGTTTTACAATTGAAACTACTTCTTTCACAATCTATTAATTTAATTTCTAATATTTATTGCAGATTTTTAAAGAATCAATTGATTTTTTTTTGTGATTAATTCATTCTTAATTCTAAGTAAATTCAATTATTCCAGTAATTCTGATTAATTTCTAAAAAACAGTAGTTCAAAAGTAATTACAATGTCTGTTTAACATTTTTGATTTCAACTAATGTAAAATTTTAATCATATTCTATACATTTTGTGGTTTATTATTACACAACAAAAAAAATATCAATAATTTTAACATTTGTTGTACCGGATTTCATATTTTAAACTTATCAAGTTTACAGATTTTCTTTTGTGGTTTTGGCTTTGAATTCAATGATTGATGTCATCATAAATTCATTTTTTAATTGTTGGAAAAAACCTAGTAAATAAATAAGTTATACATAAAAATATCAATTACATACATATGTATAGTATATACTTTTAATAAAAACTTTCTTCAGGTGTCATAAACATACAACAGACGTAGGTACATATATCTGTTTATACCAACCATTATTTATTGACTTTTAAGTTTTTTTTTTCGATAAAATTTTACCTTGAATTTTCGTTGCAAATCTTTATATTTTTCATGTAGGTAAAAGTTTTGCAAAAAAAAAAAAGAAAAAAAAAAGGAATTTAAAAATTCGATTTAGGTCAATTTAAAAATACCTGCTTGAATTATAATAATATAAATATAAAAATTAAAATAATGAAAATATTAAAATTAAATAATATTTATTAGCAACGAAAATATATATGTACATATGTACATACATATATGGATATTGTTTTCGAATAGTATTGTAGTTTCTGTAATTTTCTTTTAAATTTTTTATTGTTGTTTTCTACTTTTTCTTAATTTATTAATATTATTATTTATATATTTATTTTTATTTCTACGTTTTCTTTTTTATTCATCTGTAAAATCGATTATTCGGTTGTCTTTAAAATCTTATACTAATCAATTATTCATAGTCAAGAATCACACTATTTAGATATTGATATTCATTTTATGATAATATTATCATAAAAAATTTATTAAACTCAATAAAAATAGAAAAAAAAACACTAAAATATTTGCTAGACGTTTTTATTAGTTTTTTTTCATCTTCTATGTTTTACAATATATACATATATTATATGATTTTTCTAACTGAAAAAGGTGTTAATCAAATACATTTTATTTAACAAATTAATCGATTCACACGAGAATATGGAGCACACGATTCACATTTTAACAAATTAGTTTTTTCTGTTAGAATTTAGAATGAACTTTTTATTGTATGCGTTCAAATTTGTTTTAAGTACAAAAGACGTAATACATATGTATGTATACGTTTATGGTAAAAAAATTTATAATGAAATTCGAACGATTCCATTTTTTTTAATAATTTTTTGTCCAAAACTAATAATTTATTGACCGATTATTATTGATTAAAAAGAAAGATAGAAAAATAAAGAGGTTAAAGCTGTTTTAAACACTATGAAGTGTGAAAAAAAAAATATTGTCTGTGTAGGAGTTTCACACATGCATATGTATGCAATTAAAAAAAGTGGATATCTTTTTATTTATTAAAAATTTTGCAACTTTTTTCTATAAGATTTTTTTTTTTGTAAATAAAAAAAAACCTTGAATAATAAAATTGTGTGTAATAAATTTTTCATGATTTGCAGATATTTCTTTTCTTTGAATATTTTTATCCAAAACAAATCGATTTGAATATGTATTACTCATCATGTTGTTTTGGTAATAATCATATTTTGTAAATTAATAGAGAATTCGCGAAATCAAATTTTTCAAGTACATATATTTAAGTACTATCTTTGGATTACGCTTATAGAGGTATTTGCAATAAATAAATAAAAAATCTATATGTGATCGTTTTATTAGAAATTTTCATCCCTTTTCGATAAGTAGAAATTTAATAACTTCTGCAAATTCTAAAGAAAAAAATATGTTCTAAAAATAATCTTGAATTTTCTTATTAATAAATTATCTCCCTCTTTATATAAAACGGATTTAAAAACTAAGTAATTATAAATTTTAAATGTTTTCTAATGCACTTTTCGATTATGAAAAAAAATATAGTTTTAAACAATTTTTTAATTGTTGAATCGTGGCAATTAAAACACAATTATATAATTAAATAGTTTATTTTGAATGAAATAGACTATAAAATGCTAGTGTACATTAGTTTTTTCCTATTATTAATAATATGTGCTGTAAGTATCATATAATTGATGATCCATAAATTAAAAAACAACTCTGCACTATTACCATTATTGTAGAAAGTTGTAAAAAAAAAACGGAATACATTTGTACATTATTATGATGACACAATAATTTTATCATTCATAATTTGAATTAAAATTTGCACTACATATAAAGTACATAAAATATATTCAGCAAACTTTTGTCATTAAAGTTTTTTTAATTCCACATACCTATGTATGTACATTAATGAAAATATCCACATATTAATATGATCATTAAAATAAGAAAAATGCTAATAATTTCATTATTTTTAATTTGCGTACTCGTAATAAAATTTGTATTTATTTATTAGTTTATGAAATCACCTGTGTAGGTGGAATCGAATTGTAAAAATTTCGATTTTGTATAATTATTGATAAAAATAAATATAACTGAAGTCCTTAAATTCAATATTTTAATAGAATTAATTTTCTTTTTAAAATAATTATAGTATTAAAAGCGCGAAGAAGATAAACAAAAAGAGTTTATAGCAAGAGAATAAGATATTTTAGTGAAATTAATAAAAGTATTTTCTAAAAAATTAAGTACTTATACTTAAGTATAAGTATAAGAGTCTTAACTCCAAATTTCTTGTAAAACATTTTCATTCTAAACGTTTAATAACTGAAGAAGTGATATTTTCTATAATTCACAAAATAATTAAAATATTTTTATCTTACTAATTGAGTACTTGATAGGTGTACTGACACAAAAATACACAATATTGCATTAACCAATCAGTCGAATGAGTTATTGAGTAAAAGAGTCAAGATCGTACAAGCACAATGTCATTCCATTAAAAAAATAATATAATGATTATGAACTTAATTTTTTTTTTTTTTTTTTTTTTTGCAAAAATGCCATTACTCGTTATTCATGCAATTTTTTTATTTTAAAAGAAAAACAAGCAAACTTAATAATATTCATTTTATCCACTGACATAAAAGCTACATGAACATTTTTCTTTTAATTTTATAATACATATTCATTTTCTTCAAAATTTTTAACATAAATTCAATTCAACAAAATTATGATTACTGTAAATTAAAATTATGAAATCATTGCAAACAATTTTAATTTTCCAAAAAAACAAAAAAACTATATAAGTAGATTTTAGAGTACGAAATATTTAATTTACATACGTTAAATCATCGGATTGTAATTTAAGTTTTTATTATGTACCTACGTGGATAAAAAGTACACAATTTATGATTGCAATGCTGTATTTTTTTTTTGTTGTTGAAAAAAAAGTGTCTAACAAATAAACAGAAAAATTGAATCTACCAAAGTATACATAAGTATTCGTACATTTGAAATTTCAGCTCATATTTTGAATTTAGGGTAAAAAATTAAAATACATTTGTAGATTAAATTCAACAATACTGTTAAGTTTATTGTTTTATAATTAAATAATAATGTTGTACTGTACCGTTGTAATTTGTTCGTGTTCATGAATTTAAATTCGTTACTATATTAGTTTTACAATTTTAAACATTTTTTGTTAACTTGCGAAGAAGGTAACAATATTTCACTACTTTGAGATTGTTTTTTTGAAACATTTTAAAACACAAATCAGGAATAAAAGTGCAACTGATAAAGAAATTCAACATAAAATAAAATTAGTGCAAATAATATTAGACGTGAAATTTTAGGTTTTGTGATAAGAAACGAGTAAAAAGTAATTATATTTTCTGAGGATGGCTTCAAATAGTTACAAATCAAAATACTTGTTTTTTTGTTAAACGAATTTTTTCTAACTAATCTGAAGATTAACTGCTCATTCAATGCGCTTAACAAAATTTTCTAAACAAAATTCTTCACTCTGTAATGTGACCCATAGACTACCAACTTGGTTGTCATCCTGTTTCTTGCAACCTTAACAAGTTGACAAATTTAACGTAATCTTAATTTTTTCATGATAGGGTGTGGTGGTATGTGTTATGAATGTACATAATTTCACGACAATTTTATTTACCAGCTCCTTAATGTTAACTAATGTTTACAATCGAGTTTCTAACACTGCCACAGATGCTCCAAAATCTTTGCTAATTAGGTTACATCCACAAAAACTCCAACCTTGAACATGCCGTGCCCACAATGATTGAGTAATCTATGAGCAGCATAAGGCAAACAATAAATAAACATTGAAAGTTAATTCAACTCCGAGGAATTCACTTTATCAGACTTTCATTATACTAAAATAAAATTTTTAGGAAATCCTTTAAGCAAAAATAATCCATAAATCCAAAAATAATCATTATAATTGAGGCGTTCCATATCAAAACTCGTCTTATCACTTATTAGTGATTTTCCAATAAACACAAAAAACTTTTTAACTCTTTGTTTTGAAACGACAAGTTTCAAAGGATAAGGCAAGTTTTGCAAAAAAAAAGTAATTTTTAATTGAACGAATCTGAAGGATTAGACAAATTTTTATGTGATAATATTTGGTTTTTATTTGAGTTCTTTTCAGAAGAAACCGTTAGTGCTTTCAGTTCAATTTTGATAAAAAGTGGATAAGACGAGTTTTGATATGGAATGCCTCAATTGTTTGTGTTTATGGAATATGTGTGTAGTGTATCTACCTATGTCCGCGAATTATCTTTTCATGTTGTTTAATTTTGGTCATGCATCAAAATGCTACACGTGTGTTACGTATACCTGTTCTATAAATATATTAAATCTTGTGTTTAATCACAATAATATTTTTATCAAAATTGAAAATTTTTTATTACTATGTACTAACATCAGTAACATCTACTTGCACTTTTATTAAATTAAAAATGTTATTTTTTTTAAAGAAAAAAATTCAAACATCCGTAACATCATAATTTTAATTATATTTATTTATTGTAATTTTTTTTTTGCTGTATTCGTATTTGTATTTGTTATTTCGTATTGTATATTATTTATTGCATGATAAAAAATGCAATCAAATTAATCATATTTAAGACATTTTAAGGTAGAGAAAATGGAAAAAAACAAATTTTCCAATGCAATAATTTAATAAAATATTCGACTTTGATTAACAATACTTAAACTATGTATAATTTAAAATTATTATTATTATTATTATTATAATTTTAAATCTCAGTTATTATCAACACACATAATGCAGAAAAAACTACATAAATATACTATACTACGATATAAAAGGCTGGTAAGGTATTTTATAATTATTATATTTACTTTACAATTATAAAGAAAAGAAAATATATAAAATTTATACATATGTATGTAATTAGGTTGATGTATTGTAAAATAAAAATGTAATGATTTGACATATTTGACAAATAAATGGAAGTGAAATAATTTCGATTGAAAATAAATGTCAAGTTCAATGTAAGAATATGTATGTTTACAGGTATGTTATCAGGTAAATTACCTGAATGTGACACATACGAGTATGGATATATAATGCATATTAATATGTAGAAAATAACATTTTATAATATAGAAATTAGTATAGGGTTATATTAAAGTACATAATAAAATTTTACTGTTTTACTTGATAGGAAAAACAATCTTTTAAATAAATAAAAAGCAAAAAAATTAATAATAATTCGTTTAGAATTACATATATTTCACATTTTAATTCAATTTTTGTTTTATACCACCAATAAAAAAAATCATTTTTACTCACAACACAAGTGCGGGTTTAAAAGTGAATTATTTTCCTCAAATGAGTAATGAAACTTTGTTTTTTTTTTTTTTTTTTTTTTTTTTTTTTAGAGTTTAATCTGAATAACCTTATTATTTAATATTTTTATAATCAATTCAAAAAGATTCGTTAATTCGACCCTCATTTCCGCCTTGGAAAAAAACACATAAATATTTTTTTTTATTTGCATGAAAAACGGAATTTTACAATAACGGTGTTACATGTACAATACGATGTACTTAATAATATTTTCAATTATGTTAGAAATTAATTATTCCATTATGATTAATTGAAATAAAATTAAAAATATTATTTTAACTTAGTTTTTATTTCTGTTTTTCTTATTTATTTAGAAAAATATATGTATGTCAAAAAATATGAGACAAATTATTACTAAACACAAATTATTGGTAAAATATTTAATTTATTAACAGAAAATTTAATAATAAAGTTATTGAACATTTATATGAGTATGACACATGTGATATTGAAAAAGAAAAATAAAAAATTGAAGGAATGTGTCTTATTTGTTTGTGCTCTGGTAAACATACATATGTACATTTTCAATATGGAAATTTTTATTATCATGAATTATTTTCGCAGTATACTCGTATTTTATCTGTTTTATGACAGTTTTTCAAAACATTTGTATGGCATAACAGGCCATACATAGTCGAACTCATAAATGTTGAAACAATGATCGCAATTCGATCAATCAATATTAATTCAATTTAAAGGTGTTTTCTGTGAAAAAGAAAAAAAAACCTGCAATAATCAGAACAAATATTCTTACAAGTATGTATTTACTAACATATTTCTCACTTTATAATTTATTCTAGAAAAAACTTGAGAGTTTGGCGTGGTTAATATATGAATGTATTTTTTTTTTCTTTTCGACTGAATGAATCGACTTAAATTTATGCTTTTTTTTAAATTCAAAGTTTTCTAAGAAATTGAAAGAAAATTTATTTTTGAGCATTTGGTCATTATTTTTCCCTTTTATATTCCAAATAATATATACCGTATAGCGTATGGTATAATTGTAGAGTATAGAGAGTAGCCGATTTTTACTCCTTTTTTAAGTCAATAGTCAAGAAGTGATTTCGAAATTTACGAGTTGTGGAAAAATATTAGAATAATATTAGCTTTTTCTATATATTTAATTATTTTGAAAAATGGATGAAAAATATACTTTGCTAACTAGAAAGAAAGTAGTTAGAACTTTTGATAAAAAGATACCCTGAGTGATACAACTCAGAAACTTACTAAAATCCAGTTTTTAAAAAAATAATAAAATCAAAAAAATGCATAAACAATTTTGTTTTCTTTCTCAATATAGAAAGTATTCTTAAATAATAATTTCTGAATTATCAATTAACAGGTGTATTACATTACATCATACAAAAGTTTTACATATTAAAAAAAGTAATAATGAATACATACCCTAGCTTACATATTATTATGGCTAAATGAATGCACATATTAATTTATTGACGTAAAAAAAAATTGTCACAAGACAAAAAAGACAAAGTTTTCTAAAGTTGACATTTTTCTTATTTTGTTTTTATCGTGATGTAAAAGTAATATTCAATATATTTATTAATACGCAAATTGCATATTTACATACATACATAGATTATGTGAAATAATAAATAATTTATGCAAAATTATACAAAAAAAACATTACGTTTTTTATTTTGTTTATTTTGTTTTGAGATAAAAAAAATCACAAGAATCTGTAACTAATCTTATTAATTATTCATATTTATTGATAAAACATAGAGAGAAAAAAACAAAAGTAAAAAAATTAAGAAAATAAAAAAATAACTTGTATCACGATTAATTCTTATCATTAGTTTTCATCTGGGAACATCATCGAAGATAGCATGTAAATAGTCACGATTTTGATGTGAAAGCGTGAAAATAAAATTTAATTATTATAAACCTAATGAAGAGTTTTTAATTTTGTAATTACCCTCGAACCTGATTTCAATTAACTTTAGAATTTTTGAATTTTCAATTAGAATTATACAAAACATGTAATTAAAAATGAGATTACATATTAAATATTCAAATTATTCAAAAAAAAAAAAACATTATGTTTAATTTAAAATACGGGAACATTATACAATTCATATGAAATATACTTTTGCACTCAATAGAATTTATAATTCATATTCATTAAAAATTATAATTCAAATATTTTTATTTCCTTAGAAAGTAAAAAAAAAAAAAATATGAAAAATTTTATTAAAAATCTTAATTACTTATTAAAATAATACGGAAATATGTTTTGTTTTCTTCTCCTTTTCAATTGTTTTTCTATTTTTACAATTTGTACAATTCACCACTTACCTATACATACATATACAATATGCACACATACATATGTGCAAAACCAAAATAATATTTACAACAACAAAAATTACATTTGTTAAGTGTGAACAATAATTAAGATTAAATCTTTTTTTTTTTTGCAATAATAGATTGAAAAAGTACAAAACAGAAGATTTAATTATTGGAAAATATTTGTAGTTACATTATTGAAAAAACAAAATTTTTTAGAATACATTTGAATTAAAATGTAGAATATTAGAATTACCTAATTGATACCTACCCTTTTTTATGGTAATTTTTAGATTATTCGTTATGAAACGTTTTAAATAAGTTTTGTTAGTTTTTCTTTTATTCTGTTTTACGAGAAAGATAAAAATTTAAAAATAAATAGAAAACTGTCTACGATAATTTAAATTATTTTAGTTTTTTATTATACCCCACACGTCATTTAAAAAAATAATAATCAAAAACTCCCTATTTAAATTAATTTTAAATACATTATATACATATGTATATACGTATGCACTATGCAGGTATGTATCTGTTTTATTTTTATTTGTTTATTTTTATTTATTTTTTATTTTTAAACACAAATTTTATAGAATAATTGATATTTAAACTAATATTTAATGCAATAAAAAATGAGCAATTATTATTAAAAGTTCATTATTAGTACATTCGATTTTTTTATTTTTAATATTCCTCTCGTAATGATTCATTCAACGTTTTCAAAATCAAAATTACGTAAAATTAATTTTGTTTTACTTTAACTCGACATTCTAAAAACTTTTTTTTTATTTCTAAAAGAAGTTCGAAAGTTAAACAAAATAAATTAAGTTTCAGCTACACAATTCAAAAGAACAAAATTATTTTTGTAGACAAGGTTAGACAATTATTGAGTTGGTATACTTTCACGTTTCACCTCAAATAAATAACGCAATTCCATCCTCATAAAGGTCATTAGTTTGTAATTGAAATTTATATTAAATCTTAGGTTAGAAGAAAAAAATTTGTCATCTTATTCGAACATTTCAAACATTTTTTATTACAATTTAAAAAAAAAATATAGAACCACAAAACTCATTTTTAATCCTTCAAATTTTTGTCATGTAAACGAGAAGCATTTTTATGAACGATATTCTTTTTTTTTGCTACATACCATTGATATGCGCGATTTTTGACTTTCTTCTAGAATTTTGTGTACTTTCAAGTCAAATTGAAAATTAAAAACGAATTAAAAAAATTCATAAAAATTTCATGAGAACAATTTTCTAAAGAATTTTCTCGCAATTTGATTTGTAAATCATTGTACTTACTTATTCTAGAATGACTATGTGGCGTCAATTATCATAATTAAAATTAAGTTCATGTCGACTTTTGTACTTTATATACCTAGAATAATTCACGATTTTCAATGAAGCACAATCATTTCATCCTAGTCTAGATGTCTGGTTAAATTTCTTAGTTAAAAAAAAACAATATAAATTATAAAAAAAATAATAATTGAAAATACTTAACGAATAGAAAAATATTTATTCAAATATTTATCATATTGGAAATTTCATAAAACTCTAATGCAAATGATGTGCTTCCACGCGACTGTGTGACACAATCAATATTTACGTATGTATGTACATTAATATCTGTTAAAATGTAAATGTTTACTGGTGGGTGTATTTTTTTTTTTTTTTGCTTATTTGTTTTTTTTTTTAACTTTTCCACTTAACTCAAGAAAATTACATAACCGATAAAATATTGCAATTTTATGCACAGTATAAAAATACTTGGAAAAATATTTTGTTTTTGTAGTTTTAATTTTTTGTTGTTTATTTTTTTTTTTCATTTTGTTTATTTTATTTTTCATTTTATAATCACCTTTAAAAATGCATAATCCATTAAACAGTAGAGAATTGGTAGAGAATTGGTGTATAAAATTAATGATGAAATGATTGTGTTACGATTCATATAACCTTGCATTAAAACTAGATTAAAGTTGAAATCACCAACCAACCATTCATATTAAAATACATAAGTACATACATACAATAAATTAAATTAAATATATTTTAAATAATATTAATTTTATTAATTTATATATAGTATGTGTGTATCTTTCGATAAGCATATATATGAGATTTATAGATATATATGTAAATACACATAGGTATATATGTATAATATGTAGAAAAAAATCTACGTCAATCAATGAGGAGGTTTAAACTGTAAAACTACATAATATGCTCATGTTCGCACCGTCAGACTACCTGTTGCTGCGTATATACTCATTTTATGATTTATATCATATTATTTTTCATATTTAATTTAAAAATCATGTGACATTTTTGTACAATTACACTTTTTTTTAAATATAAATATTTTAAAATTCATTTTTAATCGAATGACGTTAAGAATGCATACTTACATGAAAATAGGAAACATTCACTATATTCACACTTGTCCATTCGTCCGCACTTTTAACAACTGGAAAAAAAAGCCTTGTCTACTATAGTTCCCAATTGTCCTTTATGCAAATTTATGTATACAATTTCATAGTGACAAATAAATTTAAGAGGAAATAGTGTAAATATGAAGAAAACAATATAAAACAAATATATTTTTATATTCATATTCAAATTAGTTAAATCTAATTGACTATGTAATATCGTAATATGTCAGATTATTATTACATACATATTATACATCATTTTTATTAAGTACACATATTTCTTATTATATGTTCAATTATATAAATTGTATGCATGTGTGACATCTTAATATACTTAATATGTAAATTGAAAATGAATATCTATATATTCCATTATTCCAAATGAAAAATAAGAAATAAAAATAATAAAATACCTGATTACTGAATAATAATTATTATTTTTATACTTATACTATAAATTCATTTTTCTCACTTTTATTCATATTTATTTACTTACCGACTAGTTTTATGTTTATTTATTTGTTTTTATTAATTAATGTCCAATAAAATGCATATAATAAGGCAAAGTTCATTTAATATACTCTCGTATATTAAATATTTCATCGATCAGGCATAATAATCGTGTTATTTTTCTTATAAATTTTTTTTTTTTTTTAAATTCGATTACCAATTCAATGAAAGTTTAACCTGTTTCGCACGTGACATAATAAATTGTGTATGAAAATGACGTTTTTAATGAAAAAAAAATGTAAGAAATTTATTAATTTTCCATTTTATTAAAAAGGTCATATGAATGTAATTTTTATGTTCATACGAGTACATACGTATGAATGGAATCTGATAAATCGTGTAATTATTATATTATCATAGTATGTTTATTGTGTCTCATATATATTGTACTATATCAGTCAGTATATCAGATCAATGAACTGTAATAATTGTATTTAATTGCATATGTACTCGTATGTATAGTAATGTATATGTACAGCATACATATAGAAAGTAATAAGTTTAAAAAAAACACATATTCTTTTAGAGACGCGGCTTTTTTTGTTACACAAAGAAAAGACATTCTTTATTTTTTTGTGGATTACAGCCCAATATACAATTACTACATGATTTTTTGATGAGGATTTATGATTTTAGTTTTTTCGTAGAAACACATGTTTTTATTTTATTTGTTTTAATATTAAAGTTTTTATTACGTTAATTTCTTCAAGAAATATATATAAAATATATACATACATATTATGTATAAGCTTCTTATCTCCTCTTTTCTTTACATGACTTTTAAAATTCAATATGGAAAATAAAAAATCAAAGTTTATGAATTATGCCATTCTCTTGGGCTGTTTAAAATTCGATTCAATTGCTTGAGTCGTAGTGGAAAAATGATGTCCAAAATCATTTCCACTCACTATAATTTAAAAAAATTGATTTTCCACTATAGGTCAAAGTTTAAGTAATTGAAATCATTTTGAAATTTTAAGATCTTGTTCCTTGGGTTTCAAAATCAAAACAATAAAACTTTTAATTTTATTTTAACTTGTAATCACAAAAAAAATGAATTATTCTATACATTCTCCATCTTCAAGGATGAATTTTCTTATTTTCTTGCTACAACAACTTTTTAATCAAGCTTATACATATATCCCAGAATAATCGTTGAATTTTTTACAATATGAAGAATGAAAAACACGGGAGTGAAATAAAAAGTTGATTCATTTTTTTCAGGGGTACGGCAATTTCTCTTTGTGCTATGCTCATAATTCTACATATGTATGTATCTACTTATAAAATATGTATTACTTTTCGAAGTTAAATATTGAATAGTAATGAATAATTTTCCAGAATGCCGAGATGGTAATTAAGTTAAAAAACAAATCACAATATTTGTACATATGCACAAAGTGCACTTTTGAGTCTACGTCTTTTTTCTATTCAAAATCCTTTTTGTCCACTCGTTTTTCTTTTAATTGAATGATTACAGAAAAACATTCCATTATTAAAAAATACTTGATATGTTTTAAAGTTGCTTTAAATAGATACTAATTATTGAAAAATTTCCCCATATTTTCTACATACAATTTATTTTTCTTATTTTTCTTTTTTTTTCTTATTCACACTCAATTTAATAATAATGCCGTTTTTAAAAAAATTTCCATAATTTCTTAATTATTTCTTTTTTCATTACGTGTTATTATTTTTGTTTAATTAAAATGCATCTTTAATTTTTCTTTTCATTACTTTTTGAACTACATATACATATACCTATATAACCATGATATAACATTATAAACAGTTTTTATACATTAAGTAAAATCCTTGAATATTGTATAATTGTTTACTTCCGAATACCAGTCAACACTTTAATTACTTCAACAAAACCATTCATATTCGTATTGAAAGTAAAAACTGAAAATACAAAATATGTACATACTTACATATTTGTATTTCGTTTAATATTTTTATTAAATGAGCATAACAATTCAATAAAAATATGATTTTTATTTTCAATTTCGAACTTCATTCAACTTCGAATATTTTCTAGAACAAACAACAAAATAATTACACTTTATGTACATATTACTCGTATATACATTATACATACACTGAGAGAAAAAATATGTTTACGACAACTATATTTTGAAAGAACTAAAATATAGTTAGGAATTATAGTTGCCGTAAATATGTTTCAGAAGTAACATAGTTGTGTTAAAAATATTTCATAGTTAGACGAATGTAAAAACTCCATATAAATTTGTTATTAGAACAATGGAACACGACTATATACATAATCTTCATAACTGAATTAATGTTTGCAGGGAGCAAAGTTTGTTTCAGAGTATAGTTGCTAGAACCAAGGAACATAGTTATCGCGACTATATACATAATCTTCATAACTGAATTAATGTTTGCAGGGAGCAAAGTTTGTTTCAGAATATAGTTGCTAGAACCATGGAACATAGTTATCGCGACTATATACATAATCTTCATCTGGGTTTATGTTTTCAAAAAATAAAAATTCACGATTACAGTTTATTTACATTTATTTATTATTATTACATACTTATAATATCTTATTTAATATAATGTAATGCAGTGTTGTGAAAATTAAATTCAAGAAAAATCATTAAATTATCATTTCAATAAAAAATTTATTAATTTCTCGTGTTTAAGTTTCTAATGAATATTGAAAGTAATTGAAATTAATTAAATGTTTTATCGAACCAACTTTTTTCATAATATCAGGATAATGGAGAAGAAAATGAAATTTTGGTGTTAACTTTAAGTTGGATAGTTGTATATATAAACTATGGTGATTTCTAATAGCTTCTTTGAAAAGTTCCTCTAAGTCTTCGTATACCACATTTGAAAATGAAATGTCCAAAATTTTTCGACAATTAATATACAAAGTCCATTCTATACAATCTTCAGGTATTAAGTCACATAGTAATAGAGAAAAAAAGCTGTAAAATAATATATTTTTTGCACTTTATACTTCTGACACTTTTTTTAAAAATTTTCACTCTTACTTCAACAACCGATCAATCACAAATAAACTGTTAAACACGAAATAAGAACTACAACTCATAAGAACTATAATATGTACATCACAACTATATCATATTCAATATAAAATTCTCAACTATAATATGTTTCGGATAAATAAAATATGTTTGACTATTTGATTTATATTTGATGCAACTATAGTATATTTAGTTACTGATTCGTTACTGCAAACATAAAATTTTTAATGTGGATTATAATATATTTATTCCAACTATAATATATTCACAGTCACAGGTTTATATGATGTAAGTAGTATGATTGTGACAACTATAATCCTAGATTTTCTTGATTGCAATCAATACATGTTTGAAATGAACATAATATGATAATGCCAATCATTTCGTATAATCAGTGGAACTATTTATATTATTGCCAGAAAAATTCAACAATTGTTATATTTACTATAACAAATGTATACTTATTACAACTATGGAATAAATATAGTTTTTCTCTCAGTGTATGAATAAATTATCATTTTTTGCATAGGTTGAAAAGCTGTGGCGCGAAAACTAAAAGTCGCACATCCAAGTTCTTTGCAGATTTGAATTAAGGACATCCCAAGTTATCATTTGCAATGTATCCTTTTTTTTTTACTCCTACCATTTCATGAGTTATGACAAAATTCCAGAAGCCTTACTTTGCGTTTTATATATGAATAAATTATCATTTTTTGCATAGGTTGAAAAGCTGTAGCGCGAAAACTAAAAGTCGCACAGCCAAGTCCTTTGCAGATTCAAATTAAGGACATCCCAAGTTATCGTTTTCAATGTATCCTTTTTTTTTACTCCTACCATTTCGTGATGTATGACAAAATTCCAGAAGCCTTACTTTGCGTTTTATATATGAATAAATTATCAATATGCAAACTATGCAATAAATATAGTTTTTCTCTCAGTGTACAATATGTATGTATGTATACATATGTGTAATTGATTGAATCAAGAAAAAATAAATCAAATTGAATTTGAATATTTGTTTATTAAAATATAATTTATTTAATTTGTTAATTGATTGAATATGATTGTACTTTACTTTATGAACTTTATGAAATCCACCATTAAATAAAATATAACATTTTTGCTGTGGTTTGTTGACAAACAAATTTAGTTTTAAATTTTAAAAACAAATCACTTCTTCAATTTATTTTATTACAATAACCAAATTATGAATATAAATTGAAATAATATAATACGCAACTCAAAAAATATTTATACTATGAATAGTTGAATAAATCAAAAATTATTTTACAGTAGTTTTCTTTTAACGCTATAGAATTATTCGTACACAAATGTACTATAAATTTTCTTATTTTAAACAAATAAAC
The DNA here is from genome assembly GCA_932526495.1 of Bombylius major. Taxonomy (NCBI): domain Eukaryota; kingdom Metazoa; phylum Arthropoda; class Insecta; order Diptera; family Bombyliidae; genus Bombylius; species Bombylius major. The sequence continues at coordinate 26,995,220 of OW052045.1, read as the reverse complement.
ATAATCCTTAGTCCTTACCAAAATACATACGTCTTTGAAACTTCGTCAATAACTTTAGTAAAGCTAGAAGGATCATGTGTAAAATATCACTCAAAGTTAAAGTACTTATGAATTTGTATACGATCGTAATCTATTCTACGGTTAAAAAGAAAATAATATACACATAGTATTTTCTTCCTTTTATTTTTCTTAAGAACCAAATTAAATATGTATAAGAAACTATAAGAACAACAAGGTTATTTAAGCTTTTACTCGTCAATGCATGAAAAAATTTATTGTAATAATTCAAACAATAATAACTTAATAAAATTATTGAATTTTTAATAAAAACTAAACAACTGTTAAATTGCTAATCCAAACCTTCAGGGCCGGCGCAAGACTAGGAGTCGCTCGCCTGCAAGTCTGAGTTAGGCGCCCCAACTCAAATTTATGTTTATGTATTTTTTAATTATTTACTTTTGAAATGTTTGTTGGAATTACACAATTATACATACGAATACGTATTTATTAAAATTTTAGTTTTTTTCAACTTCATCTTCACCTAACAAGCAAAAAAAAACCTCCTCTCTGGAAGCAAGGGGCACCATATCTTTTCTTACATTGTCGATGTCGAATTTCAGAATTTCAGTTTGTTTCAGGAATTCGGCGCTCTTCATTTGGTGGCGCTCGCCTGCAAACTTCTGATGTGAAGCAAAGGAAAGCAACATGATACAGTTTATCATTACAAAAAAAAAAAAAAAAAAAAATGAATACCGTCTACCATCTTTTACAGATCTTTAACATCTTTTGTGACTTTTTCCGAATCGAAAATTCAATATTTACATTTTGAAAAAATGTATTCCTTTCATATAACTCATGTATGTACATATGTAATTATATTAAAAGAAAATTTTCTGTTTTTTAAGACATGGGGTATACATATAATTATAATACTTATTGAAATGATAAGAAAAAAGTACTTGTGACTGTGAGGGAGGAGATAAATAATTTCAATATTTTCGAATTCAACCGCTTTAAAATAATAATTTTACTTTGTCAGCATTCTTTTTTGAATAAATGACAAAACACTTATTATATTAATATGTACATACATATATGTATTATATGTACATACACATAATATGTATATTATATTTAATATTTTCATAGCAAATTTTTTTAGTTTCAGCTACAGCTTTATTAAATAAACATACTATTTTATGGTTGAAGAATTTCTTTTATTATTATTTGTCAACTTTACTAAGTGTTTAATTATACGTCTGTAATTTAAAATTTTTTTTAATTAATATTTTTTATTATTTAAAAAAAATAAACGTCTTATAAATATTTTCGAGAAAAAAAACCTTTACGTAGATATGACATATAGATAAAAAATCAAAGTATTTTTTAAAAATTTTCCTACGAAATAAATAAAAAAAAAAAACATTTCATGCTTAAAAATTTGTTTTTGTTTAATTCTCACAAATATCAATTAAAATATTTATTACTGTTTTATTTTTAAGTTATTAAAACAAAAACACGAATTGTAATTATTATTTTCTCACAATTGATTTTTTTTCTTCTCACTGAAAATTTTCATTTTTTTTTTTTAAATCATTGAATATTCATTTTAAAAGAATGTTATTAAAACAAAAATAATGTATTTTCGTTGATATCACAACATTGGAATGCAAAATAAATTTCAATAAAAAGCTATCTATATTAATTTATTCTAAATTCTATAGGGTAAATGTTTTAGTTCTAAGCCTTCTTAATTTCTATTCATACAATCTATAGAGCTCTGTTTAAAGTGTAAAGTGATAAGTTTAAAGAAATCCAAAATATCATGTCATATTTCCCAGAGATGAAAAATGTTCCAGAATAACCCACAAATTTTATATGGCGTCTCATTATGAGCTTACATTGAAATATATGATTAATATTTCATTAATTGAACTTTCAAATTGTTTTTGAAACCCTCTCACATGTTATATATCACCTCACCACCCTTATAATTTATAGAAATAATTTTTTATTTTTGATCTACAAAAGCCAGCGCGGTACTAATCAAAAATACAATATAATAAGAAGAATATCCTTACTTTATTTTGAGAGGAAAAAATTCAAAACGGTATATACACATGTATATATATGTGTACATTAAAATTTGAAAATTTGTATCTAATTTTCGCTTCTTTGCACTTATTTTTTATTCAATTTTATTTTTTTTATGTAGGGGTACATATTCGAATTATCATACAAATCCACCTTGCTTTATGACTACAGCAGGTGGCGGCTTAATATCCAGAAAAAATAATAATAATTTTATTATAAAAGTAAAATTTTCACACATTTATTCTAAATAGTGAAAGGTAAACTGTATACATATGTATACATATGTCTGATAAATTAAAGATTATAAAAAAATGTAAACATATGTATTTATGTATGAATGTACATACTACATATTATGTTGTACGATAATATAGGTGTCTTTTTAATATTTTTATAATTTTTTATTAGCTTTTTTTTTTTTTTGCTAAATGAAAAATAATAACATGGAAATAGCTAATAAATACCTGTAAAATAGTTATTAATTTAGGTAAACTAAAAAGAAAAAACCGTCTGTTTGATTTTTTTATTATTTCCAAAAAAAAAACACATTCAATTCAAAGAAAATTTTTATTTTTTTGAAATAAAAAAATTTCCATCATTTTTAATTTTAGCTTTTTTTTTGAATATTTTTTAATACACGTGATATTATAAACTGATGTGTACAAATGTATGTACATAGTTACATTAGTTTTTTTTTTAAATGTAACGAAGAACTTACCTACATCTTCAGTTAGTTAATTTATAAGTTTCAGTTATAATTGACAGTTCAAAAAAGAAAGTTGTTAAATTTGAAATTAATTTAATAATAACAATTTTTGTTCTTTTTTTGCTTTCAGAATTTTAAAAATTCAAATAGTAACAAATAGTGATTTGAAAATATCGGACAAAATGTCGAGTACAAAATCTGATCATGCATACATAAATGAAGCAATTAAATGCTCATCAATTAGTATTATTGAAAGTGGTGAATTAAAAGGATCAAATGAATTTATATGTAAGTATAAAATGTTTTTATTTTCTAATTTTTTATAAATAAATATTTTACCATATTTAATGAATTATAATTAAAGTACTCGTAACATTTAGAATAATTTTTACTGAAATTTTTTGAACTATAAAAAATTCGTTTATTTTTGATCTTAAATTATTAAGTCATCCTTTAATAACTCAATTATAAGATAACAACAAAAAGATACTTTTGAGAGGATGCACGTTCTTAGAATTTCATGATAATTTCTTGTGAAAATTTTCATAAACGGCTACTGTAAAAATTCAATTTTTTTTTTTAACTTGAAAAAATTTTAAAGAACGTTACTTTTTTAATTTCTTTCTTCGGATATAGAAAAAGATTCTACATAGAACAGAAAAAAAAACAATATTTTTTTTCAATTTCCCATAAACAAAAAAGTTAAAAAAAAAAAGTCGGTAATTATAGAGAATTTCTCAAAAATTTATCATGACTAAACTATACAAAAATTATAAACAAAATTAATTTGATTAGTAAGCGTGATTACCTATTTATTGATTCTATTTTTTTTTAAATAAAAATTGAAAAAATTTATTTTTTTAAAAAAAAAAAAACGACATAACGTCTAGTTTATTTTTCTATTGTCATTTGCTAAATCGATCATGCATAAAGATATTATTCTCGCGAAATAATATTTTCATATAAATTACAACTAAATATATAATTAACATGACAATGCCAGGTTTTTTTTTTTTAATGTTTTTGTTTTTCATTAAAAGTTTGCAAATTAATAAAATGAAATGCCCTTGATTTTGGTGATTTAAGTAATGAAACTTGTAATCAGTATTGCATTAAATTGCATTATTTTTTTTATGATGAAACATTTATTATTTTAATTAACCTTTTACAAGTACTAAATTAATAATTGTGCACTTTTTTAATTATTATAATTTATTTATTACATTTTTTTTTTATTTCTTTTTAAATACTTTTTTCTTATGTATATATAGTAACTGAAGATGGTAAAAAAATAATACCACCCTGTGGACGTTTAGAAGATGTAAAAACGTTTGTTAGACGAAAAGCTCGCAGTGCATGCACAGAAAAGAATATTAAAAAACGTATACCAATATTAAATTGGCTACCAAAATATAATTCAACAGATGCAATCGGAGACTTAGTCGCTGGTATTACAGTCGGTTTAACAGTAATTCCACAAGCTTTAGCGTATTCTGGAATAGCTGGACTTCCAGCAGCAGTATGTATCTTTGTTTTTATTAGTTTTTATAGATTTTAAAAGAAAAAAAAAAAGTACAATTTCTTGAAATTAAAATTTTTTATTTTGTTTTATATAACTTCCAGTATGGATTATATGGTGCATTTGCTGGTTGTTTTGTTTATATATTTTTGGGAAGTTGTAAAGATGTACCAGTTGGACCAAGTGCAATAACTGCTTTATTAACATATCAAACAGCAAAAGGTTCATGGCAAAAATCTGTACTATTATGTTTTTTATGCGGTTTTATTGAATTATTTATGGGAATGTTTGGTCTTGGATTTCTAATTGATTTCGTTTCTGGACCTGTATCATCTGGTTTTACATCAGCAGTTGCATTAATTATTTTAACATCACAAGTTAAAGATATATTAGGTATTAAAGCAAAAGGTACAACATTCATAGAAATATGGTCACATATATTTGAAAATATTCAAAATACAAAAGCATGGGATACAGTACTTGGAATAACATGTATTGCAGTTCTACTAATTATGAGAGTAAGTTTGTGAATATAAAATTTGAAATTAAGTTAAATTTAATTTACAATTTCTCAAATTTATTTTTAATATTTTTCTGCTTTCGTTTTCTGTATAGATTCTGGCAACAATCAAAGTTGGTCCAAAGGAAGATGAATACAAAACACGTGTACATAAATTTATTAATAAACTTTTATGGTTAATTGGTACTGCTAGAAACGCAATATTAGTTATTCTTTGTGGTTTTGTCGGTTATGTATTTCATTCATCATTAAATGGCGAATCACCATTTAATTTAATCGGTGATGTACCACCTGGATTGCCATCAATACAATTACCACCCTTTTCTTTAAATGCAAATGAAACTACAACAGGAAAATCAGAATCATTTGTTGAAATGGTATCTAATATGGGCTCTGGACTAATTGTTGTTCCACTTATTTCATTGATGGAAAACATTGCAATTTGTAAAGCTTTTGGTAAGTTTGAAATAAAAAGTTTTCAAATACAAAATCATAATTAATTAATTTATTGATAATTAACTTGTATTGATTCATTTAAATTTATCTAATTTGTTTTTCCTTATTTTTCTACTTATTTCAGCAAACGGTAATTCAGTTGATGCATCTCAAGAACTTATTGCAATTGGGGTTGCAAATGTTGCTAATTCATTTATGCAAGGTTTTCCTGGTACTGGTGCATTAAGTCGTGGTGCTGTTAATCATGCAAGTGGAGTACGAACACCAATGGGAAATATTTATACAGGATGTTTAGTGATATTAGCATTATTATTTTTTACACCATATTTTTATTACATACCAAAATCAACATTAGCTGCAATTATAATTGCTGCTGTTGTATTTATGGTTGAAATTAAAGTTGTAAAGCCAATGTGGAGAACAAAAAGTAAGTTTGAGAAAATCTTATTTTTAAATCAAAACTCAATCATTTTAATTATTTTCTTCTTTTTTTTTTCTAATAGAAAGTGATTTAATTCCTGGTCTTGGAACGTTTATTGCATGTTTGGCATTACCATTAGAAATTGGTATATTATTTGGTATTGGTATAAATGTTGTGTTCATTTTATACCATGCAGCTAGACCAAAAATAAGTGTTGAAACATTAACAACATCTGATGGTTATGAATATTTAATGATAACACCAGATCGCTGTCTAATATTTCCATCAGTTGATTATGTAAGAAATTTAGTTACAAAACATTCAATTAGACAAAATTTACCAGTAGTTATAGATTGTTCACATATTTATGGTGCTGATTTTACAGCAGCAACAGTTATTGAAACTATTACACAAGATTTTGCTAAACGTCAACAATTATTATTCTTTTATAATTTAAAACCAAGTGTATGTGCTGTTTTTGAAGGACTTGATCCAGTCGATTTTACTGTTTATTATAGAGAAGAACAATTAGATCAATTACTTAAAGATAAACAGTATAAACAAAAAGAAACTTTATCAGTATAAAATAGGAGTGAGACAATAAACTTAAATAATAAGGAAAGTATTTAGTAAAGTATTAAAAATTACAAAGCTTGATTATAAAACATTCAAATTTAAAAAAAAAAAAAAAAAAAAAGTATTACAGAACATTGATAAACATTTTTAAATATTTTTTGTTTACAATGCTCCTTGTGCCACTTTTCTAAAAAAAAATATAACTCTTATAAATACTTATTCTCTTTTGTGTTATGTGATTTAGCACATAAAGAAAAACCTAAACACCCATTTGGAAAAGGTATTATAATAAAAATAAAACCAAACATGAGAAATTTTCATTATAGAATTTCCACCTTACCTTTAAAGAACTATTTACTGTAAATTCCACTTTTCTCACTTGTAATTTTATTAATCTCGAGTTCAAATATCAGTTTTTTTTTGAATTTAGAAAAAGACGAATTTAGAAAAGTGAATAATTTTTTGAATTGAAATATGTATTCCATTTGTATGTACTTAATAATTTAATTTAATTGTAAATTTGTATTTTTCATTTTGGACTTTTCTTAAATTTGTAGAATATCTTGAATAAGAAGTCATTGAAACAAACGAAAAGATATTCATAAATGTAATTTAGAAATTAATTTTTTTAATGAACATACGTAGATATATTTTATTTATACGTATGCTTTTTTTTTTCTTTTTAAGTGGTTAAGATTCTATTTATTAAATAATTTTGTTATTTGATGATAAAAAAGATGAACTGAATGAAGAAAAATAAAATATGTGAAAATTGCATCATTTGCATCAAAATACATACTTTAAAAATTATAATTAATATTGTAGAGAAAAAAATGAAAATGATTCATTTTAAATTGATGACATTTAAATTATTAACATGAATGATTAAAAACAAAAAATTCGAATATATAAAAAAATAAATTATTAACGCATCAGCTTTAACTTTAAATAGAATGTTTTATCAGTTTGTTTTTCTTTAAAAAACAAAAAAGTGCAAATACAATGAAATTAAATATGAAACGGTAAAATATTTGGAATTCTTTTTTTTTTTTGTTCAGTTACGCATTTTGTAATTGTATATTTGAAATTTCGAACAAAATATTAAATTACATGTTTTTCTACAATTTTAACATTAATTTTTTTCTTCTTAAAAAAAAAAAGTGCAAATGATTGCAATTTAACGGAAATGTAATTGAAATATTTAAAAAAAAATGTATAATAGATAGAGATTGAAAAAAGTAAAAGAAATAAACGTTGTTATATTATTTTATTTTTTTCATAAATTAATTACCTCAATACCTAATTACTTTTTTTAATGTATATATATACATTTATTTTTTTTAAAATAGAAGTACCTATATATGTAATAACTATTTATAAATAACAAAATATATAAATTAAGTATCTAGGTGCTAATTATATTAATATAAACAAATTTAAACTCCTATTACTATTATTAGTATTATAGTATGTTTACTTTTTAAAGTAGAATTTTAGAAAAAAAAGAGTAGCAACAATTTAAAAATAAAAATGTAGACTAAAGATACACATACAAATAGATTAAAATATTAATTATTCCTAAGACACTTTCTTATTTAATTAACATTCTGCTTGCCTTTTTTAATTGAGATAAATAAAAAGATTTCTTATTTTCTCAAAAATCCCTAAATTGTAAAAAAAAAAAAAAAAAAAAAAAAAAAAAAAAAAAAAAAAAACAAGTAGGTATTTTTGTATTAATATCTGAATCTGTAAATATTTTTGTAAGTAAGTAAAGTACATAATTTAATATTTTATTATTGTTGTAAAATAAAAATAGCTGTGATAAGAATTTTTGTTGTTGTTTGTTCATATTTATTGTTTAGTTTTACTTTTAGAAATTTGAAACCATAAACAATAAAATTCCCTGCTTTCGTGTTTAATTTTTTTATATGTATTTCGAATTTAATTTGAAAATAAGCTTGAATATTTAAAAAAACTTTTAAAACGAATACCTACTTTTTATAAATAAAATGCACTGTAAAATTAAAAATTAAAAATTGATTATAAAGCCTCTGTAACTACGATGATATTCGAGTAAGGAGTTGTTCGAGGACGTTTCGGAAGTTTCTCAGTAACTTTCTCCGTTCTTTAAATTCATATTTTTCGAATATTCCATCATTATTTAACCATTTTCACGAAAGGATCAATTCTAGACAGGAAGCCTTCTATTCACTCATCCTAAATCCAAAAACCCCATGTAAATCCGTTCACGTTTACTACCCTTAAAACTCTCGCCAAATTCACAATTACGTCACGAACATCACTCTTATAGCCTATACACACCGCAATATAAAGTACGAATAAAGTACGTACTTTGCCTTTGTACTTTATTTTGGTGACACACCGGTTTTTGTACTTTATTTTGACGTTTAAATTTATTTTGTACTTAATTTTGACGTTTAAATTTATTTTGAATGAAAATTGTTCAACTGTTGATAAATATTTAAATATTTGTTAAATATTTAGTAAAAATATAAAATTATATATCACAATAATTGGTGAATTATATAAAAATCTTCAAAAAAGGTTTGTATTAAATTTGGTTCAAAAATTAAAAATGGCAGCTACCATAACCAAAAGTATATCTGTCTCAATATTTCTATATATACAGAAAAGAGATAGATATTCTTTTGGTTATTATGGCAGCAACCATGTTTATTTTTTATTTTTAAATACATTACTTCACACATTTTTTTTTACTGGTGCAAGGCTCAACACAAATTTTACTTCTACTATTGACAACAAGTGGCGCTGAATATCGTACTTTACACCTAAAGTACATAAATTTTTGTGCTTAGCTAAAGTACACAAATGTATGGAGAAAGTCGATGAATTCGTACGTAACTCAAGTACGTACTTTAGTTTGGTCTGCCTAGGCTATTAGTATTGTTAGTAAGTAGATAAAAAATAATAATAGTTGTTGCTTTGCTTCAACGAAAAAATGCTAAAAAACTGAAAAAAAACCCACAAATTTTTAGAATTTTTAAAAAAAACGATTTTTTAATTACCGTCTGTAGAATTAACCGCCACTTTCATGGTAAATTTCATGTGTTACCAACTTTCTCGAAAAAAATGTTCAACAGGTTTGTTTAGCCCTGTTTTAATAGAAATTCAAAACAAATTCAGAGTGGAATAAGTGTGGGACAATATAATTTCTACTCCGAGCTTAGTTTTAAGTTTTAATTTTTCTTTAGAATTAGAACATTGTTGTTTATGGGAAAAAAATGAGGAAATTTTTTAACAAGATTGCATTAAAAAAAACAATCACAATTCACAAAAATTAAAAATATTTTTTATTGTTGGTTTAGTAAGTTCCAAATTTTTAGAATTCATTCACAAATCTAACATTTTTAACACGGAATGTACATTTTGACATTTCGAATTTCGGACTAAAAAAATTTAATTGTTTTTGACTGCTGATGGTGATGAGTTGATGACTGGTGAAACAAAAATTTGCGAGCTTGTTTTGAACTGTGTGGGGTTTTATTTTTGAATAATATTTATTTTAACTTTCTTTTAATTAATAATAAAAGAACAAATAATTCAAAAAAAAAAAATATGTGTGGTGGATTCACGTGCTCTCGAAATGCTCTAATTGCATTGAATATTTTGTATATTGTAAGTAAAATAAAGAAAGAACTCACATAGCGCAAATTATGTGATGATTCAATATTGATTTTTTATAAAATTTCGCATAATTACGTATTATATTACAAATTGTATACAATAAGTCACAATATTGCAATTATGTATTTATAATGGCAATTAGGCACATTGTATAATTTTTTACAATTTTTATTTCAGCTTGTTGGCTTTTTATTAATTGGTGTAGGAGTTTATGGACGGGCAGCATCAGTTGTTACAAATCTTCCAATAATTGGTGGAATTTTAGGTTGTGGAATAATTCTAATATTAATTTCAATACTTGGTCTTGCTGGAGCTATAAAACATCATCAAGTCATGCTATTTTTCGTATCCTTTAAAAAGATCTCAATAAAAAATAATCACATTACGCATTTAATTAAAATCAAATTTGATAACCTTAGATAAGTTTTTGATTATTAAGGTCAAATTTACTTTATTATTATGAACATTTATTTTACTTTATCACGTAATTTTACAATTTCTAACATCATTTACATTAATATTAAACAATTTTCCTTAACTCATTTAATATATTATTACTTCTTTTCATGCATAAAATAGTACATGATCATATTGTTCATTCTTTTCTTGGTACAATTTTCAATTGCATGCTCATGTTTAGCTGTTAATTCTGAACAGCAAAAAGAATTTGCTGAAGAAGGTTGGTCACATGTACCAGATTCAATTAAAAAAGAAGTTCAAGATACATTCTATTGTTGTGGATTAAAATCAAATCAAACAACAATAACAATTTCAACTGAAGCAACAACAATGACAACAGTAACAATTGAAGGACCATCATGTGAAATAATAAATAGAGTTTGTTGTTCACAAGTTTCTTATGAACAAAAATGTACATGTCCACCATGTTTACCAAAACTTGAAGATAAAATTAATTATGCATTCAAATTATGTGGTGGAATTGGATTATTCTTCAGTTTTACTGAGGTAATTGTTAATTACGTATATAAAAATTTTTTTAGTAAAACAAAAAATTTAATATTTTAAACAAATTTTTTCTTTTTCACATTTATTTACATTTTAATTAACATTCTAATCAAAATAACATTTTAATTAATAAAATATTTCTAGTTTCTTGGTGTTTGGTTAACAGTTCGTTATCGAAACCAAAAAGATCCAAGAGGTTTACCTAGTGCATTTTTGTAAAAGCAAAGAAGAATATAAATATATATATAACTTCTTTTTTTTTTCTTTCTGGAGTGTGAAATGCATGTTTTCCTGTGGAATATAAAAATGATGATGTACTTATTTTAAAAACAACAATTAATCTACTTATTTATTTTATCTTCAAAATTAATCGTATTAATACTAAATCATAAGAGTGGGTTTGATAATATTTAAGTAAAAGTAATTTCTTTCACCATTATTTACTAACATACATACAATTTATGCACTACAATATTATCCTTAAAAATATTTTCTTTCTTTATTTATTTTTTCACTGTATGATTTTATATACACTGCATGTTTATTTAGTTTTCATTCATTCTTTCTTAAATTAAATTTATTTTATTACTTTATTAAAACACAATTATTTCGTTTAAGTAATTTTGAAGAGGAATACTCTTAGCGATTTTAAGAGATTACTAGAAAATTTTTAAGAAAAATTAAAATACCCAACATTATTGAAAATTTATTTGTTCATGTTCTTTATTCTAGCCTCTGTATCTCCTCGTTTTATTCGAATACTTATTTAACATATTATAAAAAAATCTTTTATCATTTGAAATTTCATAAAATTAAGAAAATGAAATTCAGTAGGTATTTTGAAATTGCTAAGAGTATATTCTCCTCGAAAAAAAATCAACTTTTTAACCTTTTGTTGAACATCAATTTGTTTTTTAAAATTTCTTCAGGAAAAACAAAATCATGCTTACTAACAATTGATTTCCATTTTTGAAATTTATATTCGACATAGACAATGGGTGGAGTGAATAAAACTGAGTGAACACTCTGAGTGGACTTTGTTAAGTAAAGTGAATCGTTAAAAGTAAACATTTCATTTGGAAAAAACAAAAATACACTCAAAATATGTTTAGTTAACTCAATCGTAGTGTCAGTATTGGAAATCTAATTTTCTATTCACGCCAAACTGAGTTTTTCTTTAAAAAAGTTGAGTGAACACTCGCACTCAGTTTTTATTCACTCCACCCAATGTCTTTATTCACCAAAAGGCTAAACTGTTAAACAAATTTAAGCTTTTTTTTTTTATTTTAATGCATCAAATAAAAATTAATGATTGAGGTTTTTTCGCTAAAGAACACTTTATTTAATCTATTTCTTTTTTTGTTCATGTAATTTATTTGTTATTATTTTAATTTCGACATTTTTTTTTATTAATTTTTTTTCTTTCAATTTTATACAAGTTTTTGATGTATGTAGATTATAAAATTATTTTAATATTCTAATTACCCTTTACTAATGTAATTTATTTTTATTTTTCATTTTTCTATCAACTTTATGATAATTATTTAGGTTTTAGCTGTTTTCTTCACTAGACATTACAGAAATCAACAAGATCCATGTTATTTACCACCTCGTGCTGTATTTCCACGTAATTATCAATATTAACAAATTTTCAATTAATTTCAATAAAAACAAAAATGTTCATCACTGAATACATACCCTGTAATAATATTATATGTATATCCTATATCATAAATAATAACTTTTTATCTCAGAAAAAGGAAAAAAAAATTATAAGAAAAAACAAACATTTAATATAAATGTATAAGTTTTTAGAAAGAAAACAAAATTATAGTCATTGTGTAAGGCTGATTTTTTTTTTTAATTTTACGAATTGTAATTACATAATTTCAACTTAAAGTTATTAATAAGTATGATATAACGGTACATTCAAGTAAAATTTAAAAATGATAACTTGTAATTTCTTTGTATTTACAAGAAAAATATTTTTATTTTTTTTTATTTTTTAAGTTTGACAAACTTTCTCAAGAGATTATTTTTACTTTAAAACAAATTAAACAAAAAAAAAAATTAGACTATTTATAGCTGTAGATACATGACAAAAGTTTTAATTTTTTACAATATAGTTATGTAGCTTTCATTTTAGCAAGTAGAAAATATTCCGTGATAAAAATAAAGACAGAATCATATTTCATCTTATAATTTTTCTATAAAAGTGCAAATAATTAAAATTTAGAACCTCATTTTTAAAGATTACAAACGAAAACAAAATGTCTTCATTTTACCGAAATTTTTCTACGCCGCATCTAAACGAGATAAGAAATATATGTATCTGAAAGTAACAAATGATGTTCGCTTAAAGGTGATTTTTCTATGTCACATATTAATTAATTAGTATTGAACCTTTTTGTTAGAATCACATAGTCGATATTTGCAATAATTCAGCACATCATAGTTTTAATCTTTTATTGCAAATGAAGAAATATTGAAAAGGTTCATTTTTTTCAAGAAATTTCGCCATGTACAAAAATCGATTTGTATTCACAAAAATCAAGTTGGCATCAATATAAAATTTCATTATTTCAAAATTTTATAATTATATTAATTCATCATATCGTAATGTTTCAATTATTTTGAAAATATTTGATTGCCAAGAAAATAGAATTCGATATTTTAAGGTTAATAAAATTAAGACATTTTGAAGACATCTTTTCGGTTCAAAAAAATTAATTTTAAAAGAACATAACATTCGATTATTCACATCATTACTTTTTGTTCAATTTCTTTATAATTTCCATTCTTTTAATGAATTTCCTTTAAAAATAAATTCACATAACTATGAGAACTTTCTGTATAGGTACACATATAATAATCATTGACATTATTCTTCATTATTTAATATTAAATTAAGAAAATTAAGTATACTTGGTATAATTATAAATTATTGTATCCTACCCTATTAAAATTAATACTATTGCTATTATTTATGTAGTGTGTATTTTATGTAAGTTATCAAACAAAACAAAAACAAAAAAGGAGAAAATTATCAGAAAAAATGTAATATTTTCTTATCAAAATTACACATATTATATCAAATCAATAAATAAATATGCTTTACACAAAACATAAACAAATATTATAAATTATAATTAATTACAATTTCACATAAACTGTATAAGAAAAAATAATCCTTTTTAATGTACATCTATTTCATGTGCTGTGATTTAAATTTTCAAAAAGAAAATCATTATGTCGTTTAATTAAAATAAATTAAACATAAAACTCAAAATGTTTTTTTTTTTTAATTTTCATTTTCTCATTATGGTAATTAGAAAAATATTTCTTTATTCAATTTTAAAAAGAAGACTTCAAAGCTAATTTATTTTTCTTAACAAAATTGAATTAAAATCCATTATAAAATCATTTTGAATTAGGTACATGCGAGGAAATATAAGTTTCATTTGAACATATGGTTTCTGTATTTGACTTTTGACATCTTTTTATTTCCCTTGAAGATTCGAATTTCAACAAATCATTTAAAGAAAAACAAGAAAGCTTTCATACCCATATACACCATTTCAACTTCAATTTCAACTAGGTAGTAGAATCGGGAAATTTTATTTATTTTAACTTGAATTTCTCATCAAAATTAAATGAGGCATTTATCTATGATTTTCCATCTGTAGCAAGCACCACAAATGACAATCAGCTGATTTTATCTGGAATTATCATGGAGTTACATTAAAAATACCACACTGTTAATTTGGAAATTGTATTATTTTAATAGTGAATACGGGCATTTAAAATTAAAGCTTTAGGCAAAAGAATAAAAAGCTAAGGACATTTTGAACACGTATATAAATTTTGCAAATAATTTGTTAAACTCGCAACATACGAATCTTAGTCGATCGTTTACTTTGATACATGCCAGGTCCTTAATCTAAATAATAACGTGTTGTTTGAAAAAGCAAAAGAAAAAAAGGAGTTTTTCTTTAAAGGTTTCATTATATTTTAATGATTGTTAAAAATATAAAATTTATTAATTGTATTGTTATTGTTTGTGAAATTTAAGAAAATATTTAAAATAAAATTGTAAATAAAAGAAAATAAAATATTTAATTCATAAATAGGAGTTAATAGTTAATTAAAGTAAATTGTTATCAGTGCTGAATACAAAAGAAAAAAAGAAGGAAAAAGAATATACAGAAAAAAAAAAATTAAAAGAGGAAAATCGATATCATCATACATTTTTGTATATATCTATTCTTTTTGTAGGACTGTGGTATGTATACACATAAACTTTTTTCTTAGATATATAGTTATTTTCTGTTACAACTCTATATACATATGTACATATGTATCTAAATAATAATTTTCTTGAATAAGTATAGGTCATATAATTTTTATTTTTAAATTTTAATATTGTATTATGGTTCAATAAAATTACTTATGTATTAAAAATTTTATTAATAATTTATAAATTTATATGTATCTACAATATTATGACTATCATGCATCGGTGTATCTATACTTAAAACTTAACGGACGTGCGTGTTAGTAAATAATTCAAATGTGAAATTTAAAAAATATATATATTAACAAAAAAAGCAACAAGAAAATTGTGAACTTTGTTATATTGGAAATTTTTAATCAATTTAAAAAAGAAAATTCTTTTATTTAAAATAAGAAAAATCAAAGAATTTTTAATTTATTTTTTTTTTACTGATTTTTCAAATTGTATGTATTATACCTACTTTTTGTCAATTTTCAGACTATTACATCACATAAATTTTAATAAAGAAAATAAAAAGAGTTGTTAAACTCTAAAGTGCATGACAAAAAGTGTACATGATACTTTTTTCGTTGTTTTGTCTTTTTTTTTTTTTTATTATTTACATACATATGTACAAATTTATAAATTTAATCACCTGTTAACAATTATTTCTATACTAGCTACTATTATAATAACACTTTTTTTTTCTCCAAATATGTATGTAATTTGATTTAAAGTTCACTATTATTCCTCATTTATTTAATTTACGTTTCATTTGTTAATGTTTTTTTTTTTTTTTGTGTGTTGTTTGTTACCAACTGAATCTATCTATGATGAATTACCTTTTTTTCTTATTTTAACGTTTAATGTTCACAATTGAAAAATCTCATACAAAATTACTTTAGATGGTGAATTCAGTTTGTTTTTTGACTGATCGCAGTATACACACGTTTATTGTATAATTTTGTTTTAATTCTTCTTAAATCATTTGCAAAAATATTTTAAAATGTAAGTTTAATTTCAAAAATTTATCAAGTAATTAAAATACACATAAGCATGTACGTAGTTAGTTAATTTTCTTTTTAATACTTATTTTACTTTTTAACAATCATGTTTCAGGTTGGATAAGTTTTCACGATTACTCTCTTTTTTTTCTTTCTTTGTATTTTATTGCAGATATTACATTCAACGAAAGTAATTAAAAATGTCTATAAAAAATAATAATCATCATTCTATATCATTATCCGATGAGGAAATAGACGAGTAAGTATTTAATTTATCTTTATAATTAAAAAATACAAATATTTTTATATAAGTATGTACTAAATAAGAATGTATATGTACTCGTATCTATGACTAGTATGTGTTAAAACTGACAAAAATATAAATTAAAATTAAAGTACCTACATGGCTACATATCTATGTATCATGATAAGTATATAATGTGATTTAGTATAGTTTGCAAAATCTTTTCGGTATTTTTAAGGTCACCGACTTCCAAAATTTGTAAAATAAATCTAAATTTGAAACTGGTTTATAAGAACAAAGGTTTATTTGTTCGCATTGATCAAAAACAGTTTACTTATGGGTAATTCAAAAAAAAAAAAAAAAATAGTGTAAGAAAAAAAAATAATAAGCTCCTAAATCGCGTAAATAAACAAATTTCGCTAGAACCTTATTTTCGTTGTTCGATAAGAACTCAGATCATTCTAGGAGATTTAATTGAACACGGTGAGTTTAGATTTTTGAACATCAGCGTCAAAAAGTGAAGCCTCTAAAATGCTATTTACACGTCATAAGAATCTACTTTTTTGCTACTTTTCGTGTTATTCTTATTAGAAATAAGATTTGGGTAACCTTTTATTATATTTATAAGGGGTTCATACCAGTGCGTACATGAACAATAGAATGTTCAGCAGCCAAATTTTGCCATAATAATGGTGCAGTAGTTCAGATATTTGAGTCATAATTATTTTTTATACATTATACATACTCGTATATGTATAGTAAATTAATCGGTGTCTTTATTATCACTAGGATTGTTTGAATTCCTATAAGCAAATTTTAAATTACATAATTGCAATTAATTTTTATGAATCATATTGTTTTCGATTTCTGTTGTTTTTTGTTTTTCTTTAAATTTACTAGAAAAAGAAGTTATAAAATTAATTTCGTAAGATTCAAAGGAAAAAAAAATATGAAAACATTATTTTCTAACAGGAAAACCAAGTGCGTAAAACATTTATTTTAGAAAACAAAATTTAATCAGTAATTTTAATAACATACTTCCGGAGAAGAAAAAAGAACAATTTATAAATTATTGATAAACAAAAATAATGAATTATTGAAAAAAAAAAAAGTAAAACAGAATAAAACAAATTACATAAATGGTAATGAAGTCTGACACGAGTAAAAAAACATTCTCTGACTTTTAACGACTAACATAAAAATAGTCTAAAGAAACTTTAATATTAAAATGTACCTACATATTCTATACATACAAATATCTATAGAAAAAAATACTAAAAACAAATTTCAAACACGAGACTATCATCCTCCAACGTTGTTGTAAAAAAAAAAAACGTTTTATTTATAAGTCAAACGTGTGATTAGCGATAATATTAATATTATTGTTTATTTTACGTTCTTAAAAGAAATTTATTGTAAGTTCTGTATATTCGAATGTATTATAGATATATATAAAAAAAATTCTTCAATGCGTCGTATTAATATCTGCCTTTTTATAATCGATTTTCTCTTGTATAGGGTAGTTCAATTCACACTTGAAAAATTGAAACAATGTAGAAATAGAACTGCGAACGTGAAATCGAGCTGAAAAATTCGTGAAGTATGAGCCTGTCGTAGCCTATTTTTCTATATTCACTTTTAGTACTCCCCTGAAGAGAGCTATTAAGTAAAAGCCATATTTGGATGCCTCACTTGCCAAATCGATTAACTCCATATAAAAAACGTCTAAAAAAGTAATAAATTAGCTCCGATAATAAATTATGATTCGAAGACCAAAAAAATATTTTTAATTCAGTAGTTTAACGAGTTCTGGGACTAGAACTTAAAAAACCTCAAAAATGGAGTTAGTCGATTTGATTTGACAAATGAAGCACTCAATTGTGACAAAAGAATAAGGCTTTTAGGCTCTTAAGTAAATGGTATAGCTCTGCCGTACAAAGGACAATCGCGTCAATTACATTTTCACTCATTTTGAGTTAAATATATTTATGATATAATATATAGTTATATATATGAACTGAAGGAAAAATTCTCTATTAAAAAATATGTCTATATATTATATATTATATATATAATTTAATTTTTTCACTAGTTCATATTATGTATAACTATATATTATATCATAAATATATCTAAGTCAAAATGAGTGAAAATGTAATTGACGCGATTGTCCTTTGTACGGTAGAGCTGAAATTATTTCAGTTGAAGGTTCATTGCGCATGTTTTACATGGTGTAGTGATCTTCTTGTGTATACATATACGAAAGAAGAAATCTGTTTATTAGAATTTACAACAACAAAAACGCATGTGTGTAAGTATCTTTTCTTCTGCGCATGCCAACGTAGTACAATACGAAACTTCAACTCTTTTGGGACAAACTATAGAAGTGTTAGATCATATTTTTTTAATTAGTGCAAAATCTTACTTGAGTGTCATTTTTGGAACGGCTATAACTATAAATAGCTACAGAAAGCCATTTATGCCATGTACATATGAGAGGGTAATGTTTTAGGATAGCACAAGACATTATAGGACCCATGCGAATAAAAGTTATAGAATGAATAATGACTAGAAAAAGTAGAAAAAACAAGAAAAAATCAAATTCTAATAGATATTCGTTGTTACGGATATGTGCCACAGATTTAGCCTGCATATCAAATTCTCTTTATCTTTAGTTCAAGATCCAAGATTCTATCCATAATTTCCGAAATGTCTTTAAAGAAAAACTCAGAAATACTTTTCTTCTTCAAATTTAGTCAAAAATAAAAATTTTACAATACTTAAACACTCGGTAAAATGTGAAATATAAGAAATTAAATAGGTAACATCATTGTAAAATACTTTTTGTAGAAAATCTGTAATAATGTGCACGAGTAACTTATTTTTTTTCTCTCAACAATTCACTCAATTAGAACTAGAATGTTGATATTATAAAGATCAAATACATAATATTATGTATAATGTATAATTTACATATTTTAAACGATATTTTATAAACAAAAATACACTGAACGATCATCAGAAATTATATTACATAAAATATTTAAAGTCAAGTTCAAAGTTCAAAATAGAAATGAAAAATAGTTATATTAACCTTATTGATTGTTTACATTTTTTTATACATCATTTATAAATATTTTTTTAATTGTTTGTGTATGAGTGCATCTATTTCAGTTCCACACAGTCAATTAATTAATTTTATAATATTTTTACATACATACATATATGTATATGTATATATACAAACCTACATATTTATGTAGCTCAAAAAGTCAAAAAATATTAAATTTCTAATCTCTAATCTAATAAAAATATAAAATTTGTATTAGATATTATGTACATTTGAAAGTAGCCAAAAAAAACGGGGGAAAAAGATATTTGCTTTCAATTTAAAAAAAAAAATCATTAACTATGAGTAATCTTTATAGAAATTCTATTGAAATAAAAAATATGTAGTAGGAACACTTTTATAAAATAAATATAAACATGTGTACAAAAAGTATCAAGTATCTTTATACTTTTTGTGTGTAGCATGTACCTACATATGAAAAATTTTTTGATGTGAGAAAGTTTAGGGGATAATCATTATATTATTTAGTTTAACTGTTTCTATGTACATGAGGACTGTAGCACAGCAGCTGATTTCAAAGAACGAGATCATTCTTAAGAAAAATTCTTTCTTTTCTTTAAAGAAAAAGACAAAAATTTTTTTTAAAAATTGCAATAGGTTGTATAAACACTGCATACCATCAATTACCAAGTCGTCGGAGACATATAGGGAAGATTCGACTATACTTAGACCATTTTAGTAGACCATGTACTTTGAATTTTATGTGAAAAAATAATAATATAGAACATGTATAAAGAATAAGGATATTTAGATTTCATCAGGAACTTAAAACTTGTTTGTCATTCATAAAAAAGTTTTTGTATTATCTTTTTGTACTATAGCTAATTTATTCCATGAATCCAACGATTATTTCATTGTTAAACAAAAAAATTCACCCTTATAGGTAATATGTATAGGTGCATACTATATAAATGTAATGATATTTTTTTTGTCTCAAAACATGAATAAAAAAATGTAAATACATATTTTCTTACTATGTATTAGGAATGCTTGTTTTTTTTTTCAAATTTTTATTTTATTATTTACATCTACGTATATAGTTCAGGCCACAAAAACTTTCCACTTAAGGTCACACAAGATAAATTTAGTAATGTTATAATTAACTTATGTTTTATTGTAAAATAGTAAAGATCTTAATGTTATGAGCAAACAAGAATATCGAATACAGAACCAGTGGCAAAAACTTACCGTGGACTTGAGCGTATATAGTTTTCATGACCCATATTAACAAAAAGCCTTAAGATTTTTTCACAACAAACGGAAGCATCACATTGCATGTTTCAAAAAACTACAAAATACTACATATTATAAAATTCGATCATAGACTCAAATTATTATTGTTCAGATATTGATCTTTTTACCCTATATATTCGCCGAACTAACTAAGAAGAGGAATATCAATAAATATTTGTTAGTTCTAGCATCACTGTTTTTTTTTTTTTTTAATTTTAAGCTTGACTTTAAGTTTAAATCAATAAAATATAAATAATACATACACTCTCACATTAAACTGAAACCACAGATCATATCATTTTAATTCAAAATTCAAAACAATAATTTGTTATTATCGATACTGAAATCATCTATCATTCAATTGTATAACTCAAACTCAATCAAAAAATCAGTTATAAATTGATACTCAACTGGTTCGGACGTTTCAGTTTGATTCGCTATTTTCAAGTTATCGTGTGAAAAGTGTAAAAGAAATATTCTTTAAAAAAAAAATTGATTTAAAATTTGAAAAATTTTACTGTCTTGAATTGAATTAAAATTTGTTGAAAATTTTTTAAACAAAAAAAAAAAGGTTTTATTTTATAAAAAGAAAAAACATGCCTGCTACGGGGTTCTTAAATGAAAATATTGAAATCGTTGAAAATTATGAAGAAAATGATGAAAACGATGAATATTCAAATATTGATAATGATAATAATGAAAATTTAAATATAAGTAGTAATGAAACATTCGAGAATTTCAATAATTCAACATCAGATAATTTTTTTAATGAAGATATCATGAATTTAACAAGGTTGGTTCTTTTGATGAAAAAAAAAACCATTGATTTTAGTCATCAAATTTTTTATACATTACTATACCAATTTTTTATTTTTAAATATCGAATGTTTTTCCCCTTTTCATAAGTATTAATTTTGTTATCTTAATAAATTACGAAAAAATAACCTTTTTTATTTGTGTTTTTCTTCATAGATACTCCGATGGAACAGTTAAACTTCGAAATCCTAATATTGAATTAATGGATCAGGATATATTGTATCATTTAGCATTGGGAAGTGAAAGTCATGATTTACATGAAATGTTTGGTGATGTGAAGGTAAGATTTTTAATTAAAAATAATTTTACACAAAATCATTTTGTGGGAGTGTATATTGATATAAAAAACCTTGAAAAACATTTTCTCTCCAAGTAAGAGACTTCTTGTAAATAATTTGCAATGTAGACAAAATTATTAGATTGATGGTAAAATACATAGAATATCAAAAGATGGTATAGGTAACTTTTATGTGTAAAAACATTCGTCATACATGATCAATCCAATTTATCGTATTCGTATAAAATTACTTGTTTTTTCTTCTTCTTTTTTTCTTTGTTACTTAAAGAAATCAAGCTTAATATAACATGGGAACTCGTACCTACCATGTAGAATTTAATTAACCATAATAATTACTTATGGAGTTTTAGATTTCAAGTCAAAGAAAACTGGAATTATTTAAAATTTTTGCTTTTGTTATTTTTTTTTTTCTGATTACATTAAAGGCAATATTATTCTTGTTAAGGTTACAATATACATATAGGTTGAAGTAGTATTGTCTTTCTATGAAATGATTTTTTTCCCCTTCAAAATTGTAAAGTGTCAGATAACAGATTCTTGTATTTGAATGCATATTAAAATTTTTTATTCAAATTGATTAATAAAATACACTCATCAAGTTTCTAAGTTTGAATTCTTTTGTTTTTTTTATTGAATATGAATTCATCTTATAAATAAAAATTAAGTTGAAAAAAAAAAGTTTTGTTTATCTGAAATTCTATATTTTTTTAAAATATGTAATAAATAATTAATTGGTTATACTGACCTTTCGTAGTAGAGAACTCTTGAATAATCAAAAACATAAACATCTTTTTTTCCAACGATAAATAAAATTTACGTAATATTTTTTTCATGTTTTACGTATTTATTTATGTTTCTGATAATATAATTTGATATTTAATTTCATTAATTAAAAATTTATGAAAAGATAACGGTACATACATAAGAATAGAGATGTTGATTTATATTATGTATCAGCTGTTTTTTTGTTTTTCCTCTGTAATATCATATTATATTTTTTAAATTGTTGCCTATAAACATTATTTATTTTAGCTTTATACAAGACAAAAAATAATAATAATAATAAAACAAAGTTAGTTAAATTTTTATTAATAACATTGAATTACATAAGTGTAATACAAAATAACAAGAGTGTAACCAAGTATGTAATTCAATATTTATACAATATACATATATGTACATAAGAACTGCCAGAATTACAAATTTTTACTTACGAAATGTAAAATAAATATATAGCTGAACATGAACTTCAATATTTTAATATTCTCATTAATTTTGTTTTTTTTTATTTTAAAAAAATTCTATCGCAATAAAATTATTTAATTAATTATGAAGTATTGCCCTCACAATATATTTGTACAATAATTAATTAAAAACAGTGTACGCTCATCATCCATGAAAGTAAATATAGGGTTATACAAAAAATAAAATACATACTTATTTTACAAATTTTTAATTTATTGATTTTAATTTAATTGACATTTGCATTGCAAATATAATTTGTAGATAAGAACCTCTCCAGCATATTTGAAATAAGTATCGAAACTTCAGTTATGTATATCAAATACCGAAATAATTAAAAAAAAAAAAAAAAGATAATGAACAATAATCAAATTTAAATTTTATACTCCAATCCATTCGAAAAATAAACAGTTACCATGCATTATGAAATTTTGCTATCATATGTAGAATCAGAATCGAAACTGCATAAAAAGAAGGTGTTGCTTTGTGTTTGGTAGGTGATACGAGAATTATACAATTATAACTTTATAACGAACAAATAATTTTAAGATATACTTATATTGTTGAGTTATTGTAATTTTATTTAAAATTTAGCTATTTTCTACTTTTTATTAGAAATCATTAAGCCTTATATCCTGCATTGAAAATATTTTTAATAGTTTAGATTGAAAAACTCCTGGCCCAGTGACTGTATTTACCTTCATACTTTCATAGTGTGCCTTCATACTTTCTTTCACTTCTTTTGTTTCCTGTAAAGTTTTCTATATAGTATAGATACCATTACATTTTTAATTGAAAATTTAGAGACTTTTATGACTCAAAATTAAATACCAGTTAAAATTTTCAATATTTAAACTGAAAAAACTCTTGAAATTGCTCAAAATAATTGAATAGTTCCTCAAAAATTCAAAGTAATGTTTTAACTTTCAGAAATTCTAGGAAATTCTTTACTAAAAATTAAACTAGTACCAATGTTAAAAATTTGTGTTTTCAGTTTTCATTGTATGTGATAATTACAAGAAAAAATTGAAAATATTATTTACACAAAACCAGCATTTTATTTTCAAATTATTTTTCCAAAACGCCCTGCTTTTTTATTCTGTTCAATCATACCTCTATTATGTATGTAGATATTATCAATTTAATATATCATAAAATTGAAAATAAAAGTCATACATTCTTATGTTCATTTTTATAAATTACGATAAAGAAAATCAAAAATAAAACAAATTATCAAAAAATTCGTTTTTTTTTTGTTCTTTTTTTATTTTCTGACCTTGAATAATAGACTTTATATTAACCTGTTCAAATATCAACTGAAAATTTTATTGTCATTATCATATTATTATCAAGATTAAAAATTTCTATTTATATATATTTTTTAAAATTGCATTTAATTATATAATTTTAGTAAAAACATCGAATCCTAAAAAAGCTTGTTTATTGAAATACACTATTCGCTAAACAAAACATGAAAAAAAACACGCAAAATGCAAAAAAAAACAACACTTTATTTTTTATATTATTATTTTTTATAATTATCATATTATGAACTTTTCAAAACAAATAAGTTTTTGATCTTAATCGAGCGTCGCAAAATAAAATTTTATTCTGAGATTTTCTTATTATTATCATGTTTTTTTGTTTTACAGTTTGTTTGTATGGGTGGTACACCAAAAAGAATGGAAAGTTTTGCTCATTTCATTATGGAAGAAATTGGATATAAATTACCAGCTGGTACACAACTTCAAGATATTAGTGCATATTCATACAGATATTCAATGTACAAGGTACTTTTTGAAATTAAAAAAAAAATAATAATAATAAAATAATATTTTTACTTATTGTAATTTAAAAAAATTGCATATAGGTTGGACCAGTTTTATCTGTTAGCCATGGTATGGGTACACCATCAGTCAGTATTTTATTACATGAAATGATAAAATTAATGTACCATGCTAAATGCAGAGATCCAATTTTCATACGAATTGGTACATGCGGTGGTATTAGTGTTGAAGGTGGAACTGTAATTATATCAGAAGAAGCATTTGATGGACATTTAAGAAATTCTCATGAATTTGTAAGTGTAATTGATTTATTGAGAATTTTTGAAAAAAATAAAAATGATTTATATTTGTTGTAGATAATTTGTTTTTGTTTTTGTTTTTCACTTCTAGACCATTCTTGGAAAAACTGTCCATCGTCCAGCTAAATTAGATAAAAAATTGGCACGTGAACTTAAATCATTAGCTAGTGCAGATGATCCATATGATACAATTATTGGTAAAACATTATGCACAAATGATTTTTATGAAGGTAATTTCAACACAAAAGATTATTTAATTATTATATTTGCATTATGATAATTGATTTTTTTTCTTCTTTTCAATTTAATTAAGTATTTTTTTTTATTTGAAAAAGCGAATTAGATAAAAAGCATCTTTGGGTTTTTTTTTAAAATTCAGTTTCTTTTCATTGAATTTGTGTTTTGTTTTGTTTTTTTTTTTTTTTATAGGTCAAGGACGTCTTGATGGTGCATTTTGTGAATTTTCTGAACAAGATAAAATGGAATATTTACATAAATTAAGAGAACATGGTATTGTTAATATTGAAATGGAAAGTACAATATTTTCAGCATTAACATATTATGCAGGAATTAAAGCAGCAATTATATGTGTTGCATTATTGAATCGTTTGAATGGTGATCAGGTAAAAACTAAAAAAAAAAAGCAAACAAACAAAAATTAATTTAATATTTATTCATTAATAGTTTATTATTAATTTATTTTTATATATTTTTTTTTTTTAAAGGTTAATGCACCAAAAGAAGTCATGATGGAATGGCAAGAGAGACCACAAATTTTAGTTTCACGTTATATACGAAAAATTTTGGGTAAACAAGGACAATTAAAATCATTATTTGGTAATCAAGGTTCAATAAAATCACCAAGACGATTTAAACTTGTGCAACAGGAATCACAAGCTCATGATTAATTTGATAACATCGATCATAAATACATAAATATTTCACTTGTTTTTTTATTTTTTTATTTGCTGAAATTTGTGAAAATTTTATACTGTGAAATTATTTTGTTTTTTTTTTTGTTTTTAAATCTTTTTATTTTATTTATTTTTCTAAATCTACGATATTTTCTTTTTAATTTATTTTTAAATATTTTTATCTAAATAATATATCCACCTAAAATTTAATTTTAAGTTTATAAAAAATTTTAAAAATAAAAAAAATAATTAAATAAATAATAAATGAAGGATTTCAAATACATATACATAATATTAAATGTAATTTTATTGTGAAGAAGCTTCCTCAATTTATGGCAGCTTGTATATCATTGTTTTTTGAAGCACAAAATTTGAAATTATTATAGTTAATTTAAAAAAAAAAATTAGATAAAAAGGATAAAATAAGTTTATTAAGTTTCTTTTCGTTTGTTTCAAACTAAAGTTTAGATTATTGTAGTTGTATAATTTATAAAATGAAGAATAAATAAAAAGAAACGAATTAATTATTATTAGTATTGTTATATATACACAATTGAAATTATCAAAGTACATATATACAAATATAGTACATAAATATAGATATATACAAAAAACTTAAATTTAATGAAAGTAAATTAAAAAACAAAAAAACAAAAAAAAAGACGACATACCTACATATTAAAAAAATATTTCATGTCTATATTCTATTATTACATTAAATTACGATATTTGTTGATAAATGACCTAAATAATTTGGGCTTAAATTAAATATTTGTAAAATGATAAACAATAAATATTTAAAAAAAAAAAAGAACAAATAATACATTTGAAATAATGCATGAAAAAAGTTTCTAAATAAACAAAAAAATATAAAAACATTTAAATTTATATGAAGAAAAAAAAAGTGACTTATCAAATTAAATAAAAATAAACTTTTGTTTTTCATAATTACCGGCTTATTTGATATTATCTAATGATGGATATTAATTTCACAATATGAAATTTTTTTTAATGAAATTGATAAACGATTACATTTGCATTATAATCTTAACTTTTATGATGATTATACAGTATTACATACATCAATACGAATATCAATTTTGTTAGAAATTTTAAATTTCATTCATTAAAATTCACGATTAAAATAAATTTTATCTGCTGTTGGTAGAAAAAAAAACAAAAGTATTTTTTAAAAAAATGAACTTTGTTCAAAAATTACAATATCCACCTTAATAAAGTACCTATCTGTTTTTGCATAAAATTTAACAATGTTCAACAAGATACAAATATTGTTACCTTAGAATTACTTAGAGCACTGGTTGGTTGGAATATATATGCATATTTATTTTCAGACAGTGCCGGATTAAGCCAACGCGGGGCCGGTAGCAACTGTTATGCGCGTGGATCCCAGAATTGTCTGACGAATTTTCTAACGAGCAAAAAAAAAGTTCAATTTGTTCTGTATGCGCGGGGCTCCTAGAAGCGCGGGGCCGGTAGCATTTGCTACCTTTGTTATAATATATGGTTAATCCGGCCCTGTTTTCAGAACATTTTTATTAAAATATAATTCCGTCACCTTATTTTTTTTTTTTAATTTTTTAAATAGCTTACAAACTTTCCAAAAATTCTTAATAAGTTTATTTAATTTTACTAATTCTCAATTGAAAATGTGGGTGTGAAAGCCAGATAAGTCCATATTTTAAAATTTTTCAGAAATCGAGAAAAACTGTTTTATTTGTTCAGTGACATCTCTGTGTACGATAATTACAAAATGCAAATAAATACGGTATAATGTATAATTGATCAGAGAAGTTTAATAATAGCACGATATAGAGAATTTGTAGTTTGAACATACAACACAAAAAAAAAAAATCTTGCCAAAATTGGAGTTATTAAGTGTTTGCACCCACGTAGGATTGTAGGATAATCCGTTTTAATAATTATTCTCACACATATTTTGCAAATCACAAATTACAAAACATACAAAATTTTAATTCATAAATAAAAATCTGTTTCTTAGAAAAAACAAATATATAGGTATATAATAAAATTGTTTGTAATTTGTAAGGTGGCAATATAATCAGGATGACATAAATTTCAAGCAAAAAGAGATATCAACTGCCAATATAACTAACACACTAAATAAAACAAAAAAATACTGAAAAACAAAAGTCTAAAAAAGTAAAAAAAAAAAACAACAAAAACAAATGAAAACACTTTAAAAACCATATCAACTAATAATTAAATTAAATACTTTTGTCTGGTTTTATGAAATTTTTTTTAATAAAATATTTGAAAAACATAAAAAAATAAAATATATTTTTCTTGAAATTATAATTATCTACTGGAAAATTCTTTTTTAAAATCAATTTAAAAAAAATAATTGAAAGTTGAGAATTTTTACGCATTTCAAAATACATAAATGTTAAATGAAATTAAAATTTTTAAAATAATGTTTATATAATATTGTATTCCATTTATAAAATGAAAATAAAAAGTATAGTTAATATCATAAAAAAAAAAATTAATTAAATTACATATTATAGATATAAAGATTATTTTTTATTGTGAAAAATATTTTTTATTTTGTAATTATTTTACTTTGCTTAAAAATTGTTTGGTAGCATCTAATGAAAATTGTCTTCGATATATTTGAAAAAAGAAAAACAAAATTTTTTTGATTGGGCTTTCAAAAATATATCATTTGCATTATAATTGTCTAATTGTTTTTCGATTTTAATTAATTAAAAAAAATTATATGGATATTCAAAGAATGTGGTGTCTCAAAAACAAATTAACATGTATTAAAATTATTTAGGGGATTAATTTCACATTTTAGTCGTAAACTTTGTAGTTTTCGAATTTTTTTCAATTTTTGCAATTCATTTCTATACATTTGCGAGAATTACGATGAGCTGAAAAGTGGCATTAATGATTAATCCCCTAATTACATATTACGATAATATAAAAAATACAACAATAATAAAAAAAATTTCAATGAAATATAAAACATTCATTCGTTCATTCTTTAATTTTATTTTATTTATTTAATTATTATTATTATTATTATTTTTTTTTTTTTTTTTTTCAAAGTTTGTGATAAATGAAAACGACAAACAAAAAGAAAGAAACATTACGCTCAAATTGTTTCAGAAAAGTAATCAAATCTGGAAGTATTACAAGTATTTTATTTGATTTTTTCCCGTTTTTTTTTTTCTTAAAAGAAAAATAACGGAAAAAGATCATCTGAAATAAATTATTGCATGCTTCCAATTTTTGATAAACTTATTAATAAACTATATTAGACCAAATTTACCTCTTAAAGAGATAAAGAAAAAAAAAATACACATGAAAATAAACCTCATAGAGATAGGATATAAAAAAGTATAAGAAAAAAGGATTATTCATAGGTGGACAGGAATATAATTAAGTAAATTTTTTATCTTATTTTCATTTATAATTATTTTTAAATAATTTAAATTCTATTAAATTGTTAATTAAATTTATATTTGATAACTATTGTGAAATAAAAAAAAAAATCAATTTTTTCATGTTAATTGCTGCTTGTTATAATAATTAATTAATTTAATGATAATTATAAATTTAAAAAATTTAATTACTATTTGAAATTACTTAATGTTTTAAATTATAAAAAAAATACTATTCATATATAAAAAAAAATATCAACGAAAATACATAATTTTAATATTGAAAAAAAAAACTCAATAAAAAAAGAAAAAACCGAAAGTACATTAACATAACTACATACATATAATAAAATAATAACATTTTTGTGGATCAAAGGTTATATGAAACGAATGATCTTTATATTTTTAGTTACAAATTAAAAAATATAAATTCATTATTTAAGTACTAATTGTTTTTAAATGGATAACATAAAAAATCAATATGCATTGTTGATGGCCTTTTTCGGAAATGCAGTATCATCACTCATCAAAAATGTTTCACAAGTTTTAAAATGTTCGATGATCGAATACGATAGTTAAAATATATGCATTGGTGAAAACTACAATAAAGGTTAGAATACGAGTATTTTTGTTTGTTGGTGAAAGTTTGGTAATTGAAAAAAAAATCTATTTTGCTGAAATTAATTATAAGAAAAAATTATATTTAGCTAACAATTTCTAAAATACATACGTTGAAAAATGCCTATAAATGACATTGCTTTATACATATATGTAAATTGTAAATGCAATGACAATGGTGGTGTCCGACTGCATTTCCGAAAGAGACCGGTTGTTCATTTAGAATAAAATACAAGTATTGAAACGAATTCACTATAATGTTGCTTTTTAATATCACAGCCTAATTAATTTAAAAATAAAATAAAAAAAGGAAAAAAAAAACACAAAAACAAAAGATATAGAAAATAAATTCTATATAATAATTAATTAATAAATTATTTTCAATGAACTTTTAATTAGCATCCAATATGAAAATATATTTTCACGCAGACGTTGTACCAGACGTTGTATGCAGAAAAGTTTACAGTTTACGTATAATTAATTACAAAAACAATGTAATACAAAAAAAAAAAAAAATAACTAAATCTTGACAGACAAAAAAAAAAACATATATTATACGAATATGCCTATAAAAAACTAAACATTGTTACATCATTTTGTTAATGTACGTAAATTAAATTATGTATTCTCAATTGCATTTATTAAATAAATAAAAAATTATTTGTAAATTTAACAATGAAAAAAAAAAATTGTTATTATTAAAAAAAACCATAGCCATTTACTGACTTATACATTTTTTTTTCCTATGAAACGCAATCAAAATAATTAATTTAAACGAAGTACCTATGTATCTTTTAAATTCATGAACGAAAAATAAAATATTGAATGAAATAAATACATTGCATATGACTGAACAAAATTGAGACAAAAAAAAATCAATTAATAAATTTTAAATTTTTTAAATGAATAAAATATGAAAAACTGCACTTAAATGAAACAGAAAAGAAAATTTATTCAATATGCAACAATTAGTATAGCTTAAATCCCATATTTACAAAAGCACTTGCGATCATAAATCGCCACTTACCATCGCAAGTACGTGATTTAGATTAGATGTGTAATGGGCTATAATTGCACTTCGACCAATAAAGATCTTTTGTACAGCCCGTGCTTCTTATAGATTTAGGCTATTGATAAATCCTAAAATTCTATTAGAAGGTGCACACCAGATTTACGTGATTTGGTATTTACAAAAATTTTACAATCGCAAATTTGACATACTGCTGTGGTAAAAATGTCAAATTTGCGATCACTGTTAACATGAATTTGCGATCGCAAAAGTTGCGATTAGTAAATTCCACTGTAAAAATTAAAAACGATTCCGTAAATAAATTTCGCTATCTTGTCTATTTTACGAAAACCTTAAATTTTTTCAAAACACAAGCACATTATCATCATTAGTAGCCATGAAAAAACATTGCAATAATTTTATAATTTTGATTTTTAATGGAAGATCCCATTAAAATTTAATCTATGATGTCATTATTATGTAAATATTTGATAAAGTGAATTATTTATTCAATGTATATAAACTGAGTTTCCAATTAAAACTTATTAATTAATTTTTTGAGAATTTGAATTTATGTAGATTGATATATCTAGTAAAAAAAAATTACACACATAAACATACACACTGTTATGATATAATCATACAGAGCCTTAGATTAGACACTTTTCCAAATTACGTAAAATTAACTAAAGTCTAAAAGTTTGACCCTATAATGTTCTCATTAAAAATCTAAATTATAGTAAGTACTAAAAAATAGAAGCCTTACATGTATTTATTTCTGTATCTTTTTTAAGATATATGTACAATTTTACATAAGTATATATGCATAAATAGAATATGTATGGTATGTACATATTATGCATATGGATGCACAAAATCAAAAACTTTTCTCAAACAATTTCGAAACTAGAACATTTACCCTATTATAATTTAAATGTGTTTGGTTATTGGTGGTATATGATCTTGCACTTGAAATAATATACATAATAATTCCAATAAATTGTGTATGAATGTACTATATGAAAGTACTTATACACATATATTTCTTATTACATTAACAGATCTAAACATTTTTTTATATTTTTGATTCTTACAGACCAGTCACAAATTAAAATTAGTATTTCTCTTGAATTCAAACGAAAAAGTAATAGGAATATCTTTATAAATTTTATTTTGCTAACAAAGCACAGCACGTCTTGACGTCTAAGTGAAAAAACATTCCTCTACAAAATATAATTGTAAGTGAATTTTAATATCTTCGTTTTGTTTATTTTATAAATATTTTTATTTAAAAAAATATTTAATTTATTGGAAATTTTAACATAAAAATTAATATTAATACTTTTTTTATTATATTAATAATGAAAATAGATATCTATAAGTAGATTTAGATAACATAGTGAATTTTCTGACTAGATAGATTGCACCTTTATTGCGATTTTATAAAATAGTTGTGTATTTATTTATCAATTTGTTTGTTGCTGAAATATACATAGTTTTAAATATTGAAATTGGAAAAAGAAAATTCTAATCGAAAAGTGCATTTGAATGTTACTCATATTTTTCAATGATAACATATTATGTTATACCCTTTTTTCTTTAAACCTGTGCATAAAAAAAGTTTATCTATCTTACCTATTTAAAAAAAAAAAATATCGAGAAATTACAATATAATGTTTCATGAGTCATTCAAACCCTTATTTAATGAAATTTATATTATTCATTTGAGGGAAAAAAGACCACACTTAAAAATTTTCGTTTGGTGGTTTGACACGTTTTTAAAACCCGCATCTACCATGTGAAATCGATGTATTGAAACTAAGTACTTATTTTGAATACTTTCATACCTCTTAATTTATATCTGATAGTTGTTATTTTAACGGTTATAATTTGAAACGTAGCATAAAAATAAGAAGTATTTAAGAATAATCTGAATTTTGATAGTTACAAATTTTTTATTTACATTAAATTTTATTTTTTGATCGAATACAGAACAGGAATCAATCAACAAAGGAGTACTATAAAGATGTCAGAAATGTAAGTATAATTTTAAATTACCAAACATTTAAAAAACAAATAACTTTTTTTATTTGAATTTGCAGTAATCTTTCTAAAGTTAATAAATATCTTGAAGGAATGAATAGTGATTATTTGTATCATTTGGAGCTTGGAACTGAAACACATGATTTTCAAAAATTATTTGGTGACGTTAAGGTATGTACTTATTATTTTAAATAAATTTTTACTAATTACATTGTAAAATATATTTTGTTTTTTTATACTTTTTTTAATACTGTGGTACATTCATCTTCTAAATATGTACTATAGGGCAAATTCAAAAACGCATCACTACTTCAATGATGCAATGCTCCTCACGGTTGTCATAAATTCAACAAATTAGTGATGCCACCATAGCTACATAAAAATTAAACATTTTTGAATTTACCCATAATTTCTCTAACCTTGAAAATATTTGTGCTGCTGATAAGTTCACTTCCAAAATCTTTAATATTAATTTTAAATTTTTGTTTGATGAACTGAGATAACAGATAACAGCTAATAATAAAATAACACATTAATTTAATTATTATTTCTAAGAAAAATATTTTGAAGTGAAGTTTTAACTACGGTATATCTAACAAATTCAAGATCGTCTACATCAAAGCGAATTCTGAATTCTGTGCTGGATAATTATTTGATGGAACTTTTTCGTGAACAATTTTTTTAGACAGAATCTGTTACTAGAAAAAAATTCTCCTAATATTTATTTGTTTTTTTTTTACTTCAGTTTGTTTGCATGGGTGGTACAAATAAAAGAATGGAAGACTTTGCTAACTATATAAAAAAAGAAATTGGATTTTCTACAATCGAAAATTATACAACAAAAAGATTTGCTTTTTTTAAAGTAAGGAATTTTAATTATTTTCTAACTAATCACATACATATATTGTTTGTGTTTTTAAATTTTTCCTATATGTGACTTTAGATCGGGCCAATTTTATCTGTTAGTCATGGAATGGGAATGCCATCATTCAGTATTTTATTACATGAAATGATAAAACTGATGCATCATGCTAAATGTAAGGATCCAATTTTTATACGAATTGGTACATGCGGTGGTATTGGTGTTAGACCTGGAACTGTTGTCGTTACAAAAGATGCTTATAATGGTTTAATAAAGAATGTTCATGAATTCGTATGAGTTTTAATTTATCAAAAATACATTTTACATATAAAAAGAAAAAAATAATTATCGATTTTTTTAAAGGCAATTCTGGGTAAACGAATTGAACGTGAAGCAAAATTTGATGAAAATTTAGCTAAAGAAATTGTATCATGTGGAAATTCAAAAACAGATAATTTTAATGTGACTATTGCAAATACTATGGCTACTGATGATTTTTATGAAGGTTCTTAACTATAATGTTAATTTTTTCTTTAAATTTTCAATAACACTATAAGAAAATAGAACACACATACACACTGGCTCAAAAAAGTATTGGGACAAACTATATTTTTAGAAATGAAAGCTAATAAAATTTTGTGAGTGCACGTGATTTATGATTATTTACTTAATTTCTACAAATTTTCAATATTTCATTATTTACCGTTTTCTAGAAAAAGAAATATTTATTAAAAAACCTCGAAAAAATTTTTGTGAAAATTCACATATTTAACTTTTTTTGGAAATTTCATATGAGAAAATTGAGACTTGTCAACTTTATACTTTCAATGCTCAGGCTGTGTTGCACCGATTTTGGTCAAATAAAGAGTAATAGATCAGAAAACACTTCAATGTTATCTCAAACTGAAATGCTTCTTAAAAATTGCTAAAACAAGGGGGGTCACAGTAGAGGGGAAAAAATGTTGATTTTTTTTAAAAAAACGTTATTGTGTATTTTACACTATAACTTTTGCCCTAGTAGATGGATTTCGTTTGTTCAAAGTTTGATTATAAAAAAACTCTTTAAGAAATATCCTGACCAAATTTGAACTTCCTACTCCTACGGGAATATATCTACTTTTTTAAAGAGACGAAAATGTCTACAAAAATGTTTTTAACATTGATCCGTGTATTTAAAATTAAACATTGATCGGAATGTTAAACTAACTGAAAATGATCAAAAATTTTGTAATACAGAATAGGGAATAAGTAGGAGTAGGGAAATGATCCCAAAAATTTGAAGTAACGTTTTATTTTTATTATTTATACCTTGTCCCAATACTTTTTTGAGTTTTACATTTTCGAGGTTTTTTAATAAATTTTTTTTTTCTAGAAAACGGTAAATAATGAAATATTGAAAATTTGTAGAAATTAAGTAAATTAGGTGATGATTAAAAGGAATTTAAAAAATCATAAATCACGTGCACTCACAAATTTTTATTAACTTCCATTTCTAAAAATATAGTTTGTCCCAATACTTTTTTGAGCCAGTGTACGTAAAATTCCATTTGAAAATATTCAATGTTTAAAATTTAAAAAGTTTGCTTTTTCATTAAAATTCTTAAAAATTTGTATAATTCAAGGTCAAGGAAGAGTTGATGGTGCAGTATGTTATCATACTGAAGATGAAAAATTAGACTTTCTAAAAGAACTTTATTCAAAAGGTGTACGAAATATTGAAATGGAAGCGACAGTTTTTGCAGCATTAACAAATATTACAGGTGTTAAAGCGGCCGATGTTTGTGTTACATTAGTTAATCGTTTAGATGGTGATCAGGTGAGGAAAACATTAAAACGAAAATTCTTGTATATTCGAAAAATTTACAATTCGCTTAAAATTAGTATAATTTTTTTTATTAATTTAATGAGGGTATACTATATAATTAAAAAAAAAATTTAATTAAAAATTTTTAATTTCATTATATTTTTGGTTTTTCAGGTAACCGTTTCCAAAGAAAAAATTGCTGAAATGGAATTAAGACCACAAGTAGTTGTTGGACGTTTCATTAAAAAGAGGCTATCAGAATGATATAAGAATTGTAGAAAAAAAAGTAGAAAATAAAATGTAGTTGATTTAGAAGTTTTCTGTTTTTTTCTTCTGTTCTCATGAATAATCTGTAACTGTTTTCAGGATGTTGAAATGGTTGAGTTAATATAAAAAATAGTTCATTACAAACTTTTAAAACTTTTTTACTTTTTTTAAGCACTCAACATAAACAATAAGGATCTGTAGTCAGCTTTATAATTTCAATTAATGACAATGAAGCCATAGTTACCTATGTTTTGTTTAATCGATTTAATTTCTTCTGTTTTTTCCATAAAATTTAAAAACTTTTTTGTCATTGAAAGAATTCAAATTACTATTTGGTTAAAAAGTTATTTTTTTCTCTCAAGAAAATTTTTTGCAGTCTCTTTTTGATTTTGCTAGTATTTGTTTTTTTTATTCAACACAATATGGCAAATAAAAAAGTTTCACTTCTTGAAAAATACAATATTCCAATATCACATCTGGATTTTGATTATATTAAAAAATGTAATAATTGTAAAGAAATCGAAAGAATTTTTCGTATTCTTAATTCTGGTGATGAAGGTTATTATCCAGATTTAACGGATTGTGCTGAAGAACGTTTAAAAGAATTAAAACCAGAAAGTAAATGGCTTAGAACTGAAAATAAAATTCAAAATAAAAATGATTTTGATAAAAATCTTTGGACAGAAATAAGTGATGCTTTTATTGTAAGAATTTTAGACTTAAATTTTTTTTCTAATTTAATTATAAATGAAATTTTTTTTTTAAATTTTTATACTATTGAAGAAATGGTCTGATGAAGTTAAAATAAAAGATCAATTTCTATCAACAATATCTGAATTAAAAAATGAAATAAACGATGAAGATATTCAAAATTTACCACCAATTCGTGGTAAAAATATTAAAATTAATTCGAAAAATGGCAAAAATAATAAAAATAAAACATCTAATATAAAAGAATCCAATTCAAATCGAATTCAATCAATTGATTATCAAAAATGGGATAAATACAATGCTGATGTTGAAGTTCTTAAAATGGAATTGGAAGAAGAAAGAATAAAACAAGAAAGTGAAAGTCTTAAAAATCTTAAAATCAGAGAGGAAAAAAATACAAATAAAAATAATGATTGGAAAATTGATTTAGATAAATTAACAAATGTTGAAAAAGAAAGTTTAGCAATGAGGTAGATAATTAAGTCTTTGAAAAAAATCTGAAACTAAATTGTGTTTTTTTTTTTTTATTTTTTTTTTTAAGATACAAAGAAACGGGAAATGATTATTATAGAGCTGGTGAATATGAGAATGCAATAAAGGAATATACAAAAACAATAATAATGTTCCCATCAGCAGTTGGATATAATAATCGAGCTATGGCTTGTAAGTGATAAAATAAATTGAAAAAAAAAAAACTATACAATTTTTGTTAATTTAAATTTTTATTTTAGATTTAAAATTAAAAAATTATAAAAAATGTATTGAAGATTGTGACTGCTGCCTTCAATTTACTTCAAACAATTTAAAAGCACTATTTCGTAAAGGACAAGCTATGATTGAGTTGAATAGAAAGGATGAGGTAGATAATACATATTTATATTATTTTTTACTTTAAAGATCGTTTTTTAAATTTATTTATTTCATATCAATTATGTAATTATTGGTTTGATCTTTGATCATTACTTTTAATTTTTTTCGTGGAAAATAACTTTTTATTTCTTTCTTTTTCAATACACTTTAGGCATATGAAATCTATTTAAGAATTTTATCATTAGAACCATCTAACATGATAGCAAAAAATATTTTAAATTCATTAAAAACATCAGCAGTTAAATCATCACCATTATCAACGCTACCACCACCAAATGCAACACGTATAAAAATTGAGGAAGAATCGTTATCACCTAAAACTACACCACATAAAAAATCAAATACGAATCCAAATAATGACGATAATATAAAAATTCATAAATCATCACAAAGTAAAATTATAGATAACGTAAATTGTTCTAATTCAAAACAAGTACCAATACCATCATTACCAACATCAACAAAAACAAATCAAAAAACTACCACAACAATTACTACACAAAATAAATTATCAACAGATAAATCAGAAAATGATCTTTCGAAATTAATTATACCAAAGAAAATTATAAAAAGTAAACTTGTTAAAGCTGTAGAAAATATGAATAATATGAAAAAGATAAATGATTCAAAAAAAATTCAAATTAATAATGAAAATTTAAGAAAATCAAAAATACAAACAGATTTTAAATTAAATTTATTAACAACTGATAATAAAAATCATAAAGAAAACAAAAATATTTTAATAAATGAAATGTAAAATTTGAATGTATGAGATAATTTATTGTTATAATAAATTACTAATTTGAAAAATGGACATTTTTTTTTAAAAATTTTCAAACCAGAAAAAAAGCAATAAATGAAGAAAAAAGAGGGTGAATTTAAAATAAAAAGACAAGTTGAGATGCGGGAACATTGATTTTTGTTATTTAACAGACGGACAAGGGCTAGGCTTTGTCATTTGAATTAAAATTATTACTCTTTAAACCAAAATCTTTTTTTTAATTTAAACTAAAATGAATTATTTCCTGTTAATAGTTTTCTTCATTCGATAGATAGTGAAGCGGTCAAACCTCGTAACTCAAAAAAGAACTTGCACACAACCCATAATAATAGATTTTCAATTTCGGTTTAAATGAAAGATGATTTATTTCAGTCTTGTATTCTAATTTTGTTGTTTGTTTTAGTCTAAGTACAACTTTCTATTTTCACAAAAAATAGAAAAACAATTTTTTCATATAGGTACACAAAGAAGCACTCCTATAAAATTGTTATAGTCAAATAAATAGTTCGTATATCCTGATGCTAAAAGGGTACCATTCCAAAGAAAAGAAATGCACACACAAGAAATCTAAAACGTATCTAAATAATTTGTATATTTAAATAAAAGATTATTTTTTACATCTTTTGTATTTTATTTGACATTAATTACAATAATATAATTCATATACTATACTCGTACATATGTATATAAGTATATATATTTTTTTTTTCAACTTTTTATTTTTGCACAAAATGCTTTTTATTTATTGTAAAAGGCACACAAAATTATTTTTACACATCACTTATACTAACAAAACTTAAAATATGTATTTAATATAAAGTAAATATAATTAATGATAATAATAATGTATGTATAATAAATTTTTTTTAATGTAATTTATACAAAAATCTTAAGCATTTGTTTCTTAAAAATTCAAATTCAAAAAGGAAAAAAAGCATAAGTTATTAAAAAGAAAGCAAAAGCAAACTATTGTTTAAGGCAAGCAAAAGTTGAAAATTTGAGATAAAATTTATCAAATGACTGATAAGGTATCATATTATAAAATCTATTGTATACCGATTGAAAATGTTGTGTAGTTTCAATTTGAAGAAGAAAAATTAAAATGGCCATCTGATAATCATGTATTGAAAAACTTAAAATTATTAATAAAGTTCCATGTAGCTTATCACATTTTTACTTAAATTTTTAGTGTAAAATGAAATTTTATTTTTTATAGTTTACTGTTATCTTGTTTATGCGACTCATTAATTCGCATTAACTCACTCCGTCTTGACTAAATAAAATACGGATGCATAAACCAAATTTCAAAACGCATTAAAGCTCTACGACGTTTTGAGTTAATACACTATTAAATCCGCATTTATAATAAAATTTCAATGCGCTTTTAAAGTATGTATACATATACACTTACTTCGTTTTAAGTGTATTGTCATTACACACGCAGGTGTTAATGCAGGTATGTGATTTATTTTTTGTTTTGTTTTATTACCGCTTGTTTTAAAATTCAACATTCTTCTTCCGTACTCTCGGGTACTTCAAATCAAATCCTTGTTCTTATTATTAGTTGTTTTCCTTTTAAAAGGTGCATGTGCCCTGTCATAGTTTAGCGTAGTTTCAACTGCTCTCACTTATGAATTTATGTCGGCCCATTTAAAAAATACGCTAAATTAAACTACGCCAGAGTAAATGCACTTACCTAAAAGGTCACTAATTGATTTATCGAAATGAGGTTTTGGTGTAAAGGTTGTTGAGTTTTAAAACCAGCGAGCGCGCGCTTATTACTTTTTTAAAAATTTACTTTCGAACAGGAACATTTCAGATTTATCATGGTTTACTTTGTGTTTTTTTTTTTGTTAAATTAAATATTTTATTTTGAAAAATTTTCTAATGTGCTTTGCAGTGATTAATATTGTTTTTTTTTTCGTATTATTATTAATTTAATCATTCTATATAACAATGTTATAACATTGAATATTAAAAAATAAATCTATAAGCGTTTGTAATTTAAAAAAAAAAAAAATTCTTTCATTAGTTTTTAGTGAAAATAAGTATTAATTTAAAGCTTTTTCATTTTTACTACATTTATGCATTTATTTTTTATAAGATAATTTTCTACATTATATTTAACTTTGGATCCAATTCGTTTTTTCTTTTAAATATTAAGGGTGCTAGTTAGAGTTGTATATTGTAAATAAATAATGTGTATATACAAATAGTTGATATCAAGGATTTTACTTCTTCTTTTTTTCTTCTAGAATATGTTTTAATTTGAAATTTTTTATTAAAAGTTTTTAACATAATAAGTGCCGCCAATCCCGTAAAAACACCTTATTCACAATTCTTTATTTATGAACCACAAAAACATGATATTTCACGTAGCTTTTTATATTGAAAAACAAAAAAACTAAACGCTTGACAAAGTCTCATATGACACTTAAAATGTTAAAACTTATAAAATGTTATTAAAACCATCAAATACATAATTGAATTCATTTTTTTAAAAAAAAATTATTTCTTTTCTCTAAAATCAACTTTCCTCACAATCAATTTAGTAAAACTATTGTAAAAGTTACAGCAAGACCACTGTAATTTTAACTATACTTGATTTATTAATTGAAGTCAGTACAGGCCCAATAGGCATACTTTTCTATACTTTTTTACATTTCGTTTGTATAAATCTGTCTCGTGTGTGGGGTGATCAGATCTCAATTTCAAGCGAAGGAAATCTTTTTAACTAAATATTAACAAGGACAACAAACTCATCGGGTACTGCCTCCATAAGCACAATACTGTCTTCAATTAATAAATCAAATATAAAATGTTATGTACATAATATATTTTAAAGTGATTTTTATCTATCAGGACTTTGTTCTTAATTAATTAATTTATGTTAATTTTTTTTTCTAAATTTATCATAGAAAATGATATTTTTAAATTTGTGAATTTAAAAAAAAAAAATATTTTACGGGCAGTGTAGAAAAGTTAGATAGTTGTTAGTGATTTGGTTAAAAATGATTTTATATTTATATTTTTATCGAAAATTTCTTCAATTTTTATCAATTAGAGCAGCTCTAAATCTGATATTTTTAAAAGCTAATCAATTTCTACGAATATTACAATATACAAACTTAATTATTAAAAAGTCCTAATAGAAATTCACAATTAAAAATTTTAAAAATCAATGTTATTTTTTTTTCTTTCTTATTAATATTTTTCTCATTACATTTATAACATTACATACATACATATTTAGTTTTTACAGTTACATATGCATATGTATGTATATGTGTTAAAAACTTAGGAATTACTATAACTTCTTTTTAATGAAAATTATTATTTTTTTAATTTAATAATTATATTTAAAACTAAAATATTAATTTTTTTTTTTCTACAATGAAGTGAAACACATAAATACATTATATAGGTACATACATATATATGAATAGTTTAAAATCTTTATATCCATGAATTCTTATCGAAATAAAAAATATTATTGAATCAAATATTTTAATTACTATTCAAATTATCGTTTTATTTGTATTTTTGTTCAGTTTAATTTAATTTTTCTACATTAAATGAAAAATCAAATAAATTGAATGTTACATGGTGAATTCTAGATTTTCTTTATTTAAATTTGAAATAAAACGATATTCATATTTCGAAATTTAAAAAATTTTCTCGTACATACATACCTAAATCAATATGCATCTCTTTTTTTTTTCCATGTGCATACATATTCAATTTTCGACAACATACGTCATTACTTTTTTATTTTTCTTTTTTGGTAAAAAAAACTCATTTAACGCATATTAGCTGAGATAAAATTCCTTAAAGTTCGTTTTTATGTATGTATGTTGTTTTTTTGTTTCATACATTATTAAAATGACTTAACTTATAAAATAAAAGTAAAATAAATTTACAATAAAAATAAATAATCAAGAAAAAAAAATAGTTTTTTCTTTTACTACAAAAACAACAAAAATAAAAATTAAAATCAATTAAATTTCCTATTCTTTTTAGTACAATGTATTATTTTTCGATTTTGAGTCTAATCATGAATTTTTACTTTTTTTTTCTTCTCTCTCTTATTTTAATACAAATTTATGTGAAATTCATTGACTATACCTTCTAAATAACCTTTTAAATCATAATAGGAACGTGATCTCCAATAAATTGAATTTTTTATTTGTTCTCTTGCTAATTCAATTGAATTTTCAATTGATTTTAATCCTAATAAACGTACTTTCTTTGTAAATCTTTCCAATTGTTCTAAATGATAATCCTTATCCATGTATGTTGTTATTGTTTCAACCATTTCTGTTAATGTTGAAAATCCATCACCATAACTAATTTTAATTAAAATACAAAAAGAAAAAAAAATTTAAAAAAATTAATTAATTATACATTTTTTAAAAATAAAACAAATAAAATACTTACTATTCAGCAATCGCTTTAATATTTGTTACAAGAAAATCATATGCAATTTCATAGCCGATACTGTTACGTGCAACAGCTGCAAAAGCACGAGATCCATCCTGTTTTCGTATTCCTGAGTCTTCATTAATTGTCATATTTAAATATCTGAAATTTAGAGGAAAAAAAAAACAAATTAATTAAAGTAAGGAAAATTGTTCAATATTTACATTAAAATTAAAATTTAAAATTAATTCAGTTGTACTACACATATCCATACATACTTATGTATATGTGCACGAATATAGTATATATGTATGTATGTACTTGTTCATGTATAGCACAAAATTATTATTTGTAGTTTAAATATAATTAAGAACATTTCACAGTCAATAAGGTTCCATGGTGTTCCACTCTGGACTTTGAATCCAGCGATCCGAGTTCAAATCTCGGTGGAACCTGCGAAATTTTTTAACAACTTTTTTTTTCCTTTACTTTTTTTTCTTTAAGTTTTTTTTTTCCTTTTTTTCCTTGATTTTATATTTTTTCAATTAATTTCTTCTTATAAACTTCTCACGACATAGGTACTTACCTACATGGTATCTACTTTGAGAAAAATTTTTTGAATTGACTTACTTTGAAAGTAACCATGGCTTTGTTGTACATCCTAATGCATCAATTATTTGTTCTTTTTCAGATGCAACTGTAGTTTCCTTGTAACGGTTATAAGCAAAATACCATTCTTGGAAAGAACCTTCACGAAGAGCTGTACAGTAAATTGTTCCTTTCAAATTCGGTTTAATCCTAAAAAAAAATTAGAATAAAATAAAATAAATATTTCAAAGCCATTTTGAAAAAAGAAATAGGTAATAAATAAAGAATTTAAAAAGAAAAAAAAGAATGACTACGCTCGGGTTCGAACCACCAAAAATTTCATTCCGTTCCAGTATAGAACTACATACATACATAAAATAATACTATTTATAATCGTACAAATTATAGACATTATGATATACGTAATAATTCATATTACACCAAAATACCGAAAATTACAACACGTCATCATGTATTTATTATATATGCATCTCATCTCACCATATTATTATATTTTTAAAATTTTTGAATTAATATTATGTAGTTACTGTCTGGCAGTACAAATTAAACTAGGTTAATTTTAAAAAACTTTAAGCTTATATGACAAAAGCTTTTTTATTTATTGAAATAGTACGAACTGTTTTATCGATCAAATTTCTCAATTACTTATATAATTCAAGAAAACTTTTTGTTATCAAAGTTAAGTATATATATACTATATAAAATCAAAAGTCTTGTACACGGTTGAAAATTTAGGTGTAAGTTTTATAAAATAATATATACGTATAAGTCCACCTAAAAAATATGTAACTTTCATACAGTGCTGTTCATATTTATTTGTGCAGAGCAATTTTTTTATATAACGTCGTATTCGATTTGGTATATCTTCCACAAAAATAAATATATTGGCTTCAAAATTCACTAATAATAGCTTAGATAGTTCTCTACAAATTCACAGTTTAAAAAAAAATGCAAAGTTAACGGTAAAAAAACAAAAGTACAATGTTCAAAATTTGCATAGCATTTTTTGTTCAAAATTATTTGTGTAATATAAAAAAAGTGTAAATTTAGTTTTAAAAAAATGTTTTTTTAATCCGGTATTTTAAAATTTGTGTATAAGGTTGTTTAATTTTTACTTATTTTCTTTATTCAATACTCTGTGTTGCCTACTTTAGGATAAATGACCCCTTAAAGTCGTCAGGGCATAGAATCCATCAATGTCTTGAAAAGGTCAACAGGAATCTGGCTCCTTGAGGTTTTGAAATCCTCCCAA
Organism: Bombylius major; assembly: GCA_932526495.1. Taxonomy (NCBI): domain Eukaryota; kingdom Metazoa; phylum Arthropoda; class Insecta; order Diptera; family Bombyliidae; genus Bombylius; species Bombylius major. The sequence continues at coordinate 26,950,383 of OW052045.1, read as the reverse complement.
GGTCCCAAACGCTTTCTTCGGATTTGACAAGGCATTTTCAATTTTAAATAATGCCAAAATTTTTTTATTACGTTTAAAACGGGGCTTTGGAAGGCCATTTCAAACATTTCTGACCGAAGACATGCATAAAATTTATAGTTCTTCACGGAAAGAAAAAAAACGTTTAAAGCACGTTTGCTGCAAAAATTTAAACGTTTACAGTTGAAAAAATAGTTATTGTAAATAATGATACTTTTGCTCTAAAAGCAAACGTTTGCTTCAAATGTATTTATGTTGGTACAAATACTTGTTTTATTTGGGGGTAATACACCAAATTTTTTACTTACGAGAAACGTAAAACGTTTTAGACAAGCAAATAAATGTATCTGCTCCAAACAAAAAACTTTTGAAGGAAAAGAGACTGAGCTAGTACTTTGTTAAAATACATTGTACTAAACGAACAACGTTTAGGTCAAAATCATAAAAAATTTTGTGTTTGCTACAAATAAAACCTATTTGAGACAAACGTTTTTTGAATTTACATCATACCTTTAATTTTTCCACAAACGTAAAACGTTTCAGCCAAACAAATAATGTATTTGCTTAAAACGAAAAATTGTTGCAGGAAAAATAAAACATTTGAGACAAATATAAATAGTTTAAGATAAGTTGAACGATATTTTTTCAAAGTATAAACTATTCATCATATGCAATTTGTGCTTCAAGTCTCAAGACAGCTAGTGCGTTTTTTTAAGTGAAAATAGTAGTTAAATTTTAAAAAGTGAAGTTTAAAAAAAAGTGATATAAATATTGAAAATAAATATTGTTGGAGAACAAATAAACATTTTGTGTCATTAAATTTATAATATACTATATTAAGTATTATTATTAAGTATTTAATATAAAGAAAAAAATAATAATTATAGCCTTATGTTATGTATATAAGTTAAGTTTAACTATTTTAAGAATAAAATTATGATTTATAAAAGAATGTATCATGTTGTTTTTATTTATATTTTAAAGATTATAGGAAATTTGGCCTAAAACTAAATTTTTTATATATGAAAAATTAAAAAATACCTTACTTTTATCACAAAATTTATGTTGTTTAAAGCAACTGAAAAATATTACCCTCAATAGTACGAAAACGTTTGCAGCAACTGAAAAATGTTACTTTCTACTATACGAAAACGTTTGTAGCAAAAGAAAAACGTTACCCTCAATTATTTTAAACATTTACTGCAACTGTAAAACTTTACATGTAAAATCAAAGAAAGATTGTGGCAAAATTGACTCGTTTCCATCAAAATTTTACTCATTTGGGCTAACTAAATATTATATTTTCAGGCAAATGATACAACTTTTATCCTAAGTGTTGTTCATTTGACATAAAGTTTAAATCAAATTATAAAACGTTTGTTTAGGAAATATAATATGGTTGCCACAAAAGAATGCCCCAAACGAAGTTCGTTTGCTTAATTTTTCGTTTGTGACAAACGTTTTTTTTCTTTCCGTGTTGGTAGGTTATTTATAGGTGTGTTACGCTGTCAAAAAAGGATTGAAATTATAAAAAAAAATAATTATAAAATAGATTTTCAGTTGTTTATAAAACATTTGATAAGTTGAAATTTATAAAAATGATAAATGAACTTATAAATTCTATATAATAATCTTATTAACTTTGTTTTGATATTTAAAATGAATAAAAATCAAACTTTTTCTGTGTCAAAAAGGTCTACATATAGGGGAAAAGACCCAGTAATGGGCCCTCCGCCAGTAATGGGCCTTTTGCTTTATTTTATTCTATAACTAAGTTATTTTAATCAAAATACATGTGAATATTTGCTATATATTTAGAAAAAATGGTTATCCTTGCAATGTGTGGGTGGATTATCATTAAAATTTCTTATTTTAAATATAAATCTAATAAATGTAAAGTGCTACCAAAAATTGCATTTTTCTTAAAGTTTTCGTTAAGGAGATGAATTATTATTTTCTTTATATTTTAATAAAAATAAACCGATAATCAGCTAATTTTTTTGAAATTACATTTTAAACTAGTTAAAATTTAATTTCTAGTACTTTTATAACACTTTTATTTATAAAATATATAATTTTTGGCACGGCCCATTACTGGCTCTAATATTGTATATGAAATTCAGTAACGAGCATAGGGCCCATTACTGGCTACAATTCAAAAAAACCAAAGTACCAGTAATGGGCCCTTAAAGAAAAAAGCAATAATTCAATTTGTTGTGTATTTAAATACTCTCCTACCTATATTTTAATATAAATGTAACATTTTTAAATAAAAATAATTTAAATTTTTGGTTTATTTTGCAACCTATTTAAATATTTCAATTCTCTAAAATTACACGTAGGTACCTACCAAACAAAATATTTTAAAATATTTAAAAAATGGCAAAAAAAAATGGAGAAAAAAAGAAGAAAATAAAGAAAATGAAAACTTATTAGATAAATAGTTATATCAGTTACATAATAGTAAATACAAGTGAATAACATATATTTTTTTTTACATTTAATATTCATAATAGTATATACTTATGTATAAAAGCAATTAAAAATATTTTTTATATTAAAACTTAAGAAAAAATCCTTCTAATTCAGTTCAAAATAAAGGGCCCATTACTGGCTCCTCTCAGGGGCTCATTACTGGCGACAGGGGGGCTCATTACTGGTCCTCACGAATTTTGAGTTATTTTGTTAATTTTAATAGTTTTATTGAAATAAAAACATATTTTTTGCGTTAAATTGCAAATCTAGACCCTTCAGAAAGTTTATTTTGATCTTGGTTGGAATTATTAATCAAATACTTTAACCGTGGTATAGGGAAAAAGTCAAAAATTTTCCTTAAGGGGGCCCATTACTGGGTATTCTCCCCTATGTACTTTTAAATTTTATAAATTTGATAAAATTTTTTAATAAAAAGTATGTTATAAAGTACTGTGTGTAAATATTTTATAAAATTTACCCCTCAATTTTTAACCGTGATACTTGTTCTTGCTTTGCTACGGCAGAACATATACTAAAATTGGAACGATACAAAGAAGATTAGTATGGCCCCTGCGCAAGGATGACACGCAAAATCGTGTAGCGTTCCACATTTTTTTTGCAGTTTTTTTGCTAACACTACATATTAAATTTTCAAATTCTTTCTTTCTCTTTTTAAGATAAATAATATACATAAGCTGAAAACTAATTGTATTTTTAAGAAAATTACTTACAAATTCCGTTTTGGATCACGCATCCATTCACGATATTTAAGTTGAGCAGCATTTGTACATCTATCGTAAGCATATTTGCAGGCATATTCAACCACAGTAGCACGATGAGAAAGCATTATATGAGTTTCATTATTAGGCTCTTCTAAGCCATAATGATCAAAAGCTGGTCGAACAATAAATTTCATAAGTGCCTATAGTGACACAAAAATAAAAAAAAAATAAAAAAATCAGGAACTCATCATATTATAAATTAAATTAGATAATCTCATATACCCTAAATGCTTCGAATGCTGGTTCTCTATTTAATTTATATGTTAGAAAATCTAATGCTCTTGAAGCAGATATCCAAAGTAATCGATCATCAACAAGACCACGTAAGGTCATTAAAAATGTTAATGGTATATCATATGTTAATAATTCAGCTCTTGCTAAATAAAATGCATCTTCTAATAATATTGCTTTTGTTACTGATGGTAATCTACCGAAATTATCATTTAATGCTATCCAAGATGGATAATCATAATTAACACGATAATAACCCAAACGATTATGATTTAAATAAATAAAATTATTTGAATTATTTCCATTTGAAAATACATCACTTATTGTGATTTTTTCATTATCTTTTGATAGCCAATAAATTGGCATATAAGAAGATGATTCTGTTTGATCAGTAACAAAATTAATTGGAATATACCATTTAGTATTATCAGAAGAATTTTTTCCTGGTAGCATGTATCTAAACGAGAAAAAAAAAATGATAATAATTTTAGAAAAAGAAAAAGTCTTGATAAAAAAAAAATTTACCTTTTCTGTGAAATAATTAAATCTCTTCCAGATCTTTCAACCATAGCTACAGGATATCCAGATTGAAGTGTCCATGTATCCATAATTTCTTTAACTTTTAAATGTTTAGCTAATGTTGTATATTGATGTCCATAATATGTCATTAATTCCCATAAATCATCATGTGCAGCATTTTTATATGAAAATTTTTTTAAATATTCACGTATTGACATTTTAAATGCTTCATCACCAATAAATTGATTTATCATTCGTAATATTGCTGCACCTTTATTATATGATATTTGATCAAATATTCGTCGTATTTCACTTGTTGATGATACTGGAAATGCAATCGGATGTGCATAAATATCAGAATCATATTCTAATGCACTTGAAAATTCACTTATTGAAAATACTGATAGAACATTCCATTCAGGATGAATCTAAACAACAACAGCAATAACAAAATTATAATTAAAAAAAAAACAAATTAATTTCTAAATATTTTAAATTTGATGAATTTAAAAAAAAAAACATATTCTACGTATATATTTACTTACATGGTCAACAGCTATATGACTTAGATAGGTCGCAAATCCTTCTTTTAACCATAAATCATTCCACCATTTCGGTGTTACTAAATTTCCAAACCATTGATGAGCTAATTCATGTGCTATTATTGTACTAACATATTCTTTATGATCGGCTGATGAACTTTGATCTATTCCTTCTGGTACCAATAAACTAGCATCTCTAAAAATATATATAATTAATAAAATACAAATGGCATAGTCAAAGATATAATAATGATGATTAGATTGGAAATTTTTTTTTTGTATTCAAATTTACAAATTTGATCAAACATACTGAATTATTTTAAAAAACACAAGAAATAAATTTATTAGAATAAATGTGAAATGATTTTTAATTTTTTTTTATAATTATTTTATATTTTTTGGAAATATTTATTTTAACCGAAATATTTCAGTTATAATGATTACAATAAATATGTCAATAGGACATTGTCTTTTTCACACATTTTTACATATTAAATACCAACCACTTTTATTCATCAGCCTATTTAAATGCCAACAGATTACAAATAAAATGAATATTTTTAGAATTGAAAAAAAAAACAAAAAAAAAAGAACTTTATAAACAAACAAACAAACAAAAAAAAAAAACAAGAATTTTATATTAGAATTTTAAGATTCTTTCAAAGTTCATCATTTTGATTTTCCCTTCAATGAAAATGAACAGATGTAATTCTAGTATATCAAGAAAAACTAGCTAGCTGGTTGAATAACATATGACTAACGGACTTATATATGATGGGGAAATTTGTTAATTTTTTAAAGAACAAAAAAAAAAAAGCAAGAAAAGAAAAATTATATTACAGAAAATGTGATTAGTATTGATTTTTATTGGGTTGTATGTAACATTAAATGTTAATAATAAATCTAAATCTTTTATTTTATTTTTTTTTTTATTTTCTTTGAGAAAATTTATGCAATCACGAAGCTTATTTGAATGTGATAATTTTTGTGTTTGGTAATAAAATTCTACATTGAAAATTTATGTGCGTTAAAAGGGAACTTTAACATTTTTTTAAATTTTTTTATTTGAAAAATTCATGTTACATAATTATCATAGTTGTAAAGAAATTTAGAATTAGTATTTATTTTAGTGACTTTAAATCTTTTAATCTTTTTTGTTGTTTTTGAATTATTTTTTTTTTCTCTAATCTTTTTAGCAACTTGTTGTTTATTTTAAATTGAAAATAAAATGTTTTTACACCTGTATGATCAGTATTTGACCTAAATTTTAGATATTAAAAGGAGAATAATTGGAAAATATACTTTATGCGACTTTCTTATGCTTTTTTTGTTTGAGAATGAAAAACGTAATACTAGATCTTTTTTACATTTGTTTTCTTATTAGTTTGAACTTCACATTGAATATTAAAAAGTTATTATTTATAGAAATACGGAAAAAAAAATAAAAAATAAAATGTAGTTCAACTTTGATTGATAACCCAATAAACTCAAATGATAAAATCAATGTGAAATTGAAATCAAAAGCATGATCTCGTTAGTTCATAATTTTTCTTAACCTTGAATACTCAAATCTTAAATTCATTTCCTTTCTTTATCTTTAAAAACATTACTCAATATGCTAATAAATCAGAATTATGTATTTATAAGTTAAACTATTGTATTACTAAGCATTTTTTATTCAATTAAAAAATAATAATTTTTCATTTCATAATTACTCAATTTATTCCATCATAATCATCATTAAATTAATTCTACCGCATTTAAAAATCAATTTAAATAGAAAATTTGTCTATATTTTCAATTATCGTCTCTCTGATTTATGAAAGTTTAAATCAAAATTTCATAGAGAGCAAAGATGAAATTCCAATTGTACCCTTTTTATAAAATATTTAAGTTCAATGGTACCCCTATGTGTCATATGTTTGCTTGTTTTTTCTTCACTTCTTGTATTATTAAGTTAAATTAATTTTAAAATTTAATGATACTTTACCTAAATGTGATTAATCCCCAATTTTCCATTCCACTATAACCAAAATCTGGTATTGAAACTAAATCTAATTTTGGCAAACGAAATGGTATACGAAAATATTCTTCAAAGAATGGTAATATTTTTGTTGTCATTGAATATGCATATTTAGTCATATCTAAAAGTTCTGATCTTGACCAAATTTCTACACGTGGTGTTAATTTTGTATCTAATTGAGAATTATTTGCTAATGTTAAATTTGATATAACAAAAGCAACTAAATATGTTGGCATTTTTGGTGTCATTTCAAATTCTTCTTTTATATAACCTGGACGATGGTAACTGAAATAGAAAGAAAAGCATTAAATTAAATAAAATAATTTTTTTTTTGTTTTTTCCTGAATTTTATTTTTAATTAAAAATTTTTAGGTAATTTACCTGGTAAAATATGATGGCATATTTGATAGAACCATTTTTGTATTTTCATCACGAATTATACTGATTGAAAAATTTGCTTTCTTGTCAGGACGATCAAAACATGGAAAAGCACGACGAGCATCAATTGGAGAGAATTGTGTACTTATCATAAACCTTAAAAGATTTTAGAAAAATTGCCCAAATTATTATTTAAATTTTAAAATATGTAATTCAAAAATTGTTCAATAATATTCTACATACATTGTTTTTCCACTGGTAATATCTTTATATGGTGATTTATAAATTCCTTGCATAGTATCTGTTATTTGACTTGTAAAAGTTAATTGTACAGTTAACGTTACATTCTCTGAATCTTTAATATCTGATAAAATTGTAATGTGAAAAGATTCATTTTGTGGACCATAACCATATTCAAATTTAACATCTTCCAATGTATTTTTTTTCATTATTCTTTTAACATCAACATCATTTATTGTTATATTATGAATATCGAATACAATCGGTTGTAGTTTTTCAATTTTTAAATCTCTTGTTACATCAACAGATAATGTTCCATTATTACTTGATGTTTCTACATTTGGTTCAATTGTTAATCTATAAATAGACAAAACATGTGAAATTATTAGAAAATTAAAAGAATTAAAATAAAATTTTATGTGCAACGAATGTAATGAATTTGAAAAAAAATGCAACAGGAAATGAAAAATACACACATGTACATATATACATATGTATGAAAAACTGCACTTTCTTTAGTGTAAATTCTTAAAATCAAATATTTAATTAGAAAACATTTTTTTAAAAACCAAAATAATACACATGTATGTTTATTTCTTAAATATTTTGATTTAAAGAAAAAAGAAGAATGCAAGAAATGCAAACATATGGTGAACGGTAAATCAACCATATTTTTAAAAATCCGAAAGCAGTAATACAAAAAATATTAAAAATTCTTGGAAATCAACATATACATCCATATCTTGTATGGATATACTGCAATCTCAATGAATCTCAATTTAAGATTATTTTTATAAATTTGATTTAAATTTCTGAAAACCATTTTCCTCGTCTCTGTAAATCTTGTTTACATTGCTGTTTAAATTGTTGTTCTCTCACCTGTACATAGACATATTCTAATGTTTAAAAATAACTTATTTGTTTATCTATAAAAAATCAATTTATATTACTGTTGTTAATGAAATATTTTCTATTACCAATTAAATAAGACCTCAATATTTTTTCCCTCCTTTTTTATTCACAACGAAATAAATTTAAATTCATAATGAATTCAAAATTAATTAAATTAAAATTCTAATTCTTTCATAACTGATACTTACAACAACAACAACAAAAAGTATTTCTCACGTATTATCATAGATATAAAGAATATAAAATATCTAAATAGATATTTTCTTATAGTTTAAATTACTGTATTAAATTATGATTAAAAAACTCAATTTTGTATTCGTTTCATCTTGAAAAAAAAAAAGTTACCATAAATGAGTTTGCCACCTGACTAAGTCTTAAAACTTAGAAAATATGTGCGTACAACCATTCCCCTTTACAGAATGAAATATCTTTAACAAAAAAAGAATAATTTATTCAACATATGGTCACAAATCTACCTTTTTAACGCATGCACGTATGCACATGCAATACAAACAAATACAATGCATAATTGAGTTTTTAATCAATAGAAAATGAGCACCTTTATACATACTTCTTCAAAATACGATAAAATTGAATTTTCAGTCAAGATTATTTTTTCTAGGAAAAGAAATAAAAACCATGCTGCGAGTTAATAATATTATAAAAGCCCATTGAAGGTTGAAAGTACTATGTATCATCAAACATTACCTGAATCATTATGTAAGTTACACATACATATACAAGGTGTTTCTGTATAAATACGTCACAGTTGATGTCACTATTTAGATTTTTATGCAACATAAATTAGGCAAAATGAGGGTTAACAACATTAATACGGGTCAATGAATTAAAAAATATGAATTGTGTATCTATTTCATGCTTGTTAAGAAAATTGTGGGAGTTAGGATTTTTTTTTCTATTCAATTTCTGTTCTATGAAACACTCTGTATCATTTATATCTTAACATCATTAACTTACGTTAAAAAAGTTAATAAAATATTATTCGATGTTGTACTTTATTATTGCATCAAAAATGAAAGGGAGGTAAAAAAACTTTATTTCACCATTCATTTTTTTATCACATCAATGTCAAGTTATGCACACCTCTTTTTTAAAAAACAAAAAAACCAAGTGATCATTATAAATTTTATTTGAAAGCCCTTTAAGCTCAATTTAATGTGAAGGGCTCAAAAAATGCTCATGATTTTATCATAACATATCACAGATAACTATAAATTTAATATACGAATAAATGATTTAATCGTAAAATAATGAAGTAATAGTGTTTTTAGTCTAACAGGTCATAGCTAAATACAATTACGATACATATAATCATTAATCAAAAGTTTGAATAAATGATTCATTTTCAAGCGCCACTAAAATTGAAATTAATGCATAGTACAAAAACGTGTTTTTTTTTTTTTTTTTTTATATTTCAGATATATTTTGTTGCAAAGTGCTTTTCGTTAATTGTTAAATTAATTATAAAAATTACATCAAAATCCATGTATAATTATTTTTTTATATGAAAAAATTAAGGTGAATGATCTTTTTTTCACTTCATTTAAAAATATTTGTAACATTTCTGTCTACAGGCGAATTTTCCACCATTCTTTCGATATCCAAACTATGTTTTTTTTTGGTATTTCTCATTTTTTTTCAATGAAAAGCAACACATGCAGTTTGAAAGATTTCTAATAATTTTCAAACCAATTCAATTGAAGGAATAATATTTCAATCAAGGTATTAAGCTATTTGGGCGATTCTCTGAGTAACACACGGGACTCTCTTGTGAACTTTAAATTGTAGATCTGTTTGAAAAACTTAAAAAAAACAATTTTCATGTTTAAAATTTTTGTAATAATAAGTAATAAAATTGTTAGAAGAGGATTCGTTAATTGAGCAAAATTAAGTGGCAACTGAACCGTTCACGAGCCAAGTCTATTAACTCAACTTTTGTTTTTAAGTTTTAGTTCAAAACTCAATTCAAAATAAGTTTTTGTAATAGCTCGATTTTTCACTACTAAAAGTACCTTTACACTACTTGATTTGTCATATCACTTTATGTATGGTATTTTACATATTCATTATGCTGATAATCCACTGAAATAAAAAATTTCAAGTATTACGAAGTCAAATCAAATGTCATACGAATATAGAAAAAATCTATCTTCATGATATGTCGAGTGTAAAGTCGTATGACAAAGTTTCTCAACAAAATCAGACAGTGTAAACGCTGTCAAACTTTTACCAGTGACTTTATATAGTATGTAAAGTGATATGACAAATCAAGTAGTGTAAAGGTAATTTAACAAACTTTTTACCAAAATTTCATACTGGCATATAATAAAAATACCGAAAGACAACATTTTATACAAAATGTATCTAGACCGGGATGGAATAAAATTTATCAGATGATTTAAAAATGATCTTCAGGTAAAAACTACAATATAATTTAAAAATGCATTACACATGAGCTTTTATATCTACAGATGTATATGATATTTATCTATACAGAATATATGATTATGTGGACATTTATTTTTTATTATTTTTAAAAATTTAATTTAAATAAAAAACCATACGAGTGCGACCACAAAAACCTATCAGTCAACGAACTGCTTCTTCTTTTTTTTTTCTCAACATTTCTTTTTTTTTTAAATCTTTTTAGTATCTTTTATCTTCCATTTAAAGTTGTCATATGAATTGGATGTTATATTGTCAGTTAGTGGTTACTGTTACAAGATTTTTCATTTAACATCAACAATACATTTTTATTACCATCATTAACTGTCTGAGGTCTGTTAACAGCAAAAATATTTTATAATATCATGTATATCTTTTTTATAAGAGTAAAAAAAAAAAATCACTCAATTAAAAAAAACTTCTTGCAAACAAGTATGAAAATATTATTCACTTTTGTGCATATATGTACAATGTACATATATGTATATTGCATCCTGGTACTTTAAACGGATTCAAAGATTAGTCAGAGATCAGCTAATATTTGAATATTTTTTTTTTTATTATCATTATTAGTTTAAGCATCTGCTTCTCAACATTTTAACTCAATATTTAACTTTACGTTATATGGCTAAATACTTTTTTATTTATTTTATTGCAATTTTTTTTTTAATCTTTTTTTTTCTTTACAAAATTTAAACAACAGTAATAAGATGATGTCATTTACCAAGTAAATAATTATTTTCGAGAAAAAAATGAATCTGTTTTTTTTTTATTGCCTTTAAAATACGTGCTCTGCTTGATATATTTCAAAATATTTAAAGGGAAGAGCAATATTATTGAAATGAGAATATTTTCACATAATAAAAAATGAATAAAATAAAATTTGAAAAAAGTTACTTTTTGGCACGTCTCTGTAACAGATCATGAGATAAATTTAAAAAATTTTTATTCGTGTAATTTCTTAGAAATTTATTAAATCGAAAAATTATATCGAAAATAAAAAAACTAAAAAGATTTTCTTTTTTATTTTAGCACATGGCATTGAAAATTACAGGAAAATTAGAAACATTTACATTTATTTACTTTTTTTATTACATAAATAAACTAAAAATAGATATATCTAAGTTGCAAATAAACACACCTTACAATTACAATCCATTTTTTTTTCTTTTGAAATTATCCGGAATTTCTTTTTAATAGAATAAATCTATCGTAAAGAATTAGATACATAAGAAAATATACACATGTAGAAGGTACATATGTGTTTCTCATTGCATTATTTACATTAATTAAATTCTATATCTTCTATGTTTTCTTTTTCTTTTCTTTTTCTTTTCTTTTTTTCCAATAAAATTGTAAACATTCAACAAAATAAATTGAATAAAGGCGTAAACACGTGTATCTACACATGAAATGAAAGCGAAGGTCGATCTCACAGTTTTCATGGAACAGTACCAAAATATAGTACAGCATCAATAACAGTCTAACAGTACCAGCAGTAATAAAAGTAAAAAATAAAAAATAAGAAGGAAATAAAAAGCTGTTTGATATCAATCTACAGATCCAACAATAATTTCATGAAGTAATCTAGCCAATCAAAAATATAATGACGCCTCATCAAAATCGTATAAATTTAAATTTTCTCCATGATCTTTTTAGCTTTTTCCGTAAACACTCTACTATGTAATAAGTATGTATATATGTAACATTATATGATACAAAGTAAAAGATTCTTGCCAGTAAAACATTGATTAATGTTTTTGCTTGTTTTTATAATATCGAAAATAGTTTTTGTACATATTCACATAAAGTATCTTTTAAATTAAAAACCAACAGTCACATCATTTTCTAAACTATATAATCTACATTCATCTGAATATTCATGTTTGTATTCTTCAGTAGCCAATATGTAATTTTTTTTCCAAAAAAAAAAAAAAAACAGACAACATACTTAACAACAATTTTTCAAATTGTATAAGATCTCTAATGATGCTATGAAAACTTCTTGATTATTTAAAATTAAAAGAAAATGCTTTTTAATGTAAACAAATTTTCGAACATTTATAAAACAAAAGTGTTTTTTTTTTTTATCATTACGTTTGTATTATGGAAAAATATTTTGTTTTTTGATTATGGCTCTCTTATTTTTATTTTCACGCATGAAAAAAATTTGTTTGTTGTTTTTCTTTTTTCTCAAATAAATTGATATAAATTCATAGAAATATTGGCAATATTTATATGATTTTCATATTTTTGTAATATGCAAAATTTGAATTATTTTGCGGAAATATACACTCATTCATATTGAGTCAAGTTTATTGTTCTATTTCTGTCTGAATTAATTGTATTTTTCATTAATAAAAAATTTTAAATTTTACATACTTGTAAAATATATATTTTATTATATTATTGTTCAATTTTTCATGGATTTGTACAGTATATATTGCTGCACGTTCCAGGGTTATTCATAATTGAAAAAGAATTATCGAACAGTTTCTATTGATATTGAAAAAATTTTTTGAATTTTTGTAAAATTTATTCAAGGAAAGATCCTTGAAAATCAGGCTGACTATATAAAACTCAAAAACGCACCACAAATTCAACATTCTTTTTAATTGTCAACTTTTTTCCACGCCGAATTTTTCTTAAATTGTATCTTTTTTTGTAAGCATACAGACTTTTAGATTTTTTTTTTAAATTTATATGAATCACCTTATTTTCACTCACACCTACATTTAAATTAAAAATACATAAATCTAAATTCATTGGTTATAAAATATTTTCATGAAATTTAAATGACGTTAAAAATCTTAAATGATTTTAAATTTAAAAAAAAAGTAACCGTAAAATTTTCTTACAACAGAAAAAGAATTATTCAAAAAAAATTACATGAAAATTTAAATTGATTGCATTTGAAAAATAAAACATGAAACTATTGTGTGTTCTTTTAATTAAATTACACATGGAAAATATGAAATTCTTACATGTTAAAGTAAATTTATGGAATTTTAACATATAATATGTAGGTACATACATATTATGTATGTACATACTACTCGTCACATAGAACTTTCTCTTGATATACATTTAATTTTATTTAATTATTAGGGTGTAGGGTCGCTTTCTTTAATCAATTTAAATTGTGCTCATCTTTTTCTAATTTATCTTAATACTTTTGTGTTCATTCATTCATTTATTGTATTATTAACTGTTAAGGGTTATAAAAGCTAATTATATTGTTAAAGAAAGTGAAGAAAATACATTCAACAGATTGAGTTATCAAATAGGCATATATCTTTAAAAATTAACGAACAGTTATTTTTCATTATAAATAAAATGATTCCGTTTAACTGGCTGGTTTAATATTTGTATTACAATGAGAAGGGGTGGAAGGGGATTTTTAAAAATTAACCGAAAGAATGATATCAAAAACATAAAACAAAAAGATAAAAACCTATTTTTTTTTCTCAAATTTTCTCTCTCATCATCATTGCATAGGCAACTTTTTTTAACTGAAGTGAAATGAAGAAAAAAAGCCTTTTTTAAAATTGCAAAATGCAATCATGCATTGCAATTCTATAATTCTATTCATGTAGAACATGATTGTATGCAATTCGTTTTATGTTCATTATCACATTTTCTAATATATTAATTGCAAAAACATATGCTTTAATATTCTGTTATAACTGTAGTAAAACATTTGAGTATCGTAGAAAGTGGTACTGGTAATGCATAAGTGCATTTAAAAGAATTGATTGATCGCATAATAAGAACTATTATTAAATATATGACATGCATAATATATGATATGATGTATATAGTTGATCTCTGCAATATCATTTATTGACGGCGCCATATGCCGAGTGTATTTTACAATTAAAACAAATTTATATTTTCCTTATATATATTTTTTCTATCAAAATAATGTTACCACACGCAATCTTTATAGAGATTTAAAAAAAAAACTACATACGAGTATATAGACAATGTTGTATGTATGTACATTGTACAATAATGCAACAAAAACAATAAAAAATGAAATTGTAGAAAATACAATTTATTTTTCTATTTTTATGTACCATATATAGAAATAAAATTTAATATGGGAGAAAGATACATCGCTGTGGAATTACACAATTTTTTTTTTTTTTTTTTTAAAGAAAAGAACAAGAATTTTATGTTCGATTTTATGTATGAAGAATACATATTATGTAGCATTCTTGTGTTTCTTTTTAAAGCAAAAAAAAAAAAACAAAAAAAAAAGATATAATCATTGCTTGTATTATAGCACTTTCTTCTGAATCAGTTAAAGAAAAATTAACTTCCTAAATCGTTTTTTGTACAATAAAAGCGTGAAGTGGTTGAGTGCTACATAAAAAAAAAAAAAAAAACAGCCGACACTACAATGTTTTTTCCTTTATTTTTCTGTTAAATTTTTAATCTCGTTTTTCATCATTTTGTTTTATTTTATTCATTAAGAACAAAAATATTTTCATTCTGTTAAACCACAAGATATTTAGAGGATTATTTGAACTTACTGTTAAATTGCATCTTTAAAGAATTTTGAAGAATAAAAATTTTATTTTTTGAACGCATAGTTCATTAATAAAAGGAACACAAAAGAAAAATTATGAAAAATAAAATTAGTTTTTTTTTTTAATGTGTATAATTTAACTGGGACGTGAAATTAGTTTTTTCCTTCTTTATATGAAGATACTCACATACATACAGTTGGGATCAAAATTGAGAAGACACTTGTTTAAAATAAGGTTTTAGTAAAGAAATTCTGATTTTTAAAAAAAAATGTTTATTATAAATATTATTATGGAAAATAAAAATACAAAGATTGACCAATATTTATGATCAATAATATAATTAAATTCATTAACCGTTAGTAATTTAAAAAAATAATTGTTTTGAATTGATAAAATCCAAATGTCCTCTCAATTTTGATCCCGACTGTATATAAAAATAATATACATATACTCGTATGTACATACCGATACACCTCTGGATTCCATCCTTCATAAAGTTTTATTTCTTTATTACTAAGTTCTTCATCTCTTTGAATTATTCCATTATCATAACCATTTGTTGTAAGTTGTGATACTGATGAACCAGAACCAAAAATTCCTGCTGATACCACTGAACCATTCAAATGACTATTGCAACTATAAAAAAAAATAAATAAATAAATATAATATTGAAGAAATTCAATAAATATGCAACAAAATAATTTAATGGATATTTATATTTTATTATACTGATGTTTTAATAATAAAGTTTTATATATGTATATATATACGTAATCAAGTATAAAATGTATACATTATTTTTTCTAATTCTAAAAGTATTATTCTTAGTACATGCATATATGATTTAATATATGTAATTATAAATGAAATATACAAACTGTAGAGTTTCTCGTATATTTACCACAAAATAAGATACATTAATTAATTTTTTTTATGGTTATGCAACATGATTCAACATGATATAAACAATAAATTATAATCTATACAGTGTTCTAACAATGCAATGATGAGAAATTATTTAAAAATTAACTTAAATCAGAAAAATATTTTTCATTTTATTTTTTACTCATACACATATTATGTATGTAGCTTAAAGATACGATAAACTAGAAAGTTTAATACCGCTTAATTAGATGCGTTTTAATAAAATAAACATACCTACTATTGTACCACCCAAATTTACCTTTTCGTCGAATAGGTATTTCAAAAAAAAGTAACATTTTATAAACTTTCAAATTCTACCTGATTATGGGTATTTATAATTTTTTTTTGTTAAAATTTTTACGAGAAAATTAATTAATTTAATTTCTTTACAAATTTTGAAATATTTAAAATAATTATTCAAGAAATATTTGTAGCTAATTAGAATTTTTCAAAACATCCCATTCAACAAATTGCTCATTAAATGTATCTTTAAAAATAAAAAAAAAATATTCATTAAATTCTTATCTAATTTTTAATTAGAAAACGATTAATAAATAATATCTTTAAACTTCAGATAAGTATTTATTTTCTATTAATGAAGTATTATAAAGTAAGTACAATTAGTACTTTTATTTCTGTTTATAATTGTTAAACAAATATTTTCAATTGAAAAATACATTTTGTCGATATCTTACCTGTCAGGTTTATTCAATATCGTCAAAAAGTATGTGACGAGAATAGCAACAATAAGTGCTAATACTGCAATAACAGCTGTTAAAATTGCACATGATTTTGATACAAAAATTCCTTCACGTGTATCATTAACAATGTATTTTTGTCCATTCTTTGTTTTTAATTGACCACCTGAAAAATGGAAGAAAAAAAATATATATCGTAAAAATATTATCATAGTATGTATTTTTTTTTTATTTCATTCGAATATCAACATTTTCGTTTTCTCCTTATTATATGTATAATATTTCATATAAACAATAAAGCACTTAAAGCTTAATCTTTTATAAATACAACACTTTAAAATGCAATAATAAAA
Organism: Bombylius major; assembly: GCA_932526495.1. Lineage (NCBI taxonomy): Eukaryota > Metazoa > Arthropoda > Insecta > Diptera > Bombyliidae > Bombylius > Bombylius major. The sequence continues at coordinate 26,933,287 of OW052045.1, read as the reverse complement.
AAATGATTGGAATGTATATATAGTATGTACGTACATATTATGTCTTTCATATTCGATTCTTATGACAGCAGAAGTTAAACATTTCTTCTACGAACTATATATTATATCGATTGATATAACTCTAAAATGTAATCACATTACGCCTACAACATATATCATATTCACATTTGATTTGATATTCAAATAAAATTTATTTTACTTATACGTTCTTTTGATGGGCAATCAATACACAAAATTTATTAAGAATATTTGTTGTAAACAATTTGTCCCTGAAATTTATTTATTTCGCCTTTTGCCCGTCAGCAATATTATTGAAAAAGTATAGTCATTTATCAGTTAACACTTCATATATTGTAAATAGGGAAAAAATATATACATATCTATATCTATAATAAAATTAAAAGTATCTAAAAGATCATTACTACACATATCTAGACTTATATCTGATATGTGACTATACTCATGAAGGAATCAATTTATGTTGATTTTTTTTCCTGGTATTACCAATTGAAAATTCTGCTACGCTATGGAAAAAAAAATTTATAAAAAAAAACAAGCTTATTAAAGAACGTAGGAAAACTTAATTAGGTCATTTTCATTGCGGTAATCAAATTTTGTTTTTTAAGACTTTAAGAATTATGTCATGAACACAAAGAATTTAATTATAAAAATAATTTTTTTTTATTTGAATCTAAATTTTTCATTTAATTTTTAAAATGGAAAATATTTTTTATGTGACTTATTTTAAAATTTAAAAACAATGGCAACTCAAAAACAAAAACATACTTCATTAATTTTTACCATAAAAATTTATGAACAAATTAAGTTAAAATCTAAACACAAACGAGATCATTCTCTTATATTTTTTATAATAATAAATATGTAAATAACATTAAATTTAAATGTCAGCTATAAATTATCATATTATAGCTAATATACAACAAAAATACGAATGATTGAGCTACTTGAATATGCACATATATTTGCCAGATTTAATTATGTTCACATACATTACCATATTTAAAAAAATATACATCAAGTATATGTTTACATAACACATAAAATATACGAGTATATATGTATGTATGTATAAAAAAACAAAGCATTTTATTGAAATAATTTTAAAAATTTATGATTTTGAAATTTTGACCATAAATTAAGCTCAAATTTAAAAGCGATCGAATTTTTTTCCTCTTAAACTTAAACATCATTAAAAACAATCGGAACAATGATGCAAAACAATAGTTTTTTTGTTTTAATTTAGTTTTTGTTTGAAAATCGATTACTCATTTTGAAAAAAAATCTTAATTTTTCATAGTTTATAAATAAAAAATATTTTATACAGTAACAATAACTTAATATTCTGTAATTTTATAATTATTTATATTGAATTTAAAATATTAATGACAAATTAAATGATTAAACTGTTCCTTAATCAATTCATTTTAAATTTATTTTCAACAATAACAAAAAAAAAAATTAATCAATTAAAAAATTAAATACATACATTCTCTATCATCACCAATGGCTATTATAAAATACTCTTATGAGATTATCTATTGCATAAAAAAATTTAAAGCTTTGTAAGCGCCATAAAAATTTTTCGCACATAAAATAACTATACCTATTCATAAATAAAATGAAATAATTCATTGATCAATAATAAATAATAATTGATAATAAATTATTATCTTCGAAAAAAAAAAAAATAATAAGATACATCAAAAGTAAGCAAAAAATAAAATGTTTTGTGGGGACGCAACAATATGAAAAGTTTATAACGTCATCATAAAAATCAATTCTCAAGGTTTTCAGACCATTATCGTATCTATTTTATTTTTATTATTTGATGTTTTTATTTATTTTTTTTTCTATCATTAAAGATTTATGCCATGATAATAAAAATAAATAAAGAAAAATTTTTCATCACACCCGTCTTCTAAAGATTCTTTTAAAAATAAAATCTGCGGTATATTTTCATTTTTATGTTGTTTTTATTTTAAGATATTCTTTTTTTTTACTTTTAAAATTTTCAAATACCTTACATTATAGAATGAATTCTTGATAGTAATCCAAACTAAATGAAAAAGGCGTTTAAATTGTCTTTTCAACTATTTAGTTTATTTAATTTACAAAATATCTTAATAAATGTCATATAATATAAAGTTTTTATTATACTAGAACATAATTAATTTTCTAGCTACTCTTATTCAAATACTTTCATCATTTACCTACAGAAAAAAAAAACTTCATAGCCGTTCATACATACATATATGTATGTATGTACATCTTCTTTAAATTATCATTTGTTTATATGTTTATGTGTATCATTTTTTATCTAAGATACTTAATAAAATATTTTTCTATTTTTTTCTTCTTTGAATTTAAATAAAAATACTTCGTACCATTATTAAATATCCAACATGAAATATGTTAAGTTTCAATTTAAAAGATTAAATCGTTTTAGCAATAGAACACAATTAATTTTCCAATTTTTTTTTTTTCGTCTTACCTGTTGTGAATTAATATTTTCTGATAAAAATAAAAACAAAATTGAAAAAGAAAAAAAAAATAATAAATGAAAAATTAATATTCAGAAGTAAAAGAAAAAAAAATATATGAAAAGGTCAAATTTACAAATGCAATTCTTATGACCACACAGGGAATTTTAAAATATGAACAACAAAGTATGACGAGACACAATAAGGTGATTAATCTACATCAACATTGGGATTTAAAAAATAAAAAATAAATTAAAATAAGCAAATAAAATTAATTTGCCTGTCGAGTCGAAACGATATTTTTGTATACATAATTGTTTTTTTTTTTAAAGTTTCACGTTACGTTTTTTTATAATTCATAAATATCGCGTCTGTGTGATATAATTAATTTGGATTTTGATAAATATTAAATTCTGTAACATTTGAAATTTAATAAGTTAAGAAATATGAATATTTTTTTGTATAGTTTATTATGGTTGTTTCCCCGCAGCAACAATTTTATAAAATATGACTCTTTTCTTTCCAAATAAGTGTAGCTTATTTAAATAGTAACCTTTTTATATACATACATATTTTAATTTAAAAAAAAAAAATAAGCAAAATTTGTGACTAATATAAGTCGAATTTTAATTTAACAATTTTTCAATAAATGCCCCATCTTTTTAAAATTTTAATTTTCTTTCTTGGATTTTTTATTTTTAAATACCCAAAAACCTTATTTTAATTCCATTTAATTAAAGTAGTTTATATAAGTTTTTAAAAGAGATTCTTTTTCAAATAACTTAGGAACAATTACCACTGGAAAATATTTTTAAAATTCATATTTGCTTTTTTCTTCTTCTCCATTTGTTTACCATGGACGATGAATTAAATTTTTATGAAAAATATCTATATTACACAACCCTCTTTAATTTGAAGGATTTATTGTAAAAGAAAAAACTATGGCATTCGAGAACATCTCATAAAAAAATTGTCTAAATTAAAAAATATGTTTTCAAAAAGTAAGGACTTGATTGTAAATAATCATTTAAATCTATAAAATATTTTCAGCAATGAAATCATTTTAAAATCACTGAATCAATGAATTTAATAAAAAAAATAACCACTAAATTTATTATTTTTTCAACTTCTGTTAATTTGATATATGCAATTGAACTTGCAACTCCAAACTCCAAACAAAAACAAAACTCCATTGCATATGCATAAGCATTATGTACTAAATAAAGTAGATAAACGATTGACATCCGGTTGAGCAAAAAAAAAAATAAAAAACACGATAACGTTAAACGTAAATATTTTCTTTTCTTTTGAGGTTTATATGCTTGAGCTGAATTTATATACATACATACATATATGTATTTCTTATAATAACAATAATTATTTTCTTTTTAATTAATTTATGTATTACTTATGAGCAGTGAATGGAATCGAAAAGAAAAAATTACGCATTGAAAATTTAATAAACAGTTTTTCGTTTAATATTTAATTGAAGAAAAAAAAGAAGTAGGTACCTATTTTCATAAGGGACAAAATGATATTCAAGACAATTACCACAAACTTTTTTTTTTCACTTTAAAAATTGTTACAATGTAAATAAATAGAAGCCCTTTTACATATGAATACTGAATGGTAAATATTATTATAAATTAAAAATTGTTTTTTTTTTTTTTTTGGTGTTTTTGTTGCTGGTGTTGATGAAAATCTATTAATACATAAATACAGTACACTAAAGAAATTTTTATAATTTAGCATAAACTGTGTGGTTTTTCACCTTAATATGGCTTTCACTAAAATAATGAAATACATACATATAATAATAAGTATCTAATATATGTATGTATGTGCTGCTGCTGGAGAAATTTTATGACTTCAACCAAAACTTTTTTTCACCTCAAGAAAAAAAATAAAAAACCCATTAATTTTACGCAATCGCTTCATACAATTCTTACGTCAATTTCATGTGTTTATTCAAATTATGAAATAATCAACATTTAACGTGTAGGCATACGGTTAATTAACGTAAATTCAACCGACTTATTTCGTTTACACATTTACATACAATTTTTATTACTTCTCTTGAATGAAAAAAAAAAAAAAAAAAAAAAATTTTTTTTTTTTATATTTTTGCCTTATTTTTGTATCATTAAATTTTTCATTCATTTTCATTCCTTCACAAAAAATTACTTCATCTACAAGACTTTTGTTTTTTTTTTTGCTTAGTTATTTAGTGTATCTTTTTTTTTTACAGTAGATAGGTATTTGTTTTATTTTTTCTTGATGTCACGTTGCATTAACCTCAACCTTAATATAAAAGAGCCAGTTCACTGATGTGCATCATTGTGCATTTATGGTACATAAAATATTATTCAATTTTAAAAACAGGTTGGACAAGTAAAACTACTTTAATTCAATGTTTTTTTCTTTTCTTTTTCTTCTTATTTTTCAAAATATTTATATGAACTCTTAAAATAATAAAATGAAATATGTATAAGAAAAAAAAACAATTATCCGTTCTTGTATAATATTTTTGATAAATATTAAAGATTATTTTAAAAAAATTATTATTACAAATTTAAAGACAAAATTTTCTTGGAAAATAAAACAACGGAATAATAAAAAGAATCTTTTAAAAATCGATAATAATTTTTGATCTTCTTTTCAATGTTTAAAAAAAGTTTTAAAAATTTCTAATAAAGTTTCCAGAAAGTCTACCTGAAAGCTGATTTTATCTAAGAATTACCATCACAACTGACTGAGAAATGGACAAAAAAGAAGAAGAAGAAAAACTAAAGAAGGTTCGCCAAATGGCTATATCAGCTATTAGCACCTACAATATCTACAAATCTGGTATAAAGAATCACCTGAGGCAATTTGAATAGGTAGGACCGGTTTATTTTTTATTTTTTTACTTTTTCTTTTTGTATCTTTGACCACTTCATTTTCATTATGAATGACTATTTAAATTTTAATAATAATGTTGTGTTGTTTATATTATTTTTTTGTCTATTCTACACTATTCACATGTGTTTTTTTGTCTTTTTTTTTTTGTACGTGTTACAATATCACGGTACACTGAACCTATAAGAAATTAGACATTTTTTTATATAACACAACACGATTAATTCTCTGTAAATAAAATTTATTGTTGTTGAAATGGAAATGACTCAGTAAATTAGATTTTTTTTTTCTTTCAAATTTTCAAGGATTGAAGGTATATTAGAATCTATTCACAGCATGTAATAACTGAAAGTAAAAGTGTAAACAACACATACGTAATTTTATCTATGAAGTAATGATTAATTAAAGAGGATTACGTCAGGAAAAATTACTATTCAATTAAGAAATACATATTTATTGAATTTTATGTTAAATTATGCCTTTCGTAATTGAATTAAAGGTATTTAAATTTAAATGAGTTTATTGAATGTGTTTTTTTCTTAATAAAATGCTTTTTGAAAAATGCAATTTGCATACAATTCTTTTTCCTTGAAAAGACACCAAGTCCAAGTAAATGCTTATAAGGTAATTGAATAATATTTATTACTTTGATATTCCTTAAGAAGTTTTATTGGAATTTTTTATTATTAAGAACAAGTATTTTGTAAACAAGCAAAGTGCCCGGAATTTGTCATTCAAAAGTTCCATGATAAAGTTATAGATGGTTATATAGAGTAAAATTTTTGTGTGTGATTTATTGTTACCATTGTGCCATTATTGCCATTGCAAATAATCGAGCACTCAATCTGTCCACAACAGCCGCTTACATAGTTGTATTCAAGAATGTCATCGATCAAGCACGTATTCTTTGGATATGGTCCTATGGCCTCTATGTCACTTTTTTCTGCTTCCCAAACTCAAATAAACCATTTCAGTGGAAGCATTTTGAATCAAGTGAGAAAATTAAAAAAAACATGAAAAAACTCAAATCAATACAATTTAACGTTTGAAAAGTGTTTGGAGATTATGTACACGAAAACTGCATCTGATAGAGCCTACTGTAAAGGCGACAAAATAAATATTCAAAAATAAAAAAGTATTGGGTATTTTATTAACAATTCTGGTACTGCTTACAGAATATATGTAAATGTATATGTATGTGCGTATGCATAGGCATGAAATAATTAATCCTTATGCGTTTTATCTCCTAAAATCGGTATTTAGAGCAAAATACTTAGCTAAAATAAATGGAATGAAATAGTCTTGATTATTTCGCTCTAGTAATTTTTAAATACATTTACAATTACATACGAGTATGTACATTCTTTTAAAATTTCTCATTAAACTCAATAAACACCTAAAGAATTCAACTAGGATATCCGATTTGATCTTTTGCCCAGTCAAAAAAAAAAACCAACAATTATTTTTACTGCCTCAATGACAAAATAAAAATAATTTGGGTCAGTATAATCCACACATTATCATTGTGCAGTACTATGAATCATTTTTGAAATACTATTACTTTCTTTTGAATTGCAAAAAAAATAAAATTTTGAAAATTTGCCAATAATTTTTTTTATTGTTATTCAATTGGCATATTATAAAAAAAGCAAGAAGAAGAAAAACGCAAACAAATTCTTCACTGATTTTTATCTTATAAATCGTTTAATACTCCCACGCACCTTGTCAAAGTGATTTAACTAACTTGAAAGTAATTCAATATTCGACATTAATAAATTGATGACATCAGGACGTTATTTTTAAGAAAGAAAAATAAAAATTTACTTTTTGTCATCGATGTTCATTTTTTATTAATAAAATAACGTGATTTAAACAGTCAGTCAGTGTATAGTAATTGTATCGTAAGTAGGTACCCATATGTATTGTAAAAAATTATGTATGTCATGTATATTTAGTTTCTATAATTGTACTTTTTTTTACAGTATTATGCGAATACTTTTTATTTTCATTTCAACGTTCTATAAATAAAAAAATTACAAATCTATTTTTAAAATCACAGTTCTACCTGAAAAAAAAGCAACAAAGTGTATTTTAAATTATTTCCTGTGTAACGTAATCACATTGTGTCGTATTTTCATAATGTTTGTATTATAAGGTGGTATTACAGCATCGTACATAATTATTATTATATATATATTTTTTTTTTTATAATCGAAACAATGATGTCATTTATTTTATTGTTACCTAGCACCTCATAATCATTTTTATTTGTTTTTTTTTTTCTGTTTCTTTATGTATTTTGTTTTGTATGTTAAATGTTAAAATTAGATTTGTGCCTAGGTCAGTTTTATTACATCTTTGTTTCTAATTAAATTTAACAAAATAAATTTAAAGTTCATAAGCATTTTTTTTATCGATAGAAATACATTACTATATGTACCGAATGAACCCGCTCATTTGCCAAATCGATTTACCTCACTACAGCAAAAAAAAAAAAAAAAAGTTGAAAGAATCAATAAAAAGTTGTCCATTAAATAAATTATTAATTATTTATTATTTAATGGCTATATAATTTTTTTAATTTAGTAATGTGGAGCTTAATTATCAAAGAAATTTATTTTGAACATAAAAAATTAAGTTCAAAAAGTGTAGTTAATCGATTTGGCTTGTGGACAATTCATATGAAACCTTCCTTTAAAAAAATACAGATATAGTTACATACATTTATATATTTCTTGTAACATTTATGTAATTTATAAGTTGAAAATCGCTATAAATTATGAACATGTATAGTATAGTATACGTATGTACATACATCAATTTTTATTAGACAAGATCTTTAAGTACCTGAACTGAATATACATAGTTATAAATTAAAATATCCTCATATTATGTATTTTTACTTAATTCTTAATTCATATTCATCAGCTTAGTTGATTTTAAGAGAGAAAAAAAAACGAATAATACACAAACATATATACTCGTGTCAGCCTGGCAATGCCAGCGGAAGTGATTAAAAAAAAGAACAAGCCAAAGAGAAATGTAATGTAGCCGCTGCCGTCAAATAGAGGAGACGTATTGAAGAAAGATAGAGAAGAGTGCCGCCGCCGATGTTGAAAAGAAAGGACGTGTTCGCCGCCGTAGTTCCAATAAAGTTTATATGTAGAATAAAGATAATAAGATCTTTAATAAATTTTGTATTCGAAAAAGTAAAAATGAATAAAAAGTATTAAAATAAATAGTCGTGGTATTCATTTAGTTATTTGAGCAAAGTGTGCTTAAAAATTAACCGGACACCCTGACAAATCTCAGAAGTGGGATATACCTAAAAAGAAAAAAAAGTTAGTTGGAACATTTTGTGTAACATTGTTAAGAGATTAAATAAAGTTTAAATCTTAAAAAAAAAAAAAAAAAAAAAAATCAATTATCGCGATATTTCAATAGTGCTGTAAAATTATATAGTGTGTGGTTGAATATTTTTTTTGTTTTTATTTGTTCGTTTTGTAATATTCATTATCCGTATAAAGAAAAAAAAAAAAAAAATAAATAATAATTATAATGGATGATGTTGAAAAAACAAATGTGTAAAATTTTTCAAATGTTATGGCGTCCATTGTAATTGATAATAAAGTGAGAAAGGAAACAAAGAATCGGAACAGTAGGTAAAAGAAATAAAGTCAAAAATTAAAATCGTTGCCATATTAGAATTTTCATTGTGGAATGTGTTAAACGTATTTAAACGGATATAAAACGGAATATGAAGATCGAATAATTTTTTGTGGTTATTAATACTATTAATAATTGTGGAACAGATTAAACGTATTTAAACGGAAATAATAGGGAATTGACGAATTAAAAATAATTTTTTTTTGGTATTCAATAATAATAATAAAATTTAAGATTTATTATTAGAAAAAAAAACAGGATAAGTGTGAAACAAAATGAGTGTGCGTATAAATTCCTTGACGATTGCTCAATTGAAGTGCAAATTACGAGAGCACTCACTAAGTACTTCAGGTACCAAAGCACAGCTGGTTCAAAGATTAATAGATGCTGTTGGCGAAGAAGTTGAAAGTATACCTGCAAATGCAGTTCTTGAACTAGAAGTAGGTGAGTTACGTCAAGAGGTCGCCAAAATGGGAGCATCAATGGCTGAAATTATACAGATGCTGAAGTCAAACGATGCTACACCAAATTCTCAAACAGTAAGTCATCGGCCTGAGGTAAGTTCTGAAAATATAAATAATCAAATACCACAACCCATAGTATCTACTCCGTTAATAACAACGTCGGTTCTCAATGGACTTGGTATACAAATGTCACCATACGAGCGTCCTAATTTTATTCCATCAGTGAACAACCCAGCAGTAAGAGATATTATCGAAGTATTACCTGAATTCAATCCTTCATCTGAATTATCAGTATCGGTGGAACAATTTGTGATGCGCATCAATAATCTAATAGAGGTTTATAAATGGGACGAAAGAGTGTTATTATTGGCAATTTATGCTAAAGTTAAAGGAACAGCGAAATTATGGTTAGATGGGTCATTGGAAATACATAAGACTTGGCAAGAATTTTCGTCAAAATTGATGGAAAATTTTCAGGTTAATTATAATGAAGCCGATGTACATTTGAAAATGACAAATTGTTCAAGAAACCAAGGAGAACGTGCGATTGATTTTTGTCATAGAATAAGTGCTTTAGGAAATCGTTATCACTTAAGTGAGGCAGCAATAATTAAATATGCAAGAAATGGACTTAAACATCCAAGTCTACAACTTGCCATTGCCAGCACAAATTTTATAAGTATTAAACATCTGATACAAACGATCGAATCATATTTAGAAAATCGCCCTTCAACTTCTAACAATGCCACCTTTAAATATGTGAATAACCTGAAAAATGCACCACCTAAATCTTTTATGAGTACATCCGCAAAAACACCAGAAAAAGAAAACCGAATTCGGGATTTATCTGCTCCAAAATCAAGTAGATCAGCTGATATGGTATGTTATAACTGTTTTGAAAAAGGTCACATGGCAATCAATTGTCTCAAACCACAAAGAAGAGTCCGATGTAGCAAATGTCTACGCACAAACCACTCGTTTAATGACTGTCCTGAAGTCAAAAATCAACAACCAAAACACATTAATAAAATAACTTCCACTGAAGCAACTACCAAGTTGAATTCGATTGAAAAAGCAAGTCATCAACAAAAGGAAAATGAACAGGAAAGTCATCGACAAGATTACAACAGTTTGGTTGAACAAATTAATGAGGTTAAGGTAGAATTGTCTGACAATCCGATGAATAAGAAAATTAAAGTAAATAATGTGTCAGTTGAAGCCTTTATCGATACAGGTAGTGATAGATCAGTTATTAAGAAATCTGTCGTACAAATATGTACAGGACAGGTAACAAAATGTACACCAATTAAGCTGAAAGGGTTTGCTGGAGGAGAGTTCTTGTGTGATTTAATAATGTGCGCTGAATTAGAAATTGATGGAAATATTTTTGAATCAAACTTGTTAATCGTTGACGACCATTTGATTTCGAAAGACATCCTGTTAGGAACAGATATATTGTGTAAACAAAGTCATCGATTAGTTGTTGAAGAAGGAATCTGTCGAATAGAGCCCATAGAACTTGAAAATGTAAAGGTTGGAAACACAATTAATGAGGTTGACAAAATAGCTTTGTTGGACTTAATTGATCAGTACAGTTATTGGTTTGGGGAAAATTTAAAACACTTAAAAAAATGTAATACAACTATGATGAAAATACAGTTAACAAATGATAAAATTATAATGAAAAAACCGTACAGAATTCCATTTGCAAAGCGAGACATTGTAAATAGTTTGGTACAGGAGTTATTAAAATATGACATTATTAGACCAAGTACATCAAGTTATGCATCACCCATAGTTTTAGTGAAAAAACAGAATGGAGAAGATAGAATGTGCGTGGATTTCAGAGAATTAAATTCTATTACAGAAAAACTGCCATGGCCCATGCCGACAGTAGAAGAGATACTTTCGATGTTGTGTGAAAGTCAATTTTTCACAACCTTGGACTTGATGTCGGGCTATTATCAAATTGAAATAGAGGAGTCTTCAAGAAAATATACAGGTTTTGTCACACATAATGGACACTTTGAGTTTAATCGAATGCCTTTTGGACTTGTAAATGCACCCAGCGTATTTCAATCAATGATTATGAATTTAACACAGTCTATGCGTGGGCGAGTGTTCAGCTACGTTGACGAAGTCGTGATCCCAAGTCGGACCATTGCTGAAGGACTAAAACTGTTAAAAGAATTTCTGGAGCTAGTAAAGAATGCCGGACTTACCCTTAGACTGTCTAAATGCGTGTTTTTAGCGAACGAAATCAATTTTTTAGGACATCAAGTTGATAAAAATGGTTTGAAACCAGGTAAAGATAAAATTAACGCAGTCTACAACTTTCCAGTGCCTAAAAACATAACCGATGTACGAAGATTTTTGGGTTTGACGGGGTTTTTCCGGAAATTCGTGCAGAATTACTCAATTATTGCCAAGCCACTGACTGAATTGTTGAAAGTAAAAACTGGACCTAAAGAATTTGAATGGACTGAAAGATGTTCGCAAGCCTTCCAGGAACTTATAACCGCACTGTGTTGTGAACCTGTTTTAACCGTATACAACCCGCAGAAGGATCATGAAGTCCATACTGACGCAAGTTCTGTCGGTATTGCTGGAATTTTGTTACAACGAACGGACGAGAGTAAATGGAGACCAGTTTTTTATTTTAGTCGAGTTTGCACAGGAAATGAGTCGAGATTACACAGCTATGAGCTAGAGCTACTAGCCATTGTAGAAACATTGCAACGTTTCAGAATATATCTCTTAGGGAAGCATTTTACCATTGTAACTGACTGTCAAGCCATCAGTACAACCAAGTTGACCAAACCAATCATTCCCAAGATAGCTCGATGGTGGCTAAAGTTGGCTGAATATGATTATTCCATCGTGCATAGGTCAGCTGATCGGATGAAACACGTTGATGCGTTAAGTAGAGCTCCAATTGTTAGTTCGGATAAACCGAAAACCTTCGCTGATGATGTTATGAGAATTGAAATTAGTATGGAAGATTGGCTGTATACAATCCAAATGAAAGATCCGCAACTAGTTGGCATAGCTGAAATTTTAAAAGGGGAAAGGGTATCGGATCAAGCAAAACAAATCCAGAAAGAGTATGCAATTAAACAACATCGCGTATATCGGAAGGTGAATGATGAATTAAAAATTGTTGTACCAGCATCCATTCGTTGGAGATTAGTTAAACATTATCATGATGATGTAGGTCATCCCGGTGTAGATAGGACAATTGACGAGATGAGTAAACATTTTTGGTTTGCTCGAATGAGGAATTATGTGAAATCTTTCATCAGTGCATGTTTGGAATGCTGCTATAACAAACGTCCAAGCGGTCCACCAGAAGGAATGTTATATGGAATGAATGTTGTTCCTGTTCCATTTAGAATTTTGCATATTGACCATCTAGGACCTTTTCCAAAAAGCACTAAAGGAAATCTCTATGTTCTCGGAATTTGTGATGCATTTAGCAAATATGTTGTTCTTGCAGCGGTTAGGACAACTAAAACGAAACCTGTTATTTCAAAGTTGACTGAATTGTCAATTTATTTCGGATTACCATCAATTATTGTTAGCGATAGAGGATCTGCATTCACATCCTCACACTTCGAAAGTTTTTGCAAGGAAAACTCTATCCAACACATAAAAGTAGCAGTCAGATCACCACGATCAAACGGTCAGATTGAGAGGGTAAATCAGTCAGTATTGTCATATTTGCGTACAACTGTGGAAAATTCTTCACATTGGGATCAACATATACAGTATTTGCAATGGGTCATCAATACTACACGTAATTCGACTACAGGATTCAGCCCAACTGAATTGATATTTGATTTTGACTTGCGAGATATCACGGGAAACAAGCTCGTCTTAGCCATCCATCAAGATGATGAATTATGCACGGAACCAGTAAACATGTACCAACGTCGACAAACAGCTAGAGAAAACATAATCGCCGCACGTGAAAAATGGAAAAAAAGGTTCGACGCTAAACATAAGAAGCCATATCAGTATCATGAAGGAGATCTTGTTGTAATTGAACATTGTCCTGCAGCTACCGGAGAATCGAGAAAACTCGAACCTAAATACCGTGGTCCGTATATTATCAGCAAAGTACTACGCTATGACCGATATATAGTTGAAGATCTCGATGGTGCCCATCGTAAGCAGCGAAAATTTAGTTCTGTCTTCAATAGCGAAAAATTGAAGCCATGGTGTTATGTGAGTCCTGAATTAGATCAACCTATTGATGATGAAGCCGATGATGACGAAATCGAGACGATTTCCATGTCAGGTGAGGCCGAGCTGTCAGCCTGGCAATGCCAGCGGAAGTGATTAAAAAAAAGAACAAGCCAAAGAGAAATGTAATGTAGCCGCTGCCGTCAAATAGAGGAGACGTATTGAAGAAAGATAGAGAAGAGTGCCGCCGCCGATGTTGAAAAGAAAGGACGTGTTCGCCGCCGTAGTTCCAATAAAGTTTATATGTAGAATAAAGATAATAAGATCTTTAATAAATTTTGTATTCGAAAAAGTAAAAATGAATAAAAAGTATTAAAATAAATAGTCGTGGTATTCATTTAGTTATTTGAGCAAAGTGTGCTTAAAAATTAACCGGACACCCTGACACTCGTATGTAATTATAATCATCATATGGGTTATCTTTAAGTAGTTTAAGTCAAAAGATATTAAATTAGCGCCACTTGGAATTAGTATTAAACTTTGTATATACATTTTTTTTCAAAATGTTCTCAATAATCGTACTTATTATACATCTACGTAAAAACTACAGTATTTTGATATCTCTTTCAATTATGATTATTGAATAAACAACAGGCAGATAAATTTCAATGTATACGCTGCATTGTAAGAGTTATATTATTATACTAATTTACATAGTGCATGTTACAAGTTTTTTTTTTCTATTTTATTTATAAATTTCAATCATTACAACACATCTCAGTGACAATTCAAATGTAACAAATATCTATAGATACCGTACAACATATTCATTCCATGTTTTTGTATAATTCATTAATAAATTTTGAAAATTTATTGACATTGGATATGCATGATATACACACTTCCGGTTAATATATAATTTTAAAAACAAGGTTGAACATATTTTTGAAAAAAAAAAAATAAATAAATAAATAAATAAAAATACTAACAATATAAAAATTGTGTAACTTTTTTGGATAACTCTTTGAAAGAACACTTGATAAAAAAAAGTGCTATTGAAATAATTGAGAGTATGTATTTATTCAAAAAAAAAAAACAAAAAAAAAACAGTTTTTTTCGCTAAAAATAGCTTGTTTCGGAATAAATGAATGAAAAATAGTATCATTAAAAAGTAATTTATAATTTTATATTTATTTGTTTATTAGAGAAAAAAAAATAATCTTTTTATCTTTTTTTTTCTTTTCTTTTGTTTTATTAAAACCATATCTTATGTGAAAAAAAATGTTTACTATTGTTATTTTACACCCAATATTTGAAAAAAAAAAACAATATGTAATAAATTCCAGCACATAGGTCAAAAAAGTTTAAATAACAAAACATGTCAATCTTCAATTTACAATTAACAATGTGTGGTGTGTGTGTCTGTTTGTGTGTTTTATAAAATATTAGACAAATATGTTTTTGATGATGAATTATTAAGACAAATGATTATGTCATCAGATCTAATAAAATATTATTATTATATACCACCGCCCATAATTACAACTAAAGATACAGCTTCTGATTTTTCGAAAACAAAACAAAATATAAAAAACATGACTTTTCTTCTTCTTTACAAAGGAATTAAATAAATTGATTCGAAATTGATTAATTTGTTATTGATCTTGATAATTTTTATGATTTTAAAAACCTAACAACTTGAAAGACTCAAGGACTAATAATCCTGAATGTCCATGAAATTATCGTAATAATTTTTAAATGAAATTTTAACCTACTTACAAAATTAAAAAAATGTAATTTTTGGATTTTAATTAAGATTTTGATCATATATACATATGTGAAAATGATAGAGCACCCTCAATAAAAAAAAAAATTATTTAGTCAACACATATACATTATACACATTACATACTTATACAAAAAAAATTTCAATTTCAAGATTTTTTTGTTTTCATATACATAGACTTTGATACTTTGATGAATATGACTTATTTAACATTAGACAACTTTTAGATTTTAGAGACAGAAATTTAATAACATAGACCAAAATTGATTCTATTTAAAACTACATACACATTAATATGTACATATGTATTATGTTTCTATGTACTATATATGCTTATAGTATACGTATGTAATAAATGTGGTGTGGGTACTTTTAAAAGTTTAACCACAAGAATTCGCATAAAAAATTATTTAAAATTATTTATGTTATGTATATCAAGGTTGTCTGAAGTTTGGATAATAGAAAAATATAACAAAAACAAAAATTTAAGCTTAGACGTCGTCTAAGAATATTTGATGAAATAGAAACTCCGTAAGAAGGCTTTTAGATATTAAGTTATTATGACATAATGACTTCTTGAAGTGATGAATTCAAATAACAAATTATATTTATAATTAATTAATGCCAAATGTTTTAAATTAAAAAAAAAAAGAATTCTCGATGTAGTTTAATTTAAATTATCTAATAATTAAACTCAAACTCGTATGTGTCATATGAATGAGACCATAAAAAATTATTCTTCTAAGATTATAATTATATATAATGTATATATTTATACGTTATTTTGATTAATTGGCATATAATATTAAATTAATGCTACGATAACAAATACAATGAATAATCGAATAAAAATAATTAATCCAGTATCTACATTTTTTCATTAATACATTATTCTATATTTTTATAAACGAAGACATAAGGAATGAAAATTTTGTATTTTAATTGATTTAGCTCAGTTAGCCATATGGGTAGGGATAAGTAGTAGCTTCGTGTGGACCTCTGTAGAAAGCTTTTATTGAAAATTTAGAATAAAAGCTGGAATAAAATATGTAGCTGTAGTTCGTAGCAGTAGCGTGAAGTTTTAGTAGTAGTAACACTTGTAGCGCGACATCAATATCGGCAAAGACAATGATGTTACATCAAGTGATGCCAAGTCAGCGTTTTTGCCGCTGTTTTCAGCGCTTTTTACCTTATCATAGCGCCTAAAAATTATTTTCGACGCTGAAGCGTTTTTTCAGCGATTTTTTAGAATTAGTTGATCGAATTACATTTCACAAATTTTATATTTCATGAATTTAGAAAACATAAAAATCTGCTGCAATCATTTATATTTTTCAAATGTTCAGTTCAGGAAGAAAGAAAAAAAACATGTAATTTTATTCATGAATGATAAATTTGAACCTTCTCCTATCAGCCTACCCCATCTCCACTTCTTTTATTTGGGATTAGATTTATATTTCTTAGATTTCAGCGCCTCTAAGATGACCTCTCTGCCGCTGATTTCAGCGCTTATCCTCATCCAAAATTTGGCAGCACTGTGTAGTATGTACACTAGACTGTCCCTTATTTGTTCTACGAAAATTTTTTTAGTTATTACAAAATAATTAAAATCCTAAAATTTCATAACTTTTGGAAGTTATTTACCCGTGCCGAAAAAGGGTTCTTTTTACCTAAAAAAATGTACTGAAAATATAAGTTCGTATATATGTTAGCACGTTTTCGTCAAAAATCAGATTTTAAGTTTGAATATCTCTGGACCTTCTTAAGGCTTTTGGCAAAAACATCTGAAGAAGCTATTGCCATCAATAACATCATGAAAAATCATGAACGCATATAAATATCTACAGTTATAGAGGAATTTTGTTTTTACAAAAGTATATGTTCCTGTATGTTCCAAATGAATGGCGCCGAATACGAATTCCTTCTCAAAACTTACAGTTCGACAACGTAAGAGCGCCTCTTGGTACCAGAGAGGAGGTTTTTTTTTTTTTTTGCTTCTTAGATCAAAAAACTTAAATAAATAATTAAAATTACATATATAAATTAGAGTTGGGGCGCCCAACTCAGACTTGCAGGCGGGCGACTCCTAGTCCTGCGCCGGCCCTGCCTGTAGGAAGAAGTTCTGTAGAAGAAAAAGAAGTAGGGATTGAAGAGAATACAATAAAAAAATTGGTTCACAAATAAAAACATTAATGTGTCCAAAAGTTTTATTTAATTATCATTTTTATTTTTACTTAAAAGAAACGCTGTTAAACCAATTTACATGGAGATATTTCAAATTTGACCAAAATATCTTAAAGAAAAACATATCCCACTACAAGGATAATTTTTACTTAAGAATACGTTTCAAATCTTGTCTTTCAAATTCGCACATACTACATACATACTCGTATTTTGCTTGTACAGCAGAATAAAGCATGTTTGTAATTCTTACAATTTTTTTTTAAATTTGTCAAAATTGAAAACATTTCATTCATTAGCAGTATAAAACATTAATCATATTTGCAATCATTTCTTTTTCTCCTTATCATTATCATTTTGTATAATTACTTCATTATCATGGCAATAAATTAAACGGTTCAAATGTCTTAATTTGTAGTTCAAATGAAGTACATAAAATAACATTCATATTTACATTTAAAAAATGCCGATTAAATTGTAAAATCTTTTGAAAACAAAATTGATAAGGATTTGAATATATGTATGTAATGTACATATATATTATGTACATTGTACATGTATAATTTTGATGGTAATTATGTATATTATATGTATATTGACAGTTTGTTATACTTTTATGCTTATTATTGACCTGCATGTTTGTTGCTACGTTTGAAAAAAAAAAAAAAATATCAAGGCCTTTAAAATTGTTAACAAACAAAATATGTATATTTATACATATTATATCCACACCATAAATTCATAAAATATGTAAAGAAAGTGCTTTTTTTTTATTCTAATGAACATACATACTTTTATTATGTTTTAGCTCATAAAAAAATTAATGGAAGAAAAAATGACTTATTCATAAAAAAATAAGACATAAAAGAAAAATTCAAAAAACAAATATTTTATATTTTAAATTTAATTTTGAACATGTATTATATACATATATCTACTCTCTTTTTTATTGTAGTTCATATATATTTTTCCAAGTTAGATGAAAAGATATGCATTATAATATTTTTCCGTAAAAAATATATCAAATATTACGAGTATTTATGTATTTGACTTTTTTTTTCTACATTTTCGGTTAATTAATATTTTCAAATAATAAAAATTTGTCCTAGTATTATAATTACCATCATTATGTATATTCTACATTTTTCTCCCATCTTTTTTTTCCCCTATTTTTATTTAAAAATTAAAAACATACATATTTAATTTTATTAACAAAAAAAAAACAAATAAAATTTAAATATGAAATAAATAAAAAAAAAAATAAGACATTTTTGAGACATTTTCAAGTTTATGAACATGGACAATGTATAATACATAATTATTAACATTTTTTTTTTGTTTTTTTTTTTTTCTGTGATGAGTTCGAGTTATCATTCGTTCTTTACAAAATAATGATAAGAAATTTTATTTTACAATGAAAAAAAAAATTATTCTTTTAGAAGAATTATTATTTCTAAAGAGTGCATAGTCGTTTAGTCGTTTGAAAGTTTTTAAAGTGTTTAGTACTTAGGAAAGCAAAATCGTCAATATAAGGGTGAGTTTTTTCTATAAATTTTAATAAATTTTCTTTAGTACTTGCTTGCAAAAAAATCATATATGCAATACATATTTTTTTTAAAATTTTATTATCCATTATTCTTTAATTAAATTATACTTTTGAATAAATAAAATTTCAATAATAAGCATTATTCTTCGACACGAAATGTAAAAAAATCGATCAATTTTCATTTTCTTTATAAATAAAGAAACCTTAAAAATAAATTTTTTAACTTAATCTTGTATTAGCTAAAAGTGATAAAATTATTTGTTTCATTAATTTAATATCAATAATAAGCTTGAATTTTAAAAAAAAAAACTTTTAAAACATATACTTTTTATAAATATGATGCAAAAGTAGAAAATTGATTATAAAGCCTCTGTAACTACGATGGTATTCGAGGAAGTACTGAAAGTTTCTCAGTAACAGCTTGCTCTTTAAATTTATATTGTCCAAATATTCTATCATATTTAATCATTTTTACGAAAGGATCGATTCTAGGCAGGAAGCCTTCTATTCGCTAATCCTAAATCCGAAAACCCCATGTAAATCTGTTAAGGTTTACTATACCCTAAAACTCTTCCCAAAAATTTCACTCTCATACCGACAAAGTTAGTTACTCAAGGTTTAATGAGTGGATAAAAAGTATATAAATATAATAATAATAATAATAAGTCAAATAAAGTTTTTAAAAAAATCTTAATAATTTCAATTATTGTACTGAGTTAGTAAAATTTCTTAATTAAAAATATGTATTCATTCAAAAAACTATGTTTTCGAAACATTCTACTTTAACTAGAAAAAAATTCTTCAACAATTATTTTTTTTATTGATTTTTTCCAATGCGAGAATTTTAATTTAAGTTTTTTTTTCTCTTTAACAAAATATTAATACATATAGTGTGATTTTAAATTACAAAATGAAATGAAGAAAAAAATTCTCATTCATTAATGACATAATTATAAAAAGGCCGCCACTCCTATCAATTATATATCGTGTTTGTTCTCATTTCTTTATTAAAAATTAAAAATTAAAAATAAAAAATAAAATAAATTAGCGGTAACTATATAAATAAATATATAGGACAATTATACAATATTAACAAATTGTATATATATGTACTTATAAAACGATAATTATACTAATAAATTTTAAAAATATCACATCAAAGTAAATTTTTTAAGTTTTAAGTAGTTAATAAACAAACAAATCACAAAATTGCAAATAGAATAAAAGCCCCGCATATATTTTCAATAGTTAATTCAAAATAAAATACACAATAAACCATAACATTCAATACAAATGAATTTTAAAATTAACATCAAAAGTTGTGTAATCTTGAAAAATTCTTACATCTTTATGTTAAAGTAAGTACTTTAATTTGAATGACCGTATATAATTATTAAAAAAGATCAATTGGAATTTACTTTTGTGTCATGTAACATAACAGCTTGTATATAGACATTTTCAAATAAAAGCTAGAGCATTAAGGAATGTAAAAATAATGAAACCAGAAGAAAATAAAACTATTAATCAATATCAATTTTATAATTAACCCTTTTCAGACAAGATGTTTTTCAATCTGGTAGTTAGCCAGGAAATTTTTTTTTAAAAATTTGTTCTTTAATAACTTAGGATGTAAAATCGCTTAGAGTTAGAGGTATCAATTTTTTAAACAAATTTATGCCAAGCACGACTACCTTTATGGAAAGAGTTAACTTTTCACCTTAAAAATATATGTAAATTTGAAATAGAATTCTTGTAAAATCAGGGTTGTATGACGTCTTTCAATTTCAAAATATGTATATACATATATGTATTTGCATTGTTCAAAAAACATTCGATTGGAAATTGTGTAACTACGATATACATATGTATATGTATGTAACATTTATAAATTTTTTATAACACCGCTTTTATGTGGTTAAAATTTTTTATTCTCTTTTTCTATTTCAAAAGCACTTTACATATTTATTTGGTTTTTTGTACAAGAATTTAATCCTTTAATAGCAAAGCTAAAGTTCAACAAGGTTACATGTATACATGTTACATTAAATGACGTGTGCAATGTATTTTGCGCTTTGTAAAATTTATTACTGAATTGAATTGAATGGATTACATTCAAAATCTACTAACTGGTTCTTTTCAAAATTATTTTTATGAAAGACTAAATATTTAGAAAATTCAAAAAAAATTATACGCTTCTATTAATCTGTAAAACGTTTTGCATTTACTTAATTGACAATTTGGCAAATTCTATACAAATTAAATTTTTTCAATTATGAATCAGTTGTTAAATTTATTTTAAATAGCGTTTTTAATAACGATCTTAAAGAAAAAAAATGTCTTTGATATTAATTTGTGTTAATTTTTTGTTTTGCATAACATTTAAATTCGTTTAAAAAGTGCATTTTCAATTTGCAAACTACATATGTATTTGCTTTTAGAATCTAAATATAAAAAGTAGTAATAAAATAAATCACAATTGACTTTTATGAAAAAGAATTGGTCATATAGAGATACTAATAATAATAATAAAACTTTAAATATATATATTGAAGCCAAAAAGCAATTTCACAAAATAGAAATTGTCCAATTCACATTTGAGTGGTTTGTTTTTTCTTCAAATTTAAAAAAACAGATGTTTGACCTAATACAATTGATTGCATATATATGTATGTAAATGCAAAATGTAGCAGATGTATTTAGAATTGATAGGAAAAATAACAACATATAGACTAAATAACATAAAACTAAAGAATAAAATTTAGAAATGTTTCAATAAAATAACAATTTATAAAATGAATAACGTCACATATAAAAACAAATGAAATGCAAAATATTCGATTCTTTTTTTTTCTTTTTTAATTGAATATAAAAATCTACAATATTGCTACTGCATCTATTCTAGATTTATTTTGAAACATCTGACATCATTTCTTAATTCATCATTATCGTCATCATAAGCCATAATGTCATCATATGACTATATTACGATACATTCACGCTTAATTACAATTAATATATTGATGGTATTTAGAAGGAAAATATAATGAATTAATACTCAATTAACCGTATAATACTCATAACATTTCTATCATATTATTTTATTATGATTGTCATTTTATTCTTATAGATATATATTCATTTATCTAATTATAGATCTTGAAAAAAATAAATATGTACCTATACTGTATGTATGTAATATCCCTTTATACATATATGTAATGAATACATTCACACGAATATATTATTTTAATTATAATCTCTTATACATTTCAATAGTCATGTTATTCAAACACGCTGATGATTATGATTACCTTCAGAGATAGACATGATGATTTTTCATATTTTTGTCGTTCGATGGAGGCTTGTCTATCATTTTCAACAATAAAAAAGTCTTATGTGAAAGAAATGTGCCTTTATAAAAATTCAACACTTCTATACATGTAACACACGTTGCAACTTTTCGAACTAGTTCTTCCCACACTCGTCCTACATCGATGATAAAAAATTTCACTATATGAATGCGTTCATTATGAAAAATGTTTTCTTTTTTTTTCAAAATAAAAATTTAAAAAGAGAAGAAAAAAAATATATTTCCCGTGCCCCCCTATCATGATTTTTTTTTGTTTGTTTCAAAATTAAAGTCAAGGTACGATAGAGAAATTTTATTTTTGTTTGTTTGCATTTATTTTTCACATAGATGCACCATCTCAAAATTTTATGTGAACTCTATAAGCAAACGTCTATTTGAATTTGTTTCGATTCACAGGAAAATAACTTAGAAGTTAGAAGAGAAAAAAAACAAGTGAAAGATCTTAGAGTTTTAGAGGACGTGTTAAATAGTGCTTTTTATATCCTTTTTTGCTTTTTTTTCTATTGTAATATAATATAGTTAAGTAAAATAAAGTGAGTGATAAACATTTTAACACCTCATTTATAATAACTTTAAAGAATAAAAGGTGCATTCTATAAAATTTATTCAATTGTGCCCAGTAAAAAGACTTTATATTCTAAATTAAATCGCGAGTAAATTACAACACTGTACTGTTTAAATAAAATACAATTAAATTTTAAATGACTTGTAAGTATTTGAAATTAAGTAGTAAATTAATGTACGTTAGTTTAGTGTGTACTTGATATTGATAATCTATATTTGATATTTTGACAAAATGTGGGTAGAAATTCTGTTGTAGCGTGACCAAGAGGCGGCATGAATGAATTTATTATTAATAATATTATTCATGTACAATGCTAAAATTTAAAATAGAATGGTACATAGATATATGTACATATGTATTCTGTATAAGTATACATTTCCATATTAGAGAAGGTGATGTAATTGAAAAATTTTTTTTGCATAAATTTGCATACAATTTCATATATTTTTTTTTACAGAAAGTAGTATGTGATTTCATTCATTCATGGACGAATACATGAATAAAATCGTTTTTCAACCTCATTTTATACGCTTTTCAATTAATCACATGCTGTCAATTTAAATTTATTAGTATAGAAAAATATAATTTCTTGATATGAGATTTAAGCTTTTAAATGTTTCGTTTTTTATGTATCATGTGCATGATGATTGTATGCATATTATGTGATATCATTTTGTATTTTAATTTAAAAAACAAAAAGAGTAAATAGTTAATTGGAATTAGATAGGATCGAATAAAACAAAACGTTTCATTACAACAAAACACATAAATTGTTTAACCCTTCAACACACACTGGTGTTAAATTATTGATTCATATTTCATATTTTTCGAAACTTCATCGAAAACATTATATTATACTGCGTTGTATTATATTTTTATAGTAGATATTAACAATAAAATTCAAGATTTATGTTTATATGTTTATTGGTACTAATTTTTTTTTAAGTTATGCGCCATGGGTAAATAAAAAAATTGATTGTAGAAGTTATAGGGAAAAAGAAAGAAAACGTTGAACTTTGAACTTTTGAAATTTATAATTCATAGGGCAAAATACACAAAATAATAAATACAATTTACGCTTTTTAAAATTACTATTTATTTTATACAAGCTCAAAGAGAATGCCTGAATAGCTTGTTGAAAACCTTCCTTCAAGTATAATTTATTTATGTCTTTTACTACAAAATCTAATTAGATTCATTAAATCAAACTCAGAAGTATTTCGATATACATTGTTTCATTCTTTCCCTCAAATATAATTTGAACTACAAATACTATATGTTAAATTATAATATAACATGTATTTGATTGAACTCTCAATAACAATTTTTATCAAAAGTAAAATCGAATATGACCTACTTTTTCTCAATTCTTATACATTTCGTTCTAACCCTTAACATGTAACTTATATAGAAACAGAAAACATGTTAACGCAATTTAATTTACTTATTTATTTGTACAATCTGGATTAGATAATAAATTATCTCAAAACTATCTAAAGAATTCAATAAATGACATTTGAATGATCGAAAAATTTGATCTAGTTTTGATTCTTGTTCATTTTGTTTATTTTCGTTTTTCTTCTTTTAGCTTAAGTTAAGTGTATTAACTGAAAAGTAAATTGTTTTAAATTATTATATTAATTTTTTTTTAATGTCAAAATAATATGCAAGATTGTACAAACACAGATTAGAACGTGCTATGACAGGTAAATTTAAACATATTACTGTTAAATATTATTGCTAAATTTACCTGTCGTTGTAATAATAACACAGTGATTGCATATATTCGAATTCCACTTCAATTGATCCTTTCAATGAAGTTAATATTTTTGCCATATTGTTTAGAGTAAAAGCGCTCATTTCAAAAATCTACAGATTGCAAAACCTTTCAACCAAAACCTCATTTCGATGTTTCAATAATCACAACTCTACCGTAATTTCACCTAATGACCGAAAGGTCACTACGGTTGCAATAGCTGCGTTCCATTTAGGTAATTTAAACAACTCCTTAGTAGTTGGACGTACTTTAATTAACACATCTAATAAATGGAACATTCTTAATTTTAAGAACTATACTTAATAGCCCTCTGTCTAGTTTTCTAAATTGGCATAACTATGTACTACACTACAACGAGTAATAACCAACTATGTACTCCAATCCAATGTATAGCTACTCCGGAGTAGTTTAAAATATCTAAATGGAACGCAGCTAATGCAACCAAAACAACATCAAATAAACACAACACAACCATGCAACCACAGTTGGATTCACCATATGGTGTGGTGCTCAATAATTTTGAGTTTTGAAATTTCAAAATACATACAAAAAATAGATTTTAGTACTAAATTTAGAATAATTTTCGATAATATCATTGAACAAAATTTATATATTTTTTTATTTTGAAAAGAAAAAAAATTCGAATAGTGGAAAGTTTTTTAAAATAAGAAAAAAAATATTATTTAGTAGGTATGTGCAGTGTAATTATTTGTACATATTTAATTTTTGTTGATTAAATTATGTACAATTTAAATTTACGTAGACATCAAGTTCGACCGCGGTAAGCACTTTTAATTCAATTACCTTAACATACCTACTACATAATATTACGTTTTTTAAATTAAATATTTTTTTCCAACGATTTTAGCGATTATTTTAATCATCAATTAGGAGCATTATGTTCTTCATTTATTATACTATTCTTTTTTGGTGTTATATTAATATATATACTTATAATACTACATTGTAAGTTTTTTATTATTTTATTTGACAAGTCGATACTAAAAGGAATTTAATTTTAAAAATTAAACATTAACTTAAAATTTATTATTATTATGTATGTTTCAGTTTTTCTATTTTTTTTTTTTTTTTTAATAATGTTTATAAACCCACTTATTTTCTTTTTCATTTAGACATCACCATGTCACAACTTTATCAAGTTGAAATTGTACCAAATTCTCGTATTAATTTAGGAGAAGGACCACATTGGGATATTGAAACTCAAAATTTATATTATGTTGATATTTATGATGGAGCAATTTTTCGCTATGATTATAAAGCAAAAACAATACATAAATGCAAAATTGGTAAAATCTTATTTTCAGTATTATTTTATTGAATAATTATTTATTTAATACTTTATAATACTTTATAATACTTTTAAATTCTTTTTTTTATTTTGCAGTTGGAGAGAATATGGTATCATTTGTAATACCAGTAAATTCAAATGCAAAAGATGAATTTGTAATTGGTGCTGGTCGTAAAATAGCAATTATAAAATGGGATGGAAAATCATCTGAAACTCAAATTCATAAAATATTATATACAGTTGAAGATGATAAGCCAAATAATCGTTTTAATGATGCTAAATGTGATCCAATGGGTCGTTTATTTGCTGGAACAATGCGTTTAGAAATTCTTGAAGGTGATGTATTCAGTTATCATGAAGGAAATTTATATCGTTGTTCAAATGAAAAAGGTTTAGTTCAAATTAAAAACAAAGTTGGTATATCAAATGGATTGGATTGGAATACAAAATTGAAAAAAATGTATTACATCGATTCAGTTGATATGAACGTTGTGCAATTTGACTATGATAAAAATACTGGTGACATAAGTAAGTTTTTTAATTAAAAAAAAATATATATATATAGGAAAAAACAAACTGAAAGTTCCACATTCTTGTTTCAGATATTGAAAATTCAAAAGTACTAAAACATTTCGATGGAAAACCTGAAATTGTCCCAGATGGTATGACTGTGGACAGTAATGGGTATCTTTACATCGCAATGCATGGTAATGGAAAATTATTAATTATTGAACCAATGTAAGTAAATCATTAATATTATGAAATTAAATTAATTCAAAATTACATCAAACTCTATTTACACATTTATTTTCATATTTTTTTAAAGACATGGAAACATTGTTGAAGAAATTAAATTTCCGTCAAAATTGATAACATCATGTGCCTTTGGTGGACCAAATTTAGATGTTTTATTTGTTACATCAGCACATAAAGGTAAAGAAGAAGATCCAGCTGGTTCATTATATATTTTAAAAGGATTAAAAGCAAAAGGAAAACCAATGAATAAATTTAATTTAAAATAATAATTGAAGTGTAATTTTTTTAATGAAAATAATATTGATTTTATCAATATACACACGTACAAACGTATCGAAATTTTTTGCGTATATATTATATGTGTAGTTATTCTTTTAGATTATTTTAAAATGTTTTTATTAGCTTGGTTTCTTGTCTGTCTGTTCGGTACAAATTTGGAAATTGATTTTTAATTTTTAACCAACTTTTTGATGAGATAGAGATTTGAAACTTTCAACATAGCTCAGAACTGCATGACAATGCAATATTACATCGCTAATGAAAGTTTTAAGATTTTACTTTTTATGATATTCGATCCTCAAATTTGGTCTAAAACAAATAAAATATTAATTTTTCTTTGCTAAAATTTAATCTAAGCAAACTCTGATTTTCAAGTCAAAAATATTTTCGTATGCTTCATTTCTCATTTTTAACAGCCACCTCTGAAAATGTAGTACCACTTGAAAATTTTTTGTTTGTTTATGAATAATATTTTTGAAAGAAAAAATAAACAAATGAATAAAAAAATTCTTCAAGTGGTACTACATTTTCAGAGGTGACTGTTAAAAATGAGAAATGAGAGAGATAATTGTGATTTTAATTAAAAATTATCATTTTTCTTTAATTTTATGATATAACAATGTTTGGGAAAAATGTTTATTTAATAAAAATCCACAAATTTGTAGAACATTATAATTTAATATTTTTAGTAATTTGGGAGATTTCAGGAAAAATTGATTTTCAGTTTTATGTTACTAAATATTTATCACGTTATTTCTTTGATTTACGTTGCTCATAGATATTTAATATATGCGGTGAAAATAAAGCTAAGGATCTTCTCTACATTTCATTAGAACATAATTTTCATGTAACTTTAATCACAACTTAGTTATGATTGATTAAAAGCAATAAGTTGTGATGTCAATTTGGTACTTCCAACACATATATACAAATATATTTGTTTTTTAAAATTAAAAAAACTTTTCTAGTTTTACTTATATTGTTTTTTAATGTAAAATAATATCAATAAAATCGATTGACAAATTTCACATAAGACTAAAAAGCAAAAAATAATTGAAATAAAAAAAAATTTTTAATATAAAACGTTTTTAAAACGGACTCAAAAGTATAAAATAATTTTTCCTAGCCACATACACATTCTCAACCCCATACAGATAATTCTGAAAATTTGTGATTGCGAATTTCTAATAGCTATAAAAATACTTGTAAGATTAAAAACGAAAAACATGGGGCGCAAGATAAAATAGTAAGAAGTGTAAAGAGTAGTGCAAGTTAATAGTAAGAAGTGTAAAGAATAGCGCAAGTTAGGAAGTGTAAAGAATAGCGCCCCACGTTTTTCGTTTTTAATCTTACAAGTATTTTTATAGTTATTAAAAATTCGCAATCACAAATTTTCAGGATTATCTGTATGGGGTTGAGAATGTGTATGTGGCTAGGAAAAATTATTTTATACTTTTGAGTCCGTTTTAAAAACATTTTATATTAAAAAATTTTTTTTATTTCAATTTTTATTTTTAGTAACTATTTTATTATTTTCAATTAATGAAAAATGATTATAATTTTATTGTACGCCCATATTCTCTTCAAATATCAAATAAATGTCTTCAAATAAATTTTCTTTGTTTTTAACTAAAATTATAATTAATTCTATATAGATATTTCCAATATCCAATAATTAAAAAACAAATAAACATATAGATACATATTACAAAAAAAATTAAAATCTAGTTAAATTTCTATGGAAAAACTATCATAAACATGATGAGCGGAAACATTTTTACAAAACAAAGAATTTACAATATACATATGTAATATTTTTTCCATATTTCATACTTTTATAACTATATTTGCTTGTTGTGTTTACGTATACGCACACTGCACACACTTCATTCACATCCTTTTGTTGTAAGTTAATACATATGTACATACTTCTAAAAAATCTATACGATTAATTTTAATCATTTTTACGAACTAGTCATGTCAAAAAACCTGCTTTTTTTGTCTTGTATATATACAATGTACATACATTACATACCTATGTATACCTACAGTATGTATTTTGCATTTAAATTAGCTAATTACCTTTATATGGAATATACATATTCATAAAAACAAAAGATATATTGTAAATATTTTACAAAATACTACTTATATACATAACTTCATAAAGAATCTAGTCACAACATTGCATTTTAACAGCATTTTTCTACAATAATCATTGTTTTGCAATACCAATCATAGTGCAATCAATTCAATTTTCATTACAACAACAACAAAATAATTCAGTAGTTAGTACGGTAAAAGTTATATATGAATTATGGCGCTTATATATAAATAATGAATGCATAATTAATGAAGTCTTCTTTCTATTTAAAGATTTTATCATTTTATACAAGATTTATGTACATACAAAAACTTTTTTTTTTTTTCAATAAAAGATAAAAGAAAAATAATCAACATAAAACACATCCCGATGGATAAATAATCCTTTCATGGAAAATTATATATGCATAAAATGTTAATTTTGTATATATTAAATATTTTACAAAAGAAAAAAATACATATAATAATAAAGTATTAACGAATATTTTCAGATCAAAAGAAAATATAAGAAAATATACCGTCAAAACAATAAAATACGCCTCTCTTTAGTTTGTTTTTAGAAAATCATTAAAAAAATGAAACTTTTGTAATATTTGAGACCTTGTAAAATGACTAAAATAAAAATTATTTATGATTACGTTAACATCTGCTTTCAATTTTTATCATATCGTCAGTACATATTTGAAAATAAAAAAAATCTTTAAAAATCCTTTTAAATTTACCATATCATCATATGATAGGGTGTTTAATGAAATGAGACAAGGTCGCTATATATCATTCACAAAGATCGTATTTATTTTATTATTTGTGAACATTTTTATATTCTAATGTACAAAGTACGTTGTCAAATCAAATGTTCCATTTAAATGGAAATTATAATTTATATATTAAATTTTAAAAAAAAAAATAAGTTTTTTTAGATGAGAAAATTATTTAACATTCGAATCAGTTTTACGACGTTGTCGTCAAAAATCCGTTTTTTATAAATTCGATAAACCCCAGACTCAGTGAATCGTTTAATTTGATTGCATTTTTTTTTTCTCTACAAAACTTCCCTTGACTCGACAGAAATCCTTGCAACAAAATACGAGTTACATAATGTAAAAGAAAAATCACGTTTATCAATATTTCAAGGTAACAAATGTAGATATTTTCGTTCCTTCAAAAAAGTTCATTATCATGAAAGAAGCAAGTTGAAATTTAACCAAAATATGTATGTCTTGAAAGGTTTGTTACTAAACAAATTGTGAATGGTAAAAGTCCATTTGAAATTTTTATTCAGAAGAATATGTGACCTTCCAATTTTGGTCAATTATACGTATATATCGGGTTATATATATGTATGTATACACAAGAAGATCACTACGACATGTGAAACATGCGCGAAAAAACTTAACTTTTATGATTTTGCCTATAATGAAGAAGGATCACACTAGGGAAGAAAAAAACATGCACAAAAACCAATGTTTCCATGCATTTTATCAATATTTTATTTAGTAGCAAACCCTTCAAGGAATACCGTGGCTAATTTCAAACTGTCTACCTTCCTAGGAACATACATCTTTTTAAAATGAACGAAAATTTTCACTTTGTAATCTTTAAATTGGTGAACGTACATTGTACATTATATAAAATTTAAGTGAAGTAAGAGTGTTCAACAAAATTATTGTGCAAAAAAATTTTCTAAAAATATACATA
The DNA here is from genome assembly GCA_932526495.1 of Bombylius major. NCBI lineage: Eukaryota > Metazoa > Arthropoda > Insecta > Diptera > Bombyliidae > Bombylius > Bombylius major. The sequence continues at coordinate 26,902,203 of OW052045.1, read as the reverse complement.
CATATAAAAGCATGATAATTTTTTTTCAATTGTTTAATGCAAATAATTGAAGAAAATAACAGTAAAAAAAACTAAATTTAAATAAATTTTCAATAAAATGACATCATTTTTTATTTTTTCATTGTAATTTCATGAATTTGTAAACAAAACATTTTAATTAAAATTCATTAATTGCATAATTTAAAATTGTCGAGTCGCCTTTTTTATTCGGTTTCTATTAATTTTCTTAAATTAACTACTAAGTCATGAATATATTGCCGATAATAATTAATTAGTATTAATTAATACATTTATCGACAATGTTAAATATTCTTAATGGGTTCAATGGCTAAAGATAATTTATTGAGTTTATTTGTGTAAAAAGTTTATTTTCGTATTAAAGCTTATTATATTGAAGTTATCGTTATCGAAGAATTTAATAATAAAATAAAATAATAACAACAAAATTACTTTTTTTTTTCATTTTCATTTTTTTTTTTTTGCACCTTAAGCATATTTACCTTGAAAATCCTCAACTATTGAATCCGAATCTTCTAAGATCAAGGCATGTTATAAGATAAAAAAATTTAAAAATCTTTTTTGTTATTTAAATCAAAATACACTTTTTAATTGAATAATGAATTACCTACAAAAAAATAAACTTTTTGAACAATACAGAATTATTTCCATTATTTTTTTAATGTTACAAAGCTCATAAATAAAACTTCAACGAAGGGAAAATTGTGTCCAGAAAAACTGAGAACAATAATTTTGAATACAAAACATTTTTTTTTTATTGCTATCATTTTTGAAGACAAAAATAACTTTTAATGGAAACATTCTTTTTTGTTCTTTTGCATTAAATAAATATCATGAAAAATTTAAATTTCAAATTAAAACATAAAATAGTACAAAATTTTCACTCGGACTAAATCTGTTGAGGGACTAAAAGCTTAGAATATTGTGGTAATGTTTAGTTTTATTTATTTTATTTCAGCAAAAAAAAATAATAATAAGATTTATGGAACCTAATGAATTCTTGTTCAAAGACCATACTTAATCATAAAATTCTTTTAAGAGTGTAAAAAAGTGCTTTTAGTCCATCAACGACTTAATCAGATAACTATTAAAAATTTAAAAAAAAAAAACATTTATATTAAATTTTCAAATCAATAACATAATTTTAAAACTCTTTTATATTTAAAAGTTATTAATAAATTTTCTTATATTTTTCATACCTTCATTTATATATCCGCCTTCCATTGTTGTAATCGATTAATCAATCTTCTTGAAAAATAAAAAACAATAAATATGTATATTTTTGTGATTTAAATGCAACACAAAAGATAAAACTTTCTAGATATGTACGTATATGTATATACTACACAAATAAATAGAATTTTTATCTTATTTAAATTCTTACAATTTAAATTTCACTATAATAATAAACAATACACCAACGCGCGGAGCGCTTTTCTCATATGTATACCACAATTTTCTTATTTCTGTATTAAAGCGCTCTAGAATGAAAATTCAGAAAACTATTTTTATTGCATTTTTTTTTCTTTGCTTTTTTTTCTCAAAAGAAAATAACTTACACAACAAAACACTTGAGAAAACTTTTACTTATGTTTATGAATTACGTTTTGCATGGCTATAAAACGTACAGTTCTTAAATTATTTTTACATTCATGATTTCACAACTTAATTAAACATATCTTTTTATTTTTCACTTTTTTATTTATTTATTTTTTTTTTTATTATATAGGTGAAAAAAATATATGTGTACTACCGAAATTTTATATTATAAAATACAAAATAATAATATCCGCATACACATATGTACACAAAATCGTTATATGTATATGTATGTATATATTACGAAAGTTCTAAAAACGCATACGATTATGTCGGAAGTTCCAAATAAAATAAGTATCCGTTCGTATTTGTTAAGCGATAGCAAATTTTATTTTGAATTTAGCTATATAGATATTCCAGAATATAAAAATCAAAGATCGTTGCCATTACGACCTCCTTAGATTTCGTTTAATATAAATTATTATAAAAATAATATTTTTAATAATATGCAATCATCATAGATGACACATTGCAATGACGATATTATTTTATATTATAATCATTGCACATGTATGTACTTTGTTTTGTTTTTTTTCAGCTAATATGCACATGCAATTTAATGAAAATTAAAGATCGGTTTGACACTGAATTTTTGTTGTAAATCCCAAGGTATACAGAATCATATGGTTGTGTAGCTAACATCAAAACATGCACTTGCCGTCATCTACCTAGAATTAAACCAGAATAACGTATTATTATTTATAACAATTTTATATACATACGAGTACATATATCTTTTATTTAATGTAAGTTATAATAATAGTGACATTAGAAAAATTTACATTTTGCCATATCAAATGAAGTTGATTGTTCAAAGGTAATATTTAAATGATTTTTGTTAATATAATGTTGTCAACAGCTATAAAAATTAGAAATGTCTATATGCTTTGTTTTAAAATTCCCATCTTATCAAAGTAGATCCCTTTAGATTTAGCACAATAATTTTAATGTTTTGACGAATAATTACTTGAATTTTAGTTGCAATTTTTAACGAAAAAATAATTTTTTTTTTTTTAATAAACTTTTTATTAGATATTTTATGGAATAAATAAGCTAAAAAAAATAAGACTGTTCATACAGTCACCGGAGAAAAGAGAAACCAATAAATAATTAACTATAGGCTTAAGCCTAAATTTTTAGTTACACAAATTTGTATGAAATATTTTCATGGCTGACAACTGTAGTTTTTAATTTATTTTAAAAAAAACGTCGTGTAATAAAAAATATTTCAATTTCAAAAAAATGTGTTTTTCTATTTCAAAATATAAATTTTTTCTACAACTTCAAAAATAACACAAAGTGCATGTGCACATACCTCATTACACAAACAAGAAAAAATAATAATTAGGTTTAGTTACATTACTCGTACTTGTACATATACTCCTTTTTTTTACATATATAAGCATATGTGCGTTGATATTAAAGAAAATATTTTTCTTTTCTTAGAAAAAAAATTTTCAATAAATAAATGACAGGAAATATTTGAAACCACAGCATAAATACATTTACAGTACACGTGCACTTACATAATATACATAATTATGTACATATGTATGTATGTATGTTTGTGATCGAATATACCCTATAAGAAATACTATAATTCCCGTTTATCTTACACAGTGCAATGAAATGTACTTTCGATTGTACTATTATTCAATTAATAAATTTAGATTAGGACATTATAAGATCACAAACTAAAGATCCTAAACATAAACCCGTTGATGATAAGACTAAAAAAAAAAAGGTTATCAGTGACTCTAAAATTTCCTTTCGAATGAAATTTATTAAGTTTTTAAAAACATAACAAAGAGTATTCTTTTACACTTTCTAAAGAAATCGCTGCAAAAATGATATCTCTGATTAAATTGAGTCAACAATCAAACAATCAATTTCTTCAGAAATTTTATTGACTCAGATAACCAATACAAATTCTGAAGAAAAGGTAGAAAGATATTCGCAAGAAAAAAAGTTTTATAATGAAAATAAATAAAAAAAACTATAAGACAAAACAAAGCTGATGTGATATATATATAGATGTACTCGTATCTATGTATTGTACATATTCTAGGACAATTATTTTAAATGATATTTTATACATACACGTAAACCTGCGATTTTTTTCTCGGATATTTCTATTAAATTTTTTTTAAATCGTTATTTACCACAAAATGTTTAAACAAATTTACATAACTTTACAAATATTCATAAAATGTATCTAAAACGTTTTAAAATAATTCAAAAAAAAAGTATTTACTTATACATACTTAAAACATGAGTCAATTTAAACACAAATTTTAAAAAAAATTTTACCATAATTCTTATTCACATGAGCAATTATTACACAAAAGATAAAAAATAAATTTAAATATGAATAAACTACCGGTAGTAAATATTTTTTTAATATTTTCATTTTATTACTTTTTTTTCAGTAAGATAAGATTTTTATAAGGTATGGCGAAATTTGTTAGATTTTCTATCTTATTGTCGTAATTCGTAAATACAACTTACATGCTTATATGTATAGCTATGTACCTATATATGTACCTATGTACATATTTACTAACTGTACGTTATCATTCATTCAGTTTGAACAATGTCAGAAATAAGTTAAAGATAAAAGATAAATTTGTGTTTTTATGCTTTTTATTTTTAAATAAAGAAAAATTATATTAGGTAACTAAATATAAAAATAAAACAAGTCATTATAGAAATAAAAACCATCACCCATAACATTATTTCTTCTCAATGTCAAGAGTTCCACACAAAATTGTCAACATGTGGTTGATATTCAAAATATTTTATTGTATTTTTTTTATTTTTTTTTTTTTAAAAAAAACAAATGATGTATAGTAGCTGTTAGGAGAATTTCCTCTTCTAATTTATTTATTGTATAACATTGTACGGTAAACACATAATACTAAGTATATATATTAATAAACAGTAGCTAATTTTTAATTTTTTAACACTTTTGTAAATATACTTAAAAAAGAAAATTATAAAAACAAAAAGTAAAAATAACTGAAAACGTGTGCACATCTAAAATCTCCTTCAAAAATCGTTCATAAAACAATCGAAAAAAAATTATATAATCCTATGCCAACATTTTAGATGAACGAAAATAAAACAAAATTTAAAAAATTTTTTTTAGGGAAACATTAATATCAATAACATTCAAAATGATTTAATATCAAATGAAAATGTAGCTTAAAAGTTTTTGCAACATTTTTTTTTTTTTTCAAAGAAAAAAAAACCACCTGTTGTACGCACATGAAGAGTTTTTCACACAAAAAAAATATATGGGTCAATAAAACAATTTGAAAAAAAATAATCTTTGAATAATTCAAATAAGTTTTTCTATATCAAGCTTTTTTTTTTAATTTTTTTTTATTTTAATTTTTTTTTATAATAAATTGTCACAAAATACTTCATAAAATTTAAAGATATCCATATAGGTACTCGTATATACATATGTACATATATACATATATGTATGTGCATATTATGTATAGATTAGTATTCATATGTAATTCACATATTTTTACATATTTTGTTTTTAAAAAGTGAATTATGTTAATGGATATGATAACATATGAGCTTTTTATCTATTTTCAAAATTGAAAAAATCTATCAGCGGTTACATGTGCGTTTATAAGTGTAGGCTGATGATTATGTTTATTATTTATTTTAAATAACTTGTTGCCAAAATGTGTATTTTTTTTTTTATTTCTATACTTAAATGTTATTTGCTACAAAAAAAAATTTACAAAATATGAAACATATGTTATTTATGTTATTGTTTATCTTTCTATGCCTAATTAGAAATGTAATACTTTTCATATAATGAATGTTTGAATATTTGCACTAATTCTTTAGAATTTTTAGTATTAAAATGAAAAATTCACATATATCTACATAATGAAAATATGATTTTACTTTAAAATTTCAAATATTCAAATTTAAATTTACTATGACACATGGGTATCCAAGCCAATTGTATAGAAATAAGTAAAATCAAAATAATTTTTTTTTGACTTTGACCTCAACTTTGAACTAAATTCGAAAAAAAAAAAATCATTACATATTCTTCAAGGTAAGAATATCTTATTTACCATTAAATTACGTATTTTAAATAAAATATAAAAGTAATCCACTCAAATTAATTAAATAATTTAAATAACGAAAAATAAAAAAAAAAATTAATAAAAATTACTACAATAATATATTTAAGTAAGAAATGTGAAAATTTACAGTTTGTGTGGGAGTTTCCTATACCACTTGCGTACACATATTAAAAATAATATAAAAATAATATGATAAAGTCTGTTAATTTTATTTATTAAAAACTATCATAAAATGAAAATGTCATATTTTTTAAAATAAACAAGAAAAATTTATTTGTCTTTTTTTTTTTTACTAATTATTGTTTATGTAAAACTGTGTCCTATTTACATAAATTTTTCTCTGAATAATATATATTTTTTTAAATTAAACGTATTTAATATACAGAAAATAAATGCATGCTCGTGCAAAATTTTATTAATAATAATGAATTTTTTCACTACACAATTTTTACATAAATACATATACATATGTATATTTAAATTTAAAAATTACTCATTCGTATAAAGGCAACGTACGATATCATCTATTTATTTTAAGAGTTATCAATTTAAAAAGTGTGAAAACAAATCAAATCTAATAATAATTTTTTTTTCCTTATCATTACTGATAATATTCATTATCACAAAATAGTATCAATAAATAATTGATCTTCTGGTATATCTTATCAACATTTTTAAAAACAAATACGAAGAAAATATTTTCACTTTTTTTTTAATCACAAGTTAATAAAATGAAGAAAAAATTAACACAGAATTTTGTAAAAAAAAACCTCAATTTTTATTTAAAAAATTTTTTTAATTAAAAAACATTTTTCGTAAAAGATATTAACAATCCATTTTCGTTATATACGTATCTAAAGTTTTTACATAGTAACAAAACTTATAAAAATCTCTGTAGATAAGATAAAGAAAAAAATATTTAAGCGGTATTAAGTTAAAATTTCCTTTAAAGTTTTTCTTCTTTTATTTATCAATTTTTCTATTTTCCTGTAGTTTAATAGTTGATTAATGATAATAATCATAAAACTTAAAAAAGATAATTTTTTTGTTCAATTTAAAATGAGAATTTACAAAATCTAGTTTTTTAAATTTTTTTAAATTTAATTTTTTTTAATAAAAAAAATTATATAGTATTTTTCTTTTCCAAAAAGTGGAAAAAAACTAAAAACATTTTATAGACAGTAATTTCCTTTTGAATAAATTATCAACATATGTTAATAATAACATAAATTTTTATTATTATTTTCTAACAATTTGTCTAATTTCTAAATTGCATGTTAAAGCTTCTATCAAGTTTCTAACAATCATTTTTCATTTTCTATAATAAATAAAATAAAAACAAAATGATAATAAAAGAAAATTTATTTTTATTTAATAATCAAAAAATAGAATCTTGTCATACCTCTGATTCTAAATTTAGAATTTAATGGAATAGAAGAAAAACAAACTAATTTTAGAAGGACTCCATATGTATGTCATATAATATTTTATATTCATTTTTATTCAATTTCCTTATTGTTTGTTCACACACGCAAAAAGAAAATTTTGTTTATATTTAGTTTGACTTTTTTTTCTTATCCTTTATATTCTACTTTACGTTTATCACTAATCCTGTAAATAATTTATAGAATAGTTATTTTCTTCATTTTTGAAACATAAATTAAATGATTAAATTCTATATGTATTAGATTTAATGCTATATATGTCTGTACTCTGTATGTGTATCTAATATAGAAATTCCCCTATCAAAATTAAGTCGATACATATATAAAAAACAGGCAAAACATTAAAAAAGTAATTAACAAACCCGAATTAGGTCACAAAAAAAATACTTCCTTATAAATAACATTTTACACTATCTTAATATTTACAAAAATAAAAACAAAAGTATGAATGTACGTACATATGTATACGGTAAAATGGATTTTTACTCAACCCTTTTTTTTTTTTTTTGATTTACAAAAATAAAATGTTTATACAGTTAGTCAGATGACACAAATTATATATACATATCTAACTTCGCAATAGAGTTACTTATGTATTTTTTTAAATATTATTTTTATGAAAAACCAATATTTACATTAAATTGTAAGATAAGTTTTTCATATAAGTAAAAGTAAATAAATTAAATTAGTACATATCATTAGTGTGAAAATATTTATTCAAATTATATGATAATAAAATTACAAAGATAGAAAATATTTTACATGTTTTTCATATGAAAACGCCCTTAAAAAATTATATAAAAAATTTTCACAATACATATTTTAAATAAATACATATTATATTTTAAAATGATTGAAAAGTTTTTAAAATTTTTCCAGATGTTTTAAGAAAAAATACCTATATTTTTTTAATTAAAGTGAATTTTCTAAACTTTTTATAATCTATGTAACGCAGTGGCAGATTTAAGTTCGATGGTGCCCTAGGCAGCGTCTAATATGGCGCTCCTTGGCAGCAAAGTATGAAGAGGTTTTTTTTTTGTGCTTGCTAGCTGAAGATTTTGGATTTTGTTGCCCCTAAAAATTTGCCGCCCTAAGCACGGAGATTTTTATATTTCTAGCTAATGGAATGGCAAGAGGGTTTTTTTTTTGCTTCCTAGCTGAAAATTTTGCCGCCCCTAAAATCTTGCCGCCCTAGGCACGAGCCTCACGTGCCTAAGCCTAAATCCAGCACTGATGCAACGGTACTTTTTATTAGTTAATGAGTTAATTGGTTTTTAAAGAAAAATGATTTTCATTCAGATAAAGAGTTTTATGTTCGCAAAAATTTTCACAGTACCTATACAATTCTGAAATTTTCAAAAATAACAACTCCTCCATGCTTCAATTAGTGAAACAAAAATAGAGAGTTTCCCATAAATCCTTTTTAAGTTTTTGAAAATTAAACAAAAAATAAAATTTAATTTATTTAATTCTTTTTTGAAATGGTTTTTTTTAATTAATTAACTTATTACACTTAAACATGCTTGTCATGTTTTTATCAATGTGATTATTCTACTAATTTGAAAAATTTTAAGAAATTAGAACAAGTTCAACTATGATATAAGAAAATTAAAAACGTTCATGTCAAAGTACAATGGAATATTATTAATCATTTAAAATTATCTTTTCGTATTTAAACGTTCATATATTAATATTTTACATAAGAACATATAAGCGATATATTCCTTACTATACATTTATCAGTATGTAAGTATTATAATTTTATTTTTAGATTACAATTTGTTTTCGTTAAATTATTGTACATAAAAATTAAAATTTACTTAATTACATAATCTAAATTTTAAATTACTATCTCAATGTTTTTTATGTAAATATAACTACAAAAATAAAATACAATACAAAAATTATAATTTTTAATTCTTTAAATGAAAATTTAATAAAACAAGTAAAAATAAAATAAAAAAAAACAAATACGTAAAAGTGAAATGTGAATCTTGATTAATCAAATGAAATTTATCAATTATGTCTCATTATAACTACTATTTATTTTTTCTGCTTAATAATTAATAAAATCATGAAAATTAATCTTTTTTTTTTCTAAATATGTATAAAATTGTCATTGATTTATTAAATTTTTCTACATGTACGTACATACATAAAATCTTACAATGATTATGAAATACATTTTAATGAATGAACACAAAAATTATGAGAAAATAAAAAGAAAATTAATTCAATTTCATTTTGAAAAAGAGTAGGTATGTACCATGTATGTATGTACATAATACGTAGTATGTATATAACTAAATAATTTAAACACGTCAAACTCCATAATTATGATAAGAAGTTAATAAAAATTTTAAGAGAAAAAGAGAATTATTTAAACAATTCATTAATTTTTGTTTGTTTTGACATACATATATGATACACATATATATGTATACATATGTATAATATAAATATATACCTTAAGGTATGTGTATATAGATAATATACATATATTATAATATTTCAAAGTATAATTTATGTATATTATAATAGGTATATAATCAAGTATAATCTAATCGATTGAGTAACAACAAAAATAATACAAGGTATGTAATAAAACAAGCTTAATTTTATGGTAAATGTGTGATAATATGTTTTTTTTTGTGCGTTAATCATGTCTTATTTATAGGGCACTATTTGTTTATAAAACGTGTACATATACTACATTTTTTATAATAATACATAATAATACCTACAAAATAGGAAACAATCACATTTATTGTTTACAATAAACACATCGCCCATATCAAAATCATAATGGGCAACAAATAAACCAAAAGAATATATATGTATATACTCGTATGTACACATATTATGTACAAATACAATATTTGATGACATTATTGTATAGAACATAAGAAATTTTGAAATTTGATATTTTATATTAAATGAATTTCCATTAATTCAGCATTTTTATTTTCATAAAAATTTTATTATAAAACTCATAACATTGATTGAATTTTTCATTAGAATTACATATTATTTTTTGATTGTAATGTATATATTTTCCTAACACATTAAAAATTATTTTTAAATGTAAAATTTGAAAACAAGGTCATTTAAAATAATTTATAAAATAATTTAATAACATAATACGTTAAATAATATAATTGGAAACACATTTGAAAAATATTAAAAAATTTAACAAAAATAAAATTCAATTTAATTAAAAATTTATGCTATAAAACATAAAATGATAAATTATTGCTTTTAAAAAAATTGTTTTCGTTTTTTTTTTTTGCGTGTCTTCCAAAGGATACACTTATACAAATAGTGAAGAAGTGAAGAAAAAAAAACTTCCTTTCCTATGGTCATATTTTCAAATAACCTCAATAAAATTGGAATAATGGAAAAACTATCATCACATGATATTTTTCTAGTAATTGTAGGGTGTTTTTTTCTAACTATTTCATATCCTTAAAATTATTTTTATTCACAATTTTTCCCCCTTAAAAATTTAATCAATAACAATTTTAATTTCATATCATGAGGAGCTGCAGTATTTTGTGTCATTGAACTGCAATTATACATCAAATATGCACAATACCTATATGTACATATGCATGTATACGTATATCCTTCAAATATGATAATGTGAAATCCAATTATATTATTCCACCCTTCTTTTCGATCAATTCATTAATTATTTTGATGTTGTTTTTTTTTTTTTCAATAAACTTTTCTTATTATCCTCTTAAATTTATTATTTCTAACTGATTTAGCGATTCTGATATGTACATACATATAATATATAAAAATAATTTTAAGGATAACAGGTGAAGAAATTTGAAAGAAGAAAAAAATCCTTTTATTTACCTTTTCAATATTTTCACTAGAACTTTTTCTGTTTGAATATTTCACAGTTCAATGAAAAAAAAATAAGCCAATGAACTCTTTTTTTTTTCTTTTTTTTTGTAAGTTTTTACTTTCATTAAAAATAGAGCAAATTACTTTCGCCAGCTTCTAAAATAATTTCACTGAAATTCACAAACACAAATTACATTTGATAACTATAAAACTGCAAAATACATAATATGCATTTGAAAATATCTGTAAATTTAGTTTAAGAAAAATTGTATCAAATCTAAAAATAAATAATCATATTACAAATGTCACACTGTTCTATAATCTCTTAATTAATTATCATTTGATATTAAATCCTCCACCACCATCAAATTTTCATTTTAAATTATTATTATTCTCACAATTTTACAATGCTAACACAAAAATTATCTCAGGAAAATAAATTTCCATTAAATGCAACAGCATATACTCGTATGTATATATCAATGAATTTTTAAATACATTTTTTAAAAATGAAATATTTAATTTTAGAAATTGAAAGATACACTGAATCCAACCGATCCGAATGAATTCAAACTACAAACTGTTACCAAGTTACTATATGAAATTTTAATTTTTATAAAAAGTGAAGGTAGTGGATAAAGAAAACTTGAAGAGACTATTGAAGCGATTGACTTAGTGGGTGTTTGGGTGAATCAAATGAGTAAATAAAAGAAGCTTTTATTGTTTAGTTTTAATTTAGTATATATTGTAGTATATTTCTGGTGCCATTGTATGGCAAGGCAAGACAATAAATAATTGAATTAAAACAAATATTTTTAAACAACAAGAAAATCTATAATCATAATTTCAACAGTTTTTTAAAAGCTTTGATCTTACATATGCCATGATTTTTTAACAGTGTAAAGTGCTTTAAGTATTTACTTACATACAATATACTGTAAAGTATAGAGTATCTTAGTTACTTCTGCCGTATATTGTATATTTAACGGCTATTTATTTGGTTTGGTTTGGTTGGTTGCTCATTGCTCTAACTAGTCCCCATTTCATCATTCAGAATCAAATTAAATTGATACAATAAATATATGTATATGATACCGAATTGCAATTTGCAACTGCAGCTCTCTGCTATTATCCCTTTTCCTTTCATTTTTTTATTTAATTCTAAAAATTTATGTATCTACACAATAACCGAAAACAGATGAATATTATACAGCTGCTAGTATATAACTACTCCTTCCTGTGGCAGCATCAACTTTCTAACAAAATTGAAAACACAAAAAATACTACAAAGAAAAGGATATCTAGGTCATTCAGTAATGTCAATTAGGAATTGCATGCATCACAAACAATGCTGTAGGATAATACATACATATTATGTATAGTAAACACACAATGCGAATTTCTAGAAACTTTATCTGAATTCATAAATTTCATTCTCACATCTGGATTTACTATAGACATGAATACGTTATATACATATGTATATGTATGTACTGTACATAGGTGTTATTATTGATCCTAGAGAAAAGTAACAAAAGAGCAGGTTCAAATGGTCATGGTTTCTATACTCCGATTCCGATTTGATACAGTCTTATGGGCGCCTTTTACTTTCCTCTATAAATTTTTTTTTAAATTTAGAATACTCTAATGTGTGTTTCTTATAAGAAACTATATATATATAGTGTGTTCATGACAAATATATACATAGGTACATACATATGTATAATATAATATAAGAACAGGAAAAGGAGCAAATTGAAAGGAAAAATGAGGTCATACTATAAGAGGTTATTGCTTTATTATTGTCATGATGACCTCATTTCATATTTTTAAATCCATTTTGTTTAAAATATTAATTGAGATTTTTTATTTTCTAGCACTGGGCTTGTCATATTTTTGCACGATTACCAAATTTAGGTGCATGTAACTATTATTCAATTTTTTTTTTTAATTTTAAGTTGTTTTTGTTAAATTATACTAATGATAATTAAATTATAATCTATTAAAGAAAATTGTGCATTCAAGGTATGTAAATTTGAAATTTTCCAATTGTATGTTTAATGTAACCTTTTTAATTTTAAATAACAACTGAAACGTTACTCATTCTACTAAATTAATTTGTTTTTTCATCGATTCCATCATAAATTTATTTTATTATATTTTTAAACTATCTTATTTAGATTTCTAAAAATGAATCATTTATTTGCATAAGCAACAAATATTACTTTTTTATCATAAATTTGAAATTCAAAACGCAAATTAAATATTATGAGTAATATGATATGGGAATATGTAGGTACTTGCGGTTAGCAAATTTATAGAATATTATGTACACTACTTCTGAGATAATTCTCATTGACTAGGTACGACATACATACATATATGTATACATATTTGAATTTAATAATAATTAGGATATTAATAAAGAATTTAACATATAATTACCTTTCTTCTTTAACAATGCCGAATGCACAGATCAGCTCCAATCTCATTAGTCAGGATATCAAATCCGAAAGGAGAGAACCTAGGATATTGACTTATCGGCATTGTCCAATTTTTAGCTACACATACATTTTGTATGGAAATTTTGAAGTTTTTTCTTCAAAAAGCTGTAGCTCAGCATCCCGCGAGCCAAAAACTAATATTTTTATATTGAAATCTTTATTTAAGTGTTCGCTTTAGTATTGTTTCTATGGAAGTCTTATATTTTTTCCGAGATAAAACGAAAAATAAGGTTAAAAATGTTGAATGTCTTCATGATTTTTCGTGTATTTATCCTTTTGGTTGAAAACTATGGTATACTTACAGAATTACTGTACAAGACAGCTTTTAAGCGACACTTCAACAAATAGATATGACCAAACCAAAAATATTAGTTTTTGGTTCAGAGGATTTTGAAGTCAAAACTAGATGTTTGCCTTTATAAATGTAGAAGAATGCATGAAACATTCACCTTTTTAATGTTGGCTTGTATTTTATCTTGAAGGCTAAAAAAAAGTAATTCGGGTCAAATCCTACAGAAGAGAACACTTTTACAAATATTAGGGTCAAAGAATTACGGGTTTTCGTCCATGATTTACTGAGATCGTTTTTTTTTTTAAATTTCCATATAAAATAAAATGTATGATGGTATACATATAGATTTGTATACCTACACACGACTAATTTTGAGCTGGGACTTTGAAAATTAAGGTTCATATGAAAAATTGGTGAAGTTTGAAGGTCCTGTCAAAGGGATCATATTTAAATTAAGGCTCAAAGTCCGAACGTGTACATTTTGTACAGATCCTAGGCTTCTGAGTAATTTGGGAGGATATTAATTCAATCAGGACGTTATTAATCTTCCCTTTTTTACATCCGGCATTATGTCAAAATTGTCAATAAAATAGTCACAAAAAAATCGGGCTTTTAAAGTTAAATCATAGTATAAAGAAGACAAGTAAAATCACATTTCAATTTTCCATACAAAATTTGATAAGAAATTTTGAAAAACTTCAATGTATGTGTAAAATGCAAGTGTATTTTGCTAGAAATAGTCCAAAAGATAAATCATTAGGGAACAACAAAGATAAAAAATTTAAATTTTCTATATACGTAGTTATTCAATATATAGAGTAAACCATACTCTTATTGCCATATTGGGTAAAATGGAAGCAAAAATGTAATTTCAAACTCAATATATGGAAATTTACTGGAAATTCATTTAAATTATAATTTATTAATTACCTTTCTACTTAAACTTTACAATATGTATCTACTACATTTCCTTCACTATCCCCTTACAAATAATAATAAACAAAATAAATACTAGTGATTCAATATTACTACGCTTTACCTTATAAAAACTATAAAACCAATACAGATAGACAACTGAGGGAGACATTTTTTTTCTCATTTTTCAAGTGTATGCGTAAAACATGCATAGGTGCAACGACTCCTATAGTACCGCAAGACTTAATGCTCATTTTGTGTATGTGTTGGAAGTACCAAATTGACATCACAACTTATTGCTTTTAATCAATCATAACTAAGTTGTGATTAAAGTTACATGAAAATTATGTTCTAATGAAATGTAGAGAAGATCCTTAGCTTTATTTTCACCGAATATATTAAATATCTATGAGCAACGTAAATCAAAGAAAAAACGTGATAAATATTAAGTAACATAAAACTGAGAATCAATTTTTCCTTAAATCTCCCAAATTACTAAAAATATTAAATTATAATGTTCTATAAATTTGTAGATTTTTATTAAATAAACATTTTTCCCAAACATTGTTATATTATAAAATTAATAGAAATTGAGTTATTAAAGAAAAATGATAATTTTTTATTAAAATCACAATTATCTCTCTCATTTCTCATTTTTAACAGCCACCTCTGAAAATGTAGTACCACTTGAAGAATTTTTTTATTCATTTGTTTATTTTTTCTTTCAAAAATATTATTCATAATTCATATTCTTCTTTATACTATTATAGTTAAATTTTGAAAATGAGATTATTCCAGATTCGAAATATTTTTCGAAACGCTTCCTTTCTCTACACACTAATGTCAAAATGACATTTCTCATATGCACTGCACATATGTATATTATATTCTCCACTCACTTTATTCAAATCTCCAGGTTCTGGTTCACGTGCAAAGTATTGTTTTCATTTTTAATTAAATAATAATTCCAGAGATTTATAAAAAAAAAATATTATTTTCTTATCATTTTTATAAAAATTATGGTTTTTAACCATTCAGTAAAAGTTCCCACCCAGTACAGGAAAGCAGCAGCAATTTTCAAGAAAGCAATAACCGAGAAGAAATCAGTCAAATCTCTAATCTATGAAGAAAAACATGCGGTAAATAGTTTAATTCAATACCTTTTATTAATTAAAATGCATATTATAATTTCTTTATTGATTTTACAGAAAGTTCCAAATCTTTTGGCGTTAATGAATAAATATTCATCAAATAAAAATATAATTGAGAATATACTTGAAAAAACTAACATTCTTGCTGACAATCCACGTTTGGATCCATATATGTGTCGTGTACTTACAACGGAACTTTTATTCGGCACTAAAAACTTAAAAGGACAATCAAAACCTGTTACTTGTGTACTAGAATACAAAGAGAAATTTGAACAAGAGTTAGGAACTGATATTGTTACACCAAATACAAGCAACAGTAAATCAGGTAGATTACAACTTTTATTCTAAAGAAAAACAAAACTTACCACATATCATCATGTTAAAAGGAAATAAAAACTCTAAAAGTAATATTAAAAATAAAAAAACAGCTGCCTTTGGAGAAAGTTCAACCAGTGCATTTTTTTGGTTGTTTGTATTTAGTCTACTTATGTTTACTTTGCCTTTTTTAACATTTTATTGTACTAAAACATTACTATTAGAATCATTTAATATTGAAGGTTTTTATAATACATGCTGGTCTGTTCTAGTAGCTGTTATTACAGTTAATTTAATCATATCTGCATATATTTATAAAGCATTTCAGCAAAACGATAAAAGTGTAGAAAATTATGATAATAAAGAACATTAAATATTCGAAAAATGAATAATTATTATTGAAAAATTTGATAATCTTACGATGAACAAAATCGTCATAAAATAATAAAGTTAAGACATAAAGATTAAACACCCTTAAAGTGAATATATTGAAGTCATTTTGTTCATCGTTTTAAAACCTAATCCTAAACATTCCATCAATAATATATCCTTATTTCTCTAATTTTGTAATTATTATTTTTAAATTATTATTTTTTAGTTACAAAACCAAGATATGTTCGTGTTAACACAAATTTGCTATCTGTATCCGATTTTATTGAAAAACTCGATGAAGAAGAATGGAAAAAGACACAGAAAACATATGAAACATATGATGAATATTTAGAAGTAATACAATCTTTAGAAGAGGATGAGTATGCGATTGATATGCATGTTGATACAGTTTTTGTATTTCATCCCAAATGGAAATCTTATTGGGCTTCACATGAATACACAGAAAGTAAAAAAATAATTCTTCAAGATAAAGTATGATAATTTCATTTTTATTACTTAGACTATTCATTTCAAATGGTTCATATTATTTGTTCTTTCGTAAACTTTGGAATTTCTTATAAGAAAAACAAAATAAAAAGGTAGTTTAATGTATACAAGAAATATGTATTGTTGAAATGAATTCACAAATTATTCTATTCTTATTTTTATATTTTTTTCAAAATAAGTAATTCTAAAATACTTTTTATATTTTCATAAGGCAACATGTCTTGTAGCTACATTATTGGATCCATCACCAAAATCTGCTGTTTTAGATATGTGTGCAGCTCCTGGAATGAAAACAATACATTTGTCTAATATTATGAAAAATACTGGAACAATATATGCTGTTGAAAGAAGTCAATCACGCTATAAAACTTTATGTGAAATGATACAAGCAGCAGATTCTACAAATGTGAAAACAATGAATTCTGATGCTTTCGAAATAAGTAATATGAATTTTAAGAAAAAATTGTTTTTTTAGTAACTTGACCTGAAATTTTAGATCAAAATAACACAAATGTCTTATTAATTCTTTTTTTTTTCTCTACTTTATTACACTTGAAATAGCAAATAATGATGTACCAAATGTTGAATACATATTAGTTGATCCATCATGTTCAGGATCTGGAATGCAAGGCCGTATCTCTTTAGATAAAGATGATAAAGATGAAAAAAGACTCTTTAAATTATCATGTTTACAAGCAAAACTTCTTGAATATGCTATGTCACAATTTCCAAATGTAAAAAGAATTGTATACTCAACTTGTTCTTTGTATCCAGAAGAAAATGAAGAGGTAATAATTATAATTAGCAATTTTTCTTATCATAAGTGAAAAAAATAAATTTTTTTTAAATTTACTTATAGGTGGTAAAATGGTGTTTACAAAAATATCCAAATTTTAAATTATTGAATGGTAAAAAAGCATTAAGACGACAATGGAAAAATTATGGAGATAAAAAATATGAAGGAGTTGGAAAAAATTGTATTTATTCAATTCCTGAACATGATTATACTGATGGAATATTTATTGCTATTTTTGAAAAAATTTCAACAGATGAATAAAAAAATATTTGTGTTTAAAAAATAAAATACAGTCTAAATATTAAATAACTTTTTTTCTTTCTCCACGCAATTTAAAATGTCTTTGTTGAATTTGGTTGAGAGACAGATAGAAAAACTTGTAGAATTTTTGTATTTGTGATGTTATAGACTAGTACTAATGGTCTGAATCCGTCTCCGGACCATTCTGTTTGTTGCTCTTGTTGGTGCTCTTCTGCTGAGCGCTTATGAGGCGCCCAGAAAGTGGAAGGACATTCCACCCTCGAACAAGACTGTCGGGAATTGTGGAATCTCATCCTCCGCTGAACAACAAGAATTTCAATATTTTTTATGGTTTAATACCTTTATTTCCATTCCATACCAATTACCTGGTTCTGGTTCTTCTGATTATTTATTTTTTTGTACTTTTGGCATTATGTCGAAACATATTTTTCTCTTTTAACCATTTTTTTAAGGATTCTAAACCTGGTGTCATATATTCGTTCGTACTAATAATGTTCCTAGTCCACTAGCACCAACACCTTTTGCTGTTTCTCTTTGTAAATTTAAATTTTTCATTTTCGATAGAACTAATTTAAGTGTATTTAATGAACCAGTAAATGCAATACTTTGCCGTTGTGAAACAACAGTATTTTAGTCCAAATTAATGAAAAAAAATCAAATGCTTGCATGCACAGTTGACGACTCTGGTTACAATTCCAGCGTATTCGAGTCGTCAACATTCATTATATTGGACGGCGTCATTCATGAAAGCATCCATAGAACCAGTCCCCATTTGATAGAAATTTTAAAAACAGAAAAAAAAAAAAAACAAATTCTGATACTTTATTCAATTGGTATATTTTTCCAAAATATAATATATTTACCAATAAAAAAATACGGAATATTTTATTAAATAAGATATTTTACATGAATTTGTTTTTATATAATATAAAACTAGAGAGCATCTCTTCTTTTTTTTTTTTTTTTAATATAAAAGTGTTACGTTTAAAATATACTTTTTTTTTTTTTTATAATTTCATTATATTTACTCATTCTTATTTTTTTTCTTTTTTTTTAGTTGTAAATTAATTTTATTTTTCATTTTAATATGGATTTCAAATTATGTATTATAATTAGTTAGAAGCATTATATAAAAATATTATTTTCTTACATTGTGCGGACTTCACATTTTTTTTTTTACTTTTTAATTTCTTTTTTTTAGGTAATTTTTTTCTTCTTTCTTTTTAAATTCTATAAGATATAATATATATATAGAATTATTATTTATTTATATATTTATATATAAAATACTGTACACTTCAAAATATAATATATATTGTAAAAAGTATTTCTAGTACACAATATAGTAACTAGTAAAATGTCTTTTATTCATCATTGAATAGGAATTTATGTATGTTTATATTTATGTATGTGTATTAAGCTCAAACATTAATTAAAAAATAAAAATAATAATAATAATAATAATAGTCATTAATTTTCTTTACCTTTTTTCTTTTTCTTTCATTTCTTATCGTTTTTTTTTTAATTTTTATTTTTTCTAATTTTTTACTTAATATAGAGAATATAATAAATTAATTTAAAAAAATTTGATTACACTTCAAAATATTCAAAATAAATTGTAGTACATAGTATTATAAACGCTTTCAATTAAACATCAAAAGCAAATAATAATAATAATAATAATAATGAACACCAAATACAATCAATATAATAAATGATTAATATATAAATTACATTTTTTTTTTGTATTTTTCTTATTTGCAGGGAAAAATATTTCAAATGTTGTAGGTTTTTATTATTTAAATGGTAAAATGATATACTTTTTTGTTTAAATTTTGTATTTTTTTTGTGTTTTTGTTGTTTTTAAATGAAATATTCAAGCAGCAACAAAAAAAAAATAATATTTGAATACTTATTGGAAATAATGAAAAAGAAAACATAATAAAACTAACATGATTTACAGTTATGTTACATTAGTCCACACCATTTACTGAAAATTTAATATTTTTGGACGTGAAAAATTTGCAATATTTCAGGTGAAATAAGTGTTTAACAAATTCAACCATGAGCTTGTTTTCTCTTTTAACTTTATAGTTTCATTAAATAAGGTGTTTTCAGTTTTGTATGAGGCATAATAATTTTTGTACAATCATACAAAATTGAAAGCAGCTAAATTTTGTCATTAATTAAATTTCTTTTTTTTTTTACAAATCAGAATATTAAATAAATTATATAATAAGAATGTATAAAAATAAAATCTTAATTCTTGTTAACATGTCACAGTATTAAACTGTCTTCAAATTTAAAGACCCGTTGTTTGTGTAACATGATAGCAGGAATAAAGATAGATAATGTGTCCTTACTTTAAATTTTATTGTGAAAGTTACGTCATTTAAATAACGAGCAGTTAAATTTTACTTTAATCTCATCATCACATAATCAATGGCGTAACGTCCAGAATAAATATCAACAAAATATTTTTAAAAATTAATTACAGTACAGAGTTAATTTCTATTAATTTCAACAAATAAAATACATTTAAAACCACATGAAATGTAGTTGAAAACTAACTGTTCGTATACAAAAGATTGATTTAGGATTTATCATGTGCGAACATGTATACTTTAAGTTTTTGATGTTTTATATACTGAAATTAGTTTTTAAAAATATTTAGATAATTTTGAATTCCATCAGAATCGAAATCGATTTTCTTAAACAGTTCTTTTTCTGCAACTGTGTTCAAACGAAATAAACTGTGATTTTATTCCGTTCAAGACACGATTCAGATAGAATTCAGTATTAGAAGGACCTGTTAATGTACATTTTAATTTCATATTAATAATGGAAGAATGGAAGAATGGATAATAAAATCATATTAATTCAAAGTTAAGTTAAATATTCTCCTCTTTTTTGTTGCCGCTTTTATTTTCATTTCTTTGATTTGTTCTAACATTACTTTTGTATTTTCTCTTTTTTATTATTTAATTTGATATCATGAATTTCCTGTGAAAAGGCACAAAATATTTTTGTTTTTCTACTTTTTTTTTCTTCTCTTAAGTTTGTTTTCGTTAATTACCCGGATTTATAGTACTGTTATTAAAATATTTTTTTAAAATTTTTATCGGCTTCTCAGTAAAATATAATTTATACCTTTATTTATTTTTTTTTTTTTAATTTTTGTATAATTTCTTTTTTTTTCAGTCTATATAAAGCCAGAACGGCTGAGATTCCTCCTATAAAAATTTGTTACAGTAAATTATAAATTTTTTTTTTTACATTAAACCCCATTAATTTCCGATTAATTTTTTCTTTAAAATAGATTATAAATTATAATATTATATTCAATAAATGTATTTTTATAGTTGAAACAGTCGTTCCAGCATTAATATATTTAAAAAAAATTTTCTTACATAACTAGAATGGACCCAAAGTCTTTAGTGTTTCGATAGGTTTAATGGGACATCTGAAAAAATTTTAAAAATAAATTTTATTAGAAATGAGATCATTAATGAAAACAAAATGTCCAGTTAAACAAAAAAAGTAATTAATAGTAAATGGAAATTACCTGAACTATGTTCGTCTTTAATACTAACTAGGGACACTGGATCTTCAGTCGATGAACTTTCTTTACTTAAAGGTGACCAAGGATTAATCCTTGCTGGCGGTAGATGCATTGATGTGGCGGCAGCTATTGATGGTGGCACTGAAGATGCTGAGACGCCAGCTCCAGCAACAGCACCGTTATATGGAAAAATTGTTGCAGGTAATCTAGGTTGTTGTACCCCAACAGATGATGACATAACTCCAGCTTGATAATGCATCCATAAAGGATTTCGAAGAGCTGCTACTGCAGCAGCATATGGATGATAATATGATACGGGAGGAATGTATGGTGAAGCAGCTGCTGCCGCTGCCGCCGCCGCTGCTGCAGCTGCAGCTGCTGCTGAATGTGATCCAGGAGAACCATGAGGTGGATATAAATAAAATAAAGAAGAATGCGGCAAAACCGGAGAGGAACGTAAAACTCCAGCTGTGACATGTTCCATATCAACACCTGAATGATATATTGCATTTGCATCTGGTGAAATTGTTCTATCATCAATATTTTTTCGTTTCTGATCAATTCCCATTTTATATGGTGTTGTTGATGATGATAATGATGATGATGAATCTCCTTGAGTAACACTTGGTGATGACACAGGGGATGAAAATTGTTGACGTAGAGCTACTGTTTTTTTAGGCACAGTTCTAGGAATGGCCTCTCGACGTTCTGAACCAGGAGGGGATCCTGTATCGCTTGGCGATGGTTCCCTTAAACGATTACTTTGATTATTCGATGAAGTTGATGTAGGACTATGAAACGATGAAATTTTATTATTTTGTTGTGGTGATGGTGAAAATGCAGACGGTGAACGACTATTACATCCTACTGTATTTCTTGAATGATGGTTTGGAGAATTTGATGAGCTTATTATTTTCATTTTATAGCTGTTATCTGTTGATGGATTAGGTGATAGATTACTAGAAGATGAGTACTTTGGCGAAGCTAAATATGGATGAAATCCTGAAGATGTTGTATTCGATGTTATAGATGAACCAAACTGTTTATATCTACTATTTAAACTATTATCGGGACTACGATTCACTTCTGGTGATCGTACTCTGCCATAATTCATTAATGCTTCAGAAGGACTTCTATTATGACGATGATTAACTTCTTGAAGTGAAGCATATGTCGGTGATTTCTTTTTACTGTTACTACTGTTATTGTTGCTACTTATAAATGATGAAGCTGTTGTTGTATAATTATTATTTTGATTAACACCACCATTTTCCGGCGATGATGCATCATTATTAGTTTCTTTGAAATTATTCGTTGATGTTGTTGATGACTCTGATTTATGATTATTACTATTATTTGTATGTCCCAAAAGGGAATGAATACTGTAACTACTGTAAAGACGAGTTGAATTTGACACTGAAGTTGTATTCTGTTGATGATCGTTTGAATTGGAATCATTTGAAACTGATGAAACATTTACATTGTTATTTTTCTGTGTATTGTGACATATTGACGCTGTCGTTGATGTTATTAAGGGTGACAAAGATGTTAAACTACCTGATTTTGCTCTAGAACGTTTATTATCTTCAAGAGTCACCTGAAATAATATTAAATTATTATCATTAATAATAAGTTTGCAAAAAAAGAAATATATATGTATACATAAATAATAAAAAAGTTTTAACCTTTTCCAATTCTCTAAGTATTCTCTTGCGAGGTGAAACATGTTGATGATGATGATGAAGTTCGGTTATCCTTGATGATGTAGATGATGAAAAATGATTAATTGTGCCACTAACATGTGCTGTTTTTGGTAATGAAAAAACTCCAGTTGGTAAGCGATCAATTAATTTTTGTAAAATTACTGTGAGTTTTACTTGAGATTTAGCTTTTTTATTGTATTTTTTCTCATCAACAGTCTTTTTAATAATTCGGCAGTCTATTTCAAGTTCAGTATTATCAGTTTTTTCATTTTGTTCATCTTCCTCTATTTCTTTTTTAATTTTTTTCCCATCCACTAAATCATCATCAGTTCCTGACTCTTCTTCCTTTATTCCAACACTTTTATTACCATCATCAGTATTAATCACATCATGACCATGTCGATTAATAAAACCATTTTCTAAATAGGTAAAAGGCATTTTACACATTGATTTATCATATGGTCGCCTTCTTTTAATTCTTGCAATTTTATATCCATCCCGAGAAAATCTAAAATTCTTTGTACGTTTAAACATCATACACATTTCTTTTGAAATATTCTTCTTTGGAGTTGTTTGCTTCCAATAATGATCCCTTTGCCATGGTGATGATTGAATTGAACTATTATCATCGGAAACTACAAAGGAAAATTTTTATTTTTATTATATACAATATGTTTGCTTATTGTCTTACAACTTAAAGAGGCAGAACTTTCATTCTTCGTGTAATTTGGTGTATTCGTATTCGGTAATGATGTTGATGTTGTTGTTGTGGCTGCTGAAGGAGGCCAATACGTTTTTCTCGGAACTGAAACCCATCCACCTTTTTCGCCTTCACGAGCTCTTGCCAATTCAAGAATAAATTTACCATCTAAAATTACATAAAAATTAAAATATGTGTTAAAACTTTATACTTAAATATATAAATTATTTTCTACAAATACCTTTGAAAAATTGCAACCTTCCACCAATGCCTTGCTGTTGATGAGTATGATGATAGTGTGGTGAACGTAAATCAGAACCATTATTAATTAAATTCGCACCTCCTCCACCACCACCGAAATCATTATTATTAATTTTTGCATTTATTTTATGATCCTGATGATGTAAATGATAATTTTCATCACGTTCTTCCTTGAAATTTATATTACCAGTGGCTGATAATGATTGAATTCCATTATTACTAACATGATATATTCCACTACCACCACCAACACCTGCTGCAGCTATTATATTTTCTCCTCGATTAGCATTAATTGATGCTGTTACTAAATTTGTTGGAGAATTACCATTATTTATGCCATTTTTAATCTCATCTGTCATTTTTGTACATTTTGTGCGATTATTTATTGATGATGGATCTACTATAGTATCATTGTTTTGCATTCGCATTGCTCATATTTTTTAAAAAATTTTATATAAAAAATTTTATACAATTTCATTATTTGCATTCCTATGATAATTTAAAAATAAGAAATAATCATTGATTAAAGTACAATTCCAATTGCTATTTTTTTGCTCCATTATTTCATTCTTTTTCGATAATTTAGGTAGGTTTGTAGGTATGTATAAACTGTAGTATTTAACAACAAAAACGAATAAAGTAGTCTTTTTGGTTTCTTTTTTTTTTTTCCAAGTTTATAAAGTGTTTTACTTCACAAATATCTACATTATTTTTAAATTAAAAGAATTCACTTTTTTCATTTTAAATTAAAACACACATTACATTTATGATGGTTTTGACGGGATTTTGAATAAAATACATTTGAAATACTCTGTTGAATAATTTAATTCAAAATTAAATTAAATAATATATAATAAAGAAGAAAAAAAAGTGCTCCATTGTGTTGGTGCTTTCCGCTCTATTAATACCTATAACGACGAATATCCACCTGCTGGTGTAAATATTTCACTTTATAGTATAAAAATTGTTTTAGGCTTTAATTTTTAAATTTTTGCAATAAAAAAATGATTTATTAATAATTTTTCTATTGTAAATAAATTTCACTAATACGTTAATTTTTAATTTGAAAACTAAAATTATGTATTATTTTTTCTAACTTAAAAAAAAAATGATGAAGAAATAAAACAAAACACCACACAGATTTCTTAATACGACGAATCTCGTGTCATTTCTCATTTTATTCTAACGAGTAAAGTGGTTATGATGAACACCATGGTTCATTCACACCCAATCAAATCTGCCATTTTGTTTTGTTAAACACACTAATGTCTAAAATCTCCATAAATGCTGCAATAAAAAATTCAACCAAATTACAAATTGTTACTTTAATTTATTTATTAAAATAATTTTTTTTATCATTATCACTTTAAAAAATTAACATTTTTATAAAAATTTCCAAAATAAAAGTCCCTAAGGAAATGAAAATAAAAACTACACTCTCACATTTGATTTGAATGAAAATTATTTACTCAAATAATTTATAAATTTATCCTTTAATATTAATTTTAAAAAAAAATGTATATATCGATAAAATAAACAAACTAAACAGAAAAATATATTTTATAATTTACTAAAACAAAAAATAATAAAATAATTAGATTTATTAAATTAAAATGTTCCACCAGAAATTGTGCGGGTGCGCGAAAGAGCCCAATCAAAACACACGTTCCATTTTCATAATGTTCAATTAAAAGGGCTGCCATTGCCATCATATTGTGGTTTTTTGACTCTACAATGTGACAGTGACCTACAAAAACCGTTTTTTAAACTGCTTTTTGATACACGCTCCAACAAGAAAATTAAAATTACGTTTTTTTTAAATCTTTTCCGATTCTGAACTGAAGGAGATTTCTGGTAAAAATTGTTTCCTACAATATAAAACAAAAAATGGGTTATTTAAAAAAAAAATCAAAATATTAATGCCAGAGATTTCACAGCTAGAATCCGAACTATATAGAGATTTCAAATGAATTTCTAGTGTTCTATATAATTTGAGAGAAATTATTTAAAGTAATTGAATTGTAAATATACTGTATAATTAAAAGTCTTTTTAGACTAATAAATAAATAAATAAAAAAAAAAATAAAAAAAGTTTTCAGTTAATTCCCAATGTTTTTAAATTCCAGCAAAGATTTTAATTTCAGTTTATTTGGAAAGAAGAAAATTTCTTTTAACTTATGGATTATCTTTCAAATCACATATCAACCGACCAAAATGATATATGGCATTTTGATGGTAATCTATTGTTAATGAGATAAAACGAGAATTTTTATTAATTAATCCTAGAAGGTAAAAATACAAGACATTTTTTTTGCCAATACAATAATGTAAAAAATTCAACAAGAGGCGAATTAATTACAAAAGAATTTATTAATCAATATTTAAAAACTATAATCGATACAGACAACTAATAATGCAATTATTTATGAAAATAAAGAATTAAAAATTATTTTAACTCATTTTCAAAAATAATTCGAAATTATTAATTAAAATTAGGTAAATAACACCGATAATGTTGTGCTTTTATTCAAATTTTATTAAAATAATAAACATTTTTTTTTTATTTTCTAGATGCTCTTTAATTGTATGCCTGATTTCGCAGTCTTAAATAAATTGAAAAATGTTACTTTAAAAAAAAAATTCTTATTAAAATTTTTATATGATGATATAATATATTGAATTTCACAAATACTCTTCAGAAAATACAATAATAAATTCATTTTCAATATGTATTTGCTTTTGCTTCTTTATTTGAAAAGCTCACAAGAAGCACAATTCTATTTACGGTGGGAAACATAATCAAAAAATTATTTTAGATAAAAATTAAATTCTTGTTTTTCTAGAGTTCTAGACCATTTTTTCTGTCACACATACACATAAAAATAAAAACGCATATTTTTTAATCAATAAAGTTTTATTGGACACAAAAAAACGATAAGTACATTGTAAGAAAAAAAAAATTATTTAATTAAATACGATTACGACATGCCATTTGTAATTCAAACCTACGGTTTACTCTTATATTTTTAACATATTCATTTCTCTCGGTTTTATTTTTGTCAGTTAATACCTGCCGACGTTTATACAAGTGAATATGTTGCTTTTGTGGTTCTTCATCAATATGAACTGTATCTTTATTCATGTCCAGAGATGAAGTTGTTGATGATGTCCTTAAATTATATTTCTTCAAATGTCCTTTTTTATCACAATCATTTCGTTTTATTATCATCTTTTTCCCAGTATTACAGACTGTTTTGCCTTTCAATGTTATTTTATTAAAATTTTCATTTTGATCACTAGCTAAAGATGGAAAACATTCAAGATTACAATTTTTCAAACTATTAATTTGCTCCTTTCTAGAATCATTAAGTTTTTCATTAATCAATAATGTTGCATTCGAATTGTCTTTTTGATCATTAAGTTTTTCATTAATCAATAATGTTGCATTAGATTTGTCTTTTTGATCATGAAGTTTTTTATTAGTCAATAATGTTGCATTAGATTTGTCTTTTTGATCATGAAGTTTTTTATTAATCAATAATGTTGCATTAGATTTGTCTTTTTGATCATGAAGTTTTTTATTAGTCAATAATGTTGCATTAGATTTGTCTTTTTGATCATTAAGTTTTTTATTAATCAATAATGTTGCATTAGATTTGTCTTTTTGATCATTAAGTTTTTTATTAGTCAATAATGTTGCATTAGATTTGTCTTTTTGATCATGAAGTTTTTTATTAGTCAAAAATTTTGCAGTAGATTTGTCTTTTCGATCATAGAGTTTTTCATTAATCAGTAATGTTGCATTAGATTTGTCTTTTTGATCATTATTCGAAAATGGTGATTTTAGTTTACGTTTTAGTAAATTATCTTTATTATTACATGCTTTCTGCACTTTTTGTATTTTTAAGTCATTAGAATCGGCCTTTTCAGTAATTATTGGAATTTTATCAGCAAAATTTAATCTCGAACGAGCTTTTGAAACAGTATTTTGTAGTATTTTATTCACAGTTGAATTTCTCTTAACTACACTAGTTCTAGGTGTTTCAGATTCCGATGGCTTTTTATTGGATTCTTAAAATATAGATATTAAATTAAATAATCATATTGAAAAAATATTACTAATTACTTTTTATTGTGGATTTCGTTAATTCCTTTGCCCTTTCTGCTTTTCTTGTGACATGTTCTAAAATCGATTCCATTTGTTTAAAATGTTTTTTATGAATAGCTTCGAAATTTGGCATTTTCGAACGAGTAGGTTTTTTATTTATACCAGCAAGGTTTTTAACTAAAAATATAAAAGTATAAATTGAATCTACTTTTTGAGTAAGTAAGAAATTAAATTAAAAATTGTTATACGAATTATGTAAATTCTGAATGTTACATATTAGAATTAATTTAATTGAACATTTTTGTTGAATAGTTTCTTTTAAAATTTATTACAATCCTCTTGGTTTTGTACATTGGAGAATTTTGTACCTTAGTATGTAATAAAATTGAAGCCTTATTAATTATGAGCATTAAATTAATGATGAATAGTATCCTTAAACTAAATTAATATAACTCAAATAATAACTTTAATTTAATACCTTTGTTTTGATTGGTTTTTGAATAATCCTCTTTTATTTTTCCCATTTTAAATAATAAAGTAAAGTTATAAAATACCAGAACAATTTAATTTACTATATAGATTTATATAGATTGTAAAAATGAAATAAATTTGAATTTTTAAAATTTAAAGTGACAGTTTTTAATTGTTGATTAAAGATTAAAGTAAATAGAGTGGGAGATAAAAAAAAAATTAGCTGATGGCCTGCTAAGCTAATTAGTAATTACTACGTATACATGACGGATTGAATCTTAATTTAATCCGGACTGAATCCTTCTAAAAAACATGTAGACGGAGATCGAGTCCGTATGGGAGATCCAAACGATCCGATCTAGCCTTTACACTTGGGTCGAGTCGAAATATAATCGTACAGACACGAATTGAAGGATTGAAAGATCAAAATTGTTTTAGGCTATGTTATTTATCGAAGTGTGTAGAAACTTTTATTTGTTTCATTTAAATAAAATTGAAAACATAAATAAAATGGCAAAAAGAAATATTTGGGGACATGAAGAAACTCTAAACTTGCCCTAATATTTAAGTTTATGTACATACATTCAAATATTAGGAAAAGTAAAAAATTCAAGGTTATAATTTCTATATTTTGAACCACGTTTGAATCTAAAATGAACTCGATCTTTCGATCCAGGATACTGCAGAACTTACAGTTTGTTAAACAAACACTGCAACGTAAAATTTAAGAATTTGGTAATAATTTTAATTGATGCTATTTTATTAATAAATAATATTTTCTTCGATTTACGAGAAACTTGCAAATATAAAATGAATTTAAAAAGTACCGCATGTTGCAATTGCAGTGGCTGGTTGCACAATTTTCAGCGGTAGCGGTAGCATACAATTCCACCCAACAACTTCAGTTATAAGAATCCATCGCATGTTATCCTTAAATTGTTGCAATGGTCCAAAAAGATCTATTGAAATGACCTCAAATCGTTGTTTGCTTGCGGTTGTTTGAAGTAGTTCTGCTGGCTTAAGATTACTCGTCTTGTATCGTTGACACTCAATGTATTTTTCCACATACTTCGCTATATTTTATATTTTGACGCATACCTAGTGAGTACTACGTTTTAAAATTTATTTTTTTTTTTTTGACTATTGTGCACTTTAAAATGGATACCTCCTTCTCTGCCCGCACAGGGCCTGTTTACGGTTTTGTTTCATTTCCTTTTCGGATCTCTATTATATTTCAATCCTTTTTGCGTTCTTTCACTTTTTCTTCTTTTTTTTATGTGAAAAAAGAATAATATGTATACTATGGGTGTATAAAAGTATCAACGTTCGCATGTATTATTTTATTCCCAATTTACCGTTTATAGCGTCAATTTAATCCCAAATTCGGATTATTTTTGCGCCGTATAAACTGTTTAAGGTTGAGTGTTTTGTTTGTTTTTTGTTTTCATTCTACAAATGTACATATAAAAAAAAATAGTAGTCAAAAATCCAGTATAATTTTGGCGGTGCCTACTATTTGGTTGCGTTGTGAATTGGGAATAGAAAAGAGACACATAGAATAATTTATTTCATGTTTGTTTCAGCTAAATTTCAAAATTTATTGAATTGTCAAACGGTCTCGGCGATCGGCCATTCGGCTGATTTTGACATTTGACATTCACATTTCATTATTCCGTATCTTTTGATGTCGAATTTTTTATTTTAAATTTTCACAAGTAAAATTAAAAGTTTTTATAAGTTAAGAAGCAATGGAGGATGTCGCAAAGGAAAAAAAACCAAAAGAGAATAATGACCATGATGAGGGTAAGTAATTCATAACAAAATATGTGTACCAGGTGTGTGTGGTATTATTGTACTACACAACATAATTTACAATTTATAACAAGATGAAGATACTTGATTCTATCAAATTTAGTAATTCTTTTCCGGGAAAAATGAAGCACATAAAAATTGTGTTTAAGAAAATGTCTCCAAAATTATTATTTTCTATAAATTTGCGCGCACTAATTTGAATACATATTATTGAATTCACAGTCCACGTTTCTCATTCAATATTTGGAAAAATGGGAACACTTTCAAAATTATTTTGATGAATTAAAAAGAGGAAACGCTCAAACATTAAAAATGAATATCTTGAAATAAAGTTAGAAAAAGTACCATAAAATATTTCTGTTTTTGGTTTCATTTTTGTGTTTTTTTAGGCTTCTGAAAAAAAAATATATAGGTAATTCTGATTTAGTATTGTTTTTTATACAAAAATTCATTCATTTCTTTTTTAGGTGGAAGTGACGATGACAATCAACCGTTAAAAAAGAAGTTAAAGATTAACAATGAAAATATAACTCTTGAAAATAAGAATAAGATTGTATCAATTAATTGTAAACTTCTAGAATCTAATATAAAACAAAAATTCAAGACTAATTGGATAGATAATTCATCATACAGTGATGAAAACCTTAAATTAGAACTTTTTGGTAATCCATTTAAGCATTGTATTGTACAAGATTTTCTTGAAGATCCAACGGTAATAAATGAGCTAATTAAAGAAATGATTTCAACAGTAAATTGGTCAAGAAAACAAATGGATTTATATGAATTCTATCAAAGTATAGATTTTTCAGGAATTAATTCAAAATATTTGAATCAATTTTTTGAAATGTTAAAAACAACTGTAATGCCATGGATGGAAGAAATATCCGGTATAAAATTAAATAAAATATCAGCATCATGCTCAATGTATAATTATGGTGATTATCTACTTGTACATGATGATTTATTAGGAGATCGTCAAATTGCTTTTGTTTTTTATTTAACACCATGGAAAAATGTTGAATGCTGGAATACTAAAATGGGTGGTTGTTTAGAAATTTTCGAATCAGATTCTCATTATTCACCATATTATCCAGTTTCAAAAAAAATTCCACCACGTAATAATCAATTAATATTTTTTAAAGTTGATTCAAGATCATATCATCAAGTTGGTGAAATAACAACATTCGATTATCCACGTTTAACAATTAACGGTTGGTTTCATGGTGATGTAAATTCAAATGTGATTTCACAACCAATTTGTCCTCTTATACCAATGCAATTTGATGAACCAATAATGGATAATGTATGTTTAGAAAAATTTATAAGTGATATTTATTTAGATGAAAAAATTAAAGCAGCTATACAAAAACAAATTGAAGATAATTCGGAAATAAGTTTACAAGATTTTTTACATTCAGAAAAATATGAAGAAATTTTAATAAAATTAAAATCGTTAAACAATGATAAATGGCTTTTAAAAGGACCAGCTAATATTCAACACTATGAATATCTTGACTATAATAAAATAGAAGATGAAGAATTACAAGAGTTTTTTAAAATATTCCATTCAAATGCATTTTTTAAATTACTTTATGAATACACGGATTTGGATTTATATGGTAATAATGCAAAAAATCCAACATGTCATATTGAAATTCAAAGATGGAATCGTGGATCATATACAATTCTTGGTAGTGCTTCATCATGTAATGATAATACACTTGAATGTATATTTTATTTGAATGCACATGAAAATTGTGGAATTATAACGTATTTAAATTCTGAAAATAATGAAAGAAATCACGATCGTGATGATAGTGATGATGATGATGATGATGACGATGATAGTTATAATAGCATTTCAAATGAATCGGATGATGC
This sequence comes from Bombylius major, assembly GCA_932526495.1. Classification (NCBI taxonomy): domain Eukaryota; kingdom Metazoa; phylum Arthropoda; class Insecta; order Diptera; family Bombyliidae; genus Bombylius; species Bombylius major. The sequence continues at coordinate 26,869,554 of OW052045.1, read as the reverse complement.
AGTACTATTAACAATAACTCCAAAAAATAATAACCTAAGTATTGTATATAGATCGAAAGACACATCAAAATTTACAAAATATGTATCAAAAGCATGTAAAATATCTAATGATGATTTTGTTTATATAATTGTTGCTGGATATAGAGAATAAATAAATATTTGATATTTTATATTATAAAATTGTATTTTTATTTATTTTTGTTTAGATAATACTTTGATTTGAATTTAAAAAAAATAAAAATACATTACCATTCGCTATATGAATCTTTTTAAATGCTCAAACATTGCTGTTTTCAATTATTCAAACTTGATTTTATAAACGATATAAAATCCACAAATTTGTCAGATTTGATAGTTTGCAATGTTAAGAAAACTGTTATTGGACATAAATCTTTTTTTGTGAAAATTGCGTTATCATCATAGGATTTAAACATTGTAAATTATTTTAAAAGAGGGAAAATATTCACAAAAATATTAAAATGAGAAAAACCATGATATAAAAATTATTAAAAAATATAATTGTGAACATAATATGAGAAGAATGTGCTATAAATTCAAAAAATTGTATAGCAAAAGGTGTTTATATAACTTGCTAATCATACCTAAAGGTGCCTGGTAAACTTGATTTAATTAAATCAATTAAAAGTCAAGTTCGATTAGTTGAAGTTTATGGAAAGTTAAGCTTGAAACAAACTAGAATAATTGAAAACGGCCCATATTTTAAATTTCACAAAAATAATAGACCATAAATCTAGTTTTCACTTTTAATTTCAGATAAATATCGAATATATTCTACAATAGCATTTATGGTTGTCGTAATTGTAGTTGGTTTACCAATGTGGTGGAAGACAACCGAAGTATACAGGTAGGCAAAGAAATATTGTATATTTAATTCTGATTGTTTTGCATGCACTTTATAACGAAAAACACAAATTATGAAGACTTTTTATTATTATGTAACTTCATTATTTTAATTTTCAGGGTCCCTTTAGCATATACAGAAATTCAAAATCTCTCAAAAATGCCATTAAAAGCATCGTTGCGTATTGGAATTTTCACATTCGATTCAGAATTTACGAAAAAATTAGTAAATGAATTAGAAATACATTACAAAGACAATGGTAATTTTTTTTCTTATGATTAAGAACATTAATTACTATAAAACTTTTTTTTATTTTGCAGAAATTTGGAATATTCAATTTATTCATATTTCAAATATTGAAAATGCAAATAAACCAAAAACACCAGCTGCATTAGAAAAACATATAATAAAATCATTTAATTTAAAACCAGGAGATTTTATTATTTATGAATGGCCAAAATTATTAGATGAAGATATTCTATTAACATCGGATAGATCTGCTCTAATAACAACAAAAGCATGTATGTGATATTTATCTTTCTTATGAATTTTTTTTAAAATTTTTTTTTTCTTCTCAATTTGAATAATTTATAGCAACCACAAAAATAATTCAACTTCTTGATATATATGTTTTACAAACTTATAAAATTCAGAATATTATCAATGAAAAAACATTTGGATATAAAAGTTTACCACCTCAACCAGATTATGATTTACTTATTTCAGTTTTAAATCCTTTTCCAGATAAAATGAATGTAAAATGGAATGTTCGTGTAGCATCAGAAAGTATATATTATATGCCTATAAATTTTTTTTTTTAAAAAATGAAAATTCCATTTAACGAATTAATTTTTTTTTCTAGTTTATTTGAAACCCTTTTTAGAGAACGTTAATCAAATTTCAAATTTTGTATTGAAAACACAGTGGCGATACCAAGTACCATTTAATTTTTCACCTAACCAGGTAAGAATTAACAAGAGAAAAAAAATCAATAATTCTTAGTGATGAAATTTGTAATTAATTATTTATCTCATTAATTGTTTGTTTTTTGTCTATCTTTCTAATTTAACAGAATAAGGATAATTCAACTCTTGGTCGGTATTATTCAATTTCAAAAGATATTTTACCACATATAATTACAACAATTGAAAAAAATTTAGGACAAAGTATTAGTGATAATTCTCAGATAAATTTAGTTATATATGTACCACCATGTGATATTGCACCGTTATATATTCATGATAATAACGGTAAAAGAGTTTCAAAAAGTAATATCGATTCTTTTATATCACCAAAATGGGGTAGTGTTATAATTTATAATCCACCAATAAAAGCATGTCTTTCACAATTAACAAATTCCTCAGCTGGAAAAATCACCTTCAAAATAAATACAAATGATGTTATGCAAATAGCATTATATCATTTACAAAAGTTATTAGATATTTACACAGATGTAAGTTATTTTGTAAATATTCTTTCAATTAAAAAAAAAAAAAAAAACGTAATACATATCTAATAATAATGTAATTAATTATAACAGATACATACTAACGGTATAAAATTAGCTGAAAATGAAAAATTAGCTCCAAGAACATGGGAATATGATGCATACATTAGACGAAGTGCAATAAACCATATATTCACTGCAAATCGAACATTAAGATCATTAATTCAACTTTTAGGTAAATTGTAATTTAATTGATTTACCAATAACTACTTTTGATTTTTTTTCCCGTTTTTAATAAATAATAGATAATATAAGTTATATAGTTATAAATGATGATGTTGGAAAAGCCGTTAGTAATGCATATGAGAAAATAATTATGGCTAAAGATTCACTTTTAATGAATGATTTATTAAATGCATCAGCTTTTGCAAGAGAAGCATTTATATCATCTGAAAAAGCATTTTTTGATGCTAGTCTACTTGCACAATTATATTTTCCTGAAGAGCAAAAGTGAGTAAAGAAAAAAAAATCATAGTCGACAAATTAATAAAATTTTTAATTTTTCTAATATTTTCAGATACGCAGTCTACATTCCATTATTTCTACCAATCATGGTTCCTGTTGTTACATCATTAGCGAGTCTTAAGAAATTCTATTTTAGAAAATCTTCTACAGAGAAACTAAAGACTTCGTAGATCCTTTTTTTTTTAGTTTTGAAGAAATTTTTTTGAAAAAATGGTGAACTATTGCAACTTTATTGAATTAAGATATTATGCATGTGAAAAGTAAAATATATGTATGTAAAATGTATATTGATTTTCAGGTCGAAATTATTTTATTTAAAAATTGTATGAGAAAACTAGAATAATTAAACAGGTTTTTTTTATTTGTAATTGTATTTTCGAAATTTTCTGTTACTATAATTGTTATTTCTCGATACGTAGCAGTTTATGAATATTTAATAGGATTAAAGAACAAAAATTAAACAAGGATCCCTTGTAAAAATCGGTTCTGTTAAATATCCCCATAACCCAGGTTTCCGTAAACAGATTCTAATCAATAAAAGCTCTTATTTTCAGATAACTATCTAAAGAATGATTTGTGAAAATTTCAATATCCTGCTCCTACGGATAAATCCTTTTTTGGGAGATAAAAATGAAGTATCATTTCCAATCCAAAGGAAACTTGACTTTACATGCCATTTATGACCACCCTACCCGAACTAAAATAACGGGGAGAAATTTATCAAAAAAACGAAAAAATTTAAATACGTTGACCAGCTTGACGAACAAAAGATTACGACAGCTTCCGTTCCCGTAATGACTTAAGCACTGACAGTTGACTGTCCGTCATATTTATTTCACTGATAGTTGACACTACGACAACACTGAATGTCAATCTTCCAAAAAAAAAAAATAGATTTGACAAATGAAAAATTATAAATCTTTTAAAAAATCTTTTTCATCATTTTAAAAAAGTCATCAAAAATATTTGCTAAAAGAGCAAAAAACATAATGTGGTCGTTCTTTTCGCGCGACTCATCTAAAGAATTTCCATATGAAATTGGTGAACCAATTGGTGGTTTTGATGCATATTCAATTTGGAGTTTACACAAAGCAAAACGTAAAAGCACAAATGATGATGTTTCCGTATTTGTTTATGATATAAAAAATGGTTCTGATGCAAAATTTGAAATAGCCAAAGCAGCATTAAAACGTTTAAAAACATTACGACACCCAAGTATATTACAATTTTTGGATAGTTTAGAAACAGATAAAGTACTTTATGTAGCAACAGAATCAGTTGAACCACTTGGAACATATATATCAGGTAGTTTAGGAACAGATGGACCTCAAAAGGATTTATATTTAGCATGGGGAATATTTCAAATTACGGTAAATCTATATTTTATTTTTCCAATTGGTTTTTCCTACAACATTTTTAACTTTTTGTTTTGTTTGTGATGTTATAAATTTATAGAGAGCATTATCATTTTTAAACAACGATGGAAATTTACGACATAACAATGTATCAATATGGTCGGTGTTTGTAAATTCATCTGGTGAATGGAAATTAGGTGGCTTAGAATATGTAACTTCAGTTGATAGTAGTCCAACACCACCAATTAAAATACCACCATCATTAGAAATCTATGATCCTCCAGAAAAAAGTGATTCAACAAAATTAAAAGCTGTAACAAAATGGTAATTTAATAAAAAAAATTGAGTACTAATTTGAAAAAAAGATAATTCCATTCGATTATTGCTTTTCAGTTCAACAGATATGTGGGGATTAGGTTGTTTAGTTTGGGAAGCTTTTAATGGTCCATTGAAAGTTCGTAGTAATTTAAAAGATATTGATGCAATACCAAAATCATTAACACCATTATATTGCGAATTAGTTGGTGCATCACCATCAAATCGACCAAACCCAGCTGATATTATAACACGATGTAGAAAACCAGGAGGTTTTTTTAAAAATGATCTAGTTGATTCATTACTTTTTCTGGAAGAGATACAAATTAAAGATAAAGGAGAAAAGAATCGATTTTTTAGCGGTCTTACATTACATTTAGATAATTTTCCCGAGAATGTTTGCAAGTAAGTTTTTCACAACTTTATTTATGTAAATTTACATTTTGATTATTTTTTTTTCTTTTAATAGACATAAAATACTGCCGCAATTGATAACAGCTTACGAGTATGGTGATGCTGGTTCAGCTGTGTTAGCGCCAATGTTTAAGGTATGACACTAATCAAATGATTTAAAATTTAAAACTTTAAATGAAAATTTTAGTTGGGACGACTATTAGATGAAAATGAATATCAAAAACGTATTGTACCTTGTGTAGTTAAATTATTTGCATCGACAGATCGTGTAACACGTTCCAGATTATTACAGCAGTTAGAATTATTTATATCACATTTACAGCCTCAAGTTGTAAATGATCAAATATTTCCACAAGTAGCACATGGATTTCTCGATACAAATGCTACAATTAGAGAGCAAACAGTAAAGGTGAATAAAAAAGAAAAACAAAAGTTCATTAAATTAATAATAAATAAAAAATGAGATTTATTTTATAATAAATATTTTTAATATTTCTTAATAGTCAATCATACATTTAGCACCAAAACTTAATTATAACAATTTAAATGTTGAAGTGTTAAGACATTTTGCACGATTACAAGCTAGAGATGATCAAGGTGGAATAAGAACAAATACCACTGTGTGTCTTGGAAAAATTGCACCTCATCTACATCCTCAGGTAATAATTTTTACATTTTTAGAATTGAAATACCTCTTATAAGAATTTTTTTCAGGTTCGACAGAGAGTTCTAGTTTCAGCTTTTATTAGAGCTATGCGTGATCCATTTCCGCCAGCTAGAGTAGCGGGAATCTTAGCATTAGCTGCAACGCAGCAATATTTTTTATTAAGGTACTTTTTTTTTTCTTTTCAATTATTAAACGATATTTTTTCAACTTTAATCTTAAAATGAAAATAAAATTTCAGTGAAGTTGCAAATCGAGTTTTACCAGCTTTATGTTCACTAACAGTCGATCCAGATAAATCGGTACGTGATCCTGCATTTAAAACAATTCGTGGCTTCTTAGGTAAATTAGAAAAAGTATCAGAAGATCCTAGCTTGAGAGAAACAATGGGTAAAATAATATTTTTTTAAATAAATTTTTTAATATAAATTTAAAGTATAACTATAAATTTAATGAAAAAATCTTTATAATTTTCGTAGAGGCTGATGTTCATACAGCAACTCCATCATTGGGCAATGCAGCTGCAACATGGGCTGGCTGGGCAGTTACTGCAGTTACAGCAAAATTCTATAGAAGTCAAAGTGATTCATCAAGACCTAGACCGCCTTTAACTGGTAGAAATCTTTCAAAACCAGCATCTTTAGGTTTTTATAATTTAAAATTTTTATTATTTTGCTAATTATGTTTTTATGATTTTGTTAACTATTATTTTTCTATAATATTTTATTTTTTAGAACAACCTTCAAGTAGTAGTTTATCTACAACAACATCTAGTGTAACTTCAATGACATCTTTAGAGCATGAAAGCAACGATACATCAGCATCAGCTAGTGATTATGGTGCAGATAATTGGGATAATGAAAATTGGGGCGAAATGGATGTAAATTAATTTTTTTACTATAATTTTTAATTTGATATAAACTTATTTTGATTTAAATAATTTTTAGACATCGCAAGATCCTAGTAGTCCTTTAGCTGGAACATCAAATAATGGACAATTATCAGCTCCTAGTGGTTTAGCTGATATTAGAGATGGTTGGGATAATGAAGAATGGGGAAGTTTAGAAGAAGAACCTGTAAGTGTGCAGTATAAGGTTTTGGAAAAAAATTAAATCTTATTTATTATTTTTGATTTTTTTTTAGAATGAAGAATTAGCAGAACAAGAAAATCATCAAGAAGATGGCAGGCCTAATGATTTACCAAATGTAAATCCTATAACAAATTGTAATAATATTAGTCCTGTAAGTGATGGTCATATCAATAATACAAATGCAAATTGGAATAGTGATTCATGGGCTGATGGAGAATTTGAACCAGTTGATGAGCCATTAACAGGTAATATAATTTAATTTGTTTACTTTTTTTTAAAAAAAAAATAAATAAATAATGTTTTCTTTTAAATTAATTTATAGGAAATCCAAAACTTGATGAAGCTAGACGTAAAAGAGAAGAGAAAAAACTTCAGAGACAACGCGAACTAGAAGCACGTCGTGCACAGCGAGGTCCAATGAAATTGGGCGCTAAAAAGCTTTAAGAATAAATTTATAACCTTTTTTTTTAAATTTATTTAGAAAACAAAAAAACAATTTCAATCATGCATCATTTTTAAAAAAAATTAATATTTTTATTTGTATTATATTTTATGTGATCTTTTTTTTTTAAATTCCAAAAACAAAAAAACAAGAAGAAAGATAACACAAAATTATATAATTTTTTTAAAATATGTATGTAATATTATTAGATATGCTATAAAGTATAAATAACTAAATATTTACTATATATATATGTATAAAAGAAGAAGAAGAAGAAGAAAAAACAAATATATAAAAACAGGATTCTTATGTGTAAAGTTTAAAACTCGAAATAAAAAAAAATGAAAGAAGAAAAAAAAAACAAATGTGTAAAAAAAATATAAATGTTACGATGACTCTTTACTATTTATGTCATAACATTCTTTTTTTTTTTTGATAATGGTAAGATAAATTTATCAGTGTCAAGTCAAGTTAATGTAATTATTTGTTTTGTGTTTAAAACAAAAAAAAAGAGAGAAAAGAATATCCTGAAATGATGATTTGTCTTGGAATGATATTTTCAATGTGGTAAATATGAAATGTAATTTTTTTTCTTTCTTTAAATAAAAATTATACAACCTGAAATTACGTATGATAACGGTATCAGTATAAATTAAACTTTTTCATTCCTTATTTCTGTAAATCATAGTTAAACAAATTCTTAATGCTACTGAAATCGTTAGTCTACGTGTTTACATTAGAGAACTTGAAAAAAGTTCGAACTGAAATCAAATTTTTATTACGTTTGAGTAGTTTCTTTTTTTTTTTTCTCTTCAACTAACAATTTTAATCGGCAAATCTTCCAATTGTTAATTCACTTTTTAAAAGATTCCATTAAATTTTTATTTTTAAAGATTTTCAACAGAGTAAAGAATTTTTATATATAAAGAATTAAAATATCTTAAAGTTGAATATTTTTTTATAATTGAATTTGAAATGTAACTTCCGTTAATTTTGGAATCAGTGATTGATAGGGAAATAATGTAATTTTTATATTTTACTTTAGACAACTTTAATAATATATTCAAAGAAACAAACAAAAAAATAACTGAATTGAAATTTTAATTGTAGCTTTTTTTTAAAAAAAAAAACAAAAAATAGAATAATTATTAAACACAGGAATGCTTATACTTACTGTGTAATATGTCTTTAAAAAATTTGAGAAAAAAAATCAACTGAGAATCACTAAAATAAATATCACTTATTACTATGCTTTAAATGCACAATAATTTTATATAAAAATATTTTTAAAGAAGTATAAATATTATATTTAAATAAAATTCAATAAATAAGCGTTTTTTTTTTTCTTTCAATTTCTTCAACAACTTTTCTCACAAAACAAAACCATTTAATTTTTTTTTCTCTTTTATTTTTAAATCACTTCAAATCATCATAGAAGGAAGAAAGAAAAAGATTTTAAAAATTATATATAAATATATAAATACATATTAAAAATAAAACATATGTAATAAAATGTAAACTATAAAAAAAAAACTAAGTTATGAAAATAACGAAAAATATTTTAAAATAATTCGTAAAAAAAAAAAAACTTTTTTAAGTAAATGGCCTTTCCTTTAAAATTTGAAACAAAAAAAAAAAATATTTAAAAAAATTGTAAAGACGATATTTAAAAAAAAAATCATTTTCAAGTAAGTGCGCTAGATAAAAATACAAAAAGAAATTTTAAGAAGTTAAATTTAATAGAAAAAATTTTTAAATATAAGTATCTAAAAAAAAATCGTAAATTTTTGCATGAAAAAATTAATATGAAGATAAAATATATAAATAAATTGTATTGTTGTAATGTAAGTCCTTTTCCTATTAATAAAATTATACCGATAAAAAAAACAAACAAAAGAAGAAAAAATATCTGCAATAAAAATAAATCAATTTCTTTTTTCACTCTCAGATGAAAACTTTTTAAAAATTCGATTGAATTAAATGACTAGTTCTACTAGTTTTATGGGTCACCAATTGTAACATCTGCACAATGGTGATGTGGAATCTTAATATAAAAATACGTTTATTGAGGTGTTATATCTGGTCTCCAATACTATATAATGCTGAGACGTGGGGTCACTAAAAAAAAATTGGTGAGTTCGAAATGTGAATTTACAGCCTGCTACTAAAGATAAGCCGAAACAAAAAGATAAACAACATACAAGTTTTGAGAAGGTTGAACAAAAATAAATGGTAGGTATCAATTAATTGTAGAAGAAGAAAAACTACAACACTTGGGATGCATTCTAAAAGGAGAAAGGTAAAAAATGTTACAGCTAGTATTACAAGGGAAGATATTAACGAAATACTGCAAAGGAAGAAAAAGAATATCCTGGCTAGAGAATTTAAAAGACATTTAATTGCTCATTTCCAGTGCTATTCGGAAGATCAGAACCAAACAAAATAATAATAGATCAGAAGGTTTCCAGCCTCCATAAAAGAACAACATAAAAGAAGAAGAAGAATTGGAACAAATTGACTGTAAATGTTGTGTATAAAGTGATTTTACTTTATTTTTCTTATATATTAATAATGAATTTCTTACACAGTAATAGTACACAATTTACAATTTATTTGAATTTTTTTAAATCTATTTTATACCAATGCTGTCGCCAATCTGAACATAAAAAAGACATACGTTATCTAGTGTCTTTATTTCAAACAAAAAATGCAAAAGAAAATGTAACTTTCTATCTAGAAGAGTTGATACATTTAACGAAATTTTTAAATTGTTTTTAATAATAACTAGGTATATGACCGGACATAATTCGATAAATCAGACTCAAAAAAGAAAAAGCACAAATATTTTTTAAAACTAACGTGGTTTATAATAAAAGTTACATTTTCCAAACAATATTTTCTCTTATTTTTGTTGTTGTTGTTGTTGTTGTTTATAGTTTAGATTGAATAACAGTATTGGTAGCTAATTGTCAAGATGGAATTTCTAGGCTTACAATTGTCGATTTAATTGTTTCATTGCTGCTACCATTTACAGTTTTTAATGAACCTTCATAACGTATTGTCATTGAATTTGAATTACCAGGTTCTAAAATATAACCCAATGATTGATAGAATGGTATTAGTTTATCTTTACAATCTAAAGACATTTTATAACATCCTAATTGTTGGGCTAAAAGTGTTACAGTTATAACGATCCTGAAAAAAAAAACATTTTTATAATACTTTGATTAAGTTTTTAACTGCCATAAAAAAGAAAACTTACAGTTTCCCAAGTTGTTTTCCTCGATAAGTATTGTTAACAACAACATCTTCTAATCTTCCACGCTGTAAAAAAAAAAAAAATTCCATAATAGGTAATATCAGCAATTTATTTCATTAAAATAAATAAATATTTTTCACTCACTATTCCACAACCATGTATAAATTTTCTTTCAACTATTAAGCTTGCAGCTCCAATAATTCTTTTATTTCTAGTATCCTCTATTACAGTTACAAAATAATCTCCACTTGTTCTCATTTGAGCAAATCTATCTAAAATTAAAAAAAAATGTATAATTTTGGATACATAGATATAAAATATTTTAAGAATGTTACTAATTTTTATTGTGTTTGTTTTTCTACATACTTAAAAATTGAGCCCTTGTAATATTTCCGACAGCAGTTAATTGCGAAAGAAGTTCTAAAAATCCCTTATCATAATCACCATCTTTTAACGGTCGTACTTTAAGCCACGTTTCACCTGGCTGGCTGGCACTTATAGGAGGATTAAATTTAGCTTTACTTTTAGAAAAATCCAATTCTAAAAGAATAGCAGGATTATAAAGAGATTGTTCACCCTAATTTTGAAGAATACAAAATAAATTAAAAGAAAATACACAAAACAAAATTAGTTAAATAAAATTATAGTTAAACTGAAAAAAAAATATTTATTTACATTAAAAATCACCATTGTTATCTCTACGTAGTCCAATAATAACAACAATAGCAAGACTAAAATAAATACTAAAATTTAGAAAGTAACTACCTATCTAACTTCCAAGGTAGCTACTCTAGATGGTAGGGTAGGTAAACATTGGTGGGTATGCAACCAGTTTATAATATAGATAATTAAAAAGAAAATGAAAGTTGTTTTGCGGATGAACAACTTGTTTAAGTTCTGGTATTTTGTGGTGTGGCTGCCGACGTCTATACAATCAATTAAGTATCAATCGTATCAATATGAAATCACCAATTTACGCATATAAATTTGCATTTTTTTCCTGTGTAGTGTGTATTCAGTCGTTTAGTGTTAAAATATTTAAATTAATTGCAAAATAAAGTAACAGACAAAAAACAAGTTGACCTTCAAAAAACTGTAGAGATTTAAGAAGTATTGCGGAGTTTCGAATTTTACTCTACCTGACTATCCTTTACTGAATTAATTTAAAACGTGTCCTTTTAAACCCTTTCTTATATTTTTAACATACGAGTATTTGTAATACATTTATATTCACATTAATTTGCACTTACATTTTGCTTTACTTATAATTAATAAATACTTAACCTCGAGATAATTAAAATAAATTCTTATTACATATATTTATAAAATTATAAAATTCGGTACTAATTGAAACTTTTTTATCCTAGTTTTATAAATTATAAAGAAAATTCATTTTAACTTACGGATTCATCCATCGGTTTTAAAAATATAAATTAATAAAATTAGCACTATAAATTAATAATTAAAAATTGGACACGTTTGATATTCATAAATAAATAAAAACTGATTTGTTACGTGAACGACTAGAATTTTTTTGTTTACAATTTTAATTACATTCACCTTATACAGTGTTGCCAATCAAATCTTTTTTAAATCAATTTTTCGTAATGCAAAATCTCACTTTCCATCTCAAATCTCAATTTGCATAATTTTGAAATTTAAACAAATGTAATAAAATTTTATTTTTTTATTTTTTTTCGATTTTCAGTTATTCAAAACATCAAAAATAATTATGTGATTTAAAAAAAAAAATTGTATTACATACCTAATTTTAGAACGGCAACGCTTGTATTTTCGAAATTAGTATGTTGCAAATTTTTTTCGAATAAACATAACCTACACCTACAAATCGAATTGATGTAACAATAATGTAGTGTATTTTTTTTCTCTTCAAATGAGTATTTTTTTGCTAAGTTTATAATGTTTTTTTACAAATTAAGCAAAAATTTCGTACCTTTATTAAATAATAATGTGATATTTAAAAATTATTCTTCAATTTCAAGAGCAACAACAATTAATCCATCTTTAATTCAATTAAATGTTGCATTTAGAGAATTTCATAACAGTGCCGTTAAATATACATTATGGGAACGAGATAAGAAAAGTGGATATGGAAAAGACTTAAAACTACCATCAAAAAAGCAATTAATTATCGATGGCTTAAAAGAACTTAAAAAAGAAATAGCATTATGGAAAGAAGAAGTTAAGGAAAAATTTGAAATGGATCCAATTTTAGTATTTCGTCCAGGTTTGTTTTTATTTTTTTAAGTGAAAGTACTTTTTTTGATTATTTGAAAATTTATTTCATTTTCGTAGGAGAAATTGATTTTGCATGGAAATTTCGAACAAAAGATGATACAGAAAAATGGGTTGTAACTTCTGACAGTGATCATAATGAAGGACATAGTAAAGCAAATTTTGAAATAAGTAGTTCTGGTTATGGTCTTTTTCATGGTTATGTAAATTCTGAATTTCTAAAAGATGGAAGATTAAAACGAACTGGATATGCAAATATAAGGTCACAAAGAGCAAGAGTAAGTAAACTATCTACATATGAAATGAATGATTAGGGTTTTCTCTAAATAAAATTGCAAATTATTTTTTAAAGAAATCATTTAAAAGAGATTCATATTATGATTGGGCACAATATAATACATTAATACTAAGAATTCGTGGAGATGGACGATCATATTTAATAAATCTTCATACTGAAGGATATTTTGATTTATTATGGAATGATGCTTACCATTATGTTCTATATACGAGAGGAGGACCACATTGGCAAACAGCTAAGGTTTAAAAACAAATATCTACACAAATATTATAAATTTAAATTACGTAATTTTAATTTAATAGATTCCATTTTCGAAATTTTTCCTTGCATCAAAAGGAAGAGTACAAGATAGACAAGGACCGATACCATTACAAAAAGTAACACATTTTGGGTTATCTGTTGGCGCCAAGGGCGGTTGTGACGGGAATTTTCATTTAGAAATTGATTATATTGGTCTTGAATATGATCCCAGTCATAGAGAAGAATTTGCATATGAAATGTATAAACAACAAAAATATATTGTAGCAACATAGCACCTCTTAGTTCTTTTTTTTTTTTTTTTTTTTTTTTTGTAAAATATTGTATTTTAAATTTTAAAATATAAATGAAATGTATTCATTAAAAAAGGGAAGGAAATTCTATGATTTCAACGTAAATCATTTTTTAAAATATGTTACATCATAACGGTAATATAATGTATAACAGCGACCTTTTAAAATATTAAATTCGTCTTGAAGAATTTTTCAAAACTTTATATGTATTTTTATTCGTTAAATAACTAATTGCTGCTGCAGCTGTTGTAAAACCAGTTAAATACCATAATCCACATAATATTGGGTCATCTAAATTTGAAATAATTATGTTTATTCAGATAAAAGATGACTTTTTTAAAAAAAAGAAAATTGAGAAATACTTACCAACATAATTCCAAATAGGTGCACCTAAACTTAATCCAATTGTAAATAGTTGGACGGCAGTGTTGATTTTACTAATAAATGTTGGCTCTAACTGAGCAGTAACATGTGTTGCATCAAAGTACCTCGAAAGAGTTTTCTTGAAAAAAACAAAATTAATATTACATACGATATTCAAATAAAAATCAAGAATGTTTAAATACAATTACTTACTGGTGGTGGTAAACTTATGTATCTTATAACAAAGCCGGCACCAATTAAAAATGCATCCCTAAATAATATCATTCCAGATAACCATATTGGTAATAAATCACAATAACCCAATGATATAACTAGAGATCCAACAAGTAATTTATCAGCTAATGGATCTAAAAATGAACCAAATTTGCTAGCTTGATTTGGCCAATATCTTGCTATTTTTCCATCTAACTAATTTTTTTAATTAAAATGGAATATATGAGCATATTATTAATAAACCTATAATTTAAAATAAAAGAATAAATGAATATTTCAAATATAATTACAAGATCAGTTATTCCAGCAACAACTAATAGTCCCATTGCAATTGTATAATCACCTTGTATGATGATATATCCTAAATATGGAGCTAATATTGCTCTACCTAATGTTAATATATTTGGTATTGTTATAATATTTTCACGTATAATAGCTTCTTCCATTTTAGCTTTAACTTTTGTTTTCTTTTCACGTATATCTTTAACAATATCATTCTTTTTCTCTCTAATATCTTTAACAATATCATTTTTCTTATCTTTGATATCTTTAACAATATCATTTTTCTTTTCAATTAGAAATTCACGTTTTTTCTCTAGTACATCTTTAATAATTTCACGACTTTTAACTGTTTTTATTTGTATATCTTCTTTACGAATTCCATTAGAAAATAAACGTATTTGTAATGAAGAATTTTGAATTTGTGAATAGTTTTGAATATGGAATATAAATCCATTCATTGTTATAATGGTGGTGCATCGTGCTTTATCATTTATTTTAAATCGTTTTGTCAATACTAAAATTCTATTCGTACATTGAAATAATCTATTTAAAGTAGATATCATTTTTAAATTCTAGACCGATTCAATTGAATATTTTAAATTCTAAAAATTTTGAAAAACTGAAAATAAAAAATTTAGTGATTAGTGGATGGATATTTTGAAACATATGAATATGTAGTTTAAGAAATTTAGCACATTTCTTTAAAACTTAATTTAAAAATATTTTCAATTATTAAAATACCTACCGACATACGCAATCAATAACAAATCACTTTTTTATTTTTATCAATTATTAAATTATTTATTAATTAATTTATCGCTTATTAAATTCATAGGAAAAAATGTAAATATAACCTAACACTGTACTGCCGAATTGTCAATCAATTATCAGTGATGGCCAGTAATGGAAGAGTTCCAGAAATAGAATTTCGAATAATGACAATTCCATGTTTCTGTTCTCCGCCAGGAAGTTTTATTGATTACAAATTTCCCAACAGAATATGATTTTAAAACTTCATCAAAATATCAATTCAAGGATGATATATTTTGCCAAAAGATCTCTTTATTTCTAAATATATTGTACTCTTCTCTGCTGTTCTTCTACTCAGAACGACATAAAAAAAGTTTAAAAAAGTGTTAAAGTTGTTAAATGAACTTACTTTTTAACTTACAAATATCAAGTGAAGAAAATCATCACTAAATTATCACTTATTTTGATTTAATAGCTTTTATTCTGACAGTCACCTCAAAATTTTCTACTAGACATCTGTCAAATAACGTTTGTTTTTGTTGTGTTTATAACTAATTTTTAATATTTTCAAGTGAATAGTCTATATAGTTTGCTATTTTTTACATCTAAATTTAAGATTTAAGAAAAATTTTAGATTGACGAAAGAGATTTTTCTAAAATTATTAGAAGATATAGAACGAGAACCTTATTTGAGAAGGTCACAAAGATCCTCATCTATACCAAACATTTTAAAACTTGCGTGCTTATTAGGATTTATTTTATAAATATATAATTTATATAATAAATGTTCTATTCACAATATAACTATTAAAAAAAAAACTCTCATAAATTGTGTATATAACTTAAATCACATACAATAGACTCGAAGTCGCTGGCAAAATTGCTGTCGACTTGACAAGTCTATGGAATAGAAAAAAGTCTACAGTGATAGAAACTTATAATACTGTGACTCGACTTTAAGTCTATTCGACTTTAAGTCTACCGCGAATCGACTTACATAGAGTGTGTGTGGAATCGAGTAAATTTTTACTACAGTAGTAAATTTTGACATTAGATTTTGTGGTAGAATAAAATTTACCGTGGTAAAAAAAAATTTTCACATTTGCTGTGCGTAATGGAGTAAATTTTAAAAGCTACAAAATTGTGTACTTGTTTCAATATTTTGACTTTACATTATTTTACTATCAAACTGTCAAAATTTATACTAGCCCCAGACCCAGAGTAAATTTTGACAGTTAAATTCACCACGTTTTATGTCAAAATTTACTACTGTAGTAAAAATTTACTCGATTCCACACACACTCATAATAAGGGCCTGAATGTTGCTACTCGTACTCACTTATTACCCACAATATCCTTCCTTACTAATTAGAAATTAGAAGTGACATGGCGTGACTAGTCATGTAAAGTGTAAATTTACAAGTGGGTGACTTTCAGAATAAGCTCACTTTTCACTTTAAGTGACAAGACAACCACCACATTGCGGCTGACAAATTATAAATGAGAAAATAAAATAAAAAATTAAAAAGTTTCTTGAATAGCTTTATTATTTATTGTAGTGCAATATTTCAATACAAATACATACATATATATTATGAATTTTTCTCTACTACATATTCATTTTTCTTCTTTAGACCGATTCAATTGTGCAATACAGTTGATCGTATCTACTAATGGTCTGAATCTGCCTCCGGAACGGGTACCATTCTGTTTATTGCTCTTGTTGCATGTTGGTGCGCTTCTGCTGAGCGCGTATGAGGCGCCCAGGAAGAAGTGGAAGGACCGGACCACCAGAGGGCAGAAAACAAGACTGTCGGGGAGTAAGAGATCCTGGGTACTAATTGCACAAGCCGATTGATCAAGAAAAATCGTCTTTAGAATCGTTTTTGGTGACATTTTATTTTGTGTTTTTAATGTGAAATAGTGAATAAAGCAGCACAATTTGCTGTATCAGTATCCTGGATCTCATCGTTCTTCGTAGGAACTCTGAACTGCCTCCATAAGCACAATACTGACTTCCAAAAAGAAAAATAGTATAGTAAGGAAGGATATTGTGGGTAATAAGTAATAAGTGAATAGCAACATTAAGATACCTATTTTGACGTGACGTAGAACTCCTCAATTGACGATTTTTTAATTGAAATGACCAAATGACCATCAGAATGCAGATTTTTATCACTCACTTAATTTACAACTGAGGTGACTTTCAGAATAAAAGCTATTATATCAAAATAAGTGATAATTTAGTGATGATTTCCTTCACTTGATATTTGTAAGTTAAAAAGTAAGTTCATTTAACAACTTTAACACTTTTTTAAACTTTTTTTATGTCGTTCTGAGTAGAAGAACAGCAGAGAAGAGTACAATATATTTAGAAATAAAGAGATCTTTTGGCAAAATATATCATCCTTGAATTGATATTTTGATGAAGTTTTAAAATCATATTCTGTTGGGAAATTTGTAATCAATAAAACTTCCTGGCGGAGAACAGAAACATGGAATTGTCATTATTCGAAATTCTATTTCTGGAACTCTTCCATTACTGGCCATCACTGATAATTGATTGACAATTCGGCAGTACAGTGTTAGGTTATATTTACATTTTTTCCTATGAATTTAATAAGCGATAAATTAATTAATAAATAATTTAATAATTGATAAAAATAAAAAAGTGATTTGTTATTGATTGCGTATGTCGGTAGGTATTTTAATAATTGAAAATATTTTTAAATTAAGTTTTAAAGAAATGTGCTAAATTTCTTAAACTACATATTCATATGTTTCAAAATATCCATCCACTAATCACTAAATTTTTTATTTTCAGTTTTTCAAAATTTTTAGAATTTAAAATATTCAATTGAATCGGTCTAGAATTTAAAAATTATATGTACGAATAGAATTTTAGTATTGACAAAACGATTTAAAATAAATGATAAAGCACGATGCACCACCATTATAACAATTAAAGGATTTATATTCCATATTCAAAACTATTCACAAATTTAATGTATATTTAATACTTTGAGTTTTATCTTTGTAATTTATTTAAAAGTAAGAGAGAAGGAAGAGATAGAGAGATAAAAAATAATAAAAGAAATAAAGATTAATTCAATGGTACTGTTGTTTTTGCGCTTTCATGACGGATAGCATTTATTAAATCACAGTTCACCAAAAACACGAATCGGAGTCCTGATATCTATAAAAATTTAAAAAAATAATAAAAAAACAATTTATCAATAATTTACAACTTCAAATGAAATTTAATCGCTTACCTCAACAACACAGTTATTATTTAATCGTGATTTATTTCCCTGCAGCAAAGGCATTCCATCAATGTAAATTGGCCTTTTACCTTCATTTGAAATGAAGAAATCTCCGTTACTTCTTAATTTAATCGTACCTTGTTTTCTAGATATTTTATATGCAGGTCCTTCTAAAGATAAATCAACATCAACAGTTACATCTTTTGCACTACGACCGAATGTAATCTCTTTTGAACGCATTAAATAACGTACTAAACGTCCTCTGAGAACAGCTAATGTTTGATTATCAAATTCTGGTGTAAAACCTACACCAGTTAATGAATCTACAAGTACAGTCCAACGTGTCAATTCATTTTCTAATTGTCGAATTTCACGTTTATTTTTTCGATCAGCTAATGCTAATTCAATTTCTAATGCATCATCTTTATGATCAGTTAATTCACTATCAATTACTGTGTCTTCAGCATCTGAAAAGCTTAACATATCATCCGATGAAAGTGGTTTAACTGTTTGATCAGGTAATAAACAATATTGTTTCATTAATTGCCAATGATTTGAAAGTGATTTTGCTGTCCTTGCTAGATAAAATACTGAGGCATTCTTATCTAAAAGTTCCTGGAAAGTTTCTAATGTAGGATTTTCAGTCTGTAATTACATAGGAATTTTATTAAAATTTTATTATTCTAAAGCAATCTTAAAAAAATATCTATTCTTACACTTTTTATTGTTCCTAATAAATCTTCTTCTTGTGTTGTATACAATGCTTTACTTTGTACACTTTCAACTAATTCCGGATGTAAATTTCTCATTGCAGCAACAGCAATTCGTGAAATTGGTTCTTCATAAAGTAAAGAATACCAACGTGATTGCATCTCTTGCACAGTAAATTTACATGAGAATTTTGTTCCACGATGAACCATTCGTAAATCATTTGTTTGTTGAATACCAATTATTAAAGCTAAATCATCGATTGGTTTCCACCGACCCAAATCTTTGGTTGTAATCTGATTTGGACCTCGACCTTTTTTACTTTTTTTACTTGGTTTTCCAGCTTTACGTTTTTCAGTGCTTGTATTTGTTGTACCACCCATTTGTGTTGCTAAGGGTGGAGCTGATGTTGGTGTTGTTATTGTTTGTGTTGGTGATCCTGATGCTTGGTGGTCTGCTGATGATGTCGAAAATTGTGTCACGAATGATTGAGATTGTGTTCGAGCTCTACCTACTCGACCAATTGATGGTGGAAATCCTAAACTGTATTCTACAATTTCGTCGTCAAATCTTTTACGTTTAATAGATCGTGATGAACTAGAAAAAAAATTATTCAACTTAAGTAGTTTTCTTTTCTGTTTAATTTATATGTGAAATAGAAAATTCTATATAAACCTGCGACGCTTTTGATCGCTGCTAGAAGTATCAACCGCTAATGTACGATTTCCCGTTAATTCTGTGGCTACTATATCTGGTTTTGAAGTTTGATTTACATCCATAATGCAAACTATATAATTTTATGAATAAAAATATTACAAAGTAATAAAAGAACGCGCAATAATTTTATTGTAAATTTATTTTATTGAGTTTTCTTTTCTGATATATTAAACTGTCAAAAATAATTAGGGTTACCAGGAGACTTTTAATTTATATATGATAAGGGATGCGTTTCAATCATATATTGTACCAATCCAATTTTAAAGCAATTTTTTTCTACGAGTATATTAAGGTGGCTTTACACTATATGATTTATAATATGACTTTTTTTATGACTAATATAATTTGTTTTTATAACAACAACAGTAGTAGTAGTAATGTAAAGCCACCTTAAGAAAGTTTAAAACTACGATAACTGAAACGATATTTTTGAGTCACTTAACCTTCAATCAGCTCCAAAATGATTTGGTGCAAGGTGCAACTGGAATAGGGTGACCAGGTCGAACTTGAACAAAAGTGTGGAATGACCGGATAAAAGAGAACTTTTTTGTATTCCAAAAAAGAGTACAATAGAGTACACAATACACATTAAACGTATGTAGGTAAGGTAGGTTAGGTAGATAATCATGGGTTTTACACAGTTCTTCCCCACGACCAAGTTCGAAAGCCAGGGGAGTAGTTCGGTTTCCTCATCTTTCTTCACTTTTTCAACCAAACTGATTTCTATTTAACGAGGTGAAGATACTAACACATATATACAAAAACAATGTTTTTGAAGAATTTATATTCAAATACATTGAAAAATTTGTGGGTGTACAATGAATTGAGAAGAACGAAAGAAGACGCGTGTAAAAGTAAAAAGAAGAGCTATGTAAAAGGTATCAATAAGTGAATTATTTCAGTTATAATAAAAAAAATAGTGAATATAGTATATTTATAGTTTATACTATAAACACACATATAATGTAGTGTATCTTCAAAAATGAATCGTTGCTTTGTTGATGCGATGCTGATGCTTGTCACAAATTCAAAAATGCAACGCAACTTTTATGATGCGTTGTCATATATTCAAAAAAGCATCGCATCAAATCAAGTATTCGAAATTCCTTGTAATATTCAGCTGTCATGTAATAGCGTTGCATCGCCAACTAAAAACTTTGCGTTGTCATAGCAACAAGTAATGTTTTCGCATCACGAACAAAAGAACATTAGCATCACCAAAGCAGCGATTCATTTTTGAAGATACACGTATTTATATGTACTTACATTTTATAATATACATGGTGTTTCCGTTATTACCAACCAAAAGGATACCATAGATAGGACTCATCGAGACAAACAAAAAATCGTATTGGAGGGGGGGGGATGAAATCCCAGCGGTTTGGTCGCTAGAGGGCGTTGAAATTTTTTTGCACTTTTTCCACAAAACACCCCATAACTTTTTGAAGAGGCACTTTAGGGTCACTTTGTATTAATATAAAAAATAGAGGACCCTTTGCCCTTTGTAAAAAAACCTTACTTGTGCCTCTTTTTCTAACTGTTTAAATGTTAAACGCCTTCAGTCAAAATATTGTGAATTTTTTTCAAATTTTTGTGGTTAACCCTGTCTTTCTCAAAAAAGCCTTAAATTAACCCTCATTTTCTATTGCAGAAAATGAAAGCTCAATTGATTCTGCATCGATTTGTTATCTTCACTTTTTTTAAGAAATGCATAATTTTCGAGATCGCAATCCGCAATTGAAAAAAATTCACAAAATTTTGACTTCAAGGCGTCTAAAATTTAAACAGTTAAGAACTGAGGCACAAGTAAGGTATTTTTACAAAGGGCATAGGGTCCTCTATATTTTTTTCAACACAAATTGACCCTTGAGTGCCCCTGTCAAAAGTTATAGGGTACATCGTGGCCCTCTAGCGGCCAAACCGTTGGGATTTCCCCCCTCCGATACTATTTTTTGTTTGTCTCGATGAGTCCTATCTATGGTATCCTTTTGGTCGGTGATAACGGAAACACCCTGTATTTCGGACTGAAATCCTTTTTGGTGCTTAAATCCCTAACGTCGCGTCAATTTGAATTACAAGTTGTCATTGTCAAATACTTTTTTCTTCCCAAACTAATATTACTTCAGTTTATATTATTTTAAGCTGTGTAAGGAAGGATATGTACTAATTATCCAAGTTTAAAATAGGATAAACTGCGTGCTGGGGCTGTAGTACAATTTTCATACTTTTTTAAATATTTTTCAAAAAAGAGAACAAAAGTGAACAAAGTGAAATACAAAAAGTGTAAGAAAGAGTAATGTCTCAAAAGAGTACATGTACTCTTTTTAGAGTACACCTGGTCACCCTAAACTGGAAGCAACTTTTAGCTTCAGAAGTTCATAGTTCAGCTGTAGTTGTAACTACAATTTCGACTATATCTACACATTGTGATGCGTCATATGACAACTAAAGGCTGGAATACAATACAATGGGCCTTATTCCCAGAGTCGCGTGACGTGATGTGAGAATTGTATTGTCGGTCTCACTGCACCTCAGTTTTTGTATTCCCACTGTTGCATCATGTGACGTGATGGAACAAGTAAAAATGAAACTTTTATATCTGTCAACGAAAGGAAACGAAACGGTTGAATGTTTATTTTAAAGTTTTTTTTTTAAAGTTCTTTATATTTTTCTTTATTAATGCTTCAAATTTCCGCATATTTCATGCCTTTTGCAATTCTTTCATTTTTTTCCACTAGTTCAACTCGACACTTGAACTGATTTTTAGTTGTCACTTTTGTTCTAAAAATATGAAGAATAATTAAAAATAATAAATGAATTTATTTGAAATAGTTTTCGTAATAAAAAAATGTTTAGAAAACAAAAATAGTGAATAAAATTCGAATTTGCTTCGTATTGAATAAATTTTTACTCATCTTTTTTCTTCATTCATTTTATCTTTTCTTTGTCACTTTATAAACCCTAACCGACAAATGTTCACATTAAAGTGAGATAACTTCACTGTCACATGACAATGGGAATACGGATGGAACGAAACAGATGATTAAAACTCATGTCACGTGATGTTGAGAATACCAATTTTAAATTTCGATCTCAAATGACATCTCACATCACGTCACTCGACTCTGAGAATAAGGCCCATGTGTAGCTGTAATTTGTATCTGTAGCATGAGTATGTAGTATGAAGTAGAAAAATTTCTACTTTCAGCTTCAGCTACACACTACACATTGTGATGCATCATATGATAACTAAGGTGTTGTACTTTTGACAGGTCGTAGTACTACATGTACTACATACTACAGCAGTACAGCTACACATTGTGTTTCCGTCTTTAGAGGCCACCAGAGGAATTTATGAAAAATTTAAAAAAATGTGGTCATTTACCGAAAATTTTAATGAAGTATGAATAAGAAATGTAGAAAATCTACTCTATGAAAATATTTATGAGAGAGAATCAGCATGTTGCCGAAGGCATGGTTTGCAAAAAATTTTATGCACAAAAAAAATTCTCAAAAATATTTCAGAAATCTTTTAAACAAAAAATTTCATCAAAATCTACATTCGGTAGTTTCAATGGGTTTGAAGAATCTCTTAAATTTAAAAGTTTTCTGACCTGTTCATTATGCCTTCAAATCGAACTGAAAGTCCGATTCCACGACCCTGGTTAAGTTTGAATACAAAACACTTCTAGAAGAAAAAATATTGCTTTATGCAGAAGTCAATGCCGAAGAGGTGCGAACAAGTAATAAAAAAGAACGGATATGCCACGGCCCCGGGCCCACGTATAAATTAAATTCTAATATGTAATTACATAATTTTTGATTAAATTTTTTTTACTTTAATTGAGATTTTACATTAATTCCCTTAGTTTTGATGAAAAAAAAAAAGAAGTCCACGTAAATTGTATTTTGTAAATTTTTTGTATGTTTGTAACACATAAATTATATTTGATTAATATAACAAAGAATACTTTAATTAATTATGGAGGAATTTTTTTTTTCATTATTTAAAAGTCACAAAATTAAAATACAAGAGGAAAAACATTTCATTACATGCAATTCCTTTAGTTTTGAGCGACAATGTATTGTATTATACTAACTATAGAAACAAATGAGTTATTTAATAATTTTTTTTATTAACTTTTTATAATTACTCCAAAATATGTATATTTTTTTAATTATGAAATGTAATTTTTATATAAATTTGAAAAAAAATAATAATCTTTTGAAATATTAAAAATAAATTATTTGTTATTATTCGCAAATACAATAAAAATGTTTTTATTTCGTTCCAATAGTATTTAGTATTATGCTTTGCTATTGCGAATTGCAAAAAAAAAAAATTTAAAAAATCAATAAAATTCAAAAAAGTTATTAAAATATTTTTATAAAGTACTAATTAATCATTCATTTTACAAAATTAGCTGTTTATTTTGAAAGTGACATAATTCACATTGTTTTTAAATCAAGATATTCAAAATTTTTTAATTTTTTAGTTTTAATTTAGTAGTTTATTTATAAATTGTAAAAAACAGCTTAATTTTTGCTGGGAAATTCTATGGCATAATATTCATCATTTGAAATTTATTTTAACTAATTTTTCATCGAAAGCCACTTTCAAAATAAACGAATCAAATATTACATCCAATTAATTAAACTCTAAACAGATAAAATAATTATTAAAAATTAAATAATGAAAATAATCATTCAATGAATGTGTTAAATTGTGATATTTTATCTCGAACATGTTTTTCATTTTCTACAATTTCTTCTTCTAATGCTGTTTTTAAATATTGTAAATTTGGCATTGAATTACAGTCAGGAATATTTATTAACGTATTGAAAATCATCTGCCATAATGTTTTTTTATAATATCTAAAAAAAAAATAATAATAATAATAATAATAAAATATGAGATATAAAAATGTTTGATTGAATAATAAATTATTAAATCTAGTTTTACATTTCAGCCTTTTATTTTCATTTATAAGAGTTTAAAGAAAGCTTGAATACATATTTATAATTACACTCTTTTGAAAGATTATTGAACTTTTATTTTTCTCTAAAAACATTCAAAAAAGTAGATTTACACTAAATGTACATTAAAATTATTGGAAGATCATCTAAGATAGTACATAGTACACCACCAGGCTTTGGTGGCTTCTAGGTCACGTCAGCGGGAGAGAAATGAAAAACCGACGAACTTGCCAGAAAAAGTTCCAACACAAAGTCAGAGATTAATATTCCTGCTAGGAGAATAATACATTATATGTGTCTATTGGGATCAAAACCTGTTCTTTTCCTCCGATGATGTTTTTGAGTAATTCATTTTTTAATGCGAACATATTCATAGAAATGCTTGTATTTTGGTATACATCCTTAATTTTGGAATTAAATTTATTAAGGAAATAATGATATTTTACTATGTATAGATATTTGCAAATGTAGATAATAGCCTATATTACAAATTCAATGCGTTTTTAGAAAAAGTCAAAAAATGGAAAAGAACAGGTTTTGATCCCAATAGACACATATGTATGACGTATGTACGATGACTTTTTTTTATTGGAAAATGTTTAATTTTGCCTTAGTATTTACTTTCAGTATCTGAAAGTTCACAATCACTATACTAGAATAGTTCACTTTTGTCATTGTCGGAATCGTACGATCATTTTCATTTACGGGTCTCTGGTCACAATCTCTCGTGTGCAAACTGTTAATATCCAATCTTAATCAAGAGTTGACAGCACTGCTAATCAACATCAATAACTTATCTTTAAAATACAAACCTTGGAATAGCAGTTTTATGCATCCATCCAACAGCTTTTTTCTCTACTTCCATATATTTACCAAATAATAAAACGTGAAATACACCAGCTAAACCATATAAATCAATTTGAAAATTCCATGGACGATTTTCACGCATTTCAATACATTTAAAATCTTCAATTTGTGAAATATAATTAAATTTTTGGTCTTTTGGAAATTGTTCCATATCAATTGAACAACCGAAATCTATTAATTGTAGAATAGGTTTTTTGTTTCCATAAGTTAATCTGAGGGGAAAAAAATATGGTTTTTTATTTATGTTTGAATTGAAATTAAAAAATTATGAAAGTAATTAGAAATTTTGTACTCACTTTGACATCAATAAGAAATTATCAGCTTTAACATCTGCATGAATTATATTACATGAATGAAGATGATCAATTGCTGATAACATTTGACTCGATAAAATCATTACAATATTTTCATCAATTGTTTTATTCGAAACTTGTTTAACTTTATTGCAAACAGCAATTAATGAGCCATATTTTGAATAATCTGATATTAAAATTCCAGCATTATTTCCAATAACCGAATATTCAACATTCATAAAAGCAGATAACTTGAAAATAAATAAAAATAGAAAATTAAGTAAATCTTTCAAAATTTTCTACACAAAACTATGATTTTTCAGATACTTACAAAATCTGGATTTTTAAGTCTACTTTTCAATTCCAAACAAATGCAATATTCCCAAAGATTAGCTGGCTTTTCTTGTTTGAGTGCGTATAATCTACCAGATGATTTTTCTTTTGCACTAAAAAAAAAAGGTAATAAATAAATAAATCTATTTTTAATTTTTTTTTCATATAAGTTTTGCTGGAAAAGTTGTAAAAATTGCTCAGTCTTCAAAATACATTAAACTAAATACTTGAAAAAATACTTATAATGTTCTGGCTAACAATATTATCAAACGTTGAATTACTGGAGAAATTGACCTAAATTTTCATGAGGGAGAATGGTACTAAAAGAAGCGCAGAAACAAACAAGACATGGGCACAAATAAAGCAATTGTCGATTATTAAAGTACGATGGAGGAGCTAAGTTTACGTGAGGAATAATAAGCAAAAAAAAAATGAGTTCTTTAGATCTAATTTGTAGGTTTCTGCTTGTTTTGCCTATTAAAAAATTTCAAAATCACTAATGGAGGTCAATGTTCGAAAAGGGCTATCACGCAGATGATGATTGGATATTTTATTAATTAGTTCTAAGTTGGAATTTTATAAAAGAAAGCAAGCTATGGGCCAAATATTTTGCAATTTTTTGTAAAGGAGCATTGAAATAGTCCACGACAGTATCAAGAAATCCTATCCTCCTAGTACGTAGCTGATCTACGACAGATGTAAAAAATTTCGTTCTCGGAATATCGTAGACATGAAAAATAAAAATAAAATTGAAATAAATAAAAAATAAAATTTGAATAACCTTAAATGCTTACACATAAGACTTTTTTGTCTATGTTTTTAAATAAAAAAAAAAAAGTGAAAAAAGATTTCAATTAAAAATCAACTTACCAAAATATTGTTCCAAATGTACCTTGTCCAATAATTTTTTGTATTTCAAAACATTTATTTTGTACTTCAATTACATCACGTTTTTTTAAACATGGTATTTTATTTAAAAGTAAACATGATGGTAAATCTTTTAAAAAATCAATAAAATCAACATTATTTAAAAATGCATCTAACAATTCCTTTTTAAATGGATTTATACATTTCTCAGTTAAATTATCTTCAATAATTTGTCGTGTTTGATTAAAATCAATTGGTGATTGAACATATACATTTTCATTTGTTTTTTGTAAAATTTTATTTAAATTTTTATCATCATTATGGCTATCATTTTCAGAATTTTCATCAATTTCATAAGTTTCCCTCTTAAAATTTTCATTATCTTTCCATTCATGACGATTTACTTGTGGAATTTCTAGATTAAAATTTTTATAAATGCTACGTTCACAATCAGAAAATTCAAAATCATTCTCATAATTTTGATTATTAGGCATTTGTTCTTGATACTTAGAAATTGAATTTAATTTAGAATGTGAAACATTTTTTTCACTTGAACGACAATCTATTTGATTTTCATTAATTTTTATTTCTGGAAAAGAAATATTTCTAGATTGTCTTCGTGAAATTTCTGAAAATTTACTTAGTATACTTTTTCTAGGTGGTTTCATTGCACCCCCAACACTTTCATCATTTGCATCTAATTGATCAATGATGTGAAGTGATTTTTCTTGGATAAAAGAACATTTTTTAGATATTTGATTTGTTTCTTCATTAATAAGTGGTTCATTCTTAATCTTTTGATAAGATTTTTCCATTATTTTTGATTTATTATCCTTTACTATTGATAATGGTGCTACTTCTATTTGTTTCAATGTTTTAAAAGTGGCTGATTGATCTTTAATACATTGTTCTTTATCAAAAACCATTGGTATTGATTCAAGGATATTTTTTGTATCATCTTTTGTACTAGATAATTTTTTATCAATTTTTTGAAATGTTTTTGTCAATAAAGTTGAATTTTTAATTCCTGTTGCATTTGGTGTAAACGAAATTTCAGTACGAATGTTATCTTCAAAAATTGGTTGATCTTCATTTTCATCAAGCTTTATATGTTCAAATATTGAAATTCTTGGTTTTAAAATTGATTTTCTTCCTGCTGAAGAAGCAATTGTGGAAACAGATGGAAGAGTAAATTTATCAAATGGTTGCATGTCTAAATGTTGTAAAGAATCATCAGTTGCTTTCGTATTCATGAGATTATTTCCAAATTTATTTGCAAATTCTGTAGTGGATGTTTGATTTTTCCGAGAATTTGTTGAAATATTCTGTAATATAACATAATTTTGTTTTCACTCTGAATTTTAATAATAAGAATATTTTTTTTGTAATTTATTATATTTGTTTTTTATTAATATTTCATTCATGAATTGCATTTCATCAAGTATCAATAAACTTGTCGATAAAAATAAATACAAGCAACTGAATTAAATAAAAAGCAAAAGGGCGAATATCTACGCAGAATAGATGATGTGGAACCAGATTTGGAAAAAATTGAATATTTCAGGATACAGTTCAATAGCTTTGGATGAACAAGAATTATTTTTGTTTTTGTGCAATTGCTTTTAGAAATTGTAAAAAAGGAAGATAAATCTTGTTTTGTTTTTCAAGTTCTAAGTTACTAAATTAAAAAATCGAAAAAAAGTAATCATGAACGATATCCTCAAGAACTCCTAGAAATTTCTTAATTTACGTCGCGTTTGATTATTTGAGAAAAAAAAATATATTACTTAAGAGCCAAATTTAGTGAAAAATTTTTTCGAAAACAACAACAACATCGTCTGAAATGTATTTGTGTCTTCATCAACACAAGCAAATAAATTTCTTCTAAGTGTTGGTGTACATGATTTGAAAAAATTTCAAACCCAGTTAACCATCGATGATA
Organism: Bombylius major; assembly: GCA_932526495.1. Classification (NCBI taxonomy): domain Eukaryota; kingdom Metazoa; phylum Arthropoda; class Insecta; order Diptera; family Bombyliidae; genus Bombylius; species Bombylius major. The sequence goes on along the minus strand of OW052045.1, from coordinate 26,840,479 downwards.
TATATTCCACCTATCTAATCTTAATGTCAACAGAATTTGTTCTCGTGCTCTAAAAATCCAAACTTGATATATCAAAAATACGTTCTACGTTAACTGGGTAGCGATCATATTGCATGGTAAAATGTGTACATCTTTTCCTTTGTTCTACAGGCTACAGCTAGCATATAGATGTTATGCTATGCTATTGTTTCTTCTCAATGGCCAGTACCAGACCTGTCTTCTTTCAGCTTCCCCACTTTTGGATAAAATGTACTACAACTCGCCTTCTGTCTTCAGAAAAAACCGGTTATTGAAGCTGAAAGAAGACAGGTCTGGTACTGGCCAATCATTATTTTCCACACAGTACGTACAATTTACCTACGTTGAATAGTTTTCATTCTTTTATGAAATCTTTGCTGTTGCCTAATTTTTGACTAATTTGCTAAATAATTTTTAAATAAACGCTATGCACTTTGTAAAACTGACAACACAATTATTTTGAACAGACTGTATGAATATATCATATCATATGAAAAATTATACTCATGCAATATAAACGGAAATTCAATTAGATGAAAAGGTAAATTAAAAAACAGATTGTATTTTGGGGATCTATAATTTCCGGTAGCAAACATTCGAAATAAAAACACCTACAACACCTCTACAAAACTCCCTTCGACAAACAACTTTTTTTTCACCTCAATGGGGCCCTCCTTGGTTCATACCTTGATCCTTGAAAAAAGTAAACATTTTAATTCTTGAACTATTTTCTGACTTATTGCATTTTATTTGACTCAAATCGATGCAATACAGCCTGATATTATAATAGTTCAAAGTTAGAAAGTCACATATCGGAGAAATTCAAAAACATCAAATGATCGTCATTTGCATGCATTCAGCGTACTTGAATTTCTCTATCCTTCCATGTAAAAATTTAAAAAAATACAATAACTCAAAATTTTTGAATTTTACATAAAAATTTTTTCGTATATTTATATACAATACAATGTGCAGCCTAAAAGTAGCTTTACACTACTTGATTTCTCATATCACTTTACATACTACATGTCACTGGTAAAAGTTTGACAGCGTTTACACTGTCTGATATTGTTGAGAAACTTTGTCTTACGACTTTACACTTGACATATCACGAAAATAGATTTTTTCTAATTTCGTATGACATTTGACTCGACTTCGTGATACTTGAATTTTTTTATTTCAGTGGATTATCAGCATTATGAGAAGTCGTATGACAATACATATGTAAAATAACATACAGTGATATGACAAATCAAGTAGTGTAAAGCTACTTTAAGTAAACAACAAAAGTTTTACATGCTGCTTACGTACTTTTTATCATCACACATACTACCCTACAATCGCAATTTTTATTGCATCGCGTTTATAGAGTTTATACTATCTGTGTCATTCTTATTCCAGCCTAAAGGTACGCAAAAAAAATCCTGTGATTAGAAAAATTGATAATAAAATTTTATAAAATTAACAATTTGTTTTATTTATAATAATTAAACTACGTAACCAATTTTCTTGAAATTTATTTTAAACTTTTTGGAAAAGGTTAAATTTAAATCTTATAAAAAGAAATCACAATATCTAAACGTTTTAATACATGAAAAATGTGTGAAAAGTTGAGTGAATTTTTGTTTTGTCTGTACCTTGGTAAATCGAATATAAAAAAATTTAAGGATCAAAATTTAAAAATGTGTTTCGCTTAAGCACCACAATTCCCTTCCACCTATCTATATTCAAAATTTCATGAAAATCGGTTCAAAATTGTAGGCTGTAGGTGGTCACTTTGAAGGCCCAAAATCGCAAAACTGACTCACTTTGAACCCTTGTATTTTCGAAATAAAGGACTTTTTCAAAAATCTGTTTCGCTTAAGCACCACAATTCCCTTGGACCTATCTATATTCGAAATTTCATTAAAATCGGTTGAGAAATGTAGGCTGTAGGCGGTCACTTTGCAGGCCATTTCACTAAATTTGGCTCTTAATCAATATTTAAAAAACAAAATTCTTAAAATATAAAAATTCAAAATATGTAAAATCATTCAAAATTTGAATGATGTAAAAGAGAAAATTTTATTTTAAAATAAAAATTAAATATTTACCATCATGCTTGATTTATCCAGTACGTCATCAGTAACTTTTGGTATTTGAGGAAAATCACATATTTGCATTACATCTTCAAAAAATGGAATTTTTTGTGAAGTATTCAATAATTCATTTACAACTTTTTTGTTTTCAGAAATCTGTGGTGAATCATTTTTTAAAATATTTCTAGGTAATGTTTCAAAATCCTCAAATCCTGGTACAATCGAGAAATTTATTACATCACTTTCAGGAATATTACTTTTTACTGAGGAGCTAGGCATATTTAATACACATTGATTTTCATTTTTTTGTTCATTGAATGATTTGAGTTTTGAAAATGAAAAATCTGGAAGTTTTGGTAAAGATTCGTCACCAAATTCTAACAAATATTGTTTATTTGAATTCTGTTTTGTTTTTGAGTTAGGAGTCTTCATCGTTATATCAAAGAAATCGCTTTTATCTGATATTTTCCAAGAATTTGACACTGTTGTTGGTATTGGTGATGGTGCAATTTTAGGCTTTGTTGTTGTTGTTTTATTAGTTGGAATTAATAGCATTTTTGGGATTGTATCAGTTTTATCCTCAAAAATTTTCATTGAAGCCATCAGTGATGGAATTGTCTCTTCTTTATTTTGAACACGTGATATTTCGCTAAACTGTGACAGTTTTTTTGTGCTGCTTTGAAGTAATGGCTCCTGCTGTATTTCTGGTATGGTTTGTAATTGTTTAGAATTACATTGTGTCGATATCTTCGATAGTTCATTTTCAGATTCGGGTGAACTAATTTGATAACAATCAGATGATTTTGTTGTTGAATTAGTTGTTATTCCTCCACCTGTTGATGCTGTATTTGGTTCAGAAGTTTCTAGAATTGTTGATAATTGCCTTGGTTGTAATGGTTGATCTACATTAGGTGAAATTCTGATTTGTGAAGGTGGTGAATCATCATATTCTTCAGGAGGACTTTTAAAGAAATTTTTGTCATTATAATTTTCAACCGGCTTATTTGTAAGAGCAGAAGTAACGGTTGTTGAATGATGAATTTGATTATTCTTTTTTAAGGCTTTTGGTGTACTAACTGATTGAAGTTTTATAAACATATTAAATGTTTGCGTAGAGCATGTATCATTTGGTTCAAATTGAGATGGAGAACAAGTGTCCGCTGCTGCACCATTATTTTCAATATCTTGTTCTTTTAGGAAACCTCCAGTAAGTGGTGCAAGAGGTTTTGGAATTTTAAACTGAAAATCTTCTTTAGCATCCTCGAAAATTTCAAATTTATCTGTTGATTTCGGTTGCTCTTCAGTGTCTTTATAAATTTCGAATTCTTTTGTGAGTTTTGGTTCTTTTTGTTCTTCATAAATTGAATATTTTTCTACTGGCTTTAAATTTTCTTCACAATCTGTGTAAATTTCAAAGTTTTCTGAAAATTTCGGTTCAGTTACAATTTTTGAAATATTTTGTGACGGAATTTCAACAGGAGACGTATATTTTTCATCGACAACATTTTCATAGTTCACTTCAGCGCTTTGAGATTTCAGACCCATCAATGGTAATTTTGATGTACATTTATTTTGTTCTTCATTAATTGCTGTCGGGTTGTTAGCAAAAGAATCAGTTTCACATTTTTCGTTGATTTCTTTGTTTGCATTTAAAGGATCTTGTATTATGACATTTCTTCTCGATAACTTATTTGAACTGTTTTGTGTATCTAGAATTGTTCCAACAGATACTGTGGAAGTTACTGGAAATTCTTTTGAAATTTTCAGACTATGTTCTTTATCGTCTTTTCCATTAGCTTCTTCAATGCTTGGTGGTAATGGTGTAGCTACACTTTTTCGTAATGAAGCTATAGATTTCCTGTTTCCTCCATTTTCTGAATAAAGTAATGATTTACGTGATGGGAAAAAGCTTCGTCTAGATTGAGCATCAAAACCACCCCATGCACAATGTGTTTCTTCCATATCTTCTTCAATCATAATCGTTTCATCAGGACAGAATTTTAATTTTCTTTCACCTTTTTTCCATTTTATAGCTAAAATTTCTTCAAATTGAAATTCATTTTTACTATTACTTGGATATATTTCATTAATTTTAATCGAAAATTTACAACTATTAGGAATTGATTCATCCTGAATAAATCTTTCAACAAAGAATTCGCTTTGAGGATCATTCTTTGATTTAAATTGTGGAAATAATCTTATACCTGAATCGTATACATTCATCCAAATTGAATCTAAGCGATTAGTTAAAGTATTTGAAATCTTGTTTTTCTTGAACCATTTATAACCACAGAACTCTTCCAAAGAATATTCTTGATTTTTTTTTGGATATAAGTAAAATTTCTCATATTGTGGAAGTGCTCTGCCAGTTACATTAGTTTCCAGAGTAACTGGGACTTTCCATTCCTTTTGTAGTTTATTGTGGGCAACAAAATTATCCAACAATTGAATACCTTTTGCAAAATAATTAAACTCATCTGGATATGGGATAAGAAATTCTTTGTCAGATTCACTTTTTGTTGCTTCATCGTCTTCAAGAATTTCAAATGGTAAGGAATGATTTCTAGATGACGAAGAAGCGGTAGCAAAATCAACTCGTTTTTTAGAACGTTCTTTAGCTTTTGACCATGGTCCTGGCTCGATCATATTTTCTTGTTTTCTAGAACTATCAATTATGCTTCGAATAAGAGATTGTGAACGTGACATATCTTCAGGATTCGCGTCTTCAGTGGCAGTAGCGGTATTACCAGAAAATACAGTAGAATTTGGATTACGATTTTCATTTCGATCTTCGAATACTTGAAGTGCAATGTTACTACTAGCATTACTACCTCTTACATGTTCGGAATTAGAATCAATTTGAATTTTTCCTGGTGCATGACTTTTAACTGCTACTCCAGTACGCACACTACCAACTTTTTTTCGATGGCTTTTCAATGACGTTAGTGCAAAACGACGTTCTTTCATTGTTTCCAAAAATTCTTTTTCATATTTTTCCTCATCCTTATGCAAGATTCTTTGTGACATTGTGAAACCAAAATGTTTATGCGCTTCGTCCAATGCCTCAAATGGTTGTGCTCTAGCATCTAAACCCTTACGAAACACACTTTCAGCTTTTTGAAAATTACCACATATATCATAATGATAAGCCCAACAAATGTAAAAATCAGCAATCATTGTACCAATGCCTAAATTATACAACTCTTGATAATACTCCGCTGGATTGAGCTGAGTATCAATCTATGAAAGGAACAAAGAAATTATATTCCAGAAAAATGTCAAACGTTATTTAATTTTTTTTCTAAATCTTACATATTTAATGTACAATTTAACCATTCTCCTATCTTGCGAATATCGTTGATCATTTTCAAATTCTGCTAAGCATTTAAGAAGAACTTCTTCAAGACCACTTTCCTTGCCACCGCTTGGATAGCTTTGTTCAATCCATGCAATATAATCATACCATGGTTGTAAAGGATCATCACCTTCATATGTACGAATTGATTCTTCAAATTCTTGTCTTTGCTTAACAAGTTCTTCATGATGTGAATGAGAATCTGCACTTAAAGCAGCTTCCAAATATCTAACATTTCGACCACAAGCTAATGGTTGTATATTTTCTTTTGCAGTATCAAAGTCCATATTATTTTCAAATATTTTTATTTATGAAATCACAATACAATTAAATTAAAAACAAGTTTGTAAGTAAATCGGCTATAACATAAAATAAAGAAAAATTTTAAATGTAAAAGCCTTCAAAGCACAAACTTTTCTATTCAAATTGAATTTTAAATCAAATTTTTCAAACTGTAATGATCTACTGAACTTCTTTTTTATGTGGATTTTACTTTTTACTTTAGGACGCGTCACGTTGAAAACTTTTCGTTAAAAACCATAGGTATATAATATGCTGTGTCTGTAGTAGTAGCCGAATGGAACGCAGCTATTGTGCCGTTTTACACAGCTCTTCTTTTTACTTTTACACTAGGCTTCTTTCTTTCTTCTCAATTCATTGTACTATTGTAGGTACATAGTCATACACAAATTTTTCAATGTATTTGAATTTTAAATTCTTCAAAAACTTGTTTTCGTGTTAATGTGTTAGTAATTTTAGGGTGTTCACTGAACGCCCTGAACCATACCACCCTTCGTCGTTGAATCCAGCTCAAATAAAATACAAAATTTGAATGTTGCTAGGAAAAAAAGAATCGAAAATGAATTGAAAATTATTTTGAAGAACAAGCGTCTTGGAAAACTCATATTTTTCATATCTAAAAATGATGAAAAAAATATATAAATGTGTTACACAAAATATCCAAGAAACTCATTAAATAGTTTTTAAACATAAATTAGAACTAAAGCGAAATTTAATAAAATATTTTGTTCTCGAATACATATTCAATTTAAGAAGAATTTTCGTCACAGATATTAATGATGCAAGAAAAAAAAAAGAACATACGAGTACATAACATAATTTGAATTTCAACAATCTTTATATATACATATAATCGTAGCGTGTGAGATGTTTGTTATCGTGTAACTTCTGAACGACTTGACCGAATGAAGTCATATTCACACAATATAATTATTTTGTCAAGACGATGGTTCATAGCTATGCTAGGATCCGATAGGTGGCGCTGTAGTAAAGTTATTTGATATTTACAAATTTTGTTAAGTCACCCTGCGATGTTCTCATTAGAAAGCATTGAATGATTCAATATGTGTCGGCATTTAAATCTTAAAATCTAAGTAACCTTAATCAAAAACAATAAACGACACATAAACGAAAGGGCAGAACATCGTCTGCCGAGCCAGCTAGTACATATGTATAATTTTAATTTACAATATTTGTTAGCGGAAATAATTTCATTGTAAACAATTTTTTATTTCAAAATTATTTTAATAATAAAGTGAAATTTTATTATTCAACCTAACATTAGAGATACTCTACCTAATTCAATTATGTTTTATTCTTTGATTTTAAAAAGTGGAGCTGCTCCTTTCCATTTCTAATTTCCAAAAATTGAATCAAATTGCTCCATTAATATTAATTGTTTCTTCTTTACTGTATTTTACAATCTTAATTATATACTTATTTTTTTTTAATAATAATTTTATTCATAACGACCTTTTTTTTCATAAAAAAAAAAATGGTTAGATACTCCTGATCAACCACGATTTATACGTGCTTTGTAAGTGAAGTTGGCTCACAATCAGATTTCAAAATTAGAAAATGAAGTTAGCTCGGGTTTCAAAATTTCATTTGAATTTCAAATTTCCACTTTGGTAATCGTTATTTTATATTTTATTTATTTTGAAGAAAAATATAGAAAAAAAAACACAGGAATAATATGTATTTTATCCGTATTTGTTTTTTCCTTGGTGTATTTTTGTTCCTTTCTATACTTATTTTTCTTAATAATAATTTTTTTCATAACGAACTTTTTTTTTTCCTGATCAACCATGAAAATCAACCACGATTTATATGTGCTTTGTAAGTGAAGTTGGCTCTGGTTTCAAAATTCAAAATTATACAATGAAGTTGGTCCATTTAGCAAAAAAAATTTCAAATTTCCATTTTGGTCCTTTGGTGATTTTATTTCAGATTTCATTTTTGAAATGACGTTTTCACAATCGCATTCACAAAGTGAAGTTATTGTTTTATGGCTGATGTTGGTCAAGATGAAGATTTTATTAAAGCTGGTGGTGCTAGTGAGGTAAAAATGTGATACAAGAAAAAAAAAGTGAATTAATTTGAATCCTTTTTTTTTTCTTTATATAAAAACATTGATCATTAAGGATATGGCCATCAATTCAAATGGGTTTAGTTTATGAAGAACTGTAAAATGTGTTTGAATATTCATCAAAAGTAAATGGGATACATACATATGAACAATGAATTGTAGAGTATATTGCAAAATAAGGATTTGTAATGAGTTCAATTGAAGGTAGTATAATTTAATAGAAATATTGAAAAAAAAAGAACAATTTGAGAACTGAAAAGGTATGTATAGATATTATCAATTCACTTTGCACTTTAGGGGTCATTGCAATAGGTTTTTATTACTAGATCCGATCAACTGTATTGCACAATTGAATCGGTCTAGATTTTGATTTTGTGGTTAGGACGGTCAGGTGTATGTAGTAATACGTACATCTGACTCGATTTTGCTCACAATTTTATTTTATTTGAAATCCAAGAGTCAACCTTCTTCCAATGGTGGCTGAGGGGCTTTGTGATCTAATAAAAAATCATCTACCTCTCGTTAGGCGCGCCTGAGGATGATTGTTGATATTGGGCTTGGAGATCGGTAAAATAAAAGTTGGTCTGGAAGTTCTTCCACCTGTAGATCAAGCGTTAGCGGAGGATGAGCCCAGGATCTCTTACTCCCCGACAGTCTTGTTCTTTGGTGGTCCTTCCACTTCCTGGGCGCCTCATACGCGCTCAGCAGAAGCGCACCAACAGGCAACAAGAGCAACAAACAGAATGGTACCAGTTCCAGAGATGGATTCAGACCATTAGTACTAGTGTATACTAGTAACGAGGTGAAAATACAATATATTATATGTTTTTGAGATATTATATGAATTTAAAATTCAAATACATTGAAAAATTTGTGCATGTGCAACGAATTGAGAAGAAAGAAAGAAGACTAGTGTAAACGTTAAAACGAAATAAGACGATTTTTAAATCGGTTTAAACATTGACTTATAATACTGGACATCGTTAAATAGAAATCAGTTTGGTTGAAAAAGTGAAGAAAGATGAGGAAACCGCACTACTGCCCTGGCTAACGAGCTTGGTCGTGGGGAAGAACTGTGTAAAGGGCGAGTTATAATGGACATGTGTCGACTCGACATAGAAAAAATAACGAATGTTATTTGTTAACATGGGAAAACGTCATATCGCGACATATGTTAATTTTGTGCAGTTAACATGTGTCGGGTGCAATGATATAAATAGACTGGATGCAACAACTGTAGGAAACACCATACTGTAAAAATGGGACAACATTTATATTATTGTCTCACTCTTATAGCCTAACCAATGATCTATAAATAGACTGGATGGAACAACTGTAGGAAACACCATACTGTAAAAATGGGACAACATTTATCTTGTTGTCTCACTCTTAGGGAATTCGACATGTTTCAATGAACGAAGAATGATTTAAACATTTGATATTTTTAAAAGATAGATGGAGGCACAATTTTGATTTAAATTAAAATGAAATTAACTGGATTTGAATTAAAATTAAATTTTAACTCGATAAAGATCAAATTGTCCTTAAATAAATCAGTAGCTTACTTGTAATTACGTTATTTTATTGAGAGATTTTTCAACGTTTTTAAATTTGAATATATTCAAATTTGACAGCTTTGACAATCAATGAGTGAAAGTGAGATGGGTGATTGAATGAACGAAAATAATGCATATACATGTCTCTCTCTTAGGGAATTAACGAAATTTGTCTTGAGCCCACATGAAACAAGAAGTTGTACAGTCCATATATATATAAAGTCATTGGCTCAAACCAAATTTCGTTAATTCCCTAAGAGTGAGACATATATGTATATGCATTATTTTCGTTCATTCAAAAGTAAGCCTATTCCCAAGAAGAAGAAAAGTGAGCTAGCTGTACCTAACTTAAGTGAGCACATACCACTTCCTCAGTTCCAATAAAACACAGCAAATTCTCAGGTATGGTTTGCTGAGTAGCTACATACTAAATATAGGGGAGATTTTTGTTATTATTTTTTATGCGAGGTTCAGTGCACATTGGCTGAAAATAGACTATACTTTATTTAACAAATAAAGTCAGTATTGTGTTTTTGGAGGCAGTTTTTGCCTTGGTAATATTTAATTTAAAAGATTTCCCTCGATTGAAATTGAGATCTGATCACCCCACACACGAGACAGATTTATACAAACGAAATGTAAAAGAGTATAGAAAAGTATGCCTATCTTGCCTTTACTGACTTTAATTGTTAAATAAGGTATAGGTAGCAGTGCCACCGTCGCAAACGAGTTTATAACCGGTTTTAACAACTGCTGAAAATACACCTTATGGTGGCACGACCAAGTTGTAACGAGTATGTATGTATTACAACCGTCAGCTAAAATTATTTTAGACTATTCTTATTATACCAAGTAGGAAAAAAATTGTTACAACTAGCGCATTAGTACCTAGTATATTTTGGCCTATTGAAATTAAATATAAAATTCGAAATCATGATTTATGTGGTCAGGCAGGACGGTCAAGTGTATGTAGTAATACATCTGATTCAATTTTTCGTGTTATGAAATGATTGATGGTAATGGTTGCATAGAATTTTATTTTATTTGAAATCCAAGAGTCAACCTTCTTCCAATGGTGGCTGAGGGGCTTTGTGATCTAATAAAAAATCATCTACCTCTCGTTAGGCGCGCCTGAGGAAGATTGTTGATCGTGGGCTTGAAGATCGAAAAAATAAAAGTTGGTCTGGAAGGAGTTCTTCCGCCTGAAGAACAAGCGTTCGCGGAAGATGAGATTCCACAATCTATTACTCTCCAACAATCTTGTTTGAGGGTGGAATGTCCTTCCACTTCCTGGGCGCCTGATAGGCGCTCAGCAGAAGAGCACCAACACCAACAAGAGCAACGAATAGAATGGTACTAGTTCCGGAGGCGGATTCAGACCATTAGTACTAGCGTACGCTGGTAATCTTGCGGCAAACTTGAATTTTTAAAAACGTTCATAATGCAAACAAGAAATAATTTGAAATAATTCCCCCCCGCCTCTCTCTCTTTCTCTTTGTTCTGATAAAAATAAAATAAAATGAAAATTTCAAATTAAAAATTTATTTATAACAATTTAAAGGAAAAAAAATTTAATTTTTCCAAGAATATTTCACCTACATTCTACTTATTCATTTCAATTAACATTTTAAAATAATTTTCAAGAAGAAATCGTTTCTTCTTCTTTTTAAAATGATTAAATACATTTTTAAAGAACAAATTTTAAATTTCAATTTAATTGAAAAATATTAAATATTTTTTTTCCCTAAGTTTTCTCTTTATGAAAGACATAGCCTATAATATATCATGTAACATATGTTTAATTTTTAAAATTATTTTGATTTAATCAATAAAATTTGTATTAGTTTTTGTGTCTTTAAATTAATTATTATTTTTTTTTTGTTTCACTACTTAATATAGAAAATTTGAATTTGTTTTTAATATTTACAATAGTATTTTTATTCTTAGTTGTTCGTTTGTTTTCTTCTTAGAATTAATACCACAGTCGAAGAGATATATATGTATATTTCTTAAAATTATACTTAATATATGTGAGTATACAATATCATATTGCTTATTATTATTTTGTATTTGTGATGTAATTGCTTTGTTAAAAATAAAAATTATATTTATTAGTTTTAAAACTAATAAATTAATTGGTCACACAAAATCAAAATTATTATTCGCAAGAAGAAAAAAAAAACAAATTTCATATATTATTCGAATAAATTTTCAATTATCATTAAAATTATAATACTAGCATATTCATAATGTCATAGTTCCATGTGTGAATTTATTGTTGTATTTATTGGATTCGAAGAATTATTAATATTACATTGAGTTTTGGACATCCACTCAAAATCACTTATTGTTGCCTGTTTATGAAAAATATTTTAAAAAAATTAAATATGCTTATACTGAAATGTTATTAAGTTATTTTTACCTTATGCATAGAATAAACAGCAATTACAACTAAAACATGCATTATATTGTGTGAATTTAAATATAAATCAAGACTTCCTGGAAACCATTTCTCAGGAATATGCATTGCTCCAATCGCAGCTCCAAATGCAGAAACTCCATCCTTTGGAAAATTGAAAAATATTTATTACGAAAATGTAATGTTTATTTAATGATTAAAAATCATACTTACTTGCAAATAAACATGGGTCATAGCCTCTGGATTTCCTCCGACCATTCGCATCGCTCTTAAAAATATTAAAACAGTTCTCATAAGAAAAGGTAATAGAAAACAAAGGCGTCTTTGCCATGGGGATAAAGCCGTTAATGCCTAAGGTATACGAAAATATTTAAATATAAATAAGTTTTATTTTTCCAATTAAACTGAACAAAATATTTACCTTATACAAGCCCCAAAGCGATAGAAGACTATACGACACAATAATTGAAAGTTTCCACTTAAGACTGAAGCAAAACGTTGTTGCCGTAAGCATTGGAAGCGCTCCTAAAACAAAATAAAAATTTAATTTTCTAACGGTTTTTTTTTTCAATGAACGTTTTAATCAACGTACAACTAAATATATAGTATGGACATTTGCCACGTGATTTTTTTAACAAATACATATGCAATTTTTGCGATCATTGAACTCCAAAAAATTCCATTAGCAAAAACAGTATAGAAGCTATGACTTGTTTCAGTACAATATTCTTCTAAAAATTGCAATGAGAAAGAATGCATACAAAATAGTATGTAGGTATATACATTAAAATAAAAAAAAACATATATTTTAATATGTATACATATTTTTACCACGTATTTTTAAAGGCGACCTGGAACTGTCGTTATAATATGTGTTTTTCATTTTCATAATGTTTCAGGTCGCTATGAACAATGTAAACTATACAGACACTGAGAAAAGAAACGAAATTTAAAATTTACTAATACTCATGTGAAGGAAATATGAATATATTTATTTATCACGTATTTTTAAAGGCGACGTGGAACTGGTTTCATATGTGTGTGTTACTTAAAATCAAATTTTAAAGGGTGTTTTTATTTTTTCTGTTGGATTTTACGTTATTTAAAATTCTAAGAAAAAATTATTAATCATCAATTTTTTAAAGACATAATTTTATCTGTAAAGATGTAATTAGTGAAATTTTAGTTAACTTGTGATATCTGAAGTTGAAAAAATTTAAAAAAAAAAGAAATTCTTAGTGTTTCGCACATGTAATTTTTTTTTTTGTAAAATTTGTATTACAATTTACAATGTAAGAATAAAAATTTATTTTGTAGTAGAAAATTTTAAATCCACAATGTTTAACAGTACAAATAAAAGTTTTGATTATTTTTCAACAATTTTTTTTTTAACATACATAAAATATTTATAAACTTGTATTTTTTCTTTGCACTCTATAAACGTGTTTCAATTTCTAAACAACATGTTGTTCTGTTTCCAAATTTTATATCTCTTTCTTACAACTTGCAATATTTATTACTATTGACTTTTAGCAGAGAACACAAGGTCGAAAAAATAACGGTACCAAGGTCACAAAAAAATTTTGTAACATGTGCGAAGTGTCCTATCTTATATTAATTGATCGTTGGTTTTAATCAAGTATGTACATCATATGTACAAATATTCGTATTTGTTTTATTAGTATTCCAAGCTTATTTTTGTACCACATTACTTTATAAAAAAAAAACTTTAATTAATTATTAGTACACTTACCAAAACTTTGACTAACCCATATACCTAGCATATCAATCTTAAGTAGACGATAATAAATATCTTGTCCATTTTCTAGATTCATAAATAAATGATAAATAAAACTTCCACACCATGGTGCTACAGAACCAAATAAATGGCAAAATGATAAAAATCGAAAATCCTTTTCCCATGGCATTATTGCTGGTACTGTTGCAAGTATATAAACGATTGGTATACCTGTAAAATTTTAATTAAATTAATTATAAAAATGTTGACAAATCAAATTTTTTATATTCAAAAATCATTTCAATTGAATAACATAAAACCAAGAAAAATTTCTTTAAAGTGCTATCTAAAAAAAAAATTCATGCGGATTATCTCGGTCATTGTCATTGTTCATGAAAAAAAAAAAAAGTTATTGTGCAACTATATACATACATATAAATATGTAATTATTATGTATTTTTCTTGTTATAACATCCTATTTTTTGTTTGTCAAGTTCTTGGCTTTTATACTTTTTATGCATAAAGCAAAAATTTATAAGACTTCAAACCTTCAACATTGAAATTGTGCATGTAAGAGCATGTAAAAATAATACATTTTATTCTTATTTTTTTTATCTAAGAAGTTTAAAAGTTCCATGTACATGTGTATATATTTGGTAATATGTACACATATAATTTTGCTTTAATTTAAACAAAGTGTACTTTTAAAAGTACATATTGATTTTAATAAGTGATACTCAATTTAATTATGAATTTCAATAAAAATATTTTTCAAATAATTTATCAATAAACTAGATAGTAGATTTGAAAAAAATAATTCAATTTAACTCTTATTTTTACCGTTATTTTCTTATATGTACATAATTTTATTTAAAATATTAATTAAAAATAAAGACTATATAAAAATATTAAATTTTAAAAATTACCATGAGTTAATATATTTATGGTTTCATTGTGCCAACAAAATAGACTATAAACGCATCCTTTTACATTTTGTAAAGGACGATATCCAGTATGAATATAAGGATTAAATTGTAAATGTTTCGGCATATCATCCCATTGAAGCAATGAATATGATGTTGATGTAACTGCAACTGTTGTCGTTCCTGATATTGATGGGGATGTCCGTGTTATCGATGATGATGATGGAGATGATGGTAATGACGATGGTGATGATGAACTTGAATTTGTTTGTGCTGATGATAAAAAATATTCTTCAATATGTCCATTATTATCATTTTGAAATCCTAATAATAAGGTATCTTGATGATGAATATTATTTTCACCATTACATTCTCGCATTTTATACGAAAAAAATAAAAAATAATTAAATTGTTATTTCTGGATACAACATATACAACAAGAGATATGATTTTTCTTAAAACAGCCCTGAAAATAAATACAAAAATATTTATGTTATACATATAGTATTTCAAAATATTTTCCCTATAAAATTCAAATTTACGAATAAATCTAATCGTTATTATTCAATTTGAATACACAAACTCATTTCTCCAAAATTTACCCTAAAGATATTTTGTCATACAAATCTAAACACGTGATATGTATTTTATATCATAAATAAAAAAAACTTACCAGCAATAAATATGATTTGTGAGAGCTTTTTTGCTTTTTTTTTAATAATTGAAAAAAAAAAATTAATTGCACAAAAAAAGACGGAAAGAAAAAAAAACTATAATTTTTTATAGATTATTTCCTGCAATTTATTTCTTCTCGTCTCATAAAATAGAAAGCACTTGATTTTTATTTTCTTAATTTGAACACTTTTTGAACACTTTATCGAATTTCTATATACATTTTTTTTTTACATTACATATATTTTACATAACTTTTTATTTAGCCACAGCCTATTTCTCACGAACAATTGCTTTTTTTTATAATTAACACAATATTTTTATTTGTTTAATTATAACATATTAAAATAAATTATGAACATTTTGAAGAATTTTGTTTTTTTTTAATGTTAAAATAAAAATAAAATTATAGTTGATATATTTTTAGAAAATTTAGAATTTTGTTATAAGGTCACAATAAATATTTTCGATGGAGTACGAGGGGTTCTAAATTTCCGGATAACAAATAAGACTAAAAAAAAATTTATAAATAAAATAAAATTGTTGGAATGAGTATGCAGCTATATATATGTATGTATGTATATTTTGTTTTTGAGATGTAAATTAAGCAACCGAAAACTATGTACTGTAGGTATATATGAAAAAAATTTTTTTTTTAAATTCTGAATATTGCGGCTCTAAAAGCTTTGCAAATATACGCAGTCGCGCAAAAAAAAAAATTACTATTATTTATTGTACTGTCTTTTTCCCTTTTATTGCACTATAATTCAAATTATTATAAGTGTACAAAGCATAATATATGTACATATTAGTATATCAAAGGGGTAAAATAGACTTGGACTGCTGCTACCGTCGCAAACGAGTTTATAACCGGTTTTAACAACTGCTGAAAATACACTTGATGGTGGCACGACCAAGTTGTAACGAGTATGTATGTATTACAACCGTCAGCTAAAATTATTTTAGACTATTCTTATTATACCAGGTAGGAAAAAAATTGTTACAACTAGCGCATTACAACCAATGTATTTTCACCCAAAGAAAGATAAATTATAAAAGCTTCTTATTTTAATAAATATTCACAAACTATAAATGTTGTTAGATGAATATATCATTTATTTATTTTTATTAATAAACACGCTGGTAACAACTTTATATCAATATTATAATAACCTTTGATGTAGTATAATAAAAAGTAATTGTTCTAATTTCATTTCGATTTGTTTTTTGAAAGTGGTACAACAAAGTGTATCTAAAGTAACGTAGATTTTTACAGAAACGCATTTTAAAGATATTATATCGCAAAAAAATCATCAATCTTTATCTAGAACATCTGGGACTTCTAGTTTATATTTGTTTTATAATTAAATTTAATTATATTATTAAAAAAAATATAATAATACAATCTTTGATTGTTTTTGTTTTTGATCGAAGGACTTAACTATTAAAATTTTCCATATTGGCAGATTTAAAATAAATTCTAATAATTTACATAATCGAAATTCAATTGGCGATATTTATTTTCAACTTTTTTTTTTCTTCAATAAAAAATTAAATAAAATTCACTTTTTAAACGTTTAACAACACAAAAAAAAACTTTATTTTGAACGTAAGGATTTTACAAAATTTTTAAAATTAAATGTAACTAATGTTTTTATAATATAAAATATTAAAGCTAATACTAATGTTGTTACTTCCATTATAACAAAATGTGATATTGATGTACCAATATCTAACCATGAACCTTTATTTTTAATCATAAAGAAAAAATTTAAATTCATTATTTTACATATAATTAACATACATACAAATATTTCATAATTAATATTATTATTTTTATTAATTATTGTCCAACATAAACCAGTTATAATTAAAATAATTGGTATACATAATTTTAATATAATTAAACTCATTATAATGAATGGTTGAAATGTTGTTATATAATAACGACATATATTCGGATCAAATGAATTTATTGATGCCATATTACCAGTACCAAAAAATGATATCATTGTAAATAATAATATACTTAATGATTTTTCCATTGTATTCCATTTTGTATTATTCTTATCAGATGTTATTTTTATTAAATTATTTCGTATTTTTGAATTTATTTCAAAATATTCATTTTCATTTGTATAATTATTTTCATCAATAAGTTTTTCTTTATATTCATTATCAATTTCTAAACGACTTATAAAATATGAACCTAGACAAATAATAAATAAAGATTCATAACTTAATGATAAACTAATATAAATTGATGATAAATATTGAATAATTAATTTAATTTTCATTTTAATTGATGTATATTCACATATTGGTGCAGTAAATGATATAACTAATAATATCCACGATATAATAAGATTTATATTTGAAATTCCAATTTGATTATCATAAAAATAATAACAAATTAATAAATTTAATGTAAATATTATTGAATATATTACAAAAATACGATTTTGTTTAATTAATGTATCATTAATACGCGTTAACCAAATACATAAACTTAAAAATATTAAATAATTATCATTTCTACCATTTGAAATTGGTAAAAATGGAAAAATACAAATTAATAAAATTGATATAATATGAGAATAAACAAAATTTCTTGATAAATCTTTTGAATTTTTTAAAAAATTATAAGCAATATTACCTGTTAAAATTAAAAATAATAATGAAATAATTTGTCTATAAAAAAATGTTAAAACTAATAATTCAGCAGATATTATAATTATAAATAAATTTTTTAGATTTTTTCGTGTAATATTATAAATTCGTTTTAATTTAATATTTTGTAATGGTATTATCCATGATAAAAGAGGTAATATTAAATAAATACCAATTGATAATGATATATTTTGAAAATAAATAAATATAATTTCAATTATGAAAATTATATAGAATATTTTTGGTATTTTATGTATTTGAAATTCAATTGAACCTTTATCTAACATAATAATTAATTGAAATATCCAACCAAAACATGTTAATACAACACATATACAAAGTATATTTTTATAATATATTTGAAAGTATTCAATACCTTCTAATGAATTATTAAGAATTTCAATACATTGTTTAATAAGTTTTTTATTTAATTGATCATTTTTTAAATTTTGTGGCATTAAAATGTATTTTTCAAAATTTGTTATATCATTTAAATCAATTTTATTGTAATTGTTTAGGAATGATGAAAAGTATCCATTTTCAAATTCTTGTTTTAAATTTGTATATTGAGTTCTCATTTGTAATGCATTATTAAATAATGCTTTTGTTAAATATTCATTTGATGTATTAAGAACATTTAATGGTAATTTTCCATAATTATTCATTGGTGGTGCAATACCAATTAAACTTGACATTAACGGTGCAATATCAGCTTGTTCAATTTCAATTAAAGGAATATTTTTACTATCAACATTAACATATTTTTTTATATTTTCTTTAGGAAAATCTCCATACCAATTATTAATACCAGCACCCCAAACAAATAATGGAGTTTCAGTTTCAAATTGATCACCGGCTCCATGTGAACCCGAATTTGTCATACCATGATCAGAAGTTAAAATATATGCTGTTTTTTTATCATTGAAAATATTTTCAAAGACTTTGTAAACATCATAAATTCTTTTATCCGTAAATAAAAGATTTTCGTAAAAAGAATCTGATTCAGGCTTATGAATATGTCCAGAAGTATCTAGTCCAAGTAAATGTAAGAAAAATATTGTTTTTTCTTCATTTAAAATTTTTGATCCATTTGATTTCAAAAATGTTTCAACTCTTGAAAATACCCATTCATCAAGCAAATATGTTTTTTCTTTTCCAGAAAAATCTAAATCATCTTTATAACTTACAAATTCAATTTTATCCTTATCGGTGCATTTTGTAAAAATTGATAAAATATCATTATTTCCCCAAGCATAAGTTTTTCTACTTCGATTAAATACAGAATCAAAATCGATTGGATTCTCTTTCCAACCTCTTGTTACTGCTGATGGATCTTCATACAAACCAGCAATAATTGCTATATGACCGGGACGTGATTCTGTAGGAACTCTTGTATGTGATAATCCTAATAGGCCTTGATTCATAAAAATATTTTTCATATTTGGTACATATTTAAAATTATCTTTATAAAATGAATCTGCTCTCAGACCATCTGCAACAATTAGAACTAACCTTTTTGCTGGAGGATTTTCTAAATCATTTTGTGGTTGAAGATTAGTTATAATTGGTGATCTAAAATATATCACAAATATTGATCCTAACAGAAGAATTTGAAGAATAACTCCATATAAAACAAAGACCCAAAGTGCGTTTATCGAATTCGCCATTGTCAGTGAAAAATCTGAAAGCATAGAAATAGTATATGAAATGAAAGAAAGATTTCATGTGAAAATTAATAAAACAAACCTTATTTAATGAAATTTATTTAAAACAGTTTAGAACAAATCCCTTTTTATGTTTTGAAGTTAATAGACCGGATAACAACTTTATGAATAATTCAGTCAGACAGTTTTTTTCGTAGCAGATGTTTATTAGTGTTACTAACTTCAATTCGCGTGACTTCGAACTGGATCCAAAAAATAAAACTAATGCACTTCAATCCGAATTTTTTGTAAATTTAAATTCACTTTGAAATTATGCTTTAATTTAATTATTTATTATAAATCTGCCTGTTCCCAAACTCCAGCCAGCTGTAATTTTATATAGGAATTCTAAAATTTTCTGTAAAATCCTTAAGATTCAGTAAAAGTAAAAGTTTTTATGGTATGGGAATTGGGAAGGGAACACGAACAGAGAACAGACCTTATTTGAAAACAAAAATTTTCTATTTTGAATTTTCGAGATGAAGTTAGCGACGATTCTTCATTGAATTTTTCAATTAATTTCCCAACACTGATGTATATCATTGGTGATTGGTGAATGGTGATTGGTGATCATATTTGATTGGGAAGAAGAAGAATCCATTTTGCTGAACATTTGAAGTTTGAATAAAAGTTTTCATGTAAAAAAAAAGGTCAATTTATTAAGAAAGATATTGAATTATTACAATAAACTTGGAAAAATAGTTTTTATTATACGACTGAACTGAATTAATGCAGAAAATTAAAAAGTTGAAGAGAAAAGTTTCTTGTAAGAACTATTGATTTTAAATTTTCAAATTTCAACATACAATTCCTACTTCGAATACAATCACAATCAACATATACATATCTTAATGTTCATTAGGTTGACAACTCCAAGCTTGAAGCGTGTTTTGAATATTTTGAATTTTTTGTGGACAAAAATCTATAATTCTTATCCAGCAATCGAGGTAAATATTAATAGAATTAATAATAATGTAAAGTAAAAAAGTGAAATGAATTCTTATAATTAGTTTTGAAGAGTTAAAAAAGTGTTTTGAATTCATTTGTTTTGACTCAATGCTGTGCTGCTGAGTCGACAGACAAATTGTAATATTAGCTTGTGGTAATGAAATTATGAGAATATATAGAAGTGAAATTATATTATTTTGTAATATTTCAATGAAAACATAAAAAATATAATGGAAATTTTATTATTGAATTGAAATAAATTCTGTTTTGGAAAAATCTTTGGCAAATTATGACACTCTAAATATCCAAAATGGCGTCGTTAAATACAAGTACAACACCACGTCTGATTGCTATATATTATGTAGCTATATAACTAGTAACTACCATCGTGCATGTGGTATCAAAGTTGGAGACCCGAAGTCTCATATATATATCAAAATCTATATTTTGAATTTTCATTAATTCTCGAATTTCTTAGAATTTTAAGTACATATTTAAATCTTAAAAAGCAAATAGGTAATATAATTTACATAGAAAATGAAAGTATTTTATCAATTTGTGATGGCTAATGAATACAATTAATATCAATTCATCCATGTAACTATAACTGCGAGAATGTATAAAAAGATTCAAGGATTTTTGTTTTTTTAACACAATATTAGAAATTTAATCGCTAAGATTATTTGTGCCATAAAAAAAGTGTTCTGTTTTCTTGTTTTGAAAATAGCTACAAACAATTTTTAGTTTTATTTTAGTAATATTATTATAAATGATAATATTTTATGGAAAAGTGAAGTTATTTAACTTTAAAAATATATTTTAGATGCCTCGATCACGTAGACGTCATCATTCCAAAACTAGGTCTTCCGGTGGGCATCGTGAAAAGCGGCGTCGTTTAGAATCTGATGAAATATCTCAAACTTCTGTTTCAACACCGTAAGTATATAAAAAATCTTAGGGTTAAAATTGTAAATACATTAACATGTAGTTCTTCATTCAAATAGTAATCTGTCTATACTCTATTTAACAATTAAAGTCAGTATTGTGCTTATGGAGGCAGTTTTTGCCTTGGTAATATTTAATTTAAAAGATTTTTCTCGATTGAAATCGAGATCTGATCACCCCACACACGAGACAGATTTATACAAACGAAATGTAAAAGAGTATAGAAAAGTATGCCTATCTTGCCTGTACTGACTTTAATTGTTAAATAAAGTATAGTCCAATATAGGTTTTATGATTTAGATATCATAAATATAGATACTTAATAGATACTAAAATTTTCATCGTCAAATATTGAATTTGGACAATCATTTGCAAACGTTGCAAAAAATTTTCTTATAATTCATTTTATTTCACAAATTATTATTGTAAAAATTACAGATCAAGGGGAGGACGACATGACACGAAAAGACGTCGTCATGATTCCAAAGAGAGTTCAAAAAAATCTGATTCAACTATGTAAGTTTTTTTTTATATTATTTAATCAATAATCACAACATTTATAAAATTATGAAAATTAATATAAGTACATATTGAGGCTTTTTTTTAAATTTTTATGAAAGAAGCTTAATATCAGTTAAAGATAAACTTGAAAAAAAAAAATAATAATTAGAAGTAATTAAGTTGGGAGTTGAAGAAAAAGAATGTTAGATGTTCCAAGTTATATAGGTTTGAAAAAAGAACTAGTATATTAATTAAAAGTTATTTTGTTTTCCATATTTCACTGCTCGTTATCTTTGTAAGCTTATGCCACGTACACACCGCCCAACTTGGTTGTACAACATTTTCGAGTATTACTATGGGAAGGGTCTAAGAAGTTCTTGCATGCCAGATGTTCTTTCAACAAAGTGGTTCATGTGGACCTAAAATATCTGCAAGAAATTCTTGTATGCCAGTTTGCAACGAATCTTACAAGACATTTTGATTGCAAGAAATTTCACATTTGAGTAATCAAATATGGCGTCAATATAAATTTCTTTCGGATAATGGTTGAAGTGGCTTTTTTTTTATTTGTGTACAAGAATTAAGAGACCGGTTTTTTAGGTATTTTTTACTTTCTTTTTTCAATTAATATTAACTTTTAATTTAAAAATTTTGAATAATCAGCAGAAATGAGTGAGGAAAGAAATTGCTTTTCGAACTGTTGGTTGGTTGACATGGAAGTTCTCGGATTACTTCCGAAGACCCAAATAGCATTAGGAGTGCCGTTTTGATACCACACACTTCGCAATTAGTTGTCGAATCAGAAGGTTGTAAATAGTAACGTCACTATAACGATACTATCGAGGTATCGATACTTTTGATCCGATACTACGATACTGAGTACTCGATACTCTAAGTCTCCGATACTTTTGGGCCGATACCCGATACTCGATACCAGCAGTGTTAAGTTTTCGAAATAGTGGTACAAAAGCTATATAAAAAAATGAGCCACCAGGAAACGAGAACGAGTACGTTGTAGACAACAACAAAGTTATTAATTTCGAAATTACTTCATTCAAAAAAAAAAAAAAACCTTATTTTCATGTAATTTTCTTTTTTTCTTTGTATAGTATCGGATTTATGGTATCGGCCGTACTATCGGGTATCGATACTTATGTCCCGATACTATAGAGGCATCGATACCATAGATTCGATACCGATACCCAGTATCGATACTTTTTAAAATTTCGACGTCCCTAGTTGTAAAGCCCCCTTTAAAGTGAATTGCAAACCACTAAATTCGTTAGAGAACGAGTTGTATTCGTATGACAGGGCTGATACTAATATTTCTTGTAGTTGGTTTGTGGAATAGCTTATGGTTTGTATACCTCACAAACTACTTTAGTACCGAGCACTTATACCCACTTATACCCAATTGGTACTCGACTCATTCAAAGCTGGGTGAAATTAGGCGGACTCGATCACGAGACCTTTAGCATCAGAAGCCAACACTCTATCGCTTCGTTCACTGCCCGAGACTGAACTTACTCTTCAACATTTTTCACACAAATGAGATTGCATGACAGAAATGGCCCACAAAAATTTTTGTTCAAATACAAGCTGAAAAAATGTTAACAGCATGCATGCAAGAATTTCTCTTCGTATAGACCCATGGTTGAGGTTGTATAATGTGTAGGCGATTTTTGAGGACGTGGCAAAGGTTTACAACCAAGTTGGATCGTGTGTACAAAGCGTTATAAATCATATAACAGCCGTTGATGTTGGATACCTGACATGGAAACTTTTTTCAAATTTATACAACTTGAATAATCTTATAATGTTATAAGATCTTTGTTATTTGGTATAAGATAATCAAATATTTACATTATTATTTGCATCTCTGCTATGGATAATGTATTTTGTTGTGTTCCATTATGATCACAATTATTTTAATTTTTATTAGTTTCAAAATTGAATATAATTTTTTGTTTAAGTACTTTGCAACTGTTCAGACTAAAGCTAATTCAAAATATCCTTTTTTTTCCAACATAACAACGGAACATCATGTATATTTATTACTATTGAAGCAAATTCTAAATTCGTTTGTATTGATTGAAGTTGAACTTTAATATCTTATTCGGCAAATTTTGTATCAAATTAGAAAATATGAGTTATTATTTTTGCTGTGATAAGATCATATATTAGAAACATAAACGCTACTGTGAATTTACCTATAAATTTGCAATAACCTGATTTAATTTACCTTTTATAGATAAATGAGGGCAATTTTTTTATACAAATTCTTAATAGTAATGAAAAAAAAATATGTTACTACTAGTAAAAAAAAATTATTCACTAATTAAAGACAAATTTTTGGTCCAATTTTCAATAATATACAGTTAGAACTTACAAGCCTAAATCAATACCGTTTTAATGAATTCAATTTTAATAATTTAAAATATGTAAATTATTTTTTTTTTAAATTAATTTCTCGTGAAATCTTTTAACTTTATTATACCATTTCTTTATATGGAAAATTAATCATCATTTACAGTTAATGGAATAAAGAAAATTAAATTAACCTTTGTGACTTGAATAAAAGAAAATAAAACGTGACAATAAAATATCCTTCGTATATTGATTATTCATTTTATAATTAAATTTAAGATTGAACAAAGAAACTCATAAAATAAAATATATATTATATTTTTTTTCGGAAATGGATTAAATGAATATTGCATTTCTTTGATTTCCAATTAGCCTTTGAATATTAATTTTTTTTTCTCGCCAGAATGTACTATTAATTACCTATAAAGATGTTCAATTTTTAAGACGTTTCAAGTGTCTGATTTAGATGAGTCATGAAAAAACTTTAAACAAAATATAAATGAAAAAAATAATAATAATAATAATAATAATAAAATGCATTTACTCATTTTGTCTATAAAAAATATTTTATGATATTTTTCTGAGATTATAAATCTTTGAAAATTCTACAGCAACTTCTTTTTGTAAATTTTTTAATCCTATTTCCAAATAAGGAAAATGCTTCTATTTTCTTCTAATAGTAATATATTATATATTGCAACATTAAATTGTCATTTATAATAACGTGATGCAAGTTCAATGAGACTTTATGAAATCAATAAAAACATTCAAGTTTCAATAATTTTCCATTACATTTTTTTTTTAAAAATAAAATTTATTAATATTGAGTGTTTTAATTGAAGTACCCATATTTCATGATATTTAGTCAATTATAAATTACAATATGAATTGTAATAATTAGCTTCTATTTAAAAATTTATAAAAATTTTCTTTAAAGTCAATTCGTTGGTAAAAAAGAAAAATAAAATAAAAATATATTTAAAAAAAAAAAAGATGAAAAAAAAACAAGATTTTGACTGCACAACAACCCACTACTACTAGATAAGCAACTTTTAGTTGATATAATATGTTATTTTTTAAATATTTTTTATTTTATTTTCAAATTGGGTATACGTCAGACAACGGTAGCTTTTATAGATTTAAGATGCCACCAGCTGTTTCTTCTTGTCTTCTTGCTTTAGTTCTTTTTTTCTCTTTTTTTTTTTTCATTATTCTGTTAAGAAAGTACTTGTATTTTTCTTATTTTTAAAAGTTCAAACTTCTGCTGTTGTTGTTTTGATCATTTTCATGGATGGGGGACAACGGCATATTATACACATTCATATGTATGTATGTATTTTACCTATATAATTATATTTTATTTTTACTATATTGGTCTGCTGGGTCTGGCAAAAAGATTGAATTTAATCTTGAATCTTAAGAGCTTAAGTTAGTTCAATTGATCGAGTGTAGTGTACCTACCTAATATGTATTTTGAGATTGTGTATAGATACATTTGTATATATGTACATACATATAAATTATAAATAAAAAGCAAACGCATACATATGTATATTTTATGTAGACATCATGAACATTGCGATTTGCGAGTCAATATATTATCAGAATAACAGCTAACTCAACTAAAATAAGTTACTAACAAGCCCAAGTTGAACAACAAAACTGGGGTCTGACTGAGACTTAATCAAAATCTTGTGGAGGCTTTTAGGATTTTTTGTCTTGATCTGAACAAACAGTCAGTCTGTACATTTACAATTGTGTGGATTGGTTGTAAGATTGCGAGTTATGTGCTTAAAATGAAGAATAAATCTTAAAAGAAAAAAAAAAGTAAAATAAAATAAATAAAAAAATTAAAATAAAAGATATCGTTAAAGAAAAAAGAAGATAAATGTTTTATATAGTTAGTTGTTGTTGATATTATCAGTCTAATTATTAAATGTAACAAAAATTAAAATAAAGAAATAATTAATAATAGTAACAGAGATAGTACGAGCTCTAATTGAAGCCATTCGTATGTGCCTTCTTATGTTAACTGTGTAAAATTTAAATGAATTGATTGGTGTTTTTTTTTTCTTTTTCATTTGTTACTTTTTTCTTCATCATCATATCGAATCGTATTTTATTTGTATATTTCCATGTGAATAATTAAAATAATGTATAAATGGTAACGATATGCAGCACCAGTTGCTTTTATAGAAAATTGTTTTATTGTGATAAATATATAAATGGAAGAGACAAAAGCATTTATTATAAATATTTAATATGTGGAAATATTCAACATGTAGAATGCATAAAATTATCTCTTGGAAGTGTCATAAAATTCTCTATCAATAGAGCCATAATACAGCATAATCTATATTTTTATTATATATATATTTTTTTTTTTTTTTTGTTATTATAAAGAGATAAGATGTGCGTTTAGTTAATACCTAGTATCAATTTTTCCACATTTTCATATGAACTTTGAATCATTTAGGTGAAAGTCATATCATCCATATAAGTATTATATCTGCATATATGAATGTTGTATCTATATATAATGCACCTATCACTTCTGTTTTGATTATAGTTAAAAAGATGTGAAAGTTTGTCGCGTTTAAACTAATAATAAAAGAGAATTAAATCTTAAAAGAAAAATAAGCATATAAAAAAAATATATAGGTATCTATATTTTCGTTTTATTTTTCTTAATCAAAAAATAAATAAATTTTCATGATATTCGAAAATAGATTGTGATTAAAAGTAGATAAAACGAAAATCAACTTAACATTTCAATTTATCAAATTATAATTATATCATGTTGAAATTGAAAATGAAAAATGAAATACATAATTCATTTGAATCAAATAAAAATTTAGTAGAAAAATTTTAATAAAAAAATAAACCGTAAAATACTTAAACATACGTAAAAATTTTGATAAACATATTCAAATAAAAAGAAAAAAAAATTTAATCAGGAGACACATATGTAATATTTTTATTTTAAATTTATGAAAACAGTTGATCATAAGGCTGTTTTAAGTCTTTGTTCTTGTTTGATTTTTTTTTTTTTTTTAGATTATTAGGTTCTTTTCAATTGGAATTTTTAAATTGTGATAATAACGAAAATAATAGTCTTCAATGTGATTTTTGTGAAAAGTGATATTACAGTTAATAAATAATTAAATTAAAAAGAAAAAAAAATTATTCATAATAATTGCTCATGTAGGTATATTTGTATTTTGTTTTTCAATAAATCATAAATAATATATTTTTTTTTTTTTTAAAAAAAAAGAAGAAAAAATGTCACATGGACAATTTGCTAGTCGACCATATAGTTCATTTCGAACAACAAAATCAAATACCGGTCATATAAAATTATTATCACCAACAAATTTAATATCAAATAGTAAATCAACGGCACCAGCATCTTCATTATCTTCCACATCTCGTACTTTTACAAATTCACGTTTGCATTCATATCGAAGTAATTTGTATGCAAATCAATTTTCATCTTCACACAAAGGCGAGAGAAATCAGAATAATAATAATAATTATAATAACAATAATAATAATAATAATAATAATAATAATAATAATAATAATAATAATAATAATAATAATAATAATAATAATAATAATAATAATAATAATACAATCAGTAATAACAACAATAAAAATCAATTATCTACATTTACAAAATCGAAATTATATCGTCAAAATGAATCTAATTCAATAAAGAATGATAGTCATAATAATAATTTATCACTCTCTCCATTAGTTTCACAAAAAAATTGTCAAAGAAATCGATCATCAAATGATAGTAATAAAAATATTGAAAATCATAATGGTGCTATAATAACTTCAAATCTAGAAAATATTGATGATGATAATAATTGTACTTGTATTTCAAGTACAAGATCATCGAATATTACGAATTCAGTTAAAACTAGTAATAAATTAATTCAAAATACCAATGATGATAATATAAAAAATTCTCATCGTTCTTGCCTCCTATATTTAAAGACACAATCACCATCAGTAGTTGTAAATAGTAATAATAATAATAATACAACATCAAAATCGATAACAACAACAAAATCAACATCAACAAATGAATCAATTTTACCTAAATATGGTATTAGAAGTTCCTTTAAAAACCGCTATTTAAACTTTATTGGTGCACAAAATGATTGTACCCAGAAAAGGCCTTATAATAACACAGTTAAAAACCATAAAGAAAATAATTTAAATGGCAATAAAAATAATAATTATCACATTAGGAATAAGGAAAATAATTTAAGTAAAAAAATACCACCATATAAAAATATTGATGATTTTTATAATAAATATAATTCAAAAGAATCTATATCACGTTCATCATCTTCTCCACCATTTACAAATTTTGTAAATGGTTCAATTCAGTCTACGCCACCATTAGCACAACAACAACAACAACATAAATCATTTTCTAGTAAATTTCCAAATGGTTTACCATTTGAAGATGAATTTTATCATCGTAGAAGATCATATTCGCAATCATCTAGTAACAATAGTTATTATAAAAATACCAATCCATCACATTTTAATATTGATAATGGAGAAAATAATATTAGAAAAAATTGTGATATTGAAGTTAAAAACAATGATAATATTGATGTTAATCATTCGGATGGTGATGATGATGATGATGAGTTTTCACGTAAACCATCAAATGAACCATTATATGTGGATTTTACAAAGAAATTTCATCATGATTATGATGATGATAAGTATAAGAAACAACAAAAACAACAGCGAAAGTATAATTTTGAATTAGCTAATTTAAATTCTGAAATGATTCATAACGAAAAAAATAATTGTTTTAACGCACATGATAATAATAACGAAAAAACCATAACTAGTCATCCTGATTACTTTTATAAATTTATAAGTGTTACAAAAGGAGCATATGATAATGAAGTTATAGTTCGAGAGCAACCTGTTGTTTATGTAGCTGAAAAATCGTGGATTCCAAAATGTAATCGTTTAGCGTATAAATATAACATTTTGGAATCCACGAAAAATGATTCAAAGTAAGTTTTTTTTTTTTTCACATAGATAGGTATCAAGAAAATTAATAACAATAATTTTAATTGAACGGCGATTAGTTTATTTTTTTCTCTTTACATATACATATACATATGTGAATTATTTTAAGGTACTAGATTTTTTTTTTTTTTAATTAGAAATGATTAAGTGCATTTAAAAAATCATTAGATACTTCACCAGAAAACTTAAAATTGGAATTTTAAATTCAATTATTTTTCAACAGTTAAAATGAAAATATTGCCTTTGATAAACTTCTAACACTCAACACCATATCTCCACGTCCACTTCAAAACGGTATAAATACATATTTTTCTTTTCCTCGTTCTGTCATTAAAAAATTTTATTGCTATATTATTTTTCAAGTATGTAATTTTGTATTGATAAAATAGATAAAACAATTTATGTACTTTTGCTCATGACAAATATTCAAAAAAGAAAAAAAAAAAGTAACCAAATAATGTAAAATTGACTAACGGAAACGGAAATTGAAATTCCCATATGCATATTATGTATATTCTATGCATTCCTATGATTTTAATTATTTTTATATTTATTAGGTAATTTATTTATTTATTATTTTTCATTTTATTTAATTTTCTAATCACTATTCATGAACAATTTTATATAAAAAAAAAAAAGTATGAAATTGAAAATTACTATATTTTTCTTGTCACAAATATTTTCTATATGATATTTTACATTTTTATTTTTATATTATGTATGTATGTATGTATTTAAATAATATAAAAATCTAATGAAAATTAAATAAATTCTTCATTAAAAAAAAAATATAATAAATATTTTTTTTTTTAATATCTTCAGTCGTTTTGTTTAAAATGCATAAAATTAAAATTTTTATAATAATCGGGTATTTAATAACAATAAAAACAAGAAATGAAGGTGGGAAGAAAAATATTATATGAAATAAGTTTTTTATTTTTTAGTTGGACTATCTTTTATCCAAGATTTTTTCAAGGTTTTGCTACTACTAACTCAAATAGTCATAGTATATGATATTCACATTTTTTTTTTGTGGTTTTTATTTTATGTCAAGTAAATTTTTAGCTTTTTTTTTTTTTTAATGTAATTGTTCTTCGAAAATGCATAGGCATGTTGTGTTGATTCGGTACATTTGACCAATTAAACCATTTAGAGCAAAAGTTATACCAATATGTACATGGATATACATAAGTATGTATGTTCGAATATAATACATGTGTGTACATATGTACGTATGTAGAGATTTTAGACATATAACTAATCGTTGTAATAAAAAATAATAAAAAAAATGAATTTAATATCCAATTGAGATTTGTGTTTATAAAAACATGTGTTCACCTTAATTGAAAGAAAGATGTTCTGTTGTATAGCTTTATAGTTATATTTATGTACATACTCGTACATAATGTATGTACATATAAGTACGTATTAAATTTAAACAGTATTATTTAATATTATTTTATTTCATTTCATTTTTTATTTACTAATTTTAGTATTTACACGAAAGTAATAAAAATATATATCGGTGTATTTAAATTTAATTTTTTTTTTTCATTATTGTGATTATTATTTTTTAAACTAGTTTTTTTTTTTTTAAATTATAAAATAAAATTGTAAAATAAAAAAATTTTCAATTGAAGAAAAAGAGAGAGAGAGAAAAAAAAATGAAAGTTATTTAAAAAATGTTTAAATTCTAAATTTATTATGAATTAAAAAATTTTGAATAAATAAAAAAAACACAAAATCAATTTAATTGTGACTTTTATAATCTTATTTGAAGAATAATTAGAGATTATGAGAACACCTACATGGAAAAATTGTAAATATGTTATTAGGTACATACTAACTAATAAATAAAATTTCATTTTTTTTCTTGTTTTCTAATTTTAAAATAAATTTGATAATGAAAATATGCGTAATTATTTTAAGAAAAAAAAAAATATATATAATTAAAATCCAGGTGGGATGCAACTAATTTATAATTTGTGGTATTACCTACTTAAATATAATTCAAGATATCATTTTTTTAAAATTACTTTAAAGCATATTGGTATGCATTCAAATTTACTTTCAATTTATTCACAATGAAATTTAATTTTCAGTTTTTTTTGTGTTCTTTTTTTTTTTCCACAATCAGATTAAATAGACTAATTGATTTGATTTTTTTTTCTTTTGTTAACATAGCCGTTCTTAAACTTTTGTTCCTCATTTTATTTCATTTTCTTTTTTTCTTTCTTAAATTCTAAGTTAAATGACCTGATTTTATCGTGTATAGGTACATACTAAACCATTTTGAACACATAAATTACTTTTTTCTTATATTTTTCCATTGAATATCATTTATATAAATGTATATATAATATGACAAAATGTATCTTAAAGGTTTTTTTTTCTTCTTTTGTTCATATACAAAAAATTTTAACTTTGTCTCGTTTGTGGTATGATAGTTGCTGACCTTGCTCGTTTTTTAAGCTTCAATTATTTTAAAAGGAACCGGTAAGAAACTAAGACGTTAACGTTTTGTCGAAGAAAAAAAAATGATTCATGAAAAATTGGCAAAAGAAGTACTTATTTAAATATAATGGAGTTTTTGTTGTTGTTTTTTTAAATAAATGAATTATTTTCACTTAAGTAAATTTCTTTTATTGAAATTACAGCTATTTTTCACTTGATCATTTTTTTCTTTATGTTCATTTTATTGGCATATAACATATTTTTTGATATTGTTATTTTATGTACTCGAACAGTTTTTGTTTTGCCTTAATTTATATAGGAATTTTTTAAATATGCAATTAATTTATTTTAATGTAAAAATATAAAAATAAAACTATAAAAAAAAATACAACGGGAAAATAGCCATTTTCCTCTTACATTTAATATCACAATTTATAGTTTTTTATTTGTGTTCGTTACGCTCGTCACATGTAGAATAAACTTTTCATATTTAATCATATCATGCGACTGTAAGTTATTAAAAAGATAAGGGTTGACAACAAATGTAATTGATAAATAGGCTTGATTATGATTACTTATGGTATCAATTTTATTATCAGTGAAACAGATGAGTTGAATTTTTCGTTTTTTTTTTTTTTTTGTATAAGTTGAGAATAATTCATTTAAATTCCACCCACCATATGTGTAAATTTTTAAATGGAAATAATAATAGAATACAATTTAAAGAATTTATTTTTTCAAACAATTCAATTTAAAAACTATTATTTTTCCGCATTTTCGACCCATATATAGATTATATGAAGATAAGGATTCTTATTCATTCCTTGAGAATATTTTGATATAAGAATTCCTCGAAATTATGAGTCATATTTTAACAGATTTTATTAACAAAAAAAAAACACGTAGATTTCATTGAACTTTCATTTAAATTGATGTCAATTAAAAATAAACTTATAAAAAAAATATTTACCAATAAATTTTCCGTTCATTTGTTTAATTTTTTTAATTAATTTAAATGTGACATGTTTAACACGTGTAATAAATTTTTTCAAAATGTTTTCTCATGAAAATATGACTAAAACGGTTTTAAGTTATAACTGGCTATACAAAAGAAAGATCAATAAAAGGAGCATGAGTTTTAGTTATTATTACTATTATTTAAAAAAACACAACTTGAATACCATTTTTGGAATATTGTATTTAACTTCCTTGATAAAAAGTTTATGTATGCATCATTTGTAAAACAGAGGACAAAGAAAATCAACGGGAAATGTATTCAAAATGTAAACTTCACGTTTTCTGTTTATTATTATTATTATTATCATTATTTTTTTATTGCATACCTGTTAAATTCAATTAAAGTTTTTAAAATTCTACTAAGATAAAGTGCTGTTGATGAGAATCATTCAAGCTTAAATTAAAAAAAATAAAATAAAAAAGAAGAGAATTAAGAACAAAAAATAAAAATGTTGATGGTTTGCAGAGCACAAAATATAGGTATACCTACCTATTTATTTTTCTTATGTATATTTTGAACATAACTGTATTCATTTAATCATGTTATTGACTTCAACTTCCAACATTATTTTAATCGTTTGCAATTTTATTATTACAAAGAAAACTGAGCCACAAAAAAAAAAAAATTAAAAAAAAGAATATATAATAATAATAATGTATACCCTGCTCAAAAGTGTAGGTGTTCAGTTATCCAAATTTGTCTTGACATATCGAGAATGTAATACAAGGGCGGATAACCTTATGTTGTTTTATTTTTTTCTTCTCTTCGGTTTTTCTTTTCATCTGTTGTTTTTCTTTTTTTTTACTTCTTTTAAATTCAATGATTTCTTTTGCAAATAATACAAGAAATGAAACACCTCTGTCATCTGTCAAAATTCAAGAAAATAAAAAGAAGAATTAAATGACGAGTAATAATAAAATCACTATGTTTTAATTCAAATTAAAAAAAATAATAAATAAATAATAATACATACAGCGAAAATATTTTACAACAGTTATAATGAAGATAAAACAAGCTTTCGCCAAAATAAATAGTGTGTATCTTTTATCTTATGTAAATTTTGAGAAGAAAGAAAAAAAACGGCATTTTGTTATATGCATTGACATTGATTGAATGTTTTTTTTTTCTGCAAAAAATAACAAATAGAAGAGATTGAAAAAAAAAAATTCATTAAATATCACTGCATGATTCATTTATGAATAAATATATTTTGATTGAAATACATTATGCAAAAAAAAAAAAGGAGAAAAAAAATGCCCTTAATACCTGTGAATTTATCCTACGCAAAATGTAAATGTATCTTTACACCTATTAAATAGAATATGTTTGAAAATTGTTTTTTTTTTTGTGATAGACACATAAACATGTATACATTCAGCATATTTATTTATTACTTAAGATTCATCGATAAATTTTTTACAACTTTAACATTAAATTTAATATCTAGAACATGACAAACACATCAGAAAAAAAAAATTGTCATTAAATTCATTTATGTATATAAATTTTTTTATCTTTATTTTTTATTTTATTTATTTATTTATTTTTTTTTTTTTTGCAAACTAAAATAAATGTATTTTATTTGTAATTTATTATTTAGAAATTTATTTCAATATACATACTTATACAATGATCTTTCTCTTTTTGATTCCGGTATCAAGAATTTATCTATATAAGGAAGATGATTAGATTGTGTTTGGACTTGAATAAAAAAAAAAAAAACAACACACATTTTCTTTTTTAAAAATTTTTAATTTTAACTGCTTTGTTTTTTTTTTTTTTTTTTCACATACTTATGAATTTATTGTGAAATGACACAATATTTATTGCAGATTAGCTGTATTAGTGTAGGTTAAGGTTGGAATTTTTTAAAAGTAAATAAGTACATATATAATGTAATTGCATTAATAAAAGCAACAATTGTATGTTATTAAAGAAAATAATAAGTACAAGATATCACGATTTATTTTTATGATTTAAGAAAAAAAAATATATATGTATATATACATATAGAATTTATAGGGGATCTAGACAGAAAAGAAATAAATTAATACAAAATATGTAATATAAATCCTTTACTACTTAGATTCAAATTAGATTGAAGATTTCATGAAACATTAAAGTAATGTTTTTTTTTTCTAATTTGATTATTTTTTAAAAAACGTGTCCATTTGAATTTTTTTCAACTATTTTCTTCATGACACCCTGTATTCATACATACATATATGGGGAATTCCATTTGACTCTTAAATATTGAAAAACTCGTACAGCAATTGCATTCTGATTATACTTTTATGTTCTTAATATGCCTTCTAGTGAAAGCAAACGACGGTTAAGATAAAACAGAAATCTTCAAATATTTCTGATCAGAATCGTCATTTTAGTAGCGTAACGGGTATGACATGACGCTGACGATTTCGAATTTCATGGATTTTCGTATATTTTACTGAATATCCTAAAATTTTCATATGAAAAATTCCAAAAATTATTTTTAATTATACTGTAGACACTTGAAAGAAACTTTTGGAAAAATTTGACGAGGAACAATGCAATACTTTTTTCATAATTTAAAAAAAAATGTAACGGGTGTGACAGCGAAACGAGTTTCTACTGATAAGTAGTACACAATTTTTATTTAATACTGTTCTCCATAGTGATATCGTAAATAATTTAACACTAGATACACCAAAAATTCATATATACCATAACCTATCCAAATCAGCTTCATTCATACGAATTTTAAGGAAAGAAGTGGTCGATTTGCTTGGAATTCCCCATATGTATATGAATTATTATGTAATATAAAAATTATTTCACACATGTATTCATTCTCGATGTCTATAATTACCGTAGTAGATACTGTTTGCATTTAAATTTTTTTTTCACGTTATATATTCTACAATAAATATTTAAAATATATTTGACAAAATTAATTAATTCTTATGATATTTACCACAATATGTAATATATTTTAATTTAAATATATGTTTGAAAAAAGAAAAAAAAAATCTTTTCATAGAAATATTACTTGAAAGCTTTTTCTAAATTGAAAATTAATTCTAATATTGATGTTTGACATTGATTAGATTCAAGTGATAGACGATAAAATAAAAATATACATACATATATATGTATGTAGTTTGAAAAAATATGTACATATGTAATAAATAAACATAGATTAATGACAATTTCAAGACCAACATTTTAAGATAAGTAATAAAATAAATGAATTCATTTAACAAAAGTATCTGCTTTATTTTTTTCTTCATTATTCTCTCTTAATTTATTATAATTTATTTGATTTCCATATTTGAAGATATGAAATTAAAATCATTATTATATTCTTCTTGTGCTATGTACAATGTACATACACTATAAACTTTGAAAAATAATATTTTATTATTAATGTTCTCGAAAATTAAACGGTAATTATACGATATATGTACATACATAAATGTAGGAATTTGAAAAGAAAAAAACAATTGTCAAATTTATTATTCATAAAGAAAAAAAATAGATACAAAGAATAAAATTTAGATCAATTTAAATAATGAAAAAAAAAATCTTTTGTTTTTGTTATTCTTGGTATTTGGAATAATGACTCATCAATACCGTTTGTTGATTTAAAAAAAAAAAGTTATTCATAGAAAAACTTAAGAAAATTTTTAAGAACAAAAAGAACGAAATAGTTTGAGTGCAAACACCTTTAATGATTCTCTTTTTTTTTAAGGATGATTTTCCTGGTATATGTAATTAGGCACCGCTTATTATTATTATTGACTTTATACTTGTGTTCTTACAAGTAATATGAATTTTTTTTTGTAAGTTAATAATAATATACTGAAAATTTAAAGTACTGTTAAGTGTCATTACACTTTTTTAGTGGTAATTTTGACTTAATTATGTTTTTTCATTTGGAACTTAAAATTTCGTGATGTAATTGAAAAAAAAAAAAAAAAAATTGAGGAAATTATTTTGTATTATAAAGATTGTGTTCAACACAATGTGTGTTACTAAGAATTAGGTGTTAGTTATTAAAATTAACTGTGGTATGGTGATTACAATGATTCAACAAATTTCGCAAATTCAGATTCACAAATTTTTTTTTTTGTCTTTTCGTTTTGATTTTACCTTCGTTGAATTACAACATTTTATGAAATTTTCAAACATTAGATATAAGAGAAAGTTTTTTGTTTGTTTTTGTTTTTGCATTTATATCTTAATAAAGTTTAGAGAAAAAGAAAACCTTTACTAGAGTCATTTCGAAAAATGATTATTTTATTTGAAATAATTCTAAATAAGGAAAATAATAACATACGAACCTAATTAGGGAGAACAAATTACATATTATGAATTGATTTGTTTAAAAGAAAAGAAAAAAAAAATTTAATTATGTCATGGTTAGTGCCGTATAAGTAGTTTTTTTTTTTTTTTTTTTTTTTTTTTTTTTGTCATCAGGAAATTATCTTGTATCTACTTGTACTTTCAAAAAATTAAAGAAGCTATGAAAAGGAATTAAATCTGCATCATTTTTGGTTAAAAACACAATACATTTTTTTTAAATTGCAAAATCTTAAAAATAATACATATGGTATTATTACCTATGTGAGTGCAACTTATAAACATAAATTTTGTATTTACAAGAGTTCATTCAACGACCTTGAGTGATAATGCAGTTACAACTTCATGAAAATTGTAGGCGTCTGAACAATATTTGTATTTTTTTTATATTTTTTTCTTTACTTAAAAAAAAAAACAATATAAAAAAAATTTATCAAATTATAATTAAAAAATACACATGTATTAGTAATTCATTAAAAATTCTACTTTTTTTTTTTTATAAAGAAAGGTAGTGAGTAAAATTTTTCAACAAAAAGTGATAATGAAATTTATCCTTAATTTTTCGTAGAATTTTCATTGTTTTTTCAAACATTGAAATACCTATGTATTGAAAAATAAAAGTGAAAATTGATAAAATTAAAGATAAATGATGACAGGTGTTTTGATCAGTTGTTTTTAATTATAAGTTATGAATAATTAAAAAAAAAAAAAAAAAAACCTTTACCATATGACTAAATCGAGAAGTTTTTATAGATTTAAATCAGCATTGTCATAATAATTATAGGCTTTTGTATTCTTCCAGGAAGATCTTTATTATTAAAAACAAAAGAAAGGTCATTCGCTTTTTACAATTAAATGAAAATATTTCATTATTAAATATGAATTACAATATGCGCACAACTAAAATACTTATTCATTTCAATATCAATAATAATAAATAAATAAATAATTGATCCCAATTTATTTATATTCGATTTTTTTTTCTCTTTAAAAATAAATATATCAATCCAATGCAACATTACTTAATAAACTGTTTGATTGCATACATTTTATTCATATATAGAAATTATGTTTGATTTTACTGTTTCTCTCCCTCTTATTTTTTTTTACTGAAAACTTTTTTTTAAATTATATTTTTTTACTCTTTTTGTTTTTGTTCTATGTAAGTGAGAGTTAAACATTTATTTTCTTTTGTTACTTGAACAAAAAAAAAATGTACTGTTTTGTGTTTCATTGTTTTGACGGCAAATGATGATAATATTGAAGTTGACCATACATTACAGGAATAAAACAAGGAAAAAAAGATCAAAGTCTATATGAGAAAAAGTAGAGAAAAAAATCATTCTATGTATTTTTTTTTTCTTATCACATTAATTTTAAAATGACATTAAACTCTGATTCATAATTATCTCAATTAAAATTGAGAGTGAAATAATTTTTAATCTTGTTTTCAGTAACATTGAGTATATTGCTGGCATTTGATCGTATTAAATTCAGTATTAATTTTAATTTTTAAATAAATTGTTTTTTTTTTTTAAAATTGTTTTTGTTTTTCTCTAGAGATTAAATTTAAATCAAAAGAAAAAAGAAATTCAAATTTAATAAATAATAATGTGCTGGAAATTTGCGTATTTATTTGGTCATTCAATAAATGGAACAAATTTAAAATCACATTTTGTTAATTTGTAGGTATTTAAAAGAAGAAAAAAAAACTGAATATTTATACTGTTTTTGAAAAAAAAAAAAATATATATGTATGTACAGATAAATAGATATGTAAATGTAAAGTGAAATTTCAGGGTTGAAAAATTATTTACAGAAAATGTTTTTCAGTTTTGTAATTCACGACAAAAACTAATAAAATAAAATAGAAACTGATATTAAGGTCATTTTTAATTGTAAACAAAAGTAAATTTTAATTGATTTTTTTTTATTATTATCAACTTGTATTACAAATTAATATTTAAAATAATAAACAAGTGAACATAAAATTTTAATTAATATTATGAAATTTACAATTTTTAAAAAAAAAATAATATTATTTAAATTTGAATTTTCAGCTATGAACGTTCCTCTAGACGTAAAACAGAAAGATCAAAAAGATCCCATCATCGTAAAACACCAACATCAGCTAGACGTGGTCATAGATATCGTTTTGATTATGATGAAGATTTTAATAATTCTTCATATCGTCGACGTCGTGAGCCCGCTAAAAAAACAGAAAATAGGATAACACCAACAAAGGTAAAAAAATTCCATTTTACATACAGGAAAGTTCGAGATTTTTTTTTTTCTCTTAAATTTATTTTTTTTTTTTTTTGATATTTAATTTTCCTTAAAAATTTTTTCATTTAGAAAATTTCCTTCTAACTATCAAAAATAATCCAATCTGAAAATTTCTATAATGAATTGCATTTTATTTTATTATTTCTATAAAATATTCAAATTTAATATTTATAAAAACAAAATAACTTCTAGTTCACAATTTAGAAAAAAAAAAAATATTCACCTATATGAATTTAAATTTTATTACATATTCTAATTCAAGGAAAATAATTAAAATATTTTTACAATTTACACCTGTAAAGGTGTTACACGATATATCTTAAATAATTTTTTAATTAAATAACAATTTATTTGTAATTAAAAAAAGAACAATTTTAAATACAAATATACTTAAATTATCTATTATTTTGTAATGTAGGGTATGGTTGACTGTTTGAAAAATATATAATGCGTTTTCTATGTCTTTTATGTGATTTTATTTTACACAAAGAGACTGACAAGATTTTTATATAGCTTTTATTTTTATTTATTTGTTTTTAACTATACGGTGCAAATACAACTTATAAATTAATTTAAAAAAAAATAAAAAAAATAATCAACAAAACAAACAAAAAGAATTTATTTTAAAATAAATTTTCATATACATAGATGTATTCTCTCGGTCATATATTGAACAGGAAGAACAGTTGATTTCTTATCTAAAATAATAAGAAATACATATTATATTGTTGTGTTTGAAATTGATTGAGGAAAAAAAAACATGAAAAAATTGAAAGATATTTGAATGCAATGAATGCTGTAGTGATAATGTGTAATGATAATGTGTAATAAAATGAAGTATGTATGTACAAGTGTGCTGCTAGCTATAATGATAATTTTTTTTTTGTCGTTATTGAGCGCCATCTATACCCTTAGAAATTAGCAATGTAACAATACAATATGTCGATTGATGAAGGATTTTTTTTCATGTGTACATGATTCAAAATAATGACTTAATTTTATTTCTCTT
This sequence comes from Bombylius major, assembly GCA_932526495.1. NCBI lineage: Eukaryota > Metazoa > Arthropoda > Insecta > Diptera > Bombyliidae > Bombylius > Bombylius major. The sequence goes on along the minus strand of OW052045.1, from coordinate 26,800,019 downwards.
ATTTATTCATTTAATCGTAAATATTCGTAACTAATTGCTACAAGGTAATTTTAAAGAAAAAAAAAAAAAAGAATTTGAATGAATAATATATCCACTTTTGGATTTTTTTTATTTTTAATACAAAATTAAAATAAAATTTATTTGTCTTTTTGCATATTAGTTAAGCATTTGTTTTTATTCAGTATCGTTAATTAATTTAATAAATATATAGGTATAAAACAATTTTGAAAAAAAAAGCAAAAATAAAATAATATAGAGTAGAAATAGAGAAAATAAGCAAATGGAAAATACGATTAAACAATTTACGAACGAATCAAGTTATGAATTATTTATTAAAAGTGCTAAAGATAATTGTCAGGAAGATAATGACGACAATCCAAACGATTTTACATACGAAACTTTTGAAAATTATCTGAAAAGAATTGTAAGTTGAATATAAGAGTATTTAATTATCTCGTTATTTTGTATTTTTGTTTTTATATAAGCTGTTTTATTTGTATCATTTCACATATAAAATGTCTGACTGAGTTGCATTATCATTGAAATTCGTTTAATTAAAAACGAAAAAAAAATTTATATCTAAAAAGTTTCACTATATAATCAACATTTTGTTATTTATTCATACATATACATATTTATTTTGAAGTTTTTTAAATTTTTGTTTTTCATGTTTTCACTTTTTGTTTTTTTAGTCATTATTGTTTTTATCAATGATTTTTAATTTGAAAAAAAAAAAAAATTTTTTTTTAATAAAATATATTGAATTAAAAATTCTGTTTCAAACAAAATACTAATCTAATTTTGTACGCATATGTATTAATTTTATCTGTAATATATTGTATTTTATTTTTAATTGAAATAACATTTAAAATGGTATTTATTTGATTGTCTTACCACATCTAAACAAAATCTAAAATATAGGAGATTTTGACAAAATGAATCATAATCAAAAATAAATCTATTTTTTCTTACACTGAATATAAAATTATACATATTACAGACAAATGTCTAGTGAGCATTATTAAATCATATAAGAGTTTACCATATTTGTTTAAAATTTCGAATATAGTAGCATATTTTCATTATTTTAGCTCTATGATTCATTTTATTCTAATAATGCAAAGAAAATATCATATCAAATAATTTCCCTGTAGGAAAATAGATATTTAAAATTCATTTTAATAGAGTTTTATTAAAAATGTACCGGTACATAAGGTTCAACAATCCTTTTACAATGAATTTTTCCATTGTACATTTCTTAAAACTATTTCAGATCAAAAATTGATCATGTAGGCGTTAAAATATAATAAAATAAGATATTACTGTAAGTTTTTATTTAATATTCTTGTAGAATTACCAAATCTTGTTGATTTGTTGAAAATTTATTATACGTGTAAATATTCCAAACGAATTTTCAGATTTCATTGTAAGATCATTTTCTGAATTTTTTGAACTTTTTGAAAAAATATTTTTAAGAACGTTCACTGTTAAAGATCATACACAGGTCTAATAAGTAGAAGAAGGCCAAACTAATGAAATTATAAATTGAGAATTTGAATAATATATTACTCCTATATTTTAATTTTGATGAAAGATGGTAACACAGATTTTCTTGAACTTATACTACATTCTTCATCTTGTGCAAGTACATAAAGTTTTCTTGATGTTATTTCTCTCAGAGATATTTTTAATTTTTTAAAAATAATAAGTACATCGTCATGATGATAATGACTTCATATATTCGCATATACACATATGAGTACATACATAAACGTGTATGTATGTTTATTATAAGCATAGGGATATGTAAGTTATAACATAAAATTGTATTTAAATGAATTTTTCTCAAAAAAATGTTTTGAGAGAAAATTTCGTATATTTAAGTTTTCATCATCATTATGAAGATTTTCGTTTATATTTTCAAAATTTTTTTTCAAAAATATTGCATACATATGTTTCGTGAAAAAAATCAAACTATATGTACATATTTTAGAATTGTATTGAACGCCATATGACGTGAAAGATCTATTTTTTCGTACAATCTTGTTTGATCCTCTTCTATTGGCAAAGAGATATTTTTAATTATTTTTTTTTTTATTAAGTATATTGACTTTTTTCTTTCTTGTGTATATAAATAAAAATAAAAAATTTGTTTTAATTTAAGCTTGCGCTATTCTCATCACACACAATCTGTATGTAACGGATCGAAAAGAAAGAAAGAAAAAAAACATTTTTAAAGCGCATTATTTGATTCTGTATAGTTAAAAACACACACGAGATCATCATTTAGCGATCGTTCGTGGTTGAACGAAAATCCGTATTTTCTTTTCTTATATATACATAAATAATATATTTAAATTTTTGTAGTCATTTTCTTTTATTTCTCTTTATTTTTGTTCCTTTTTTTTCTACTTTGTAATAAATATTTTTTAATTCATTACAAATAAGTTCGCTTGAAAGGAATAATACACTTTTATTTTTCTTGTTTTAATTTTTTTTTTTCAGTTTAAGCGTTTTCATTACACATTAATCAATTATTTGTAATTAATTAGATATAATAAAATATTAAAAATTTTTGAAAAGTAACATTAATCGCGACTAGCTGTAATTTAAATCATCTAATTTATATTATATTTTCGGGAGTCGTGCATTTACACAACTTTTGAAAAAGAAATATAAATAATAAAAAAAAAAAAAGGAAAAATTTTCTTTTTTGTATATACATGTACATATCACTGAATTTTTTTTTTAAAAACTTTAAATAAGTGTGTGAAAAGTGATATAATACTGTGCTAATTTTGGAAAATCTGTAACGACAATTAAAAACAGTTTCAATTTTTTCTTTTTTTTTTTTTAAATAAAAGTGTACATCAAATAGAAAAATTTTACCTAAAGTTGTTATAAAATAAATTTTCCATTTTATTTTAGCTTTTTTTTGAAAAAAAAAGAATATTTTATTTGAATATATAATATTATTGCTTACATAGGTATACAACGTAGATTTGAAATATAAATATATCAACAAAGAAAATAATATATACATAATTATAAGATCAATCAGTACAGAACGTACTTTGAAATAAATGAATTTCCTTGACAAAGAGAACACAAATAAAAGTTTTTCAAATTTAAAAATACTATTTCAAATTTTTTTCTAAACATTTTTTTTTCTTACAAAAAAAAAAAAAAGTCATGTTGTAAGTTATTTAAAAGTTCAAGGCTGATTTTGCTAAAATATCGAAATTGTTGTTTGATACAATTTAAAATGAATTTACCACACTAATTATTTGCCGAGGTTATTCATTAATTTTCAAAACCTTTTTTTAAATGTGATATTGAATAAATAATTTATTGAATTACAATAGATACTAAATATTTACATATTTATGTATCTGCCTAATATCTAATTTTTTCCTATGATTTCTGGATTCAATTTAAAACTGACAGGAAAAGAATTTTAAATTTAACTTACACCAATCAATTTTCATATTTTTCCTTTTAATATTTTGTTTTAAATTTTTCAAAGTAAAAGTAATAAATGAATAAATGTGTAAGCAATAATTTAGATAATGTAAATATAAAGTTGTTTTTTTTTTATTTAATAGGTAAAGTAATTGGAAAAAATTAAAAAAAAAAAAAAAGTGAGGTTATGTGAAAAATTATTTTACTTGTTTATAGTTTAAAAAAATATTGTATATAATTTAGAAATTATTTTTGATCAGCAAAAATTACAAAAAAAAAAAAAAATAAATAAATAAATTAAAAATTAACGAGTTAAAAAAGAAAATATGTCGACAGATACAAAAGTGTTACCACAAATAATAAATGATAATACAAAAACAATGAATGATAAAAATGATGATAAAAGTACTAGCTGTACACCACGTAATGCTTTATTTTGCTGTTCAAGTCCGGTTTGTTTAACTATATCTGCTGCACCAAAAATCCTTCCCATTGACTACCATTATCAACAAGTGGATAATAATGAATTAATAGCAATAAATAATATTAACAATAATAATAATAATAATATTACTACCAATCAAACAATTAATGATGAATTAAGGAATGGTGAACAAACAAAATTGGATAATATTAAAAATCTACCTTTATCGGTACCTGATTTGGCAAAAATGAGTGCAATGACCAATACGAATGGAATTATTATCAATGGGGACGCTACCAATCATGAAAATAATAATAATAATAATGAAGAAGAACAGAAAAAAGAAAGAAGAAGAATTCGTACACCACCTGCACCAAATCTTAAATTTGGTACAGTTTTAAAAAAAGTAACACCACCAAAAACAAAAATTACAGTTAAAAATCATGATGGCCCAATGATGGGTGTTGTTTTACGTAAAGTTGAAAAAAAAATTGAACCAGTTAAAAGTATATTAGAAGATAATAAACCATTATATCATTTAACGGTCGTTCGCAATGGTGATAATTCCAAATCGAGTGGTAATAAAACAAATAAACAGCCACCTGTTGAACAACGTAAAATTAGCAATACAACATCAAATTTAACAAATGCCAAAAAAATTGCTGATACAAATAATAATGCTAAAAATACTGTTGCTAATAAAATTGTTGCTAAACCAACTGCCATTAATCAAACTAAAAAGCCAACAACTACTGCAACAGTTTCAACTAAAGCTCAACCTCGTATGCCAATAACTGTACAAAAAATTGAGGGTGATAAAATTATAATCATCAAAAAAATACCTGTTCCTAAAAATGGAAAATTACCTCCCCATCTATTACATTTACAGGTTGTCTTTTTTAATAAATTTAATATAAACATTTTTATAAAAAAGGATTTCTTAAGGATTTTTGAGTTGCAGTTTTTATTTTTAAATATTTTTTTTTTTTATTACAAGTTTTAATTGTAGTTTTTCTTATTCTTTAAATCTTAGATTATTTAAAAATTAATAAATAAATGTTTACATTTTTGTTAACACAAAACTTTTACTATCATACAATCAAGCAATAATTTTTTAAAGGATTTTCTTCGAATATATTTAAAAGAAAAATAAAGGAAAAAGGAAATTCCATTTACATATCAAAATATATTACCAAAATAAGTATATCTAATTCTTTTTTTTTTAAATAATTATTGTATGATAGTTATTTAATGAATTCATCACATCATGTTTTTATGTGTTTCATCTGTGGACTAATAAAAATTAAAATAATATATATGTATATTTATATATATATGTATATGTGTATTGTATATATATATAAATTAATTATTATGTCGTCTTTTTTTTTTTATAAATTAAAATGAATTAAATTACATTACAAAATATTTTATTACATTGAACAAATTTCAGAATCGCATATCAACATATGATTTTCCACAGTATTGTGAAAATGAAAAAAGTTTACAGAAAATTGATGTTATCATTGCTTCAAATCCAATGAATGTATCTTCACAGATAAAAACCAATAACAGCAACATCAGCAGCAGCAGCACTAATAATAACGAATATAATTTACTTTCTGATAGAGTAAAAGAAATCAATAATAACAATAAAACAAGTATTCCATTAAATAATGGTGAAACTGAAAGTAGTTATTTTGCAGCAGCAACAACATTAACACCATCCTTAGATGGTGCTAGTAATAATTCAAAACAGTATCAATTGTCGAAAGGTACTATGTCATCGTCAAATATTATGACAAGAGAATTATCATCGGATTCAAGTTTATCATCAACATCGGCTTCTGCATCAGTTTCACCACCATTGCTATCATCTAGTACCAATCTTCAACAAACTTATAATAGAAAACAACAACAGCAACAACAACAGCAGCAGCAGCACCAATTAAAAAAATTACCTTCAGTTGCCGATTCAAATAGTAATGACCAATTAAAGAAATTATCCAGTTGTACAGTTGTACAAAACAATAAAAATAATGAGAAAAATTGTAGTAATACTACTGGTGTACATACTGTAGTAGATAAACAGACTCCATCACTACCTGAAAAACAATATCAAGTAATTAATGCTCCTAGTAAAAAAATTAAACCAAATACTGCTGCACCATCATCTACAAGAACGACAAATAAAACAAATGATTTTTATAGTGCAGAAATTGATTATATGAACAATTATTTAAAAAGTTTACCAGATTACAGTGAGCTTGATAAGAAAATTCATAAAGAATTTCAAAAATGTGAAGATTTATATGATCAAATAAAAAACATAAATAATGGAATTGCAGCAGTTCAAAAACAAGCAGCATCATCTGTCCCAAAAAATCAATCATCACCATTATCATCAATTTCAAAATCATTTTCACAACATAATTTACCAAAACAATTATCATCATCATCTTCATTAATATTGAATTCATCTTCATCTCAACAATCTGATAAACACCAACAACAAAATTCAACTACAAAATATCCATCAATATTTTCTGTTCAATCAAATAATAATAAGCTTACACGTAGTATATCAAGTTCAAATATGCCATTACATCAAAAATTTCCAATTGATCATCCAGAAATTCCAGGATTCCTTCCAAAATCAATTCAAAATTCCAAAATATCAAATCAATTTGATGGTATTAAAAAAAGTTCATCGAATTCATGTATAATACGTCCAACTGGTAAAAAATTAATGAATGATTTTTGGTCAGAAAATGTTACTGAAAAGAATTCTAAAAGATCTATTTGGAATTATGATAAAATTATGGCAAATTCTGTAACAGGAAATAATAGAAATAGTATTAATAGAAAAGTATTTTTATCAAATGAAAAACAATCAAGTAACAATAATAGTAGCAACAATAAGGATAATCATCAAAATAATATTGATAATTTATGTTTATCACAACTTGATAATAAAATAAGACAAGATGTCTCAAAAGAAGAACTTTATAAAATTATATGTAATGATCCAATAAATTCTAATACTTCAGATAGTGATATTATGTTAACAACAAAACCACAATTAAAAAAATGTTCAAGTAAAACAATTATAAATAAAACAGATTCATTAATTGGTGATATTGAAAACATTCCCGGCTTTATGAATTTAAATAAGAGTGTTTCATTATCTAGTATGCCGGGACTTTTAAAATCAGCAAGTAAATCACACATTCCTTGCTATCAAAAGCCAATATCATCATTAAATAAAAGTTCATCAAATTCTCAGATTATATCAAAGCCAATTGATCCTTCGAATAATATTCCAATTACATTATATAATTATACTTCAATTCCAAAATTAGGAGGATATCAACAGCAACAACAATTTTGTAAACCTAATGGAATATTAAAAAGCTCATCAAGTTCATGTGTATTCTCTAATAATAATTATTATCAACCATTTTTCATACAAAAACATGAAATAGATAAAAATTCACAGTTGGATTTTAGAGAGATCTATCATCCTACATCGAATGACACTAATTTAAAAAAAAATGAAATGTACAAAGTGTTATCTTATAGAGATCATCAACAGCAACCACAACCACAATCATTTAAACCAGATTCAAGAGTACAACATAAACAACAACAACAACAGCAACAAACTGATAGTGGTCAACAGAAGCTGTTTAGTAGCTTTGTTGATTCCTCTCGAATTCCTCGTGATCACAATAATTACCATCAACGTCAACATCACAATATACCAACACATCCTGTAAAAACTAGTGGAATATCAATACCACAAACTGTAGCTAATGAACAGATACAACAGCAACAACAACAACAACAACAACAACAACAAAAACAACAGCAACAACAATCATCGAATGGACAATTACAGAACCATTATCATTTGATGTCTTCATCTGGCAATGACCTCTGTTCTTCTTCTAAACAACAGGTATCTAATATAAATTATCAACCTTTAGCTAAAACGATTAATAATACAAATTGGGAAATTTCAAAGAAACAAAAAGATGTCGAAAATAATATTGAAAAATGTTTAAACGATATGCTTCGTATAACTTCAAATTTTGGTCAATCTCAAGCACAAACAGTATCAAATCAAAAACAATCTTTAAAATCAAGACCAACAGATTATACTTCTAATGAAAATCATAATAAAAATGCAACTGTTACAAATCAAAAAATTACCACAAATAATAAACCAATACAACTTGGAAAGTCGAATAGTACTTCGAGTATTTATCAAATGCATCATTCAAATCAACAGATCACACGTCTGAACCAACACCAACAACAATTACGAAATAAAAAACCAATAATGAATTGGAGTGGCTTAAAACCTGAAATCCAAAATTATAGTATAGCTGATAAGTTTGCATCATCTGCTTCACCTGTTCAAATAGGCAATTCAAAAGTTTTCCAACCAAATTATTCAACAAATCAAACGTCTGCTGTTATTGGTGTTGCTGCTGTTCCACCAAAACACTTCGTGGGAGGAAATTCAAATGAAATACAAGAATCAATAAAAACATCATTTTCAAAGAATTTAAACAAGAAATCTGATACCAGCAGTAACAACAATATAAACAACAGCAACAACCACCTTTATAAGAAATCTGAAAACAAGACTATCGCAAATATCTCTTCAGTACCTACAAACAGGTACATTTCTAGTTCTTATATTGTTGCTGCACCAGCACCAATACCAGTACCATCCACACAATCTTCTCCTTCGGTTATTTCATCGTCATTACATTCATCTTATCCACTTCAACGTTGTAAAAAGAATTCGACATCAGTGGGCAAAATTGCAAATAATTCAACAGCATTAACAGCAGCAGCAACAACAACAACAGCAGCTGCTGCTACTACTACTACTACTAATAGATTGGCGATGAATCAAGGTTCTTCTGCTGGTATTGACCGCACCACAGATAATGGATACTATAATGAACAGACACAAGCAGATATTTTAAAAACCTTCGATCCATATTTTTATCATCAACAACAGCCTCCTTCTTTTACACCTCCTCAAAATCAATTAGTAAAATGCAATTCTACAACAATAATACCCACTATTAATAAATGTATTATTGATCAACAGAAACGATCTGCTATACCAAATCAACAGCAACAGTGTAATTTATTACACACAAATATTGTTAATGCTACTGGTATTTCTGTTGCTGTTACTACTGCTGATCAAAATTCAAATAATCAATTACCACCATTACCATCAACAGATTTAAAAACTGGAAATATTATTTCATCTTCACTATTGGGATATGAATTTCCACCTCCAATTTCAAAGATACCACCATCTTCTTCTTGCTTTGATAATTTAATTGATTCTTGTACTCTATCAAAGTCATCAGATGATTATTTTGAGGTAGTTTTTGTTAATCATAATTTCAAAATTTATTCAATAGAAAAAAAAAGGGCAAAATTTGCTTTTCTATAATAATATTATGATGAGATTTGGACTGTTTTTATGTTCGCTATGTTTTGTGATGTTTTTTTCGCTATATACCATTCTCATATTAGTTTGAATGTTGTTTTTTTGTTCTTTGTTCCTGTTTTGATTAATGAATTAAGTGTGAATGATTTTTATAAATTAACTTCTTTTGTGGCTTGGTTTAATTAATTTGGTTTGTTTTTTTTGCTGTTTGCAAATTAAATTTTCTGATGAGTTTTTGCTAAAATTAATTATGAAAGTGTTGATGGAATATATTATATACCACATATTGAAGTTTATTTAAAATAATCAAAAATAAAAAATACTTATACATATATGTATATTTTTTTTCTTTTAAAATTCACTTGAAGATTACAAAATTTTCACTTGAAATTTTTATCTAAACTTGTTATACCTTGCATTCTATAATATATGTATATATGTATGTATATATACATAATGTATATCTTATTTTAAAGGTAAAACATATGCAATAGATCGAGTTAAAATACTTTAAAGAGTTCAAATTATTTGGCAATGATTATGTGAAAATTAGATTATTTGATGCTTTTATTTCCTCACTATTGAGAAGAATGGTGTCATTCATTTTATTGTAAAAGTTTCCCTCTTCTAATACAAAATATTTTCATCACTTTTTTTTTTTTGCATACTACATACAAATTGCAATACAAAAAAATACAAAAATATTCGATATTATCACTTCCGGTATCCGTGCAGTCGTCGTTATTTTTCGTTATTTTAATATTTGGAAGAAGAAAATTATTTTTTCAATTGGTATAAAATTTAAAAATGAATTGCTTTTTTTTTTTTTTTTTTTAAATTAAAGGTATAATATTTATGAAAAATTGAAAAAATAAAATTTCCAGTATATGTAGGTCAAGTTTGAACATATTTGGGCGTCGAAATATATGACACGTACTAAACAAAAATTTTTTTCGCATGAGGTACCTAAAATCAAATACATATTTAAAAAAACATATATAATTTCTTTCACAAATCTATGAATAAATTTCATAATTATTCACTATTTGGTTATTTTTTATTTTTCAATATAAATTCACTACCTATATAAAAACATAATTTTTTTAAAGTGTTATTCTAGATTTCTCACATTTTCAAAACATTTTTGCATTTGCGCCCTCTTTTATAATTAAAAATCTTCTATTTTTAATTTTTTTAATTTTTTTTTTTTTAGTTTTAAATACATAATATGGTCAACTTTGTCTTTCGTTCGTTATATCTTTTTGGTTATTCAAATTCGTATGAGTATATAAGAAAACTACGTGTATATGTGAATATATACATACATTTTAACTATATATACATATTTTGATAATCTAAAAAGAAAGTGCATTGCATATAATAATGTTTCTTTCAGAAGCAAAAAGCACAATCTCAAGTTAAAAAAAATAATTAGATAAATTATTGTATGTATAATTAAAAATCTATTACAAAACTTTATTATACTTTTTATGCCAAATAAAACAACTTGATCATTGCAATCATATCCCTGCCTCAACTTTGTTATATACATAGATACATACATACCATTAGTATCTATATTAGAATTGAGTGTATATTATACATGGTATGTTTTTCAGTGTATGCAATAAGAAAAAATGTACAAAAAAACTTTTTTTTTTCCTAAAAAGTTAGTATTTGTAAATAATGTATGTACATATACATATATATCCTCGAATACATATGTATGCAAATTAAATAAAATTGTATTTGTTGTTATTATATTTCGCCAAAATAGATCAACATCTTGTAGTAAAATGTGTATAAGAAGGCTATTTTATTTTGTATTTTTATTATTATTATTATTTTGTATATAAAATACCATTTCTCTATTTATAGAAACCACCAAAGTCTAAATGTGTCTAGGGAACATACGAGAATTTACTGAATAAAAAAAAAAAGAAAAATAAATAAAAATTTGCTCTTTTCTCATATTTTCAATATAATACATATTTATATATGAATAGTATACTTATTTTATTTGTTTGTTCCTTTTTATAATCTATACACACTTATAAAAATAAAATTCTTAATATATTTATCATATTTATATCTCATAATGAAGCCGGAGAAAAATGAGAATCTTTTTATTATAAACACTTGAATAAAAACATACTAAATAATGTATGTTGAAATTTAAAATAGTCCAAAGAAAAAATTTAGAAAAAAAAAAGAAAAACACACATACTTTTTGTTCTCTCCCTGTGAAAATTATAACATGATCAATTTTGCTGGTACTGAAAGTCTGAAAATGATGTTGAAAATTATATTTTACTTTCATTTAGAATAAAAAACCAAAAAAAAAAAAAAAAAACAACAAAGATATACGAACGATCTTCTGAATCTTAAATCTTTGAAGAAATACAAAATTTTCTTCGTTTCGTTTCATTCGTAATATCGATAGAATATATCTTGACTTGACGCTTTTTTTTTCTGTTCTTGTGTAAATAATTTCGTTCATTTTTTATCATTTTTTTAAAAAAAAAAATACACTTTAAAAAAAATGAGATTTATTTATTTACTAAGATGATTTCTCTAGTTAAGTTGTATTCTACTTTGTATAGTTGTTATTATTATTTTCATAATATAAAAAATATGTGTGAAATTTATAATAAATTTTTTTTTTAATCGATCTTAAAAAAAAAGTTTAATAACAAAAACTTTCAAAAGAAAAAAATCAGGTTATTTGTGTTGCGCGAAAGTGCAAAAAAAAAAAAATTATGAAAATAGTCAATAAATTTGACTTACTTATATGAAAATAGTGCAAATTTTTAGTGATAAAAAAAAAAAAGAAAGGGCTCTAAATTTATTTTTAAAAAAAGGCAGCTATTTATTTTTATTTTAAATGTTGTGTAATAGAAAAATATTCTAAAAAATTAATTTTTAATGAATGGGTTGTGAAAATTTTATATTTAATACAAAATAAAATTTAAAAACAAAAAAATTAATAATAAAAGATATAGGAAAAAAAAAAAGTTAGTAAAATGAATTTTAAAAATGATTTGTGTGTGGACTCATTTAAAATTTGCATTGACGTAAAGATTTTTATCTATTTTTGTACATAAAATGACAAAAAAACAAAATTATGTATTAATAAATTTTTGGTTGAACGTTTGAACAAAAGCAAAATGACCATACAAATTAAATGACCAAAATAACAAAATCTAAAAAAGAAAGAAAGAAAATAAGAAAAATTGAAAAAAAAATAAAGAATTTTTTTTTGTCAATACACCTAAAATATTAAATTAGTTTATTAATAAATATTAAAAAAAAAAAATTAATGACGTATTCAAAAATTTCTTGTTGTTTACAAACGTCATAGATCATGCTCTCCCACTATGCAAACAATACACCATACCTAGTGTGCATTGTATCCAAAGAAATTTAGATAAAAAAATTACTGAATTAAGTTGTATCTAAACAAAAGAACAAACAAAAAAAAATTATTAAAAATAGAGAAAAATATTTAAAAAACGGTTATTTTTTAAAAGACCATTCAGTTTTTTTTTTTTAAATTTTATTAACAATTTTAGATGTCAAATTATAAATGTTAATGTATCGGTGATTCAAATTAAATTTAAAGTCTAATAAACATAAATTTCTAATTTATGTATTTTACTAAATTTTTTACATGTGGGAGATATCTATTTATTATTTATTTAAGGAAAAAAAAAGACAATGTTTTGTATTACTTTTTTCTTTTTAAATTTTGATCATTTATGAATTTTTTAAATTGCATTCTGTCATGTATATTTCATATTTTATTTAATATTTCTTTAAATTTGAGAAAAAAAAAGAAGAAAAGTGTAACAAATAACCGTTTATAGTAATAGAAAACATTTTGGAGTTATGGGAGAAGTATACCAGGAAGTTTAAAAAATAGGTCAATTCTAAAGAGTTTCATATTTAATAATCAATTTGTTGTTTTTGATGGATGAATGACACAACAAAATTCCAAAAAAAATATTCATTTTTTCAAGTAACATGATGAGTAACATTTCAAGTACATACATATATAGTTTTTTTTTTCAAAGGTCATTAAACTGATTTTTAAGACAATTTGTAAAAATCAATTCAACCATATTTTGAAAAATGAAAATTTTCACTGAATTAACTTTTGTATGTGAAAAAGAAAAAAAAAATGTCAATTCCTTTACGAAAATATTCATTAAAAGCCTTGAAGATTTTTAAACTTTCAAATAGTTTTTGCGGTTGATATTTTTTTTCAATAATTTGCATTGTTAAAACTTAATGATTATTTTTTTCATAAAAAAAAAATTCTATAAGATCTTTAAAAGTACATTACACAAAATAATAAATAAACAATGATAAATGCTATATTTGGAATAGTCAGTTTTATGTTCATTAATAGTAAGGTAAATAAACATGTATAAATGAATATTAGATAATGCATTTTCATAAATGTGCATGTGCAATATTGATGTATATGTATTATTTAAATTTTATTATTATTTTTTAAAATTCAATACGATCAAATGCAAATTTTAACTACACACAAATTATTTGCACTAAAGTTTTGGTTGTTCTCTAATATGAATTTTATCCGAAATATATCTTTTTTTTCTTTTTTCTAAGACTAGAAAAATTATTCAGAATGATAAAACTATAATATTGAAAATTTTAATTTTTATTTTTTCAAATTTAAAAAAATGAAAAATAGTTACAAAAATTTTCATGTAACTAAACTATAATGAAAAAGTGTAAATTTAAGATAATTAAAAAAGTAAAAGAGAAAAAGACACAAAAACTATTAAGAAAAGCAAAAATTCTAAAAAATTTTCTCAATTAATGAGGTCTCGAATCTCGATACAACAATAATAATAATTATAAAAATAAAAATAAAAAAAAAAAAGAGAAAATAAAAATTTCAAATGGATAGACATTTATCAGGAATGGCATCAACATCATCGACATCATCTTCACAAACAACGTCTTTAACAAACGCATCATCATCATTGGCATTGCCAAGAAGACATCGTTATGTTAGAAGCTCAACATCAAGTGTAACGCAGTTGTTGTCTGATAGTTGCAATAGCTTGTTGCAAAGATTTCGTCGGAATCCAAGCGAAAAATCTGATAAAAAGACGTCAAATCGGTAACACAAAAATAAAAATTCAAAAAAAAATAAAAAAATATACATATTTATAAAAATAAAAATATCAAGTGTGTGAATACGTTATTTTTAAAATAATTAAAAAATAAAAAATATAAAAAAACGTACCTATTCTCACCGTACATACTTTTTCTTGAAATTTGTCTCATTTTCAAGTTGATTAAATTACGCGACCTTTACATAAAACTTTGATTTTTTCGTCAATCAATTTTTTTTTTTGACAAAATAGAAGTAAAAATATTTAGAAAAAAAGTATACATGTGATTGTGTTAATACGTATCGTATCACATACATATATTGTGTATAAAAAATTCATAGATACTTTGATTTTATTAACGGATTTCCGTTTGAAAATACATAGATTTTGATAATTACTTAAAAGACAACATTTCCTGAATAATAAATTTATAACAATACAAATTCTTTTTTTCTAATTTTTAAAGAAAAAAAAAAAAATTAAAATTTTATGTGAGTCATTTTGGTTTATTTTATTATTTATTTTTTTTGAAGATACTTTAACAGAAAAGTATATAAAAATTTACTGTATAATTGAAAATCAAGGATGAAACGGTTGATTGCTGTATTTGAAATATTCAATTGTATTTAATATGTAATTTATGATTACAATTTATATGCAATGAGATAAAAAAAAGTGTCTGTGGATAAATGATCTTTAACATATTCAAAAATAATTAAAATATTTTAATATTATTATAATTTTCTTTTTATATTTTTAGATATTTATTCATTTATTTATCGAAAAATTAATAATAATATTATTATTTTTGAAAATATGAAAGATACTTTAAGAATTTTTTTCTTTTAAACGATTAATAAAAAATATGATCGTCGTGAAATATATTACAGTTACGATTGCGAAAAAAATCATAATGAAATGTAAGATTGTATATAGAATACATAAGTTACCTATTAGGTGCCTGATTGAGAGAAAAAAAAAATCTATTTGAAGGCCGCCTCTGTACAAGTGAAAAAGAAAAAAAAAGTAATAAGAAAAAGAAAAACATACAAAATTCTGAGATGTAGCCAAGTTTAAAATTATATATTTCTCTCACACATTTCGAATGTATTTTATTTTTGTATAACATTACAAATTTGATTTTGATCTACTTGTAATTTGTTTTCTTTTTCCTATTTTTTTCTTTTTCCTATTTTTTTTTTTTTTTATATTAAAATTTCCTAAAATAAATTTTTTTGCATAAAATCGTTTAATGTGTTGAAGCACAAGAGAAGATTATTTTCTTAAAAAAAAAAAAAAAATGAAAATAAAAAAAAAATTAATAAATAAAATAGAATAAAGTTTTTGTAAGCTTTTCTAAGCTGGTTAAAATCCTTTTAATTTTTCATTTAAAATTCTAACGAAGAAAATATCTTTTGTTAGATCTTTTCTTTGTTAGTTTCCTTAATATTAATTATTTTCAAAATACTATTTTTATCTCTCTTTTCTTAAATTTTTTTTTTAAATTAATTTTCAATGTTTTTTACATGTACATGAAACGCTCGTTCAAATGCAAAAAAAAAAAGTGTACACACTCTGAAATTGTCACATAAAATTAATATTTTAAAGGTGAAAAAAAAAAATGTCTTAGTTTAATTTTAGATATACGGCAATCAACCAATTCTACGAAAATGATCACTACAATGATAAATTTTTATTTTAACATTTAAAAAAAAAAAAATTAATACAAATTTTCCAAACACACTATTTGACGAAACATCGTCTCATTTAATTTTTTGTTTTTTTCTCGAAAATTTTGGCTAATTTTCTTTTTATTTATTTATTTATGTATTTATTCTATTTTTTTTTTTATTATTTGAGTCATATTCCATAAATGCGAAATCACGTTCTTTCAATTAGGAGCTTTCTTTCACCTTTTTTGTTTCGTGGGAGAAAATTGTTCACACACTTGTTAAAAAAGATAGGAAAAATTCTTTAGTCTTATTTGTCGTTTCGTACTTTATACAAGTTTTTAAAGAATTTCATATATTTTATTTCTTATTATTTTTCGCGAAATATTTGTTTTAATAAATAAAAAAAAATAGAATTTAAAAAAAAAAAGAGTTTTACTAATTTTTGCTTTATTAAAAAATTGGATATAAAATATATAAAAAAAAATTCACAGTTTCGCATTAAGTCCATCAAAATCAGCTCCAGATTTTGTCCAAAAAGAAAGTGAATCAATGAACGAAAAAGGCATAAAAAGACATAATTCATCATCAGGATATCGAAGTTATGGTGGTTCAAAACATGCAACAACTGCATTCGATCGTTTAAGAAGTAATTTAAGTCCAATTACATCATATTATAAGCCATTAATAAGAACATTTGGAAAACGTGATGATTCACCACCAAAAGTTAGTAAAATTAATTTAAAAAAAAAAAATGAATGAAAAATTCTTTGAGTTAATATTTCAAAAAGAAAAAATTTTAATTTTAATTTTTGATTAATCGCATTGATTAAAAATCAGATTATTCTAGATGTACATATGTATATGTATGTGGTATATGTGTGTATGTATGTACACGTGTTCCTTTTTTTTTTTTTTTTGGGCGAAAGAAAGTCGTAGTACATATTTTTATTCGTTAGAACAAAGAATATTTGAAATTTGAATGTAAAAAAGATAAAATTAAAATTTAAAATATAAAAAAAAAATTATTAACGAGAATAATTTGAAAATAAATTAACTCAAAGAAATTTTTCTGTGTAACTTTGTTACTGTTGTAATTTTACTTGTTGAGTAAGAAAAAAGAAAATGAATAATACTAAAAAAAATGATTTTATTAATATGAATATTCAGCATAAAAATGATGATAAAGATAAAACACCAGTTCCTACAACAAATAATGATGGTAACAGTAAAACATCATCTTCAACAATATCACGTTTAGAATCAAAATATTCAAATGTATTAAATCGTGTTGCTAGAAGACGTGCTGCCGCTGCCAGAAAACAAGATAATGATGATCATGAAAAAACGCTTGAACCTGATGAATGTCCACCATCAACAAGTAGAAATATTTTACAAAGATCGGCAACAACTCATCAAATTGGATCTTCTTCATCATCAACATCAATAAAACCTTTAGCTTTAGTAGATGATTATGTTTTAGATAAATCAACATTACATGGACATTCGACAAGAAGTAAAACAGCTAGATATATTGATTCATCTGATTCTGGTTATAATAGTACAAATCATATAAGACCAGAATTAGCATCAATAACTGACAATAATAATATTGATTATAATAATTCATTAGGTGGTCGATATAAGGATTCAATTTATGATTCATATTCATCAAATTCGAAACCATTAAATTTAGATAATTATTATAAAAATTTAAATAATTATAATCATAAACCGAGAAGTAATTTAGATTATAATCATTATTATGATGGTTCAAGAAGTGGTAAAGAGAATACTTTTAAATCAAAATATGATGCAGATTTAATATATAGGGAAATTGATAATAATTATTTAGATAATTCTAAGGCACGACGTAAAAATTTAAAATCATTTCGTCATCATAATGACATTCATGATAACAATGGTATCAGTGATAGTAATAGAAGATATAATCATATATCAAATTATAGACCATTAATTGATACAACAACAGCAGCAGCATCAACATCAGATTATTTAGATGATAGACGTTTAATGAATCATACTGGAGGATCACGTAGACATCGTAAATCATCTGGATTACAAAGATCAAAAACACAAAATTTATATGATTCAGATTATATATGTTTTGATGATGATAGATCATCAGCAGATGTTGAAGCAATAATTGCATGTTTAAAAGAAGATAATAATGATGCAGCAGCAAATGCATTCTCAGAACGTATTAGAAAACAAAAAGAAATAAAAAATATGATTATGAAATATGCACAATTGGATGATGCATATAATAAAACAACAGATAATAATCAAGTAACTAATAATGAAAAAAATCATAAAAATTTTATCAATAATAACAATAATAATAATAATAATAATAATTATACAAATAAAAATAATTCAAAATATCAAAAACAATTATCACCATTATATAATAACACTAGTGGAAGAACAAATCCAATGTCATACAACACATCCTTATATAATTGTTATCCATTGAGTAAAACGAATAGTGCCTCAATGTTATTATCCTCCTCTTCTTCGTCATCTGCCTTACATAGGTCTCGCATTCCTAAAACACTTTCAACATTTGTAAGATTTTCAATTTTAGTGTGTTTGTTTTGAGTGTATGAGTGTGTTTTGTTATTATACATACATATATGATGATTATATTTTAATTTAAGAATTAAGTATTATTATTATATAAAAAATATATCAAATTTTAAAAATTTTAAAAAAATTATCAATTATAATACTTGAAATTCATTAAATTTTGCATAATACGTTAAGCAATGATAATTTTGATATATTTTCAAAATAATAATAATGCTTTTAAATATATACATAAATGTATAAATAAAAATATTACAAATTATTGCATTTAAACTAATCAAAGAATGATTTTAATTATTTTTTTTGTAATTTTAATCTTTCTAACTTTTTGTTTTTTTGTTTTTTTAAATATATGACCGATACAGAATTTGTGTTTTAATGTATTAAAAACAATATATGAGACAATAAAAATGCTTGAAAGATGCATTTTATAAATGCCTGTTGTAATGGAAATTTTGTAACAGTAATGTTTTTAGGTAAATTTTTTTTTGCATTATATTTTTTAAAATAACAATAATAAAATTATAAAAGACATAGAAAAAGCAGTAACAAACAACGATTTTTAATTCATATATACAACAATTTGAAGAATACTCTTTTTTGAGCCGTTTATTTTGAATGTGACCTAAACGCATTCGGTTTTGTTTTGAGATATTCAAGGTTTAATATTTCAAGTTCTCATCCAATTTTCATAAATTAAGTTTTATGATAACTTTAATATTGTAAATATCTGAAATGGTATATCGATCTTCATCTAAAATTAAATTCAAATCCATTTTTTACCAAAAGTGAATTTAGGTCACTTTCAAAATAAATGGATAATTCTTTTATCTATCGTAAACAATCCTTTTAGAGATTCGATATAGAAATTTGAAAAGTTGTTTATTTTTTAGTTACATATTTAATTCAGATTTTGAACACACTTAAAATTTCAAATAGTTTTTATTTTTGTCGAAAAAATTCAAAAGAATGCAATTCATTAAAGAAATTATTAAATTTTCCACTAATCTACAACTCTTAAACTTTTCTTTCCTCTTTGTACTGTAAATCTATAAAAGAAAATATAAATAAAATTATTTTAAAATAACGATATTATTTAAGATTTTTTAAAAATAATAATATTAATAAAATAATTAATGGAAGGCAATGGTCTTGGTAAAACCATTAAATTCTATTTCGTAAAATATAATCTTTTATTATGTTTGTTCTTTTATTTTATATTTATTTTCATTTTATATTCTCAAATTAATTTGAAAAAAGAAAAAAAAATACATACACATATTTTATATTCTATATATTATTATATCACACTCACATGGGGGCAACTTTAAATTATATGAAGGGAAAATTAAAACGTTGCTTAAACTACAGAAAAAAAAAAATTATGCTAATAAAACCAAAGAATATATTCATAAATAGTTTTCTTTTTTTTTCCTTCTTTTTTAACTTTTTAATTACAGTTTGCTTTTTTTAATTGATAAATTAGAATTTAGAAAGTTTTTTTTAAAAAAAAAAAAAAAACATATTCACGGAAATCAAGATTTTTACTAAAATAAAATAAATAATTTTTCATTTGAATATTGAATAGAAAAAATTGGAATTACACTGTACCGTATTTCCAAAGAAATCATTTTAAAAGTCCAAAAAAAAAAAATCTATTCATATTAGAAAAGAAAAAAAAAATATGAAATTATGTCGTGACAAATTTGTTTGTTGCTGATTTTTCATATTCTAAAATTGAATTTTTTATTTATTTTTTTCTTTATTTAAAAAAAAAATAATTTTAACATGTTTTCTTTTTAATTCTGTTTTCTTGAGATTGACTAGAAGTTATTTTCTTAATGAATTTACAATTAAAAAAATTAATAATACAAAAAAAATTGTGCTCGATGCAAAAAAACAATATCAAATTAGTTTATTTTATTTTTTTAATTATTTATTTATTTATTAAAAAAAAAAAAAACAAATTTTTAAAAAACAAAACACAAAAAAAAAATTTTTTTTGTCCGAACTAATTATCTTATCGAAAATCGATACCGTATTTTTCTCGTATTCCCCGATGATGATGATGATGATGATGATCATGGTGATGATGATGTTCAAATTTATGGTGGTGTGATTCAACAATCGTGATGATCTTATTGATGATGATGGTCTTCGTGGGTTATATTGATGATGATGATGATAATGGTGTACACTTCACAACATTATGATGATGATGATGATAATGAACAAAACAACTTTAAATGAACTTCAACAAATATGACGATCATCATGTGATGGTATTTGGCTAATTTAAAAATCATTGACGATAATGATTATGGTGATTACGATACATTTTGGGTAACTGTAAAATAATGATTTGATAATTTCATAATCCAAAATATTTTCAAAAAAAAAAAAAAAAAAAAATTTGGATTGTTCGATATTACAAATCATTTTATTTTTTAATGATGAAAATGAAAACTACCCCGCAATCAAATTTCAACAACAACCATCCACAAATCAACAACATTATAAAACTCTGATGTGAACCATAACGTGAACAACCAAAAAATAATAATTTCAATTAAAAAAAAACAGCAACCGAAGCCACTTATTCAAGATGATGCTGACGGCCACTTGATTTATCACACCGGCGACATTCTTCATAACAGATGTTCGTGACAATTTTATAACAAAAAAACCATAAACTGCATTTATAATTTTTTTTTCTTTTTAATTTTACGATTTTTTTTTTATTTTGAAAAGAAAAAAAAAAGTCAAAAAATCTTATGGTTTTTTATAAAAGCAAACACAATAAAGCTGATTTTTTTTTGTTTGTTCCTTCGATTAATATTAACTTCAATAGTATTTTCGATTTTCAAACGAAATTGATATGTATCTCTTTCAGCAGAAAGGGAGGAGAGTTTCAATATTCATTTGAAAATCTAAATAATGAATTTTATTTCAAAATAAAAATTTTGCAAATTTAAAAATGAAAAAGTTTAATTACTTTATGTATTTGCAAAAAGAATCTTAAAAAAAAAAAGTTAGAATTATTATGCTTTTATAAAGAACCTAATGAAAAATTTCAAATTTACAAATTTCGCGCGGCGGGGCTTCTCTATTCAATTTATACGACGTTATTATTTTTTTTTTTAAATTTTTTATTTTAAAAGAGAAAAGTTTTTGAAAAGCTAAATTTTTCTAAAATTCAAAAACTTTCCTCTTTTAGAATGTAATTTACATTGAATTGCGGTTTCGATAAACAAAAGTAAAATTTCCGAATAAATATTATTGGTAAAGAGAAAAAAACCAAACATTCAAATTAAATTTTTTATGTACTTTTTATTTTTTATTTTTTTTTTGTTTTTAATTTTCTTCTTTTAATATAACTCGGTTTTTCATATTTTAATTTTCATCAATATAGATATTAAATAATTTATACCCAATATTTTTGTATAATATTAATTTTTATATAATTATTGAGAAAAAAAAAGAATAATTACAAATATCGGTAAATGCAGGGTTTTATATAACTTTTTTTTTTATTTAAAGAAAAAATAATTTATAAAACACAATTATAAATTTTTTATTCATTAAAATTCATTGTTATTTATGTATTTTAGTAGTTTTAATTTTTGTTGTTTTTCAATATGAATATTTTAATTTTACAGATAAAATTATGGCTACCCTGGGCGAGGGTACATTCGGTCGTGTAGTTAAAGTTAAAGATATGGAAAGGTATGTTTTAACAAAAATAAAAATAATTCAAATTTTTATTAATAACTTAAAAAAAAAAAACCAAAATTTATGACTTTGTATTTTATTACTTTTACAGGGATCATTGTATGGCACTTAAAATCATCAAAAATGTTGAAAAATATAGAGAAGCTGCTAAATTAGAAATAAATGCTCTAGAGAAAATCTCACAGAAAGATCCTGGCTGTGATCAGTAAGTAAAATCATTTAAAAATGATGTTTATATGCTAGTGACAAAAAATAAATCTGAAATTGCTTACGTGTCCAGCTAAATGCAATATGTAGTAGAATTTTCTAATTTCACAAAATGCAATAGTTTTAGATTTTCTTTAATACCACAGTTATGTGGTTGTTTTGAATCATAGAAACACCCTATAATCTGCGTATTTGTTTTTCGTATAGAATTCAATTTTAATTACACATCAATTATAATTATTCTAAAATTTTGCTATTAAAATTCTGTACAGAATTTTTACTTAATTATTTATTCTAGAAATAATTTAAAAATATTCAGACTCAATTTTTAAATAATCGAAACAAAAACTTTAAAAAATAACCAAAAAAGTGTTTTTGTTTTGAATTTTTATTATTTATTATTTTTTTTATTTATTCATATAAAATTTAATTTTTATAGCTTGTGTGTACGAATGCTAGACTGGTTTGATTATCATGGTCACATGTGTATTGCTTTTGAGATGCTTGGACTTAGTGTTTTCGATTTTTTGGTAAGATTTTTAAATTTTTTTTTTTCTAAATAAATTTTATTCTATCGAATAAAAAATGAAAAATAATTATTTGTATATACATATTTGTTTTTCTTCTTATATTTTTAGCGCGAAAATAATTATGAACCTTATCCATTGGAACAAGTCAAACACATGGGCTATCAATTATGTTATTCGGTCAAATTTCTTCATGACAATAGATTAACGCACACAGATCTCAAGCCAGAAAATATACTTTTTGTTGATTCGGAATATACAACACATTATAATCATAAAAAGGTAAAGAATTGAACAAAGTAATTAAGAAAGAATACGTGTAAAAAATGACTTTCATTATTACAGAATCGTGAAGTTCGTCGTGTAAAATGCACAGATGTTCGTCTTATTGATTTCGGAAGTGCAACATTCGATCATGAACATCACAGTACAATTGTATCGACACGTCATTATAGAGCACCAGAAGTAATTCTCGAATTAGGATGGTCTCAACCATGTGATGTGTGGTCAATTGGGTAAGGAAAAAGATAAAAATTTAAATTTTTAAATGAATTTTCAATAAGAAAACGTGAATTGAATTAATTTTTTGATTTTTTCTCTCTTCATTATAAACAGGTGTATATTGTTTGAATTGTATTTGGGTATAACATTATTTCAGACACATGATAATCGTGAACATTTGGCTATGATGGAAAGAATATTGGGACCAATACCATATCGTATGGCACGGTAATGAAAATATATATTTCATTTAATAAAGAATTGGATTTTTTCACAAATTAATGTATAGCAATCATGTTCTTTATAGTAAAACAAAAACAAAATATTTCTATCATGGAAAATTGGATTGGGATGAGAAATCATCAGCTGGCCGATATGTTCGAGATCATTGTAAACCATTATTTAGGTACATTATGGCTGATAGTGAAGATCATATGCAATTATTTGATTTAATAAAGAAAATGTTAGAATATGAACCAAGTCAAAGGATAACATTAGGTAAGCTATATTTTAAAATTTGTTAATGATAGATAACCCAGATTTCACAGATTTTTGGTAGTGTCTTGACTGGAGACAGGACATTTTTGTTTTTTGCTATTTCTTTTTCAAAATGCATTCTTTTATAACTTTTATATGGTCGGTTTTCTGATGACGTACGGGGGTGACGAGAACTACTAAAAAATTCTAATTATTTATTAGAGGTGTCGCACGAGACATTTTATAATCTTATAATAATTTTTTCTTGGATTTGAAGAAGTTTTATCTATTTATAATAAAGAATAACTGCTGTAATAAAAAATTTAAAAAAAAAAACTGTGAAAGTCGATTCTCACACATACTATTCTACTCGTTTCCTGTTCGTCCATTCAGGGGGCTTATTCTCGAAATCAATCGTAATTTAACGTATACGTATTTTCTCGAGTACTTTATTTTGAATGGTTCATGTCATACTTATGCCTTTGTGCTTGTTTTTCTTGCTTTTTAAATAATATTTTGTTTGAAAATAGTGGGATTAGGTAGGTGAGTGTTAGGTTTTTTGAATGCTCAATCTGCTGTTGAACAAGCATAATTGATGAATAATAAGAAAAATATGTCATTTAAAAATTATTTTGAGATTTCCGAAAAAAATTTGTAAAATTATTCAGATTACAAAAGTGTATAGTATGGTAGATGCAGATGGAATTGTTGAAAAACTAAGGGAAATGAAATTTTATAGAAATTACAACTGAAAATTATTTACATAATTATTATTACAATAAGATATTTATATCTTATAGTAAATTTTCATTAAACATAGCCAAACATAATTTAGAAAATATTTCTTTATAAAATATCATAATAATTCTCTATATATTATAACAAGTATGATTGTTTTCAATATTTTCTGTGAAAGAAACAATTTTAACTACTATGGTTTCGAATACAAATAGACACTCGCATCTTTTCGAATATTTACGTATGCGAATCTCGAAAATAAACCGTACATCAAAACCATTCGTAATAGGGTTGCCACGCTAAGGAAAAATAATGTGTCATTTTTTTAAAAAAAATGTGTCAAAATGTGTGAAAGTGACAACCCTTAAATGGTGAGTTTATGTATGCGTAAAATCACGAATGGTTTCGAGAGTAGGTCTGGATTCTTGCCCATTTGGGAAGTTCAGAAATTTTCATTTTTCATACATTTGTATGTGATTTGTGATCGTAAGCCGGCACCTGGTCGGATGTGTGTGAACAGATACATTCAAAAATTTCTGAACCTGGTCGAACGGAAGGGAGTTGAATGTGTGTGAGTCGACCTTTATGTGCTTTTTTAAATATATCCTACTATACTGGCACTTTCTTGAGAATCATCCATTTTTCTTTAGCAGGATTCTTCTTTTTTCTCTTTAATAAGCCTCTTTAAAATCTTCTATGCTGTAAAATAAATTTTGAATGGATTTTTGAGGTCTTCATAGAACTCAAAATATATTGAAAAAGGTAAAAAAAAGTATTTCTTTGAATTTGAAATGAAGGAGAGGTAATTAAAAAATTTTAAAAGAGATTCAAGAAAATTTCATTTACAAGCCACGAATGTATTGTTTCCACACAAAGGAGAAACCATTATACCTTAGCAATATACATATATGTACATACATATGTACATGTAAAAACAATTAAGATTTTTGTGATAATTTATGTTTTTTTCCTTAAATAATTTCAACAGGTGAAGCTTTACGTCATCCTTTTTTCGAGAAACTTCCGCCTCATCAACGTATCGGAGAAGATAGTAAATTAATATCAGCCAGTAGCAGCCGTGAGAGATCTCATAGTTTATCAAGATGAGATTCGGCACGATTTGGTTATTGTTAATTAATTCGATATTTAAAAAACAACAAAAAATATACAAACAATAAAAAAGAAAATAATAATTAAAACAAAAACTTATTACAATATAAGAATTTTAATTTTAAGTTAAAGGAAAGTAGAAATTAAATTAAAAATACCTATCTTATTTTATTTACTTCATTAATTCATTTTTATTATTTTTTTATTTTTTATTTTCTTCTACTTTTTCTTTTTTTTTTGTTTATCTTTTCTTCTTTTTTTTTTTTTTGTGTTAAACTCGAAAAGCATAAAATTAAAAAAGAATAACAATTTTCGATATAGATGTATGATAAGCGTATAACTATTGCAATACGTCCATTAAAAAAAAAAAAAGTCTGATTCTTTTTATTTTTCAAAATTACATAATTATTTTTATTTTTATTTTTTATTTTGACGTATTTTATTGTAATAAATTACATTAAAAAAAAAATAGACAAATTTATTTTAAATAATTTCTTTTTAAATTTTTTTTTTTTTGATTTTTTTTTTTTTTTTTTTTGAATTAAAAAGAAAATGTTCTTAAAATGATTTTTAAATAATTATTTCATTTTAGATAGTTTAATTTATAACAAATAAAATTGAAAATAAAATAAGTTTAAAAAAAAAAAAAAAAGAAACATACAATTTTTATGGAATTGATTAAAAAACATAACCAAATCGGAAAAGATGATGATATGAATTGTAAATTTAAATGGAAAATTTAAAAACATAAAAAAAAAATAATAATACAATAAAAAACAAATGATTTTTATATAGGAAACAAACAAACAAAAAAATAAGTTTAATATAAGAAATGAAACACAATTACTAGACGAATAAATTACACTTCTTATATTGTGTAGTGAAGATTAAATAACTAAAAAAAAAAAATTTTTTTTTTCGTGTGTTAAGTTACATTTGGAAAAAGATTTTAAAAAAAATGAAAAATAATAATAATAATGAAACAAACACAAAATTTATAAAAAAAAAAAAAAATATTTTAATTATTAATTGTACAAAACTGAGAATTTCTCTTTAATCGATCGCAGAAAAAAATTTAAATTTTGTTTGATTTTTTCTTTTCTTTCAATTTTTTTTTTTTTTTTGTCTAGCTAAGGTGTTCACAATCTTTCCTTTTTACATGATGTTATCATATTATTATTATTATTACATTTTTTTTTCTGAAAATTTTTTGACTTTCAAGGCATTATTAATGATAATTGCAAAGTGATTTTGTAATCATTAAAACAAAAAGAAAAAAAATGTTAAATATTTTAGAATTAAATTACTTTAAAAATTTATTTTGTTTGTTTTTTTTTTTTTTTTTTTTTTTTGTAGGTTTTTGTTTTGTATCATAAAATTTTTTACAACTTTAAAAAAAGGAATAAAACTTTATAAAATGCAAGAAAAGCCATGGAATCTGATGGAATTTTGTTCTCAACAATTTGGAAATTAATTTAGAATTTTTTCGTAAGAAGATCTCAGACGATATACATACATGCAAATTTCATTTTCACGCTACTTATTTGTATTAAGCATCATTTTCGATTTTCTTAAATAACTTGTTCAGATAATTGTTTGTTCATTCGAAATATGTATGGAATACTACGTTTTAGAAGTTAACATTGTTAATGGACATCACACTGTATGATAAATCCACCTTGGTTGCAAATTGTGTTCGTTTCAAAATTCAACAGGTTTTCAACTTTTCCACCAAAGCCTTATTTCGATGTTTCAATAATCACCACCACCATAAATTCAATTTACCGAAAGTGTCACTGCAGGTTGCAATAGCTGCGTCTATAATCCATTTGGATAATTTAAACTACTTATACCGGAGTAATAAGGTGTATTTCAACATCGATATAAATGGATGGAACCCTCATAATTTTAAGAACTAAGAGGCCTCCAATTTCCTGAATATTAAAATTACATACTACAACGAGTAATAACCAACTACACTAATGCAATGTATGAGTTGGTGTAGTTGGAGTATTTAACAATAGTACCTACCAACTACTCCGGAGTAGTTTAAATTATCTAATGGTAATTTATGAAAAAAAGTAAAGTAAGAAAAATTCAGTGTATATATTTTTCAAACATAATTTCAACAAATGGTCAAAGTTAATTTTTCAGTTTCATTGAATGAACAATTATTTTTGTAAACAAAAAAAAAAAATTGTGATTCAACATTTCAAATTATTGTGAAAAAAAAACAACACTTTTTTCTTTCTATTATCATCCTTAAATTATTTTATTTTTTTATTGCTAAATAAATAAATACATAAATACAGATTTAATTAATAAATAATTTTTAAATAAAACAAATAATTTAGGAAAAACAAAATAATGCTTAAAATACAAAAAAATATATATATTTCTTTTAAAAACAAAAAAAAAAAGAGATAAAAAAAACCATAATTTACATAATCATAATTTTTAAATAACAATTGACTTTTCTTGTAACAGAATACTAATTTTAATTTTAAAAAACAAAAAACGCAAAAAAAAAAAAAAATATTAATTCATTATTAATTTCTGGCACGTAACATATAAATCGACTCACATTTTAACTACCACATCATCATCTAAAAAAACATATCCAATAGAGCTTTAAAGGGCATCTCAAAACCAATAGAAAAAAAAAGTAGATATGTATTTTTATCATTTTTAATTAGTTACCTCATTGGTAACAATTTCTTTTGCTGATTCTGAATCCGGCAAGTATAATTTAACAATTCTACAAAGAAAAAGAAAAAATAAAAGAAGGTGGCAATTATAATTTGAAAAAAAAAAATATAATAATACTGTATTCTTCGCACAATTGAAAATATTTGGGTTAATCAGTTTTTATAGGTGCGTTGCGTTACAAAAATATTTAAAAAAACAAAAAATGAATATTGGAAATGTGTTATTAGAACTCTTTAGATACTTACTTTTCATATGGATATTTTGTATCAATTACATCAAACATTCGTTGAAATCGACACCACAATTGATCACGTCCATTACAATTATTATACTTTCTAGAGAAAGTTTCAATGGCAGTTAAACCAAAATTTGTTATCTCATTGATACGTTTATTTAATTTTTCTGTAAATAAAACAAAAAAAAAATAATAATAATATATGAGATTAATAGAGAGAAAAATATCATTGGTATTCAAATTTCATTTAAATTATGATGGAAAATTTTTTGAAACATTTTTTTGTTGTTTTGCATTTTTTATTTTTTATTTTTGAAAAATTTCAACGATGATTTTTTATTAATATATTTTTCTTCTCTAGAACCACCCACACCTAGATAATTATTCATGTCATATTTTAGTGTATTTTAGTATATTTTTAGACTACGATATTTTGCACATGAGGATTTTATGTACATATGTATATACGTCGTTTTGGAATGTAATTAACGGAAATAACTTTCCGTTTTCTAATTTGCACATACATACATATGACGCATGACTTGAATTTTTACTGAAACTCCAAAACAATTAAGGAAGAGCAATAAAGTTTTTTTTTTCCTTAAAATGTACATTTGAAAAAAATTAATTAAAAATTATTAAGGAATCTCAGTAGGACGACATTCCGTAATATACCACTTTTAATGCGTGGCTAAATGCTTCTTATCACACATTCTGTTCATAAATAATTCATACAGAGCGTAATATGTGTTAAAATTTCCACGTAGCATCAACATTGTTGATGTGGGCTCATACGATCTAAAATCGACAAAATCCTATTTTGGAGTCCTTTTTTAAAAAAAAAAATTAATTAGACTAGGCGTAGGGTTATCCTTTTACTAATACAGCATCA
This sequence comes from Bombylius major, assembly GCA_932526495.1. Lineage (NCBI taxonomy): Eukaryota > Metazoa > Arthropoda > Insecta > Diptera > Bombyliidae > Bombylius > Bombylius major. Next base: position 26,770,090 of record OW052045.1, on the reverse strand, counting down.
GACCAGCACACATGGAGAATTATTATTATTAAGTTAAGGAATGAACCGTTGTATTTTATTGACGGTTTTTAAAGTTGACTCAATAACTGTTTGAATATCGTTGGGCAAACAACAAACAACGGCTCTACACTACAGTCTTTGAAAATTTATTCATGGAAAAGTAGATCATCGCATTGGATGGTTATTGGATTGTGTTTCGTTATTGTGTTTTTTTTTTCGATCTAGTTATTCATAAATAACTGTCTAACAATTGCATTGTGTAAACAAAGTTATACAACACATCTATGTATTACACGTGTTTTTAATTAATAAGCAGATTTTAAAAAAATATATTATGTGTGAATTTGATCAATTAAAAAATGCAATAATGCAATCACATTGGACATTATTGCATCATTTATAAATTATATTTTAGAATTTACCTTCATTATCTATGATCTTACCTTTATCTGTTGTGAATTTTCTTGATTCCATATGATCATGATCATGATCATCATTATCCATATCATCATCATCTTTCATTAAATTCTTTAATTTTGGTACAATAAGAAGTAAACCAACTAATGCAATAAATTTAACAATTTTTTTAAAAATAATTAATTTCAATAAAAGTTTTCCAATTGTGTAAATATCAATTTTAAATTTGAATTTATCCCAAAACCATGTATCACGTGGATGTTCTTGAATATAAATTGGCATTGGTTGTGCTGATGGACCATAAACTGGTGATGGTGGTCCATAAACTGGTTTTGGTGGACCATATGATGATGATGGTGATGAAGGTGGAAAATATGATGATGAAGATCCATAATTATGATCTGGTGGTCCATAATGATTATCCGGTGGTCCATAATTATGATCTGGTGGTCCATAATTATTTTCCGGTTGATGATAATCATAACCGTTACCACTACTATCATCTGGTGTATAACTAAAATCTTTTCGTGTTAATATCACTGAAAGTTTTTATAAAATATAGTTTATCAATTAAAAACCATTAGAATAATCTTTAAATTTTTATTTAATTTTAAAAAATGTTTAGTAAAACAAAAAACCAAAACAAAAAAAAAAAATTCACACACACCTTTATTTGAAACTTGTTGATGAGAATTTTGTAATGCACTCAAATATGAATCTTGTTGATTTGTTGAAATATCAGCATTATTTTTCGTTATTAAATAAATTAATATAAAATTTGTTGTTATTAGAAAATATGATAATTTATACATTTTTACCGTTATTCAATACTTTACACTTTTATCACTGTCACAAGTCACTTTATTCCCATCCAAACGATTGACAATCATCAACTAAACATTTTTTAACAATTGCTGATAGATTTAAGTACTTGAAGGTTAATCATAAAAAATTCAAAAAGAAAATGAATTGTTTTTCTTTTTTTTTAAAAAGAAGTAAAGATAGTTACTATACAACATATTGGCAGTTACAAAAAATAATATTTCAATAGCAAATAAAACAGTTTTAAAAATCTATTGTGTACTTCTTAAACATTCCATAAGACTATTTTCTTTATTACTTTTTTTTTTTGTACTTGGAAGAAGTACATTACGCATCCTCTCCACAATTAAAATTTTATTCACTTTTTTTTTTATTGGATCCCTCCATGAATGGTTTGGCATTTCTTTTCTTATATCTCAGACATGTGATGCACGTGCTTTGAATTTTTAGCACCCCTTTAATTTATGTAAGTCTAAAATATTATAAATATACCCTTTAAAATTATTTCTTCTACTGTATCTTTTTTTTTATTTAAAAAAAAACAAAAAATACAAGTAGCTAGTATGCATTTTGGAAAAATTAAAAAATATAAATAAAACGGCGTCAATACATATTTTCATTGTCATGAACATGTTACCATCATCAATTTTCACTTATATGCAAATACCTGATATAGGTACCTTATCTACCTATTAAATTTTTTTTAAAAATAAAAATGTTTTTTTTTTCTCTGCTACTGTTCAAAATTTATGTAGATCATTTATGCGTACAAAACATTATGTGAATGAAGATACAAGATTTTATTTATTATTGTTTTTATTATTTTTTTTTTTTCATTAAATAAATAAGATAACTGAAATAAAGAGAAAAGAACTCAAAAGAATTAAGATGTACGCATATGATGTGTGTGGACGTGTGAGCTAGACAATAGCAATTTTATGTTATGTTGTATTTTTTTTTGGCAATTCATTTAATTTTATTTATTTTTTTTTATTATTGTTATTGCTCCACGTGATGGATTTTTTCACTTTTTTACTTAAAAAAAAAATTTATGAAAAATAAAGTAAAAGTTTTAAAATGTTTGTAGATATTTACCACTGTGCCACTACATGTATTATAACTGATTACTTATCGGGCTACTTCCGGTTCCGTATGGTATGATGGTATTTAAAAAAAATAAAAAAAAAATTACCTATTTTAAAAAAAAAATAATAAAAAAATAATTTAAATAAGAATATTTTGTTAATTTTCATTTTTACGTTTGAAAATGGAAAGTGGTTAAGTAGGATTTGGTATCTTTCCAAAAAAAAAAAAAATCTTATTAAAGTTGTCATCAAAAATTATAAAAATTTACATTGATGTATGGATGAAGAATACACAATGCAAAATTGCAATAAAGAAAATTTAAATAAATTGTTGTTTTTTTTTTTTTTAAACTTAATAAAAAGAAATGCAGTTTTAATAGTCATAATAATAAAGTAATTTATATTGTTTGTTAGTTTCAATGAACAATTAAATTCAAAATAGTCATTCAATTAAATAAATGTACAATTGAAAGAAAATACTGCATCTTTTAATTTACTTTTTTGTTTCTCGTTTCAATTTTTAAATAAATTTTTATAGAATTAAAAATGTATAAAATTTTAGTCTTAAAATCATTACAAAAACATCAGTGATGGTATTTTGCAAAGTATTCAGTTTGAGACCATTAAAAGATACTTTTGTTAATTTCAAACTGAATTTCGAATTGAAGGATATAAGGATATATGTAATTTGAAATTTCATTCCACATAACAATTTTCGAGCGAAATTTTGCCTCTTTCGTTGTCCTACTTACTTTAAAAAAAAAGCTAATGAAAGAGTATTTATACTTTATAAATTTCAATATATGTATGTATTGACGGGGAATTCCATTTGTAACGGGTGTGACATACTGATTCTTATAGGGCCCATAGACGGTCAACTTAGTTGACAACCAGGAGTGCGTTCAGAAACGTTACTATAGTTAACTATAGTTAACTATGGTTACTTTGAACCGTTCAGAAAGGTCGTGGTATAGTAAAACATAACCACCAACATAACTTTCAAGCGTTCAGAAACACCCATAGTATGGTTAATTTTTAACCATCTGTAGTTAAAAACTTACCACACTCGAGAGCATGGTAAGTCATAGTTAACGATAGTTATCAGCTGACTCGTATACTAAGTGACAGCCGTATATAAGGTGAAAAGTGAATTTCTTCAGTAAAATTGAAATTTTTTTGGAAATAACGTAAATTTAGGAAATAAAATACATAATGGAATTTAATTTCTACCAATATTAAAATAAAATTTAAATGTCCTTTGACAATTTTTGACAGCTGATAATTGTAACCACGGTGGTAACTATATGAGCGTTCAGAAACTAGTTAAATCCAACATAACTTCGATAGTCAAGTAACATAACCACAGTTAAACTTTACTATACCATTACTATGGTTATAGTAACGTTTCTGAACGCACTCCTGGTTGTCAACATTGCAAGTTGAAGTCAATATTGACTGTGTGTGGGCAGGTTGGAACCAACTGGTTGGACTAAAATCAAAATTTTTTGATTTTTATGAACGGTTGTAAACTTGGTTGTTGTGTCTGTAGCAATATTGTCAACTTCATTTGAAATTTATAATTCCACTAGTAAAAACTTCAGCTTCCGATAGCTGTTTACCTAACAAATCTTTTGAAAAAATGAGATTGGCATTCAAGTTGACGATATGGTTGGAGTGTTTGTAAGTTTTAGGTTGACAACCTGGTTGTCAACCAAGTTGACCGTCTATGGACCCTATTAAATATTGAAAAACTCGTACAGCAGTTGCATTCTGATAATACTTTTATGTTCTTAATATGCCTTCTGGTGAAGGCAAACGACGGTTACGATAAAACATAAAATTTCAAATATTTCTAATCAGAATCGTCATTTTAGTAGCGTAACAGGTGTGACTGTGACACTGACGGTTTCGAATTTCATGGATTTCCGTATATTTCGCTGATATAATAACAGTATATTTTTAATTATACTGTAGACACTTGCAAGAAATTTTTTGAAAAATTTGACGAGAAACAATGCAATACTTTTTTCATAATTTTAAAAAAAAAATGTAACGGGTGTGACAGCGAAACGAGTTTCTATACTGATAAGTAGTACACAATTTTTATTTAATACTGTTCTCCATAGTGATATCGTAAATAATTTAACACTAGATACACCAAAAATTCATTTATACCATACCTATCCAAATCAGCTTCATTCATACGAATTTTAAGGAAAAAAGTGGTCGATTTGCGTGGAATTCCCCATATGTAATTGACATTACTCATCGGTAATATCATGTATCTATGATTTTCGTAATTAATAAGTGCGTTCGAATCACACGATTTATCTGATATTATCAGTTCGGTTCTGATTTAAAATAAGCGAAGCTTCAAATCGTACAAATTGATATTAAACTGAAAAATTTGGATGACTGGAACGTCAAAAATATCAGCTAGCTGATTTTTGACTGTCAGTTGAAGTTTCGAGTTCTTTTATGTACATAGGCAGTTGATTTTTAGTGAAAAACTTAATTAAATTTAGTGAGTAAGTACTTCTACTTCATATTCCATCTTGACAATTTAGAATTCATAAACAGTCAACTTTTTAAACATGTCTTCTTCTTTTTTGATTAGTTCCACACAGCACCTGAACCAAAAAAATTTTTATCACTTTTTTCACTTTAAGATTAGTTAAAAGCTAGCGACATCTACTGAAAAGAATGGAAAACTAGGTGAGTGGAACATATGTAGAACAAATGTGGAACTGTGGAACTGATAATTATCAGATAAATCGTGTGATTCGAACGCACTTAATGATTGGAACTGTGCTGTAAATATATGTATCAGATAATATTTATTATATCTTTATGAATCCATAATTTTAATTTATTTTGATTATTTTTATCATAATGTAAAATCAAAAAATTATATGTCGTACCTACATATGTATGTATGTTTATTTTGAGATATTGGCCCTTATTGTGATTTTCGTCAAATGATCGAACAGCGTTCGATTTCAGATTTTGGTATTATGATTTTCTTTTTTTTTCTTTTTGTTCGATTACTTTTTTACTGACGAAACACAATTTTTAATACGAAAAATGTGCAAAAAAAAGATGGATATTTCAACAAAAATGTAACTTTCAATGTTTTAAATGTAATTATAATACTAATTAAATGTGTTTTTAATAATTATGCATATATTTATTTTAATAGGAAAAATACAGGTAATAAGAAGCAATTAGAAGAGCTTGTGAATATTATGAAAATTCTGACATAAATTAATTTTTCTCACAGAAATCCCCAAAATTGTTACAAAACAATAAAATACTTGCCTTACTAATAACATTTTTTTAAAGTCGAATTTAACTAATGTCGACTCTACGAGTATGCATTGAAGTTCTGTACACGAATACATACTTGAAAAATTAAAATCTTCAACATATTTTGTAAAATAGCATACTCAGTTTTTAAAGTCGACTTTTGCTAAATCCGACTTTAAAAAAATGCTATTAGTAACTTAAAACAATTTATTCAAATATGTGTCTTCAAATTTTCACACATGAAAAATAGTTTTAACAAGAAAATATTCACAATAATTCACGATAATGACGCTTGTAACCAATGTGTGTGATGCAACGCTTTTTGGTTCGTTCGATTGAGTTACACAATCCCGAAATTAAATTCAATCGAATCGAAGAAGATTCTTCGATCAACCTACGAATCGAAAATCACAATAAAAGTCGATTCACACATTTCAGGTCAGTCTCAGTTCAGTCTCAGTTCCGATTATTCGGATGGTATTATTGTATGGAGTTCAAATGTACATATTCACACATGTCCGTTCAGTCTCAGTTCAGTCACCGATCAGTCAGAATTTTTCGGTGTCAGAGATTTCCGATATCGTCGTCAACGTTATTTTTTGAAATGACTGACGGAGTTCTGTTCTGATAGCTTTCAGTCTTTTTTTTGTACATTGTTGAGGTAGGTTGTGTTTTTTTATGTGAGCAAAATGTCTACTGACGAAAAATTAATTGAAAAAGTACGGGAAAATACTGTGTTGTACGATTTATCAAATAAAAAAAATATATATATATATATTTCCACAATATTTTAACTCACACTTTTTCAACTTATGATAAAATACAACTGATTGAACTGATATGTGTGAATATAAATCGACTGAAACTGAACTGAGACTGACCTGATATGTGTGAATATAAATCAACTGAAACTGAACTGTGACTGACGTGACGGAACTGAGACTGAACTGAGACTGACCTGAACTGTGTGAATCGACCTTAAGCCCCATTGTCTATTGAGCGTGAAATTATTAATTTTTTAATTACAAAATCTAGATTACACATTTTAATTTGGAATTTATTGAATTAAAATTTGAAATGAAAAAGTTTAAACACAATTTTTAGTTGTACATCGTACATCCCTTTTAAGGTTTGAGCATTTGAGTATTTAAAGTAAAGCAAAGTAGGTATTTGTTATTTTAATTTTTCTCATGTCCTTATACTTACTAATTTTAATGGGTATTTGTTATTTTCAATTGAATTCCTTTAAAACTAAGGAAATAAAGCAAATAAACTATAGTTTCGAAAATAATTCACAATTTTAATGGGTTTTTACTTTCTGGTTTTCTTTAATTCGAAATTATTAGGTCACATAAAATTTTCTTGTTTTATGGAAAAATTCAAGGATAGAGCCACTAGAGCCTATAGAGGATAACAAATAAAGATATAACAGTTTATCACAGTTTTGGCATAAAGGTGAAAAAATATCGTACATATTAGAGTATGGAAAAAAAATTTTTTTTATTAAATTTATTTTTGTTTTATTTAAAATTGAAAAACAAATTACAATTTCAGATTTTTACAATTTTTCATGATGGGATTTTTGTAGAATTTCAACATTTACTTCTGCCTTTCCTAAAAATCCATTATTGATTTCACGTTTTTCTGAAATTGTTGCTGCAATACGGAATGTACCAAGTATTAAAGGAGTTGGAATTACTTTGGGATCAAAATAAAAACCTTTCATGTAAAGATGACCCTGTTAAAAAAATATTATTCAATTATTTTCAAATTTTTTATAAAATATTATTTTTAAAAAATAATAATGAATTTATCATACTTCATATGGGCAGGGATGTATGATGTTTGAAATGTTTTTCAATTGTGGTAAAATAAATGAAATAATGAATCCTTTTCCTCTTTTTGCATTAAAACTGCAAATATCCTCAATAACATTTACTAGAAATGGATTATAAATATTAATCTCTTTTTTGAATATTTGTAAATGAATCTGAAATAATTTTGTATATAAAAGAAAAAATTAAAAATTATTAATAGAAAATCACATACAAAAACAAAGATGAAAATACTTACAAAAAGAGTTTTAACTGGTCGTAACAAATCAAATTTTCCAGACAATGTAGAACGGTAACGATTAATTGGTTTTAAAACACATGAATCATTCACAATTACATCTTTATTCACGTTGTATTTGACCGAAAGTATTTTCATAAATTCTCTATCCTAATAAAATCATATTTTTAAAAAAAATCAATAAATTTTGATGAATTACAGCAGAAATAAAAATTATAATACTCACAGAGCCTACAGTTGAAACAATTAGAAAACCCAAACACAAAAAATTCAATAAATTCAAATTTATGATCATTTTTATTGAAAATTTAAAACATAAAAATATTATTTTTTTCTTATTTCCGGACTTTTATATAATTTTCCATCTTTTAATTGCAAAAAAAAAAAATAATTGGAGTGAAACTAATTTTATAACGAAACCGCATTAAACAAAATTAATGGTATGTACCTATTTAAAGTATTTGTAATTATTATAATATAATATAATTTAAAAAACAAATCATGGATTAAATAAGGCTATAGGGTTGCCAGAAATTATTTGTTATAAATATTCCATTTTAAAAAAAGAGGACAACTGTAAATTCGTTATATTATGTGTATTTTAATATAAAAACAAACAAAAAGAAAATTTGCGCTAAAGTACAGTAAATTATACAAAAACTGATTTAAAATGTTTAAATGTTAATTTTTTTGAAAAATTCACATTTTTAAAGTCATAAATATCGAAAAAACAGATCGTATTATAAAAATATTTAGATAGTTTTTTCTTTCTTTGTTTCACTGCGGCCCCAGTAGATTAAAAAATATTTAACTTTTGCTTTCTGTGCTGGGATTGTTTAGAAATATTCGCATATTTTCAAAATTACATTTTTTATTTAACAATTAACACTCAAATCAACTATATTCCGTTTTCAGAAAGTCAAGCTTGCTGCAAGATTGCGGTATTTGCAATCATACTGTGAAAAACCGAAATAATCTCTTACCGCGGCATAAGAACTGCAATTAATTTTTTTTTGCGGTTTTTAGCTTTGTGGCAAATAGTTTTAACAGAATCGAAAAAGAGCAACAAATTAGGCACTTTTTCTTAATCCGTAAATATAGAGGGTTGTTCATTTAAAACAGTGCCGATGCACAATGAAATCTCTAACATCATATTCGATAAGAATTTTGCGATGTCCCTTTTTATCCTGATTTTTTCAGCTTCTTCTGCAAAACAGATCTTCAGATCTTGATAATCTTTGATAAATTTTGGAAGCCCACAGCCTTTGCTTTATTAGTACTATTCTTTGTACGTTTTTCAGTACCGGCGACAAGTTGTTGTGTTCCAGCAAGTATAGTTTTTAGGTTATTTGAACGTTTTAAATCTAAGTAGCTATACTTAATTTTCCTGAAACATCTTCTCTCATACGGATAAAGTAATCTTTATATCTCCATTGACATTGAGTTTGTAGGTGATCACGTATACGTTTTTCAGTAGGAATATTACTTCTACCTTCTTGCAATACTGCATTAATATCTCTAGTATTTTCCATGCCCATAAGCCACAATTGTGACTATCTATTTGTTATATCTTGGAAATCATGATGGAAGGTCAAAGCTGCTGTAATTTTTTAAAAAAAAGTTTAGTATTTAACGATAGTAAATTTCACATAAAATATTTTTCAAGTTTCAAAAAAACAACCATTTTATAAAAAACATTAATTTTTTCGACAATAGAAGATTTTACATGAGCTAGTTTTATTTATAAAAGTCTTTAATTCTGTGCGTTTAGGGTCTAGGCCTTGATTTATGCAAATTTGTTTTCAAATTTCCACTTTGGTGATTGTTATTTTATATTTTATTTATTTTGATGAAAAATAGTTTTTGTAATTTCCGTTGCAACGTTCCGTAAAGTGTAATTCACTTTCTAAAAATTGCTTCTAAATTGTGTCATCTAATGTAAACACTTGCGCAATAAATTTCACGGAATATTTTATGTAGTGTAAACGCACACGACATTTTCTTCGCGACATTTTTTTATATAAATTTATTTACAGAAGAAATGTCGATTGCCGACTATCGTCGTGTAAACGAAGCTGAGAGAAATATTTTTCTTCACGACAGAAAACTTCAGGAATAAATCGCAAATGTAAACTGCCCCTTACATATGTATGTGTGCAAGGTGGCGCAAGCAAGCTTCAATTTTTTAAAACACCCAGAGCTTGAAATCAGTTCAAATAATTGTAGTCAAATTCGTTTTTTTTTCTTAATAAAAAGAGGAAATCAACAGGAAATTTAGAGAAAAAATAGTAAAATAAAAGGTATCATTTAAAAAGAAGACATATTCCGGTAACCCTTAATAAGAAAAGGTACAGATTTGAGGGAATTGGTAATTTAAAAAAAAAACACAAAAATTCCTATAAAAATAATCGTTTATTATTCAAATTTGAATTCATTTTAAATAATTGAATATCATTATTATTTATATTCCTTTTTTTTTTTTGTTCTAACGCAATTTTTTTTTTCTTAACTTAAATATACAACGTTTTTTCATCGTTTTATTTTGGAAGATGCCAATAAATTATAAAAAAAAATTATTAATTAGCTTGTTATAAAGGAAAAAAAAAATACATATAAATATAGCAATAGCAAAATGTATGGTAATAATTAAAAATGATACCTATATGTATTTATGTAGTTTGTTGGTGTTTTAGTATGCTTTTTGTTTTAATTTTTTGATAAATTCTTTAGCTTGTTTATCTCCCTGACGGTACTCTAAGGCACGGATACAGTCTGTATCTATTAAAGAATAAATAAAAAATTTCACAGTTAAGATACATGTTCGAAATGTTAAATTAAAAAAAATTGAAAAAAAAAAAAAAAAAATGAAAATACCTTTATATTCTGGTCTACTAAGTGTTAAATGAATTTGTTCATTATTTGATTCTTCAACATCATTAAATGAAAGATAACATTCAGCTATATATTGATTCGACATTCCAAATAAATCTTTATCTTTAATACTAAATATGATTATTGCATCACTAATTGAACGTTGATCATTTGTTAATGATCTAAAATTTAAATGAAAATTTATTTTTAAAATTTAAATTTTGTAAAAGGTAAAAGGAGAAAAAAATTGACAAAAACAAGAAAAAATAAAACTTACACTGAAAATTTCTCATCATAAAGTGGATATAAAGTTTTATGTTGAGCACTTGTTTTTGGTGAAGATATTCCTATAAATTTATCTGCAGGCATAAAATGAACTTTTACAAATGAATCACATGTACCATTTGAATCCATTGGAATTAGATTTCTTGCATTCATTATTTCAAGCTGTAAAATAATTAATTTAATAATTAGATTTTAAGAGAAAAAAAAATACTTTTTTTTTTTTTAAAATAAGACTTTCACCCTTACCTTTAAAATATTATCAACAAAATTTGCTTTAACTGTTAATTGACCATAAGGTTTTTCTTCCATTTGTTTTTGATCATTAAGTCTTTCCAAATAATACTGATGTATTAAATCTGCAGTTTCAAATGCATGTAATTCCAATAAACGTTCAATTTGTTCTAATGTTTCTTTATCAGATGATGTTTGATCAGAATTTTGTTGAATTTTAAAACTGCTTACCATTACGTGTAATGTATCACGTAAATTTTGGAAAAATGCTGGTGGTCTTCTTTTCTATTGTACAAAAAATGTAATGTAAAATTATAAAAAAATTATTTTTTTGCTTAAAGGAAACCTAAAATAAAATCATAACTTACATCTAAATTACTTTGAACTAATTCATATAAAATAGATGATAATTCATTCCATATTGTTTCTAACATTCTATTAAAATTTGGTTCATTTAATTCAGTATGTAATGTTTGTAATGATTCTTCTAAATACATCATCAGTCTTTCCATTGAATTTGAATCTTCATGTAATATTTCTGCACCTTCAATTAAAAATCTTCTCATTGCTGGTGACATTTTACGTGCAACAAATTCAATTAATTCTAAAATTTTATTTTTTTCTGTATCAATTGCATTTTCAATAACATTTTTTAATGTTGTTTCACAACGTTCTGCTTCTAATGTACTACGAAATTCACCTAAACGTGAAATTATATTATCAACACCTAATTCCTGTAGAACAAAAACAAAATAGCCAAAAAAAACATTAACTTGTTAAATAATTTACTTAAAATGAAAAAACAACCTTAATAAATGGTGGTAAACTTTGTCGAATATAATCAATATTATTTATTGCTAAACACCATTCTCTAGTTACTTCAAATCTTTGCTGATTTTCATGCATTCGAAGTTCTACGACACGTTTTGACATTCGATTTGCATAAAAGACACAACAACGACAAATATCCTACAAAAAAAAAAATTAACTTTTAGATTACATTCATCATTATTAGCAAACTTGTTTTTTTTTTTTTTGCTTAAATTTATTTTGAATACTCACATCAGCAATTTTTGCAACAAATGTATAAGCTCCAACAATATCAGGCCATTCTAATTGTTGCCAAAATACTTTTATTTGATAAAATATTGCGAGTGTATCAACAGCTGAGGAACTATATTTAACAGTTTCATCTACTGGTATTAATCTGTCCAAATCAATTGCTTTTTCAATTCTAAGATGAGAGAAAAATTAACAGAAATTTATTAAAAAATGAGATACATATTTTAAAAAGGACTTCAAACTTTTACCTCGTCATTGCTTTATAAACAGAAATATCTAACCAATGTGTTACACCAGGTGTAAACCAATCATAATATTGATAAATTTCTAAATTTTCATCTTCTGGGCATAATGCTAAACCTAAAATCCAAACCAAAAAAAAAAAAATTTTAATTCAATAAGGGAATGATTTCTAAAGAAAACAAGTTTTTTCTTCAATTACCTAAAGTAGCAAATCTTTTTATAACTAAATACAATTCAAATAATGTCGTTCCCATATTGATTTCTTCATGTTCTGGTAATCTTTCGAATCTCTCCTCAGAAATACTTATTCTTTTTAGATTTCTACATACATCTTCGACAACCGGTTGAATATGTTCAGCTAATTTTTTTCCATAAAAATTGTATAATGTTTGAGCGTACAAAAAATGCATTTTTCTGAAAAAAAAAATAATAAAATAATAATAATAATAATTAGTCAAATAATTAGCTTAAAAGAAATTTCAAAAAATGGGAGTACTGAATCTTGTAACCCATAAAGTTTTTACAATTTAAACTACATTTTTTTTGGAGAAAAAATAAACTGTAATCAGCAAAAAATATCTTTTAAAAACTTTAAGATTTTCTTTGCCCCTTGTAACAGTTCAGGCAATTACGACATTCAGTCTTCCTCTGTCGAATTATTTGGAAAATATCTTTAACTTACTGTTGAAAGATTTTATCATAATATTCAACAGCTTTCTGTAAATCCGATCTAATCAATTGTATTAGCTTAATTAAATGTTGAAGTTTATCTTCTTCACTTGTATTCCCATTTCCACTTCCTTCATCAATATGCTCGAACCATTCACTTGCTCCTGTATTAACAGCATCTCGTAATGTACCATATAAATCCCAATTTGGACCATCATTTTCACGTTTTGCCCAACCATAAATTTGTTTTGGTAATAAATCAAATCCTTGTGGTGGTTCTAGCATTGCAATTTTTGAAAGTATCTCAAGTACTTCACTTAACATTTTTACACAATGTTTATCACCAGATGTTTTTTTTCTTAATTTTCGTATTATTGAAAAACATGATGGTAAAAGTTTTCTAGCACCTTCCCAAAATATACGGATTTCATCATCTTGATTTTGTAATGTTTGTAATATTGGAACAATTTTATCCAAAATTGTTATAAATAATGATAATGATAAAGGATGATCTTGATGTATATTTGAAAATACAGACCATTCAGCTAATGCACATTCATTTTGTGATAGACCACTTTGTGCTGAATGTTGTGTTAAAACAGCTTCACCTTGTACACTAAATTTACCATTCCACCAATATGGTGTTACTTTTGATGTTTCAAGTTCATGCATTAAAAGAATCCTTAAAAGATGTCGATGCTCTTGTGCTGCAACTTTTGTATTTTTTTCAGCACTAAAACTCATACGAATTAAAACTGAACCACGTGTACGAATTTTTGATCCTTTTTCAAGACTATACCAAACTTTTATACCAGATGCTGGAATTGTCTAGAGAGGCAAAAAATTTAGTTTTTTTTTTCTAATTGTTAGGTGATATTTCTCTTGAAATAAAAAAAATCAAACCTTCAACGGAATTGCTGTCCTTCCAATTAATTCGTTATCATGTTTACCTGTCGATGCAGTTACAGCAATTTCTTTCATTAATTTTCTTAATCCTCTTACACCTTTCACTTCAAACAGTTTATTCATTTTTTCTCCAACTGTTTCTGCAGCATCAAAATCCCTAAAAGTGAAAAAAAAACATGATTTTCATATTTACATCAATCTAAACTAATATCCTTTTTTTACTTACCAGACTTCAACAATGAGAACCTCATTGTTTGGATTATCCGGAATCGGTCTATAATAATAATAAAAAAATATTAACAACTATAAATTTTATTAAAAATCTATTTCTTTTGAGAAAAAAAAAAAAGAAAGAATCTTACAATGAAAAATGTTCCTCCCAATTTGGATTTAATGTTTCTGATTTAACTGATGTATTATATCTATGAGTAGAACATGATTCTAAATATAATGTTACAAAAGGATCTGAAAAACCATTTGAATCTTTTGGTACTAAATTTTCAGCTTTTATAACTTCAACATTTAAACGAATTTCTGGTGGTTCTTTATTTTGTGCTGATTGTAACATTTCATCATGTTTTGTATTTGGAGTTTTAAATGCATCTTGAACATATTCAAATAATGCATTTTGACTAACATCTTCAGATGCTTCACATCCCACATTATGTAAAATTTCAAATAAAACTTCTTCATATAACTCATCAATCTAAAAAACAAAAACAAAAGGATATAAAACTTCAAAATATTTTTTTTTCTTTAACCCTAGGATTGCCTGATCGTATACAAACGTATATACACGCGGACTTTGACCCTTAATAAAATACGATTCCTTTAAGCTAGGACCTTGAAACCTTGTCAAATTTCTCCATTGAAGGATTCTCTCTATACACTCTAATTTTCAAAATCTCTAGTTCAAAATCGGTAGAACAAAATATCCTTTTTTATGCAAAAACACAAATTTGGCCGTGAGTATACAAATGTATACCATACATTTTATATGGAAATTTTGAAATTTTTTTTTCAAAGAGCTGTATCTCAGCATCTCGTGGACCAAAAACCGTAATTTTTTGACCTAATAATTTGTTGAAGTGTTCTCTTTGATTATCCAGTACGATTTTTTTCTAGTATTTTTACTTTTTGAGATAAAGTGCAAAACAAGGTAAAGAGCCGAAAATTTTCCATACATTTTCAAGACCAAACACAAATTTTACTTAAATTTCAACTTTAAAGATCTGTATCTCAGCATCCTGTAGACTAGAAGCAATATCTATTGTTATACTAAAATGTTTATCAAAGTGTTCTTTTTAGTATTGTTCTTTACAGTATTTTTGTAGTTTTTTTAGTTTTCAAGATAAAGTGCATAGCCATAATAACATGAAAAACGTGAAAGTTCCATACATTTTCCTACATTCGAAAAGGCAAACATCTATAGTGTTGACTTTGAAGATCTATATCTCAGCATCTTCTTAACCAAAAACTAATATTTTTGGATTAAAATATTTGTTGAAGTGTTGCTTGAATGAAAGCTATCTTATACATTAATTCTGTAAGTGGCATAGTTTTCAACCAAAAGGACAAAATACGCGAAAAACCATTAAGAAGTTCAACATTTTTAACCTTATTTTCCATTTTATCTCGAAAACTAGATAAAATGAAAGACTTTAAAGAGAACACTTTGATAAAGATTTTAATATAAAAACATAACCTTCAAAGTCAAATTTAGGTCTTTTTTAAAGATAATTATGTTAAATTTGAAAATGTATGAAAAGTTAACGTTCTTTACCCTATTTTTCACTTTATCTCAAAAAGTTAAAAAGAAAAAGACAATAAAACTGTACACAACAATTTTAAAGAAGATACTTCAACAAATATCAGGGCCAAGAATTACGGTTTTTGGTCCAGGCTGAGATACAGCTCTTTGAAAAAAAAAATTTCAAAATTTCCATATGTATGGTATACATTTGTATACTCACGGCCAAATTTGTGACATTCTCGATCAGGCAATCCTAGGGTTAAATTTTGTATGTTCTATTTTTATTAAATTGTTAATTAATGAAACAATTTTATATATGGACTTAAATATTACATATAGTTACTCTGCACTTAAAAGTGACGTCAGAAAATCAATAAATTGTTTCTGTTTTTCAATGCAATTTCAATGAATATTTTATTTTTTCCAAACTGTATTTTTAGTTAATTGAAAAAACTTTAGGAAAAAAAATAATCTACAGAAAAAAATTCTTTTTAAAAATGTTTCAAAACGTTCGAAAAATAAAATTTGTAGAAAAAATCAGCAAATAATTTGTATTAAGTAAGTTTCTTAATCTATTCTAATATTTTGTTTATTCAAAACTTTCCGAACGATATTTTGAGTGATGATATTAATCCAAACAACGAAAGTACTAGGAAAATGGATTGCTATCAACACCCCAATATTTTAAAATTTCTAATTTATTTTTGAAAACATGAAAAATTTTCATACTTTGTAAAAGAAAATTTTTTGCAAAAGTTTGTATTTTTAAAAAATTTTCAAGCCAGATTTATTCGCAAGTTCAAAGATCAGTGAACTGATTTATTTTGAAAAATTTAACTAAAAATCATGCATGAATAATTAAAAGTGTAAAAGATATTTTAGGAAACAAAGTTTTCGTATATTTTATGAACAAAAAGCTATTTTTTTGTAATGTGAAAAATCTCATTAAATTTTCGTGAAAAATGGAAAAAATTGCTAAATTTAAATTTTGTTTTTTTTGTTTTTTTTTATTCAAAGGGGTTAAAAATATGATAAATAATTTTTGTGCATTTGAACTCCTGTTGAAGATCTGTTTGTAATACAAAAAGAAGTGAAAGTGTTATCCAAAATCAAATGATTTATTTTCACTAGATCAATATTGGTACACTAAATTGGTTTAAAAACAATTTATTATGCATAAACTAAAAAAACATCTTTTTATTTTTCAAAAAAAAAAAAAAAATTTTTTTTGAAGAGGAGGTGCAAAAAAATTAGCTCCCACTATTTTTTATTTTTATAAAACTGAAGCAACACTACAAATTTTTAAAAAAAAAAAGTGAATAGATTTAGAACAATTAATTTTAATTATAATTAAAATGATTACCTACCGTCATTGAATGGCAAATTATTGTTGCCTGTCTTTCTAAAACATCTTTTCGTATCCCACGAAAATGATTTCTGGGTATAGTACCATTACGGTTTAATGTTTTTCTTTTATTCAAAATTTCAATATCAAATTTATTCGGTGACATAAATAGACGGCTATTAAGGCTCATATATTTTTGATTTATTGTAGGATTTGAACTATAACCACCACCATTAATTAATCGAGGTAAAGTACATGAATTACCTTTAATCAAACTCATTTTTTTTTTTTTTTAATTTAAAATCAATTATTCAACTTTTTTTTTGTAATTTAAAATTTTTATTTTTTATTTATTATTATTTTTTGAATAATTAAAATTTTTCATTAGAATGGATAAACAAGAAAATTCTTATTCGGTTTCTAACGGATATATGACATTTTCCGAATGTTATTTTTACGAAAAACGCTGACGTAATCCTTTCATTTATGACGTCCTTTTAAATTGAATAATAAGTTTTCAAATAAACACTATCACTGAATAATTTCAATTAAATCACTTTAATCTTAATTTACGATGATTCGAAAAGAAAACAAAATTTTAAAATTCTTTAGGGCCAATAATAAGTTGATATGACCTTAACTAATTTTATGTAAATATACTCGTTCACACAAATACAAAAAAAGATATAATAATAATCTTTTTTGGTTTTTTTCCCTACTATGATAAAAATAACGTGCAAAAGTATTCGTATATTTTTTTTTTTTGTTTTATTTTATATTATTTTTTTCCGAAAAATTTGAGGACAAACACTACAGTTGCCGAGCACCGATGAAAAATCAAAAGTGTAAAATTGGAGTATTCTATATACGATGATCAAATTTATTAATTAACAATCTCTTTAAGTATAAATTCAATAGTGTTTATTCGGAAAACACAATAAAGAAAAGACAACATTATTATTATTTTTTGTTTAATCTCACATAATCTATATAATCATCGCCACACATCTAATAGAATCTTTTAAATTTTCACCTCTCTTTTTTAATAATAATGAAATTTTACTTTTTGCTAAAAAAAAAATTGTGTTGAAATTGAATGCGAAAACATTATAATGCGCAATGTCCGTTTTTTTTTTCTTAGAGAAAAAACAAAAAGTACATACGAGAAATTTAAAAATTTTCATATGGACACGATCATGAATTAGTTTTGATGATCTTATACTTATAGTAATGCTGAACGTGCCAAATTCTATTCTAAGATAAAATTAAAAATTTTGTGAACTAAAAAGAATGAAATAATGCACTTGAAAGAAGAAAGAGGTAGTTATAAGCAAAAAATTGTATAGGTATACCAAAATTCTGTTTTATAACAAATTTAAATATGAAACGATAGTACCCGATCAAATTGAATTTTTCCTATGGAAAAAACATTAAACAATTTTTTAAATTTAATTTTAGAATAAAAATTATATAAGAAAATATAGTGAAAATTTATATTTCCAGTTTTAATTATAACATATCATTCCACAAAAATGTGCAAATATTTAGCTATTTTAGTTCAAAAATAATAAATAGCAATTCCATGCAAAATAAATCATTCCTTCGAGAAAAAAAAATCATTTATTTTTAAAGATTGAAATTTTCATGAGACAATTCATTTCAAGGTTTATGTGTCATCATATTCTCATTATGTACCAAATGAATAATTTTTCTATTTTGCAAGAAAAAAAAGAAGAATATGTATATAAATACATATTATGAAATTTATGAATGCCAAAATTCTGTACATAAAATTAGGCCAAGCTGTAAGGGTACAAACATTAGAACATTATTACATATATTTGCAAATAAAACATTAAAAAGTTCTATGAACTTTCTTTAACAAATTTTATATTGCACAACATTAAATATTTTCTCTTGTAAAATTTTTCTTATTATCTGATAAGTTCTCTAAAAAATCATCATCAAATAAATATATATAATTTCACATACATAAGAGAATGAAAACGAAAATAACTTTCATTAACAAAATAGAAATGAAATATCAAGTATAGAAATAAATAAACAGGGTGTTTTTTAAATATCGAAGAAATTTATTAACTTTCGAGATTTTTTAACTAAAAATATGAACTTAAGTGAAGTGTGAAAAAATAACGTGAAATAAAAATTTGTAAGTCTTTCAAGAACGCTTCAGTTTGCACCTATTCGAAAAATTGATTACCAAAAAGAATATAATTATATATATATATATATATATATATAAATATATATATATGTATATATAGGTATGTTATATATGTATATATATAAAATAAAAGAAGACAGATTTGACCTTAATTTTCTCAAAAACTATATACATATTTAAAATGCTCATAGATCATAATGCATAAGTTTATTATATCTATCTTCAGTTTTTAATCTTATGAGAATTTTCACACTACATAAAATCTTATGTTATCCACTAAAAATATTCAAATAATAAGGAAGAACAACGTATTATAAACAAAAAAATAATTAAATCGATAATTGATTTTATTATGAAATTCTTGCAAGACTGATTAATATAGAAATTGACTATTTATTTACTTAACGAACAAGTAGTTGTGTGTGTTCAAGAGTTTATCCAAAAGATCAATTAAAATTCTTCAATTATTTCTTTTGGTTTCTATCAACTGTTTTTATATATGTACATACATACATATTATGTATGTATGTATGTATATTGTAAAACAAATATTTATTTTGAAGTAATGGCTATAGTTCCGAAATTAATCTATAATAAATGTAAAATTCTACTTACATTCATTCCAACAACTCCTTCAATGAAACTTTCATGTTTTACTCTAGGATCATCTTGTTCCTGCTCATTATCGGAATCATGTGAAATACCAATTCCACTATCATTTTCTGTTTCTTTAATTGCGCTAAGTTCAGTAGATACATTAGCAGCAATTTCTTCTTCTGGTAATGGTGCTAAAGGAGTTATATACGTTTTTTCTTCAAGTTGAGATTTCTGTCGTAAAAGTGAACCAAATTTCTCGAAAAAACCGCCATCAAGATCTTGAAATCTATAAAATTAGTAAGCATTAGAAAAAATTACTATTTTTTCTTTTCTTTTTGAATTTATTCTGAAACTTTTAAAACATAGAAAACACATAAAAATAATAATAAAATAAAAGATGTAAATTTTAAACATATATCATTAAATTTTTATTAGGCATATTCTAGTTACATTAACAAATTATTTTCTTATTTTAAAAATAACAATAGTGATTCTTGAATGGAAGACTTTCTTTGGAAGCAATTATGTGCAATAAAAGGCTAATTTTTATAACATGTGCCTTTTTTTATTTTTTATTTTACTTATGTATTACTAATTTATGGTTTTAAATTTCCTAAACATATGTATTTAATATTAACAAATTCATCAATTCCATGTTTTGAACCCTCACGTCCAAGACCAGATTCTTTAACACCACCAAATGATGCTTCTGCTGTTGATATAAGACCTTCATTGATGCCAACCATGCCAACTTCTAATTTCTTAGCTACTCTAAATATTTGTTGAATATTTTGACTGAAGAAATATCCAGCTAAACCACGTCTAGTATCATTAGCCTCTTGTATTACTTCTTCCTCAGTTTTAAATGTTATTATTGGTATTATTGGACCAAATACTTCTTCTTTATAAATTTTCATATTTGGATTTAAATTTTTTATTACAGTTGGTTCAAAAAATAACTCTCCTAATTCTGGTCGACCTTTACCACCATGAATAATTTCTCCACCATTTTTAACAGCATCTTCAACAAATGCTGAAACTTTATCAAATTGCATTTTATTTATTAGTGGGCCTAATTTAACATCTTTATCTTTTAGACCATCACCCATTTTTAGCAATTTTATTTGTTCAATGAATTTTTTTACGAATTTATCGCATATACTCTCTTGAATGAAGAAACGATTTGATGCTACACAAGTCTGACCACAATTTCGAAACTTTGATGCTAATGCGCCTTTAACAGCAACATCTAGATCAGCTGATTCAAATACAATGAATGGTGCATTACCACCCAACTCTAAAGCTAAACGTTTTATAGTTCCAGCAGAATTTTGATAGAGAAGTTTACCAACTTCTGTGGATCCTGTAAATGATATTCCTGCAATATCAGTACTCTTACAAAAGAATTCTCCAATTTCAGGTGCATTTTTCCTGCTGCATGTTACAATATTGACGACACCATCTGGAAATCCCGCCTCCTTAGCTAATTTAACCAAAGCAATTGCTGTCAATGGTGTATCTTCACTTGGCTTGATTACAACTGTACAACCTAATTGAATTGATTGAATCAATTTATTCATCTCATAAATAATTTATTTTAATGTTTATAATTATTTCATACCCGCCGCGAGAGCTGCTCCAGCTTTTCGTGTAATCATCGCATGAGGAAAATTCCATGGGGTAATCAATGCAGCCACACCAATTGGTTGTCTCATAATAAATATTTCACGATCTGAATTTGCACTAGGCACAATTTCACCATATATTCGTCTAGCTTCTTCTGCAAACCATTCAATAAATGAATTACCGTATGTTATTTCCGCTTGGGATTCTAATAGAGGTTTTCCTGATTCTGCTGTCATTATTGATGATATTTCATCACGATTTTTTTCAAGTAATGTCAGCCATTTCTAAATCATTTTAAAAAAATTCAAATGAATAAGATTTATAAATAAACGATTTTAATATTAATTCACCTTTAATAATGAGGATCTTTCTTTACCGGTGAGGCAAGCCCATTCTGGTGAATAGAATGCTGTTTTTGCTATTTCAACTGTTTTTTTAGCATCTTCTAAGTTCATATCAGTAACAGAGTCGATTACTTTACCAGTAGCTGGATTGAAAACATCAAAACTTCCAATTGCTCTTGTGTTCATTTTTAATGGGCAAGAATTCACATACTGTTGTAAAATTATTCTTTTAATTAAATTTATTTGATTTAATTGCGAATGTCCCAAAAATCTCTTCATTTGTTTCAATTATATTTTTTGTAATCGTTATTTGTGATACACTTATTGGAATGTTATACAATGAATAAATTAATTTATTTAAATCAATCAATTTCACTCAATACACCCTTCACACAACACAAAAACAGCTGCTTGAATAAAATTGATAACAAATTTTTTTTATTTACGTTACGATAAAAACTAAATGTAGAAACACAACTTTAATACATACGCTACGATGAGCAGCTGCTGCTCACATTTGAATACAATTTATAGAAAAATAAATTATTTTCAACATTCGCAGTCGCAAAAGCCACATACACATACACATACATACATATAGCCACATTGTGTTTTAATTAAAACATTTAAACCATAAACATAAATTAATTTAAACTTAAAATACAAAAAAAGAGAAAAAAATACTTATGATAATAAATAAAGCTCAAAGTATACGTTTGCTAAATGGCTAAAAGTGAAGTAAGAAAGTGATGAAAAATATTGTGGGTAATGCAGTTCATGAAGTTAGATTTATTTATCGTAAATGAAAAACCCAATTCACCAATCACCTCTGGGTGAAAGAAAATTTCAACTTTAAAAGTTTCCGCCAAAAGTTGGTTGTGAGTAGTAAACATTTTAATAATTTTTTTCAAGTGTAAAATTTCATAAAAAATTAAAAGTATCCAAACAATATTATTATGAATACCTACATACATGTATTTTCAGAATAAAATACAGAACAATTAACTATACTTAACAAGTTCATTTACATTAAGGTGGTTTATAATTACTGCGTTGTGGATTTTATAAATTCTATTGATTATCCAGGATTCTGTATTATTATCAAACGCAAAACAAGAACATCTTTTTATTGTTTGCTAGTACTAGTAGTACTGGAATGGTACTGGACACCAAGGAACAACAAAATTCACTTTCATAATTCATCATTGCTGATTGCTTAACAAAAAATTAAAATCAGAATCAGATGCACTTTACAATATTGTGTCTATTGAGATCAAAACCTTCTCTTTTCCTCCGATGATGTTTTTGAGTAATTCATTTTTTGTTGCGAACATCAATGATCAACATGTGCATGGAAATGCTTGTATTTTGGATACACATACACCCTTAATTTTGGAATTAAATTTATTAAGGAAATAATGATATTTTATTATGTATAGATATTTGCAATTGTAGATAATAGCTAATATTACAAATTCAATGCGTTTTTATAAAAAGTCAAAAAATGGAAAAGAACAGGTTTTGATACCAATAGACACAATTACAAACACTAAAGATTTAACCACTTAATATAAATTAAAAATCTACAAACCTTGGAGTACGAATTTTAAACATGTTCTGTATTTAATTTTAATTGATTTTGTTTATGTATAACACTTTATGAATTATTTTTCAATGGAAATTTCACATGTACTCTTTATTAGCTACTTTTTAAGCGAACATGCTGAACATTGAAATACTCATATAAATATAATTTTTCTTTTCATTTTTTCATTTAGCACAGTGTGAAAAATAACAACTAATATTTGAAAAATTTCATTCAAATTTTTTCACAAAAAATAATATAAATTCACAATGAACGTCAAATGAACAATCACTTTCTTACTTAATATTTCAATTTACGACAATTGAAACGGATGATTCGATGTATTTAATTGAGGGGATTTTTACTATAATTTGGAACTTCGTGTCTGAAAATACTTTTATTAAAAAAAAAAAATAAATAAAAAAAAACCAAGCAACTTTCAAAATAAACGAATTTATTCCAACGTCTGAAAGTAGTCTAAAACAAACTATACATATTGTATTTTCCTGTTAGTTACTTTCGCAAACAACATTTCTATTCTATAGATAAATTCTATGAATGTAAGTAGCCGTACCGTATTTTAAAATGTACATGTATAATTTATATTTTAAGTATCCAATTAAATGAGATAATAACATACAATTGAAAAAAAATAAATACAATCCAGCTTTTTTCAACAAAAGATTCTTTGCAATTTTTTGAGATTAATCAAATTCATTAGTAAATACTAAATAATTTTAAAAAAAAATTATACAAACATAATTGATATAATTGATACACAGATAAAAATATGATGATATCAATTATTCATTAATTGATTAGTCACGTTGTAATAGAGATCAATGCATGTTACAAAAAAAGATTCGAATGAATAAAATGACAAAAGATAATACATATATGTAATAATGTGAATTTTTTATGAAAGAACAATTTCTTCTATTTTAATTTATTCAAAAAAATCAATTTTCAAATTGATATCTAACTTTATAGACCGATTCAATTGTGCCCATTACAGACACAGTTGACCGAATCTACTAATGGTCTGAATCCGCCTCCGGAACGAGTACCATTCTGTTTGTTGCTTTTGTTGTTGGTGCGCTTCTGCTGAGCGCGTATGAGGCGCCCAGGAAGTGGAAGGACCACAATTTTATTTTATTCGAAATCCAAGAGTCAACATTCTTTCAATGGTGGCTGAGGGGCTTGTGATCTAACAAAAAATCATCTACCTCTCGTTAGGCGCGCCTGAGGATGATTGTTGATATTGGGCTTGGAGATCGGTAAAATAAAAGTTGGTCTGGAAGTTCTTCCACCTGTAGATCAAGCGTTAGCGGAGGATGAGTCCAGGATCTCTTACTCCCCGACAGTCTTGTTCTCTGGTGGTCCTTCCACTTCCTGGGCGCCTCATACGCGCTCAGCAGAAGCGCACCAACAACAAGAGCACAAACAGAATGGTACTCGTTCCGGAGGCGGATTCAGACCATTAGTAGATTGATCAACTGTGTCTGTATGGGCAACTGTGTCTGTAATGGGCACAATTGAATCGGTCTAATCGTGTATTCCTAATCTAAACTATATAAATAAAAGAATTAAAAATAAAATAAAATAAAAGAAGAACTTTATAAAAAATAATTTTAAAAAGGTGTATTAAATTCATACCATGATGTCCATTTGAGGTCAAGTGCCTATTTCACATACAAATTACAATTAATTAAGTAGTTAACCTTTTGTTTTTTCTTTTCTTAAAATACTTTCTACCTTTCAAATATAAATACATATTTTAAAATAACTTGAATTTTTTTAATAGTTCAATTTTTCTCTCTGTTTATTAGAAATGCATTATATAGGTAATTATCTAATGGTGTATGTATTTGAATTCATTGTTAAAAACAAGTAATAATTACTCTTTCATGTTTTAATACACAATATTATTAAAATAGTAAGTCAATGATTAAAAATAATTAATAATAATAAAAAGTAAACAATCGAAAACGTGCATAAGTTTAATATTAATTTCCACGGTATAATCCACTATGAATTCTTCATGGAAATTCCAGTTATAAAAGACGTAATAAGAAATAAGAACACAGATAGAATGAATCCCATTGACTATTGAGATGAAAATATATTTTAACATTTTTTTTTAATAAATTTTTTTATTTCATAGGTTTTGAAAAATTGTTATTTAATTAAAAAATAATATTTGTCTAACGTTTCGTGAAAATATTTAAAATGTGTTTTCTATGAGTAAATTCTCGGCACTTAAAACAAATTATTTAAAAGGGTTTTTAAATGTTTTTTTTTTCATTGAGTTAGAAAATTAAAGTTTAAATAAATACTCTTCTTATAAACTATTTTAAAAATATTCTGTTTCACAAAATTATCCTTACAACAGGACACGAGTTAAAGCAAATGTTAGGTAAGCTATTTTTTATGAACTACATATTTATTTGAAAGGAATATTAATTTGGATTTAAAACATTGAAAAAACAGCAATTTTCTATTTATAAAAATTACATGTTTTTTCTTAAATTTTAAAGTGTTCAACTTTGCTTTGTAGCGTTAATTAAATTACATATTTTACAATCGCAATAATTTTTCAAGGCGAAGTATGAGAGATTTGAAAATTATAACTACATATCTCTTTTATAAATTAAGAACCGTATCTTGAGGTTCATTGAAAATAGCAAAAGGAGAATTTCGCACTTTTTTAAATTATAAACAAAAGACTTACAATTAGTCTAGATAGTCTTATATATACTTTTTTGTTATAAATAAACAAAGTTGAGTTATTTTACCTTTTTTTTTATGAGTTGAAGTACATACATAATTTAATTAACTTTGAATTTTTTTATCATTATTAGTAACAACTCGATGTAGACTCAATGGATTTGGACTCTCCTGTGTGATGCTCATGGTCGGTCGTGGATATCTACGACTTAACACACCACCCCACCCCCGTCATAAACTAAATAAAAAATGAATACCTTAATTCTTACTACACTCACACAGCACTACAGCAGGTATTAAGAAGAGGATTCAGTTCACGTAATTATCCATTAAAGTAATTTTCATCGTCTTATTCTAACGGAATCGATTTTTTTAATCGATCAAAAACGAGAGTGTTCGTAGTCGTGACCAAATAATAAAATTATTCGTGGTCATTAGAACAAGTATAAGAATAACTATAAATTCTGATCCCACATGAGTTAATTTTTTTTCCAAGTTCTACTCTTTTTTTTTTAACTATTCCTCTTTTCAATCCATGATGGATATACATAATTATGTATGTACATTTATGTATATGTTAATGTATATTTTCATTTTTTTCAATTATCGTCAAATACATAAGTAATTATTGGTAAATTTCAAACCTCAAAGGTAAATTTTTTGAAAAATTTTATTACGTTTTAACATATTCTTTTCTTTTTATTATCTTACACGTAGTTTTTTTTTTATTAGTTTTGTAAGTTTTGTTGAATATTCAAATCAAAAAATAAGAAAGAAAAAGAACAAAGAATTATATTGTATTGTGTACTGACTTATTTAATTAAAATTCATAAAGTAATGTGATGAATATTGATTAATATTGTCTCACAAATTTTCTAAAAACAAAATACAATACAATACATTACATTGTTTAGGCTGGATGACAAATAAATCTTACACGGAATTTTTTAAACGCACTTTTTTTCGTGGCGTTATTTCTTTACAAAAATAAAAATTAATTCTTTTTTTAACCTTTAAGACGAGATTTCATACATTCAAGTAGCAAATAAAATCTTTTAATTATAATAAAAACATAACATTTTTTTTTAAATTTAATTACTTTTTTGCTATTTTTAAAGCTGATGTAATTTAGGTTATCATTATTGTCTTCGTTAAATCTTATCTTATGTATATATGCAGAATGTATTTGCATTATTTTCATAATTTTTTATGTTTTGTTTGTTTTTATTTAAATTAAATCATGTACGTTTTTAAATTATGCAGTATGTACCTATTATGCAAAGTATAGACACGTAATTTTTTTATTCTAATTTGTTTTTTCTTAAAAAGTAAAGAATAATCAATCATGATTGAGCTTAAATCAGGCACATGAAAATATTTAATTGAAATTATAATTTATATACAGGGTGATTCCGTTACGGTGTCCGACCGGGAAACTACGGATAGGTCTCGGCGAGGGGAACAAAAAATCGTATTGGTGGGGGGGGGGGGGAAATCTCAACGGTTTCGGAGTTAGAGGGGGTTAAAGATTTTTGGTACTTTTTTCATATTTTACCCTATAACTTTTTACATGGGCACGCTAGGCTCACCAACTCTTTTACATAATTATGAAGGACTCCTGTGCCTTTCCATCAACATCTTACCTGCTGCTGTGTATCTGACCATTCAGAAGTTATAAGGCCTCAAAACCATAATTTTGTCATTTTTTCACAAATTTTTGGACTTTAACCCTGCTTTACTCAAAAAAGGCTTAAATTAACCCTCATTTTTTATTGCAAAAAATGAAGGCCCAATTAATTCTACATCGATTTGCTATCTTCATTTTTTTCAAAAATTTATTAAGCATCTATCACGATTTTCTCCTATGGATTTAAAGCAATTTTTATCTGCATTTAACTTATAATTTTTCAAATTATTAAGTACATACATAATATGTACGTGCCTTATTAACAGTATACTGAACTCATATGTATTTAAAATTTTAGCCACAAATATACACATGTATAAAATGATTTTTTTTTCTA
Organism: Bombylius major; assembly: GCA_932526495.1. NCBI lineage: Eukaryota > Metazoa > Arthropoda > Insecta > Diptera > Bombyliidae > Bombylius > Bombylius major. The sequence goes on along the minus strand of OW052045.1, from coordinate 26,741,934 downwards.
AACAAATGTTTACATACATATAAGAGCTCTTGGATTTGTTCCAAAATTTTTATACACAACATAAAAAATCCCTATAAATTCCCAATAAAACATACAATATGACACATTTATATTGAATTTTATTATGTATTTTTATTCTCTTTTTTGTTTATACACTTACATACCTACATACACACATACATATAATATGCAATCATAAAAATAGAAAATTGTTTTTCTATGAATTTATTATGTTTGCGTGTCTTTTAAAGGTGTTTTCGTAATTTCATCAAGGTTAAAGTATAAAACATAAATTAATTCATCAAAAGTAAAATGAAATTCAAAAAACCATAACGTATCATTTCGAAGTATGGATCAGAGTTTACTATTAAATGAACTACAAAAAAGACAAAAAAAAAACATATAAATGATGTCATCACTATATTCTTTATTTTTTTTATTCATTAATATTTTTTTTTCAAACGGATATACCAACTTAAAAATAATTTTTTTTAAAAAAGCCGGTCTCAATGAGATGTATTAATTGCGAAACAATCAAACTTTTATATACATATGTACATCGTATTTCAGTCAGTAATTAACAATTTCAAATTTGATTGATGTGTGTATTTTATTACTTTTTTTTAAACAAAAAACAAAGCTAAAAAATAGCTTAAGTATTAAAATTTTCTTTGTATAAAAATAATTAATATACAATAATTTTACAATTACAAGTAAATTGTATATATAATATAAGCTTGATACATACTTATTGTCATCATCTTCATTTTCTGTTTTTTTAGCTTTAATTTCTTGAAGTTTATCATAGAAACCTTTCCACATCTGTTCTTCATCCATTTTTTAAGTTATTATTTTGATTTAATGCAAAATATGAATTTTTCACAAAATTATTTTATAGAGAGTATAACGGCTACTTTTGTGATTAGATTTTACTTTTTAAAATTTGAAATTTCTAATTTTATTATTTTAACACAAGCAATACACTTTTTTTCTAGTATTTGTATACTATTTCGACTGCACTCTCTATTTAAAAAATAATAATAATAATAGAAACGTATTTTTACGAAAATTTTACGGAAAATCCGAACTGAATGAAAAAATTACTGAAAGAGACCAGCGCACTATTTTCAATAGCAACTTTTTAATGTGTTATGTTTTATCAAAAATAGCAGCCAGACAGCAATATGATAAATTTTCAAAGTAACATACACTCCGACACTCGTGTGTTTAGTCGACCAAGAGAAAGTACATGGTATATTACATTATAAACTTGATTTTTATTTACATATATAAAAATTTAAATTAGGTACAAAAAAATTCACAAAAGTGCGATAAGTCTTTATTAAAATTTTTCTTCTTCTTTTAAATACACAACGTCAGACAGATTAATTTATTATAATATTTTTGTTTATTCGTTTTAAATAAAATATTTTATTGTATTGAACCGACCGAGTGTGCAGCTAAATTTATACATATTTCTGTTCTGGACTATCTCATCGACTGATCATTGAGCTGTTTCTCTGACTTATAGGCGATTAAATTAAGAAAATTATCATCTGTTCAACCACAATAAAATTATTCCAAGATAAATTAAATAAAAATTACGTTTTTTTTTCTCTAAATAAATATGTATTTTTTTTTTTCTTAAACCACGACTAAATTTATTAGCATCACCGGCTAAATTAATGTAGGTGGGTTCAGGGTTGTTTGATTATGGTGATTCGTGACAATCAACTACCACCACAGGTGATTCATTTAAGAAATTCAATAGCTCCAAGCTTGAGCAGTTTAACTGAGTATAGACTTGTTGAGAAAATATCATCGACGAAAGTTGAAATTTAAGTTTTTCTCAAACTGAGTATACCTTCTGTATATTAATATTATATAGAAAAATTCAAGATTCAAGTTTATTTTTTTCTTTACTTCTAATACATGCAATATATGTATATTGCAAATATATAGGTAGTGCAAATTGATGAATCAACCTTCATGGTATAATACCTACGTTATTTTTCTTAAGAAAAGCAAGTTTATGTACATATTATCATTATGTATGTATGCACGTACAAATATATTTCAAAAAAGTATTTTAGCGGAAGTATATTAATTAAAAACGATAACATTTTGCAATACCATGTCATACAAGTTAAATTAAATAATTGTTAGTGTGAAAAAATGTATTAAAAAATTTTAATATGTAAGCTTTTTTTCTTCTTATTATTAGAAAATTTAAAATAGCAAACATGTTAGGAATTTTAATTTGCCCCGTTCCCTTCCATTTATGGAACTAGCAGCTAGCTTAAGGCAAATAATTATTATAAATTGGATGAAAATAATGATGATGATTATGATGATACTCGTAAATGACGTAACAAGTTGGACATTCACTAACAGTTCACGTCATAATTTAATGGAATCTCCACTACTGTTCGTGAAAGATAAAAGAGAATTAAATCAATTTTTTATTAACTAGTCAATGACCGGTTAACGTAAAAATCGTGGGAGTTTATTTATTGAATAAAGATTTTAAAGATAGATATTGCATGCTATTAAATAAAAAGTCATACGAAAATCTCATGATAAGTTACATATGTTTTTGTTTTTCTGTTTTGTTTTTGTAAATTAGTTAAGAATAATTTTTGATAATATGTATGTAACTATTAAAATTAGATAAAAATTAGGATTTTGAAAATCTAGAATCGTCCTTTTACGAGTCATCATTTCGAAAATTTAGAAATTTTTTCCGCGAAAAAAACTTTGATAAGAAGAAAATAATACATACGTATATTAGAAATTTTATTTGTTAATTTATTTGGTTTTGTAATAAAAATTATCCAAATGTTTTTTATCACAAAAAAAATTATCTCTAAATATTTATTAGTCATCTCTGATAAAAATACACTACTGGTATTTATGTAGTTATAATTAAATGAATGTCATATTCATTTTTTTTTACTCAGTTGATGCTCTTATATTTGTACTGCGATACGGGGAATTAGTTTTTTGTTCACATACATACGTGGGGATTACTCACAACGTAGTTGAGTCTTATGTAGGTATTTTTTATTTCTTTTTTTATTTTGATAAAAAAAATTAAGATAAAAAACGTTTTATGAGAATGTAAAAATTCAAAAATTCGCGAGCTACCTATGTATTTTAATATAAAAACATACCTTTGATCAGATTCTGGAATACCAGTAGTAAAAGCGGTCACCCTGTATTTAAATGAAAATTTTAGAAAGTTGCAGAAGTAGTGGGAAGAATATTTTGAATTTCAGCACACTTACATTATTGGTATTGGACAAATATTTTCAAATGTTTTTTTATTCATGATGCGCTTTTATTTAATTAAATTTTTAAATAAAATTTTGTATAATTTTACTTGTTATTAAAAAAAAAAAAAAAAAAAAAAAAAAAAAAAAAAAAAAAAAAATCAAAAATTAATATTTCTATTAAATTTTTAAATTCAATTCAAATTCAATTAAATTATTAAAATTCACTAAATTCACTTTAATTTCAATTATATACTAAAAACATTCGATTATTATTTTGGATATTGAAAGAATAAAATATTTTTTTCAACTAATGAAAAAATTTGAAAAAAACAAATTTCTTTATCAAGAAATTTCTAATTATTCGGTAATAATTTTATGGATACGGTTTTTGTTTTTGTTTCTTTTATAAAAAAATTTAAATTTTACCGTAAAATAATTTTACAGTAACTAATTAATAAATTAAATGAAAAAGCTTACTCAATAAGTTAATATTTGTGTATATACTGTATATAGCTTTTTCGATAATTACTAATACATATTAATCGAATAAAATAAATTAAAATTTTAAAAATTTTAAATATTATAATCAAATAAACGGATTTTTAATTTAACAAATATCATTTGTTTCAATTTTAATTATTTTTTAATTAAGATAGATAAATCATTTTTAAGAAGCCTATTATTCAGTTACTTTTTAATATTTTCTAATTTTTCATAAAAATATCAAAAATTTTCAAATGAAGAACATTTGAGTGTTTTTTTTTTAATAGGTGTACATATGTATTCTTTCACAAAAATATTCATAATACATTAAGTAGTTATTTTTTCTTATGTTATTCAAATCGGTAAAAATTGAATGAAAATAATTTGGTAAAAAAATGAATAAATTTTGATCTATACTCTATTTAACAATTAAAGTCAGTATTGTGCTTATGGAGGCAGTTTTTGCCTTGGTAATATTTAATTTAAAAGATTTTTCTCGATTGAAATTGAGATCTGATCACCCTACACACGAGACAGATTTATACAAACGAAATGTAAAAGAGTATAGAAAAGTATGCCTATCTTGCCTGTACTGACTTTAATTGTTAAATAAAGTATAGATTTTACATGATCGTTATAGATTTGGTGAAAGTGACGATTAATCTGGTAAAACAACTTCATAAACGAACTTCTATCTTCTAACTGAAAAAAAAAGTATCTAACATGAGAAAGAAAGAACAAGAAGTATCCCTCTACTTCTATCTGCAAAAAAAATAAAGACCTAAACTTTAAATCCACTTACTAAAGTCCTTATTTATTAATTCATTTTATTCATTGGCATTGATTGGTTGGCTACCTAAAGAGTATACTATAGATACCTACGTCTGAGGTGAGTTTGTTATCAAAATACGATAAATGTTATGTATTTGATTTGATTTGTTTACTATATATTAAATACAACAGACGAATAAAAGCTTGTGTTTTAAATGGTCTAATAATCAGTAGAGAATTTTTATTTTCCACATATGGAAGTGAATTATTGATAATAAGAATTAAGATATACATACATAATAATATGTATCTGTAACAAATCATTTGAAAAATCTTAATACATGATATTCTTGTCTTTATTATTTTTTTAACAAAATAGAAACATTGTATACATATTATGGGCCTTACTTATAAACATTTTTTAATTTTAAAACTAAAATAGTTTCGACTTGTAAATCAGAATATGCTTTCAAATTCTTTATAAAATGAAGAGATAACATTAACTTAACATATTTTGTATAGAGTTTCAAAGCACACTTTTATTTTCCAAGTCGAAACTATTTTAGTTTTAAAACTAAAAAATGTTTATAAGTAAGGCTCTATGTATATTAAAGTACAGATAAAATACACGTGTAAAAATAATGTGTTCATATAAGTACGTAGGGTATATAGCAACATTTGAATCAGTCATTCTATCTGTAGTAAAATGAGTACCGAGTACCGTAATATATGAGTAACTATAGTAACAAAAATTTGTAATTAACTAATAATTATCATCCCACCCTCAGTTTATATCGAACTCTTTTCCGGTTTATATATACTTTCTTTCCTCTAATTACCAAGCCCATTTTTGAATTTTTCCCTTCTATATATCAGTATACACATTTTCCCTAACCCATTTGCATTTTAACTTACTACATAAATATTATAAAAATACATAATATACATACATTTCCCTCATAAAAAGATATTGAAATAAATTAAAAATTACACACCTCTTATAACTAACTACAAATTAATAACATAAATTTTATATACAATAATAGGTAACTTACGTGTCATGATTTTCATCTTTCAGTCTTTTATTCCATGATAGATTGAAAACTTTTTTTATATTTTTCAAATTTAAACCTTTTTCACTTGATTTTTGATTTGCAATTTGTTTACGACTATATAAAACTGATGGACAATAATTTAAATCTGTACTACTTTTACTTGAAAATTTATCAATTTGATTATTTAATTTTGCATTTGAAAAATTTGATAAATTATTTTCACTAACACTTTTTTGTGGTCGTTCATTATTACTTTTCATCATAACAAAATTCATTAAATTTTGTACACTACCATTAAAACTTTGTAAAAAATTTTGACTTCTTCGATTATAATCATGTTTTTTTAATCTATTAATTTGAACATTTTCCATTTTATTATTAATTTTTAATTGTTTATTTATTTTTTCATTAGATGTTGTAATTGTAGTTTTTGAATATTTTTTATCATCAACATTATTTTGTCTATAAAGAATATTATTCAATTCTATTGTACTGGAACTTGATGATTCAAAAATATTATTTGAATAAACTCGAATCTCAGGTATTTGACGAATTTTATTTACTTGAGATGATTGTAAAGATTTTAATGGCTTATCAGTATCATTTAATTTTTTCTTATCAATAGACCGTTGCTCATCACTGCTTAATATTTCACAGTTAATAGGTGCAATAGCACGTTTACGTATATTTTTACGTTGTTTTACACAAATAACACCCATTTTTTGTTGTTGATTTTTTTTGACTTGATGAAAATTGGTGAAATGATATAATTTTATTTCTTCATCATCATTGTTGTATGGAGTTTTTGTTGGTACAGGTAAACTATATCTAGCAGTTGCTGAATTTCCTTCAATCAAATCTTCCTGCAAGATAGAATAATATTTGTTTGTTAGTTTTTTACATTATAATTGTTTTATTATATAAAAATAATTCAAAAATTCAAAAAAATATATAATATAAAAGAAAAAAATTGATTTGATGCCGTTCGTGCAGAACTCCTATTTTAATATTTGATAACCATCTATTTTTTGTCATTTTTAATTTAACTGTTACATTTTAGGAAGATGAGGGCCCATTGAAGAAAACAGTTTATAATAGTTTTCAATTATTGATGAAGAAATTTGTTTTTTTAAAGCATTTAAATTAGAATAAAACTAATAATTTTCTTTTTAATTAATTTAAAAAAAAATAAAAAGCCATGTTTTTTGCTAATATTTTTGATGGATACACAATAAAAAAGTTTTGTATAAAATAAACTAAAATTGTAATTGTAGGCACTGTTTTTTTTTTCTTTTCTTTTTCTGCACTACAATAACCTTCAACTATTTTATATATGTACCTAATACATAGATGTATATAATGTAAAATTGTAAATAAAGTAGATGTATTGTTCCACTTATGATTTTCACTTTCAATCGTTACAAAATGTTAAATTTACTTGGAATATTATTTTGTTACTTTGAAAAAAAAAAGAAAATGCCTCAAAAATACTATCAAATGAAGGTGTATTAAATACAAATGAATATATATTATCCTGTTCAAATTTTACCAAGTTTTAAGTGGTTTAAAATTTTTTTAAAGTCACTATAATGTAAATAAAATTCGTATATATTTCACAACGTTTCTTCGTGTTAATAAATCTGATATACTTAATTAAAATTGTTTCTTTAAAAATTGCTTTTGTATATTTATGTACATACATGTGTATGTATGTATTGTACGTATACCTACATTATTAAAACTTAGCAGCTTTGTGCATTAAAAACAAATAGCCAAAACGATTTTTTTATATTTAAACTTATAATTACTGAAAAAAAAAATGAACATAAATTCACTTGTATTTAATCGCAATATATGTATTTTTTTATATTTTTCTTAAAAAGCAGAACCATCATCTTCTGTATGTGGAATACCTAAAGTTTATAAGTATCTCAATGATCATTATAATCTATTTTTAAAAGAAAAACAATAAATATTAAGAACGTTTTTGCGTCATTTGTTTTCAATTAGATTCAATAAAATGGGCACAATTAGTTCAAAGGCACGAGTTCTGGTTGTTAATGATACATGCAATTCTGTAGATATATCTATATATTATATACTCTTATATATCATCATATTCATAACAACATATTTAAGTGAAATTATAAAGTGAAAATAAGAAAGAAAAAATTCTAAAATAAAATAAAATTGAACTTACCTTCAAAGATTCTTGAATAGATTTCCTAAAATCTTTGCGAAATTCATTCGGTTTTGAAATTTGTAATTTATTTATAAAATCGTCTGGTACATCTATTGGATTTTCTCTATAATATTTCTCATTTTGATTTGTTTCAGAGGATGAAGGATAATCAACTGAAATTTCACTAATTGTACTGTCATTTATATTTTGTTGAATTACTGAATTATAATAATCTGATGATTGTATATTATCATTATTATATGCCACTTGAATACGTATCCAATTTTCATCTGTTTTTGGAGTATTTAATAAATCACCATCATTAATTACCACTGTATTCTCCGTATTAAAATTATCATTATCGAATTCATTATCCTTTTTAACTTTTCTTTTTTTAAATTTTGATTGTTTAAAATGTTGTAATCCTTTTTTAAAATATGATTTTTGTTTATGTTTTTGTTGTTGTTCATCTACGGATTTATTAAATAATAATTTATCAGAAGAACGTGGAATAGAATAATTATTGTTTCTGGAAATTGTTGCCAAATCTTCGAATTGTTGACCAAATACTAATTCAGCTGTGTCCTTTGAACTGTTTTTGTTTTGGTCACTATTTGACGACCGTAATTGCCACAGTGATTTTATCATACTTTTTTTTTTCTTTCAAAAACTCACGCACACAAGAATTTTATGATTTTTATCGATTAAGAACTTCTAAGCGAATCATGAAATATTTAATGTAAAAATGCTGTGAAATTAAAAGACGAAAATATAATATGGTTTATAATTCATTTTATTTATTTTGTTATGTAGTACAAGTACATACATACATTATTATATTTATTCATTTATTTATATATGTACTTATATATAAATTTCATTTAATTGTATAAACACAGTTAAAAATACACAATTTTTGTTTACATTTTTACAAGAATTGTTTAATCGATATTTTGTTTATACATTACATACATAGATGTATATAATATACGAAAATACTCGTATATAGTTCAAAGTGTATTTCAATGATTATTCAAATATCAAAATTCCCCAATTTGAAATGATTTCATGCACTAAATTTGTAATCTTTGTTATCAATCAATAATTTTTAAAAATTTTTCTAGTTAAAGTTTCTCGTACTTTTAGTAGAAAAATGTGTTAAATGTATTTTATTTTAATAAATTAAAATTCACATAATTTAATTTTTTTAAATATTTATTTCAAATTTAATTTCAAACAGTCACAATTTATCTTAATCGAATGAAAACACCAAAACTTTTGAAATGAGTACACCCGAAATTAAATATTCTTCTGTTAATTAAACATTCGCGATAATTTACATTTTTCTAAAGAATAAAATGAATTTTTTTTATAATTTCTAGGAATTACTTAATATATTATATTACTGTCTGTCTAAGATCGTCGAGTAATACTCAATTAACGTTGATTAAAACGACATACATTAAAAATAATCTTTGAAATTTTTCGAATGAAAAAAAAACGTTTTTTTTTTCTCTTCAATTTGACTTTTGTTGATATCGAATCACATTATTTAAAATACATAAATACTTTTGCACTTCATTTATAACATAAAAATGGCATGTAAAAATATTTCAAAGATAATTTAAGAAAAAATAAATTAAAAACTTAATTACATTCATTTAAATCCTTCAAAATATTATGAATACCGTACTATTATTATTTTTAATTTTTTTTTAAAACAATTCTAAGATTTCCGTTTTAAAAGTTCTTTAACCTGTAACCTGTTTGGTTATATTCTAATTTAACTATTCCGCAGTCTTTATTTATTTCGTTGTTCCATATATACTAATAAAAACTAAATTTTCGCGTACTATGATAAGGGCCTCTTTTTTTTCTCAAATTAGATGAAGATCCATTCAACAAGTTTATTATGTTCACCGTTGACTGAAAATACTAATAATATTAAAAAAGGGGGCTTTAGAAAAACAATGAATAGACTAGCTGTTATACATGAATAATATATTTAAAAAACTTTTGGTCACGGTTTGGAGACTTTGGGGAAGCCATTCCATCATACATATCAATTGATAATAGTAGAATATGTACCTACGTTTATTTTACTTTAAGTAAAAATAGAAAAAAAAAGTAGTAATATAAAAATCACTTTTTTAAGTACATACATACATACATATTCATAACATATGCATACTCATTTTTACTGTTTTAAATCTTTTGTTAAAATAATATTCAAGTTTACTAGCAAGAGCGTATCATTCATTTTCATTCAACTATCAATTTCGCTTTTTTTATATTTAATTTTGAAATGAAGATAATTTTTTATATAGGTACATCAAAGGAAAAATGTCAATATAACGCATACTATCGATTTAAAAAAAAAAATAGTTATCAATATCATAGTATGAGCATTATCAATTCTATAGAAAGAATTATAGATAATGGAAGCATGAAACATCGTATTCAATTTCATTTCTAAGTATAAAATTTCACAGAAATTCTTCTAGATACAGAGATACATTTAAATTGGAATATTTAAAAAAAATTTCTGATACTTATTATCGTTTTTTTTTTTTCTTCAAATATTTCAGAAAGATACTGCTCATTCAAAAGAATAAATAACTTGTTTAAAATAGAAAAAAATGATACATAATATTATTTATATTTGTTATTATTATTATACTACTATATCAACACCCCATTATTGTTGATCGGCTTACACAGCGATAATTTTCTTTGTTCTCAATGTTCCTGTATCTCTAGAATACAACAAAAGTGAAAACTTAATGTATACAAATTTCTATAAAAAATTGTTTGTTTTTCACTTTTCAAAATTGTTTTAAAAAAACATTAAAAACACATATTATTGTGAACCTACTTTAATTAACTTTTTAATGATTCATGTAATAATCTTGTAATTCTCTTATTTGATTAAAAGAAAAAAAAATATTGGTTAAAAATTTCTAAAAAAATTTTTATTATGAAAAATATTTATTCTTATACTATAACAAATAATATATATACACTTTTGTTTTGTAACAAGTGAATAAAAAATCAAGAAAAAAAATTTTTATTGAATTTTAACACTTAACGGACGAGCCAAGTAGATTTACGTTTTTAATACCTCTCAGGTGAATTTACGTTCACAGGGTTTTGGCAAATATTATTGAGTTTTTCTCTGATTGTACTACACTTCATTATTGGTAGAACTAATGTTTTTTTTTTTAAATTCTACCGAAAATTTACAGAAGATAGAAACAAAAAGGTAATGAAAAACTAATTCGTCTGTTAAGTGTTAATAACAATCCGCATCATTTACTTCATAAGTTTTAATAGAGAACAGCATATCATCTAATAGTGAATCAAAACTTTCAGTATTCATAATCCAATCACTTCTATTTTGTATTATTTGATCCAAATCTAATGACATAATTTTATCCAAAAAGTCTTTTGGCCTTATTTTAGCATATCGTTTATATAAATTCTCATCAACTTTACATGTACCAATGCTACATTCAACTTGCATTTGATTTTTATATGCCATCGCTAATAAATTTATATCATTCGAACTAATTATTGATTCTATAACATTTTCAGATTGTAAAGTTTCACCATCATCAATATCATGTTTATCATTATCACCATTATTTTTATTCATATCATTATTATCTGAAGATGATAATGAAGTTTTGTTGTTATAATTTTTAGATATTGTTGGTGATGATAGTGGTATCGTATTTTCAACAGTAACTGATGTCATATCCATTTTTTTTAAGTAATCATAACGATTTAAATATACAAATAATTTTTTAACAATAAAAACGGCAGCTTTAACAACTTCTAAATCACAATCATCATTTAAACATTCTAATATAACACCTAAAAATCCATGATCAGATAAATCATTTAAAATTTTATGAATTCTTAATAAAATTTCTTTTTCAGTTAATGTTACAATTTTTTTCTTCTCTTTTGAAAATGTTACTGTTGGAAAAATACCATCAATCATACCTTGATTTGAAAATTGTTGGCATATAAAAATTTTCCAAAAATATAATGCATTTACTTTAACTTCCCAATGTAAATCATTTATTGTACAATGTGTTAATGTTGAATACATACAATTCATTTTCTCTGGTGCTATTTTACGATTATCGTAAATTTTTGTAAGAAGTAAAACAGCTTCTTTTCTAACAATACCTTCAGTTTCAACACATAATGATGTAAGTAAATGATCCTAAATAAGGAGAAAAAAATATAAAATTTAGAAGAGAAAATTTTTTAGCAATGGTAGATAGAAAAACTTACAACAATATCAGAAGAACTTAAACTTTGTTCCCATAACAAATTTATGACAACCATTTGTAATAAACATTTTAATGCAGATGCTCTGACATAAGGTTCAGAATCATTTTTTGCCATTGTAAAAACAATTGGACATATACCATTATCAAGTATATTCCGTTGAAAAGCTGGAAATTCTGAAAATATTAATTAGAAATATTGTAAATGCAAAAACTAAAAAAACGCAATCAATATTGAGAAAATATATTTACTTAATTGTGAAATATTTGTAATCGATGTGACTAGTTCCAAAGTACTATCTCTAACTTCCCATGCATTATCATGAAGTCGTTTAACTATTAATGGAGCTAAATTTTGCATTCCAGAACCATTCAAATTTTCAACTAATAGCGCTAAATTTGGTGATAAAAAGTGTTCAATAGATAGCTGAAGTAATTTGAGAGCTTGAACAGCTAACTAGAAAATTTAAAAAAAAAACTAATATTAATTATAAAATCAATTAAAAATTCAAATAATTTACCCTAGATGATAAGTTTGGATTACTCAGAAGAGCCAACATAAAATTCACCAAAGAAATTGTTTGTATTGATTCCTTCCAAGTAATTCGATATTTTCTTATTAATGTTTGTAAACCAACTAAAACAGCAAATAAAACATTTGGAATTTGAACTAAAGGATCTGATTCCAAATTAGTTTTATTAAGTTCACTTTCCACAGCATAGCAACCTGGTGTGAATTCTCTTAAAGCATATACCATAGCATCAAATACTAAAACGGCTCGATCTTGATTTAAAACATTTTCCATCGATATAATTCCATGTATTGATTTATTTGCTAAATCACCAGATATTTCTCTGAATTCTAATAATACATCACGAAATGCATAACAAATTCTTAATGTAAATTCACATGATATTGTAAATAATTTCATAAGATAATTATCAAAAAATTCTTCACGTTGTAATACTCCTTTATTACGTAATACATTAAATAAAGGCATTAAATGGAATGTTATTATTTGATTTTCAAATTGTATTCTTTGATTTTCAATTAAAACTTCTTCTGGTGCTCTATTACCTAATTTTTTCCATAATATGTGATTTAATTCAGCTAAACGAATTAAATTATAGCAACTTTTACGTGATACACAAAATTTGAAATAATTAAAAAAAGAGACACCAAATTGATTAAAATCTTCTGATGCTATTTTACCGTTACCATTCCACTTTTCGTATATTAAACGAGCATAATTAAAACTTGTTAATGTATTTAAAATTTTACCTAAAAATTGCTCATTATGAGTCATTTCTGCTAACTTAAATAAATTTTTTTCAAAATCAAAATATGTTTCAAGATAATATGGTATTTTTGTTTTTGATTCTTTTTCTAATGTTTTTTGTAATATATGACATAACAGACATAATGTTGGTGCTAATTTACGTTGTAAATCATAATCATCAACTTTTACTTTTATTGCATCAGAATCTTGATAAACACTTTCATTGATTGGTTTCATAATATCAGTTAAAATTTGCATAACTAATTCTTCATTATGCGTTTTTTCTGAATATAATGAAAATTTATATAAAATATCTGATAAAAATTCAATTGATTCTCGAAATACATAAATTGTTTGATTCTGTTGACAATATTCAATAATTGGTTTCCATGCTTTCATATTTTTAATCCATCCAACACCCAAACTTTTTGTTGAAATTTGTTTTAATAAACGTATATGTCCTAATTTTATAGCAGCTGGTAATATTTCATGATTTTTTTCTAGTATACTTATAATTCTAAAACAAATGAAAATAAGAAAAAATTAATAAAGACTCCTATAGAATTTTCAGCGTAAAATACTTACGTATCTGCAAAACGTTTATCTCTAAGATTTATAATTGCCCATTCATTATCGGCTAATAAAGCACATAGTTTAAGCATAAAAGATGTTACTTGAGGATTCAGTTTATTGATGTCCTCTTGCAATATGTTTAAACATTTCTCCAACCACTCCAAAATGAAAGGTGACTGCACGATTTCACTATAATCTAAAACAAAATAAACAAATATTTTAGTTTCACACTTAATCAAAGTTAACAATAAATTCAACAATTGTACAATTTTTTTAGTATGTACAGAAGAAATATGTACTTTACCTTTTTCACCTTTTCCAGAAAGATGGGTCAGCAGCATTTCAAGGTAGACATCGTTGACAACTTTGAAATTTTCGTTTAAAAACCCATTTAGGATTCTTCGAAATTTCTGTTCAGTTATTGACAAATCTTCCAAATTCATATTTAACAAATAAAGTCACTTCAATAAAAAACACCAAATCTAAACATTTAGATTTTTAATCATGCAAAATGCGATGCGACATCAAAATGTCAAAATTTTGACAGCTCGTAAGAAAACCTGCTAAGCCCAAGGAGAATTGAAATATAATAGAGATGCGAAAAGGAAAATGAAACAAAATTGAATTAGACCCTGTGCGGGCAGAGAAGGAGGTATCATATTTGTCTTTTTTATGAAAAAGAAAAGGCTTTCAATTGTTATTTTATGTTATATGACTTAAATTTTGTTTTACATATTGTTCTGAAGATTTAGCACACATGCAAGCGAAAACATTATTTGTTTATTTTGCAACTTTGAACTCCTATATCTCGGACTGTGATGCACCGATTTAAATCAAATAAAATGCACTAGGACAGAAAGCAGAATGAATGTTAATTTAAATGTTTTTATATTTCTGACCTAGTGCATTTTATTTGATTTAAATCGGTGCATCACAGTCCGAGATATAGGAGTTCAAAGTTGCAAAATAAACAAATAATGTTTTCGCTTGCATGTGTGCTAAATCTTCAGAACAATATGTAAAACAAAATTTAAGTCATATAACATAAAATAACAATTGAAAGCCTTTTCTTTTTCATAAAAAAGACAAATATGATACCTCCTTCTCTGCCCGCACAGGGTCTAATTCAATTTTGTTTCATTTTCCTTTTCGCATCTCTATTATACATATTTCAATTCTCCTTAAGTGCGTTTATATGACTTCAATGTGTATTTTTTTAAACGAGTTGAAATAAATCATAAAGTAAAAAGTATCCCATTCAATGTGAATTCAAGTTAAAATTAATAAAAATTTATTCGACTTTTGTTCTCAAATTTTAATTAGTTATATAATGATAAAACCAAATAAATTAGATTATTTATTATAAATTGCAATTATAAAATGCGCATTTGCATTATTTACAAACCAAATTTTTTTACGTACTACATGAACAAATCAATATTACCAACTCGTTTTAAAAACAATTTCGGAAATGACTTTGAAATTTTGTAATGGTAACATAGTAAACTTATAGTTCTGGATGGAGAGTAATATGGCGTTTTTAATTAATTTTATTTAATATTTATACTAATTAATTATGTTTAAGTAATAATTCAGTAGTAAAAAGATTATTTTATTAGTGGAAGATGAATTCAGAAAGGTAAGTCATTGAAAATCTTATTAAAATCAAAGTAGAAAAATACAGTTTCGGTCACCTGTCAAAATCGATATTTTTTATTACTTCGTATTTGCATTTTAACATTAATTGTAATGAATTATATGTAATTAAATCGTAATATTAATTAAATTGAATTATTTCAGGGTAGAATGGGTAGAAATAATAGAACCGCGAACCAAGGAGCATATGTATGCCAATCTAACAACAGGAGAATGCGTTTGGGACCCTCCTGAGGTGAGTAGATCATATTAATACACCCACACTTGGTTACATTTTATTTACATTTTCCTAATTAGTGAAGTCAAACTTTAGCAAATGTAATATGTCCTGCATGTAGTTTTCTAATTTATAATTTTTTGTATGTGATTTATATTTCTATAACTTACATCTCACTTTTTTAATTTTTTATTTTTTGCTTTTAAAGGGTGTTCGCATTAAACGTACAGATTCTTCACAATGGTGGGAACTGTTTGACGTCAATACACAACGCTTTTATTATTACAATGTTTCATCTCAAACATCTGTATGGCATCGTCCTACTAACTGTGATATAATACCTTTGGCAAAACTGCAAACCTTGAAACAAAATACAGAACCAGGTGAGAAAAAAGATGGTTTTACTCAGACATCACATTCAAAAATTCGTGCACAAAAAAGTAAAGATGGTGGTGGTAGTGGTAGTCATCATCGAAATCATTCTTCTGGTCATAATAGAGTTCAATCTGCAGGATCATCAGATACCAAATGCTCTTCAGAATTATTATCTAGTCCACATGGGCGGCATGGTTATAGGTTGTGCATACAAACAGCTATTTGATTAAATTTATTTAATTTCAATATGCTCCTTCTTTTCCTTTTAGATTCCCTTCAGCGGATGGTTGTGTTATGACTAAAATGGAATCCTCAAAGCATTGCAGACATTCACAAGGTATGTATAATTATTTTTTCTCAAAAAAGAAATAAAAATTTTAAACAATAGTTATTTTAACCTAGCTTCAGCATTACCACGAAGTAGTGGAACTAAACATAAAGATTCTGGTAAATCAAGTGATTCTAGTTTATCAAGCACACATGGCTATCGTCGTCTTCAAGAAGGTGGAAGCTTAAGAATCGGGAGTTCTCATCATAGGAATCGACATGTATCGGATAGCAGGTAATAATTTCGATATTATGTATTTTAAATTGTTTTTTTTGTTGTTTTCTAAAGTTTTTTTTTCTAAACATTAAACAGATATCAGCAACATAATTGTCCTCATCCAAAACTATCTTATTCTATTTCAAATTCATCTGATTTGGGAGCATTATCTCCTACTCATTCAGCAAATACACCAATTCTTAAAAAGAAATTATCTTCTGAGAATTCTTTACATGGTAAGAGAGAGAGTAGCGGAAGTGGTTTAGTTTTAAAACATCAAAGTTTCGATTACCCCAGCGGAAGTAAGTAATAAATAATTTTCCTAAATACATAGTATTAATTTTCATAATAAAATGGTTTTAGGTGCTGCAATTGTCTCACTAACACGTTCTGGAAGTTTTATGTCTTCACCGACATCACATTCGCCACACCTTTCATCGCCACAATATTCATCGAACAATCGAGGAATAACTAGCAATGATGGCAATGGTGGTGGAGCAGGAAGTGATGATTCTATGCATGAAAAATATTTTAAATCAGTTGAAAACACACCAGTAACACGTAGAAGACATACAAATACATCAACAAAATCTAGTGGTAAAAAGAATTCAAGTGATTCGAGTCCACAGAGTCCGATCAGTCCACAGGATCAAGTAATAAATATCAATATAAAAAATGGAGGATATTTTAATTTAAAATTGATTTTATCATTTTTACAGAATAAAAAGTCTTCTAAACCTGCAGTTTTAAACAGTATTTCTACCCTTGAACCTCCCAGTTTGTGTTATAATGTAGTTTCTAGTCGTAATAGTGATCCAGATTTCTTAAATTTGGATTTAACATCAAAACCAGAAAAATATTTAGATAAAATGAAATTAGAAAAACGTTCACCAAATTCATATGGTAGTAGTGCTGCTACACGTGTTTCACCATTGGGAAATTTATCTGGTGGGCGTCATGAACAACAACAGCAACAAAAAGTGAATAACTTATTTATAAAATCACCATCCAATAGAGGTGGTGAAAATAGTAACAGACATTCACCAGCCACATCTAGTCACTATCCAAACGAGTACAATTTATTAAATTCTCAAAATTTAAATAAACCGAATACCGAGCGTCACAAAAATATACAAAAAAATATGGAAAAGTCTTCCGGAAAACGTGAAAAAAGACGTCATCATGCACCTTCAAGTGATGTTGAATACGATAATGGTAACATATCTCCACTTTATAGCAATTGGGATCAGGTAAACACAAGTAATATATTTCTTATTAAAATAATAAAAATGATTTCTTGTTTCATTCTGAAAGGAAATGCAAGAACATCTTTTACCACTTCAGCATTATATTATTGAACAAGCCAAACTATCTGGTTGTTATGGCTTTGGAGATCCTTTAGATTCAGATTCATTTCATTCAGATAGCCAATCAGAACATTCATTTTCTGGTCACGAACCAGATAATGAAGATTCTGATCATTCAGATGGACATGGTGATTATTTAACGCACAATTATGGTATAATGGATGATTATGCTTCAAATATGGGTGACGGAGTTTCTTATTATAATTATAGCATGGGCTTTGATCAGGGTGATAAAGAAGACATGTATGCATTTTTATTAATTAATTTTTCTTTTTATATATTATTCCTTATAAAAACCTTCTCTCTTTTTTTTTAATAAATAGCTCTGAAAATGTTGAAGCTGTTCTAGAAAGTGAAAGAGATAATACACAAGTATACAGTCCATTAAGACATTATCCAGCACCTTATCGTTATCTTTCTCCACAACAAACAAAATCAAATTATCAACAACAGCAGCTACAAAAGCAACAACAAGCACAAAGAACTCCATCTCCACATCGTCAGATTCATCAGGTACCTGCTCAAAGTGAATTATTGTCATCAAAACAAAATAAAAATTGTGAAGAAATTTTTGAATCAACGAATCAAAATCGACGGCCACCACCAATTTTTCCTAAATTTGCACCACCGGCTGGACCGATAAGTGGTAGTGGTGGTGGTGTTATACCAGAACTAGCAATAATGAAAGAATGTGATATTGAGAAATTTGCACAGGATAATCTAAATTTACACTCTAAAGGAATTTTTAGGAAAAAGGTAAATAAAAAATAATAATTTATCAAAAACTTCTTATTTACTCTTTTTTAAAGTCTTCTGTTCGTGACATGTTAAGTTGGACATCGAATGCAATTAGCCGGCCTATGCTTGCTTTAGCCAGGGATAAAGCTGGAAAGAAAATGGCGACAGAATTATTTAAATTGGTTCAAATTTATATGGGGGATCGTAAAGCTCGTGCTGGCATGAGTTTAAACTCAGTTGCAATCGATATAATAATAACTGCCTTAGGACAACAACAGTATGATTTCTGCATTTTTTTTTTTTAATTTATAAAAGTTAAAAAAATAATGAATAATTTGTGAATTTCAGGTTGAGAGATGAATTGTATGTTCAGTTATGCAGACAAACGACCGAAAACCCAAAACGAGAATCACTTATACGAGGATGGGAGTTAATGGCAATTTGTCTATCATTTGTTCCACCATCACCAACATTTCAGCCAGCTCTTTTAAAGTATAATTTTACAAATATTCTATAAAATTATATATTTGTTAATTTTAATTTTTTCAGTTATATGAACCGTCATCGAGATCCAACATTTGCAACCAGTTTTCCAGAAGTTGGCAAATGGCCAATACATGTTCAAATATCACATTATGCTACGGTCTGTTGCCGACGTCTTGATAGAATTGGAAGTTCAGGAAGAAAACAAGCTAAGAAACCAACTGAAGATGAAATTGAACAAGCAAGAGTAATTACATTCGCATATACATATATATTATATATACAGGGTGATTCCGTTACGGTGTCCGACCGGGAAACTACGGATAGGTCTCGGCGAGGGGAACAAAAAATCGTATTGGTGGGGGGGAGGGCAATCTCAACGGTTTAGGAGTTAGAGGGGGTTAAAGATTTTTGGTACTTTTTTCATATTTTACCCCATAACTTTTTACAAGGGCACGCTAGGCTCACCAACTCTTCTACATAATTGTGAAGGACTCCTGTGCCTTTCCATCAACATCTTATCTGCTGCTGTGTATCTGACCATTCAGAAGTTATAAGGCCTCAAATCCATAATTTTGTCATTTTTTCACAGATTTTTGGACTTTAACCCTGCTTTACTCAAAAAAGGCTTTAATTAACCCTCATTTTTTATTGCAGAAAATGAAGGCTCAATTAATTCTACATCGATTTACTATCTTATTATTATTTATATTTTAGAGTCAAATTCTTCGTGATAGTATGTTTGGTAATACATTAAATGAAGTTATGGAATTACAAAAAGATAAATATCCAGACCGTAAATTACCATGGATTCAAGTTACATTATCCGAACAGGTTGGCATATTTCATGTTTCACATTTTCTATTTACACTGAAACATTGGAAAAATTCTTTTTGTTGTTAATTTTATCAGGTTCTTTTGTTAAACGGAAAACAAACAGAAGGTATATTTCGAGTTTCTGCTGATGTAGACGAAGTAAATTTATTAAAAGCTCGATTAGATCGTTGGGAAGTTCCTGAACACAAGAACACAATGGGTAAATAATTAATAATTTTTTTTTAAAGTACATATAAAGTTTAATTGAATTCCAAATATTTTTTAGATGCCCATGCTCCAGCTAGCTTATTGAAATTATGGTACAGAGAATTATATAATCCACTAATACCGGATGAATTGTATGATGATTGTGTTCAAACTGAAGATCCTGTTGAAGCAAATAAAATAATTGCAAAACTGCCAGAGCTTAATAAATTGGTATATAAAAAATAAATTTTGATTTCAAATAATAAGTTTTATTTTTAAATTTATTTCATTTTTTATTTTTACATAATAGGTTTTAACATATTTGATACGTTTTCTACAACAATTCGCACAATCAGATGTTGTTAGTTGTACAAAAATGGATTCATCGAATTTAGCAATGGTATTTGCACCAAATTGTTTACGTTGTACGTCACAGGATCCAAAAGTAATTCTAGAAAATGCTAGAAAAGAAATGTCATTTATGCGTACACTTATCCAACATATGGATACATCTAGTGTTGAGAATCTTGTTTAACTGGATTTAAAAATAATAAATGAAAAAAAGAAGAAGGTGGGATTTATTGCAAATACTGTATTTATAAACATTATTTATTGAATGAAAACGAATATAATACTCATTTTTTTTTTCTCTAATTCTTTTCAAATTAATTTTTAGTATATACAAACTATTATTTATAATAATTAACTTTCAATTTTAATTTTATATAAAAATAATAGCATTTACAAAATATTTTACAATTCCTTATTCGTTTGATTTAAAAGGTTTGTCATATCGAAAGTTTTGCAAAAATTTCATATATTGAAATAGCGTTTAACTTAACAACATTAAATAAGTTCCTTTGAATGTATAGAATAGATACACATATTACACACATTACATTATTAAAATTGTTTAAGCATGACAAATTTTTTAAATCAATAAAATTAGTTTTCTATTCTATTTAAATTTCAAGAATAAGATTATTTTATTTAATCTTTAAAAATAAAATTTCATATCGATTTTTCTGGAATATATATGATTTTATATTAACATTCCACAAGAATTTGAAGAAGAAAAAAACAAAAAAAAATGTCTTATCAATATACGCGTAATTAATTATATAAATAATAAAATGTTTAAAAATTTAAAACGTAGAAGTTTATTACAAAAATATCAGAAATACAAATTTATTTAAATATATTATGCAATAATATCTGAATACACTTACTTTGAAACTAACTTGAAGAAAAAAAAATGTTTAAATATTTACAAGAAAAAAATAAAAATCAATTACATTGAAATATTGTTCCATAGAAAGTTAAATAGAAATTGTTACCAGAATTCGTAGATACAGAGATTTAAAGTTTTAAAAAAAAAAAATTATATATATATGTATAAGGCATCTATACGATAATAAATATAAATATATATATATATATATATATATATATAAATGATTAAATAGTTAGAAATTGAAAAATATAAAAAAAAAGTCAAAAATGTAATTATTACAAATTGAACACCCAAGTATAAAAAGAAAGAATAACATAGAAAAAATTGTAATCTTATATGTATTTCTATTCTAATCTTTCTTAATCAAAAGTATTAACATCACAATTAAATAGTAACCATTATTCTAACAGTAAAGTTGCTTGCAAATCAAATAAAAATCGGTATTCTTCAAACACCTCAAAAGAAACAAATTCAACGGTGTTTCCATTCATTACCTCGATTTCTTTTCTCTCACCTTACGTGAGTATTAGAATACCGCAATTAAGAAATGACGTGATGCGACTGGTCACGTAGTAGATTTACAAGTAAGGTGACTGTCAGAATAAGGGCTAGAATCTTGCCTTTATTTTAAAGTGAGAATGCTTATCATTTTTTTTTTGTTTTCTTAATTTCTATTTTGTTTATTATTTAATTTTCTAATTTTGACTGTGTCAAAAAGTTTAACAGGTTTATTTTATAATTTTTAAAAAATATTAAGAGGATAAAAAATATATACCTATATAAATTTGATATTGTGGCGTTTTATGCTACGATTTTTTTTTGTTGATTTTTTATGTAAATCAAAATTATATACTTTTTTTTTACCTAATTATAAATTTAAACAAAAATTGATAATAATAATAATAAAGTAGAATTTTCATGATAACAAATTTAAAAAAATTAAAATTAAACTTGTGTATTTGGTATATATGTGTATGTTATTTGACCAAATGTTAAAATTAAAAAAAAAATATTACTCGAATTAAAGTACTTAGAAAACAAAATTTGTTGCTTTAAAAAAAAATAATAATAAAAAGTTTATCATTATGAAAATATTTGATAATCGTTAGTGAAAAAAAAGTTAGACAATACAAAAAAAAATTTTTTAACATATCTTTAGGTCATCTTTGAAGCTTCGAATTTACAGAAATTTCTAAGAGTTCAAATAATAATAGTTTCATTAATAAGCTTGAAATGTATGCATGTGCATGTTTTGTATAAACCGTTTAACATTCTACATGCACATGTTTATCAAAAGCATCTAATCAAATATAAAATGATACTACAGAAAATTTAATTAAAAAAATTAGATTCAAACAATGCAAGATTTATCGTTTAAAATAAATTTTTTCCAATACTCTGCAAAATTTGCATAATTTATCTCATTTTCCCCTTTAAGCTCTGATGTTTCCATTCCATTCTTTATAATTTCTTGCTTTCTCTTCAATAGCTCTCTTTTATAAGAAAAATCTTCTTGTGAAGCAAAATTTAAACATTAGAATTGAACATATAAAACTAGATTCTAATTTTAAATGTAATCAAATAATATTTGAAAATTAAATTAAACAATTTATTTTTTGAAAAATGCATTCCAAATCAGGGGCATTATTTTGTTGAAAGTGTTTTTCTACTAACAAAAAAAAAAATAAATAAAATAAATAACAATAAAAAAAATATATATATATTTTAATGAAAGAAAACACTTGTAATTTGAAAGCTAAAAAATAAATAATACTTAATTATAAAAAAATAAATTATCTAATACGTTTCTTGTAACATATGCCAAAGAAAAATGAGTACTTATTAAATTTCTGCTGCCCTTTCTAAAAAAAAAAAGATTAAAATAATAATACGAAAGCAATAAATTTAGTTTTAATCATAAGTTTTTTTAATTGTTTATTTAAATACTTTTGATAGTCATTCACTTAAAAAGAACAAAAAAATTTTCCAAAAATAAAAACAGCACAAAATTTTTTAATATCGTTTTTTTTTCTTTTTTTGTTGTATTTAAAATATTTCATTTGATTGTAACAAAAAACAAGACATAAAATATTACTTACACAATATGTATAACAAAATATTTTAAGAAAACTATAAAAATTTATATTAGAATTTAAAATATCCTATTAATATTATTAAAATTATAATAAATTAAAAAAAAAAAAATTAAAATAATAAAATGAAGAAAAAATGCAAAACAAAGTTAATTATGGCTCATTACATATACATACTGGAAATTTAATAAAGTAGCATAAATAATAGGAGTAGATATATATTTTAAAAAAAAAAATTAAGCAAAATTTAAGGGAAAAAAAACAAAATTGTTTGCTATAATAATAAAAATTTAACAATAAACAAATAATTTTATGCTGAATAAATCAATTTTTATGAATTTTTTGTTGTTGAAAAAATCATCCAAATGGTCTTGATAGTAGATATTTATATAGATATGCCTGTTTAGACCGATTCAATTGTGCAATACAGTTGATCGTATCTACTAATCGTCTGAATCCGCCTCCGGAACTGGTACCATTCTGTTTGTGCTCTTGTTGTTGGTGCGCTTCTGCTGAGCGCGTATGAAGCGCCCAGGAAGTGGAAGGACCACCAGAGAACAAGACTGTCGGGGAGTAAGAGATCCTGGTACCTCATCCTCCGTTAACGCTTGATCTACAGGCGGAAGAACTTCTAGACCAACTTTTATTTTATAGATCTCCAAGCCCACTATCAACAATCATCCTCAGGCGCGCCTAACGAGAGGTAGATGATTAATACAATTACAATGCATATGAGATAGGTAAGACAGGTGAATAAATGAACAATGGTTTAAATCTGAGGTTTAAATTTGAATTTGCATTTTTTTTCAGTTAAAGAAACTGAATAATTTTGAAAATTGTTTTTTGTTATTGGACAAACATTGGACAAAGTAAGTATGTAGTGTAGTAATTAATAATTTTGTGAAAAGTGATTGTTTAATGTAAAATTTATTTAAATCGTTTATGGTGACATTTTATTTTGTGTTTTTAATGTGAAATAGTGAATAAAGCAGCACAATTTGCTGTATCAGTATCCTGGATCTCATCGTTCTTCGTAGGAACTCTGAACTGCCTCCATAAGCACAATACTGACTTCCAAAAAGAAAAATACTATAGTTAACACTTTTCAGGCGGGAGATTGTAGTCACAGTCCGGAAAAGAACAATTATTCTGTGAAATGAATTTATTTTTACAAAAATGACAAAAAAATATCTGTATGTCTTTAGTCAATCTTTCCCTTTTAAGACCTTTAAGATCCTAAGACAAAAAGTAGTTATAGCTTGCTTCCACTTCAATATTCCAATAATTTTACTGAAATAAATAATAAAAAATAAAGTCTTTTTATATTCCTAAAAGTTTTATTTCATCACCGTTTTAAGACAAAACAAAAAAAAAACTTAATAATTTTAATTAATGCTAAACATGAAATATTTTTGCTAGAAACTCACAATTATTTCGTACAAATACTTGTACATGAACCAGTTTCAAATATTATAAATCTTAGTAACTGTAATCATGTATGTAGTTTTTTTTATCATAAGTCGTTTTTGACTATTTTCTACGCGCTTAAAACTTTTTTTTATTGAAATAAAAGTAGGTACTTATAAAAATGTTAGAAGAAATTATACCTTGAATAGTTTGTAATTAATATTGATTTAGAAATTCCGTAGTTTTTTTTTCACATATATATATCATTTTAGATTCTTCTCCTCCTTTTATCACTACTTTTATCTCTATCGTCTTCTTTTCTTTTTGGTGCTTTTTTGGCCATATTTAAGAATTGATCAAGACCAAATGGATCTTCGTCCTTTTCAAACTGTACTGGACCTGTACGTGTATTTCCTGTAGAACGATCAGTTCCACTAAATTCTTTATCAGGAACAAAACGATTTGTATTAACAATTTTTTCAAGATCTGCTCCGTATGCATCATTGTCAAGTTGTTTACTCGGCCGATATAAGTGAGATGCCAATGACCCAGCATCACGCCATGGTTTATCGTAAACATTGTATGCTTCATCATCACCATAGCCAGAATCCATACCTTTTGATGTATTGAAGAGACGTTGATCGAACAATGCTTCTCCACCCACATTTGTTTTTGCTGGCATTCCCAATGCAATCTGTTCTGATATATCTCTTTCACGTTCTCTCTGCAATTTAGTTCGTTTATCTGGAGCAGCACGTGCCAAATTTCTATCACGTACTCTTTCCCGATGTCTTTCAGCACGTAATTCATCACGTTCTCTGGACTCAGGATTATTACTACCATCATCAGGCATTCTTAGGCCGGCACGTTCTTCACGAGCTCTTTGAGCCATTTGTCTAAGCATGTCTTCTTTTTTTTCTTTTTCTTTTTGAGCTAATTTCTTTTCTAATTGTGCACGAGCCTCCACAGCTTCACGAGCTTTCCTATCGGCTATATATAATGCTTCGGCCATTTTCGCGAATTTCTCATTAATATGCACTTGTTGTAAACCACGACCATCTGCAGCCAATCTCTTATCAAGAGGAATTGTATAGCCCTTAGCATTTTTCCAGTTTGAGATACAAGGAGGTATCTTCCATTCTTTCTGTTCTTTTACTGTAACTTTTCTAGATGGTGAGTGTAAAACTGGTGCTGGAGGAGATGGAGGACCACGAGGAATCTTTTTATTAATTCTGAATTTTGGAGGTTCCATTGGATCAACTTGAGCTTCTACCATTCGTATTACACGTTGTTTTGCTCCAGAATTAAATGCATCTCCCTGTTGAGAAGGTGTATAACGAATGTATTGTGCTGGTGCGGTTTTTTCAGCATGTCGTACTGGCATAGCAGCAGCAATTTTCTGGCTTGTCAATTTTTCTAAAGCTTTTCTTGTAGATTCAGTTGTTTCTAAAATACTTTCGTCGTCTGGCTTCTGTAATTCTTCAGCGTTTTCTGATAGAACCTCTGCAGGTAACAACTGATTTATATTAGAGTAAACAATTTTTTCCTTTCCATGACCTTGGCGAGCTATTGCATCATATTTCACTTTCCCACTTTGATCTAGTTGAATAGCTAACGCATTTGATTTCTTACCACTGCTACCTGGAGCGCCCATACCTAATAAAGTATTAAAATATTAATGTCCAAATTTTAACAAAAACATTTTCAAAAACTTACCCAAAGGATATTGTGCAACATGAATTTCTGGAAAGGCACCACCATCTCCAAAATCAGCTTCATTACGAGGAACCCATCCTCTTCTCTGACCATAAGGGGGTGCAGCAATTTTTGCACTGACTAGGGCTCCCATTGCAGGAGCACCTTTGGCAATTAGCTTCCTTTCATCTTCCCTATCCCAGATGGAATTCGATGGAGCAGGGAGTAAACTTGATAAGGACATCTTTTAGAAGATTTATTATATTATTGAGAAAACTCTCTGAAACCTTTTTCACTACAAAAAAACACTTTACTAGATAAGCATTAAGCAAAGCAAGCTGAATTGATGTGTTAAATTTAAATATTGAAAGAAAGAAGAAAAACAAAATGGCACTAATGACATTTCAGAAAGTTACAGTAAAACGAAAATTTTAAATATTATAGTAGATTTACATGGAATTTTTAATAGAAATATTTTTTCTCTAATTTTGTAGGAGCACTCGGAAGATGGGCGTCTGATTCAACGAATGTTTTATTGATCGTTTTGCCACTTTGACAGTTTACCCAAAGCAAACGAATATAAATGTTTAGGGATGTTTTTTCAAATGATTTTTTTGTTTAATTTCTTCGATATATGAATATTATGATATTCAAGGTGAATGCGTAACAAATTCAACATAACTACAATAAATAAGTACATATATGAATCAACTGATATGTGTTGTTAAGACGGGCTTTTGTAAATTTTAACAAAAGCCGAAAGTAAACAAAAGTAACTGCGACTTCGAAAACGTCAGATGATCGTCAATTGACGAAATTCAGCAATACGTCTTAAGCTGAATATCGTCAATTGACGATCATTTGACGTTCTCGAACTCGCACTAACTATGTATATGTCTATTTTGGTTACTTTCATATAACTATGTACTATCATATTTAACGTCACGTCTCTTAACCGTCTCTGTTAAGTGAGGTACTAAGGTGCACATTTATTTAAACTGACAGTCGGCGACTGATAAAAAAAACTGAACAACCACGAAATCATTTTGTCAGCATCAGTTTTACAATCAGTTACACATACACACTATCGTTTTAACTGATACTTATGCTAAAAACTGTCAGTTTAAATGATAATAGCTGCGTTCTATTAGGATTTCAGGCGTAGATGAATCTACTCCACTGATATAAATAGACTGGATGGAACAACTGTAGGAAATACCATACTGTAAAAATGGGACAACATTTATATTGTTGTCTCACTCTTAGGGAATCCGCCATGTATCAATGGACGAAGATTAATTTAAACCAATGACTTTATATTATATAATATGGACTGTACAACTTCTTGTTTCATGTGGGCTCAAGACAATTAATGTCGTCAATTCCCTAAGAGTGAGACATATACATATATGCATTATTTTCGTTCATTCAATTACCCATCTCACTTTCACCCATTGATTGTCAAAGCTGTCAAATTTGAATATATTTAAATTTAAAAACGTTGGAAAACCCTCTATTGAAATAACATTGTTCCTATATTGAAACTTTTTTATGAAGATTCAAAATTAATAACTGAAATTGAATATCAGTATAATAATCTATGTAACATAAAGTGATACAATATCGTTATGGTCAGAAATATATAAAAACACGGATGCTGCTGGAGAAAATCCATTTAAAGAACTTTGTAACTTTGCATTTAAGTCGTTATCAATGTTATCATTACCTTATTCCAATGCTGATATTGAGCAGAAATGAAACTGAAAACATTAGATTCTATCTTATCAATTAGGTATGGCCTTCAAAGATACAACAAATGTTGTAATAATTACGAATTACCAAATGAAGAGATTAAAAAAATTGGAAATATGAAGACTTATGAAAATATGATTTTTTGAATATTGATGATATATTCATTTACTGGATTGAAACTTGAAAGTTCCTTTTTATTTTATATATATTCTAGTTATGTTTGTAATGAATTCTTTAATAATTTTTTTAATTGTTATTTCACATCATTTTTTTTACTCGATACTCGATAAAATTCTTTTAAATGAAAATAAATGAATTTTTCAGAAACAAATAAAAATTTTGCATTACTTAGTTTAGTACTTTTTATCAGAATTTTTAAAATTTAGCCACAACTAGCCACCAAATTTCCTAGATCTGGCCACGGCAGTAACCAGTGACTTGGCAACCCTGATTGAGTATTTGAGTTATGTATTAGTAGAGTAAACTCAAAACCAAAGTTTATCTATATATGAAGTTAGGAAACTCTTTTCTTACAAATAAACATACAACTGATAACAACACATTAACAAAAAAATCCATTAAGTGGAAGTAGTAAAGATCTAATTACTTGGTTCATGTCCATTATCTTATACCATTTGCCTATAAGAACGAGAGAATACAATATGAGTCATAAAAAAAAAATGATAATACGTGACTGTACATGCATATTTTTCATAATGTAATTTTAAAGGCGAGATGAAAGGTTTTTTTTTGTATGCGTGAAACACGTAAAGTATAGGGAAATGTGAAAAATGGACTAGTACAAATACATACAAAGGCAATGTAAATATTGTATTTTTGATATTTTCCCATAATGCTTTTTTAAAGGCGAGATAAAACGAATTTATTTGTATTTTGGTTTTTGTTTGAATTATAGTACAAGGTGATACAGTATATTTTTGATAAAATTAGTGGATATTTTTTTTCAAAGTGAATTTGTGATTTATATATGTAATATATATATTTTTTTGAAAATAATACAAATTTTTTTTTGAAAAATATAAATAATAATAAAATAAACAATAAAAACAGTGAATTGTTGTACGTAGTTGATTTAATTAAAAACCTTAAACCTGCACCCTGTAATAATGTTTTGATTTCCACATTAAATGATGTCACTTTTTTTGAATTTTTTATCTTTTTCTTACAAATAAACTCCTTATTACCATCTATTTTTCGCAAATCCGTTAAGGACATTTGAATAACGGGACCAAGGTCGAAAATTGATAAGAAAACATGCTTTCAGTTTCCTAACTTCATATATAGATAAACTTTGCTCAAAACTGCCACTCACCACGAGCCCATGCCCCATGTGTCAATTGTGTGGTTGATTTTTTTCAAATTTTACATTGATTTTGATGGTTATTTTTAAAGTTTATTATTAAATAAATATTTTCAATTGTGCATCTTGAAAATTGAAATTAAATTTCCAACATAAAAACAGAAAATGCATCGCGATTTGACTGAGAGGATACTTGAACATTTAGAAACATGTGAAAAAGTTGATACTTTAGATTTAGCAACTGTTTTCAATGAAGACCATCAAAAAATAATTGGAGCTCTGAAAAGTATTGAAGCAGTTGGTAATTTAATTTCAACAGAACCAACATCAAGGAAAGCACTAGTACTTACTCAAGAAGGAGAGTATGTAGTAAATAATGGAAGTCATGAAGCTGTTGTTTTTAATCTAATTCCGCCGGAAGGAATGATACAAGCAGAAATTATGAAACATTCTCAGTATGCTAAGGTAGGATTCAGTAAAGCAATGGCTCATGGCTGGATTTATGTAGACAAGGCTGTGAATCCACCTCTAGTTAAAAAGAAAATTGGTACTATTAAAGATGAAACGAAAGAACACTTAACAACAATTGCAAATAATGGCAATGTAGACATTCCAGAGAATATAAAAAATGAGTATAAAAAAAGAAAATTACTACAAGAGAATGTTATTAAAAGTTTCATTCTTTCAAAAGGACCAGAATTTTCTACAACTCTAGTCAAACTTGAAACTGATTTAACAGATGAGATGCTTTCGTCTGAACTGTGGAAAAATTTGAAATTTAAAGCATATAATTTCGATGCATTAGGAGCACCTCCTACTCGTGGACATCTTCATCCATTGTTAAAAGTTCGCACGGAGTTTCGTCAAATTTTCCTTGAAATGGGATTTTCGGAAATGCCGACAAATAATTATATTGAATCTTCATTTTGGAATTTTGATGCATTATTTCAACCACAACAACATCCAGCTCGTGACGCTCATGATACATTTTTCTTAAAGCATCCATCAAAGAGTTATAAATTCCCACAAGAATATTTACAAAAAGTAAAGCAAACTCATTCTGTCGGTGGATATGGTTCTCAAGGATATGGTTACGATTGGAAAATTGAAGAAGCACAAAAAAATTTATTAAGGACTCATACAACAGCTGTCAGTGCCCGAATGTTATATAAATTAGCCAATCAAGAAGGTGGCTTTAAACCAGTGAAATATTTCAGTATTGATAAAGTGTTCAGAAATGAAACGCTTGATGCAACACATTTGGCTGAATTTCATCAAGTTGAAGGTGTAATTGCAGATGTTGGTTTAACACTTGGTGATCTTATTGGAACATTATACGAATTTTTCAGGAAACTTGGAATAACTCAGTTAGAATTTAAGCCTGCTTATAATCCTTATACGGAACCAAGTATGGAAATATTTTGTTTTCATCCTGGACTCAATAAATGGATCGAGGTAAATTGGACTTCTTCCGGATGAAAGAATGAACGTTGATGGTTTTTTAAATTTTTAGGTAGGAAATTCGGGAGTATTTAGACCAGAAATGCTTCTTCCAATGGGACTACCATCAAATGTAAACGTAATAGCCTGGGGACTTTCCCTTGAACGACCAACTATGATAAAATATGGAATAAATAATATTAGAGATTTAGTAGGACCAAAAGTTGATTTGAAAATGGTTGAAGAAAATCCAATATGTCGACTAGAACGTTAGAGTGGAAGTACAGCATGTAGTTTACCAAATTTGTTTCAAAGAGTTCAGAAAAAAAAACTATATAATAATAATAATAATAATATAGTAATAAGTTTATTAATTTTCAGTACATATGAATAATTGATAATTTCTAAATCTACATGATTAAATAAAAAAAAAGTATATTCCCATACACCTATTTATAAATCATTTAGTGATGTTAGGAATGGATTTGTTCTTCGTAAATATTTATTCTTTATCGAATTTCATTTTATTCTTCTGAGTTATCCTTTGATGATACAATTTCAAATTTGAATCCATATTCATATTGTTCGAGCTCCTTAATAATATCTGTTTTAGCGAAAGCAGCTCCAGGAGGAAGAACACCACCACTAAGAAAAAACAAATTTAACATTTTTATAAATGAAAATTAATATGTCCTTACTTTCCAGGCATTTTATCATTTAATGTTAAAATAGTTTTTGCTGAAGCTAATAAGGCAACTGAAGTTGCTGCATAACCAGGATTTTTTCCTGATACTGTTGCAATTAGAGTTTTTGATGGTGGATTTGAATGTTTGTCAGTTGATTCTAAAAGTTTATCCTCTTTTGGCCAACCTTTTGCATAGAATGTCATTTTAAAATATGTATTGTTCATTTTCTCTTCAGAAGGACCTTCATGTGATATAAAACCCAATGAAAATAATTTTGGATGTTTCAATAGTAGTTTACGGCCAAATGAAAATTTTGTTAAAACCGCGAAAACTACACTTACAAAAGCAACAATTAAAACATGAAGTAAAGAGCTAAAATGACATACAAATTATTTTCTTCATTAATTTATATCAAAATATTCATAACTTTACCGAAATGCTATATACGCATTCATTTGTATTGGACGTTTTTTATCGTTTTCATAAAAAATTCTTTGTGATCTCATAACAACGGATCTGTCTGAGCCTGGAAATGGTAAACAATATCCATCGACAACTGAAGATTTATGAATTACAGACCTTTGAGTAAAATAAATTTTTAATTAATTTACAGATTCAACATACTATTTAAAAAATTTGAAACTAGAATTGAAATATGTATTACCTTTTTTTCAATTTGTAGTCAGCTGGAGGTAATTTTTCTTTAAACAATTTTGATCGAATACTTCTAAGTTCAGAGGCATATGCTAAACCATAAACTGCTGACTCCCATGTACCATAATGAATTGCTGCTCCACCATAATTTCCACCTTTCTGCCATGTTTCCAAGTATGTTTCAATAGAGTTTACAGTACCTAATTGAAAGTGATATTTTTAGATTTGAAATTTAAAGAGGAAATTAAACAATATACCTAATTCATACATACATATGTAGTATGTACATGTTTTTTAAAAGCAAATATTCAATTTACTTACCTTCAAAGTGGTTTTCGACCAAAACTGTGCCCATATCTGCTGGAATACTATCAAATCCACAGGCAGACACAACATACACACCTTTCTCTTTAGCCAATTGGTCATAATTTAACTGCATCATTT
Source organism: Bombylius major (assembly GCA_932526495.1). Lineage (NCBI taxonomy): Eukaryota > Metazoa > Arthropoda > Insecta > Diptera > Bombyliidae > Bombylius > Bombylius major. The sequence continues at coordinate 26,708,885 of OW052045.1, read as the reverse complement.
CCATATATTGGGGTTCACCGCTGACATCCACATGATGGGTGCCTGCATTAATACATGCTTTTACGACTGGCTCACCATAAAGTCTGTACGGTCCGCAGCAATTAACAACCACCTGAAAATTTTTACTAAAGCAATAAAGAGAACTTTCTAGAAAGATAAATAAACATTTTGTACTTTGCACTTTTTGGCCATGTCATCAAGTGATTTTTCATCACTAACATCTGCTATGATAATTGGAATGTCGGCAAGTTCAGAATTAACTTCTTTCAATGTCTTTTCCAATTTTTCCTAGTTTAGAACAAAAAATGTCAGATAAAACATTCATAGGAGGCATTAGCATTGAAATTTACCTTATTCCGGCCGGCAACTCCCCATGTTAGATTTTTTAAAACTTTCGTGGCTTCTCTCACTGCGCATTTTCCAGTGAATCCTGTTGCGCCAAAAATAATTACATCCAAATCTCTCGTCATTTTTATTTATTTGGTTCAAATTAAAGAAAATAAAACCTTTTAAATAAAATTTAGTTATTGCGAAATTAAGTGACCAAGGTGAACTTTGTGTTTTCTTGACAACACGAAAAAAACTACGCATATATAAATCCGTCTTTTTACACAGGTCTTCTTCACAACAGTATTCACGAATTTTATTTGGCAGGGGAGTAAGGCGGTTTCCTCATCTTTCTTCACTTTTTAAACCAAACTGATTTCTATTTAATAACGTCGGCCTAGTGCTTATTTGTTCAACAGACCAAGCATCAAGTTTTGAGAAAAACGAAATTTTAGTTTGAAACAATAAAATTCCTTACAAAATAAAAAACAACAGAAATTATTTTTTTGGTAAATGGAAAAACATTTGGTTAGCTTCATCCTAGTTCATTTTTTTTATTTTAATTTGCATTTTTCCACAAGTTATTCATCAATATATAGAGAGATATACGTTTGGATATTGAACAAACTTCTATGAGCAACAAATATTTTTGTTTTTTAGGTTGGATATAAAACAAAATTGTGGACATTGACATTTGTAAACAACAACAAATTTAATTGATTTTGAAAAAACTGCTCTTTAATTATGATTCATAAATTAAGAAAAATTGAAGATAATGTAATAAAACAAAAGCCATGTTAGAGTGAACAAAATAAGCTTTCATTTAAGCTAAAACAAAATAAAAAATTTAAAAAATAATAAGGGTTATTTTCGAGATATTCGACCTTGAAAATAAAAATGACAAATTTTTTTCAAAATTTGTTGACTTTGAGTTACAATAACTTTTAAACCACTTAACATAAAACTTTATAAAAGACATTTTTTAAAAGGCCTGAAGGTTCTCTTTAGAAATAATTTTCATTTATCTATCTACACTCAGCGAACGCTGAAATATGTTGCAAAAAGTGAAACTCGTTACTTTTCCAAAAAAATTGTCTTTGACCTTGAATATCTCGGTAACTATTGAAAATATACCCCCCCCCCCCCCCTCCCATACGATTTTTTTCGTTTCTCACCGAGATCTACCATCCAGCTCAGTTTGACACACGAACTGTGAAACACCCTGTATAGATATAGAAAATGCTAGAAAATAATGGATATTGAACAAAAAAGCATAAAATAAAACATACATATATTTTGTTCAATAACAAATAGGATACAATCAGGGCCGTTTTAAGGTTGTCGGAGGCTGTAGCCACTTTTGATTAAGAAGAGCAAAAAAAAAAAAAAAAAAAAAAAAACGTCAATTTGTTGTCTATGCACGGGGCCCCTACAGTTGTCTAATAAATTTTCTAACGAGCAAAAAAAAAAAAAAAAATTTCAATTATACTTTCGTATGCCTTTGTAGAATCGTAGGCCCTAGGCACAGTGCCTATTGTGCCTACAGCATAAGACGGCCCTGGAATACAATACTAAGTTCGCATTATTGAACAAATAAGCACGGAAAATATCTACAAAATTGGTTTTTAGCACAAAACAGCAACTCTGTATCTCCAGAACGGAAGCACCTAGAGAAATTCTGATTACACCAATCGAAAGAAAAATTCGAAATTAGTATGTCTGCATTAATAACTCAATTTCGTAAAAAAAATGGTCTGTTGAACAAATAAGTACTAGGCCGACGAAGTGTAGAATGTAGATACTAACCCATATACACAAAAACAAGTTTTTGAAGAATTTAAAATTCAAATATGTACATTGAAAAATTTGTGTATGTTCAATGAATTGAGAAGAAAGAAAGAAGACTAGTGTAAAAGTAAAAAAAAGAGCTGTGTAAAACGGCACATCACATGAACTGGATGGAATGAAAGAATGGAATGTAATGTTGTTTTTTTTTCGGGTAATTCAACATCCATAATACAGATTACAGATATTCAAAAAGATTAAAATACTATTTAATTTAGTATTTAGTCCATATGTTATGTTATGTAGGTGTTTTGGTTTGGTGGCGTAAAATTGTTCAGATGCAATTAACCAAATGCTTTCTTGCATCTATCGTATGACTTGTGAGCACCAGGCCAGTAGTGTTAAAATAAATAATAATCATTATCATAAATTGTCAATTTTTCAGAAAAAAAAAAAAACAATGATTTTTCCAATTTTAAAGAAATTGAATTTTGAAGGACTTTTTAAAAAGGTGAAAGTGTTTACTATTTGATTAAGTCAATTTGTTCATAACATCTTAATTTTCTTAAGAATAGAATTTTTTACTAAGCATTAGAAGTATGAGGTTTTTAAACCAACAAGAAGCACAAGAAATTGACGAGGAACTCTTTAATGAATACCGATTTAGTTTGGATCAATTGATGGAACTAGCTGGATTAAGTTGTGCACATGCAGTTAGCAAATGCTATCCTTCAACAAAGTAAAACAATCGTAATATTTATTTTTTCTATTCAATTTTTATGGAACTTTTACATTAACATAGATTTCAAACGGTACTGATATGTTGTGGTCCTGGAAATAACGGGGGTGATGGCCTAGTATGTGCCAGACATCTCTCTCTGATGAATTATAAACCAGAAATTTACTATCCTAAAAAAACGGATAAAGAGCTTTATAAAAATCTGACTCATCAATGTCAAGCTAGTGGAATAGAATTTCTAGATGATTGTCCTGATGATGAAACATCAAAAAAGTATGATTTAATAATCGATGCATTATTTGGATTTAGTTTTAAACCTCCTGTACGAGAAGCTTTTATTCCAATTGCAAAACTAATAAAAAATTTTGGTAAACCGGTAGCCAGGTAAGAATAGATATTTTCAAAATGGAATATTTCACCAAGTCATTTTATTCTTTCTTTCAGTGTTGATATACCTAGTGGGTGGGATGTCGAAAAAGGACCAAATGATGATTCGTTCAATCCTGACTTGTTAATATCTTTAACGGCGCCAAAAATGTGTGCACGTTATTTCAAAGGTCGATATCATTATTTGGGCGGAAGATTTGTTCCACCTTCACTTCAACAAAAATATGAATTAGAGCTTCCAGAATACCCAGGAAATGATCTTTGTGTTAAAATTTAAAAAATATATATATAAACGAAATAAAGGAGATTTATTACGTAAAAGTGGTCTTAATCATTTAATGTTTTCAGTGGACGGACCAACGCTGAGCTGAATCCTTCCAGAATATAAAAAAATATATGAGGAAGATTCAAATGAGAATCGAGAATCCAAATTATTTTTTCATAATTTACTTGAAAATACAAAAAACCACAACTTAATTTAAAAGTGACAGTTATCTTGTTTATGCTAAGCGTTACTTCGCATTAACTCACTTTGTCTTGACTTAATACGGATGCATAAACAAAATTTCAAAACGCATTAAAGCTCTACGTCGTTTTGAGTTAATACACTATTAAATCCGCACTTAAAATTTCATTTCGTTTTTAAAATGTGCATAAACACTTACTTCGTTTTAAGTAGTTGTTATTACACACGCAGGTGTTCAACGTTTTGAGTGAGAACGAAATATTGTATTACGCATAAACACCAATCAAAATGTATTATCTCAAAACGATGTTTAAAACGTTTTATCGTTAATACGTTTTAACCTTTGTGCATAAACAAGATAAGTGATTCTGTGATTGTTATAAAACTAATTAGATCACATTTCTTAATAAATTGGTTTATTTTTTCACCCATTTTTATTTCTAATTCTAATACTCAGTACTCACTACTCACATATTTGTATATTTTTAATTCCTATGTTGCTAAATAAAAATGTTTCGAAACATCGAAACGAAAGGAAAATAGAACACAAAACCCACTAGCAACAAACAAGGTTCAAATTTTAAAATGTCATTTATGGTAATTTATGTATAAATCGATTTGGGAATTGGGAGCCCATATATCTTGCTTAGTTTTTTTAATTCTTGAACCGTCTTCATTTCGAACTTATTTAGCTCGCATGTATACGTCACAAGATAATTGTTCATTTTTGAATTTTTTGATTCATCGTGTCGACTGTCGCCATTTCTGTAGAAAAGTCTAGTTTTTGAAGTCGGAATCGTGAGGTAAAATTTTTCTTGCTACTTGCAAAGTTTTATTTCAGTAAGCAATAATTAATTAACTTTGGAAAAATGCAAGGAATTGGATTAAAGAGCTTAAAAAAGAATCCTGCGGTATGTATTAATAAAATTTTCCATATAAACAAAAAGAAAAAAGTATGAGTACACTGACGTATGCTTATGTAAGAGACTGAGAAAGTCCTTGTGAAGAAAAATTTCTAGATAAAATTTGGACCAAGTACTATCAAATGTATTTTTTTTTAGCTCATTCCTCTGTATGTTTGTGTGGGTCTCGGAGGCATTGGTGCTTTCTTTTATGTTTTCCGATTGGCAACTAGAAGTCCTGAAGTAACATGGAATAGGAAAAGTAATCCAGAACCATGGGAAGAATATAGAAATAAACAACACAAGGTACATATATATTCAAGAACTGTTTACCAATAAATTTTGTATGATTTAAGTATGGTTGAATTTAATCTATTTTTTTTTCAGTTCTATTCTCCCGTTCGAGATTACTCAAAAATCGAAAGTCCAGCTCCAAAATATTAAATCTGGTTCTAAGTCAATGAATGGATCTTACTATTTAATTAGATTTGATGAAGTTAAAAGTAAATTATATGTTTAATGTGATTTATTAAGAAGGTAATAAAAGTTATTGTAGTAAATTTGATTGGTAGTTTTAAGAAAAAAGTAATTCAAAGAAAAAAAAGTTCAAAGTAATTTGAGCGAAAAAAGCAAGGAAAAACGAAAAACCAATGGCATGGCTTCTACATTGTTCTTTTTTATATACAGTACTCAAGAAAAAAAAAGTTCAAGATAAACAAGTAGTTTAGTTGTTGAAATTTGTTTTTGTTAGCATATTATGTATTTCTAACGTTTATTCAAGTTACAATTGTAGAAAACTATTATTTAGGATTTGGGATGTCTACTTAGCTACAAAGATAAATGACAATTTTTGACTAGTTTGTCGAAGTTTATAGGTATAACTTGTATAGTTAATTCTAATGACTTTTAAATTGTAAATTCTCCATACCATATTCTAATTAGAAATTTTCCTGCAAAAATGGCAGTTTTGATTAAGTTAAGGGTAAGAATAGAGAATGCGCAGAGCAAAAATTCGATTTAACCCACTTTTTTCCTCCTTTCAAATTATGAACCATAACGTAGGGAACGGGTATACATATAATAATATAAAACCAATGTAGAGCATATATGACTGGAATAGGTAATTATATAGGCACTGTATATACAGGGTGTTTCACAGATCGTGTGCCAAACTGAGCAGGGCGGTAAATCTCGCTCGGGAGGGGAGGGGGTCTATTTTCAATAGTTACCGAGATATTCAAGGTCAAAGACAATTTTTTTTCGAAAAGTAACCAGTTTCACTTTTCGCAACATATTTCAGCGTTCACTCAATGTAGAAAGGTAAATAAAAATTATTTCTAAAGAGAACCTTCAGGCCTTGTAAAAAAGTGTCTTTTACAAAGTTTTGTGTTAAATGGAGAGAAAAAGTAGATTGAAATTTGAAAGAGTTTATTGGGGAAAAGATAGAACACGTTGAAAGATGTGATGTGATATGTGAGATGTCGTATGTATTCCTATTCGATTCGAATACATAAATGGATAGGCAAGATAGCAGCTTAAGACGTATTGCTGAATTTCGTCAATTGACGATCATCTGACGTTTTCGAAGTCGCAGGAATACTGATCGTCAATTGATAAAATTCAGCAATTCAAAGTTTTAAGCTGAATTTCAATAGTTGGTGGAAAATTCAAAATTTTTAATCATAAATCAATAAAACTTGACATCCTAATAAAAGCAAATGCTGTAACTTTGCTGTTGCTGCTCTACTGTTTTACGTTTGGAAGTATCAGTGTTGCTGGTGCTGCTGTTTTCTCTACTAGGTTTTGTTGAATTTTTCGGGTTTAATTTTAAATTTTGACGTTTGTCATTCAGTTTTTATTGACACTTTGTCCGTGTTGGTTTTGTTTTGTGTTTGGTATTTGGTGTTCGTTATATTTTCAATAGGAGAGAAGAAAGGATTTTTCTTAGTGTAGTGTAATTTGCAGTGCTTAAAATTTTAAAAAATATGAATGAAAGTTTTCAAATAAATACGATAATTATAATGCAGTGAAATCATATGTTAATTATATTTATTAACTTGTGGATAAAATTATATCATTAAAATGGCTGTTCCAATTTTTTTAGAGGGTGAGTATATTTTGTAAATACTATGAATTTCATAATAAAAATGAATGAAAGTAATGTAGAAATAATTAAAAAGTTATAAAAATGGTAAATTTAAAAAAGAATATTTACCAAAATAATGATAAATGATTGAAGAAAGTAATTTTTTGTTCATTTTTTCTCACCAAAAAAAAACACACCCTTCGTTGAATGAATAAATATATGTATGTACATATGTACATGAGTACTTACATGCATATATTTAACACTATATACTTCTACTAACAATAAATAACAGCGATTCCTTGCGTTTGTTCCTTTTGGATCATGTACATATTTTGTTCGTGCTCGACTTGATGACTGGCTCTACAAATATATAAGTATAAATTTTGAATGCGTTTGCGTATGTATAATTACAAAAATGTTATAAAATTTTTGATAATATGTTATTGTGTTGGTTCGTTTATTTTTTAGAATCTGCAGATTCAATGCTTATGTAAATATATGATATCCATATGCAATTTTCCAGCTGCTGCTGTTAATATTGATGTTCCTTTTTCTTCATTTATATGTTATACTTATTATCTTCAATCTGTTAGTGATATCGCAGGTGCTCTAAAAATTTTGAAAAAAAAACTCGTCTTGGTTGGCATTTGATATCAGCTATGTATGTATTCTTGAAAAAGACACTTTGAAAGTACTTAAATGAAATGTGGTTTCAAAAGCAATAAGGATGGGCGCTGTATTAAATCTAAACATTTATTGATTAATCCATATCTACTCTTTAAGGATATTGTTGAATTATAACACATTATAATACAGACTTATCTGGTTTTTCATAACAAAAATTAAGTAGTAAAAAATTCTCATATGAAAATATATTCTATCAGATACATAAAATAGAAATTGTGTCAAGTAGCAGGAAATTTTCTAGTCACGGAAATTCTATATAAATTTTTCAGGACTGCAAGAATAGAGACACAAAAAATGGTTTAAAATACATTTTAAATTAAAAATATTTTTACATTTATTTTTTTAGAAATTATAAAAAGGATTTCAAACAAGTCCATTTGTATTTGAATATTAGTCAAACTAAAATGTACTCAAAATGATAAATTTTATTTGTTTAAAAGTAAACTAAAAACTACATTTCTTTGTTGTTCAGGAGGTCAGATAATTAATTTTCGAATACCTACTTAGTTCATGACTCATATATGTAAATTTTTATAAAATGTGGATTTATACATACATACATATTTACTTTGAGATTTTTTTTTCCTTATTGAATTACATTTCTATTTTGAAAGAATTCTAAAATTTAAATTTAAAAAAGAAAAACAACGAAAAAATGCATTCAAATAATACTCATTCTATCATAGAATTAAAAAGCGTATAATAACTAATTTATTACATAAGGGCCATGATTAATTTGATTTATTAACTTATAATTTAAGTTTTTCTTTTTTAAATTAATATGCGATTTCTTTTAAAATTAAATAAATTGAGCATTCATTGTTCTTTACCATTATAAATCTTCTTGAATTATAAATACTAAAAATAATAATATTATGTATATGAACTAAGAAGAAAGCAAAAGTGTAAACAACAATGATACCAGAAGTTCATAATCATTTCTTGTTTTGATTCAAAAATTTGTTTTTGTTTAGTCTGGCCTTTTTCGATTATTAGATTTTATTATGAGAATGCCTGAAATTATTATTTTTAAGCTTGGATGAAGCATGTAAGAAAAAAGGGAAAAAAATACTTGTATAAACAAACATTTCTGCATAATGAGAAATGTGTAAAATAATAAATAATGATTATGATTAAAACAATAATTTTTTCCAATAAAATAACTTACAATTAAATTTAATATACATACATACATCTACATATTGAAATATGTATTTTTTTATTTTAATCTTAAAGCAGAAGGTTTTAAAAATTTCCAATCATTTATGTAAGGTTGTGAAAGTTCAACTACTTATTATTGTAATTCATTTCTCTATTTCATAGATCAAATTTCATTTTTTAAAGAGTAAACAATAAAAACACGTTATCTTTAGAGAAGATATGTATAGTATGAGAAATTTGATCTAAAATAAAATACAATACAAACCAGTTATGCACCCGGAATTGTTATATAAATTTAAAAAATAAAAATAAAAAAAGCAAATTATAGTCATACACTAAGTATGTATTACAACTTGTTTAATTGGTATGGAAATACCTGAGATTGCACTCTGTCCATTCATTTTATAGCCTAGTATCAGAAAGTGTGCATTATGTGATGATATCGATTACAAGCCAGCATATTTTAAAAGAAAAAAAAAAACGAACAAAATATGTACATAATATATGAATACTTTTTGTATGCAAATGTGATTAAGTTTTATTTAATAGATACATATTTTATCTTTTTTTTTTCTTTTCAAATAAAAGTCAATAAAAATCTATAGTTATATTAATCCACAGAGATTGGACGTTGAACTCTGAAAATTTAAATTTCTACGTCATCTAATATAGTAAAATTATTCATGTTTAGAGGATTACTCATATTTTGGGAATTTCCAAGAATGTATCTCTACTTGTTATTAAAGATGTAGTATTATGGATTCAGAAAATTCGTTATGTTTATGTGAATGAATAACATTTACCTGTCATGACTCATATTCATATCTTGAATATTTGAAGAAACTACATATTCATCTAAAAATCAAAGATTAAAACAGGTATTAATATTGATAATAATTTACTTTCAGAAACAGGAAGTTGTATTTTTATTTAAATACCTTTGCAGATTATTATTATAATTATTATTTTTTGTATTGTATAAAAGATAAAAACTAAAACTAATAAATAATTCGTCCAATTTTGAACTTGAAGGCCATAAGCCAATAGACTATTGTTCTTTATCATTGTGCACTTGCATAAATATATATATATATGTTTTATGTAAAATATGGTGATTACAAGCAAAGTGAATGCATCATGAAGTACAGTGATGATTGTTAATTTTTACATCCTGTAGTTATGTCTCAAATAAATTAAATCATCACTAAGTACATCTTAATTAAATTATGAAAAAAAAAAGAGAAAAATTATATGAAACTAAAGAAATTGCATAAAATGACTTTCCCATAACATCTGTGAAAAATTCATTCAGAAAGAAATTCAACACATTATAAAGCTTGAGCTATTGACTATATAAATTATGCATTTGATTATATATTTCTTTTTGTTTTAGTGGTTTTACTTAGTTGAAGAGCAAGCAAAAAGAAAGATGCATTTAAAAAAAGGGGTTGAATTATGATGACGATAACGATGGTGTTGTTTTCCTACTTAATGTTTTTTGTGCTGTGATTCTGGTTTGTGCATACTTTGTCATTCACATAATATGTAATATAATAAGTTTATGTGGACTTTTTCATATACTATGTATATTCACATTCATACTACATATTGTACAAATACATATATTATGCACTGAGTATAACTTACTACTGCTGCAAGGATTGCTTTTCAATTTATGAAGTATTCCACATTTTTTAAAGGGTAAATTTGTCTTTGGTAGTAAACTCTTTATTATACAAAGTTTGTGTATAAATAATAATGTGTATTTGGTAAAAATATTATGGCGCTTAAAACTTAAAAAAGAAAGTAAAAATGTAAAAAAAAAAATGTTATATTTAGGTAAATATCATAAAGCGAAAAAGATGAGGTGAATAGTCTGAAATGGCATTTAACTTTTCTGTATAAGGAATAAGGATTGAGTGAGCACTTTTATGCCACAATTTTTTCTTCTTCTCATAACCTATGTCTATTTGCTTTCAAGTAGTTGTGATGAATATTTTATGACAGCGATAACGTGTCCTCAATGAGAAGTTATGTCATTAGTGATAAAATTAAAAAATTTCAGAATTTTATAGCACATTTACATATGTACGTATATGATATAGAAGTATGTAAAATTCTATATTATCTTTACGATAAAACAAGAATGAATAAAAAACTAGTTCTTTTGTTTCTGTAAAAATTAAAGATAATAAAAAATAAATTTTCTTATATATTTTTATTACACTTTAAAATTAATTTTTAAAATTTTATATTTTCTTCTAATTTATGTTTTTTTTTTCTATTGCAGGGCGAATCGGCTCAACACCGGATAAAGGTGTTCCGGACATGACTGCCATATCGGATATTGATGAGAATGGAATTAATAGAAATTTACAAGTTCGATATCAAAAAGATCAAATATATGTATCCTTTTCAAACTTAAATTTATTTAGTCTGTTATGAAAAATATACCGATTCTCTTTTTGGGAATTAATTTCATATTTTCTCATAGAATATTTCTTTTTATGAATTTATGAAAAATTCTAATAGGCAATAAAAACATAATATGTCTATGCATAATATTTAAAATAAATCTCCAAATAGCAAAATAATACTTGAATAAAGCTGGAAAATATAAAATGAGAACAGAATCAGAATCACAAATGTTTTCAGACATTTAAAAACAATTTAACTATGTACTGCACTTTAACATTTTAGATATTATAAAAAAAATAAAAAAAAACAATTGTGGGTGCTTATAGAAGAATTTTTCTCTTTTATTTAGCTTCATTTTTTTTTTTATAAATCATTCAAAACTAAATCAATCTTGTCTTAATTTTTTTTTAAAAAGACATTTGGATAGGAAGTCTAGTTCTTTTACAATTAAAAATAAAAAGGAAAATTTTCAAGAGAAAAAAAAAACCAGATACACATAATTATTTCTGTTGTGGCTTGCTTGTTATTTCAAGCAGAACTTTATACACACAGGAAGTTGATTTTGAAATGTCTCATTTCAACTAAAGCAATATCAAAATCATAAATTTTTATAAGATTTTTTCTTCTGTTTTTTTTTTTAATATTATTTTTGCATTTGAAAGGGAAATAAAAATTGAAATTAAAGCTAAAAAGTTATAAACTTTTTATGTTTAAATCAAAATTATATGTAGGTTTTTTTTTTAAACTTTAGATTAGCTTTAAACGAGAAATAAAAAAAAAAATAATAAAATCAAAATAAGATTTCAGTTTTAGGTCAAATAAGATATCAAAATCCATTTAAATCACTTCATTTGGTTTCATGGTTTCATATTACTTGGTTTATACAATGTGAATAAAATAAATTAGGTTAAACCCTACTAATTCTTGAAGGCTAAAATTACACCCTAAGTTTTATCATTTTTTTTCCACCCTAATTCGACTTACATAAATGTAAAATATTTAAAGCCTAACTAAATGATTTGAACGCAATGTTTGCAATTTTAACATTTTTTACAATTTTCATTTAAAGATTGTTAAGTTTTCAATTTCGATTTTCTTTAAAAATAACTTTCAATAAACTTAGTAAAAATAGAAAATCTTTAGAAAACAATTAATTCTTTTACTGTATATGTAAAGTGCTTACACACGCAATTTAAAGAAAGAAAAAAAATTAGTAATTTGTATACCTCACCGCATATAACACTTACTGTAGTAGTTATATGAATAAAGAAAAAATTTTAAAAACACGTGATTTTATGATTATTACAGATTATAATTATATTGTTCTTGTCATGTATTCACATATTTGTATGTGCATGTATGCATTATTTGCACTAAGTACGATTAAATGTATGACATGCGATTGAAAGAAAATACGATAGATAGTAATTGTACTTGATTCTAGGCATGCAATAAAAAAAATTTATTAAAGTATTTATTAAAGAATATCTAAAAAAAAAGAGAGAGAAATATATCATGTTTGATAACTTTATCAGAAATTTTAAAAATTGAATTCTTCAAACATAAAATTATTTAATAAACAAACAACTTTTTATACGAAATATTATTATTTCTTATTATAAAAATTGTTTGCATAATCAAAATATTTTGTAATCATATTTCAAAATTAATTTCTGGTCAAATATCTATCATATTACGTGTTTAATGAAAATTCAACTTAAATTAAATATAAAAAAAAATTCCTAAATAATTTAAGTTTACATGTGCCAGATGATATAATTAACTTATTAATTACATATTATCTTATTTCAAATATGTATTATATATACTTAAACAAAAAAGATGAAGTTTTATGTATATGTACTTTTGAATGACTTCACTTTTCTTTCTTTTGAAAAAAAAAATGTGTACATATCTGTTAATATACGTTAGTCACAATTTAGACGGAAAAACAGATTGAATCAAAATCAATTAAAAGTTTATATAAATTGATCGACTGATGCAATTATGATAAATACAAAAAAAAACACATGCTTTGTTATTAATTTACTTCATCGAACAAAATTCTTCCTATGATATAGTGATCTGTATTCACATATTTTTTTTTTTTGTTATTCTTTAAAATATGTTGCACATATGGCCCTATATGTTGTTACAGAGACACTTAATGAAATGGTTTAATGGATTTTGAGGTTTTAATTAATAATATGTAAATTATAATTTGTTCAATGAATTAATATAATACATACTTTTAAAGATATAAGATATACTAAAAATAAGAAATATCATAAAATTAATGGATCGTGGATAATTAGTAAATTTTATTAAACCACATATATGTGACATTTTAATTGAATATACCCATACATATGTATGTTTTGTATGTAATTTTCTACCTTAACTGAATTTTTCTTCCTGAAAAAAATAAAACCAGACTTACACTGGATCCATATTAGTGGCAGTTAATCCATATAAGGAAATTGATTGTTATACAACGGTAAGTTATAGAATTGTTTATTTAATGAATACTTTTTTTTTAAAAAAAAAAGAGAAAAAATATTTATTTAGAGTATATCCGTGTATATATGAAAAATATCTTATAAATTTGCCTAATTATAGTGTTTTTCGATGGTCAATTTTCCACTATCACACATTATATTTTAATGAATATTTAATTTTTATTATTTTTAGTAATTTCTCATGCATACTATAAAATAAGTCTTATTATATGAAAATCATAAACTGTTGTCGGTTATTATAATTTTAAAAATTATCTAATTATCTGTAACAATTCATATACAATAATAGAAGAGAGAGAAGAAAAAAGTCTATATGTTTACCTATCTATTTACCTACTTTCTTTACTTAAAATTAACGTGAAATACGTTCGTGAATAACACATGAGTATATTTTATCAAATAATTTATAATGTGCACTTATAATAACTACAATAAATATATGAAATGTCTTTGATAACATGTATGCACATATTTATTTCTTTTAATGCGTTATATTACATTCAGTCTGAATGCTTGAGTGAATAATATCATCATCATTAATATGGAAAATCATTTTCCCATGAATGATCTATTGTTTTCCTTATAAAAGTTTCGAAGGAAGTAGAATTTTTTAAAAAGAAGAAAAAATAATGGATGCATGCACATTCTAAAATTATTTTATAGAATATTTAATGAGTTTGTAAAAGAATTTTTTTTTTATTAAAAAAAAAAATCAAGTATTTAAAAAAAAAAGAATTTTATGTTTATCGTTTTGAATTTTAAATCAGTTTTATCAATTTATAATACTTGTATTGTTTGTATTTAGTTTCAAATTAGTAAATATAAATCTAAAAATAGATACATTTCGCACCCCTTAAACAAAATTAAACATTAGATTAGAATTAACAAAAATTTTGTCGTGTACATTAAATCTTTTTTTTAAATTTTTTTTTATATACATAAACATATAAGTACATAGTATATATGTTAACTTCCTCATTGGTGTTTTTCTCTTTGAAAGTTAAATAAAATTATATAAATGTATACACATAATACCTGTCCATTTAAACATTTGTTTTTGGAAAACTTTCCACACCCTTGTTTACAGAAAATGGGTCATTCAATTAACTTTAAGTCCTTTTTATAGTTACTATATACTTATTCAATTAGAAATCCTTCTTTAATAGAACGAGATAGATTGTATTGAATGATAAGAAATAAAGTTTAAAGTAATCCCTTTTTATATTGTGTACATATACACATAAATAATAACAGTAGCAACAGCAGCAGTAATTAAATCTTCACATAATTGTAATTTAAGCGTGAAAATATCTTAAACTTGAATAATAAGTATATAGCATGAACTTTTGTAATTATAATGTTAGAAAGTAGCCGTTCATTATCCATTAAAAAATTGTAGTCAATGAAGTAGAATATATTCGTTATTAAAAACAAAAAAACAACAAAAAAATCGTTTGAAAAAAAAAAGTGTTTAGAAAATTTTATCTTTCTGAATTTTTCTATATAAAATAAATTAATTGGGCATAAATTTGAATGTCCATATCTAAAATTTTTTTCTTATTTTTCTTTTGTTAACAAATGATCCTTTTCTTTTAGAGATTTCAAGTATCTATATTAAGATTTCTATATGAGAGATTTTAAATTGAATTTTTTATATATGTAGGTATTTTACATTTTCTGAAAATTGAATTTTCAGAGTCTATAAATAGCAATTTGAATTCTTGATTATAGTTCATTTACCTTACAGAAATAGAATACAATTCTAAAAAAAATTGACATTAATAAATCTCAAGTAGAATTTAATATGTAACTATTCTGGATAAATTTAAAAAGAAAATTCATCACGAAATCGGAAGTTAAATACAAAAAAAAAAAAAAAAAAAAAAATACATACTCATGTATTGTTTTGAATGTATCTCTATAGATAGTAAATCTATATTTACTTGCTTTTTTATAATGAATTTTTAAACAAGAAAAACAAAAGACATTAAATATCCCATACTAAATACCTATTAATTCATTAATTAAAAAGGGCATCTGTGGGGGAATTTTTTAGAATGGCTCATGTCTACTTGCACACATAATTCCATCGACAGTAGATACATACATATATACATAGGTATTCATGTACATATGTATGTATATACATAATTGTAAGAAAGGCGTCATAGAATCAACATGCGATTTATTATGAGGGCGGTCATAGAATTTTCAATGATGCTTTACAGTATACTCACGCATTTTTAAAATCGCCTGTTGCATATAAATGAAGAATAGACTATGGGACACATTTCATGTTGATGTTTTTCAACTGCAGACAGTAAAGTGTCAATAGGAAGAAAAAAAGTCATATTAAATCTGATAAAATATTATTTTTATTAAATTATGTACATATGTAGTATCTTTGATTGTTTGATATTCAGAAGTCAGAATCAAAAACCTAAGACGAAAGTAGATGAAAAAGATTATTCTTCTTCTTATAGGAACCAGGATTTTTGAATATGATGAGACTTTATAATCATTAGTTTTAAATTTATCTGGGTATGTACATCGAAAAATTAGGAAGTCCATTATGAAAAAAAATTTCCGTATTTCTTATTTACAAAAAAATAATAATAATAATAATAATAATAATGTTTCTACGATTTTAGCTCATTAAATTTGAAAAGAAAAATTGCTAAGAACTTATAAAAACCATAAATATTCACTAATCAACAGAATTTAAATATAGGGCAAATTTTTATCATATAAAATAAACACTTCTGATATATGTACATATGCATGTACCATAATACATGTTTACCCACATATGTTTCTATTAATGTACTTTTATTTTTATATTATTATTTAGTAAAGGCGCTAACAAAAGCAGGTTAAAAAGAATTTTCTTCTTACCATCTTCTAAGAAAATATATTTTCTAGAGTTTGAATAAAATTCTTAACCTCTATTATGTACATATAAGTAATAAGCATATGTGTTAAAATTTTATTTTTTCTCATAAGCAAAATATACATCTGTATAACATAAGTTTGTTATACATATGTGTATATTCAATGTGATAAAGCAATTAACATTTAAAAACAAATTCTTACAGGAGTACGTATTTAAGTATCATGGGCAAAAGTTAGGCGCTCTTGAACCACATGTTTTTGCTTTAGCTGAAGCAGCATATAGAAATATTAAGGATACAAATGTTAACCAGGTAAGTTGATACACCTTTTTTCATATTTATACATAGGTACATACATATCTATTTATCTTCTTTTCTTTTTTTTTCCGGATCACATATTAAAAGAAAAATTATAATGAAAATGTGGGTTTTTATAATTTTATAGTATCTACATAATAAACATATACTTATGTGTTAAGGAAAAAAAAAGTAAACACAAAAATTATATAAATAAACCCAATTTCCTTTTTTATTGAGAATCTATATGTATATAATACAGTTATTTAGAAAAAAAAAATGAATGAATCAAGAAAATGATGATCGGATATTAATTTTTAATGCTTAAAGATTTCGCATTGACAATTTTTTGAATGAAAGGATTTCGATTTGTCATATCCTTTTTCAATGGCATGTGTTCAATTCAATATGCTTTAATGAATGACTTTATTAGATCTTTTGTATTTCAATACAAATCAAAAAAATAAATTAAATAAGCAAATTAAATTATGTATATAATAGATAATATTTTCTTGTTCATACACAAACATATTGTTAAAGTTAATAAAATGTTTAAATTTTAAAATATCTTGTTATGTATAAAAAAAATAAACTATGAATAGTTCAGCTATAAAACAATCTACAAATTTCATCTCATTTGAATATAAAGATCATAAATTTTTGAATCATCATTAAAATATCTGAATTTTGAATTTCTCTTTTTTTTTTCTTTTGTTATCAAAAATAAAATGTTGTGGTCACGCACTAACAACAAAACACACGATAAAAACGGAATCATTATAATAATATGTAATAAAAATAAATAAAGGAATGCATTATTATATACATTGTACATAGTATAATAGATTCAATAACAAATGAATTACTAACTAGAGATCATCATCATAATCATAGTTATTTTCTTTGTTTTTAAATGCAAATTTTCTTATTTTTCTAGTCGTGTGTCATATCCGGAGAATCTGGTGCTGGTAAAACGGAAACAACAAAATTTGTTCTACAATATTTATGTACAGTTACATGTGATGTATCAACATGGGTACAACAACAAATTCTTGAAGCTAATACAATACTAGAAGCTTTTGGTATATATTTATTCACACGATTTTATAAACTTTAAAGAATATACTAAATAAATTTTAAATCACGATAAATATTTGTTTATACAGGTAATGCAAAAACAATACGTAATGATAATAGTTCACGTTTTGGTAAATTTATGCAAGTATGCTTTGATTCAAAATGGGCTATTAAAGGTTGCATTATTCAAGATTACTTATTAGAACAATCAAGAATAACATTTCAAAGTCCTGGTGAACGAAATTATCATGTATTGTATCAACTTGTTGCTGAAGGAAGAAAAAATAATGAATTATCGAATACATTACATTTAAATGATCCTTCATTTTATCGATACTTGAATGCATCTGGAAACGTGCTTATTGACATTGAAACAGAAAGTAAAAAATTTGAAGCATTAAGATTGGCATTTACTGTACTTCAAATTCCACAACAAATAATTGATGGTATATTCAAAGTACTTAGTGCTATATTATGGCTTGGAAATCTTGATTTTCAAGATATTGATGGAGAAAGATGTGAATTAACAGAAGAAGATAGAAAAATTGTAGCTATAGTTGCTGAATTATTAGGATTACAAGAAAGTGATTTTCAACAAGTTTGTCTTTTAAGGCAAATTAATGTTCGAGGGAATATTACAGAAATTCCTTTAAAAGTTCAAGAAGTATGTTTTATAATTTTTATTTTATTTCTCTTTTTTTTCTTTTTGAAAATTATTGATATATTTTTTTAAATAGGCCAGAGAAAATCGTCATGCAATGGCAAAAGCATTATATTCAAGAACATTTGCATGGTTAATTAGTCAGATAAATACTTGTATAAATCCAGGTCAAGATTCTTCAAGATTTTTAGGTGTTTTAGATATTTTCGGTTTTGAAAATTTTACAACAAATTCTTTTGAACAACTTTGTATTAATTATACGAATGAGAAACTTCATAAATTCTTTAATCATTATGTATTTGCTTTAGAACAGGAAATTGTAAGTTTATGATTTTCATCCGATTTGTTTTATATTTTATTTTATTCAAATTTTTAATATTTGGAAAATATTTTATTGAATTTTACAGTACAGACAAGAAGAAATAAAATTTTCTCATATTGAGTTCACTGACAATACCTTATGTTTAGAATTAATTGAAAAACCACCACGTTGTATTCTTAAACTTTTAACTGAACAATGTCATATGCCAAAAGGATCAGATATAGCATATTTGACTAATTTACATGCTGAATTTGAATCAAATTTAAATTATGTAAAAGGTGTTGATCGACGTCATTGGGAAACTGAATTTGGAATTAGACATTATGCTGGATGTGTTGTGTATACTGTAAAAGGTTTTGTAGATAAAAATCGTGATGTTCAACAAGATGTTCTATTTGATTTTATGAGTAGAAGTAATAATAATTTTGTACAAGAGCTCTCTTCATATCAGGTATAACCTATTAAATAATTTTTAATGATTAATTTTATAATAATCTTTTATTTTATATACACAGGATCTGTTATTAATACAGACAGCAACTCAAATTGCAAATTCTGTTAACACAGTCCAAAGAGGTACTTCCAAAGGTAAATTAACAGTTAGTGACACGTTTCGGCAACAGCTTCAGGCTTTAGTAGATGTACTCCAAAGCACAAATCCATGGTAATTTTTTGTAAATTAATTAAAACAATTTCACTATTCAATGATTAAAATCTTTATTAATAGGTATGTTAGATGTATAAAACCAAATTCGGACAAATTACCAAACGATTATAATGAACAACTAGTCTTAGATCAACTTCGATATTTAGGAATGTTAGATATAATTCGTATTCGTCGTGAAGGATATCCGATTCACTTAACATTTGATGAATTTGTAACAAAATATCAATGTTTAACAAAACATAAAAGTATAAAATCAAATCGTGAACAAGTTATGACTGTGATAAAAGAATTAAACGTTCCTGAGATTGAATGGCAAATTGGTAAAACCAAAGTATTTCTGAGAAGTCGAGTTTATGAACCACTTGAAGATGCTCGTAATGAAATGATTAACATGAATGCACTTATAATTCAAAAGAATTGGAAACGTTATATTATCCAAAGAAAATACAAGAAACAACGTTCAGCTGCATTAAAAATTCAACACGCTTACAAAGGATGGAAATTAAGAATAGATTTCTTGAAGAAGCGAAGAGCAGCAATTGTGATACAAAGTCATTTACGAGGTGTATTTGCTAGAGAGGTAAAAAATTAACATGATATTATTTTAATTAGTTTTGTTTAATAATGAAAAAAAAAATAATTGCTTTGGTAATAATTTAGGTTGCTGCTGCATTGCGTGAAATGAGACGAGTTGATGAAGAAATGAGAAAACGTGAAAAACTTGAAGCTGAAAAAAAGAAGAGAGAAGAAGAACTTGCTGCACAGAAATCTGATGAAGAACGCAAAGCAATTGAAGAATGCGAAAGGTAAATATAATTTATTATTAATAGTTAATTTATAGAAGAAAAAAAAAAGAAAATGTTTGTAATTCTTAAGCTCATATCTCATAGGCTTTTATTTGATATTTGGTTATATTTTGTGTATTTAATTGGCTGAATTTTTAGTTCAAAATGTGCTAAATTCAAATCATATGCTTTTATGAGTTTAATGCTTTTTATCCTACAAAATATTTTAAATTTGATAAATTCGGACCCGTTATGGGAGAGTATAAGATATATAAAATCTAAAATATCTTCTAATTGGAAAAAATTAAAGTATAAACCTATAGGAAAGGGGAGATGGGAAAAAAGCTATAAGATGATTAAGTAAAAGTTAAGTACCTACTCTGAAAAAATGAAAATTATGGTTTCTGAAAGAGTCTCGTATTAGATGAAAAGTGATCCTATTTGGATGGATTGATGTTATTTTTTTTATTTTTAATTATTTTTGATATCTGTAATGTAATTCTAGATCCCCGTGTCTTTTAGAAGTTTTTTTTTGCATTAGTTTTTTTTTTTTTTTTTTCTAAATTATTGTGAAATTTGTTTTAAATCATGTCATGCCATAAAGATATCTATTAGAGTGAATTATTTTTCTTTGAGTAAATATAATTTTAATTTTGAAGCATGCGCGAAAATGGAAAAGCTGACATTGTGGAAGATTCAGAGGAGTAAGTATTGAAAATATGAGTGAAGTGGTGCTAAAATGACTTATGTTTTTTAATGTGCACTCTTAAGTAGATATGTAAATTTTTTTTATGTGTAGATTTATTTTATTACACTAGATTGGCTTAAATTAGTTTTGTTTTTGTTTTGTCGTAATCACAAGCAAACGCTTTAAACTCACACAATATTAGTATGTAATTGCAAAATTTATTTATTGTTTATTATTTTCTTTTTTTCAACTTTAACTTTCAGTGAAAACATAAAAAAAAAGAATCAGTTCGAATTGATTAAACTGATAAAAAACTTCACAAGCATAATATTGATTGTAATTTCTTGTTATCTTTCATTTTTCTTCACTTTTTTTCTACTGAAATTTTATCCATAACAGTTTATTGATAACATTATTGTAATATAAAATAATTATGCGAAATAATACATATACTATGAGTTTATTTTGAGTTTTGTTAAAAAAAAGTTTCCATTAATTTTATTGAATACGATTAAAACCTTTAATTATGAATTGGATTTCTTCTGAAACGCACTTTACGATTGTTTTTGTAACAAATTTTTATTCACAATAAATTAAAATACTAATTAATTTCAAATTTTCTATACCAATTGAATATGTCTAAATTGTTTTTTGCGCTATCTTCTTTTTTTTCACAGACTAGTACAAGAAGAAATTATAGCACTTTCTCAAATGGCTGAACAAATTAACACAAAATTAAGTCAACCTAATTTACCACCTATTGCACCGATTCAAATAAATAATACTCAAACAAATGGACATGTTAATCCATCAATTGGAGCTACACATCAGCACAGCAATGAATCTGTTGATTTAGATAATCTTTTTGCTTTTCTTAGTGAAGTTACACCACCAAATACAGTATTAGATGAAATTGGTGAAAAAATGGATAATCTTGTTCAAGATTTAGATATTGAGGTATAAAATAAATAAAATTATTTTATTGTACAATTTTAATGATATTCATTATTTATTAGCTTGAGAATGTTATTCAACAAGAAATTGAAGGTTTAGCACTTGAAAGACCTATAAAAACTCCACCAATAAAAGGAGTCCCTACATTACCAGAACCAACAATGCCTCCACCTCCGCCACCAGTAACAAATGGAATTGCTCATCCACATCCACATCCACAACCACAAGCTATTATTAAAGCAACTACAAAATCTAAAAACGATGAGCCTATTT
This sequence comes from Bombylius major, assembly GCA_932526495.1. Lineage (NCBI taxonomy): Eukaryota > Metazoa > Arthropoda > Insecta > Diptera > Bombyliidae > Bombylius > Bombylius major. Next base: position 26,686,790 of record OW052045.1, on the reverse strand, counting down.
ATGAAGCAGTTATACCTAAGGAGCTTCCACCAATTCCAGATGTCAAAGAAAATATAAAATCGTCTATTCATACTGTTCAACAAGAAAATGGTCTCAGTACAAATAATGTACAACAGCAACAACAACAACATCAGCAACAACAACAACAAACTCATAAATTAAGACCAAAGAGCCCAGCAATCTTGAATGCTGTACGTTCAAGTAGTCCAGTATCAAGATCGTCCACTAATGGACCAATGAGTCCATCATCACCAAAACATAGTAGACCAAGTTCAAGAGCATCGTCAACGGGTACAGGACATCCATTTGCAGAAAGAGAACAAAGACGTAAACATCGTGTTGAAAAGAAATTACAAGAAATGCATCAAATTGATATTACTGAAAAAGAGAAAGATGCTTTGAGGTAATAATTAGTTTTTATTTTAAACATTTTGATATGAAAAAAAATATATATATTTATATTTTTCCTTACAGGGATGATATTTACTATGATATTCTAGAATTTGCAGAAAATTATTATAACTCTCATGAAAGATCTCCAGAAGGTACAATAATGGCAACATTAACACGAAAAGGTAAAAAATCATCAGATTTAGTACCAAAATATGAAATGATAACATATTATCGAGGAAATTCAATACCATCGTCACATATTCATATGTATGATCCAGAAAATGTTGTTGCCGCTTGCAATATATTTAGAGTAAGTTAAACAGAAAACAGATTTAGAACTGACATTTCTTTTTGTAGTTTTTTTTTATGAACAATTTTTGTTTTAGGATTTATGTAAATATATGAGGGGTGAATTAAATAATGAAAGAGAACTTCAAGTAATTCAATTCATTATTGGACAAGGTATTGAAAGAGAAGAATTACGTGATGAAATATTTGTACAATGTATAAGACAAGCAACAAATAATCCACATTCAGAATGGACTGATCGTGTATGGTTGCTTTTGTGTCTAACAATAGTCGCTTTTCAACCGAGTAAATTATTATTTAGGTAGATAAATTTTTTGTTTAAAAAAGAATTTAGAAAATCATTTTCCATAAATATTCTATTCTTATATTATTTTATTTTTTGTTATAGATATTTTGTTAGTTTTTTGAAGAAAAATTTAGAATTATTGGATGGAAAGCTAAGACAATATGTTCAATGGTGTTTAGATAATTGCAAATGTACAAAGGTTTCACCAAGACTGCATCCACCTTCAAGTGTTGAAGTTGCTGTAAGTTTTGCTTTTATTGCTTTTTTTTTCTCAAAAAAATAAAAACAAAATTAAATTTGAATATTATATCACCATCGTATTTCACAGGCAATGCGACGATTAGGAACAATCGTTTGTCGTTTCTTTTTCCTTGATGGTCGTACAAAAGCAATTGATGTTCATCCAACAGACAGTGCAAGTGATGCAGTTGCAAAATTAGCTGAGAAATTGAATTTATGTAATACTGACGGTTGGGCCATTTATCAGTCACGTCCAGACGGGGAGGAACATGTAAAATCACATGATTATTTATATGACATAATTGCAGCTTGGGAAATGTAAGATTTTTCCATTTAACTCATCTTTTTTTATTTTCTTTAATTTAATTTTAAATAATGAATTACTACAGAAAACAAACTAAAATACAAGCAACAAATTCAACAATGAGAAAAAATGCAGCTACATTGGGTTCCGGTGAGAATAGATTTATTTTTAAGAAACGTTTGTTTAAGACTACTCGTGAATTGTCACAAGATCCTGTTGAAGTTAATATGTTGTATGCACAGGCGGTATATAGTGTAGTAAAGGTATAATTGAAAGTTTTTTTCTATTCAATAAGATGAATTTTTTGATTTATTCATATTTTTGTAGTGCGATGATTTCCCTGTAAGTGAAAAAGTAGCTTTACAATTGGCAGGTCTTCAAGCACAAGTTGCACTTGGTGATCCTGCACATCAACCAAAACCAGAGTATTATAATGATGTTAATAGCTATTTACCAGAACGTATTTCAAAATTACGAGAAGAACAATTTTGGGTACCGATATTAGCACAAGCTCATCGACAATATGGCTCTGGTAGATCAGAACTTACTGCGAAAGTTTTATATTTAAGTTGTGTTATGCAATATCCATTGTATGGAACAACAATGTTTCAAGTAACATATAGAGGATATTGGAGTTATGGGAATAGTTTAATATTAGGTGTTAATTGTGAAGGAATAATGCTTATAAAAACAGAAGATAAATTCGTATTATATGAATTTCGATATTATGATATTGAATCAATAATGCTAGATCCAAGTGATAGTTTCATAACAATTACATTAAATCGTCAAACGAATGCAACAAATGATCAACAACGTTGTTTTGTATTTGAAACAGCACAAAAAAATGAAATTGGTTCTTTAATTGTTTCGTATTTTCCACCATTATCGAATTGGATAACTGAAAATGAAGTTCAACCGAAAAAATCGAAAGGTATAACAAATGAAGATCGTGTTCGATTACATCATAATGTTGTGGTTTGTCGAAGACATTTAATTGATGCTGAAATTCTACGAAAACCACAAGATTCAAGTGGTGGTTTTCTTCGAAATACCCTACGAAGACTTTCTAAACATCGTTTAGAGAAATTACGTGCTGAACATGGTAATACTGTACAAGATCATGGTGAAACATATAAAGGTTTTCCTCATGCATTTTGGGCATTCAGTAGACAACCATTACCACAGAGTTTAAGTAAATTACCAGATCAGGAAGAACAAGCAATGTTACAAGTTTTTCAAGCTATTTTAACTTATGCTGGACTTGGTCAAAATGGTAAGTTTTTAATGAATTTCTAAATAAAAATACTAATTTACATTTTTAAATATTTCAGGTGATTCAATACAAAGAGCCGAAGACGAACACATAACTTTAATTCAGTCTATAATGGATCGATGTATGAGAAAAGAATCACTTTTGAATGAATTGTATTTACAATTAATTAAACAAACGACCGATCATCCTGATCCAAATTCACGAGTTAATTTACGTCATTGGGCATTATTATCTTTAGCTTGTAGCGTTATTCTTCCACCAATGAAAGTAATTCGAAAATATCTTATTGGTCATTTAAAAAGATGTTCTAGTGATTATATAACTGAAGAGGGAAAATATGCTCGTTTTGCTGAAAGGGTATATACTTTTCTCATGTTATAAGAAATCGATCTTTGGTCTATATTCATAATTTTTATTTTTCATACAGTGCTTGTTTAAAACACAAGGAACAAGACGTCGACAATGGCCACCAAGTAGAGAAGAAATTGTTTGTACAATAAATAGACGACCAATCTATGCTAGATTTCATTTCATGGATGGACAATATCATTCAGTTGAATTTCATCCAAGTTCAACAGCACGTGAAGTAATGGAAATTGTAAAAAAGAAAATTGGTTTACAAGAAAATGCTCAAGGTTATGCTATTTATGAAGTACTTGGAACATCTGAAAGAAGTTTAATGCCAGATGAAAAAGTCGCTGATGTAATGTCGAAATGGGAGAAATATCGAACAGCTGCAGCACAAGCAGTGCAACAAAATCAAGTAAATAATTCTTTTTTTTAAAAAAAAAAGAAGAATAATTTTATTTTAAATCAATAATTGAAATTATTGCCTTATAGGGTTCAAACTTACCACCAGTTTGTCGTCGACAACATCACATATTTCTTTTCAAGAAACATTTATTCGTTGATCACTATATGAATTTAGATGATCCTGTTGAGAAGGAGCTCTTATACCATCAAGTATTACACGGTCTACGAAGTGAACGTTTTCCAATTACTGAAATGGAAGCGATAATGTTAACAGCTTTACAAGCTCAACTAGAACTAGGTGATTCTAGCGAAATTGTACATGATTATAGATCAATAGCAAGTCATTGTTTACCACCACGATTTGTGCCAAATATACCACATGAAGCCGTGGCTATGCATCATCAAAGTTTAAGAGGTATGACATCAGCTGAAGCGAAGAAATCATTTTTGAATTTAATTCAGAGTTGGCCACTTCATAAAGCGACCATATTTGATGTAATGGTAAGTGAAGCTTTAGAAAATTAAATTAAATTTATTTATTTGAATTTATTTAAAATTTAATTTCGATCTTTATTAGCAATCGTTTACTTCAAATTGGCCTCGTGTTTTATGGCTAGCTGTCGATCAAAATGGAATACATTTGTTAGAACATCGATCAAGAAATACTTTATGTACATATGAGTATTCTTCTATACTTTCTTATTCACCAAATATGAATTGTTTAATGATTATCACCGGAACTGATAAAAAACAATCAAAAGTTATTTTGACAACAGCACAGGTTTGTAAAATTCTTGAAAAAAATATATATATATTCGAAAGAGAATTAAGTTTTTAGAAAAGTATTGTAATTTTTAATCGTTTTCATTTTATAGGCTTTCCAAATTGCAAATTTGATACGTGAATACTCAGAAGTAGCTCAATCATTGAATAATGATGATTCTTCAAAAGAACCACCTCCAGTTCCAGAACATACAACACCAATACCAGCATCAGTTGTGATCGGTAATAATCATAATCAACAAACAGGTAAATCATCGTCACAAATACAACACAATTTAGTTGAAGTACGTAAAGGTTCTAGACCACAATCAGTTATTCGAACATCTGGTGCAGCTTTAGTTGCTCCACAGCCCAGCTAATATAAACTTTTTAGCATATGGAAATGACATAAGTCATAGTGAGATTATGAAAATCGAACAACATCTCATACTTTAATAAATAATTTACTAGTCTAGCATTGTTTGTTAGTGATGTTTTTATTTTATAGATAAATTACTGCTAATTTCATTAGTTAGGATCAAAGTATAAAAAATAATTATAAATGATTTAAAGAGTTAAAATGAAAAAAAAGAAGTTGAGGAAATAGTATATTATAACGCCGTAGAATGTAAATATTAAATTTAAAAATATGGGTATAAAATTATGGAGAATATAAAATTTTAGCTGTTTTTAAAGCTTAAAAAAATTGTTAAACCAGAAGAAAAAACAAACAAAAAATAAAATCAAAACAAAATAAATAATAAATAAATTTAAATAAAAAATATTACTTCGGTGCTGTTTAATGGTATTTGCTTGTAACCATCTTGTAAACAATCTCCATAGTTTTAACCAAATAATTCACAAGTTTTTGAAAATTACTTCACGTTTAAAATATACCTAAATATACATTTTAGAGCTCTTATGCACGAACAAAAATCGGGTTGGACTATGGAATACTGCTGTGGCATTTTAGTTGGATTTCAAAAATTCATTTTTTGCAAGATAATAGTCTCTTATCTTTAAGTCCATTCAGAATAGTGTTCGTGTGTAAGAGTTCTTATAGTAAGTTTACACGATAAGAGACTGGTTTCCAGATAACAAAAAAATTGTATCTAAAGACCATGAAGACTTTTGGCCCCATCATAGTACATGTTTATAGCTAATCCACTTTTAATACGGATTTTGGTTTACTTCCAATTTTATGCGTTATAAACTCGCTAATTCGGATTTTGGCTTAAGCCCAATTTATTTGAGTTTGATCCCAATTTTTGTATATGTATGTGTAACGTAAAATGCAATATGGCGGATTTTGATTTTTATGAAATGAATTGTATAAGTGTATGAACACATTTGCATGTGTTATTATAATCCTAATTCCCAATTTTAACGTTTATAGCTACTCGGTTTTATTTCGGATTATATTTTACGCTATAAACTTATACATAGACAATTTTTTTGGCATCTGGAAATCAAAGTCTTTTGTCGTGTAAACTTATTGTTAGGTTCTCATTTCCTATTCACTCTCTAAACTAAATTAAAAGATATTTTAAATAATATCGTGAAGTAATTTTTAAATGATTTATCAAAAAATAATTTTGAACCAAAGAAATTTATGCTATAAGCAATGTGTATTCCTTTTCTTCTTTTTTTTTCATATGTATAGAAAAATGAAGTAGACAAAGAATCAATTTTTATTAATTTATTTACATTTAATTTTTTTTTTTTTTTTTTTTTTTTTTTTTTAAAAAATTGAAATTAGTACAAGTTGTTTTTTACACGCCTCTTAAATTATGTCTTTCCCGATTTTTTTTTTTTCGATTCAGGTAAAAACTTTTAGTTGTAATTACATACCTATATGAAATATTTTATAATTGCGCGGTTATTATTTTATTTTATTTAAAAAGTTATGAAATATTATAATAATGTAAAACTTACATTGAGGTTGTGAGGTGAATGACATTCATTTACAGTTTATTACTATTATTTTTAATTTTTTTTATATATATATTTTTATATATATATATTTTTTTTTTTTATGTATTAAAACAATTTAAACTATAAAATATTATTTTTCTATAAATACATATTTTGAAAAACCTATCTATGACAAGATTATTTAAGAGTCTTATTTAACAAGAAAAAAAAATAAATATTTCTATCATATTTTTAAATACTACAAAGTATCTGTAATTTAAATAAAATGTGTTTATTTTATTTATTTCCTTTTCCTCAATTCAAATATGGTTAAACGACAAGAATAATGAATATTTATATTAGTTTTGTAGTAATTTGTGACTTAAAAAAACGTAGCACAAATTTAAAGAGAAAAAAAAAGTTTTATATACCTATGTAGAATTTATAATGAAATAAAAATGTTTTTCATGTAATTTTCTTTTAAGTTAAATTTATTTTGAAGATTTTGTTTTTCTAGGTATTTTTTCGATACGAATACAAAGTATTGTTGATAGTAAAAAGTGAATCAAAAAAAGAAATAAAAAAAAATAAAAAAAATGGTAATAGACATTTAAATAGACTAATATTAACTTCTAACATTGTTTTTATTTTTTTTTTGCTTTTTTTCTGTATCTCATTGCATACGAGTACAATTTAATGATCTCTTCATTAATTTATTTTTATATGCATGTATGTATGTTTTCTAATTTTTCTAACTTAATGTAATCTCTCTAACGTGAGATTAATTTAAAAAAAAATTAAAATAGTGTAGTGTCAGGTAAAAATAACACAAGTAAATTTTTATCATTTTTTCAGTACAGTGTTTTTAATGAAGTATTGTGCTATTTTGATAGAAATTTACTACTATTTTCAATAATTTTTGATAATATCAATTATATCACTGTAAAGACCTCATTTAACTCTATTATTTTGCATTATTAATTCATTTTGGCTAAAAATTAACTTTTTCTACTTTCCCCTAACACCACAGAATTACAATTTATTTTAATTTTAAAAACACAATTTTTTATATCACAATGCAGATACAGAAAAAAAATAATAATGAAACTATATAGAATATTCACACTATGTATGGTATTGTTCAAAATTTTACTCATATATGAATAAAATAAAAAAATTAAAAAAAATAAATTTAAACAAAATATCACATTTTCTGGCCATTAAAAATATTTAAAATTGATAAAATAAAAAAATATTTAGAATAATATTGATAAAAAAAATTAATATAAAATTTTATAATGAAAATAAAAAAAAAAAAATAATATATTTAAATAAGTAATCAATTTAAATAATATTGAATACATGAAAAATTTGTTAGTAAATAATAATTAAGCTATTATTAAATATCAGAGAGAAATATACAAAAAATAAGAAAATTAAAATTAAAAACAAAAATGAAACGCTGCCTATATAAATTTATTATACGCCAATTGAAGAAATTAACTTAAAAAAAGAGGAACAAAGTTTGATTGATATTAATTTATGATTTTTTTATTATTATTATTATTATAATTATTAATTTGAATATATCTATTGTATTTATTTTTGTGTAACAAAAAAAAAAAAAAATAGTGGAAAAAAAGGAAACAAAGAATTATGTATGAAAATTGAATGCAAAATATTTTATAAATTTAATTTTTAAGAATGTATGATTTAATTTATATAATTTAATTGATATTCAGATATATATACATTAAAGATATATATTATATATATATATACATATATAACTATTACAAGATTATTATGATATATTTAAGTATTTAAAGTATTTTATTTCAATTTATATAAATAAAAAGTTGATTAAATAAAGCAAATAAAAAAATGTTGAAAACAATTATAAATTGATTAATTTTTAATTTTTTAAAACTGAATAGTTTCTCCTGAAAATGAATAGATATAGGCGATTCCAGGAAAATGTCATTCTGACCTCTCGTTTTTAGACCGGTTCAATTGTGCCCATACAGACACAGTTGATCGGAGCTACTAATGGTCTGAATCCGCCTCCGGAACTGGTACCATTCTGTTTGTTGCTCTTGTTGCCTGTTGGTGCGCTTCTGCTGAGCGCTTATGAGGCGCCCAGGAAGTGGAAGGACCACCAGAGAACAAGACTGTCGGGGAGTAAGAGATCCTGGACTCATCCTCCGCTAACGCTTGATCTACAGGTGGAAGAACTTTCAGACCAACTTTTATTTTATAGATCTCCAAGCCCACTATCAACAATCTTCCTCTGACGCGCATAACGAGAAGTAGATGATTTTTTGTTAGATCACAAGCTCCTCAGCCACCATTGAAAGAAGGTTGACTCTTGGAGATCAAATAAAATAAAATTGTGAGCAAAATTGAATCAGATGTACATATTACTACATACACCTGACCGTCCTAAACACAAAATCAAAATCTAGACGGATTCAATTGTGCAATACAGTTGATCGATCTACTAATCAAAACCTAATAAGTCATTATCTATAATACCTTTTCAGTTTTTCCTCAATATGCATACACACATGCAATAAAACAAAAAAAGAATTGTAAATTTATTATAATTTTACCATTACATTGTTCATATGTATGTATCCCATAATTTAATTGTTTTTTTAATGTAAAAATGAAAAGTGTAGAATTTAAAGTTTGCAATTACATATTTTGTTAACGAAAATGCAAGAAATATTAAGTTTTTGATTCCAGTCTTCAGTACAGCATCAGTACAAAACATCAATACAGTATCGATATGGCATCGAAGAAGTACTGTTCTTTATTGATGCAATTCCCTTTTAAAATTTTGTTACAAATTCGATCTTTCATCGATACATCTTTGATGCAGGGAATCACAGCCAATTTCCCCTTTTTCAAATTGAACCAATCAGAATGCTCAAAATGCATAAAAACATCAGTTTTGGTAACTAAAAGTGCTAAAAGGTATCGATCCTTTGATACCTGAGTATCAGTCCAACATCAGTTCTTCATCAGTCCCGTGTTATCTGGGTAATGATCAGGGGCAAATCATTGACGACATTATGTTTGTAACATTAACGTTTTAAAACCCTCTTTTTGATGCATTTCGTGCAAATGAAATGATTTAAGACCTTTTTAAAAAAATAAACAGTTAAAAATACCAAAGTTATGTTAGTTATTCTTCCATATTTTTTTTAAGTTTATTTAGTACATAGGTATCAAGTTTTTAACTAATTTTTTGACCTTAGTGTGAGCAACAAAATTTTTTTACTTGTACTATTTATTCTGGTTATGAATATTAATTAAAACAAAGAAATAACAAATAATGTTTAAGTTAATCACGTTTTTTTTTTCATTCAAGGTAAAGCTTATAATAAATGTGAAATCGATACATTGACGAATTACAAAATATTATTTTTGAAAACTCTAGACATTGCTACCGTTTCTATTTCTGACGTTGCTTCTTCGAATCAACACGGTATTAAAACATTTTGAAACTCACCTAGAATTGAAACTTTTTCAATTTTATTCAAAACAAAAAAAAATCAAAACGTAAATATTGGAATAATTTAAAGTTTGGGGTTCCTAAAAATTTGTTTCAATTAAATTCAAAATGTGACATACAATAGTAGGGGCCACGAAAACTCTCCGCTCGAGGTCATGATAACGTTTCTTGGAAACGATTTCATATTCGAGATTCTTGTTTGCCTATAACATTAGTATTTTTACTATATGACAATAAAACAAGGGTTTTTTATACCAAAACTATTATTATGTACATATGTATGTATGTATGTACATATATTGTATGTACATATGAGATAGACACATAAATAAATTTCTTTTGTCCTTGTGTGACCTTGATTGAACAATTTTGCAATATTATTTACTCAATCTAAATCTAAAGTCTTTAATTGAAATTATAAAGTACCTAATGAAAATAAGAATAATAGAAAGTCAATTTTTTTTTTAATTTGTTACATTTATTTCACTTTATTTTCTATTTGACAATTTCTTTTCTCTTTTCTTCATTTATATATTATTTTTGTAATGCTATTTCATTATTTAATCACATCAAATTTTATATAATAATAACTCTTTTACAACTTTTTTTTTTTTTTTCATTTTTCATTACTTTTTTTTTTTATATTTCTTTTTAAATATAATTTGTTTTTAAATTATTATTTTTAATTATTATTATTTTTTTTTTCAATTTAAATTTATTTAATAAAAATTTCTCTTGTCAATTGATAAAAATAATAAATTTTAAAAACAAAGAAACAACATTTTATTATTTTTATTATATAATTTATTTTTTTAAATTATTAGTTATTTTATATTATTTTCAAAATAGACATTAATTGTATGAAATGAATTTATACAACGTATAATTTTTCCTTTTCTCCTTTTTATTTCTTCTTTTTTCTTGTAAATGTTTGATAGGTTGTGTGTGAAATATGTTTTTCATATTAAGTTATATATTTAATGAAATGAAAATTCAATTACTTTTACAGTTTTTTTATTTCGTATTTAAAAAGTTTTTGTTTATCAGTAAAGATGAAAATTTTTATTGTTGTAATACAAAGCTATAATATTCTTTCTGTCTTTTTTTTTTTCAATATTTCGATTGTTTTAAGGAGACTTTTTTTAGATTTTTTTTTTTTTCAATTTTATTTTTGCTATATAATTTGATGTTATTATATTTTTTTTGTTTAATTATTTTCTTTGATGATTTTATTTTAAATTTCATATTATTTTTGTTAATATGAAAATTTTTATCCACAAAATTCTTTAGAAGCCTCATAGATATGAGTTTAAAATTGAAAAAGTTAATTTGTTTTTAAGTAAATGATTTTTTCTGGAATAGAGATATTTTTTTTTAATTACGAATTAAAAATATTTTTTTTTCCTTTTTGTTTTTAATAAAAATGAAAAAAGACAAATATTTAATTCCTAATAAAAAAAAAATTTCAAATCCATTTTATTATTTTTTTTTTAGATAAGATTAAGTAGTTTATTATTATTATTTTTTTTAAAATATTAATTATGTTTCTCTTAATTTCAATATTTTATTATAATAATATAATTTTGTTTTGATTTGAAATTTTATATTACGAAAAAAAAAAAAATGTATTCTCAAATATTTTTTTTTTTTTTTAATTTCCGTTATTATTATTTATTTATTTTTTTAATATTTTGCTTTTATTTTTACTTATTTTTAATAATATAATTTTATATGTAATCTAAGTAGTACATGAATAAAATGCTAATAAATGGGTTGTAATAATATTCTTTTTTTTTTCATATATTTTTTATATAATGTATTTTTTTTTTATTAATTTATTGATGTGTTAAACTTTCCTTTTATTTAATTTTTTTTTTAAATTTTTAAATTTTATTTGTTTAGTAATTTTTTTTTATTTTAAATTAATAAATTTATATATGAGTCACTACCCAGCAATGCATTACGTGAAATAAATATCATATAAAATAATTAAATAATTTCGTTTTTCTCTTTTAATTACATTTTAATTTTTGCATTTAATTTAAAAGGGAAATTATTATACCACAAAAATATTTATTATTAATAATTTAATTGAGTGTATGTATGATAAATTCCCGAATGCATTTAAAATGTTCAAGAGAAAAACAAATTTCGGAATGAAATTGATATTTATTTCACTGAGCCCCAAATTCATTTCTGGGTGGTGAGTATAAATTTAATGTAATTTTTTTTTATTTATTTTTTTTTTTTTAAGTAAAAGCATCTTCCGAAATAATGCTTTTACGAAAATATTTTTTTCTTATTAATCAAATTTCGTCGTTTAAAACTTTATAATACTTATTTTTTTCTTTTCAAATTTATCTCTGTACCAAGCCAAGAATAACTTTTTTTTCCTAATTTCTTTTCATAGAATTTTAAACATTCTTTCCTATATGCACTTTTTTCTTTTTATAGAAAAAAATACATTTCCCATAAAGTTTTAAATAAGAAAATTTGTTTATTTTTTTCTTCTTTTATTTTTATTTTAATTTTTCATTATTATTTTTTATTTTTTGTTTTTAGAAATAACTCTGGAGAACATTATAATCATTGCACATTCTTCAATCTATATGAAATTTTATATAGATTTTATTTCTTCTAATTTTTATTAGAAAAAAACAAAAACTTACGTAACATTCCGAAACAAATTCTGAAAATTTAATTTTTCTAATATTCTCTTTTCATATTTAAATATTTTTATTTTTACACTTTTTTTTTCTAACTCTAAATTGTTTTATTTTCCTTCAAACATTAACGTCCCTTTAGAAATTCAACAATCCAATTGCAATACCATTAAAATGTTCTCGCAATAGTTATTTAATTATGTGTCCTTTTTGGTAATTTTATTTTTAATTTAATTTTTTTTTTTTCAAAATTAATTACGTCAAATCCAGTTTTAAATTTTTTATCCAATAGTGCGCTTGTCATAGTCAAATGACCCTTAAACAAAAATTGTTGTTTTTATTTTTAACTTGCATGTTTTAGCACATTTGAATTACAATTATGAGATTGATGGAAATCTCCAAAAAAGCAATATCTGTTTTAAAAACGACATTTTTAGCATATAAGATAAATTAATTATTTCTTCAAGAGCTTTTATCTATTATTTTTAAAATTCTTAAGATTCAAAGTCAAATTTATAAATCTTTTTTTTTTAAATCCCTTTTATTCATTGAGTTTATTTATGAATATACTTTTTTTTATTTTATATATCTTCATATATATGTATGTATTAGATATATTATGTACATATATTTATGTATTTTTTTTTTATTAGAAAATTCAATTACATATTTTTTATTGAAAATAAATATATGTGTAATCATTTGCCTTGTTTTTTTATTATTTTTCAATTTAATATTTAACATTTTATTATTATGCATTTTTTGTTATGTACATATTTTACTTCAATATTTCTATTGTTTGACTTGAGTTTTAATTTATATCATTTAATTATTAATTTTTATTTTTTTATTAAACTGAAAATAGTAAATATGTGTAATGCATGCGAAAAATAAAAATTATATTAATTATTTTTTTCAATGTTTTTTTTTTTTTTTTTGTTGTTTTTTAACAATGTGAAAATATTCTATTATTTTTTACATGAAAATTTAATTTTTAGCATTATTTACTGTTTTCTTCAATTTTTCTTCTTTTTTTTTCAAGATAATATATGATTTTTTTTTTTTTTGAATGTTTGTGATATTGATTAAGTATTTTAAAGATTTTATTTCTGTATATATATCATCATTGCATCTTATTAAATATTTAAAATATTTATTTATAAATGTTATACAAACAATAGAAACAAACATTCTCTCTATCTCTATTATAGTAGCTATATATCCTTTTTTTCCTTTTTGATTTTTTTTTTTTTATAAATTTTCAAATATGTGTTGTTTTTTTTTTTTTTTTTTAGAATAATAATTACTATCTTACAAAAAATTGTTTTATTTATATATATATAGGTTTGTATATAATTTTTTTTTTCATTTTTCTTTTAAATTAAATTAATTAATTATATTAATTCAGTTTTTTTTTGTTTATCACTCTTCTATTTTTTTTTTTTTGTATGTTTTAGTAATGTTATCATTAAATGTGTTTATTTATACTTTTTTTTTCGGTTTTATCTAAATACACACGTATTTTGTTTATATGGTAAATAATGTTACTTTTGTTACTATTTATGTATTTATGTGTTTAATATTTATATAAATTTATTTATTTGTTTTTTTTTTTCTTTTTCTTTTTTTGGTAAAATACCATACGAAACGTAATTTTAGCATTACAGTGTACAAAATATAACAATTAAAAAATAATAATAATAATGAAGTATTAAATAGGAAAAAAAAAATATATATTTTTTTCATTATGTATATAAGTATGTATGTACTTTTTCAATTTGGTTGTTTTTTTTTCCTCAAGTGTATGAAAATTATGTAATAATAACAAAAAAAATTTAAAAAAAATAAAATCGGTTCTTTTGAATATGCTTATTTTTTGTATTATTTTATATAGGAAAAGCTTTTCATTGTACTTTTAAATGATGTATGTGTAGTTGAAAAAAATTATTTAAAAAAATTAAATTAAAAAAAAAATACATAATAGTAAAAACTTTTTTGTTTTTGTTTTTTTTTTTTTTAAATTCTACTTTTGAGTTTCTGTTAGTAATTAACATATTTATTTTCTATGAATGTAATATTTTTTGTTGTTGTTGTTGTTCGTGTCGTTATGTTTTTCTTTTTCAATTATTTTTAATAAACTACTTATAATTTTGTTTTATTTTCGTAAATCACAAAAAATAAACAATTATAATTATAATATGTATATATATGTATTTACTTATATCATTGTATCAATAATAACATCTTATTAATTATTTCAGGAGGCATCTTATTATTTGCTTTTTCCGTTACATTTGTTTCTTTTTTTTTTCTTTTTTTTTAATTCGTATTCAATATTTATTCCTTTTTTTCAAGGTTGCGATGTAATTTTTATTTTTAATTTATTTTGTATGTTTTTTTTTTTGTTTTAAGTTTTGGACATTTTTATTTTTTTGCTGTTGTTATTTTGCAATTCATTTTTCATATTATTTTGCCAATAGTTTATATTAATTTCATGTGTTGTTGTTTTAAATTTTCAGTATATAATTTTTAAATTTTATTTAATTCATTTTCTTAATAATTATTAATAATAATTAGAAATATCTTATGATATTTATTAAGCGTATTTATTTTTTTTTTTAAATCGTACTTGTAAATGTATATATGTATATATATATATAATATAATAATTTTATTAAATATATTTTTTAAGGAAAAAAAAAAGGTTTTTTTAATAGGTTTTTCTTCGTTTTTATTTCCGAAAGATTGAAGAGAACTTTTGTTTTCTTTCTTGCAGTTAATTGAAAATACACGGAGTTTTTTTTTTTTGTATTTTCTAATTACTTACGTGAGCCAAAAATCAAATAAATTTTTTTAAACATTTTTTTTTTCAAGGATTAGTTTCTTTCTCGTGACAAAGTAATAGATATTTGAAAAAAAAATTTTTTTTCTATTAATTACAGTTTAATTATTTTCCTGAATAATTATTTAATAATTTTATATTTTTATCAATCGGTTTTTTATGAAGAAATTAAAAAAAATTTTGTTTTTTTTTTCAATTTCTACATTCTCTTCTTTTTTTTGTTTGACACATTCAGTTTTCCTGTACTTTTGAAAATTTTTTAATTAAAAAAAAAAAATATAAAAATAATATTTTTCCACGTTTTGTTTTTCAGAGTTTACGTTTACTGGAATATGAATTTGTATATAATTTTCTTTTTTCTTTTCTTAAATATGTAGGTATGTATTTCATTTTAAAAATTTTGTATAAATAAAATTTACTACACAAATTTTTTGTATGTTCGTTTTATGTAAGATGGATGTTTTAGGTGTTTTTTCTTCTTTTTTTTTTTCCTTTTTTCTCTCTATTTAAAAATATTATTTTGTTAGTTTCATGTTTCATTTTTTTTTTCATTCACTTAATACAACAAAGTATAGATTAATTATATATTTAACAATTATTATATATAATATATTTTTCATAAATCTGTTATTTATTTCCCGTTGAAATTCTCTTCATTCGTTCTCTTATACTTTCTTCAAACATTCTTTTTTCTTTTTTTTTTCTTTTCAAATAAAAATTTTATTTTCATTTGGCTTTTTAATTTTTGTTAAATTTTAATTGTATATATTTTCTTTTTAAATACATACATATAATTATTATATATAGGAAGATTATTAGAGTTTTTGTATATCAATTTATTTTTTTAAATTTTTCTTTAATTTTTATTATAAATTCATTTAATTTTTTTTGTTGTTTCGAATAATTTTTTTGACATAATCATTCTTTTTTCTTATTAATTTTTTTACATTTTTTTTTTCACAATTTTAAATTTTTTATTTTCATTTTTTTAAACAATTTTTATTGTAAATTTCTTTTAATTTTTTAAGATTTTCGTGACGACAATGTTTTATTTTGATTAAGTTTTCAATATTTTTAATTTTTTAATTTTAATTTTGATCGACAATCTCAAAATACAGATTTTCATTTAAAATGTAGAGCAACTAATTTAACGTACTAAAATCAAAAATTAAGTAGAAAATGTAAAACTAATTTGAAAAATAAACAATTTAGGTACACAAAAGAAATGTTATTGTTACATACATATTTACTTATTCGTTTAATTGTGGTCCTACAAGTAGGTGGTTTCGGTCGAATTACATGTTACATGTAATTATAAATGATTTAAAAATAAATAACAAATTAATTTTTGTAAATTTTTCTTTTTTATCCAGAAATGAAATAAAACAAAAGAAAATTTAAGTTAAAAATTTTACAAAACGTTCATTCTTATAACGGAAAATTTGAAAAATAAATAAAGTAATCAATTAAAAATTGTTATTGAAATTTAAATAATTAAGAAAAAATAAACAGTTTTTTTTTATTGAATATAATATACTTATACATATTATGTATAATTGTATATACAAAATTATAAAATGATATTTAGCACGTTAAATTAGTCGCTCATTATACCATATTCAGAAATCTGTATTATTTGAATTATTTTCAGAATTTTCATCAATTTCTTGTGGTGCTACACTTAATGACATTGACGGTTGTGTTGATCCAGCAATAATCATTGTTGGTTCTGTATTGCGACGTTTCATTTTACCTTTATTTTTTTTTAACATTGTTGCCTGTACCGTCCGGTCCCAAATAAGGATATTTTGGATTTTTCAATATTTTGTTTTAACAAAGTTTCAATTTTATTTGAAAAAGTATTGGTTTGTTTTAAAGTTTTTTTTTTTTTTTGCAGAATATAAATAAAATAAATGTTTGAGTATTATTTCATATTACATATTTATAAGTTTAAACAAAATTAAAAAAAAAAAAATCAATTTTATATTTGGAAATTTTTAAACAAATTCGAAAAAAAATAATTATTTACAATAAACAATTTTTTTTTTTTTTTTAAATTAATTAATTTATATTAAATTTCAATACATATATATTTTACGTTTGTAATTGATGTTGGACACATTCAGGACGGGAAAAAGAAAAAAAAATATAAAGAAAAGAAAAACAATACATAATTAGAATGATATTGTTGTTTTTGCTTTTTTTTTGGTTTTGGAGTTATTTTTCTTTAAATTTTATTTAATTTTTTCTTTTAAACTTTTGATGATGAATATTTTCTTTATTAAAATATTTAAAAATTTTAAAATGCAAATATAAATATATACATATATGTATATATAAATTAATTATATATTTATGCACAATATATAAAATTTATATATGTATGTATATGTATATATACAGTTACGGCCAAAGAAATAGCAGTGTCTGATGATGCATGTCTCTTTTGATGACCACTATTTTTCTTGTACTTAATGTTAGAAATAGAAACTGATTTCTTCAGTTTGTTTAGTACTAATATCAATTTCTGTAAAACGGAAAAAACGTTTCTATTTCTAACATTAAATACAAGAAAAATAGTGCTCATCGAAAGAGACGTGCATCAGGCACTGCTATTTTTTTCACCGTAACTGTATATAATTATTAATATATTTTTTTGAAATTCAAAATTAAATTTGAAAAAAAAAATAATTGGAATACAACAAAAACTGAGAAAAAACATTACAAAAAAAAATTAATTATAAATTTATGTATATATAAAGGAAAATATATAATTAACAAGCAAAAAATATAAAAAAAAAAGTATTTAACAAATACTAAACAAAAAATTTTACAAAACAAAGAAGAAACATTATGAAAAATAATTAATTATATAATTTGATATCTAATTGAATACTTACAAATAAATTTAACAAAAAAAAAAAAAAACGATTAAATTAATTATTATGGAATTGTATGCTTAAAAAAAGTATATTTATAAAAATGTTATCTTCATTTTAGATAGAATACATATTAAAAATTTTAAAAGTACAAAATTTACGAAAAGAAGGTATATGTATATGTGGAGAAAAATATTCTTTTAAACAATTTAAACATTTGAAAAAAAAAACAAAGGAGCATTAAATTATTTTTTTCATTTTTTTTTCTTTTTTAATTTACAATAAATAAATCGATTTCGTTATCACTTAATTATTTAATTAAAATTGAATCAATCAAAATCATTATTTTTTTGAATTTTTTAAAATTAAAATATAAATAAAAAATGGCAATTGTTTCAAAAATTCATGATAATAAACCAATCGTTTAAATTGAATAACTTTTTTTTTTTTTTTTAATTTTTATCCACTGAAAACATTCTGTGTTAAATGCATTATACTAAACTATAATACAGTTTTATTTTATTCAAGATATTTGATGCAATTACTGTTTAACTGTTTGTAATTTGAAATTATTTATTCATTGAATTCAAAAAGGAATAAGTAAAATTATCAAAGGAAAAAAAAAAAGTATTTTGAAGTATTTTGAAAGAAAATTGAAAATCCAACCGAATCTATCAAGTTCTTTTGATTTTTAACTCTAATTTTCAATTACAAATAAATTAATTATTAAATCACAGTTTATTAGAAATTCAAATCACAGAATGTTTTCACGGATTTTTTTTTTTTTTTTTTTTGGAAGATTTCCAGATGGAAGCAATAAATGTAATTTTATATTTTATGAATATTCGATTACTTTTCAATTTTTGTTTCTTTTTTTTTTTTAACCAAACAATTAAAAAAAAATAAAAATTTTTAAATTCATAAATTAAAAAATTATATTGAGAAACAAAACAAAAAATATATAAATTAAAATCTGTGATAATGAGCATACTATGTAACAATAAATAATTTGAAATGAAATGAATAAAAATTATAATTCTAAAATTACAAACTATTTCACATAACTTATTAATTTTTTTTTTTTATAAAAATTTTTTTATATAAAAATTGATTTTTTTTTTCTTTGACAAAAAATGTGGCAGAAAATATTTTGTGTTTTTTTTTTAAACTGTTATAAAAATATTAAAAATAAATTTATTGATTATTTTTTCTTTTTTTAAAATTAAAATAAAATTAAAATAAATAATTTTTATTTTTCAGTTTTTATTTATGTGTATTTTTTTTTTTTTTTTTTTTATTGAAAGTGGGTATTTTTTTTTTTTATAAGAAACATGAGAATAGGAAACTAGGACCGGACGGACGGGTTCTCTATGTGCCAACTGGCTCCTTTTCACGGTCACCATTTTCTGGCGGTACCGCTTGAGATGTTGAGCCCGCCACGGCCGGTAGTATATGCGGTTCCGTTAATCTTCTTTTACTTTTTGTTTTCTTCAACATTGTTGCCTGTATTCACGTACATATATGAAAATTATCATCGATTTTAAATTTTTTTTTTTTAAAAAAAGAAAGATTTTTTTTTTATTTCTCACATTTAAGATTAAAAGAAAACGAAAAAAAAAAACAAGAAGAAATAAATTAAGATATACATATTTGTTTGTTTCTTAATGCATTGTCGTGTTTTTCTTTGTATATGAATGATCTTCTTTTTTTAATTTTTTATGTAAATTAATTAAAATTAAAAATTTGAAAAATATGATGTGTGTTTACAACTATGTAATTCCTTTCAAAGTTATCATAATAAAAGTGTATATGTCGAAAATATGTATAATAAATGATCGTTTAATTAACAAAATTAAAAATATAATAATAATAAATTGAATATAATTGTAAATAAAAATTATTTTAAAACAATAAGTAAAAAAAAAAAAACATAATATAAATAAAAAATTGTTAACGAATAAATAATAAAAGGAATTTAATTAATTATTGTTTTTTTATATTTTGATTCAATTTTTATTTATTGAAATTGTTCAAACGTTATTTAGAATACTGAATTTATATTACTTTATTATTTAAAATATGAGGAATGAGGTAAAAGAAAAATTAATTGAAATTATAAAAAAATTTAACTAAAGGTTTAAAAAATTGGTTGATCAAAGTATGAAAATAAATATAAAATATTCGCAAGTTCATGCCTACATTGAAAAAACTTTTTTTTTTTTTTTTGAACATTTTAAATTAATATAAAAACCATGCAAAATAAATTTAATAACCGCACATTTCATAAATAAAATGAAAAAAAAAACTGAATCGAAACTAAGAATAAATTAGTTTAAAAAAATAAAATGAATAATAAATATTATAAAAATAACTAACAAGTAAAGTATAAGTGTTTAAATGTTTATATAATTTTTTTAATAATAATAAATTTTGAAACGTTTAAATAACAAAAAATAAAAAAAAAGTAAATAGTAACATTTAACATACCTTTAAAGCTGATTTTAGAACAACCACATCACCAGGACTTTGTACCCATGGCTCACCATCAACTTGAACTGGTATATCAGAATGAAGATGTATTTTAATATGTCCGCCCTGTTAAAATTGATTTTTTTTATTGAAAAAAATTTTAATTTTATGTATAAAAAAAAAATAAAATTCAAACGAAAATCTAATTCAATTTATTTACTTGTGCAATACGCATTGCTGATCTTAATCCAGATTGAATTTGACCCAAATGAACAACTCCGGTAACACCGACGATTTCTAGAACGCCATCGTAGTGGTTTGGTTTCGTAAATTGATCTTCTTTTTCAGGACCCCAAGGATTGGCACCAGATCCCCAACTATACAAAAAAATAAAAAATTATTAGATTTTTTTCTTGTTTCAAAATTAAATTAAATTTTTTTTTCTTCAAACTTTTATGTTTTCGTTATTTACCTCAAAATATTTAATATGATAATTCCTTCCACTGGCGGTAGATCGACAACTTTACCATCAACTTCTAAACGTAATTCTTTATGTAATTCTTTAACTGTTTTACGTCCAACAATTTTTCTTAAACCCATTTTAACATAAACACTTTTATTATGTAATCTTGAATTAAATTTATTTGGATTTTCTTCACGTGCATTATGAAAATCAAGACATAAATCAGCATCAATACCAATACCAAAATAATTATTCATAACGAAAATTTGTGAATTATCTTCACTTTGTGTACCACCACCTAAAAAATTTACATAAAAAAAAAAAAAAAACAAATTTATAGGACTTGAACATTAAAGTTTAATTATATGAATTGAAATTCTTGTTAATAAGGCTTTTTATCCTTTTTTTTATATTCACAACAATTACGCATCACATTATGATTTGCTATTTAATTTAAAATTAGAATTTTTATTATGTACAAAACAGTTTACGATGGCTTTCATGAATTTTAAAAATGATAGTATGTGATATGTATATGAAATCTAATGAATAAATGATACAAAATGTAATGAATGAAATTGTGTAAATAATGAAAAGTTTATATAATGTGAATGATTTGTTTTCAAGAAAGATAAAAAAAAGAAAAGAAAAGAAAAATTATAAATAAAAATTTTAAAAACTTCTTTACAATGGAGAGTTTGGACCCGTTCTCATGTGTTAACATAACCGTTTAAGTTTAGTAAAATATAATTGATTTTAATATTATTTATATATACATTTTTTAATTAGTTTATTTGTAGATAAATTAATATAAATTTTACTTTAAATTTGCATTCACAAATATTTTGAATATATACAAACACACATAAGCAAACATATAATTTTTCACATAAATGCGAGAAAATACTTCCAAATTTCGTTTTAAAATGAAATAATGATTTGATTATCTTAATTTATTCTATTTTATTCGAAATTTGGAAGAGTGCTTGTAATTTGTAGATAAAAAAAAAACAAAAACAAAGACAAAGTAAATAAAAATTGGAAAACTTTAATTTAAAAAAAAAAAATGCGTAAAAAATGTAAAATGCGTGTAAGATCATGTGTTGTTTTTTTTTTACATATGAAAAGTGATTATAATTTTGAATGTAAAGTAGTGTGATATTGTTATATCGAAATGTACTTGTATAAAATGTGTGTCAACAATCGACATCAAATGACCTGATATATCACTCGATGTAATGGCCAGAAATTGATGATGATGCTGATTCTGTTGTGATAGATGTGCTTGATGAACCTTCTTCTTCTTACCAGTGGAATTTGAGGGCGCTTTAAGCGCTTGATCTTCAGGTTTATCTTCTGGATGAAATACAACTGTCCATCGATCTAAACGGATCTCTTCAGCTTCAATAACATCACGTAAAAGATTTAATGGATCTTCTCCACCTGTATAACCTGGACCCCATCTAAGAACTCTTGCAAGATCATTTCCTAAATATTTCATTTTTTTTTTTAATTAAGTTCATATAAATTATACATATTTATATTCAAATTTTATAATATAATAATTTTTTTACCTGTTCCTAATGGAACTATTGCACAAGGAGGGCTAGAACATTCTGAATCTTGACCAACATTATCGAGACATTGTAAAACCCAACCAATTGTACCATCACCTCCACAAACTAATATTTTATAATGTTTAATTTGACGGAATACATATAACCTACAATTCACAATTAAAATTAAATACAGAAATTATGAGAGAAAAAATTGAAAATTTTGTTTGTACCCTGGTAATGGTCCACCATTATCGAGATCAAACACTTGGTAAGGATTTAATAATTTTCGAAAGCTTGATATTAATTCAAGACCTTGGCAACCACCGGATTTAACATTGACAAAAACTAACAAAGGTCGAACATCGGAAGGTACCATACTTGGTTCGATATTTGGTAACAGAAGTACTAGTAGTTTTTTATCTTCCACTATAGTTTCTCGAAGATTATAAAAGGCCCGAACCTTAAAATTTTAAATGAATTTTAAGTGTAAAAATTGGTTAAAAAAATGCAAATATATGTATGTATGTATATTCTACTCACAGCTTTTGAGGCATCTTCAAATGTTATCACAACTGATCCATATTCATAATAAATCGGTCCGATACTTGTAAATTTATTTTCTTCTGTTGCATATTTACTTAAAATTTGTTCATAATTTCTTTGTGATAAACCTGGTGGAAGATTACCAACAAATAATGCTATATTTGGTCCATGTGGGTCTTGTTTATGTTGTAAATAGAATCTCATAAGTTCCATTTGACGTATAGAATCTTTTCCAAGTTGTTTCATTATTTCCCAAGGACGTTCATTCCAAGATAAAATACGTTCAGTAACACCACGATCTAATAAAACCTCCGAACATCTAAATTTTATAAAATATGTACATACATATATATAATTCTGTTACGCAGAATCTATAGAAATGAATAAAAATACAAACCTATAATCTTGTATTTGATTATCTTGTAAACCAAATCTATCCAAAGCATCCCTAATTAAATCCTTAACTGTTGCATCATTATCTACAGGAACGCTTACAAATGGCTCTTCAACTTGTGACTGAAGTTTACCAGGATAGACACGTACGAAACCCCTATCATTTTCTTTATCTCGAAACCTTAGAAATATGGCAGGTCTTTTACCTTCTATATGATTTAAATTCATAACAGGATTTGGATCCTGTAATGGTATATCTTCACCACCAGGTGCATAAAGATCAGTTAAATAAAATGCCTAAAAAAAATTTTATGAATAAATAAACAAAAACAATTAATTTTTGTATACATAAAATTCATTATTAAAATGAGAAGAAAAATAAACTTACGATTGGATCACGCGTTATATGAAATGCTCTTAATGCAGTAGTTAACAATTGTTCTAAATTAGCTGTCCTAGAAACAGTTATTACACGGAAAATACGTCGACGTAAGGAACAATTTCCATCGAAAACTTTAATACATTCTGAAATATTTACATAAAAAAATATTTAGTGAAATATTCACATAAAAAGGATATCAATAATTAGTATATAAAAATATCCTTGTAATATATTAGAAGTTTTAGGACAATACATTTAAAATTTTCGTTTTACCTTCATCTCGATCTTCTCTATCTTTATCTTTTTTATCTTTATCTGATTTATGTGTTGATTCTAATCTATAATGTGAGGAACCAACTCCTCCACTACCGGTGGGTGCTGATTCGGCCCTGCCATAATCTTCTTCACGGAATCTAGCTGTATCACCACTACTAAATTCTTCTGATATACTTCGCGCTATTTATTAAACAATAAAAATATGTATTGTGTTATTTAAAAAAATAAATAAGACTTAATAGATAAATAAAATTACTAAAATTTTATTAGAACCGATCACTTCTGAGAAATTTTTTTGCAAATTAAAAAAAAACATGTTTATTGATTTTATTGGCTATTTTTAAACATATAATCAGAAGAGACCAGTATAAAAGCTAAAAGCATTATAATCATTCAAAACCAAATTATATCTACTTTGAAGGTAATTGCTAAACACTTACATCAGAATAAATAACTGCATGCAAATTATTTTGGTTTTTTTTCTAAAATTTTTTCATTCAAAATTTGTGCAGTGCAGGCAATAATAGAACATTTCAGCAATTATAAAAAGTTTAAAAATTTTTTTTAAATTATTTATTTGAATTTGGTCTTTTGTTTTTTGTAAAAATTTTGTTTTATATTAAAAGTTTTGGTGAAAAAATTTTTTATGGCTTGGTAGAATGAATAAAAATATTTTAAGTCTTTTAAAAATGAAAATTTGAAAAGCAAAAATTAAGAAACAAAATTTTCAACATATTATAAAGTGTGTTTCATGAATGAAAACAAAACATAAAAAGAATTTAAATTATAACAAAAATATTCATATGTAATATTAAAAAAAAAAAAATTTAAAAATTAAAAATAATAATAACCCAATCACCTCTATGATTTTTAATTCTTGGTTTTTTCCAACTTAATGATATTTTTCTCATTCTTCGTAATATTCTGCTTAAGATACGATGATTTTGTTGCTGTTGTTGTTGTTGTTGTTGTTGTTGTTTTTGTTTTATATTTTGATAATCATCCGATGGAATTATATTATGCTGATGATATCCATGAAAATGATCTGTTTCATTACCATCTTCATCTTGTATACTAATTTCAATATTTTGTGATATTGTATCTAAATCATAATCACTTTTATTAATTGTTGTTGCTGATGATGAATTTTTACGTTTTATGAAAAATCTTGATTTTTTTGTAATTGGTGGTAAATGTGAACGTGGCTCTTGAAATGATTTACTACGTACAACAATTGAATCATTATTTTTTATTTTATTACCACAATAATTCATTATCATCATCATATTTTTTTTTTTATTTTTTAATAATTTATCATTATTTTCATTATTATCATTATTATCATTTTGAAATTTTGTATATGTTGTATCATTTGTATTGGCATTTTGAAGAATTTGATTTGTACTTTCATTCATTGATAAATTACTTAAACTTAAATTATTAATTAAATTAAATCTATAATCGATATCAATATCAGGACTTATATCACCATCTGATGGATGAGTACAGCTACTTAAACTTAAACGAGGCCAACTTTTTTGTTTTCTTTTTATATTTTTAAAATTATAATTATTATTATTATTATTATAATTTGAAGATGACATACGACGACGTATCAAATTTGAACGACTTGATCCTGATAATGTATTTAATAATGATTCTTGTGATTTTTTATCATACATATTTGAAGATAATAATAATAATTGTTTATTTTGTTCTTGTTGTTGTTGTTGCTGTTGTTGTGATGTTGATGTTAAATTTAAATTAGCATTACTTATTTGATTACCATGAGGTAATAAGATTTCACTTTCAGTTGTATCGCATAATCCTATAGTTCTTAATTCAGCTACATAAAAAAAAATATATTCAAAAAAAATAATAATAATTTAAAAAAAAAAACAACGAAAATAAAAAACAAAATAAAATCAAAAAACTAGTTCAAAAACTTTTTTGTTTTGTTTTTATATATTTATATAAATTAATATAATTTAAAACTAAATTCCAATAATAAAAAAAAAATCAAGGAGTATTTAAATTATAAAATGAAAAATAGTTTGTATAAGTAAAATACATAAAATTGTGTAAAAATTCATTTTGTATGAATGACTAAATTTCAAAATTGAAATTAAAAATAAGCCACAACGATGAAATGTAAAAGAAGAAGTTTTTTTTTTTTTCTAAAATTAAAAAATAATAATTAATAATTAATTAATTATTTCTATGTTGTTAGAACTTTACTTCAAATCATATAAAACAAATTTTTAATTGAAAAAATAAAATTCATTAGAAAAATCATTGCAATTATACAATTTGTAAAAAAAGCAATGAGATTTTCCCTAAATACATATTTCAAATTAAGGACCGTTAAACGAATCTGAAAAACTATTTAGATATTATCAAAAGAATTTGTATTTTAAATAAATAAACAGAGATTTAAAAAAAAATATATCTAAAAACGTTTTATTGATTTGAAATAAAACAAAATAATATTATTTATTTAATTAAAAACCAAAAATAATAATAATGACATATTTACAAGAATTAAATACAATTTGTTTGTGTTCAAGTAAGTGTACATAAAGTGCAACATTTACAACGACATTGTAATATTGAATAAGTGTGGTATTTTTTGTATTTATGACAATAAAAATAGTAATCAATTACAACAAAAAAACTACTATACAA
Source organism: Bombylius major (assembly GCA_932526495.1). NCBI lineage: Eukaryota > Metazoa > Arthropoda > Insecta > Diptera > Bombyliidae > Bombylius > Bombylius major. The sequence continues at coordinate 26,659,879 of OW052045.1, read as the reverse complement.
CAAAGTGAAAATTACGAAAAAAAAAACATTTGAACGATACATATTTATAATGTGCGTCATCAATAAAAGGACAAAAACAACAACACTCATTGTTTTTTAAACTTTTTTTTTTTCAATAAATTAAAAAAATATATGCACTTATGATTTTTTATTTAATGTAGGTATATACTTACGACAAGAGTAATCTCTTTGTAATGGTGTACTTTTTGATTTAACTTGAACACCAATTATAGCCTCCATTGGCACCTCTGTTCTTGGTATCGAAACAGCATGCGGTGGTAAATAAATAGGCTGAAGTACACCAAAGGTGCATTCGTTTGGTATATAACTTCGACATCCGCCATGTGTAGTCATTCCACACCATTCGCATCGGTAACCTAGAAAATTATATATAAAATTAATTATAAATTATATTTTTTTTTGCATATTTAAAAAAATTCGATTTTTGTGTGTTTGTTTTTCCTTTTTTTCAATAAATCACATTACGTACCTGTTAAACATTCTGATGACCAACATGTTTTTTTACAGTATGCACATTTAGATGTTGATGGAAGATTACCTTCTCGCCAATGATGCTTTTTTTTAAAAAGTAAAATTTATTAAACAATATACATAAACATATATAATTTGAATTTTTAAAAAGGACTCTTACTTGATGTTTTACATTTAATAATTCTTTACCGGGAACATAAGTTGCATTTTCCTTACAATCAGGAACTGCAAAATCTTGGCACTCGATATGCGCGAAATATTCGCAAACTATGAAAAGTAAATTGTTTGTTTTTTTTTTTAATTGAAAATTATATTCAATTAAAAAATAAATTAAATTTAAGTGTACTCACTTAAACAATGTACAGCAGGTGTTTCATCCAAACGTTTTCGACATACTGTACAAAATTTCTTCCTATGGTGTGTTGGCTCGGACCAGCAATGAGCGACAGGATTCTAAAAAAATTGAATTAAAAAAATGGAAATGAGAAAAAAGTATATTTATACATATAGTAATTAATTTTAAATGAAATTATTCATAAATGTGAACAAAAATTTAATGTTAAAGGAGCTCTCCCATTAACAATGGAAGTTCAAGAATTGAAACTTAATAAAAATTTTGTTTGTAACAGGTTTAATTTTGTATTTTATAGTCAAATAACGAATTAATGAATTTTTGTTTTATATTGAAAGTTTATAAAAATATACATTTACTATATGTACATATCTTACCTTTATAATACATGGAGCTATACCAGAACAAGGAGTTATTACACTACCGACACATCTTTCGTGGACGATAAAATTACAAACTGTGAAACAGAAAAGAAAAAAAAACAATAAGAATTATATAAATAGAAATATGTACTTAATTCATAATTTCTTAAAAGTATATTTTAATATTAAATTAACGTTAATGTAAGATTTTTGTTGTTGTTTAAATTCTTGTTTTTCAAACATTTAAACACAAAAACGATTTTCTGCAGAAGTTGTATAGAGATGAAGAAGAAATAGAGTCAATAGTGCATTTACTCTGCAAATATTCAGCTCTAAAAGAACGAAGACTCGCTTGTTTGGGAGCAAGGTTCTTTGACGGTCTGGACGACTTAGCAGAAATAGCACTAAAAGACTTAAATAGATTTGTACAGGAATAAAAATGGTTTTCAAGATAAGCCAACTCCCACGAACAAAATCAAAATTAAAGGGCATTCACAATGGGCCTTTAGGCCTCCGAGTAAAATTGCTTCTCCTGAAGCAAACAGCCCTTCATACCATAACCATAACATAACCCATGTAGGTCTGAGGATTAGAATATGTATTCTATAGTCAACAGAGTCAATATACTCTTATTTATTAATTTTGAAAAATAAAAAATTAATTATATTTGAAATAAATTACTTCCTAAAAGTGTTATTAAAATGCGATATAATATTTCATCCTATACTTACAATGCATTTACCTTGTTTTGCATTTCATTTATATGAGCATTTTGATTAATTGTGATTAGGTGAACGTGATAAGTTACACCAAAAAGATTCTATATTTAAAAATTTTTTGGTTACACGCATATAAAATACGTACATATACATGCTTATATAAAAAAATATTGCTATACAAGTAAATAATATACATATTTGTCATTATATACTATACTTAAAAAATAAGGAATTTCTTTTTTGTTTTACTCTTGAACTTTAAAAAAACATAGGTATTATACTATTATATACACAATTTATACTCATCAACCATAAAAAAAAATATATATTATGTACTATATACCTGTGTATTTTTTTTTTCGAGAAACGATGAGAAATGCAAAAAATAAAATCTAGGCCGCTGACCTGACAATGACGTCACAATGAAAACACATACGTGCATGCATGTTATACTCTTGAGAAAAATAAGAAAAATTGTTATACTTATGACTCTGTTTATACTTTAAATAAAAACGAAAGAGACATACATAAATTCGTTTTTGATATTTGTTATCTTTTATTCTTGGAATTTCTAAATTTTATAAAATAAAAAATTTTAAAATTATTAGACAAATGGAATATAAATTTTGAAAAATAAATTGTAATTCGATTTTTTTTTTTTTTTTTTTTTTTGAAATATAGGTATGTAAATAGTTAATAGTTTGCAATTATTTGACCTAAATGATAAAATACAACAATTTTCCATTATGATTTTTCATTCTCATATTTTTATGTTATGTTTTTTTTCACATACAGGAAAAACAACAGAATTTCCATTTGATAAAGGAAAAATGAAAAATATATGTAAAAGTATGTGTAAGGTAATAAAAATAATAACGAAAAATAAATTTTATATGTATGTAAGTATTTGTTTTTGCGCAAAATCATGAATATTTTATTTTCACACTAGACTTGTTGGTTGGAATCTTTTTATATTTTTAAATAATTTTTCCTTGGTCGTTTTTGTAAAAGATACCTCATACTTAGATCAAAATTACTTTTATTGAAATATTTTATGATTTTCTTGGAAGAGTTGGAAGTCATTGGAAGTTTTTTTAAGTACAACAAAATTTTTAAACTGAAATTTGTTCACATAAAATTTTCAAAAGAAATGGAATATTGGAATATTCAAAAATGTTTTTTGGTTAATACTTTTAAAATGGTATATACATACATATATGTAAAGTATTATGAGGGAAAGAGAAAGAAAGAAAATTAATAAGATTATGAAATGAAATGCGAAATGATGACAAAAAATGAATGACGTCAGAAGAAAATATGTGTATTTCTTTTTTTTTATTGTTCTTCAAATATACATGTATACATGTATATATGTATATATATATATGTATATATATTCCACATCAACCGAGGATATATAGTATAAGTGCTTGTGTATATATACGTATATATAATGAATACTTTTTTTAGACTCAATAATGCATAAAATATATAAAAAAATATATTTTTTCCCTTAAATTTTATTGTTTCATGAAATATTTATATAAATAAGAAAGGTTTATTAATAAGAATAAGTAACATAGGTACCTATAACCTCTATATCTTACATATGATTCGCAAATAAAATGCATGAATTTTTTTATAGATATGTATAATGTATAATGGAATCTATTAGGATTTAAAAAACTTTGATAAAAAACAAAAATTGTAGAAAAAAATATTTTCGAGTTTATTTTTTTTTCCTTTTTTTTTTCTTAATTGTAACAACAACAACAACAACAAAAAAACAAACAAAAATTTGTTCTTTTTTCTCATTATTAAAAATTTATATTTTAATCAATGTGAATAAACAATTTTTAACACATCCTTCTTTACATAACATGTTAGAATTTCTACGTAAACAGAAAAAAATTGTAGAAATAATTAAAAAAAAAAAAAATAATTAACTAATTATTTAAATAAATAAAGAAAATTATAAACGCAACAGTTAAGTACCAATTTTTTTTACATGCATGTATGTATGTAAATGCGATGAGAATGGAATATGTTTGTAGGTAAAATTGGTACAATCAATGTAAAATTTTCTTTTTAGCTTTTGTATTTACCACATTGAAAAGATTTATTTTTGGGATATTTTTGCTAAAATGTGTAAAAATATGAAAGATACAAAAATACCTACAACATATGTACATATACATATATATATATATATATATACATACATGGGAAATTATTATTTATGTAGGTACTACTATATCAAATCAATGTTATCTTGGAAATTGGGAATAACTGAAAATTAATAATATTCAGGACAGGACATTAGATTTTTTTTATTTTTCTTCCTTTGGTAATAATACATTATATACCATATATATATTTCAGTGATTTACTAAAATATTCCTTAATTTTATGTCTTACAAATGTTTTTTTTTTTTTTTATTTGTGAAATTGTTATTAATTTAAAAATAATTTTTTAAATTGAAGTTTTTATAAGATTAATCTTTTAATTTTTTTTCCCTGCAGTATTTATTTTATTTTAAATTCATTAACTTGAAAAAATGTTCAACGAAATAAAAATAAAACATAATATACCTAATTGAATTTAATAACTATCACATCTGACATCACATTTATATGTGAAAAATATAAGTACATATAGTATATGAATAGTAAAACAATTTTATTTATAAATATGTACAAAAAAAAAATTAAATTTTCAGCACTTCATTCAAAATATGATTGAAAATGTTTAAGTCTTGATGTACTTGACCTATATAGAATTTTATATCTTTTTTTTTTTTTTTTCATTTACAGACATAGATTTTCGAGAAATTGTGTTAAAAATTAAAATTTTAAAATAAAAATTTGCTGGAATAGAAAATTGTAAATTTTAATTGGCCTAGAATTACAACAGATGAAATTTAATTTAGAAAAAAAGTCTGTAAATAAGTACGTTTTTCTGTAAGTTTTGCTGTAAAACAGACACAATAATTTTAATAAACAAAAAAAATAAATATGTACATAAATAAATGAAATATTTATGCCGAAAATTTTATGAATTATTTAAATAACTTCTTGTATTTTCTACTTTACTTTCTTTTCTTTTTTAAAAAAAATTTTATAAACCAACAGAAAATTTTTCAATACAGACATACAGTACAATATATATATATATATGTGGTATATGTTTCTAAATTATCATCAGTATATAGATTTACTCTTCAGGTGAGCTTAATTTATAATTAATTCTTTAAGCGTATATATACGTGAAAATATTAATTATTTGATTATAAAAAATATTATTTTCCTTAATAAGTTCAAGTAGGTATTCAGGTTTTGTGAACTCAAACTTTGAAATTTTTGTAGAAGTATCTATTGGTTTAACAGAGCTATACATATGTATGTATTAAATTATTCTTTTAAAAGACGATTGAACACTTAATTATGTACATATTATAATCAATGAGAATCTGGAATCTTAAAAAATATCAAATTTATATTTCAATTCATTTTATTTGAAAATTGTAATGGATAAAAAGTTGAATTTTTAAAAAGTATATACATATAATTAATTCTAAATTTTTATTGAATTGTAAATTCTAAAAATATTTTATAAAGTTATTATTTATTCAAATTAACATTTATGTATGTAGGTACAATATGTTTTTTTATATTTAAAAATATATGACATATTAAATTAAATTTTTATTCTTTTTTTATGACTATTTTGAATTGAATTATTTGAAATTTCAAAAGTACATTATGTAGGTATATATAGTTGTCTAATATAGACAACATTTCTCTTTCAAATTGTACGGTCGACGTAGATACATATAATTTTTCCTATTACATTTAAGCAAAGTTGTAGAAGTACTTCTACAACTTTGATTTAAGTGATTTCATTCAAAAAAAAAAAAAAATCAAATTTTAAAATTTCCTTTGACCTTTTTACATACATATATGTATGTATGTATGTTTATATATATGTACATATGGATATGATAGATACTTTATTAATACATTTACAGTTTGTATATATGCATGTTAAAAATATCTAAATTTAGGAACAGAAAATTTCATTAGCAATGCTATAATTAGAACATTTTTTTTCTATATTTTGATATTTTCCTTATTGCATTTAAGAACTGTTCTACATACATAATTATATTACTCGTATACACATATACAATAAATGTACAAACATACATATGTATATATACATAATATATGTATGTATACGTAATATTATGTGTACATTAAAAGCAGTCAGTGAAATGTTTCTTTATTTTTATTCTTAAAGAGTATAAACATTATAGAGCAGCCTATAAAATTATACATATATACATAATACATATATATATATATATGTAATTTAAAAAAACACTTTTGATAGATGCAATGATAATAATAAAGCATGCATTAGGAAAAGAAAAGTTGTTCTTTTTTGCTTCTTTGACAAAATAAATAAAAATATAAAAACGTGGAAAATACTAAAACATATATGACATATACTATATGAACTATTTATGTAGGTAAATGTTGGCTTTTAAAATTAAAAGAGAAAAAACCGTTGTATAACAATAATAAATAAAATTTGAAATTTTTGAAAAGAAAAATATAGGGGAAAAAAAACAATTAATATTTACATGTACTCAAATACTAATTATAGATCATCAGAATTATTTTTAATTTAAAAATTATGTTTATTTTTAGTAATTTAATAGAACATACAATTATTAATTATTTATGTACCAACAGGTTAAAATGTGCCAGAAATATTTTACAATAAAATATATGTATATACGCAAGTATATAAGATGTAAGTAAGTATGTAAATTGAAATGAATGTATGTAAAAAATGTTTATAAAATATGTCATTGTTTTCTCTAGTTTCAATTTTAAATTTTCATTTTTTTTTATATTTTTCGTATGGTTTTTTTTTATTGCTTGACTAAAATTAGAAAATTTTTATTCTTTTTTGAAAATATCTAGAAAATAAATTTGTAAAAAATTATATCTTGTTTCGTGTATTTTACACATTCAGAAAAATAAAAAGAAACTATAATCACATGATAATGAAAACAAATCTTTGATTAATTTATTTAATGTTTTTTGCTTTTGCTTTTAGTTCTGATAGGAAGTGGTTTGGTTCAAGAAATAACAATTTCTCATCAAAATCTCATCTCGTTTTATGTTTAATATTTAAAATATTATGTTATACATTTATACAATAAAAAAAAAATTATATTTGAACATGACGATATGAAAAATTCAAAATGAAGAAGAAAATATGTAGAAATAAATCGTTCAAAATGACGCACGAAAAGCCCTTCAATTTAATTTTTATTTTCATCATTAATTTTTTCTTTTAATTTTAAAAAATAAATTTTTAAATAAAAGAACACAAAAAAAACATTAAGTTGAGGATACACATATTTTTTTTATATATAAATGTTTTGTATAAAATTATTAGTTTTTTTTTATTTTTAAATTTTTTTCATTGAAGTACGAATATTAAAGAAAATTACTAAAAATAAAACTATTAGATAGGTAAAAAACTATATCGTTACACACATGATATGTTAAAAAAAATATACATATTATAAATTAATGTGTACATTTTTCTTTAAAAAAATTGTTTATTCAATTGATGGTTGTTTGAAATAGAACTCAAAGTTTTCGTGAAAAAAAACTCATGATTTTAAAACAATTAATTAATGTGTACTTAATTTTTTAATACGTAATGTTTATTTTTTCTCTCTTTGTTTTTTGTTTCTATTTTCTTTATCGAAAAAGTTAATTTATTATTCGCAAAAAAAAAAACTATTATAAAATTATTCATTTTTTATGACTCCAAATTAAATTGCAAATGAATTACAATTAATACACATTTACGATTTCTCAAAAATTAAATTATGGTTTTCTTCAAAAAATATATAAAAACAAGATTCTTATTAAATTCATTAATTTTCTTCTTTTTTATATATTTTTTTTATTCAAATATCCTTTTCAAGGTCTTTTCTAGTTTCGATTCATATTATTATGGAAGATTGAAAGATATAAAGTATATATATACATATATACCTACATTTATGGTGTATTTCTTTCAAATAATCAAAAATATAAAAAAAAAGGTGCACAAAAGTGACTTGCAAATTTTTTAAATGAATTATGTATTAGGAGAAAAATAATTATGTTCATATGTATTTTGAAGAAAATTTTAAAAATTAAAAATACATTTTGAAACAATTTTTGAAACAAAAAATTGTATGTTTCTTTTCCACTTTACTAAATTTATTGGAAAAAAATTGAATTTATAATAAAAATAACCTCGAATAAAATATCGCAATATACACATATACTGAAAATTTTTATATTTATATAGAGAAAGATCTTAGAAGTTCTCTTTTTTATGTAAGTGTATACAAATTTTGGATAAATGTATATTTCCCTCCTTTATCGATTTACTTTGAAAATTTTTCTTTCTTTCTTTTTTATCTTTTCATATGATAAAGTACGTTCTTTTTTTTTTTTTTTGCATGCATAAATGAAAATAAGAAATAATTCTAATAATTATTATGAGTTACTTAATTAATAATCTTTTCATGAAGTAGATACTATTATTATTATCAATTTTTTTTTTTCAAGATCTTAAAATACCTTCACATATGTATCCTTGTCCAATTAGCCCCCAAAGTAAATCCGAACAATGATGACAATAAGTTGGCTTATGAAATGTCTTCTTTCCAAATGAATGTCCGCCATCCGCCATTTTGTGATTGAAATATATGGTGTATGAATTTCACGATTCTGCCGCCGGTCGTCGAGACTTCACGCGACTCGAATCAAGTGCGGAGGACTCGATACGGCATTATCATCCATTTTTACATCCAAAAAATATATATATACATAATATGTATATATATTTTGGATAATTTATTATTTTATTCTTATAATTTATTAATTTTATAATACGCAGAACTAGTTGATAGTAGATTTACGAGGAAGAAAAGAAAAAACAAATAACTTTTTTGTTTCAGTAATAAAATATTTTAAATAAATTATTGAAACCGAAGAAAATATATTAATTTTATTTTTAAACTATATTTTCCAATTTTTTTTTTTCTAAATTTTTATTATATCCACCCCCAAATGGCCGTATACCGAAAAGGGAACCAAAGAAAAAAAAAATTTTTTTTGCTACCCCCACGGCCTTAATTCAAGTGAAATCTATTTTCTCCGTTTCTAATCCATTTTCGTACTTTTTTTTTCATAAATTGAATAAATTAATTCAGTTACACGAACTTAACAAGAAAAAAAATAACACAATGAAAAATTATGGCTACACAATTAAAATGTTATATTTTTTTTCTCAAAAAAAAAACAAAAAAAAAACAAGAAAGAAAACTTTTTCAACTTTTTTTTAATTTAAATTTTAAAATTTAAAAAGAACATATAAGAACTAAAAACAAGTACAGGAACATAACACTGTAGAAATTTTTGTAGTAACATGAAAAATATTTTATTAATCACATAATACACACACATGCACACGCACTCATTCACATATTAAAAATTTCTTTTTTTTTCTTTTTTTCTTTTTTTTTCTTCTTTCTTCAAATTTTCATAGGAAGAAAAATGATTTTTTTTCACTTCACACAACTGAAACTTAAATGTGAAAATTTTCAAATGAATTTTTTATATATATTCTTTTAGAATTTCAACGATATTTTATTAATTTCTATTAATTTATAACATAAATTTAATATTTTTAAAAGTTTTATAAATTATTCGATAAGTTTTTCCACTTTTAAAAAAAAATTTTATTTCTGGTGTGGAAAAATTTTATATGTTCCCTTTCGCGCACAACACACCTTTTTACAGGGTGTACTATATATTTAGGGTAACACTTATTATATTCATGCTCATTCATTCACATTTACATTTACAAATGAAAAAAAAAAAAAACAAAAAAAGAAAATCTTTTTGTATTCTATGGTGAAAAAGTAAATGTAGTTCTTATAATGTGAAATAAAAATGAAAAGCTTTTCCATATTTTCTTTCTCTCTTTCACATTTCTTTCGTATTGTTATTGTTGTAATTTTCTTTTTTTATATGATAATGAAAATTCGATACATACATATATTTGTATGTATGTAATATATATAAAAATATCGAATTGAATACGATTATTACCGATTAAAAACGCAAGCGTACAATCTCATAGAAAACATGCGTTTTTGTATTTTATTTTAGTAAAAAGTTGAAAAATTTTTTGTAGAAAAATTTGTGGAGAAAAATTCAAATTTAAATTGAAAATCTGTTAAAACGATGAAAAAACGATGAAAAAACGAGATGATACGTTTGTTTTATTAATATGTATACATTTATTTGCACTTGTATAAATTTCACATTCAAAAATTATTAAAAGTCGATCTTATTTTCTAATTTTTTTTATTTTTATGTCATTTCAAATGATAGTTTCGTTCGGAAATATATTTATAAAAAAAAAAAAATTAAAACTCCTGGAAATTTTGAATTTCTTCTACTTATATTTTCGCTTATTTGGTTTCAGACCTACATTATCCGTCCTGTCAAAAGAAGAAATAACAAAACACTTTCTGTTAAAGGATTGAGATACAATCTTTACCTTTTTTACAAGTTTAAGAATCTATGAATGAAGCTTGATTTTTCACAAAGTTACAATGGATTTTTAAGTCACAGTGAGGTGAAGCTGGAACTCGAGGAGATTAGTCAAAAGTTCGGTTCTTATCGATAAACATTCAATGTTTTTGTTGATAAATCGTACATAGATCGTAGTATGGCTGTTTTTACATGGAAAAAAAATTTGGTGTAACTAAGTACCTTTTGACATGACGATTGGTCAATTGATTTTGCTTTTTAACTTTTTTTATTCGAATAAAAATTTACACATTTTTAAAACGCAAAAAAAAAAAACAAATTTTATTTAATATGATCTTCTCATTTTATTCACTTAAAAATTATATTTAAATATTTTTTTTAAAAATTATAGGTCTGTTCGATAAAAGTCAATGACTTACACGGGACTTTCATCGAACAGACCTTATATTTTATCATAAATAAATTTAATTTTTCAGCTAACATTCGTTACATTATTTCTTATACTTAAAATATGTATATGTATTTCAAATAATTATTTTGCAAATATTAAAAATAAATCTTATAGAATAGATAAGTCTTGTCTAATACAAAACAAAAATAATCAAATAAAATACATATAACTATAAAAAAATATGATATGTTTTTTAATAAGCACTAAGATAAATGTATTTTTTCAAATTTATGTATAATTTTTAATAGTTTCATGGACGAATTGTTAAAGATATTTTCAAAAACTAAGCCTTTTAATTTTTATTTTGTTCTAATGCTTAATTTTTGAAAATATTGTAGAAAATTTTATAAATATTATTCCAAAATATGATGTGAATTGTAAAGTATGACAAATGTATATATGTATGTATGTATTTATATATTATATTAGAAATTACGGAAATCTAAATTATTAATTATTTTTATTTATTTGTTAATTTTTTTCTAAATAAAAAAAAAAAAGATTAATATTTTAACTAACGTAAAATTATAGCAATTCACATTTGAAAAATACAAGAACCACATTTTTTTTTATACAAATTATTGTACTTTTAACCAAGACCATGATCTTCAAAGAATCCTTGTGGTGTTTCATCCTGTAAATAATTTGAAAATAATTGAAAAAAAGCAAATATTTTTATTTTAATTTTAAACTGTTTAATTGAAAAAATAAATTCGAAAAAATCAAGAACATTCAACTGAACCAAAACAAGATACCTTGTTTTTTCTTCTTCTTAACAAATAAACAAAGTTACATGTATATTTTGTTATTTACCACATTTTTTTTTCTATTTTAAAATATAAAATTTACATACCTTGTTTAGGTTCCGTCGTAAAGTTTTGTGTTTTGTTTTCTTTTAATAAATTTTTTTTTTTTGTTTTTGTTTTTCAAAAAATTTTTGTTTTTGTAAATTTATAAAAATTAAAGTGCATTTCACTACATCACAACACAACGAAACATAAAAAAAAGTCATATGTAGGTATATTGCTTTTTTTATATAAAAAAAAAAAAAAAAATTTGTTTTTCTTACAAAAGGTATAAATGTAAATACCAAAAAACCCATAAAAACGAAATAAATCATCATTTCGAATAGTATTTTCATGTATGTATGTACTATGTACATATAATATTTCATTGTAACATACACAATATATTATTGCTTACACAACCACCAATTTTGTTTGTATACAATTCATGTATGTAGCGATTAACTATTGTTTACACTTTTATACTAAATTTTTTAAAAACTATTTAAATGATAAAATTTAATTATTTTATGTTTTTTTTTTTTCTACAATAATACTTTACTTATTGTTTGATTATATTAGAAAAACTACAGTTTTTTTTTTACAGAACGATACAAATAAGAGAAAGAAAATAAAATTTAAATAAATTATTTAAGTTTTGTTGTATTGTTAAAAATTTTATTATATATTGTTAATAAAAATATTACATTTTATTTGTTTTTTTTTTTTCATTTGATGAATAAAATTTGTAAATCTTATAAGTAATCAAGTACAATATAATCAAAAAGTAATAATTCTTACTTCTAAGAAATAAGAAAAGCTAAAATAAAGTAGATATAAATAAAAAAAATAATTGTATAAGTACATCTAAAAAAAAGTTGGAATGAATACTTTAAGTCGAGTGGTAAGTTTACACGACAGGATACTTTGATTCAAGATACCGAAAAATACATAAATTTTACATAATTTTAAATCTCTTGAATGTTTACACAAGTCTCCTAGTCTTTAGACATAATTTTTTTTTTGTATCTGGAAACCAAAGTCTCTTGTAGTGTAAACTTATCATAACGGTAGATTTCAAAAAAGAAAAACTAATTTTGATAATCTAATTCAATAAAATTTTTAATTTTTATGTAAAGCAGGAAAGAAAAACAAATAAAATAAAAAGAAGACTTTAAAATGTATTACCTTCCCTATAATACTACATAATTCGAATTATAAATTTTGTTAATAATTATTCAAAAACTTATTAACTAAAACTACTAAGATATACTATATTATGAGATTCACAGAAATATCTACTATATTTAAAAAAAAAAAAACTACAGAAGTCCAATGTCTCTCAAAGCTCCCTCTACAGCTTCATCCTGAAGGAAAGAAAATCATTTTTGTTTTTTTTTTGTTCATTGAATAATATGTGTATTTAAATTTTGAATTACATTTTTAATTTGAACACCATTTATTTTAGCTGGTAAGTAAAAGCACTAAGTCCGAAAATTAAATAGATTTAAAATAGAATATAATCTAATTTAATATTGGTTAGTAAACGGTTTAAATTATAAATCAATAGACGTATTTCCCTTATCTATGTGATTAATCAATATTCTTCAATATATGTATTCCATAAAAATATTTAAAAAAATTGAAGAAATAATAAGAATAAAAGAATAAGTTTTTGCACATTAAAGGTCGATTTACATTTCACACACATCCGATTGAGTGCCCCTCCGTCCAAACAGGTTCAGGTATTTTTACATGTTTGTTATAAATGTATTTATTCACCTGATCGGACGAAGAAGAATCGTATATACATAAATCGACCTTAAGTCTAGTGATATAGCAAAAAAAAAAAAAAAAAAAATATCCATCATTATTAACATTTAAAAAAAAATTACTTGTAAATTAAATTTGAGACCTCAAAATGTTAAAAATAAATTACATATAGGTAATTGTTAAATAATTAGACCCAAATTTAATAAAATAAAAACCTTTATTATTAGAAATTTATGATAAAATAATAATCAATTAAATAAATAGTAAATATTCAAATTACGATAGTAAAAAAGAAGATGAATTTATGACTTATGTGCTTCTTCCCACCGGCACTTAATTAATAAAAATAATAAATAAAATCTAAATAATTTATTTTTCAATTTAATAGGTGCACTCATTTAATTTTAATTTAGATTGATTAAAAATCATATACTACAATATTTCTATTCTTTTTAATATTAATAATTTTTATATTAGAAATAAATTTTGAATTTTCACTAATTTTAATCAATCTAAATCAAGAAGTATTAACAAAACCATTTATTATAATGTTACACCAATTAATTACATTTGAAATAATAAAGTAATAAAATTCCAATCAACACAACAATGCCTTGCCTACAAAATTCTACAGAAAAAAAATAATAAAAGAAATATTTAAATAAATTTTAATAACTTAATAATTTAAAATAACTTACAAAATTTTGATGTTACAACATCGACAGACATTGATTTGTGACTTATAAACTAAATATTTCAAAGAAAAATAAAAACTTTAATTGATTCATCAATGTAATTTAAAAAAAAAAATCTGTAGTTAATGTTTTTCCTTTTAGAAATACGTTTATTCAATTACAGAAAATGTGTAATTTATGTAATTAAAACCTGTGATAAAATTTATTACTCCTATTATTTATTTTTCGAAAAAAATAATTATTAAATGAAATTAATAAACTTACTCCATTTTCAAAATAGAAGTATCTAAAATACAATAAATAAAAATATTTATGGAAATTGCATTATATGATGCAAGAAATTTAATTAGAAAATAATGGAAGGCAATACACTTTACATATTATTCAAATTTGAAATGATTATTTTCGTTAAACAATTGTTGAGAGAAATAAAAAACGACAACTATATTACGGGCCACGAAAACTATCCACACAAGATCACACAAGAGAAATTTATTTATGCGTGTATCTCATATCTAACTAATAATAGTAATATAATCGGAAGTAATGTTATAAAAAACGTATGTTTTATTGTTATAGTAAAGATCCTAATGTTATAAACAAACAAAAATCTCAAACATGAAATCACTGGCAAAAACTTCAGTAGACAATTTTCGTGGTCCGTACTATAAATACTTAGTGATTATGAAAATAAATAATAATAATGATAAATTATATTTATAAATTTAAAAAATGTTTTAAATTTTTTGTGTATTTGAATAGTTTTTTATTATTTTCAACGGATAGACAATTTTTAACAAATAAAATAAACAATAATACCAAAAAATAAAATTAAATATTTAAAACAAAATAAATTCATAATATATTTTGATAATGTATTGAATAAAAACCTACAGTTTTATATTTTTATTTTATTTATTTTTTCTTTCTTCTATTTTTTTATTTAAATATATGTATGAATTAGTCTCATACATTTATGTATATTTGCAACATATAATATTTGGTATACTTTGTTTCATTTAATTTTTATTAAATTTATATCTCATTTTTAATTTATTACAAATTTGAAAATAAATAGTCTTAGAAAATTTTTTATGATATTTTTTGTTAGATTTAAAAAATACATAAATAAATAAAACATGTTTTTTTCTTCTTGAAGACTTTATGAAAAATACACCGGAAAACAGTTATAAAAGAATAAATAAATTTTGATTATTTACACACATCAAGATTTTTAAAACTATTTACTTCATTTTTTCATAAGGAAATACACTTTATGTTTACAATTTTTGATTTTGATGTATGAAAAAATTTAAAAAAAAAAAAAACAAAAAAAAAAAAATTTGGCACAATTTTACTATTATCCTTTAACAAAATTCGAAATTTAATAAAATAATTTTATAAAAAAATACTTCTAAAAAATATGTACCTAATTAATAATGCGTAATGTTATTTACTATTGTTAGTATGTTTTAAAAATTTTACATTCTACCCCATATCGTTGTTTAACTATGTATATAAAAAATTATTAATTAAATGAAAATTGAAAGAAGCTCTTTTTCAATTTAATATAAATTTATGTACCTATTATTGTGTTAATTTGAAAAATCCCTTTTATATTTTATAACTGTAAATACTACATTGTTTTAATTTAAATACTCATTGAAGTCCTTTCATTTTGTTAGCATTAAATAAATACATTTATTTTTTGTTTTAGAATATGTTTTTAAGTACGTATATGTTGAAAAATTTTATTAAAAAAATACCTACAAACATGCATTTTTTTTTATACATATAATTTATTCATGCAAATTTTCTAATTTCTGTAAGATTAAATTGGGTAACTTTTTATTGTAAATAAAATAAATTTTAAGCAAGCTAGAAAGATAAAGTGTTCAATTCAATACAATAATTATAGCCTTTTTTATGAGTAAACTATTTAATTTAAAAAGAAAAGACAAAAATATTAATTTTAATCAAATAGATATTATTTGCATAAAAAACAAATTATGAAAAGAAGGGCAAATTGGAATGTAAAATAAATACGTTAATAATAAATGCACTTTTATAACGGTAGTCACAGTCACATTTACCAATTTCATGTTAATGGGATTATTTATTTATAAATACATATATGTGATAAATACTTAATTTAGTGTCTGAAATTACCCGTCAAATTTTATTACTTTATTTGTTCAAGAGTAAAAAAAAAATTATGGGAAACACTTTATCCTTCTAACTTTTTTTTTTATATTTCAAAAGCTCTATGTAATAAATACTGTCCAGAAAAAAAAACCTATTATGTGTTATGTTTCTTATATATAAAAATTATAGAATATTTCATGTTACATATCAAATTTTAAAGGCAAGAATACCAATATCATAGAAATTGTAAAAATTTAAAGCTGTGTCTTTAAATAAACATTTATAAAGGAAGAAAAAACACAACAAAAAAATAAAAAATAGCAAGTGAATAAAGCAATATTCAACTGCGACAAAACAAAAATATTTATAAACATGCTTAAATTTTGTTCTGATTGTTTTTTTTCTTTTTCATTGTAGTATAAAAACTAATAATTTAGAAAACTATTAGAACTTTTAACAGTAAAAATTGAAAAAAAAAATAAATAAAAATAAAAAATTACTCTAGAATCTAGATGTAATTTAATAACATATTCATTGATTGTCATCATAAATTAATATAATATGACCAATTTTTCAAAACTTTATCACAAAAAAAAATTTGTTCTTTAATAATTTATGCTAAAATTATTTTCTATAAAATTTCATTTAAAAATAAATACATAAAAGAAAATTTCATTTTTAATTATATTATTTTTTTTTTTACATTTTATGAAATATTGGTCATTTGAAATGTGTTTAAACCCAAAATAACAAACATACAGAAAATATAAATGTATATATGTATGTATTAAATAAAATATTAAATGCAACATAAAAAAATTTATTATAGATCATATGTATCGTCTGGTGTACTGACCTCTTGTAGAAGATCCTGAGATGCAATTGCTTTTAATACATTTTTCTTTGATGTATCTTGTATCTCTCCACCAATTAAAAGTTCATCCAAAATAAAATATGCTTTTTCAAAATTAAATATTATATCCAATTCGCATACCTAAAAAAAAAAAAAAACAGATTGTATGGTTTTGTATACTTTTATGTTCCTTTTTTTTAAATATACAAGATATTCTAGAAAACTTTTTTAATTCGTCTAGTAAATACTTATTTTGTTATAAATTATTTAATTAATGAAATTAAAACTTACGCTTCCAAAATATTTGTCCAACAGTTCAACGTAACGATGAATAATTTCCAAGGTAAGTAACTCATTATCATTTTGCTCAATTGCACAACAAAAATATAAGCTTGCATATCTAGATTTAAATATTAAATAAATATGTTCATGAGACGTGAATAAGTAGAAAAAGTGGATTTGAGGACTTAAATTGTAATAATCTTTCGTCAAAGAAATTTTAATTGAAAGCCTTATATTTAATTGTTACATTTTAAAGATTTTGTACAAGGTATTATAAGTCTAATATTTGCTGGTTAAGAGGTTTTTCTTCCTTTTTATAAGGAAAATTTTTGGTTATAAGAAAAACATACAAATTTTATCTAAATCTATTCAGTTAAATTAAAGTAATTTACCTTTTATAAACTATTTTGCAATCTTTCCATTCCAAAAATGAACACATTTTAGGTTTTCTTGCAAGAATTGTTGTTATTAATTCTCTTGTAATTTTCTTTTTAACTTTATCTGGATGGGCGACATACCATTTTTGCAATCTTAATTTTCCTTGTCTACTGAAAAGTAGCATAAACAGCATCTGGAAAAGTAATAAAAAAAAATAACAAGAAATAATTAAAAATTTACATTAAATTAAGTAAAATTATAAGATTTTTCACCATTTTCAAAAGTAAATCTTAAAAACTGGAACTAAAAAGTAGAAGTAGATTGAAGATTTGCTATTTGCTACGTCTTCTCGGCCTACGATAATTGTCAACGAAAACGAAACGAACTGACCAAACAAACGGCACGGCAAACAATTCCCTAATTTTCGGCATTTTCGCTGCAGTCTTCGTTGTTAGCTGCTGCTGTTAGTGTTGCTGGCATTTTATAATTCGTGAAATGTGGATTTTTGTTTGATGATGGTGATCATTTTTGCGGATTTTTTCAAGCTTAAAAGTCTACCTACTGATTATTCCATAACTATTGTTTTTGAAAAAAAATTAAGCAATTTTCAAAGAACAAAAATGGCAAGACAACAAAACAAACATTTCGTAAAAAGGTAACGTATCCCAGAAAACCTTAGTTTTTGAATTCATTTCAAAATAAAATATTTTAGTCACTATTTAGCACTTTTTTCTAGTAATTCTAGCACATACATATGTTGTTGTGAATTGTGATTTGTGAATTGGATCAATCAGCTGTTTAAGAATTAAGGTCGCCTATCGGGCGAGTGTCGGATTTTCTGTTGTTTTGTCACTTGACACTTTGCCAACTGCCAAGAATATTAAATTTAAGAAAAATTGGACAATAATTCTTGTTATATGGAAACTTTCTAGTTTACTTATACTTGTTCATTATCATCATAATGGAAGTGGAGCATGAAAATTGTAAGTAATTTTACTAAAATACTATTTTTATTAATTTTTTGGCCAGTAATAGAAATATTTACACTTAAGTTTGTAGAACAAGAGGTGATGGAATGGAAAATGAGGATGTTTCAAAAGCATTAGAAACAAAATATAATACAAAACCCTTGGGAATAGGTGATAAGAATACTCTCACGAAAAAGAATAGTAATTGTAAAATTCCAGGTGAATTTACAATTTATCGACCGTCAGAAAGTGAATCTAAATGTGTTCTATCCCCAGTTAAACCAAAAGGAAAACTTTATTGTTTAATTCCAAAATTAATTAAAAAACCTCAAAGTAATCCTGCTGATCCACCAACTTTTAAAAAGATTCGAGAACCAAAATTTATACCAATTGAACCATATAAAGCAGCAGTGAATCCAATTATTCCTTTAAAAAAACAGAAAAAAATAATTAAAAAGAACAAAAATAATTTAGATATAAATTTTTTAGTTACACAAATGTCGAATATGAAAGCTTCAGAACTTCAACAGAATGAAAAACCAGATGTAGAAATCGATAACAAACAAATTGACCCAGAAAAAAGTAGACTTCTAGAAGAAAATGAAAAGTTACGAAGAGATAAAGATCAGATAAATGGTCAACTAAAGTTCCAGCTTCAAGTAAATGCTGAACTTAAAAATTTATTAGTTGCATCTGTTGGAGAAGATTTACAAATAAAAGTGAATGTATTAACTGAAGATAAATTACAATTAGCTAGACAACTATTAGATACAGCAAACAATCTTTCTACACACACGGTAAATTATATTTTATTATTTTAGAAAAAGAAAGAATTCATTTTCTAATAATGTTATTCATATGTATTTCCATTTTTTAGGAACAAATTGAATTTTTGGCAGGGCAATGTGAAGTTTGGAGAAGTAAATTTTTAGCAAGTAGTGTTTTAATTGAAGAATTAGCTCGTTGGAAAGCTGATTTAATGCAAAAGAATTTATTTTTAATTGAAGCGAACAAAAGTACATTACAATTAATATCGAAATTACGTGAAATGCAAATTGATATATTGAAAAATTTAAAATTTCTGGCAAATTTAAAAAATTTAAATTTACCATCGAGTGATATACTCAGCTTAACATCAGAGTGCCTTAATATTTGTGAACAAATGGTGCTACATTCAGAATATTCAGGAATGCCTGATAATTTAAATTTAAATGAATTAGATATTTTGACTGAAACAGAAAAATTTGCTGCAAAAGTAAGTAATTTTTATTTTTAGAACGATTCACTTCAACTTCTTTTGTTTTGTTTTGTTTTTTATTTAAAAAAGGCATTACAAAATCTGAGTCAACCACTTGCTGCAACCGAAGAAGCATCAAGAGCTATTGTTGATCAAACATTTTTATCAAAATCAACGATTCATGATTTCAATAACAAATTAAATAAAAGCAATTCTCCTTAGTGTTATTACTTATATTATCATATATTTTAAAATCAAATAAAATTTTATCAATTTTTTTACATTAATTTGTTTAATAAATTTTAAATTATACAAACAAACAAACTGTTTTTCTGATCGTTCAACAAATCTAACCTTTATTTCCCAAATAAATATAATCATCTTAAATGTTAATAATTGGCTGGGTTCAAAAACTGTTGCTGCAATATTTGATTTTTTTTAAAGATTTGTTTATCTTTTAAATATAAATAATAAAATAATAAGTGAACCGCGATGTTTTCCGTATTAAGAAAAGTTCTAATTAAATTATTTAAGTAATGAAAATTGTAAAAAATACAAGATTCATGTTTATGAATACAGGATTATAGTCATGGTTACTTTTTGAATTCAAGTTTCTGTTGCAATAATAATGCAGTTTTGAATTTTTGAACAGGCATTTATCTTCGATCCTTCGCCTACGTTTCAGAACTTAATATTGTTGACCACCACACCATATGGTGAATCCACTTTGTGTTTATTGATGTTTCGGTGAATAAATAAATACAAACTGATGATAGCATACGTTGAATAAGAAGACATTTGCTAATATAATACAAAATAACAATATTAACACAAAACAAATAATAAAATACATGATTGTAATGTTGTAATGTGACACTGTGAAGTGAAGTGGTAATTATTGAAACATCGAAATGAGGTTTTGGTGGAAAAATTTAATATTGAAACAGCCTTCTTTTGAAAAGTTTCCACTTGCCAACCTTTTTTATTTTATATATATGATACCAATGTTGATGATACGTAAAAAAATTATGGACATTTTATTAATCACGAATTTTGAAATAACTGTTCAAATTTGTAACACACGTCGTCGGTTAAAGATTAATGAACATGGGCAGTGGACACTAAGCATTAAAAATAAGTCGAAATCTTATAATTTATCATTAATACGACATTGTTGCTAGTTAAGTTTTATTTTATTAGTTTAAAAGAAGTTTTAAATATTTTCTATTTCACATAAATCTTTTTTTTTTTTTTTTTTTTAAATAGACAGTATATTTTACTACATATACATACATTTAAATAGGTATCATCATCATTATTAATAGTTAATTTCATAATAATAATATTTAACTTCCTATTCGAAAATCACGAAAAGCATTTTTTCTTTATTTAATAACATATTATGTATTTAATTTCAAATTCAAATAATAATAATAATAATCATTAATAATAATAATAATAATAATTAATAATAATAGATTTTTGTAAATGTTTAATCGTAAGATATTTTGTTACGAATATAATATAATAGCAGTCTTATTTAGGATTTAAAATCATTACACGTTGTTTTTTTAATGAACATCAATTTTTTTTTTTTCACTTAAATTAATTTTTTTTTTTAAATTAATATTTAAAGTTTTTTTTTTTTATTTTGCACATATATTTTTTTTTCTTAATTGTTTTTAAGCTTAAAGATTACAATAACAAGTTTTTCTTCCATTTATCATTTACTAGTTAGGAAATAAATAAATCTTAACATAAAAAAGATTATTATAATTTATCTAATCTATTTATTTTTATTTTTATTTCTTTATTTCTTTATTTTTTATTTTTTTATTTATAATCAAATTTATTTCAAAATGTTTAATTTCATATAATTTTTTCTGTTAAAACATTGAAAACATGAAATATGTAGTTTTTTATTTAGTAAAATTTGTAAAATTAGTTTTTTTTATATTTATTTAAATTTCTTTCAAAAATTCCAAAAGAGAAATATTATGAATTTTTCTAATTTCTTTTAAACATACAGATTATTAATAATATATTTTTTTTTTCGTAAGTTTTTTTAAATTTCATTTATTATTTTTCTTTTCTTAAATTTAATATTATATTTTTTTTCAATCTCCTATAATAGTGACTAGGTAAGAGAATATATAATTAAAATTATACATTTATTGAACAAGGAAGCAAAAAAAAAAAACAAAAGGAAAATAATAAAAAATTAAAATAAAATAAAAACATAAGAAAAATCAATTTAAAAAAAATTAAATAACATAATAAAATTTCTGAAACTTCCTGTTTCTAGTTTTGCTCAAATAAGTTTCGATCAAAACTATTACATGAAATGAAATCACATTAAAAATAACTAAAAAAAAAAAAATTAATCTCAAATATTAATTTTTTAAACATTTTGCATTTGAAAGTATTTCACATCTATTATGTTAAACAGTGTTCGAGACATCGTAGATGCATTTCAAGTACAAAGGATTAAATAATAAATTTTTTTTTCATTTATAATTCATAATTTTTTTTTTGTTAATTATGTAAAAGTACTATTTAAGGGAATTAATAAATATTGCACTAATGAATTATTTTTTTTAATCAAGTAATTTCGTACTTTGATCTTTTTTTTTTTCATTCTAGTAAAATTTGTGCATCGTTTAACACAATACAGGCTATCATAAAAATTATTTTACAATTTTATAGGTATTTTTCCATCTCTAAGGATATTATTATTCATATTGAATATCTTTTTTTATACTAAAATTTAAAAAAAAAAAAATCTGATAGTAAGAAAAGAAAATAAAATCAAATAAAGTACTTTTTTTTTTCAAATACATTTTTACCCTATCTTATTTAGATAATAAACACACATAATTAATTAACCTGTAACTTGCAAGATGTATTCAATAATTTATTTATTTATTTTTTTTTTTGTAAAATTTTCATTTGAAATATATACAAGATAAAAAATGAATTTCCATGAATATTATTACGATAGAAATAAAATTATTTAATTAACGTTTGATATCCAAGCAATATGAAATTAAAAAAGAAAAAAAAATACTTGTGTGTATTAAAAGAGTCCCTAGTATTGCGTAGAAAATTATATTTGAGCGGTTTTATACTTTTTTTTTATTTATCAAAAAAAAAAAAACTCACAATAGCACATACATACAAAAAAGCAGAGCTTAGCTTATGAACCGACATCTAATATACAATGTTACATATTATACAGATTATATAATATATGTATAAAGCTTTTATAAATAGTAACGAGATCAGATGATAAAAAACATTTTACATTTCTTTTCTCTAAAGGTATCTTTTGCCAATATCTATTATAATATCTAGGATTAGCAACAAGCATGAATCGTTGATAAATTAGAATTATTATTCGTTTTTAATGAAGCTAGACAATGTTGAAATCAACACAATTTTACATGCTTCACTGGAAAATTTTATTAATGCCAGAATTCAATGTTCCAAAAAGTTTGCATTTTTTTGAATATTCGATCGGAAATGCTTTTTTTTGGTAATCAAGTACATATGTGTTCTTGATAAAAAAATTCATTATTTATCTTGTACAATACAGCATATTACACAGTTTCTTTTTTTTTAATTTAAAAAAAAAATTGTTTAACTGTATAAGTAGTTCAAATACTTGTTATACAATATAGTGTATTAATATCAATACATTTCTAAATATGAATGATGAATTTAACAACCTTTTTACTGTTTAAATATAATCATTTTTTTTTAAATTAATTAAATAGATAAAAGCAAACTTTTTAATTTTATCAATTTCAGCAATTCAAAAACTTTTAGTTAATTAAAATTATAAATTACCTGGAAATTTAATTTATGTTTTTTTAAAGCAACTATACAGGACATAATGATTATATTCAAACATTAATATTGTAAAGCAGACATAAAAATATATTGCATTATCTATAATTTATTATTGATTTGAAAAAGCTTAATAAAAATTTCCTTTGTTTTGATTTTGATTTACAAAAAAAAATACAATTAAAAAGAAAAACAAAATAGCTAATTTAACTTCTTTCTCATAAGAAGTGTTTTAAGTATAGGCTACGTTTCGGTAACTAAAGAATCATTGTTTCCATTCAAATGGAAGCCTGCAGTAGCAGCAGCAACAGCAACAGCAGTTGATTGCATTACAGTTGATGTAGCCATATTTGGACTAATTGGAGTTAAAGGAAGAATTTCATGATTATTATTAATGTTAGAGTTGATATTTAAATTTTGTTGTTGTTGTTGCTGCTGCTGTTGTTGAATTTTTGGAGAAGTTGAAGGTGTTAAGATACCTAAATTCACAAGTCCTGGTAGTGACATTTTTGTTGTGGTAATTGCATTAGTTGTTTGTTGTTGTACAGATTCAGATTGTATAGTGGAGGTTGTTAGTTTTAAAATTTTATTTGCAGTAACATTAGCCGCAATTAAATTTGTTGATTTATTTGTTTTAATAGATATAAGACCAATATTATTTCTTATTAAATTTTGATTTGTCGTTAGGGTTGCATGGGTTGATTGTGGTGATGATTGAGATTGATTTTGAATAGTATTATTTATATTTGAACTACCACTACTGACTGACATATTACTAATACTTGATGGGCTTAATGAACCAGCAGATTGGGATGGTGATGTACTTCTACCACTCAATATAATGCTTGTAGATGTTGTAGCAGTAGCAGCGGCAGCAACAGCAGCAGCTACTTCAGCTGGGGAAGAATTATGGGCAAGAAGAGCGTGACTTTTCAAACCTTGTGCTGTTTTATAACTTTTTCCGCAATGACATTTATATCCTTTTCTTACCCTAAATATAAAATTTTTACTTTTTAACCACACAATTCAATAAATATAATAATATACAAATTATTTAAGTCTTACTTTCCATCTTTTTTATGACCATTTTTAGAATGATATTTTATACCATTTACATTTTTATAACGTTTTTTACAACCAGGAACTGGACAAGCAAAGGGTTTTTCATTCCCTCCACTTCCATTACTTGATCCAGAATGCCTTCAAAAATTTATTTCACACAAAGGTACAATAATTTATATTTAAATATTAGTACATGTTTACCTGCTTCCATATCTCATAATAAATTCTGAACTAAATTCTTCTGTTGTCCAAGAATCATTACTATCTTCAGATTCTGATACAATCATTTCATCCTCATCTAATTCACTGCCTATACAAAAGGAAATTAATAATCTGACTAGTTACAAAGCCACTTGAATATCATATTTAGTTTAAAAGAACTTATTTTTCGAGTTATAAATTTTAATATTTCACCAATACTCTGATTCTTCCAATTAATTTTAACATTTCTAGCTAAAAACTTAAAAATTTGAAAAATTGTAGCTTAAGAGGATTTAAAAAAGTTCGTAACAACGACTCAAATTAAACTAACAATTTTATAGGATTTTTGATAATTCATGCTTTTTAACAAAATCTATAAAATTTTTATATTTTTTTATTTCATCTAGCTTTAAATAACATTAAAAAGAAACAATGTCGAACATGTTAACATACCAGTTGGAGTATTGCTCCTATTGGAAGATGACATGCTATAACTATGATGTTTTATAGCCAACTTTCGTTTTAGATCTGCACCAGACGAGCTTAAAAATGAATTCTCTTTTCTGGCAGCATCTGTGATAAATCTCAACACATAGCTAAGTGGTAAGCAGGCTGGTTGAGCCTGTTCTTTCTGTTCAATCACTTTAGGATCATAATCTGAAAAAAAATAACAATGAATTAAAATTATCATAGAGTCCATCATCTCGTGTAAAATTTATTAATTTTTTTAAAAAAACATTCCAATAAGTAATAGTTAAATTCCAAAGTTCATTAATAAAATTGATTTTTTCAGCCTTGGGAATTTGTTGAAGGTAGGCATCGTATGTATATACATATGAAAAAAAAATTACAGCTGACGAAAGAAAAAGGTCTATCGATTTTAATAGTACATATGGTTGTTGTCATGGCTGTTCTCTTGCTTCTCAGTACAAATTGGAAAAAGATGTTTCCAAAAATAAAAATAAATCTAACACAAATTCGAAAATTATTTGGTTACAATATTGCTTACCAATGTGGTTTTCTTCAATGTGTTGTATTAAATCGCCCAAACTTGGAAATGTTATACCGCAGCCATTGAATTTACATATGTTTATCAAAAATACTGCCATCCCTTTGGGTGATTTGATGAATATTATGCAACAGTAAATCTTTTACAATTTGAGTATTTATAATTTGTTTTATTATTTCCATTGTAACATTTTAGATTAATTAATTTAGGTAACTAGATTAACGGATAATGAATTATGTTTAATTATTATTTAATAATTATTGTAATATTTTAAGACTAGGCTTTTTAATACTTACTTCACTCTACAATGTCATACGTTCAACACAATTCACGAGTTTAGCGTAAAGTGGCGCCGTTGCCACTAATTTTTCTGCTTCTGCTGATGTTGAAACTGCTGCTACTGCAGCAGTATAGAACTGCTGTACTGTTCACAAATCACAACCCCCTCGCGGGTTGGAATGAAACCATCAATTTTTTAGACATCGTTGCTTGTACACATTATCAACACAAAAGCAGGATTAAATATCGAGGTAATAAAATTAACTTATATTCTAATAACAATGTAGAATGAAGCGAGAAAGATTGTTAACGAAGGATCTCAAAAACACCTGGCTATAGCCGAGTTGAATTGGAAGCGACCTAATATTCATGATCGGGATTGGAAGCAAAATTAAGCGGTAGCAAAAAAAAAATCAGCAAAAAGCTATATTGTGGGCGTGGAGGCCATATGTTCCAGTAGAGAATAAAGCGTATTAATATTTCCGAGTTGTCAAAAATGTGACATTTCGCCATTTTTGATCCTACTGAATTGTTTCAAAGTAAATTTCAGTTACATACTATACAGACTTAAAAAAAGTAAAAAAATGTTACGGATGATAAGATAAAAGATAAGATAATTAAGGCTATCGTTGCACTTAACCTGAACAGATCTTTTGTGCCGCCCATGACTCTTATAGATTTAGGCTTTTGATAAATCCTAGGAATCTATTAAAATATACACACCAAATTTCTTCAGGTTTGAGGAAAGTTGATGCATATAGTGCCCTCTTTAATGCGCAAAAAAAGGTCGACAATACAAAATACAATACAATAAACAATGGTCTATACAAAACGTGTCAGTAAACCGGTTGGTCTGGAAGGAGTTTTTCCGTCTGTATATTAAACAAAAGCGGAGGATGAGATTCCACAATCTTCTACTCCCCGACAGTCTTGTTCGAGGGTGGAATGTCCTTCCACTTCCTGGGCGCTTCATAAGCGCTCAGCAGAAGAGCACCAAAAATAGCAACAAACAGAATGGTACCAGTTCCGGAGGCGGATTCAGACCATTAGTACTTGAAGACAGAAAAAACCTGTTTGAAGATAGAATTTACTGGTGTGGTATCGACCAATGTGCCGTTTTACACAGCTCTTCTTTCTTCTCAATTCATTGTACATACACAAATTTTTCAATATATTTGAATTTTAAATTCTTCAAAAACTTGTTTTTGTGTATATAGTTAGTAATTTTAGGGTGTTCACTGAACGCCCTGAACCATACCACCCTTCGTCGTTGAATCCAGCTCAGATAAAATACAAAATTTGAATGTTGCTAGGAAAAAAAGAATCGAAAATGAATTGAAAATTATTTTGAAGAACAAGCGTCTTATGGAAAATTCATATTTTTCATATCTAAAAATGATGAAAAAAATATATAAATGTGTTACACAAAATATCCAAGAAACTCATTAAATAGTTTTTAAACATAAATTAGAAATAAAGCGAAATTTAATAAAATATTTTGTTCTCGAATACATATTCAATTTAAGAAGAATTTTCGTCACAGATATTAATGATGCAAGAAAAAAAAAAAGAACATACATAACATAATTTGAATTTTAACAATTAATTTATAAAATTTTAATAACTTATCTACTACAATCAAATAATAAATTCAACCAGATTTTGTTTTCATCCATTACCACCCTTCAATAAATACCCTTCAGCATGCTTCAGCTTCAATAATGCAAATAATAACCGTTTAATAATGTAAATAATAACCGTAATTTTGTTCTTTATTTAATTTTTATTATAGGTACATTTCAATTATGATATACATATGTATAATTTTAATTTACAATATATATTTGTTAGCGGAAATAATTTCATTGTAAACAATTTTTTATTTCAAAATTATTTTAATAATAAAGTGAAATTTTATTATTCAACCTAACATTAGAGATACTCTACCCAATTCAATTATGTTTTATTCTTTGATTTTAAAAAGTGGAGCTGCTCCTTTCCATTTCTGATTTCCAAAAATTGAATCAAATTGCTCCATTAATATTAATTGTTTTTTCTTTACTGTATTTTACAATCTTAATTATATACTTATTTTTTTTTAATAATAATTTTATTCATAACGACCTTTTTTTCATAAAAAAAAATTCGGTTAGATACTCCTGATCAACCATGAAAATCAACCACGATTTATACGTGCTTTGTAAGTGAAGTTGGCTCACAATCAGATTTCAAAATTAGAAAATGAAGTTAGCTCAGGTTTCAAAATTTCATTTGAATTTCAAATTTCCACTTTGGTAATCGTTATTTTATATTTTATTTATTTTGAAGAAAAATATAGAAAAAAACACAGGAATAATATGTATTTATCCGTATTTGTTTTTTCCTTGGTGTATTTTTGTTCCTTTCTATACTTATTTTTCTTAATAATAATTTTTTTCATAACGAACTTTTTTTTTTTCCTGATCAACCATGAAAATCAACCACGATTTATATGTGCTTTGTAAGTGAAGTTGGCTCTGGTTTCAAAATTCAAAATTATACAATGAAGTTGGTCCATTTAGCAAAAAAAATTTTAAATTTCTACTTTGGTCCTTTGGTGATTTTATTTCAGATTTCATTTTTGAAATGACGTTTTCACATTCACAAAGTGAAGTTATTGTTTTATGGCTGATGTTGGTCAAGATGAAGATTTTATTAAAGCTGGTGGTGCTAGTGAGGTAAAAATGTGATACAAGAAAAAAAAAGTGAATTAATTTGAATCCTTTTTTTTTTCTTTATATAAAAACATTGATCATTAAGGATATGGCCATCAATTCAAATGGGTTTAGTTTATGAAGAACTGTAAAATGTGTTTGAATATTCATCAAAAGTAAATGGGATACATACATATGAACAATGAATGGTAGAGTATATTGCAAAATAAGGATTTGTAATGAGTTCAATTGAAGGTAGTATAATTTAATAGAAATATTGAAAAAAAAAGCAAAAAAAAAGAACAATTTGAGAACTGAAAAGGTATGTATAGATATTATCAATTCACTTTGCACTTTAGGGGTCATTGCAATAGGTTTTTATTACTAGATCCGATCAACTGTATTGCACAATTGAATCGGTCTAGATTTTGATTTTGTGGTTAGGACGGTCAGGTGTATGTAGTAATACGTACATCTGACTCGATTTTGCTCACTATTTTATTTTATTTGAAATCCAAGAGTCAACGTTCTTCCAATGGTGGCTGAGGGGCTTTGTGATCTAACAAAAAATCATCTACCTCTCGTTAGGCGCGCCTGAGGATGATTGTTGATAGTGGGCTTGGAGATCGGTAAAATAAAAGTTGGTCTGGAAGTTCTTCCACCTGTAGATCAAGCGTTAGCGGAGGATGAGTCCAGGATCTCTTACTCCCCGACAGTCTTGTTCTCTGGTGGTCCTTCCACTTCCTGGGCGCCTCATACGCACTCAGCAGAAGCGCACCAACAGGCAACAAGAGCAACAAACAGAATGGTACCAGTTCCAGAGATGGATTCAGACCATTAGTATTAGTGTATACTAGTAACGAGGTGAAAATACAATATATTATATGTTTTTGAGATATATGAATTTAAAATTCAAATACATTGAAAAATTTGTGCATGTGCAACGAATTGAGAAGAAAGAAAGAAGACTAGTTGTAAAGGTTAAAACGAAATAAGACGATTTTTAAATCGGTTTAAACATTGACTTATAATACTGGACATCGTTAAATAGAAATCAGTTTGGTTGAAAAAGTGAAGAAAAGAAAGATGAGGAAACCGCACTACTCCCCTGGCTAACGAACTTGGTCGTGGTGAAGAACTGTGTAAAGGGCGAGTTATAATGGACATGTGTCGACATAGAAAAAATAACGAATGTTATTTGTTAACATGGGAAAACATCATATCGCGACATACATATGTTAATTATGTGCAGTTAACATGTGTCGGGTGCAATGATATAAATAGACTGGATGGAACAACTGTAGGAAACACCATACTGTAAAAATGGGACAACATTTATATTATTGTCTCACTCTTATAGCCTAAACAATGATCTATAAATAGACTGGATGGAACAACTGTAGGAAACACCATACTGTAAAAATGGGACAACATTTATATTGTTGTCTCACTCTTAGGGGATTCGACATGTTTCAATGAACGAAGAATGATTTAAACATTTGATATTTTTAAAAGATAGATGGAGGCACAATTTTCATTTAAATTAAAATGAAATTAACTGGATTTGAATTAAAATTAAATTTTAACTCGATAAAGATCAAATTGTCCTTAAATAAATCAGTAGCTTACTTGTAATTACGTTATTTCAATGGGAGATTTTTCAACGTTTTTAAATTTGAATATATTCAAATTTGACAGCTTTGACAATCAATGAGTGAAAGTGAGATGGGTAATTGAATGAACGAAAATAATGCATATACATGTCTCTCTCTTAGGGAATTAACCAAATTTCGTTAATTCCCTAAGAGTGAGACATATACAGGGTGTCCCGTTTGGTTTGCTTAACCTTGATACCATAGATAGGTCTCATCAAGACAAACAAAAAATCGTATCGGAGGGGGGAGGGAAATCCCAACGGTTTCGCCGCTAGAGGGCGTTGAAGTTTTTTTGCTCTTATTTCACGATGTACCCTATAACTTTTTACAGGGGCACTAAAGGGTCACTTTGTGTTAACAAAAAATTTAAAGGACCCTTTGCCCTTTTCAACGATACCCCTCTTGTTTCTCTTCTTCCAACTGTTGAAAAGTTACACGCATTCAAAATCAAAATTTTGTGAATTTTTCCCAAATTTTTGTGTTTAACCCTGTCTTTCTCAAAAAAGGCTTAAATTAACCCCAAGTTTTTATTGCAGAAAATAAAAGCTCAATTGATTCTGCATCGATTTGCTATATTCATTTTTTTCAAAAAATGCATAGTATCTCGAAAACCCTGTGCCGCTGTAAAAAGTTATAGGGTACATCGTGAAATAAGAGCAAAAAAACTTCAACGCCCTCTAGCGGCGAAACCGTTAGGATTCCCCCCCCCCTCCGATACGATTTTTTGTTTGTCTTGATGAGACCTATCTATGGTATCAAGGTTAAGCAAACCAAACGGGACACCCTGTATATGCATTATTTTCGTTTATTCAAAAGTAAGCCTATTCCCAAGAAGAAGAAAAGTGAGCTAGCTGTACCTAGCTTAAGTGAGCACATACCACTTCCTCAGTTCCAATAAAACACAGCAAATTCTCAGGTATGGTTTGCTGAGTAGCTACATACTAAATATAGGGGAGATTTTTGTTATTATTTTTTATGCGAGGTTCAGTGCACATTGGCTGAAAATAGACTAGGTAGCAGTGCCACCGTCGCAAACGAGGTTATAACTGGTTTTTTTAACAACTGTTGAAAATACACCTTATGGTGGCACGACCAAGTTGTAACGAGTATGGGTGAAAATACATTGGTTGTAATGCGCTAATTGTAACAATTTTTTTCCTACTTGGTATAATAAGAATAGTCTAAAATAATTTTAGCTGACGGTTGTAATACACTCACGCGCTCGTTACAACTCTGTCGTGCCACCATTAGATGTATTTTCAGGAGTTGTTAAAACCGGTTATAAACTCGTTTGCGACGGTGGCAGTAGTCCTAGTCCTAATACTACGTATACATGACGGATTGAATCTTAATTTAATCCGGTCTGAATCCCAATAAAAAACATGTAGATGGAGATCGAGTCAATATGAAATAGAAAGATTGAAAGATCAAAATTGTTTTAGACTATGTTATTTATCGAAGTGTGTAAAAACTTTTATTTATTTCATTTAAATAAAATTGAAAACATAAATAAAATGACAAAAAGAAATATTTGGGGACATGAAGAAATTTATAACTTGCCCTAATATTTAAGTTTACATTCAAATATTAGGAAAAGTAAAAAATTCAATGTTATAATTTCTATATTTTGAACCACGTTTGAATCTAAACTGAACTCGAACTTTCGATGTAGGATACAGAAATACGCAGATCGAAATTTGATCTTTCAATCGGTGGATCTTTGAATCTCATCATGTATACGTGGTATATGTCTACATGACCTACGCGGTCTATACAGGACATATTCAATGTCAAGACATAAGTCTTAATGGCCAGTACCAGACCTGTCTTCTTTCAGCTTCCATAACCGTTTTTTTTAAGACAGAAGGCGAGTTGTAGTACATTTTATCCAAAAGTGGGGATAAAAAACCGGTTATTGAAGCTGAAAGAAGACAGGTCTGGTACTGGCCAATGGCATTAAAAATAAAAATTTACTGGAGACTGGAAAACAAAGCCAAATTCCACGATATTACGACAAAACAAAAAATCTCTGTATACATGGTATAAATATGGAATGAGCTTGAAAATAACTATGATTTTGAAATAGTCTAATGAAAATTTTGTGGTTGAAAAATAAATGAAACATCAAAAATGCCGTTCTTAATTAAACAACATTTTAAGTGAACATAATATTTTTCAATCTATATTAGAAATGATTTCATTTTGGTTTGATATTGAAATAAAACATTTATCTTGTTTATGCACCATAGTTAAAACGTTTTAACGCTAAAACGTTTTAAACATCGTTTTGAGATAATACACTTTGATTGGTGTTTATGCATAGCACAACATTTCGTTCTTACTCAAAACGTTTTGAGTAATGTCACCTGGTTGTTCTGGTGTTGTTGTTCATACAGTGTTATCACCATAGATTTTTGTGATTTATTTCGAATGCCACTATGCCAGTAACTTCTCTCTTCTTGAAAATATCTTTTTTTTTTCAAACACAGAAAAAAATGTTTTTTTTTTTAAATTTTATTTTTTTATGCCTCTAAATAACACTTGTTTACTTGGTTCTACAAATCATAATAACCGCACATTAAATGTTATTTGAAAATTTAATGTAACGTTACTAACACTACTCTAAAACCTCATATCGATGTTTTGTGGCTTACCAACACTATTTTGAAATGTCAAATATGACAATTCACTTAAAACGAAGTAAGTGTTTATGCACATTTTAAAAACGAAATGAAATTTTAAATGCGGATTTAATAGTGTATTAACTTAAAACGACGTAGAGCTTTAATGCGTTTTGAAATTTGGTTTATGCATTCGTATTAAGTCAAGACGGAGTGAGTTAATGCGAAGTAACGCTTAGCATAAACAAGATAATTTTTACCTCTATTTCAATTCGAATTTAATTTAACGACAGAGCAAAACATATACATACATATATACACACCTCAATAATTAAAGAGTTTATACGGCACAAAAATAATCCGTATTATGGATTAAATTGGGAGTAGCGTAGAAACGGTAAAATTGGGATTAAAAAAGTACATGCAAATGTTGATATTTTTATACACTTATAGTATACATATTATTCTTCTTCCACATAAAAAATAGAAAAAGAACGTGACAGCTTCACTTTCACCATAAAAATTAGAATCCGTCATATTGCATTTTACCTCACACATACATATAAAAAAATTGGGATTAAACATTAAACCCGAATAAATTGGGCTTAAGCCAAAATCCGAATTATCGAGTTTATACGACAAAAAATTGGGAGTAAACCAAAATCCGTATTAAAAGCGAAGCAGGCATAAACTCGTACAATTAAATTGTATTCGATCGGTATCGGTAATCTCATCGTAATTCGCAATCGGTAAAAAACTTTTTCATAAACTAGCCAAGCACTCAAGCAGCAGAGGGCCAATTCACTGTCTATTGAGTATTGTCTATTGGTAGTCGGCGGCCGTTGTCTTTGGTACATTTTATATGTGAGTAGAGTTACATTCTGAATTCTGATTAAGTAGAAAGTAGAAATATATTTAATAATTAATAATTTTTCATCTAATTAAATAGTTCATGTAATTTCCCATCTATTTATAAATTTGAAGTGTTTAATTTTAGAATTATATTTTGATATTGTGTAAAGTAGTATTTTTCGAATAATTAAAGTGGTTTTTATGTGAAAATTAAAACGAAATTTTTTTTTATGTTATCAGGGTGTTGTCGGCCATTTTTTCTTTTCATAATCGGCTAATTGAAAAGAATTTTAGAATTAGCCGATAATCAATTTTTAACATAAAAAAATCATTTTCATTCATAATTTAATTTCGGCCTTTTAATAATTTGTAATATTACATTATAATTAAGTTATAAAATCGATTTTTATACTAATAAAAGTTAACTATGTTACGTAGCCGCTAACGTTACGTAACGGGGTTAGTAAAGAAAAAACCACTTCTTTATGAAAAAGTTCTTTAAACAATTTAAAACTTAACTAATATACTTTTTTATATTTACATAATTGATTTCAATTTTAATTTAATTTGTTTTTCTATTATTTGATTACAGATTTGTGGTAGCATTAAATTTTCAAATAAACATTCAAAAATGTTCGTGTCGACAGTCTCACGTATTGCCCCAATTGCCAGAAGTGCTGTAAGTATAAGTACTAAGTACTTTTTTCTATATTATATGGCTTTAATATAAATTTACAATTTACATATTCACTAATATTTTATAAATTCTTTAAATAACAAAAATATCTTAAAATAGTTAGAATAAATTTAGTATAAAAACTAAAAATAGACAAAAAAATTACATAATATTTTTCTTTTTTCAAATAAAAATTTAAATTAAAAGAATTTCTGTCTTGCATTACATAATTTTTTTTTTTAAGGTTATCCAATGCTAAATACAAACTAATGAAAAATTGATAAAATATTTTCAAAATTTAATTTTATTTCAATAGAAGAATAAAAATTAAATATTAATTTTTTAATTTTATAACAATCATGAGCACATTTTTTGTTTTTGTTTCGTCTATCTACATTATAACATTGCGTCTAATACAAAAATAAAATCAATTGCATAATGAGATAGGTATATGTATCACATTAAGAGCAGCAATAACATGAGAACATTATATGTAATTCAATTTCAGTTTTTATGTCATCAAATATCAATATTAATTACTTATTCAAGTTTAATTTTTATTTTTTTTTGGAAATTCTCTTAACCTTTCATGCTTTGTTATTTTAACCACAAAATAATGAATATATTTTAAGATCACATGATTTTATTTTAAATAAAATTAAGGTACAAATTTTTTTAGATTTGATTTAATTTTTTTTTTTTTTAAAACGAAAGATACTGAAACGTGTGAAGTATATGATGTAATCACTATTTGATAATCTATTCTTAAATACATAATATGAATTTAAATAATTTAAGAAATACTAAAAATTCATCTATTGAAATAAGCAATACTTCAATACTAATTTCAATTGCTCTTTATAAAATTGTAAAATTTTATATAATTTTCAAAATTACAGTTGCTCAATGGCTCAAGGACTTACTTACGGCCCTTAAGCAGCGCTGTAATCAATCAGAGTCAAACATTGGCAGCACAAAACACAACACCCGTTGCTTTACTGCCACAAATTAGGTCATTCCAGACCTCTCCAGTCACACGAGATATTGATTCTGCAGCAAAATTCATTGGCGCTGGTGCTGCCACAGTAGGAGTAGCTGGTTCTGGTAAGCATTGTATATTATACAAAATTTGTAAAAAATAAATAAATAATATGTGATGTAATCCAATCAGAGTAATTCCAATTTTACATTCACATTCACTTAAAAAAAATTTTATAACCAGTAACAATCTTGCACTTGGGGCTACCATACGAGTATTTAATTACTCTTTTAATTCTATGCCCCGGGAAGGTCTGAGAATTGATCGGCTTCTATTTGTTGAAGTTAACTTCCAAGCAGGAAGTCAGTATAATTGATGGGCAAAGGAACAAGAAAATCTGCAGTTGATATCGAATTTTTGAAATTACTTTTAACGGTAGATTTCGAAATTTAGTATTAACTGTATTGGAAACCTTTGCGATCAGCAATTTTAGTGCAATGTGCAGGCTAAAATACTTTTTCTTTCTAAAAGAAAAAGTATTTTAGAACTCAATTCAGACTAATCTGTTACTGGATAAAAAATTAAAGTGAACTAAGAAAGTTAAAATTGGAGTGGGCTGAAATATGAAATTCTTAGAACTACTGAAATTATACCAATTTTATGTTGTAATTTAATTTAATTTCTAATGAAAGATTTTATTTGTAATCAATTTTGTGTTTTTTCTTATATTTTTTTAGGTGCTGGTATCGGAACAGTATTCGGATCCTTAATCATCGGTTATGCTAGAAATCCATCACTCAAACAACAATTGTTCTCATACGCCATCTTGGGTTTTGCCTTATCTGAGGCTATGGGTCTGTTTTGTCTTATGATGGCTTTCTTGCTACTTTTTGCTTTTTAAAGTGTTCAAAATTTTTAATAAAAAAAAAAAATTCCACAATATGGAAATATTCTACAGACATTTATTGAAACTTTCAGTTTAAGTAACGTAAAAAAAAAAGAAAAAAAAACATTTTTATTTCAAAAAATGCAGGAATTATTAATATTATTCAACAAATCATTAAAAGGGAAGATCCATGGAACAATTTTTATAATTATAATTTGATTTTCTTAAACTTAGACTTATTTTTTTATAAGTTTTCTATCTCTTTTCCGTAAATCTATTTCTCTCTTCCCTTTTTAAAAAATACATATATCTTTTGTTAATAAACTAGAAATTCATGTTTTGTCTAATTTATATTTTTCCATGGTTATTCCTGGTAAATCGTAAGATTAAAGTTTAGTTTAAATAAAATTAAAAAAAAAAATATTAAAAACGAAGTCTTGAAAAATAAATACATTACTTATAATATCAAAATATCATTAAGAAAAGATTATGTTAAAAAAGCTACTACATAATATTAAAAATTAGAACTAAATAAATTGATTTAAGATTTTATTTTATACTTTTCCAAAATTTTAAAAAGAAAAAAAAACGCCAGTGAGATTTTGATGAGATGAAATATTGTCTAAAATCAATTTAAATTAAGTGTGTAGCTTGAATTAAAAAAATAAAAATCGAGAAATTTACTTTAAAAAATTTGAAAAAACAAACGGGGAAAAATTGTGCAAAAAAAAAAAAAGGGCATCTACTGTTGGTGATTTAATTAATAAAAATCCAAAAATATTATATGAATGGCTTACAATAAACGAATTGTGACTGTGTACAGCATT
The DNA here is from genome assembly GCA_932526495.1 of Bombylius major. Taxonomy (NCBI): domain Eukaryota; kingdom Metazoa; phylum Arthropoda; class Insecta; order Diptera; family Bombyliidae; genus Bombylius; species Bombylius major. Next base: position 26,622,155 of record OW052045.1, on the reverse strand, counting down.
AGAACGAAAAATAAAAAAAGAGAAAAACAAAAAATAGAAATATTTGTTATCATTTTTTTTTTTTTTTAGTTTTTATATCTTTTTATTTGTGGACTAATTATATCGTTCAAATTTTAAATTCTTTTATTTAATGTGCCATGACGTAGAGATACTCCTTTACTACACTTTTATTAGTGCAGCGCTGGCGCATGAAGCATGAAAAAAAAAGTTGAACGATATTATGAAGGTGAAGACAGAAAGTGTTGATGGTGGATGCTCCACTTGAACTTCTGCTGGTTAAAAGAGGGAGGGAACGAATACGTAAGATGAAAAAGCATTATACAGCTTGAGAGTTCTCTTAATGACCGATTGATTTGGGTAGAACTCATGAATTGAAGTTTGATGTTTAGTGGAGTTGGGAATTGAGAATTATATTTATCTTGATTTTGAGTAAATGTGATGGAAAATGTTCTATAGAGATGGAAATACAAATAAATCTATATTAAATCTGATCACGCTACACAAGAGGCAGATTTATGCAAAAGCCGTGTGAAAGAAATCCCATTAAAACTGGCACGTCTGGTTATTTTGAATAAAATGATTAATGTATTTATTCATGAAGTATCATAATTGGCATGATTTTCACTAAAATAAAGTACCAACCGATTAAAGAAACCATCAGAAGGTTCTGCTTCGACACTCAAAGGATTGATTATTTTCTTTTCATTGAATTTCCTTATATGAAGAAAGTGTTTATGTACGGGTTTACATCGTCAAGATCAACAAATTCATGCCTTCAAGTTGTGTTGGATTTAAAAATGAAAAAGAAAATGCATATTTAATGTAAATTTTAATTTCAATATGTTGTTATTTATACATGAAATAGTAAATATTGATTTTTAACATAAATGGAAATAAAAATAAATTATCACAACTTAATGACGATAATTTATTTTTTAAACACAATACAAATATAAATTTCATTAAAATTCAATTAATCTTAATCCTCTAAAGTCCATTATTTTCTTGTATTTAATTGTGAAATTAATGTTTCAATTCTTTCAATGATATCTCTTTTATTTGTTTTTGTTGCTGCCATTTGAATTGTTTGTAAACTATTAATATCACGTTGTTCAATAGCAACTGTAATTGCTTCTTCTAATAAACTAAATATTTAAAAAAAAAAAATGTAATATGAAAATCTTTGATTATTTCGAAAAAAATTTCTAATAAATCAAATTTATTTACCCAGATCGTATATACCACTTAATTTTTTTATCTTCTCTACATTTGATAATATATTTTTTAGCTTCTTCAATCTTTCCTTTTTGTAAACATACTTCAACAAATGGTTCATATCCTATTGGGCTCTTTTTTGATTTTGAAAATTTTTCTAATTCCTCCCATCGAAAATTATTTGCAAGTATTTGAATGCGTAACCACCAGAATCTAATTTTAAAAAAATTTCTATCGAATAACTATTTTATAGAAGCAAATAAAGGGAATATATACCTTTTATCTGGAATTTTGTATTCATTTTTAAATTTTTCAGCTAATTTTATATCACCTAAATCCAATATTGCTTCAAGTGTATCATTTATAGAGAGTCCCAAAAAATCTTTTGAATAAGAACTACCAAATCTAAAAGAAAAAAATGTACATGTACATACATATATGAATAATAAATGAGAAGAAAAAAAAAATATTTATCTTACTTATCAGCTAGGATTTTTTGTTGTTTTAATATTTTTCTTGTTTCACTACAAAGTTCTGCTTCAACATTTTTATGAGCTTTATTAAAATTTAACTCAATTATTGGTAATGTACTATCAATATCACCTTTCTCTAACGATTCACGCAAATTAAATTCAGCTTGTGACTGATAATTATCATCTACACCAAATAAATCTTGTAATTCAGTTTTATTATATAACTGACAATATTTTTTATAAAGATTATATGCAACTGAAAATTGTCTAATTATCATCTATAAAAATTTAAAAAAAAAAATACAAATTTATTATCATTCATAAATCCAATAAATTCAATTAAATTTCTTCTAACTTGAAATTTTGCAAGCGCTGTTGTTTCTTTCAATTGTAAAAGTACCATGCAAATTAAATCTGTATCACCGGATTTAGTAGCGCTATATAGAGCTTTTTCACTTTTTCCTAATTTTAAAAGTAATGGAACTTGTGAAGATGCTTTTGGTTCTAATTCTAAAAGCTAAATACATACATATTTATAAATAAAATTGTTATTTTTTGTAATCATTATAAATTTTGTATCCTTAATAAATTTACTTTAATTGCAAGTTGATCTCTTCCAACTGAATGTGCTTTCTCTGCAATATTACAAAATGATATTCCTTGAACTGTTGGATTTTTGAATTTTTCTGTGATTTTCTTTGCAACATCATTATCATCTAAAGAGAAAATAATAGAAATTATAATGAATTTACTAGCATTTTCTTTTAGTTGTTTGTATACTTTTATCATATATCACTTTATGGAATGCCCAATGTTCTAGAATACGTGATTCCGGTAATTTTAAATGTTTTGCAACTTGAACTGCTATTGCATAATGCTTTCGAAATACCAAACGATCTAAAATAACGTTTGGATGAAGAAAACAAAATCTAAATAGAAAAAAAAATGAAAAATGAAATAATTGAAAATAAAAAATAATTTAAATTAATAAGATAATCTTACTGTTGATAAGTCAATGGTAAACCAACATTTGGATGCCTTAGAGCATTTAAAACTCTTAAGATTCTACACATTCGGACATAATCATCGGGATTATGAGATGGAATGAAACCTTTACCAAAATAAGCTGTCTGAAAAAAGAAGATAAGTGATACAACTTATTTTGCAGTAATTATTTATTTTTTCTTACCTTTATTAAACTTTTTTGTGTTTTTGTATCAAATTCATAACCAGCAGCTTCTATACATTCATTAACTGCTTGCTCTAATTTATCTTTTATTAATCCTAAATATTCATCAGATTGATGACTTTTTTCTTGAAATTTTCTATGTGCTTCAAATAGAAAACTTGATGCTTCTTGACTATTAATTGCAAAAATATTCTCTACACATTTTGGTACTTTTTGTATCATTTCATGTGAAGTATTTGTTAAAATTCTAACACCATCCATTTCTGGTATTAAAAATATAGCCGGATCAAATGTATACATATTTTGATCACCTTTTGTATTTACAATTAATAATAATGATGGATAAGCAATAACAACAGCATCAGATTGTCGACAATTTTCTGAATCTAATATCCATTCAATTTGTTTTGGACGTTCTGATCGACCAGTATCAAATTCACAAAATTTTGTTTTCATATCAGTTGTTCCAAGCCATATTATACCATTATTTGTATACAAAGCTAAATAACGATGATTATATGAAACTGACATTTGTATAATACTTTTAAATGATTTCTCAATTAATGATGCATGAATGCCACAAGCATTTTGTCCTTGACTTAAACGAATTACTTCTTTTTCTCGTCCAACCAAACAGTAAGTATTTCTATCTTCAGTCACTATTTCCCAACATGTTGGATTTAAGGCTGATTCTGAAGTTTGAAAAAAAGAAAAGCATATATAAAGAACTCAATAAAAAACAATGACAACTATTGATGATATTTACTTGGAATTTCTGGTAATTGTCTTTTCTTGGGTTCTTTATAGTTATTAACGACAAAAACTCGAAAATTTGTTGTCATTACGGCTACTCCTGTGCCTGAACTTGATGAAAATATTCGAGCATCAATTACCTAATAAATGACGATACACAGAGGTTAAATTAAATTTAAGAATGGCTAAAATATACTGTATATGTATTATTTACCTTTGTAAAATTTGCTTCTTGTCCCATACTAAAAGTATGTTTTTCTTCTCCAAACATATCATATATAACGACCAAACCATCATCCTGAACACATAACAGCTCTTCAGTATCAGACCAACCCATTGTAAGTAGATTTCCATGATTCCACTAAAAAACAAAAGCCAAATTCAACTTACACATAAAATTTTAATTAATTTGCAAGATATATGTATTATACATGAATTATTGACAGTAGTTCTCCAGTGGCATTTACAATTCGGACAATTGGTTTAACTGTTCCTTTGATTGGAACAAATTGTTTTGGATCTCTAATAATTGCAATTGGACCAGCAAAGGGAGCACCACAAATTGTCATGTACTCCAAATCAATTTCGCTAGGAAGTTTTAAAACACTGTACCATTCAAATTTTCTAAAAACAATAAATATTAAATAATAATTAGATTCATAATGAATTGAAATTTTTTTTCAATATTTCTGCTTACCGATAAGTATTTCCCTGACGTAAACTAAACCAGTCACCAGTATTATAAATTGCAGGCATAATTTCAAATAAAAAACAATATTTTATAAAAAAATAAAAATAATTTGAAAATTTTGGGGGTAGAAAAATTGTAATCAGCTCAGCTGATGATTTATTGTTTTTAGAATTTAGGTAAACATTAAATACTGGCCAGTTTACATTGTGTTTTGTGATTTTCACACAAATGAAGTAATGAAGATTTAACAATGCAATGCAAAACTTTAAAACTAAAAACAAAATATTGAGCGGAAAGGACAAAGGTACAAGAAAATATAGTATGTTAAATACTCTAAAAACGTTTCAGATGGTCTTCATTTTTATCAGATTAAAATTTTTGCTGTGTAGTGTAATGTACACTAGCCATGCACTTAAACTTTAAACACTTTATTGATTTCAAGGAATTAAAATTAAAAGTAAAATTTGCTAAACGAACGAAACCTAAAGTTACAGTACTTTTAAAATGTCAGAAATTTGAAAAATTTAGGGTTGTACATAACTACTTCATTTTTGAATATTGAATTCCATTATTGAACATTATCTTTAGATTTACACAAAAACAAAATTATAACGACAAGCGTAAGTGAAAAATTGTACAAAACTTATCTGAGAAAACTAAGGCCCCTATTCTGCTATTCGTATCACTATCACTTAAATTCAAAAGAGGTATTACAGTATTCATGTGATACTATGAAATTCTAAATAAAAACGTTAACACTGTTAGTTGACGTTTAATTCGTTTGAATATTTTTATTTATTCAAAGTTTAAGTGTGATTTAAAAATAAAATTTACTAAAGTTTTAAACTGTTTTCTGTTAGGAATTTTCTTGCTTTTGTGAAAAAAGTTTATATTATCATAAAAAGAAGTAAAATTTAGTCTGAATGTATCTTTTTTTTCTTATCTTTTGTGATTAAATAATCACCTGAAACAGATAAAATGACAGTTCTATGTGAATACCAGAATAGCACAAATAATCGATTTTGTGATATTCACCACTTGTCGATGTTTATCACTTAAATCGAATACGGTAATACCATATACGTAAGATCACATCACATAACAAGTGATACGACTATCAGAATAAGGGCCTAAAACAGTGCTCGATTGAACTTTGGGTGAAAATACATTGGTTGTGATGCGCTAGTTGTAAGAGCGGCTTTATACGGTCACTTTTTTCAATGGCATTGTCGCCCATTCCGCTTTGTTAAATAGGAAAGAAGTAACAAGTATGTGGTGGGAAGTCACTCACGGGATAATCAAACTTTTTCTTCGAGCACGCCTGTTCCCTTTTGTGCTATATTCGTAATTTTGAAGTTTTTTTTATATTATCGCATCTCCTTTTCATTTTATATTTGTAGTGACACAGCTCATATCTATCTTCATATATGGAGATGAAACATACACAACATATATTGTCGTTTCATCTTACCAAACAAGAAATCGGTATAAAAGAGAATGAAGAGAATTTGAGTTATGGTAAAAAAGTGACTGTGTAAACGTACGTACGACTTTTTCGTAATTTAACAAAGCGGAATGGGCGACAATGCCATTGAAAAAAGTGACCGTATAAACCCGCTCTAACAATTTTTTTCCTACTTGGTATAATAAGAATAGTCTAAAATAATTTTAGCTGACGGTTGTAATACACTCACGCTCGTTACAACTTGGTCGTGCCACCATCAGGTGTATTTTCAGCAGTTGTTAAAACCGGTTATAAACTCGTTTGCGACGGTGGCAACTGGCAGTAGTACCTAATCTATTTTCTTTCAGTCAGTCCATATTTACATTATACCAACCCTGATGTAATTGACAATCAATTTTTTATTACTAATTATTCAAAAATCTAGTACTTCTATTGACATTTTTTCGATCGTCAATAAACTTTTTAAACATGTCTGATAATTTTGTTTTAAAAATTTATAATTTTATTAATGTAGTCGTATTAGAATTTATTTAAAATATAAACAAATGGTGATTTAATTAGTGGAAAAAGTTTACATAATAAAATAAGTTGATGAATTTTGTTTTAAACACTTAAATATCACTTTTTTAGTGACTGGGGCTGATACATTATTGAGCAACTCATAGCAGCAAGTTCAGAAAAATTTCTTTTTTTTTTTTGTTGTTATATACATTCGCATGGCCTCGTCTTTATTATATTTCTCTTCTTTTTTTTTTTAAGTGATAAGCCTCGTATTATACAAAAGCAATAATTTAGCAAGTTTTTGGTAGTGAAGAAATTGCGTTCATTTTAAACATAAAAAAACAAAAAACAATATAGAAACTGAATAAGTCGATAATATAACATAAAATAGGTATCTTATGATTTAAGTTTCATTATAAGTGCATCTTGAATAGTACAGTTAAGCAAGTTGATTTTTTTCATGTTTATTTTTTTTTCTTCAAATTTTTGTATTATAAGTCTTGTTTGATTATGTCTTAAGTGATTATATGAAAAATACTATAATTTAAAAAGACTATAAAAATGGAAATTTTGTGACGTTGGGCATATCGATTTATCATTGTCTAAAAAGACAAGAGTGTGTAGTGTAGATTTTACTGCACACCCTGAAATAAAAGCTACACACCCAGAATAACTGATTGTAATTTATATTTTGAAAGTTTGAAGAAAGCTTATCAAAAAAGGAAAAACGAAATATTATACAAGATGGTAGAACAAACACCTTGTCCGGTATGCACATTATATTTGCACCCGGGTATGAGTTTAGCAGATCATTTAGAAACTCATCCAAAAGAGCAAGTTATAAAAGCACTTGTTGCCCTTGCTGCCAATTCATCATCACCTTTATTGTCAAGTGGGCCAATAGCGACAGGAGCAATAAAGGCAACATCAACGACAACAACAACAACAACAACAGTCGTTCCAACTGCAATACATAAATCTCAACCAGATAATTTTCCATTTCATACACCACCTCCACCTCCACCACCCCCGTTGGTTCAAAGAGGATTTCCTCAATTGCCAGGATTATCATCTTCATCGTCATCTAATACTGATGCTTCTGGAATTAATAATTCTAGGGAATCTAAAAATGGATGTATATCTTCTACCCAGAGAAATTTAATGATCGTGAATAGGCAGAGTACAGTACAGGTGTACCAGGCTGGTGATCATAATCAGAATATTTTAGGACAACAGTTAACATTAGCTCCTCCACCATTACAGGTATTTTTTTCATTGTAGATTATAATTTTTTGGTTTAACTGATTAGAATAAAATAAAGTATATTAAATTACAAGAATGCTTTGTTTGTATTTGAAAACTGTACATAATTACCTACTAAGATAAAAATTGAGAGTTGCTTCGATTTTTTTAAAATATTCATCAAAATAAATTTCAATCAAAGCAAAAATAGTTTCATTCTAAATCACTGTGGGCCTTACTAATAAACATTTTTTAGTTTTAAAACTAAAATAGTTTCGGCTTGAGAATCAGAGTGTGCTTTGAAACTCTATACAAAATATGTTAAGTTAATATTTTATTTCTCCATTTTATAAAGAATTTGAAAGCATACTCTGATTCTCAAGCCGAAACTATTTTAGTTTTAAAACTAAAAAATGTTTATAAGTAAGGCCCTGTATCAATTGTTTTGTAAATTAATCATTTCTGCAATTCTAGACAGAGTCATAAGAATGTCATGGGTATCGTTTAAATATTTTTATAGATTTTTTATTTTATTAAATTAATTTCAACTGAACAACGGTCTAGAAAACTCAAAATAACTTGAGTGCCTATGCTTCCCAACAGTTGATGAAACAATTGAATTTAAATAATTAAATTTACAAATTAAAAAGTACTACAGAATTAAAAGATTAGTTGACTGTCATTAGAATTCCAAATTTGATAAGCTAGTAGTTTAAGAGTTTTCAATCTAGAAATTCTTAGTATTATGTAAAATTAAAAAATGTATTTTTTGCTTTTGTAAATCTTTAGCTTTTCAATATATCATCACACAATCAAGAAAAATTTCTAACACCACCTCCAGCATATGGAACTGCAGTTAGCCAATTAAGGTCTAACCAAAATAATCATCGGACCTACTCTCATCATAATCAAAGTCAATTGGATAATTCTTCAGCGTATTGCAACATCAGTGATACATCTGATCAAAGTGCATTAGATTTCACTATAACAAAAAATCTATCAAAACAACAGAATTCATCTAAACAAAATTCACAACAGTTACAGCAGTCATCTTCGGTTCAAAAATTCCATGGTCCATCAACATCATCATTATCATCGTTGTCAACATTTTCACCGTCGAGAATTTCAAATCCACCTAGATGCCGTTCTCTATCTTCTTCTCCAAGACTTAGACCGTCACCATCACCTTCTCCATCAGTTTTAAGATATGCTGAAAGTCCTATAGCTGCACATTATGTTGAACGTGAAAATGGTGATTTTATAGTACAAGAAACACCACGTCATTTAGTAGAATGCGTCGAAAAAGATGATGGAGAATTTTCTGTAGTTGAAAAAGTAATTTGTTCACCACCAAGTGTTCTTCAATTTCATGATAGTAATGAGTTTGAAACAGAAGAAGATTCATTTAAAAAAGAAATTCAACAACACCAGCAGCAAATGCAGCAGCAGCAGCAACAACAACAACAACAACAACAACTACTACAACTACATCATCATCAACAGCAACAATCACAGTCTCATTCTTCTGACGATGAAACTATCGGTAGTGAAAATACAATGGAAAGTCAGCAACAGAAACCTAATATAAATCATAATGATGAGACAAAAAAAGAGATAGAGCAAATTGGAAGCCCAAAACAGAAAAAGACTGTTTCAGGATTGACAGTGATTAGTAATGTAAAATTAAATCCCAACGAGTCATTAGATTTAATGGAAAATATAATGGCATCTAGTAATAATAATGAAGTGGAAGTATTTTGGAGTGGAATAGTTAATCCAATTATAGAAAAAATTGAAAATGAAGAAAAAGAACGTTTTGAAAATAATAAAAATAATAAAAATGAAGAACAACAAAGAATTGATAGTGGTAATTCATCAAAGTCATCGAGTCATCATGAATCTAAAATTCAAAAAGCGTTTACGAAAAAAGAAAAAAATATTCCAGATATTGAAATGAAAGAAGTGGAGGGAATAAAGAAAACGACTAATTTTACAGTTTGTAACGATAGTTTTCAACTGTTGCATCCAACTATGTCATCATCATCATCTTCTTCTTCATCTTCAGTAACAACAAGTGTTATACGTTTAGCACCTACTCCCATTACTATTCCAAGTACAATCGAAATAACAAAAATATCACCAGATCAGAAAAAATCACGAACAGTAGAAAATTTAAATTCTATTAAAAAAGAAAATGAGAATAAAATACAAATGACAATTATTCCCTCTACTTCTTCTAGTTTTTATAAATCAAATTTCTCACGAGATACAATGAAAAAACCACCCTTCAGAAAAACTCCAAAAAAATTAATAGTTAAATTCAAAAATGCACCTGTCACTATGAATATAGATGATGCAAGCAATACAACACAGATTACGACTGTTAATGAAAATGAAATTAAAGAAAACTCTTCCAACAAAGTCACAAAGCAGGATAAATTACAGGATATTAGTTCAATTCTAAAAATTGAAATGAAAGAAGTCGATAAGCACAATAGTCCAATTAAATGTAAATTAGAAAATTTTCAACAACAGAAACATCAAAAACAGCAACAAGATGTTGAAATTAATGGGAATAAATTAAGTTCATTTTTAGAAGAATCAGATAAAACAGTAATCGAAAGAATGGATGATGGTGATGAAATAATTGAAGCTAAAAAAGAAAAAGACAATGAAAATGAATTAGATGTTGTCGTTTCTGTAATAGCACCTCAAATACCAGCAATACAACCAATGATCGTTTATGAATCATCATTGATAGAAGAACCTACTATTGAAGATGAAGGCAATAATAATTCTAATAATGGTAATACGACAACTGTAATTCATTCTGAAGATAAATATCAAAATCTTTCAAAATTGCTTGACAATTGTTGGAAAAATAGTTCAGAAGAGGAAATTAAAGCAAAACTGAATAAAGAATTAAGTTCTTCGGAAAGACTTGAAAAAGTGTTCACTGAAGTAGCAGATGTTTCTTTAGATAATAATTCATCTGGTGTAAATTCTTTACAAATAACTACCGAAATTAGTATTAGCAGTAATAGTAGCAATATTGAATCTCCTCACCAATCACAGCTAGCTAGTGGTGCAAGTGTATTATCATTGTCTTCATCATCATCATCGTTATCACCATCAGCGTTATCACCATCGACTATTACAACATTGAATTCATTTCCATCAACATCAAACTTTTCAACTACTTCTTCAAAACCATCGACTAGTTCCTCAGTTTTACAACAGATTGAACAACAGCAACTAGTTCAAAATCCGCATAATTCTTCACAATTACCAGCTACAACTTTACCATCGGTACTGTTATCATCTAATTACGATTATCCTTTCAGTTTTTTATATAATAATAGCGGTAATATTGATAAAAATCGTTTATCACCAATATATCCCACTGAATTATGGAAAGCAAATTATAATGCACCAATATTTCAAGCACAAACAACAGCTGCTGCTGCTGCTGCTGCAGATTTTCAAGATATTGAAGAAAGAGAAAGAAGTAGTTATATTGATTTAGATGCATTAAAAAAAGCAAATAGTTCTGATGCAGTTCAATATTGTGAAGCATTAAATATAAGAACCGATGAAAAAATGCCAGCTAAAGGTGAAATATCAGAGCAAGAAAGTAATGGAGATATTGAAAATTCTTGGAGTCAACCGGTAAAGAATTTTATAGATTTTTTTTTTTTTTACAATATAATTCACAATTTTTTTTCATCAACTTATTTTAGTTGGGTGGTGGTGAACAACAGCCTTATCGATTCTTCAATCATATCGAGAATTATGTTGCAAGAGAAAGTTGGAGTGATGAAGGATTTATTTGCTCACAAACTGTTGCTGAAGATATTAAACCAAAGCCGTAAGTTAAAAAATTAGATATTTTTATTTTTAATTTGAAACTTTAAAATGCTAATTTGAAATTAAATGTACTTTAAAGTTTAGCAGCTCAAAATTACATAAAAATTGTTCTTGAATTAAAATTTTTCGATATTTTTTATAGTGTACGATATGGCATTATTTTCAACAAGATAATTTTTTAAAATAAATTTTATTTCATCTATTCTTGGAATTTTGTAATTGATACTACATAATTTTTTTTAGCATTCAAATTACATAAATAATAATTACAAATAAAAAGAAATGCAATAACAATTCCTCCAAAACCATTTAAAAAATAATTTCAATAGAAATTCAATTTTACTTTCACTTGAAACGTTAATAATGTAAAAAATATAAAATAAATGAAAAATGGAAGAAAATAAACCTGAGTTAAAATTTCTTCTTCAAAATATTCGCTTATGCTTATAATCATGTCTGTTTATGATATTTTGTTGAAACTACAATATTGATTGATATGATTGTATTGATACAATGTGGGATCCGGAAAATTCATCGCCAGCAATTCTTCGCCAGCAACTCGGCGGTGAATTGCTGTAGCGATGAATTGCTGGCGGTGAATTGCTGGCGAAGAATTGCTGGCGATGAATTTTCCTAGACCCATACAATGTATATTGTACATGTTTGTCTCTCATAAGATTTTTTTTTTCAATTTCAACAATAAAATTATTGATATTAATTGTAAAATTGAGAGGTTTTCGGTTATATTAGCTGATCGGGAGAGGATGTATCATTACTTAAATGAAAGCTAACGTGAATCCTTAAAATATTAAATACATATTTGTAACTTTAGGCTTAAAATTAAAAATCTGCCATATTAAGGAATGTCGTAAACGTATTAATAAAAAAAGGTTAATTCTTTTAAATAATTAATTTATTTTTTCAGTTCATTAATTCCACCATCATCAAGTGGAGAATTTTCTGAAACTCAGGGATCATCAAGAATCAAAAAACCACGAAAACCAAGAAAATTAAATAATAATAATAGTACTAGCACTAGTACCAGCGGAGCTATTAAAAAGACTAAAATATTTACATGCGATCATTGTCCTAGCACATTTTCAAAATTAAAAGATAGAAATTTGCATTTAATTGTACAACATGATTATAAAAGAGTTAATCGTCGTTTAGTTCGTGAACCACCGTCAGCAACAATAACATCAGCTGAACAAGAACAACAGCAACAACAACAACAACAACAGCAGCAACAACAACAATATCAATTACCATTACAACATTATCAATATGAATTTGATCAAATTGTATTACAACAGCAAGATGATAATCATCAACAATCTTTAGGTGTTACAATTGCAACAGAAGATATTAAACCTGATACAAGTGTTGCTGCTGTTTCTTCAACATTAGAAACACCACAAAATTTTCCAAGAGCAAAATATGATTCAATACGTGCCGGAGTATATCGTATGTTAATGAATTTTAATTTTACTGTATTAAAAGAAAAACAAAATATTGATGTTGATGAGCATATGCTTGAATCGAAAACATTTTGTTGTTTTACATGTCAAAAAGATTTTACAACTGTAAAACAATTTGATGAACATTTAATTAATCATCCAGCTGAATGTTTTACATGTAATAGAAAATTTACACGTTGGTCATATTTTTCAATTCATTTAAAACGTCATTTAGGATGGAAAGATTTTGAATGTATACATTGTAATAAACGTTTTGTAATAAGAAGTGCATTAGTTGAACATATGCGAATGCATACTGGTATTAGCCCATTAAAATGTAAACTATGTGGAAAATGTTTTAAACGTTATTCAAATTTAACACAACATAAACGTTTATGTCATAGTACACGAAGTAAAAAGAAAAAAGAATATGTTTGTTATTGTGGTGAAGTTTTACCATCAAAAGCTCGTTTTTTATGGCATCGTGAAATTCATGATACAAAACCAAAATGCTGCCCATATTGCAGAGATCGTTTTATACACTCAAACAGTTTAAGACGTCATATTCGCTTAGTTCATTCTGATAAATTTATATATGAACAACCAGCGGAATGTCCTATTTGTAATCAGGTAATATATTTTTATAAAATTTTTTTTTCAAATTAAAGTTCATAATTAAATTAAAAAGCTTGGGCTCTATTATAGAATTCGATTGCAATCAAATGAATATTCACAATATTTTGTGTCATTATCAAACAAATCCTATAAACATTATTTTATATGAATTATATTTAAAATATCTAATGTTTTATTCGATTGCGATCGAATTATTATTATTATTATTTAAAAAAAAAGGTTTGTTAATATTTGAAGCTATTTTTAATACTTTTAAGTACATAATATTTAAAATTTCCTAAAAATAAAAATATCTTTAACAATTAATTTTTTATTTTTAATTTAATTCGAAAAAAAAAACAGGTATACGCTAAAAATAGTTTAAAAGGACATATGTCAACACATTCAATGGATGCACAACATGAATGTCCAATATGTAATAAAACATTTAGCACAAAATGGAATTTAAAAATTCATAGTTGGGTACATGCAAATCGTACAGCAAAACCATATAAATGTGACATGTGTATTAAAGCATTTGTACGTGAAATTGATTATAAAAATCATATAAATGCTCATAAACAAATAAAACCATTCACATGTGAATATTGTGGTTGTAAATTTATAAGAAAATATAATTATTTACGTCATCGTAGAGAACATCATGGACAAAAAAAATTCCGTTGTGAATTATGTGGTAAACAATTTCATAGACATTATTATTTAATTGAACATCGAAGAACACATACTGGTGAAAGACCATTTTTATGTACGATATGTGGTAAAAGTTCAACAACAAAAACAAATCATAATAAACATTTAAAAATACATCATTCAAGAGATCCTTTCACATCGGAAACATAGATTTATCGTTTTATTTTTCTTTCTTTAATTCTTTAAAATAAATTTTACAAATAAAAAAATAATGAAGCAATTACTATTTATTAAAATAATAATTAATAATTAAAATAATTTTAACTTTAATTTTATTTTTTGTTTGTTGGGTTTTTGCTTCGATAATAATTTTTTTTTAATATGTAATTATTTTCGAATAAGTTATTAATATTATTTATGAATTTAAGTAATTATTTTGCTATAATTTAGAATTTTAAGAAAATTTTAAACAAATTTTTAGAATATAAAAATAATTGATAACACAGAAAAAAATAAAAAACAATGGGGGGTAAATTAAACCATTTATAATTAATTTTTTTTTGAAGTTTAAGAGAGAAAAAAAAAATGTATTTTCATTTATTTTCAATGCTTTGATTACGATAGTACTAAAAAAAATCTTTTACAAAAAATGATAACTCAAGTGCAATATTGATTTTAACAATATTTTAATCGTATTTTTATGAGAAAAGAAATTAAGAAAAAAAAATTAAATTGCATGAATATAAAAAAAAATATTAAAAAATTAAAAAAAAAAATAGAATATATTGGAATTGAATTGGATTCTCTGCAAATTTTTTTTTTAAATCAAATTTGATGAAATTTAACGTCAAAGTGAATCTAAAAATAAGTAAAAGAAAAAAAAATAAACATTATAGTGTTTATAAAAGAAAATCTGTAAAAGTATTGGTTTTTTAAATTGAAGATAAAAAAATTTAAAATAAATAATATTGTTGACATACCACAATGTAAGGAAAATTATATAAAATACATTTCTGTGAAGTACAGTGCAGTATTTATTATTTGCTGTTTAAACAAGTGATACATTTTACTGGATTTAAGCTGTGCTAAATCCTTAATTCACTTTCTTAAAATCTATTATAAGCTTTCATATCTCGCAAAGAAATGAATAGATTATATTTCCGTGGTATGCATTCCAAAAAGTAAAAACAGTTTTCTAATTTCAAGTACAAACACAGTAGTAACTAGACTATTTGAGTGTTTAGAGTTAATTTTTGGGTAATTCAATAAATACCCAGTAATAAAATGTACTCAAGAAAAAACAGAACACAATTTTTTTTTCTTTAAAAAAAAAAAAAAAAATTCATTCGCAGTTTAATATGAAAGTTGAATCAAATGTAAAAATATTAATTAAATCTAAGCTGAATACATAATATGAATCTTGAACTTTTCGTATTTTACAATTTTATTTTATGCAATTCATTTTAAAATAAAGCGCTGGCGCATGTAAATTAAAAGAAATTAAAAAAGAACATTATAGGGAAGAGAATAAATAAGTGTTGAATATTATTTAATATTTCAATTAAACTTATTTTAATTGTAAAAGAAAGTTGAAGTGTATTTTACAATTAATTTAGAAAAATTACATATTGATATGAGAGAAGCTAGTTGCACACACTTTTATTTATCTGAAAAAAAAAAATCAATTGGGAGTATTGCAAGTAATCAAGCTTCTACTGTATGGTAAGTTTACACGACAGGAGACTTTGATTTTCAGATACAAAAAAAAAAAAAAAATTGTATCTGGAGACCATGAAGGCCTTTAAGCTCCTAAATATTTTTAGGTCTCTTTATTGTTTATATAAGATCTCTGGTCTCCAGACACAATTTCTTGCTATCTAGAAACCAAAGTCTTCTGCCGTGTAAACTTACTTATAGTTTTTAGAATAATGACTTTTACTCCGAAATTAAGTTTGTGCCAACAAAATAAATATATGCATCCATATATATTTTTAAAATTATGTAGCTCATATTTCTTAAATACAAGTATAAAAGTCGATTCACACACATCCTATCCGGCTCCGGTCGGTACGATTAGGTTCAGGCACTTTTACATTTTTGTATACGATTTGGAATCGGATGTGTGTGAATGAATCGATCTTAAAACAGATTAAAATGGAAAACTGCCGTAAAGGCATTTATTGAATTTGTACTCCTTTGAAAGAAGAAAAAATTATACATGTATAAAAAATCCACAAATTATTTTACTTTGAATTGAAATGCATGATTTCTAAAAAGAGATATTTTCAAATTTCTGTTTAATATTTTTAGTTAATTTTTATTTTGTTTATTATTAATATTATTTTTAAAATTAAAATGCATGTAAATTTTGTAATAAGTTATTACGAAAAAAAAAAATCATGAAAAAAAGTAGTGTTCTAATATGAAGCAATGTAACGTAAATTTAGGAAAAATTTAAGACAAAATAAAAAAATAAATAATAAATTTGAATTATATATCATTAAAAAGAAAAAAAAATAGTTAAAAAATGAAATTATAGAAAGCGAATTAAAAAATAAAAAATAAAGACGAAATAATATTAAAAGAATTGAATTATTTGATATATATATATATATATATATATATAAAACAATTTAAATGTTTTTCTTAAATATTTTCCATTCTAAAAAAAAACAAAAATATTCATCTAATCATTCTACAACAATTTTATTGTCAAATTTGTAAGGTAATAAAATACAATTATAGAATAAATTTAAAAAAAGGAAATAATAAATAAAAATTAATTAATAAAAAAAAAGTGAATTAAATACTCAAAAATAATTAAGAGAAAAAGAAACTATAACAAATAAAATATGTAAATCATTTTGTCATAAGCATTCTGCTTCTTTGTAAGTCTTCATCTAAATATGTGCATGTAGTTATTAAAATTTTCCTTTTCAAATGTTTTTTTTTTTTTTATGAATTGCGAATTTTAATTTATTAAATATTGGAATATCATAATATGTATTCACATATCGCCTTATAGCAGAGACAAAAAGAGGAGACTTATGATGGGCAGATTTTTAAAAAAAGCTTAATGACTAAATGTTTCTTATTATTTGCTCTTTATTGTATTGAATTCACCAACACAGTAATTTGTATTTGAAATAAATTCTCAAAAAAAAAAAGAAAAAAATTGAAATGTATGAAAAATCATTGTAATAAGGTTCATATTTTCAAACACATATGTGGCGAAATATTTTGCTAATGAACCAACTAAAACAACAAATATGTATAAGGTCATACACAATATTCAGTGTTCAATGTAATTTTTTTTTTAAATCGTAGATTTTAACTCAAATTTCATAAAAAAAAATTGAGATTATTCAAAATAATAAATTCATGAATCGAAAAATACAATTTTTGTTGTTCATAAATTGTTTCATTTCATTTCATGTAATACAAAAATTAACACATTGGGCCTTACTGATATAATTTCAATGTCGATTTTTATTTAGTTACAACTTGGAAATCACAGAACTCAAAGAAACCTCAAAACACATTCTGTGTGAATGTGAGGCGTTGGCCTCTAAAAGAATGTGCTACATGCATCAGTATTTTCTCAAGCCAGAGGAAATCTGGTGTGCACCTTCAAATAGAATTTTAGGATTTATCAATAGCCTAAATCTATAGGAAGCACGGGCTGAACAAAAGATAAATATTGGTCGAAGTGCAATGATAACAATGTCGATTTTTATTTAGTTACAACTTGGAAATCACAGAACGCTCAGAATTTTCATATAAAGAAACTTGAAAATATTTTTTGGTTTAAATTTTCTATGTAAATTTAGAGCGCTGTGTGATTTCTGAGTTATAACTTGTAAATAAATGTCAAAATTAAAATTAGTTTATTAGTAAGGCCCATTGTGTACGATAGCTGTTATTAAATACAAACTGACTTTCAAGACTTCAAAATTAAAGTTTCGATACGGTTTTAAAACTTTTATGATGCAAAGGTTAATGAATGACATAATTGATACTTTGTTTCTCGAAAGAAATTCTCGATTAATGGTTTGCCTATTCGATACGTTTAAAATTCATTTAAAATGCGTTTTGAAAATTACGACATTATAAAAAATTTCGAATTTGACATTTCGAAACAGATAACTGTATTGAAAGCAATTAAAATCGTTTCATTGTAAAAGTTAACGACACTTTATTTGAAATTATTTAAAAATCAACTGAAAATCAATACAGTAAAGAGCCAAAATATCAATTATAATTAAAAAAAGGAAAAAAGAAAAAAGAAAACAAAGAAGAAAAAAAATACATTTCATGATTAATTGATAGTCTTCAATATGTATGAAAAGATTCTTTTTTTCTTTTGCTTTAGCCAAATTTATAACTTTATAAAGTAGCAACTATGTATTTTTAATGAATTAAAAAAATTAAAGAAATACAGAAATGAAATCGATAAAAATATAAGAATATTAAATAATAAAACCCAGTAAAACAATAAATTAAATATAAATATAAAGAATAATGATAATGATCAATTTTTTGAATTTAATCACACAAAAACGACTATAGATTCTAAGTAAATAATTAATATTTTTATTTAATTTTGTTTTTTATTATTATTTTCAATTTTTTTTAATTATTATTATTTTTTAAAAATATAATTATTTTGTTATTAATTTCTTACTAATTTTACTTTCTTCATTTTTATTTCTAAAATTGAAATTCTAATTAGTAATTGTTAAAAATCGTTATTAATAATTATTTCAAAATAAGTGTTCAAGTTTCAAAAATAAAAAAAAATAAATAAAATAAAATTTATTATTATTTAGGATGAATAATTGTTTTCGAAAAAGCATCAACAAAATTGTAAAACAAAATCAACTTTCAATTATGTTATTAATTAGCTTTTAAGGCAATTTTATGAGGTTATAATTATAACAATTGCAATTGCAAGAAATGATGTTATTTCGAAAACATACACTTTTATTATGTAGAAACAATTTTTTTTCCTTTTTTTTTGTTTTTTTTAGGGCATTAAACTTTGTTTTATTGTTTTGTTTTTTTATCTTTTATTTTTTTATATTTTTCAGTTTTCATTTTTAAATTTTATAAATAAGTTCAAAAATATTTTTTATTAAAATTAATTTGAATTAATACTTTAGGTAGATTTATAATTATGCTATTAATTATTATTAGTATTCGTATTTTTAAGACTTAAAATTCAACAACAACCAACAACAACAACAAATATTTATATATAAATAAAAAAAAAATAATTGAAATTCGTAATTGTATTTGTATTTAATTTTTAGTTAATTAATTATTTTATTACAGGGTGTTTTACGGAGCATTTGCCAAACTGTGCAGAATGGTAGATCTCAACGAAAAATGAATAAAATTGTATGGTATGTGTGAGGGTGTGCATTTCATTCTTAATGGTTTTCCAGATATGTATTTAATGTCCAAAAAATTTTTTTCGACTTCCGCTGTGAACGCTTTTACTTTTTACAACATATTCTAGGGCTAATGCATTGTAAAGTTATGTAGAGTTTGTTAAAAGTTAAAAGCGAATGTTATAACTGCGCAGAGAGATAATGATATAATTTTTAGAGAATTTTTACATTAGTAGTGGTTTTTTTCTTCTATTTTCAAGTTAAAAAGAGAGAAAAACACTAATACACATATAAATATGTATGTATTTTGTGTATAGTATATATAGCATGCGCAGATCATTCGCTTTTAATTTTTAACAAACTCTACCAAGTAGCTTAGAAGTTATTGCAACTCTAACGGCCATATTCACCATCAAGTCATAACTTATGACAGTCATAACTTTATTCACCATGACTATGACGGTCATAAAACTAGTTTGGTGAATATACTTATGACTGGTCACAAGTTAT
The DNA here is from genome assembly GCA_932526495.1 of Bombylius major. Taxonomy (NCBI): domain Eukaryota; kingdom Metazoa; phylum Arthropoda; class Insecta; order Diptera; family Bombyliidae; genus Bombylius; species Bombylius major. The sequence goes on along the minus strand of OW052045.1, from coordinate 26,602,130 downwards.
GACTTGATGTAGAATAAGGCAGTCACATACCATTTATTAGCATTTATTTGAAAAAGACAAAACTTATTGTGAATTTGCTATGATGTTTTAGTGACTTTATGTCGAATGTGGTGAATAATACCGTCGAGAAAATTGGAATTCAGGATCTAAACTCAGCCTAAGAAGCATCAAAAAGTATTAAAGATATATTTTAAATATTGTAGGTAATTTCTGTTTGATATCAAGGATCTGTTCCTTGTTATTGTCTGTTTTTATGTTTTTGTATGTACATAATTATTTTAATATTTAGTCGGTGTATGAAAAAATTAATTTGCTGAAAAACAAAAAAAGGGAAATTCAGGAAGCTTTTTTTTTCAATTATTACTAGCAAATTTGGAAAACACAAAACAAATTTTTGTCTGATCGAAAAATAAGTCATAGAAAAGTATCATAAAATAAGGGGAAAAATGTGTGTATAAGATAAAAAAATCGGTTCTATCCGACAGATACTTCACTTGTTCCAAGTCATACCACCGATGGTAATATCTATGTATATAGATAGCACAAATGCAAGCATATTTCAATTAAAAAATTAAGTTTTCTGATTTCTTTCTCAAGAGCTTTCAAAAGCTTTCCTAAGCTTTTCTCTCCTTGTTTGATTCCAGCATAGTAAATTATATAACAAATATTGTTGCTATGGCAACATTACAAATTACTGGGCCTATCGGTAATCGGGCCCCTATTTCGAGAGTCGTTTCGATCGACAATCGACTTCTTTTTCGACTCAGTATCAATTTTTGCTATCACGAGAGTCGATTTGAGTCGATATATCGACTTATATTAGTCGAGTAGCTTTTGACAATCACCTAATCAGATGAGGACATGAGGTTACATTTTTGTTTTGTTGTGTTGTTTCGCAGGTATTAAAATGTAAGAATATATAAACAAATTTTTTATATTCTAGTTATATATTTATATTAATTTACAGGATGAAAGTTTCAAATAAATGAAGAATTTCGTTTCGTTTGAAATTTTAAAAAACTCACTTTTTAAAAAAATTAAACCACAACAATGAACAACTTCCTTAATTTTTTCAAAAATATTTTATTTTGACAACTTTTGACAGTTTAAATCGACACTAAATCGTGTTTGATATGGTGACATTTTTAAGTCGAGGCGATCTGTTTACAGAATACGCATTTTATTTCGCCTCGACTGAGAAGTCGATAGTCGATTGTCGATCGAAACGACTCTCGGAGTAGGGGCCAATATCTAATTTCAGTTTGAATTTTATTTTTAATTAATTATGTCAGACAGAAATACAATATGCGTATGTATGTTTTACATTCCTAGCACAAAAACAAATTTTTTATTTTCGAAATAGTTTTTGTAAAACAGTTTTCATAATTTTTGTTTTTATTTGTAATTCATATAATATTATCATATGGGACATTTTGTTTTTTACAAAAAAATTAATTACAAATTAAAGAAGAAAAAAAATTGGCCCCTATTCCGAGAGTCGTTTCGATCGACAATCGACTATCGAGTATCAACTTCTCAGTCGAGGCGAAAAAAATTCGTATTCTGTAAACAGATCGCCTCGACTTAAAAATGTCACCATATCAAACACGATTTACTGCCTTATTCTACATCAAGTCATAACTTGTGACAGTCATAAGTCTATTCACCAAACTAGTTTTATGACCGTCATAGTCGATAGTTAGTGTCGATTAAAACTATCAAAAGTTGTCAAAATAACACATAACAAATGTTACTATGGTAACATAAATGTAAATATACATAATTGACATATGTTTAGATACTATCTCACTATCTGTGATTCAGACACATAACAAAATATATGTTACTATGGTAACATAAATATAAATATACATATGACATGTTTATGTATTATATGTGTCCTAGAAAAAAAAACTAAATATGGCACAAGCACCAACTAGCTTGTGAGAAAGTCCTCAGTGTAATGGGCCCCACTTAAAATTTATGTTTAAATTTCATTTTAAAATTACCTATAATTAAAAATTAATCATTCGAATTTTGATTGAAGATTTTTTGAAAAATATTTTCGAATTTATTGGCCAAAGCTTTATCTAAAGTTTTTGACAAAAGCTTGATTCTAGGTTTTTTTTTTTTTTTTTGCTAAGCTACATACTTACGGCCTACGTCCTACAGCCTACAGCTAACAAAGTTATAGATATATGTACATATATCGATTTTTATCCATGATCTTTGAGCTAACTGAAGCCTTGCTATGCCTCATGTACCGAGCCGGAGCCAAGTAAAATAAATACATATCATGCAAAGTTTTCACCCTTTACAGTATACATAGCAACAATTCCACCCACGAGAAAAAATAGTATTTGAAAAAAAAAAATGAAAACTTCAACCTCAACTTTATGAAAATGAATAGAAATAGAAATTTAGAGAAATCCGTAATTACTAATTCGTAATATTTACTCTTCCGAAAGAAAGGACGAAAAAGCTAATATCCATATAAAATGCAAAAGAAATACATAATTTAAAAAAAGTTTATTTTTTTTAATGTTCATTTTTTTTGATTTTTTATTATTTTTTATTATTAATTATTATTATTTTTTTTACAATTATTATAGATCTAAAGTATTTTACAACTAAAAAACAAAAAAAAAAAAAAATTTAATTAAAAATGGAAAAAAATAAATTAATATTATTTTTGAATTTTCCGTTGTGTTATTTCTGTCGGCAGTTCTCCTCGAACATAATAATCAGCAGCTTTTGTTGCAGTTCCATTTTCATATGGTGTCGTTGTTGTTGCTTTTGTTGCAGATCCATTCTGTAAATGCCTCTGGTGTAAATCATTTGTATCTGTAGTTTTTGTTGATAATGTTGTGCCATTGCAATGTCCGTTAGTTTGTTGTGCTTTCAAAGCGGCAGCATTTTCACGTTTCTAAAATTATAAGAAAAAAAAAATAAAACGTAGAATTAATAAAAAAACTATCATCTAACCTTCTTTTTTTTTAAATAATAATTATTAGAAGCTGACAGATAATTGTTAAAAATTAATATAAGTATGTATTTCTGAAATTTTAACGCTCGTTTCAGAATTCAACATTGTTGAGCACCACACCAAATCACCGTAATGGTGAATTCACCTTGATTGTTGCTGTTGTATTTATTGATATTTTGTTTTGTTCCGGTGATTATTGGTTTTGGTGGAAAGGTTGTGCAACCTGTTGAATTTTGAAACGAGCGCATATTTAAATTTATTTCAACCTTGTAAGCAGTAATTTGATACAGCACAGCAATTTAACAATATGTACAATGTTTTTAAGGAATGTGTGTTGCTAAAAATTATGTGGTTTTATTATGGCAAAAAAGAAAAATGTAAGAAATTATAAGATTGTTTCCCCCAATTCTTAATGTATAAATTCGAAAGATTATTTAAAAAAAAGTATGAATGCTAATTCTGAAATGTTTTGAATGACCCCGTGAACGATGATTGAATATTGTTGAATTTGTTGAATTTTTATCAAATTCTTTTATGTTCTATAATAAGAAAAAGAAAATAAAGGTTATACCAGTTATACCCTTAACATTATGCGATACTTATGTTCAATGGACTCTCGTGTCTGAGTGCTTGTGGATGCCTTATCCGCAAGCCCTCACCCACACAAATATGCGATATTTAATGATACCCCATTGAAAGTTCATTTTAATGACTATTATCGAGCGTGAATCATAGTATATTAAATTTTTTTTTACTAAGATAAAAATAAATTACAATCATTCAGGTCTTTAGGAAATATCTTTTAAACGTTTATTTGAACAGAATAGATTTTAGTTGACTAAATATTTGCCCACTAGTGTTAATGTACACTATAGTGTTAAAAACAAAAAATAAGATCGTTCTTTCTTGAACTCAATGCAGCCAAAATAAATCAAGATTTGTTAATTAGTTTTGCATCCTTTTTAACAAAATAAAAATTCGCATTATTAAAATTTTCGTAATATATGAAATAAAATTCAATTAAAAGAATTAACCCAAAGAAAAAAAAAAGTGTATAGTAAAGTGTAGAGTGTGTGAAAATGGAAAAGGATATTATGTTAGGTATTTGTATTTGAGGTACATTACTTGCAAATTATGTAACAGGTTTAACGAAATGTTTTTTTTTTTTTTTTAAATTTTAGAAAGAGAAATAGTTTTTTTTTAAATATAAATTTGAAATAAAAAAAGAAATGTTTTAATTTAAAATATATTTTTTTAAATACTGCCCACTTTTTTTTCTTTTTCAAATATATAAAACATAAAAATTTAATTATTAATCACAAAATTACTTACAGACAGAAAATAAAAGCTTAAAGAAATAGAAGAGTTTAATATGAAGTTATATAAACCCTCATTGTTTTATTATTATTTTTTTTTATAACGACTTTAAGCAACAAACTTACCACATTTGAACGAGTAAAACTAGCAATCCAATTATTTATCTGTGGAAATACATGTATAATTTAATAATGTTTTTTTTTCTTCTTTTAATTATTTAAGTTTTTTTTTTTTAATTAATTTTTAAATTTATTGATTAAAATTAATTACAAAATGAAAATTTTGTTTTTCAAATAAAAAAAGACATACATTTCAGTATTGTAAGTTTAAAAATTCCAAAGTGATCTGTTCAATTAAAATTTGTTTTTTTTTTTTATTCATTCAGTTAGTTTTTAGATAATCCAATTATAACACGTCACATTTACGTAAATGATTTCCTTAATATACGAGCATATGTTTTTTTATTTGATTTCAGTAATCACTATTAAACATTACTAAATATTATATATTCAAAAGTACTAAATATTTTTAAGATAAGAAAAAAAAATTTAAAAAATTCATTGATGACGCACAATATATTGTGTTAAGCAAAAAAAAAAAAAAAAAGGGAAAGCTTGAATTTAACTTTAAAAAAAAAAATACATTTTCAAAAATTAATTTTAAATTCACAATGAAATGAATCTTTTTATCATGAAACTCTCACATTGTGCTTGTCCTTTTTAGACTAAAAATACTTTGTGTTCTATTTACTTAATTCTTCTATATTGTCTACGTAAGAAGCTTTTGCTAAGGACTCTTATTTAATAATATAATTATGCCTACAATTAGTGTTATTATAGTCTAATTTTTTTTATGATTTCTTTTTTATTTTTGTTACATAAAAAGGCACTCCTTTTATTGTCCATGTTGAACATATTTTTATTATTAATTTGTGCACGCAATAAATGAATCAAATTTTTACACAAAATACAAGATTATTACACATTGTCAGACAATCATATTCATAATGCGGTCATTAAAAAAAATAATAAAAAAAGGATTGTTTTCATAATTTTGTTCTTTTATTTATAAAAGTTTCAATAAAAGTCTATTTTTGGCTTTTTTTTAAATATCCTTATTTGAATTAATGCGGTCTAGTCTATTCTAGTTAATATACAAAATTAGTTTTATATCACCAATTTGTCTTCATTTTGATTTGAATATGGAACGATTTTTATATTACAATTTGATAAAATAAGTGAAATCGTTATCATTCACGCAAAAGTAAGCTATTGACCGATTAATAAATGAAAAAAAATTCAAAAGGATTCATTAACATTTGATTTATACATCCGATCAATTAGAATTTCGACAAAAAAATAAAAAATAAAAAATTAGTTAATGAATTTGCATGTTTCGAAACAATTTTGTGTTTACTATAAAAGTTCTTTGAACGATAAATTGAAAAAAAAAAATAATATATAAATAAAAAATTGGTAATATATTTGCTAAATTTAATTTGAATCAATCAATTTGTAAAATAAATAATTCGATAGATAAAAATAAAATAAATAACTGCGTGCGTGACAATTAATTTTTATTTCTTCAAGAAGTGGTTCATCATTTAAGATGAATTTATGTTAGAAACTATTTCGGATATTAAACATATTCTAGATAGAAAAAAAAAGTTAACCCGTGGTAGCAAATTCCAAAGTCATTGAGTTTGCTTTTTTTTCAAATAATTCATCTGTGGAATTTAGTAATGCCAGTATAGTAAAATCTTCGAAAATCGTTGAAATATATTCCATTAGAATTTTTTTGATATTTTCTGTGGACATAAGGCAGAGTATTCGTATAGGGAGGATATCCCCTTCAATACCAACTGTAGTAGTTGCAGGGAAGCCAATGAGAGAGAAACCCTCACTCATTACCTCTGCAACTGTCCGGCACTTGCCAGAGCAAGGTTCCAGACGTTGGGGAGCTTCTCCTTCAAAGACCTTGAAAAAATATCAAAATTTACGGTAGGAGACATTATACGATTCCTGAATGGAACAGGATGGCTATAGTGATCTACCGGTATTGCCTAAGGTTACGCGAGGTGTGGTATCAAAACGGCACTTTCAGTGCTAATTGGGTCTTCGAAAGATTTCGAAAACCACCACGTCAACCAACCATTCTCGTATAGGGAAAATCGTTGAGTATTTTCACCGTTTGATAAAAGAAAGAAGACTTTTGATTACCAGAGATTGCCATTTCTTTTAAAATCGTATATTTTCTTTCTGTACATATTGTTCTAATTTATTTTGGGATTTTAAAGAAGATTTCAGAAAATTAATAATTGACATATTCTATCTTAATTAATATGAATGTATATCTTGAAAAATGTATCTTAAATACCACATCACCATTATCACCGTCATAGTCTCAATTTAAATTTAAAAAAAATTTTTAAAATCTGGAAATCTTAATCATTTTTTGCGATAAAAATATTCATTAACACTTTCAAAAAGTATATAGTTTTCATTTTCGAAAAAAATATTAAACGTTATTTTTATGTTCACTTTAATAAACTTATTTTTTATTTGAGTATAATTTTTTTTTCGCATCTCTTTTCCCATTTTATTTTCTTATATATGGTTGTACATAATGCATCAATATCTAAAATAAAATATTATCTCATATAGAAATAGGTAAATTTTTGTTTTACGAACAGTCAATGATTCGTTTATTATACAAACAAAATTTCATTTCACGTGACTGTATCTTTTGATCTCTTATCTTTTGTGGTGGTCTTTTTATAATGACTCGTTTTTTTTTCTCTATTAGCGTATTTATTTAATTTTTCTATCTTTCATCATATATCTAGGAAAAAAAAATCCACCGTTAAATTACTATAAATATATTGTGATGGCTGTATGATGATGTGATGAATAAGATCCATTTGTTTAAGTATAAAAAAAAAAATACATACATATGTACATATAGATGTGTATAAAAAGATATATTCATTTGCTATATATGTATTATATTCTAAAATAAAGACGATAAAAAGGTGATGATGTCATTAGATTGATATAAAAGTAAATAATAATAAAGTAAGTGGAAAAAGGTGGAAGACCATCAAAGAAAATTTATGCCTCTTCGTCGTCATTAAAAAAAAAAGGCCGAATTTTTGTGGCCAAAATAAACTTTTGACGTCATTGATGATGATGATAATGGACATGAAATAATGATGTTGACTAAAAATCACGTCGTCGATGTCGGACGTTTAATTGTATCTGTTGTATTTTTATATACAATTTTTTTTCCTTCAATATGATAGATGTCCGCAACAAATAATAATGTTAACATGATGATAATGATGATGGCTACAAACTATTTAATCTATACATTGACTTCTCCTCCTCATACATATAATCAAAATAAAATAAAGGTGAAAGTTATTACACAATTTTTCGTAGCTCACAAATTGTTTAGGTTTTGTATTCTCAAAGATATTGGCTTTTTCTTCTTCTTCTTTTTCTTACTTTCTTTTGTATTACATTTTTACTTAAAATTTTTTTCATATGTTTGTATTTTTTTCTAGGTAGATTTTTATCAAAATTCACCTTTTCCTTAATGAATTTTTTGTTTTTTTTCAATTTTTAAAATTATACCCCCTAACACCTATACATTAAGACCAATCGATAATCACAGTATGAAAAAAAAAATAATGTACATAAGTACAAATTGTATGAGAATGCATTGCATTATTAATTTTTTCTTGTCATGTTTTTTTGCATTATACCTACATATTCGTAAATGTATGAAATAATTCTATTTTATTTATAACATATTTTTTTTTATAAAATATAACATGTAAGTTGCCAATTAATTTGAATTTTATTTTTGTATTTTGCAATATTTTTTTTTTCATAGAAAAAGAAGAAGAAGAAGACAACGACATTAATGACAACGACCATGATGACGACTATACTATAATATTATTAATAAATATTTTGCTTGCTATATACATATACTATACATTGCTTGTTTAATTTGAATGGATGATTTTCGATGACAATACGGCTGCGCTTTATGAAAAAAAAATTTTATATAAAAATTTTAATTTTTTTTAAAGCTAAATTTATTTTTAAAAATAACACAAAAAAAAGCCATCATCGCTTCTTAAGAGTCCGAAGTTATTATGCAAGACTTTTGGCATTATTTTGAAATTACAAAAAATTTTTTATTTTTTTATTTTTATTCATTGGTTGTCTTTTTGTTTTTTTAGTTGTATTTATTTATTTATTTATTGTTTTCTATTTTGTATTTAGTAATATAGTCTTTTAGATTTGTTGATCAAATGGATTATACATACATAAACATTATTTAATACATGCTATATACATATGGCATGTGACCTAAATTAAGGTATTATGTTTGTATGTTTTTTGATTTTTTTTTTTTTTTTTTTAAAGTACAATATGTTTATTTCACGTTTATTTTAATTTTGTTTTTGAACACTTACAGCAATTCTTCTATTTGTGTTTGGAAATATTTTACAAAAATAAATAAATATTTAGTTTTTTTTAAAAAATCAAAATCACTTGAATTTTGTACAGGACATATTGTCTTTGAATTCATAGAATATCCTTGTTTAGTTGTAGATATTTAAAAAAAAATCGTTTCTTTAGCGTTTTTTGAATAAACATAACTTCTGTATCCTGTATGTAAACGACAGGAAACACTTATAATTCTAAGTGAATATAATGGGACATAAGTCGAATTCAACTGGCTCTGTATTTAGCTTCAAGCAAATTATTTACGATAATTTTCACTATTATGTACCGTTTTCATGAACATATTACAGCTAATGACGGTCAACGATTAATTTTTTAATTTTAATTTATGTCCGTTTTATAAATTTGGTTTAAAAAAGGTTGAAAAAGGTTATGACAATTCAACCTTGATCATTTTTAATTTCGAATGATGAGAAATATTAGTTACTAAAATTAGAAAAAATTTGAATACTAATTTTCTCGAAGGTACTTCATATTTTAGATTTTATATGAATTAAATTCCTTTGTTGAAATTCAAATAACAAAGAAAGGGTTAAGACTCTTGACTTTTCTTTTTTCTTTTTATTCTTATTTCAACCTAAATTTTTTCACATACAAATAGAATATGTATTTTTTGAAAGCGTCAAAAATTTAATAAAGGTTTTTTTTTTTTCTCTTTTAATTGAATCAATGAATAAAAATTCGTATTAAAGAATCCTAAACGATGATATTCATGAATAATTTCACATAAAAATGATAATTTTTTAAAAATTCCATTAAAAATATTTTGAAAAGACAAAAAACGTGATGTAATGTGTGTTATTATAATATATGTTTTGTACACAAAATAATTATACATATATTTTATATTATAAACATAATATTATACGAGTATAGATATATACCTATATATTTTTTTCCGTGTGTGTGAAAAAAAAAATATCCTGCTATTTTGTCATCAATAATTCATAATACATTTCTTTCTTTTAGAATTTCTATTATGTATTTTAATTTTTAATAGAATGCGCATGTAAACGTTCAAATATAATTTACAAGTCCATATTAAATTGAAGTACTCGTACATGTAATGATTGATTATTTTCTTTTTTTTTTCTTTCTTTTTTGATATAAAATCAAATCAATGAAATTTTCCAATCAACTGTATCACATTAAAGACAAAAAAAAAAAAAACAACAAAAAACAAAAACATTGTATAACATTGGACTTTGTGCCATTTCAACTTAATTTCATTGGGTCAAGGTTATTTAAAGTGAAAATCTATTAACACATCTTTTTGTATACCTAAAACTAAAATCCATAATAATTGATTTGTTGTTGATGTTTACCTTTTGCGTGATAATGACTATACAATAAAGATATCTGATATATGTATGTGTGTATATGAATTTATAGGAAAAATTTCATAAAATATTAATAGATTAAAGGCAGGATAATTGATACTTTTATTATGATGAAGTGAAAGTACTCACACAATATTTATATCAATTTTATAAATTGTTTTTGTTTTTTTTTTTTTGTTTTTTTTGTTTTCTTTTTAATTTTAATTATAATTAGTGAAAAATTTCTTAACTAACATAAAGAAGTGTGGAAACTTTTTTAAAGTAATTTTCTTTAAAGTATTATGCGAAAACTAAAAATTAATAATTTTTTTTAAAAAAAACAATTTTCGAGTTTTAAAAATGTGAAATTTTTGAAAGAGCACAAACTCATATATTTTTTTCTTTTTAAACTTTTTAGGGATTTCTCTAGAAATTCTTAAAATGTAACCGAACAAATTTTTATTTCTTTGGCTTATTAATTTTATAATAATTTTTATTTCAATTAAAAAAATAAACTTTAAAAATTGTACGTTGAGGAAAAAAGTTTCGTTTAATGGTATGAAGGGCGGTTTGCTTCAAGAGAAGCAATTTCACTAGGAGGCCTTGAATGCCTTTTAATTTTGATTTTGTTCGTGGGAGTTGGCTTATCCTGAAAACCATTTCGATTCCTGTACAAATCTATTTGAGTCTTTTAGTGCTATTTCTGCTAAGTCGTCCAGACCGTAAAAGAACCTTGCTCCCAAATAAGCGAGCCTTCGTTCTTTTAGAGCTGGACATTCGCAGAGTAGATGCACTATTCTGCAGAAATCGTTCGATGGTGCGCCGAGTTTATTGGCCATAGCCCCTATAAGACAGTGTAGAGTTGCGGTTTTTTTTGTGTTTATTTCCGGTCACATGCTACGGGTTATGGAGCAACAACTTGTGGTCCTCCATTATTCTGCAGTCATGTTTTCGAATAGATTCATTAATTTTTTACATAAAACCACATAATTTTCAATAACAGAAAAGTTTTTTTTTGTTTTTTGGTTTTTGTTGTTACTTTTGAAATATCCTTACTTCACGTAGTTTCTTTGAGATTTAATGTATATATGAATTTTAAATAGAACACGAATGTATAGAGTCTTATTAATTTTTTTTTTTGTTTAACTTTTTTACATTTAACCGCTAGCAGAAAAAGAAGGCTACGTCAAATACTATACAATTAGTAAATGTATGTTTGATTGTTTTGAAAATAAAAGTTTTCTCGAACAATTTGATATTAATAAAATATGAATTTATGGATTGTAAATAGGTATTTTATTTGAGTGAAATTTTTATTATTGGCTTGAGGCTATAATTATAGCTTGTAAATTGTTCCTTGTAATTTACCGATTTCAATTTCTTGTTTATCAAATAAATTTTCCTAATTCATATCAAAAAGTATTAAGGTTCTATTAAATTTTAATAAATTTTGATAAATTTATAGCCAAAATTTTCAAATTTAACTCAAATTCTCTAAATTACAAAGTGTGAGCTACTTCATTAAATTGCATACGTTTTTTCTTTAAGGTTGAAATTCAAATTTTCCTATTTTAATTTTTGTTTTTCTTAGCAATTATTAAATGATATTTAGCTTCCACAAGGACAAAATACTAGGGTAATTTTTTTTTTCCACACAAAAATAATTTTAATTAAAATTTACCTTAATTTGATTTACTTTGTACGTTGATTTATAGAATTCGTTGAATAGGAAAAAGAACATAACAGCATGCATACCAATCCACCAAACAAATGCTCTTGGATAATTGCAATCAATAAATAATAATTGGAAGGCATGAACCATAATGAGAACAAATTGAACCTGAGAAAAAAAAATCAATAATTAATTTTTATTCTTAAATCAATAATTTATTTTTATTAATTATGGTAAATTTTTTCAATATCATATTTGCGTGTATTTATGATATTACAAAAATTAATTAATATATTATGTATGTATTAGCTATTACATATGTACATTCAATTTAATTATACATACCATTTGAAATGTTGTTAAATATTTTTTCCACCATAAATATTTTTGATATTGTGGTCCCATTGCAGCAAATAAGTAATAAGTGTACATAACAATGTGAACAAAAGTATTCAATAAACCAAAGAATGTGCTATGACCACCTAAAAAATAACAAAAGAAGATAGTTTTATTAAATGTTTCTAAAAATATATTTGTTCTAATTAATAAATTAATTCTTTTTAACCTTCATTTGAATTTTGTAATTTATTCAAATTAATTAATTTGTGTCAGATTCAAACAAAAGATTTATAAAAGCTCCATTTCAAGCATATTATTTTTGTAAAAATACAAAAAAATTAATAATAATTAAATAATAAATTGAATAATTAAGTGTATTGTTTAATAAACATTTTTTCATTTTGCTTGAACATTTAGAGATTTTTTAAAGAGTGTAAGTATATTTTAATTTTAAATATTTTCGATTCTATTACAACGATTGATACATAGCGTTGAAAAGTTCTTTACAGTTTTTGCAATGTACATATGTCATTGTTTGTTTCTTAGTTCAATAAATATGGCAAGTGTATTTTTATAGGTACACCAGTTTTTACAATTTCAACATCATTTTAATATTTGAAATTGTTAACAAAGAGAATTTAAAATTACTTATATCCAACATAATACTTTCGAAAATTATGAAGTAATGAAGCATATGGAATCATGTTATTCAAAAAGAATTGAATCTTTTTTATTTTAAATTTGTATAAAACTTTTGTTTTGAATTACATTTTAAATAAAAAAAAAGAATTCTCTTCAGCATAAATAATATTTAACAAAAAATTTCTAACAAAAGATTTTCTTTTTATTATTATTTATTAATTATAATTAAACTTTGTTTGAATTCAGATTGGCTAATCTTTAAATTTATAAATGATTTGAAATTTAAATTTCAAGTATGTTCAAATGAAATAGATTACTAAAAATGTAGCTGTCATCAAATACAAATCCATTAAAATGCTCTACATTATTTTATTTTTAAATTTAATTTAAAATTATTTTATAATTAATTTATGAATTTGTAAATGATCTAAAATAAATTAAAATACATTTTAAATAATTCATATCTTGTGTATATTCTCTTTTATATTTTTCATTTCAAAATAACGAACTTATTTTCATGTAAAAAAAAAACGAAAAATAAATATGAATTGGAATATACATATACATGAGAATACCATGAATGTAAATAAGAACTTATTATGTATGCCATATGAGTTTAATGATCATACTACATTAAATTCAATTCTTATAATTGAAAGGTGAAAAAAATAAATAGCCAGAAATGTCTGTATATATTTGTCTTTTGTTATACTTTTTGAGCAATAAAGATATTTATAAATGTGGGTGACATGAAACAGGAAATGAAATATAACAAATTTGGTAAAGTAAAATTGTTAAATTGTTGACAAATTAAATTATTACATTATATGAATTAATATTTATTTTTAATTAAATTTCCTATATTATTTAAAATCATTATTTATTAATCGGAAGCAATTAAAAGGGTGTTGAAAATTCTTTATACTTTTCAAAAGATACAAAAAATATAAATTTGACAGTTTTTTATTTTTGTAAAAAAGTAATGTAGAAAAATCTATTACTTTAAATATTTAAATACATTTTTTTTTTGTTTTTGTGTGTTATTTAATAAAATTATTTATTCATGATAAATTGAGATTTTTCTTTTACAGTTTTTATTTTATTCGCATGAAATTATTGAATTGGAAAATATGTATAAAATCTTCAATTTAATTAGGTCAATAAGATACTCTTTAGATACTCTTATTGATTTGAACTAATGTTGAATTTCTTTTTGCTTTCATTGCAAAATTATGTATATGGATTTTTATATTCCAGAATAAATTGAAGTTTTTATTTAGTAAACAAATCGAATTATTTGATTGAACAAAAAAAAAAAAACTGATATACTCTTATAAATTAGTATAGATAAGCTTGTATGTATAATAAATATTTATCTTACCAGGTGTGAATTTAACTCCAAACCATACAGACATTGGCATACATCCATGATGAATTACATGTAAAGTTGACACTTGACTAGTTTTCTTTCGTAACACGAAAAAAATCTGGAAAAAAAAACCATATAAAATAATGAATTATAAAAAAAGCAATTTTGAAAAATAACGTAAACGTAATTTCTGGATAAAACGACTATAAAAATGTCAAGAATGGGAAAAACAAATTCTACCTAAATTAAAAAAAAAAAAACAATAAAGTAAATTCGATGGAAATTAGAGCTGATGATTAACATCTTGAAAATCTTGTTCATTTCACAGCAATATTCAATGACAATGGCGTATAAACATGACGGATAGATACATTTTTGTATAAGTTCTCTTTAAAAAACAACGTTTGATATTAATGAACTGCCTTCACCTTAAACTTATCAATGATGAGCTTTACATTATCAAATACAGGTATTTTAAACGTCTTTTAATGTAAAATATTTGAATGATGACGTACTATATATGTATGTATATACCATATATATATATGTACAAAAGTGCATACTATTGTATACAACCTAAAGACAAAATAGCCTCGAGATAAAAAATTATTTTCGAGAGATACAAGTCCAAGGACATAAAAAATTGCTATCGGAATGGTTCATTTCTTGTTTTTTTTTTCTTTTTTTTTTTCTAATTTTAATTGTACGAGTATTGTATTTCATTATTATTATTAGACGATTACTATGGGCATTTTATTTGAAAAAAATAAATAAATAAGAAAAATACTTAAAAACAAACAGTGCGAGATATGTGTATATAAATCATATTTTTAATGTGAACATACAATAGATAATTTTCAATGAAATTTTTAATTTTTATAAAAAAAAAAATATTTTTTGGTACATTGTAAAGAAACATTCAACATGTTGTGACATTAAAAAATCAATGATTTGCAAATTTTCATAGTGTAATTGACCTCATATATACCAAAATGGTATCCGCCTGTTCGGAAATACAAATTGTGTTCATAAAATGAAACTGAATTATTTACGTTAATCAACTCAATGATTTTTTTTTTTCATCATGGTTTATTAGAATGAAACGAAGTAGATTTTTTAAATGAATTTAAATATTTGTTTATTAAAGTACACAGAAGAAATAACACTACATACATACTTTAAGTTTTCGTAAATATTATTTACATCATAAAAATGTCGAATTCTAGTATTCATTCATTTCTACTTAGTACTTGTTGATTAATGCAATATTTTTAAATTTTAAATTAAGAAAATTTTTTATTTTTTTTTACAACATTTCGTTGTATTGTAAAAAATAAAGTAGGTACCTATTGAATATTTTCAAAAGAAAAAAAAATTCCGGATTATTGACTTTAATTTAAATAAAGTGAAATGAATCTTCCTGAAGTGAAGTTAAAACTGTGTACATATATGTATGACTTTGTAAAGATTTCATTTTTAATGATGAAGATTTTTACAAAAATAAATTCATTTTAAAATAAACCTAGATGATTGATGAACAACCAACCCTATTTTACATTCTGAAGAAATTATAAAAGTTTAATAACTACTTTGTAATGCAAAAAGATTATTTTATTTGTGCGGTATCACAAAATAAAGAAAAAAGAATAAGTCATTATTTTCTGATAATCTGCTTGTATCTACATACATACATATATTGAAAAACATACATATTTAAAAATAAATAAAAAATACTCACCGTGTCCATAAATTCAGTAAACTTTGAAAAATAATACCACCAGCACGCGTGCACCATCTAAACGTGTTTATTTAAAAAAAAAATAATTAAAAAAATTAATTTCCATTAATTTCAATTCAATTTAATTTAGAAAAAAAAAAATATAATATATTCAAATTAATTTTATATATTGAAGATCAAGCAATGCAAAATATAAATAATAATACAATAAAACTGACTGCAGCTCTCTCGAAAAAAAAAAAATGAAATTTTAATGTGTGTAATATTTTTGTTTGTCTTAATTAATTTTCTTTATAAGCATTTTGTGCATAATGAAGAATTCACCGAAAAATGAAATGTATAGGAAGTGAAATACTAATTAAATTATTAATAACATTAAAAAATTTGTGTTAAAATTATAAAATCGTAAAATTTTATATTTATTAAATTTTGAAAATATATACAAATTAAGTAAATAAATGTAATTTAATCATCACCAAAGTAAATAATAAGAAAATTTTAATTAAAGAAAAAAAAAACAAATAAAAAAGTAATTTGGAAAATGTAGAAAAACAAATTTTTCACTGAAAAAAAAAAGAAATTAAATAAATAAAAAGGAATCGTGCGAACAAATAATATACCATTAATTTAAAATATGCCGTAAATATTTGTTTTAGATATTTAAACATAAAATATGTACAATTGTACATACATATAATTTTTAAAGAAAAAAAGAAAGAAAAGGACAAATATAAGAAAATTAAATATTAAATACAATTATTCTTATTTTTTTTTTTATTTATCTGGCCTTAAGAACTTCTTAATGACTTTTGTTTTGCTATGAAATATTTAAATTATAATTAATTATCTTTTTTTTTTTTTTTGTGTGTGTAGTATACTAAATTACTATTATTTAGTCTGAATGAATTTGCACAAAAATAATTAAATATGTAATTAATAAGAAATCACTTTCAAATTCACAAATCTACCATATTTTATTTTTAATAGATTCAATACACATACTTAATTTTTCAATTTAAATTCCATTTCTAAATTAGTTTATTCTTCCGTTTTCATTTTTTTTTTTTTTTCTCGTATCGAATTTGAGAATTTAAATTGATTGCATAAAATCTAGGTTACATAATATTTGCAATTCATGTTGAATTTAAATTATGGAAAAAAAAAAGAGTATGATATGTATATTTATGTTTTACAGTATCGATTGGAATTTTATTCTACTTGAAAACAAAAGTAATGTAGAAAGAGGAAAAAAAGATAGTCGAAAAGTTAAAAGGTTAAAATAATTTATTTGTAAGTTGAATGAAACTTTGAAGAATTTCTTTGTGTATACATATAAATCCTTACACCGAAATAAGGAAATATAATATGTATGTATAGGTGAATAATTATTATTCTTTCCCTTTAATTATATTGTTCTTTCAATTTAATTATTTTTTTTTTGTATATTTTAAAATTAATCAATTACTTAGAATGAGTTTGTAGAATAATTGTAATTTAAGAATGTATCTACTTAATATTGTTTTTTTTGTTTTAATTTAACTTTGAAAATTATAATTTTTTGTTATTATGCCTGTAAGGCTTTTAAATTAAATGTTATTTTTATGGTCAACCATAACATTAAAAACTCATTTAAGAGTAATTAAAATATTACTTTTTTTTTTTTTACAATTTAAACGTTATTGTTTTTTAATTTGTTGATAATTGAATTTCATTCTATGACATTTTGATCCATTGAAAGGGACATTTAGTCATTAATGAATATTAAAAGACAGTCAGTCTTTAAATTATTTTTTGCATAAAGGAAAAAAAAAAGTGTACAAAAAAAAATATATATATATACCTATATATATAATCACTTTTTTTTAAAGTTAAATTAATTTTATGGTTTTTAATTAATGTATGAATGTTGCTTTTTAAAAGAATTTTTTGTTCTCTTTCAAATTATTTTTGTAAATAAAAATTAATTTTTTTTTTTGGTCAATTCTTTAGTTTTTTTTTAAAAGATTCGATGAGTATGAATATCCTTTTTCTACACTTTTAATTTGGCACATCACTGGCTCATGAAGACTAGAAGAATCTTTATAGTTTATATTCGAATCTATTTTGAATTTTCATCATAAATATAAAAGAGAACTAAATTAAAAATTAAAGTTCTTTTTATCCTTATTGTACTTAAAAAATAATAAATTTTACAACATAAAGTATGAAAATCATGCAATAATTTTTTGTTATTTACAAAATACATCTTAAAAACTAGATCTAATATAATATAATAATAATATTTTTGGTAAATCAATAAAATAATATAAGCAAGAAACAAAAACAAAACAAATAATATGTACATATGTATATTTAAAAATGAGTAAAATAATAAAAATAAATTTTTTTTGAACAAAACAAATTGTGGTGTGTCTTTGCAAAATGAAGATTGGAATTTGGAATACATATACGAGTAATAAATTAATTCATTCAATGCAATTTCACAATTAAAGCAATTCTTTTTTAAAAAAGAATATCTACTAAATAATCACAACACAAACATATAAACAATTACCACATACCCTTAAAGTTCTAGGGTGATTACTATAGTCAACTGGCTGACATCGGAAGTTATAATGTCCTGTTAACCAACCGGAGACAGCGATCTGTAATTGGAAATACATTGGCAATAGTTTTTTTTTTTTGTTTTTGTCTACTCTTTTTTCCCATGTGATGTTTTGTTTTGTTGTTTACACTTTACATATATATGTATATTTTATTTTCAAAGAAATATTGTTCTCAATATTGATTTTTATTTCTTTATTTTTTAATAAGTAAATTTTTTTTCGCAATGAACTCTTTCTTTTTTTTCATTAATTTTAAAAATTTTGTTTTTTGTTTCGAGAAAATGATATTTTTTTAAAATAAAAAAAAATACATACATATTTGTACGTACAAATACGGTAGTTATGAATTTTAGTATAAAAAAAAGATTTGAAAATTTGCTTTAATTCTGAAATAAAATCTAGAAAAACCTGTTTAAAATTTTTTTTCAATAAAAATTTAACAACGAAATGTAATTAAAATTTAAACGACAAAAAAGGTCATCTTTAAATTTGGTTTTTATTCGATTTTTTATTTTTAATTATCTTTTTTTTTTCTTCAGCTCTACGATTGCGTAAAATAACTTTTGATTTGATCTACTTTCATTATAATATTACTTAATATATACAAATAAAATAATAATAAAATCGGTAAGATACAATTATTTATTTTTTGAAGAAATATTTGATGAAAGTATAAAGATAATAAAAACAAAACTAAAAATTAAATAAAATAAATGACGAAATTAAAAATGACTTACTTATGCGAGTTACATCAAATATGTAGTTCAAATCAAATATTTGTTGCATTTAAAAATGGAAGTGTGAAAATATTTAAACTAGAAATTAAATAGATACAAGATATCCATCTTTGAATTTATGATTTTTTTTAAATTGCATAATCACATTTTTAATTGGTAAAAATTTTTTTTGTTGTTAATTATTTTTTATAATTGCAATAAAAGTATATTTGCTTTTTCTATTTTGAAATATGGAAGGTTTTGTTTTCTAACGTAAAAGAAAAGGCGGGCAGTGGACGAAGCGGTAGAGTGTTGGCTTCTGATGCTGAAGGTCTCGGGTTCGAGTCCGCCTGAGTTCACTCAGCTCTGAATGAGTACCAATTCACTTTGAGTTGGGTATAAGTGCTCGGTACTAATTAGTTTAGTGGCTTTTGCTTCATAAAAAAGCCAAGTCCACAAAAACTAAGAAATATTAGTATACCAAGCCCTGTCATACGAATAAAAAAATTCGTTCTCTACCAACGAATTTAGTGGTTCGCATTCCACTTTAAACTGTAGGTGCATGTATGACAGAAGTCGGGGTGCTGAGTACAATGGACTCTCCTGTCTGAGTGCTCGTGGATGCCTAACTCGCATCCCCCCCACCCACAAAAACAACAACAAACAACAACGTAAAAGAAAAAAGAATTGTTGGTAGATATGAAAATAATTTTTATTGAATATTATCAATTGGATATCATATGATCGTGATTTATAAAAGCATTCCTTTTATTTTTTTTGTGGAAATGATATAAATTTTAATCTTTCACAAGAAAAAACTAAACAAATCCTTTTCATGAAATAAACATTTTTTTTCTCTCTTCAAATCAAATATACAAAGTATATAGATATACATATAAATACGTATGAAGATGAAAACTGAAGCATAAGAAAAAGTTTATAAAATAAAATTTAATTTTTATAAAGTATATTGTTTTTTGTTTTAAACTTATTTTATATTACTGAATCTTTTCTATATTGTTTTCAGACGCATTAATATCCTTATTACATCATTCTAAGCTTCCTGCTGCGATATTTTTTCTTATACATAAAAATTACATTACTAAAATATTAAAGATTTTTATGAAATTGCTATTTTTGTATGATAATCTTTCATCTTTAAGATTTTGTTTCCTAAAATTAATGAAAATTGCTTACTTTTGCTTAATGTTTTTTTTTGTTCCTGTTCTTTTTTTCAACTTAATGTTTTTAATAGTTAGATTAAACAATAAATTTAAAAAAAAATAATATATTTAAATTCTATAAGAAAAGCAAAAAAAAACTAGAGTTTTGCTCAGCAAAAAAAAAAAAGCTTCAAAAGCCTAAAGGCATCAAATAAAGAATCAAGGCAATTATAGAAATTCTGAAGATAAAAAAAAAGATAACGAAAATCTATTGAATAAAAAAGACTTGATTGCAGAAACGTAGGATGATAAGCTTTAGGAGAATATTTTTTTTAATAAAAATTAAATTAGAAAAAAAAAATTAATAAAATAAATAATTACATAAATAAAATGATAAAATATTTACCGAAATGTACTATTGATTTTTCTATTCTGCTTTCATTGAAAAAAAAAAACAGATTAGAATTCGGTTAAATGAATATTCAATGGAATTCACCTATGTCATGAACTAGGGTTTCCATTGGAACATTAATTATAATTTATAATTTATTTTTTTAATTAATTTTAATTAATATTTGTAGTTAAAACGCATTGTTCTACTTATTAATTTTTTTTTGTTATTCATTTTAGAAGCGGTTACATATATGTAATTGCCCTTGTTTGTAAAAAATTACATATTTGTTATAGAATTTTATCCTAATTTTTTACATTATCAGTCGAAAAGCTTAATTTTTAATTTAATTTTTATTTATTTAGTTCAGTAACTGAATAGTTTAAGTATGTATTATTGTGTATTCCCACCTGATTAAAAAAAATTAGAATTATATAGATTAATAGGTAACTACTTGCAGCATTTTTATTAAAAGTTTTTTTTTTATAGAATAACAGAATTGTCAATCTGTTTCGAGAGTGCGCAGATGAATTACACAAATTCATTAAATTTTTTTTTTCAAATATTGTTGCAAAATTACATATGTTTTTTTTTTATCTAAACAAAAAATAATTGTATTTTAAAACTGGTACAAAATCTAAAAATAAATGATAAATGTGCATTAAGAATAATTTGTTTTCTCACGATCTTTAAATATCTTTTGTATTTTTATTTTTAAACGTTCAATAATTTAAAAAAAAATGAAAAAGATTGAATAACAAATTAATCTATCAAACAATAACAAAAAAGAAATTTACTTTTAATTTAAAAAAATTTTTTTTTTTGCAACAATAATAAATTTAATTTTAATAATCATTCGACATTCGCGCACCACTTACTCGATTTGCAGTTGGATTATCTGTATAATCAACTGGTTGACATCGAAAACTGTATGCACCCCACCATCCACCCATAAGGCACTAAACATTTTGTTTAAAAAAAAAAAAATTGATTCAATAAATTTTTTTTTATTAATAATTTTTATTTTGTAAAATATTTTTGTCTGTGTATATGTGTAAGAAAGATAAGATATTTATTTAATTTTGAAGCGGCCCAAATATTCATAGATTTGAAAAATTTCTATTTTTTTTTTTTTTTTTTGATCCTGGAATAATATACAGGTACCGTATGAATATTAAGGAAGGGCTGTAATATTTGGTTTTTTTTTCTCTAAAAAATAACATCATGTTCATAATATTATTTGTAGAAGCTTATAAATCTGAAATATATAACTAATTATGCAGTATTATATTGAGAAAATAAATTCTTTAAAAATAAATTATGTAATTGAAATTTTTTAATAAAATTAGTAAAAAAGTATTAAATTGAAAGAAAAAAAAAATCTTACCTCATAGAAAAGCCATGCACTAAATATCACTTGTAGAAAATTATATACTATGAGTGTGTTTTTTAAATGGAATGGTTTTCGATTTTCCATCAGTCGAGGCCCAAGAACCTAAAATTTATAAGAAAAAAAAATTACATATACATATTTTACAATTTGGTATTACATACATATGTGTAAGTATCTTATTAAAATCTTATTTATTATCTTAATTAAAATGCATAAATCTTGTCTAGTCGAGTCGAAATTACGAAATATAAACACAAATTTATCATGACCTTCCTTTAGATATTTTCTTTATAATATAAAATATCTTCAAAGATTCATATATTGTGTACATACAATTAGCTTCAATACTATTATTATATGTACATACATACTGTATATATAATTTCAAAAAAAAAAAGAAAATTAAAATTTGTGTTTCTAAGTATAGTGTTTTGCATGTAAACATTTTTATAGTGTCATAACATAATAACAAGATTGAAGAATACCGGATAAACCGCATTTTAAAAATAAAAACATAAAAATAAAAAAAATAAAAACAAATTTAAAAATGATAAATAAAAACAAAAACAATGATTGCATTCTACATTCTAATTGCTTCAACACGATCTTGAAAAATGACTTTTAATTTAAGTAATTAGTAGAAATAATAAAGAAAATGCTGGAAATATAAATTAAAGACGAAAAATAAAAACATTTTAGATAATATTCTAGTTATTTTCATTAGAGAGAATTACACTTATATTTATTATTGTTCCTCTTTGAAGATACGAGTTTATTTTGGATTCGTATAGAGTTCTTTTTTTTTTTGGATTAACACGTTGAAGCTCACTTTTTAATTAATGACGGATGAGAAAAAAGATTTCATATTTATTGATTTTTTGAAGAGTGGTGGACAGTTATATAATTATCAACGAGCATTGGGCATCTGTAGCCGTCAATTATGTCAACGTGGTTTGAAAAAATCCACTTGAAAATGATATTTGAGAAGTTTTAATCAATTTAATTATTTTTTATTAAAAATTAAAAAAGTATACATAAACAACAATCATAAAATTTAATTTTCTGTAGAATATTTTTAAGTATTTTTTTTTAAAAAAATAAAAGAGTTTTAGAATGAATCAGAGTGATAAATAAAAGTTTTGAATTGAAAACCAATTTTTTTTTACTGCACGAATATTGTAGGAAATTGGTTTTCGGCACTGAATGTCACATTCAAAACTGATAAAAGAATGAATTAATTTATTAGTAAAAAGATTCTGTTAACTGACCATTACAAATCGTTTAAACGTTAAACGAGTTCATGGAAGGATATTACAAAATATTAAAAAACCGGGAGCAAAATTGCATGAAATCTGTATTTAAGTGTTTTTGTCTTCTACTGTGATTTTTTTTTTCAACAAAAATTAATTTTTTTAAATTTTTAGTCTTTGACATTTTATTTTACAAGTTTTTCTTTTCAGGTTTCAAAACCTGCACGTGATTAAACATTGTCTTGAATATTCTCAAGAAAAAAAAAGAATTGTAATATCTCTCATTATTTGACTGGAAATTATTTTTATGAATATTTTTCCATGTATTAATTATTACAAAATGTCAGTAAAAGTGAAATTAATTTTTATTTATACAAGCATTTTCTTATTACAATAGAGCATATCATATTTTATTTTAAATTGCACTTTATTGTAATTATTTTTTCTTTCATATTGCAAATATCATGTTATTGCATAAATAATAAATTATTTCATTTGTAGGTTGATTTTCAAGTATACCATTTGTTTTCTTGTAATTTTTGTCAGCATTTTTATGACGAAAAAAAAAAAAAAGGGTTCAATGAAATATTGAAATATTTTTTTAAATCTGTTAGCAAAATGACATGGTTTTTTTTCACTTTGTTCTTTTTCCATTAATGTTAAAATTAAATTAAATTAAAACTTGATGACTTTATCCATTAAATTGTCAGCAGTTTTTTCTTATTTAGTATTTATGTTTTCATAATTTCCAATGAAATACATATATGTATATAGATTTTTTTTCTTCGAAGATATTACAAAGTTCTTTCTTGTTTATTTGTTGCTTCAAAAAACACAAAAAAAGAAAAAGCAACGTAGCAAAAATAAAAATTGTTTGGAAAATAACAAATTTCTATTAAAACAAATGTAATTGTGCTAAGTGGTTATCATCTTTAATATCCATAAAATATATAATAAAATGTAAATTTACCTTGACTATGTAAACGTAACTTAAACATACTGCTAATGTGGGAAATGGTGATGACATCAGTGGCCAATCCTTCGTTCGAGGATCTGTAAATAAATATAGCAAATATATTCTAATATTAGTATCCATTAATAAAATTAAGCGTACGACATACTCGTACATACACACATATGTATGTCAGTATGTGTATGCGTATTTATTTTAATTACCAATTTAACATGCTTCAAATGAAAAGACAAAAGAATAAAAAACCAAATACTTAATAGAATAAATTCTATTCATATAGTACTCGTAAATAAATAAATAAATAAAAAGGTGAATTATTGATTAATTTTCTAAGTAAATATGTACTCTTACATATTTTACTTTAAAAAAAAAAACACAAAATTACAGATAATTCTAATGAATTAAGAAGTATAGTAATTATTAATAAAATTATTAGTATTTTGATTTGTTTCTGTATATATGTTTATGTATGGTCAGGAAAAAGTTTTCAAGTGGGACATCTGAACATGTAATTTAATCTAATCTGTGAAATATTAGAAATTGTTATTAAGAAAATTATTATTTTTTGTTTTTGTCTTGTCTGTCTGCAACTATATAGGTATAACATTAAACATGATGAGTTTTACTTTTTTATTTATTTATTTTTTTTGAATAATCAAATAAAATACGCACACTCATGGTAATGAAAATAAAATTTGTACATACATATGTTTGTTAAATAAATAATTTTTATTTTGCCTTCATAAAAGTGTTAATTTAGTTCTAAAGTAATTGGAATTTTTTGAATGACAATAACATTGGAAATTTGTTTATTATTTTATTATTTAGAAGTAGGTATGTATTCTAAAAAGTTTTTACTTTATTGAATATTCATTAGAAAAAAAAAATGATAATCATTGTAAGGGCTTTTTTGATTTTTGTTTGACCTTATTTTAATAATAAGTATAGAAATTAATGTAATTTGTAGTCATAAACAAAAAGTTTTTAATTTCTTTTTTTCAATTATCTCAAGTACTTTTAATACATGTACATTTTTAATTTTAGGCTGAATACATTTTTGTTGTATTGTATCTGTAAGTTACTTTCAATTTCAATGAAAAAATTACGAGTGAGTAGAAATAATGAAATTGAAGAAAAATATATTCAAATACAATTAACACAAATTAAATGCTAAGGGTCACATTACATAAATTTTAAATTATATTATGTAAAAGACATTTGCAACTGATTTGGTTATTGAATCGATTAGAAACGAAACAAGCTTTAAAAAAAAATACTCAACGAAGACGGAATACATAGGTTAGAATAAATAAATAATCTACAAGTCTGAATTTTTTATTTTAATTATTTTGATAGTGATAAATGAAAAAAATTATCTTAACTGAATGATTGTTCAAGATACTAGAAATTCAGTGAAAAGTTACTTTTTCACTTTTTGGAAATTCATTCAGGTATTTATTTACTTATTCGTCTTCCTGGTCCATATTTCAGCATCAGAAAGTACGCATGCGTTATACATAATTATAATCATTACAAACACAAAAGTGTTTTGCAAATAGGGGAATGAAAAAAAAACTAAATTTTTATTGTGAAATTTTAAAAGTAAATAAAAAAAATAATTGCTAAAACCTATGTAGATTTTGAAATTTATTAACTATGCGATATTTGAAATAACAATTAATTATATTTTGTGAATTTATATAGAGACTCTGTACTATAAGTATAATCCAAAATTTATTATGTGAAATTTTGTTAAAAACTTCAGTACATTATTTCAGAATAACACTTTAATGCATTACACATACGGTTTTCAATGTTTATTGTTAATGTAGTTTCATTTTTTTTTTTAAATTAAGTTTATTATTTTGTGTTTTAATCTTTTTAAACTTGAATAAAAAAATTATTTCGAATGACGACAAAAGTTATGATGATCATTGTTTTTAAAAATTTCACTTTTTCTAAACATTACTCCTATTATTTTTTTTTATATTATTATTATTATTTATTAAATGTATGACAGACATAATCACTATATTGCAACAATAGATTCCATTATGTTATATAATCTATATGACAGCATATTCTATTCAATGGAATGCACGTTTTAAATCTGAAAGACCTCAATAAAGGCCGAAATAATTTTCTCAATTCATAAAATATTTTATTATACAAAAAAATATTACAAAGTTGAGATGCATAATATGAAAAAAAAAAAAAACAATATCTATTTATGTACATTATTTTTTTTTTTTTATTTGTTCTTGTTTAATGTATTCAAAACTTAATTTTATATAGTACGTTGTTTTTTTTTTTAAACATTTTTCTGCTTAATTATTATGGTACGTGTTTTAATTATTTTGTCTTTATTTTTTTTAAGTGGTATAACATTTTACTATATAATACTCGTATGTAGAGTTACAAGTTCTTTTGCATTGTTTTTTATCATATTCATTATAAAGATGAAAAGTTCATAATACACACATTATATAACATACATCTGTATATATACATAATGTATACTATATAATAATGAGTTTTCTGACCCTTTTTCCTGAATGTATACTTTATTGTTTGCTGATGTGAAAATTATGTAGATTTAAAAAAAATGAGAGGAATAATTTTGAAATACATAAATTCATTTTATGATAGAAAAAAAAAAAGATACTCTATGAATATACATATACATATTTATGTATTTTATTTTACTGTGTTACTTGGTCAGATTCGTTACAAAAGTGAATAATTTTTTTTTAAATCATATTTCTCTGACATTTTATATACTGACTTGATTCTTATTCTGTAAAATTTCATAACAATCAGTATCTTTTATGAATGTAACAGACTATACAAAAGGTGATACAAAAAGCAAAAATAATATGTATAGTTAAAAATATAGATTTTTGAGCAAGTTTTGAAATTTAGAATTTCGTACAAGCTTTAGAACCACACGTATTTTCAATCAGTTGTAATTTTTCAAAAAATATTGAATGAAAAAATTCAATGTACCAATTTTTATTTCATAAAACACGAATCAAACGTCAAGAACTTCAAATTGCTCATGCAAAGAAGTTTTTGAAAAATCAATATTTTCATATTGTTTCACATATGAAAAAAAAAAAAACTTTGAATCACCCTAAAAAAAAAAAATATAAAATGCACATGACATGGTGTGTGTACATTGTCGTAAATTTTACTGGAAAATTAAACATAAAAATTATATACAGAATCTAGTCATTTCATTTTTTCGTTACGCCCACTTATATTAACAGTGTTAATTATTCAAATATTAGATAATGTGTGATTTCATGTTAAAATTTTCAAATAGTATGAATACAAATATTGTTTTATTTTAGACATAAAATATGTATGAAAAAGTTGTAATATTCTACAAAATCTTCTAAAAACTATCCTAATATGAAATTTTATTAATACTAAACCATAATATGAGTATCTATCTACACGTACGTGAGCAAAACATTATGAATGTGTTTTAAAATTGATTTGAAGAAAAAGATTAAAGATTATAGAAATCTCAAATCTATCTTTTAAAGGAAATTTACTTGAATACATTTTAGAGCATACTAAGTATATACTTTTCTTTCAAGTGCGGTTGGTAATCTTTTTAAAATTTTTATTCTCAAGTACTCGTAGCTGTACGCTGTACGTACTCATATATAATAATTTTATTATTATTTTCATTCTTATCTTGAATATATGATGATATCAGATTTTTATTATTATTATTTTTTTTTTTACTTTGTAAATGATTTATGTATTGTTTTTATTTTCTCATCTACACGCAAATGTTAGAACAAATAACTATGTATACATAATTATGTATGTGCTTATTAATTTCACCCTATTTTAAAAAATGCGAATGAAGTGACATATTTTTCAATGATTTTATATTGCATTATTACCTATTGAGAAAAGATACAGAAATAATAAACAAATATTACGTTTTTTCTTAACTTTTATTTTTCACAATAGTAAATGTTTGAAATATATTTAGAAAAAAAAAAAATTAATTGCATCTCTTGCGTAATACAGGTGAGTGCAACTGTATTAGATACATACAAGATAACCGAAAAGTTTTCAAATTCACAAATTTGTTCTAATTTTTTGTTTACTTTATCGATCTGTCTAAGAAGGGAATATATAAACCGATTTTACAATATTATGAATTATAATT
Organism: Bombylius major; assembly: GCA_932526495.1. Taxonomy (NCBI): domain Eukaryota; kingdom Metazoa; phylum Arthropoda; class Insecta; order Diptera; family Bombyliidae; genus Bombylius; species Bombylius major. The sequence goes on along the minus strand of OW052045.1, from coordinate 26,573,523 downwards.
ATACATTTTTAGTGTGATTCAATTGATGGTCCTTCGAAGTGTAACAATTAAAAAAAAAAAATTATAATGGAATTAAAAGTAACTTTCAATAATTATATTAATTAATTATTGAACGAATTCAATTTGATGATAATGTACTTTTGATTCAGAATAAAAAAAATTATAAGTACTAATGGAAACTCAGTGTTAGAATATGAATTAGGTTAAAAATCGTTAAAAAAGAAAACACATAATAAACTTTGAAGATATTTAACTATTTTATAATAATTATCTTACCTCCATATGAGTCCATGTATCTGTGCATGCTGTCAATATATTTCATTATTAAAGCCATTGTGAATTTTTATCTGTAAAAAAAAAAATAATAATAATAAAAAATTTGTAAATTAAATCTTAAACTATAATCATTGAATAATATTGGTGCATCCATAGACGATACATAAAAGTGGAAAATAATAGTTATGCAAAAACAGACCGCTTTAGCTTTAATAAATAAAATAAGAAAAAAATATAGTACAGGTTTTTTCTATTGAATTAAAACTTTCAAGTTTAAATATTAAATTAATTGATAATATTTTTGTTTCAATAAAAAATCAGTAAAGTCATCATAATTCGTATGACATATTTTTGAATATCGAACATTTTAAGGATTAAAATTTATAAGAAATGAAAAAAATCACATAAGAGTTTAAAAGTTTTCATTTTTCAATGCACGTGAAAAAATTTTTTGTCATTTTGGAAATTATTTTTATCTGTTTTAACGCTTTTTGATTAAAGTGAAAAAAAAATTAGTTCATAACACATGTCCGCGATTTAATAAATCATCAAGTATGAATTTACAGTATAATCAGTTTCGCAATGAGATAAGATTAGATAAATTTTATTTAATGTCTAGTGACAGATAAATATTGATAACTTTTTATTTTTTTTGCTGATTTAATAAACCACATACTAGATAATCGTATGAGTATTTTTTTTTTTTTTTTTTGGAAATTATTTTCAATTTTTTATTTGAAGTTTTCCGTGAATGAGAAATATCATATCATTTCTAAAAGTCATATACCTAGTTGTACAAAATTTGATTTCTCAAAAAGATATGAGTTCAATTTTAAGCAAAATTAGTTTTAAAAGTATTAGTTACCGCGTATAAGTAAATTAATATATTGCATAAACTTTTTTTAAAAGAATTTTTAATTCTTTTGGATGAAAACTAGAGAAATCATTGGGGTTTTTTTTAAAAAAAGAAAATTTCAAAGCTTCATTGATCTAGGGCCTTCTAACAACCAAAGTTTATTTCTAAATAATTTTACATATACTTTACATTATTTTCAGAAATATGTTTTTTAATGACTTTTGTATGTAGTCGTATATTATGTACCTAATCTTAATCTAAATCTACAATATATTAAAATTTAAAACTTTTCTAATATTTTCATCTAATAAAAAGAACACATAAGTAAATATGTATAACATTGCATTGCTTTAAACTTAAAAATATACTTGTATTTTTCATTATATTATTTTTTATTGTTGGACAGTAGGCACGTCATTATAACCTGATTTTTTTTTTTTATTATTATTTAAACAGATTTTTAATGTTGTATAAGTATGAGAGCATACACTTGAATTTCCTTGAACTTTTCTTTTTCAATTTATTTAAACTAGAAAAAAAAAATTTTATCCACTTTTGGTAAATTTAATGTTCAGATAAAAGATTAAATATATAAAATATGCACACAACTATGTCACTAATTTTAAAGATATATTTTTTCATTTAATATGAAAACTTTTAAAGTATGTATTATATAATGAAACATTTTTCTATATATGTATGTATGTAAATGTATACAAAACTCACATTATTAACTTTTTTAAATTAAAAGTTAAGTTCTATAAAATTGTACTCATGTGTATAGGTTTTTTTTTCGCTAACAAAAAATCGATTCTATTTTTTTTCGTTCTGTTTTTTTTTTATTCTCTCCCCTTTTTATTGTCTAAAACTAGACATAGTGGCGATATTACAAATTTTCAATGGAATATTGAAATCATTATAAATGTATACAAATACACATAATGCATAATCTAATTATATATCTATGTATTTAAATAGTAAATAGGACAATATAAGGTATGTAAATATAAAAGCAAATTTGAATAAAAATAAGGATTATAAAACAGCAGACAGGAACACGCGATAAATAAAGTAAAATATAACTACTCGTACTACAATGTATGCATATGTATTTCCATACCATGCAATGGGTTTGATGTTGTGATTACGTAATAGTTTAGATAATATTTCTTATATTATATAATAGAAAGAATAAAAATTAAAAAAATCTTCTAGGCTAAAGTTTAACCGCGTAAAAAAAAGCACTATACCTAACCGATTACGAAAAGGATATTGGGAAAAATACACATTACCATTTTATATATACATACCTACTCAATTCTATATTATAAATATATTATTCTTCACACTTTAAATTCTGTTTTATAAAAAATTATGCAAGTATGTACTCGTATGTATGTAGGCGAAGATTCAAATATGAAAATTTTTCACAATATTTTTAATCAACTTTTAAATTCTTTTCTTATTAATGCATGCACTTATTTACAATAATATAGGTTATTGCAACGAAAGTTTAAAATACACTGAAAAAAAATTGTAAGAAAAAAAGAATATAACGATATAAAACGGATTGTATTTAAGGTATACCTTTATAGGTAGACATTAAAAAAAAGTTATAAGTGACACTGTTGTTGTGTCATGGCCCATTAACCGAGTAAGTTTCTTCATATTTTGCGATAACTTTACATCGAATTAACGTTCAACTTTTGTTGTTGTTGAAAAAAATCAACTTTTGAAAGAGTTTTTAAAGAAAATATGTATGTTCATACATACATTCAGTATACCTTTATACACCAAAAATGATTGCAGGTAAAGTTAGATGTATGTATAGTGTAGGTAAAATATGCTTAAGAGAAATAATTTAAGAACCAGTTCTTAATAAAAAAAAAATACCTAGTATATAAAAATGTGTTCAGACAGTTGATATATTATAATTACATATATGGCCTTTCTTTGAAATTGTCGATATATTAAAAGTGGAATATCTTAAACGATAACGAAAAAATACCACCGAGGTTAAAAAATGCATACATGTTCATGGTCATAGCCACGAGATGCACTAACCGGTTTCATTTTTATTTTTATTTTAAAAAAAAAGTTAATACTATTTTTTGAAATATTATCAATATAAAAAAGTAATTATTAAGTCTGACTTGTTCACATAAATAAATTTAAAAACATTACGAATTTAAATTATAAGGAAAAAGAAAATTGGAAGTAAAAGAAAAATAAAAGTATGGGAAATTATGTTCTCTGGTTCTACGGAACAATATTAAAAAATTATTTTCATTTATTTTTAGTTATTTTCAAACTTTTAGATACTTTGATGTTAGATAACATAAATTGCATCTTTTATTTTGTAACAGAGAATTCCTTTTTGGATGTTGACAATATAATTTTTTCAAAAAGAAAAAAAAAAGAAAAAGAGGGAAAATTTGTTCTTTTTTCAATTATGTACAAAATTGGAACGTTTTAAAATGTTTCATTTGATCTAAAATTTAGAAGAATAATGAAACTAGGTATATTGTATACATTTCTATTTATAAAGTTTCAGGTTTAAAATTTATTATCCTTTTTGCAGCTGACGTCGATTAAATAAAAATCCTTTTTTTTTTTTTTTCTTTTTTTCATATTTTTCTTCTCATTTTGAAGCTACTTTATAATAATAATATAGGTATGTATATACATATAGTATGTAATATACATATGTATGTATATTGTATATACACAATATTATGTAGTATACAAAAAGTACTTTATATACATTTTTTATTTTTAAATTTTACAAATACACATTTTTCCCGTATATGAAGGCTTAACTTTTATATTATGTATGTATACTAAAATGTTTACATAACAGATGAAATATATTTCCTGTTCATTTTCTATTTATATACTCGCACAGAAAAAAAAACAAGGAATTTTCTTTATGATAAAGATGTATCCTATATACAGATATATGTAAGAGACGCTTTCATTTTATTATCCTCTTTCCATTCACGAAAATATTTGATGTTATATTTATATACATATGTACATATATACATATGTGTATGTATATAGACTGTACTGTACATAAATATATATACAAGCTATGTAAACAATGTTACGTAAAAGCTGTTCGATTCGAATTCGAAAATAAAAGTACAAATTTTTTCTTCTTGTTATTTTATTGATGCTCAAAAAGCTTTATCCTTGTTTTATTTTCATCTTCTCATTTTTTTTCTCTTTTTTTTTTTTTTTTTTTTTTGCAACAGAAATTCAATGAACTTGAAAACTCACTAGAAAATGTGTATGTGATGATTTTCCCTTAGATTTGAGTGAATGTTTTTTCAAATATGTATATCAAGTACAAAAATAAAAAAGGGACGAAAAAGAATAACAAAAAATTTTATAATTAGATTTAAATATTTAAACAACAGTTTTCTCGAAGTTTGTTTTTTTTTTTTTCTATAAGAAATTTTCCATTTATAACTAAGAAGAAAGTAGGTAATCGATATACATATTTATTTTTCTAAAAATACTTAGTTTTTTCGATTTCGTAAAATAAATTAAATTTTTTTTTTAGTCTGTTCGAAATATTATCATATGCTAATAATTTTTTTAATTTATTGGCATTTTACAGACTACATACATATATATATAGTTTATAGATTCGTTTGTATAGACTAATTGTACAGATTATTATGTAGAAGTACTTATTTGAAAATTAATAATAATTATGTGAATATATAAATTAAATATACCGACTAGGTAATTATTGTATTAACTCATGTGTAAAACAAAAATATTTCTATTTACACAAATTAACAAAACAAAATAATGATAATTCGAAAAGACCAAACACATAAATTTTGTTTAAAAATTCAAATAAATATTCGAAAAAAGTAATTAAAACTATTTAATGTTAATATAATTTAAATTACTTTTAAATGTACTATTTAATATTTTAAAATGCTCCGTGTAATTAAAGAAAATAATATTTTTCGTGATGAATATTTGAGGAATCGAATTTTTTTTTTTTTGTTAAATTACGCGTATGATGAAAACACAAACTGTATGGTATTGGTATGTATGTATGTTTTTTAGTGGGTTATTTTTGTAATCTAAATGACAATATCAACTGCATTGAGTTCAAATATTATTTTTGTATTCTTTAAATTTTTAAAAATAGTTTCTTAATTTCACAATAATGAACCGACGTAATTTTGTTGTAATTGTTATTGCTGAGTTGAAAATTTAAATTCACCTCGATCTTTGAGAGTTTTAGAAAAAAATTACGAAACAAATAATAAAAAAAAATAAAATCTAAAAAAAAAACAATTTTTTGTAAATATGTATTTTGAATAGTTTTGGAAAAAACAGTCATAATTAAAATTAAAAATTGCATTTGACTAAAAATGACTTTTTAAGTGTAAAAAATAAAAATTTGTAAAATAAATATAAAAGTTTTTATCTTTATATTTATCTAGTCAAAACCACTTCATTCTCCCTTTTTTCGAATTATTTTTTTTTCTTCTATTTTTGTGACAAATTTAAATGAAAACATATTTTTTCAACATACATACAAAATTATGTATATGTACATAATGCTGAAAAAAAAAAAAATCCGGAAAATTATAGTATTTATCTAATTATAGCAACCATAAATAACTATATAGTGGTACTCAAAATATCAGAAGTGTAGTACATACTCTTAACAAACAAATTTTTGAAAATAAATGAGAAAAAAAAAAATTATGTTTTTTTTTATCTAATTCTAAAATAAAGAAAGATTTTTGAGTTGAAGTATAGTATTTTGTATTTACGTCATATTTGTTTTGAAAAGCGTATAGGAATATAATTATGTACTAGTTAATCATGGACTTTTTTTTTTTTAATTATTTTTGTCTTGAACTTTGATTATTAAAATTCAAACAGTATTTATTTTTGTAAATTTTACAGAAAATTTAAAAAAAAAAGAGAAAAAAAAATTAACTCAAATGCTTTTTTAAAAATAAAATTTATCATGTATTTATATTTTTAAATAAAAATTTATCGGATAAATTGTTTTTAAAATGTAAATTTTGAATATACTTTTTTTTTTGGTTTTGTTTCAGAACGTTACAACAATAGCTGATAAAGTTTTTTTGTTGTTGTTGTATTGTTTTTAAATTCATTACGACAGCGATAACAAAATCAGTGATATTGTACTACTCTTATCAGAGTTGAGAAAAAATCTACTTTTGTAAACTTTATGTGGGTGGTTACACGAAGAAAGACATTATACTTAAGTGTTGAGAAATCTTATTTTTGGATTTTGTTGTGTGGCTGGTAAAGTGATATAGCTATTGACAATTGAAATTGAGAGTTATGTATTTTGTTTTGAAAATTTTGTTTCAGTGTTATGCCTTAAAGGATTTCCTACAAAACAAGTTTTAGATAATGAAACACCGTTTAATACACATAATTATACATGATAATTGAGTTTTTGAATTTCTTTTTGGAAAGTGAATAAGATTATTTTTTATAGAATAATTTATTAGGTACATTTTATGTTTTGTATATCTTGAATAGGGTATTTTTTTCTATAATGAAAATTATAGGTGATTCTTGAAAATTATAGTGCCTAATTAACTACATTATAAGAACTTCCTTATACATACATTACATATGTATATACTATACTAAATTTATATCAGAATCTGTACTACTGTAGATTATGGATTTCGATAAGGTTTTCATGGTAAAAAAAAATTCACTCTCTCGAATCACTTTCTGTGAAAGTACTCATATTTATAATGCACATGATAAACACTTGGATTTTTCAATAAAATATGCACATGTGCAGACACGTTTATATAAATTCAGAAAAACTTTAAATATGTATATATAAGTAATAAAGTTTTACAAAGTATATATCGTCGGTTTGCAAGAAAAGTGGCACAACTCAAAAACTTGAATTTTCGAGGATGCAAAAGAAAAAGAGGCATTGTATATGGTTAAACAGTCTAATATTTTTTTTGGTTAACATTATACTCTACTTATAACATAAGTTGTTAAATTGAACACAATATATTATATATTTTTATACAATATTGAACTGAAACATTATTTCAAAAATTCCATTGTAAAAAATTCCGATTTTGAGTTGTGCCACTTTTCTTGCAAACCGACGATATATACTTATTTGCTTGAAATATTATTATATGCACGAAAAAATGTTAAAAATTTAGTATTTCAGAATACACTACAAAAAATATGTATTTTAAGTAGAATTTAATTATAGTGAAATATACGTGACAGTAAGTATTTAAAATTATTGTCGTCTGTATCTTTATTACACTTTTTTCTTTAAATTATAATCTGCATTGAACATACATATAATTGCTTATATGTACATAACTATGTATGTAATTTTCTAGGCAAATAGATATTATATATTGAAGGTGTTTTATGGTGAAATATTTAAAAAAAAAAATATACGACATATGTACATACTTAGTTTTTGTAGAAGTGATATTCTAGTAAAAGTTAGACTTACTAATTTATATATTGTATATATTGAACTAATGATACTGCTTTGTTTGTTTCATTAACCGCAACTATACTATTTTATTGGCTGTATTATACAGTACATGTACAGTATGTATGATTACATTGATTATTCGTTATAATTTCTTCATAACGAGTAAATTGTGCAAATTGATTGATCGTTATGTAACAACAAAGCACTTTTTATATACATATATACTTTATTGGGTAGTCAATACTCAATAGATATATTTTCGAACATATACATATATGTATATATGTGAATAAAAATTCTGTATAATACATATATTTTATCTATTCATCCTATGTATTCATATATTATTGTTCATTTATTATGATAAAACATATACCTTATAATACATAGTATGAATTTATGTCTGGTTTAGCATGTTGATGACATGATATCATACTTTTATTGAGGGAAACAGAGACGAAGACGACAATCAATTTAAATATGGACAAATAATAATATTCATTAATGAGCAAGATTTCAATTTAATCAGTGAATATATGTAGGTAGGTAGGTATTCAATTAATGTTGCAGAAATTTTATATATAAATAAAAGCCTATATAAAAAAATTACCTACACTACAAAAATTCCATTTAAAAATAGTCATCCGCTTATTTCCTTGAATTTTAAACAAATCGATTACTAATTATTTCTTTTGTTTATCAAATTAAATAGATACTCAGTATAATATGTATGTATAATACCTATGTAAATAATAAAATAAAAGACTTGAAGTAAATTTGCAAGAAAATCTTCACGCAATATAATGTTTGTTTATCAATACAGAATATTTATTTTATTTATTGAAAAGTGTGTTATACACATGCAAAAATATATACATATGTATCTGTTTTGGACAAATTTTTCGCTTAAAAAATTCATCAACTTGCTTAATGTTGTAATTAAAAAAAAAAAATGGTAAAATCTATTTAATTTTTTCCCTCCCTAGAAACTTGTTTATCTTTTAATTTGTATCTTATTCTGTATAACAGATAATTTTGAATTTTCAAAACTATGTATGTATTTACACTGTTTCAGTTCAATCTCAATTTTTATTATTATTTCTACAATTTTTAAAAAAAATAAATATCCTTGCTTCAAAGATAAAAAAATCTAACAGATGCACTTAACAGATTTAAAATGAATAAAAGACTCTGATAATAATTATAAAATATGTATTGCAAAGATGAAAAATGTTCAAGATTTTTAAACGGGGTGGAATCCATAGCGCAACAATTTTCATTAAAAGAAAAAAAAAAGATTGCTATATGTGACATGATTGTCAATGTCATCTGTTGATGACATAATATGTATGTAATACCCTTTGATATACATACACATTCGAATATGTTTGTGTATGCTGTTGTGCTCAGGTTTTTTTTAACACAATTACTATAATTTATTCCCAAACATATATATATCTTTATACATATGTTTTACAATATTACAGCATAAATGAGGTTAACATAAATTAAATTTTTTTTTTAAATTTTCTTTTGTCATACGATTATTTTTTTTCTTCTTCTTCTTTTTTTTCTATTCACTTTTTTTTTCATTCAAAAACTTTCAATAAATTACCTGGCTTTTCTTTAAGTCAAATGAGTAGGTATATGTATTTCAAAACTTAAAAAAAAAAAAAGACAATAAAGTTAATCCAGTTCAATTGAAATGCAAAACAGTAATCCACAATGAAATTGAAAACCTCTATTTTTTTTTTTCAAATATCTTTTTTTTGTTTTTTGTTTTTGGACAAATTTCTAAATGATTGACCAAACACTTTTCAAGAGCTTGAAAAAAAAAAAAGTTATGAATTATTGAATTTGTTTTTTACAACGAAAATTTTAATGTTTTCGGTTTTCTATCTTGTAAGATATTTTAAATATGTATTTTACAAAACAAAGTGTAAAATATACAAAATCCCCAAAACGCACACTATTCACAAAAAAAAAAAAAAAAAACTAGACTAGGCAATATATTTACTTTTAAGTTAAAAACCTTTTTTTTTTGCCAAAGCACGTGTTTGTCGTTTTTCAATTGAACTTTTTGGATTATTTAAGATTTGAGTTTTTTTTTTTTTTTAATTTTCATATAATGGCAATGCAAAAATTATTATGCAATACAAATAATTTCTTTAAATCTTAGTTTTGTTTTTGTCATTTTTTACAGCAACAATGTTAGTTATTTTAATAATGATTCTTATCAATTATTATTTTAATTATTTATTTAAGGAATTTTATTAATTTAATTTTTGATTTATTAATTACCTATATTCAATGTAGAGTGATTTGATTTAATTACTTTTTTATAATTAAATTTTTTTATTCATGAACACATAAAACCTCTTTGTTTTTTGTTTTTTTTGTTTGTTTTATAATATTGTTGTCTAATTTTTAAAATTAACCTAAGCAATATTTAGAATCTATGTTTCATTAATTTATTGTACTTTTTAATTATTAATTTATAATATTTACGCCCAAAGCACCTTTTTACAATTAAAATAATAAAAAATCACGATTAATAAAAATTTACTAAGCGCTAGATTGTTTGTTGTTGTTTTTTTTCTTCTAAATTTATATAATGTTTTTTTGGTATTTATTTTATATTTATTTAACAATAAATAATAAAATAGTTTAAAGTTATTAATTTTCCTTATCACCTTAATTTTTTGTTTTTTTATTATTTATTTATTTTTTCGCTTGAATTATTTTCTTCTTCTTCTAATATTGAATGTACTTACACGCAGCTCTTTTTTTTTCAATTGAATTCAATTTGTATTTTATTGAATAATTTTCTTCAATATTCTGCTTTGAGACGAGAATTCAAGTTATAAATTTTTTTTCTTTTTTTTTTTGCTATATAAAGATGTTTAGTTTTTTTTTCTTAAAAGGCAGTCATTAAGCAATTATCTAATATAAGTATGTTTTCTATTTACTGAACAAGATATTTTAATTATTTCAGATATATTTTTTGTTTGTTTAAAAAAAAAAAGAACGCGTAAATTTTTAAAAACTAAGTATTTAATTTTTAAATTTTTATTTATTTATTATTATTTTTTATAAGATATTGAAAACATTTTTTTTTTTCAACACCACTTTCACATAAAATCACGTTTTCAGAGATGAGAAGAATTTTTATATTATACAATATATTGATATATTTGTCTAATATTACTTAAATATTTTGATGGAACTGAAAAAATTTCAGCAGTTTTTAAGAAGAAAAAAAATTTTTTTTTTTTTGAAAAAATTAATTTTAATGAACACACCTTCAGATTTTAAATTTATCATGCACAACAAAACGAACTCAACCGCTGAAGACCGACAAGCGATGACTGAATTATTCGATGATTGAGTACATTTAAAAGCTTATGTGAAAAAGTTTTTATATTTTCCCTACTTATTTTCTCTCAGATTTTTTTTTTCTATCTATTTATTTTTTCATATAGGTACATAATACATTTTTTTTTCATATAATTCTATATGTACTTTAGTTTTGTTTTAAATTAATATAAGAAAATACACTATACTATTGCAACCACACAGATACTTAAAATGTGGCTTGACAACAAATTGTTCAACACATATAAAAAAGCTTTTATTTATTGTGAGATGAACCTTTTTCCCTTTAATTTCACTTTATTTTACTTTTATATATTTTATTCAATCTGAATAATGGAAATATGTAAAGATACATATTTTATCTTTGACCTTAAGTTTCATTAATTAGAAATTTGGACAGCACCTACATACATTTAAAAATTACATACATAATTTATGCAAATTGAACTTTGTACTGTAGAAAAAGCAAAATTTTTTAGAAAATGCAAATAGGAACTAAGCCTTATACAAATTAAATAGTTTTTAAAAATTTTCATTTGTATTAACGGTTACTACATATATGCTCAATACGTACGTTATAATTTCATTATAAATTTATATACATATATGTATATAACATCAACACATACTTATGTATACAATGTATGTATGTACACATCTTAAGATGTAAAAAAGCTTAAATTTGCTTTTCTCAGTTCACCTGGTCTGGTGAAATGATGATGTGTTATTTTCTTGCAGAAGATTGTTGTATTGTAGATTAGGCTTAATGTGGAATGTGAACTTTGTATTCTTTTCATAACAGAATAGTTATAGCATTTCTACGGGGTTACACATATATATGTATTTACAGGTTAATTGGAAAACGAAATTCTAAGTAGGTAATATTTGTATCATTTCAAATTTCAATACATTATATTATGTATTAAATTTGGGGGTTTGAAATTATAGAATTTTATTATTGTTGCATACTAATTGCATGCATTAATTTTTCTGTGAACATATACCTATTTGAAATTATTAGCAAGATTTTTTCGTATAACTCTAAAAAAAAAAACTATTCAGATTGTGGAAGTAATGACAGGTTTTTCATGAAAATTACAAGTCTGGATACATATAAAAGGTACATAATTATATTGTAATGCGAAATTGAATATTTTCTATTAAATTTCAATTATATTTTTATTATTTGAAAAAAGTTTTAAGTTCTAAAGTTCGAAGGTTCTTCTTAAGCAAAAAGAAAAACAGAATTCTAAAAATAGTTTTAAAAAAAGTCTGCAATACTTACTACACAACTACTAAACTACATTGTTGCAATTTATAAGAATAAAATCATTATTGATTATAAAAGGATTATTTTCCCTATACAATAAGTAGTATACCAAAATGACTGACACCCAATCCAACAGATACATATAGAGTAAAATGTATCTCTTGATTCTTGAAGAGTACTTCAATTTCTCTTTCTAAAATTTACTATAAAATTTCTTTTCAGAGAATTATTATGTTAAAATACAAAAAAAAAGAAATAATTATTGTATATAGGCAGGCAGGGCAAGCATTGATTAAAGTGTTTTTGCCTCTCATTCATAAAAGCTCATGTACATTATTCTTGTGAAAGATCTTTCAATTGTAACTGTTTTGTATTTGTATATCTTTTCTTCACACATATATTATACCAAATTATACATATATGATATGTAGATGTTTATTTTGTATGGGTGATAAGGTACGTGAGTTTCATTGCAAAAGAAAAGGGCGATGTAAAAGGGCGAGAAGATAATTTTGTGTACATAGCATAATTGTGACGTTAACTCTGTTAAATTAATGGCGTGAATACCATCTAGTCTAACCATTATATTTTTTCTTCTATTGTTCCTCTTATGTAAGAAAAATGCTGACGGCATCATGTCAAGAATGCATGTCACATATATTTTATTTAAATCACCTATATACATATCTACTTATATACATTACACATATATTATCATATCATATCATTATATTTTGTATTGTAACCCATTAATGTATATAACATTATAACACTATGAAGAAAAAAATGAAAACAAAAAAAATGTCTCTTAATATCTTTTACTTATATGTTAAACATTTTTATTTAATTTCTTTCATTTTCATACCACACACAAGGCTGAAATCTGGATTTTTGGAATGGTATATGGTTTTATAGTGTCGCCATGATGTCGTCACTATCAAATATGTAGTTAAAAATGTAAATCATAAGAAAGAGAAAGAAGCAACTTTGTTAAAGGATAAAAAGGATTTACTGGGTTAAGAAAAAATAATGACAAAAAAATTGAATGCACTAAATGTGGGAGTAAATTGTTCATGAACATTTTAATATACATAATATGTAGTACATAAAATGCCCTAAACGTTTCTTATTGAAAGCAGGAAGAAAAAATTCTATGAGTAGGTATACGAATTTTCACAAGGGTTGTTTTGTACTAATGGAAAATTTCAGTAAAATAAGTGAAAGAAAGGTTTTTTTTTCTCTTAATTTACAAATTAGAAGTGCGAAACAACTATACTAGTACAGATATGTGGCTTAACGATGGCATTTAGGAAGCATAAAAGTTTTATGTTAAACACTATGACCCAACAGAAAAAGGTGTTAAATAATTTTAAAAAAACAATAAATTTTTGATACCTTCTAGTGGCACCTTTATCTCAACCCTTACAATTTTTTTGTTAGACTCCACAGGACCAATCTGTAGTTTCATTTTTCTACTGCCATCTTGAAAATCGTAGTTGAAATTCGTAAGTTGTTTTTATTGGAATTATACTCTTTATTTTTTTTTCAAGCTAACCTGCACACGCCTTTTCTAGTGATATAGCACTTATAAAATTTTTTCTATTTTAAAAAATTTTTAAAATCGATTTAACTTCTTTTCAAATAAGAATTAAAAATTTCCGTTTAATTGTATTCTGTGAAATACATATACAATATAATTATTCGTTTTGAATGCTAAAAAGATACATCACATTACAAATTCTTCAAACTACTTTTAAAGTTATTATAAAATTTTAAATCATTCCATTGATCTGTTACCAATGAAAATGATTTATATTTAATTTAAAAAATATTTTATAAAAACGTGCTTATATTATTATTTAAAATTTGTTTTTTTAATTTTATATATTACATATATTCACTTTACATACAAATTACTTATAATTTGCACATGTTATTCATTATAAAAATGAATTTCCGTCATTAAGAATAATAATTTTTTTAAAGATACTTTATACTTTATTAGTATCATGTAATAGCAATGTAAATGTTCTCAACCTCCCCTATTTTTAAATATCTTTTAATATGAAATTATTTATCACTTTTTCTTTTTTTTTTTAAATTTGAAAACTAAGTTTCTACTTCAATTTTTTTTGATCGATTTGAATCGAAAAATGTCGTTAAAATAAATAATAAAACTATACATTAGTTCACATATTAAATGCGTAGGTAAACATATTAAATGTTGAAATAAAAATTTCATGCATGTAACATAATTTACATGTATATGTATGTGAACAAATTAAAAAAACTTATTGATATGTAAAATTTAAAAACATAAATTTTAGAAAATGAATTTTATATGAAAAACATAAAACTCTATTTTCCAACACCTCTTCACGTAATTAAATCGAGAGAGGTCATCGATTTATCATAACGCGCCCTCACCAAAATTTGTTTTTTTTTTTCTTCTTATCTGTTATTCGAATGAAAATTAAATTATTGATAGCCTAATAAAGGAGTTATATGAATTATTATTAAAAATATCTGTGAAATACGGAAAAGATAAAAAATTTATAGCATATGCGTATAACAGTAAAATTAGATATCTAATCTATCAACACATAGCGGGTGTTACATTCATTATAATATATGTATGAACATACATATATGCAATTATGCAATCGAATTCCGGTTAGGAAACTAAAATTCAATCTTGAATTATGTCAATAACAAACCAACCGCATCAGGTACATCATTTTTTTTTTTTGTACGCTAATAATATACTGTTATAAAATAAACACAATGAAGCAATAATATAGTGTAAATTTAATAATAAATCATATCTGTATATGATGAATATCTTCTCAATCTTTAAATATACCCATCCGTAATCTATCAGTTTAGACATTTAGACAAAGTAAGTATTATATTATTATATAGTATCTTTGTATATACTATATAAGTACATATTATGTAGATATTGTATCTGCAAATCTTACTTTATGTACTGAACATTTACAAATCGGTGAAAGTAAATCGAATTTTTCATTTTTATTTGCTTAACTCTTTATTCTTTTGTATATTTAATTTTTTTTTCTTCTTAATTTTTTTTATTATTTTTCCCCATAGTAAATTGAGCTTTGTTATTGTTTTTCTTTCTTTCTTTATTACTTTGATTTAGTGATTTATAGACTTTTATATAGATAAAAAAAAAATATTTTAAATTCACTTATGATGATTTAATCTCAAGATCATTGAAATTTTTGATCATATCTTATAATTATTGTAGTGGTATTGATTTAATCGAAGAAGTTAAGTAAAAAAAATACTACTTTCACTGCTTTGAAAAATTATAAATTGTGAAAAATTTTTTTTAAAAAAAAGAGGTTTGTATTATGTTGTCAGAATTATGAAAATAAATTAAGAAAAAAAAAATTTAAAAAAATTCTTGAAAATTAAAAATCAAATATTTTGATAACTTTTTCATAGATTGATTAGAATTTAAATTTAGTTTTATAAGCTGATGGCCTTTGTTGCTCATGCTTGATAATATTCATTAATGTATATACCTATTTAAATATATAAGTTAATGTTAATTAATAAATAAATAAATTTAGTTTAGAGCCAACAAAAAAGTTGATTACTTTTTTTTCGAAATGCAATGCAATTAAATCACAACTTTTTTTTACTAAAGACTTAATATTTTTTTATGACTTTTTTTTTTTTTTTTTTTTTTCTAAAAATAAGAAAATTTTATTTCTTTAAATAAAAATTTTTATGGCGTAAATGATCAGATATTATGTTCTTGGAATTTTAAACTAAATTTTTTTGCAGGTGGGTTGGATTTTTTAGTCTAAGCATGATATTTTAATTATTTGTCATTCTCATGATATATATATATATTTTTTCATTTTCGTTCGAATATGTCAGTTCCGTTTACGTTTTTTAAGTTTTATGATAGTCTAGAAATTAAGTTTGGTTGTTTTAAATTTTGAAAAATATTGTTTCTTTAAATTTTAAATCGAAGTTGAAATTATTTTAGGGTTTTAGCAATTTTTAAAAAAAAGAAAAAAACCTTATTTAGTCTCGATCCTTTTTCACAAAAACAAAAAATATTGTGTGTAATAAATTATAGTTTTGGGAAAAATAAAAAGTTTTTTACATTGTAAAGTATTATTTAAAAAAAAAAGTACTTTGAAATTTCAGTAGATACTAATTTTATTGTATAAATGTTTTATAATCTTTTTTAAAGCTTTTTGTTTGTTTTTTTTTTTCACAATTTAATATCATCTTTTTTGAAATACATATTTTCAAGCTTACGTGTTGAAATTTGTTAATTTCAAGACACGTTTGATGCTTACACATCAAGTAAAATGTTAATTTATGTTTGTCATGCATTTCAATTGTAACTAACCGTGAAGTTTAAAAAAAATCCTCGTTAACTCTATTTGCAATGTATTTTCAAAAGAAGTACAAAAAAAAAAAAATTCGAAAAAATATGTCTGACATTGAACATTTTTTTAAAAGAAATTATTTCATACCCAAAAAAAAAAAACAAATTTTATGCACACTTCGTAAAAAAATTATGCTAAATTTTAACAAAAATTATTTTATAAGACCGAGTATGTTTCTTATGAATTTTGCTGATTTTTAATTTAAAAGAATGAAAAAAAACAACAAATAACTGAGATATAATAGTAAAAGTAAATAATAATATAAAATTAAAACTCACGCACTATCGAATATTTTAATTAACATAAAAACTATGGAAACTATACAAAAAAAAAAAATAATAATAATAAATAAACAAACAAAGTAATTATAGTAATATTCCTATAATAGTAAATTCTGAATAATATTTGTATTAAATAATAACACCACCAATGAACTCTATGATTATTATTCAGTTACTCACCTTGAATTATTGTTTCTAAGATTATTACAAATTCAATCTGAAAATAAAAATAAAAAAATAAAAAAAATTAGAATATAACAAAAATTTTATAAATATTATTTTATTATAGATTTTCCATTAATGGAAATTTTTTAATTAAATTTTGACTAAAATTCAACTATGATCATAGATTTTTTTTTAAATTTTATTTCGTTGTTTACGTAAATTTAAATAATTATTTGGATTTATGCAAAAGAATAGAATTAGCCAAAAAAAAAAAAAAAAAAAAAAAAAAAAAAAATTTAATACCTATATTAATCATAATATGACGTCAACGAGAATTCCATTGGAAAAAAACACAATTATTAATAAAAATTGTTTTTTGACCGTTTAATTAGTTTTATATTTTAATTTTCATATACGTGATTCAAAAAAAAAAAAAACATAAACATCCAATAATAAAATTATATAAGTAATATAATTAAAAAGAATATTCCAAACATATAATGGAAATTTTTTTTTATTGAAGTTTTAAGTAAAAAGTTTCAAAGTAATAAACTAATTAATTTGCTGGTCATTATTATTTTTATATTTTAAAATTTTTATGAGCCTCAGCGTAGGGATATCATATTGAATAAAAAGTGAAGAGGGAAATGTTGTGAAGTAGAAGTTGAAAACTGTTATTGAATGTACTGTTTAAACCAGTTCAAAATTTAAGAGGTGCTCAACACATAGGATGAAAGGGCAGTAATCTATGAATGTCTGTTTTTTTTTTTTTTTTTTTTTAAATTTTTGAATTTACATTAACAACGCTGATTACTATAAAAATTCTTTAAAAAATAAAATTTAGATTTATGTAACACACCAAAAAGTTGTGCAAACCCTTCCAAAAAAAAAGAGGAAATCAAAAAATTTCAACCAGGACAATACGGTCGAAAAGTAAGTCTAAGTATCTGCGTAAACTTATTTTATCACCATTATTAAATATTAAACTCAATGAGACTTACTAACAAGCAAATTTTAATTTCGACTTTTATTTAGTTACATCTTGGAAATCACAGAACGCCGAACGGTCTGAATGGTTTGTGTATCGGAGGATATTTACAGTATCAAATTTTACCGAATTTTTATGTTATTGCGATCGTAGATTCTAAAAATTTCTAACAAGAAACTATTTGCAACGTGATATTTAATTTGATTCATCAAAATCTATAAATAGTGTTCTCTCTATCTGCTCATGTTAACATCATTATAATTAAATTACATTTAAAAAATTCTAATAATTAATAATTTTTTCCCATATTCATATTCATGAATAATAAAATAGCGAGAATTATCGAATTAAACGAGAATTAATCAATTTTAAAAATGAAAAAACAAAAAATAAACATGTCTTTCTATTTTATCATTTTTGAATTTAACAAATAAAATTACAGTTACATAATTATACTACACGACACACGTCTAATCTAATGATTATTTTATTATAGCTTTTATTTAAATTAATATATTGTATATATAAATTAAATTACTTTCGGTATGTTTTAATAAAAGTCATAATTCATAAATTATAAAATACATATTGATATTACGTGTAAAAATTTGAAAGGATAATAAAGCTCATAATTTAATCGAAATTGATTAGAATGATAGAAGTACTTAGAAAAAAGTATTATCTTTTTAAAAAAAAGAATCAAATTTTACAAATTTTCATAAAATGAATCATATGACAAATAACCGGAAAATAGCAATAAAAAAAACATTCAATTTCTTTTTCAATTACATATAAAAATAAGTAATACGTAAAGTAAAATTTATAAATAAAAAAAACAATCATTTTATTTAAAATTACCTTAGAAAAATAAAATGAAATTAATGTTTCAATAACACAACTACATATATTAGTAAGGATAATTACAGGAAAATCATAAACAACATTGATTCAATGTGATAATGTAATTTTATTTTTCCCCACTCAATTTCAACTGAAATCGAATTAGTTCGACCGTCTACCAAACCTATACTAGATTCCATACTACATTTCCAATTTATATATATGTGAGTATTCTCTGATGCTAGAATCAAATAACCAACCACGCGAAACGAAGTAATTTGCACATTTTGTAAATTAAATTTTTGCTTGCAAAACACTTATCCTGAAAAATTTAGGTCTTTGATTAAAAAGAGAAAAAAAATATACAGGGTGTCCGGTATAATGTTTACAAAATGAAACCACAGATAGGTCTCACCGAAACAAGCAAAAAATTGTATGAGTGGAGGGGGGGGGGGGGGTTAATCTACACGGTTTTCTTATAAAACACCCTGTATTTTTGTTGTTGCTTTTTGTGTAGGAATGATACGCATATCTGACAAAGGAGAACCCTTTTACCTTTGAAAAAATGATTTTATTCCAAAGGATGTAGCTTTTGAACAAAAGCAGATAGAGTGATAGCGTACAAAGCTAATTCGTAGAAAGAGTTGCGCTTTTTATTTATTGTAAATTTTTCCAAAAGAATTAGGTAAAAAATTGCAAATATATGACTTTGATCTTTAATAACTTCTGTAGTAAGGGGACTGAAGAAATAGTGCTTATGCTATTTTAAACTTTCAAGGGTTCTTTCATTTTGTAAACATTAATACTGGACACCCTGTAGTTGCAAGGATATACATACTATAAATGCATGATTTCAATTCATTTATATTCCAATGTTCAAGTTAGTTCACAATACGTGCATAAAAAAATACAAAAAACTTCAACATTCAAACATACTACATAGTTTCGAGACTTGATGGCGCCAAATGATTATATGATTTTCACAAATGTTCACAATCAGCTTATTCACTTAGAAGGAAAAATTGATTTCTTCCTTTGGGTGGGTGGGGGTTCTTTTATTTACAAATATTTATGTGTGTGTCTATGAGGAAAGAATGATAGATGATTGGGATTCTTAAAATGATAAAGTCAATATAGTGATCATTTTTTTTTATGTAAACAATACAAAAATAACGTATAAACAAACATTAAATTTATAAAAATAAACACATACACAAGCATTATCATTCAATCAAATTCTTGAAAAAAAAAAAAAAAAATAATCAATCAGCAGTCAGCACAAAAAATGTTCTATGCGTTTTTTTGTTTTGTTTTTTTTTTTAAATTTTCCAATTTCTAATGGATAAAAATAAATTGGATTTTCTTTTAAGCTTATTTTATTCATTGCACATTTTTTTCACAATGAGTAGAAAATTATTCTTAAATTTTACAATGTCTATTCAGTAAATTATTTATTTCTAGTTTATACCTTCAGTAAATAATATTTATGTATTGTAAATTCGTATTTGTACTACTGCAAAAAAATACAAAACAAGAAAAAAAAAACAAAACAATATTATTTTACTTCACCATATTTACATCAATATTTGTAAAAAGACATCATAGAAAGAACAATATATACAAAATCATTGAATATCTGGGTCAAAAGTTCTTTTTACAAAATATATATACAATTAAGGGATAAAGTTAAAAAAAAAATAGAATGTCATTATACAGTTATGGTTTAGCACATTTCAAAATTAATATGTATTGTTGCCTTTTACAATTTAAAAGAGGAAAATTTTAGGGGTGGATACAGAAAAGATTAAATAAAATTTGAAAAATTTTATAAGTAATAGTAATTTTTCGTTGCTGAATGTAATAAGGAAGACTAGATTTGAAAGATACTTATTTTAAAATGTATAAATATGATAAATATGTACATAAATTTTCACATAATACATTGTCATTATGATAATTTCAAAACTAGAAAAAAATTAATATAGAAAATATACTAAAATTTGAAAGAAGAATCCTTAAAAGAAACAAGAATGCTAGAAGATTGCTAAATATACGGAAGATAATATAACTTTAAATTGCCCATCAGGGCCATCAGTAAGTAATATTGTGCATTATTTTATAACACAAAATAACGAAGGATTTTGCTGGTATTGCTGCATTAAAATTATTCCAATTTTTTTTTTCTGTTTTATATAACTTTATTGTTGATTTGTTTTTTTATCACTTCTTTTTATATTAATCAGTACGTTGAAAATGTTATACGATTTGTATATTAAAAAAGAAACTGGGTTAAAGTATTTCAAGTGAAACGTATTGAGAGTAATGTAATCGTATTTATTTGTTGTTATTATTATTATTATTATTTGTAATTAAAATTAAAGTAAGTATATTTAATCTATGGAGTAAAATAAAATCAATTTTAAATGTGAGCAGATCTGTTGATGTTTCATTAAGTAACATTCATAAATAAAATGGTTTAGTTTTTTGAAAAATATGTAATATGAATGGTAATTTTTACATTATTATGAATGAAATAAAAATTTTGTTAATTGTTTCAATATTATGTGTTGAAAGATTATGTACATATTTCATAAATCTTTATGAAATATTCAAAACAGTCTTAAAATTAAATTTTATATTTATTGCAAAATTAGTGAAACCATTGAATACGATTTTTTGATTATTTTCCAGAATATTGCAAGGTTTCGAAAAATAATTAAAAATAAACCTTTTTTATTTTTTTATTACACAAGCATAATTTTCTTTTCACTGATTTCCACAAAATCCTGAATTTTAATCAAAATAAAAGTTGATATAGCTTCAGTCTTTTAGCCAATCAGACTATGTTTTCTATACACCTGAAAATTCATTTTGATTGTTAATTTTTTTTTAAAAAAAACCACCCACCCAGAGAAGTAATTTTCAATTTGGCATGGATTTCGTCAGCTATCATTGATATTTTAATGGAAAAATTCAAATATTTATTAATTTTTTTTACCCTCGATAATAAATTAATCATCGTAAATGTAAAACAACAACAAATGCGACTGCATATCGAAATTATTTACGAAACAACTGTTGAAAATTAAGCAAATGCTGAAGGGACACGTATACACCTCTTGTGACGTATATAATTCACATGAAATTATAACGAAAATAGGATAATTGAAAATTCACTAACATTTTTTTTCTTCTTATAATGAATACGTGGTTATAGTGAGATATGAAAAAAGGATTCAGATTGAAAGAAAAATATTAAGTGATATAGGCAATATCCTTTTGGTTGTGAAGATTAAATATTTTTAAAAGATATCGTTTCACAAAAAATGCAGCAATGTTTGTTTACTGGGGAAAACTTAAAAGCATTTCTCTGAAGGATAACAAAAATTGTTTTCTCCTTTTGTTGTTCTTTTGAAAATTCATATATGGTTTTACTAAAGAATGGTCTTCAAATGCTAATCAACGTATAACTCGTTTGACAAATTGAAGTTCAATCAAGCTAATTAGAGTGGAAATTCAAATCGATCAGTTTAAAATTGTTCAATGGCAGGTGTGAGGTGGAGTACATCTGCACAAATTGTTGAAGGGCTAAATATAAATCAACAATCAAATTAAAATCAAGAAACAAATAAAAACAGATACTTTTTACTAAGACTATAATTATTTAAAAACAAAGAAGAATCATTCAAAATATAATAAATATAATTTTAAAATTCAAATTATGTGTAATTATGGATTTATTATTTCAAAAAATTATGAAAATTGATTGACATATTGAGAAAAGGTCATAAAAATTATTAGAAATGTTAAACGTAAAGGAAATTTCATTATAAAAAGGCAAAAATCTGAATTAAATAAAACAGTTAAAAATGAAAATTAAACAAATTTACAAGTTTTATTTAAATTTTTTATATTTATATTCTGCATTGAGTTTATTTGTTCAAAAAGAAATTTCTGATGTTGCATTGGGTAAGTAGAAATTTGAAAATTATATGTAATAAAATTGAAAAAATATTCAAGACGACAAGAAACAATTTAATTCATAATTTTCATAATTTTTACAAAAAAAAAAAAAATATATATATTTGAAGGTTTATCAGAAATTATTAATGGATTACGACCATCATGTCTTGTAATTTTTGCTATTGAAGAATCACAAAGTGAAGTTGTAGATGATTTTATATTTCAAATTCATAAATTATATATACGGACATGTATATTTTTTGAAAAGGATAAATATTTAAAATTCATTGAAAATTCAATTTCAGCATCAATTGAAAGTCATAGTTTAATTTTTAATGATCCAAAACAAATAACTGAAGAAATTCATAATAAACAATTAGCACATCGATTATGTTTATTTATGTTCTATAGTGGTGATAAAAATCCTCCACATTCTAAAGATGTTCGTTTTGAGGAACCAATGAGAGCTGTTGTTATTACAAAACCACGACCAAAAGCGTAATTTTTAAGAAAAAAATGCATTTATAAAATATTCAAATATATTTTCATAATATCTTTCCAATTTTTTAATGTATAGCTTAAGGGTATATTACAATCAAGCAATCCCGATTGGTGAAAGTAATTTACATCTTGTCAATTGGTATGATGCAAATAGTATTGGACTTTATAAAACTCCACTTTTACCAGATTCATCTGATGTTTATTCAAATTTTAAACAAAGAACTTTTTATGTTCCAGTTATTCATGTAAGATCGATTTTTGTTTAAATATAAAATGTTCACCAAAAAAAAAACAAACTTTGTTTGATATTGATAGTCACCCCCTTGGTTTTTTGTTGATAAGAAAAATGAAAGTTCCGATATAATTTCTGATGTTGATGAAAATTATGATGAAGAAATTTCGTATAGTTCATTAGGAGTTATTGGTGGACGAGATCATCATTTATTGTGTTTGTTAAGTAAAAAAATGAATTTCAATTTTCAATATATTGATCCAATAGAACGTACTCAGGGTACTTCAAATGAAAATGAAAATTTTACAGGTGGAATTGGTATGATACAGAAAAAGGTATAATTTAGTAGGTTTAGTAGAACTTTTTACTTTTGGTAATCAAAAATTATTATCCTTTTTCATTTTTTTTTCTTCTTCTAATATAGAAAGCACATTTACTTCTTGGAGATGTTAGTTTAAGTTGGGAAAGACGAAAAGCTGTTGAATTTTCATTTTTTACATTAGCAGATTCTGATGCATTTGCTACACATGCACCAAAACGACTTAATGAAGCTTTAGCACTTATAAGACCATTCAAATTAGAAGTTTGGCCATTTTTAATTTTAACTATATTATTATCAGGACCAACATTTTATCTAATTAATATAATTCCATATTATACAAATACATTTAAACCAAATTTTATATTATATCCTGAATATATTATGGAAATAACTGGTTTTAAAAAACAAAATAACAAAATTTCTAAAAATATGGGAAAAAATTTAAATAAAAAACCCCATTTTGCAGAATGTGTTTGGTTTACACTTCATATATTTTTGAATCAATGTAAAATTTTCTCGTATATAAAAATTCATAAATCTTTTAAATTAATTTTGAATTATTTTTTTACAGCATATATTGAACCATATAAAAATTTTAGAGCAAGATTTTTAACAATAATTTATTCAATAGCTGCAACAAATATATTAACTGCAATTTATTCAGCACAATTAACATCACAATTTGCAAGACCAGCAACAGAAAATCCAATTGATACATTAGAAAAATTAGAATATGCTATGAAATATCGTGATTATAAATTGTTTGTTGAAAAAGATAGCTCTTCTCTCGCAATCTTAGAAGTAAGCCAGAAAATTGTTAATTGTTTTATCATTTAAATATAAGTATTTTTTTTTTATTTTGTATTTTTATTAATTTCAATAGAATAGTACAGAAATTTTTCGAAGATTATACACAATAATGAAAACACAAGGCGAAAATGATTATTTTGTTGATTCAGTTGAACAAGGCATTAAATTAATTTCCGATGGATCTCAAAAAGTTATTTTAGCTGGCAGAGAAACAATTTATTACAATATTAAACGATATGGTACAAAGAGCCAATTTTAAATTAATGGTTTTTTTTAAAAATTAATTTTCTTTTTCTTTTTTAAATTCAGGTTTGAAAAATTTTCAATTAAGTTACAAATTATACACACGTTATTCAGCAGTAGCTGTACAAATTGGTTGTCCATTCTTGGATAGTCTTAATGATGTGTAAGTGATATAACATAATTTAATATTTCACTAGTGATTATCATTTAAAAAAAAGTGCTAATTTATTTTTTTTATAGTTTAATGAGATTATTTGAAGGTGGAATTCTTGATAAAATAACAGATAGTGAATATGATAAAATGTTAAAATTTACTGATAATAATTATGATGAGAAAAATAATGAAAATATTGAAAAAGAAAATAATGAACAAAGACAAATTAATAAAAATGTTGAATCATTAATTGAACCAATTAATTTACGAATGATACAAGGAGCATTCATTATACTTTTAGTTGGATTTGCAATAGGAGGTAATGTGTAATTATTATTTTTTTTTTCTTTCTATAAAATTGTAAATTTTTTCACTAATTTTCTCTTTGAAAAAAATAGCTTTAGTCTTTTTATTTGAAATTACTGCAAGTAGGAGTAAAAAATTAAAACGTTGCATAACATTAATGTCTCGAGGGAAACTCATTTAGAATGAAACAAAAGAAATTATTAGAAAAAAGGTTGAAAAGTACTTTAGAAATTTTCAATTATAAATGCACTAATAATGATGAAATTAATAATACACACATTTTCTTATAATCACTTAATTTCTGTTTGAAAAATAAAGCTGGAAATGTACTAATGTCAATAAATTAATAATTCTGCAAATAAACTTTAAGTAGTATTTTTTTTTTAATACCCATCACACTTTCCATGATAATTTTCTCTAAATTGGAAAATACTTAATATTGGACTCGTTAAATTAAATACTCATAAAAGAATAAATAAACAATTTAAAGGATTATGACGTATGAGCAAACACTACAAAAGGAATTAAGAAGGACAGCCTAGTGGGAAAAAATACTAAATGGACCATTGTGCCAGAGTACAACTTGTATCTAAAAAAATTGAAAACGAAAAATACCACAGAAAGTAAAAGCAGAAAGAACAAAATTATTACTTAATACATATTTTTATTTATGAAGTAAGATCATGAACAAATCAGAGGTCAATAGTTCAACAATCATACTAATGTAAAATTAAAAAAATAAAATCATTTATTATGAAAAAAAAAAAAACAAAAATTCAAATCATTGTATTATTGAATATGAAATTTATATTTCTTGTATTTGGCAAATAAATATAATTGTTATTTCAAATAATAAACAAGGTATTAAAAATTCACAATTAGGTAAGCAGTTTTGCAATACTCATCATATGGGGGGAAAAACACTACACGTGTTATTTTTTTTTTTTCTTGTTCACTTCTGTTTGACTTTGTAATTTGTGTAAGTTCATAAAATACTTAAATTGCAAATTGTTATTTTATTAATTAATAATTGATTTTTGAAAGAAAAAAAAACAACAAATGTTTACAATATGATTGCCTTTTTTTTATATAATTTTTGTACTTTATAACCTCTTTCGATACTTTTATGTATAAAACAAATGTTCATTGGCATTTTGAATAAATTAAAAAAAAAATTAAAAATATATAAAACAACAACAATAAAAAATAATACTAGAAATATTAATTGAAAAGTTGTTAAAAACTTTCATAAGAAAAAAGTTCAATAACTGAACAATGAACATTAATTTAAAATCCGGAAAAGTAAATATTTTATTTGTTTTACTAGAATTTTTTTTTCTTTTTTATTTTTTATAAAATAAAGACAAAAGGTTCTAAGGTTACATTTACATTTTTTTTTGCAAATATTTAAATATTGTACACAAAAAGTTTCTATTAAAATTTCACAATCAACTAGAAGAACATTTCATCGACATGAAATCTATGTATGAATATTCATGTCATTAACATGGATCCGCTTTTATGTTATATTTTGGAAAAAAACTTTTTCATATATACACACATATTATGAATATGTATGTGAAAGGATTTAAAGTTTAAGCAAATAAAGAATTTATAGAATATAAAACCCTCATAAGGTTTTTTGAATGGCTACCTTGAATATTAAAAGAAAAATTTCCACGAGAAACTACATACGTGAAGTATGATTGTATCAAAGAACCTATAGGAAGCTCAATGTAACTGCTTTGGAGTTGGAACAATAACTTTTTGGAATTAAGCCGATTTTTCCAATTGTAAAAGTGAGTTCAAAACAATTGTAATATTTTTTCAAGAAAAGGTCCAAAACATTATTTTTTTTCCTCAAATTTGATCATCTTAATTTGATACAATTAGATTCTTATTTTAGACTGCTATCATTTTAAAGAAATCCCCGCCCCTCATGTTTCCCAATAATTATCATATTTTTTTTTATTCAGATGGAAGGTCAAAATTAATTTTAACGGAAAATATATGCAATTTTGTAGAGTGCAGTAAAATATGAGGAAAAAAACATACTCAACGTACCCACTATAAATTCGCTAACGATGCAGCTGTGTAGAAAAATTGTTACAATTTTTGATATTATGCTTCTTCAATTTTTTTTATTTCATGGTTACAATTCATAGTTGTTTTTTTTCTAAACAAAATAAGGAAAATACTAAAATTAACAAGGTTTTTCCTCCAAGACATACATATATGTATGTAGACGATTATGTTTAAAAGGTTTATATAACAGTGTTTACACTCTGATTTCGAATTTATCATGTAAAAATTTGTATCCAGTTTTTATTTACATTTTCATTTTAAAAATCTTTAATTTTCAAGATCAAGATCTTGTGTTTTTTGTTTTGTATATATAGTTTTGTTACCGTTGCATAATTTTTAACCTTCGATACTTTTTCTCCAGGAAATTATTTCAATTTTATAACGAAGTCCATATCTAAGTTTAAATAAATTACACATTTTTTCATTATTTGTATCTAAAATATGTATTGTACGTATATGTATTTAATTTACATTTTTTTTCCGGATATTATGTATAGGTTCATCATATAATTTTTATTCACGTCATTAATAAAATTTTTTCAATATTTCTGAACGATTTGTTCTACTAAAAATACATTTAAAAAAGTAAAAATAAAATAAATGTAATCGATATTTAATTTTTGATATATCATGTTGAAAGAATTTAATTTACATTATATTCTAAAGGTTATTATCCTTGTGTACAATATAAATACAAGTATCTATATGCAAATGTATATAAATATGTTTACTGTTTGCGTCATCAAGTTTAAGGAAGATCATATTCATACATTGAATGAATCACGATGTTATTAATCTTGTTTTATTTATTTATTTATTTTTTTTTTTTTGCAAAAATTTCAAAACAACTTGAATTTTATTCGAATTATTAGTTGTAGATGCGGTAGAGAATATGTTTTTTCAGTTCAGTTATGAATGTACGAATCAATGTGATAATCATTGACGTTTGATGAGGTTACTGCTCTGTATTGAATACAAATACGAAAAAAAAAATTTTTTTTTTGCATAATATTATTGTTGGTGGTTTTTCTTTGTTTTGTTTTTATTTCTTACCAGTTAGTTTTTTTTTCATATTGTTTTTGCTTTTCATTTTGAATATATTATATTAATACTATTCTTTTCATTTGTTTTTATTCTTAATGATTTATTCATATAACATTTAATTTATTTATGTGTGTAATTTCCCAACGTATTTAAAACGTGCTTTAAATTCAATTTAAAATTTTCTTGGTATATAGAGGGTATATAAGGCCTATATGAAAATTTTTCGTTAATTCTTTATTCTAAAGTTTATTTTAGATAAAAATCATTAAATAAGGTTTTATAAAATATGTAATCTATACTTCTTTCTGTATGAATTGTTTATAGTTTTTTTTTTTTTTTTTTTTTTTTTAAAGTTTAAATTCACTATATGGATAATAGATATGCTAGGAAATTCCAATTTGCGACTTTTAAAATATTACCTGTTCTGCTGTACGTTTTAGAACAATTAAATTGAATATTTTCACGAATATATAAATACGAGCATGTATGCATATGCCGGATTTATTTTCTATTGGAATTCATAGCAGACAGCTTTTTTGCCTCCAGTAATTTTTTGTGACATTCATGGTTTGAAATATAGAATATCTAAAACATTTCTTAGAAGCAAAGAATATTATGTATTTTTTTTTTTTTTAAAATGTCTGAAGAAAGACAAATATCTAAAATTTAAATTTTCCAGGTGTACCTTATAAGTTATAACTCTTCTTCATGGTTTTTGATTTTCATAAATCTTATCATACTTCTTGACTTGACAAATTTATACCTTTCACAAATTTGTCCTGAGAGTCGTTTGTGTTTTTTTTTAAAACAAATATAAAAACTTGTTTATACTTTGTTTTAATATTTAATTATAACTCTTTCTAGTTTTTTATCTTTTATTTTGTTACAGCCAGTGTTTGATGAGTATTTCATATTTTACTGAAGACAAAAATAAACAAAAAAAAAAAAGATGGTCTTTTAGTGTTTAGAAAATTTGTTAAACAATATCAAACTAGATTTTGAAAAATATAATTTTTCAGAACATCGAAAAACTCATATAATTTCAAAATATGGGAAATTTTAAAGATTGGAAATTATGGCTTCAAACGTATAAGCGATTTCTAAATTTTTCGGGTTCCACATCTAGTTTTTAGACTGAAAAAAATATTCATTTTAATTTGTTATTCTCATTACAACAGAAAAGTTAATTATCGGTGTCGCAAAAGCATAATCAAAAATTAAAGTTTAGATTAAAATCCATAACATTTTATATATTAATTTGTTATCTACTTCTTAGTTCATTGAACAAGAAATGATACAATAAGAAAACATTATAATATAACAACAAGAAAAATACTTAAACCAGATACGTACACATATGTACATACATAGTATATATACTCGTATGTATTATTATACATATTATGCAATTTTTATAACTATGAAAATTATTTGTGAAAAAAGTCAGTTGCAATTTGAATGAATCAATGATAATAAATATAAAAAAAATTTCTGAACCAGACTATCAATATAATGACAACATATTATTATTAGTGTCTAGCGTTTTATATTACCTTTGCAATATCGATTATTATTTTATAATTCTCTTGTGAAAATATGATATATGTAATTAAATTGATTACAAGTGAAATGTAACTATGAGTATAACACTTTTTTTTTCATTTTTTTTTCCTTTTTTTTGCAAATAAATTTCTAATATTTTAGTCAACTAACAAGTTTGGCAGCTCCAACAGGTTTATCAAGTTAATATAATTTATTTTAAAAAAAGTAACAAAATTCAGCATCCATAAGTATCTATTCTCTATACGATGTATACCATCATTTGTACAAATGTATGTATACATATGTGAATTGCATATAATAGATTATGCGGTTTAAGATGTAGATTTTCTACATTTATGAAAATAGTAATCCGTTTACTTACTTTTCCCATAAACAAGTAATAAAATGTATCTTTTTTTTTTTTTTGTTTTGCTTCATGCTTTTGCTAAAGATAAACCACATATCTTTATTTGTTTATTTATTTTTTTTTTTTTCGATTAATGAAAAAGTGTTGAAAAACAGGATGTGTCTTTGTAAAAAAAATATTGTTTTTCCCAATAATACGATTACTATTGCATTAAAATTTTATCAGTCATACAACATTGACATAAATTCGAACCTTGAATTTAAACATATGAATATCTAATGCATCATCATAATCATATATATATATATTAAATGACCTGTTATATGTTACGGGAAATAAAATAAATAAAAATAAAACATAATTAAATAAATAGCAACAGTAGCACAACATTAAAAAGAATTGTTGATAACATTCAAAATACAAGCAACATAACTTCAATTTATTAAAAACAAAAAAAAATAATAATATTTTTCGTTTCCTTATTATTATTCTTTTATTATTCATAACAGTTCGCAATTTTTAATGCAAACTTACCTTTTTTTCTTCTGTCTTTTCATTGAACTGACTGTTTGTTATAAAAACAAATGAAAACAAAATATTTAAAATTTCACAATTTGTAACTTTAATATAAAAAAAAAGAAAAGATATGTATTTAAAAAAATAAAATAAAACAGTACTAAAAAAGTATCTGATGGGTAATGCTATATATGATTTTGTAATTTTATATGTATATGCAGTATCTACAAATTTTTTCTTTAATTCGTGCCACATAGTGTACATATACCATACCATTGACTTATTTTTGCTTCATTTATGCTATTTTACTATGTTAGTTTTTTTTGATAATAATTATAATTGTTTACAACATTTTTACCTTGGAAAGGTGTAGGTATAAAAGACATACATACATACATATTATGTTATTTGTAATTATTATAATGTCGCGTGCTTTTTGTAATGATTATGAGATATATATCTTATATCATATATGTATACATATAGAAATATCATGTAAATTCAGTTCACGTTGTCATAAATCTGCAATAAATCTATTACATTTTGTCAAAGAGTTAAAGAAAAGGTAACATTAAAAAAAAAAAAATGAAAAATAAACTAATAGTTGCCATTTCTTAAGTTTTTTTTTTTTTTTTTTTTTTGTAGTTTCTTTTAATTTTTCTGTGATTAACAAATATTATCAACCTTGAAAAGTGTTAATTCAATTGAATTAAATGCTTGTGCTGTATATTTTCACTTAATCATATGAGCTAACAATTTTGGATTTATTATAAACACATATTTCTAATTTAATTTGAATTAGATAATTCATTGTGAAATAGATGCTTTATACTCGTATGACATTGTAAACAACAAAATTATTGGTTTTTTTATTTCAATTGAAAAATATATATCATTAAAATTAAAATAAGCTCCTTTGAAAATTTGCAAAATGTTGTTTCTGATGTAATATTCGAAGTTTTTGAATAATATGAGGGGTTAATATTATATTTAGCTAGACTAGACACATTAAAAATTTTCATTTTGTTTTTGAATAAACTTAATAAGGAAGAAATTTGACACAAGCCAAATATTGAATAAGAATAGAAAAAAGTCTTTGGACTTTGACTATTTTGAGATATTAGTAAATATTAAATAAAAAATTAAAAGGTTAATGGAATACGTAGATATTTTTCACAGTTTTAATATTTTTTTTTTTTGGTCCGTCCCAGTTACATTGCAGTTATTTTGAATTGTAAATTTTTAAAAATCTATTTTACACTGAAGAAATCTAATTTTCAGTTATTAAACTCGAATTATGTATCAAAATTCTATTATTATTTCACTCCCATAAGTTTTGACATATCTTGAAACAAAACAAAAGTGCAATTACAACGATCAAATGCCATTGAAAAGATAAAGCAATAACATAATATTGTGTGGTAGTAAGTATGAATACATTGTAAGATATGTATAATTGAAATAATTATATAGATGGAATATATGATAAAAATTGCAAAATAAATCCTTTTGATGAAATTTGAAAGTCATAAAAATGTATCATAGCCGCAAACAAATATATTATATTTTCAATTCAAATAATCTAAATTATATTTTAAAACGATTTTCTTACTTCTTTCTTTCTTTTTTTGTCTTTTTTTTCAAATTTTTCAATTACATCATATAATTATAGAAAATTTAATAATAATAATGATCATATTATTATTAGTAATCATAGGTTTACTTTAAAGAATTTTCAATTACTTTCGAAACATAACAGAAAATATATACGTAAAAAATTGTAATTTTTGCAATAACACGTTTTTAACTCAACTTTTTTTTTTTAAGTCAAGAATTACTTTGAAAAAGACAGTATTGAATTTGTGATAATTTCGATTGCAATTGAATTTATTTTCTTTAACAAAATGCAGAATTTACACAATTTTTTATTTGAAAAATATTATGCGTGAATTGAATAGAAATTATCCAGTATTCATATTTTTTTACTGTTATATAATTACATATACTTGTTATTTAAGTTTGAAATAGATTATCTTGTTAATGATTTGAAAACTAGCTTAATTTTCTGGAAATGAAATACTAGAAATCCTTTTAAAGGGTGTTCTTTTTGATATTGACGACTAAAATTAAAATTTTATAGTCCAAAATAAAATTGAGACAGGTGAGCAAAATTTATGAATTAATGGTTTGATTTGAAGCGTGAACTGTTAGAGCCATATTTTGTGCATTGAAAACAATTGATTTTTGACTGAAATAATTTTCTAAATTGCATAAAAATTCATATAAGATATTTTGAAAATTTATAAAGTTTGCTTGTTTGAAATAAAACCTCGGTAGTGCCCGCACCACAGGGCTAACCTATATGGGTCTACAAATCCTAAATACGGCCCTGCTCATTGAATTAAAAGAAAATATCCTGTATTTTTTGTAGGTGTATATTACAGAAAATGTAAATATTTATTTCAAGTCCTATAGAAAAACATACATGAATTGTAACAGAAAAATTCATTATAGACTATTTTATGTATGTATGTCAAAACTAATTTTTTTTTTCTTTAAAAAATATATAAAAAAAAAAACCTACACATTCTTCGATTGACCAAATTTTTAATATATATTGCATAATTTTTTTTTTCCAAATGAAATATACATAGCTATATATATTTAAATAAAGATTATATTGTTTGTATGTAAAATGATTGATTTTTATTACGTTTTGTTAATTTTACAATTTTATGTATACAAATAGCCAATAACTAGCAATACTTTATTCATTATGAATTCCAATCAAACTTATTTGAACAAACAGAAAAAAAAAAAGAAGATATATTGTAAATATGAGACACCTTATTATAATAAATATTCAAAGTCGCATTTTTTCTTGTTTTTTTATAAAAATGTTAATAGAAAAAAAAAAAAAAAAGATATTTATTTTTATGATAAAACTGCCTACTTCTTTTACTGGTATACCACTACCACAGTAACAACATTGTTAGTGTGTCATGGTGTTAAGACTTTTTACTTTTATTCAAAATCAGGTGGTAATATACAGGTCGATCGATTTATCTAGGACTGCATTTGAAATATGTATATTTTGATATTACTACGTTGTACGTAAATAGATACATACATACATTTTTTTGCTTTTTGTTGAAAACTAATACGATAGATACTCTACTTAAACATTATGCCAAAACATGTAGTTAATGCTCTTGTCTGTTGCTCATTGATATTACATAATTTCAATTCATTGCGCATGGATAATTTTTTATTTTATTTATTTATTTTTTTATTTACTTATTAAATCAACATTTACATTTTATTCGAGTAAAAGTAAAGAGAAATATAGTGAATAATATCAAATAAAACTTTGTATTTATTTATTTTATAACAAAATAGAATGTATGTAGGTACCATAGATAGATTAGATACATTTATAATGACAGTATCTGATACTCATATGAAATTTGATAAATATTATTTAAGATTTTGTAAAAATAACAAAGTTGATTTTTTTTTTTTTTTTTGAAAAATTAAAATAACTTTTTGATTAATCATTTACCATAATTTAAATTTAATAATATTGAAATTTAATTTTAAATAAAATAAACAAAACAAAAAGAATATGGCATCTTAAAAAGGCTAAACAACTCTAATAATATGTTTATTGTCTATTGTAAATAACCAGACGTGCCTAATATAGATATTTTAACGTCCATTACGAATTATAATTTTATTATGTTCCGTTAATTAATTATAATCATTCCATTGAAATAATTAGTAGTAAAACGTTTCAAATAATGGAGGAAAAAAAAACAGTTTTTTTGCGAATCTTTATTTAACTTATTTGTTCTTTTTCTATGAATTTCATTAATCCCACTCTCAAAGTTAATCATAAGATATTTGGAAAATTTTTTGAAAGAATTACTTAATTTTTTATTGAAAATAAATTTTATTTTAAAATGAAAAAGTCCAATGATAATTATATATATTATATCAAAATGATTTTGTTAATTATGATTTGTTTAGTTTTTTTATATGCGTGAAACGATTTAAAACAGCGATATTTGAGAATTTTTTTTTTGTTGAGCTTTAAATTTTTACTAGGAAGTCTAAATACATGGATGAAGTACTTTTAAGGGAGCGAATACAATTTTTTTTTATAAAAAAAAAACCTATATTAATTGTTCTCTTCAAATCCTTGTTTTTGTTGTAATTGTAAGCTTTCAAGAAGATTCGCGTTCAAATCTACATATTATATTCTTAACTGGAAGAGTCGCTGTAAAAACAACTTAACGATATAAAGAAAATTGAAGACACCCAGCCACGAGCAAAAGATTTTGTTGTGGATATATTTATTTCGATTTCTAGAGTAAATCCTTCGCAATTACTCTGCAAAAGGTACATTCGACTTAACAGCTATAGTATTTATGTACTTACTTCTGTCACTTGTGTGGTTTTTAAAATAATTAATTAAAATAAAATAGAAAAGTAAAAAAAAACAAAAAAAATGAATATTTCAGGATACAATTCAATTGTTTTGAATTTGAACCGACAAAGATTGAAAGACATCGTGAAGGAAACTATGATTCACCCCGAACTCCTTGAATATATTAAAATTATGAAAAATAAAATATTAATTAAAAAAAAATTAATATTTCCACATATATACAACTATGTTACATACATACAGGTCTACAACTCTATTGTAATTCAACTTGAACCTAGATATTCGTAAGTATTATGTATGATATTTCTTAAAAAATAAATAATTAAATAATTTTTTTTTTGTGAAATGAATTACATACATATTTCATTGTTTTACAAATTTAATTTTTTTTTAATTTTGTAAATTTTATATGTAATATGAAAAATATTTCTGAATAATTACAAGCTAACTAAACCAACCAAAACATTATTTTACAAGCATTATAGCACATAGATATATCTATATTACAACAGTAAAACATAAAATGCATAATGTCGTTTACCTACATATAACAAAAAGTATAACGTCATATTGGTAAATGTAAAAGATTTCTTTAAAAAATTTTTATTTTTATTATAATGAAAAGTGAAAGGTTAAAATAAATGTTTAATTCTTTAAAATTTTTTTTTAAATAAAAATAAACACACACAATACTTAATTATATATTGTAATGATTACGTTAAAAAAAAACAAATGTTGTATTAAATAAATTCAAAATGAATAAATGTAACAACGTTATTGAGGTTCATCTACTTATAGTGACGCAAACTGTTACATACATATTACATACATACATTTATATATACAGAGTAGACGCTCGGTACAGTGAACTTAAAAAAACAAGGCATGTTCACTAAACTGAATTTTTCGATAGAGTGAACTTTTGAGTTTACAACATTAGAAATGATACTGAACACCTATTTTATTCTATGATATTTATTTATTTTATTTTTTGTTTTAAATTTTAATTTTACATATCTTACTTTTTGAAAAATTGAAAAAATTTCATTTAAACGTTTTTTCAAAGCACATACATATTGTGGATTTTGCTATATTTTATTTTATAGCCAGCGAAATGTGCGTCTTACAGTTTTTTAATTGCTCAAGAAGCTGAGATTTCACATGTAACGTTAGATGCTCACGTTTATTCATGTTCTTTGTTTTGTTAAAAACCACCCCTCTTTTCACTGTAATATTATAATGACACACATCGTGATTAACCAAACAGCTTCTTGGTTACGTATAACTGTATAATTTTTAAACGCACTTTGTACATATGTATGTACATAGTTAGGTTTGCACCAGTGGAATATAAAAAAAAAACTGACAATTAGAAAATATTCGAACATATAAAAACTTATTACATAATAATGCAACAATTAGTGAGAAAACTTTTGTTCTTTAACACAGAAGTTCACTCTACAGAGATAAAAGTTCATTCGAGTGAGTATTTCATATAAAATAATTACTGGTTCACTGGACTGGAGGTTCAATCTACCGAGCTTCTACTGTATATGTAAATAAATAATTAAATTATTTAAATCGAAATTATGCATGTTTTTTTTTTTTTTTGTAAATTAAAACAGATTAAAATGAAAATTTTTAATTTATGTGAACCGTATACATGCATACCACACAATCACACATATTGCATAATTACGATCAATAAATTGAATTTAAGAAAAAAAAAAATACAATTTTTACAGTAAATTTTTTTAAATGATGAACATTCTTTTATGCAAGTCTGCATCATAAATAATATAAAGAAGGTCATAAAAAAGTTCAATGATAATGGAAATTGAAGTCAAGTGCAAGGCTTTAGATCAACTATGTATCTACTATTTTGGTCAGAAGAAGCATAACAACAACGGTGATTTGTCAAAATAGATTTAAAATATTTTTCTGCATGCCTATTATAAGTATATGAAGTTCATGGATTAAAATTTGTGAATTTTAATAGATTATACTCATATATGTATGTATGTACGTTGTCATTGTCAAGGATAACAACATATTTTTGATTATTATTTTGTTCTTGAATTACATCACTTCGATATAAATTTTTTTCTTACCTGTGCGCAATTATTTTTTTTTTATAATTTCAATGCATCTTGTAAGATTTTAGTACCTACCTATTCAATTAAAAATTAAATAGTAGCAATAAATTGTGATATTTTGTTTGTTTTATTATTATTATTATTATTATTTAAAAGCTAATAGGTAAATAAAATAAAAATTAAGATAACATTGTGTGATTTATATTTTGTTCTAGAATTATTAAAAAACATGTAACATAAAACATATGAGAAAAAAAATAACAACCACGCAAATGGCTTTTAAGAAAACAGTTATTATTGTTACTCACGTTCGATCATTTTTATATTAAAATATTTTTACTGTTTAATTACATATACGTACATACATATGTGTGTCATTTAATTGCTTTGAAAACAATAATAATATAAATTAATTATTATCAAAAAACTATTAAGTCAAGGTTGAGAGAAATGTATTTTTTACATAAGAAAATAATAATTTTTAAATATTGAAAAATAAAATTGTAATTAATTTTAAGCAGTATAAATCGAAACACATAACTTTTTTTTTTTTAAATTATATTTTATGAAATTAATAATTTTTTTTTAAAATGCCACAATTAAATAGTTTTAAGTACTTGAAATTAATTCAAGTTTAATAAATAATTTAATTTCGAAAAATCGAGTAATACCAACGAATTTTTTTTTATTTTTTTTGAAAATTTATTACTCAAATGAATTTTGTTGTTGTAATTATTTTGTATTTCAAAATTTTCTGTAGATAGTATATAATTCTATAACTTTTAATTAGGTACATATATCAACTTGGTTTGGAATTACAAAATTAAATCAAAACTGAATTTTTCAACCTTTATTGTGAAAATTTATGTAATTTGTGCAAGATGAACAATTCTTTTGAAATTTTCTTCATCCTTTTTGATATGATCATATAGTATTTGTGTACAAAAAATAGCAGTTAAACATATCTATGTAATATTAGATTTTTATCAATTTCGAGTTATAGAAATTCAATAAATATTTTTTAAGAGGTCAATTCCGTAGGTGTTTTTACACAACCCATTTCCTGTACAATTAATTATGATAACCTTGGAAAGACAGCTACTTGTTTATTCCGTAGATGTATGTATAATGAAAAAAAAAATAAATTAAGAGAAAAAAAAAAGTTGAAAGAGTTGATATCAATAAAATAATATAAAATGCATATATGCAAAACAAAATATTTAAAAAAAAAACATTCTGTTAAGCTTCCTACAACGTACAACAAATAAATACATATTTAAAATATTTACTTAAATAAATGAAATTTTCAATAAATTGTCACCATGTAGATGAATTTGTTTGGCACGTACTAATTTTTTTTTTCTGTTCTAATAATAAATTGTTATTACATTTCTAATAGTTCTCACATGACAATTATTGTGCCATCTTAAATATTAGAAAAAATAAACTTTCAAGATATTTTTTTTTCTCAGAATTTTTATTGGATTTTAATTGGACGAACGACTACGACTATCTGATGATTTGCAATTAAAGTCCTTTGAGAAAAAAATTACATTTTAGAATAAACAAAAAACAGGTGACAATTTATTTCAGTTTATTTCTACAGTTTACAGTTAACGGCGGACTATTTTGAAATTTAGCAATGGTGTTCACACCACCCAAATTATCCAATTTTTTCAAATGCAATAAACTACTCGAAAAAAACGTTTTTGGTTTGAAAATCAGAAGTAAGATTATTACATTAAGATACATGGTCAGACTCAGATAAAAAAACAGGTGAATAAATTATTTTTACTTTTAAATATATAAAAAAAAAAAGAAATTGTTTAACATTACGATAAAATAAATAGATAAATAGAAAATTGCGAATTTGATAATTTTTCTAAGAGCTATTATTCATTTAAAAAAACCCTTTGACTAAAGCGAATCTTAAATTTATTTTCTTTTTATTTTGAATATAAATAGTTTTTCGGAAGTTAATTCAAATAATGATTGCCAATATTATAATTCCATTCAATACCTGCCGCACATTCTGTTGCACTTAAACTTGTGTGTTTTTTTCATCTACATAATTCTACATACATACATGCTTCTCAATCTTTTAACGCAGTATTTATTATATTGTGTTATAAAATCTACAAACTATTATGCATAGTGTAATAAAAGAAATCTATATATAAGTATTACGCCCCCTCAATACAATATAAATTTCATTGTAAATTCTGATATGAGGCATCTAATAGAATATATTACATATTGTGAACTCATCTTTTTGTGTTTTTTATTTTTCTTTCTTAGTAAATTAATAATGCTAGTCAAAACGTTAACTTGGACGACAATCTATGAAATGTTAAAAGGTACTACACTACACAAAAAAAATAAATGAAAATTTAATATTTCACTATTTCTTTTTGTTTTTCTTTTTTTTTTAACTAAATCTTTTTTTTTTCTTTATACATATTTTATTGTACGCAATGTAGGCTTTTTATATATTGTATAAACAATTTAATAGATAATATATGTATTATAATTTTACATTAACAAAATGTAAGATATTTTGAATATTGTATGTTAAATCAACAAGTGGGTGCTAAACCTTTTATTAAACAGCTGTTGCAAAAACAACAAAAAAGACCTTAAAATCATTTAAAGAAAAAAAAAAAGATAAATTTCTAATATTTATGTCTTATTATGTATATTTAATATATAATATATGTGAGCGATGTATCTATGTAAATAAAATTCATACATACATATGTATGTATATACTATTGCACAACATTTGAACAAGAAAAAAAAATTTTCTAAGGTTGAAAACACCATCATTATAGATGAATTAGGAGCTTTTTTTTTATATCTTACTCTGTTTTTTATTTTTTTATTTTTTCTTTTAAAGCTAGCAT
Organism: Bombylius major; assembly: GCA_932526495.1. Classification (NCBI taxonomy): domain Eukaryota; kingdom Metazoa; phylum Arthropoda; class Insecta; order Diptera; family Bombyliidae; genus Bombylius; species Bombylius major. The sequence continues at coordinate 26,532,994 of OW052045.1, read as the reverse complement.
GAATTTGAATATTATTACCTACCTTTATTTATTGTAGTATTTATGTTTCGTTCAATAGAAGGAGGATATATGATAATATTTTTTTTTTTTACTTAATGTACAAAAAATAAAACACAATTTTAGTACGATTTTTAATTAGAAAAAAATAAAACTCAAAGAATAGGAAACTTTGATTTTTTATTTAGGTATTTATTTATTTTTTTTAAATAACTTAATTTTCAATTTTCAATACACTTTTTATTAACCCCTTTTTTTTTAATTAAAAAAAGTTTCGATGTAAATAATGTAATTTTTTTATTATTATTGAATTATATTAAATTTATTTTCCAGAACGTGGAACTTGTTTTTATTTAATAACGTGTGTCTCATAAAAGAGCCGTGAATTGAATACGTTTATCAAAATATTTTTGTCTCTTATAAAAAAAAAAAAAAAACAAAGAAAAAACTTATTTTAATTAAGTTTTATCAATATTCTTTCTATGAAACAAAAAAAATTAACTGATACTGAAATTATAATCACTTTGTCATGAAATTTTTGCAATAATTTAAAATTAAGAAAAAAAATATATATAGCAAAAATTTTAAGAAAATTACACTGTGTTATTGAAAATTTTAAAATTACAATTTTATTTTTTGAAGAAAAAAAAATATAGTTTTTATTTATTTTTTAAAAACACAAAAAATTTTTGTTTCTTCCAAAATACTTCAACCGATTTCTGAATGAAACTGAAACGGATTCTGATTATTTGCACTGTTTTACTTGGTCTTACAACCCCCTCTACAATATTTCTTTATTTATTTATTTATTTTATTATTATTTTTTTTTCTCAAAATAAATTTTATATAATATTATTTTAAAGTTAGTAAGCAAACTACTGTATATATACATAGATATATGTATGTATGTATGTATAATAAAAAGGCAGTAATAATGACAAGCAAAGCAAGCAACGGATTTATTATTGCTTATAAATATTATTAGTTTTAAAAATTGAAAAAAAAACAAGAAGAAGAAGAAAGAAAAATTGTTGATGCTGATAGATGAGCTTGTTGATGAGATTGTCTTGTCGTCAATTTTTCTGACATAGGTTAGTTTTAGGTGTTTTATTTTTATGATACCTATAGAATTATAAAATAACTTGTTTTATGTCTACTTAACAAAATTAATAAATTTAACAATAAATTTGAATTCATCAATCCATAATGTTTTAATAGATACAAAAAAAAAAAGGTTTTGTTTTTCATTTAAAAAATTTTAAAAGATTTTTATTTAATTAAATTACGATATCACATATTTTCAAACAGATCAGATTGAATGCTTAATGAATTCTGATCGTTTTAATATAAAATTTGTTACTTTTTATCAATTTTATTTTTAAATTTCGATATGCATTTATTCGATAACAAATCGATAAATACATAATGAGGTGGGAAATTAATATCATAATTCAAGATCAGTGAGCACACCACTAATACAATAATAGTAATTAAGAGAGTATATACAGAGAAACAGAGGTAACAGAAAATATAGTGTGTAAAAGGTATACATTTTAATATTACCTACAATACAATGAATGAATTCAACTAAAAATCAAATCAATAAAGAAATTTAAAGCAAATTTATGAGCATGGTGTCACTGCAAAAATCTAAGTAAGATAATAGCTTTTATAATAGATACATACTTTTATAATTTTAGGAAAAAATTTGTGAAAACTTTACAACACTCAAACTGTAAATTATGTGACACACTTTTGAAAACTCCTTCTTTATTATGGTTTTAATTTAAAAGAGAAAATCATCCTTATTTAAAAGATTTTAGAAAAATCAGAGGTAAGAACAAAAAAAAATCTAATCTGTTCATTTTGAATTGTCCTCTTTCAAACCACTCATACATATGTATTAGAATTTCATATTTTATTAGAACAAATTTTCTCCAATTTTGGCACCCTATTTGAAAAAAAAAAATGTATTTTTTAAAATCTATTCCAGCGTATACTTTCCAATATTTCCTCTGAATATATAGAAATCGATTTTAAATTATGTCATTAACATTAAGTATATAAAATCATAGATCCACACTAATTATTAAAAAATTCACATGAAGATGTCTTAAAATTAAACCAAAACAATCAAAATAATAATTGTAACTTTTGTGTACACCACACCACGGACGGTTGCAAGGACCAAAAAACGGAAAATTTACTAAGTAATTTCAATATACGTTCAATAAGTTGAAAAAAGAGCGATGAACTTCGAACATATTTTGAACATGGTTGGTCTTCTCTGATTGCCTTGAATGAAAAAATCTGAAATTATAAATTAAAATGGATAAATTTATCTAATATAGCAGTTCTCTTATATTCGAATATGCCATGCCCTTAATCAATTTTATTATGTAATCAAGACAGACACAAAGTAGAAATACAGGTTTATAGTGAAAGTTAATAGTTTTTATCCAGAACATGAATAAAACCACGTACATATCACAGGCTAAAAAATTAACGAGGCTTTTAACCTTGATTTATATTATTTAAATTTTACTAAAAAAAATTCTGAAATTTTTTTTCAAAAACGAACAAATATTCCTTTAGTTCAACAAAATGATAATATGCTTACCTTACCTTTAGTAATATTTCCATAAAATTCATATTATTATTATTTCTTTGTGAAATATTATAAAACACCAATCAAAATATATTCGATTATAGATTTTTTGAAGGAAAAAAAAAAAGAAAAAGAAGAATAGATAATTTAAGACATCTAATTAATTTGCAAAATTATGTAACTTAAAAGTTCTTTACAATAAAAATCTTTTTGAAATTTTTTGTTTTTTGGTAATAGTTTGTTTTTTTGTTTCTTTGAAAAAAATTTAAAATGTGTTGGCTGGATTTATCTTTTATTTATTAATTTACATAATTATTTTTGTTTTTTTTTTTCATGTAGGCTCAACAACCTTTCAAAAATGTTCCTATACATTAGGCTATGATTATATATCATTTAAATTTTGTCGTTTAATTTGTTAATATTTTTAAAATTCAAACGAAAATCGTGTATTATTTTTTTTTTTTTAATTTTTAGAAACATCACGGTGATGTTAACAAAAAATTAAAATCTTCAGTAAAAAGAGAGGTTATGTAATAATTATATATTTTGAACTATCCACTGTCAACTACAAGATATCCGGTACTAAGGAAATAAGTTACTTATATATGTAGTGACTGGGAAAATAACAATATCATTTTTTTATTTTGTTTTTCAATATTAACTCAATTCTATACAGAACAGCGCAAACCACTATGTTCTAGTTCAAGATCTTCTACATAATTATGTAGATTCTAGGAGATCTGGAAGTTCTCGAAATAAAGGTTCGAAGTGAGAAAGTACATTTTTCTTGTAAACGTTTTTTTTACTTAGTATTAAGTGGAAATGTTGGCTTTCAATTGCATAAAGGGAATTTAAAGAAAAACCACTCAAATCTTTAAAGTCAATGTTCAATTATTATTTTTCATATACATATTTTTCTTCTTTGACTTTTCAAAAAAGAAACAAAATAAAAGGGTTTACTATTCAGTAAATTTAAACTCGTCAATATTACAAATGTGTGAAATTTTATGAAATTCTAAGCGGTCTCTTAAATTTATAAGTTTAATTTCTGAGTTCATTTTATTTTTATTAATAAAAATTTGACAACCAGTGCGAAAAATGCTTTATTATCAAAACAATGAAGGAGTCAAAGTATAAGAATTTAAAGCCTAGTATATCAATATTCTTCTTTCAGCTTTAAAATGCTTTTTGTTCTTGTATTTATTTTTTTTAGATTTAAAGTACGTAATGTCGTAATCCTTTGTAAAATTTTCAAACTACAAATGCTAAGATCCGTTAAATGAGTGGATTTTAAAACCCAATATTTAAAAGTTTGTTTTTATTTATTCAAACTTTTGTTTACAAAAAAATTATAGCTGCTTTCGTTATTCTTTCAAAACAATTAAATTCGATGGATCTTTAAAGCTCTTGAATTGAGATTTTTAATAAAATTAGATTTGTTTTAATTTTGTTTTCCTTCTTTTTTTTTTGCAAAATTTTCTATTTCAAAATATAAATATGTATGTATATATATTTTTTTTTTATTTTGTAAGAGAAAATAGCTTTCTTGATCTTTGTTCAATTCTCAAGATTTTCATTAGTGATTGTTTTTCAATAATTAAAAACAACAATTTTTAAAATCAAAATAAATAATAAAAGTGCGTTAATAAGAAAATTTATTATAGCTGTTAAACTGAGTGACAGTAATAATAATAATAATGAAAATGATATTAGCCTGTAATTCTAAAGTAATTAGAAAAAAGATTTGTTTTTAGCAATTTAAACAATTATACGGCTGCACTATAATGACTTTATTTTTTTTTTTCAATAAGTCGACAGTTTTTTTCTCATAAGAAGGGAAAAAAATAATTTATATTTTATAAGGCTAGCAATAATGAGTAATTAATAAAATGTTTTTTGTTCTAAAGTAAGTATCTTATTTTTTTTACATTTTTACGTTTATTTAATACCTGTCTTATAAGACGGATTATGTTGCAGAGGTCGGCAAATATTATTGATTTTTTCTCTGATTGAACTAAACTTCATTATTAGTAGAACTAATGTGTTTTTGTTAAATTCTACCGAAAATTTACAGAAGATAGAAACAAAAAATACTTCGGTTATTTTTTTATTTTAAATATTTTATAAAAGGGTTTCTCAAAAAATTTTAAAAGAAATCATAATCTTTTGTTTGTATCGTGTGAAATTTATTTAGAACTTTTTCTTGGTTGGTTGGTTGGTTGACCGAAGACCCAATTAGCACTAAACCGTGCCGTTTTGATACCACACACCGACACACCTCGCAGTTGTCGAGTCAAAGGGTTGTAAACCCTTTTTATCATACATGCACCTACAGTTTAAAGTGGAATGCGAACCACTAAATTCGTTGGTAGAGAACGAATTTTATTCGTATGTCAGGGCTTGGTACTCGTAGTTTTTTGTGGACTTAGCTTATGGTCTCTAAGCAAAGCCATCAAACTATTTAGTACCGAGCACTTATACCCAACTAAAAGTGAGTTGGTACTCATTCAAAGCTGAGTGAACTTAGGCGGACTCGTGTCCAAGACCTTCAGCATCAGAAGCCAACACTGAACTTCTTCTTAGTAATTCAAGATATTTCAAGGCATTATCAATATTTCGGACATTAAATTATCTTTGAATAATTTCTATGGAATTTATGCAGAATATCTCTTGCTTTATTTTTTTCTGTAGATTGTCTTGTAAGTTGTACATATTAAGCATATTTGTGTGTCTCGACTCTCGAAACAAAGGAATAAATCTTTGCAGTCTAATAGTATGCAGGATAATAATAACAAAATCTATGAATATCAAATATTAGAAATATCAGTTACAAATTTAAAACACTTTTGATTTAAATTAATACGTTCTAATTTTTATAGACGTTCTCAGTATTTTTTTTTTTGTTTCAAAACTAAATAAAGTTAGAAGATAGAAAGGACTCAATTAGTGAACTTTTCAGTAAAAGAATATAAAAAGAATTATTTTAAAAAAAAATTCTCTATTTACTTAATTATTTATTCTGCTCTTTTTGCCTGTTGTTTAATTAAAAAATTTATTATTTTTTGTTTCGTTCTAAAAGTGTATAATACACTACACACTACAGGAACTTTTAAATATCGAACTACATATTAAATATTTATTTTATTCGTGACTTATTTTATATTTCAAGTACCTAATTTTAAATTTACTAACAAAACAATGAATAAGCACATTTTTTATAGATGCATGTGTCAGGTCAAAGACTAAAATAAAATCCCTTAAAATTAACACATTGTGGGCTGATCACGAGAATTTTGTTTTTTTTTTTTCCTAGAATTTATGCCTAAAAATTCTCTAGATTTTGTTCCGATGCAATATGCATGTGGTTTATGAAGAGAACTCTCTCGGGTTGTCTATTTCTTACCTTTGCTTTATTGAGTAAGCGACATTATCTGGTGTAAAGTCCGCAATTTAAAAAAATGCACATTCAATATTTTATTTTCTAATAAAGTTGTTCGATTGTTAATTTTTTATGTAAAGAAATACATAATTACTTTACAATACTTAGATTTTGAAAACGTTTATTATATGTACACTATGTAAAAAAAGTATTGGCACCTAAGCATTTCCATTAAATAAACTCGATTTTAAAGAGTACTATGCAATATATCAAAATTATGATTTATGGTATGTAATGCTCTCTTTATCACCTTTAATTTAATATACAATATTATAGTAAATTAATAATTACAACAACAAAAATAAATAATATTATTCAAATAACTAGTAAATTAACGCAAAAAAAGTATTGGCACCTATTATTATAATTTCGGTTATCATGTATGTACCGTTATTAAAATTGAAAAAGTTGCATTATTTTTTTATTATCATAGTTTATTATTAAGTCCAATTATCATTTGATATAATTATTTGTAGAAAATTTTTTAAAATGGCGCCTAAAAACAAAGAAATTAGTGTTGTTATTCGGAATTTGGTTACTTCTTTAAAAAATCATGGAAAATCTTATAAAAACATAAGCGAAATTGTTAGAAAACGAAATCAAGTGTTAGGAATATAATAAAACATTTCCAAAAATCCAAAATAATCAAATTTTGCTAACGTTCTGGTTCTAGACGACCAACAGTATTAAATGTTAGGGAAAAGAGGTGAATTCTTAATCGGATCCGTATTAATCTGTAAACCCGTGCTCCATTTTTGAAAATTAAAGTTAAAAAAATGTTTGATAAGAAAGTAAGTATTATAGAAAATATCTATAATAGTTTGATCAGATACTTTCTTATCAAACATCTTTTTTTATTTTATACATAATTTTTCTTCGTATTAAGGATTTATCTTACAGTAGTGGTTAATTTATTTTTCAGGTAGTTTCATGTTTTCAAAATACTTTTAAAGATATTTAAACGATTCATTATTTATTTCAGTTACAAATAAATATTTACCTATATATGTACATATAAGAGGTACTAGTACTTTGAAAAGTGTTCTTAAAGTAGAAAATTAATTGATCAATTGACGAAAACAAACAACAACAAAAAAAACTATTTGATAATTATTGTTATTTTTTTCTTGCATTAACTTGAGGGGATGTACACAAATAATATTTTTCAATAAAATTTTTTCATTATCATCAAGTTTGTTTAATTGTGAAAAAAAAAAAAAAAAACATGCAACTATAATTAATTTGATTTTTTTTCTGTTCTTCTAATCCGACAAAATGCATATTTATTACTAATTAAAATAGTAAACAATTACAAGCTGAATTTTCTTAGGCAAAAAAAATCGAAAAAATCATTGAAAATTGCATAAATCAATAAAAATTATAATATCAAATATTAGTAAAATTTTGTCACATTTATTTTTACACTTGTTATTTATTGAACTTCATATAGGTGTGTAATTTTAATTTTTCATTCTTCTATAATCATACTTGTGTAGAAGCATTTTTTTTTTTTTTCAAATTCGTCGGTCGGAAGAATGTTAATTGAAAAATCTTTACATTTTTTTTTTGCATTTAAGAGAAGTTTGATAAAGTAAATTTTAAAATGCGACAAATATTAAATATATTTAATTTTTTAATTAAGAATTTCCTAGAAAATGCAATAATTGTTACTTTGGAATCAAAATATGAAACCGCATATGGAATTAATGATTTTGTAAGTGGGTTAATAAATAAGATACTACATATATCCACGTGATTATGATGAATGAATGAATGATATTTACAAAGTATTAAGTTTTAAATACATTATTTTTTGAAGTGATTTATAAATTGCATTATTCTACTACTTTTACAGGTATGTATTTATTTATTTTCATAGATATTTAGTATGACACCTGCTGACCTACTACGTACAAATAATGCATTAACAATTTTGACGTAATTTCAATAGGAAACTCATAATATGTGTTCCGCTGATGATTTTTAAAGATTTTCTTAAAATGTACCTGTGTATATTAATTATAATAATTAAATATTAGTTTACACTTTTTTTTTTCTTCAATCGTAGGTTTTTATTTCTTGATAATTTCTAGGAGAAAAAAAATATAAATAATGCTGGAAGGAACGTAGATTTTTTTTTTAATTTAAAAAATGATTCTTTAGTAAACAAAAAACAGTTTAATAGAGAAAAATTTTGTTTTCGTATTGTAAGATTCGATTTTAATTTATAATAATAGATTTACTTTAATATTTTTTTGAGATGAGATACAGTTTTTGAAAAAAAAAAATTGACTAACATTGAAAATTATATTTTGAATTTGTGATGAATTTTTTAACTGCCAATTACGATAGGACTTGGGTATGTAAAAAACATTTTTGAGAGTCCCTTGAATCAAACACCTATGTATACTTTTTGGGTAGCTTCTTTCTATGTAGGGTCACTTCGAAATGGCATAGATGCATAGAAATTGGGTGAATGAATAAAAATAATTTTTCTTGAGAAAATTACCTACTACTTTGAAGTTTAAAGTTTACTCCCTACCATTCAATAAAATATGTATACATATCTGCTACTGCTCAAAAATATTTCAAATTTACATTTTTTCCAAATGTAGCAGTAAAGTAGTACAAAAGTATCATTAAAATCAGGGCTAAAAAAATATCTGCTATTTAAGGCTTTTTTAGTAGGTAAATTTTGACTCGGGTACTTTGACTTTTTATTTTCAAAAATTATTATTAATTTTTTTTTTCGCACTTGGGGATTGGTACATGTGGGTAACTGGTAACTATCAAGTGTACAAATTATTTGATAATAATTCAAAACGTTGGTCAACAATTTTTATTCTATTTTAGAAAAATTTCAACAGTTTTTTTGTAAAGCACAGTTACATACATTTCTTCATTTTGTAAATGATAAAATTTTATAATTCACTAAAATGCACTTAGGTAAGATTTAGTGTCTGGGTCTCTCATTAAACTTATAAAACTTAAAGTTTCCTGTATTTCAAAAAATTTTTTCTTCAACTATTATTGAAACTACAAAGTGCAAAAAAACTATTAAAAAGAATATCCATCCATCCTTCTGTGTATAACTTTCATAGTCAAAATTCTTAGAAGTAGGAAGTTGACTGAAAAGTCAAATTGAAAATCTCGTTGCATAGAGCCTAAACTGCCAAACAATGGTCCGAGAACAGAGACCCTTAAATGCACCGTGTAGCTAATTATCTAAAAACCAGATTTTTGCGTATAATTTCACATTTAAACTGTTTTTGAGTTAAAGTTCTTTTGTGAACAAAAATCTACACTGTTTGTAACGGTATAAACACAATTTACAATGCTTTACTTCTATTTTTAGAACTTTATATTTATTTCATATCAAGTGTTCTTGGTGATCAGGTAGTATGATTTAGGCTGTTTCCGGAAACATGCACTTAACACTAAACACTTAACACTTGACACTTGACACTACCTGACTTCGGAGTTGAATTTGTTGTCCGAAATGTACTAAATTTGTTTTAAATTGACACTAAAGTTGATCTACTGTTTCACTTACTACTGTTTTTAAAATCGGATTATCTATTTTATCACTTATTATTATATTATTATTTTGCATTAAAATGCTTAAAACAGTCTTTTTCAAAAGTTTTTTTTATATATTCTTCTATGTATTATTTTCCATTTTTAAGCAATTCCACATAGTTATAAATAAAACTTCACAACACTAAATCAAGTTTAGTGTACTGGATATAACACTTGATTTTTGACAGCAAAACAAGTGTTAGTATCAAGTTTTAGTATGTATTACTTTCCGGACACTTCGGAGTTACTTTCGGAGAAAATTTAGTGTTAAGTGCATGTTTCCGGATACAGCCTAAATATTAAATATTAAACCCAGAAAGTGGTATTTAAGGCTTTTTTATCATTTGTTGGATTTAACAGTAGTCAATCGCTGGATTCTCTACAAAAAAGCTGGAAAAATCAAGGGAAAATCATGCAAACTCACACTTCTGTACAACTTTTCGAGGTTGTGTAAAATTATCCAGAGGTAGACCTTCCAATAATCTCGAGAATGAAATTCAAAAAAAGAAAAAAAAGTTCCAACAACTTATATTCCCCCCAAAGACGTTAGACAAGATCAACTATCTCATTGGCCTGTACATGACAAGAAACAAAGATGCAAATATCCGAAATGTGTCGTCTTCTCGCAATTAAAATGTAATAAATGTGGTACACATTTATGTTTAAACAAAAATAATAATTGTTTTTATAAATTCCATAATGAGTAATTATTTTTATATTATTATAAGAATATTATATTTAGTTCATGAGTTGCTATCAAAATTGTTTTGTTTTTTTAACTATGCATATGAAATGAATATGTTATGTTTTTTTCGTTTTTTTAATCTGAATATTGTTATGTTCTTTTTTTTCAATTGAAAACTATAACATGAATAAATATGTTTACACAAAATTTTAAATAAATCTCTTTTAGAATATGTTGGGTTTTTATTTGCCGTATTGTACAATGTTGATTATTATTTACAAAGGATAATCTTAGGGATTTTTCGTCATATTGGAATTTTCTAGACTTTTACCAGAACAAAAGTTGTTTTTTGATTAAAAACCAAACTGAAAAAAATTATCTTGAACCAAAATAAAAAATCATGCCTTTAAGGGTTAAAGAAAAATGCTGAATCAGTTCTTATGAAATTAGCTAGTTTTGGCAATCCAAAAGCATTACAACTCACATTTGCTTTAATAATAATTAAATAATAAAATAAAATAAAAATAGTAAAATAATTACCAATTACTCAACACCTCAACTCATATATACAATTTGATTGTTTTTTTTTTATATTTAGACGTATGTGCTTCATTTTGATTTAAATTTTTAATGCTGATAATTTTCCCAATTAAAATAAAATGAATTAAACATTTAATTGTACATTAACTTTCTTTTTTTTTTTTTCAACAATAAAAAAGCAAAACAGTAAAAAAAAACGTTTTTTAAAAAATTTAACATAGTAACAAATCCTGTGAATAATTTTCGTGTTTGCACTTTTTTTTGGTGCTATGAAAGAAAAATTTAGTTTTTTCAAGCATGTTCAATTTTTGAAAATCATTCTTTGGTTGTTTTTTTTGCATATTTGAATTCTATAAAAAAAACTTGTATCTATAAAATTTTCTTGTAATTATAATTTAAAATTAACTTAATTTAAAAAAAAAAATCGTTTATGTTTTTTCAGTGCCATTTACCTTATCGACCTCGACATTTACTCTTTCGTTGATGACGCTTGAAAATTCTAATTGAATTTTTTTTATTTTTATTTTTTTTTAAAGATTCGATTTTTAATCTTTTTTCTTTTTATTGTTAAAACTATCGTAATTCTTCAAAAAAAAAAAAAAAATTTATAATACAAAATTTGTGCATATTTTTTATTTTCTTTTGTCTATTTTCAAGGTTTGTCTATGTTTTAATAAACCGACAACTTAATATTTGCATTTAAAAAAAATAATAATCACTGTCAAATTTCTCTGCAAATTTTTAATTTATATGAGAAAATTTCGATTTTTTTTTTAATTTCACACTTCTTTTTTTTTTATTCTCATTATTATTCGCTTGAAAAACATAATAAACAAAATAAATTAATGTGAAGTCAATGAATTTTAAAAAAGAATTTAAAGAAAAAAATATCGGAATTTTATTTGTTTTTTTTTTTCTTCAAGGATTATGATGATTTAGAAAAGTGAAAAACGTTAAATTTGTTTATGAAAATTAAACGTTTCCTGTATTTCAAATTATGTACTTTGCATTTATTATATTTTTTTTTTCGAATTACCTATAATAATAATATAATTAATTAATAAAACAACTTTTTTATCATTAATTTTTTTATTTTCGAGCGCTACATTCAAAGGCTTTGTTTTAAAAATTTTATTGTCCTGTAATTGCTGGAAATTGATTTTTTGAAATTCATTTACAATTTTCTATAAGTGCGTGTTTTTATGATTATGATCATTTTATTGGTTTTTAATTGAATTAAATATTGTAATCGAATTATTAAATTGATCAGTTTGTTTAAATTTTAATTTGTGAAAAAATAAAAGATGCTAGAAACATAAAAAAATAATGAAAATATTGAGCAGCGTTGCATACAAACAGGCATTAATTTATTATAATTTATTAAAGGGGACGTGAAGTGAAATTTATGCACCAGAAATTTATAATGTAGCTCAAAATTTCAAAAGAAAAACAAACAAAAAATGATTATTGCTGCTTATTTTTAATTTGAATGTTTTTAAAAATCGTGTAAGTATTCAATTAAATTTTTAATTCTACTTAATAAAAACTGGAAAAAGTCTTATGTTTATTTTAGAAGTCCAGCTTTCAAAATTTACTATCATAAACCGAACAAAACAGAGGAATTTTTTACAAAAAATGTGAAAGAAAATCTTTTGTTAAAAATGCTAGTTATATAGTAGCTTTTGTATGTGAATTTTCCCATGCTTGTGTACAATGTACTTATGTATATAGAGCTTGTCCCAAAAGAGTTGAAGTTTCGTATTGTACTACGTTGGCATGCGCAGAAGAAAAGATACTTACACACATGCGTTTTTGTTTTTGTAAATTATAATAAACAGGTTTCTTCTGTCGTATATGTATACACAAGAAGATATCTACGCCTTGTAAAACATGCGCAATGAACCTTCAGCTGAAATAACTTCAGCTATAGCACTCTTTTAGAAGCCACTGCCGCATTGCTTCACATTCACACAAAATGCGTTTCGAGGTTTTCTTGACTTCTTTACAAAATATAAATTTATTATTCTCTCTTAACTCTATCTCATTCATTTGATAGTTGAGTGGACAAAATATGTATAAAACACAACAAGAATACTTAAAGATAAAGTACCTATTAGAAATTAGAGTTTAGGATTTAGGACAATATTGAATGGAAATCATTAATTGAAAATAATATTACAAAAAATATCAAAATACAGTTTACTAAAAACGACCAGAAATTAACAGTAAATTTATTGAAAAAGGGGTCAGTGACCGAAGTAGAACTGTTCTCTTCTTTCCCAATTTCACTCATGTCAGTTTTGAATCATTACCATACCAATTCATATTCGTTTGAGTTGGGTATAAGCGCTCGGTACTGAAAGTAATTTGGTGACTCTGCTTACTAGTAGTGTTGCCACGGCCAAAAATTTTTCCCCTCCAAATTTTTGTGAAAAAACCTCCAAAATTAGGAAAAAACCTCCAACGTTGAAAAAAAAGTATATTGGACTGAGTTCAGTAATAAAACTTGAAGTAAATTCCACTGAGTGTGAATAGTATCAACAAGATGAGGAAACTGCGATAATAAGGTTGATATTGATAACTCAGATTCGGCCAGAATTCTTTCAAATTGTTAGTCAAATCAAATCTTAATTTAAACTGTTCTAGTAGTTCTATATATAAGAAGCGGATCCTAGTTTTGACTTTAATTATGTCTGGCTCTGTTATAAGGTTTTTGTTTTTCAAATTCGAAAGATAATTATCACATTTTGAACCACTAAATATGTATATCGTTTTCCAACACATAATTGTTTTTATTGTATAGATCAACACTTTTGAATTCGGAGATTAATATTGTCATTTATATCGTTATTCGTTATTCCATTTTAAATTCTTATGTGAGATCTAGAAACACAATAGCAACAGTAACAGCATTGCAAATGCTGCTCAGATTGAACCTAGCAGCAACAGCGTTTGATTAATTTTAATTTTTCGCTTCACTGTTGGTAATTGAATATACATATGTGCAAAGAATTGTAAAAGGAAGTGCGAAAAACCTCCAAATAAAAATAAAACCCTCCAACCCTCCAAGAAGAAAAAAAACCTCCAATTTTGGAGGGAAACCTCCACCTGTGGCAACGCTGCTTACTACCAGTACATTAAATCAACTATTACCCCTCTCAAACGAATAAATTTGTTCTATACTAACGAATGCATATATAACTTGAGTAGGTCTAAATGGACTATAGCGCCGAGGGTAATATGTACACTAATCAAACTTTTACACAAGATAACATCTTATTTTTTTCTTTGACAAAAAAAACAAACAAAAAAACAAAAACAAATACATATATGTATTTTTCTCTGTACTAAGCAAATACTTTATTTAATTTTTTCTTTATTTCATGTTCATAAAAGAAAATTATATATCTTGTATTTTTTTTTCAGTTTTCAAGCAGATAAAAATCCTTTTTTAACAATTACATATTTTAAAACTTTAAAACTTTTTTCTAAAACACGAACTCTGTTGCAAGTGTAAGAAAACAAAAGATTTAGTAAAAAAAAAAAAGCATTTTTAAAGGAAAATGTGGAGGATTAAAAAACTTTTTTCACTTTTTTTGTTATTGTAATAATGTAATAACGCATTTTAAATTTACAAGAAATTTTTTTTTTATTATTATTTCCAGAACTAAACAAAATTCAATGTACAATTTACATGTGTTCCTATAAAGGATAGGCTCACCTTATTAAATAAATTTAAATTCAAGTTATAAAATAATATATTTCCAAATTATTAAAAAAAAATATATATGTATATATATTTAAAAATAAAAAAGACCTTTATTGTATTCTTTTTTTTTTTTTTAATTATACAAATATTTCAATGGACAAATAATAAATTATGCAACTAAAAAAAAAACAGTATTTAATATAACAAAATATTTTCTTTTTTAAATTAAAAATTAATTGATGAGGTGTTTTTAAAATAGTGAAAAGAAAAAAAAAAACAAAAAAGAATTGTGAATATGTTTTGTGATTTTTAAAACATTTATAATCTTTTTTTCATGTGTGGTTTTTTTTTTACTTACAATTTTCAATATTTTTTTTTTTTAATTTTTCTTTCTTCAAATTAAATTGTTTATTTATTTTGCAGAATGAAAAACAAAAAAAAAAAATATAAAAAAAACACACATATGAAAATAATATGTAATAAAACGTATAGAAACTTATAACAGTCTTCCCATAATAATAGTAATTATGATAATAGAAAAATACCCCTTTTTTTCAAAACATACTTTTTCTTTCATCTTCTTCTTTATCTTAAAATATACATAAATATAATTAAGCAATGTTCTTTTTTTTTTATTTTTAATTTAAATGTTTTTTTTTGTTTTTCAGTTTTTTTTTTTTTTTTTTTTTTTTACAATAAAGAAATAAAGAAAAACATTATGAATTTTTCATTATTGTTAAACAAAATACATTTAAATCAATTACAAAATTAACATTTTACATAAATCCAAGGATAAACATAAACAATTACAAAAAAAAAAATGAATACACATTCATCCATTTCTTTCTTATTTTACTTTGTTTGTTTGTTTTTTTTTTGTTTTTTGTCTCTCATTAAATAATTAATATTAATTTGCAAATTCCATTTTTTTTCTCAAATTTATATTTTTGTGTGTGCGATTTAAGATCTTCAAAAAAGAAAAACAATATTTTTTTTCCTAACTAATTTTTCAAGCCAAAATAAAATTGAAAATACAATTTTTTTTTTTTTTATTTTTTTGTATAATATTTTCTTTTAAAAATAATATGTAAATTATTATTTTGGGTTAAAAATTGTATTTTTAACTTATATATTTTTTTGTTTTTCAATTTTAAATTTGTTGATTTTTTTTTTTTTTAAATTAATTTACGAATTATACAAAATGATATATATATTTTTTCTGTTTCAATAAAACGATAATGAATTTTTTTGTTTTTTTTTTGTTACTTATTTTTTTTTTTCTTAAGAAATAAAAGATTGTTCTTTCAATAATTTTTTAAATTTTAAATATTTTCTCGATAATTAGAAGTTTGATTTGTTATTATATTTATTTATTTTTTTTTTCAATTAATAATTTTTATTTTGTATTTTTTCATCTTTTTTCTTTTTCTTTTAAATTTTAAATCTAATTTTTTAATAAATTTTTTGTATTGTTTTTGTTGTTTTCGCTTATTAATTAATAAATGGTAGAAAAATATAATAATAGAAATGGTTGGTTACAAAAAAATTCTAAACTAAATACACTTTGTTGTTATTTATTATTATGTCTATAATGTAAATCCCCGTTTAGACTAGTTGTTCCATTGCTACCATTTGAAATACCATTTGTATGTGTTATATGAGTTGAATGACCATTTGTTAAACCATTTTTATATCCATTCTTATAACCATTTGTTGTTTTTGTACAATTATCATCATCATCTAATACAGGCTGTATAAAATATAAAAATATATATTGTATATTAATTTATGTATCTATTTTCTATATAGGAAAATTTATAAATTTTTTAAAATATATTCTGATTTATTGAGACACACGCAAAAATCGTTCGTTTCTGTGATATTTAAATTTTGTTAGTTTTTTTTTCATTTTTATTAAGAATATTTAATTAATCAGTTAAAGATCTAATACGCAGTTCATGGAATTTAAGAAAAAAGATATTTCAACAGTTTTTTTATTTTTAGAATAACATAAATATTAATGGTGCTTTAAAAAAGTTCAAAGATTTTTGAACGTAAATGGTTTTATTGATTTATTTGAAAATGAATTTAAAACTGGAAATTAACGGCTAAAAATTTGAAAAGGACCTTCAAAAATAAAAATAAAAACAGTAAAAAACTGATTCATTCCAATTCTTTTAAAACTTTTCGAAAATATCAAATTTATTGGTCTACGTGTTAATTATTAATATAAGATCGTTTAAAGGATGAATGAGGTTGTCTATTTTTTTAAATTTACTTTTGTTTAATGAGCCATGATGAAGGAACATCCCTTTACTACCCAGACAGACTGAACTAAGACAGGAAGTTTCGATGAATGCTCCGCTTGAACTTATGCAGGTTGAAAAAGGGGGTGAACATGTAAGCTGGAAGAGCATTCCACAATTTGAGAGTTCTATTAATGAATGATTGATCATATTTCAATGTATTCTTAGGAGGTGGCTTCATGTAGAATTCATGGATCTCTTGGAAAGTCCAGTATTTCTGGGGAAAACTATACTTTGCATCGTGATTGTAATATAAGAGTTATGTAAAAAATGTATGCTACAGTAACATGATTATTTACAGTACGTTAATTGCTCAAATTCGCCATTGTTAAAACACACTGAGTTTTGAAACACGATGCCTTGTCATCATTGTGTTATGTTATGGTTGACATTTTAAAACTTTTGACACTGTAAAAAAAAATGATCGTAAAACATAATATAGGAATTCAACCTGATTCATCATTTTTGTCAAACACGTTTACGAAAAAAGCCAATATCCACTGTATAGTATGTATGTATTCGTATGTGTAAATATTCCCCTACATTTCATTATTATTTACACTTACAATGACTTAACATTTTTTTTGGAATTTACATAACCTGACATGTAAATATTATTTTACACACATTTACGAATCAGTGACATAAATAAATTTGTTAATATTGTGCAAACTTGAACAAGGAAATATTAAATTTTCCATTACTCTTGAAAAATTTTTCGTACTTGAAAGATAATTAAAAGCTAAAACACCGATTCAAATTATACAAAATTTATTTTAAAAATATTCTAAGAAGAAAAAACACGAATAAAACTTGAATCTATCTAATTTCTTGAGTAATTAAGTATTTTATTGATTATTAAAAATGCAACTTAAGATCAAGTGCATCATAACAAAATATTGTAAAAAGTTGATTTTACTAGTTTACACCTTACAACAAGTTAGCAAATTTTTCAAAGCATTTGACGTAAGTTAAAAAAAATAATTTTCCTATTTATACAATTTTCTTGTTCTTCAAATATTTGGTAAATATTTAAAGATAAACATTACGAATTAATAGTGAGAAAAAAAAAAGAAGGAAACTTTGTACTTACACAAGTTATGTGTAAAATTGTTTGGTTAACAATTTAAATATTTTACATCCGTAATTAAAATCAATATATACATTATTTAATCATCATTATCTTCATGACAGCATCATCAAAAGAATAAACAAATCATGTAATAACTTGAATCTTAAGGTTCTAAAGCATTTGTAAATTGATCTAAGTTTTTTTTTTAAATTAAAATCTACAATAGATCATCGAAAAAAACAAAGAAAAACAAAAACGTGCTTTCCTTTATGTAAATTTAAAAAAAAAAAAATATGACGGAGAATTATTGTTTGATTTTTAGTGCATACAAATTTAAATATTAACACAATTTATTTAACTTTTTTTTTGTTTGTTTCTTTCTCATGTTCCCTCTGTCTCTTTTTTCCATTACTTTACTTTTAAGTATTTTGCTTTAAGAACTAACTAATAAATTCTTAATTAATTAATTAATCAAAAGTATAAAAGTTAGCAACATTTTTATGTTTACACATTATCTAATGTTTGTAAGGTTAAAGTTCAAATTTAATGTCAATCAGGTCAAGGAATCTTAATTTTTTTATTTTTCTTTCTTGTATGCCGCTCTAAATTTCCATTAAAATACTTTTTTTAATTGAAAATGAAAAAAAATAAAAATTATGCAAAAATTACATTCTTATCACCTTATTATTTCTTTTCTTTTTCTTTTCTATTTCCACACACTTACTAGGTATTTTAATTTCATTGATTTATGCAATTAAAATTGTACTAGTTCAGCAACCTTAAACTAGTAATATAATTTTATATAACTCGTCAATAATTATTTAACACACTTATTTAAGAATAATTGAAATTTTTGTGTTAAATAAAATTACCTACACGCAAATTCCGGTTATTTTTGTCAAGGCTGACTTGTGCTTGAAAAGTATTTAAAAATTCTTGAAAAAATGTACTTATCACTTTTTTTTTAAATTACTTTACAAGAATACTTAAGATACTTACATTGGTCAAGATCATACTGAAATCTTGTGCAAAAAAAAAAAAATAAATAACTAAAAACCGGCTAGAATAATATTTAATTACATTGTCTGTAGCGAAATTTATGAAAACTATATGAGGTGAACGAATTATCTTTTGGTCGTAAAATAGTTAATTAAGTTTTATATTGAGTCTTTTTTTAGTATTATAGATTAGGTGGTGGTTATGAGGAGAAAAGGTAACAGTTTTATTTATATATTGTATTTCTACATTTGACCTTTTTATTTTTTAAAGGTTAAAATGAATTTTTTATATTCCTTCGTAAAATAGTTAAATTTTATAAATGGAAATATGTATTTTCAAATAGAAAAATAAAAAATAACAATAAAATTATTAGCATGAAATTTTCAAGAGTTTTATTTTCACTTTTTATTGAATTTAGTGTGTGCGTCTCTAAATATTTTTTCTTTTTTAAATTTTATATTATGTATAAATTAATAATAATTAATTTTACTTACCATACAAGCACCTTTATTATTCCCATTTAAATAACCATTTGTTGAACCATTTGAAATTTTACCATTTTTAAGAATTCCATTTGTCTGTTTTAATTTAGCATCTTTTGGTGATTTTATATATTTTGTTTTATAAAAATCTGAGAATAAAAATAGGAACATAACTCCATGTAAACCAATCCAAATCATAAATCCTTTTGGATAATCGCAATCTCTGAATAATAATTGGAATTGATGCGTAAAAATAGCAACAAATTGAACCTAAAAAAAATAAAAAATAAAAAATAAAATACAAAAAAAAAAGTAAAATTTTAATTTTAAATTTCCATTTTTTTTTCTTTCAAAATTTGAAATTTCATCATTCATTGTACAATTAATTTACATACCATTTGGAATGTTGTGAGGTATTTTTTCCACCATATGTATTTTTGATATTTTGGACCCATTGCAGCTACCATATAGTAAAAGTACATTACAATATGAACAAATGAATTTAATAGGGCAAAGAATGTACTATGACCGCCTAAAAATATATTTAAGAAATAAAAAATAAAATAAAATAAAATTAGTAATTAAAGCAATTTAAATTAATTGAAATGGAAAAATTAAAAAAAAAAAAAAATAAATAATGACTAAATATGTATGTAATTACGTAAAATCAATTGATTATACAAAAACCTCAATTATGTTGGCCAGTGATTTTTACCTATGCTTTTTCAACAAGTAATTAATTTTACTACAAAATAATTTGGTATACATAATTTTAAAAAATAAATTACGTATTGCGTTTACACCCGAGTTTAAATGCATATTGAATGATTATGGATTTTTCCAAATGTGAAATACGAATAATTTTTAAAACCATTTCAAATTTTTGAATTAATAACTAAATTTTTAAAACCATTATAATTCAATTATTATTTTTAGTGATTAAAAAATGACTTAACATTTTTTTCCATAAATCAGAAATTGGATAATTTTTAAACAGTACAGAGATGTATAATTTTGTTAAAGAAATTCCCTGCTTATTGTGAAATTTCTTTCAAATTGGAAGCATTAAATTACACAAAATACATTTTAACCCTTCTGGTACTGCAACTTTTACATTAGCGTCACAAAATATTTTGTACATAACTAAGTATCATACAAGTTGGCTCTACAAAAGACCTGTAAAGTTCGAAGTGCAACAATAGCCAATAGCCTTATTTTAATCATACAAGTTATCAACTGGCGTATTTCTATAGCTGTCATTACACTACCACATAAAGAATGAGATACATATATAAATTTTCTGTCATTTTACTCGGAACATATTCGAAGTTGTATTTTCAATGAAAACATTATGAAAAGTTTTACATCCAACAGAAATAGTCGAATAAATTTACTGCAAATCATTACAATGGACAAAGGTAGTTAAAGGGTTAATAATATTAAAATTTAAAAAAAATGATAGTATTTATGATAGTATTTTTTAGTAGCATCGAATAAATCAGGAAAGCAATTAATTTACATTGATATTTCATTTTAATTCCGTTGAATTGGACACGAAATTAGATTGGAAGACTCCAATTCATGCAAGAATTAACTACTAGATCATAACTTCAGCGCGTATAACAGCTTGATGTGAACCATACATACATACATACATACATGAACTTACAGTTTTAAGTGGAATGTGAAGTATGTACTAAATTTGTTGGTAAAGAACGAACTTATTTTATAGTAGTTGTTTATTGGGTACTTGCTTATTATCAAGTAAGCAGAGCCATCAACTGAACTTACTTTAATACCGAGCTTAGTACTTATACATAGATATGATCTTAAAAAATAAACCTTGAAACGAGAGGCTAAATGCTTTACAAAAAATCTGAACAGACTACAAATACATAACTAATAACAATATTATCCTTCATTTAAATGTTCATGAGCGATTAATTTTTTTTTTTTTTTTTTTTTTTGACTAACTTGACAGCATAAAAAAAATTATGTCAATAAAATTCACATATGAGAACTATTTATTTTACAACGTAGAACGTGTGAATGATATAATAATTATATCCTTATTGGATTCTACTTATAATAATCATGTCATGTGATTATTAAAAGTAAAATTATTTGTAAAGAAAATACGTTTTAAAATTATACCTACATTACTTTCAGTTTTTGAATAAAATATAAGCTTTTAAAATTTTACAAATAAGTCCTTTTACATAAAAAAAAAACGTTCATGTTATAAAATAACATAATACTACTACAATATAACTATGTATGTATGAATTTTTTTATCACTTTGTTTTTTACTACGTATTTCTATGAAATATATAAAATATACGTTTATTTTTCATATTACTCATCCTTTAAAAAAATCCTATTACTGTCAACATAATCATAATAAAATCATGTTATGCTAGTACTTAGTGCTCTATTCATAATTTATGAAGTAAAATACTTTCATTTGAAGAAGAAAAAAAAATAAAAGTCGGTATAACATTAAAAAAATAAATAAATAAATAAATAACAATAATTATTCATACTAAGAGCATATAAAGATTTATTTTTTTTTTTAAAAAAAATGTTTTCTTGTAAAACGAAAAAAAAAAAAAAAGTTAATATCAAATGTTGCCTAGCCTTTTGTTTATTTGAGAAAAAAAATTTAAAAAAAAAACGACACTCGTTTATTATGTAATTTTTTTTTACACGTTTGTCTGGTTTATGTACTACACATACATAGTATGTATAGGAAGAAACATTGTAATGATATTTTTTTTTTTGACTTTTTTTTTTTAATTATTATTTTATCACCTTTTTTTTTCTAAAAATTAAATAGTCTGATAATAAGAAATTAAAAATACTTAAACATCAGAAGAAAAAAAATGTACATACATATTATGTAGTTTTGAGTAAACAAGGAAAAATAATAAGCTTTCAACAGATATAATATAAGTATATTTTTTTTAACATTAATATTAAGGAAAAAAAATGACTACTAAAAATTATTAGGTATAAAACTTAAACAATGTAGGTATGTAACATGTATTCAATGCGTTTGCCAACTAACTTTCACTGATATTATTTTATAAGTCATTCATCAGTTTGATTTTAAATATGTAATACGTAACCTCTTTATTCTTCTTTTTTTTTTTTTCATGTTTTAGGAGCAAAAACAGTATTAATAATAATTGAATAGATATTGCAATAATTCAATCAATAATTACGTTACAAGTGCATTTTATGATTACAAAAATTGAAAAGAAGAAAAAAAAACCTGTTAACCGCGCTATTAAAATGACATAATAGATTTTTAATTTGGCTCAATTTATACCTATATGAATAATTTCATAGTGAAAAAAAAAAAAAAAAAAAAAAAAAAAAAAAAAAAAAAAACTAAACAAATAAATAAATTAATTTTTAAAACAGTAAAGAAAAAAAAGAAAAAAGAATTTATTTTTTAAATAATTAATTATTTTACCTGGAGCAAATTTTAAACCCATCCAAACAGAAAATGGCATGCAACCATGATGAATAACATGCAATGTTGATACATGTTCATTCTTCTTACGTAAAATGAAAAATAACGTATCAAAAAATTCTGTAAATTTAGCTATGTAGTACCACCAGCAGGTGCGAGCCATCTACAATTTAAAAATAAAAAAAAACATTGTAAATATGTATGTAGCTACTATGAAACAACTAAAATTTCTAACAACGACGTATAACAAAAGCCAAAACAATTTTTTATCGATTTCTTTTTTTTTTTTTCAATTCAGAGCTACTTATTATCTAAATTCTAATTAAAATTTCGATTTTATTTGAAAAATAAAAACCAATATAGAAAAATAAACCTATCAGGAAATATTGAATTCCTTTTTATTTTTAATATACAACAACAACAAAAAATATGTATACTCACTCGCATTGCTAGAGGACTTGTTGAATAATCTACAGGTTGGCACGTAAAGCTATAATGACCCCACCACCCACTTCTCATATACTGAAAAAAGATGAAAGAAAAAAGTAAAAAATAAATATTACAAATATTGAAATTACTTATTTTTATTTTCTTAATTTTAAAAGAAAACAAAGTACTTGAAAACGAAAAATAAAGAAAAAAACAACAACAACAATAATAATAATAATAAAGACAATCAATCGATTTCCATACCTCGTAAAATATCCACGCACTAAATATTGTTTGGAATAAATTATAGATGACTAAAACTTGTCTAAGATCCATTGGTTTTCTTTTTTCCATTAACTTTGGTGCTAAAGATTTACTAAAATAAGCGTAAAAAATACATAAGGCGAGTGTTGGAAATGGTGATGACATCATCGGCCAATCGTTCACTCTAGGATCTATAAGAAAAAAAAAAACAAGAATTTACATGCATAATTTTTTGTTTCCTTCTTCTAGGTATGTTCTACAACTTATGTATATATCTGAGCCGACATTTATTTCGAAAGTGGACATTCAGCCCTGTTCCACATTTCGCTTTTTACGAAATACGAATGCAAAAGTGAAATGGGGTGTTCTACAATTCGCATTTTCCCGGAATGTGTACGAAATCATTTTGGTAACTAGTTTGTTTGCGATTTCACTTTAGTTGTTGATAGATTGCGTTTATTTATAGTGTACTATATGTAAGATGATATAAAAATAAAAATTCTAATACATTTAAAACGCTGGAGAAGATTTTACAAAATGTTGTTCTAACTAATCGTATGTTAAAATCTTTCGCAACTGATCTTTGATATGATCCTTCTGCAAGGAAACGTAATGTTGCAGCTATCTGTAATACAGCAGGTATTGAGGTCCTCTTAAGAAAAGGTTCTATTTCAATTAATAAATACATACTGAAAAGCTTCTTTGTTTAGTCGAAAACAATCTAAAAACCTTTATTTAAAATAAATGAATTATTTAATGGTGAATAAAAGTTTAAACATAAAAAAATTATTACGTTGTATCTGGTAGATTTATTGGATTCGATTTATCTCGCAGAATTCTTCTATAAATTTTTTCATTTCGAAATTTTTACGCTCTTCATTGTTCAATTTCTTCAACTAAATTTAATAAAACTATTCCGTCCATACTTTTATACGAATATATTTTTTAAAAACTTCCTGGAAATTTTTTTTGACTAACGTATCAGTTACTTTTGACAACTGATTTCGTTCAATATAAAACGGTAACATTAAAAAGGAAATCGTGCGAATTGTGGAACACCTATTTTGAAATCGTACGAAATTGAATTTCGGTTTCACTTTCATTCCGTACGAAATGTAAAACAGGGCTGATTATTCCCCTTTTGAGATCACTGAGCTATTAGGCTCAAAATGAATTAAGGAACTTGAATATCATATATTGTATTATCCTTATAAAATTGTCGAGAAATACAGAATACTTGCATATAAATTGCATAGAAACTAACTGCAAAAAAACCATTAAATAATTCTAAAAATTAAATATGTAAATAATTGAATCACAGTTTAATGAAATACATAAAAAATGAAAAATACCGTCACAATCGGACAATGACCAATTATTCTGCATATATAGAATATTTGTACATAAAATGAATTGAAAATAAGCTTTTTAAGGTAATTTAAAACTAAATAAAATTAAAAATGCATAAATGGGATTAAATGTCAATATCATATAATTTTTTGTTTTTTTTTCATCAAAGGATTAATGAACGGTAAATTAAAAAATTTCCATAGTCTTACATAAAACTAATTTTAATTTTTGTAAAATTATTGAAAAATATAAAAACAAATCGAAAAAGTGTATGACGACAATTGAAAAATAATTTCTTATAAATTCATTTTATTTTCGTTGTAAACAAACAAAATAAAAAATATGGAAAGTTTCGTAAAATTACAAATTTTATATAAAAAAAATAAAAAATTTAAAAAGTGAAACTTTCCGCAACATGTTTTTTTTGTGTATTTAGAGAATAAGAACGAAAGCTTCATTTTTTTTTCAGAATAAATAAAAAAAGATTATCAAATTTTAATTAAAAACAAAAATAGAATAGAAAAAAAAGAAAAATAAAAAATCATTAATATTGAAGTTGTTGTTTATTTAAGTAAATTTTATTTTATTTTCATTTATTATTATTATTATTTTTTTTTTTTCAAATAACAATAAATTAAATTGTGTAAACTTCTAATTAATAAATCGTACCATAGCTTATTTAAAATTTGTTTGTTAATGCAACAATTATAATAAGGAATATTATTACCATAGTTTTAACCTAATTTTCTATTTTATATGATTTTTCATTATAAAGTCAAATAAAAAAGTGTCATCAAATGCATTGAATTATTTAAATATAATTGACTTTTTGATATTATTTGTGAATATAAATCAAATAAAAGAAAAATTTACAAATAACAAATTTGTGTGTTTTTTTCTTTCCAGAAATTTTCGAATTATGCTAAATGTAAAATTCATTTAGCGCATAATTAAAAATACGTTGAAAAACTTCCGACTTGAAAAAAAAAAAAGCAAAGCCATAATTTGAATTCAGCTTTTATTTTTTAAGTGAATTTTTGAGAATGTACAAGGTCTAAATTATGAATTTAATTTAAAAAAAAAAAAAAGTTTAGAAAAAGGATTGTAAGAATTTGATTTGTTTTTTAACAAAAACGCAAATCCTTCTCTTTTTAAATTTAAAATCAATCTTTAAATTGTATCCGTAATCCGTAATAGTGTTCGTAATTTGTGTAAATTTCCTCTAGATAGAGGAAACAAACTAGAGGCAAATAGATAGTTGCAAAACAAAAATTATTGAAAGAGAAGAAAAAATTCCAAAAACAATATTTGCTCAAATGTTTTTCTATTAAACTGTATTCATTCAAAATAATTCAAATATTTGTACCTTTTGAAAACTCTAAATGAAATTAATAGGATGTTATTTTCACAATATCATCATAAAGAATTTAATGATCATAACAAAGATGAAAAAATATTTTGAGGAAGAAGAAAAAAAATTAATTTAAATTGTAAAATTTTCAGACATAAAACTTTGTAATTTTTATATTTAACACATTGTAAATTATGTAATTAACATACCACTTCGATTGTCCATAAGATCTCTGTACCAATCATATATATCATGTAGTAGCACTACCGCCATGTTTATTCTGAAAATAACATAAAAAAAAATATCGCATAAATTTATAATTCATAAAATTACACATGTTTAGATTTACAAGTATTCATTTTGTTAATTAGAATACAAAAAAAAAATTTTTTTTTCATTAACAATTAATATCAATTAAAAATGAATGCTAACAACAACCCTAAATAAATTTTTGTGCAAATTATAATTTTAAAAAAAAAATTAAATTATAAAAGAAATAAAAAAAATATAAAACCATCTGTCTGTTAATTTAATAATGTTTTATACTTTTTTGGTGGGACATTGTAATCAATTACGTAAATACATAATTCTATTTTTTTTTTTATTATTTATCAAACAACAATTTTTCAGATGACCGAATAAAAGATTTTTTTTTGTCTTGATCTTTGATTACAAGGTTTTTCAAATATTGGTTTAAAAAAAAAAATAACTACCCACAACTAATTTTTATAAAAAATAAAAATAAAAACTTTCGCTACGTTTGAATTTTGAGTATTTTATAATCTTAGAATGATTATGTAAATAAACATAACTGTAATACTTATATATATATATATATGTATATATATTACATGATTAAATTCATGTGGGTACATAATTAATTTTTATTGAACATTCCAAAAATGTTTAGAAAAAAAAAATCATTTATATAATTTCTTTGTTCGACAAACTAATCTTCTTCTTTTTTTATATTTCTTTTTTAAAACAGAAAACGATGTAAACAATAAAATAGGAAAAAAAATTATTAAGTTGTAAATATGTACACAATTACCTACACCCACATAATTTATTTTTTGATTAAATATTATCTACGTATTTATTTAAAAATTCAAAATATTTTTAAAAAAATGTTTTTTAAAAAAAAAATAAATAAATTTTGAGCAATTTTCATAATAAAAAATTTTGTTGTTGTTATTATTTCGCACTTTATTTTATTTTAAATTTTGATTTTTATTAGACTGAAGATTTAGATAAATTTCCTTCAAAATACATTATCGAATATTCCGTAATGTTTATAAAATATTCTATTGAACCAGACTGAATGTTATTTTATTTTGTTATGCAAAAAAAAAAAAAAAAAACTGATCAAATATGCTTGAATTTTTTTTTTATTTCAGAAAAAAAAGGAAATATCAATTATAAATTAATTCAATTTTAAAAACATCAGTTACTCGAACAAAAACAACCGTTTACACCTCATTTATAAGAACCAACATATGAAATTTGCCTTAAAAATAATAAAAAAAGGTTTTTAAATTTAAAAATTTCTTTTACTCACTCACCTTAATCTAATATAGTTTACTTGTCCAAATTGGTAATTAAATCACAAAAAAAAAATCTGAAAATTCAAAATAAAAACGAAAATTACACTTACTAAATATTTCGCGTATAAAAAAAAAATTCAAATTTTCATAAGTTAAAAATTTTAACAAAAAACAAAAACCACCAAAAATTAACAACCCAACTTTCTTTTAAAAAAAAAAATCTTAAAATATTTTAAAAATTAGTAATTTATTATAGCTCTCCTTGGAGCAATGTTTATCAATCAAATGAAATATTTTGAATGCCGACTGACTGACTACCTATAATCTTGTTATATTCGTAAACTTCATAATATATAAAACTTCTACTTCGTATTCTAAAATTTCAAGTCCAACCCCTCTTTATGGAGAACTTATCAATCAATGTGTAAAAATAAAAACTTAAATAAAATAAATATACATATGTATCTTTATTTTGTTTCTGGTTTTATTAAGAACACGTTTTTTTTTTTAACGTTTTGTTTCAAATAAATATGTATGTACATTGTATACATAAACCTATTCATAATATGTAATGACGTTTATATAGATACATTACTATACATATTAAATTTTCTTCTCATATTTCTCGTTTTTTTCTTACTACTTCTTCTGCTTTTCGTCTCTTGCATCAATTATTGTGGTTATAATTTCTGATTTATTATTTTTTTTTTTTATAACAACAAATAGATACTTATGATGGTAATCTAATGCATATATATGATGTTTAAATAGAAAAAAACTTATACTAAACAACTAATTAAAAATTTTGTATCTATGATGCCATAAACAATACAAATTTTTAATTTGAAATTCGTAAAAGATTGAAATATTTTAATTAATGTTTACACTTGATGAAAATTTTAAAATCAAAATACATATAGTGTCCTTGATCTTTGATTTTCAAGGTGTTGTTTTACATAAAACAGAACGTAATGACGCATGATAATCAAATAATAAAATTTAACAAAAAAATTTTCAGTGCAACTAATCTTGTCAAGTAAGTTTATTCTTAAATATTTTTTTGTTTTTTTGTTTGTCTTCGGCACTTCTTTTTTTTGTATAATAACATGAATGAAATGAAGAAAAATTATCTAATTTGTCATGGTTACCATGAAAAATATCTTTTTATTTCTTTCATCTTTCATTTCGGCTTTTTTCTTTAACAAGTCTTATATAATAAATTCAACGTATTTTATTTTGAAATAAATAAATTATTGAAATCCCAAATGTTGCAACTTGAAAAAGTATTTTTTTATTTTGTTTTTAAAATAAATTTAACGATTTTTAGACCTGGATTAATTTCAAAACAGATACTTGGAAGGAAATACTGTTTAAAACGGAAAAGTTTGAAAAATAAAAATATTAACAAAAAAAATTAGTTTGAATCCTTCTTTTTATAAAATAAGAAAAAAATATTACGGAAATAAAATTTTCCGTTAAAAACATGACTTTAAATATGACTAAACTTATGCAATTTATATAAAATATACATAAATCTTAACACGAGCTTATAATTTGAATAAAATTCTACGAAAATTCAAATATTTTTATAAATAACTTGAAACTGGTTTATTTTATTTTTTGTTTTTTTTTTTTTAAAGTTCAATAGCATTTTCGTAATTGAATTGAAAATATAAAAAAATAATGTAATGATGACAGTGGAAAAAAATATGGAAAATATTGAAAACTAATTGGAAAAAATTAAAATAAACTTACGCAAAACAAAATTAAAATCAGGACGAAAAACAAGACATGTTGAAGTAACATATAAAAAACTGAAATAAACAATAACAACGGAAAAGGGGGGTTCGGGAAATTTAGTATTTTTGTTAAAATAATAAGATTAATTTAAACTTTCAATCGATACTCTTTGACAGATTTTATAGTTCGAACTGAAATGTTAAATTTATCAAAACTATCTTTTGTTTTTTTTTTTAAGTTTTATAAACTCTTTACTTTTTGGTTTTTGTTTAAATTTATCAATTTTCAGTAAATCTTTATCCAAAGGGGTAAAAATTACAAAAACACAATTTTTCTTGGCTTAATTCCGTCTTGGAAGTTCCACATTTTTCAAACTCCAACAATTGACTCAGTAAATTACTGATTTTCTACTGTACTGCTGTAAAAATCTTGTTTGAATAAACTTACAAGTCACAACGGAAAAAAATTAAACAAAATTATTTAAACAAATTCAAATTAATTATGTATGTCAAATTTTTGTATTTTTTTTTTTTATATATAAATTTTTCTAACTTATTTTCACTTAACCAAAAAAAACAGCGAAGGTTTAAACGAAAAAAAAATACTTAATGAATTTTTGATTCGATAGCATTTTTAAAGAATTGCCAACATTTTATAAATAAATAAAAAGCAACAACAACAAAAAAAAGTAAATAATGCTCACCAATTTTGGAAAAGTACAAATTAGAATTTTATTCCTTTTGATTTTTTCAGTAACGGAAAATATTTTACATTTTCTAAATTTTGTTCGCTTTGACATCGAACAAATTATAGAAAAATATGTAATTAAGAAAAAAAAAAAACTAAATAATATGATGACAAAAATTCAATTTTAATCAGATTCACACAATTTGCAAAAATATCAAATTTTTTTTTTTTTTAACAAATAAACTATTTTAGTGTAGTTTTACTAATTTCACTTTTTGTGAATGATTTTATTTATTTATAATGATCATACTTTCACCATTATTTCACTACACAATAAAATCACATATCATTTTATGCATATATTAAAACTTTGGATTTAAATGTAAAATAAAAACAAAAAATATGTATTTTTTTGCAAATAGTTAAGTATAAATTTTTTTTGATTAATCCAATAAAATCCAAGAGCAACCAACAGCAACAAAACGGATTTTTATTCTGTAATTTGAATTATTTTCATTTTTTTTATTTTATTTCTAAATTACGTGTTGTAAATTAATCACAATTTTATTATAATGCACTACCTACAACCGATCAAAACTGACTAACAAATATTTTTATACGCAACATGGTCATAACGCAACGCAACGCCAACGGTGCTAGTTTTTTTTTTTACATGTTATGCTGTTGTTGTTACCTACTATCGATGACCCATTTCTTTGCATTTTTTCTTAACTTTTCTTTTAACTAGTATAAAAACATAATATATCTACTAAAAAGCAAGATAAATAGATAGTGGATACACCTTTATGTTTACGGGAGTATAGGTTGTGTTAACAATAAAATGAAGAGAAGAAAGAAGAAAAAAAAATGAAAACCTATGTTAAAGTCTTCCGCAACCAAAACATGATCTTTTGACTGATTTTTTTTTTTTTTTTTTGCTGGCTTAGTTATATGTTTTTGATTTTTTTTTAAGTTTTAAAGGGTAAATAACATGCAAAAGATTGAATAAAATCAACAAAAATGGAAAACTGAAGACTTTTGGACTTTAAAAATATGTCTTACACCTGGTATTAAGCTTATTCTCATACCATAAGTATTTAAAAAATAAAAAGAAACAAAAGTGAAAAACTTGATTCTACTTTCGATTTTTTTTAACTTTTTTTTTTTTAAATTTAAACTTTCTTTTCACCTTTGATCATTACAAAAGAAAAATTTAACAGGTTTTATGTTTTATCCAATATTAAATATATGAAACTTATGTTTTATTGCTTTTTTTTCTTTTTTGAACATTTTAGCAATAACATCATTATAAAACAATCAATTGGAATGTGTGTTTCTTCTTACATATCAAAATTTAAAAGAAAAAAAAAACAATCTTAGACATTTCCTAATTTTATCGATTCATATGACAACTGTGATGAATCATAAATTATATTCTCTATAAATCAATTCTTATATTAAAAAAAAAAAAAAAATTTAAATTGTACAATTATAAAGCATTATTTAATTTTAATGCATCCACTTTCACCAAAACAAGTTCAAGTTCACAAAAAATATAATATGCATTTTATACTTCTATACATACATACATACATACATATATATTCACTGGTCTGGTCATGTTTATCATTTTTTTTTTAAAAAGTCCAACTTGATTATTATTCGACCCTGCTATTTAAATTACTAAAGAAAAAAAAAACCAAATTAATTGTAAATTAGTAGAAAATTCTTAAATTAAGTATTCAAGTATTCGTGTTTTTATAATAAATATTGAATAGTAATATTGTGCATTTCATTATATTTATAGAATATAGAGATGAATAGATGAATTAACTATGAATGTAGTAGAAGTAGATAATACGATGATAATTTGAGTTAATTTTTTTGAATTCTGTCTTGAATTTTAAAATAACACTGATTTTGTATACTGGTCAGTGGTCATAAAGAAAGATGAAAAAGTAATGATAAATTCCCAGAAATTTAAAAAGATATCAATTGTTTTGAGTTTTTTGTGAAACAGAACGTTCTTATAGAAAAAATAAGAAGAAGAAATTATGTTCTTTAAGATGTGATATAATACGAGAAGAGATCAATTAATTGCCGTATACATATGTATAATATTTTTATATGAAGGGGAATAAAATAAAAATGGCTTGAAACAGACTGGGATCCAATTGAGAGCTGAAATTTTGTCTTATCACTACACTAGATACGTACATACATATATGTATGTAATGTATGTATGTACATAGCTCACATATCGATCAGATTTCGTCTAAGCTAATATGTGAAAAATATGTATGTACATATGTACATATTTGCAAATAATTTAGAAAAAAAAAACCAATTAGCTAGAAATAAACATTTTCTATTTACGATACTAATAAATGGTAATCCTTTCACTTGAAAAAATTTCTAGAAAATTATATTTATTTTTCGACTAACTGGTAAAATTTACGAAAACATTTAGTTATTTTTGTAATGCAAAAAAGTATAAAAAGTTTATGGAATTGCAAAAGAATAATATATATACGTTCAATAAAACAGAGGCATACCTATACGATATAATATTATGTATTTATTGGAATAAACCATAAACGAATAAACTAATACATATTAGTCACATGAATCTATTTTTTGATACACTGCACCGCGATCGTAAACAAAAATATGTATACAAATACTTATTTCAATTTTTTTTATAAATTTTGCAAAACACTTCAGGAAAAAAAACAACACAAATTTTAAATAAAAAATTCTTAATCTTATTTCATGAATGACTCATACTGGACTAAAAATAATAATTTCTTATTATCAACAATTTGTACTCAATTAAATTTTGATAAGAGAACAATTTCCATTTTTATATTTTTATAAAACTTGATAAAACCTAACAATGAATTTACAATGTGATATGATGGCCTTAAGGCCGACACGCCCAATCTTAAATGTTATGTAACTTTTTTTTTTTAAAGAAAATTCTGATAAGAATCAATTTTATAAAAAGTTTTTTCTTTTAATAAATTAATAAGTTTATTGCCTTCTCATACAGAATATTCCGTTGAAAATTAAAATTCTCAATAATTTTTTCAAATTATTTTTAATTTATTAATTTCCATTTATTTATTCATTTTATTTTATTTTATTTTTTTTTTAAATGGAAAAAGATTAAGTAGAATTTTCAACTCTATAGTAATGGTATTTTTTTTCAAAATGTGGCAGACTGAACATGTAAGCATTACATTTTTTATGGAAATTTTTAGATTTTACCTTAAAAAAGTCGTTTTTCAGTAACCCATCAACTTAAAA
The DNA here is from genome assembly GCA_932526495.1 of Bombylius major. NCBI lineage: Eukaryota > Metazoa > Arthropoda > Insecta > Diptera > Bombyliidae > Bombylius > Bombylius major. The sequence continues at coordinate 26,499,426 of OW052045.1, read as the reverse complement.
CTTATCAACTTATTAAAATATTTGTTGAAATTTTTCACGTTCAATTAGTTTTCATTCAAAAGGACGAAAAAAATTAAAAATCATGACGTTAATTAAAAAAATTTCACAAGAACATTTGCAACTTGAAGCTCAAAGTTAGAGTGTGTACATTTGTTTATGATGGGTTCATTGAGTTCATTCCTGAAACCAAAATCGTTAAACATGAAAAATGAAGCATTATGGTTTGAGGTTGTTTTTTAAGAAGAGGAATCGAACCGATTGTGAAAATTGATAAAATGTTGGCTGATATTATGGCTAGCAAATTCGCTTTTATTGAACGTTTTTAAACACTTTTAGGTGAAATAGGCAAATCTAAAGCGCGCTTAAAATTTTTGTTGATGATATAAATGGGTTCTATTCCACTATGTTTCAAATGAAGCATAATTTATCTGTTGTTTTTTTCTTTCTACCTCTTTTTTTCTTTTTTTTCTACATACTTTAACACGTATAAAATCATTTTTGCAGAGCATCCAAGGACTTGTTGATTATTTTGCACATTTTTTATATAACTAAATTTTCATTTTTTGTCAGAACAATTTAATTTAAAGCACTGTTAATCAAAAATATTTTATAAAATGATTTTTATGACTCTAAAATGAGGATATAAAAGCAAAGTCAGCAATTTCCACTTTTGATAAAAAATGAGTAAAGAGTGGAAAAAACATGAGAAATGTATGAGAATTTAGTTGAACATTTATAAAAATGCAATGACAACAAAATCTCATGGCAAATCTGTCTCAAAAAACCCAACTTTCTAAGCCGCTACATACAAATAAAGTAGAAACTGAAAATCGTTAGAAAAGAAAAATGGCGTTTATTAAAATTTAATAAAAGTGGAGATTGCTCATTGCTGAGTTTGCTTTTATACCCCTCAAATATAAAACACTCTTTTGAGAGCCTTAAATTACAAATTGAGTACCTAATAATTTTTGAGAAAAAAAAATATGCTCTTTCTATTTATTAACTCAAATTAGAATGAGAGTTATAATTAAAAAGGACATCTGTGCACATATGCAATATTGGAATAAGGAATAAACTTTAAAAATCATATGAATTTCCATAGATTGCGGCCTTAAATTATATGACATTTTTATGAGGTTAATATTTTTCACTAAGCACTGTTATTTTTTCGAACATAAGTACCTACATATAGTATACATATATCTTAAAATATTTCATTCTGGAATTTTTCAAGTATGTATTACTACATTTGTCCATCAAAAGTTTTTTTTTCTGCCATTTAAACAAAAAAAAAATATACGAAGTAAGCAGAAATTCATAATGTACTTTCATTTACCAACCAACACATTTCATTGTATCAATCAATGTTAAAATGAAAATGTGCAAATACATACATAAATGTACATATATTTTCTATATATGCAGCAACATTGCACCAGCTATTTTAACACTTATAAATAAATCATATTATTCAAATCATCAATTATTTCAGGTGTAATCAATTCCATTAAACTCATTTCATAATAAAAGAATTTTTTTTTTTCGTAATTTTTATATGTCATTCATATTGATAGCAAAAACTATATACATAATATCATAGGTACATATTTATTTAATTTTGTAGATATAACTGATTACGCGACAATAACTTATATGGATACTTTTATTATTATTATTATTATTTTTTTTTTTTTTTTGTACATCTATGTGCAATATGTTTGATATAAAAATTTATTAAAAGTAACCATAAAAATATTATTGTTTTAATTACATACAACACCACAGTCTACATTATAAAATCAAGTAAACAAGTCTAGTCACGGTTCACTGCAACTACTTCCGGTCATGTAAGTTTTTTTTTGTTTTTTTTACAAAAACATTGGAAAATGTTATTTTGCAATGTAATATGCAAAAATATCAGTTATGTCCTTTAAATATATGATATATAAAATGCAATAATTTATTATTTGATTGAAATTGACAAAAACTAAGGGGTAGAACACACATATCATTCTCTTATTCTTTGTTTATTTATTTTTTTTTTTTTGAAAAAATGTAAATGTGTGCAAAAAAGGAAATAATGGGATGCAAGGGTAATAAACTAAAAAAATTTATTTAAAAAAAATACAATTAGCGTATATTTTAACAAAACATACTCGTAGTATTCAAAAATAAAAAGAATAATATTTCTACATTTTATAGACCTAATGATGATGCGTATAGTTTTTTTTTTACACGCTGTAAATTGAGGGGTATAAAAGCAAAGTCAGCAATTTCCCCATTTAGCAAGGATCTTAGTCATCAATCATGTCAGAGGAAATATCGTAGGAAATGATAAGAAAAATACCTTGCAAGCAAACGTCTAAAAATTGATTTGAATGATTAGTAAAGAGACAATAATGCAAGGATGTTTAACTAGTGCACGATTAATTCGTCCAATATGTTTAATTTGTTGGAAATTATATTCATCTACCAAATGAGAACATTCAACGATTTTTATCTTACGTGAATATGTACATGATAATTCATCTAATATTTATGTGGTTTAAGAATATACGAACGTGGTATGCATATAGTATGAAAACTGGTGGTATATACATACATAGTATGAAAACTGCATGTGTGTCATAGATATTATTTTCTGCAACAAGTCTATAGAACATTTTAACGAAGCAATATAAATTTAATGTACATTTCCACGTTTTAAGGTCACATTTCATATTTTTCAATGAACAAGCAACAATTTCTACAATATCTTATTAAAGAATATCATTCAAAATTCAAAGATATAACCAGAAAGTAATTTAATAATATATGTACGTGTATAAAGAAGAATATATTCCTATGAAATTATAATTTTTCAAAATTTAATTTTAACCGAAAGAAAAAATTAATATTTTTACGTCAATTTATTTAATAAAAAAATTAGTTAAAAAATAATTACGTCAAAGATTATGTAGTAAATCTTATTTCCTTACAATTTCAATGTACAAACATAATTAGTTTTTTTTTTCTACAGTATACATACACACATACATATTCATTTATCATTCTTTTTTATTTCTTTAACATAAAGAAACTACCGTCCTAAAATAAACACTAAACATTTAAAATATTCTAGAAAACAATAATTTTAATTATACATATTTAATTGTGAGTTAATAATTAATCTTTCAAGTTAAAAAATAAATAAATAACAACTGATAAACGTACAAAATTTTTATAAAAAAATTCCGGAAAATTGTAAAAATTTACTTAATATTAACATTATTAATTATTTACTATTTTATCCATTTTAATAAATGTTATTGATTTATGTTTTTCAATTTAAATAGTCTGCGTTCGACTTATTAAGTATCGAGTACACATATGTTTTTAAATCATTTTACATATCGTCGGCCTAATTCGCAAACCTCGTAAGTCTGATTTTTTCAAAAATAACGTTTTTGGTTTTATTCGGTGAATTATAAGTTTACCCAGCTTTTTGAAATATCAGGCCTTTCTATTACTTTATATTTATTGAGTAATTTAAAAAAAAGAATTGCTTGTTTGTATGAACGTATATGGGTAAAATCAACAGTTTTTTCTGTCTACTGTAAAATTTACAAAAACAGACTTACGAGGTTTGCGAATTAGGCCGACGATATGTAATATACATGTAGATATATGTACAAAATTAAACTGTACATTTTCAAAAATTACCTTGACATGTCTAACTTTTTTTTTCTCTTAAAAAAACCGGTAATATTTTGATCATTTATTAAAACGTATGTTTCTCTTTAACAAGTTATTATAAAAGAAAAAAAAATTCAAATCTTCATTACCTTGATAATGAATTTCTCTTCAATGATGTTGGATTTAATTTATTAAATTAAATTAAGGTTAAATTTTGAACCTGATTTGAAAAAAACATACCATTGAGCACATGCATCATCTCTACCGAATTCAAATTGAATATTCAACTAAATTACATTACAAAAGATACAATCATGTAAGATTACATTTTAAAAGCATGTAAATGATCAAATGTGGATCAATTTAAATGAATTTTCACGTGCTAATAATTACTATTATCTTCACTATATTTTGCCTTTTTGTGTATATTTTATATTTTTCATTACAAAAAAATGAAATTACATTGCATGATCTAAAAAGATTTTTTGTAATCAGGTTGGTTTTTTTTTTTTTTTGTTGCTTTTTTTAAACTATTTAAGATTAAAAACTGAAATACATAATAGTAGTTTGTTGGATGTGTGGAACACGATATTTCTTCTCAAAATTTGCAAATATGTATACATAATGTATTTGCAAACATTCTTGAAAGGGTAAAATTCTTTTTGTAAAGAATGCTCATGGGGTACACAGAAATTTAAAAATTCTAACAATGAAATTTATTAAAGATTTTACACAATTAGGTATATATCATTAGTTTTTTATCAATGTGTGAGTTTATTCAAGTCGATAAGACCTGAAAAACGAAAATCCTTATTTTTTAAAGTATTAATTTGATTTTTTATTCATTTTAACTGTAATTTACTTACAGTTCAATCACTGGAAAATACTTTCACTGAATAGTTCTCATTTTGTTTTTATTTTATTTTTTGGTTTCGTTTTCCTACGTACATTGAAACATTTTTCTAATAAAATTATTTTTAGTGATATTTACATAATCATACTCCTACGCACCTGTTGTACAAATTCAATCAAAATTACATATCGAAGAAAAAAATACATGTTATAGACTCAAAAGAAATAAAGTGATTCCAAATCTTTGGTTGTCTTTTACACCCCTATAGTTTAAAAGGTAGATTCAAATATATTAGGTGTAAGGGAAAGTTATGTTTTTCCGCGTTTCATAAGTGCTTTCATAAATGCGTCGACGGTGCTGAAGGCGTAAAAATCATGTTCATAAATAACTTTCTAGTGCAAATGTGGAATGTTATCATGTTCATTAATTCAAGCTTGCAGCGCAGTCGGCTGAAATTACTCAATCGTTTTCAAGCGACTGCGATGTTTTATGTACAGTGTTTTACATTTTTTTCCCTGACATTTCAATATATTTCTTTATTTCGATTTTAAATTTAAAATAAGATTGAAATTATTTAAAAATTATTAAATTTTATAAACATCATGACGTCATATTTGAAGATGACGAATCATGTTCATTTATTCTAACAAATGCTTGCATGCACAGTTGACGACTCTGATTAAGTTAACGTATGTTGACGACGCATTCATGAAAGCACCCAGTGTCTTAAGTGCACCTTTTCTTCAGTCATGTTGACACTTCTAAAGGTTCAAAAAAACTGACTAACATACGAGAAAATTTCCATAAATCATATACTATATGCTGATCTAAGTACCTGCTCAAACTATCTTCAATCCGGTTAGAATTCTTACTAAGGATAAGGACCGACAACGAATAGAAGTTTACATGTTCAAAAACGACGGAATTTTCCCTTACACTTAATTAAAGATTTCTTTTAAAATAGATGGCAAAGGTTAATCTTTAATCTAAGTATGTATTATTATTCATGTATTAATAAATTATTATTATTAACTAATTATTAAAATTTAATTTTTTCTTTTATTTTATTTTCTTGAAGTTGTTTTTTTTATATTGTTTTCTTTAACCACTTTTTGTACAATACATGTACAATATTTTCGATGTTGTAATCGGACTATCGGAGTAAACGCACATTTTCGTTTTATTACTTTTTTTCTTCTTTCTATCTGCAAGACGGTCGGTCGATCTACATACGTTACATACATATATGTACATACACATATATATGTATTGGTATTTCCGTGGAAAACCAGTTAAAAGCGAAAGTGCTTTCTATTTACACAATTATGATGGTACTACATACATTGAATATACTTGTTTTAAAACATAATGTACTCGTATTATAATTGGACATATCTACAAACACAATGATTTTATTCATATTACCTGATTATTTGTATGTCATAGCATAATTCAACGTACATAAAAATAAAACAAAAAAAAAATGATGCAATTTTAAGAAAACAGATAAAAATTTTTATGATCAAATAGTTACAAGAAATTATGTTAACAAATAATAAGAAAATAAACTATTCAATGGATATTTTGTTTTCATTTCGAGATTTTTATTGTTTATTGTCAAGAAAGACAAAGCAGAGTTATTAAATAGAAGAATTTATGGATTGTTTTAATTTTCTTTGATAATATAAAGAATAATTGACTAAATGTACACATTACCAGGATTTTCATTATTTAATCTTTATAGCTCATAGAATGTTTTTTCTGTGTCAACTCACTCAAAAAAAAAAAAAAACAATTTTTTTTTCCGAAAATTAAATGTAAGTATTCATTTATTTTCTTTTAATTTGATTCAATGATAATGACCATGAGCTCAAGTTATTTAATTTTTTGAAAGATTGAAAGTAACCATTCGATTTCGATATAGTATGTACTTATCCTGACCTAAATTGGTATAGTCTCGAGTTGGATAACTAGCAAATTTAATTTTGCACAAAACAATGATAGGTCTTTATTGAGAATGTGCTGTTCGTGGAGAAGACATTCAAAATAAATGAATAACTCAGTTGAGGTAACAAGTTATTTATTTAGTTTTAGGAAAACATATCATAACAAGCAATTAAAATGAACAAACTGTTATTGCAAAGGGGGTTAAATGAATTGAACTTGAGAATCATTTTTTTTTTTCAAATATTTAATAATTTAATCTAATTTATAAACATTTTGTAGTACATCTAGGTAATACAGTGTTCCTTCAAAAATGTATCGCTGCTTTGGTGATGCTAATGCTTTTCTGACAGTGATGCGTAAATACTACTGTGTTGCGATGACAATGCAATGTTTTAAGTCGCCATGCTATTACATGACAGCTGATGCTGATGCAATTCTTGATATTTGTTTGACTTTTACGCATCATATACCACTTAACTGCATGTTTGAATACTTGATTCGGTGCAATGTTTTTTTGAATATGTGACAACGCATCATAAAAGTTGCGTTGCATTTTTGAATTTGTGACAAGCATCAGCATTGCATCAACTGTGCAGCGATGCATTTTTGAAGGAACACATATTCAGAAAACAGTCAATGACTTTTTTGAACGATTCTTTTTTATAAAATTAATGCTGAAATCATCGACCAAGTATTGTAACCTGAAAGTATGATAAGCACCTTTCGAATTTTTTGTAGAAAAAAAAAAATTCAGAGGAAATGGAAATATTAAAAATGCATACTACCATTTATCATACTACCTGCTTAAGGTGGAATTCCAATGGACGCGTTTGGTGCGTTAAATGACAGCTAGTAGAAATAAGCTTTTCTTATGAGAGCTGACCAAATGGTCAACGCACACAACGCGCATAACGCTCAAAAAGTTCAACAATTTTCTACTTTTTGGTGCGTTATGTACGTTGCCAGTGTTGTTGGCTTTATTTTTTAATATATGGCCCTTATCGGCGAAGTCACGTCACTGAAAGTGAGATGTCACATTAGTAAATTTGTATTTTTGAACTCGAATGTAGCGACATACGTCACACGTGTGACAGAAATCGGTATTAAATAACGAAGAAGATGTGACAGCCGTCACTTATATACAAGCAACAGACAGTCACATCAATACTGAAGGTGACACGAACAAGTTAAAAAGTAAAGCGTTCTGAAAAGTAAGAATGGAAAGGCAATAAGTCTTCAAATTGTTCAAATTAACACACTTATTGCCTTATCGGTTAATTTTCATTGAATTTATCAATTTTCATAAACATAATTTTTGTTTGTTTTTTTTTTGGATTGATCATTAAAAATTGTATATTGAATTAACATAAAAACTCTTCACTAATTATGTTTTTGTATTTGGACAATTTTTATTAAAAAGAAAAAAGAAAAATTAAACATTCACAATCACAAAACATAAATTTTTCAAATAAAATAGAAAATTTATTGCAGATTTTGATATATACTTCTTGGATCATTCTGTTTAATTTGTTTAATAATAATTTGTTTAATTATAATTTTCTTAATAATTTCATTTTCATTGAATTTGGTACGGTAATTTTTTTGATTCTCTCTTCGACAGGATTATTAAAAGAATTTATTAAAATATTTCTTAAATTTTTACCTAATAATTCATCGACAATATAAAATTTTGGTAGATAATTTACTGAAGATATTCTTTGCTTGAATTGTTTTTGTTTGTCCTGTAGAAATAAATTATATTATTAATTTTTTAATAATATACACTGAATTTACCGAACAAAAAATTTATAAAAAATCAAAAACAGTTGTCATAATACAAATTTGTCATTACTAAATATCCCTGTCACTGGTACTTTTACTCTCTACAGACGACTACTGCGATACGAAATTTTAGACTATGTGACAAGAGAGGTGACAATTGTCTACAAGTGACGCGACTTCGCCGATAAGGGCCATAGGCCCTTATATAGTATATAGTTTTATGGCTTTATAGTTTTTTAAACTTTTTTAATAAAATACACTGATTACAGAACAAAAAATTTTTTAAAAAATCAAAAACAGCTGTCATAATACAAATTTCCCTGTCATTCCTAAATATCCCTGTCACTGGTACTTTTACTCTCTACAGACGACTACAGCGATACGAAATTTTAGACTATGTGACAAGAGAGGTGACAATTTTCTACAAGTGACGCGACTTCGCCTAAGTGACAATGTGACAATGACAGCTGAAAATGACAGTTGAAAAAAAAATCAAATGACAAAAACCTATAAAGGTGGTCTTACACTATCAAAAAAAAACTTACAACGTGTTTCATTTATATATACTAAAGCCAAAAAAAACTCCACCTTTAAGAGCAAAAATTTCAATGAATGGAAGTTTTGTTTAGTCTTTCGTTAGTTATATTCGTATAGACAACAAGATCCAGCTATCATACAGATGAAATTGCAAGCAACAACATGAGTGTATCTTACATTCAATTAGACCGTTAAAAAAGTTCAGTGGAATACGTTAACAAAACTGTACTAATTTCTTATTTTTTACTTTTTATTAAATTTTTATTCTTATATTTCCCTGAATTTGTTGTAAAATAAAACTATTCGACATTTAAATGAAAATTCCATAAAAATTTAATAATTCATAATTCTGATAACAAATAATTTATAAAATTTTTATATTTTAAAGCATTTATTTTTCTTTCTTTTATTTCATTGAAAAAATTCTTTCCTCAATTTGTTTTTCATATAATATGTGAAACATAACACCTGTATTACGCAAAGTGGTTAAAGTACATGTATGATAACAAAGAATTCTATATAACTATACTTACGTACATACGTATAATTACTTATTCATTTATATTTTTAAAATGAATTTTACAACCAAACAGATTCTAACTAACTAGTAGTTATGTTAATGTACATACTTGTTGGTTCAATAAAATTTTGTAATTATCCAGTACTTATAAACTTACATTTTCTTTAAAAATAAATATTTCAATTTAAATGCAAGTGAGTAAGTAAAAGTTAATATTATATGTATGTATGTATTGATTCCTTACATGAGTAGTGCAATAAATACTTTTTTTTTTTTTTTCGTTTTACAATTTTTCTAAATAAATTTTTAAATTCTTCATATAACAAAATTTTAATGCAATAAAATTAACCATATACCTAGTATGTATATTGAATTTTATATATCTTTTTTACTGAATTTTATATGAAAATTCAAAGGAAAATACAAAAATAAAAAGAAACATAAAATAGAAATATTAAAGTTGAATTAATGAATTTTGTAAAAAAAATGAATTCAAATTATTATTTGTTATTTAATCAAATTCAAATTAAACATTTTTTTAAGTGCCCGTTATAAAATATTGCAATTTTTTATTTACATACTTAAATTGTGATTTATAAAATAAAAAATTTATTTTATGTAAAGTCTAAAGTATTTTCAATGATTTTTTGTTTGTGCAAAAAATTTTTTTAGAAAATACTTATTACTGAACAAACAAAAATATTACGAGAACGATAAAATTTCATTATGAAAAATAATCTTAAAAATTGAATTATAAAATATAACATACATGTATACTATACATATATACAGAATATAAATTTTGTAAATGAAAAATATTTCTTTCCTACATTCCATAGAAAATTTTCATATTTTTTTTTTTTTTTGAATTCCATATGGAAACATATTATACTTGCCAACTTTAAGTAATTATGTTTATCTCGGGCAACAAATTGTGTCAAACAAAAACAACTACTACTTACATCAAAAAACACTTTAAAAATTGGAATGTAGTTATACTTTTTTTTGGCAGATGTGTTTAAATAAAGGAAGTTGCGGGAAGAAAAATAAACTGTTGTTGTTTCTAAAAATATATATACATACATATCGACCATTCTATGCATGACGGACGGGACATTGAAGAAAAGTTTTTTAAATCTATTTTCTTTTTTACCTTCATATAGTTCAAATGTATTCCAGTTAAATATAAATAATAATGATCCACCCAAAAGCCTACCAAACCGAAAAGGAAGATGTTTTCCAAGAATTCTTGTTTTAGTTTTATAAGGCGATAAGTGACTTTGACGGACGGGACATGAAATGACACTCGTTTTTACAGTCATAAATTCAACATTATTTTTCTTTAAAGTATATAACTTCACACCTCCTGTTTCATGGTAAATTTTTATTACGAATTATGTTTGCCATGTCGTATGACGGACAGGACAATTCAAAAGTCCCAAATGCATAATTAATGAAAAAAGAAGAAAATGATAAAATTAAACACTGAAATTAATTTTTTTAATTGTTTATTGTTTTTTCTTTTTGATAATGCACATGGTGAAGTTAAAACAAAACTGTACTATTTGTCATAAAATGCATTTGGTAATTAGTTATTTCAGTTCAAAAATAGTTCCCAAAAACCTATTTAAGGTCGGTGTTATGTGTATGTTATGTTTATGTACATGGATTTTTTTTTCAAAACAAGCGTACAGTAGTGAAATATACCTGGTTAACCTATTTACCCTATTTATTTAAAAAAAACTTGAAAAAAAATTGTTATGTTTGATGTAACATCTTGCATGGAATGGGCGATATATTTTAACGTACGTATCCTAGTAGACAAATTTGTATCATTTAAAATTTAAAATTACAGAAAGTATGATAGAAGAAGAATATATAAAACTTTAAAATGAGTTTTTGACAAAAACTTCTTAAAATTGATTCAAGTGTTTAGAAAGTCAGTTTTATATGAAACCTATTTTTATAAACGTAATTATTAAACACAGGAGTAGAAAGCATAAAAACTCATTAATACAATTTATTTTTCTAATTATGTTGTACTCTACATAATATATGTAACTGTTTTAATAGTTTTTTACATGGTACACTAAAAATATGTAATTCAAATATGAAAGAAACAAACTAATTCATAATAATGTATCTAGGAGTAATTTACATAGAATATCGATTCATTTGTAAAGTAGATACATATACTTTTGTGAAATACAGCTAGATAATTTTAGATTAAGCTAGATTAAACAATTAGTACATATTCAAATTCTTCAGCTTTTATGACTTTTTTGAAGAAAAAAATGAAAAACTCTTACAGTACCAACAAAAATCTGACATATCATCAATACTTTTTCTAATCGATGATTACATAGTAAGTAGGTGTTTAATGAATGTGAATACAATGAAGAATTGAATGAAACACAAATACTGTTTTTCATCGTCCCCTCACCTAACGTATAAAATAATAGTAAAAAAAAAAAAGTACATTCCATTGTAAATTACGTAACTAGGGATTTTTTAATTATTTGACACCAAGAATTTCGATGTGATTTTTAACAGTTTGTGATTGATTTTAAAAAAAAAAGAGTTAGACATGTGGTTGAATAATTTACACGAATCTGAAATATAAAAAAAAAGACATATAACTACATTTTTCTAAACACTTTGACTTCCTCGTATAATTTTTTTCATTTCACAGCGGCGTATAAAACGACTTTAAAAAATTTCAAAAAACACTTAAAAATCGAGGGTTATTTTGTATGTCAGATACAAAAGAGGAAGTTGGATTTTTCAAATGAATACTTAAGTACACATTTTTTGTCCTTACATGGAGAAAAACATTACTTCGAATTAGATTTATTTTCTACATAATTAAAACTATTAATTACAGTTAGAAAACAGTTAGATACATATTTAATTCAAGTAAATCTGTAATGTTCATCTTATACAGGGTGGGCCAATTTCGACTGACTGTTTTAAAATACTAATAACTTTTCTAGTTTTACACTTTTGTTATAATTTTTACTTTTAAATAAAAGTGTAGGTAATTTCTTAAATTTTTTTGATTATGTGTGGGAAATAATATAATTTACATAAATTATCTCCATTTTCTTCCTGACAATTAATGGCTTTTTCTAATGCATTTTCGGCTCTTAATTTGCTATTTCAGCTGGAATATTTTGCTTAAGCTTCTGAATTGTTTGTGGCTTATTCGTGTAAACCCGTCCTTTTATATATATGTAACACCACAAAAAGAAGTCAGGAGTTGTCTAATCTGGGGAACTGGAAGGCCAAGCGAAATCTGTTGAAATAATTCGGTTACCGAAAAGCTCTCGAAGAATGTATATTGTCGCCCTCGTCTTGGTACCAATTAAATCTTATATGGAAACACATTGAGATCAAGTTTCAAAATTCGTCTTAGGGATGTTCTGGAGATGCCTAATTGAGTAGCACGTGGAAGAGTAGACACAGTTTGATTATTACTGTGTCACACGTGTCAAACTGTATAGCTTTATTCATTGGGAACAGGTGATGAACATTTGGTCGTGGTTGATCACATACTGCAATGCAACCCGCTCCTTAAAACGGGTCACTAATAAGTTTTTAATCATGTTTGCCTGGGAGCTTTTGCAGAATTAAAATGGTTACGGTAATTACTTTGCGTTGTAACAATTGAAAGTCGTGAAAAATAATAAAATTCATTATAAAATCACATATACGAGGCGCTTAACAAAAGTTCGTGCAAAAATATAGGAGTAATTCTTTTTGCCTCTAACTTCACATATAAGTTGAACGACTACTTATTATTATCTAAACGTAGTTTCAAATCGCTGTGTAAACATGGAAACGAGAAAGTGAAACAAGTCGTAGTGTAAATCCACTACCAAGTAAAGAAAAAATCACTTACGAAAAAGTTAGGTCCAAAAAAAATTTTCATAGAGTGTGTAACTGCATTTGGTGATACGCTCCGTCCATCTGTACCGTGTACGAGTGTTTTAAAAAATTTCAAACTGTATATTTTAGTATCAAGGACGAGCTCCGTGAAGGTCCTCCACTGATGACACCTATATTACTGCTGTGAAGAAGGTACTTGATGAGGATCCAAGAAAAATGGAGGAAACGATTGCTTACACACTGGGGGAAAATGCCACGGCAGTATCAAGAATCTTTAATGACAGTCCGCAATATAGCAAGAAATTTGCAAGATGGGTTTGGACGTATATGGTGAAGAAGAAAAGGCAGCTCGTGTACAATTCGCTCAATTTTTCCTAGAAAAATTCAGGGAAAGTCAGTCCATGAATTTTAATAATATTATAATGGGTGTTGTGACCTGGGTTTATAATAGCAACCCGAAACAAAACTCCAATCTTCTGTATGGAGTTGAAAAGGTCAACCTTCTCCAGTAAAAACCCTAAGTAAAAAATCCACTTGAAAATTATTGTTTGCGATTTTCTTTAGTAGAAGTAAAATTATAGTTGTTCTACCTATACCACTGAAAGCAGGACATATTATTACCGCAGGTTGTTGAACAAATAATTGTTTACCTAAAATATTTGAGAATATTTTACAAGGACGTCCCGAAACTGCATTGCAGAGATGTTTCCTTCACCACGACAATGCTTTTGCACATACAGAAAAAATGACATCAGATTTTATAGCTGAATCTGGCATCAATAAAATTCGTTCAGCACCATATTCGCCCGATTTACTACTTTGCAAGTTCCGGCTCTTCACAAAAATAAAAAAAAAATTACGCGGGAGAACAGACAAAGACAAAGAAGAACTCATAAAACCTGTGGAAGAGCAACTCATCTTATTGAAAAAGGAATATTTTGAAGCATGTTTTTACAGGTGGATTTATAGACTCAAGAAATGTATAGAAATAAATGGAAATTATGTTGTGTACAATGATACAAAAAAAATCTTTGTTTTTTTAATTTTCTTTGTACTTTTGCACGAACTTTTGTTAAGCCTCTCGTATGTATGTATAAAATTCTTTATAATATGCAAAAAAAAAAGTTTTTTAAATTATAAACTTAAAAATTTGTAAAAACAATCAGCCGAAGTTGATCTACCCTGTATATCCGATATGTAGATATTAATCATATGAAATGTAACTTGGTCACATCTTTAAATAAGTACATATACAATTGAATTCATCAAATTGTAAGATTTTAATTAAAATTGTTAAAAATTAAAAACAAACGAAAAACTTTTTTTTTATCTCTTCAGTTGTGACCAGTGATTTTTCAGACATCTTCGTGTGCGACAAAGAAAATAATAAAAAGAGCATTTTTTGTTTTTTGTCATAAAATTGATTACTATGAAAAATATTATTTAAGTGTTTGTTTTTCATTTTCCCATTACGTTAACTGATCAAATCATTTCATCATTTATTTATACTTTATAAGCAATTTAATGAATGAAATAATTAAGAAAAATAAAGTGAATAAAAACGTAAACACATAAGTAAGTAATTAAACAATTACCTCGAATATGTAGGTACACAAAAAAAAAAAACCAAACAATTCAAATAATAGATAATAACGTTAAAATCAACATTCAGTAGACAAAATGATGGAATAATTGGAAATTTAACTTTTTCTTTTAAGTCAGGTATAGTACCTACAAATTATATACGTATATATATAAAATGTGCGTCTTCAATAATATCTACAAATATCGTATAAAACATATTATTATGTTATATATATGTATGTATGTGAAATTTTTGAAATTCCATTAAATTGTTTAAGGAAAGTTGAATACGTAAACAATAAAGTATTGTTCGCACCTCCATAAAAATTGAATGAATGATGGGTGTGCTCATTATTATTTTTGATGAATTTTTTTTCTGATTTTCCGACTGTTTTATTTCTTATTAAGCTATAGGTAGATCAAATTAGTTATCTCACAGAGTCGGTTATTACTATGAATGAAAGAGATATGATTACAAAATGTTTTAAAGTAATTTATTTTTAGATTTTTAATCATCAAGACACATGTCTAAATTAATTTTAAAAGTTTTCTAATATTTCGAAAAATCTTTCTTAAAATGGAAAATTTCAAGTTTTTAATTTTTAATTGATTCATTTTTTTTTCTTTCAAAAAAAAAAAAATTCAATTAAGTAACTACTAAATGCCTATATTTATTCAAAAAAAATATTCAGACATTAATTTATACGACTCCAACTGAAAGTTGAAAAACATTGAGAAAAAAAAATGTTTTAATAGTAGACATCAGTAATAGATAAATTTATAATTCAGACTGGAATTAGAGAATATTAACAATGTGTGTGCCAAGTTTTTTTTCTCAAATTTCATCTAATTCATGAAATATAATAAAAAATGCATTCTGTAGGTATATGATCGTCCGATGTAACTACATTAACATACATATATGTACATGCATATTGTAAAGACTGCTCATATTGTATTGTATTGTGTACACCAAATTACATGAAATGTAAAACATATGCATGTTATTCCTATATATAATATATGTACATATCTATATCTACTGCTGCATGCAACAATGCTAAGGTGATATCTATCTTTTCAATCTGTTACTTTTTTCTATTTAAATGCATATTTTAATATCTATTTATTTGTGTTTGACAGTTTCAAGTGCAGTTTTTAATATTCTTCAACATATGTTTCTCTGAAATGTAAAAAAAGATACATATAATGATATATACATACACATACATATATTATGCATATTTTGGCGGTAAATTTTTTTTTAACAGAAAACATATATTTTAACTAATGTTGAAAACAATAGTCATTGGTAAATTGTAAATGATAACATCTTTGTTTAAAAATAAAAATAACAACAAAATTAACGATGTTGCTACACTGAATCTGATAACAAACAGGTAAAATAATAAAAGTAATTACCATTAGAATTGTTATGGATCATCATACATAACATATGTATATACTATATTATATAGAATGTAGCTAGTGTAAACCTAATTGTTAAAAAAAAAAAAAAAAAAAAAATTATAGCATTTGATTAAGATTAAATCATATGTTATTATAATTTCTCCTGTCGTTTCACTTCCCTCTTATTACTACATACCATCTTTTTTGATACATACTTTATTAAGTTTGGCTTTATTTATAGATTTTGGAATTCGGAAGTATACCAAAACCAAAATCAAAACACATACAAGTACCACCACAATTCATTTGTATTTTATACTCCAAAATAGCTTCATATTCATAATATATACTTTTACAGAAAAAAAAAAGCAAATATTTTTTTTTTTCGGTCCCCGTTTCCCAGACGTTTAAATAACTCATCAAAAACATCTATGGACTACATTTTTTTTAATCAAAAATGTACACTTTTATTATAGAATTAAAAAAATAGAGGAATTTTTATTTCATTTGTACTTACATGAGTTTTATCTTTAGTCGTCTCTTTTCACCTTCAACGTATGTATCTGCCCGCACTATTTTAATTTTTTTTTATATTTTTTATCTATAAATGAGAAATTATGATATCACACACACACGAATTCAAATAATTTTTAAATGCTACAAAAAATATACAATTTGCTGGTATGGTACCACATATGTATATTATATTCGA
This sequence comes from Bombylius major, assembly GCA_932526495.1. Classification (NCBI taxonomy): domain Eukaryota; kingdom Metazoa; phylum Arthropoda; class Insecta; order Diptera; family Bombyliidae; genus Bombylius; species Bombylius major. Next base: position 26,482,518 of record OW052045.1, on the reverse strand, counting down.
ATTGGAAAAAGAAATTTTTGTATGTCAAGTTAATAGGTAATTTTTTTTTGTATTAAAATTGTATTTGCCCTGGAATTTTTTGTTGTTGTTGTGTAGTAAAGTAATGACTAATTTATATGAAATTAAAATACATACTAAAATTTGTTATAATTTTTGAAAAGTTTATTGATTTTTTGATTGTTATTCTATTTAAAAAAAAAATGTGTCATACGAAAAAAATTACCAGGAGTTTTTGTTTCTTTATATTTAAAATGAATATTAGGGTACCAAATTTATAGAAATGTACACTAACCGTATGATAAATTGAAAAATCTACCTACTGTGTAAAATGTAAATCGATTTATTTAATATTTGAGGTTAGATTTATCCACCTCCGCTACTGCTAACACAAATTTCTATTTTACTTGAATCGCTCTCAAACAAAACTAAATTACAAATTACCACGAATAATCTATAACAGCAGCAGTCAACTATAATTTATTTTTCAATATGACACACTCAAAGAAATTTCCTCAGAGCAAAGTACAAAATTCACGTTTTCATTAATAAACACTTACTAAGTAGAAGAAAAAAATCTAATTCTTTGAAAAAAAGCAAGGCACATAAAAAAATTCTACCTTAAATTTAACATATTTATCACTTAAACAAGCCAAAAAATATTAATAATTTCCGTAAATAGTTAATACATTGATTTTAAAATTATATTTATGTTCAAATTTAAATAAATTTATTGCTTTTCACTAACTAATAAAAGGCGTTTCTTCTATTTTTCATTAAAAAGAATTCCAGCAAAACAACTGAACCTAATTAAACAACCGTCAATCCAATAATTCAACGGAAATTTGATCTGATTTTTCTTCTCTTCTTGTTTGCTTTTCGTTTTCATTTTGCTTCGAATTTCCATTCGCTTTGGTATTCGTCATCTTCGTGAATAAATTTAATTTGACGAAAGATAAAAAGAAGATATCAACATTCAACATTCAATATTCACCCCATACAACAATATTTTTCAATTAAAAATTTCATTAGTCATTCGAAATGAATTATCTCGAATTTTCTTCAAATGCATGACTGCATGAGTTCACAAAAGCAAAATTTAATTATTTCAACTTTATTAAATAATTTTAATTCACTAATTTCATATAATTTAACTACTTTATTAAAAAAATAAAATGACAATCTGGCAGTACTGTAATTTTTACGTTTTCGTTATTATTGATTTTTTTAAATACAGTCATGAACGAAAGTTTTGAATTGCCATATAAAATCAACTATTTAAAAAAAATATATATTGCATATTTACCGACGTTAGACCGATTCAATTGTGCCCATTGCAGACACAGTTGATCAATCTACTAATGGTCTGAATCCGCCTCCGGAACGAGTACCATTCTGTTGATGCTCTTGTTGTTGGTGCGCTTCTGCTGAGCGCGTATGAGGCGCCCAGGAAGTGGAAGGACCACCAGGGAACAAGACTGTCGGGGAGTAAGAGATCCTGGACTCATCCTCCGCTAACGCTTGATCTACAGGTGGAAGAACTTCCAGACCAACTTCTATTTTACCGATCTCCAAGCCCACTATCAACAATCATCCTCAGGCGCGCCTAACGAGAGGTAGATGATTTTTTGTTAGATCACAAACCCTCAGCCACCATTGGAAGAAGGTTGACTCTTGGATTTCAAATAAAATAAAATTGTGAGCAAAATCGAGTCAGATATACATATTACTACATACCAGTGATGCATCCTTTACTTCATTTGTAGTAGATTTACTACATTTTCCCCCCATAAAAAATCTACTTCGCACTTAATTAAATCTACTTCACTTTAATTAAGTGTTATAGGAAATGAAATTTATTACAATACAATACAACCTGTCGGCTTCGGATATTGTCATATCATGTCCATTGTTCTTTTGACTTTTCTTGTGCATTGTGTTTGTGGTATGTGGTATAATTAAACATGTGGATATGATATGCCTTTATTCCATTAAAATTTAATTTCTGGCAGTACCGTCCATGATTGAAATATCATTGTCAAATAAAATGGAAGAATTGAGAAAGCCAAAAGTCAACATTTTAAAAAATAAATAAATGTTTTTTTAGTGTAAATTTTCTTTTTTGTTTCATTTATGGAAAATTGAATAAAGGTTTTAGTTTATTTTGAATTACAAAGCTGTTTTGTTCAACTGCTTTGAGTTTGCAAAATTTTACTACATTTTTCGTTGATTTACTACATATTTTTGGACCATTCTACTACGGCACAGACCGACTTTGGATGCATCACTTATCTTGTTTATGCTAAGCGTTACTTCGCATTAACTCACTCCGTCTTGACTTAATACGGATGCATAAACAAAATTTCAAAACGCATTAAAGCTCTACGTCGTTTTGAGTTAATACACTATTAAATCCGCATTTAAAATTTCATTTCGTTTTTAAAATGTGCATAAACACTTACTTCGTTTTAAGTGAATTGTCATATTTGACATTTCAAAATAGTGTTGGTAACACACTGAAAATCAATATAAACTTTAGTGTTAGTAACGTCACTTTAAAATTTCAAATGACATTTGATGGGCGGTTATTTTTATTATCAAGTGTTTCTTTACAAATAAACAAGTATAAGTGTTCAAAGTGCGTGCGGCTTTAAATTAAGTACAATAAATTTATTTATAAAGTATTATATTAATTAATTTTTTTGCTCTCACCACCTGGTACAAATATTTATGTACTGGGCTTTTCTGTACACCAAAAACATCACCTACAACACGATATTCAGCACAACTTGCTAATTTATACAATGTAATAGCCACTTTTTTTTCTATAGAAACAGGTGTGGTAATGAAGTTTGGTGAAGGTTCCAAATGAGATTTTAATTTTTCACAGATCATGAAAAATGTATTTTTTTTCATTCGAAACATTTCAAAAAACTCTACATCTGTACCAAATCCCAAAACAAAATTTTTCCAAAAATCTTCAGTTCTAGATTTCTTGCAAATTGATGTGAATCGTGGTACAGTAACATTAAAAAACTTTGTAGGTACATCTAACTGAGTAATAAAATTATACCGTAAAAGTTTTCTCTTTTTTATATAATTTTGATAAAGGCTTCGTCTTTCCGTGTAAAAATATTGCAAAAGCTTAATATTCTTCTTATTCTTATTTTTTTCAACAAAATTAACAATGGAACATTAAGGATAACTTGATATTGCTCCATCGCATCGCACGAATAATAAAAAATTTAACTGGATTTAAAAAATAACACAGTTAGTTCACTTGAATGACAGTGAATAAAAAAAATATATGTGGTAACACTGTATGAACAACAACACCAGAACAACAAATGACATTACTTAAAACGTCTTGAGTGGGAACGAAATGTTATACTATGCATAAACACCAATCAAAGTGTATTATCTCAAAACGATGTTTAAAACGTTTTAGCGTTAAAACGTTTTAACTGTTGTGCATAAACAAGATAACTGCTACATACACCTGACCGTCCTAACCACAAAATCTAGACCGATTCAATTGTGCAATACAGTTGACCGGATCTAGTAAAAAAAACCTAATAAGTCATGTATCAGTTTTTTCCTCAATTAATATACACATATAATAAAACAAATTGTCCTGTTTTTTGCTTTTTTTTCTACTTTTCTTGTACTACTTACTTTTTCTGCTCTATGTACATATATCCCAATTTCTTACTTACTCTAGATGAATTTGAATATACTCTACCATTACATTGTTCATACGTATGAATAGTAACTGTTGAATTAATTGTTTTATCCGATAATTCTTGATTCACCTGAAAAATAAAAATATATAGATACGTAGATACAATATAATAATTGCACATACAATACCAGATAATTCTTTATTTCTGCAATTAATTCAGAATGATACAGTATATCATTCCGTTCCATTTGAACCCATTTGAATTGATGGCCATATCCTTAATGATCCTTTATATAAAGAAAAAAAGGATTCAAATTAATTCACTTTTTTTTCTTGTATCACATTTTTACCTCACTATCAATAAAATCTTCATCTTGACCAACATCAGCCATAAAACAAATATTCCACTTCAATATACAGCTTGTATTATAATTATATTACAATATATAATACAATTATTATAATTATAATATTCTTTTTAATAAATTAAAACTAAATAAAATATTTTCACAAAATGTGTCAAATACATTGACACTACAATGTCACTACATATATAATATATAATGCATATATTATTATATTGAAAAATGGTTTAATCCTGAGGTTGAGTTAGAAGTTAGTTGGAGAATCAGCACAATTGAATCGGTCTAGTTGGAGATTGTTTTTTGATGAATTTTGATGATTGATGAAGGAAGTAATTGGTTTTTGTTATAATATAATATGTTATTATTGTTTTGTTATATGTATATAAATAATCAGATATGTCAATATGTAGACAATTCACTTTTTTCATTAATTAATTGAGAAAGGTGAATAAATGCTTCCATGGATAGGTGAATAAACCAATTCAATTGAACAGACATAACCTCACTTTTGAACAACTAAAAATAATGGTTTAAATATGAGGTTGAAATTTGAATTTTAATTTTTTTTCAGTTAATGAATAATTTTGGAAATTGTTTTTTGATGATTGAAATGCATTGAATGCAATGGAAATTAGTTTTTGTTATAATATAATATGTTATTATAATAATAATAATAATTTATAATATATATATATCAATTATCAAAGAGATAAATTTTAAATATTTTTATTATTATTTAAGCTTACCTCAAAATTATACGATAACTTTTTATTTATTTTCTACCTTTAAAAGTAGTATTAACTACTACTAACTAGTAGTAATATATATTCTCTTTGCTACTACGTACGGTTTATATTGGCAGTTGCAAAGGATTTTTTCAAATTTAGCAAAAAATGGTATTCTTTCAATTTTGAAAAGACCGACAACCACATTTCAAATATGTATGTTCATGAGGTAAATTTCATAAATTTTATTGGAATTTATTGATACATATTGTATCTTGGGAAAAGACACTCATACGAGTGTCCAGTCATAATATGTATTTTTAATTTCATTATACAGGGTGGGCCAACTTCGACTGACTGATTTTAAAATTTTCTAACTTTTGAGTTTTTGACTTTTTTAAATTTTTTTTTTGTTTTTTTGCAGAATTTAAAGAATTTTATAAATTTTTATAATATCTACATACAAAGTGCAAGAACGGGTCAAAACTATTGAATTTTATTATTTTTCACAACTTTCAATTGTTACAACGCAAAGAAAATACCGTAATCTAATTTTAGCTCCCAGTGAAAACATGATTAAATACTTATTAGTGACCCGTTTTGAACGACAGTGCTAACGATAATCAAACTGTGTCTACTCTTCGACGTGCTACTATACTATTTTTATTTTTGGAAGTCAGTACAGGCAAGATAGGCATACTTTTCTATATTCTTTCACATTGCGTTTGAATAAATCTGTCTCGTGTGTGGGGTGATCAGATCTCAATTTCAATCGAAGGAAATCTTTTAAATCAAATATTACCAAGGCAAAAAACTGCCTCCATAAGCACAATACTGACTTCCAAAAATAAAAATAGTAGAGACGAATTTTGAAACTTGATCTCAATGTGTTTCCACATAAGATTCAATTGGTACCAAGACGAGGGCGACAATATACATTCTTCGATAGCTTTCCGGTGACCGAATTATTTCGAAAAATACAGATTGCGCTTGGCCTCCCCGTTCCCCAGATTTGACAACTCCTGACTTTTTTTGTGGTGTTACATATATATAAAAGGACGGGTTTACACGAATAAACCACAAACAATTCAGGAGCTTAAGCAAAATATTCCAGCTGAAATAGCAATTTTAGAGCCCGAAACAAATGCAAAATGCATTAGAAAAGCAATCATTGTCAGGAAGAAAATGGAGGTCATTTGAATTATTTTTCACAAATACATATAGTCAAAAAAAAGAAATTATACTTTCATTTGAAAAAAAAATTATAATAAAAATTTAAAACTGCAAAAGTTATTAGCATTTTAAATCAGTTAGTCGAAGTTGGCCCACACTGTACTAGAGCACTTACTATCTATAAAACAAAAAAGCTACAAAAGCAACAATTCTGCGATGTTGCAGCAGATGTTATTGATAATAATAAGAATCATAATTTCATATTTCTATTTTGAACTGTATAGCAAGTTCACATAGCAAGAAAACACTTCTTTCCAGATATGGGAATTACATTCTAGATGGGGGCAAATGTGTATTGTCAAATGCAATGAACTTTTTTACTTCAAATACTTCAAATAGATAATAAAAATTTTCTACTATTAATTTCGAGAATTTATTTCTAAGCCATTTTAGTGAAATATCCCTTTTTGTTTTTTCGTGTTTTTTCAAGATCAATTAGATTGTTTAGAGTTGTATTTAATATAAGTGTTTTCCTTTCAGAATCTTATTTTATTTATTATTATTTTTTTTTTTCAAAAATTATGAACAATTTTCCAACTTAATTTTCAAGTTTATATGAAATTATAAAAAAACTGTTACAAAGAACATTTCTTACATATTTCGTTTTTAATATGCAGAAGTAACTTCTCAATTAAGAGCAGGATCTCTATTTCAACTCATAATCAATAAAAAACAATTTAAAGATCAAAATTAAAAAATGTGTTCCATTTAAGGACTACAATTCCCTTCCATCTATCTATATTCAAAATTTCATGAAAATCGGATGAGAAATGTAGGCTGTTTTCACTAAATTGGGCTCTTAAATGATTCTCTTGAAAAGAATCAAAAATAAATCAAAACCATTTTACAAGTGACAGAAAGCATTATAAGGGTTTAATTAAAAAGACTTTCAATTTATTTAATTTAATTTTTTATTTTTTTATCATGTTCCAATGTAAATATAAAAATAAATCAAAGAAACATATAATAATATCTAAAAAAAAAAAAATAGTTTAGCAATATTAATTTTAAAATAAATTTAAAAAAATATTAAAAACATTTTTGTTATTCTTATCAACTAAATTTTATGTATCTTTTTTATTTGTTTTTTTATTTTCAGTTTATTCTATGTCATGAGAATATTCACATAATGAATTTTTTTAAAAAAATGTATACAGTATGTACCTATTTGTATGTATGTATGTATGTATTTATATTTAAGTATAAAATATTTGAGATTTACATGTCCTTTTTTTTATTTTAGTAAACACTTTATTTTTTCATGTCAAAGATGTTTTAACAATTCACGTAATCACGTAATTTTATTAGGAATTAAAAAAAAAAAATTAATAAATAAGAATTTGATTAAGCAGTTTATTAAACATTTTTCAAATACTTAACAACAAAACTTTTCAAATCAAATTCTGTAATTCAAATTAATTTTCTGAAAATTGAAAAAATACTAATTTATTGTACTCAAATTGTGTATTTTTCGATTAGCTCTATCAAATAAATACATGGAAAAATTTCATACAAAAGATTTAACAATTTTATGTCCAAATCATGCAATGCAACTGCTATGGCTAAGTGAAGGCAATACTATTCTTTTTTCTACTGCAGGACATCAATCTTTTAAGTAAATTATTTTTTTTAACACATTTCATTTTACAATTATAATTTGTTAAACAAAGGTGTCTTTTAATATTTTCCGAAAAATCCTTATTCGAGTTTCTATTTGTCCTTCTATACAGCTTCTTCATAGAATTATAGTAATATTTTAAGTGTTAAATGAAATTTTCAAATTTTTTGTATTAATTTTTCCTCAGTGTTTGAAAAATAAAAAAATTATGTTCAATTAATATTCCGTTAAATTCGTTATTGTCACAACATCTTCGATGATGGCTTTTAAACTGTATTGTTTATTAACTCAAAAAGTTAATTATTGTTTTATTTATTTTTTTTTAATCATTTTTTCTTTTAAAAAAAAGGTTATGTACTTTAGACATGTTTCCATTCCTATCTTCAAAAATATTAGGCTTTTTTTTTTTTAAATTGATATATACACTTGATTGTAAATATTATTTTGATTATCATAAATTTGAATATAAAACTCGAAATTACATATAAACAAAATTCTATATTGTAATTTATGTTACAATTCAATATATGCAAAAAGGGTGTATATACACAGCCAAATGCTGAAGGGTTTATAGTCTTAAAATATATTAATAATTATTATTATAATTAGATTTAATTAATATTAATCGAATAAAATTACCCAATTCATATATCCTTTTTTTCTTCTTAATTTATTTTTTTTTTTTCAGTTTCTTTAAAATAACTATAAACAATTAACTAATAACGTGTTGTATGTATATTATTCAAAAATGTATTGAACTGTAATTACCTATAATTTAAAAAAAAAAATGTTATTACAAAATTTCGAATTATTTTGCCCAAGAACAAAATAATTTTTAACGCTAACATTTTTTTTTCATTTTTTGTTTTTACAATCTAGGCAATTTTTCTATTTTATAAATTTTTTTTTTCTTCTAAATTTTATATTTGTTCATTTACAACTAGTACAGACTCCTTGCCTCATTTCTTATATTAATAATATAATTAATATTATAATTTATCTAATATAGAGTGAGAAAAGATATATTTAAAAAAAAAAAAAAATCATTTGGTGATATTTTTTTTTATGATGAGGATTCACATGTATATTTTATTTGTATGTAGGTATATATATGATGAGAATTAATTATTTGATCCAACATAGACTCTGTGCCTTGTTGTTGAATAACTTTCTTCAACTTTACCAACACTTTCATATAATTGTGTTTTACCATTAATTTCATTTGTTGCTGATTTTATACCATTAGCTTCAGTTGTATGTTTTTGTTTAGCTTTATCATCATCATATTTTTTCTGAAAGTATTTAAAAAAAAAAAGAAATCAAAATAAAAATCCAATTTTATTTATTACGATAGATTATTATTTCTTTTTTTCTTGTCCATACCTTTTTCATGTATGCTTCCTTATAGAAATTTGAAAATAAGAAATAAAACATAACTGCATGTGCACCAATAAAATATGCGAATGCAGTTGGATAATTACAATCATTTTTGAATAATAATTGGAATGCATGTATCATAACAAGTACAAATTGTATCATTTGTAATACAGTTAAATATTTTTTCCACCATAAATATTTTTGAACTTTTGGTCCCATTGCTGCTAACATATAATATGTATACATAACAATATGTACAAATGTATTTAAAAATCCAAAAAATGTACTATGACCTCCTGGTGTAAATTTAACACCCCACCATACTGATACTGGCATAATTCCATGATGTATAACATGTAATGTTGATACTTGATCGTATCGTTTTCTCATTACAAAAAATATTGTATCGAAAAATTCTGTAAATTTTGAAAAGAAATACCACCAACAACCAGATGCCATCTACAAGGATAAACAAAATATGTATAATATGTCAAATTAGCAAAATAAAAAATTCAAAATGTTATACCCTTAATGCCATTGGACTTCTTGAATAATCAACTGGTTCACATCGCAAACTGTACCCTGCTAACCATCCGGCTACAGATGCCTATAAAAAAAATATATATATACCAATTTTTTGAAAACAAAGATACGTAAACTTTTATAAAACAAAATATACTTCATAGAATAGCCATGTGCTGAATATAACTTGTAAAAAATTGTAAACAATTAAAACTTTTCGTAATTGAAAAGGTTTACGGTTTTCCATTAATTTTGGCCCTAGAATCTGAAAAGGAAAAAGCGCAAATAAAATAATTTTATATTTTCATAAATTTATAATATTAATAGGACTTTATGAGTATACAAATATGTACAGCATATTTTTTTTAAATTTATATTTTAAAAATCAAAGATATTAATTCGGAATTTGAAAAAAAAAAGGGTTTAAAATACATTCTTTTTCTTCTGTGGCACTAGTATCCTAGGTGGATTTTGGCCTCTTCGCTTTTAAATACATTGATTGTTGATATTTGTCAATTTAGTACGTCTTGGTTGTTCTAACTTGAAGAAATACAGGGTGGGCCAACTTCGACTGACTGTTTTCTGTTTTTAAAAATTTGTAACTTTTGAGTTTTTAATTTTTTTTAACTTTTTATTTTTTTTTCCAGAATATAAAGAATTCTATAAAATTTTATAATGCCTACATACACAGTGCAAGAACGGGTCGAAATTATTGAGTTTTATTATTTTCCCCGACGATCTATTGTTACAACGCAAAGTAAATACCGTAACCATTTTAATTCTGCAACAGCTGCCAGCGCAAACATGATTAAAAACTTATTAGTGACCCGTTTTGAGGAGGGGGGTGTAGTATGTTATCAGCCACGACCAAATGTTTATCGACCTGTTCGCAATAAAGAAGCTGTACAGGGTGTATACGACAGGGTGCCAACGATGTCAATGATCCCATTGCCGACGTGTTACTCAATTGGGCATCTCCAGAACATCGCTAAGACGAATTTTGAAACTTGATCTCAATGTGTTTCCATATAAGATTCAATTGGTACCAAGACGAGGGCGACAATATACATTCTTCGAGAGCTTTTCGGTAACCGAATTATTTCGAAAAATACAGATTTCGCTTGGCCTTCCAGTTCCTCAGATTTGACAACTCCTGACTTCTTTTTGTGGTGTTACATATATATAAAAGGACGGGTTTACACGAATAAGCCACAAACAATTCAGGAGCTTAAGCAAAATATTCGTGCAGAAATAGCAAATTTAGAGCCCGAAACAAATGCAAAATGCATTAAAAAAGTTATTTATTGTTAAGAAGAAAATGGAGGATATTTGAATATTATTTTTCATAAATACATATAGTAAAAAAAAATTTAAGAAATTACACTTATATTTGAAAAAAAAAAATCATAATAAAAGTTTAAAACTGCAAAAGTTATTAGCGTTTTAAATCAGTCAGTCGAAGTTGGCCCCACCCTGTATATTTTGAAAACGAAAATTCCAAAACTTTGGAACCTTCATTCTCAAATTTCAAATTTTTAGACAGTAAGTGTTATAAAATTTTGCCATTTAAAAAACAAAAATATGCTGAAAATTATATTTTTTATAATTTATATTAAATTTTTTTTTTACCTTTACACAATAAGCATATGTTAAACTCATTGCTATTGTAGGAAAAGGTGAACTCATTAATAGCCAATCTTTTGTTCTTTGATCCGATTTATTATCCATAAGATCCCGCCAACCATCATATATTGATGTCAGAAAAGATGCCTAAAAAAACAACAACAAAATTTCATGAATATAGGAAAAATTAACAAATACAATTCAAAGTAAAATTATAAAGTGAAAAAAAAAAACTGTAAAATAATTTCCTAATTTTTTCTTAAATACAATATTTTCATGCAAATTAATTACAATATATTAAAAGTCATTCAGTTATCATTAAGACATTCGAAATCACAAAGACTTTGAACCTTTTTTTTTTCACTTCTATTTTGCTCGTTTATTTATTTAATTGAAATTGAAAAAAAAAAAAAAAACCAAAAGTTCAAGTGTTAAAATATTGATTTGAAAAGAAGAAAAAAATAATAATGTTTTGTCAACTTGTTATAAACATTAAACAATATTCAACGTAGTAGTATGTAATAGTTGTACTTAAATGTTATCCTCCTTACGAAAGTGTAAAAAGCATTTACTATATGTATTTCGAAAAATAAAACAACAATATTAAAGATAGTGGAGGCAGTTAAGCTAGGTAAATTTTCACCTTTGAACAATATTTCCTCGCAAAAAAAAAAATAAAATATTTGTGTGTTACATAATGATGATCAAATTTATTTGAGAGCACTTTTTTTTTTTCAAATTTGCTGAAATTTTTTGACCATAAATAATCACCAAGGCTTTTGAGTTTAAATTTGAAAATTAATTTTTTCTAATAATGAGATTTATTTTTTTTTACATTTAAATTTTCTAATGAAACTTAAAATTATTTTTTATTAAGTATGTAAAAAATATGGTACCTACTTGTGCTCTCATATCTTTGCAATATTTACTTTTACTTTTCAATTCGATTTATAAGAATACAAAGAAAACAACATAAAAAGGAGGAGAAAAAAAAAAGATAAATTATATTTGAAACTACGAGTATTTCACATTGACCATTGAAAAATTCAAAGATTGAAAAAAGAAAGAAATGAACTTGAATTTGACATGTTATAAAAATGATCAATTTTTCACACAAAATTGCTAATAAATAATGTGTTATAAAATGACATAATACCAGAAGAGTGAAGACAAAAAAAAATGTATGATACAATATGTATACCAGGTCATGTATTTATGTAGGTGACTATATGGGTAAAATTTTTAAGATATATTAAAACAGAAAATTTTCTATTAAAAATTGAGCAAGTTCATATTAATTGTTACACTACTAATATTTAATTTTATAGCTTTTAAAAGAATGTTGAAATTATGTAAGTATTATGAATTTCAAATAGTTTTGATTTTTTCTTTATTTGTAAATTGTTTGTTTTCTTCTTTCAAATTTAATACGAATTTGTATAGTAAATTTTATGAATTATTATTTCAACAAATTTATAAAATATTCAAATTTTAATATATACAATTAATTAAAAGTTAGGTGTCAATGAAATCAATTAATAAATTAAATTTTTTTTTAGAATATTTTTTGAAAAATAATTAATTTTTATAAATTTATTCTATGGAAACATTTTTATTGTCATTTTTTTTTTGTTGTTGTTCGTTATAACTTCCGGTTAATTAATTTCTAATGCAAATATCAACTTTGACCGCTATTTTATTTAATAAGTACATGCTCATACATACATACATATGTATATATTTATCTGTTAATATATAACCGTGAGTGTTTAATAAATATTTTATTTTTCATTATTTAAAGTAGGTATTTACAATGAGAATAAATTCAGTATGTTTTACATGAAAACTAACATTCGGTCGATTACCTTTTATTTAATGTTAACATTAAAATACAATAAATTAAATCAACATATTTATATAACATCATACGTTGTCGCGTGATTAACGTATTCTGTATAAATGTGAAAATCATTGTTTTGCTTTATCAATAAAAATTTTTATTTATTTTCCATTTATTGATATACATATGTATTTCTTTTGTATTTTAAATATTCATTATAAGAAAAATAGAATCGTAAAGGAGAAATGGTGTTCTTTATACCATTGGCATTGACCATAAGTATTAGCTCCATTACTTACATTGAGGTCAAAATTTAATTTTAAACTAACGTCAGGAAATACAGGAGTAAGAAAAATTGAGATAATTTTGATATGCGTCATTTTTTTATTTTTCAAAATAAATTTAAAAACATTGTGCTGTGTTTGCTTATTTTTTTGCAATCCTTTTTTTATCTTTTGCATGAAATCAATAGTTACAGATTTTCGGTGCAACATACATGATAATTCAATTAATATTATTTATATTTTATTAACTTATTCATTTCTGCTGAAGATGTGAAATATTAATGCATTTAAAGCAATTTCAAAAAGTCGAAATATCTTCTGAAGACAACATAATATGTACATACATACATACATACTTTAAATCGCAACGGCATTAATACTATATCATAACACATTTTTATATGTTTTAGAACTCAGCCAAACTTATATAATTAAACATAGAAAATATTTATTCATATTAAATATGAATGATATATTATTTAACAATTTCTCATACGTTGTGAAATTTGCATTAAACAATTCATAATAATAAAAAAATAAATAATAAATAACAGCAAGCAACATACGTATATGTTAATATCAATTATACATATACATATGAGTATGTACTCGTATATACATCTATACTATATAGTAATAGTAAGTACATTTATATTCACATATATGTATGTTACATTCAATATAATTATCATATAAAGGAAGATATTTTCATTATCTTTAATAATAATTTTATTCTGTGTTACAAAAGTAATAATAAATTAGTTTATAAATATTATATGTCATTTGAATTAATGAAAGATATTATTTAATAGATAAAAAAAAATGAACTTATTTAACATATTAATTGGTGTAATGCATTAAAATAAATTGTTGTTGTTGTTGTTATATCTAACTGAAAAATAATTTTTTTAACTGCTTACTTTTTAGAGTGTAAAAATTTTATTTAAATATTTACGTATAGTTTGATTTGAAGCACATAATAACTCTTTTTTTGTTCTCAATGAAAAAAATAATATACAAATACACATGAGATTTAAATTTACCTTAAAACTAAATATGTAGGTATGTACTTCTTAACTTAATGACTTTTTTTATAAATTTAAATTATTTTTTTTTTTTTACATATTTCTTGTTCTTAAGGTCAATATACTTTTTATATCTACATGTATGAATTAAGTACATATATATTAATATATTATCTATATACGTATATTATTATATGTAGTATTATGCAGTTATTTATTTGGATCTTGATTTCTTATGTCATATACCATAAGGCCGCCATACAGCGTATTAACTTGAGATTGACCAAAATGTTAAATATGTATACACATATAGTGAATGTTAAGATGTTAATAAAGATTTGTCCTAATTGTTGATAATATTAAAAGTTGTAATGGTTTATAATCAGGGTCAAACATTATAAGAAGTTTATCTTGGTCACAGAGATATAAATATACTAACTAAATAATTGTTAGTTTCTTATTGAAAAAAAAAATTAAATTTTTTTTTTGTAGATAAATTCACTTGTTAACCATGAGAAGTTGTTTCACCTGTTAGCATTGTAACATATTGCAATTTTGAATGTATTTTAATTACTATAATGCATTTATAGAGAATATACCATAGCATGAAATAGAGAAAATATGTATTAAAGTCGTCTTTACTGTGAAAAGAAATCTTTATTTTTTTGTTTTTGTTCTGCATTTTTAACTTCTATATAAATTCATAATTATATAGAATTCTTAAGAACATATCGCATCATGTATGGGAATCACACAAAGTGATTAAAGTGTGAATATATGTTACAAAAAAAAAAAAAATAATAATAATAATAATAATAATAATTTATTGATTGATTTATTACAATAAAATATCAAAAATAATAAAAATATTAATTATGTTTCGTACGATGTATATAGATACTTTAACATATACATACGTATGTAGGTATTTTGTAAAAGAACCATACCGATAATAATTGTAATTTTAATGTTCTATTTGTAATATGCTTCATAAAAATTCTTCTTTTTATTTTTTCAAAAAAATTTATTATAATTTTTTTTTTCAACAATATGCAAAAATATTATAATATCAAAGTCAGGTTATGAATTTAAATTACTTCATTTTTTTCATATCAAGATTTACTCATTCATATACACATATGAGTACATATGAGTATATTGCTTCTATACATATGTATTATAATTCTTTGTTTATTATGGAATTTTTCAAAGATTAAAATATATTAAAAATATTTTTCTAATGTGGAAAGTTTTAATTTTACAGGTTTTTTTTTTAATTCCTCTTTTAATATTTTGGAAATTTCCTAGTGATCTTCTAACTCGCTCCTAATAATATTGTAAGAATAATCCTTTTTTAAACATAAATATTTTTGTATAAAATTTAAATGAATTTCATAATAATTTGCTTTGTTTTTTTTTTTTTTGGTTTGTAATATCACAAAAATTGAAGAATTATAATTGAATATACAAAAAAAAAAAAAAAAAAAAAAAACAAATTTTTGTAGCAAATTAAAAACCCGCGCTAATTTTTGAATTTTAATATTTTTACATAATTTCAAGATTAATTTGATGATTTATTCGCATATGTTGTGTCGTAATTCATAACATTTCTTTAGTAAGAAAAAAAGGAATTGTTTGTTATTCTTGCATTTTTAATTAATTATTTTAATAATCGTTTATACACAACTTAATTGTTTTGTTTTGATTCACTATGAACGGAACAAGTTTATGTACGAGTAAATATAAACGTATGTATATGGAAAGTTCACTATTATAGCTGTTAAATATTGCCCATATTTAATTTCTTTTCAATTAAAGTTTGAATTTATTATTCAATGAAAAATAAGTATAATTACACTATTATAAAAAAAATTTAATCATGACTTGTATATTTAAGGTTTTTCCTATTTCCTAGTTTAAATTGAATAAATAAGCTTCACGTTGTTAATAAAATTCTATGTATTTTTTGTTATTCAAATTTTTAATGAAATTCTTAGAATTTTTTATTTAAATGTGAAAGTAAAAAACTTCACACAAAGGTTTGAGGTCTTAACATAAATAGAATTTTTCACGTGAATTCTGAAATTTTATATCATTTATTTACAAATGAAGCGATATATATTATATAATTTTTTATTCTACAAAAATCAATACCGTTAAATTAAAAAAAAAGCTAAAATGTTCTGTTGTGAAATTCAAACCGCTCAGTTCATTAGTCGAGAACAAATTTGTTCGTATATCCTGTCGAGACGAGACTGACACTGATGTTTATGTTTGTATACCATTTTTATTTTTGGAAGTCAGTATTCTGCTTATAGAGGCCCCGATGAGTGGCAGGGCAGCCCCAGGTAATATTTAATTTAAAAGATTTCCCTCGACTGAAATTGAGATCTGATTACTCCACACACGAGACAGATTTATTCAAACAATTTGTGAAAGAATATAGAAAAGTATGTCTATCTTGCCTTTACTGAATTCCAAAAGTATAAATAGTACACATAGTTGGTTTTTTGTACTTGCTTATGTTCAGAGCCATTAACTAATTCAGTATCGAGGTCTCCAACTTTAGAAACCAGAACTCATGCCTCTTCTTCTTCATCATCAGCATTAATTCATGCGCTAGTTTCTGACTTGTATCACGGAGCAACATAAAAAATCCTGAGAATAAGAAAGAGCTTAAACAGCTTTAAGATTGGAGGCCAGCTTTCAACATTGGAGGCTGTTTTGCTGTTTTTAAATTCGTTATTTCAATGTTCTATAATAAAATGTCTGGTAGAAATATATATAGTCGTTGCTTGTATCATGCTCAGTCGCTCAGATTTTTCTCCACAGCATCTAACCATCTTTTCTATATACCTGGGTCCTGGTCTACTTTTGAAGGCATTCTCATCACAAGTTCCAACCATCTGATTTTTTGTGATTTTATGAATCTTATTATATTTTTACCTTTTTATCAAACTTTCACTTTCATTGTTAAATAAGATTCTGTATAACTATCATCTTCCTGTAGGCCAAATATGCTACGTTGTATTGGCTTTTCACAGACAGATATGTATGTATTCGTTGGATATTACTTGCTTTTAATGTCCAGTTTTCAGCTTCATAAGAATGTATGGAGTATATTTTGTGGGTTTTCCCATACATAAGAATGGGAATTACTCATAAGAATAATCGTTATTTTTTGATGTTATATAAACATATTTTGCTCCAAACACATTGTAGACTTTATAGTAATAACAGGTAATCATTTAAAAAAGAAAACAACATTTCCAATTAAATTAAATTCACACGTGTAAAATAACAAAATTTCCCTTGATTCATATAAAAAAGTATTTGTTCAATTGTGTAATTTGTTTTTCATACCTTCAAGATTCGAATGACATAGTAAAATTCTAAAGAGAAAAGCTCGTGATTCTTATGTCGAAAAAATGAATTATTTTGATCATTACCAATATAATCAACAGATTGAACACAATATTGATATTTACTGATAAATATTTCAATTTTGTATTAATTCCATTGTTAATAACAGCCAACGTGTTAAAAAACAAAAAAACAAAAACAATGATAACCTTAGATTAAAAATGTTATTATTCTTTTTCTTTATTAAGTAGTGCATAAAAATTAACCGATTAATTTATTTAGACAATCATGCAATATTTATGAAATCAAGTACATTATAATAAATAATAATAATAATAAATTTTTTTTTATTTTTTTTTTCAAAATTTCATCATATATGATATGCTTCATTTCAACAATCTTAAAATTTATGATTTTTGTATTAAAGATATATGTATGTATACGCGAGTACCTATATCATTTTATTTATTATTTACTTAATTTATTTCGATATATAACATCAATATAATTTTAACGTATGTATACATGTAAATTTAGTAATTAAATTGTTACAAAATTTCAAAAAATTAAAAATGCATCGTAGTTCAATATAAAAATTAAAAAAAAAAAGTTAAACTGGGTATGTAAGGTACATTATTTTATTACATTGTTACCCTGAATTCTTTCAAATTCATTTTTTTTTTAATTAAATTGCGTAAAAATATTATTTTAATATTTGCACTTAATAAATATGTGTGTGTTTTGTTTTTCTCACTTACATGAATTTTAATTAATTAAAAAGTTTAGAAAAAAAAAATTAAACAATGAAAGAAAAATGAAAAACAAGAAGAGAACATACATTTTCGTACTGATTGTTCATTTTACCATGATAATTGTTCATCCAATAGAAATTTCATAAATCAACACCCTCAAATCTAAAATGATATTTTCATTGTATAATAAACAATTGTTTCATTGTGGTGTTGCGAATACAAAGAATATTTATGTACTTTACTATTTCATTTTTTTTTTCAGGTACATAATTAATAACATGACAACGACGTTTTACTTTTACTTTGTAACATAATGTTTAATTTGTTTAATACAGATAACAATTCATTGAAATTATCTTTTTTTTTTTTCAAATTTAATTTTAACAAAATATGTACATATAATGAATTAATAGAAGATTATTCGACCTAGACGTTCGTAATAGATAATAGCATTAAAAGATAATTCATGTGTAAATGTTATTTAATTACAATTACATATTATATTATTGTTATTATTAGATACACCTAAATACTTCAATTACATTATGAATCCATCTACTTTGACATTACCAATGGTATACATATTTAAAAATTTTCATTCCTTTTTTTTTTTTCAACTTTAAATCTTTTACACTATAGAAGAATTGATTATACAACAAATTAAAATAAATGATTTTTGTCTTTTATCTTTACTTTTTTTTTTTTGGCTTTTTATTTTTACCTTAAAAATCATTAACAAAAATTTTTTTCAATCAATAAAAATGAAAATTTTGAAGAAGAAAGTCAACATATCTTTCATAGAAATATTTTTTGGACATAGAGAAAAATAAAAAGAAATTAATCTTAATTAAATATTGTTAACCGGAAATATTAAGAAATTTAAAATGACATGTCAACAATAATTTACATATTACAATATAGAGTGTACCTTTTTTTTTTCTTTTCTTTTTAAAAAAGTATTTGCAAATATTTAAAACAAAGACTGAAAATATGTAAAATACATACAAAAATAAAAAACTAAAACCACATAAAAAAAAATCATAATAATAATAAGAATCTTAAGACTGATGAAATAAAGACGCGTTTTTTTTTTTATCGATTTTTAATTACTTAAGGTTTAAAATATCTTAGGTATACTAGATTGCGAAATTGGCACTTACAAATATACTTCATTTAATAATGTTTTTTTCTGTTTCCCTATAATTTATTCAAGCATTCAAAGACGTTTATACCGTTTGATGAATTGAATAAGAAATAAAAGTAATTGCATTTAAATAAGTATGTACATTTGTTTTTTTTTATAGAAAATACACTTTAAGAAAAAAAAAATATCATAAAGTATCTAATTAACGTATTTCCCTTTCGAATTTATAACATTAAAAATTATACATACTACGTGAGTAATGTAGTTTTATTTGTCCTTTATACAATTTTTATGAAAGAAAAAGGTTTGAAAAACAAAAATAAAAATAAAATAAAACTTAACCTAATTAAATAGTTCAACTTTTTATAAATAAAATAAAAAATCTATTTTTAAATTATGTAGTAAAATTAAGTGTAGCTTTTTGTTACAATTAGAAATTAATTAGTATTTTTTTTTTTACATCCTAAGGTTTTTAAAATTTTATGGGAAATATTACAATAGTTTAGTGTGACATAAGTATTGACATATAAACAATTGTTACGGAAAATAAAATACATAATTTTATAAATTTCAAATAAGTAAATATCGTTAACCTAAATTTATCTTAACTTTTAACCTACTGTACTGATCGCTCTCATTGTAGGTATAAGTACAGTCAACTTAATAAATTTAATTTTAAACTATTTTATTTGAATTTTCTTTTAAAATGTGAATATTATTTCATTTTAAATTCAATCGATACTCTAGACCTAGAGTCTACAGTCTAGACTCTAGACAAACTCAATTGAAATCACCTGATTTTCTATTGAACGATGTCACATATTTTTTTTTATCAGGTCTTCTAATTTGTTGTTAGAAAAAAAAAAACAAAATAAATGAAATAATAGAAAAATAAATAAAAGCTGATTTCGGAAATTACCAATGGAAAATGCAAACTATTTTAACGATTTTAACTGCAATCGCGTATTTTAGACTGTTTGGTAAAGCTTTTGATCTCATTTTTCGATAGCGATTTTGTAACGGTGTGGCTAAAATACAAAATAAATTATAAAGCTTTTTTAAAAAAATTAAAAGGATTTGAATAAAAATATTATGATCAAGTTTTCATTCTGCATTTCAATTTAACCTTCAAATTAAAAAGATTTAAAAGTATCTTTTTATAAAATCAATTTGAAAAATTCCTCTAATCAATTTAATTAAAGCATAAAAAAATTTCTTTGTAAAATTCATAAAAATATGCCCCAAAAAATTTAACAAATTTCAGTCATTCTACTTCAATTTGATGAAATACGTTTTCTTCAATATGTTAATGACTTAATATGTGATAACTTCAAGATAAAATGCCCATGACCTAATAATTTTTTTTTTAATATTAAAACGTGTATTTTATCACTTACCACGCACTCTTATTTGACGCCTATACTTCTCACAATTATACTTTATTGTTGTTATAGGATATTTACAAATCGATACATTTAACAGAATACTATTGTAATTTAATCTATTTACATGAAAGCCCTAAAATTTAATTTAATCAATGTGTCAGTATTACAAAACATGTCATCTAAATATCTAGCATATATTCTATCCCACATTATAATTTTTCATTTTTAAAAAAGAAAATTTCAACATTTCGATTAAAATTTCTTAATACTTAATTGTGAAAAAATTTTCAATAACAAAATAAAATTTTATTATTAAATGCAATTATATTTTGCTTGTGAAATAGAAGAACCCTTTATACATCCAACGCAGAAATAAAAAATAGGTTTATTAATTTGAAATATCAAATTTTTTTTAAATTACACACACACACACACATGTACTATTACTCCAAAAATTGATAATTCATTTTTTGTGAATTTTGAATTGCTTTATAAAAAATTTTTGCTCAAAAAATCCAATTAATAAATCGTCAAAATCTTTTAATCAAATTAAATGCATTAAATTAGGTCATTTAATTTTATTTTTTTTCTTCTCATTTTATAATTTATAAAGTGAACATGAAATACTTATGGGTGATTATGCTGTGGAAAAAAAAGTGTCGATTAATATAGTAATCTACTGACCAATATTTACATGTAAACATATTAGTTTAATAACCAAAGATATAGCATATTAAGCATAAAAAGTCACTATATACTCGTATATAGATAGTTATCATAAAAAAGTATGTAAATAAATTAAAACATACCGTAAACGAATAAATAACAGAGTATAGATAAAATACAATAATAATGTTCACAACATTCTTTACATTTACATTTTATGTAATATCAGATTCATTTTTACAATTTGAAAGATATTTACCTATATTGTATCTTTTTTTTTTTTTTTGTTCATTTTTTGTGTACATACATATGATAATTGAATGAAATATAAATTTAAGAAATATTATAAACCTACATAATTAAATTTTACAGCCTACAATCTTTATCTGTTACATCAATTCTTTTTTTTTTTCACGTGTGTAACCATATAACTAATATGAAAAAAAGAAAAAAAAAAGATTGATAACAATTGGTGGGTGGTAGATAAAATATCTATTTTGATAAAATATCATATAAGTTCATTTGTAATTAATTCTTTTTTATTATAAATCTTTGATATTTTTTTTAATTGAAGTATTTTTTTCTACTCTCTTGAAAATAATCATTTTAATAATTATAGACAAGCTTTAAAATATAAAGGAAAATATTGATTTTATTAAAATTAATCAAAATATTAATTTAATTTATTTGACAAAAGACAAAGAAAATAATTTATAAGTATTTTACTGCATATACACTGAAATGAAAACTTTTAATTTCACTAAATTTCATAATTTTGAAATTTCGCGCATATATGAATTGATAACAGGTTTATTATTTTTTTTCTGGTCAAATAAACAAGTTATTTAAGTAAAACGAAAAATATGAACAAGAAAAATGTGAAATTGGCAAAGAAAATTTCAGGTCAGACTGATAATAATATTAAAATGATTATATATGTGATGTAATAATATTGGTTTTTCATGTTTTTTTTCTTTGTGTTTTTTTTTTCTTTCTAAAGATTATTGTAAATAGGTATACCTACATCAATTTTTTTTTTTTAAATATACGTATACACTTATGTATGTAGGCATAAAAACAAAAGGATTTTGTAATATCCATAATTTAACCTTGTTTTCATTTCGATGACATTGAAATAACTTTTAAACAAATATTTCGCAGATATAGAAAGGATGATTTTATTTTTAAAAAAAAATCCATTCACCATGGATTGTGCACATACAAAATGTGTTTTGAATTGCATTTTTTTTTCATTTAGTTTTAAATGAAGATACAACAGAAAATAATGTCTTTGGTAAGTAAGAAAAAAAAAAGAAAAATAGTAAATGAGACATTCTTAATTGAACAGAAAATCCATTGAGGTTTTTAAAATTCATTCTCTGACCTTGGATTCCCATGGTAATCCAGTAAATAAAATATTTGAATTATGATGCATAAAATTTCATATAACCTTCATCTTTTTACGAAATGGATGAAAATCGAACATTATGAAAGCAACAAGAAATTTATGAAATTTTATAATTTCGAAGTTTTGATCTAAATAACGTGGCCGAATTTTTAATAAGTGGAAATCTTCAATCATTGTTCGATCGCTGTTTTCTTTTCTTAAGAAAAACAAGTATTTGAATTTCAATATACAGGTCATATTTCTGCATATATTGCCAAAAAATCAAGTTAGTGCCACCAGAACTCTATTTTTTCTAAACGCTCGAGTTAGTTATAGAGGTGTTAGAACATTAAAAAAGTGAATCAGGATGATTACATATATGTATAGTATATTTTGAACAATCATCATCGTAATAAAAGTTGTAGGAGGGTTTTTTGAAAATATAGATAACTCAGCTGAAATTTTTAATTTCATTTCACTTTAAATGAAACATTTTTTAAGTTCCTTTCGACGAATTTTGTATAAAGATTTTGTTCTGTTTTTAATGTAGTCCTTATATTTCATATTTAAAGATAAATTAACGGATTTCATAAAAATACATATACCATTTTAGTTACAATTTAGGACAATAAATACATGAAGAGTCTGTGTGATCAAATGTACCAAAGGCTAAAATAATAAAATTGGACCTCAGGAATTCAATCATCCTCATAATCACAAAAAAAGTTTCAACATACTCGTACTTTTTATTTATTATTGAATTTCCATAAAGTACATAAATTTTATGTAATAAAATAATAAAAAAAAGTTATTATTATTACAAAGGTACTGAATGCAATATCTGTATGTAAAATGATGTGAAATATTGTTTATGTGCCCAATTATTATCATCACCATCAAAGTTTAAAGTTGAGCCACTTTTATTACGCAATCATACGTACGTATTTCGTATACGTATCGCATCATATTTAATTTAAATACAATTGATTTCTTTTATGCTGCAAAAATGACACGTTGACGATGACAGTTAATCATGAACAAAATTTTATTTAACATTTTATTAAATTTATAATTTTCCTTGTTATTATTTTGAATATGTTATTTTCACTTACATATAATTTTTTTTTTATGTGTAGGGATTTCCCTTTATTGAATTTGATTAGCACATACTTTGACTCATGTAGAATAAAGAAAGAAAGAGGGGGAAGTAATTGAAGAAGGGAAAGTAATTGTCGGGTAAGGGAGGAACGCATAAGGTGGTAGAGTGTTCCACAATTGAAGAGTATACTATTAATGAAAGATTGACCATATTTCAATTGTAAATAATTATTATTAAAATTAAAATATTCAAAAGTAATTAAAATTAACTTTTATACTTATTTCTTTGCAATTTTGAACCATATATACTTTATCCACTAATTATTTGCACCACAGCGCTTATGGAAAAGTTCATTTTTATCCAGTGTCATTACACTTAATACTTATATGTCCATAAGCGCTGTGGTGCAAATAATTAATGGATAAAGTATAACTATTTTAATAATTTAACCCTTCGATTGCATATTATTCCGTATAATCAGCCAAACTCAGTAACTTTATAAAAACCATTCATTCATTGACTGCCTTTTATTTGGTTAATTTTGTCAAAAAAAAATTATGTATGTGTTTAGTGTTTAGGAGCAAGAATCCATGAAATATAACTAATGTTTAAAGCTTATATAAAGCTTATCCTTTGCATTAAAGTCTTAAAAATTGTTTAATTTTTCTTACTATATAAATGAAATTTCACGTTTTTATTTAAAATCTTTTTTTCTCTTCAAGTAGTGCTTGATCTTTGCCAATTTCTAACTCAAAAAAAATTACTTTTTTTTTCAAAAGCCAAATATAATACATATCACATGCATTTAAGGGTTGTTAGAAATTTTTCAAAAACATGTTTTCTTAAGTACCAGATACAAAATGCTAAATTAATCGAATTTATGACTAATTTTTATATGTGTTCACATTTATACAACGTAACTAACCCAACTTTAATTCATTTGTTTTTACAAATATGCGACATAACATTCCGAAGTGTTGATTGCAAATACTAAATAGATTTTCATTACTTTTTTTTTGCTTCTTAAAATCATTTCTTCATTGACTGTCTTTGCATATGTGTATAAGATATTATAACGTTATAACATATAATAAGATAATTTATATTATACAAACTTAACTTCTGATGGGTAAATTAATGGCTATAACAAGTATTAAAATCTAAATTTTGCATTCATTCAAAATAATACTATTTCATTATACGTATTATAAATGCAAATTTCATATAATACATTTTGCAAATTATATTATAAATATATATATTAATAAAGAAGAACCTTCAACAATGTGGGTGATCATATGGGAAAGGCCTTCAATAAAAATAATTATGTATTATTTTTGTTTTTTGTTTTTCGTTGTTTTTTTTTTCTCAAATAAATTCATAGATGTATATTTTTGTTTACAACGTGTTTTTAAAAAAAAATACATATATTTATGAGAATCAAAACAAAAGATATACTTCCATATAAAATTTATATGAATATGAGTTTAAAAACAAAATTTATTCATGCTCGTGGAAGTTATTATGAAAAAAATAATTGTTCTAAAAAATTTTGTAATTTTTCCTCTCTAAATATGTACTGATTTGTTAATTATGATATAAAACTTCAATTTTGAATTCTATATACAATATATTTGATATATGTACTTATATATGATGTACTTCATTTCTTAAGTATTTGAATTGCTTTATTTCTTTTTATGTGATTTGGAAATATCATGTGAAAATAATCATATATGTTAATTTGTATTTTTCAATAATAATAATAATAATATTCTTGTTGTTATTTTTGTATCTTTTTCAAAACAATTATTTATTCATAAATAATTCAAATAAATTGTATTTAGTTGATTTTTTGTTGTTGTTTTGTTTCATAAGAAAGATAATATTTTAAAGCGCAGACATTTTCTTTATGTGCTGTAAAAGTTTCTTTCGAAAGATATTTAATTATATTCAATTGCATATTAGAGATCATCACAATTCATAGACATTGCTGATGAAATTATTTTTGCAAAATTTTAAATAGAAGAGGACTTTAGACTAAGAAGGAGTTAGAATATAGACTTTATAGAATTTATTATGCACTTGCATCAAAACTTTAACTTTAAGAACTTCATAGAGGTGATTTTTATCCTTTTAATTATATGTGCCCTTGTATCTTGTCATAAGATTTGTTTGAAAAAGAATCTCCCTCGTGCCACCCCAGAAATAAGCTAATACATATCGTAGTCATTTTTATGATTAGTTACTACTTTTTTTAATCCTAGGACTGGCAGATTAATTTTTTTTTATTCAAAAACTGACATACATAATATATGTATGCCAAATAATTTTTGTATGGAAATTATTTTTAAAGAGCCTGTACCTCAGCATCACGTGAAACAAAAATTAAAATTTTTACAAAAAAAAAAATAATAATAATAATAATTTAAAAAATAAAAAAATTAAAACCACACATTATTAATTTAGGTCAATTTTGAATTTGTTACAAATTTTTGTAATTAATTTTTATAGAGAAAAAAAACTTTCTATTTTAAAATAAAAAAGAAATTTCATACAAAAATTTATTGAATAATAATAATTGGTCATCTCATTATGGTGATATTTATCCTTTTGAACCACTTTCATTTGAAAAAAAAATTATCATAACATCACATAAAATTACATAAAGCCACAAAAACCAAAGTAATTATTGTTTTAAAATTTTCAAATCTATTATAATATGAAGATGTACTTATGTATGTACAAATTTTATTTTTCTTCTCCACTTTTTTTTTTTCTTTTCTTTCATATAATTTATTTTGTGTTTACATACTTATTTATACTTTGAGAAAAAAAAAACATTATAATAAAAAAAAAAAGAAAAAAAGAAAGGAGAAAAGCAAAACAACAAAAAATAAATTTTCAATTATTTTTTTTTTTTTTATTTATATACACAAATAAAAGTATTGTACAAATACATTACGTTAATATGATGACGCGTTTTCACTTTCATTGAAACACAATAAGTATCTTATTAGTACGTAAAGAAAAAAATCTCTATTATATAGCTTGCCTTACCTGGTGCCGAGATGCTTCTTTATAATAATTATTTATGTGTGTTTCTGATAGTTTATAAATTTATTACACATATTTATTATATATTATTCATTTTCGCGAGTGCATAATACAAATAAAGATTTATACATATTTATATTGTAGGTATGTCAGTCAATTAGTCTAGATTCGAAGTCCAGTTTACATTGTTTAATACTTGTCATATTACTCCAATAAAAAAAAAATTATTGTATGTACATATAATGTACATATATAATTTATGCTCTACATTGTCTGATTAACCGTCGTATCCATCAAGATCTCATCATAACTCATGACATTCGTTAATAATTTTACAAGCAATTCCAATCAATTGTCCAATCCAATGTTTATCAGAATTAGGTTGAAACTGATATTTAAGTGTCGTATGGAAAATTAAAATGCAATTAAAAATTTGACACTTTAATTTAAAATTGAAAATTCATGTGTGGCATAATCTTGAATTATGATATAACTGCGGTGAATATGACGGTAAATGAAAAATTAAAAAATTGTTATTTAAATTTGTTTATCTGAATACTGTATGTAAATGTAGTTAAGTTAGGTATAAATAATACTAGCACTTGTTTACATTAAAATGAAACTAGTTTTGCGAATTATAATACGTTTCAAATAAATAATAACAACAAAAACAGATTTTATTTTATAAAAAAAAGTAGAAAAGATAATTAGAAAATAAGTAAGAACTTTTTAAATGATAAATTCAATTTTTTATCTGTAAATAATTTGTGTATTTATATTTATTATCGAAATCAATATTTCATAATCAATTTTTTTCTCTTTTTGTCACAAGTCACAACAACCAACAGTCGGAAGTTTCAAGTATAGAATGATTTCTCTATAAACTTTTGTTATTTTTAAATTTCAAGATATCTCTTTATAAAATCATTCATAAATTACCTATAAATTATACTAATGGCTCATTTATGCAAAACGATAAATTATATCTTAATAAATTATTTTTTACGATTTATAGTATTTTTTTTTTTTTTTTGCAAATTAAAATTCATATTTGAATACTCGAAATACGAGAACAAAAAGTGAGTAATTGAAAATAAATTACATAAAATGTGTAAACAAAGCTGTTAAGAAATTACAATGCTATGAATAGGTGGTTGGAAAAATTTTAAAATTTTCCTTTGTTAGAATTGTTTTGAAAAAAATTTTTATAGAAAAAGTGTACTGAAATTAGAACTTTGATTTTAACTTTAATCTTACTTTATTTTAGAAAGAATGAAATGTGTGGGAAAAGTTATCTCATATAATTATGTATGTATTTTAATAGAAAAATGTCTTCATTCATTTTCTAAAAGCGTATGTAAAATATGAAAATATAAAGAAACTTTCTGGTTCGGCTTTTTTTACTTTTCACTTTAAGTTTGTAATATATATACATACAAAAATTTATACATACATATGTATGTATATCGCATAACATACAGATAACAGACATTATACAGATATCTAAAAGAAAAATAAAATATTATTTATTATCAAAATTTAAAAAGTAAAGTGAAGAAATCTCAAACTAAATACGATATATATTTTTTTTAAATTAAATAGCAATCAGGTAATAAAACAGTCTACATTCATTTCCTTCAGGTGAAAAAATTTATTTATACATAGCTATACATATTTCATCATTTTAAATGCACATTCTAAATGTATTTCCAAGGTCTAATGCTTATTGATTTTTATCTTAACATAATTTTATAAAGGAAATTTTCTAGTTTAATATTGAATCATGATAATCAATGGAGCGAATATTTACAAAGAGATTTTGAATGCAATCAATTGTAACATATGTATATGTACACACATGTCGTGATAAAAGCTTGATTGTAAAATATATTGTTTTTTTTCTTCTTCAAATAAACTTGTTTATTTTCATTCTATTTCTAGCAAAAATTTGAGAAGTTTTATCAATAACTTCTAATTTCATTATAGGAAAAACAAATTTATAATATTTTCAGTTAAATTTTCTAAAAGTACGTACCTATACATATATTGGCTTTTTTTTTATAAATATGAAAATTTTTAAATTAAATTAAAAGTTTGAAGATCAAGTATATATTTATGTATGTGAATGATAAAAAGTTATATTTTTACACAAACAAAATAAGAAAATTTATTCAACAGGTAGTGAATACAACTTTTCCAATTAACTATATTGGAACATTTCACTTTATGATCAATGTACTAATTACATTGTTGAAAAATTTCAATTAAAACGTTTTAAAATGATAAATATTGCATTTATGTATAACTACGAGTAGGTATACATATGTATCAATTACACATGATTTATTAATTTTTTTTAAGGAAAAGTTCATAGTTCAAATAAGTATATAATAAATTAAACAAAATTCTTAATTATATACACATGATATTGAAGTACATATTTACAAATCTACTTACGACAAGAACAACAACAACAAAAATATATTTTCAAAAAAATTATACGTTTTCTTGCATTTTAAAAGAATTCATTATCATACAATGAATAATTAAATTATCATTTATTATATACATATATACATCCATATATGTATGTACATTGTACATATTGTACATTTATTGTATTATTTTAAAGTTTTTTTTTTAAATTGTTTATACATATTTATGTTCTTTGGAATAAATTTATTATTATTTTAAATCTGATTAACTAATAATTTAAAAATCTGAATTGGAAAGTTTAAAAAAAAATAATAATAATAATAATACCTACTTACATACTCGTATAATAAGTTTTAAATTATTAAGCTCAAAAAAATTAGCACGTTTTAACTAAATTGTGTTTAATTGGCAAACACAAATAATTAATAAAAAGTATTAAATATTTGTGGAAAAGTATACTACTTAGATACTAGAATAATATTTTTTAAAACATTTTAGGATCTCTTTTTTGAAGAAAAAAAAAAAAAAAAAGGATTAGTATAGGAACTCTTTCCGTTTTCAGCAAAAAAAAAAATAAAATAAAATAAAATAAAGAAATAAAAAGCTACACTACATCTCATATTGAGATCCTATACTCAATAAAAAAGATTCAAAAAAAAATCTAATTTTTTTTTTCAAATTGAAATTGTAACATTTTTAAAGGTTCAACATTTTTTTGTTGGATTTGCAAAAAAAAAAACAATAATGTAAAAAAAGTTAATGTCTTTTTTTATTAATGACTTTTCCCATAAATGTCAACATATCTATCTTAATAATAATAAAATAAAAATTAAAATACAATGATAATAATAATAATAATACGGTGACTCAATTATATTACAACGCGTAATAAAAGGCGAGACATCGTTATAATTTACAGTGCAGTATTTATAATAAATCTTTTAATACTGATCAATCTTTTTAATCTAACCTTCACTTGATTTTCTTTATGTTTATTTATTTATTTCTTTTTGCTTTTTCCATTAAACACGAGTAGAATAATTTGCTTATAAGAATAATAATACATACATAATAAACATAAAAGCTAAATATAAATATTTTATAAATCAAATTGCACATGTTTATTATGTTAGAAAAATCACATTCAAATAAGATAAAAAAAACTTGCAGATGTCATGACATTTTATTTTTTAATGTTATTTCGTTTTTTTTTTATTTTATTTTTTTCTCTTTTATGAATAATTGAGCAATGAATTCATTGAACCTACAAAAAATTACACTTTTATCATATTTATTCTTTCTTAGATGCTAGCTATTTTATGTGAAGATTCTTAAGAATACTTATGAAATTTCAACTAAATACATACATACATAATATATGTTGAATTGAAGATGTTTTTTCTTTTGAATAATATCGCATTACCTTTTCAGAAAACAAATTTTGTTGAAAGTTTAATCACATCAAGGTTTGTAAACAAAATTCAAATACTTTTTGTTTGTATTTAGAAAAAAATATATATATTTTAAGATTTTTATTTCTTTTTATATAAAAATAACAAACAAGTAGGTATTTTGGTTAACAAATAAAAGTATATGTAGTACAACGTAGTGAATTTTTATTTCTGTTTGAATTCAAAAATTGAATCTTAAATTAAAAAGAAATTAAAACAAAAAATGTGTGAATATGACTTTATTTCTTTTTTTCTTGTAATATAAAACTAACCGGTTATATAGTAATTGAATGATGAATTTTAAAAATAGATAATTTTTTTGACTTCAAATTGTAAGAAAAAAATTAAACAATAATATTATTATAATTAATTAAAAAAAAAAAAAAAGAACGAGTTATTGAAAATGAAATTCTAGGTCAAGATTATTATTATTTGAATTTAAAAAATAAATTGAATGAATTAAACAAAATATTGCAAGTAATAATAAACATGTATAATTGAAAATTTCAATTCATATACTAAAAGGAACTTTTCAGATATTTATGGATTCATATACAACAACAACAACAACAACAACAACAACAAAAAATACAAAAATTTTCCAACGTTGTACAAGTTCAAAATATAACAAAATAAAAATGCACAATAATCATAACATGTATTTTTAATCAAATTTAAATATTGAATATGAAAAGACCTTTAAGAATAAATAAATAAATAATTTTAACTGGCTATATACCTACTTTTTTATTTTTATTTATTTCTTATTTTCGTTCTTTTGGTAATTTTATTATAATTTAAATTCCGATTATTGATACTATGTACAATTGTACATGTATCTACATTATATGTATGTATATGTATAATAAAAAATATTCTTATTTTTTTTTTTAAATTGTTCATTAAATTTTTTGTGATATAAAAATTCATATTAACCTTACACTAATTTCTATTTACCTTTGTTAAATAAGAAGTCTTAAAAAATCTCTTATATAAAATTTTTTAAACATTAGATTTGATTTAGAAAAAAGTTGAAGATAGTTGTACATAGTTAAAAAAAAAACATGTTTACTTTTGAAAAAAAAAAAAAAGATAACATTAAATATTAAATAAAGTCAATTTATGTCACAAGGTTGACCGGCTTTCATAAGTATCTATTGAATTTTATTTAAGAAAGGGAAAAAAATGTATATGAATGCAAACACTTAAGTAATTAAACATAAAATGCAAATACAATTACTGAAAATTAAGTACGAAGAAAAGCAACAACAACAACAACAAAAATCGTGTTCATTACAAAATTATTATTTAAAAAAAAAAAAAGAAATACCTATATTAAAAATTTGTGGTTATTCAACATATTTTTAAATATGTACGTTATTTAAAAATGGTTTTTAAGATATTTTTTTTTATTAGTTTTAATTGAATAACATTTCATACGTAGACAATGCGTATTTTTCTCTTTTCTTTGGAACTTTATATATTTTTTAAATTTAATAGCGTTCAAAAACTGTCTTATTTTGATTAATTTTGTGAAAAATAATTAGAAAATTAAAAAATAAGATCGAAACGTTGAAGTTATTGGAATTTGTTTTTGTTTAATAATAATTAAAAAAAAAAATGTTCATTGATATCAAATTATTCAACCTTTAATTTGATATTTTTATTAAATAAAATTCATGCATATTCAGCAATCTCAATACTTATGAATGAAGCTGAATGCATGCAAAAATTATTAAACCACAAAAAACAAACTATTTATAGATTTAAAACCTAAAAATAAAACGTTTTCATGGAAAAACAAAAACGAAAATAATAATAATTTTCCTATTCACCTGTATAATATTACTGTTATTATAGGTACTGTCTATATATTTTATATTACTAAATAAGACGTTTATTCGTTGTTTATTTAATATTTTTTTTTTTTAAACAAATAACTAATTTTCATGATTTTTAAAAATATTATGTAATAAAGTAAGCATAAATATACAAACAATTCCATTGAATTGAATGAATATGTTAAAAATTTCGAGAATCTTATTAGTATTCATAATATATTTTTTTTTTTCAATAAATTTAAAATGAGAGAAAAAATATTTAAAATTGCAATATTAGAAAAATAAGTAGGTACATATCTTGAAAAATTTCATAATTATTAATTTTAAATTTTCTTTTGTTTGAAAATGATGATGCAGCAGAAAAATAAAAGGAAAAAATTTTTTTAATGAATTCCAAAATAAAATTATGCATTATAAAATTCTCTTTTATAGTTTAGTTTGTTGAATAAAATTTTTTGAAATGTACTCAAAATAAAAAAAAAATATAACAAAATTTTAATGTCCTTTTGTTATTTCAAGTAAATAAAAAATACCATAAAAAAAATTAAAAGTAAACAAATTTTGATTTCAAATCTTTTCTTCTTCTTTTCTTTTTTTTTATTCTTTTGAAAATAAAACATTAATGTTGTTGAAATTCTTTTTTATCTTCTTTTCTTGCAATTTTTCTTATTTAATTGCAGAATCACTTCTTTTTTTTTTTTTAAATAATAATTTTTATTGTTTTCCTTGTTTACACACCTGTGAACTTGTACAATATATGCATTAAAGAATTTCAAAGTAAGAATGTTTGTATTTTTTTTAAATTCAAACTAAATTTTTATATTTTAAAAAGTATCTCAAGTATATATTCAAATATCATTGTAATTTTTATAGAAATTTGCAAATTATAAACTGACGACACTAGTTTTTTTTTTAATTTCTTTTAGTAGACATGTGAATATTAAATGATTGTAAGGTATTTACATTTTAAAATAAATAAAAATTCGTTAACATCAGCATAAAAATTTTACAAAATTCATATGAAAATTTTCATTTGAAGAACTTTTTAAATAATTGAAAAAGCAAAAAAAAATAATAATAATGCATGTGGTAGGTAAATTGTTTTTATTAATGAATGCAAATTTTATTCAAATACTCACCATTATTATGTTGTAGTATTTAAAATTAAATAATTAGAAAAAAATCCTTTTTTTTATAATAATCACTCCGAATTATTTTAAAAATCCTAAAATTTAAAATTTAATTAATTAAAAAACATTAAAATGTATTAAAAACTTATAATAAATAAACATGCACAAATTTTAAAATATTTTTAATTAATTTTATTTTTTCTATAATTTTTCAAATTTATTTTCCACAATGAACACATCATCTGAGAAATTTTAGTTTTTTTTATCTCGGATGCAATTCATTAGCAATACAATTCACAATTTTACACTTTTTCATATATATATATGTATATGTATCTACGTAAATTCTTTTCATATATACATATTATTACTTTACAAATAATAACTTTTTTTTTTTTTACATCACACATATGTGATTAATTAAGTGCTAATTAAATTTTTAAATAAGTAAAATCTTTTTATTTATTTTCATATTTAAAATAATGTATACAAATTAAAATTTAATTTTTATTTTTGCAATAAAATCTTTAAAATTAATCACTTTTAAATTTTAGTATTAAAATTATTTCAATCCTTTTTTTTTGTTTCTTAAAATATTTACTTATTAATTTTTCACTTAAATATTTGAAAAAAAAAATTATAAAAAAATAATATTACTTTTTAAAAAATCTAACGAATGATCCAGTATTTGTTGCTTTTTTTTTTTTTTAAATCGATGCTATCGGCTTGACGGGACCAACAAGAATATAACTGAAATTAAAATAAGCTTATAATGTCATCGATACTTGGTTTTTATATGAGCCCACCCCACTTAATATTTACCTTTACAATTCCCGTGTGCTCGTTCATTAAACTACCTTAACTCTTAACTGTTAGGTTAAACTTGAATATGCTTTATTAAAAACTTACATATACATATATTGCAATAAAGTGCTGTTGTTGTTGCTGATCGCGTCTAAGATACTAACTCATCGTGTATATACACTTACTCATTTGTAAACATCAAATATAAAAAGTTGATCATGATCATCATAAAGTCATACAACAGATACTATATATAGTACATATGTATGTACATATTATTTTTTCATGTTTTGGTAATGTAAATAGAAAAGGAGTTTTTTTTTTATATTATAATTTCCTTATAATGAAATATATGCAGTAGACTCTTTAAATTTTCTGTTGAAAAAAATTTCGTTTTGTGAATGTTATGTAGATTATCTAAGTTTTTTTTTGACAATTGAATTGCAAGTTAATCAGTTTTTTTTTTTTAAAGATAAAAATAAAATACAATATATTAAAGAAGAACAGTTAGAGGATGTTTTAAAAATAATAATTAAAGATTTCATACATCATTGAGACCATACGATTATTAGAAATGTAAACAAAACAAAAAATTTCATGTTTGTACTGTTAACTTGAAATTTCAATATAAACACAGAGAATTTAGAAAATAAAAATATTTTAGAATTATAAGATGTTGCCAAAATATACAAGAATTTTTTGTCTTCCCTTTAGTAAATAAAAAGCAACTTCTATATAGAATAGTCATCAGAATTAACGAATTCTTTTTTTATTTATTAAAATTTTATTTAAATTTTATCTTAAAATAAAAATCATCATGTTTTGGCAAAAAATAAAAGAAAACAAAATAAAAATTTTTTCTTAACCATTTATAAATTATGAGCGGTTCTGTTATATAAAGATTTGGGGAAAAACTTGTAAGAGAATGATTTGAGATATCGAAAAGAAAACTGGAATTAACTGAACATAAAAAAAACAAACTGTAGAAATTTATTTAATCTGTTTTTTTTTTTTTTTTTTTTTTTTTTGTAGGTTTCTCATATCACTGTAAAAAAATTTTAGAAAAAAGAAATTTTTAAAAATATGTATTTAATATAAATTGCCATTTTAAAATAGATTATATAATTCGGATTGCAGACATTCTATCGTGGATATATGGGGTTCTAGATTTGCACCCGTATGTCTAAAGATTATAAATATGTATTAGTCTCATGTCGTGTTTACGAGTATATGATTTTGCATAAAATTTTATTATAATATTCAAACTCATGTTTGTATGTGATGATATATACATACATAATACATATGTGTGAGGTCAAAAACATCTTTCTCTTTTATATCCGTCATAGAATTTATTAATCATTTTTTAAAGTGAATTAAAATGTAAAATTAATATTTAAGGGGAAAAACAAAAAACAAAAACAATATAAACTTTTAGGTGGCGCTGCGCTATTGATAACTTTTTGTTTTGTAAGTTATAAAATATGATAATTAATTTTTTGTGTTGAGAAATTTTCTATAATTTAAAATTAGTTGTTCTAATTAATCATATGTGAGAAAACTTATCAATATTTATTCAAAAAAGAAAAAAAAATCTTACATTTTATTATTACGTAAAAGTAATTCTTTCAGATTATTTTTTGATATGTGCATAATACCGGTTCTTTAAAGACAACGACTCACATATATTCTCTGAAGATCAAATAATTCGTTCTATACAAAATAAAAAATTATTAAAATAGAAATTAACATAATAAATATACAAATAAAATTTTCTACTATTTTTCGTTATAAGTTCTTTCCGTTTTCGAACACTAAATTCAAATTTCTTTTATTTTTTTAACAAATTCATATTAGTTTCACATTATAAGAATTACGAAATTCTGCAAAAGTGTTAGCAGGAAATGACTATTTGTTTTAGATATGTAGATATTTACGTAAATGACTTCAAATTTAATTTTTCTTCAAAAAGGCCATGATAACCATTTATAATACAAACATATGAACAGCTCACTTACCAAATTGATTAACTAAAAAAAAAAGAGAGAAAAAGTAACTCATAGAAAAAACTTATTTGTGTTTTGGTGGTAAAAAATTAAGAATCAATCGCGAAGTTTTGGTGATAAAATTTAGAAAAATTCAAAAAGTGTTACTTATTGTTAATCAATTTCGATTATGAACGGGCTCATACTCTAGAACAATCTTTGACACAAATTTTATGAAACGTTTTTGAATAAATAAAAAATCTTACATTTCCAAAACTTGCAAATGATAAAAATTCCTTAACCCTAGGATTGCCTGATCGTATACAAACGTATACACGCGGACTTTGACTTAATAAAATACGATCCCTTTGAGCTAGGACCTTGAAACCTTCACCAAATCCTTCGTTGGAGGGTTCTTTCAATACACCCCAATTTTCAAGGTCCTAGCTCGAAATCTATAGAACAAAATATCCTTTTTTATACAAAAACACAAATTTGGCCGTGAGTATACAAATGTATACCATACATTTTATATGGAAATTTTGAAATTTTTTTTCAAAAAAAGATATCTCAGCATCTCATGGATCAAAAACCGTAATTTTTTGACCTAATTATTTGCTAAAGTGTTCTCTTTGATTATCCTAAAAGATTTTTTTCTAGTACTTTTACTTTTTGAGATAAAGTGCAAAACAAGGTAAAGAGTCGAAAATTTTCCATACATTTTTGAGACCAAACACAAATTTTACTTAAATTTCAACTTCAAAGATCTGTATCTCAGCATACCGTAGACTGAAAACTAATATTTTTATACTAAAACATTTATCAAAGTGTTCTTTTTAGTATTGTTTTTTACAGTATTTTTGTAGTTTTTTTAGTTTTCAAGATAAAGTGCATAATAACATGAAAAACGTGAATGTTCTATACATTCTAGTATATTTATAAAAGCAAACATCTATTGTTGGCTTTGAAGTTCTATATCTCAGCATCCTCTGAACCAAAAACTAATATTTTTGGATTAAAATATTTGCTAAAGTGTTGCTTAAAAGCTATCTTATACAGTAATTCTGTAAGTGCCACAGTTTTCAACCAAAAGGACAAAATACGCGAAAAACCATTGAAAAGTTCAACATTTTCAACCTTATTTTCCATTTTATCTCGGAAACTAGAAAAAAATATGAAACTGAAATAGCAACAATATCAAAGAACACTTTAATAAAGATTTCAATATAAAAATAATAGTTTTTGGTTGACGAAAAAAGTTGGAAGTTTGAAAAAAAAATTTCAAAATTTCCATATAAAATGTATGGTATACATTTGTATACTCACGGCCAAATTTGTCTTTTCATGTTTTTTTACCTATTACGTCCTCTTCCCCGAAAACTATGATAGTTACAGGATAACCGTATAAGACAATTTTAAAAAGGACACTTCAACAAATATCAGTGTCAAAAAATTTCGGTTTTTGGTCTACGGGATGCTGAGACACAGCTCTTTGAAAAAAAAAATTCAAAATTTCCGTATAAAATGTATGGTATACATTTGTATATTCACGGCCAAATATGTGACATTCTCGATCAGGCAATCCTAGGGTTAAGCAACTGGTTCTCAATTTTTACAAAAAAAAAAAACAAAAATTAGAAATGTTTCAAATATTGTAATTTCAAATAACGATTTCTGGAATATACTGATTGCCTCATAATTCATGTATATACATATATGTATGTATGTGACATGTGTGTTTATAGAGAAATGGAAAATTTAATGTAATCATTTTAATCAACATAGAATATGAAAAAAAAAACTCAAATTTAAAATTCAAAGTAGATAGAAGTCAAAAAACAATAAGAAAAAATTTATAAATTCTAAATTTGTAAAAAAAAAAAACATAATTTTTATTTTCTGACGTCAAACAAATTCTTTATTGTCAAAAAAAAGTTCTGTTGTTTTTTTGAAAATTAGTCAGTTAGAAAAACGTTACGCTATTTCACTTCAAATTAACATAAAATCTGAAAAAATTAACAATTACAAAAAATTTTTGTATAAGAAAATAAAAATTCAATTTATAATTAATTTAATTTCTTGGGGTTTTTAATAGAACTATTAAAAAATATTCCAAAAATTATTCTAAACAAAGTTCAAAATAAAAGTGGAAAATTTTATTTAAAAAAAAAAAAAAAAAAAGTTGAAAAACCTCACTAAATTTAAATATGAGTAAATTTATTCGATAAAAAATAATTATAATGAAAAAAAATTGGGAATTAAAAAAATCAATTATCGATATTACAATATATTTTCTTATTAACAATAAACTTGTAATTCAATGCATTTTATAGTTCAAAAACAAATGTAATTACCTATAAATAAGTAGATGAATATAAAAATGTTATGATATGTGTAATTTAAGATGTTTTTCATCATTGATCAACCAATACAATTTAGTTTAAATAACAACAACAAAATTTCCTATAGAGAATTAAAATATTTTATTGTTTTTTCATCAGAAGATATTAAAAACAAATTTTTCTAATTTTTTTTTTTTTATAAAATTTTCTCAATGTTAACAGCCACGTGGTATAAAATTGTTACGCAACATAAGAAAGGTTTTTAACCGACAAATTTATGTAAATGTTTTCAAATTAAAAGTTTATTATTTGAAAGAAAAAAAAAATCTGTACTTTAAACTGGTGTTTAAATTTATTGAAATTAGATAAAAAATTATAATATTGGATATTTTGTTAACTCATTATTACTATAAATCATTTTATAGCCAAACTAGAATTTGAAAATAAGGTTATGACACAAGTAATGGTCGTTCTTCAAGAATACTTTTAAATTTAGAGTTAAGGGTTATTTTTTTTTAGGTTTATTACAACCTGGAAACGCAAAAGTAAGTCACATATTACGATTTACGAAGTGAAAAATAACCAATTTGTAGAATTACTTCATTTAAATTTACTTATTAAACCATCGAATATTACATATTGCAATTTCTGGCAAAATCCTTGGCCTATTCATTTCTTGTCAGATTCAAATTGATGACAAGAACAAATACATAATAATAATGAATAAATAGAACATCTTTTTTTATTGTAAATCATTTCAATCAGAAAGTTTTTAATAAAAGTAATAATAAAATTATCGTGATAATATTTTCACCTTTTATAGTTTTCAATACTTATAAACTGTCCCATACAAATAAAAATTACCTAAATTCTAAAAAATACCCCTTGTAACTATAGTTAGAAAAAATTTTAATAATACATATAAATAGATAGGATCTCTTACATTTTATTTTATTTTAAAATAAATTTTTTTTTTTGATAAATTTATGAGTGTGAAAATGTATCTGAAACAAAAATATAAATTTTGATATCTTATATCAATAATGAATGATGGCTCGTTATTGGTCTCTTTACCCTATTTTCACATGTAAAAAATTGTAATTTTTTTTTTAAATATAAATTTTAAATCAATCGGAAATTTTATTACCATGTCAGTTATAAATAAATTTTCTAATAGTACTTACCTACCACACATGCGTTTATAATTTCTTTTTTTTACTTTCTATAATAAAAAAAAAACAAAAAACAAACAAACAAAACATTTTTTATGGAAATGTTCCACATGTCAATTATCAAATGCGTAAATAATAATTTTTCCTTAAATGTTTTTAATGAAAACAAGAATATTTTATTTCATTCAAGTAAATTACATAGTTATTTTAGTAGTAATTTTTTTCAATCATTTGATAAATCACGTTATAAAAATAATTATAATAATAAAATAATAATAATAATAATAATAAATACATACATGATAGGATTGAAATCAAATTAATTTTATGAGAAAATTTTTATGAGAAACGTTTTATTCAATATGCAATGAGAATAAATGAAAAGTTTGTGTATTCAGTTAAGTACTTTTTGACTTTCACAATTTTTTTAACTTTCCTAGCAACGACAGTTGAAAAAAAAACGACTTTGTTTACTGAACGATCTGGATGAAATTTGGAAAATAAGTTTTCTGAGCAAGGTTAGAACAGTTTAACGTTCTATAAAAATTTTTAAAAAAAACCCTTTATGCCTTTATAAATACTAGATACATATTTAGTTCAGCAAG
Organism: Bombylius major; assembly: GCA_932526495.1. NCBI lineage: Eukaryota > Metazoa > Arthropoda > Insecta > Diptera > Bombyliidae > Bombylius > Bombylius major. Next base: position 26,441,608 of record OW052045.1, on the reverse strand, counting down.
AAAATAAAATCAAATTCCAACGAACAAACAAGGAATGGAAGAAAAACAATGAAGATGAAAAAAATTTTCACTTAAGAGTGGCTACCTTATTTCGGAATTATCCCTATGTATTCTCACATATTCAATAATTTCAAAATCATGCTTCTTAATATATTTTTTTTAACACCTATATCATATTATGTATGTATACATAGTACATATATACAGTAAGTTCAAAATTAACAACTTCTAACCACAATAAATTTAAATGAGAAAAAAACATTTTATAAAATTAGAAGAATATCTATACATAAAAAATTTATTACTATTGTTTATTGAATTTTTTAATAATTATGAAAACATCAAAAATATTCCATTGAAATGGCCACATAATTCACCTTACATTAAAAACCACATATTTTTTACTTATGCTAAAATATTTAGAAATTATGATATTGTAATCGAATTTTTTTTTTTTTTTTGTTTGTACTACATAAAATGACAGTAAAAATACAAAAATCATTGAATTTAGATTTTCCTTGAATTTTATACATACTTAATGTATGTTTTTTATTATCTGCTTTTTTTAAAGAAAAAAACTATGTATGTATGTATATACGATAGGTACATTCAAAAGAAATAAACGTTTTAAAATTTTCCGTTCTTACAAATAAATTAATCAATATAATTAAAGTATTTGCTTATGCATTTACATAATAAAACAAAAGAATTTATAATTCATTAGAATAGTTTTTATTTATTATACATACATTTATTGGTGAATATATGTACATACATACATATGTTACATACCACTGGAAACTGGAGAAAATAATACATAAACTTCAGCAAACGTACTTTAAAACTTCAAAATTTAAAATTCATTATGTCTCCTATTTTTTTCCACCAAAACTTTTTCTTTAAGGATTCTTAAGAAACACGTCCTTTTTTTTGCCAAAATTAAATTCTAAAAATCATGTCATATGATCATATTTGACAATATGCTTCAACTGTGTATATATATGTAAGTATATTGAAAACACAATGTTTTTCTACTCTGTATTGTATCCTTTTTGTGCCAAGTCCAAGTTGATTGCCATTTAAAACCACATAAGTATATATGTACAACATACATATATTGTTAGATATACTAAAATGTCATTAAATCAATTAAACATAAAATAAATTCAATTACATAATATGATAAGTGTTACACAATTCTCATTAATTAAAAAATTTAATTTTGTATATTTAAAAAAATCAAATTTTCTAATTGTCTGCACAATTGAATCTTCTTCATTTCAGTATCTAAAAGAAAAGTGAAATTACTTTATAATCCCACAATAAACATTAATAAAAATTTTTTCTCCAATTTTTCATTGTAATTTTGATTACTTACATCAAAGAGAAAAAAAACCTCAAAAGTAATATATGATAATTATACTAAATTAAAAAAAAACAAATTCATAATAAAATAGATACTTTTATTATTTTAATACTTATGCTATAACTTAATCGGTTTTAAAAGCATTTTAGGTATATAGGTACTTAAGAAATATATATGTACTAATTCGACAACACCTCTTAATAATATAAATTTTTATAAAAATAAATTAATAATGTGTTATGTATATAAAGTCATATAATTATGATTCTTATTATTCTTTTTTTTTTAAATTTTTGGAGCGTAACATATGCGCGTATTCAGATATATATATTTTTTAATACATACTATAAAATTCCATGAGAAAATTCATCTAAATAAAAACAGAAGAAGAAAAAGTCATATATTAAAGTTTGAAAAATTGCAAAAATTATATTATTATATGTACCTATGTATAAACATTTACTTATATATTTCCAAACTATTTCTTAAAAATTATCATAATTTGTTAATAATTTTTTGTAATTTGCTTTTTTTTTGTTTTTTTTATCATATTTGTACACATACTGGATCAACCCAAAAATCATTCAAAACATAGCATATGCTACTCTACAAGGTCAATGCATATACCTATAGTAAATATTTAAATAAATCTGATTTGAAAAAAAAAAATATTTAATAATACACCTGAAAAATTTTGCAAATTGAAAAAAAAAAAAAATTTGTTTGCACACAACATATTTGATTGAATTTGTTCACACATACAGGGTATCTCAGAGAAAAATAATAAGTATACTTCGAATAAAACAATCAAATAATTTTTAAATATGTATTTTGCTCTGGATGATAATATATTATAGTATACATAGATACTTTAAAATTTGGCTGATGTTGTGAAAGATCGTAGAAGATGGAGGGAAATTCTGATGAAGGACAAAAATTTGAATGGACTGTAGTGTCATGGAGGAAGAGAAGAAGGAGTAAATACTCGTGGTATAATCCTGGAGATCGTTTGTATAATTCTTGAGCAGAACTTCAGAAGTTCTAATATTTTAAACAAATCAGTGCTTTTTACAGAAGAAATAAGATGAGATTTCTGTATAAGAATCCTAGAAAAAAAAAATAGTAGCAAAATAAAAAATACTTGATAAAATATTGAATTTTTTCAAAGAATTTATTCGATAGTTCATAAGAGTTTGACAAAATTATTCAAATTTAAATCAATTTTTTTAAAACTTGTACAAAGTTCATTCTTCGAAACATCCTGTGTAAGAAAAAAATCTTAGCGATATAATTATAATTAGGAGACAAGTTAAAATTATTTTATAAATTCGAACTAACAATAATACATATGTACATTCATATGTAAATTCCTGTGAAGACTGCACAAGTATCTCTTGTTATTTGAACAACGTCTAAGAAAAAAAAAACTGTGTAACTATTATTCCTATAATATCTCTTCAAGGTTACTGAACAGCAATGTTGACCTCATTTATTTATTGTTTATTTTGGACATCAATTTAATCTTTTACTCATAAAAAAATTAAATCATCAAAGAAATAATAATCATGTCTTTCAAATACAACTTCATTCATGCGATTACCAAACATTTTTAAATCGATATATTTAAATGCAAAAATATACATGTGTATGTATGTACCTATATGTAATATGTATGTATTTGACCATGTTCGAATATATGTTGGCACATTTTCTCTCAAATTAAATAATGTTTAATTTTTTTCTTCCGAATTATAAAAAAAAATAAATAAATAAATAAACATATTATTAAATTCGTATGATAGATGCAATTATCTGTGTAATTGTGATCTGAAAATTGTTTAAAATCAAATGGTTTATATTAAAACATATAGTTAGATCTGTAAAGTAAAATTTTTTTCACGCCTTTTTTCGATTATTATAAAAGATTACGTTACATTTTCACGGATCAATCTTCTTGAATCAAAAATAAAAATTTATTTTTAACATTAACATTAAATTGTCGATAAGCTCTACTTAACTTTTTATTTTGCATCTTTTATCGCTTTAAAACCAGGTAAGGTAACAAATAGTGTTTATCTAATTGGGCATTCGCATTTTACATCATTTTTTTTTATCTCACCACAGATTTATCTTTACAATCAAAAATGCTGACCTATGACACAATGAATTTTGATGGTGGTATTATAGTTGAAATTTTATTTTTCTTCTTTTATTATGGACTTTTTTTCCCACATAAGCGTACTACATATAATATATGTATTTACTGCATTTCTAATTAATCAAAATTCATCTCTAAGAGTTAAGACATAACATAAAAATTATTTTTATTATTAAATTTTTTTTTTATTCAATTTTTCTTATAATATTTGATGAGTGATATATTTTGTACCTGTTGAATACATTTATCATTTTTGTATCGTTGTTGAATTTTTACATATTTATGTGCAGTTTGATCTTTATCATAATTTCTAAGTGAAACTCATTGAGTTACCAGGTATACATATATTATAGTATTATATTATATTATATACATATATTATATTATGTACTTAATTTTTCATTTTAAAAATAAATAAAATTATTAATAAACAAATAAATTATTTTAAAATACAATAAAAATATTAATAGTTTTTCAAAAATGGTCAATTTATATCGTATTAATTTTTTTTTCGAAAATTTAATTGATTTATTCAAAATAAAATAAAATTAATTGAACTAAAAATTTATTATTTTGACGTAAATAAAAAATAATATAATGTATTAAAAAATATATTGAATGAAATCATTAAACAGGATATTAAAACAAGGAACCATCGATTAGAAGTTGGTTTAATTTTTTTGTAGCTTGAAAATTTGTCTGAAAAAACAATTTTTTTTTTTCACAAAAAAACAAAAAAAAAGTAGAAAATGGAAAATTTGAAAAATAAAGACATTATGGATAAATCTTCAACAAGAGCATATAATTTTATTAGTATTATATGTACCCTTGGACCTTCATCTTATGATACTGAAATACTTCGATCTTTAATAAAAAATAACATGATACATATATTTTGTTTAGATATGTCAATTAATAATGATCCTGATTTTAATCATGATCTTATTAAAAAAATACGTAAAATTGAATGTGATTTACGTGGTAAAAATCATTGGCGTCCATTAATTGGTATTGCATTACAAATACGTGGAAGAGAAATACGAACTGGTTTTATTGATAGTAAATTTAAAAATAATTTTATAGAATTACCAAGAAATCATAAAATTGAATTAACAACAAATAAAGATTATTATAGAAATTGTAGTGAAAATATAATTTATATTAATTATGAAAATATAACAGATATTGTAAAATTATGTGATGAAATTATAATTGGTGAAGATATTAATTATCGTATTACATTAACTGTTATAGAATTATTATCAAATGGTATTGTTTGTACTGTTAAAAATCCAAATATTTTATATTCTAATCAAAAACTTTATATACCTGGAAGTAAAAATAATTTACCAGATATAACTGAAGAAACAATAGATGATTTAAAATTTGCTAAAAATGCAAAAGTTCATATAATTTTTACATCACATATTCGTAATTCAGAAACAATAAAAGAAATACGTGAAATTCTTCAAGATGATAATGATGAAAATTCATTTTCAATTTTAACAAAAATATCAGATTTAGAAAGTGTTGGAAATTTAGATAATTTAATAAGTGTTAGTGATGGTATTTTGCTTGTACGAAATGAATTAGGAAATGAATTACCTAAACATAAAATGTTTTTAGCACAAAAATATATATTATCAAAATGTAATAGGGTAAGAACTTTAAATATATATGTATGTCATGATTCGTGAATATGATTGAAATTAACGGTTGAATTTTTAGGAAGGAAAAGTTTGTGTTTGTTCTTCACAAATGTTAAATTCTATGCGAAAGGAACCTTATCCTACACCAACGGAATCATCTGATGTTCGTAATACAATTCTTGATGGTGTAGATTGTCTTATGCTTACTTTCGAAACATCAATAGGTAATTATCCAGTTCAAGCATGTGAAACAATACGAAAAATCAGTATAGAAACAAGATCATCAATAATACAAAGTAAAATTTTAAATAATGTTTTAAAAGAAATGCGTCCGAAAAGTGAGCCAGAATCTATAGCATTATCGGCAATTAACATTGCAATACAATGTAATGCTACATGTATAATTGCAGTAACAGTTAGTGGGAAATCAGCAATGGCACTAGCCAAATGTAATCCACCCTGTCCTATAATTGCCGTTACAGAAAAAATAAGTACAGCTCGTCAACTATTCTTGTACAGGGGTTTAATGCCAATATGGCCAAAAATACCAATTATTAATCTTGATCGTAAGTATTTCTTTATATTTTTTTCTCAGGGCTGAAGTAAAACATATTATAGATCGTAGAAGTAATTGGATGATTGCAATGGAAAAAAGCATAGAATATGGTCTTCATTTTGGAAAAAGAATGGATATTATTCATAATGGTGATTGTATTGTAATTACATGTGGATGGCAAAAAGAAAGGCAAATGAATACTATGCGTGTTATATATGCTCATATACCTGATGATGATATAAGTTTTAAAAAAGCAAAATAAATTATAATTTTAAAATGATTATAAATATCTCTCAATATTGTAATATGTATTAATTAAAAATTATCATTTTTCTTTAATAACTTAATTTCTATTGATTTTATGATATAACAACGTTTGGAAAAAATATTTATTTAATAAAAATCTATAAATTTGTAGAACATTATAATTTGATATTTGTAGTAATTTGGGAAAAATTAGTTCTGTTTTATGTTACTTAATATCATGTTTTTTCTTTGATTTACGTTGCTCATAGATATTTAATATATTCGGTGAAAATAAAGCTAAGGATCTTCTCTACATTTCATTAGAACATAATTTTCATGTAACTTTAATCACAACTTAGTTATATTTGATTAAAAATAATAAGTAGTTGCATGACGTCTTGGTACTATAGTAGTCGTTGCTCTAGTTCTAAAATCACCCATTTTTCTTAAATTAATTTTTTGAATGGAAAAGCAAAAGAGAAACTAAAAACACTTGTTTTTTTATATTTGTTTTAATTTATAAAACCAATATTCAATGAAAAATAAACTTAATTTTAAATTCAATTTTTCTGTTACTTTTGTTTCACTTCACTTTCCTTAACTTGTCATTTTTTAGAAACAAATTTGACATTTTTCTACTTCTAAAAAAGTTCAGTGGAAATTGAAAAGAAGTCAAAAAATTCTGAAATTTTTTTAGCTGTCATTGCTGAAGCTCAAGCTTAGAGGTTGGAACAGATTTTCTGTAAGTAAAATTTATTATTATGTAATACATTTATTAATTTCTAATTTTATTTTATAATTAGCTTTTTCTGTAGCGTATTTTAAAAAAATCTAAACAAAATGTCTGATCAAGCAGCTGGTCGTCCAATGAAATTCCCATATACATTTTCTGCTAAGATCGCTCAATTTCCTCTTAAGCACTACGTTCAAAATCAATGGATTTGGCGATACTATTTAATTTCTGTAGGACTTTGTATTCCAGTGTTCTACAAAATCAGCAAATTGGGTAATCATTTTTTTTTCTCCAAAATTAGTAATTGTTTTTATATAATGTATTTTATATTTCAGCCAATTCTCCTGAAAACAAAGCCAAATGGGCTGAATCTAAACGAAAAGAAGCTGCTGAACATCATTAAAATAAAGTTGATATTAAATGTGGTTCATTTATTTCCTTAAATAATAAATTATCATCTTAGAAAATGTAAATTATAATTGTTTTTGTTTTCAAATTGAAAGAAAGTGATTACTTCTCCCCACTAACGTGTTCAGACTTTTTAAAGGTTCATAACCTTGAAAATAATGGTTTTAAATTAATTTTGCTATGGTGTTCGACTAAATCTACAATTTAAGATCAAAAATAACTTCAGCAGAATAGTAACAACAATAAAAAACCTGAATATTAAAAAAATTGATTCTAAAAGAAAACTAATCTTTGTACATAGGCTTATTGAACAAGAATTTGTTTCTTACATAAATCCCAGTCATAGTACTTGGTGTCTTTATCAAATAAATGATGAGTTTCATTTAAAATATCTAGTAATCTGATTTTAAAGTTTTTTTTTAACAATTTCATTCGATCAGAAAAAAGATACGGAAATACATAATTTTCAATAGTAATCGAATAAAACATTAAAAAGTCAAGGTAAGATATTACAAACATTTTCATTATTCTATTAAGAATCAAAGTCACAAATAATTTTTCCAGTTTTCTTTATTTTTTACAAGTTTTTCAAAAAGTATTTCAAAGTAGAAATTTTTTAATCAGTAACACTTAATTAGTAAAAATTTAAAGAAATTATGAATCTGTACACAAATAGTGGTTTGAATCGATACTTGCATAAATATGACCTTCCTGAGCCAAACAGTCAACTATAGATCTGTAACAGAATTCAAATTAATTAATAGGTAACAATCCTTAAATATTACAAAGTGAACATACTCCAACTCCTGCATTGATATGTGACTAAATTTACGTTGTAATTCCTGTATATTAACATCACCTTTTTTCGATTCAGTTTTAATAGCTTGATAAATAAGCAAATGCTTGCCAGTTAAACCAAGGGTGTTCGAAACATCTTGTTCCATTGAAATGGGATGTGTGGCACCAAGTGTGTTTGAAAAATCAGATAAACCTCCCTAGAAAACAAAATTATTTCAATAAAAATATCTTATAATCAGTTTAAATGTTTAATATTGTATTGTACTTACTTTCTGATATTTTTCAGCATTATATCGAGCATTTAATACTTCTAATAAATGTGTTGTGACTTCATTAATGCTACTAATTGGCATCATTTTGATAATCATTAATATTTTCTTACCACTATGTGTTCTTAATGTAGCGTAAACACGAGCATAACTATTAACCATTACATCTGGTGGTTTAACTCCTTCTTCAGTCCAATAATTAGCTTCTATTTGCCCTGTATGATCTTCTAATATGTAAACAATTTTTGTTGATGATATTTCTATACCACGAATAATTGCGACACATTTAATCATCCCAAATGTCATACCCCACATTTGAAAATGTGTTCCCTCAGTGGCTAATAATTGTGACATTATAACAGGAGCAATACCCTTGATTTAATTAAAATAAATAATTTAATTTTTTTGAAGGTACTAAACGAATCATTACATTAGGTCACTATCCGGCAAAGGGCCCATATCTTTTACACAAGTCCCTGACTTCAATTTTAATAAATTTTTAAGCTACTAGTCATTTAGAGTACTTATTTATTAAGTTATTAATTATTTAAATACAAACCTCTGGTTTTTGATCTGACTTTGCACTAACAGTATCATCATGGGTAGAAAATTGATCTCCACCGACTAAAAAAAAGGAGAGGATTTATCATAGTACTTACATTAATATCAAGTTTATTTAAAACTTACATGTTTCATCCATTTTTTTTATTAATTCTTTTTTAGAGTGTGGAAATTATTATCTTTCTTTTATTTTTCTAATATTCACTTACTAACTTAACTATTCAATGCGGTGTATGCCGTATGGATGAACTATGGTGTATAAAAATTCCTCCAGTTTCAATATTTCAATTGTGATGAAATTGTTTTATGTTTTGTATTGTTTTTTGTGCAACTTCTTTCCTTCGTACAAATTGACCGCCAAATTGGTAATTGGTTAAATTGGTATGTGTTGATTGAACGAAAGCTTGAAAACTGAGAATTATAAAACCAGTTTCAGTTGGAATTTACTTAAAGTTAAAACGTAATTACGATTCACTATCCATGAACAATTTTTAAATTACAACTTTTAATAATTCTTTCATGAAATATGAATAAATAGAAGTCTTAAGTCATGAAAATTTAAAGGACATAACGAACTTATATACCTAAATTTCGAAAAAGTAATGGATTATACATTTTTATTTTCAAGGCGCTTAAGATTTTAACTTGATTTCAGAATTGAGTTTGATTTAAATTAACGTTAAATTATCCTTGCTTCACCAATAAACAAAAATTCAATTTAACGAAAAATTCGTTAAATTTCACAGCAAGCTTCTAGCAAGAAGCAGATTTTTTCTTTTTCGTTCGAGTTTTGTCCAATTGTTGGCGCGTCACTTTCATATGATAATTATAGGATTTTTTCGTGATCGGAATTAAATAGTTTTATTTTCTGTATTTATTAATAAATTGTGAAAAATATATTTAAAATTTAAAGGACAACATTTATAAATGTGATTTGTTTAAAAGATATTTATATTGTGTAATAATACTCCAATAAATTGAACTGTAGATTTTACAGTTCCCTCCAAAAAATTTAGGAGACGCAATTTGACAGGTATTTTACAATTTACCATATTTCAGAACATTTTCTTGACTTTTATAGAAAACATATTATTGTAATTGTATATTGATTTACAATAATTTACAATTATTTTCAATAAAAAACTGATTTTATCTAGAAAAAAAAAAATAATGCCTCGCTGCACTAAAGAAAATTTAACTATAAGGCCTCCGACCTTAGAGGGCTATCGTGATAGTGAAGAAGTTTTCTACTGTGAAACAACAAAAGAAATATTTCGAGATTATGAGTAAGTTCTTAATTATAAAATTCACATGATTGATTAAATTATTCAATTAATAAAAAATAAACTAAGTTTTTTACAATTGTTTTAAAAGTTTAAAAATCAAATTGGAATTCGTGAATTATCCAAGGTTCAATTTTGAATTATGTGTGTTTTGAATTGCGTATTCATTTTACAACCTATAAAACAAACACATTTTCGAATTGCAATAGAAATTTAATTAAAATTAATTTTACTATTTTTCACCTGCATGTACAAAATTATTTTTTTTTCATTTATAGCGAATTTTTTAGACGCAATATGTTAATAAATTCAACAATATGGTCTTGTGAAGTAACAGGACGTGAAAATCTAACATATTCTGAAGCATTAAAAAGTGAAAAGAAAGCAAGTGAAAAAGCAAAAGGCTTTAGAGAAGTTCTAAAAGGACCAACATTACTATTGACAAAAATGGCTCAACAATCATCACATAATGAACTTGGCAGACTATTATATCAATTTTTTAAAGAACAGTATTTAGTGGGAGAAGAAGTTATGCCATGTGATACTGCACAACGTCATTGTAAATATGAAATAATTGAAGTTGTAAAACCAAAGCCAAAAGATGCTAACAGTAATAATAAGAAAACATCAGGAAATTCTTCTGAAACAACATCTAATGCAACAACACCCACAAAAAATGTATTTAAATACAAATTGAGAAAAATAACAAAAAATACTGAAAAACAAAATTTGATTGTAAATGTTGAACAAATAAGACGATCACAAGTTGATTATTCATTTGATCGTTTAGTATGTTTTTTAAAAGATAATACAAAAATTGTTGATGGTATAATATGTCCCAAAGAAAATATTTATAAAAAATATGTTACAGATCATAATCTTACATTCCAAAGTATTTTTGCATGTGAATTACCTCAATGGAAAGCAAAACAAAGAAAATCCGAAAGAAAAGAAAGAAATAAGAAAGATAAAAATGTTAGTGGTGGTAATGAAAATAATAAAAATGAAAATAAAGACAAGAAACAGCAAACTTTATCACAATATTTAATAAAAACGAATGGTGAAACAACAACAAATAATAATAATAATGCTGAAAATAAGAGAAATTTACTAATTGAAATGGAAAGAAAACGTAAAGAACGTGAAGCAAAACAATTGGAATTAGAAAAGAAAAAAGCTGAAATGAATGCTAAAGCTGAACAAGAAACAATAAGAGTTTTAACAAAATGTGATGATTTAGAAAGAGACGATCAAAAACAATTACCTCAATATAAACCAATTAAATCAATAGTATCATTAAAATATTTTGGTGATTTATTACAAATTCAAGAATTTTTACATTCATTTAGTCCAATATTATCATCATATGATGTTTTTCAAAATAATATAACATTTAATCAAATGTGTCGAGCATTAACTGTACGTGAAGTTGCTGGTCCTTTAAGTTATATACTTCAGGTTTTATTAAGTACAATATTTAGCTGTCAATTTGAAGAAAATGAAGATTCAAATGTAAGTTTTCTTTTTATTTTTCTAAGAGATTTTAATACAGATTTTATAAAAATACAATTACAATTTTTTTTTTTTTTAAATTTAATTCTTTATTATTTTTATTTTTAGATTGGTTATCGTGAACTTCAAACTGCAACAACTGAACCTCAAATAACTATAAATCGTGCAACAAAAACTCATAATTTTATAAATAAACATTATTCACATAAAATTTATGAATTACCAATTGATTCATTAACATTAAGTGAAGTAATACGTTTACATTTATTATCATCTGGTGCAGCAACAATTGAAAAATGTACAAAATGGAGATATATGTATCGTATGGGTTATTCAAATACAGAAGATCCTGGTTTATTATTACGTATGAAACAACCTCATATATTACGTTCATTAAAATTATATACAATTTATCAATTACCAATGGATGATATAATTAAAATAATAAAATGTCTTATTGATCAGATATTAACTTATCAAAAAACAATAACAATATTAGAAGAACGTTCAGAGAAAATACAAAAATTAAAACATGAAATAAGAAATTTATATATAGCTGAAAATAAACGTATATTATTAAATACAAATAAAAAGAAAAATCTAACAAATGAATATAATTTAAAATGTTTAGAGACACAGGATCAAGAAGAAAAGAAAAAATTAATGAATGAATTAAATATTAAAGTAGCAAAAACTTTAACAGATGAAGATAAAAATAAAAAAGAATTTGATTATCAATTAACAAAAGCACGTGGTGAAATTTTTGATCATATTATTAATTTAGGTATGGATCGTTGTTATAGACAATATTTTATATTTGAATCAATATGTGGTTTATTTATTGAACATCCAAAAGAAACATTAGATAATAATTGTTTAGAAAATCCACCACAAAATTGTATACAATTAGCTAATTTAGCTCATAATAAAAAAAAATTAAAACCATTTTTTATGACACGATTAAAAGATATGGAAAAAGAGAATTCATCAAAGAAAAAGAATAATAATAATAATAATAACAATAATAATAAAACAAACGATACAAAAATGATAAAAATTATTGCTTCTATTGGTGAATCAAATAAAGGAAATTCCAGACTTAATAGTATTATAAATAAAAATACTGTTGCTGGAGCTGTTGAATCATCATCATCTACATCACAAGTTCCAACAACATCAACAGCACCAGCAACTTCAACAGCACCAGCAACATCAACAGCACCAGCACCACCAGTATCAAATGACAATGATGATAATGTAAAATTAATTGAATATGGTCCACAACCACACAATCCATCACAATATGAATTATATATGTGTACAGGTGATCCAAATAATTGTATTGTACATAATAATAAAGATTTAAATCGTTATCAATGGTCATACATTAATACAGAAGATGAATTAGAATCATTAATTGATGCATTAAATCCATTAGGTAAACGTGAAAGTTTATTACGTGAACAATTAATCACATATAAATCATTAATATTAAGACATATATTAGATTTTCCAAAAGTTGGATTATCATTTGATACAAAATCAGCTGAAAATCAATTTTTACAACAAATTAAATCAGAAAGAAAATATTTAAATGCTAATTTTGGTTTTCATATTGGTACTGATATTAATGAAGTTATGTATAATACATTATTAGATAAAATCTTACAATTTGAAAGTGATATAAGTAAAGGACATTTAGGTAAATTAAAAGTTGAAGATATTGTAAAATGGAGAACAAATTTACAAAATAATTCATATGATTCACAATGTAAAAATTTAATTTATGGTATTATAAGTGATAAGAACGATAATGATAATGATGATAATGATGATGGTTATCATGAAGATGAAGAAGGAGAATTTGATGATCCTGGTTATGGACTTGGTAATACAACAGAAATTAAATCAGAAGATAGTAGTTCGGATGATGATATGTTACCTTTGCATGATTCACCACAAACCCGTAAATTAATAAAAAATTTAGCATCAGCATTATTACAAATTGAACAAGCAATTGAACAGAAATTTCTAAAAGAACCATTTGGTATCAAGAATGAAGTAAAAGATAAAGAAATTAATGAGACACGTTTAGCATTGGGTAGAATTCGACTTAAAAATTGGGAATCATCATTAATGAGATCAACTAGTTATTCACAGGTAGAAATTATTTTCTAAACACTATTTTTTGCCAATATAAATATTTCAATTATTTTTTTTTTAGATTTTCCTTCATTTGAATGTCATATCGGATGCTGTGAAATGGACAAAATCTTCAAATCAGGCAAAATGTATGAAATGTCGAAGAAAATCTTTACCAGAACAAATGTTATTATGTGATGAATGTAATGGTGGAATGCATATGTTTTGTATGGAACCTAAGCTGACGGTAAATATATTAGAGTGTATATTTTTTTTCTCACTTTAATTACCATACTTTAATATTTTCAGTCAATTCCCGAAGGTAATTGGTATTGTCAAAAATGTACTGTAAAATTGGGACTTGAAAATAAAATAAAAATTGAAAAGAAGAAGAAGAAAGTATTTAAAATGGATGATATTGATGATGAGCAAAATTCTGAAGATGATGATGAAGATGAAGAAATCCAAGAAGAAGATGAAGAGATTGATGAAGAGGGAGAGGAGGAAGAAGAGACAGTTGAAGAGGAAGATGAAATTGATGAAGGAGAAGAAAAAGAAGAAGAAGAAGACAATAACGACGACGACGATGATGAAGAATCTTCATCTTCAGAATCAGAAATAATTTTATCAACAAAACGAAGTAGTGACAGAATTAAAAAAAATAAAGTAAACTCTGATGAGGATGAAACTGAAGAATTTGAGAATAAAGTTGTAATAAATGGCAAAACAAAATCTAATCATGTTGATGTTTCAGAAGATGATTCTGAAAGGTAATTGAATGGATATTTATTTTTCTTAAGTTTTTCATGATTTTTACTTTTTTTTTTTTTCAATAGAATTTGCGAAGAATGTGACTTTGATAGTGCAGATGTGATGTGTACTACTTGTGAATTATGGTATCACTTGGAATGTACAGATTTACGTCGACCACCAAGATTTAAATGGGAATGTACAAAATGTAAAAATAAAATAAAAACAAAAGATAAAAATTTAAAAAGGAAAATGGACGAAGAAACTAGTAAAGGTAAATAATTGGAAAATTTTTCAAATATGAAAATAATTTTTTTGTTTGTTATTTTAATCTATATAGATAATTCTTACTTATGTCTGGTTTTTTTTTTTTTTTAAACAAAGATTCAACATCTTCAGAAGAAAATGATGAACCATTAGTAAAACGTGGTAGACAACAATATCAACAAAAACCTGTTATCGAAACACGTAATTTACGAAAACGTACAAGTGATGAAGCAAATAAAAAAACAAATGGAATTAAATCACGAAGATCACGTCATAATTCATTACCATTAAACAGTGTAATATTATATGATTTATTGGATAGTATTATGAAAAATGATGATGCATGGCCATTTTTAAGACCAGTTTTACCTTCACAAGTACCTGATTATTATGATGTTATTAAAAAACCAATGGATTTTGGACAAATAAAATCAAAATTAAATATGGGAAAATATCGTGAAAATAAAGATGTTATGGATGATATTGAGCTGGTCTTTAGAAATTGCGATTTATATAATACATCTGATAATTATGTTTACAGGTAAAAAAAAAACAAAACATAAATAATTCCCTTTCATTTGTATTTTATTTTAATTATTCAATTTTTTGTTCTCTTTGTGAAAATAGAATTGGAAAGTCACTGGAACATTTTGTATACAACAAATGCAAAGAATTAAAACTTCCATTCAAACCAAGTGATATGATTAAAAACGATCTTAAATAGAATGGAAATCATAATAACAAAATAATTTGAGAATACATTAATTATAAGTGATAAGAAGAAAAATTGAGATTAATTAAATTATGATTAAGCAAATTTATCATTATCATTATTTATGAGAATAACTTAATAAATCTCTCTTTTCTTCTATTTATAAAATTATAATTAAACAAGAAAAAAAACAGAATTCTGTTTTAGGTAATAAGATAATTTTTATTTTTGATTATATGAATTTTTTTTTTTTTGCTTTGGCATGTTATAAAATTTCTTGAATAGTGAATTATAATTTGATATTGTTGATTCGCGAATAGAATTTTTTATTTTAAAATTATATCTTTTTTCAGTTCACAAACAAACAACAAATAATTGAATACATTATTAATAATTTATTTTATTTTTAATTTATAAACAGTTCAATTTAGAAAAAAAAAAAATAGAAAGGAGATCATTTTTTTTTTAATTTAAAAAAATTAATTATAAATCAGACAAATTACATTTTTTTTTTCAAGTTACCATTGCATTCTTTCAAAAAAAACGACAACATATTGTGAAATGATGTAAAAGCTATTCTTTGTAAAATATAAATAAATGAAGAAAATATTTTTAAATAGTCTTTCAATATTTATTTAGTAAGTTTCACATGAGTCGACATTTGTAAAATCGGTTGTTTTTCATTGATGAATATCGATCCACATTGAAAGTGAAAATTATTAAGTTTTGCTGATTGCTGATATACCTGCAAAGATATTTTCAAGTATTTCAACTGATTTTGTACTCGTATAACACGACATTTCATCAATTTAAAATTTAGTCGACTTGTTAAGTGATAACGACTGCTGTACAAAAATCGAGAAGAATGGAAATATATCAAAAATATCCAAACGTGACCAAATGGCAAAAATTACCACTATTAGTGTTATTTTGAATAAATTTAGAAATTTATTCACTTTACATGACTATCATCATACTAAACAAAAGATTAACGATCTCAACTACGAGAAATAATTCATTCAACTATCAGCATAGTTAGTTGATGAAATTCAGCAATTCAAAGTTTTTGGCTGAATTTCATCAATTGACGATCATTTGACGTTTTCGAAGATGTACTTTATTTCACCTAATCGACTGAAAAACTATGTCCAACTGTATTGGAAAATACGTTTTTTTTTTCACCAAAAAATTTTATTTTTTCGGAATAATGAGGTGAAAATCTCGATTTTTAAAGATTAAAGGAAAAAAATCACTTTATTTTAAATTTGTAGATTATTGACACAACGTTTTAAAGGAAATAGATAACTGTGCATTTTTCAAAACGTTATATGATCGTAAATTGATGAAATTCAGCTTATAACTTTGAATTGCTGAATTTAATTAACTGACGATCATTTGACGTTTACGAAGATGCACTTTCTATTTAATTGTAATTTTAAAGGTGTTGGATATCGCAATATTAAAGCGAAGAAATTACATGAAATCTTTAAATGTAAAATATTCCTCTTTTTCTTTATAGATAAATGTTTATTTTAAGCTGTTTAATCATCCAAATTGGGTTGATTGAAAATAAAATTAACTTAAAACTATAAAAAAAAAAAAGAACAATCGAGATTATCAAGAAAGTTTAATTTTATCATAATTTTCACACTTTATCACTATTTATTTGTTATTAATATGTATATCGTATTGTATAGTAAATAGTAATGATAATTGATGTGTTAAAAATTAAAATTAAAAAAAAAAAATTAAGAATAAAACTAAACTTGAAATTCAATTGATATTAATATTAAAGATTTTATAACTATTATTATGTTTTGTATGCTATTCAATATTTTTGATATAATTATCTTGTCTTATAATCTAATATAATATGTTGTTTATTTTTATTTATATATGTATGTATGTATTGATTTTTCATTACAACTAATATAAGAATACGATTTTTGCATAAATATCGCAATTCTTAAAAACTAAACTGAAGAAAAATTAATAATAATATAATAATGATCACATTTACAATGTAAAAATCTAATTTAAAGATAGTATTTCTAAAGTATTTCATATCAATTTGTTATGGAAATTAATTGTTTTTTTTTTTTCTATTTTTAATTCATTTAAAAAAAAAATTATTGATACTGTTGAGTTTTCTATTCTAATTTCATCTTAAAAAATATTAAAAATCGAGGAAGGCTTATTTGAGGGGAAAAAAAATAATTAATAAATTAGGAGTAATTAATAATTTCGCAATGTTACATTCAACATTCTGTTCATATAATTTCTTTTTACTTTTTTATTTCTTTGTTTATGATTCTAATACTTCTATTGTAGATTCTGATTAAAAATTGTTTCCGTTCAAACAAATTTCAAAAGGGTATTGTGAAATCCGTTCGGAAAAGTATGTTCAAGTAGTTGATACATAACATCGGATACGTTTGATTCGAACAAAATCTAAAATAGGAATTTTAATTCGATCTTTAAATGAAAAAAATTCCGAATGTCATCAGCTATTCAAACGGAATTGCCAATTTTTCTAATACGATCGGAATCTATAATAGAGGTGTAAGACTGCAAAGAAAATTTAAATACAAAAATGGGAAACATAGTAAATAATGCAAACAAAAAAATTCCGTTTTAATGCACAAACATTTAATCATAATAAATATTGTTTTAATTTTTGAAGGACAAATTCAAAAAATTGCATTTTGTGAAAATTTCATTTAAAAAAAAACTGTGAATTGATTTCGAAAAGTTTTTTTTTTTTTAAATTCTAATATAATTTTGCTTTAAACAAATTAAAATTTGAGAATTTGAGAATCCTCATAAAATTTAAAAGTTTTTTTTTTTTTAAATTCTAATATAATTTTGCTTTAAACAAATTAAAATTTGAGAATTTGAGAATCCTCATAAAATTTAAATAACTGTAAAATTTAGATAAAACGGAAATTATACAAAACAGACATGAAAAGGAGTAATAATTTCCTTCCTCTTAAATAATTAATGAAGAATTTAATTCAAGCAAAAAAAAAACAAAAAAAAAAAGATTATTGATTAAAAGTATCTATATAAAAAATTGTTATGAAAATTATCTCATTTTGAAATTTTTTTTTTTTTTATTTTTTTTTTTCATGCATTTTTTTCTTACTTTTTAAGTTTAAGATTTAATCACTGTCTGAATCATCACCAAATTTTTTTCTATAACTTTTTCTTACTCTTGCAATTTTCTGATGAAATAATTTTATTGAAAATTTATCATTGTTACATGAATTTGTATCATTATTTGTTTTTGAACAACTACTTTGATAATTATTATGATGACTGTTACTACAATTATTAGCATTATTAATACCACAACAATTACTCTTTGATGATGATGATATTGATGATGAACATCCTGGTGTTGCTAAACTAATTCCACTATCAGGTGTATAATTTAAATTATTATTCATATTATTATTACCATTTGGGGTTTTTAGTTCAGTCGGAATTGTATTTGTTGATATATTATTTGAATTTTCATCATTATTTAATGATGTTGATGGTGTTTCTGTTATTTGTTGTTGTTGTTGTTGTTGTTGAGTTGTAATTATGGAATTATTATTGTGAATAGGACTAAATTCAGTGTTATTATTTCCACCATTATTATTGTTATTAATATTGCTGTTGTTACTAGGAATAATTTTACGTTTTTTACTAAAACAGTCTAAACTCTCATTACTTGATGAATCATGTTCATCTTCCAAATAGCTACTATTTGATAATCTTGAATTTGAATGACTTGAATATATATCTAAGTCACCGCGTCCAGTTGATGTTTTTGGTGGTAATGTTCGTTTACGACGGTTTATTGGACTTGAACAACGATCTTCATCAATATCTGATGATTGAACATTTGAATGATTTAAATCAGTTGTTGTTGTATTGCTTAATTTATTTAAACCATTTGTTGGTATTTTTGATAATACATTTATTTGTATTATGGCATTCTGATTACCTCCATGATCGGAATTTATTGGTGAATCATCTGCATCGGAATCATCATCTTGTTGTTGACGTAAACGAAATGCAATATCTTTATAAAAAAAAAAAAAATGAAGTAATTTGATAAAGAATACGATCATATCAGATTAGACAGAATTTTGAATAAAATGTAGATATATACCTTTTCCACTTGAAGTAATTCCAGTACTAGTGCTCGGTATTGCAATACCACTGATTGTGCCGAAGGATCCTGTTCCTAAATTTCCTGTTTCAACACCTTCAGTTTCACTATGACTAGAATTATCATCTTCTGAAGATGATTCTGGACGATCTAAAATTACAAATTGTTTTTTTACTAGTAAATTGTTTTTTATACTTTGTTTTCAATATACATATATGTTAGTTTTTTTCTCACCATGAACACGATAATTTTTAGTTTTTCGGCGAAAAGATCTAAACATTGATGTATGATGTTGATTTTTAGTGAAACGTGAATTCTTCTGGTGATGGTGATGATGATGATGATGATCATTATCTTCACGAATTCTTGCACGATTTGATAACGAATTAAAACGTCCAACTCTTTTTGCACTGCTACTACCACTACGAGATGTACGAAGATTATTACGATTACTTGTATGATTACTGGCATGATGATGATGATTTTTTCGTTTTGGAACTTTTAATGCTGCATTTTGTCGTTGACGACTTGTTTGTGATGCACCTTTCAATGCTAAACGACGTAATGTATTTCGTTTTGTTGCAATTAAATATGCAATACGATTAGCATATTTATTACGTTGAGGTTTTACATTCTGATTTAAATTACTGCCACGTCGATTACGATCTAAATTTAAACAAAATATAAAAAAAAAATTTATTAATTTTTTGGATTAGTTTTTTTGTTTTTGATTTTTCTTTTTTAAGCACAATCAACTCACCTCTTGTGTGAACTACATAATTAACAACATCATCATCAGAACTTTCTGTTGAACTTTGTCTAGTACTATTCTCTGATGTTCCAACACTACATTGATCTGAATCTGATGAATTATTTGTATTCCATCCTTCAATTTCTTGTTGTATTAATGAATCAAAAAATGCCATCATTCTTGGATCTTCATTTGTATTTTGATTACTATAATCATGTGTCATATTTGACCAATTCATATGAACTAATGAGAAATATGCATCATGTGAGAATACTTCTCTTGGATTTTCTGGTCCTGTTGCTTCTTCAACTAATGTTCCAGCCCAACCTTTTTGTTGGAAAGGTGACCACAGCTATAATAAAAATTTAACAAATTTATAAAATACGTATTCAAATGTTACGCGTGTTTTATTTATTTTTTCTTTACCTTTACAATTTTTTCAACACCTGATGAAGCTAATAAGCATTTTTGTGGATTATATCTAACTTGATTAACAATTGAACGATGGCCATATAAAACCATTTGAGTTTGTTCAATCCATTGTTCGGTTAATTCAACTGTATAAAATTAAAATTATTTTATCAAAAATTAAATTTTTCACAAAGTAAATCAATAATCTATTTAACTTACGATTAATATCACCAACACGCCATACATATAAATTAAAATCATCTGAACCAGAAAGTACAAATTCATCATCTTCACCAGCAAAACAACAACTTTTCATTGTGCAAGAATTATAATAATCAGGATGATAAAATTGACAAACAGGTTTATGTGAAAACGTGTTGTATAAAACTGGTGGTAATCGACGACGTAATGCCAAAATTTGATTACCATTTGTATTAAATCGAACGCTCATACAACTTTGTTGATTACCTTCACCACCATATTGAATTATTGGGCTTAAATTATTCAAAGAATCAACAAAAATTACTTTTTTATTATAACTTTTACTGTTTTTTTGTTTTTAAAAATTTTATTTAACTACCTTTGTGATTTTCTTATATCCCAGAAAGCAGCACCTTTTTTTGAATTTGCTGAAACCAAATAATTTCCATCATATGGATGAAATTGAACTGCATGAAATGGTGCACGATATTTTCCAATTGATAAAACTGCTGTTCCTTTACGTTGATCAAATAATAAAATTCTTCCATCTTCACCAGCTGTTGATATTATACTATCACATGTTGGATCAACTGATAATCCATAGACTGGCTTTGTATGAATGTAGACATCGGCTACTTTTCCACTGTATAAATATAAATAAAATTTAAGAAAGAAAAAATATTTAAAAAAAAATGTTAGCAAAAATTAATTAATAAAAGATAAAATTTTCTTCTTTAAACTAACGTTTCATTATCATGTACAATAACAAGATCATCATTTCCTCCAGAGAAGATTTTTGTATTGTCCATATTAAAACTCAAACAGAATATGTTACTTTGATGTTCTTTTTCCATAGCACGTGGTTCACCAAATCCTGCAATTGCCTTTTCGACATTCCACAATAAAACACGTTTATCATCACCTCCTATGTAGAAATAATTTAAGAAAAAATAATTTATGAAAAAAAATTTCAATAAAAAATTCTTTTGTTTTATTATGTAGATATTATAAATCAATATCATAAAAATCAGATTGAAGATTTTATTACAACCAAATAAATATTTTTTAAACTATTTAACCTCATGACCATTATTTCATTTCAATCAATTTTAATTTTTAATTAAACTTCAACTTTGAAATCCTAAAGGTTTAATTTCAAACTAATTAAAAGTTCAGCTGAATTTATAATTTAACTTTCATTAGACATTTTCCAGAATTCCAAGAATAGATATATATTAAATTGCCTACAATATGCAAAATTATATTTGCACCAAAGGAAAAATCCCTTTTGCTTTTTATAAGAAATATTTTTGATATTAGTAGCATTTTCATTAATGGCATCTTATAAAAATGAAACTATACTGACATTTATATGACTTGTCCTTGAAATATAGATAAAAGGATAAAAGTTATAAAATTAAATATGCAGATTTATATTTAAAGATTATTGACTTTCCGTAATTGAGAAAATTTAGTTACAATGAAATTTTGAAATAACATAAAAAAAATATGACTTTAAAATGTGCTTTTTTAATTTATGTAAGTATAAAATTCTAAAACGCACTTTTAAAAACTCCATTTTATTCAATTTAATATGAATTCTTGGAAAATCAATGAGTTATTTAATTATAACTAGATATAGGTACATATATGTTTAAATCCTGAAAATAAATATATCGATATTGAGGAGAGAAAATGGAAGAAATGTCAGATGAAAAGGATCTATGTAACTAGAAAAAAAAAATACACACCTGCACGAATTACATGTGTCCCTATTTAATTGATTTTAAGAATTTAATAAAAGCCGTAAGATTTTAATGATAAACTTGAATTTGTAAACATCAAATAACTACATACTTAGACAGGTTATTGATTTATTAATTTGTTCTTTTCATTGGGAAAATGTAGGTACAAAGAGAATTATGAAGTAAAGTAGGTAGTTAAATACTTATGCACCTAGAGATATTTTTTTTTCACATGATTTTGAAATTATGGGTACATATAGGTACCTAATAATTAAATTTAAAAATATATTTAAATTAGAACCTGAATTCGAATAAGTTAGAAATGAAAAGCTCGAAAGATACAAAATAAATAGTTATGTAAATTGAGCTGTAGATAGATTGCCTATGTACATATTATGTATGTACATACCATCAAATCTATTTATTTAAGAATAATTTTTTTTTATTAATTTTTTTTTTCTTGAGAATTAAAACTAAAATAAAATTTAGATAGATACTCTCAAAATATTAAAAAAAAATTTATAAAAAATGTTTGTAGAAACTTTCTCGAAATTCGAATAAGAAAATTCTACATAGGTACCACCTTAATTTAATGATAAATAAGTGATGTTAAAGTAAATTATTATATATTAATTTATTCATTAAAATCAACAACTAAGTAATTTCAAATTATAATAATATAATTTAAATAGTCATTAATATATTTATAATTCAAATTCAAATTCATTTATTATTTCAGATTACTCAAAATGGTGATTGATTTGTCAATGAGATAATATTTTTTTTACATCTTTTTTTTCCCCTATATTTTCCCATAAAAATTAAAAATATTTTTCTCTAAAACTAAATAAAATAATCATGAATAAATAATTAAAATTAATAAATTTTATAAATTTCCGCAAATTATATATTTTTTTTAATAAAAAGAAAATAATTTGAACAAAAAAAAAAGTTCAACCATTTTCTGATGATTGTTCATCGTTTTCATTTTACGTTTTAAATTACTCTATTGAAAAAAAAAAAATTCTTCTACACTTCATAAATTTTCATAATTTATAATATTCAAATTTATTTAAAAAAAAATTATTATAATTACCTGATACAAGGAATTCACCTCCATTTGAAAATTCAATTGCATTTACACACCCAAAATGTGAAATTAGATCATTTTTATATAAATTTTTAGCAATTCTTAAACGTTCTCTAAATAAATTCGATTGAAATTTATAAATTGTATTTTGATACGATTCACGTTCAAATAAATGATTTTGTAAATTTGAATTATTCTCTTTAACTTCAGACATTTTTAATGTTTTTTTTTTTTATTTTGTTAAGGAATATTATTTTAAATAAATTTTCTTATTTTAAAAATGTAATTCCTGATTCCACCATTTAAAATGACGACCTCCGACTATTTGACGTATCGTTTTTATTTCTACTTTCGCTTTTTTCTTTTTCTTTTTTTTCCCCTTGTAAATTTATTTATTTAATTTATTAAAAATTATTAAAATATATAATTGAAAATATTTTAGTACACACTTTAAAAGAAAATTAAAATGAAAATTTACATTTTAATAGGATCTAGTAAATTTTTCGTTTTTATCGGTCAATTTTTTTGTATTTAAAAATTAATTTTCTTCACATAGGTAAGTACTTTAAATGTTTATTCCAAATCTATGGTCTCTCTAATGTAGCTAGAGCTGCTAATGCAAGCAAATTGCAAACTAATACACCCTGTCGAATTGATATATGGATTGATGTATATTGTGTACCTACATGAAAATAGATACACGGTGTTTGAATCTTTTGTTTGTGTTGTATATCTTGAGTATAGGAAAACTCACATTACTCATTTTTTAGGAATAAATATATTAAATATATTAAATATATTATTATTTTATTCAAATCAGATACGAAACACTAAACAACACAAATTAACAAATAAAAATCTACACACAATTAATGTAGCCCCTCTATACTCTGACTATATATTCGATTCTTAAAAACCTTCAGTATACGTGTTACAATAAAATAAACTTTTGTCAAATTTTTCACATATTTCTTAAATACATGTTTTTTTTTTTTTTTTTTTTTTTTTTTTTTTTTTTTTTTTTTTAAATTAAAAACAATTAAATTATTCAAAGAAAATACAAATTTAAAAAACAAAAACTTATTTGATGAAAATATAAATAACCAAAATTTTGCACCAGCTGTGTTCCCATGATGGCCACGATATCCATAACGGTTTGAAAGAACGACAAAAAGCCGATTTTGAATGAGATACACGACTTACAATTTACAATACAATTACAATACAATCCAATTACATTCCTTGAAACGATCCCCATTCCCCACACTACACCTGACAAATGACAAACACTTTCAAACAAGCTGGCAAAACCAAAAATGTGTGCGTTTTGTTTTCTTGAAAAAATGTACATGGAGTAGTTTAAAGTTTAAATGAAAACAAATGAAAATCAGCTGATTTTCAGAAAATGTAAACAAGAAAAAAAAAACACAAAACAAAAGAAGATAAAAATCGATTTGTAAAATGGTAATGCTGACAAAACACATTGCCAATAGTAACAGAATTGGTATTAATATTTTTGGAAATTTTAACCTTTTTCTTGTTACAATTAGTTTATGATTACTATTATTTACACAATTTATTTGAAAACACTTTTCCATAACTAAATCAAAAATTGAAAAGTAAAGCAAAAAATGACTCCCCTCTCCAGACCATTCCTTAGAAAAATGGCATAATACCGCATGTTTGAAATTTTTAATGAATACAGCAATTTATTTACTTATAGCTGGCAGTGCTTTGTGTTAGTATTACCATTTTTTAAATCAATATTTATACTTTTTTGGTTTTTATTGTTTACATCTTCTTTTTACAGCTGATTTGCATTTCTTTTTCTCGTTTTACTACCCATATACATACACTATCCACTTATTTGAAGCCAAGAAAATTGAAAATGTAGTAGTGAAGTAGTGTAGTGTACGCGCGTTTTTAAAATTTTTCACTTCTCCACTTGTATGTATATAAATTAGTTTAGTGTGTGTAGTCATTTTCAAAGTCAAAAACAAAATCAGTTTTTGGCTTTGTTTCAATATAATTTACAGTGTAATTATAATGCATAATTGCAAGTATTATAAAATTACAAGCTGGTAGTGGTTCAATATTTTGTGTATTTTTTTTTATCAGATAGATTTTTTTTCGGAATCTATATCTATTCTTATTAATAAATAGTTTATACATATATTTTTTGTCTTAAAACGAACAAGTTTTTTAAAAATTTTAATGTTTATGATGCACAAGGCAATTTCCAACCATGTCGTCTGTTACTCGATTCAGGGTCAAGAAAATTTGTAGAATTAGAATATATACTGCAATTGCACAAAGCTACTCATGATTTTCTTACTATAGATTATAGAATCATTATTTTTATGTTTGAAAAAAAACAAGCAGCTGTCATTATTATTAATTTAGAATTAAAACTAAAAAATCGAGAAAAAATTTAATACTTCATAAGTGCCGCCGCCCGCCGGCACCGGCTGACCCAGAGGCCAGACCTGACGACTGACGAGTGAGTGAGTGACGAGTGACGAGTCACGACTCTATTTTACCATTTAATACACTCACAAGAAAAATAGATGCAAATTACACTGAAAAAAAGTAATTTAAAAGAAAACTGTGTAAGTGAAGAAGTGATAAAAAATTTTATTCTATCAGTTCGCCAGTTTCAATTACCAGTTGTTTTAGTATCAATCAAAGTATCTTATGAATTGAAGCTTGAGGGGTTATTACGTATTACGTGAATTTGTATTTTGAATTTCTTTTTGATTTGTTTCCTAATGTTGGATTTTTTCAGTAGAATTTGTTTTTTTGGACACTTGAAGAGAGACTATTTTGAAAAAGATAAATGAGCTGAGCAAAACTGAAGGGATGACATATCATTTTATCAGTTCCAACAAAACAGAGCTATTATTATAAACTATTATACATAGACTACAAGAACGATAAGGGAGACCCCCGAAATCCCCAAAAAAAAATCCCCAAACACGAAATCCCCAAACCCAAAATCCACAGACTCAAAATCCTCAAAAATCCAATTTTTTTTCTAATGTGTACATTTATTTATATTTTATACCAAAAGAAATATGTAGAAATTTGTATATCTCGAAAATTATAATTTTCATTTGAAAAATAGATTTCGGAGGGGAGACCCCCGAAATCCCCAAAAAAAAAATCCCCGAGCACAAAATCCCCAAACTCAAAATCCCCAAACACGAAATCCCCAAACCCAAAATCCCCAAACTCAAAATCCCCAAACACAATACTTAAAAAAAAAATACAAAAAAAAAAAAAAAATTAAAAAAGAAAAAAAAGAGATACAGTGAAGATAAAATACCACTGAAAGTAGGCTATTTCAGAATGTGGAATTTTGATATAAATATATTTTTAAAATACATATATACAGAGTTACTCAGTTACGGTGTCCCAGCCGGAAACTTCGGTTAGGTCTCGGTGAGGCGAACAAAAAATCGTGTTAAGGGAGTTTTGTAATCACAACCGTTACATTGTTTTATCACCCTCTTGGGCGGGAAATATTTTTGGTACTTTTTTTTTTATTCTATAACTTTTTAGATGGGCACGCTAGGTTCACCTACACTACAATTTCAAAATTGAAGAAAACTACTATGTCTTTCAATCAGAACCTTAAATGCCGCTGTACCTCTTACCATTCAGATTTTATAAAGCTTCAAATCCTGAGATTTGTCATTTTTTCACCCATATTTTGATTTTACCTCTAATTTTCTCGAAAAATGCTCGATATTAACCCTCATTTTTGATTGCGGAAAAAGAATGCTCGGTTCTCGGTATTTGTTATCTTCCTTTTTTTCGAAAAATGCATAATTTTTGAGATATTGAGGAAAACCTTATGAAAAAACTGAAAAATAAGTCTGAAATTAATTAGATTATTCAATACATGCTTTTATTACAGTGTAAATTGAAAATAGATGGCATATATGCGCTCCGAAAGGGGTTGGTTGCAAAATCCCCAAAAGAATCCCCAAACACAAAATCCCCAAACACAAAATCCCCAAACCCAAAAACCCCAAACCCAAAATCCCCAAACTCAAAATCCCAAAACACAAAATCTTAAAACACAAAATCCCCAAACACAGTAGGTAATTTAAAAAAATTATATAAAAAAAATATTTAAAAAAAAAATTAAAAAATACGTCTCACCATTCAGAACATATCAGGCCTCAAGACCAAAATTTTATCATTTTTGCACCCATTTTTTGAATTTAACCCTAATTTTCTCGAAAAGCATCGATTTGCTATCTTCATTTTGTTCGAAAAATGCATAATTTTTGAGATATCAATATCTTCCTCAAGGAAGAACTTTTGAAAAAACTGGAAAATAAGTCTGAAATTTATTGGATTATTGAATACGTGCTTTTTTTACAGTGTGAATTGCAAATAGGTGCAAATTATAATTTTCGAGTTATACAAATTTATACATTAACACATGCATATATCTTCTGGTATGAAATATAAATAAATATATTATAAAAAAATCCCCAAGCTTGGGGATTTTTGGGGATTTTGGGATAGGGTTTTGTGTTTGGGGATTTTACAACCAACCCTTTTTTTTCTTTTTTTTTAAAGTATTGTGTTTAGGGATTTTGAGTTTTTAGATTTTGTGTTTGGGGATTTTGAGTTTAGGGATTTTGGGTTTGGGGATTTCGTGTTTGGGGATTTTGTGCTCGGGGATTTTTTTTTTGGGATTTCGGGGGTCTCCCCAACGGCGGATATAGGTTTAGTAGAATAATGGGGAATGTATACCCTGAACATTATTAATCATCAATTTTTAAAGACATAATTTTATCTGTAAAGATGTAATTAGTGAAATTTTAGTTAACTTGTGATATTTGAAGTTGACAAAATTTAATAAAAAAAATGAAATTCTTAGTGTTTCGCACATGTAATTTTTTTTTTTTTTTGTAAAATACATATTATGTACATAAAATATTTATAAACTTGTATTTTTTCTTTGCACTCTATAAACGTGTTTCAATTTCTAAACCACATGTTGCTCTGTTTCCAAATTTTATATCTCTTTCTTACAACTTGCAATATTTATTACTATAGATTTTTAGCAGAGAACACAAGGTCGAAAAAATAACGGTACCAAGGTCACAAAAAGTTTTGTAACACGTGCGAAGTGTCCTATCTTATATTAGTTGATCGTTGATGAATAGCTTCAAACCATAGTAAAGCACCTGGTGGAGATGGAATCTATCCAGCACTCTTGCAAAAGAAAGCTGAACGGATCTTTTCGAAGCTAACCAACTTGTTTAAAGCTAATTTCAAGGCTGGGTTATATTCCCAATGGAAAAAGATGAAAGTAATCTTCATACCAAAGCGGGCAAAAGACTTGATATGCTCAGCCGACAGCCAAAGTCCTTTCTCCTAAAGACAATGGAGAAAACATTTGATCAACATATTAGAGATAGCGTAATTAGTAGTAATTGATTGTCATATTTTTATAGACATAGGTATCTAAAAAAGATAAAATCTTGAATTCAAGGTCATTCACGTCATCAATCTTTTCTGGATTATTTTATATATTATCTATTAATAAAGAACTGAATTTTTTCAAAAAAAGAATCCAATAAATTGATATTTCTAATCATTCAATCTGCTGGTAAGACGTCCACAGATTTGAAGTATCTTTTTTTTAAAATTAAATGAAGAAATCAAATTATATTATGTGAGCAGATAATAGAGAGAATAAAAATCTGTACTTTTGAAAAAAAAAAAAAAAAAAAAAAAAAAAAAGGAAATTAATTAGTGGAAGCAATGAATGTTTTAGACATAAGATACAAAACATTTCCATTCAATGTTTTCACTTTTAAATGTAATTTTTTTGTCTTACAATTGTTCAAATATTGTGAACATACCCTTAAAAACCTTTTATTTCCTAAATGTGTTATGTACACACTTATAAAAAAAATAATACATATGATATTTAAAGTAGGTAAATTTTTTATACTTTATATAATCTTCCTTTTCTACACTAAAATTTTTTTTTGCCCAATTTAACACATATGTCCTTCATGTTTAATAATAAAAAACCTTCATAAAAATATAGAAAAAAAAAAAATTAGTTGATACCGAACCTAGAACACGTTATTACTTATTCCTAAATGAATCAAAGCTGTGCATGCAACGAAGGGAAAACCCTTAGTTAGAAAAAGTGTAAAAGATACTTTTCTTGATTGATGTAAGTGAGATAAAGATATTCAGTCCCTTTTTTTATTTGCGATTTTATATCACATTTGACCGTGACTACTGTGGGTAGAGTTGACAATAGAAAAAAATAATAATAATAATGCACACTCGTGATACATAATTACAAATCCGATAAAATAACGTAATTTTTCGATAATCACAACCACAGCAGTTCTGTGTTTGTTGTTTCATTTTTGAATAAAATAAATTGATTTTTGAATCAATTTATCTGTATGTTCTATACTTTCTACAAAAATTTCAAGAATAAATAAAAATTTAATATCAATCTGTTTAAGTTGAGTTTGAAAAAGTAAAAGACAAGATTATATAGAAAAATAATCGTAAATTCAATGAAACAACAATAAAATTCACATATTTAATTACTTTTTTTTTTTAATATTTTTTAATATAACGGATATCTTTTATTGTTCATTATTTTTTAAATCTGCTTTCTGTATGAGTACAAATATATAGTATCATTTCACATTGAAAATAAAAAAGAAAGTTCAAAAACCTTTAAAAAAATTGAACCATATACATATAAAAAATTATATGTCATTTCAAATAAAGTTATGCATTTTAATAAATGATATCCTTGTAAAATCTACACATGAAATGTGTATAATATCATAGTTGCATTCATACAATCAAAATTTACACAAGAGAAATTTCTTTTTTCATTTTTATCTTTTTATATGTTATATAAAATGAACAAGAATAACAAAAAAAAATAAGTATAAATTTTTGTCAACCCTTATTTATATATTTTCTTTTTTTAAAAAAAATGTATTTGATGCGAAATCTTTTTCTTTTTTTTTTTGTATTTCAAATACTATTGTGAAATTGTAAAATGATGATGAGAATCAGTTAGAATAGTTCTGTATCCCAACAACATATTACATAAATGTACGAGTATATAATATAGCATGGTATGGGTATATTGTCATCATTTTATTTTTTTGTAGTTAATCAGAATCAGAAAAAGAACGTGTTCTGATCCATTCAAAAATTATTCTTATATACAAAATAATACCTATAACAATCATAATACAAATGTATGTAGAATTTTAAGCATATACATATATACATACATATGTATGTACATACATAAAACATAATATTTTTATATAAAAGGAAAAAAAATGTTTTACCGGCATGTGTTTGACATATGTGAGCAGAGAATATAGAGAATAAAAATCTGTACACATACACAAAATTCTGAAAAGGGATGGTTTTTCAGAGATGCCTGTTTAAACACCCTTCCATGCACCCTTGAAAAATATATATAAAAAAAGTATGTATTTTGTACTTAAAAGAAGATTTTTTGTAGTGACTAGTGAGTGAGTAACATAGTTAAAACGAATTTCTTTTCTTGAATCAGGGGCGGTTTTTTTGGGGTCTTTGAATGAAAATTGCATACATATTTAATCTTTATTTTTTGGAATATTTTGAGATGGAATTAGGATTGAATAATTGAAGTTTTGAATTTTCATTTCTTTGCGTTAAAATTTAACATCATGTTTTATTATTTGGCACATTTTAGGTGTCAGAAAAATATTTACAAATGAAATTTGAAGAAGTTTCATTTAATATGTAGTGCTTGTCTGGAATGTCATTTCCTTAGAGACCAATTATTGTAATTGAAACTACATTTATGTATATTTTTCAAAAAATTCTGTGAAAAGTAACAAAAAATATATATTTCCATGTTTTTTTAACGATCTACTATTCAAAAAATTTATTTAAGTTAATAAATGATCCCTTCACCCTTATTGATCCTTCAAAAAAACGTCTTTGATTTTTATATCTAAATCTCTACTCTAAGGGATGTGATGTGATGCTTTGCTTTTTTTTCTATTCAAGATATGGTTTTTCATCTTTTCCCTCTTAATATGATGATGATGATGTGTCGTATAGTTCAAATATTTATTAGTAGAGAAATTCAGTCGCATCACATCCTCGTACTGATATTGTATAGATGTTTAACGCGCGTGACTTCATCTAAAATTTAATTTGAATGATACAACAAAGAGTATTGATACATAATCATTATCTATTGTGTTTTATACACGCCGTTATACAAATTTTAATGTGTGCAAAATATTAAAAAAGAAAAAAAAACATACATCTACGACAGCAATAAATTTAATAAAATTAAAAAAATTTTCATTTGAAAGAAAATATCTAGTTATTTTTCAATTAAAATTTATTTTGAATAATTTAGTGTTTGTGGAAGTGTTTTAAAAATTTTAATAATACACGATAAGAGTTCTTTTTTTAAAAAAAAGGAAGAAAGGAAAAAAAATTCAGATTCCGAAAATAATAATTCAAAGTGAAAAAAAAAATTTTTTTTTCATTAAAAAGCACGCACGATGCCTTCTCAAGGATGTATTTTCCTGTGGTGGCTTATATTCATTTCAATGTCATGTAAGTGCTATTTTATGCTACTGAAATTTCGAATTTATACTATTTCATAATTTCTTTTTCTAAATCTTTTTTGTATTTTCTTTACAATTTATACCTACTCATTTTAATCCAACTGAAAATAATGTAAGCAAATTAAGAGGGTGCTTATTTACTTAGTACTTTTGTGGAATATCACATTTGAAAGCGAAAAATAAAAAACAGTTGAGAAGCGACATAATAAATTGAATTGAAATAATATATAAATGAACTTGACCGATAAGCATAACAAACACAAATTTATGAAATGAATATGTAATGTGAATTTACATACCGCTTTTATTTTCCTATTTTACAAGAGAAATATGAATTTCATATTTTTGCACTTTCACTACTTCTTAGCGTTGCATAATTTGCAAAAGTTATTTATGGCAAGCCTATATTTGTGTAGAAAGAAAAATGCAATTTACATATTGCAGTTGTAGATAATATGCACATTTTCATATTGATTGTTATTTGTTAGGATGATGATTGAAAAAAAAGTCGTTTAAATAAATCGATCGAGTGTAAATGAACTTCGATACAAGCTTGAATAAATTGTTTACAAGCAATTGTTTGATTTTTTTTTTTTTTGCATACATATTTTATCAAGCACTTTATGAACTTTTGATTGACTGCAATGCAATATGATTTATTGGAAAAAGAGAGAAGAAAAATGAATTCAAAAGTTATATGTTCTCTGATGTGTTAATAATTATTTCTCTTTTTTTTTTTTAAATAAAAAAGGAAATATAATGTTACATTCAAAAACATACAATTTTACAAAGATAAAGGGATTTTTGCAACTAAAAACAAAGGATTGGTAAAACAAAATTTTTTATTTTTATAAAAGTAACTTGGTTTTGACTGAGTTGAAATTGAAATACTTTACGACAGAGTCAAACAAATCCATTTTTTACTTACTCAATTATTAGTTTCTGAAAAATAGATAAATTCATATCTCACTAAATAAGTTCTTTATATATCTATTAATAAAAAGCTGAATTTTTTTTTTTTTCAAAAAAATAATCTAATCAATTTAATCTTCAAATCATTTATTCTGCTGGTAAGACGTTCACAGGTTTGAAGTATCTTTTTTTTAATTTTTTTAAATTAAATAAAGAAATTATCTACATATGTACATGTTTCTCCGCTCATGAAAAAAATTTCTAGTCTATGATATCACTAACTAGAATATGAAATATGTAAATTGAATATTGATTAAAGAACAAAAACAATGTTTATGTATGTATGTATGTATGTGAAAATATAATGCGGCAAGTTGATTCCGCATCACCGCATGCATATTTTCTAACAATATCTATCAGTAAGACATGTATGTATGTTTCTAAATTTATGCTTTTTTAATTTTATTTTGTTTAAGGTTCTGTAATTCCTATACTTTTTGTTTTTTAATATTATAATGATCACACGATCTTTCAAATAATAATCAAATTTTTAAATAAAAAGTGTGAATATCTTTTGAATTAGGTCTTAAGCCGTTATTAATTGAAAAAAAAAAAAACTTATCCCATAAAATTTCAAACGACAATAATTTTTAAAATATTTTATCAACATGCCTATAAATATGCTATATAAGCAAACCAAACGTGGAAAAAAAATGTAACAGAAAATTAAATTTTAAATTAAGATATGAAATGAATCCACGTTTTTTTTAAATAATTCATTATTTTTTTTTAATCCAATATAATTAAACACATTAAATAAAACAACACCACAACAATACATAAAGAAAAATAAAAGCTTTTATATTTCTCTTAAAATCAACCAGACCATGTATTAACGCTTATGTTTGGGGGGTCATAAATTTTAAATAAACAAAAAAAAATAATATAGAAAATGGAAAAAATAAAAAAGTAGAAATTTGGTTTTTAAAATGCAAGTGGATCTCTGAATCAACATCGTTAGCAAAATTAAACAATGCATATATGTATAATTATTGTTGTACATTACACATTCTCTGTATATATATTGTTTTGTATACATAAATGAATATTGAACATTTAACGTTTGAGTAGAGATCAAATACCCTAATATTTTGAAATACATAATTGTAAATTGGGGTTGATTGCATTTCGTACAGATATTGATATATATATGTATGTAGACATTATACACGTATTCTATTATATCGAGATTATAGACACTAAGGGATGTGATTTTATATTCGTACATACATATCTACATACATATGTATATAGAATATGATATGCATTTTGATATTATACTCAATGATTCGTTCAACCCTTCAATGAAATCGAAAGTACATATGTATATAACGGCAATAGCATACAAATTGGCTAAAATGAAGTAAAAGTATTTAGGTTATTGTTGAATGAGATACAAAAAAAAAAAAACAACAGAAAGAGGAAAGATGATTTGAAAATTTTCAAGAATTGTCTATGGGTAGAGGTAGATAATGGCTTTAGGACATTGTCTGTCTGTATTGTTAATTCTAATGTAATATGACGTATTTTTTATTGTTTGGAAAATGAAATTACAACAGTTTACAATTAAAATGGGAATACATACACGTGGATGGTTTTGTGTACATATCATTTTTTTTCAAATCTTTTTTTTATTTCAACATTAGGTTATCATGAAACGACACATAAAATTAAGACTACATATTTATAATCAAAGGATCAAATCAAACATTATCAAAAAGATAAGGTTACTTTGTTCCGCTTGAATGCTAAAGCCTAAAATTTCGCCTAACTTTTGAATAATTCATTTATATTAAGTCTTTTACTTTTTAAAATAAGGATTACAAAGGATTATATTCTTGTTCAAGAAATAGTTTTAAAAGTATAATAATTTTTGTTTAGAATGAAAAAGTTTTTGAAAAATATTGAAGAGTAGGATTTAATTTAACCAATTACACACACTCACTGAAATTCATAAATTGTATGAGCGGGAATTACATTTTAAGACTGAGAGGTATCTTGAAGTACAGTTAATGATGCTTAGTTAATTTCACTGACTTTTCTAATTAATTTTCTAACGACACAAAAGTGTTTGATATGGGCCTTCAAACAAAACAGAAGAATTATAAAATAATTCAAAAATAGAAAGTTGGTAAATTTTAAGTTTTCATTCAAAAGATTTAGATTTAAGTATATAGTTTTTTCTTCTCTTTTTTTCAAAAAAATCATATGTAGTCATTTTCTATAAATGAAAAAGGATACTTCATTTAAAAAGAAGTACTATCTTTTATTTGTTCAAATAATACAACTAATGCTGGTAATTTTGAATAAATATGATGAAAAGATTAAAAAGAAAATCATATCATGAATGTTGAACATGGTTTAAATATTTTATTTTTCTTAAATACTTCGACACTTGAGAAAAAAAAATGTTTTTTCTAAAATACATATAGTTTTCATTTAATCCTGAAAATCTTGAAATATAGTTGATGAGTTCAACGCCTTTATTATTATTTTTTTTTTAAAGAAGCACAACAAACTTAATGAAGACCACAAAAACGATGATGCAAGTGAATTGATGATAAAACTAAAGCCAAACACTTTTCATTCCAAAGATAAAGGAAAAAAAAAAGTGTATTTTTTTTCTATTCGCTTCTATAAACACTCGCCTGAAAACGTGTCCTGTTGTTGAAGCTTTTATTTTTTTTTTATCTTTTTGCTATTTTTTGCTTTTATATATATTTTTTTTCTAATTCATTCTCATTACCGTATGATGCACAATGTTTTTAAGCTTACAATTCAGTTGTGTATATACAGGCAGTTTGAAAGAGTTGATGGGATTCTCACGTGTCAGGAAACATGAAAGCCACCTGCTCAAGTTCACTTCTCCCTTCTTTCACTTTTTACTCCTGTTTTTTTTTTTTTGTATTTTCTTTATGTATGCTTGAATTCCTTTTTTAAAGGGTGGATATGCATACATTCAATAGAAAGTGGGTGGTATATTTAACTTAACGGAATAAAATTTTATATATTTTTTTTTTCATTCATCTTTAAATTACTCCCATACTTCTTTACAAGGAAAAAGGATGTTGTTTCCTGACAAGAAGAAGAATGTCGCGACAAAAATATACATATGTACATATATGTGAGTATATTATACATTATGGTATATGTACGTGTTTATGGAAAAAAATGAAGGCCGATTTATAAATTACCTTGAACACATTCATGGTTACATACATATCTATTTAACATGTGAAAATTTATTTTTATTATTTTTTTTCAAATTGTTTTTTTTTTTTATTTTGTTTTTTTTTGTTACAGGTTTAACACACCAGACACCCATGATTTCATCAGTTTCATTAGAACAAATTAAAGACATTGGAGAAACTGCAAAATTGATATGTATTGTTAACAATCTTAATGGCTTTTCAGTTAGTTGGAGTAAAAGTAATCCAACTGGACCAGTATTTTTGGCTATGAAAGAATCTTTAGCACTTCCTGATAATCGTTTTCATGTGTATTTAATAGAAAATGAAGAAAAATCACAAACACATTATACATTAGAAATAAATAATTTAGAAGCATCTGATACTGGAATATATGAATGTCAAGTAATAACATCATTATCAAATATTATTAAAAAGGAAATAAGTCTTCGTATAAGACATCCTCCAATTATAATTGAAAATGATACTTGGAATTCTCATACAGTTACGGAAGGTAAAGAAATTGAATTTGGTTGTGTAGCAGAAGGTTATCCTCGACCCATAATTAGTTGGAAACGAGAAAATGATAAAATAATGCCATTCGGAGGACATACTTACCAGTAAGTCTTAGGAAATTTTTATATACTACATAATATGTATACGAATTTTCTCACATAGTAAAAGATATTATTCTTATGGTAGGAAACGAAAAATTTCAAAATTTTTGCTTTAGTTGAATTAAAAATTTTCAATTTTATTCAAAATCACGTACTATATTTTCTGTGTAAGAATGAGTTACTTTAATTCAGTAATACAATTTTGTTTAAGAGAAGTTGTTGAAAATTTTAAAGAAAGCACTAATATTGGCGGTTTTATTTCACTTCTTTTTGAAGTGATTTGTATGAGCTTATGTGTTAAGAGTATCTTTGTTTCCTTTATTCGATCGTTTATTATGAAGTGATTTATTTATATTTCTTTTGGTTTCCTTTGTGTTATTTTTTTCAAATTTCACTTTTTTTTTATTATTAAGAATTAAGATTCCACCCTGCATAATATTATCATAAATGTGATTTATTCAATAGAACTGAAATCATATTAATTTTAATTCATTATAGGGGAAATTCAATAAGATTATCATCAGCTCATCGTGAAGACCGTGGAATTTATTATTGTATTGCGAATAATTCAATTGGTGAACCAGCACAAAAAGCGATTACATTAGAAGTTGAATTTGTGCCGGAAGTTCATACACCAAAACCAAAAGTTGCTCAAGCGAAATTTTATAGTATTGAAATGGAATGTAAAGTTGAAGCATATCCTGCGCCAGTTGTTGAATGGTATAGAAATGGTCAACCGGTTATGAGTAGCGGAAATTATAGGTATTTTAAAATTACCTTATAATTATTTACAGCGTTTTCTAAATATTGCTGTTCAAGCTTTTCAAAAAAATAAGGATACCAATTGTTTTGTATTTTTGTAACGATGAAATTTATTTTAAAAAGATATTCGAACGTTGAAATGTGAATCAAATTATTTGTAAATTATATTTTACTACTAAAAAGAGTTACAAGTATTCAAGGAATATATATTTATTTAAAAAACATTTTCCAATAAAACATTCTAAATAATAAAATTTGAATCCAGCACCATTGAATCTACAACAATTTTTCAATTTTATTTTTAAATGCGAAATTCCAATAATTTGATTCTTTCTTTTTAATTTTCTTGATTTATGTAGAGTTACAAATATTGCTGAAGCTCATGAGATAACAAATTCAGTACTTCGAATTACAAATGTTGGTGAACATGATTATGGTGATTACTTTTGTAATGCAACAAATAGAATGGGAAATTCACATAAAAGACTTGTTTTATTCCGTAAGTATATAAATCAAATGACAATTGATAGTCATTACATTTTATATATATGTATATAATTAGGAATTCCATTTTTTGTTCCATTATATACATCCACAGTAAAGTTAACATCTTCATTTTAATTCATTTTGTAGCCGTCTTTTATTTGTTTATTTTTTTTTTTGGTTTTCAATTTGTGTTTGACTTTTTCGTATTTTATTTTATTGTCTATTTTGTAGAACCAGTAATTCCTATTCCACAACATTATAGCAAGTAATTAAGGTAATTGAATATACAATATATTTTCTATTTTAGAAATCTAAAATATATACACCCATCCAAATAGTTTTCCTAATTAATAAGTATGTAGGAAATAGTTTTTCCATAAAAAGAAGAAAAAAATTAGAAAATTAGAAAATTTGTAATTTTTAAAATTTACTTTTTCTCTTAATCAAATTTATTTTTGTATATTTTAGGATCTTCAACGCCAGATATTAATTTTCCAGCATTAATATGGGTTAATAATGCAAATCATTTGAATTGTAATCAATTAATATTATTATTAATATTTCTTTATTCAACACATATTTATTTAAGATTATATTAAATTATAAAAATACTAAATTATTTGTATAATGTATAATTTGAAGATGATGATGATGAAAATTAATAAACAAAATGTAATTTAAACCAAATTTTGACCAATTATAAAAAAAAATTTTTACAATACAAAAAAGAAATGACAAAAATTCCGTACCTTATAAATTAATGTTGTTGATTGATAAAAAAGAGGTAAAAATAATATGAAAAAGAATTGATAAATTAGAGAAAAAAAAATTGAATTAAAAACAAAATGTTAAATGAAACGTAAAAATTGTTTTTCAATTAACAAGAAAAATTAGAAAATTTAGAATTTATGTTGAAAAAAAAATACATATATGTACATTATAAATAATATAAATTTAAATTATTTATATCTTATCGTCAATTTGAATTAACAAATAGAAATAAGTTTCATTTGAAAAAAAAACAAACAAAATTTAATTTAGAACAAAACAAAAGAAAATAAATTTCTATTCAAACCCGTATTTTTTACTTCTAATAATGAATTTATGCAAACAAACAACATAAATATTCTTTCTTTTTAATACAAGATTATGAAAAATACAGAATTTTTTATGAAATATGAAAGTTTTTAAATTTTAAAAGTGTTTGGGTTTAAGTGTTTATTATGTATTGCCAGACCTCATTGTCTCGAATTTTTTTTTTTTCAGAACACTTCTGGAATAAATCTTTTGTTCCAGGATTTTAATGATGGCCTAATGAAATCTGTTCTATTCATCAAAAGAAGAGATTTCTTGAAATTGAATGTGCAAAATTAATGCGATAAGAACATTCTTAAATTTCTATTTAAGTTTTAAATTTCTAAAACTGGATTTTTGGAACTAACTTAAAACTAGAATATTTTAAATGTCTATTATTTCTTCTAGCAATTTTGAGTAAAACCAAAACATTTTTAAAAATAAAATTTTTTTCAATTGGGAATAATTAAAAGGCTAAAAAAATTGCAATAATTTTGTACATAATTGTGGTAATTTTTTTCTAATACTTATTTCTTTTTACATTTTATCAAATTAATTTTAAAAAATAAAAACTATTACGACTTTTAACGCGTTTTCCGCCACATAAAAAAAAAAATTTTTAAGCACACACTCCTCGTAAAACCTTTTTTTTTTTGTTGTTGTTGCAGGATATAGTTTAATCTCTTCAACTGTGTTTCACAGGAATACAAAATATTTCAAAAATGTTCATGAATTTTATCTGAAGCTACGTATTTTTGAGCTTGCATTGAAACATGATCAATCGCTTTTTAATATAACTTTTAAAATTTCGTACTGTGAAACTTTTTTTTCCATTTTGTGTTCTCTACTCTTAGATCTGACCCACAGAACCTGAAATGGGGCATTCATCAAAAAATTTGTAAGTAGAATTTTATAAAATTAAAGAAAATTCAAAATTTGTAGAGGCCATTCTAAAGGTGCTCCCACACGATCTGGCAAATTGGTAGATATCTGCCCATTTTCGTGGACAGATGTTTGTCTGACTGATTACACTTGTGGCAGATATGAGATATTCGGGCAATTTTTGGCTGCCAGATTTTAAGGACAGACATCTATCTTCATTTGCCATAGTGATTACACGCATCTGACCACGAAAATGGACAGATATATCTGTCAATTTGCCAGATCAATTCAAATACAGTTTTATATTTATTCTTCTAGCTTGAATACTTGAATTCATAGAAGTTATGGAGTGTTCCTTTTTGTTTTCTCATTCTGTCTGCGAAAGTACTGAATAAATTTGTTTTTATTTGTTAAAGGACTTGGTTTTAACGTGGATATTTTTTTTAAAAATTTATCACTCAAAAGAATTTTGTAAATCCGTCTTTGTAAATATGTATTTATTAAAATAAACCATTATTTCTAAAGAATTTGATGAAAAAACAACCAAATCAATAAGCGAATAATGAAATCAATGAAATTTAGATTTTTGAATTGCGAAGATATAATTTGCGTTCAAAAAAATAAACCATAAATGTTTAAATTTGAAAATGTAGGGCAAATCCCCATGTTTACGTATCATCAACGTTTACGTAGCAACTAAGAACATCAAGCAAATTATTATTTTTCTTAATAAATAATTTTTTTTCAGTTGCACAACATAAGCATTTTACTTATTTTCCAAAATTTATATGATATTTTACTTTGATTTTATTTCATTGCTTAAAATTTTTAATTTTCAAAGTATGTAATTTTTAAATTAAATTGAAATAATTAATCATTTCTATCTTTAGAATATTTTTATTATCAATAATCTATATCAAAAACACAAAAAAATTGTATAGTACAAATAACAAAGTTTAAAAATTAAACTTGAAAAATAAACTAAAAACAAGCTTTTTATATTCAATTGTGTGTGTGTATGTTTTTTTTTCTCTATACTTTTCATCAAAATAATATCACAGTTACCTAGAATTAAAACAGAGATAATTTTTATTTTGATAAGATGATAAGAACAAAAATTAATTTTATAGATAAAAAAAAACATTTTTTTTTTCTATAAAATTGTATGTATGTATGTATACAAGTACGTGCAGGTACACATAAGATATTATGTACGTTGTGTATTGTGTAAAAGTATTGAAAAAGAACAAAAATTTTATTCTGTTTTATTTTTCACTTTTTATTGTATTTTTTTTTTTTTATTCGTGTGTTGTTTATGAAAATGTTTCATTCTTATCAAATCTACTTCAAATATTGTCGAAATGAAAAAAAAAAATAAATAAATAAATATTTATCGATGTATGGTTTTTTATTAAGTATGTATGCGTAAAAATGATGATTTGCAGACACTATATATATTTCACCTTTCAGATAAAATTCTTATATGAACAGAACCATAGAAAACAATATGAAAATATAAATTTTTTTTTTTTTTAATAAAAAAAAAATTGTATGTAGTGTAATCTAAAAATTTAATATTAAGGTCATGTGATTATTTTATTAAATGAAAAGATTTATACAATACACAGAATAATGTTTTTAGGTTGAAAATTATTTACTTTTTAGAAAACAAAAAATAATAAAAAGTAAGACTGAAAAAAAAAAATTCATTTATGTATGTATAGGTATAATTTAAGTAAATATTAATGCAATTTTAATTGTATTCAAAATATATCACATGTTCATTACTTTTTTAAATAGAAAATTGATTGTGCTATACCTTTTAAACATTTTTACTCTAAAATGGATTTGGACTAAGAACAATTAAGAAAAGAATTATTTTTTCTTTCAAATCAATCATTAAAAATCATTTAAAATTACTGAATGGGATTATTTTAAAATGAATGTAATTAAAAAAAAAAAGGAATTTAAGTCTCAAAAAAAAAAAAAAAATTTTAATTACTCAATTAATTCTATTCAATAAATTTAAATGAATTTTAGAATAAGAACTATTTCATTGCTTGCAAGACTCTACATATACACATTCGAAATAACATTTTCTAATCCATGCTGATTGGTTTTGGATTGTCCTAATTATTATTGAGGTCAAAACAGTTAATGTAAATTCGAATAATGTTACTTGTTTTAGAAATGAAGAACGAATTTAAAGAATTTCATATACAAAAACGTGTTTTACTGATTGTACAGCCAAAGTCAGACACAACAGACATATAGTTTTATTAGTGATAACATAATAAGATAGAATACTTGGTCTCATGATGAACAGTCAGTCACATGATCAAAGAAAAATCAGAGAAAAAAATTTTTTGAAACTGAGATTTGAAATTAAAAAAAAAAAAAGATATCTTCAGATTTTTCTGAAAATTACATGACAAAATAGAAATATGTATGTACATATATCGAACAAATTTGTCTTCTGACTATAACTTAACTAAAATTTACAGTTTTTCGAAATCGTTAAAAGATAGAAATTTATCTTATTTTCATAGTTATTGTATTTTGTTTTTAAATTTCTAATTTTTTAGAATTAAAGATTTAAGGACTTTAAAGACATAAAGACTTAAGGATTTTATGCCACTAAACGAGATATTCAACTGTCAAAGAATTCTTTTTATTGAAATATTCTTATTCTTTTTAATTTTTAAAAGAGAAAAAATTAATTTCTGACAAAGCATAGCGGTCAAAATAATAGCATAGGTATCCATATATCTATGTCGCGACACGTACTAAAAACAATACAGCGTTTTATGATCATACTCGAATAATTCGTTTTTTTTTTTCGGAAGAACCTAGTCTGTAATTTAAAAAAACAAATCTTTAATTTTCTAATTTTTCTCGAAAATTAACTTTAACTTAAAATTTTTATTTATTTCAAAATAGTAATATGTATCTTTGAAAAAATTTAAAATATTTAGAGAGCTTTCAAGATGTTTTAAATTTATGGATAATTAATTATTAACTGCACCTAATTTTTTATATTGATCCTAAATTTTATATTTGCCTTAAATAAATTATCAAGAGATATTTGATTTTTTCCAAACTCTTTAATAATGTCAAAATTATACAGAAAAATTTTAAATATCTATATTTGATCTAATTTCTGGCACAGATAAGTATATAATTACAATTAGAATTATTTTATCTTGTATTTGGGTTTTTTTTCTTTCTCTAAAATAACTTAAACAGATGATAAACTGAGACTAACATCTATTATCTTAAATTTTTATAAATATTACCAAACTATTAAAACAAAATATTATATCTAGCATAGAATTGATTAAAAAATGAAATTTTTAATCAATAAAATAAATTTTATCATCGAAATTATTTCGGAAGAAAAAAATAATCATATAGGTACTACAACTACACATATTTATATACATATTTTAAAGTGATAAAATTCTGTCTTCTTCCTCTTATCTTTCCGCTATTCAGTTAGTTATATATATTAAACATAAAGATTGTATATCTATACAATATGATAAATCTAAAAATTTCTCAAACTAGCTATATACATACATTCATACATTCATATATAATATATGTATATTATTATAGTACAAAAACTGCTATATCAACCTACCTGTATA
Source organism: Bombylius major (assembly GCA_932526495.1). Lineage (NCBI taxonomy): Eukaryota > Metazoa > Arthropoda > Insecta > Diptera > Bombyliidae > Bombylius > Bombylius major. Next base: position 26,397,550 of record OW052045.1, on the reverse strand, counting down.
AATTATTATCTTCTATACCTTACCTGTATCTTTTTACTTAATTCTGTATAGATTTTATGTTTGTAGCACACTTGTTCAATTCAATGTGAACGAAAATTTCTTATTTTATTTGAATAATAATCAAATGACTTACAAAACAACAAAAAAAAACTTTCCCGGAATCGCTTTCTCCATTTGACATAATTCTAAATTACTTCTAAATGATCGGAAAAAAAAATTGAATTCTTATTTTTTTTTTATTATTGTTCATATGTATATTATGATAAATATAATTAAACTTATAATGTGAACATTTATTTTAAATTTATATTACATTTTGAAAATACATACATATGTAGGTATTTAAAAAAAAAATTATGACAGACTAGTAATTGTTAATTGTACAATTATAAGAATTGTAGGTACTACATAATTTCTAAATTTACTTATACGAACATACATATTGATGTATGTATGTATTTTGAAAATGAAATGTAGATACTTTTGAAAGTCAAACTACTTATGTACTAATGTACCTAGAGGTACATTAAAAATGGATAGAAAAATTTCTTATAATATTTTTTTTTTTGGCTTTATTTTTCGGCATATGAGTATGGAGGCCATTAAAAGCGAATATCATCAGTCAATTAAATTTTTTTTTTTTCAAATTGATTTAACATTCTTTGATTTCTGTAGAAATCTACATACATACATGAATTGTGTTGAAAAAAAAATGTATAGAGTAAATATTTTTGCAAAGAAAACATTTTGAAGAATTGATGAGGAAATGTGCCAATAGAATAAATAGGTACATTGTGAGAAATAAATAAAGAAAAAAATTTCTTTTAGTTTTTTATTAACTCGTAAAAGTCTGGATTTGGATCCAAATTCTTTTAATAAAAGTGTGAGTATGAAATCAAGATACAGTTAGAATTCTTTTATATTATAATATTGTTGGTAGATATTTCGGTTATTTTTTAATACATATACAGGGTATACAAAATTTTTTTTGCTCAAACCTACTTTTTATGTAAAATCAATTTTCACTTCAAATTAGAAAAAAAAAATTTTTTTTCTAACTCATTGAATTTTTCTTTGAAAAATTGAATAATTTGAGATCTATAACTTTTAAATAATTGAATTTTTTTTCTTCTGTGCCTGTTATTCCTCATGGCAAAATTGCACCTCAAATTGCTTTGGCAATTTTTCTTTCATATGTACATACACCGACAGTTTAAAGTGGAATGCGAACCACTAAATTCGTTGGTAGAGAACGAATGTATTCGTATAACTGGGCTGGTGCCTGGTACTAATATATTTTGTAGTTGCTTTTGGGGATTTCATTTTTAATGAGCTTTTAATATGTGTCCACTATTTGCAAAGTTCAAAAACTAAATTTAGTGATTTTTCGGACATTTCTTAAATCAGACATTTTAAAAAAGATTTATTAATTGTTTTGATATTTCAGAAAGAATTATGGAATAGACGGTTTTTACATTCAAGATATGGGAAAGACAAGTTTTGTAGTTTATATTTGTAAAAAAAGCAAGTTTTGAAATCAACAAAAGTGTTTCATAGCTTTATAAACTTTTTAATTGAAAAAATTTAGTATCCATTTCTGACAAAATTAAAGCCATTTTTGAACTAAAAGTTTAAGTTATGGTTATATACATATGTATATCATATGGGAATTGGCGAGTTTTAAAAACAAAAATTAATTCATTAGGGAATAGGAGTTTGCATTTTATAGGCATACGGAAAACGCGCAGTTTGCAATTAATGTCATATTTTGAACGTATCAGTATATATAGCCATATAGGCAATATTTGAAATTTATTTTTTCATGAACAAATTACAAAAAATGACAGCTCGAAGATTCCATAATTAGTTAAATTTGAGCAAAAAGTGAAATAGACGCACTTTGCAAATAATGGACACATATTATATTAATCCTTTTTTTATTTAAGATTTGAAATAATATAATAAATAACCTTCTACCCAAATTGAAAAAGTGTTCATCATAATTATTCGCCTATTCAAATACATAATCAAATTTCTTTTAAAAATTAAAATTCATTGAATCTTTTTTGTGAAAATTTCAATATTCTTTTATTTTTTATCTCGTTTTATCCGACAAAAAAAATAATAAAAATTATTCCTATTTAATTTTGCTTTTTAATTCCTTATAACTTCTATAAAATAGTCATGCATAAGATTAATTTTAATAGTCAATTAATTATTTTTTTTCAAACTTTAAAAATAGTAAAAATTTAGCCTGGTTCTGTCAGTGTTACATGAAATAAAAAAAATTCTAGATACCTACATTTAATCATCAAACATCCAAACTTTGCAAATTAATAGGTAGGCAACATTTATTTGAATTTTTCTTGTAAAAATTAAAAATTTAATTAAAACTTACCAAGAAAAAATTATAATTTTAGAAAAAAAATTTTTTAAACGACGCCAATGTTAACATACTTTATAAACATTCTGTTTGTACGTCACTCAAGAAATTTATTTTGCAGCTTTTAAGTCTAACGTTTTCTTAAACTCATATCCCCGAAAGAATATCTGTTAAAAATGATATATGTATGTATATATGTTAGATAGATATGTATGTAGTAAGTATGTATGATTATATATTGCATTAATACAACAGGTAGATGTGGGTATAATAATAAACAAAGCTTTTAGTTGGTTTTGAATGAAAACTTCTCTATTATCTTTAACCAGGTGAGATAAACGGGTAACGGGGAATAAACACATACCTACATAAGTATGTAAGTATACTGTATTAACTTTTTTTTTCAATCTTTCATACTTGTAATTGGAAAAGAAAAAGAAAGAAAAAAAGCAACTTTTAAGTCTCTTCGTTTCCATATCTTATTGGATGAAAGTCTAAAATCGAGTGATAAATATTATATACAGAACATAATTTGTTGTTGTATACACCTTTTATAATTTCTACCTTTGTAAAACTGTTTTTAGTATTATATAGGTATAGATGGATGGATCATGTTTACACTTTATAGTACTGACAGATATTGTGGTTAACCAAGCTGCTTCTTGGTTAAGTACGTAACCAGCTCGAATCGAGTGGTTATGATTTGGTTTACCATATAAATGAAATGGTTAAAAACCATCATTAACCAAGCAAAATGTGCTTGGTTTATGAGTTAAATAAGTACTTTCCAATGAACAAACGTCAAACATTCCAGTTACTTGTCATTTGTCATTGGCTATCATATGATTTACTTCAAATTTTGTTTTTTCTTGTTGTTCTTTTTTTTCGAATTGAATTAAAATTTATGTTTATAGAAAGGAATAAAAGAACGTCTTTATCAAAAATATTTGAGACTTCCATTTCACAAACACAAAATAATTAACAAAATTCAGAAAATTTAAAAAAAAAAAGTACAAACTCTTAACAGAAAAAAATCTAAATAAACAAATGTGAAAATAAACCAGCTGACATTATGTCTGTCACTTATTTTGGTTAATGCTGTTATGATACGGTATTAATTTCATGATTAATTTCGTTATTAAAAAGAGATAACAAGTATGCTTTACGGAAAAATCAACTAGAAAGAAAGAGAGATATGACTAACACTTATTTCAGTATTAATAGTATTAATACTGAAAATGTCAAAAAATAACTCTCCCAATTCTCCAAATTCCAATATCCTTCCATTAATCATGATATTAATCATGAAATTTGAACATTAATATTATTTTTGTGTTGCCATCGTGTTTAGACATTTTTCATAGTTTAATATCAAGGTTAATATAATATAGGTTACATCTTCCCATAGGCATTACCTACTTACAATAAAAAAGTGATCAATGTGACGTCAATGTGACGTCACAAGTATCAAACAATTGACATAAAAACAAACAAAAATTTCTTTCATATATGGGAAGATGTAACCTATATATTATATTAACCTTGGATTACATCTTCCCATATATGAAAGAAATTTTTGTTTGTTTTTTATGTCAATTATTTGATACTTGTGACGTCACATTGATCACTTTTTTATTGTAAATAGGTAATGCCTATGGGAAGATGTAACCTATATTATATTAACCTTGGTTTAATATTATGTTTAAACGAGTGTGACGTGTCTAATTATTTATTTCTAATTTTTTTCAGTGAGTGCAAAAAAATGAATAGAAAAGAAATAATAATCACGAATATTCATTTACTAAATTATTTAATGGCCATTTACTTTAAACAGAGATACAGGCAACACAACTTTAAGAAAATGTCAGCTGATTTTGATAGTGTGTCTCTGTTACTCAAAGCTGTTGTCTCTTTCTTTAAGTACTTAAAATTTCCAATAGTATTAATACCGTATCATAACAGCTTAAAGCTGGCACGATGGCAACACAAAAATAATATTAATGTTCAAATTTCATGATTAATATCATGATTAATGGAAGGATATTGGAATTTGGAGAATTGGGAGAGTTATTTTTTGACATTTTCAGTATTAATACTGAAATAAGTGTTAGTCATATCTCTCTTTCTTTCTAGTTGATTTTTCCGTAAAGCATACTTGTTATCTCTTTTTAATAACGAAATTAATCATGAAATTAATACCGTATCATAACAGCATTAATGAGTTATGTTAGGATGAGTTGGTTAACCAATTATGTCTGTCTATACTATTATAGTATTGTTGAAATAGTTTAGTTAAATATGTGCATACATATATGTATGTATAACTTTTATATGCTTTTAGTCAGTGTAAGTTAAGTTTGTATATTTCTTATAATTTTCTTAAGAAATAACTCATACTTAAAATGAAATAATAATCGTACCTGGCTTTTACATGGTGTTATAACAACAAAAATACATATTATAGGTATTTTAAAAGTAAAAAAAAATAAAGAAAAATAAAAAGAAGACTTAAGACTTTGTTGTAGATGACGACGTTGATGATGATGATGTTGATGATGAGGATGATGATAGTATCAATTGAGACCAGTCCAGACCAGACCATAGTCATATAGAGACTATACATATAGAGACCATAGATCGTATAGAGCTTTAACTTTTCAAATTGTGAATTGAGTTTTGGTAGATTGAGTTGGATTGGAAATAAAGTAAAGTAAAGTAACAGAAAGAAAAAAGTAGGTACTCTTCTAGACAACAGCTAGAGAACTGTTTCAGTTTATAATTTCGTGCTAAGTCAGTTAGAGTAAGTTGAGTCGTTGTGTTGTGATAATCGTTTCGATTACGGTACGGAAATTGAAAAATTGATAAAAAAAAAAAAGAATTATTTATTAAAGACGATTAAAACGGTACAATTTGTGACAAATTTATAAAAGAAAAAAAAAACAAATACCTATCGTTTGTTTCGTAGGATTTGTCAAATGAACAAGATTTTTTAACTACCTCAAATTTTAAAAGGATGTACATACATATATAATATTAAAAAGTGTCTTTTCTTAAAGGATTTTATAATTAAAAAATTTGAATGTGGAAATTGAATTATGTAATTAAAATTTAATTCTAAATAATGTGATTATAATAATAATAATTTTATAATATTTTTTTTTTTTTAAAAGCAGAAATAAAAAATAATGGAAACTTTAAAATATTTTCAATTTTCTATTAATTTTGAAATTCTTATGAAATTTTATTATCAAAAAATTTTAAAATGAACAATAAAATTAAAAAGAATTAGATTACATTCATACAGTTCAGATAAATATCACAAGTGTGTGTATGTGTGTGTTTTTTTTTATAGAATTTTATAACTAATTTTTCAATTAAAATATTAAAATAAAACAGAAAATAAAATACGGAAAAAAAATAATTTTATTTGTTTTGAAATATACCGTAATAACGTGTGTTGTATTCAAGAAATAGTGATAAATAGTGTATACATATAAAACAATATTCATACAATATATGTAGGTATATGTATATGAAGATTGTAACTTGACTTATTGAATTGGAACTGGAACTGACTCTTGAATGAGAGAAATTCTTGATATATATAATATTAAAGAAAAAAAAAATAATAATAAGAAATATTTTATATATATTTTTTTCTATTTTTTATTACGGTCTTTTTATAGCTATGTGTATTGTATGTACATTCTAACCTCATTCTTAGAAAGTTATTGGATAAAACTTACGAATATACGATATAGGTAATAAAGCCGTGTGTATATACATATCTTAAATAAATTATAAAATACACAGGTAAATACAAAAACAAAATTATCTAACTTTATTTAGCTGATGAAATATAAATATTGTGTATAAGACAAAGAGTGTACCTATATTTGTAATCTTAATTATAAAAGTGTGTTATTTAGAACAAAAATTTCTCTTAAAATTTAAAATACTTTTATATTAAAATAGTGGTAAAATAAAAAAAAAAATTTTTTGAAGAAAAAAAAGCTTGAGGTATATTAACTGTTATTGATAAACAGCAAAATAATATTATTAGATCATTTTGAAAAGGCAAAAGAAAAATAATAATTGTAGCAAGAACATTATTATAAATTTTTAATTATTTTGCTTTTACTATTTTTTTTAAACTTTTTTTCTTATTTTTTTCATTTAAATTTACTAGATCAAATTGATTCGAATTTATCTAATTCATTTTATTTGTTCGAATTGAAAAAAAAAATTATCTTATTAGAAAAAGATTAAAGAAAAAGGAATGAAATAATTTGATAAGTAGAAATAAAAATAATATAAAAAAAAGAAAGAAAAAAACAAATTGTGAAAAAAAGAAAGTTTGATTCGATTTTCAATACTTTATAACTACCTACTATCGTACATATGTATATTATCTTCTCGGTATTAGTAATAGATACACAATTTTCTATGCTATTTCTATACCAATTTTTATAGAAAAAAAAAACAATATATAAATAATATTATTTCTGTTTTATTTCAACAAGAGAGTTGATCTATTATTTGATCATTTTTGTTTTCTTTGAATTTTATTATTTTATTTTGTAAGTGTTTCCATGCATATAATATAATATAGTGACTTTTCTAAACACTTTCATGATAAAAAGGACATATTTTTTAGATTTTCAAATAAAAAAATGAAATTATTTACTAAATCAACATCATTCTTATTTAAAAAATTTAATGTAATTTACATTTAGGAAAAAATAAAAAGAAGAGTTATTAACATATTTTCGATCAACATTTAATTAATGGATAATAAAGGATAACTAACAAATACTTAAACGAAAATTAAATTAAAAAGGATAAATAGGAAAAGAGGGAAAAAAATATTAATTTTTGTGGTTTTTAACATATTATGACGAATGTTTTTAATGAAAAGATGGCACAACCACCTCAATCATCACAAACTAACTGTCAATATACAACTAGATATTGCTGTAAGTATAAAAATAAAATTTATTGTTTATTTATTTATATTTCTTTCTATTTTATATGTTAAAAATAATTTAAATCGACTTTAGAAAAAAAAAAATAATTTTTGTATGAAGGTAATTGCACCAATAATGAACTTATGGTTTTTTGTGAAAATAAACTTTATAACCTTTTCTAGAGAAATTTTTCATAATATGAAAATGAAACCAATATTTATGACGTGGAGCACTTTTGTTTAATAGATACGTTATTTTGTTATGTTAGATAGAAATTTCGAATGATTTTATAATATTCAACTTATATTGCTTTCTAGTTCAATTGAGAAATTAAAATTGTTCGTTTAATACATGATTCTTCAGAGCAAAATTGCCCATTTTTATTAAGGAAAAATTTTATGAAAAGTTTCGAGAAAAAATTAGACTTATTCATTTTGAACAACAGAATTTTCATTGTCAAAGAATGTTTAGCAATTTCTTAAAAAAATCATAAAAAACTCATTATTTCTAATTTTACCTTACACAGCATAATGCTCTGCAATCGTTTTTTTTAAGTTATTTTTTAATAAAAAAATACCTGTTAGATGTTGAATAAAAGTATTCTCTATATAGTTATACCTTTTTCATTCTCACCTATTGTTATCAAATTTTACCCCTCTTACTTCATCATCATCATCATTTCTGATTTTTCTTGAATTGTTTTCTTTCGTTTCCATTCGTGTTCTACTTTCTTTTCGAGCTAATAATAATTTTTTTTTTGTTGAATTTTTTCTTCTTTCTTAAAACAAATCAAATATACAACAGTATATATATACATACATACACATATGTATGTATGTTTATGTATGTATGTATGTTTGTATTTCTACGATAAAATAATTTTATATTGAAAAGAATGCTGTTGCATTTGAAATTTTCGTTGTACTATACCTATATAAAAAATTTAATAATGTATAGTATGTAATATAAATGTTATATACCAATTTCCATATGTAAAAAAATAAAATAAAATATATTACCTATATACCTAGGTATATTTCAAACGGTGTGAGAGACATAAGAGCAGTTTATAATTCCGTAATAATATATGTGCCGTTGAATGTCTTGTATTAAAAACGCGAATATCAAATAAAACCGAATGATCGACCAGTTACAATCGTATTGAAAAACTCTGTTTCTTCTAGAGCACATACCTTACTTAACTTTATGTATATTATCTATATATCTATATACAAATTCAAAAACTGTTTACAAGTATCATATATATAAATACATATATATATACATATATATATATGTATGAGTATGTATATAACCTATCCATAACCGACCAACATTTAACCACCATTGAATCTACCTTGGTTCGTTATGATGATGATGATGGCAAGAAAGTTTTTTAAACATCTCATGATCATCATCATCTCTCCATCTTAATTTATTTTTTCTTTGCTGGGCTTTATCTTCTTTCTTTTCCAATTTAAAGTCAGAAACTCTTCTTCCTCCTTACAGATGATTGTTTTTTTTTTAATTCTTTGCATATATTTACTTGAATTGAATTTAGGGCAAAGATAAGAAGAAATGTTTATATCTTTTCTTTATTTATTTTTTCCTTTCTTTCTTTCATTAAATTTTTATCTTTTATGAAATTTAAATAAAAATATCTGTATGTAATTAAATTTTAATTGTTGTTGTCCTTGTTTAATCATTTCGAAATAATTTAAAGAAAAAAAAAGTAATTGTTTATAATATATAAAACATTTTTAAAATTTCATAGTTTTTGTTTTTATTAAGAAAACAAAATGAAAGAAAGCTCAAATTTTTTGCATAAATATTTGTTTATTATTTTTCTTCTTAATTTATATTCTTTTTGACAGTAAAAGTACCACATTCAGTTTTCTAATTATAAACTATTAAAAAATTTTCAATGGAAAAATGTATGATATTTTCAAATTTATCGAAAAAAATTGTATTTTTCTTATTAAAAAGTCACATCAGTTTATAAACCCATCGTCTCTAACAATTTAATAAGCTTTTATTTTCTACTAGAATTGAAGATATTAAAAATATGTATGTATTTACTATATATATAATAAAACTTTGTGTTTTATTTTTTTTTAACTTATTTTTGGGATTTTCCATAAAGGAAAAGTAAAAATGGATTATTTTGTTTTATGACTTGAAATTTTATTCAAAATTATTTAAATATAAGATGAAGAAAACTCTTAAAATTTTAATGAGAATTTTTTGTTTTGTTTTTCATATTTTAATTTTAAGTATAGTAGGTATTTCATATTCCCTTCTCTGAATTTCTTGTAAGTTTAAAGGTTGATTTAACAAAAAAAAAAAAATAATAATAATAATAATAATAATAATAAGAAACATAAAGAAAAACAAGAAAAAATATGGTATTTTACGTCATATGCGGACAAACTCTTAAAAATGCATATTAGAGAAAGTTTAATCTATCTAAACATACATATAATATACATAAAGTATATATTACACCGTAAGTATGTATATATGTATGTATGTATTCATAATGAATGCATATAGTAGAGTAATAGCAAAAGCAAACCAATAATCTTTGAAAAGCTAATTTTTATTATAATACTCTACTTATATACTCGTATATATGCTATATATTCATGTTCATTTCTATACATTTATCTGAATTCATACGTACATATGTACATACATATGTATATCTATCTATTTTTCTATTTAGATATAACATTGTATAAATTATATTATGTATGTATATCTTAAATAAATATGTTTTTATATTTCTTTCATGTACATACATACATACATACATACATGGTTTTAAAAATGTATTTGTAGATGACAACAGGTGAAAAGAAATTTTTGAAAGTGAATTTTATAACTTGAAAATGAACATAAAAAAAAAACTGATCATAAAAAAAAACTTTTTTTTTGTACACATTTCATTTCAACTTCAACTATAGTAAAGAACTAAATAAATATAATAATCGGAAATTATTTCAGTTATAAAAATAATAATATCATTATAATATTCCATAGATCAAAAATTGATGAACTCAAATACAATAATATATTCATTGCAAAAGAAAACAAAAATATAGAAGAAAAAAAAAACAAAAATTATATTGTTACGCTGCAATATGCACAACATATTAAGAAAAAGCTAAGAAAAGTGAAAATTTTCTATATAAAAAAAAAAAGAAAAAAAAAACAAATATTTCTGGAATGGTAGTTCTTTTTTTTTTCTATAAAGCTCTTTTGATAAATTTTCACAACTATATACTTACTTACATATGCATATACATTACGTCAATTAATTAAAAATTTTGTTGTTCACCTATGTATTTCTTCTTTTCATAGCTTTTTTTTTTTTTAATAATGTAGCTACGTACTAAAAGATTTTTATTAAAATAAATAATAATTTTTGAATTTCCAAGTTATGTAACAAGAAGGAAGTTAATTATAATAAACAAGAAAATTAAGAAAAATATTAAAAAGAAAATGAATGTTGTTGTTCGCTCTCATTTCAATTTTTTATCTATTATAAAAAAAAAAAAAAAAAAACATTAAAAAAATTTCTAAACTATTCTCGAATGCAATTAATTAAAAACTCAAAATTTTTATAATATTTTAAAGTTTCATCATAAATTACCTTACGTATGAGATGAAGATTTTACTGGAACATATTTTATTCAGTTCACCTAAAAATTGCAATACAATCACAAAAAACGTTTGATTGTTTGCAAGGTTGATTGTTTTTTTTTTTTTATATTTGAATTTGATAAAAAATCTCAATAGATACATTTAGAGGTATTTGGGAAGTTTTTAACAAATATATACAGTGAACGCTTTTCCGGCTTTTTTTTCTTTTTTTTTTTTTTTCTTAAGAATAGAATTTATAATATAAAGATCAATATCACACATATCGATGGATAACGGTATTCTCTTTACCATATTATTCCATTGAAATTCTCAAGCATTATTTTACACAAAAGATCTTTTAATTTTCAAATATGTTCTCAAAAGTATTAATTATTCTTTAACATATTAAAATGCTAATTTCATTGAAATGACATTGAAAAATTCTCTTGATTTTGGGTAAAATTTTAAAGAAAACTTTTTTTTATTCTACCCCACTCTTTTCAATATACATATCATATATGAATACCACTTCTAAAAAAAAAAATTTCCCAATTTAAATGCTCATTGAGTTAACTTTAAAGCGTACTTAAAAAATTCTCTAAGAACATAATTAAAAAAAAAAATATGTATGTATACATTAACAATTTTTGGTTTTCACTACAATGTTTATTTTACCTTAAATTCTTCGCACCTCATAAAAAAATACTGTAAATTTGAAAAACCGTATTTTGTGAATTTCACATATAAGAATCATTCAATGAAAAATTTTTGTAATGGTTTTTTTTTTGTTTTTTGTTAAAATCTCAAAATATTTCTTATCTAAGTATCTTTTTTTTTCACACGCACCTGTTAAATTTGAAAATTTTCGGAATATGCATTGATTAAATGTAATATTCTCAGATCATATGAATTAATATGAACACAAAAGAATTGCCTAATGTAGAAAAAAGTCATATTTACCTATAATATGTAGTTTTCGGTTATTCTTTAATCTTTTTTTTTTTTTTTGACCTTTTCTAATATATGCTTAAAAAAGTTTCGGTTTTTAATTTATTTTATTTTTTATTTATCTATTATTTTTTGTTTCATCATTATTTAAGTAATTTGAATGACCTTACTAGAATAGGAAGTATGGTAGTAAATATTTTTCAGTGAAAAATTTTTATATTTTATTTTTTTGTCTTCTTAAATATAAAAATTATTTGTTGTTGTTTTTATATATATATTATTTTAGTTTTGTTTGTTTTTTTTTTTTTTTTATGATGACCTACTACTCCATAATATCTAAAAACTATGCTATGATGCTTGTTTGAATTTTTTTGAATAAATCTTTTCTATGCTTAATATTATAATGTATGTATATGGTAAATTAATCGCACGTAAAATTTTGTCCTCGTGCATATTGAATTAATGTTTGTTACGATCAAATTAATCAATAAAAAAAATGAGAAAAAAAATTTTTTTAAAAAAAGTTTACTCTTCCTCTTTTTATAATGTTCTATTTCAGAAAATCAGGTTTTTTTTTGCTTTTTAGATTCGATCAACTATATAGATATGTACATTATGGTTAAATCAATAACTATTGAGAATTTACCAAAATCGTAGAAAAACAAACGAATTTTGATTAAAAAAAATTAATTTGAATATTCTTCCTATACATATATGTATATTTTCAATCAAATTAAATAGCAGATTATGATATCTTATCATGAATGTACAGTTTGTTTTAATTTGTTTATTTGTACCTATGTAGTTTACATTGAAATATTTGAATGAATAATTTTTTTTTGTTTTTCAGAAATATCAATTTAATTTTTCGATAAAATTATACTTTTGCATTTATAAAATTGTGTTGAAGAATTTTAGAACTATGGCAAAAGTTACTCCTAGGAAAAAAATCGAAGCCAATTCGGTCGAACACATGCTATGATAAATATGATGATATGTACATGAATTTTATTTGTTACTTTTTTCTGTATAAAATTAATTTTTTCATAAAAGGTTTTATGGAAAAGTCCTCACATGTGTTTAGCTTCTTCTTCTTTTTTTTTTTTCTAAATACAGAATTTGACTTTAGTATAATAATAATTTCCAACTAAATGTAATTTGAATAAATATGTATCGAAATTTATTAGAACCTTAAGAATTTTCAAAAGCCTATGAGAAGCACGGGCGCACAAAAGATCTCATTAGGTCGAAGTGCAAATAGCCCAATTAATCTTAATCTTAATCTCAAGCATAGTAATAATTTTCCTAAATGTAATTTGAATAAATATCGAAATTTTCACAAGACCCAAGGATAATTTTAATTTTTTTAGCGAATGTATATTGAATAACTAGCCTTTTGTTTACCTTTGAATGTGTGTCATTATTGGAAAACTGTGTTCAATTTTCAACCAGATATTCGGTATCTACTGAAACAAGTGTTTTGTTGAAAAATTATAAAAACTTTTTTTTTGTTCTCATTTTTATTGCAAACAAAAAATTTTACACTTACGATATTGTCATTTTTTTAATTAAAAAAAAAAAACTATTAACTTGTTTTAAAAATTTTTTTTTAAAAATTGCAATCAGCAAAAAATTTGTGGTAAAAAATTTTTCTGCTAAAAAATTTTGGCTACCAAAATAAAATATGAAAATTATTTTAAAATTAAGGATAAGCTGCTCTCAAGACAATTACTTAATTTTTTTTTGTCAATTTATTTTAATTTCATAAATATTTTTTTATTTTGTTTTTATTAATAATTTTTTCCTTCATTTCGCAAAGGCTTACAAGTATGTATATACATTATACATATATGACTGTAAGTATGGATATATGAATATGAATATGTACTTACTTACATGCGTGATACGAGTACAATACATATTATTATTATTACATATTTCAAGGAAAACTTTTACCATAAGAAATTTTTTTGTGAAATATAAGGTTTTTGTCTGTACCGTACATACATACTTATTTTTTGTCCTGTAACTTAAAATGTGTAAAATGTACAAAAATATAAAATACATAATATGTACATACTTTGAAATACTTAATTGATGACAACAAAAAAACAAAACATTAAAAAGAAAGCCAAAATATATTTAAATATTATTTTTGGCATTTTTAAAACTACAGAAGTTTGTATGAGACTTAAAAAAAAACAATTAAATATTTCACGCATTTTTTTTTTTTTTTTTTTTAAATTTCTTATTAAGAAAATTTAAAGTTTGAATACATTTAAAAATTCATATCAAAATTTTTCCGTTATTATGAGTTCCTTGAATATTAACATTTTCACCTATAATATCTTTTTTCATAATAATAAGAAAAAAGATACGCCTATCTAGTTTCTTAGAATTTCATCTATAATCAAACACATAATTCTTACATATGATTATAATATTAACTTTTTTTTTATTCAATGACAGAATTTTTATAACACGCGTTATAAATTTTTAAGAATAATAATAAGAATTTAAAAAAAAAAAAAGAAAGAAAAGAAAAAAAAAAGAATTCTTTTTTCAGTTCATAAAATTTCTAGCTGTAAATTGAATATTTTCCATGCGTTATAATAAAATTTATAAAAGAGAGAATAACAAAATTATTATTTTAAGCCTACACATGTATAAAATTATTCACATATTCTAAAAACTTGTTTCTCAATCAATCTTTTTTTTTCCTCCTGTGCTTTTTTTAAAATATTTTTTTACTTTAAATTTTTCTCATTATGTTTTTCTGTAAATTTTGGAATCTTGAAGTTCTGATCTCATTAAAGAATATCATAACAATATATTCCGTTATCTTCTTTTCATCTTTGTGTCATTTTGTATTTCTGTTGAATGTTTATTTTTCTTTTCTTGTATTTGTTTATTACCTTACCTTGATTCTTTGAAAATCTTGACCGTCAAGATCCGGTTAACTTAGCACATAACTTTACGCAGTTCTTTTCTTTTAATTTAACTTCATTTTTGAGACATATATAGAACAGCTTAACATTTTCTTGTTATATTGCTATTTTACTATAGTAATAGTAACAGCTGCCACTACCACCGCTGCTGCTGGCTGATACTGGTGCTTTAACTAAACCAAGTTCAAAGTTGTAAACATACTTTTAACGCATTTTCTTATAATTCTTCTTATATATTCTTCATTTAGTGTTATAAGTATCTGAGACACTGTTAAATTTTAAGTATACATTCAATTCAATTCAATCCACCATAAGTACTTTTATTTATTTTTTACCTGTACATACGACCAAGAACGAGAGAACAAGGCCAAAAGAGAAATTTTCTTCTTGGTGATATCGTCGTCAGTAGTCACGTCACGAGATACATTTAAAAAAAAAAAAAAAAACTTGACTTGCTTATTAACTTGCTTTTTACCTGGGCTTCTTAAGCTCTTACCTATATGCTTTTTTTTCCTTCTTTTATTTACTGTATTAACTACTACCACTTTGGTAAAATAATTTGGGTCAACCGAAGGGCATCTTTTCGTGTTCCACTTTCTGTCGTACGGCGATATTCATCAAAAGTTCTTAATACCACAAACAACGATCTTTTTCAATTCAATAAACGTTTTTTTATAAGTATTATGCTGGTATATACTCGTCGTACAGTTATTATTACTTCCATGCTCCACATGGCCACCACCTCACCTTTCCTATCTGGTTATATGTATATAAATACACTTACCTGTGGTATTATGATGAAGAAGATGATGATGATGATGGTAACAAAGTAAGAATATAGATAGATTGTTGCTTACTCGTTTTATATTACAAAGATTCCAAACTGTTGACTGTTTTTATTTAAAAAAAAAACGTTGTTTTACTATTGTTGTTGCTGTTTTAGCAGTAAACCAGACTTTTCATCTTCGTTCTTATTCTTCAAGCACAAAGACAATTAGACGGTATCTTTTTAACTTTTATATATACATATCAGTACATAGTACATACATACATATACAATTATACATACATATTTATGTTGAGCTTTGTTGAAATTGGGTGAAGATGAAGTTTAAAAGAAACGGTATAGGAAAGAAAGGTTAGGTAACTAGAACAAGGAGAAAGAGAGAAAAAGAATGTAAAATACCGTATTATTCGTCTGATTCTAATTCCCAGATAACCTACTTTTTAAGTTATATATTCATATACAGCAACAATAATAATTAATAGCAAGATATAACAAGCCCGCCCGGTATGTGAGTCTTCTCTTGTTCCGTTTCACGTGCTTTTGTCTGTTTATATAGTACATTTAAACATTTTATTTAAATTAAAAAAAGTAAAATAAATATATGTATGTATCTTATGAGACTGAAAGATTTTAAAAATAAATTGCGAAAGCCATAAAAAAATTTTTTTAAAAAAGAAATAAATAAATAAATAAATAAACAAGATAAATTAAAAAAAAATTTTAAAGTAAAATGAGACAAATAAATGAATTATTGTATGAAAATTAATTATGTATTTTTATAATAAAAAAGATTTTTAAAAAACACATACATACCTATTCCTTTTTTAAGAATAAATATTTTATTTAAATTTTTGTAAAAATCCTTTAAAAAAAGGAATAAACTTTAAAATTTACGTAAACTTGACAACATTTCACATTGGTAGTTTGAAGTAACGATACTTAAGGATTAAAATATCCTTCCAAAGAAGAATGAGGCCTATTGAATTTTCACATCCTATACAAAATTCAACTAAATCGTTGTGCGACTTACTTCTTTTTTTATGCGATTATAGGAGTCTTTTATATGTAGACGAAAATTTCAGTCGTCCACCATCTATAAATATGAAATTTCTCTCGAAACCCCTAAAAATTACAAATTTTGAAAGAAAGTAAATTGTGCTTCTGTCGTCCATTACTGATTGAAAAGTGAGCGCTATCAACGTGTTAAATTTAAAAATACAGAGAAAAGTCTTTACGTCTTTAGTCAATTTTTTAATCTTTTTAATTTTTTTTCTTTCTTTTATTTTTTTTTATATTCTTATCTATGTCCTGACTCCTGAAACATATAGATATTTCCCGTATTATACAAAATCCTTATTATAGGATATTTCAAAAATTTTATAAAATGTTTCATAGTTTGTATATCTGTAAAAAAAAATTTTTCACAATATATTTGATTAATTTATATGATTTTTAGTAGAAAATTTGTAACATTCAGATTCAGATACGCTTTTTCATTGCATTCACAGCAGTTTAATTCAACGGTACCTAAAATTTACTTCTGTTTTATTTAATGCTAAAACTTCTTTTTTACTAACTAAACTTGAATCCGCCAAAAATACGAAACAATTACAATTCATTTTTTTTTTTTTTTTTTTTTTTTTCAAAATAAAATATTGACTTTGTGTATCTCCATATTTTAAGAACTGTTATTTTAGTTGACACACAAAATATCGAAAAGTATTACACTTCGATGACTTGGTCTTAAAAATGAAGCAATGAATTTTGTAAAAAATTTGGTTTTCTTGTGAAATTTTATAAAGTTCATTTTTTTTTAAAAAAAAATAAACTATTTTTAAAATTAATATTCTAGAAGTATCAATATGCAAATTACAGGTTTTATTTTAAGAAATTCTCTAAAACAAAAGATAGTTCAAATTTTGAAAATATTTTTGAAAATTCATCTAAAAAATGATAATTGAAATTTTTTTTTTGATGAGAGAATTTTGTTTTTAAATTGATTCATAGAAAATACATATTTTATAAAATTATGAAATTAAAATTCATTTTCAAACTTCATCCAATGTAGTTTGCATAGATATTCTTCTAAATAATTCTTTTGAAGAAAAGAAATAATAAAGTTAGGGGAATAAATTATAATAAATTTTATTCAAAAAACAGTTATAATTGCGTTTAAAGTTTTTCTTTTGGTTTTTTTTTTATTATTAATTTTCTTTGTTTCAAAGATTTCAATGAATGACAATCGATCTACAATAATGTGTATCTATAACTTATTAGCTACATATTTTTCTTCTATGTCAAGAAAATAAAGAAAATGCTTACTTATGTTATACATATACGTATATGTACAAAAATACAATTATTGTTTTATAGTTTTTCCGAATAAAAACCACTAAACAGTTAATAGATACTTCATCCATTTTTTAATATTTATAACAAAACAACAAAGTATAAATTTTTATGGATCGTCATCATCTATATAGTAACATGGCTTTTCAAGACGATCTTACCTTAATAGTAATTTACCACTTCTTGTGTATGGAGTATTTTATTTTCTTAAACCATATTATAACTTCTTTTTTTTTTTTGTGTGCTTTTATCTGTTTGGTTTTTTTTGTTTGTTTGTTTGTTATTCTTATCTCTTTTTAACTTATTCATTCACAGGGGAGGCAGACAAAGTAAAGACATTGATCCGACTACGTGCAGAACTTTCTCCGCTGTTTACTGGTAAACGGAATGCTTCCAAATATGCATGGGCGTAAGTAATACTCAATTTTTTTTTCTATGTAAACTTTTTTTTTTTCAAAAAATATTTTATTTTTAATTTTATTTTTCAATTTTATTTTATTTTTTTTTTTGGTTTGTTTTTTAATTGACTATACAAGAAAAACTTCTTTTCTTAAAAGCATTTTAACTATCTTGAATCTTCTTCTTGTACATGGTGTTTTCTTTCATTCTATAAGAAAAAAACTTGTCTTTGAAATGTTATGCTTGCATTTGTTTTTTCTTTCTTTAAATTTTAAATTTCTTCTTTGATTATTACTTTTTTTTTGCAGTATTTTTTTTTTACATATACATAGTATATATTTTATACTTTAAATCGATGTTTTACAATATGTATGAACATCACATACAAAGCACATATATTGTACATACATATGTAGTACATACAACAGTTGATGGACATTTCGGATGGTGTTAAAAGACTTTTGAACAGATTTCTGATATTTTTGTATTAAAAGAATGTGACAGTCTTTTGTATTAAGTGATCACTTTCTTAATGTACATATAAATATACATATTTTATATAAGCAATATATAGAGATACATACATACATATATGTACATACATATATGTAAAATATATAATATGTCCCCTCCAAAATGACGAAAAACTCTTTCATGGAATCTATGATGATAATAATGATGAGTATTATAATGTATGTACAACATGGTTGAATGTGTCACTTAATTTGAATATGTAATTTCGAAATTTTCGCTTTGAAATTCTTTTGATTCAAAGACAAAAACAAAACCACATTTTTAAAGTTTTCATTTCTTTTATTTTTTTGTTGTTGGTTCAAAAAAAAAAAAAAGTAAAAAAAATAAAATACCAAATTAAAGTAAAATGAATTTTTTTTGAATTCTTAATGCATTTCTTCTCTTTCATTCATTTTTAGGCATATTTTTCTTCATCTTTGATTGTTTTCACTTCTTAATTTAAAAACAGAAGAAAAAAAAAAGCTTTTTTTGTCTTGATTTCCACTAGCATCCTGTTCATTTATTGATGAAGTTCGATGATTATACAAGAAAATAAAAAGAAAAAAAGAAATAACAAGAAACTTCATAACAGATAGATAACAATAAATTTAATAATACATATTAATTTTATTGAATGAATGATAAAACGGATTTGAATAAACATACGTAGATAGATTTATAAAATACATTCACAAAATAAATTTACAAAATTTATTTTCATATACATACATATGCATTTTAAAATGTTTTGCTTCTTTTTATTTCTTTGAACTGTTTAAATGAATTTCTTTGTTTTTAAACTATTTTCAATTTTTAGGCTTTTTGTCTTCATAATTTTTTTTTTTTTTTTGCATAATTTCAATACAGATCCGTTTCTTAATTTATAGCATGGATTGGGTTCAAATATTTTCAATATATTATGTACTTATGTATGACAACTTCTTTTATTTTCATTAATCATCATTTTCGAAGAAAAAAGTTCAAGATAAAATTATTATTAAGATTATGGCTTTACTTTGTCATTAAAACTGTCATTCTTTTGTGGAAATTCCACAGATTTTCAATGTGATGTATATTCTTCAAATTAGAAATTAATTAAAATTGTGTAAAATTTTGAGAATAATCTAAAATTCGAATAGCATGCCTGAAAATGACTGAAACAAACGTAACAGATACATGTATACACATAAAAATTCTCCTATCAAAAAATCTCTATCAAAAGTACAAAGTTTTTGAATAAAAAAAAGTCGATATTTTTGATGATTTTTCGAAATTATCTAAGTATTTTTGCCAAGATAGTGTAAATAAATAGTTTTGAGGAAAATGACGAAACTCTTCAAAAATATCGGTTTTTTTGTTTCAACAAAAACATGTACTTATGTATATTCCACAAATGTTTGATTATAAAACAACAAAAAAATACCTACGTGTATGTATTTGTTTTTAACGTTATTCGTATATGTAATGGAAAGTTAAAATATTTTCAATTATTCGAACAAACTTTAAATAATTTACCATTGTACTTTTTCAATCCCCTTTGGTCATTCTTATACATTTTCCTTATCAAATAAGTTCAATTTTATACACAAAAAATTTAAAAAAAATTAATCTAGGTATACCTATTATGTATTCTTTTCATTTTCTAATTAATAATTAATTTATCTTAAAAAAATTTAATAATTTATCAATATTGTTTTGTTTTCTTTATTTTAGAGTCGTAGAACGAGAATTAAATGTGCCGTTGCCATTATCTAAAATCATTAAAAAATGGAACAATTTATTACAAGAATATAAGGTAATTTAATTTATGTACATATGTATATGTATAATATTTTTTAAAATTACTTTAATGGTTTTTATTTATCATTCTAAAAGTGAAAAAAAACCTTCATTTAAAATGAATTAAAATTTCAAAAATTTAGAAAAAAAAAAAACAAAATAAGTGGAACTAAATTCGTTTAACCTCGTTACAAATAATAAAAAAAAAAAAGAGCATTGCCAAAAATATACATTTTGTGTGTATCTTATAATTTGTCTAATTTTGTGGTTTCGACATTTATTATTATTATTTTAATATATTTTTTTTACTTTTTATAATGAATTGTACATACCTATGTATGTAGTAAAATTAATTAACATAAATGAAATTCCAATTTTCAAGAATTCTTAGAAATTTCTTTTTTGCGAAAAAAAAAATAACAACAAATGACTATAGTTTTCACAATAGTAATTAAACTTAAAGCAACAACAAAAATAATAATAGATACAACAAAGAAATGCATATAAGTATATAGTATGTACTTACATATGTACAAATATTCATAATATGTATTTTTTTAAATTGCTTATTCAATTATTCTTTAGCATAAAATCAAACCTGATTACAAAAGCAAGTTATGAACAACAACACTAATATACTAAGTCATTTAATGAGACAACATATAGCTTTCAATTCAAATTACTTTTTTCTTACGGTCTTCTTATAATGATTTTTTTTCTTGTATTATATATATATATATATATATATGTTCATACATACATATATACGTACATATATTAAAGATAATACAACATAAATAGCGTTGAAGGAAAGAAGCCGCCAAACATAATTTCACACATAAAAACGACCTTTTCATTCTTTTTCATTTATTATTATTATTATTTCTTGTATCTCACACCAAGAAAAAGTGAAAGCTGGAATTAAAGAATTTATAAAGAAATATATATATATATACATATATAAAAAAAATGAAATAAATAAAAAATATCTAGCAATGTAAAGCCAAAGAAGCAAGTTAGTAAAGTAAAGAGTAATATTCCATGGAAGTACCCCACAAACAACTACTAGAAGAAGTTTAACAGCAGCAGTATGCGTCAGCAACATCGTCATTTTGGTAAAATGTTGTTGTTGTTGTTATATTGTTGCTATACTATTTTCTTCAGATACTTCTTTAAAACCACATAATAAATAAGAAATTTTATATGTGCACAATCAAGTTACTGTTCTGCTCCTATGAGTAGTTGAACGTTGAAATCTTTTGAATTACTCATGAAATAATAATAATAATATTAAAAGAAAAAGAAGTGGTTATGAATAAAAATACATACCTATATTTTTCTTGTTGTTTGGTATGCTAAAGACGATTCAATCTAATGCAGAAAATTGAATTGAATTGATTTAGTTGAAATTGTATTAATAATTGTATATATGTATGTACTCGTATAGTACAATAAAGAAATATTATAAAGTATTTTTAAGGATGGTTGGAAATCAAAGAAAAAAGAAAAAAAATAATAATAATGAAATTTTAATGGAAATTTATTTATCATTATTATATTGAATTTATTCTGTTAGTTTTGTATTGTACCAATTGTACGAATACATATTGAAGTTTTCAAATAAATTTATTTCAATTTCATTTAACATTAAAATATGAAATATTTGAATTTGAAAAATAGATTTTTGAAAAACAAAAAAAACAAAAACATTTAATATTTTACAAAAAAATTTATTAATTCGCTGATGTTTTATTTGTCCTTCAATAAGTTTAGTTGATTCTAATTTTATCCTTAAGACAACTTTATTTTGTTTTTTTTTTTTTTGAATATTTAAAGTTTCTAAAATGTATTAATAATCTGGTATTTTTCTCTTTACTTTTTGTGTTGTTTGCCTTCTAATATCAACGCTCATTTCAAAATCACTTGCAATGAAAATATATCTTTAAAGTAAGTATCTATAACACAAAAATTTAGAAAAAAAATTAAATTTCTAATTAAATCAACAATTTTTCTTAGTAGAATTACTTTTTTATTTCTTATAATCGTTTAAGAAGTACTGCATTAGTAACAATAGTATACATTCATATTACGCAAAACCATACTCGTACACCTCATTCATCATGTTTCATAAATTTATTAATTATAATAATAAAATATGATTTGAATTTTCAAAATATTTTCAATCATAACATTTTTCTACATATTATGTTCAATTTTGTTTGTTAAGTAGAGGTAATTCTTTAAAATTTATTCATTTATCACAAATTCTCATTGTTGTTTTTTAAGTAAAACATTTCCTGTTTGAAAAAAAATAACGGATTAATAGATTCCCAGAAAAAAAAAATCCCTATTATTAAATATAACAAATTTAAAATTCTTATCTAATATGTATAATCTATTCTAATTCAAGAATAGACCTACATATGTATATACGAGTATATGTATATACATATATTTATAATCTAACTGTATTTATGTAAAACAATTCTATAAGAACACTTATAAATACCGTGTGACCTACTACTACTACTGATTGCTTAGAAACGAATAAAAATTTAAAAAAAAAATAAGAAAAAAAAAGTGTATCTTAAGATATAAACTAGATTTCTGACACGTGTAGTATCAAGTCACAGAAAATTCAATATTATAAAAATTCTGTTTTCTCAATTAGAAATTCAAATAAAGAGACTATCTTCACACATTATACTGTCCAATTTACGTACGTACGAGTATACAATCTTCTGCATGATTGAAAATACAAATTTTTGTTTTGTTTTTATTTTTATAAAACCTAAGGAAATATTATCCAAATAATATGTGATGACGATAAACCATCATCGTCACCAGCTACGTAAATTTTTTTTTTCTTTTAATATAGAAAGCCTTCACATATGAAAGTTTCAATTGATTGCTTCTTTAAAATATAATATGTATAAAATTTTATACTTGATGAGAAGGTGTTATTTGATATCTGTTTTGCCTGAAATTCTCTTCTTGTGGTCTTCTGATCCACCTATTTTTCTTATATACAGACATTTTTTTCTTTCATATAAGTTTATATCTGAATTTTTGTTTTCTTTCTAAACTTGTGAAGTATCTTGGAATCTTAACACTACATGTATAGTATATATATGTATGTATGTAACATATAATTATACATATATCAACATTTATAACGGAAATTTGAATAAAAGAAAAAGCTGTTAAGAAAAAAAACAACAACATGATTAAGATTAAGAAGTATACTTATATACTTACATATATATAATATGTATCTATGTATAAAAAATTTTACATACATATATGAACTACTATTTTATTGACTAAATATAAACTGACGTTATACGACATAATGTTGTGTGTGACCTGCATTTGACCAGATAAAAGAAAAATTTAAGAAAAAAAAGAAAAATAAATAAATAAAACATTACATGTATTATATATATACCTATATAGACAACACCTCTCTTCTTTTTAGTATTAAAATTAACTTAATATGGATATCATCTTCTTTCTTATTTATATACATATGTACAAACATACCTACATACAATCATCTATGTAGCTTTAGTAAAAAAAAAAAATATGCTTACGGAAGAGTTATGTTGAAGAGAAAAATAAAAAAGTAAAAAGAAAAATTTGGTATTCGTTTTGGTTACGTTGGTACCTTTCAGTACCAGTTTGATTCCGTTTGATTCTTAATGATTTCATTTCATTTATTTCATAAAAAAAAAAAAAATATCTGCTGCTGATTGTCCGAATGTATGTATGTATGTAATGTACATATATAATTCATCTGTACAAAAAATTGTGAGTTTCATTATAATAATATTTTTGGTAGAAAGCGAAATTTTCTCGGTCTTGATTTCAATCGGATCTTCTTCTTTTTGAGCCAAATTTTTTATTTTTTTACAATTTTTTTTTCTCATATTTGTTTTTTTTTTCTGCTTTTCTTTTGAATTTTATATGTTCCTTCATACATAAATGTATTTATTTAGTTTTTTTTCCTTCTTTTTTTGGTAAAATATTATATTTGAATCTATGCTCTCAAATTTCGGGAAAGTTAATCATGAAAAAGTAATATGCTTATAATAAATGAATGTTAACATTTTTATAGATTATTTACTGAATATTGAACGGTTTACTGTTTGGTATTTTTATATCTTTACTGTTTTATGTAGTATATAAAACGCTTCTTGACTTCATTTCGATGATCCACTAAAATAAAATAACCAAAAAAAAAAAAACAAAGAAGAAGATAACATTTTTTGAAAAAAAAAAACTAAAAATAATAACAACAACATTGATTCGTTCATTTAGTAATTGTTAATTGACATGTTTTTCTTGGACGAAAAATATACGAATTGAAAAATGAATTATGATCATCATAATTATCATTATTCGAATAGCTGTATAGTTTACCGTATATTTCTCATTATTGCTATTATTATTATTATTATAATAAATTTTGTGTAATTAAACAGAAAAAAGTATAACTGATGAGAGCAATTAATGAACGATTCACCTTTCTATACGGTAGCATTTATGAAAAATTTAACCAAAATAATTTAAAAAAAATTACTTAAAAATGAAAGAAAATAATAAGTACTATTCCTATATAACTTATATGATTTCGTTAGGCCCTGGCAATCGCACCTTTTTCACCTGTTATTTGCTTAATAGAGCAAATCTATAAAAATTACGAACTTTACAACAGTATTTTACAAATATGTATATATACCATAAATAATAATTTCAACAAAATATTTTTACTGTTGTTGATTTAGGTTTCGATATTTTAGTTATATTAATGATCGCATTCATATAATAAAAGTCACTATCACTTGAAAAAAATAAAAAAAACACACGCGAATAACAAAAACGAAATATCTACAATCTTTTACTTCTATAGTAAAACTATTTTATTCTTGATTTTGTTTTTGTTTTTTTTTTTGTTTGGATATAGCTAATTACTAGGTACATTCACATAAGAAAGAAAGTAAAAAAACAAAAATAAAATTGTTTTAATTTTCTTTTTGACTGAATTTATTATACTCTACAATGAATTTCATCATTAACAGATTTTATTTTTATTTTTAGCTTTTTAGTTACAATTCTTTAATTGGTTCAGTGAAATTTTATTTAAATCATAAAACTGAGACATTTATTTAAAACAAGAAACAGAAAATAAAACCTTATGTTTTCTAAAATTCTCAGGATATGAATATGTATTATATTATTTAAAAAAGGCATGTTTTATATACTGAAAATATCTTGTATCTTTTCTAAATTACAAATACAAGATTTTGGAGTTTTTCTGTTTCGAAAGTTTTAAAAGAATAGAGACTTTTCAGGATAAAAGATCAGTTTTCATTTGAAAATTTTGTATAAAATCATAATAAGAAATTTCAGATTATTTTTTTAGAATAAAATCTTACGAAGAAAGAATTTCCAGAATATTAGAAACCAAATTTGCTATTGGAAATTCATATAGACGAAAATTTCAATAATTTTTGTTTCAATAAAATCTATAAGCACTTTCACGTTTGAATATGTTGCATATTTTACTACTTTTACTATCATTCACAATTTATATTAATATTATATTGATATTTTTCTTTCCAATTTTTTTTTTTTTTAAATGAAGTTCTTTTAACCTTACCTTGGAATTTTACCTGTAAGAAAAGAAAGCATACTTTTCAAAAGAAAAATAAATAAACAAAAAAAAAAAAAGAAATATAATATTTTATTCAAAAATTCATATGCAAATTTAGAAGAAAAAAAAAGCGAATTTAAAATCATATAAACTTTCACTGTTATATTTATATATTTTATTATTATTATTTTTTTTTAATGCCAGAAAACGGAAAGTTAATCGTCTAACGCATTCAAATTAATAAATTGAAGAGAATAAAAACAAGGTCTAATATGAATTGCTTTATTTTTATTTTTTCTTTCTACTTTTTTTTTCTTTTTTTTTTTTTTTTGTTTCTTCGAAATTTTTATTTAGAAAATTATGTTTTTCTTTTACGTCATATTTTTTGTTTTTTTTTTTCTTTAATGTGACCTTAATAATTTTTATAATTTTGTTTTTAATTTTAACATATCCTAAAATGATTTTTTTGAAATTTTCATTATTTTTTATTTATTTTATTATTTACAATTTATGTGTGTGTAATTTTTTTCTTCACCTGAAAAAATGTATCTCATGTTCTTTTACAATCTGGGTTTTTTTGTATCGTCATATATGTTTATGTTTCTTTAACTTGAAAAACATAAAAAATTGCATGTCTATACTTGAAAATGGCAAATATGTACATATATATGTATGTATATTTCATAAATTGTATATTTATCATTTTTTGTATGTATTTGTAATTGATATCCTTGTAAAAATACATAATTTCAAGAAAAAATAAAATAAATATAATAAAAAGTCATTATACCACAATAATGAAGAACTTTCGAAAATATTTTAAAGAAAAACCAGAAAATTCAAGAAAACAAAAATGAAAAGATTTTATATATTATTTTTCTTTTTCAACAAATTTCTCTGTTACGTATAAAAATACTTGTATAGGTATAGGTATATATTTTTAAAATAACATTTTATTGTGTAAAATGTATGTTTGATGATTATTTTGTTGTTGTTTTTGTTGTTGTTGTTTTAATTTTGATTTTTCTTTTCTTTTCTATAAATACATATTTTTATATAAGAAGTTTTATTGCGGAAGTATTTTTTTTTGGAGAAAATAATTCTTATACTTAATTTTTATACATACATAATTACATACATATAGATATGTATAAAAATCTATAAATGTATGTATATTATGTATGTACATATATACATAATACATGAAAACAAGTTAAGTTTAAATCAACGAAGTAAATCGAAAAATTTCACAGAGTGAGTATGGTAAAAGAATTCCCGTGCAACCTTCACCGAGAAAACCACAATATCTTATCTACCTGTGTACCTACAATAATAACTGTGAGTTGTTATTGCTTCTTTTAACCAATTTATAACTACAGTTGTTTTTTTTTCTTTTCATTTTCTGTTTTCTTGTTGTTTTTTTTTTTTATTTATTTTTAGTAAAAGAAGAAAGAAGGTATTATAAGAGTATTTATATCAAATTCGAACCGATACACTTTGCCAGTAATGCTTAATGTGCTTTTCTTTAACTTCTATCTACCATCTATAAATGTATCTGGTATAAAGGTATACACTCTTGGCCAAAGTAATTGTTGTTATATTTGTTGTTGTTGTTTTTTTTTATATGTATACATATTTTTTAATTTTGTTGTCATTTGCACGATCGTTTTCTTGTTTGGAACAGCTTTAACTAGCTATGTATATCTATCTATGGTATAAAAGTTATTGAAGAGTATCTAAATATACACATAAATGAATATATATATATATATATATAGTACATACAGATCGAAGATCTTCCAAGTTCCGTTCAATTGTGAGTTTTGTGACCCAGTCTGGCCGGTGGGGTTTCACTGCGGCCAGAATCACTTTCTCCTACATTCACGTATGTTGAAATAAGCAATTCATTTCTTTTTTAAATCTTTGTTTTTTTTGCTGTTTTTTTTTTTTTCAATTTGCTTTCTTGTTTTTATGAATCTTTATTTTTTTTCTTTTACTCAATACTTTTAAATACATATGTACATAGGTATATTATTTTACTTTAGTTTTTTAATCAACTGCTGTTAATGTTAATATGACGTCTTTTCTGGAGAATTCTTTTTTTGTTGTTTTTATTCAAAGAAATCACTTTGATATTATATTATATGGTACCTATATGTATATATAAAAAAAATGCACTAGATATATTAGATAAAATTTTATAGATGATTTCTATATAAAAATTTTTGCGTACCATCTAGCAATACAAAAAAGATAGCAGAGAAAAAAAAACATTCAAAAATAATTTGATATTGTTGTTTTTGTATTATTTCACCTTTTGCCAAATATTTTTAAGTGGTTTTAAACTGTTACAAGGCTGTCAGAAATTTGAATAAGATGATCTACTCTTGATGATGTATCTTTTTTTTTTATTTCTTTTTTTATAATGTATACAAGAGTTTTATTTTTAAAAAATGACGAAAAATAATAATAAAAAAAAAAGTAGTATAGAAAAGATTAGAAAGTTTTTGTGGTTGACTATTAGATAAATTAAGATACTTTTTTTTTTCTTGTACAATATGTAAATGAACTAGTTTTTATTCTTTATATTAAGTAGGTCGATTTTAAAGAACAAATAATTGTAAGTCTGAGTGATCATTTTAACAGCACAGCATAAAAAAAAGTAAAGCTGGTACAAAAATGAAATTTGTTTTTGTTTTTTTTTTCGAATAAAAAAATTTTGAAGTTGTGTTTTATTTTTTAATAACTGTGCTAATTTATTAAGAAGTTCAGACGAATTTGTTTATTGTTTTCTTTGAATATTTATTATTATTACTTCCATTTATTTTATAAGAAATAATATTGAAATTAGTTTTAAATATGAATTTTATTTTTTTTTAAATGTTCTACATATTAATATTTAGGCAATAAAATTATCAGAAGAACCAAAACGACGAGAATGGCCATTTTTTACTCTTATGGATGTATATTTTAGTGATCAAGTAAATGATCCAACATTACGTTTATTTTCGTCAACAAAAACCCTCAAAGAAACTATTGATGATAGTGTATTCGAAGATGATCCTATTATATCATCAGCAATTGCTGCAGCAACATCTGGTGCACTTATGGATATTTCAGAATTGGTACGTCGACAAAAGATGAAACAAGAAAATGATACTGACAGCAATTTTGGTGATATAACACCAGAAACATCATTAAATGATTACAATAATGCAAATGATGATAATAAAAAATCATTGACAAGTTCTACTGAGCAACAACAGCAGCAACAACAATCACAACAACATTCTCATCCAAGACGTAAAGAAAGAGATATTCAGTCACAACAAGAATACAAACAACAACAAGCTCAGCAACAGCAAGCTCAACAACAACAAGCTCAGCAACAACAAGCTCAACAACAGCAACAACAACAACAACAGCAACAGCAGCAACTTCAAAGAGAACAATCAATTCATCAGCAACAACAAATTCAACAACAGCGGCAGCAACTTCCACAACAACTTCCACAACAACCTCAACCATCAGAACATCAAACAATCGATCAAGTACTTGCGTTCCATTTTTTTTTTTAAATATTAGATTTAAAATTATTTAACACTTTTTTTAATCCCTTTTTGTATTTTAGTATTTATTATCTTGGAATAATTTCCATGGAAATATGTGCAGAGGATTCCATAGTCTTCAAAAAGATGAGAAAATGGTAGATGTGACAATTGCAGCTGGAGGAAAAATCTTCAAAGCACATAAATTGGTAATGTCTAAAATACTCATATAAAAGAATTTCCAGTGCAAGTAAAAATAATATTTTTTTAAATTATTTTCCAGGTTTTATCTGTTTGTAGCCCATATTTTCAGAAAATCTTTCTAGATCATCCATGTAGTCATCCAATCCTTTTCATGACTGATGTAGATAGTAATCATATGGCAGGCCTTTTAGATTTTATGTACAGTGGACAGGTGAAAAACTAATTAATTTAATTCTAATCGAAACTCACCATTAAAATGTTTTTTTATATATTTTTTAAGGTTAATGTTAAATATGAAGACTTACCTAATTTTCTGAAAACGGCTGAAGCAATGAGAATTAAGGGATTACATAGTGAAGTATGTATTTTTTTGTTTCAACAAAAAGTTTGAATATCAATTAATTACTTTACTATTTTTTTTTTTAGAGTACTATGGAATCAGAAGCAGATTTTCGAACTCCAAGACCATCAGATGATTCACAAAACAACAGATATCATACCGTTGGTAATCAATCATCAAATACATCTTCAGCACATTCATCAGTTTATTCAAATACAAATGGTCCAACAACACCAACAAATATGAATAATCCAAATAGTAGTCCTGCCAGATCCTGCCCACCACCAATACCAAGTCCAAATTTTTTAAGTTTTCGTGATCATATTAGATCAAAAGCAGCAATTAATGAAACATTTATAAATAATGCAGCTGCAAATAATAATAACAACAATAATAATAATAATAATTTGTCAAATGAAAAATACTCAATTCAACAAACAAATAGCAGTAATAAAATTCTTGATGGACGTAAACATCATAAATATTTTGCAAAACGTAAAATGTTAATGCAATATAATCAGGATATAATGCGTGAGAAACGTAACAGAGAATTTAGTGAAATTGAACCACAACAATCATCTCAGGTGCAACAACAAGAACAACATTCACCAGTTAATGACAATTTTCGTATAAAATTGCCTGATTTGCGTGGAGCTAGTAATATAACTAGCACCGGTGGTAGTGGAAATGTTACTACAGAAGGTAATGGTGGTGGTGGAGGAGGAGGAAGAGGAGAAGGAGGAGGAGGTAGTAGCGTCGGCGGCGGCGGTAGCGGAGGAAATATCACCAGTGGTAGAAGTGGAACACCAACACCAACAGTGGATATTCGTGAAGAGGCTCTTAATTTAGTCCAGACAATCAAAAAGGAACCATGTGATCCAGATATAATATCTCATTCTCGAGGTGGTGATGATAGACGTGAAGAAGATTGCAGTTCAACAACACCAACTGATTCAACTGTTGATGAAGAAGCAGAAAATGAAGCAAAAGCAGCTTTGCTAAAATTAAGACATTCAATTCTTGAACAAAATTTAATAAATAGTAATGCAGGAGGAAATAATAATAATAATAACAATAATAATACAAATAATAATAATAATAATAATAACAACAACAATAACAACAATTATAGTAAAAACAATAACAACAAGTCAACATCTGGTGAATGCGGTCTTGATCGAAATTTGAATGCAGTTTGCAGTTAGAATTTTTTTAAAATATTTAAATGTGAAAAAAAGAAAATTCTAAATAAAATTGATAATAATTTACATTTTTTTTTAAAAAAAAAAAATTCACTTGAATATGAAAAAAAAATTCTAAATAAAATTGATAATAATTTACATTTTAAAAAAAAAAAAAACTCACTTGAATGAGAAAAAAATTTTTTTAAATAAAATTGTGTGAAAATAAAATTAAAATAATTAATTTAATTTAATTTATGATTGTTAATCAGATCAATTTAACACTTAATAATTAAAAACAAAAAAGAAAATAAATAAATTATTTGCATTTTTAAAATAAAAGATGAAAAAATAATTTAAAAAAAAAAAAAAAAAAAATTTATAATTAATTTTATTACATTTGTTATTGTTGTTGTTATCACAATTTTTTATTATTATTATTTTTTTAAATTTAAATATTCTTTTTTTTTTCTCTCTAGAATTAGTAATTATATTTTCTTTCTTCTTTTAATATTCGCGTGCTGTTCTTATTTATTTATTATACGATACATACGAATAAGTCTTTATTCTGTTAATGATTTTTCAAATTTTGATGACGTTAATTTTATTTAAAAAAATGAAAATAATAGAATGTTTTTATTTTTAAGTTTAATTATAGTTTATTTTTTTTGTTTTTTCTAAATTTTAATTTTCTATTTTTCATATAATAGATAAACATTTTGCATATATGATATAGATACTACGATATTGATATCTATCGATATATAATTAAAATTATGAGAAATATTATCAATAAGAATTTAAAGTGTAGATAATTTTGGTTGTTCATTTATTTTTTTTTTTATAATTTAGGTGATAATATTAGAAATAATGGAAATGAGAATGTTTTTTTTTTTTTGTTTATGATATCCTTATATCGTTGTATCTATACATCAATGAATGTATGAAATGATTAATGAATTTTATCAATGATAATTTTCTTTGTTATACGTGATTAAACACTCGTAGAAATATAAAATATTACCAATATTAATTCTTAAGGTACAGAATGTGGAATTAAAAGTCGACAATTACGTTCGATGTTTTATTTAAAAAAAAAAAAAAAGAAAAAAAAAGAAGAAGTGAATAAATGCTATTTGGATGGATTAACTGAGAAAAAAAAAGAAAGAAAACAGGAATTCTGAATATTCTTTGAACCTTTTATGACATTTTGCAAACGATTTTTCAAAATTTTGATTGATTTAAAAATGCCTTGAAATTCGACTTTTCCAAATTAAAAAAAAATATATCTTTTTCAATATTTTAATACATTGAAATAGGCATTAAAAATTTGATTTCTAAGAGTGGATCTTAATTACCTAATTATAATTTAAAAAATATAGAATCTATTTCAAATGCATATGATTAGGAAGGACGTAATAATGAAATTGCAATTATATTACGTAAAATGTAATTGAAAACACATAATATGTATGACTTTAATAAGGAAATTGTTAAAATTGTAAAAAGTTTAGATATTACATATAGATATATATACGTAGGTATAAAGAAATTTACAAAAATAAACTGTTTTATAGCTATTTTATAGCTATGTACATAAAAAACAATACTTTTACACCTTCAATTTATTATATAATGCAAATCAGAATTGAATTGTTATCACTTTCATTATAAACACAAGTCAATAAATTGAAATTTTAATAGTTTTTTATCTTAACAATTTTTTTGAAAATGTAATTTTCAATCAATTACAAAATTAAACCAATATCACTTAAATCGACAATAAAGCTGACAAACTCAAGACATTATTGGTGTAAAATTAGAATTAGAATTAGAATAAACATTAAAAAAACAAATTGTAAATTTTTTTTATTTTCTTAAAATTAATGAAATTTTGTAATTAAAATAAATTTTAAAAATTCAGCTACATTTGACTGCCCTAATTAAAACGAAAACAGACAAGAATGCAAAAGAATTTGAAATTGAAATACATAATTATTTTTCATTCGGTTTTTGTTCTTGTACATAAAATTTTATTAAGTATATTTTTTTTTCTGTAATTTTGTTTTTTTTTTATTAAAATATATAATAGCTCTGTAACAAAATTTATTTCAAATTATTTGAAAATTTATACTATACTGGTAATTGAATATAATTTAATTTGATTCTAATATATTTAAAAAAAAAATCATGTAAAATTAAATAATTTTCGGATTTGTGTCCTTTAAAACAACGAAAAAAAGATAGGAGAAATTTGAATAAACAAAAAATGAAAGAAAAATCATCACAAATTGCTCCAAATAAAAATCATTAAAAAGAAAATAAAAATACATAAATTCTTTAGAACGTAATTCATAAAGAATAAGAAATGATAGAAAAAAGCAAAATAGAAGTTAAACTACAACGACATGAATCGAATTTGAAAAAAAAAAATGTTTTATAAATTTAAAAATAATTTTTATTAATAAATTCGCATTTATTTTAGATAATTAAAATTGTATTGATTTTTTAAAAATTCAGGAAAATTACTCATTTTTATAATCATTACAATAATTAAATTATAAGAATATTTGAATAATTAAGTTGAGAAAAAAAAACGGAAAAACAACAAAAAAAAATATTGTTTAAGTATAATTAGTAATAAAATATATTTTGTAATTTAAATTCAATTAACAAAAAAAAAAAAGTAAAAAATAATACAGTAAAGGGATATCCCTATCGCTAAGGCTCATCAAATTTAAAAAAATACACACACACAAAAAAAATATTGTTTTAAATTCGTAATTACTACAAAACAATTAATTAATAATTTTCTATTTTCAAATTTTAACAAACAAAAAAAAAAAAAAAATTTAAAAAAATCAATTAATATTATATTTTTAGTTATAGGGAACATTTTTAATGGGAGTCATTAGTACTTATTTTCTGCTTATCGTATTTACAAAAAAATACAAGTATGAATTTAAATTAATTTTGAAAAAATAATTGAATATTGTTGTTGATATTGCAGAAAAAAAAAAACATAGTTCTTAATGTTTATATAAAAATATATAATATACATACACGTATGTATGTATTCTTATTTTATTATAATTATTATTTTTTTTAATTTTTTAATTTTTTTTTTTTTTAAATTTATTTATTTTTAAATTATGTAAAATTAGTTTTTAAAAAAAAAAAAAATCATGAAATATATATAATAAATATA
The DNA here is from genome assembly GCA_932526495.1 of Bombylius major. Lineage (NCBI taxonomy): Eukaryota > Metazoa > Arthropoda > Insecta > Diptera > Bombyliidae > Bombylius > Bombylius major. The sequence goes on along the minus strand of OW052045.1, from coordinate 26,362,695 downwards.
ATTTTTTTTTTTATTTTCATATAAAACAAAAATAATTAATTGTGTAGTTTCCTTTTGGAACAAATTATATAAATGTAGTTTTCTATTTTCACTCATAAAATTATTATATTATAATTATTTTTATATACTATCTATATTATGAAGAAGTTTTTTTTATTATTATTTTTTTTTAAATACTTTTTTGTTTGTTTTTTGATTTAATCATTCCATTAATTTTAGAATTTATTTTTTCATTTGGTTTCTTTCTCAAGTTTTTATTATTTACTTAAAAATTTTATATGTAATATGGTTTAACATGCATATAATATAAAAATATACATACATAATACATTATATATAATTTTTTTTTTTTAAATTCAAAATAAAATTTATTTTAGCACAAAAAAAATTTTTTTTTATTCAATTCCCTTTTTAAATGGGGGTTTTTTTTTTTAAATTACATAATTGTAAAAGATGATTGTAAATTCGAGGCTTTCTAGAAAGTATTGCATAGTTTTCAATTACATATTTCGAAGATAATTTTCACCATGAATTGCAAGTCAAAGAACGATTTTAAAATTTTTTATTTTTATCTTGAAAAAGTAATTTACAAAAAAAAAAAACAGAGGCAATAAGTAGTAAAATAATTGATGTTATAATTAATTAATCGGAGAACGAAGTACACATATGGTTGGTTGGTTGGTTGACGTGGCGGTTCTTTGGATTATTTCCAAAGACCCAAATAGCACTAAACCGTGCCGTTTTGATACCACACACCGACACACCTTGCAGTTGTCGAGTCAAAGGGTTATAATAAACCCTTTTGTCATACACATATAGGCCTTTTTCCCAAATTCATATTTGCGTGCATATGCATACGCATGCTATTCACAATATCATATTTGCGCATATAAAGTGTTCACAATTAAAAATTTGCGTGCTAAAGCATGCAAATCACGCAAGATATTTCTACCACTTGCATGTTTGAAAAGATTGCAAGATTTTTGTCATAAATATGTATTTTGCTTTAGTTGCTGTCATGCATAAGTTGACGCAAGATTGCATCAGATCATGCACGCAAATATGAATTCGTCAAAAGGTCATACTTTTTAATTTTTTTTTCTGTTTAAGGATGAATCATTTTTATTTTTATCCTGATTTTCAGTAGGTACGTAGATAGGTTGGTTTGTAGAATTATTCAATTCCAATGTTTTGGCTCGTACTTATCTCGCTGATTAAAGGATTATTTTCATGAATTTTATAGATATTTCGTATTTTTTCAAAAGAACTCTTAAAACATGAAAATAAAAGATAAATAAAAGAATCTTAACACAAAGAGAACTTTTCCTCACATGATAGAAAATTGTAGTTTTCTTTAAACTTTCAAAATATCGACATATCTCATCAGGCCTCAATCATCATCATTTTACAATTTCTCTTAATTTCCAATTCAGAATTTTGAACTTGTAATTACTTTTTTTCTTCTTAGCCATGGTCACAATTACAAACAAAAATAATAGTCTAAATAGAAAATGTCAAAGGTCATACAGTCCTTTAACACTGAAACAAGATAGGAAATACAAATAATTTTATTTGATTGATTTTTTTTTTATAAAACACTACTTAATGAGTGAAATTGAGAGCAAAAGGTGACTTTTTCCATTTCAGTTTTGTTTTGAGAAAAACAGGAAAAATGTACAACTGTTAAATTAAATACAATTTTAACAAAGTTTTTAATTTATATGAAAACCCTGCCTAAGCTTATGAATTTAATTCAAACATGACTTTAAAAATCAATGCTTAATTTAGTAGATATTAGTAAACAAATTTTGGAAAAGTTTAGTTTTGCAACCGAACTATGGAAAAGATAAGTTTTGCATCTCGTTAAATTGGAAGAATAACGTAGTTTTGCAATAAATGTCTTACTAAGAAAAAACAAATTTTTTTTTTTCAATTGTTCGATAACACCCAAAATATTGTCAACAATCGGTTTCCTGTGAAGGGAATTTTTAAACTTCAACAGAATAGTAACACTTTTGTTACCAACATCATGTAGAAATAAGGAAGTTTTGCACCCAATGCCAAATTCTACAACCATTTTTCAGGGGCATTAATGTAGTTTTCAAAATTGAAATTTTTCAAATTGATAGCACTCAACAACAACGAACATCATTAATTCAATTATTTTCAAAAAATGGAAAAGATCGACTTTTACTTTTGAACGTCTCAATTACAATGTGTATTTATTTTTATAATTTTTGTTTTAACAACATTTTTCACAAGTTTAATTCAGAAAAATACATACATTTTTTCCCCTCAAATTTAAAAAACATAATTTTTTAAAAACTACACTAAAATACCTATATAAAATTTTCACATTCTTAAAATTTTTATTTTATCAGTCGAATGACTTAAATAAAACTTCAGTTACATGAATATTTTTCGGTGCATCATTTTTAATTACTTTAAGTAATTTATTAACATCACAACAATATGTATAACCTTTAGTTACATCATTGAAAGCTTCATTTGTCCAACCATATTCTTCACATATATTTTCACATAAATATTCAATTTTTGTAGCAAAAGGATTATTTAAAGTTATAAATGCAATACCTTTATTATCATATTTAAGAATTTTCCAATACCATTTTGGTACAATTATATTATCATTTGGCTCAAGTGAAATTTTTACTTCTTTTTTATGAATATTTGGTAATGTTAATATTCCAAATACGCCAGTATAAACTTTTAAATTATTTTTTAATGAACTAGCTACTTTTCTAGCAATATTTTCAATACGTAACCAATTTCCAGAATTAATAATTTGCCATTCTGGTGCAACATTTATATAAAAATATGTTGCATATTGCCATGTTCTAAATAAACCATCTTTATCTGGTGTTAAATGTCCACGTGCTAAAAATGATGTTTTATTAATATATTTTCGTGCTAATTCTTCAGATTCTAATAATTCAGTAAATCTATTCAATTGTGAAATTTGTTTATATGATTTAATTGGTTTAACATTCTTTGGAATTCCAGTTATTTTAAATACTGGTCGTAAATTATCTGATATTGCATAATCAATTGATTTACCATATATTTCATATTCTGTATAAATAACTGAAGCTATTTTTAAATTATAACAAATTTTTATATATTCAATAAAACCAAATTTTGTTGTATTGAATCCAATAAAGAATAATGAACCATTTTTTGAACAATTATTATTTGTAATTTTTACATCACCAGTTATTGTTGTCGTACATTCAGTATCTAATAATTGATTATTTCCATTGTTCACTTTAATTTTATTTTTACATTGAAGTGAAACTTCTGCACCACTTGCTAAAAAAAAAAAAAAACACACAATAAAATAATAAATTAAATTTGAATTAATTTTAAAATAAATTATACTGATTAATTTACCTTTAACAAAAGAATTGCCAGAACCAGTACATATGGCGTAAGCTTTATCATTATTTAATAATTTCAATTTTGGTCCTAAATTTGACCAAAGTTTACCGTTACTTGTAACAAGTAATGCATCCTTTTGAGGTAATTCTTTTTGAATATCAATGCTGCAATCTATTTAAAGTTTATATGATGATTTTTGAAATTAAATTAAATTTTTCTAAAATTAAACAACAACAAAAAAATGTAAAAAAAAAACTTACCACTTAAAATTGAATCTATTTTAAGGTTCAAAATCACAAAAACTATAAAATAGAACATTTTTTGACGAAAAAAATTCATTTTGAATGATCGATGAACAATTTAAAACTATGTATGAAATAAATTTTTATTTTTTATTTTATAGAACAATATTTTCTTTATAGATATATTGTCTATAAACAACAGTCATTTATGCTATAGGTATTAATTGGTATTTAAACAGTTGTTAATTGAATACATATTATGTATCCTACCTTATACCTCTTCAGGTTTAATTTTAATTATTATTAGTTGGAAATTTTCTGAATAACATAATTATTCTTTTATTGTTCTTATAATATGTTTACAACACTCATAATGTTTAATTAATTTTCCATTTTAAATACATATGTTCATTTTTCATTATAGATATTTTCACAATCGATAGAGAACAATATAACGACTAATTAATACAGAATGTACGAGTACAATAATTACACATAACGTTACTTAGAACTTAGAATAAATTATTGAAAAAATAAAATGATATAAGTTCAACTAACTGGTGTAATTGAAGTAAACAATTGCTTACTATCTCGATGTAATAGAATTTTATTTTATAAAAAATAATTTAAATACTTTTCTTTATTTTCATCTATGACTAACACAAAATACATATGTACATACTCGTACATATATGTATGTACAATGTAAATTTATAATATATTTTTCAATGAGAAATAACTTTGCAAAAAAAATTCTTAAAAATGATTTACGCTACGAATATGCCACAGTTTTATTACTACGCCACAACTTTAAACGATTACGAGCTGAATACACGAGTATCTATATAGGTATACAATTTTTTTCAATCTCATATATGTAATTGAGTTATGAATCTCTGCTTTAAAAAAAAAAACTGAATTGAATTAATAATGTAAAAAGTAATCGAGTAAAAGAAAGTAATTCACAGCAATTCAATTGAAAAATCACCATATTTTCTAAATGCATTTTATTACATCACATTAAGGATTCAAAAGGCTTCAAAGATATTTAGAAGAAGAAAAAACATTTTAAACTATTATCAATTTGTGGTATAAAAATATTGACACTGACATCCAGTTATAGATTTTTTTCATTACTTTTCTATATTCTTCGATTATTCTATCTATAGTAAGTATCTAAGTAGGTATGTATAAAAATCCGTTTTCCTTTTTCACATTTAATTACAAGAATTTCCACTGAATCTCTCGATAATACACTTTTAATAAAAAAATTCAGACATATTTTTAGAAAAACATTGATAAAAGCTTACTCTAAAAGTCAAATACTTAATTACATACATATATGTATGTATATATGATTTAATAAAATGCTATAGAAGTCAGTGAGTAGTATCTTTAATAAAATGAATTTTTCAACTTGTAAGCTTTTATTATTTTTCAGATTCTATTTCAGAAAAATGTCATATTTTAGTTTTTATGAGTCATTTTCTTAACATACTCTTTAGTTTTTTAGATTCTATAATTAATTTTATTCAGAATATGTTGCTCATTCATGAGAATCATTCAATGGCTTTTTTTTTTTTTGCTTTTTGCATTTATATTATTTTAAGAAGTATATTTTGATTACACCAAAAGAACCAAGAGTACATATTTTAAATCTTTTACATATCATCATCATCACATAGCCCCAAGAATGATATTTAGCCAATATATGGTTTTCTTTTACTTTCAAGTTAAATAATCATGAAATTTTTCGAATAAGTATTTTTTAGATATAAAAAAAAGAAAAAATATGTAAAATACCCTCCAATACCAAGCCCGTATTGTCTTCAATACTATATAAACTATAAAGTATAAAGTAAATACAACAGCTATTAAAGCAAATATTCGGTCAATTCTCTGGTAACGCAGAAGACATTTTGTGAGGAATTTTATTAAAAATTTGTTGGATAATGAAAGTGTAGAGACTTGATACTTCCAAATTTATTACAATTTATCCTCATTTTCAAAACTATATAGTGTATTCCTATTTTTTTAACCTTATGTTATAAATTTATCTGAAATAACACACAACCTTATTAATACATTCTTAATATTTCCTTTAAGAATTGTCACTTTTATAGTTTTGTTGTAACACATGTTCTTTAAAAAAGTATTCAATAGAAAACCCATAAAATTGATCTATCACAATAAGCAATAAAAATTTATGAGGACATTCCAGGTAACGCAGGAGACAAACGAAGGTGACGCAGAAGACATTGTAGAGTAATTAAAAAATAAAATTAAAACGTATATTGTATTTGTAGTAATATACTAAGAATCAGTGCCGATATCAGATCAGCTGCCTATAAAAACAAAGAATTTTTTTATATTTAGCTATTCTTTTCAACACTTTTACTGAAGAAAGTGAAAATTTTGGTTTCATTCTACAGAGAATTGATCATTCATTCACGTGTAGGTATTTATATTCTGACTAGCAAATGAGGTGAGGTGATGTTCGCACTTGTTTCACTTTACACCCCAAATGAATGTCTATGTTTTTACTATATGTCAAACGTTCTCAACATAGACTTATTCATTATCATTATAATAATATGACACCTTAATTATGTCTTGAATTTCTTGAGAAATACATACTCAATGATTTTTATTTTTTAGTATATGAAAAATGAGTGTCGGGGTCATTATAGCTTTACGTGTCCACAATCTACATGCTAAATTTAAAAATAAACAAAATATAAAAGGAAATCCTATATTATTTTTTTTATATATTAGTTTTATTTTTTCTTTATTTTTCTTTTCATTTCTTTTTTCTTTTTTTTTTTTGAATATTATTCATACTAAATTTAAATCACGAAGAAATACAATATATTATAAAAAACATATCTTTTATCTTTTATTTTAATTATTATTAATTTTTAAATGGTAATATTACTTTTAGTAATAAAAGCTGAATTGTTTTTTTTAATCTTTTTTTTAAATTATTGTATGTGTACACACTTTTGTATAATTATATATATATGTATGTAAAGTAATGTATAATGAATTTTAATTCCTTTTAATTATTTTTTTTTTCTCTCTCTGAAATGTAATTTATAATTACATATTTGAATTTAATTCATAATATGTAAATAAACTATACATTTTATTTATCTTTTTCTCTTTCATAAAAAATATTAAATTAATGAAAATAGAATTACTACAATAAATCTAATTCTAATTGAAATGTTAAAAAAGTTTTTTTTTTTTTTTTTTAAATTTATATCATGAATTTTATTCAATTTATAATTATTTTTTTTGTGTTTTGATTTTTAATTAATTTAGTTTAAAATAAAATTTTCAAATATGACGACAGAAATAAGATTTTTTTAAAAATTAATTTAGAATTTATTTGTTTTTTTTTTGTTCTAATTTTAAATTTTAACAATAATAAAACTTTTAATTTAATTTTTTATTTTTTTTTATAAAAAAACAAAAAAAAAAACAATTTGTTAAAAATAATTTTGATTTATAATAAAAATTTGATTCCTTTAAATATAATCCTTTTTTTCTTCTTCTAAACTTTTAAAAACAATTTTAAAAAAATTTTAATAATTCAACAAAATTATAAATAAATTATTTTTTTTAAATTTTATTTTTAAAATAAATATACTTTTGTTTTTGTAATCTTCATTTATTGAAATAAATGTTTTGTTTTTGTTTTATAATTATTTTTTTTTTCTCTTTTTTTTGGTTTTGTATTTGCATTGAAAATTTTCAACTGTTATTGTTTTTAAAATAGTTTTATTTTATTTTTCTTTTAATAGGTTCATCCCTGATTATTGAGGTATTCGTTTTTTATATATGAATATGTATTTATATTTATAATATGATTTTATATATCGTTAATTATGAATTAAAGTATTTATTTTCAAAATATTTTATAAAATTCTAGTGGTGATGCGTATTATTTTTAAGCAAATTTTTATTATTTTATTTTATTTTAGTAGATACATACTGTATATATGATTTTTAAAATTCTATTATGTGCTCGTTAATATCGTTTATTTTGATTTTTTTTTATAGCCATTATTTTAATTGATTTTCTTTTTGAATTTCAAACTGTTTTATTCACGATATAAAAAATATATAAATCGTCTTCAACAACAATAACATTACAATTTCATTATTGAAGTCAATTTTATTTTATTTTTCGTGATGAGGAAGAAACAATTTGAAACACAGTAATCAATTGGTCTTTCTTTTGTTTTACTAGGATTAACTAGTAAAAAAAATGATCATTTTTTTTTTAAATTAATAATATTATATTTTATTTCAGTTTAACAGATATTTCGTATAAATGTAATTATTATTATTATTTTGTTTATTGTACTTTGATTTGAGGTTTTTTTTCGGTTGTAATGAATTGTACAATATTTTCTTGTACGATACGGCAATAAAGTTATTTGAAACTTTCAGCAATAAATGAGTTTAGTTCAGATTATCGTTGAATCTTAACGATAGTATTTCAGTTTATTTTATTTATTATTTATTCGATATTCAAATTAACAGTTCATAAAATGGCTGAATACTATAAATGGATCGGAAATGATAAAATCTTTTGTTTTGTTGTTTTTATTAGTGAATTTTCGTATATATTACGTAATTTTTTTACAAACTGAACTAAACACACTCAATTATACGTGTGATATGGGTTTTCAACGGTAACATAAAGTGTATTCTTGATATTATATAGAGTAAATATATAAGTATGTTCGATTTTATGTAGGCATGATTTAGAAAAAAAATAATTGCAATTCATATAATGTAATAGGTATACATCTTTGAATAAAGATAATAAAGTAAAACCTGTTGTTTTTAAAATAAAAAATTGCGCTTACTTGTAAGAAAATTGTAATAAACATAAATTTTTTTGTTCGCGTTATAACACAAAAGCACATTCCTTATTGAATTTTATTCTCTTCAAAACAGTTTTAAAAAAATATATAAAACAAAAAGGAACAACAAAAGACAAGAAGAAAAATCAATCCAAATTTAAAAAATAAAAATAATAATAATTTTTAATTATTTTATGAGATGTCTGCATAAATATCTAAAATTTCAAATATTCGATAAATTTTGAGTACCTTCATACCACACCATACCACATATTATCCTAAATGTGCCACAATCAATTTCTGTTGAGTATTCATAATGTAGCTGCTATTTCGGATTATTGTCACATCTAAGTTTAAAAAAAATTTTGTACAAATTATACTTAAAAAAAAATTTATAAGATACAATACTTCATTAAGACAAATTGTTTAAAAAAATTTCGAATAAAACATATTCCTAATAACTAAAATTTTTAATAAATATAAAATTCGAATAACCATTTTCGTTTAAAGTTCAATACGTCTCGATATTTGTCACATGACATATCAAATTTTTGCCCAATTTGACTGTCAGATGAATACAGATCCTAATTATGATTAAAAATTAAAATTTTTCCAATTAACTATCCATTATCATTAATTTTTCAATTTATTTTTTGTGAAGCATTTAATAGCGGACTCTTCATTTCAAAAAACTTCACATGATTTCACAAGTAAGAATCTTTGTGTGAAAATTTGTAAAAAGTTCCAATATTAGAAAGGACTTATTTCGAAATGTCAAAATTGATGTAGTGAATACAGTATGACAGCTGTTGTACTACACATGGTTGTGGTTTTATGTATACATTGTATCAAAGAAATTTTCACTGCATTATATGCTCATATTTTACACTATGAATACCGTAGCAAGACGTTTTGGAATTAATGACTTTGTCACGAATTTGATGTTTGATGTTTTAGAATTTGATACAATGCAGTACGTAGATTGCCTTTTAAGTTTTTACAAAAATAACGAAAAAAAACAAATATTTGGTTGAAAGTCATTTTATTGTTTTTCAAAATTTTCGCCTTTAAAATCTATACACTTTTGCATTTCCTCGATCGAATTTTTGAGCATTTCCTTATACCAATTAACACGACCCTGTTTTAGAGTATCAGGTACAAGATGCGGAATCCAGCGAGAACAGATCTTATTCACGGCTAGTGTTCGTGTAAAATCGAATGCGTTGCAGTCTTTGAAATGCCTAGGGATGCCTCAAACTCACGGTAGGTCACATGCCTATACTCTTCAATAATGTTGGCCTGTTGGGCACAGCATCGATGTTTTTGGAAACCACAACTGATTTTGGTCGACCTTCGAGAGATTCATCGCTGACAGAAGAACGACCAAGACGAAATTCTGCAAACCAGTTGTAAACAGTCTTTTCTGATCGCCAAAAGTTGAACGAAGCGATTCAAAGCATTCTTGTTGATTTAGGTCTTTACGAAAATTATAAACCTCATTTTTTTAAACACTTATTATAAACAAACTGATCAATGAATTTCTGAAAATGTCAAATTTTACAATAAAAGAAATGTCGCATCACAATGGTGCCATCTAACAGTCGTTTGTAAAAACTTAAAAGGCAGCCTACGTAATACGGTATTATTACGTTTCGAAATAAGCCCAAATCTACAATTCGTTTCGACTTGATTGTTTCAACTTTCGAATGAATTTTAAATTGGACTTGAACAAATTGAATAAATAAGGTTCGAAACAAAGTTCCCTACCTATCATCACAGAATTTTGAAGCACTTATTTAAATATTATCTAAAGTTTTTTTTTTTTAAATACATACATATACATACATACATATCACTTTCTATCTATACAAACATCCTCCCTCCAGTTGACGCTTTCATAAAATCGTACATCTCATAAAAATATCTCAAAAATAAAAATTAAAAGAAAATTTATAAAATAAATTAAATGTTTAATATTTAAAAAAAAAATTTCTCTAGAAAAAAATTAAAAAAAAAAACAAATAGAAAAATATGTAAAAATAAAATTAACGAAAAATGCAAAATATACAAAATCAAAAACCATTTAATTTGTATCTTTTTAGTTCTTTAAATGTGGATATGTAATACAATCAACATTTTTGGCATTGTTTTTCATATCATAAAAAAAAATTTTTTTATTTTATTTTTCTAATTTCCTTTCTATTGATCTATTATCAAATACTTTTTAACTATATAAAAAAAAAAAAAAAAACAATAATAATAGAAATAATAATGTACAATTTATAAATTAGTTTAAAATTGTTAGTGTCAAATTTTTTTTTTGTTCTTAAAAAATAAATAATATTCTTATATAGTGTATGTAAAAAAAAAAATACATAAAAATTACAATTTGTTTTTTTTATTTTTTTTTTAGAATTATAAACATTATTATTGTGTTTATGTTATTCATTTTAAATTAAAGTGTATTTTATTTCAATTCAATCATAGTGTCTGTAAGATTTTATTAATTATTGAAAATATAATTGCAAATGATGTATTTTAATCAAGTTTTGAATTTTAACAAGCAAAATTTAAAATTTAATTACAATTAGACTTGAAATGACTTAAATGATTTAAATCATATTTAATTACTGCAAATATTGTATTAAGGGAAATGTATGTAATTTTCTTTAAAAATGATCATGTTTTCAATTAAATTAGAGTTCGTTTTAAATATTGAACATGTTGAACACCACACGAACATCACTTCTACTTTACCACCTCATTACGATGTTTCAATAATCCCCACTTCACCGTGGTAAACTCTCAGAAAATGTCACATTTTCACCAGTGGTTGGTTACAGTGGTGAGTTCAATGTTACAACAATAAATTTAGCATGACGTCGACCAATAAACACTTCTCCACTACAATTGTTTCACCGTATGTACGTTATGGTGTTCAACATGTTGAACATTGAAACGAGCTCTAATTATTAATTATATATGAAAAATCAGCAACATATAATTGCAACCTGAATTTTTTTAATTTATAATATTGTTTGACTTTGTTTGTCTTTTTAAAAGTAATCAATAACGAATTAATATACATACATTTTAAAATACAATATCGCCTAAAAGAAATGTAAAGTATAAAGAAAGTTTTAAAAATAATATTAATATATATTTTTTTTTGTTTTTTTTTTTTTTTTTTTTTACAATCATCAATAATAATTTTTTCATTACATTCCTAAAACGTAACATAATTATACACAGCCAAGAAAACCCTGGATCACACACGTATAAATTTTTATTCATTTATTTTCTTCTTTTCTTTTCTTTTATCTTCATTTTTTCTCTCTTTTTTTTTTCTTTTCTTTTTTGTTAAATTAAAATTCCATTATTTTGTTATGGTTTTTTTTTCTTTCTTGAAAAACAAAACGAATAGATTAATTGTTTAGTTTTAAATAATTAAATAAATTCATAAAAAATTTCTTTTTTTTTTTTTTTTAACGAATTAAACGATTTTAATTTTAATGTGCAATGAAGTAAAATGTATTTTTAAAAGCAATTAATTAATGAGATTCTAAACATTATAATAATATGACAATAAAAATTTCAATTAACTAAATAATTCATTTTTAATTACAAGAAAAAATAAAAAATAAAAACAATTTTTTTCAACAAATTTTTGTTTAAAAATAAATTTTTTTAATAATACTACAAAATTTTTCTTTAAAAAAAAACACTTGATTGTGTTTTTTTCTTTCTACTCTTTTTTTTTTTTTTTTTAATATTTTACAAATTTAGAAACATATGGCGTCATATATTCTTTTATTTGTGTAGGCTAGATTCAAAATTTGTCTTTTTCATCTTAAATAATTTTTCAAAAGCTACAAGAAACTTATAAGTTATGGTGAAGAATACTACAATAAGTTGTGTGGTAAATGAAAGAAATACCTTCTTTTTTTTAAATAATTAATCGATGTGAACTACAAAAGAAAAAAAAAACATTTAACTACAGAGCTGACTATTTATTGGAAAAGTCAGCTTTTTAAATGAAAAATTTGATTTATCATACAACATAACAGCTTTTTATGAAATACAATTTTTTAATTAATTATGAATCTTTTTTTTTTTATATACTTTTAATCCACGATTACAGTTTATAGAGAAAAAGAATGAATGAATTTAAAACTGACAGTCTCAGTATGCGTACATGTGAATAACTGAAGAAAAAGTACAATTTTTGATTCTAATCTACATAATTTTCATTAATTTGAATAAAATTCAACTGAATTAAATAATTAAAAAAATATTAAATGAAAATAAAACTACTAATAAAAACTTAAAAAGAAAAAAAAATTATAAAACAAATTTTAGATGGATTTTATCTGGCAACAGATTCCAACATTTCTACAAACAATTTATTCATTGTTACATTTCCTTCTCGAAAAATATTAATCCAGAATTTTCTGACAATTTGATCGGCTTGCCGAAGAGATGGTAACATAAGTAACAATTGCTGTTGATGTGATACAGCTGAATTATGCCTAACAACGAAAAATAAATAATTATTACTGTAAAATAATATGGAAATTTGTTTTCAACGTTTTAAATTGTTTTGCAACAATAGTAGTATTCAATAATCGAATTTAAAACGTTGAAAATACATAAATCCTTCGACAACACGGTCAATTCGTAATGAAGAATTTGAAGAAGGATAACCTTAAAATTGATAATTAATAAATCAATTTACTTACCTTATTAAATAGACACAATCATTGAGCGCACTTAAAATAGAATCTCTAAATTTTCTTAACATGAATTGATCGTCCAAACGAATATCACAGTTGGACAGTACTAAAGCTTTTAGTATATAATATTCTTCTTTTCGTGGTGACAACCTTTCTAATCGTTGTGTAATTTGTACACACTACAAAAAGAAAGCAAATTGTTACAAATATAGAGAAAAAGAAAATTATTAAAAAAAATTTTATCTTTATATCTTTTTGCACATACATGATAAAAAAATTCTGTTGCTCCACAATCTTTTGCTAAACGTTCGTCCATCCAAAAATCTGATGCAAAATTTAATTTACCATTAAATGGTATTGAACGTTGTGCTAATTGTAATGTTAAAATCTCCACCCAAGATACTTGAAGGAGTTTCATTTGATCATTAAGAGGTAGTTCTGTAAAACCAGGAATTTGTTTGGCCCAGCCAATAACTAGAACTAATTCCTTGTCATATAAGTCACTTATAATGCTTAATATTTCACAGATATCTGTTGTCATTTTATTTGGTGTTGTTGTTGTTGTTGTTGTAGCCGTTGATGTCGTTGTTGTTTTATCACCCACACCACCACCACCACCATTATTACCAAATATTATTGATTTATCATCAATATCTGAATCACATCGATTCAATAAGTCAATACCAATCGGACCAACTTGTAATAAATCTGGTTCATAATTTGATAGAACTTCTAAAAATTTTATATCATCCAATGATGCTATTGTTGGCTGATATAATACTTGCATTTGGTATGGATTTGAAACTGGATTACGTCTGTATTTTTGCCTTCCACCTCTTACTCTATCTAATCGTACACCTTCTTTAAGCATTCCCATTAGAAGACATTTTTGAAATCTGCATGCTTGACATGCTTTACGACGTCTTTTATTTATTTCACATTCATTATTTGCTGGACAAGTGTATTCAATACTACCTACAAATTTTTGTTTTTTAAAAAGGAATATAAAATCAAGATTTTAGTTATTATTGATAAATTTTAGAGAAGAAAATAAGAGGAAACATTTATTTCAATTTTGATGCCAAATATAAAAATCGATTAGCTAAATCTCGAAAGCAATAAATATTTGGGATCAAAATCAAATAATGAAACTTTAAAATGGAGAAAAATGTCCATTTCATTTTACAAACTAAAATTAATCAATTTAATAAGTTTTTTTTTTACCAACAGTTGTACCTTGTATTGTTCTCTTAAAAAACGCTTTACAAGCTTCACAACTTGCTACTCCATAATGGAAACCTGATGCAGTATCACCACATACCAAACACAGTCTCCTACAACAAAATTAAATGTTTTATTTTTAAAAATTCTTTCATTCAAGATTTAAAAAAAAAAAAACACAACTTACTTTGGCAAATCTTCTTTTAAAGAATTTTGATTGCTAATATCACTACCAATTTCACCGTATGTTGTTGTTGTTGAACTACAAAACTGTCTATCCGGTGATCCTGGAGAGGCCTAAAAAATAATATTTAAATAAATAATTACAATTTGATTTATTAAAAATGAATTTGGATTTTCAATTATGATTAAAAAAAAATGTTTAATTTCAAATATGTAAATTTCAATTATAATATTGTGATGTGAATGAAAAAAAAAACAAATTAAACATTTCAATTCAAATTTAAATATTTTGTAGACATTTTTATTTACCTGTGAGTTACTGTAAATAATTGATTGAGCTTGATTTCCAGTTGATGGTGTTGGACTACAACATGACGTCGTTTCAATTTCTTGTTTAACACGACTTATAGTTCCTTCTGACATCATGGAAACCTAAAAATATAATTTTATCATAAAAGCATGAATAAAATAAAATGCAAACGTTTTATTATTATTTTTTTTTTTGCAATTTATTTTTTAAATAAAAAAAAATAATCTTATAGTATAAAATTAAAAATAAAACTAATTTGACACGCTTTTTGTGTCGAAATAAAAATATCTGAAATGAAAAATTGCAATCAATTTTCTTCGCTTGTTTATCGTTTACATTTTTTATTTTATTTTCTTTTTAATTTTTATTTTATAGCTATTAACTGTCGATTATCTTTATTTTATTCAAATGCCGGGTCGAATGAGAAAAAAAAAGCAATATGTAAAAAAAATGTTTGCTTTTATGTGTAATTATCTTTTATTTATTTATTTTTATGTTTTGTTTTTCATTTTGCTGCACCTAAAATAGAATTTCTGTTGTTATTTTTTTTTTAAATAAAAGATAAAATAAAATGAACAAAAAATTTGGTAATTCATGCTTTTTATTTAGAAAAACAAAAAATGTAAGTATAAATAAAAAATTATTACGACGCAAAATGATAAAAAAAAAAAGAAGACAAAAGTAGTAGGTAATTGTATATTTTCAATTTTTTTTCTTTATTATTTTTGTAAATACATTTCATTTTAACTGAATTTGAATATATAAGTCTAAAAATTATTTACTTATAAAATTATATTTTTTAAATGCTATATGTACACAGAAAATGATAAAAAACAGAAGCATCACTTATCATCATCGTCATCATCAACATACAAAAAAAATACAATGTATAAAAAAAATGAAAATGTTTAAAAAGAAGAAGAAGAAGAGAAAAAAAATAAATATTTTTAATAAATTGGTATTAAGTTAAAAAATTACCTTTATACTGTCAGGCAATTTGTTTAATAAAAGTTCATGAACTTGCAAAAATTGTTTTTGGCAAAATCAAGGTC
Source organism: Bombylius major (assembly GCA_932526495.1). NCBI lineage: Eukaryota > Metazoa > Arthropoda > Insecta > Diptera > Bombyliidae > Bombylius > Bombylius major. The sequence goes on along the minus strand of OW052045.1, from coordinate 26,346,678 downwards.
AAAAATGTTTTGTTTGAATAACAGACTTTTGTTGTTATTGTTGTTTTTGTTGATAATATTAACAAAATAAAAGATAAACATAAGTATGTATAATATTTATCATAATAATAAAATGCAGATACCTTTATTTGAGTAGGTGTCATTTGTGAAAGAGGATACGTATTTTATTTTTATTATTTTTGAATGATAGAAAAGCAGTATAAAAAAAAAAATAAGTGAAATTAGTCAAATCCAATTGAATTTAGTTTAAATTTTAAATTCAAAATTAGCGTAACACACTAATGCATGTACAGTCCAGAATCTTGTGGATTAATTCAAAAAATGTTTCAAGATCAAGGATGTTGTAATTCTCAAATATCGATTGGTATTAAATTCAACCAATTTCCTACGTAATCTCCTATTTGACGACTGAAGTTGTTTTTTATGTTACACATATAAGTATATCCCTTTATTGCAAAACAATAGCGGTGGCGTACATATGTATGTATGTATACAGAAGGAAAATAAAGAAGGACGAGGAAAGATTTTTTTTTTGTTCTTCAAAAAATGATCAAATCTATTCTATCTTTATAAAAAGAAATTAGGAAAAAAATCTGACATGAAATAAATTCAGATTTTACGTACAAAATGTAGCTTTTTTTTACAGTTGAAAAACGTATAACTTGTATTTGAATTCCGCTCTCAAATTTTGAAATTCATTTTAACATCTTATCCTTTTTTAAAATCTAAATTAAATCGTCAATTGTATAATACAATAAATTATCTTAAATTTGCTAACTTATTTTAACTCACAATCTTTTAAAGATATTTTTTAAATTAAATTATATTCATCATCAAAGATGAGATTTGTTTTTTTGTAAACTTGGGAATAATTTTAAAAAAAAATTAATATTTTCTAAATTTTTTTAACAAAACATTCCAAACAGAACATACTTACATAATATAAAATCTTGAAATCATAAAAAAATTATTCTTGCTTGAACAATGTAGCAACTTTTGTTCTAAAATGATTTATTATGAAGTTAAGCATGACTTGTGCCTTGTGCTATTGAATACCAAATCATCATTCAATACAATTTAGTTGAAAATTTATTTAGCAAAAAAAAAAAACTAATAAAAAAAAATAATCAATTTTAAAATCATTAAGTAAGAAAAAATAAACATTTTTTTTCCATTTCAATAAACTAAAAATAAATGATTTTTTTTTTCTTATTAATTTATATTTAATAACAATAGAAAAGATTTATAAAAAAAATTAAAAAAAACTAAAATCATAATAATAATTTTGTCTAGTTTTTTACTAATTTAAAAAACTGATGCATGTTAATTAACACTATATAAACAAATTTATACTTTATTTACTCAACAAAATAAAATATGAAAAAAAAAAATGTCTACCTACGTAATTACGTATATATGTATACAATAATTTAATTGCACATTAACCCACATATAATAATATCAAATTTAAATAATTTTCTTGTGGTTGTAAAACAACAATATTTTTTTTCCATTTTGTTTTGTTAGATCACACCTAATTCTTTTCATCAAACAATAATTATCATATGCAATATGTACATAATATGTATGTATGTATATTACGATACTCATGATGGGTGTATATTTTATTGCATCAACATTAGCTTGCAAATTTTACGTTAAATTTTAAATTTAAAAATAAAGTTAATTTAACTTGATGATATAATTAGTGGAAAAATATTTACAATTCTGAAAAAGTAAATTGCAATTTTTAAAAGTACGTGAATTGAATCAAAGATTTCAAAATTTAAAAAATATTTCAGATTTTAATTGAAAAAAAAAAAAACATTAAGCTATCATAACTCAATTTTTCAATTAGTCAGTTTTGCTAGCCAATCAGATGATATTTGAAGACCCACAATGTAAAATTGATGGTTTTTTTTTAAAAAGAAAAATTGTTGTTATAAATTTTTGAAATTAAGCTGAAAATGGTTTAAAAGAGTTCAAAAGTGCCAGAGCTCAAATATTATCCACGTAGCATAAAAAGTCCTAAGAAATTCAAATTATGAATTTTTTTTCACATCAATGAATTTTTATAGTTTTATCTATACTCAAAATAAAATTACCATTACTCGAATATTTCAAGTAATCTGTAGTAACTAGTAGGTAAAAATATTGTAATTTTTTAAGCGATTACTTGTTTTGTATTCGAAATTCAAATTATTTTTTCATACATTTTTATTATTAAACATTTTCAGTGAAGTAAATGAACAATTTCATAAGACACTGTAGTTTGAAATATCTTATATTATCTTGTTTCTATCTTTCTTTCTTTTTTTAAATATATAAAGTAAAAATTCCATGTGGTATTAAGCTGAACTGAAACTGTGATGACTACTTCGTCACAGAATAAATATAAGATTAAACATTAAACAAGCATTTTTTTTATAAGTATTGTAGATATTATTTTTCTGTCGGCCAAGTTCAAGGTAAGCAAGTTTATTATTGCTTGAATGCTTACTTGATTTCTTTTATTAATTTTATTTTTTTTTTATTATTTATTATAAATATATACATATTTTATCATTATATTTTCAACATTATACTTTCGCCTTTTTAAGAAGTAGCAATATATGCAGATACACAATGTAAACATGTACGAGTACAATAACGAGTAATTTTTCTTTGTATGCATCATTAACAAAATAATGATTTTTGAAACAATGATAATTCCTTGAAATTGTTCTTATATTTTTTTTTTATTTTCTAAAAAAACAATTTTGCAAAATGATGTATGTATGTACTATGTATTTAAATTTCTTGAAAATCTATGGCAAGATTTTATGAAAACATCAATTAGGTAATTATGAATTGTAAACAAAAAAACAATATTGTCAAGTTACTAATATTAGTAGCTAGAACTTATAAGTTTTATTCAGTTAAAATTCATAATTTAAAGAGTTTAAAATTTAAGAGTTTTACCGTAGAACTCGACTGGCAAATCAATTTTGTTCAATATTCAATGTTATTTTCAAATTTTTCCTCTTTAAGTTATAAAAAAGGACTTTCCGATCCGATCCTGAGGGTCTATTCTATTTCGTCGAAAAAATGAGAATGAGAAAAACTTTTCATTTCATTTCTCATTTTATTTTTCATTTTTCTCATTAAATTTAAAACATAAGGTCAAAATAATGGAATGTTCTATATAGTTTACTGTCAATAAAATACATATTCCTTCCTAATTCTGTGAAGCCAAGGCATAACCGCTTATGTCTAAAAGTTCATCTTTACGGTAAAGAGTTTTGAAAGTTGAATTCCACTTTCTAAAAATAAAAAATTATTATTATTGTCAACAACTTTTTATCAGCAACTGTACTTGACATATTCTTATTGAAACGAAGCGAAATTTAATATGACTCATTTTTCACTTAACTCGACTTAAGCGCGTTTATTTCGTAGTGGTTAATGCTACACTGCTTTAAAAAAAAAGTATTATACAATAGGTGGAGAATGAAGAGTTAAAAAAAATGTAAGAAAACAAATTGACATTTTATTCATTACTAATAATTATAGTAATTTTAAAAATGTTAAATAAACTTAGTAAATCTTGAGTTTTTTCAAAATGTTTATTTATTAGTATTTACTTAAACAAACGATTCGTGATAGAATGAATTTAAAAAAAAAAAACAAAGCAATGTCACTCTTCCGAAAAAGCTATCAAGAAGTTCAGGTTAGTGATTATGTGAAATTTCTGAGTTTCTATGCGCATATAACTACTAAAATTAGTAAATCGTATGTTGAGAAAAAATAATTCAATGTTTTTATTTATTTAATACAAAAATATGTACATACATATGTGAAAATCTCGAATTTCCGATAATGATAATTGCTTAGATTTTTAAGTTTTATTTTGAAAGTGAATCTAAGTCAACTTCTGATGCAAACTGAGTTGAAGTAAATTTCAGATCGATATGCCCTTTATAAATCTTTTATAATATTAAAGTTATTATTGTAGTAGCTAAAAACAGAAAACTGGGAATCGAACCACAGTGCTCTGTCTTGCTGGGGCAGCGCGCTTACCAATGCACCACCGAATGTCAATCATGCCGTTCACTGTTCTTAGTTACTACTTCTTAAACATTGATATTCAAAATCTTCTACAGTTCGGCCAACCCCAGATGTCTACTATCATAATAACCAGAAAGCTTAACCTATGACTGCTTTCAAATGCCAAACCAATCTACCCCCATTGCCTTTTCCTGTTTTCTGTGAGCACAGTTTCCATATTTGCTTTGCTTTTTCCCACAGCTTGGAATTCGGTATGCGCTTCGGCCAGAATATCTTTAATATCCTGCGCAAGCAGATAGTTTATAAATGTTTGGAGCTTTCTCACTGATATTTCATCCAGCCTCCACGTTTCGCAGCCGTACAGTAGTATCGACATCTACGCCAGTTTTGAAAATGTGTATTTTATGGCATTGTGACACATTTTTTGATACTTAATATTTTTGTAACTTAATCGAGAAATTCTCGATCAAAAATGGCGTCTTATGTTCTTGATTGGTAATTCTCGATTGATCGAGTATTAGTGTTTCTGTAACTCAAAAAATTCACCACTCGAGAAATCTGTGGTTGTACTACGTTGGCATGCGCAGAAGAAAAGATACTTACACACATGCATTTTTGTTGTTGTGAATTCTAACAAACATATTTCTTCTTTCGTATATGTATACACAAGAAGATCACTACGCCATGTAAAACATGCGCAATGAACCTTCAACTGAAATAATTTCAGCTATACCACAGTTTGACGGTTAATAAGGTGATTGTGCTTTTGTTCACTTATTGCAGAGTTTAATTATAAATAATTAAAATTATGATTTTATGTATTAAATTGTCTTTCTATTGGAAATATATAATCCTGAAGAATTAAATGGAAGTACATATTTCAATTTTGAACGAAGCGAGAGAAATACGCGACACACTATAAAATGAAAATTTTAATTTAGTTTGACGTATGTATGTAATAATATATTATACTACTTATATTCTAGTGAAAATATCATTTCTTCATAATTATATGTAAAAATAATATCATTTTTGTAAAATCATAGAAGTTGTCACTATCAAAACACCAATCGAGAATAAACTCGATTGACAGATATTCATTATTCGATTCACCACAGTTACAGAAACACTAAAGTCGAGAACTATGTCAAATCGAGTAAAGCAGTCGAGAAAACCAATCGAGAAATGATACAGAAACGGGCTGCAGATCTTATTTAGCTGTCGCATTTCGTGCTTTATTTCCGAACCTCCTTCTTTCGTTACGACTTACGATGCAGCCAAGATAAGTAAAAACATCTACATCTTTGATTCTTATACCATCCATTATAAGAGGGCTCTTGTTAGTTGTTCTAATTCTCATCAGTTTGTTTTTTTCTATGATATATAATATTATGAAATATTAGGCCCTAGAATATTTCATAACCCCAAATTTCTCAAAACAAAACCGAATAAATTTAGGTCACTTTCGATATAATTTACAAAATTATTGAACAACGCACGTACATACATAAAAAAATCTATTATATACATGCAATTATGGACGTTTTTTAGTACCTATATTTATATTACTGTCATGTTCTAAATAGAAAAAAAGAAATACATATGATAATTTGTTGCATTTTTGCACAAATTAATTTAATTTTCTTAATTTGTTTTAGACGTATGAAATCTCAATTAAAATTATCAATTTTTATATTTTTCAATTAACCTTTATCGAACTATCTTGAATTTTTTTTCTTCTGTTTTATATTCATAATTTAAAATATTTAATATTTAATTAAATAAATAAAAAAGTGAAATTTTCATCAGTACCTGACAACAGAGATACGATACTTGGATACACATATTCTTTTCCATAAAATATCACGGTTTGATAACTACTTTGCTTATTTTTCAAATATATGACTTTTGTAATCAGTTAATATTTAATATTATTTACCAACACCCCATACTCAACAAACATTGAAGATTAGATTTAAAAAAAAAGTAAAAAAAAAAAATTAAATTAAATAGATTTTACCATTTTACCTACTCTCTTAAATGCATATTTATATAGATTGTAATGTACATATAAAAGTGACAACTGACAACGAAAGAAAAATATCATCAAAAGTAATAAAAAAAATCGACAGTGAAAAATTGATAAGAAAGATAAGAAGAAAAAAAATTAAATTGCATTTTAAACAATATTTTTAAATAAAAATATATAACAGATGATTTTCTTATCTGTACAAAAACAAAAATACAGAAAAATATTTATTAATAAATAAAACAAAAACAAAAAAATATGAAATACAAGAAATATGATAATGTTATTGCCTGATTAAAAAATGCATTTTAAATCAGCAAAATAAACGTATTGATGACCGTGAAGATTAATATATTCATGAAAGGTGACAATAATATTTTTTTATTTTTTATTTTTTAAATTATTTTTCATTGGTATAGATAATATTGATTTTTACTTAATGTGTTTACTTTGAAATTTAAAATAAAATTCCTTTTCCTCTTTATTTTTTTATTATTGAATTCTGAGTACATACCTACATGTATGTATGTATATATTTTTTTTAAATTTTTGACGATTGCAATTTGGTATTTTTTTATTTTGATATAAAGAAATTGTCTTTTGGATTAATTATCTAACTGTCATTAGAATTTGAAAAAATTCTGAAAAATTATACCGATATAGGCAGCCGAAAACACAGCATTAAAATGATAATTATTGTGGTCTTTTTCAACAAAACATGTACTTCTTTTTTCTTGATGATTTCTATGTTTTTCTATGTTACTTAAACATTTCCATTATTTATTTCATATTTTAAAAAAAATATTCAAATTATGTACATATTTGGAATTTCATTATTTGTGTTATTTTTCTTCTTGTTCTTCTTTTCATTTATAAACAGCAATAGTCATTTAAAAAAATGTGTTACATAGTCCACTTTTACATTTTTGCTCCACTTAAAGTCCTAATTGATAAAGTTTTCTTCATTGTAAATGTTTTATATGACGCTAGAATTTTCCTCAACACCACAAGAAAAAAACGATAATCAAAAGCAAAAACTTCATCATATAAAAGCAGATATTTATTATAAAGTCGCCAAATACAATCAATTTTTTACCAACACGATATTCTCCGAAAATACATACATACATATATACAAAATTTGTTTATTCTTACAAATTGACTGATTCCCCAAAAATAATTGACCTTGACAGCCAAAATATTTAAAAGGAAAGAAGAAAGAAATAAAGAAAAATAGTCTGATGTTTGCTTGTTGGCTGTTTTTCTTTTATATATGTATTATGTATGTACATTTATGTATTTATTTCTAAAATAATGTTTTATAAATGTATTTGCGTGCAAAAATAAATTGTATATTAAAGTTTTCTTATTACTTTCATTTCTTTCCGCTTCTTTTTTTTTATATTCTTTTATTTACGTTTTTATGTCTTTTACGGTTTAACAAAAAGAAAAAAGAACTATTTTATGCTAAAAGCAGAACCAAAACAATTATATTGTGTGTTTCCCCTCTATTTTGGAGATATTTTTTTTCTGTAATGTTAAAAAAGATATTTTTTATATATATTTTGCACAAGCGGTGTACATTCATACATGTAAGAAAATAAAAACATGCTAAATATTCGTGCCAATTTTTTTTTCAATTTTATTTCGAACTTTTTTAGTGGGTAATTTTGCCTAAATAATTTTTTTATTCCTTTTTTGTGTTAAATTGTTTAGTTTTTTTTCCCTTTTTGTTTTTATTTTTTATTTATCACATACCTACAAAAAAAAAAGTTGTCAACGAGTTAAAACACCGACGTCAGTTATTCTTCTTTTAAAGAAGTGGGTGTGTAGTAAATGATTTCAATGTCATGCAATCGTCTCGACGATTATTTTGATAAAATAAAATAATAAAAACGATCAAAGTTATGAAAAAATTTATGATAAAATCGTGAATTTAATATAAAATAATAATTTATTGAAATTTTGGTTTAAAACAGTAGATATACAGTTTTATAAATATTTTAGTACCATTAAATTTAACACTTAATATAATTTTTTGTTGTTGTTGATGTTTTATTATTATTTATTTGACTAATTTAGAAAAGTTTTAAAAGAAAATTTACAATAAGGAATTTTTATAAGATTTTAAAGGATAAAAATATTTTCAGTTAATTGTGTGTTGTCTTAAAACAAGCACACAATGCTTTAATAATGTATCTAGATTATTTTATACCAAATAATATCTATTGAATAAGTTTTTTTTTTTTAAAAAAAAGCGTTTTTTTTAAACTAATTTGTAGCTGTTCAAGATTCTTTATAGAAAAGTCATCAATTTCCTAAATAATTTTCAAACTTTTAACAGTATTTTCTCTTCAATATTTATAGAGGTTATCACTTACCACACTAGGTGGCGGATGGATGGGAGAAAATTCTCCTCAGTTGTAAAGGGTTGTTACAAAAAACTAATAAGCAGTACGAGACCAACATGTGGAAAAATGCAGTGTCTGTTCTCTACGAAGAGTTAGTTAAGAATAGAAACTATTTCCTAAATACCAAACAGCTCATAAACCAACAGACTGGAGAACAAGACTCGATAAGAACATAGTATATAGAAGAAGAAGAAACTCACTATAATGTTAACTATTCAAAACTTTAAATTTAGTACTTATATCAGGTCTGTTCCCATATCTACAGCTTTTACAACTAGCTGTAATTTTCTGTAATTTTATAAATAGCAATTTTGTAAATTTTTCTGTAAAATTCTTAAGATTCAGTAAAGTTTTTAAGATACGGGAACAGACCTAATCATTTCGTACATTCAATACTCGCAATTATAACAAATGAAACATTTTTTAGATACTTATTTTCAATAAAGTAATTATTTTTCAATATACGTAATAAAAAATTAAAATTATACAAATATATCTATAACCACATGTATATTTTATAATATGTAGTATGTGTACGCGAAGTATATAAAATTGAATAATGCGTTGGTGTACATATCTCTTATATCATAAGCAATTTTTTATTGCCACTACTTCCATATTATTCCTCTTCAAATAATAATTGCAATAATAAAATATTATATAAGTCAACGTATGTATATGTACGTATATTATGTATATAAATAGTATTATAATATAAATATTATACGATCAAATTGATTGAAAAGCAAATTAATTATTCTATTACAATCAATTTATTCAACGATTGAAATAACTATTATGCAATTGAAACTCGTTTAATGTTTAGCCTAACAGCAAAATAATTGGCACTGATAAATTTATTATAGACATGTATTCAGTAATCTTTAAAAAAAAAAAAAGTAAAATTTAAATTTAAAAAAATTATTAAAAATACTTAAGTATCAGACGTAAAAGTCTACTTTTTTGCCGTAACAAAATTATTAGAAAAATAAAATAAACTTTAAGTACTTTTTTTAATTTTGTCTTTAATAGAGAAAAAAAAGCATACCTCATATTCTTTTTTTTTGGAAATATTTAAACAAATTTATTAATTATAATTAAAATCAAACAAAAAAAAAATAATTAATTTAAAAAAAATAAAAACAAGTATGTAGGTGTACAAAAATACAAATTGAATTAAAAATTAAAATAAAAAAAAAACACACAAATCATTCACGATTTCCGTTAAAATGATCATATTATTACATTTATGGTGATTTGCGTTTTATTCGAAGTGCTATTATTATTCAGATACTATTTTTTTTCTCTATCTCTTCTTTTATGAAGGAAGACAAAGGAATCTGTTATTTAATGATCATTTTCATGAAATAAGTATATGTATACATAATATTGAAAAAAAATTATAATATGAAAGATTTTTCTTATTTCAATGACATGCTATATATTCTGTTCTTTTTAATTTTTTTTTTATTTGTTTTTTCTATAAATATTTCAATTTTCCGTGAAAACAAAGTAACAAAAAAAAATTAAATAAATAAAATTACAATTTAATTCAAAATGAAATGTATGCAATTTATATGGTTGAAATAATATTGAAATGATAATAATTGTAATTTACTTATCAATAGAAGTAATCTATTTTTTTTTGTAGGTATTATTATTATTACTATTTTTTTCAACATTGCTAATATAAATTACGAGTATACAATTTTGTTATAATATTCTTTATTTATATTTAATTGCAGATCTTTCAAATTGATTTGAAAATTATATTATATAAAATTCTAAATAAACACTGTCAATTTATCAATTCAACTTGACGTCATTTTTCCATTAATAATTAATTTACGCTTTTAAAAGGCAAAAAAAAAAGTAGCATTTGTGATTCATCAACCAAGTCAAAACTATTGAAGCGACAGAAATATATAAGATATGGTATATTTAACATTGCAAAATATTTAAGTTTTATTCTTGTATTTGAGAATTAAATGGATTCATAATGTTCTATTTTCATTTTGTCAAAATTTTTTGATATATATTGTTTGGATATATGTACATTTTACTCTTACCACTTTTTTATATTCACCTTTAATCTATTCAAAACACACGATCAATAGAAGTTCGAAAAAGTTTAATTACTTAGCAAACAAAAACGAATTATAAATTTAAAAATAAGAAATTCTACACAAAATAATATTGCAAAAACGTAAACTTGAATAAATTTTTTGACCAAATATATATACAGTACATTTTTTATAGAGAAAAAAAAAATATATTCCATTGACACCCCAAAATTAAAGCTATTTAAAAGAAAATAGAAACAATAACTAAAAGGAAATGATTTAAAAAGCTTAAAAATTTATTACCATACAAAAAAACAACAACTGTGTAAGATCTTATGTTACCTAATAAACCAAAGATCCGGAAATTTTAACATTAAAAGAATTTTATATAAAAGCTAAAATCTTTTGTTATATTAGATGTACCATGTCATAATTAATGTATAGAAAATATTCATATGTACATACATACGTTATATACATTAGCATAATGTATATAGAAAAATTAGAAATTTGTTGATTGATTTGTATAAGCTAAAATGATCGATACGTAGAATGAATATTTTAGTAATTTTTTTTTTAAATTAGAAAATTTAAAATTAGCATTTGATCAATAGAAAAAAATACAAGCCAATAATTATTGAATAAAACTACAAATATACATATATATACATATCTATATACTTTCTGAGTACCCATGAGTTAAACAAGAGATAAAAACAAATATTTTTACGAAGATAAATCTCATATGTAATAACCTTAAATAAATTATATAAGTAATTAATTTTACGGGAAACTGTAATATGTAAATAATTTACAGCTTAATCTACGCACATTATACAATTTTTTTTTTATTCATTCATTTTATTGTTCGTAAATAAAATTACTTTACAACTTGAAAATAATGTCAATATTTATACGCAAATTTAAACCTTTTCTTATTTTTTTTTTTTGCAAAAATTAAAAAGTATATACATACATATACAGGGTGATTCCGTTACGGTGTCCGACCGGGAAACTACGGATAGGTCTCGGCGAGGGGAACAAAAAATCGTATTGGTGGGGGGAGGGTAATCTCAACATTCTCAACCGTTACGGAGTTAGAGAGGGGGAAAGATTTTTGGTGCTTTTTCCTTGTTTACCCTATAACTTTTTGCAGGGGCACGCTAGGCTCACCAACTCTTTTACATAATTGTGAAGGACTCCTGTACCTTTTCATCAACATCTTACCTGCTGCTGTGTATCCGACCATTCAGAAGTTATAAGGCCTCAAAACCATAATTTTGTCATTTTTTCACCCATTTTTTAACTTTAACCCTAATTTGCTCGAAAGGTACTCGATATTAACCCACATTTTTATTTGCAAAAACTAAAGGTTCAATTGATTCTGCATCGATTTGCTATCTTCATTTTTTTCAAAAAATGCATAGTTTTCGAGATATTGAGGAAGACCTCTTAAAAAATCTGAAAATATTAGTCTGAAATTCATTATATCATATTATTGGACACGTGCTTTTATTACAGTGTAAATTGAAAATAGGTGCTTGGAATGCTAGTTTTCAAGTGCAAATATCTTGAAAACTATGCATTTTTTGAAAAAAATGAAAATAGCAAATCGATGTAGAATCAATTGAGCCTTCATTTTCTGCAATAAAAAATGAGGGTTAATTTAAGCCTTTTTTGAGTAAAGCAGGGTTAAAGTCCAAAAATCTGTGAAAAAATGACAAAATTATGGTTTTGAGGCCTTATAACTTCTGAATGGTCGGATACACAGCAGCAGGTAAGATGTTGATGGAAAGGCACAGGAGTCCTTCACAATTATGTAAAAGAGTTGGTGAGCCTAGCGTGCCCCTGCAAAAAGTTATAGGGTAAACAAGGAAAAAGCACCAAAAATCTTTCCCCCTCTCTAACTCCGTAACGGTTGAGATTACCCTCCCCCCACCAATACGATTTTTTGTTCCCCTCGCCGAGACCTATCCGTAGTTTCTCGGTCTTACACCGTAACGGAATCACCTTGTATATGTATATAAATTATCATACGTTGGGTATTACATCATTACTAATGCAATAAACAATTGCAAAGCTGTTTTTTTAAAAAGAAAATAAAAGAAAAAAAAATACATTTGAAAAAAAAATTTCAAAAAATTTAAAAACGAATTAAAGTAAAAAAATTATTGATAAGACGTTTTGTTATATATTGTATCTACATACCAACATACATACATTTTATGCACACTTTTTTTTATATCAATCAACATACATATTTATTAGAACTTGTATTAAAAATATATTTTTTTTTTCATTATGTGTCACTTATATTTATATTAGCTAACATTTGCACTAATTTTGCAGAATTTCATATTCAAATGAAAATGATTATTATCAGTAAATAATTTATTGACACTATTTGTATGACTAATTACTGATATAAGCATAAAGATATTTTACAGTTTTTTTTTGATTTATTAAATCTGGTTGAAAAAAAAAACCATTTAACATTTATTCATATTGCACTTATAATTTAAAAAATCGATTTTCTGTGAAGTTTAAATATTAAAGTAAAAACTTGAAAATTTAGTAATTCAGAAGAACATGTTTTTTTTTTTTTTTTTCATTTGAAAAAATAAATTGGAATTTTTAGGAAATACAAAATTTTCAGATTTATAGGCTTTCATGTGAAATTATAAATACATAATTATGTGGAAAATATATGGCCTGTGTTATTCAAGAAATTTTCTCTTTTAGCTCTAAACCTATTTATACGTTTTTTTTTTTTCAAATACAAAATATTTAAAAAAAAATTAGAAGAAGGTTTTTTTTTTAAATTTCCTGAATATTATATAGTAAAAAACATCAAGTTTTATGAGTTTTCAGACTGTTTTTTTTTTCATCATAGTCGAAGCTTATTATGTCATTAGGAAACTCTAATCTAAGATAAATTTTATTTGGACTCAAATATTAAAGTCCAAATTTGAATTTTCAAATTCATATCTTATCATTGGTGTACGCTACATAATGACAAATTTATTACAAATTTAACTTTAACTTTCTCGAAAAAGAAAAAAAACTCTAAGAAGCACTAAAACTTTTCTGTAATAAGGTTTTTCTCTTTTCATTTCAAATAAAATTGTATTGTTATATTTTATGAATATCGATTTTGCTATAACATGCAATTAGCCATATCATTTGGCTTTTCATGGTTTTAGGTCAAAAACTATCATTGAAATAGTTGAATTAGCATTTATAAATGTGTGATTATAAAACAGAGTTTTTACTTTAAAAAAAAAACGCATATACAAAGAAATATTGAACATAAAAAATTAAATTTTCAAATGAACTAAAATAATTTATTATTAGGATTTAACTTTAAAAACTATCTTTGCTCTTGGAAGTCTGTACCACAGAAATACTTCACAGCTTTCTGCATAATTTGTTGCATTTGATCTAGGACACACACAGATAAAGAATCTGATTAGAACAAAACTCCATAAATTTTCATCTTTTCCAAAGAATGAACTACAATCTGTATAATTGGAAGTTCTAACTTTTTGTTCCTAAATCTATGAAAAGTGCATTTTAATTTTAAATTAAAATAATTATTATTTTCAAAAAAATCATACAACTAAAATGCATGTTATTTTATATGTACCTACTTGTACAAATTTTGACAAATTAAATATTTTTCAATAATTTCCTATTTATTTCACAAAAACGTGAATTTTTATTATTTGAATAGGTATTATGTATTTAAAAACATACCACATCTTGCATCCAACAATCCATCCTGATGTCTGTTTGTATATATATTTTTCTTTATAGTATACGCAACAAAATTAAAAATCAATTTAATCCAATAAAGTGTAAGAATTACAGAATGAAAAAAAAAATGTATGGATTTTAAACTCAATTCAATTAAACTTCTGGTTTTATAAATATTTGTTTTTTTTTCTTCTTCTTAAATTCTATTTTATTATATTTTTTTATTATTATTATTTTTTTTTTTTTAAATTCCAAAATGAAATATAGAATTAGAATTTTTATTTATCACAATTTTTCAATCAACAATACAGTAACAGTAACAATAATAAAATATAAGTATATATTTTTTTATGACAACAATGAATGAGGTAGACGAATATCGTATAAATAATTAATATACATACATATATATACAATATAGGTATACAATATATGAATATAAAAATAATAATAAAAATGAATTAACAATATATCAAAACTAAAAGAACATAATCATTATTCTAATCGTATTTCGTATTTAGTCATTATAAAAATTCACAAAAATTACATATTAGCGTGTCTAGATTCTTTTCGATTTTTTTTTTTTTAAATTTATTTACTATTATTATTATTATTATTTTTTTTTTTTTGAATAATCCAATAATTTATATGAAACACAATCTCATCTGTATTTTCAGATACAGATACTATTTTTTTTTTTTATATTATTACATATTATACTTATTTGTTACATAAGGCCACAATTATTTAATTTAACGATCTCATTCTACATTTTTTTTTTTTCAGAAATACAAAGAAAAAAACATTGTAGTTATATTGTAGATATAATATACATTTAAAATTTTATTACTTTCAAAAGCAATAGTATATAAGTATAATGAAAATAAAAATTCAAATATTGCACCATATGTATATATTCGTAATACATTTGTTCATATTTTATAGACATAATCACAATAATTATGATTGTTTTTATTTAAATATTTTCTCCTTATTTATTTAATATTAAATCATTAACGATTGATTATTAATGGTTTTCATTATGAATTTAAATGATTTATTTATTTTTTTTTATTTTCTTATTAGAATAACTTTTCCTTTTCATAAATTAAATTAACAATTATTTTATATTTTATTATAATAATGTATATTCTTTAAAAAAAAAAAAAAAAAAACTTGTATTTTCTACTTTTTCAACAGTTTTATTCCGTACGACAAATCGTCTAACACTAAACGAATTTCTTTTTGCAAATTATTATATCTGAAGAGCTTTTTATAGTATAATAAATATACTTATAGTTACATTTATTGCTTTTGTGGTTCATTTCAGTTGTTTTACATACATATATGTATATAAATTCAAACAATATAAATAACAAATATATACATACATATAAAATATGTATGTAAAAATATTAATATGAACGTAACGAATGCCCAAAAGAAACAGAAAGTATAAATATGTATATATAGAATAACCGGCAAAACTGTAGAAATTTTTTTTTTTTTCAAAAACGATACTATTATAAATATACACACTAAACCACAGAGAATCACATCGTAATCATATTAAACGATCATATAATATATTATATTCTATGAGAAAAAAGCTTTTATATAGAACTAAACATGTAGAAGATAGTAAACGAAAAAAAAAATTATAAAGCCGCTAATCAGTCAAATTTACCATTAACGTATCATAAATTAATAATATTTATTATTTTACACGATGTGTTTTTAATCATTATTGTTTTTGTTTTCTTTAAATAACTTTAAATTTTAATTTTATAAAATTTATCGAGTGAATATGAGCCTTTTACCTACTTTTTTTTTGTTACAACATATTCGTCGAAAAATTATTTCATTATATACTTAATTTATTGATTGTAAATTTTATACCTACGAGTATTAAAAAAAAACTAAGGACATTTTAAATAGTATTGATCGATAAAAATACTTTTTTCTTTTTTATTCAATAAATATTAGTATTTGATTTGATTAAATTATTTTATCTTTAAAATACGATTTTTACATCGATACAGAATGTTATCCAATTAAATAAAGAAAATTTACAAAATAAATGTAACATAATATTCCTAATATGTATATTTTTTTTACAATTTAATTATTGATTCTGAAGCCACAAATATGTTGTATGTACTTATTTATTATTTTTGTATTTTAGGATTATGTTGTCAAATATGGTATTACATCGTGTTATTTTCACAGTATTTAAAATGACATTGACAAAAAAATATACATGAAATACAAATTTATAAAATGTATCTATTTTAATTGTTTACGAATGTAAATCCATACTACAAAACAATGTAGTTACTTAATAAAAGTATTAAAAGCAAAAAAAAAGGCAGGAACATAAAATAAAATAAACAAAATCCATTGTTTTATCAATAAGAAAAATTTTAGTATCATTTTAAATTCAATACAAAATAATGGGGGTACAAATTTATATATAATTTAACAACAGTACAACAGTACACCTAACAATACACCACATCGTGAATACCCACAATAAGTATTGTTTCGAAAGTTTCAAAATGATTAAAAGTAGAAGGTGTATATTTTTTACACCTTTCCTTTTTTATATAATTTTCAGTAACTAACTGCAGTGCAGAACTATTTTAAATGTAAATATGTACTTAATCCATAACTTGAATATATACATTTGAATACATCAGACTTTTCTTTTCTTTCTTTTTCAAAACT
Organism: Bombylius major; assembly: GCA_932526495.1. Taxonomy (NCBI): domain Eukaryota; kingdom Metazoa; phylum Arthropoda; class Insecta; order Diptera; family Bombyliidae; genus Bombylius; species Bombylius major. The sequence continues at coordinate 26,329,645 of OW052045.1, read as the reverse complement.
GATTTAAATTCTCCCTTTTTCACATTCTTTATTATTTCTTAATTTTTAATTATATCTACTTCGCCACCACTGATCACTTCAATTAGAAAAAAAGTGGAAAATAAATTCATTATTTAAAATTTGAGAACAAAAATAAGAAAAAAATATTGCAGTTTCTCACTACAAAGAGAAATAAGCCAAACACATAGTTAAAATAAAAAACAGATACAATAACAAACAAAATATGCTTGTATCGATATTTTATATGTATACAAAATAAAAATATATAGCTATATATATATATATACATATTTAAGTGTATGTATGTCACGATCAATTTAATAAAATATACTAGAATAGATACAGATACTCTCGTTGATAATCTGAAAAAATACATACAAAAGTATCTTTTATAATAAAAGTATCTTTTATATAAGAATAAATATGTATGTACAATCAAAATGTATGTAGTACGCGTATTTCTACTTTTTTTATACCCCCCTATATAGGTACTATATTTATTGATGTAATATTTCTTTTATTTATTATTATTTTTTTAAATACATATATTAATTGTATGTAAACAAGTTGTGCGATCTACATCAGATCATTTTAAGTCAAGTTCAGGGTCATTTTATATCATGTAGGGGGGGATTAAATTAGAATTCATTTTTATTTTTGTATTTTTTTTTATTTTCTCTGTTAGATCTTGTAAATAATAAGAAGTTGATGAATAACACAACAGAGAAAAATGTTAATGTAATAAAAATGAATATAAGATTAACAGCAGATGATAAAATCAGTAACAAAAACAATTACATTTTGTATGTAGAAGTTATTATTATTGTAATTTATACATTTAAGTCAAGTTTTAAAAGGATATGAATATGATTATAATATGAATGTAAGAATTGCGTAACAGTTCTATACTACGGATGTTAATAGTGAATACAATATATGTATGCATGTAGATATAAATTTACTAGTTTATATGTAAAAAAAAAATTGTATGATCTAAAATTATAAAATATTAATAGAATTTCTAATGTTTTTCAAAATTAAAGAATTTTAGAAATGAGTGTTGTTGAAAAAATACAGTTAGTTTATATCCAGTTACTATTGGCAAATTTTTGTAATTTAAAATTTTTTTTTTTTTTTTTTTAAATATGTATTCTTTATGAAAATTAATATTTAAAATAGTCTATGAGTAGTCTTAATTAATACCACCTAGAGTTTAGGTGCCTTTTAAGACATCATCGAATGAACAACCACACATTTCAAGATATAATGTACCTACTTATGTAAGTATTTATATTTTGTGTTCTATGATAGGCCATTAGATTTTCCTTGAAATACTGATCTACTTTTTAATATATTATGTACATATTGTATTAATAAAAAAACTCTCGTTTATTAGTATAAGTACAGTGGTAACTAAATAATAAGCAAACATGTAATGAAACCACAATTTCATAATTAATATAAATCATAAAAATTTAATATTTTCTCCTTTTAAAATCAGTATTGATCCTACAACACAAAATAATAATCTAGAAAAAATTTCTTTATAAAAAAAAACATATTTTTCATTTCAGATTATTTATTATTTTTTGAGTAAATTTTAATTTAAATTAAAAAATAAATATTTTTTACCTTATCAAAACAAAATAATGCTTTCAATAACAGTCAATTTTAGTCATAAATTTGATTATCCATATTTATTGCTGTTGGAAAAAAAAAAAAAGAAAAAGAATTATAAAAAAATAACTAATTAATAAAAAATTTGTTATATATTTTTTACATGTAGATTTTATATTGAAAATTCAAGAAAGCATACACACAATTATAAATCATTTATAGCTTTAAATTTCTAGCTTTCCACGTGCATGAAGTAATGATAAAAACAAATCATAATTATCAGAATTTATTGTTAAAAAATATGAACATATTAGTAATTTGAAGTGTTTTTTTCAAGTTAATTTGAATTTTTTATGTTATTGCCATATTATTAAAATACTTAGCCGAATGTTATTATTTTATCATGAAAATCAAATTTCAAACAGCTATATACATATTTATTTTAATATAAATTTTAAGTGGTAGCTAAATGATTTAAAACAATCAGTTGATTACAAGAAATTAAATACTTATGCAATAGTATAAAAATTATATTACAATATAATTTTCATTCAAATTTAATTAAGAAATTATATTTTGTTTTTTCTTTTTTTTATTTGTGAACCGATATTCAAAATGCAATTGGAAAAATCTTTAATATTGTAATTTTATGAATATAAGAAAATTATGTAATACACTTCTTATTTACTATTTCAAATAAGAAATTTTGTAAACAAACAAGGAAAAATGTGCCACTTGAAATTCTACCCAGTAACTAGAAATTCCATAAATTCGTATATATTTCTTTTATTTTAGCAATTAAATAAATATATACCTTTATTAAAGTGTGCGATAACATCTGTATTTTATAGTTATTTTCTAATTTAACACTAAAATTTTGATTTTTTTTAAATTAAATTTTTATAAAATTGACATTTCACCAAATATGGCGACTAAACTTTCTTTCAAAACTGTTTCACTTATCAAATATACTTCATTCAATATCAAACCGATATGATTTTTATTCATAAACAATTTATTTTGTGTAGATTGCAAGAAAAAAAAACAATAATTTTTATTAAATTTTTGTGAATAAAATTATGAAAAAACACACGTAACTCCCGTCTGTCGAATTACTTTCATTTTTTTTTTACAATTACGACTGTGTTTAAATTTTCTGCCGTTAGGTGAAGCGTGGTCACTAAAGAAATGTTGAAATAAAAAAACCCGTGCAAGGTAATTGGAACACTATAAGGTAGTATAAATAATTAATGAAAAATGAAACATGACGTCATAAAGTTTTGAAATCCAAAGGAGGGCAAACAAAGTACATAAATATTAAGATCTTATAGTAAAGACAGATATCGGCCATCGGGTATATGGTGGGTATGAATATCCGGGTATTCACTATACCCGCATTAAACCCGATATGTGTCAGCGGGTATTCATTGCCCATTGGATATCCGGGTATACATCGAGAGCAATCGAGTATGAAGCGAGTATCCTATACCCACATAAAACAGACGAGTATTGACAGTGTTGTGAACTTGAAATGGGAAATTTCAGAATAAAAAGGCAAATTGGAGCTAACTTCATATGAAAAAAAACGTCAAATGTGTAGGAATGTGAATGTAATGTAATAGCCTATACACACCGCAATATAAAGTACGAATAAAGTACGTACTTTGCCTTTGTACTTTATTTTGGTGACACACCGGTTTTTGTACTTTATTTTGACGTTTAAATTTATTTTGTACTTAATTTTGACGTTTAAATTTATTTTAAAATTAATAAAAATACGGAAATTTAGCTCAAAAATTAAAAATGGTAGCTACCATAACCAAAAGTATATCTGTCTCTTTATTTCTATATATACAGAAAAGAGATAGATATTCTTCTGGTTATTATGGCAGCAACCATGTTTATTTTTTATTTTTAAATACATTACTTCACACATTTTTTTTACTGGTGCAAAGCTCAACACAAATTTTACTTCTACTATTGACAACAAGTGGCGCTGAAGATCGTACTTTACACCTAAAGTACATAAATTTTTGTGCTTAGCTAAAGTACATAAATGTATGGGAAAAGTCGATGAATTCATACTTCGTGCTATTATTACTTCAGCTGCAAAAATATTACACAGAACTATAAAGAAAAAAAACACAACACCTAAAATCATTTGTTCTATATAAGCATAATGTTTACATATAATATGTATAACAACATATATGTATAGTTTCATTTTTACAATTATGGTTTTGTTTTTTCTTATTTTTTCATATGTTGATCATAATCATAAAGCAATTTACAAACACAATCATCAATTCCCATTCATTCTATTCAATTCGAAAGAGCTTCAGACTAGAGCTTTCTCAGAGCAGTTTTTGAGCTTTCTCAGATAAATTTTTATAAGAGCGGGTTTATATACGGACATACGGTCACTTTTTTCAATGGCATTGTCGCCCATTCCGCTTTGTTAAATTACGAAAAAGTCGTACGTACGCAATGAGGATTGAAATATAAAAGAGATTCCTTCACGAGGAACGTACGAAATTCATAATTTTTACATTTTTATAAAAATTTATCTAAGAAAGCTCAAAAACTGGTCTGAGAAAGCTCTAGTCTGAAGCTCTTTCGAATTGAATAGAATGAATGGGGATTGATGAATGTGTTTGTAAATTGCTTTATATGATCAATATGAAAAATAAGAAAAAACAAAACCATTGTAAATGAAACTATACATATGTATTTATATGTTGTTATACATATTATATATTATGTATACATTATGCTTAGAACAAATATGATTTTAGTTGTTGTGTTTTTTCTCTTTATAGTTCTGTGTCATTTTTTTGCAGCTGAAAAAAATGATATTTGTTGTTGGTATTTTTTGGCTTGATTTTTTCTTTGCTTTTATGTTTTTTCTTTTTTCAAGCATTTTTTATTTTTGTTTGCTTATTTCGATCCTATTCTTGACCTACCTCTACAAATCTGTTTTACATTGATATTTAATTTTATGGAATTATTAAATGAATTTATAATTATAATATTTTTCGTTGGTCAGTAAAATTTGATAATATAAAAAGATAATTTTGAAGGGGCATTTTTAAAATTATTCTTTACGCTTTTCTTGTATTTTTTGTTTGTTTTCAAAATAAATTTTAAAAATCTTAAAAACAAAAAGATCTCTGTAACAGGGGGCGACTTACAGGGTTCCAAAGTAAAAAAACTACGTGAATCAATGTTCAGGAAATTATTTAAGATCTTTTTTTCAACTATTTGAAAAAGTACCTACACATTATATGTTTCCAGAGGAACAGAAAGTTGAAATTTAGCCAGAATACTTTGTGAATGGTAACAAAATTTGAACGGTAGTAAACCGCGACTAAACGACTAAAGCAAAAGTTGTATGTTAATATACAAATTACAAATACCTCATTTTTCAAATTAACGTTTTTTTCTCTCTACTGCGACTCTCCTTATTTTTGCACTTATCCTGGATGAATTTCTATTGCGGTTGAAGTGTTATCTGAAACGTTTTCTTGTAGCATAAATAAATGAAAAAGATCCAAGTCAGTTTTTGAAAAAACTTTAGTATTTTCTTTTACTTCATTAAAATTCTGTTGTTTTTTTATAAAAATCTACTAACATTTGCCAACTATACTCGTATGTTTTATTACGTATATACATAATATATACAATACAATCTATTGATTATCCTTCGTTGATTGTGAATTAGGTTATTCTTTATATTATTCCCTGAAAATTTGTGATATTGAAATTGCTCTAAAATTTTTATTTTATTATAAAAAATTATGCCTTACAATATTTTTGAAATGAAAATGTGTATAACGTATATAATTTAAAATATTTAAACCCTTTGAAAACTTTAGATTGAAAATTTAATCTTTTTACCTATTTTCTAAAAGAAAAAAATTTCAAAATTCATGATTCATAAGAAAAATATAAATTTTTTTATTAATTTTAATTAATCTGAATCTTTTTCATCATATTTTTCTTTATTATTTTTTTTTTTGAAAATTTTAAAATCTATCCAACCCAATAAGATGAATCTTCAAGACAAGAAATACAAAAACATTTAAATTAACTTAAATTAAAATTTGAATTACGAGTTGTCAAAATTACAAATTTGAATGTTTGCTTGCAAATAAATAAAATTCTAAGGTTTAAGTTTCATTTTATTTTAATTAAATTATCTTTTAATTTATTTTATTTACAGTTTGGATTGATTTTGCAAATTGATTGATTCGTAAATGTTTATACTATTTTGCACAATATTTGTTAGCACATTAAAGTTCCTGAACCATCTTATAAAATGGTCCTGACAGTATAGATGTTGTTGATTGCCACAAGGTAATCGAATTGATAATATACTGATGTAAAAAATAAGTTACCAAATAAAAAACTATAGTATTCATATTTAATTGATAACACTTGATACAAAAAAAAAAAATAAAACAAATCGTATTTTATATGTGTTTCGATGTATGTACATATTAATAAAAATTTTAAATTCTTTTGCCTTGTTCAGTTGGACTTTGGAAAATATTTCAGTAAAATTAATAAAAATATTTAATTTACATTAAAAAATTGCAAAAGAATATTTTTTTTTTCAAATTGTGATCTAGTCGGTACAAAAAATGCTGTCGAGCTACTACTATCGAGCATTCGATATCGAATACTCGAATAATCGACATACATAATACCAATTTGACAGTCGAAGTTAAATTTTGCTCAATATCGAAGTACATAATTCCGCCCCTGATCAACCATGAAAATCAACCACGATTTATATGTGGTTTGTAAGTGAAGTTGGCTCTGGTTTCAAAATGAAGGTGGTTCATTGAGCAAAAAAAATTTCAAATTTCCACTTTGGTTCTTTGGTGATTTTATTTCAGATTTCATCTTTCAAAATGAAATGACGTTTACTACTAAAAAAGTCTACAAGTAGTATTGGATTAGTAATTATCGCCATTTGCGGTGGCAGCAGGTAGCATTATTATTAATAAATTTAATATTGTTTAATTTTTATATACTTTTTATCCACTTACTTTTTCCTTTGTGGGTAAGAGTGTTCCTGAGTGATTTACATGGGGTTTTCGGATTTGGGATGAGTGAATAGAATGCTTCCTGTCTAGAATCGATCTCTTTCTTGAAAATAATTAAATATGATGGAATATTCGAAAAATATGAATTTAGAGAACGGAGAAAGTTACTGAGAAACTTCCGAAACGTCCTCGAACAACTCTTTACTTGAATATCATCGTATTTACAGAGGCTTTATAATCAATTTTTAAAAAGTATATGTTATAAAAGTTTTTTTATCCTATAAGCTTATTAGTATATTGTACAATATTTTTAAGTGAAGATTGAAATTACATTGTATTGTACATTAAAATTACATACGCGCATAAATTGAAGGCACGTGTTGCAGAAAGGATTTTGATTTAGCGGTTAGGAGTTAGGACGGTCAGGTGTATGTAGTATAGTAATACGTACATCTGACTCGATTTTGCTCACAATTTTATTTTATTTGAAATCCAAGAGTCAACCTTCTTCCAATGGTGGCTGAGGGGCTTGTGATCTAACAAAAAATCATCTACCTCTCGTTAGGCGCGCCTGAGGATGATTGTTGATAGTGGGCTTGGAGATCGGTAAAATAAAAGTTGGTCTGGAAGTTCTTCCACCTGTAGATCAAGCGTCTCATACGCGCTCAGCAGAAGCGCACCAACAGGCAACAAGAGCAACAAACAGAATGGTACCAGTTCCGGAGGCGGATTCAGACCATTAGTACTAGTGTATGCTAGTACCAGAACTAGATAAAATTTGTGAAGATTTCTGGATAATGTTGAATCAACCCAACTGTATTGGAGCGATAGATGGAAAACACATTTCTATTGAAAGACCATCAAAAACAGTCTCAGAATTTAATGGCAGCATTGTGCTGTTAGCTGCGTGCGATGCAAATTACTCATTTACTTATATTGACGTTGGTACATACGGTTCTCAAAGTGATAAAGGTGAGAATCTTATTCAGTTTAAATTAAATATAGGTACACTTTATTTTTAACGAAATTTGTATTTTTCTAATTAAAAACAGGTATTCCAGAACCAAAACGACTACCAAACTCACAAAAAGAGCTGCCTTGTTATTTTGTAGCAGACGCCTCATTTCCTTTACACATCAATATAATGAAACCATTTTCTGAGAGTAATACTTCGGAAGAAATAGAGTATTACAACAACAAAATTTCTGAAGTAAGAAGGGTTATTGAAAACTCTTGGTATTCTAACAGCTCGATGGAGAATTATTTTACAAACTTTACGTATGGTGCCAGAAAATGCGGAAAAAATTGTTTAGCTTGCATTTTTCTACATAATTTTCTTCTTTCAAGTAAAAAATCCAAAGATGTATATGTACCACCACAATTTGTCGACTGGATCAATAATGAAAATAATATTGAAAACGGTTCTTGGAGGAGCCAAGTTAAAAATGGTTTATCTTCTATATTGCCATCTCAAAATCAGAATACATATGAAAGGGAACAATCAACCCACATAAGAAATCAACTTTGTTCTTTTGTAAACGAGGAAGGAAAAATTAAATAATTATATTAAAAAAGAATTTTCATAATATAAAATAATTACAATTTTTCTTTTTCTTCCATTATGGCATTAAAAGTTTTTCTTCTAATTTGGTTTTTAGATGCTTCAGGTAAATCTTTCATTAAGTTTGCCATTGACTTCATAAATATAGAATCGTCGCTTTCTTCTTGTTCCTTTAGTGATTTTTTATAGAGGTCAATTAATGATTTCAGTTCGGCCGTTAAATTGTCATCATTTTTACTCTTTTTTATTGAGGTTTCTGTTGAGACTATGCATGTTGGTAGTAAAGGGTCGTCTTCAGATGGAACTGGAGATGCAGGTTCATCGAAATTATTTTCATTGCTTTTTGTCCGGAAAATAATAGGTATAAATTTATGAATATGTATTTTTATACATTGTTGAAGAAAAAAAACTTACGGTCTTGTTCTTGAGTATGATTTAAAAAACCCCGTGGAATCGGAGGTAGATTCGTCTTCTGTTTTTCTTATTTTTATTGAAGTTTCTGTTGAATTTGGAAATGCAGACTCTTCGGACTTAATTGCCTTGTGTTTCAGCCTGAATATAAAGTATATATGTATAAATACTATGTATGTATATACAAATATGAATATGTGAAATTTTATTAATTGTGAAAAAAAAACTTACCCTCTTGTTCTTATGTAAGGTAATAAAAAACTCATAGGGTTGAAGAAAGTCCATACTGGCTCAATCGAACCTCCACTGTTAGATGGAGTACTCATTTTTTTAACTTCGCGGGCAAATTTTTCCCGCAACAAACCCCATCTTTTTTCACAAACATTCTCTATTTAAAAAAGAAAAAACTATTTTTTAAAAAAATATACATATATATATATATATATATATATACATATATATATATATATCTTCAATGGTGCTACTTACGTGGCTCGTCAATTTTCTGACTAATTCTTAGCCAAGCGCTTGCTCTATTGTCTTTATTCAAACATCCTGGATAACCTTTTACATATAAAATTGGTTCCTCTTTTACGGCTTCGATTAAATTCAAAAAAAATTCTAAATCTAACCCCATCTAAATATTAACAAATTAAAATGAAACAAACATAAGTATAAAATTTTTTTTTTTAAATTTTAATAAATAATATTTACCTTTAATTTTATTTAATTTCTTTTCTAACCGTTTTTGATATATTTATATATAAAAATTGAATTTAAATTTGAATAATTACATTACAATACTCAATTTTCACTGACGAATAAATATACAAGTTACGAATATAATGGAAGTTAAATTATATAGCGAAATAAAACGCTACCATAAGAAAAGAGACGTTTTCAATGATCTCTATGTCAGCTAACGTCTTGTTTAGTTTTAACGAAAATGGACGAATGTCAATAAACGTTTATAATATGGTTTATATCCGAGCCAGATTAGACGGAACGGGACACTGATAAATCAACGAATGTCTTGTCACTTTGACAGCTTGTCGACCAAAACAAACGAATATTAATTCTTAGGTGTTTTTTGTATTAATTTTTTGTTGTTAACTTATAATTATCCATTTTGTTTGAATTTTTTTATACATGAATTTTATTAATAATACGACATCTACCGTTTCGTTACGTTTCAGTTTGATTAGGCGCGCTATGAAGATTATTGTAGCTAGCAATGCATCTTGTTCCGGGTATTTCAAATGACTTCCATGTAAATATTCGTATTGTTATTCATCAGTAAAGATTAAAACGCTTCTATTCGTTTCCATTAGGCGTAATCTATCGAAGTGACGACATATTATAACAAAGAAATTTGTTGATTTTTTCAAACAAATATCTCTTAAATAAGTTTTCCAAATCCAGGTGAATAAAAAAAAATTTTTCATTCTGAAAAGTTTCAAAATTTTTTCATTGGTCGGAAATCTTGGTATAATTATAATCTATGATTTCGTATTTTGAAATTATTTGGTATCGATACTCGGGTATCAATTAGTCTTCAATATTTTTCCCCTTTTCTAATGATGATTAATTGAAGATATTTTGATTCCTATCTGATGATCTCTATTAATATAGAGATGAGTTTGTTGGTGCCTGGTGGTAATCAAAATGGTGTTGTTAAGAAAACGAAATGATGAATGTTACTGATGTAGAATTGATTCTTTTCTAATTCCTACCATCGTATTAAGTAAGTATAATAAGTAAGAAAATAGAAAACAAAATATGTAGTTTTATTTTAATGAAAATATACCTCATTGTTCAAAAAAGTAATATTTCTTACATTTTCGTTAACAAAATAATTGCAAAATTCAAATTCTACACTTTTTATATGTAATTTAAAAAATTCAAAATATTACATATGAAAAGTGTAGAAAACTTGCAATTATTTTGTTAACGAAAATGCAAGAAATATTACTTTTTTGATTCCACTCTTCAGTACAGCATCAGTACAAAATATCAATACAGTATGCAAGGAATCAGACTCAATTTCCCCTTTTTCAAATTCAACCAAAATGCGGACATGGACATGGTCCATATAAAAACATCAGTTTTGGTAACTAAAAGGTATCAACTTTGATACTTGATTGAGTATCAGTGTATGGGGTAAAATAGACTTGGACTGCTGATACCGTCGCAAACGAGTTTATAACCGGTTTTAACAACTCCTGAAAATACACTTGATGGTGGTACGACCAAGTTGTAACGAGCGTGAGTGTATTACAACCGTCAGCTAAAATTATTTTAGACTATTATTATTATACCAAGTAGGAAAAAAATTGTTACAACTAGCGCATTACAACCAATGGTAGCTTTTACACGATGTAGCAAAGTTTCACGAACCTCGGTGTAGCAAATCAGTTTGTGGATGAAAGGGGTTTGGTGAGTAAAAGAAATTTGTTCAGTTTCGAGTTGCCAAGGTTCAGCCTATTTCACCAGTGAAACCACCAACACATGTATGAATCACAAATACTATGAAATTAAAATTTATCTGGTCTGGGGTTGAGAATATTATTAAACTAAGATGGCTGCCATTCTTATTTTGTATCATATGTTGATGGAGTTGCTACTGCAACTCAATGCTACAACGTGTGTACGTGAGGAATTGATTTGTAAACACTTGGTGAAATGATTTCATTCATTGCTACAGCGTATTTAAACTTTGCTACCTCGTGTGAAGGCTACCAATGTATTTTCACCCTATCAGTCCAACATCAGTTCTTCATCAGTCCCGTGCTATATGGGTAAGCATTTTCTGTTTCATTTTCTGAATTTCCCATTATTTCTTCGTTCAATTGTCAATTGGTTTGTCATGTCATGTCATTTATAGTGATGGGAACTATCAAATATTTTTGACTATCGAATAAATGAATAATGAATAGTTTTAACTATCGAATAAACGAATAACGAATAGTTTAAACTATCGAATATATCGAATATATTCATTCTTTATTTTTAGAGACGTCATTGTAATTTTATATAGAGTCTTAAGTATTTGAAAAAAGAAAAAAAACGTAACAATATATGACAAAACCATCTTTAAAAACTTAACATAACAGAACAAAACGAAAATAAAAAGAATATTGATTTGCGGAAATTTTTCAACTTATTCTACATTATTATTCAAAAACAAAAGTTCATAATTTGTGGGACCTGAAAGGAGGTTTCGTCTACTAGAAACCAGTTGCCCGGCTTTGGAGAACAATCTTCATGATGATACAGATATTGCTGTAACACATGCACATTTTAAATGCAATTTCTACAATATAGGAAAAATATTTTTATTATGCTGCCAAAAATCTAAGGGATTTTCTCTTCTTTGAATATATTTGAGACTTAAATAGCGTTTTAATTCCACATCGGCCGAAACGAAATTAGAGTGTTATTCTGGATTTTTTTTTCAATTTATTGTCAAAAAAATTCCAAATACCATTAGAATTAACCTTTTCAGTTTCTAATTCTTTTCGGTGATTTTCTTCACCAATATTTATCGTTACCATGCATGTTTAAATTGAAAATAACGATACCATTTTTTCGAAAATCCATTCTTGTGCTTTTTTTGCATTAGCTTAAAGTCCAAATGCAGCTTTTTTTAAGCGAGAGTCGAGTAAAGTGGCATTTGCATATACCTTGTCTGTTTCTAATAAGCTGAGCCGTTTGTTAATTAAGTTAAAGACGGAAACACAATGTGTAGCTGTAGTATGTAGTTCATGTAGTACTACAAGCTGTCAAAAGTATAACAGTAGTGTGTAGCTGTAGTTAGATGAAGCGGAAAGGAGAAATTTTTCTACTTAATACTACAACCTCACGCCACAGCTACACATTGTGTTTCCGTCTTTATTAAAGTTAACTTTGTTACGAAAGTTAAAGAAAGCAAAATATGAAAGAAAATGTAACTTTATGTCAATTATTTGTTGCGTTTTATTCGTTCATAAATATTCGAATATTTATCAATCATTCGAATACATCGAATAGTACCAATATAGATATTCGAATGAATATTTTTGAGCTGACTATTCGAACTATTCGATAGTACTATTCGATAGTTCCCATCACTAGTCATTTATTCTCCTCCTTCCTGCGCCATTTTCCATGCTCGAAAAGTGGTCTTTTTTAGTTTTTATTGAAAATTTTGTTTTTTAAAATATCAATAAGGACTTATTTTAAATTGAAATGAGTTCTAAGGATAAAGATAAAGAAGCAAAACGTGAAAAAGATCGAGATAAAGACCGACGTAAAAGGTATGTACTCTTTTAATATTTGCTATTTTTCATGAACATATATTTGTAATTTGTACTAATAAATTTTGTATCTGTACACTTTGTATTTTCAATAGGGATAATAAAAGTCGAGACCGTGATCGAAGGAGTAAAAGTAGAGAACGTCAACGTGAACGAGATCGTGACCGTGAACGAGATAGGGACCGTGAACGTGAACGAGATAGAGACCGTGAACGTGAACGAGATAGGGACCGTGGACGTGAAAAGGATAGGGATCGTAGTAATCGTGAACGTGATCGAGATCGAGGACGTGATAGAAGTCGTTCACATACATATGATAAAGAACATCGTAGTAGTCGCAGATCAAGATCACGTAGCAGGAGTAAAAGGAGTCGATCCCGAGAACGTAGTAGAAGAGATCGAGATCGAAATCGGGATCGGGATCGCGACAAAGAAAGAGATCGAGATCGTGGTCGAGATCGAGACCGAGATTATGACAAGGAAAAGGAACGAGATCGAGATAAAGAAAGATCCCGTAATGGAAAAGAATCTAGTCGAGACCAGGATCGAAATGATGAGCCTACTGAAGTTCATGAAAATAAACTTGATTTAACACAAGCTATTATAGATGTTATAAATAGTCAATCTACAGCTACAAAGAATTTTGCAGCGTTATTCAATTGCAACAGTAACGATTCAATTAGTAATGCTCCATCAGAAACATCAGAGAGTAAGTTAATTAAAATATACGCATACTCTTGAAACGTATTTTAATTACCTGTTTTTATTTATAAAATTAGATTCAAATGGTGAAACAGGAAGTTCATCAGATAAAAAGCGTAAAAAGAAATCCAGATGGGGTGGTAGTGAAAATGATAAAACTTTTATTCCTGGAATGCCGACAATTCTGCCGTCAACGTTGGATCCAACACAGCAGGAGGCATATTTAGGTAGAGTATTTAAACTATTCTATTTTTTATATTTTCATTTGTATTTTAATTCATTGTTTTTTTTAAAAAAAAAATATATAAATATATATAATATATAAAAAGAGTAAAAAAACAAGGTGTAAAATGATTTCTAATTACATAATTATTTTTTTTAAAGAAATTTTTTTTTGTAATCAATAATACATTATTGTATTCATAGGGAAGCCAAAGATGATAATATAATAATTTTTTCTACTAAAGGATAATAATTGAATTTTTTACAGATATTCTAATTAATCTTTTTTAATTATTTACTTAATCATATAAAACAAAAAACATTTTGCAGGAATTCTTTTTCTTTTTTTTAAATCTTATATAATTAATTTTATTAATTACAATTATTAATTAAAAAAACTTCTTTAGGATAATTAATTCGTAAAATGATAATTGACTACATATTACAATTATAGGGTATCTACAACATACATATATTTTTTTAAAACAATTTTTATAAATGAAGGCAAAGCAAAAGAAACAAACAAACAAAATTAATTACAATTATAAACTAAAAAAAAAAAAAAAATCGTTACAGGGAATTCATTTTTTATCCTTGATTTTCTCCTTAATTATGATTTTGCACACACACATAAATTAATTGAGTACAAAAAATAAAATAAAATAAAAAAAAAACTGTACATAATATTTTTTCTATGTTGTGTGTATAATGGCAGAATTTGTGTAGTAAGTAAAATTTATTCTCAATTTGTTCATTTTTCGTTTTAAATAAAATATTAAAAAAAAAAACAACAAAATTCACATTAATTTTTTTAATTTATCATTTGAAAATTAATTTTATTTGGAAATAATCTAACTCTGAGGCTTGCCTCGATTTTTTTTTTAATCAAATTTCTTTCAGTTCAACTACAAATTGAAGAAATCAGCCGTAAATTAAGAACAGGAGATCTTGGAATACCACAAAATCCAGAAGAAAGGTTTGAATAATAAAAACAAAACATCTCTTCTTCTTATTATCTCCTCAGTGTTGTTATTGAGATGACTCTATGATTCATTCATTGGTTCGTGATGATGATAATGATAATGATGGTGTTGTATAAGTGAACTGGCCATTAAAACAAGGCAGATCGATTGATAACCGTTATTTTGGATTAATTTAGGAATTTACAACCAATCATCATTATTTATTGATTTCATCTGAAAGATAAAACTAAAACAGGTTTTGATGTTTCAGTTTGAATTTAATTTTTTATAAAAGAAAAAACAAAAAAAAAAAAGAGAAACTGAAACATCGTCTTTTTATAAAAATTATTTTATTTAATTTGTATTTTTATTTTTATAGAAAAGAGTTTATGCACGTTATCACAAAAAAAAAAAATGTTGTCTAATCGCGAATCTTTTTAATTATTCCATATTACGATTTTAAAATTTATTTAAAGTGAAATTTTTACATTAAAATTTTATAATCTTTGGAAAAAAATTTTCTTCAGTTTTGAACACGGCTAAAGATTTAAAAATTGTCAATAATTTGGAACGCTTAAATAGCATCTCAAAAATATTTATTTTATTAAATTTTCTATGAATACAAATTTCTGATACATACATACTTCTTTTATTATGTATTTCTACAGAAAGTGTTCAAGCTCTTTTGCAACTTGTAAATTTCATAAATGTTTCAATTTCATTTTTTTTTTAAATTTTTTACATCAGCTTTTTCAAAACAATACGATTGACATGAATAATGAAAATTATTAGTAAACTTAAGCTTAAAACAATCGTAATAAGGAATAAATTTTATAAATGACGATAATTTAAGATCAGATATTACTTACAAAGAATTCGGCAATTTTAAAGAGAGTGATAGAGAGAGAGAATAAAAAAATAATATAAATAATCAAAAATAAAATTTCTAATCATGTTCAGATTTTTTCTTTTTAAGTCAGAAAACGGAGTCTCATTAAAATGAAACTTGTGCTGACGGAAATCGACAAAATGAACGAATAAGCGATATAAAAACTGGAAGAGCTCAATAATAAAATTAAAAAAATTAATTAATTAAAAATTTCAGCAAATTTTTTTTATTAATGAAAAATAAAAAAAAAATCATTAAATCAAAATTTATTTTTATAGATAATTATCTTGGAATAAAATCATTCTGAAACAAAAAATCAATTTTTTTATAAAATACATATTGTGAATTTAATTTGGATTGGAAGGAATATTTAAAGTAATTTTGTTCTAGCAGAAATATTTTATTCGAAGAAATTATAATTTTTAATTTAAGCTTTTAGAATTAGTAAGAAAAACCGAAAAAAAGTACTATTCTATCTCTAAAACTCTTATCAAATAAAAGTTTTATAGATGATAGATTAGAATTTGAAACAGATGCTTCGAAAGTTTGTGTTTTTCTTGTTTTATCGTAGGTCACCATCACCTGAACCGATCTACAGTTCTGATGGCAAAAGGCTAAACACCAGAGAATTTCGTACTCGAAAACGTCTTGAGGAACAAAGACATCAACTTGTAATGAGAATGCAATGCATGAATCCCGAATTCAAGCCGCCAGCTGATTATAAGTAAGTTGAAATTAAAAAAAAAAAAAAAGTGGAAGTTTTCAATATTGAATTTTTGTAACTTTTTTTCAGACCTCCTGTGATCCGTGTGAGTGATAAAGTTCTCATTCCTCAAGAACAACATCCAGACATCAATTTTGTAGGATTGTTAATTGGTCCAAGAGGAAACACGTTGAAAGGTAATATTTGTGTGTTTTTATGCTTTTTTTTGTAGTAATCATTGTTTTTTTTTTTTAAATTTAGCTATGGAAAAAGAAACTGGAGCAAAAATTATAATTCGTGGTAAAGGATCTGTAAAAGAAGGAAAAGTTGGACGAAAAGATGGACAACCACTACCTGGTGAAGATGAACCACTTCATGCATTTATTACTGCTGGCAATCCAGAATGTGTGAAAAAAGCTGTTGATAAAATTAAAGAAGTAATTCGGCAGGGTATTGAAGTCCCAGAAGGACATAATGATTTAAGAAGAATGCAACTAAGAGAACTTGCTCAGCTCAATGGCACACTGAGAGAAACTGATTGTCCACGTTGTACAAATTGTGGATCAACCGAGCACAAGAGTTGGCTGTGTCCAGATAAACCGAACGTTACAAACAATATAGTTTGTTCTTCATGTGGAGGTGCTGGACATATAGCAAAAGATTGTCGCAGTAAACGACCAGGTCAGGGTGGTCCTCCGTCAGCGGATTCACAAGCAAAAATTGATGAAGAATACATGAGTTTAATGGCAGAGTTAGGAGAAGGTCCACCTCCATCTAAACAGGTTGATCCTCTAGTACAAGCTCATATTAATAGAGGATATAATCTATTTGATCAAAGACCGTCAGCACCTAGAGCAATTACTGCTGCACCTGCAACATCAGCTCCTACTATGCCATCCTTAATGAATGGTCCTCCTCCTACTCAAGTGCCACCTCCTATTCCCCCACCACCATGGAACACAAATAGTAGTTTAACAATGCCACCCTTAATGCCTCCCCCACCAGGCCCACCTCAGCCTCCACCACCAGGCGGACCTCCCTTACCTCCTGTTGGTCCACCACCACCTCCTGGACCTCCTCCAATGATGCCTTGGATGGCTTCATCCCAACCTCCTCCACCAGGCGGAGATTTGTCAAATCCTCCCATCCCTGGCGGTATTCCTCCACCACCACCTGGTACAGGCCCAATCGCACCACCAGGGACTATGCCAACGCCAGTAATGCCACCTCCTCCACCGGGCACCACAGCTCCTCTACCCCCATGGGGAGCTCCTAGTGGAATGATTCCCCCACCACCATTTCCCTGGGGTCAGAATGGTTTTGTTCCTCCTCCTCCAGGAGCTGCTCCCCCTCCACCTCCACCAGCACTTCCCCCTGGTGCTGTACCAAATATCGTACAACCACCACCACCACCTCCTCCCCCAAGTTAGGAAATATAAAATTTCTAAAATCGAAAGCAATGTATGTTATTCTAGATTAAATTTTTTGGTATAAAGTATGACATTTCAGATAATCATATTACTAAATCTACAGTTTTAAAGTATCTACATACTATATATTAAGTCATTTTTTAAATTCATTTTTTTGTTTTTTTTTTTAAAGAATTGTAAAATAATTGAGAATGTAATTGCAAATAAAATTAGTTTAATTCAATATTTAAATATAGATATTGTTGTTATTTAACCACATTTTATGAGATTCTTTTGACATATAATAAAATATAATTTCAAGTCGAAAAAATGTTTCGTTTTTTTTTCAATACCCCTAAAAGAGAAGACTTTTCTTTGTTTTTGACTTTCTTTTTCACAAACAATTTGAGCTCTGTTGTGTGTGAGGTACGTAATGTTCTTCAACAGATTTTATTTGGAAAATGGAAACGTATTTTTGTGTAAAATCTGAAAATCTCAAAATTAAAATAAAAAATACACTTTTTGTTTGTTTTTTTTAAAATGTTTTATTGAATATTTATTGCAAAATTTTTGTGCTTTAAAATTCTGAACAGACATTAAAAAACATTTTTTTTTTTAAATTTTAAATAAAAAAAAATTACAATCTTTTGGCACATCCAACAAAGTACATTCAAGAAGCTATGATGTAATTGATAATTTCTGATGAAATTATTCCTAAATTACTTATCATTGTTTTTGTTGGTTTATTTTATTTCATTATAATTTCTTTTTTTTTTTTTTTGTATTCTTAAACTTTGTTCTTTATTTTTTGTTTTTTTTCTTTCTTCATTTTATTTTTAAACAAATTTTTTTCTATTTAAATAATACATGATTTTTTTTTCTTAATTTTTTTGTTTTCATATTTATTTATTTATATGTATAATCATTAATTTTAACTTAATAAATTCTATGAAACACAACAATTAATTATTAATTAATTAATTAATTAGATTAAAATGTAGTAAAAAAAATCATTGTAAAATTGTGTATTTTGTTTTTTTTTTTTTTTGTTTTTCTAAAGAAAATTTCATTATATATTTTTGTTTTTGTGTATGTGTGTGTAAATAATATGAAAATTTTTAATTTTATGTTAATGTTTTTTTATTTTCTAAATATTTTGTTTAAATAATTCATTTTAATTTTTTTTTAATTACACAATTGAAAATTACTAATTAATAGAGAAAAATAATGTAAAAAAAAATAGTTTTAGTTTTTAAAGAAAAACAATAATAATTTTGCATTCATTTTACATAAACATAATATAATATGTATTCATCTATATATGTATGTAAGTATATATATGTATATATAAAATATATGTTGTGTATTTTAAAAAATTGCACATAATTTAAAAAAAAATATATGTTTCTTTTAGTGAAAAATAAAATTAAAAAAAAAAAAATAATAAAAATGAAAAAATAATAAGAGAAAAATATTAATGTATGGTATCATTAGTGAGGAAAGAAAAAAACACATTTGATTATGTTTAATTGATAAAAAAAAATTTCTTAAATGATAATTAATAATATATTTCATTATTATTATTTAATTATTTTTTTTGTTTTTCGATAGTTCATAATTCAATAGAGATAATATATTTCTAACAAGAACTTCACTAACTGATACAGAAGATAAGTTCATCAATAATTTTATTTAAAAACAAAAACAAAATGAAAAAAAAAAATTAATTAATTAATATTAATAGAATTAAATGTAAAAATTAATTATTAATTATTTTGATTTTACTTAAAACAATGAAAAATAAAAAGAAAACTTTAAAAACAAATAATAAAATAAAACGTAAATTATTGTATTATTTTGATATAATTAATTAATTAATATATAAGGGAAGGCACCAAAAAGACTTAAAAAGTTTCTTCTTTTTTCAAATGATTTTTTGATTTTGTTATTTTGATTAATTATACATTTATTTATTTTTTTTTTTTTTTATTTAACAAACTGTACATGTTGTGAATTTTTTTTTTCAAAAATCTTGAAAAATAGACTTCACAGAAAAACAACGAATTGAGATTCTAAATTTTTTATAAGGATTTTTGCAAAAATTATAAATTTTACTGTAAATATAAAAATAAATTATTTTTTTTTTAAAGAATAAATATTTGATTTTTTTTTTTCGAGAGAGATTCTTTATGTTTAAAATGGCGATTCACTTTGAGAAATTTCACAATGAAAAAATTAATCAATTAAGGAGATTCAAAAAAAAATTTTAAAAAATTATAAAAAAATTTAAAAAAATGAAATATAAGCTATTTTTTTTTTTTTTGCCTTGATCTCATAAAAAATTTCAAATACATATTATATATTTTTTTTCATTTATATTTTTTGACTAGATTTTTATTACGTGAACTTTTAATGTGTATAAAAAGATACGATTAATTAAAAAAAACAAAAAAAATTAAGATTTTTTTTTTTTTTTGCTTTTATCGTACACATTTTATTTATTGCACAATTAAATTGTAAATAAAACCATTCGAATTTATAAAGAACACGTACTAAAGATATAATCTTTAGTTGTTTTGTTTTGTTTTTTAAATTAAACTTTATGTACTTTTGTTTTTGTAAAAGAAAAAATATTCATTTTTCAATATAAGAAAATTTTATTCTATTTTCTTTCTATTGCAATTCAACATGTACAGTTTTTAAATTAATTAATTTTTCGTAAATTATTTTGTAAATTAATTAATTAATTTTAATGTGTATAAATATGTATATATTTAAAAAAAAATGTATTTCATATTTAAAAGTTAATATGAGATGAGAAAAGAGAAAAAAAATGATGAATAATAATTACAAATAATTACTTAAAATTTATTTTATACAAATTTTTTTTTTTTCTATGAAAATAATGATTTTTTTTAAATTTTGTTTTTTTTCTTTTTAAATAATTATTCATTAATATTAAATAAATTTTTTTATTGCTTTTTTTTGTTATTATTTTTAACACTAAAAATTATTCATGAACTTTTATTTTTATAATCTTAACTTTTTAGCTTAAAATTAATTTTATTTATTTTTGTTTTTAATGAAAATAAAATAATTAATTTATGTGTGCATACTCGTATGTATGTAAATATGTAAATATATGTAACAATTGTTATTTATTTTCAAAAATAATTGCATTTACACTAATTTTTTCTTTTATATTGATTGCATCAATATTATATTTTTTTTCCGCAGAAATATATTTGTGCGTTGTGTTTATTTGTTAAAAGTTTGTATGTATGTATTTTTACAACTGCATACATACATATTTCATTTTCATTAAGGTAAAAGTAAGTACTATTCGATACTGTGTTGACAAAATAGTTATTGTTTTTTTTTGTTATGGTTTTTCAAGTTTCAAAAATTAATCGAATTTGAAAATTTTGATAATTTTAAAATTTCACCTGTAGTACTTTTTTCAAAACTTTCGATTTTAAGAATTTTTCTTTCAAAATAGTCACTGAAGAAAATAGTTTAAAACGTATACAAAATTATTTCAGATTTCCATTACATTGATGAAGTTTTCTGTATTTACATAAAATCAATTTATTGTTTTTTTTTCAAATGAAATTCATTTTTATTTTATTGTGTAAATGCAATTTTAAAAATTGATTATTTATTATTATTTTTTAATTTCAATTAAATTCTATTAAGTTTATTTTGTGTTAAATTTTACTAATTAACTTATTATCTAAAAAATTTAATTTTTAATTATTATTATTATTATTTTTTTTTTTTCAAATTACTCTAATGTTTATTTCAATATTTTTTTAAATAATATTTTTAACTGAAAAATAATGAAGAGGAAAATAAGTAGATAAAGAAAATTATTAAGAGAAAAGAATTATTTTACGAAATAATAAAATTATGATGTAATTAATGTGTGATTTATAAAAATAAAAACAAGAAAATTAATAATTTACAAATGAGTTTTATTTTTTTTTCAGCCTTAGGGGCCGTTTACATTTGCGATTTATTCCTGAAGTTTTCTGTCGTGAAGATTATTCATGACATTTTCAAATATTCAAGCAAGAAATTGCTTCTAAATTATGTCATACATATAATGTAAACACTGCTGGAAAAAAATTCCATAAAATATTGTATTCGGTACAGTGTAAACCCATCTGACATTTTTTTCACGACAGTTGTTTCTAGAAATTTATTCAAGAAGAAAATATCGACTCTTGACTGTCTCAATGTAAACAAAGTTGCGAGAGATATTTTTGTTCACGACAGGAATAAATCGCTAATGTAAACGGCCCCTTAGACGAAAGAAAAACAAAAATCAGTAACTGGGGAGGCCTACTCTTAAAATCATTCGTATTTTAATGCATACGTAAATTCACCACTTACGAGTGGTTTTGATATATAGTATGGTTCATTCTCGAGATTCGCATATCATTAGAAAAGAAACGAAGTGCATACAAATTATTTGTACTTGAAACCGTAGTAACTGAATTTTTTTTTTTTTTTTCACAGGAAATGTTGAAATCATTCATATTTTATGGAGAAATATTTTCTAAATTATGTTTTGATATCTTTCAATAAAATTTACTATGAAATTATTATTATAACACGCAATTCTATCCGTATGGGTTTAAATATTCGAATGATTTCATAAAGATACGTATACGTAAAGTTAAGAATGATTTCGAGAACTGGCCCCCTAGAAAAATTAAAGAAAATACAACAGAAAAATGATTCTTTACTTAAAAGAACAAAATAATTACATATGTATAATTTCTATTTTTTTTTTTAAAAAAAGAAAAAACAATTAAAAAAAAATAATAATAATAATATTAAAATTATTAAGTGCACTTATGAATGCCCTAAATATACAAATTGTTTCTTCTTAATTTTATAACAACGAAATTTTTTGTTGTTGTTAATTTTAAACTTAATTTTTTAATAATAATTAATTATGGCTTTTTCATATATATGTATATATAAAATATAATTTTCTAAAAAATACACATTGCTTTTTTTTTCTAATTTATAAATTTAAAAAAAAAAATTAATAAGTAAAAAACATAACTGTGAATTATTCGAAAAAAATAATTTCCATAGAATTAAAAAAAAAAAAGCAATAAAAGTGCAATAAAAATGAATTTTAAAATGATATATATTTTTTTAAATATACATACATAATTTTTAATTGTGCCAAAATAATCTCAATTAATTTTAATTTTATTTTTGTTTATTTCTTAATTATAAAAAATATATAATTTTTTTGAAAAAAAAACATTTTTATAGAATTTTCTACTCATTTTTTTTTTAATCAGAATATTTCTTTTTTCAATTTCAAAACTTGTACATACTATTTTTTTTTTTGAGGTTAAATAAATTAAAATCTATAATTAAAAAAAATAAAAAAATACTCAAATAATCGGCATTCCTCTTGTTTATTGTTAACTAATCTTCTTATTTTTTTTCTACAACGAACGGCACTAATGAAATAGAGCTAATTTGAATGCTTTCTTTGGTAATGGTGCCAACGTTTGACAGTATTGAAACCGAAATGAAAATTTTTATGATTTTAGAAAATTTTCTACCTTAACTCTAGTGATAGATACTTGTGATAGCTTCTTATATCTGACACTCGTGTTTAATCAAGATTCGAATGCCATAAATTGAGTATTTTTTTTTTCTTATTAAATTTAAACAATATTTATTCGAAATTTCGTTAAATACATACTTTACCCATTTTATTTATAATTTTTGCATGTCCACCTAATTATCCATTTTTTTAATTTTTTTTTTTTTTAAAATTAAATGATGTTATTTATATGAATCTGAATCACATACACAATACATGTATTTTTTTTTTTATTTTGCAATCAGCTGCATAATTATGATGAGATGCTTTTTGGTTTTTTTTTTAATTTTTTTGAAAGAAAATTTACTTTCACATCAACAATAAGAATCATGTAATGCAAAATTTTTCATATAAATTTCATTTCCAAAGGACAAAAACAACAGATATACATATTTGATGAAAGTAGTTATATATATAGTAGTAGTTATATTATAATAGTGTGTAGTAGTAGTAGTAGTAGTAGTAGGTAGTAAATATATAGGTATACAGGTAGTTGTTAAGTAGTAGTTGTTCAAAATGATGATTTTTTAACGAACATACTTTTTTTTTGAATATTAGTTGCTGACTGATATAATTTATTTCTATATAGTTTCTAGTTTTTTTTTGTTTTTCAAATTTCTATAACTGCAATTTCATTTTTCTCATATTGGTTGAATATAGATTTTTTTTTTTTGTGTTAGCACTTCACATAGCAATTATATAAAAATTTTATTTTTCTAAAAGTAGTTTTTATATTTTTGTCTACCATTGCACCACGTTGTTAGCATACATTTATATATATATGTAAAAAAAAAAAAAAGAAAAAAAATATTTTTGTTAGTAAATAATATAATTAAAAAAATTTTGTTTTAAAAAATAAATAAAGTTTTTATATACTAAAATTTATAATTTTATTTGTTACGCTTTGTACACATGGTCCAACTTAATTGTACAACTTTTGCCACGCTCCCAAAAAATCAAAAAAAAAAAATTTTTTTTAACTTAATTCGACATCGTTCGATAAACTTGAACATTGGTCTACCGAGCAGCCTATACATTGTACATCCTTAATCCAATTTCAATTTGACCAGGTTCTACAACAAAGTTGGACCGTTTTACGTAACAAGTTGAATAATGCTACGTACAACGGTCCAACTTTGTTGTAGAATCTGGTCGAATTGGATTATGGTTGTACATATTGTAATGTGGTAGGCTGGTTGACAGTCTAATTTTCAAATTTGTCAAACTGTCGATTTAAAATGATGATGATGAAGATGATTTTTTGGGGATGTGACAAACAAATTCTACTGTATTTAGTGAAGTTGTATAAACTAAAATGACACTTTAATTGAATTTTTCAGTTTGTTTACATAAAAATCGCACATGATAATTTACTACTTTTCAATTATTCATTACTTGAAAATTGCTCTTCTTTCTCATCCGAATGCAGCCAAAAAAAAAATAAAATATAAAATGAGGTTTGTGCAACAGGTTGTACAACACCTTTGGAATGTCTGCAGTAAATTGTACAACCTGGTTGGTGAACAAGGTTGTATAACGTGTTGGTCCGTGTGTACAAAACATTACATAAATCTTTGTTAATTATTATTATTATTATTATAAAAATTTATAAAATATTGTAAAAAAAAAACAAGAGAATTTAATGAGAATTTTGTGCAAAAATAATAATAAAAAAATAAATAAATAAATAATTTTCTTTTTGTTTTTTCATAAATAAAATTAAATTAATTAAACACATTTCACAAAAAAAAAAAAACTTCTCAAAGAAAAATAATATTTATTTTTGGAGCTTGAAAATTTGTAATGAAAATTTCATAAAATATTCGAAATTTATGTTTTTATATTTTCTTTTATTTTATTTTAGTTAAAATGTGTTTAATTAATTTTAATACTGTGTGATATCATATATTTTAGGATTATTCTATTTTATTTATTACCTCACTCTGTATAAATTTAAATTGCATGATATTTATTATTAAATATGTATGTTTTTTTTTCTTTAATCTTCTCGTTTTTTGTATTATTTATTTTTGTGTTTGTGTGTTCTAATTATAAGGTTTTTTTTTGGAAAGATATTAAAATGAAAGAAAAAAAATGCTTGTGGTATTATTCCGGAGTATTTTTACTTTCATTTTGTATTTTCGGAAGAAACAAAAATGCGGAAGACATGGCTCTTTGAGATAATTCTTTAAATTAGTACATATTTATGATTTATTGTTCACAAAAAAAAAAAAAAAATGCAAAACATTTTTATTAAGAAAATATCGTCGTCGTTCTCTGGAACGCTAGCTCGAAATTATTTAATTCAAAAACAATAACGTTTTTTTTTTTAATCGTAACACAGTATTGATTTTCAATTTGAAACTGAAACTTAAAAAGTTCATTATCTCAAAATTATCATCTTGGCTCAGAACAGCGACATATGAAGGTGTATTCCACTTTGCACGCTTTTAATTGTCCCGTCCCGGTGATCTAAATTATGTTTAATTTTTTTATTTCCTTCTAAACACAACAAACAAATTATTTTTGAACGAATCGACACAAACTTAAAAATTTAGAACGTTTTTTGAAAATACATACTTGAATACATAAACCGTTACAAACTACTTGTTTATTTAATTTTTTTTTAAAATTTAATTCTGTAAAATAAAAATTTAAAATAAGAAAAACATTGAAAAATTTTTGTCACAAAATATTAGTTAATAAATAATTTAAAATCACATCACATTGAACCAAATTAGAATTGTTATCAAAATTATTGTATTATTGTTTTTTTAATTACCTTTTAAAAATTATTTTTTATTTTTATTTTTATTTTTAACATAATTATAAATTATCGAATTTATTTCTTAATTCTTTTTTTAAATTTTTATCAAACAAAAGCACAAAAATAAATAATTCATTTTTTTCATTTTAAAACAATTTTACAATTTAGTAACAAATGTGACTTATAAAAATGGTAAATTTGAACAAAAATTAATTATTTATTTAAACATTCAATTGTAATTAAATTAATTAAAAATAATTAAAAATATTCATTTTGTAAAATACATATTAACAAACAGAGTGAGGAAATGAATTTGTTTTTTATGTTTTATTTTAAACTTTATTCTAATATCTCTAAAATTATTAATAATTAATGAAATACTGTTTTTAAATATTAAAAAAAAAAAAAAATAAATAAATAAATAAATTATAATATAGACAATATTTTTTTAGTTAACTTGGCCTTTGGTTAGTTTCAATATTAGCATTAAAAAAAATTTTTTTTTATATATATTCGAATTTTCGTTTTTTGTTTATCTTTTGTAATGTTTCAAGAAATAGAAATTTTTTTTAGTAAATTAATTGATTTTTTTGCTTTCAATTTTTCAAAGTAGAAATAAAAAAAGTAATATACTTCTTTGCATTTATCCTGCACAAGATTGGCATAATTGAAAAGCTTATTTTTTTTTTTTTAGAAAGGATACTTTGGAATTTCTATTAAACTTTATTAGATTGTAACACTACTTTAAAACTGTGCCAGTCTTGCTTAGGAAAAGTTTATAAAAATTTCAATTTACATGGAACTAAAAAAAAAAAAAATAACTGAAAATATTGATCAATTAATTTACCAGAAATTTTTCTATTATTATTCGAAAATATGACAGAAAATAAAAGTATCTTATTCAAAATATTATTATTTTTGTATACAAAAATTTTGATATATATTGCAAAATGAAACAAGAAAGTAAGAAAAAGTGCATTCGAATCGAAATAAATATAAAATTAAAAATATAAATGAGATTACAGTTTTAATTTTATTAATTTTATTTTTATGTATTTTGAAAAATTTATTTTTCGAATGTTTTTTTTTTTTAGTTTTTATCGGAAAAAAAAATTATTTACTTGAAAAATAAAACAGAGGTGCCATGAAGTGTTAGATTAATAAAAAAAAAGTTTGTTTTTTTTTTGTAAAATATTACCTTATTAACTAAATTTTTTTATATATGTATATAGTAATAATAGTGGTTTAATATCATACTTTTTTAAGTTTTTATTTTATTGATTTTTTAAAAAATTTTTTTGTTATACATACAAATAAGATTTTATTATTTTTTTTATTGTGCATTATAAGAAATTTGAAATTGCAATGATAAAATATACTAATAAAGAAAATATCATATATTTTAATTTAATTTTTAAATAATTTCTTTGTTTGTTTTGTTTTTCATACTATATAAATAAATATAAAGCGCAATGCGATGCAAGAAATAAATATATATATATGTGTAAATATATATAATAATGTATATAGAAGTTAATGATTAAATTATTAATAAATTAAAATTAATTAATTATGTGTTACCCAAGTACCATAAATTTTTAATTGAATTTTTTTTGTTTTTATTTATAACAGAATTTTATTTATTTTAAATTATTTTTATTTTTTTAATTAACTAAATTCTAATATTTGTTGTTTTTTTTTTTTTTTGTACTTTCTAAGAATTATTTGTTTTAGTATTTAATAATTATTATTATTTTTTTAAATTTATTAAATAGAGAATACAATGATACAATTTTTATTTTAGTTTTATATTTGTTAACAATAAGATTTAACAGATAAATAAAAAAAAATTAGTTAATTAATTATTAATTAATTTTATAATTATAAATAATGTGTGTTAAAAGATACTTTTGTTTTTTTTTTTAAATTATTAACATTTATCTTTCAACAAATAAATAAATTTAAAAAAAAAAAAAGGTGGAGAAATAAAAAGTACAATATGAATTAAAGCAATTAGAAAAAAAAAGTAGAATAACAGATATAAATTAAAAGTGAATGAATATCCTTTTTCCAAAATAAGATACATTATATATATTTAGATTAAATAAAACAAAAAATAAAATGCAATTAAATTTTTTTTTCTTATTGGAAAAATAGAAATCATAAAAATATGATAAAAAAAAACAAAAATAATCTTAAAAAATTACACATCTTTTCCATTTCTCTTTTTTTTCTTCTTTCGCTTTTTGATCCTTTGTATGGAAAGTCCTTTATTATACCATCACACACTTCTCGCTGCTATTGTTGCTGAATTTCATATAAATAATTTCCAGTGAATGTGTTATGTTTTTATCTTATCTTTATCACACCATCAATTATCTTCATTCCCTTCATGTTTTTATACTTCGAAATATATAAATGTCCAATAACAAAAATAAACAAAAATAAAAATAATAATAATAAGGAGTAGAACACAAGAAAACAAAAACCTTGGGTCCTTAAATCCTTCTTACAAAAATTTAATTGATTCTCATTTCCAACAAATTAACAAAAATTAATTAAGAATAATTTAAAAAAAAGAAAAAAACATCTGACATCATTTTCAAATGAGTCCTTAGCATCGCATGCATATATTATTTATTTTGTCATCTTTTATTTTTTCCTTTACTTTTATTTTTTTATTTTTAGTAAAATACTTGTTTGAATGTTAAATAAAAAGTTAAATGTGAATTTAATTATTTTAACGGAAGAAAAGTAAATTTATTTCGTGCTTTTAAAAATTTCATTTTTTTTTTTAATATAGGAAAATTTTTAATTAAAAAAAAAATAAAACCAAAATTTTTTAAAGAAATTTAAATATTAATTTTCTTTCTAAATGATTTTTTTTCATAATGAAAAATAAAGTGTTTAAAAAAGATTAAAATTGTTTTGTTTTTATTTTACTTTATTATTTTTGTTTGTTTAAATAACTGTTCATACCAATCAATATTAATAATAATTTGAATTAATAATTGTTTTTTGTTTTCTGTTAAAAAGAAATATGTATTTAATTTTTTTTTACATTAATAATCTATTTTTTTTTTTTAAATTTTTTTTGTGTGTTATGAAAAATAAATAATTGAACAAATATTAGAGTAGTTAATATTATGTTTTACTTTAAATTTTAATAACGATTAACACATAAAAGATAATGTTGATTTAATAATTTATAAAAAAAAAACAAACCAAATTTTTTTTTTGTTTTCGATTTTTTTTCTTTCTATATTTATAGAACTTTATTTATATAAATTTCTTTTTTTTTGTTTTTTTTTAAAATTTTTTTTTTTATATATTTTTATATAATTTTACAATAATTGTGTGATTGTATAATATTTATAATAATTCAATATAATAAAAAATAATCATCTTTATTTGAATCTATACAAAAAAAATTCATTTTTTTTTTTACTTAATAACATTCATGTTGCACCTATATAATATTTGAAAATTTTATTTTAAAAAACAAATTGTTTTTTCATCAATAATTTTATATTTAATGAAAAATATTTATAATGGAAAATATTTTCTGTACTTTAAATCAAATACTGTTTTTTTATTTTTTTTATTTTTAATTAATTAAATTAAATTTAAGGGCTTCAATTTACAGGATCAAATTTTTATATTGATTTCGAGTAGTATACCCAAAGGAAATTTTCTATACGGTCAATAGCTTTTAAATTCGGATGTTTTTGTGTCGCAATAATTCGTTCAATAGTGACAATTACATAAAATTCAAATCTGGAAAATTTATTCCTATTTTATGACCAAGAGAAATAAGATAAGATATTGTAACTGTTTCTATTTGATACGGTCTTTGTTTTCCATACAAAAAATAAATAATTCAAAATTGTTTGAAAATTTCGTATTTTAAAACGAATCTCATTTTCCAATTACTTCTTTTTAATTACATAAATTATGATACTATAACTGTTTAAATCTATTTATCTTCTTGGAACAACAGATCCTTGAGCCTTAACCGTCTCAAGTTAATTTAAGGTTTTGTGACAATAATTCTGTCATACATGCACCTAAAATTTTAAAATGGAATGCGAACCACTAAATTCGTTGGTAGAAAACAAATTTATACGTATGACAGGGCTGGTACTGATATTTTTGTAATTGGTTTTGTGAACTTGCTTATTATCAGTAAACAGAGCCACCAAACTACTTCAGTACCGAGCACTTTATATCCAACTCGAATGAATTGGTACTCATTCAAAAGCTGAGTGAACTTAGACGGATTCCAAATCTAAACCTTCAGCATCAGAATCCATCATTCTACCGCTTCGGCCACTGAACCGACCCACCCACCACCGTTTGTATTAACTATAACGGTTTTGCGACTTTCCTGTATATTATCAGGAAAAAAAAAATTCTAAAATGTTACAAATCTAATAAATGCAGTATTTATGAAGAAACTAACAAAAAAATAGAAAAATTTTAAGTACAGAAAATATTATCTTTTTATAAATATTCGGTCACTGGAAAAAAATAATATTAAGTATCTTCTATATACATAAAATATTATCGGTATTTTTAATCCTTTTTTTTCTTCTTTTTTTACTTTTTACTAAAATATACAAAAAGATATATAATATATAATATATATATAAAAAAAAACACGCGAATAATTTACTGACAAATAAAATAATAATTATAATAATAAACGTCACAAAGGCACAAGTCAACAATAAAAATACAACTAAAGAAAATTTATATTAAAAAAAAAAAACAATTTACGTAATAACAAGAAAAAAAAATCATATGAAGTACATTTACATCTTTTAAATTTATTGTGTGTGTGTGTTTTTTTTTCTTGTTTTATTTCCTATATATACTTTTGTTTTTTTTTCTTTGTTCCTAACTATGTAATTTAAAAAAAAAAAAATCTTGTAAAAAAAAAATTCGCTAAGTATTTTCTTCTTCTTCTTCTTTTCAAAATTTTATATGATTGACTTAGAAACTACTCTTTTGGAAAGTATATGATCTAAAACTTATCCGTAAACGTAATTTAATCCTTATATTTAAATATATATATTTATATTATGTATTTTAAAAATCTATACACACTTAAAATATTTAAAAAATATCAATGACACTATTTTTTTTTTTTTCAATCTAACAGATTTGCACTTAATTTTTTGTAACTTTAAAAATACACGAAAATTTTTGTTTGCTAATTAAGAAAAACGGTTTTTTTTTTTAAAAGAAAAAAGTAATTTTGAAATTCTGAAATGTTTGGCAAAAAAAAAAAATTAAGTGCAAAATCTCCTCTTTTTTTTCAACTAATTTGTGATCTGTATTTATTTATTTATTTTTTTTTTCTTCGTAAAAAAAAAAACTCAGTAAATATATTTTGGGATTTTAAAGCTTAATAAAACATTATCACTTAAAACTATGAAAAAAAAAAAAAATAATTAAAACTAATTTTTTGTTTAAAAAAAAAAAATAAAAAATAAATAAAAAAATAATAATAATTTTTGTATATAAAATATTTTTTTTTAAAAAAAAAAAACAATAATCAAAACTAACCTTTCAGGCTGAAAATGAATAATAGACCATTAATAATTTGTATTTTGAAAATTTTGGTTACAAAAAAAGTTTTTGGGGGCTCTCTCTTTTTTTTAAGTTTTTATTTTTTTCTGTTTTTGTTTTTTTTATCATCTGTGGTAAAATATGTATTTTTTTTTTTTTGCTTGCTTGTTTATTTTTAATTTTCACAAGTACACGAAAATTGAAATTATATTTGTTTTGTTTGTATTTCTATTATAGATTACAGATTATATTTTCTCTTTTAATTTATTTACTTTTGATTTTATTTTGTTTTTAATGTTTCACTGTAATTTTTCATTTTTTTTCGTGTTTTTTTTTTTTTGTTTGAAATTTTCTCAAATAATTTTTTTTCAAATGTAAAATCTGTGAAATTGTATGTAAGAAGTTTGTTTGTTTTATTGTGTTTTGTAATTGAAAAAATCATATTCTGATAAAATTCATGAGAGAGCCCCAGCCCTCTGATAAGGATGATCTCGGGTTGTAATACGCCTGGGTTGCTTTAATGCTCCTACTACAAAATAATATAATATATAATATAACATTTTAATTTGTATTGCATTTACTTTTTTTTTTTTGTTTTTTGTTTTTTTTTTCTTGAAATGTTGTTGTTTTTTTTTTCTCGAATATATAAAAAAAATAATATAAAACTAAAAAAAAATAAATAAATAAATTAAAAAAAATATATATTTTGTTTTTTGCTTTGTTTGATGTTTTTTTTTAAACTTATTTGTTTTTTTTTCTTCGAAAATTTTTAAATTTGTTCAATGTATAAACTTTGTTTTTTTATTCGTTTTAAATTAAAACTTTAAATTAAAGAAAAGAAAAAAAAATATATACGTACGTAAAATTCATAAAATAAAATAGTAATAAATTATAAATATTTAAAAAAACAAAAAAAAAAACTTGCATTTGTCTTGTCTAATTTCATTTTCATTTTTTTTTTCTATATATTTTTTTATTTTATTTTATTTTTTTTTTTCTAAAAAAAAAAGATCACATTTTGCTTTGTCTTCATTTTAATTGTATAATAATCGTTTCTATTCTATGAAGAGAAAATATACTTGTTTTTGTTTTTTCTTCTAAATTTTATAAAGCTAATATGCGACTGTGTGTATTTTTATGTATGAGTGAAAAATAAAATATTAGAAAATTATATGAAGAAAAATATTAAAAAAAATAGTACAAATAATATAAAATAAAGTACTAATTTATTATTGAGTGTCGTTTTTTTTTAATTTCTTTTTTTTTCTTCTTTCATTTTAATTTAATTTAAATATATTTTTTTATGTTCAAGCACTCAAAAGCGTTAACTTCAAATTATATCAAACATTGTTGTTGCTATAAAGGATGACTCGTTGGTTGGACGTACCATATATATTTTCCAACCTGAAATGAATCTGGAATATGATTTTTTTTATATTTTTTGAAAAAAAAAAAAAAAAAATGAAAAGAAAACAAGATTAATGTTTTAGTGAATAATGAAAGTAGTACATTTTCCTTGGAAAAAAATTTTTTTTTTAAATTTTTGATGCTTTTTGCAAAAATGTAAGTAAAAAGCATTTTAAAAACAGCATGTGCATTTTTTTTTAAAATCTCAAAATAAAGTGAAAAAAAAAAAAAAAGATTTAATTATTCACAAAATTAGTAAAATTCATTTTTTTTTTGTTTAGGTTTGAACTGTTGTTATTTTTTTTATTAATTAGGAAAAAAATTACATTGTGAGTTTATCTCAAATTGAATTTTAAATAATTTACAAAAATTTTATGAATTAAAAATCGTATGAGATTATTTTTTCGAAAATTTCCATTAAATTATATTTTTTTTTCATGGAAAATAAATTATTGTCATGAGCGGTGTTTTATTATTTCCCTTTGTACAAAATA
This sequence comes from Bombylius major, assembly GCA_932526495.1. Lineage (NCBI taxonomy): Eukaryota > Metazoa > Arthropoda > Insecta > Diptera > Bombyliidae > Bombylius > Bombylius major. The sequence continues at coordinate 26,295,943 of OW052045.1, read as the reverse complement.
TTTTTCTTTGTTTTATTTTTTTCCGATGATTTAATTTTTATACGAGTCATCCTTTATCATATTTCTCCAACAAAATATAAACTAAATTATTGATATAATTAAAATATGAAACGTTAATTTTGTTAAAAAACTAAAAAAAAAAAATCATATAAAGTTTTGTGAGTAATTTTTCAAAAAAAAAAATTAATCTGAAATGAAGACAAATTTAATGTTAAAAAAAAAAAATATTATTTTTATTAAAAAACAAAAAAACACAAGCAAATAAAATTTTTAATTAAAAGGCTGAAAATAAAATTATAAAATTGAAAAAAAAAAAAGTTAAAATGAAAATATGTGTTTGCTTGTTAAAAAAAATTTAGTAATTTTCTTAGTAACAAAGCAATAAACGATATTAAAAGCTTTAAAAATAAAATAAAAATTATAAAAAAATTTGTTTAACATTGACGATGGGCTATTTTAGTTTTTTAAATAAAAATAATTTGCTGTTACCTTTACCTGTAATTAAGTCAACAACAAAATAATAATATTAATAATAAAATATATACAGCAATTTATTCTCATTCTTAAAAAATCTCCGACGGTATTTTTATTCTAGAATCCAATTTCAAATTAAGAAATTTTCATAAAAATACTCAAACTGCTGCGGCCCGTCGTCAATATTTTTCTGTGTGTTTTTTTTTTTAAATTATTAATTCTTAAGAGAGTTTGTTTTAGTTAATTTGTTTTTACTGTAAATCACTGATATTTTATATGACACCTATTTTGATCTTGGGAATTTTTAATACTTTCACAAGTTATTTGAAATATGTATTTGTCATGTATGTTTTTATTTTAGGATCTTGAAAAAATACAAATATTTCTGAAATTATTTTTCAAAAATCGTTTAGAATGGCTTAAAAAAATTAACCTATTTGGTAATTAATAACAAAAATTGTTCTATTGAGAAAATAAAAACACAAATATATGTACTTATAAATGTATTATATGTTTGTATATGTATATTGTGTATATGTAATTATATCGTTTAAATATGTGCATTTATTGTATATATATACATAAGCATATATATATGTGTGTGAGAAAAAGGCATTCTATTTATAAACAAAAATTGATGCCAAAGTGACTAGCTTTTGGACGGAGTCTGAGGGGTTTTAAGTAATGTTTTAATTTTTTTTTTTTATTTTAACGAAAAAATACTGTTATTGTTCACGGTTAAAAAATAAAAATAAAAATTCGAAAAGGAAAAACAAAATTGAATTGAATTTTTCCTAAAAATATTCGCTATACCATTTTTTGTTTACTTTCTTTTTTAAGAGAAATAAAATAAATCTAATTTAATTATTCTTAAATTCTAAAAAAAAGGATATTAATTTCTTCTCTTTTTATTTTAGATTTCTAATTATAAAATTTTGAGCACCATTTGGATTCAGAATTTTTCATTAATAATAATTTTTTTTTCTTGTAATTAATATAAATTAGAGCAAAGGCTATTTTGAAACTTTCAAATTTTTTATATAGAAAATTTTAGAAAAACCTGTATAAAATCATGATTTTTCTGTATAAATCATGATTATTTTTTTTAACACTTTTTCGTTAAGAAATTAATAAAGGAAAATATTCTATCTACAATATTAAAAAAAGTTACAAAAAGTGCACAATAGAAAAGAAATAACATTTTCTAAATACATAAGTAAAAACAAATAAAGAAAGAAAAAAACAAAATGAACACATATACCATATGATATATAAAATAAAAAAAATAAAATAAAGTGATAGATATTAAATGAGTTACCCTATAATTTTTTAAATTTATGTATATTACAAAATAAATTCGTTTTATCGTGCATTTGAATATTATTATAGTATTAAATTAAATTTTGTATATGTATATTACTAATCCACCACCAAAATTAATTTTTTATCCTAAATCATACGATTAAAATGAATACAAAAAAAAAATATCTATAAATTTTTACTTTTTAAATCTAAAAAACAAAAAAAAAACAAAAAAATTACGACGAAACTTTGAATGTTTTTTTGTACTGTTTCAGCAGTTTCGGAAAAAAATCATATTGCAATAAAAAGAAAAATTACATTTTATTGCATAATTTCTTTATTTTTACTTCTTTAATTCTCTCTAAATTCAAAATTAAATGCATTTCAATTCTTCCTTACCAACATCCATTACACATTATGTATTTAAAAAAAAAAAAAAAAACTGCATGAAACAAAAATTCATTACTTTTTTTTCCTTCTACTTTAAGTATCTTTTTTTTTTTTTTTTTTTTTTTTGTAAAAAAAAACATATTTTCTCGAGACTTGAATTCACTCAATTTCCATGGTTTTGTTTTTATAAAATTTATAATTATCTCTAATGTCAAATCGTATAAAAATTATATAAAAATTTAGTATTTAATTTATTGCTATTTTTTTTTTTTTGTTTTACTACTTATCATTTATAAAAAAGAAGTTTTTTTTTTTTTGCATCATGTTCTAAACAAAGAACATGGTTTTTTTTTTGTATTTTACATTTTTTTTTTAAATTTTAGATTTTGTATGTATGACATATTATACCGATCATACATACAATTCGTTTTTTTTCTTTTCTTTTCTTTTCCTATATATTTTATATATAAATTATATATAATTCATTTTTTCTTTTGTATATAAAAAATGTTTTTTTTTTCTATAACAACTAATTTTCATCTCTATCAAATTTATATAAAAAGTGTATATAGATTTATTTCTAAAGAGGAATATTTATATGTATATAAAAAAAAATTATTATTAAATATATGTAATATGTTAAATATTACATACATGTATATGTATATATTAAATATTTTCATATATGAACTATAAATTTATTTTATTTTTATTGTAGAAATTAACATATTGGGATCAACAAAACACCACCCTTTGACAGGCAGAAGAAAAATAATGTTTATTTAACTTTTATATTTATATATTTTTTCTATATTTTGATTTTTTTTTTTTTTTTTGTATTTTAGAATACGGATCCGGCATGCAAATATCGACCAACTGGAAAAATTTTACATATTTAAAATTTAATATTTGTAATCTGTATATTTTGTTTTTATTTTGCAAAGAAAAAGAATAAATTTTTTAAAGGAAAATAAAATAAAAACAATAAATAAATAAGAAAAATAAAATAATAGAAAATAAGAAAGAAAACATAAGAAACAACAATTAAATAAATATAAATATATCTTTTTTTTTTTTAAATAATAATAAAATAATCACATATATAACTGAATTGAGTATTTCTATGAAAGAAGATATTTTTCTAAAAATTTACTAAAATTCACTAAAAATGTTATAAAATGTAATCAATTTGAGTATTATGATATTTTGTACAAGCATTAATATTAGTAATTGAATAATAAATAATTTATTAGAGAATAATTTAAAAATTAAATTAATTTTTTTAAATGACTCATTTTCAAAATGATTTTTTTTTCGTTTTATTGATCAAAAAGTTTTTTAATTCTACCATACGAATGACGTCATATGTATCGAAGATCTTAAATTAATTTTTCTAAAAAAAATCACCACAACCGGGGTAAATAAGTAATTAATATTTTTAACGTTTAAAATATATTTTCCAGTAATACGCCTTCCACCCGACACTTTTTAATGTCAAGACTTATGTCTCAACATCGAATATGTCCCATATAGACCGCTAATGTCTCGTATGTAGTAGGAGGATGGATGGTCTGCCTGACATGAGCAAACAAAATGGAGGTTTCAAATGTTTTGTGCAAACGTTGTATCAGATTAAATGAGGATTAAAAATTGTGAATGTGGAAATTTTTTTATACAATTATTTATTTCTTTAATCGATGTATCATTTGAAACTATATATTTTGCAAAGAATATCAAATATATGTGGTACACACAAGTATGTACATAATATTGTATCTGTAAAAGTTGGATTTTATCAAAAACTAAAAAAGGACATTTTAGTTTTATTAATTTTGAGCTGGGACTTTGGAAGGATGGTTTCGTAGAATGATGTATATAGCTTTAAAAAATCATGTTTAAATAAGACTTAAAGTCGAAGTGTTGAACATTTGTATCCAATCTTAAACACATAAGTAAAAAATCTTGTATGAATTTCATATCTAGTCAAATTTTCTAATCAGAAAAGTATTTATAATTTAAAAAAAAAAACGTTCTCTGATTGCCAAAAGTTGGTTATTTAAATACACGTTGCGATCTAATGTTAAAACAAAAACCACTTAAACATGATCGAATCATTAAAATATTTAGAGAAAAAAAATGGATACAATTTATAAATAAACAAGAAAAATTGTAATTCTTTCATAAGAATGGCGAATTTTTTTTTTAAATTTAACAGATTTTTTCCATGATTTATGAATGGCACTTAAAATATTTAAAAAAATTTCAATTAAATTCTCTAATAAATTATTTTGATTTGTAATTATGTGTATAGAAAAAAAATTAGTACTATTTAACATGCAATGCAACCAATTTATATTAAATTTCTTGTGTTAAAAAAAAATTATGAACTTTTAGTTCTCTATGGCACTTTCATCTAAAATCAACATTTAAGTTAAAAAAAAACCCTCCACAATGTGAATATTAATAAATACAAAAAAAAATTCCAAATAAGTTAAGTATTCCATAATTAAAGCGTAATTGTATTGCTGTAAAAAAAAATTATTAACATTTTTTAAAAAAAAAAATGCTAGTTAATAAATCTAACATGAATGAGAATTATCTACTCCTAGAAATGCTTCATTTTTTTTTATTTTGTATGAAAATACGTATGTATGAAAAAAAGTATGAAAATGTTGTTTTAAATTTTTGTGTAATTGTGTGTAACGGGATTCTAACTCTTTTTTTACATTTTTTTTTCTAAATTTTTTGATTGTAAAAAAAATAAGAAGGAAATCAATTCCAACTTTAATGATCCTAAATAAAGCCCTTTTCCACATTTTATCATTATTATTGTATTATTATTTTTTTCTCAAATAAATTAATTTTAATTAATATTTACTGCATTTTCTATATGAAATTATTATCATTCTTAATTAATATTATTATTTTAATTTTTAATTATTAATTTTTGGTATTTGTTTTTTGTTTTTTGTTTGTTGTTGTTTATTTGAGAAAGACCATTCACCTATGTTGATTATTTTCGTTAATTTTTCATTTAATTAATTAATTTTATAAATTTTTTTTACTGTTGTCAATTTTAAGGAAAAAAATAATAAGTTTTTCAAAAATATTTCAATTCAAAAAATTAATTTTTTTTTTTTTGAATTTAAAAAAAATTTAGATTATTATATTTTGTTTTTTTGTTTTTTTTTTATTTAAATTTTATCTAGCAAATAACCCACCGCTATGATCTGCGTATTCCGTTAATAATTGATTTCCGGCTGCAAGAGCGGCATAATTTGTATAATCACCATATGGTGTTGCATATATTAGTCCAGGATCTATTGTTTGTGGTGCAGAACCTGATAATAAACTTGCGGCTGATGTTGGTACTGACATTCTTGGTGATATAATAAGTGGTGGTCCAAGTGGTGCTGTTGAGGCACGTAATTGTGGTGGCAAACCTGGCATGGCTGGTGATAATAAACGTGTTTCAGCTGCTGCTGCTGCAGCAACACGACGCCATTCTTCTTCACAGGCTGCAATTTTTTTGAAACAACTTTGGTTTTTTAAAACATAAAAACAAAAAAGGTAATTTTTAAATTATATAAAAATAAGAAAGAATATTCCGATTGCGATGAACAGAAAATAATTAAAAAATAAAATCAAAAGAATATAAAAATTGAAGAAATAAAAGAAAATTAATTTAAATAAAAAAGTAAATCATATAAAAGAAAAAAAAAAAATAGGAAAATTAATAAAGAAAATAAAAACCAAATAAAAAATGTCCTTTTATTTTTTTTTTTAAATTTTGTTTTTTGTTTTTTTTTTTAGTAATTTTCGTTAGTTTTCAGAGAGTTTTTTGGTGACAGGTTCATATTTTTTTACGCAAATCGGTGTAAATATTAGCAATAAAGCACATAATTTCTTTCCATTTTATTCGCTTAAAGATTTCTTAAAAGAGATTAATGTTATTTGATTAATAATATATTTTTTATGATTTTTTTTTTTGTTTTTTTATAAAAATTATTTATATATATTAGTCAAAAAAAAATATTGTTAAGATGATATATATTGTATGTAATAATATACTTTTTTTTTCGTTCAATGATTGAAACTTTCAATAACATACCTGCTGCAACGGCTTTTGAGCTTGTATCTCTATAAGTACCATTTATTATGGCCAATTCCATTAATTGTCTCTTCTTAAGTTCATCTTCGCCTTCTGCTTGCTATGTTTTTAAAAAAGTATAAAAAAAAACAATAAACATGAGAAATTGAGATAGAGAAAAAAAAAAAACAATTTATATAACTTAAAACAGTAATTATTATTCATTTAATTGAGATTGTACTATAAAAGTATATTGTATAAAAGTAAATTACTCTAAATTCATCACATCATCATCATGTAATTCATAATAATTTTCATTTTTTTTAAAAAAAATTACTTCATTCATATCATATTTATGAATGCAAATACATATATGTACATGTGTATGTGTAATTGTAATGTGTATGATATAACTAAAAAACATATGTATAACTTACAGGTACCAGGAGTTTTTGAACTTCTTCAACAGCTCTTTGTAATTTGATTTTAGCTCTGTTTTCTGTATCTTCTACTGTAATTAATACATGCAAATCATCCGATAAATGCTCCCAATTTGGTTTACCACGATTTGCATCTTCCTGTGAATATAAAATATGAAAAAAAAAAATGAAAAATTATTATTTTTAATTTTTTTATCTCTTTGTTTTTTTTTAAGTTTTTTTTTTTTTTAGAGAAAATAAGAGTTTTGTCATCATTTTTTATTTTAAAGATGAAATTTTTATGTGATTTTTTTTTTTACTTTAATATATTTTTGATATGTCGTTTAGATTCATTTTTTATGTTGAATATTTAAAACAAAATCACATTAAAAAATTATACTCCACATAGTTAAAAAGATTAAAAAAAAAACTGTGATGTTCTTTAGATAATAAATCAAAAAAAAAAAAAAATTTATTTTTATTTTTTTAAACCACTATAGAGGTGAGTTAATACGCAACCTTTGAAAATATTATTAATCAACTTCATATAACAGTGAATAAAAAAATAATAATAATAATTTCCTTTTTCCAACTATAAAAAAAAAAAAACACAAATAAAAATCAATTTGTCTTGAAAATATTTCAACAATATCAACTATCTACGTATTATGAATGTATATAAAAATATGTAATAAATTTTCAAAAAAAGAATATGAACTTAATAATTTTTTTTATTATTCATTTTTATTCTCATAAATTATATTTATGGCAACACAAAAATTTTTTTATTTTTCTTATTTCTGTTGGGTATAAGCAAAAGTACGGTAGCATTTTATTTATATAATGTAACATATCTATATATACAAAACTCATCATTGACCAGTCATTCAAAAAATCAAAAATAGCCGAAACTTGTGGTTCTACAAATACGAAAAAAAAACAAAACAAATAAAACAAGGTGTTTATTCTTGTTAATAAAAAATAATTAAAAAGAAAAAAAATAATCAAGGCAAAAGAAAAAACATTTTTTTTTCGAAAACATAAAAAGAATATAACATAAAGAAAAACAAAAAACAAAAAAAAGTCGTCAAAATTAACAGCACTCTGAGTCTAATGAGTATCTTTTTCATATATGAATATTCTCTTCAGATACATATAATCAAAATTTTTAACATCAACTAAATGTGTGTTTAAAAATATTTTTAAAGTTGCATGTAGCAAACAAGCAGGCGTGTTGAATCCCCAATGATATTGGGGGACAAAATTTTTTTTTTTTTACTCATTATGAAAGAACATAGAATGTTGAGTGACATATGTATGTTTAGACAGAGATGAATATTTTTAGTGATCACATTTCTTTTTGTTAAGATTATTGTTGGTTTTTTTCTTCAATTTTTTGAATAAAATCAAAGGAAGAAAAAAAAATGTATCTTACATATTTTTTAGGGTGTTTATTCTACAATCTAAAAAAAAATACAAAATATAATTTTTAACTATAGCTTAAGCTACAAAATTTTCAAATTTTTAAAAACCAAAAAAATTCACTATAGTATTTTTCTTTTTGGAAGTCAGTATTGTGCTTATGGAGGCAGTACCCGATGAGTTTTTTGCCTTGGTAATATTTAATTTAAAAGATTTCCCTCGATTGAAGTTGAGATCTGATCACCCCACACACGAGACAGATTTATTCAAACAATTTGTGAAAGAATAAAGAAAAGTATGCCTATCTTGCCTGTATACTGACATCCAAAAAGTAAAATAGTATAGATAGACATTATTTTTGTTTTTCCTCATTCAAAAATATATATTTTTTAAAATATGTAATTTTTTATTGTGTTATTTTAAAGAAGTGAAGCATCTTTCTTAGTTTTTATTTTTGAATTTTTAAGGTTCTTAAGATGTTTTTTTTTTCTTCATAACTTTGTTTACTAAAAATAGTTCTTTTTGTGTATTTGGAAATTTTTAAAAAAATTTTAATTCTTGTCTTTCAAAATCTCTTTCATCGTCTAACATTTTACTCAAGCAAGAATATTAATGTTTTTATGGATTTGTACAGGTGTGAAAGATAAATAAGTTAATTTTTTTAAATTTAAGAAGAAAAAACAAAAAACTTAAAATTATTTTTGGGAGAAAAAAAATTCAAATTATAAAATGTATTTAGTTGCTTTATTTTTCAAAATTTAAAAAAGATTTATAAAATATAAGCCAGACCTCACACTGCAAGTTAGACTCCCCAAAAGCTAAAGGAGTTTGTTTGGGCAATAAACGCTTCACCTTCTATATTCGGCAAATAATATGCATTTAATTATCATCTATTCTGAAGTTTGCAGAATTATCTCGAAGGAAAGACACTAGATATCTTAACAAACGACGTCAGAACTGAATTACGAATTTTTTTCGAAGTAAAAGCAAAAAGCTCCTAAACTATTGTAAATTTAGAAAAAAAAACTGGAAAAATGTTGTATAAAATACAACCACAAAACTGTTTTTAAATTTTTCTTTGTTATTCTTAAAATTTCCTATTCAAAATTCCGCGATTCTTTATGGGATGACCCAATATTTAAAATAAATTAAAAAATCTATCTATCTTTCTCATTTTAGAATGCATCAAAAAAAAAAAAAATCATATTTTATCTGCAACAACCGAAATAGCTTTTTAATAAAAATTGTTACGGATTTTAAAATATTTTAAGTTTAAAATTTTAATTTTCCTTTCTTTTTTTTTTCTTGAAAAAAGTAAAAAGATTTATTTTACGTGTTTTTTTTTAATTTTTAGTTCTACAAAAATTTAATGAAATACCAAAATACACATTTATATATTTTTTCTTGAATTTTATAATAAAAGTGCTAAGTATGCTGCTATTTTGCCAAAATAATAATTTCATGTAGCGTGTGTTTATTATAAAATGAATTATATTTTTATACTTAAAAAAATAAAATAAATATTTAAAAAGAAAAAAACATTAAAATTTAAAAAAATTCGTTAAAATGGGGGTGATGACGATCATTTGGATGATAATATTCTTATTTTATCTACAAAAATCTAGAAATGAATAATTTTTTTTAATCAACAATACAAAAGTAAAAATGTATTCAAATTTTATTTAAAACTAAATAATTTTCTTTTTCCCGTTTTTTTTTTTTTTTCTTAAAGGTTTCATTCTATTTTCAATTTTGAAAAGAAATATTCGTGAAATTCGATCAACTTTTCAGTGTAAAAATGTAATAAATATATTTTTTCTTACAATTACCATATTTTGAGACAAACTATCGCTACATTTTTTTCTATTTCTTAAAATAAAAAAAAAAATAAAAAACAAAAACAGTATTTCTTATTTTTATTCAATTTACGTTTATTTTCATTATGCCGCTATTTAATTTCTATAATCTATCTGAGAAAAAAAAAATAAACCAACAAAGATTTATTGACATCATTTTATTATTCAATAATAAAATTTAAGTAAGAAAATAATAAAAAAAAATATATTGTAGATTTTATTTTTAAAATGCCGCAATCTAAAGTATTCATCGATCTTTTATTTGTATAATATTACAAAAAAAATATCTTTATACAATTTTTTTTCAATAATTTCGAATCGTACATAGGGTAAGTTACTTGTAAAGAAATAAAAATTTCATATAAAAAAAAAACAACTTTTATTTTGTAATGGTAAATTTACACGAAATGAATATCAAATTTAATATAAAATGATTTAGCACGATTCAAACAAAAAAAAACAACATATTTTTATTATTTTTTCCATGTAAAGAAGAAGAAAATTTTCATACTGAAGTAAAAAAAAAAAAGATTCCTTATATCTATTTAAGTTTTGTTTTTTTGTTAGCTTTTTTTTTCTTTTTTTTTTTTTTTAAATGCCTAATGGCAATAAAATGTAACTTCGTGGCTGAAAATTACTCTAAATTTAATGTCACAATTTGTATAAACAAATAAATAGTAAATACATTTTATAATTTTTATGATTTTGTTGTATTATATCGTGGAGTTTTCAAATTTCCAATATTATTAGATACTCTATACTGCGTAATGATGGTGGTCTGAACGATGAATTTAAATTAAATTTTGTCACGATTCAATTACAGTAATAAAAATGTTGTCTTTTTTCTTTATTATATTTTAATTTGATTATTTTCGTATTTTTTTTTTTACAAAAACAGTGTTAATTCAATTTTTTTTTATATTGAAAATATTAATAATTACCTTCTTTTTATCTCTCATTGAGCCTCTTCCTCTGACCATTATTTTACAACCTGTTTCTTGTTCTAATTGTTTTGCTGTCATTCCTCTTGGTCCTAATATTCTACCAACAAAATTGAACTGTAAATAAGAAAAAAAAATAAACAATTTAATTAAATTACATTTTTTTTAAAGTTTGAAATAATTTTAGTTATTAAGTACAGAATTAAAATAAGGATCGCATTGAAAGAATCATTTTCATAAAAAATTGAATGTTCTGCTCATAAACTGCACCTCCTAGAAGATATTTTTCTTCCAAAAAAAAAAAAGCATAAAGAAAAACTATTATTCGAAGGAACTTTAACGGAAAATTAGGCCTACACAGAGTTCAGAGAGGAAAATTATTTTACAGTCTTCGATGGTAAATGTTGAGTAGAAAAGGGATTGTAAAGATACTAAATCTCTTAGGAATTTAAAGTGAAGGTGAAAACTGAATTTGTATATTATTATTCAAAGCCAAATTAAAAGAAATTGTAAAATAGTATACCTATTTTACTTACCGCATGGAATTTTACACTATAGTACTATCACCTTTAAAATTCCCTTGTTTTCAAATTAAAATTCATAAATTCCATTGACCCATAAAACATAATTTATAATTACATACATACATACATACTACAAATACAAAAACACTTCCTATTATTAAATTTTCTTGTTTTATTCTTCGGAATTTTTAGTATTCAAAAATTATTATTTAAAAAATTTCCATTAAAATTTCAAAAATGGTTTTTCTCTGAATAAATTCATTCGAAAAAAAAAAAGTAGGTATGTATGTAGTTTTATTTTAATAATAGACTTTTTGCAAAATTGGTTATTTCGAGAAATATGTGTTAGGATAATGTATTGTGTACAATAATAATAATAATAAAAGAAAATTGCATTTACATAAAATCATTATTATTGCGCTGACCAGTCAAATGATTGTTAATACATATGTGCTATGGATTGTGGTATTGCACAGAATCGATCAATCAATCATAACAAAATGTTTGTTTCGTGTTTATGTGTGTGGTATTTAAGTATGTATAGTAGTTAAGAAGAGAAAAAAACAAAACAAATCTATCGTTTTAATTTGCAATTCTTGAAAAAATGGAGAGAAAAAAAAACAAACTTTAATTTAAATTTAAATATGCCCTTAGGCATTCCATAACCTCTCACGGTTGTGTATTTTTTGTTGTTGTTTCTACTTTGACATTATCTATAGAAATATGTACTATGATCTAATACCTATAGAAAGATATGATTTTGGTGACCTCATATATAGTAAAATAACATACATAGAATTTTTATTTTATTTTTATAATATGAACAAAAGTTTTTAAAAATAAAACAATAAAATATTACTTTTTTTTTAATTTTAATTTTAATCAAAACACACATACAATTGACGCACACCTTTCGATTACATATACGAGAAGTTATTAGAGCGCGAAACCCATGAACTTGCTGATTTAATATTTTAACCACCCACACTTAATATTGATTTTTTTTCCAAATAGTAAAAGATTGTTTTTTACATGTAGATATTATAAATTACATGAATATTTAAAATGAACAAAACAAAAAAATAAATAAAATATATGACACATATTAAAATGATGAATTCATTCATATTTTCAATCTAATCATATTTTTCATTGTAATAATAATAATAATAATAATCAAATCAGCATGATCCATAATGTACTAACTGTTAGTACAAGCATGAAAAAAATATAATAATAAAATATAAAAATATATTTCTTAGTCATTTGAAATGAATTTTTAAATTTTTCGCCTTGTTGGCTCAAATAAAATTTGCAAGGACATTAATACATCGTGTATGTGTGTTATTTTTTTTTTTTTTAAATAAATTAAATTTCAATTACTTGTGATAAAGTTTATGTTTCTTTAACTAACTAGACATGATATTTAACTTTAAATGATTTAACCATAAATGTATCTTTTTGTTGTCCATTTTGTTTTATTTGAAATACAAGTCTAAGATATTCTATTTTATAATGTTATCGTTCCATTTTTGTAAATATCTTATACATTATTATTAAAGTTTATTATTATAGTAGTTAAAGAAAAAAACCATATACAGGTTAAATATTAAAAATAAAAACATAGATAATCAATTAAGACAAAAAAACAAACATTTTTTTTTTTTTCATTTGATTGTACATTAAACATACATTTTTCAACTTGTTTTTTGTGGTTTATGTTAACTAGGATATTTAATTTTATTTCATTAAAAATCTACGTGTATTACATAAAATTCAATTTGTAAAGGTCAAAAATGTATTTTAAAAAAAGATTTTTTAATCTGGACGAAAATCATATATATACATAATATTTTAATGGGTTATTTTTCTTAAATTTATTATTATTATTATTTTTTTTTAAATATACAAAATAAAATGTTATATTGATTCATGATCACATATTAAGTACTGATCAATCATATTCATTTGTCATATAATGAGTGTATCTTATTTCTTTCATAATATACACGTACTTATAGTGTTTTTGTTGAACAAAATTTAAACAAGTCCAAGAAGAGAAATCATTAAAAAAAAAAAAAAAGCAAAAATAGATTAAATACAAAACTAACACAAGAAAAATTATTATTGAAGGAAAAAAAAAAATAAAAAATGAAACAAGGTTTTAATAATTAAAAAATAAAATGTTTTTTATTTCTCTCTCTCAAAATAATGAAAAATTATGTCGAAGTTTATTAAAAACTTGTTCAATCATTAAGATAAATTCCATATTTGGTTCATCTTTAATGAATAATATACTTAAAAAGAAAAAAAATACACAAAATTATTCACATTTATGCGATTTTTTTTTTAAAAAAAATATTTTATGTAAAAAAAAAACAACACTAGTAATTTGTTGAAAAATAAAAATAAAATATTTCAGAAAAGAAAACTAAATTATATGTTATAATGTTGTAAATATAAACTTAAGTAAAATAATAAATAATGGAACAAGTTTTTTTTTTTCCTTTTCTGTGTGTGTGTTTTTTTTTAAAGTTTGAATATGTGCTTTATGAAAAATATAAGAATTAGTTTTTAGATATAAGAAAAACTCATAAGGTTTATTGGTTAGTTAATTAATTAAAAATAATAATTAACAAAAATTCTTTCAATTCAAGTTTTACATAATTAAAACAAAAAATCAAATAAAACTAAAATATAATAAAAAACAAAAAACAAGAATATTTTTCAAATTTGAAAAAAAAAAAAAAAAAACAAATTAGTTTTGAATTTATTTAACGGTAAAAAATTGCAAATTTGTTCCTTTATTACATAATTCGTTCATTAAATCTGTTATACTGACGGCAATCAATATAAATAAACAAATCCATGCGTCACTGACTGTCATTTCGGAAGATTTTTTTATGTATGATTTTATTTTTTCTAGCAAAATTTTGTTATAAGACTTTTTATAATAATTTATTATTAATTGTTGTTTGTAACTTTCAAATACAAATTTTTGTTCTAAAATTTATTTTTAGTTCAATTATGAATTTTTCAGTACACAGAATATCTAAGAAATTGGCGTAAATGACTAACAATAATTCAACCTCGTGTTGCGCCTACACCTTGATAAATCACAGAAATTTTCTCATATTTGCCCAAATATTTGGAAACAAAAACAATTGTACATAGAAGAAAAAGGATCAAATAATGCATCTAAAAATTTCTTTGCTTTACTAACTCTTATAACAGAATTTTTTTTTTCTCAGAAAATGTCATTATCACTGACTGTCTTTTCTTTACATCACTGACGGACGCCAATATACCATCGTGTTTTAGATAAAACGGATTTATGATGAAATTAATGCAATAACAATTTTCTATAAACTTTTTCAAATAATTATAATGCACAAGTAAAACTTTAAAAAAGAAACACAAAGTAGTAAAATTTTAAAACACACGAAATGTCAGGTTGACGTTTTCATGGAATCACTTATGTATGCTCTTTTAAAAGTATAAGATGTTTAGACGTTTAATTTTGTTGAGCCAGTTTTCAAAAACTATAAAGCTTCAGAAAATTTTTATGATTATAGAAAACATAAAAATTTTTCCAGGATTCAAAAAATAAATTTAAAATAAAATTATTATTTTTAAATTTGAGAGAGATTTCACTTGAATGAAATGGACGGTTATAGAAATTGCCACTTATTAAAAAATCTTTTTTTCCTCTATTTGTCTTCATGATAACTTAAAAAATAATAATTTATTTCTTGAAGGTTCCGATCAATAGATAGATTGTCCAACTTCCTTTCAATTAGTGTTTTTTCTAACCTGAGGTATAAAAATATTAAAAAATTTTTTCTATAATTCCGAATTAAATATAATATTAATGACACTAATTTTTTTTAAAGCTATTAGCTGGTCTTCAATATTTCTTTTTTGAAATTTTCTGCATTCATCAATTTCATTATGCTGATTTTGATTTGATTATTTCTTCTTGTTTCTTTATGAAACTATCATATTTTATCATTTTATAAGAAAACATTATTAGACGTAACAGTAATCATCATTAATATTCATATAATTTTTAAAAATCTAATAAATAATATTTTTAACTGTCGTCATAAATATTACAAGTTAACATTTAATATTTTTTTGTTTTTCTTGTTGTTGCTGGTCTTTCATTTTTTTTTTCATTAATGTTTTCAACATTTTATCACCGCCTACATTTAAGAAGAAAAAAAAAAAATTCATTTCAATTGTCTTATAATCATCAATCCATCTGATATTAAAAAGTATATAATTTTTTTTTATTGTACCTACATATGTAGATAAGTATGTGTATAACATATATTTATGTCACCTCACCTTTTTATCTTTTTTTTTTTTTTTTTTTTTTTTTTTCTAGAATTCATATCATATCAAAAACTATGACTCTCCTAATGTTACAAACAAAATAATATTTCATATGACGTGCATTAGATACATCCAAGGAACAAAAAAGATATAATGTAATTTAATAGTTTAAACATACAATCCACGTGAAAATTTGTTCCGATTTGACGGTTTATGATTCTGGATTTATACAATATAAAAAAAAAAAATGAATACAAAAAAAATTGTATGAGATGCATATACATACATATACTTAAATACAAAGTCTGTATATAAAGTCAAGAATCAAGCGTGATTTTAATCCGATGTTTTTAATATCATTTTTTAGTTGCTGGTATTATCTAGGTATTTTTCTTTTCTTTCAACTTTATGCATATGTAGGTATACAACAATACTGTTGACCATAAAACTATATGTTTTAGAATAATATATTACATCTGAAAAAGCATACATATATGTACCTACTATATTCAAACTAAAAATGACTTGAAGCTGAAATTTTTAAGTTTGAAGTAAGCAAAGCGCAAGTATCTATATAAAACAAGTATGTACAATATTTTATCTAACATTTTGATATAATGCAACACACCACAATAATATTTGTTAAAAGAAAGATATATTTTCATAGATACGTCATCATCATCATCATCATCATCAACAACAACATAATAGCAATAATGTGGGCATCGTTCTATTACAACAGATATGATATGCAATGTAAGCACTCATATATATGTTTGGAGATACACACCAGATACATACCACATAACATACATATATTCATTTTAAATTGAAATGCAAATCATTTTTTATACCTTTTGAAGAGACATAATTTATAGTTTGGTCTGATTTTTATACCTGAATGGTTACTTTATAATAACTACATAACAACAAAAATATTTATTGTAAAAAATAAAATTAAAATAATAAAAGGTGTAATGAAACTAAAATAGACAGGATAACATAATATAAAAACTGGTATTTAACAGAATTTATATAATATAAAATAAAAATGTTTTTTTTTCCTTCTTGATAATAATGAATATGACAAAATGCATCAAATAACATTTAAATTTTAATAAATTGTATTTCATTTATATTCAACATTTTATATTTCTTCCAAGGTACATATATTTAAATACAGTTACAATTTTATACCATTTACCACAGACATTATTTTTTTATTTTTTTCTTTTATTACCTGTATCTTTTTTTTTTTTTTGATTCATAATAAAAAATAACATTCAAAATAATTCATAATTTTTTTTTTTTTTTTGCAATATTGTAGACATATTCATTTAACGTCATTTCTTGATTAAAATATGATTATCAGTATCTAAGTAAACTTTTGTAAATATTTTTATAATAAATCTGAATCTGAAGGGGAAGCAAAAAAAAAAAAAAATATATATTAAATAAATAAAATACACAACAAAAGAAAAATAAATCGATATTTAATGGACTACTTTAATAATAAATTTTTGATAATATCTAAATAAATATTGTTAATAATAAAATAATGTTTTATTAAGTAAATATTTACTAAAAATATACTGTATCTATAATACTCAAGAGTAATTGTATTTACTTCACTACTAAGTGGCGCTTTAAAATAAAAAATTACAAATCGGTTTTTGTTCTTTGATCACTTTTATTTTATTTTGTTTATTTATTTATTTATTTTTTGTTGTTGTTGTAGATAAGATTTTCATATGAAGAAATATTATTACAAGTTTCGAGTTTCAAAAAAAAAAAAAAAAAAATTAATAAAATTATCTGTAATATTAACACGTGTTTTTTTTTTTTTTTTTTTTTTTTTTTTTTTTTTTTTTGGTAGACAATTAGTTAGACAAATTTTCTTATCTATCAATAAATCGCAAAATACATATTAAGTTGTATGTATTTACATTCGAGATTTAGAAAAAAAAAAATTCGAAGATTAATTTTTAGAGAGAGGAGAGTATTTTGAATTTATGGACCGAGATCGTTTTATTGTTCAACATTTTGAACGTCAGTTCCACCAAAATATAATTTTGATGTTTCAATAATTGCCACTTCACCGCGAAATTACCGAAAAAGTATTCACATTTACCACTTCTGTTCTGATTGCAATGGTCAACTCAACATTAAAATTGGGAATTTTATTTGGTGCTTCGTATTGATGACATCGGTTTTTAATATATATTCCGAAAACACCAAAACACCACATGCCAATTAAAGTGGATTTACTGTACAGTGTGGTGTTGAATATTGTAATGAGTTGAGCCCTACCTGATTGTAAAGTAAATTTTAAAAAGCATGCTTTCATGCTTTTTTGAAAAAATTTAAAGATAAAAGACGTAATTAGCTTACGTCACTGAGATTTTCTTATTTGGAAGCCTAACAAACATTTGGTTAAAATTAAAGTTTTTCAGTTTATATGTATCTCAAAATTACAAGAAAATTTAAAGCTTATATTATGTACTTCCCTTTTAAATACGTACAAGGACTTTTACACAAAAGGTACATAGGTTTCAAAAACCCTAATTTTAATTTTTTTCTTTTTCATTGAAAAAACAAAATCAAAAAGATTAAAACTTGCGTGTGATGATGTAATTATATTTAAACAATAACTTTATAATTCATTAAAGCAAATGTCGAAAAAAAAAATTAAATTAAACAATGCATAATTTAATCATAGTTCATATAAAAAATTGAACAATTACAAAAATTTAACAAAATAACAAGGTACATACTTCTACACAAACTTCCTACAATTTTAAAATCAAATTACATTTTATTTATCGTATTATTTAGAGTTAAATTATCAGATTAGAACGTCAAATTAAAAAAAAATTTTAAAAAAAAGTAATAAATTTTGTATAAATGATTGATCCATCCGATGAACCGAAAATCCCTTCTCATATCCATCATTATTATTATTTTGTCAGTTTTTATTTGTATTTAACTAACTACTGGTTGTTTTTTTACTTTATTTTTTGTTTTTGATTATTCTTAACCTTTTTTTTTTTTAATATAAATTTGATCAGCAAGTAAATCGCGCATGACATTCATCAATTATTTCTACTTGAATTTCCATAAATTTGTTTAAAAAATTAAATCGATTAGAAACTTTTAAATTTAGAAGATAAAAAAAAAACAACACATTTAATATAATCGACCATGAAGTATATATTATATTATTATGAGTTTAGGTATACTAATTTTGGAATCAATCAAGATTTTATTTTACTTTAATTATCCACATATGTGATCCATATATGTGACATATAATATAAAATAATATATATAATATGTAGTCACTTTTATTTATTATAGAGAAGAAAAAAAAAAGTGGAAAATTATACATGTTCTGCGTTTTCCTTCTTTTATTTATTTTTTTTTTGTTTTTTGTAAATTTTTAAATTTAAACCGGAATCAAAATCATACAACTAGAAAATAATATAGTGTAGGTGTGTCCCTATATTATTGTTTACGCCACATTGAATCGTATATATATGTACTATTCTTATTTCCATTATATTGAAAAATATAACGACAAATCATCATCAATGTTCAGATCATTTAAGAATTTTTCTCTGTGTACATTAAAAAAAAAAACCTATATCTCTATCATAATTTTTTTTTTTTTTATTAAAAAAAGTAATAAATTTTATTAGATTGAAAAGAAATAATATTTATGTACATGTGTTATCATATATTATTTATATACATATATTAGACTTTTTGCATTCATAAGAAAATTTTAATTGATTTTCAATTAAATATTAATAAGTAATTACGTTAAGGAATTCGGTAAATTGAAGTTTTATTCACAGAAATGAGGTAAAAGCTGATGCCGCACGTTCGAACAAAAATATCTAATGTATTTTTTAAAATATTATATTATGTAGATACTAGATACATACATAATATGTCACTTAATAAAATACCTATATTGTATGATGATTAAATGAATTTATTATAAAACTTCGATCAATGACGCGAGCTTATCATCATGTTATAATGTGTCGTTTTTGTCACTATATATAATGACAATATTACCCTTATTTTATATAACATACATATGTATTTCTAATTTATTATACTAGTATTTATAACTATCTAATATCTATGTATAATATTAATGGTGCAATGAAAATGTTTGTGAACAAGATTCCTTTAGTAATTCAACCGATGAAATTATTTGACATGACTTTTACATGTAGTACTGTAGATTTAACTATACATACTTATAGATTTTTTTTTTTTTTTTTTTTTTTTCTCATTAAACCAGACGACATGATCATGATAAAACATTAACAAACATCAAATACCATTTAGTTGTTATCATCATCGAATGGATTATGATGCACGTTCATTAATTTATTATTATTATTATTAAAAGAATTTATTTATATAGAATAGGTGTTAATTACCATTTATATTTATTATACATATGAGCGAAGTATGTACTTGTATATAATTATTTATGTGTTTGCTATTCAACACTCTGATGGTATACCTATGTACAATTTCTTAATACAATAAAAGCTACATACTATTGTGTTATAGAGAAGCAAGCTACAAAATCATCTGATCAAAATTCAATTAATAAATTGTTACAAGTTAATATCATTTTATTGAGAATTTATTAATAAAATATTTTATTGCAAACTAATCAGCTAAATAGTACATACATAGATACTTTATGGAAAAAAAATTTGTAATTACATTGTATTAGATTTTAAAAACAGAAGTACAAAAAAACAAAGATACTTTCTTGAATGACCCACCCCTATGATAGAAAATAAAAAAGAGTTGTATCAATAAAAAGTGTCTTAAAGAAAATACATACATACATACATATATGATATATATGTATTTAAAGTATAATAATTAATGTGCGGGTGGTTTATAGCCTTAAATGATAATAAATTTAATTTGAAAAATTTCCTTCTAGGTATTTCTTGATAATATAATTCGATTTTTAATTCTATCCGTATCTAAGATATAAAATATCCACTATCATCGCATCATATGATTTTTTTTCTCTTCTAATTTTCTAATAAATGTTCTGTTGTTGAATAAGAGAGATAGTTATCATTGCATACATTCGGTGTAATAACATTAGTAGCACACGATCGTAATTAAATTGTATTTATTTTTTTCCCCATTTTGACTTCAATTTTATTTAACTTTAATTTTTTTTTCTAAATTTTACTCTTTTTTTATCTATAAAATAGTCTAATTGATCGTTTTTCTAGAAATTATCGGGGTCAATAGATTTAGTTTGTGTGTTTAAAGTTAGTTTAATATTTATATACATATATACGTATTTTCGATATATGATCTGTTGAATGTAGATAATAAAATGCATACCATATTTGTGTAAAATTACATACATATATAAAATGTTTTTTCAATATATATAAGTATTTTATGTTTTTGTGTAGAAATTAAGATAAAATTTACACATAAAAAATCAAATGATATTTTTTATTACATTAGAATTAAAAGAACGTACACATTCGTACATTTTATTTTAGAGAAAAAATAAGAAATATCTCAAATAAAAATTTCACAGATATTTTTAGTATCTATTTGGAAATTTTCTTGAAAAGATTTTAAAAATTTGTATTCTGAATTCTATTTAAAAAAAAAATTACATTTTTTTGTTTTTGAATTTGCGTAATATTTCTATAAATTAGGACAAACACTTAATTCATGTTTTTTCGATCGAATGATTAGAAGAATGTGATCAGAAGTCCAGTTAAACAAAAAAATAAATAAACTAAAATTATGTTTTTATTAATTAAGTGACGTTTATAAAATGTTTTCTACATAAAAAGAAAATATGTAAGTATGTATTTCTGTATTAATAATAATAAAAATTAAGTATGTTAATATAATTCAAAGCATCGTATTCTATTTAATTTATTCGTATTTCTAGTTAAACTTACTTGAAATGACTCATCTAATTTTTATTAAAAGATACACATGTAATAAATATGTATGTATTTTGATGCGAAAATTATATTATTGTT
Organism: Bombylius major; assembly: GCA_932526495.1. Lineage (NCBI taxonomy): Eukaryota > Metazoa > Arthropoda > Insecta > Diptera > Bombyliidae > Bombylius > Bombylius major. Next base: position 26,274,122 of record OW052045.1, on the reverse strand, counting down.
AAAAATGCAAATTTTTGAAAAAACTCATATTAACCCGTGAAGACACACCCTATATAATTTTGAATCTAAAACTTTGACATAGTTTTTCATGCTTTTGTGTTGTTTGCTTAGATGATGTTTTTTTGCAAGAAAATTTGTATTTCGGTCCACGGAATATCAATTTTTAAAATTTTTCATATGGTGAAACTTCATGATTGATTGATTATTTAAAATATACAAGAAATAGAGAAATGTGAGATAGCAGGAGAATATTTCTATCAAAATCATTTTAGGCTTTAAGTGACTATTTATTCTGTGTTATAAAATTAAAATTCCATTAAATCAATACAAATTAAATTTATGAATGTATCCAATAGGGTTAATTTTTATAAAAACGTTTAGGCATATTTTTTCTGTGAAATTATAATGATGATTTTGTTTATGTATTATATAAAAAAAAAACATAAAACTGGTTTCAATTTATTATTTTCTTTTCAAAACATTTTTAAAATAAATCTACATTATATAAAAACAAATACCTACTTATACTGTAACTGTAATCTATAATTGATTAAGTATGTATTTAAATATTGTATTTTTCTTAATGTAATAAAATTAAATTAAATTTTATAATAATTTTCCACTAAATGGGCACATAATTTGATGAAAGATTTTATTGCAAATTTAATTGTAAAAAATTTTTTTAAAAAAAGCAAAACATAAATAAATGCAGAAAAATAGATAAAATCAAATACAAAAACAGTTAAAGTAGTAAAACACTAAAAAAAAATTTAAAAAAAAAAAAAAAAAAAAATCATCTATCTTTAGGCCGAGGACAAAGATGAAGACATTTAGTGTAATGAATATTTTTTAATATTTGCGTAAATTGTTTTTTTTTTTTGTTTCTGATAATTTTTTTCTTTCTACATTATTTTAAAATTCCACCATATGGTGTACAAATTATACATACATACATATGTATATTGATAATAAAAAATAAAATATATTCAAGAATGCACATCTCTTATAAAAATTTTCAACTGAAGGCAATATTGCATCTATTTAAAAAAAAAAACTTTTTGAAATATATCTTTTTTATTTATTTTTTTTCTTCAAGACATAAGATATAATTCAAGAATATGTTGTTTTGCTACTTATTTAAAATTCAATAAAAATTCATGATTAACAATTATTATTATTTTGACCGTCGTATTTAACTGAATTATGTTATAACGCATTATAATTGTTAACCTATCATGACTGTCAGTGTGGGCCAGTTTAGTATTTAAATTATTTAAAACGATTTTTTTTTTCAAAAAATATGAAGAAAAGAAATAAAGAAAAATTTAAAAAGAAATAAAATATAATAAATAATAAAATAACTGAGAAAACAAAAAAACCTCACACGTTGTAAATGTGATGTTCATATTATTATGATCAAAATGATGAGAATGAATCTATCTTTTCTCCTTCTTCTTTTTTTATTTTATTTTATTTTTTTTAAATTTTTATTTCAAATAATACTGCTATTATTGTCAGTTTGACCATGAAGAATATAAAATATTTAATTTATTTTCCACATTTTTTTCTTTATATACATTTTTTTTTTTTTCTAAATAAAAAATTATACAATATTGTGTACACATCTGTTAAATAAAATATCTATTATTTTTTTCACTTTTCGATCAATCGCAAATACATAACATGGAATTATGATCATCATTGACTAAATAGTCATCATCATCATCATCATCATGATTATTTTGTTACCATTAAATTGTATAATATGTATGAAATTTTCAAGAAAAAAAAGAAGACCATTAAAAATAAATATTTAATAGAAAATATAGACATTGACTAAATGATAGATAATTCATGTAGAAAAAAATATTACACAAAAATCCGTAAAATAGTGATTGATACTATGTATTTATAAATGATATTTAATTAATTAAATTTATATAGATAAACAGGGTGTCTAAAGCTAATTGTTGAATGGGTTTATCACAGATTTATATTTTGATGATTATAAGCAGTACACTTTGTGTGGCAGGTGAAAACAAATGGTAATTTTCACTATATTTTTTATATCCAATTGGAATATCATTAATACCTTACTTCAGTAGGACTATCTAGTCCTACTATTTATCCTTTATCTCGTAATAAGCTATAATGGTATAGTAATCGCATACATCTAACTATACATTTTGTATGGAGATTTTTAATTTTGTTTTCTTTGGAGAGTTATGTATATTTCGAGATCCTATATAGACCAAAAAACCTATATTATTCTATCAAAATATTTTTTAAACGATTCTCTTTAAAATTGTCTTTTACAGTAATTTACTTGTATTTTACAAAATTTTAAAAATCAAATGTAAAACAAGTTTAAAAATTCAAACTAACGTCTTTGTAATTTTTACGTCTTTATCCTTTCTGTTGGAAACATTGAAACGTACAGAATTGCTGCATAGAATAATTCTAAGAAGAACTTCTCGAAAAATATTTAGGCCAAAAAAAGATTTATTTTTGATTCACGGAATACTAAGGACCAAAAACTAATAATTTTATTTTAGTGCGTTCTGAAAAGTTTAAAAATTATCTATGCTTTTTCAACAATATAATTTCCAATACAAAAAATTCAAGATTGTTAGAAAACAGTAACGTTTTTTGTGGATATTTTAGATAGTGAAAAAATAACATTTTCATTCTTTTATTTCTCTATTTTTTTTTCTGTTTCTCTTGAACACCCTATATATAAAATGTTAACCTATTAAATAAATATTATTATGTATATTTATATTATGTCTTGACAGTATTAGTGCAGAACGAAAATTCATCAATAATTGCCGATTAATCAAGATTTTTTATGGTAAAAGAAAAAAACAAATACCAAAATGAGTACAAAAAAAATATACATACATACATATATGAAAAGGTAAAATTAAGCATCATAAGCAATATTGCATGTCTTTGAAAATGAACGAAACAACGAAAAAAAAAACAACAACTTATGAATGACACAAATCATTAATAATGCTTCACTAATTTACATAGTTGGCATTTTCCGGCTGAATTAATAAAATTAATCTTAGATACATAATAAATATTATTTTCTGAATCACTTTTAATTTTAAAAATGATTATATCAATTATTACAACATCTATCTATAGATAAAATCAATTTTTACATATAAATACATATATGTATGTACATATTTTAATAATATGTACGTACGTAGGCACAAATATATTTTATATAAAATTCAAAACTATGCAATTTGCATAAAGTTCGATTATAGTTTAATTTTTTTTTTCTCATTTTTTAAATTCAATCTTTCGGTAAACTTTTATGCAAAGGAAAATATAAAAAAAAATTATAAACACATAATTAAATTCATACACAGAATAGTACTTTATTTGTATTTTTATGTAAAATTCTTTACAAAAGATACAAAAGAAGAAAAAATAAGTATTGATTTTATTTTAATATTTATTTGAATTATCGATTAAAAATTTGTCTTTTTGATCTTAACCGCATAAATTTTTTTTATGGTATAAACTATAAAATATGTAGTTATGTACATATAAATTTATTAAAAACCATGGTACCTCTATATATTATTTATTATTTTTGCAAATTGAGCGGTACACAAAACAAGAGAAATATTAAAATATACATATACACATACATACATATATATGTAGTAAGTAAAATTGTGTAGTGTGATTGAAAGTGTCAATCAAAAGTAATTATCAAGTATTAAACTATTACGATAACTACATTAACTAACCAACTATAACTATTTAATTCATAATTTTTTCAATACTTTTTAAGGATAAAATAAATTTTATTTAAATTTCATGTACGCCACATTTTTTTTTTCTTAAAAAATTTGATGAATTTAAATTATTCAAACTTTATGATTACTGTAATATAGCATATTATGTACATATATTTATTTTGCATATGTGTGTAGTGAATGAATAAACGCAAATTATTATTTTTTTTTTTTTAAATATTCCGGTTTTTTCTTTTTTTCTTAGTCACCATTTAGATATACAAAAAAAAAATAAAATTTATATAAATTAATTTTGATTATAACTAGCACAATAGCGTATTGGATTACAAATATCGAAAATATTAAAAATAGATTTTTTTTATATACATATATATTTTACAAATTCTTTATTATTGAATTTACACAAAAAACAAATTAGGTACTTGTATGGTGTTGTATTTTGTAAGAAATTTACGTCGGCTTTTAATTTTAATTTAAGATAAAAATCTTGCGTAAGTTGCGTAGTAAGGAATTTTTATATACAAAATTGATTTTGAAAAAAAAAGGAAAAAAAAAATATTGTTAGAGTTTATAGTAAAGAATTTATCATCATTTCAACATTTAACAAAATCTTTTCAATTACATCATATAATAAATTAAAATCAATTTGTCAATGCTAAAGTGGGTGGATTAGCCTCATGAGAGGCTTTTTTTTTAAATAATATATTTTTTGTTTTTTATTTTTTTATTAATAATTTTGAATTCGATTTTTCGATATTTTTAATAGCATTAGTATTTATTTAAAAAAAAAAAACTCAAAAGGATATGTTCTCGTGGAATGGTTGGTTGGTTGGTTGGTTGACGTGGCGGTTCTTTGGATTATTTCCGAAGACCCAATTAGCACTAAACTGTGCCGTTTTGATATCACACACCGACACACCTCGCAGTTGTCGAGTCAAAGGGTTCTAAACCCTTTCTGTCATACATGTACCTACAGTTTAAAGTGGAATGCAAACCACTAAATTCGTTGGTAGAGAACGAATTTTATTCGTATGACAGGGCTTGGTACTAATATTTCTTGTAGTTTTTTGTGGACTAAGCTCATGGTTTCTAAACAAAGCCACCAAACTATTTAGTACCGAGCACTTATACCCAACTCAAAGTGAATTGGTACTCATTCAAAGCTGAGTGAACTTAGGCGGACTCGAACCCGAGACCTTCAGCATCAGAAGCCAACACACTACCGCTTCGTCCACTGCCCGCCATTCTCGTGGAATAGATTAGTTGAAATTCTTTGAAACGTTTTCCACAAATAAATTTTGAATAAAAGAAATCTAGAAGTAAAATTTCAAGAGTAAAAAAACACTATAAATTGAGGTAAAACCTTGACCACACTTTGAAAAGTATGTTTTTCTATCTATAGCTTTTCAATCAACGTTAATCGGTGTAATACAACTAGAAATGAATTTTTAAAACTATTTCGAATATAACAAAACTCTTTTGTGGTATAGAGGACCAAATTAATATAATAAAACGTGTATAAAGTAATCCTTGCATAAGGATGAAAATTTATTTTTCCGTTAAAATAATATTACGAGATTTTTGGCCAAAGATAAATTCTACATACAGATATGTATGATATTTGAATTAAATTGTGATAATCTGGGCATACGCTTATAAAAAAAAAGGCCGTTGAAGATACAAAGAATCAGAGAAGTAAAATATTATTATTCACATACACGAGCCTCAAAATATGTATTTTATTATTCTTTAACAACACAAAATCAGTTTAAGTTCTCAAAATTAAAAAAATAATAAAACAATCAACATTTTTATGATCCTAATAAAAAAACAACACGTAATTAATTTTGAAATAATAAATTATTCAGTGTAGGAATATATACATATTTTAATTACTGAATTTTTAACTTCCTCCAGTCGACTATATAAAATCTTACATAAATTAATTTGTTTAGAAAAAAAAACAGAATTGTAGGCTCAAATTTTTAATTGCATTTATGTCATTGGGTATATATTTTTAGTATAGGTACTCATAGAAATATGATTTGTTCAAAAACTTTTTTTGTTTGACAAAAAAAAAAAAAAAAGATGTATGGGCTATCAAAATAAAAATAGTTTTACAATTTAAATAACTTTTAGAAGAAGAAGAAAAAAACAACATATTATAAGTACAACAAGACAAAAAAAAACAACAGAAATCCTTGAAAGAACCTCATAAACCTCAAAAATGTCAAATATGTACTATTTTTATGTATAAAAAACCTTGTCCTCCTACTTTTATTCTTATATTTTGAAATAAAATGTTTTTATTTATCGTTTTTTTTTTTCACACAAAAACATAATTTTGTGGTATACATCATGCATGTACATACACACATATAATAAAATTATTATAATACATTATTTTGTAATTGAAATCGTCACGGATATTCCTTAAATTTCATCTCATTACATCAAAATTAAATTACAATACAATTATTTTACCATCATTTATTCAAATAATAATAAAGAAAAAAAAAAAAAAACACAAAATTTTTTTCTTCTTCTTCTAAACAAAACAATGTTGTACATTTAAACAATTCATATTATTACTCGTATTTGACTTCTTGAAAAAAAACTATGATTAAGCCCCTTATAAATATTTAAGTATTTAAACAAGAAAGGTAAAATAAAATTTATAAATAAAAAAATAAAAAAAGATTCCAAATATGACATTATCACGACATATATCCATGAAATGAATTGTTACTTCTTTTGTTTTTTTTTCGTAATGTAATGATTTTCATTTAAAGAAGTAAAAGACCATTGAAATAATGAAGAGAAAAAAAAGGTGCTCACTTTACAGTTTAGATTGATTTTTTTTTGTTGTTTTCAATTTAATTTTTGAATTTTTACTGACAGTATTTTTTATTCAATGGAAAAAAAAATCGAATAGAAAAAAAAAAGAAGGCCTAAACACTTTTAATATTGTAATTGAAAAATAAAAGAAGAAAAAAAAAATGTTTTGTCGCTCACGATTTATATCAAATTAATGCACAATTACCACCCAATCACAAACTTTTGTAATAAAATAATGATTAAATATGGAAAAAAAAATAATTGTGATGAATTCTCTTTAAAAAAAAAAAGTGAAATAAAAAAAAAATAGTAAAGATACTTGAAAAAATTAAAATATACATATGAACTACATATAAACACATTAGGTAAATAAGTACATGTGCAGGTCGCAGGAAATTACTTTTGAAGAAAAGAAATAAACAATAATAATAAAATAAGCAAAAGTGAATAAAATGACATTGGACTTCGTCGCTAATGGTTTATTAAAATCAGTATTAAAAGCTCACGAAAATTTTCCGCATATGTCTAAAACAAATTTCTTTGAAAAAAAATAAAATAAAATCTCACAAAATAATTATAAAGCACGCGTGCCTTTATTTAGATACAAAAACTTAGTAACAATGAATTAAGTAAAATAAAAAAAATAAAAAACAATGAGGATTATAAAAATTAGTAGTCGAGTATTTTTTTTTTTTAATTTCTAATATTCACCTGAGGATTACATTTAAAAAATATGTATGTTTGGTTTTTTTTTTTTTTGTAAATATTTTTGTTTATCTAAAATCAAAACAAAATTTTTTTTTTCCTTCAGAAAAAAATATAAAACTATCTAAAATTTATCATTAATCACGATTGTGTTTTATCTTTAATTTAGAGGAAAAAAAAAAAAAAGTTGAAAACAAGCACCAAAGACATCTCATAAGTATGATAAATTATTATGAATTCTATTCACGTATTTTCCAAAAAAAAAAAAAAAACAAAAAAAAAAATAGCGTAGAAAAATTGAAAAGTTAGTATCTGTTAGATACTTTGTCACAAATTCGCATATATGAATTGTAAATTTTCACTTGAAAAAAAGCAAAAAAAAAAGATTTAATAGTTGTTTTTCAGGAATGCATTTAATGTTTGTATGTACGATTGTTATCAATCACATTAAGTAAAATGATGATGATGTGGTGATGTAAAATGACAAAACTTCATAAAATCTGAATTTACTTATTCATATACATATATACTTTTTTTTTGTTTCCAGTTTTTTTTTGTATTTTGTGTTTGGAATGTTTTAAAATGAGCTCATTTATGTGCACATATTGTATATCATCAATTTAATTTTCAGTGTGACTAATATTTTAATGTAATTGCTATTAAAAAATTACTATTACTATATGATTACTCTATGCAAAGTAGTATCTCTATGTCTGTCTATCTAAATAATTTTTATAGTAAATTTCAATATACATTATATGAAAATTACAGAAATATGTACATACAAGAACATCATTTAAAATAATGTTTTATGTTGTTGATGGACTACATACAGTAAACAATTTAACTTTATCATATTCTTCACATGATGGGTATACTATTATTATTATTATTATTGCGAAAAAAAGAAAACGAATTTATACATATATATGTATGTTTGTATGTACCTACATATATATTAAAATGAAGACATTTTGACAAACTGTTTCTTTTTATTTATGCTACACATAACTTTTATCATTTAAATAACAAATTATTATATATAGGTCATTTAATAGTTTCTTTCTCTACATGTATGTTTGCATAAAATTTCATTAAATTCATGAGAAAAGTAATATTTTTTGTTTTTTAACCAATTATCATTTAGTACATACAACAAATTCATTATTTTAAAAAGTTGAATTGACGAGAAGTAGTTAAATTAAATATTCATTTTATTTTATTTTAAATTGAAAAAATAGATGAAAAAAAGGTTTTTTTTTAGTATAAAAGAAAAAGTTTTGTTAAAAAAATCAGGATGAAGAATTTATAATCTTTTTACATAAGAGCTCAGATTTAAGTAATTTTTCAAAATTAAATTTCACAATTTTTAGATTTTAATTTGATGAAAAGATTCAAGAGCAGATTCTATATACTATATACATACATAATTGTTAAAGATATTTTCTTAACACTTACTTTTCTTCCCCTTCCACATGTGGTGCCAAAACTGTTTTAAACACTCCGATCTATGTTAGCACATTTTAGTTAAAAATAAGAATTCAAATTTGAATATCTTTGGACCTTGTGATCCGAATAACTTGATTTTGAAAATTCGCAAAAATAAGAGGAGTCACAATAGAGGGGCAAAATTGTTAATTTTTCGAAAAATTACCCTAGTTAACGGATTTTTTTCGTTTAAAGTTTGTTTAGACAAGAACCCCTCAGGAAATATCCTGGCCAAATTTCAACTTCCTAATCCTCCGAGAACATACTTAAGTACAGAAAAGGATAATTTACCTGCTGTGTCTTATTAACAAAAAAAAATTAAAAATCTTTACTTCTGTAAAATAACAGTTTCTTAATTTTTTTAAGTCGTTAGAACCACAACTTTTGAAAATGTGATAGAAAAAAAAAGATAAATTACGAAAATTTTATTTAAATTTTAAATAAGAAATTTAGGTCGAACAAAAAAATAAAAAATAAAAAACTTTCATAACTCAATTTCAAATTCAGACATTTGTAGATTAGCATAATATACATTCACTTATAGAAACAAGGATTAAAATAGCGCCAACATTAAAACCTCAAAATTAATAAAATGTACTCCACCTACTACAACAACAATAACAACAACTGAAAAAACACATTAAATTATTTTTTTCTCAAAATATCATGTTAAAATTTCACACCTTTCTTATCCCGAATAGAAAAATAAATAAAACCACAAAAAAAACAAAAAAAAACATCTCAAATTTCATAACAGCACACATGTATAAAACGAGTATAAAATCTTTGAAGGAAAGAAGAAACATTAAAATAAAAAGAAAAAATCTTTATAAACAGAGAACATGATTATTTTAAATTTTGAGTTTGTTCCAAAAATAAAATCCATCATTTCTTCATTTGTATGAAGATGAAACATCATACTCTTCTGTTTAAAATCAAGATTTTTATTATTTTTTTTAAAAAAAAAGAAGAAGAAAAAAAAATCAAACAAATTAATTTCGAATGTATTAATACAAAAAAAAAAAAAAAAAAAAAATGTGTTTGTAGTGAAACATACGGAGTATATAGAAAATAACATACCATATGTAAAAATCTTCAGATAGCACGCATGCGGTGTTCAATTCAATTAAGTATATTTTATAGTATTACGTTACGAACGATAAATCCAGATAATGTTAAATATTCAATTTAAAAAACAGAAGAAGAAGAAGAAGAAAAAAGAAAAGTCAAACATATAACATGGAACTCATTTCATATTCAAGAATACTAAATAAACATTAATGTTTTATGTTTTTATTAATATTTTACAACCAAATAACATACGATGACAAACATATATGACATTATATTAACATGCAAAATATCACATACAAATTGATAATTTTTTTCTTCTTCTTTATATTTTCTTATTCTTCTTTTTGAATTGAAAAGGAATAAAATAAAACTATCAATCCGAACTGGTATATTATGACATAATCAATTTCTTAAAGGAAAATTACTTATCAATTTTTTTTTTCTTTCTTAAAATAAATCCGATCGTATAAATACCGAAACTTAAGATATGTTTTGATTATGACATTTTTTAATCAGTCTTTTACTTTCTTTTTTATTTCAGATGCATTAATAATGTAATTGTTCGATATCTTTTTTTTTTGTTTTGTTTATGAAACAAGATGTTAAGTAATAAAATTCTTTGTAAACAAGTAGTGATGATGATGACGATGATGACACTCCTCTGTGACTCCTACTCATACTCGATCATATACAAAATTACATTTATTACAAATTCATTCATTTTTTTTTTTATTGTCAACTTATGTATTTACAGGTTTAAAATAAATTAAAATATTTTACCAAGAAAAAAAAAATTAATTTAAATTTAAATTTGAAAAAAATCAAAGAAAAAAAAATATCGGATGTTGTTATTTTTTTTTTTTTTCAATTTCCTCAATTTTCCTGTAAGATAACTTTAGATATTTTTAGTGTATGAGGAACTTGATCACATATCAATTTGTAAATTATTGGTAAATTTAACATGTTTTTTTTTCTAATGAAAATTTTAATTTTTTAGCCGAATTTTTCTATTCACAAAAAAAAAAAGAAACATTTATTGTGCTTGTTTCTAGACTTTGAAAGAAAAAAAATACATAATAATAATAAATAAATGAATCACTAACGATTTACACTTAATTTCTTTATATTTCTGAGACATTTTTTTGTTATATCTTGTTTCCAAGATTATATTTTGTTGAGATGTTTTTCTTGTTAAAAAGAAAATAATAAAACAAAAAAATTATATATACAAAAGATACTTTTTTTATGTGGGCGTTCAAATATTTCAAAATAAATTATTATTATTTTTTTTTATGGTTTCTTTTTGAATATCATTAACATAATTAATTCTTCAACAAAATATTAAATTGTAAAGAGTGAAGTATTAAAAGAAAGTTATAAGGAAATAGTTTTTCTAGTTTATTCGATGAGAAACTCATTAGTAATACAAAAAATAAAAAAAATAAAAAACAAATAAATTAAAAATAAAACTTGAACAAAAAATTAAGAGGAAGTGATATAAATTTTCTAAATAAATTCGAATGATATCGTTTGAATGTTTTTATATGTACAAAACTAATTCTATTTAACTGATTCTGACTCTTTTTTAGACAAAAAAAAATATCTTGAAAAATTTTTTCACGAAAGATTCTTTTTTTGTAACAACAAACAATGACTGATCTTTATAACAAAATTAATCGATGAATATTAATTAAATTAATTTTCATATAATATATAATCTATTGAAACAATAAATCTTTATCATTGAATTTATTGAACATATTATAGAAAAATTTATTATAATTATTTAAAAAAAGAAAAGTCGATAGTAAATATATTACAAAATGAGTCACGTACAATTCACTTATACATATGTATACATACGATAATTTTTGTTCTATGTGTGACATAAGATGCACAATTTCCGCTAATTAAAGTTGACATGGCATCATTTTATAGGTAAATACGCCGGAAACAGTAAAAGGTGTGCCTTTAATTTCTTAAGATATGTCAAGGTATCAAAAGGTGTGTGTATATGTATGTGTATGTTTTTCTTTTTCTTTTTAAGTTTTTTTTTTTTTTTTTTAAATTTTCAACTTCTTGTCTGTTTTACAAGCACACGAAAAAAATAAATTCATAAATCTGTTGTCATTTTATCATTTTGACAGATAATTTTTACGTAATAAAGGATTAGTAGTGTACGACGTACGTAAAAAAAAAAAAAGAAAGAAATAAACAGAAATTTTTTACTTAAATTTTTCATTTATATATTGTCCATGTCGTATTGTGTAATTTCAGATAATTTTTTAACATTGAATACTTGAAAAATTATTTCCATTTGTTAGGAAAATTAAATTTGGCTTTGACATCAAACGTATTGTCATTTCTGCTTAAAGAAATTTAAAAAAAAAAATCATTAAACACATGTGACAACTATCAAGAACTGGAATGTTTTAAATCTTCTGTGATTTTTTCTGTTTTTAGGATATTTAGGTGCAGTTTATTTTGTAGGTTTAAAAAAGATATACATTTAAGAAAAGAAAAATAATTTTAAATACTTACATCAGGATGTTCTTTAACTGGCACATATACTTTTTCATTAAGCGTAACTGCTTCACCTTCTGGTTCTGGTAATTGTAATGGTTCTTTTTCTACTCCATTTATTTGAAATAATGATGCTCGTACTTTTGCAATTTCTAAAAAAGGAAAAATAAAATAACAAACAAATACCAATTTAGTAAATTTTAATTTAAATATTTATCTAATAAATAATTAAAAAAAAAAAAAAAATAATAATAATAATAATAATAATAAAGATAATTACGAAATAAATCATTTTCAATAATCCTCATTTTTCTGAATATTTATATAGTGAAAAAACTATTTTTTTTATTAAAATTCCCAAGTGTTTTTTAAAACCCATATATAGAATTTTATTAATTTATCATTGTTTCGTTTTTTTTTTTTTTTTTTTTTTTTTGTTAAATACATATTTACAATATATTTACGTTCCATTCTAATAAATATTTTATTTAATATTTTAGCATATAATAGTCATATAAAAATAGCTTAGCAACGATACAGTTAAAAGAGGTCACATATATCAGATTCAATTCAAATATGTATTATGTGTTCTTTCTTCTCTATCAAATAAAATATTTGTACCAGTAACATATGTATAGAAGATTCCACATATGTACATTATAATACAACATACATTATACATATGTACGTCATTTTCAATAATCATAAATCAATATACATATATGTATATTCTGGATTTAATTTAAAAATAATAATAACAACAAAACAACTACAAAAATATAAAATAACTATATATTATACTCTTTTATAACAGTCTCTTGTCTATTATCATCGGCAATTTTCTCAAACAAAAAATATGTGTGTAATATTATGTATATATGTGCACATATAAATTAATATGTAGTTAGAACGTGTTTTTTGAAATTTTTAAATCATCACTATAGTACAACAGGCGATCCATTGAATATATAGTTTTTTTTTCTTTTTTACATTATTATTATATTGCAATAATTTCATAAATAATATTGATTATTGTTAGAGAAATAATCGATTGTTACATTACATAGAAGTTCTCAATCATAACCTTGTTTGCACCCACAATTATTCATCACATGTATGTAAAGGGTGTCTAATTTCAGATTTTGGGATTCATCACTGTCGAAAAACATGTGGGTAATTCTTTTGATTATGAAAATCAAGTAATCTTGAACGAATGATTCATCCTTAGAATTTTCAAAAGAAATGAAATTTTCGCGAACGACGAACTAAGGAAGTTGTCGAAAATGTTCATAATTGAAAGTAAGTTTTTACAGTTTTTCTTTGTACTGTGAATTAAATTCTTTTATTCAAAGTTAGAGTAACAACAAAACTCTATAGTGGAGAGCGGTACAAGAATCCAGAAAAGCGAAGTTTACCAAACTCACAAAACGTGAACTAAATACATACACTAGTAGGTCTTTTAACTGGAAATATTGTCCTTATAGATACCATTTTGAACAAACAGGCATTGAAGAAGATCACAATTGCATAGATTTTGCAAGGAGGAATCGAGAACCACAGACCAAGTTGGTGTGAATCCTATCCTAGGTTAAAATACATGGATCAGATGTACCTAATACTGGACGAAATGTGGCATATACAGTGGGTCGCAGTAATAAGGGTATTATCTCATCTCTAAGAGCTGGATAAAAATATAATATAATTTAATTTACTCAAAGTTGAGCACCCTTTACTTATTTACTCGTTAGAAAAATAAAAAACTATAGGAAAAAGTAAAATGTTAGATCGATTACTTCACTTTTCGTCTCGCATTTGTTCGAGTGCAATACTCACTCAAGTCATATGAATCTGTAAAATACAGATGATGCATAATAATGCACACAATATACATATGTACTGGTATATACATATACACATATATAGATACTTTATAAATTTTATATAATCGTCAACGAGGACTTACGTTTAAGAATTCATTCATTCATTCATACATATAGAATATATGATATTTGAATGATGTGCACAAACACATATCATCCTATCATTGTTTTTATTTTTTTTCAATTTATCATCTACCTTATGATTTGTGGCTTCATTGATAGCCACTGAATGATAATTCTACCATTATAATATTCATATTGTACAACATATGAATATCTTTTAGCTATAAACTACTGTGAAAGATATTTTAGTGAATAGTGAATTATAATAACAGCACCCGCATTCAATAATAATAATCGAAAACATATCATATTAAGTCATGTCATATCTATACATACATTTAAGTATATATAATAATATTTTCATAATCACATATTTGGATTAAAAAAAAGGTTAAAAGGTTTCGTAAATAATGTTTTTTTTCCTTCTTCTTCTTTAACTCTGTTATATTCGATTTGGTTTGGGAAATAAAAGTATCTTTAGAATTATTGGATACATACAGAGAAAAAATAATAAGAAGAAATGAAGAACCTTCCTTTTATAAAGTTACTTGCTGTGTTAATTATTTTATTTTTCTTAATATAGTAGACTTTATTTAGAAAAGAATAATAATAATATAATAATAATAAATCTTTTTGAATCATTAATAATTTATAGATTTTGTATAAGGTAAGAAAAAAAAAACGAATGTATTTTCTGTTTTATTTCTTAAAAAAGAATAATTTTCTTAGAAACTATCTAAAACTTTAATAATTGTTTTTTTTTTCTTCTGATTTTCTTAGAAAAACTTGTTTAAACCTTTAGGTAATGATTAATAATTCATTGTGATCTCAATCAAAGATGAAATTACTTACTTACAAAAACGAAAAAAAAAAACAATAATAATAATAATAAACTCTCACCATATCACATCATTTCTAAGATCACATAAAATATTTAATTTTATATGAAACACTTGTAAAAAAAATGTTAATTTTCACAAAACATTCTCACAATATCAATTTTTGTTTTGTTTTTTGTTTTTAAGATCACTATAATAATTTTGCAACAATTTTGCAAAATAGTACATATAACGCCCATAAAATAAATAAAATGTGTATGTACCAATAATAATAAAATAATTTTTTTTAACACTTTCTCATCATTATTATAATCAATATGTATGTAGATACATAGATACACCAATAATGGAATTAAATATGTGTGTAATGATCAAATTTGTATAATATTTCTGCTTTCTTTTCTTTGATATTACCTGTAATTGGAAAACAGGATGAGATTTTGTGGATACTTTGTAATAAAAAAAAAAGAAGCAAAAAGCAAATAAAAATAAATATCTTTTAGGATTTTCTATTAACAACAGATTTGTTTGAAGGCAAAAAAACAAAAAAAAAAGTTCACATAATCTTATATGATGATAAAGTGATATCCTAAATAATCCCATATATTCCGCATATTTATTACCAAATATGTATTTATGGTATGACAGTTATAGCAAATTTGTTTCTGCTGTTTATACCTTTTTCAATCAATTTTTATACAGATATTACAATTATACAAAATAACTATCACATTAAAACCATAAAATATTGTATTTTTTAAAATTTTTTTTCTTCTTCATTTTTTTTTTATCTTTGCATCGTTTTTATTATTATCATGGGAGAAATGAATTTGTTTGAAAAAAAAAAACAAACAAAAAAAATAAAAACAAGGAAAATTAAAAGTAAAATTGTGTGAAAAACGAACTGCATTAACACCTTCTCTTATGATCTCCAATCAATAATTTGTTGTTTTTTTTCCCCCTTTTTTTTTTTTTTTTTTTTTCAAAAAAGTGCAACAATAAGGTAAAAATTTCCCCTCAATCAACTTTTACGCAAAAACAGTAAAAAAAAAAAAACAAGGAAAATTGATTGAAAAAAAAGACAATTTAAGCCAAGATGTCATTTAAGTCTTGAAGGCATGTTACGTGTTGATAATGTCTGTTGTAGGTCCATAATATATGTACATCGGCCATTTACCAATGTATCTAATTGTAAAAAAAAAAAAAAAAGAAGATACACACATAACATGCGCTTGCTTCTTTTTAATTTTCGCTATGCCAATTTTTACAAAGAAAGCAATTTTTCCTTGTCATCATTTTTCCTTTAGATATCAGTTAATACATATAGGTATTTCTTATTATATTAGTACATACTTTTTTTTTTCACTTGGCAATTAAATGACGTTTTTTTTTTTTCTGTTTCACTCTTCTTTCTATTCAATTTATAATTTATCGATCTTTATGTAGTTGCAGAATAAATTTATTTAAGATTGAATCTACAGTGAAGAGGTACAAAATATGTATGTATTTTACATAGTGTGTAACATATGAAAGTTATATCTACATAATATGTACCTATGTTGATATTTTTATTTATTTTTTCAACTTGTGAGAGCAGTTTTTGTCTATAATAGTTTCCAAAAATGAAGGCATTTTTATTGGATTAATGCCAATCGACATAATTTGTTCGGCATTATATTTTTGAATTATGTATTTGCCAGTTATGTTTGATTGTTTCTTAATGAAATCATTCATTTCTTATACAAGTTCTACGTACATAAAAAATGAAAATATAAAATAAAAAAAGAGAAAATTTAAATGTATATTAATATGTACATGTAATACAGAAAAAACATTAAATAATTTACTTTTTCTGATATAAATACAATAGAATAGAACACTACTATCACAATCTTGATTCTATATCTAATTTTTTTCTCTTTCTAATGTATCTTTTACTACAAAATAAATGTATGTAAGTAAACTTACGTATATAAATTTAAGTTCTAAGTATGTACATACATATGTACACATGTGTGTACATATTGAAAATTTAATTTTTATAATTTCATGGTATTGCCATAATTTTAACTAACCGTAAGCTATAAAAATCATATAAATAACTTAGAAAATAAAATTGGAAAAAAAAATTTAATATAAAACATAAAAAAAAAGTAATAAAAATAATAAACATATTTGTATATGTACATATGCAAAATACAATTAAAATAAGTAAAAAAAAGCTTAAATACTAATCAATAACAAAAAAATCAAGAAACCACTTGTGTACGATGAAAAAATAGACTTTTTTTTCTAGTAAAACTTTAAAAAATACATTCAAAATGTTTTTGATGCAAAATATTAAAAAAAAATTTTTTTAAAGTGGGTGATGTCATTTTGACCGTTTGTTTTTTCTTTCTTTTTGTTTTAATTCTTATACATACATATGTACATTTATCGTGTACAAGTACAAGTATTATTCTTAAAATTAAATTATATTTTAAATTTTTGACACCATGCTTTTGTTCTAAAAACAAAAATCTGACATTTAACAAATGCATTACAAGGGGTGAAAAATAAACAATTTTTAAATGAGTGTGCTGTTATTTATATTTTTAGAATATGAAAATTGATAGTTCGATGATTCAAACAGTTTTTTTTATAGTGTATGTATACGAGTATGTACAAAATGATGATGTTATATTACTTACACATATATAATGTAGTTATATATATGTGATTTAAATATGTGAGAACATTCTTTTATTATCGTTTTAATAAAATTATTCATTTTGTTCAAAAAATTCTAATTAACAAAGAAAAATGTAATTGTGAATCTAAATTGCTATTAAGTTTCAAAGATAAGATATCCTTGAAAAATTTATAACTTTTAGACTTTTTAAAACCAATAAAAATCCCTCAAGCATAGAAAAGTTTATTTGAATTTTTTTTTTTTGTTCTGAAAACTCTTATTTTCTTATTTTTTATTTTTAGATATTTTAGCACGTTCACGGGTTTTCTTTTATAATTAAAACGTGTGTTATAATTTTACTAAAAACTTAATAGATACCCATAAAAAGCCTAAATTCATAACTTATCATTAAATTATATGATTTTGACAATTTTAAGTCCATTACCTTCCCTTATTTGAAAATTAAAAAAAAAAAAAAGATACTTCTCATCTTATTTAATAATATGACATACATTATGCGGTTATCTATACAAAAAAAAAAAAAAGGTGTGAAAATCATAACAAATAATGATCACGCACAAAAATTAACCATAATTTTTTATAATTCAAACAATAAAAATCAATTGACCACATAGGTATTTTTTTCATCTCATTCAAAAATTGTATTAGATCTAACAAAAGCCAAAAAAAAAATCTCCTAAAAAAGATAGAGCTTAAAGCATCATATATCAACGAATATTTAATTCAAAAATAAACGTAGTAATACATTAGGCGGTGTGTAACTATTTTAATAGTGGGGTAATGTCATATTATATTTATATACAAACAGAAACAATATGAATATGTAATTAAAAACTGATTGAGATTACGTATTTCATAGTTGAAAAAATAAATGAATATGTAAACAAACAAAAATCCAACAAAAATTTATTAATGAAAATTGATTTGTAATTTTCATTCATAAAATTTTAAAAAATTCATACTTTTATTTTTTTAAATGAATTTTAAAAGAAAAAAGAAATATAAAATGTATCTTTTATGCTCAATAGATATTTCATCTGCTATTTTTGCTTCTATATGAGCTATACAGTTTAGTAGATTATGATGGTGATGCTGGCTCACCTTAACTTCAAAATGACACAGTTATTAACAGCCTAATAGCATTTTTATTAACTTTTAATTTTTACTTAATCGTTTGTTGGTTTTTCATTTATAAGATACAACGTATATCTGAAATTAATTAATATTTGTATGACACGTAAATATTATGTTTTATTTTATTTTTGTATTAAAATATTTTTTAATACGATATAAAAGATGATTCAATGACTATTTTTTTGTTGTTGTTTAAATTAAAACCAGCTTTTAGTAAATAGATATAACGTAAAAAATAATTAAGTTTTGTGTTAAAGACGTGTCATCCGGTGATTTTGGTAATGAAGCTTCAATTCACTATTGATAACCTTGGACGAATTCATTGAAGAGTTGGCAGCTTTATGATAATCACAAAAAAAAAACATTTCTTCAATGGAATTCTTTGTACGAGTACATGTACTATTTTTTTTTTCTGATAAAAAAAAAACTTTTATTTAAAATTTTCAATAGAATTTTAAAATATTGATCAATTCATATAAATAAAATTTCCTTTAAAAACCACAAATCTAACATCAAAAACAGATTTAACTCAATTTTATGTCATTCTGTCATGTATATTACCTATTTCTTATATGTTTCTTCTTTTTCTTTCTGTTCAAGTGTAATTATATTATTTTAAAGTTACGGTATATAACAGGTAAATGGGAAACATATAAACATACGTATGTATATATACATTTAAACTTTTATATATGTAGATACTTTTTGTTTTTGTCTAAATATCACCTAAACACAATACGATACAAGAAAAAAAATCACATCATTTCATATTCGTGGTTTTTCATTCATTTATGTATTATTTAATTTATGTTTAAACTATTCAACGATTTTGTATTACAAAATTCTTTTTAGAAAAAAAAAAAAACATTCCTGTATTATTTCTTTTTATTTATTCATAATTTAAACATATACATGAAAAGGTGAGGTTTTAGGTCATTTGATTGGATAATATGTGGACAAGTTGTTCTCTATATAACTGAGAGCGATTATATTAATGACATTTCATTAGAATTTAGACGCTTCGTGGTGTTATCTTAACTTTTTTGTTTTGTCTTAAATACATTTAAAGAGAAAAAAAAACACAATTCAACTATAACCACGAATATTAACAATAAATAATAGTAAAAAAAATAAATAAAGATTATAATAGTTGATTTGCGATTAATAACAATTTTTTATGTAGTTTGAGAATAATGAGTTAAAAGGTGATAATGATAAAGGTAGGTAGTAGATACATACATACATACACATATGTTTTGTAATTGATGTATGTTGTGGGTGGGTGTGGATTTAACCTGTTCATTTTGTTCTGATATATTGAAATTAGGAAAATAATAATAATAAAACGTTAAAATCTTTCATGTTTGTTTTATGTTTTTTCTATTTTTATTTTATGTTGTCTTATATTATGACCTTGAATAAAGTAATTTATTCAACTTATAATCAAGGATGATTTTAAAACGTAATTTCCACTTATAACAAAATCAAATGACAAATTTACTTTTAAATTTATTGCTGGCGTGAAAAAGTTTTAAAATAATAAAGAAAAAAGAGCATTAAATATTTATAAACAAATCAATCATATATGACCTATAGGTGAAAAAGCTTTGAAATACATAGTTACATTAATTTTTACCACCCACAGATAATATGGAAAATTTTAAATAGAATATTTTCTGATTAATAGTTGTAAAAAAAAAAGTTGTTGAAGTTCTTTCCATGAAACAAAAAAAAAACAAAAAAACGTATTGAAATTTAAGTGTCCCTATAGAAAAAGGACCTCATAACTTAATTAATTCAAGGGCAACATTAAATTTACCACATCAATATTATTTACTAATAATATGACACCATTTGTCCATTTTACATGTCATTTCTGCAATTTTTCGTTTTTGTATACATAAATATCTGATTGTTTGAAATTAATTTTTTTATTATGTAATTTTAAAAAAGTATATACACAAACACAACACGAGAAGCAAGTATGTGTTTATTTTTTATCATTTTTTCAACGATTTACACATGAATGTTTTTTCCCAACAACAGTAAAGTGGTACTTAAATATAAAAAATATAAAAGACATGAAGAAGTAGAGAGAAAAAAAACAGTAGAATAATAAAACGATTCACAACATATTATATTTTGCTATATGTAAAAATGAATACAAACTTGCTATTAAAAATAACAGACAATATCAACATAACAAAAATTTAAAAAGAAAAAAAAAACAACCAATCAATTGTTTGCGAATGACCAACATTTTGTTGAATTTTTATTATGTTTTTTTGTGGTATAATTAATAAATAAAAAAAATAAATATATAAATAAAATAAAAAAAAAAAAGGTAAAATCACATTAAAATTATACATTTAAAAAGAAGAGAATCAAAACAACATCATGCACATATATGAAAAGAAATATCTTTTCTTGAAAGAGGAAAAATAAAAAATAGAGAAAAAAATCTTTCAAAGCATTTCCGTTCTTTGATTTATTTAATTTTATCTTTTTTATACAATTTTGTTGTGTTTCTCAAAAACGTTAATCTAATTTGTTGTTCGTTCATTCATAAATAAAATTTAATAAAAACCTTATTGTTTAATTTTAAAATTATGAAATTAATGTTCTTTTTCTTGTTAGTATTTCTTTTTTCCTGGTTAACTTTCTCAATAAATTCATATTTGTGTTTGTGTACTGTTGTTTTGTTTCATCACAAGTGAAATACTTTTTATATAAAAAAAAAATATGTATATGAGGAAAATTACTTAAGAAAACTCATGTACAAGAATTTTATTAATGAAAAACTTTAATAAGTGTTTAACATCTGTTTAATCAGACTAGTTGTTAGATACAAATTTGAAGTAAAAAAAGTGAAATATTTCAAGTACGATATGTTTTCAAGTTTTATCATAAATTTAATCAAAATAAGAATTTACAATTTTATTTTTTTGAATAATTAAAAAAAAACGTTTTTCACCCATTAAAAAAATAATTTGAAATAATTAAAAAAATATTTCATTTGTTTATATTCATTTTTATTAGAAAGTGTTTCGTTTTCATTTTTTATTTTTTACTTATGTATTTTCTTTTTAACTTTTTCTTTGTTCACAATTTTAGATTATATTGTTGTGTAGTACGTACTTTTTTTTTTAAAAAAAAGTTCCAGCACATAACAAAGAAAATCATATAAAAATTGAAGTAAAGAGAAAAGCTTTTTGTTTTTTTTTTTACTTGAAATTATACGAAAATTGCATATTAAACAGGTTGAGGTTGCCTTTTCATTTTTCAAATAAAAATAATAAAAAAACACACATACTTATACTAACATTTGTTTTTCACTTTTTTTTTTTGTGTTTTTTTTTTTTTTCATTAGGTAAACTCTATTTAGGCGGCTTCAAGTCATTACGCACCGCCAACGGATGTCGTCAATATATTAATGCTTTCATATTATACCTTGTATATTATGATAGCCATCATATACGTATGTATACATATATTCATCCGCTTTAGGAAAACGGGAGTAGGTGTTTAACTCGCCTCTTAGATCAACTCCTATATTACCTACCTTTTCACCTTCATTATTTTTAACACAGTTAAATATTTTTTAAAATTTTGAAAAAAAAAAAAAAAAATAATAAATAAATAAATAAATAAAAAATTGTATAAAAATCTATGCGGAGGTTTTGTTGTTGGTCTAATAGCGTAACTAATTCAGTTATTTTAATATTTGTTTCTTTTTTTTTTCAAATTTACCTATTCTTATTATTTAAAATTTTTTTTTTTACTTTAAAAGTTTCACTCATTCCAATGCATATAAATATTTAAAAACAAACAATTAGTATTTCTTTAACATTTAATGTTTTGGTCATAGAATGTGTGGGTTTTTTTTTCTTTCATTGAGAAAAAAAAAATGTTTTAAGCTCTCCAATTAAAATTTTATATTTGCCCAAACGACATCAGAGATTTTGTAAGAATAAGGTTTTGAGATCTTTGAAAAATGTTTTTTGTTGTTGTTGTTGTTTTTTGCTTAATTTTTTAATTTATTTATAATTTGTTGATTTATTTATGTATATGTGTGAAGTAACTAAATATTTTATTCAAGGTTATGAAACGACATCGAAAGCAAAAGTATAGAAAACAAAAAATTTGAAAAGAAAGAAAAAAAAAATAGAATCGATTGTTGGGGGTGTTTACCACAATTTTTTTAGATCATGTAACAAATTAAACGGATCCAAATGAGGGCGGACATGTATAATAATGTTAAATAGTTAGTTAAAAAGGAAGGCAAAAAAATGTTAACCTTGAATGTTTTTTGAAAATTGGACTAAATTATGCATAAATTTAATTTTTTTTTTTTTAGGTAAGTATAGCAAACGAGAAACTTTTTTATTTTTTCTTCAATTTTTGGCTTTTACAAATACCACACAACACTTTTACATTGTTCTTAAACTCTTACTCCTTAATTATTTAAAGGAAATTTTTCAGGTTTTAGCATAATTAAAAAAAGGATCATTAAGTACAAAAAAAAAAAAAAAATAGGAAAGAGATAAGAGTTAAAAATAAGCAGAAAAAAACCTTCCAATGAATTTAATTTATTCAAAATTGAAAAAAATGAGTCAAAAATAAATTAAAGTGGCAGTACTGCATTCCAACCTAATTCATTTAAATAATTATGACTATAATTTGTTAATAGAGAAAAGAAAAAAAACAACTGTATTTTATTCTTTTTAAATAAAAAAAATCAATTTTTTTTTTGTTGTTTCTTTATGTTTCAAACAATTCAAATAATTAAACATTCAAGGCAAAGAAATCGAAAAAATTTAAAAGAAATACAGACAGAACAAAGCCTTAATCAGGTAATTTTTATTTTTCGTAAATAAAAGAAGAAAAAATACCAAAACATTATTTCATTTTTTTTTTCTTTTTGTTTCTATTTTTATTTATATTTTCATTATTTCATTTTCAAAAGAATAAAAAAAATATATAATATTTTATATTAAATTAAATGTTTTTATTTTTTTATTTTTGTTGAAACGGTAAACCTCCATATTTTTTACATTTAAAAAGATGGCCGGAAACAATTATGCTTGGAAAATACAGAAAAAACAAAATAAAATACAACAGTCTTTTTTATTTTTTTTATGAAAACAATAAAATTGGTATTTTTTGTGGTTTTTCGTCAGTCATTTTTGAGTTTTAAGTTTTGAAAAAAAAAGTGGACATTAGAAAATGAGAAATTACGAAAACAAAATACAATTTTTTATTAAAATCTTCTAGAAGAGCAATTAAAAATTTGTGATTTATTATTTGTAAACTTGAACAAAAAAAATCATTACACGATAGAAAAAAAGTGTGAAAAAAGATTGACATGATTTCAACATAAAAATTAAAAATAAATGTATTTTTTTGTTTTTTATTCAAATTTTGAAATACACAACAACACGACGAATATTTTTAAATTTTTTAATTTTAATTGCCTAAAAGAATTTTATTTATTTTTTTTTTTTTTTTAAAAATCAAAAGAAAAAAAGGTCCTTGCATAACTTTTTGAATATATAATTTTATTTTTATATTGTATCCTTCAAGTAAATATTTCATTTTATTTTATAATTGTTTTTTTCTTTTTCATAAATTCAATAAAAATAAATAACCTGAAGAAATTTTGTAATTGATTTGATTTTCAATAACTGTTTTGATTTCGTGACTTTTTTTCAAATCTGATTTGATTTGTTTATGAAAATTTTTCTTAATGTTTTTTTTCTTTTCTGCAAAATGTAAAATATTCGTGATTAAAAATAATAAATTTTATTAAAATTTTAACGAATTCTTTTTGTTTTTTGTTTTTTTTTTTTTTAAATACAATTTTGCAAACACTTTAAATTATTTTGAATACTATATATGTATGTACATATTTAAAAAAAAAAGAAATTTTATAAAAGAACGAAAAAAGAAAGAGAAAAAAAAAGAAACATTTTATGCAATAATTGCGCTAATAAAAATCTATTTTGTATTTTTTGCATAAATTATATTTTTCTGTTACTCACAGAACAACAACAATTACATAGTACAGTGAAGTAATTGGATACTTTTAGAAAATATGTACATATATGAATGAATGTATATATACATACTTGAACTCACCCACTTTAATTTTTTTTTTCCTTTTTTCTTTTTGTACTCATACATACACTTTTATGTCATTATTCTTTTATATTTTTTATATTTTAATTTTATTTTTTCTTCTCTTTATTAATTTTTTTAAATTAATTTTATTGCTGCTCCCTTTTGCTATATAAACTAAATTGAAATCGTCTAGATTTAAATGAAGAAAGTCAAACTGAACAATTTATGTACCCATGTGAAATATAATAAGGGTATTCAATCATTAACTGTTCTCGACTTGAAAAAAAAAATACATATTATGTTAATATGTTTGCCATTTTGTGGTTATTTCATTTTAAGTCCAAAATATTGAAGAGAAAAAAAACAACAAGAGGTAATTTTTGATTAAAATTTTACAACTTTGCTTCTACTTGTCATTAAGAGTTAACAATTATAATAACTTACATGAATACCCCTAATACTTATGTATATGTAAAAAGTATCTACATATAATCGACATGTATTATACATAAAATTTATAATAATAATTGTATGTAGGTACATTTTGTTTTTTGTTTTATTGTCTCTATTTAAATATCTGAACTAAAAATTATAAGAAGCTAATTTGAATATGATGCGAGCACTCTTAAAAATAAAAAATAAGAAATGATTTCTTTTATTTCTGATTGTATGTTGACATATTTTTAATATCATGTAAGTATGTAGGTATGTATACATATCTTTAACAGGTAAGAAACAAAAATATCTTAAAGTGTCGTCAAACTGTTTGTATTGTTTTTACTCTTTTTTTTTTCAATTACAAATCTTATCTTTTTTTCGTTAATAAGAAAAAAACAAAAAATAAAAAATAAAATAAAACAATTATGTATAAATTATGAGCTCAAAAATAATCATATATAAAATTTTTAAACTGATAAACAACAACAAAAACATACAGATTACATATGTCATTTTGATTTTTTTTTCAACGTAACGATTTGTGTCCTCTTGCATTTAAATTACTTTTAATAAATTTTCTTTCTAGAAGATATTTTCCATTGTGTATGCACACATGTTGTAGGCGTTTAAAAAAATTTATATCAAATTTCATAGATACATAGGTACATACATACATGTAGATACATTTTTCTTTTTGTATTTAAAAATTTTGTATTCGATTCAAACATCTTTTTTTTTTCTTTTTTAATGTATGATTATTATCAAAACATGAGAAAATATTTTAATGAAATACATAAAAAGAAGAAAAACTTCGTATTCAATAAAATTTAATGATAATTTCATAGACTCCAATATATCAAAGAAAAATCAAACATATGTATGTATGATATGTATCTGTGTAATTTTAAATAGATATCTTGAATTTCTGTAAAGGTAACTGTTTTAAAATATGATTTTAAAGAAACCGCGTCCTCGCATAAATGTATCATCTATGCATACAATAATTTATTTTTTTTATTATACCTACAATATAGTACATATGCAAGGTATACACACATTATATATTATCATGCACATAATAATAATAATAAAATATAAAATGTTCTACTTTTATTTTAATAAAAAAATTTTTTTGAATACTAATTTTATTTTGAATGAGTAATATTTATAATGTTTAATCCCGAAATATGTTTATTATTTTATTTTTTTTCATTGTATGTGTGTAAAATTTTAAAATAAAATAGAATAAAAATTGTAAAATTTACAAGATGTTTAATAAAATCTAATAAATTGTATGTATTATTTGTGTAAAATGTATGCAAATTTTATGCGAAATAATGCAATTAATTGGAGGAGCGCCAAATGAATTAAATGTTGTGAAAAAAAAAAATAAAAAACTTGAAAACAAATTTTCTTATATTGATTGATATATGATGAATATGTAAATTTTTATTATGCATGTACGTACATACATAATTATGTATATATATTTTTTTTTAGTATATAGGTACATGTGAGATTATTGAGAATTTTTAATATTTCCGAAATATCAAAGTTTTTACTTTACGAACAAGCAGTAGCGTATAGCCTAAAATTTGTTGGGAGATCAATAAATTGTTTTTAAAAAATATTTTTCTTTTTTGAGAGCTAACGGTTTTGAGATTTTTGACATTTAAAATCTTTTGCCTACACAACAGATTGATTCAGTTGAAATGTCGGACTCATAAGTCATAAATGACAAATGGATTTCATCACGAAAGGCAAACATTATCAAGGAGAGGGATGGTATTGTGTATCAAACTGAATAACTCTGTATACAGTCTGTTCAAAATAAACGTGTTGTCAGTTTTAGAAAGGGCACAGCGTTTATTTAAAAAGTATTTAAAGTACCTTTACACTACTTGATTTGTCACATCACTTTATGTATGTTATTTTACATATATATATTGTCATACAACTTCTCATAATGCTGATAATCCACTGAAAAAAAAAATTCAAATATTACGAAGTCAAATCAAATGTCATACGAAAATAGAATTAATCTATTTTCATGATATGTCGAGTGTAAAGTCGTATGAGAAAGTTTCTCAATAAAATCAGACAGTGTAAACGCTGTCAAACTTTTACCAGTGACATATAGTATGTAAAGTGATATGAGAAATCAAGTAGTGTAAAGCTACTTTTAGTAATATGAAAACTACATTAAATTGCAAGATGCACAGGCAAACTAATATGGAGTCCTGTCTCCTTCATTGTCTATAACGAACTGGCATCTTTTCGAGCAACTGTTGACCAATTTTTCAGTGTACTCTGTGAGGAAACATCTCCATATCGTTTTTATGGCTGTCACAACTGTTTTGTAGTATTTATTCGTTTTTTTTTTTCTAAGCTTTTGCTTCATGTAAGACCACACAATTTCAATTGAACTTGCATTTGGTGATTGTGGTGGCCAATCCATTCTATAAATGATACCATTTTGGTCTTCTCAATTTTTGCATAACGCAATGTAGTGTTTTGTATCCAGCTGTTATTATTTTATTTACAAAACCTAAAAATAAATTCCATATTTGAATCACGAATTGTTCGGTCCAAATTAAGCTATATGTTACGCCACTGAAAATTTTTAAAAATACAAATCTTGCAAAATATTCAAATACGTATACACAAAAACTGAAACAATTTAATTATGTAAAAATGGTATTCAAAATTAAAATTATTTCTGACATTTATTCAAAAATTCCATCAAGAAATAACATTTAAAAAAAAAAAACTATGTCTTTATGATTTATTTTATCCTTACATGATTTTTAAAAACATGTTTTTAATTTTGCTTAAGACTAAAAATATGTTGACATACAAAAAATTAAAGAACCATGTTAACAAATAAAAAAAATTGAAAAAAAAAAAAAGAAACAAAAACTTTATAAAATTCAAATATTTGAATAATGCAATAAAATTAAATTTTATTGTGTCATTTAAATTAAGTACATATTGCGGTATTTAATATCTTTTCCACCTACTTAAAGGAATTTTTAAAATTTAATTTTAACATTCCAAATAGCAAAAACAAAAAAAAAAAATAATAAAAAAAAAAAATTTGTATACTTTTATAAAAACATATGCGAATTTGGTATCTAAACAAGTCAATATACCATATAATCTGAAAGTAATTTGTTCAAATTCAACCTAATTTCTTATTATTAAATAAAACTGGCGATAACAGAAAATACTATATAGCTATGTACTCGTATGTACATTATGTAGGTATGTATAAAATGAATCAAAAAAGAAAACAAAACAAACATTTTTTTCTATATGTATATTATGTTTTATAATACATATCTTTTGAATTTGTCCGCTTCAATGGTAGCAAAATATATCTTTTTTTTTTTTATACAAAAATTGTATCTATTATAATATGTATCTACAATTCATTTACTTAAATACAATATGTCTAATATCTGTTCAATATATGTACTTTAATAGTTTAAATGTACACAACAACTTTGGTCCAATTTATGTATAAATACGACGCCAGGCCAGTTCGTAATATCAAAGAGTACATTAATTTTTCCTTTATGTGACCGGTATTATTGAATATTATGCATTTAGAAAAAAACAAAACAAAAAAGGAAGAAAAAAAATATGCAATCTCTTCGCAATAATAATAATATCACCAACTAACCATATCAAGAAAAAATGTTAACAGGTTCAGTTTGTCCACTGATGCTAAATTAACAGCCAATAAACTCTCTATATGTATAAGTATCTATGGAGTATGGAAACGTATAAATTTTTCTTGTATTTATTATTATAACATTTAAAGCTTTATTATTGTCAGTTGAAGATATCTATTAGACAGTGTTGCCAATATTTATTTGTAATCTTTTTATATTCCGCAAACAAACAAAATAAATAAATAAATCAAATAACGTAAAATGGGAGAACTTTGTTTGTTCCTTTCGAGTCTTACAAGGATTTTCGTCAAGCAAGAGAAAGACATGACACTTCAAAATAAATGACCTGTTATAATCTTTTAATTACAATACTCAAAGACATCCTTTAATGATAATTTTCTTAATTCTTTATTTTAATTTTCTCAATTCACTTCATATATGTACCGCTTTCTAAAAATACTTTTAGATATTCGTAAATTAAAAAAACAAATTACCCTGACTGGGTGAGGTGATATTGACATTGTCTGAACTTTATTATTAATTAAAAAAATGAACTGAAATTCATTCTAGTTGAACATTCTATTGGCCTCTAAAAATATGGTGATAGTAATTTATCATTTTAAAGTGAATACATTTTCTCAAATAAATTAAAATATCAATTTTAAAGAATAGTACAACATAATCGTCTTTTCTGCAATAAAAGTTTTCAAAACGTATACATATTGACATTATAACTATGACAAAATTACCCCATTTTATGGTACATTACTTAACTTTTTTTTATTTTTTATATTAAATGATTAAATTAATTAAATGAAAGAATTGTTCTTATTTCAATATATAATTACATTTAAATTGTCATTTTATTTCGCATATATGTACATGCAAAAAAAAAAAACAACAAAAATAGCAACATATACATAAAATGTGTATACCATACCACATTCACATTTTTTTTCTTAAATATACACTTGCCGATCACTTAAAAAATTTGCAACTGAATACAACATGATCGTAAAAATGCAACAATTGCTAGTAAACTAATAAAATAACATATTGACTATAAAGATTTTTCTCAAATGGTCTCAGATCAAACTAATACAAATCTATTAAAAAAAAACCAAAGTAGAAATAGATAAATAAAATGTATACTTATACTTATTCCATTTACCGATATCAGATATATATTTGTTTTAGTTTTATCGTTAATACAAAAATAGAAAATATAAAATGAATCTCAATCTTGGTTTTTTATTTTATTTTTTTAAGAATCAATATGCGATAATAATGCCAACCTCGAGGCGTTTTTAACATTATAGGGTAGAATACCCAGTAACGAGCCCCCTTAAGGAAAATTTTTACTTTTTCCTTATACCACGGGTAAAGTATTTAATTAATAATTCCAACCAAGAGCAAAATAAACTTTCTGAAGGGTCTAGATTTGAAATTTAACGCAAAAAATATGTTTTTATTTCAAAAAAATTATTAAAATTAAGAAAATAACTCAAAATTCGTGAGGACCAGTAACGAGCCCCCCTTTCGCCAGTAACGAGCCCCTGACAAGAGCCAGTAACGAGCCCCCTATTTTGAACTGAGTTTAAAAGATTTTTTTCTTAAATTTTAAGATAAAAAATATTTTTTATTGCTTTTATACATAATTATATACTTATTTATGAATATTAAATATAAAAAAAATAGATGTATTTACTTATATTTACTATAATGTAAATGATATAACTATTTATTTAATAAGTTTTCATTTTCTTTATTTTCTTCTTTTTTTTCAATTTTTCTTTGCCATTTTTTAAATATTTTAAAATATTTTGTTTGGTAGGTACGTGTAATTTTAGAGAATTGAAATATCCAAATAGGTTCAAAATAAACCAAAAATTTGAATTATTTTTATTTAAAAATGTTACATTTATATTAAAATATAGGTAGGTGAGTATTTAAATACACATAAATTGAATAATTGCTTTTTTCTTTAAGGGCTCGTTACTGGTACTTTGGTTTTTTTGAATTTTAGCCAGTAACGAGCATGGAGCCCCATGCTCGTTACTGAATTTCATATACAATATTTGAGCCAGTAACGAGCCGTGCCAAAAATAAAATATTATGAAAATAAAAGTGTTATAAAGTGCTATAAATTAAATTTTAACTAGTTTAAAATATAATTTAAAAAAAATTAGCTATTTATTGCTTTTTTTTTTAGTAAAATATGAAGAAAATAAAAATTCATCTCTTTAACGAAAACGTTAAGAAAAATGCCATTTTTGGTAGCACTTTACATTTATTAGATTTATATTTAAAATGAGCAATTTTAATGATAATCCACCCACGCATTGCAAGGATAACATATTTTTCTAAATATCAGTTATTCACTTGTAATTTTACAAAAATATCTTAGTTATAGAATAAAATAAAGCAGACGGCTCGTTACTGGCGGAGGGCTCGTTACTGGGTATTCTACCCTATATAGACCAGTAAAATGCAATTTTCATCTTAAAAAAATTAAATCAAATCAAATTGAGAAATATTAAAAAACATAAAATTAAAAAAAAAAAAGAAAATTAAATTTGATGATTATTCAATGATCATTTACCTTTATTTTACTTTTTTTTTTTTCAATTTTAATTTTTTACTTATTTTAAAACGATTGGAACATTGATCGATATGGAAAAAGTACATTTTGAATGATCACTTGGGAATAAAAAAGAATTGTCTGTACAAAATGTGACTACTTTGAATTTAATTTTGGATAGGTTTTTATACAATTATATAGTATATGTAATGATGCTGTCTGAATTGTTGTCGTATATTGTCGTCGTCCTGTTTAGATTTAATACTTGTTAACTTATATGATGAGATCTCCAAATGGCTCCAAAGGAAATGAAATTATTTCGAAAGCGCCAATACAATATAATATTTCACATTTCACATTTATTACCAAGTTTGTGAATGAATGTTTTTTTTTGTTTTTTTGTTTTTGTTTTTTTTTGAAGAATTTGTTCAATTTATGTTTTTTTCTTGTTGTTTTTGTATATTTCAAAATGATCATTTTGAAAATTTATGTATGCTGTTTGTTAGCTACATACATATCTTAAAAAAGAATGATATACGGTGTCAATCGGTGTAAATCATTGACACGCTTATAGTTTTATCAAACAATGATGAGAAAATTAACCATTGAAGATAAAAAAAAAAGAAAAAACACATAAAGTTTTTCTCTTTCCCTAGAGTACAATATAATTCTTATTTTCTGGTAATTTTTCTTCTTCTTTTTTGTTTTGATTGTTTGCTTTGTTTGTTGGATGAAATTTTGTTGTATATAGGTATTTTTGTATGATTTCATGAAAAATTCCAATAAATATACAGATTTTCTCTGTGTTATTTTATCTGAAGATAGATGACGCCGTGTTGTACTCATTTTTATTTAAACAAAAAAAACTAAAAACTAAAGAAATAGCTACTTCTGCATTTTAATGGTAGGCAATTTAGTTAATGTAAAATGCATGGAAAAATGAAGTCATTGACTTTTAATTAAGTTTTTCACATTTATAAATTGTTTACGGAGAGGATGTATCTTTTGAAATTTTCTAAATAGTATTGGTCTAAAATTATTTAAGACGTAAAATATTGAAAAGATAAAAACATAATTAGTACAATACGAGTACTTATGAGAATCTTAAACAAACAAATTAAAAAAAAAAAAAAAACAATGAAGATAATTATTTTTTTGTTAAAATAATGCAAAACTGGCCTCCAAAAAATTAAAAAAAAAAAAAGTATTCCACCAAGTTTCCTTCTACTTTATTGACAATTGTTTGTTTGAACACCACCTTCTTGTATTTATTTTTATATTTCAAATATTCTGAAGCAATACATTCCAATTTTTTCATTCTTTAAATAAAAATTTAATTTTTAAATACCAGCCTTATATCCGTTTTTTTTTTCTCGTTTGTAGATTTTTATTATTGAGTCACGGGTCTATTATTAATTTGTGATTTTTTTTTTTAAAGTAAATATCGTCACCAAAACAATAGATTTCAAAGTATTACAATAAAATTTTCAAAATTTTATACAAAAGAGATTTACAATTGAAAATTAATTAATAAAATTTGATACGTTTGTTTTGTATTCATTAAAAATTGAAATGAATATCGAAAAAAAAAATTGTTGTTCAACAAGAAACAAACAAAACAAAGTCATATTCTTTTAATTTAAATTTTTTATTCGGTCAAGTTCGTTTTTGTTTTGCCATTATCTTATCCCGATAACTTTTTTTTAAAATATATTTCACGATTAAAATAAATATTTCCTTTATTTTCAGTTTCAGCTGGAACGTATTGCATAATAAGTTCTTGATAAAACACTCGTTATAGGTAGTTTAAACCTGTTTTGTTTTTTCTAATTTATTATTTTCAATTGTTTAAAATCACGACACAAATAGTAAAATGATAATTTAAATACATAATATGAAATAAAAGCCAGAAAAGGTTATTTTTTAATTTACTTACAAAAAAAAAACAATCCATCATGCAGTTTTTATGGAATGATTGTGTAAAAACAATTTTTTTTCAAAAAATAAATTTATTTGAAGAAAAAAAAAACAGAATTAAATTATTCAGTTATAGTTTTAAATTTATTCGGATTTTTGTGTTACAATAAATAATAGGAGTAATCCATTTCTTGGAAGAAGAGAAAAGTTCTAGAATTATTAAACGTTGTTATAAAATTAAGAAAAAATTGAATACATACTTATAATCGACCTTATGAATTCTATAAATATATAACTTTTTTATCTATGATTTCTGGTTAGAAACTCTTAAAATCAAAGATACATGTAAAATAGTTAAGAAAAATGTATGGAAACTAAAAAGACCTCGTATCTACTATCGTTCGAAAGTAAACAAATTCGTAAGTTTGTCAGCAAAATTAATAGACATTGCTTCTGAAAGTCCGGACGAGATTTAGCTGAGACAGCAGTAACAGATCTTAAAGGATTTCAAAAATTGGGATGATTTCCAGGATATGTCATGTTTCTTGTCACAAGCACTTCGAAGACAATTTACAATGGAACTTTAAAGCCTCCAAATGGACATACTCTCCAATCCACATAATTTGTTTTTTCGAATCTTTTCTAAAAAATTTAGGAGAAAAGAATAGGATCTTTAATTCTTCCATTTTGGTGTCTCTTCTTCGTTTGAAAAATCGTTTGCAGTGACTTAACAGTGCAAGTAAATTAAGAAGTTTCGAATATGAGTATATTGAGCGTTAAAGTTTTTAAATTTCCTGTAGTTAACTTTTCTAATACATATGTAGGTATTTTTTTATTTTTATTTTTTAAAACTATTCTAAAAGTAGAATTTTAAATTGAATAGCAATTTAAATTCCATTTTAGGGTCTATTTCCAAAAGGACCAATTTATTCATATTCTATTTACCTACATACATAATTTCTTTTTAAAATTATTCTACTCTTTGAAATATGTATATGTATGTATGTACATAAGAAAAAAATTAATAATTTATATATTTATAAATTACGCCATATGAAGAGAAGAAAAAAAAGGTAGTTTTTTTTTTTTTTCTCCGGATCTTTAATTCAGAGATCAAAATGCATTTCCATTTATGGAAAACTATCACAATTTGAATTAATTTTTTTAAAATGACATCAACTCATATATTAAAAATTTAATTGAATAAATATAGTGTAACTTTAAAGATTTTGTGTTCAATTAAGGAAACAAGTTCATTCTAATCTTAATGATATGTGATATAAACTTGTTTTAATCTATTTTAAGAGGACAAAAAAAAAACATACATACATATTCTATTATTTATTATCTACTCACAAGTGTTGCTTGTTCTTTTTTTTATTTATTTATTTCTTTTGCACGTAGTTAATCTTTATTTTTTATACTTTTTATGTTCAGATAAATTTCTTCAACTTCTTTTATTATTATTCAAATTAGTTCGTTTTTTTTTTCTCGCCTCCCCTTTCCTTTATATAAGAAATTATATCAATGAAATCACCTTATATATTATTATTTCACCATTTTTTTGTTTTCTTACCTGTAAATAGACAGGAAAAAATAAAAAAAATATAAATTAGTCAATCAACCAATGATCATCAAAATATAATAATAAAAAAATATATATATGAAAAGATGACAACATCAATTAAATGTAAGTGTTATATGTAAAGTATGTATGTAAGATTTTTAGAGAGACAAGAAAATTATTTTATGATAGGTGGGCGTTACAATATTCCTTAAAAGGTGATTTGTAATTTGTACGGTAATGATCAATAACAACATTCAAAACATTATAATTGTTGTCAGTAACATAACATACATATATACATATATGTATGTACATAGTATGTATATTATATTATATTTTACTTAGATATTCTTTAACAATAAAATAACACACAAAAATTATTAACTAATATAATATTTTTCTTTTTTATATATCTATTTTCCTTGTTTCTAATTGTACGAGTATTATAATTTGATATTAGTAAGTATTTTAAGTAGGAGGGATTTTTAATTTTTCATCACTAATCGTTTATACAACACTATTATAATATATGATCTATCTTAAAGATGCAAAAAAAACATACATACATATGTACGTATATCTGCCTATATGTCTATCAAATATCTTCGTCATGTTCATCATAAACTTATATGATGCGATTATAATGAACATTTTGAATATATTAAAAATAAATATTTATTTATTTTTTTTTTTTTTTTCATTTTACTTTAAATATTTAAAGTAAATATATAATATAACAGGTATCTATTAGCGGAAACGTGCTGAATTTTTTAATTAGATATAAACTCCACCTACATAAAATGTAGTAATACACTTAATAAAAAAAAACAAATCGAATAAATTAATGAAGAAAAAAAAAATGAAAATTTAATTTTATACAAAAAAAAAAAATACATACATATATACATATAATGAAATACAATATTTATTTAATAAATTCAATTGAAAATTTTTAAATCATTGTGCATGAAATTGTTTTTTATGTTAAAAGATACAAAAAACAAACCGATTTAAAAAAAAAAAAACCTACTCAGAAAAAACAAATAAGTTATAAAAATAAATACATATTATGTATGTACGTACATCCATATATGTCCAATATGAGATCAAATAAATTAACTGAACAAGTAAAAATTAATTTTTCATTAATATTATCTCAGATTGCATGTGTGATGAGTTAGACCATAGACCATAATCATCACCATTATCATCAGTGTGAAACATTGTTGATTTTTTTAAGAAATATTACTTAAAAAAAAAATTAATAATAATAATAAAAAAAAAAACCATATGAAAATAAGTGAAACAAATCAAATAAACTAGAATTGACTGTATTTAACCTTAATTAGAAATTCGATGAAGGTTGATCACGCAAATTTTATGTTTTTAAAACACACTACTTATGTAAAAATAATAATAGTCATTAGGTTTGTTTTTTTGTTTTTTGTTTTTCATATTAATTTTAAATTTTTAAGTAATGACACGAGCGTATTAAATTTCAATGATAATGCATTAAGGTTTGGCCAAATATTATGATATTTTAAATGCGCTTATTCACCATTTGCAATAAAAAAGAAATTTATTAAAAAAAAAAACATTTTAACACCAAGTATGATATGTATAATTTTATAAGAAGCATCTTTTGATAAACTTTTCTTGCATATATGTATATGATCACATATTACTTAAATTAAGTAAACAAGCCTTGAAAATTTCAATTTAATATATTTTATTATGCGTTAAATTTTTGTTATTTTTGTTAATTTGTTTAAATTGAAACCGTATCGAAAATAATACTTTTTGTACGATGATTGTCACGTATCATATAATTCTTCATATATACAAAACAACAAAATAAAGGGTTCGTGTGTGTTAATTTCTTTTTTTTTCATTCTCAAATCTCAGATTCTTTTAATTTTTTTCTTCTTTCGTCTCCTTTTTTTAACAATGGTCTAGACAATACTGTAATAAACTTAATATTCAATAGATATTAGATTTATTATCAATTTATTAAATTCTAAAAAAAAAATCCTATGTTGTCGTGAATTTTTTGTTAAGATTTGAAAATTAGAAAAATACCATTAAGTTTCTAATTTATTGATCCTAATTTCTAAGAATTTCGCTGAAAAAAGAAACAACATACACATCATGAATAACTATCTTATTTTCTATATATAGAGTCATAAAAATGCAAATTATGTACAACAAATTTCTATATATCATTAGAGAATATTGAGGAAGCTTTTAAAAAGAAAAAAAATTGTGATGGAAGATACTTTTTTTTTTCAACACTTCATTTTTGTTTAATTTTTATTTTAATATTTTTTTTTACATATTTCATTTTTTAAAGAGGTAATTGACAAATATTGAAGATGATGATAAGGTAAAAAAAAATTTTTTGAAAATAAAATTGAAGTGTCAGATCGAATTTGCATCCGGCTATACTTAATAACTGACAGAATGACTATGTTAAATGAAAAGAATTTATTTTTACCACGAAAAAATACCACATCAAACCGATTCACATTTTTTTTTTTTTTTTTTTTTTTTTTTTTCGAAAAATAAAACAAGAATTTGAAATTTTTTAAATTTCTATTGAATTATAAAAATTGTATTTCAAGACAAGAAAAATATTATTATTGTTTTTTAACATATACTTAAATGGAAATCTGTAAAATTGGTTCAAATTCTTATTATTGAATTTATTATTTTTCCAAATTAAAAATCAATTACCAATTTTAGTAAAAATTTTAATTAAAGAATTATTTTTTAACACAATTCATTGACAGCTTTTTAAAAAATTGAATTTTAATTACATACCTACATACAAAATCAATTCACTAGATTTACTACATATGTATATGAATTTCATGTGAAATAGATACTTAAGATATATCTTTCCCATAATAACATATTCCAATTTTAATTTTTAAAATAATTTGTATCTTATTTATTTATTTTTTTTTTAAAGAAACATAAAAATCAAATTCTTAATAATAATACAAGAAGAAAAAAATGTATGTTATATACCTACATATAAACATAATTTATTGTATAGTTTTTATTTTTGTTGTTTATAAAATTTGTATTTATAAAAAAAAAAAAAAATACATATTATATATTATATTTATTATATTTTATCTTTTTTAACGAAGAGAAAGTCAATGAAAACGGGATCAATAATGTACACTCAATTCAGATTTTATACAATAATTTTGTTTCAAAAAATTTTAATATTATTTTGGTATTAACCACTACCATTTTTGGTAATCAACATACATACATTTATTCATTTTTTCTTTTTTAAGACAAAAAAAAAATTATTATTATTATTCGTACACAGATTTTACAATATTTTACGATATACATATACCTATAACTGCAAAAAAAAATTTTTTTTTCACATTTTACATGTTACATTATATGTATTATGTTGCACAAAGTTTGCACACATATGTTACATATGTACATCAGTTGGATTAATAATAATAAGTAACAAAATATATTTTTTTTTAAATTTTATTTTATTTTTTTTTTGTCATGTCATGTGAATTACTTTTAAAGATATGTATCATAATTTTAATAACAACAATATTATTGTTTTCTTAAGCATATCATGTTACGTATTTTATTTTTCTGTAAGACAATTAAAGATATTATGAATACTTTTAAGTTGTAAGTAAATATGTATTGTATTATAACATAGGTACATATTTGTATTTGGATAAAAATTTTATCTAATTATTCATTTTGCATATACTCGTACATACTTATGTATTTTTTTTTGGGACAATTTCATTGACATTTGACTCTTAAAATCTTGATTTTATTTTTGCATCTTTTTTTTCCCCAAATTTTTTGGAAATAACAACATTCAGTAAACAGGATTAAAAAAAAAAAAAAAAAAAAAAAAAAAAAATTAAAAATAAAAATAAAGAAAAACCGAACGTATAAGAAAGTTTATTCATCTATTTTTGATTATTTTTTTTTGTTCTTGCATCACACAACCGTGATCATAAATCAACTTGTACGAAAAATGAAAAAACAAAAACAAAAAATAATCTTGAGAAATTGTTGTAAATATATTTGCGATAATAAGAAAAGGCATATAAAAAATAAAACATAAATAACATTTGTAAAAAGCGCAAAAATATAAAAATAAAATAGCTAAACTGCTACAATCATTTTGCGTTACGGAACGGTAAAATTTTTCTTGCATTGACCATTTTCGGGCAGTGCCAGTGATACATCATCGACAACGATCCACCAACGAAAGTCAACATGTCACGCAATTAACAGTTAACTGGATATATAAAAAGAAAAAAGAAAAGTTCATCATAACAACACTATATACTCCACAACAAAAAAAAACTTTTTTAAAGTCCATCAACAGCCGGAAACAAGTTTTATGTTGCATCGTATTATATTTTTTTTTTATTATTGTCTTTTACTTGAGGTAAAAAAATAAAGATAGGTAAAATATTATAAAAAAGTAAACTGCAAAGAATAACAACGAAAAAGACCACAACAAAAATAAAATTGCATTTTGAAGTGCCCTCTTGTTCTGATGTATGATTTTAACTTGATGGTACTTAAGAAGACAATTTAAAAATGAGGTTAAAAAAATAACACCCCAACCATCACCCGTTTCAAATGTAATGTAATGTATGTATATGATACGCAAAACGTACAAACATATTATATGTATATAAAATAAGTAATCTTCCCAATATTTCACTTTTAATTTTCCTCTTCTGGATTATATATTGTGTGTTTTACCTGTGTGTATCTATTATGTCCATCATTATTTAAAGCGTGATTCTTTAACGTTGTTTTCATAAAAGATTTCAATGTAAACTAACCAGAAAAACTATACTTAATATATTCACTCATATGGTTCACAGTTCAATTGATTTTTTCCATTTTTTTTTTAATGGACAATCGAATCAATCGATTCTTCTTTTTTTTTTTCTTCGAAATATAATTTAAATTACATATTTAGGTATATCTTCTTTTTATTTTTTATTTTTGTTTTCTGTTATTAATATGAATTTTGACTTTTTAAATGGCTTCGGTCAGTCGATTTCTTTAGCACGATTTCTAGATAAATATCAAAACGGCGTGCACGAAACTCTTTAAAGGAAAACAAAACATAAGGTAAAATACAATATTTTTGAATTCGAATGCAATCTTATATCTACAATTCGATTTGAATTAATTTTAAAAAAATCAAAAATTAATCATGTTGCACATTATTTAAATAGAATCATAAAATTCAAATTGAAGAAAACAAAAAAAATAAAGAAATAAGTAGTATAATTTTTTATGCACAAATAACATGTCGTTGGTCATTCAATTTTATTCAAAAATGATCATCATCATTATCATCGTCATCATTATTACACATGAATCGATATGATCGTCTCCTATACACAATACGAGAAAAATAAACGATTTTGTGAATATTACTTACAATTTTCAATTTTATTTTCTTTTGTTTATCTTTTTCATATTGCTTAAAATGAACATGTAATAGAGGACGTAGTAATATATATGAATATAATATTTTAAGAATACCAAATTTGGTCATTTTATTAATTTCAATTGACATGAAAAAACATTATGATTTACCAAAAGGTCTCAAAAAGGTGATCAATTTTATTGTTCAATAATAAAAACATGAATAACCTAATTTCTTATTAATTTATTTTCATAATGATTTTTTGTTTTTGTATTTTTCTCTTTTTCATAATTACATAGGTAGATATTTAATTTTTAACAGTAGCATCTACATCTTCGATATAATACGAGTATAAGTATAATGTTTATTGTAATGGAACTGTAAAGTAGTGATTCATAAATATAAGGATGACCAGTTAAAAAAGATACTTAACATTGCTTTTATTTTAGCAATAATCTGGTTTTCAGGCGCCTAAATAATAAATCTAACAGTAATTATGACCTGATAACATAAAATTAAGATGAAATTCGATATTTTGAAATTTAATTTTTCAATTTTTTAAATACAAAACGAACCAAAAATGGTTGAAAAACTTACTGTTTTTTAACGAAAAAGATTAGAAATAAAATAAAAATATTAATTTCATAAATTTAGAAAAAAAAAAATTAACATCAATTTAACTTTTATTTAATTTTTCGTTGATTTCGTTGAAGTGAAAATAATATTTGGAAAAAGGTAAACTGTTCAAATTTTTGATTTTTTTCAGCTCCATTAGCAGTTTTAGTTGTCTAGAATAATAGCATTACGTACGACGGCTTTTTTTTCAAATTAATATGATTTTCTTTAGTTTGATTCCTTAAAACTTCAATATAACCTTCATCGAAAACTTCATCTTAGCTTTGAAAGAGATTAGATTACAAATATGTACTGCTAAACTAACTTATGTTTCCTCCTAATTGCTTGCTTTTCTAAGTATGTTCTTTGTTTTTAACATATTAAACTTAAAAAAAATTTAATGAAATCAATTTAAAAATCTTGAATTCTTTTTTTTTTTCTCAAATTCATTATTATTTTTTTTTTTATTTGACTTAATTGAGTAGAGTAAAGTAATTTTTAATTTCGGTATGTTTTACATTTTCCGTCATGTAGTTAACTATAATTTTCAAATCTGTCGAAATTAATTAAAAAATTAAATCAACAAGTTTTACACAAAAAAAAAATTATTATTACCCATTACTTTTTTTATGATTCCATCTACTTAAGATATTTCTTAAACATTTTAATTAATACATTATTCTTTTTTTTTTATAAATTAATTTAATCATTAAAAAATAAATAAAACAAAACAATAAAAACCTGTTCAATAATGAAATTGATATGATGTAAATTTAAATAAGCAAATAAAGAAATAACACATTCTAAATTACACACTATTTAGAAAGATAAAAAACAAAAAGATTGACATGAAATCTTAAAGGAAAAAAAAATGTTTTAATCAAGGTTGATAATATGATGAAGCATAAATAAGTAGATATGTTTTTTTTTTAATTATAAATCGAATTTGAAATCGATCACTGTATATGATCTGTTTTTCGTGATTTTCATTTGACACCTTGATTAATGTGAAATTTTACAAGAAATTCATTTATTTAAAAGGCAAAAACAAAAAATGACAAAATAATTTTTCTTACAAAATCATACTTTAAAATTTAAATTTTCATTAAACAATAAATTAATGTTTTTTTTTTTAAATAACCAAAAAACAACAAAATTAAGAAAAAATCACACATTCTCATCCTCATTTATTATTTTTTTTTTCAATTTTTTTATAAAAGTGAAAAATAAATTTAAAAATGTGAGAAAAACAAAGAAGAGAAAAAAAATAGGAAACCTAGAAAAAAACATCGCACTTTAGAAAAAAAATACTTATCATTATCCGCCATTTTGTTTATTTTTTTATTTTATTTTTTATTTTTTTGTGAAGATGTACAAACAAAATACGGCAACAGCTCATCATCATCGGTAGAACAGCAAAAGAAAATGTGTATTTAATATAGGTATGTACTACATATATGATAAAGTGTGCTTAAAATAGATTCAAAAATAAAATACCACCACCCTCATCTTAAAATTGTCTGTATTTTGAATATCTTTTTATTTAGAAAATGTAAGTATACCACATATATCATATATACTCGTATGTATGTATGTGCATTATATACTGATAATGATGATGAAAATGTTGTCTGTTATATATCGGAAAACTCATAATATAACCTCATATTAAAATAAATAAATATACCGTCCCTAGAACTATATATCGTATATAGATAGTATGTATGTATAGTATGTGTAGCTAAATTTAATATATGTATGTACAATATGTATATATATGTATATATAGGATAAATTCCATATTACGAGTACTTAACTTATATGAAAATTATCTGACCCACATATGGTTCAATCGGGCTCTTAAAATCAATTTACTCTAACTAAAATCGAAATATATTGTTTTAAATATACGCTAATCTCTGAGGGTGATCGATGATTTATAAATTTAGCTACCGTAAATTAATACCAGAAGAATTTTTGTTTTTCCTTCAAATTTTAGTATCCAGGCAATACAAATACAAAATAAGACTCAATAGCACTACAAAATGGAAAAAAAGAACAAAAAGAAATAAAATAAAATAAAATAGATAAAATCTTTGATAAATGGGAATTTTTTTTAATATGTTGAATACAATTGAAAGTTTTTTTTTTTTTTTTTTTTTTTTTTTTTTTTTTTTTTTTTTTTTTTTTTCAAAAAGGGAAGGGTCTCGGCATACACAATACGTAATAATCATCGCTGATTATATTTCATATATAGTTATGCGAAAGTTAGAGAAGTTACTTTAAAAAGCAACATTTGTTCGTGTTATTTTTTTTTTTTCAAGTCATCAATATGGTTTAACTCCACATATTCATGGAATTTCATTACAGTTTGTTTAATGGAGCATGCATACAAATAAAACAAGCCCAGTTCTCCCATATTAGAGTCCACATATGTAATTTTCTAACTTTAACCAATCATACGGAAAAACATTTTTTTTTTTTTTTTTTTTTAACTTTTATGATGTTTATATTCAACAACAAAAATTTTAAATCGGGAACTTTTTGATTTAGATTTTTACTTATAATAAATATAAAACAAGTATTAAAAAAGCCAACCATCAATACAATGTTGATAAGATCAAAATCGATTTTATAACATAATTTATACAAAAATTTAATGTGTGCAAATTGTTTATGCATGTTTTTTCAATAAAAATCATTTTATAGGCAAAAATTTGGATTAAAAACTTAAACAAAAAATATATGATGCATAAAATTATAAATTTAATGTTTATCGATCAAGGAAGTTTTTATTTTTGAATTAAAAAAAAAAAAAAAAGAAAACGAGAAGACTGATATTTTAAGATAATTTCACCACAAAAAGTTTGAATTTAGGAGCCTATTTTATTAGATAGTATCGTGTTACTACTTATATTAGGAAAGAGAGGGAATAATGGGTCTGGAAAAACAAAGTAACTATAGTATTTTTATTTTTGGAAGTCAGTATTGTGCTTATGGAGGCAGTACCCGATGAGTTTTTTGCCTTGGTAATATTTAATTTAAAAGATTTCCCTCGATTGAAATTGAGATCTGATCACCCCACACACACACGAGACAGATTTATTTAAACGCAATGTAAAAGAATATAGAAAAGTATGCCTATCTGGCCTGTACTGACATCCAAAAATAAAAATAGTATAGTACTTCGTCCAAGCGTTTTTGTTATCAATATCATACAACATTTTCACATATGAATTCTGCAAATAGAGATCCCTTGAGAATTTACTCTCAAAGAAATATGAAATTTTTTTTTTAAAAGTTAGAATAAAAATTAAAAATGAAGGATCACAATTTGACAGCATTTTTCAAAGATTACTCTCAATTTTTTTTTTTTGGCCTTCCAGAAGAGATAATGAACTCTAATTATTTCCCAGAATTTTCTACATATTTCCAGTGATTTAAAATCAACAATAAACCTTTAAAACTTTTCGAATAAATGTGACCAAAATTCAATTAAAACTTTGTAAAAAAAAGGCCCCTTTCATCATTTTTCAAAAAATGCCTAAACAAATAA
Organism: Bombylius major; assembly: GCA_932526495.1. Classification (NCBI taxonomy): domain Eukaryota; kingdom Metazoa; phylum Arthropoda; class Insecta; order Diptera; family Bombyliidae; genus Bombylius; species Bombylius major. Next base: position 26,229,172 of record OW052045.1, on the reverse strand, counting down.
AAAATTCAATTAAAATAAGAAAAAAATTATGAAACCTTTAAAATTTGCTTTTATTTAATCATGTTTTTTATCTACCATTGATTACATATATTCGAGAGTAAAAAAAAACAAACATATATTATAAAATAATAAAAACCTGATATTTTTTAAAAATTTTAATTATATATTGATTCACACGTACTTCTTAATTTTTATTTTAACATTTGTGTTATGCTCTTTTACACTTCATTATCATTTATTTTTTTTTTTTACCTTTTGTATCTTCTTTTAAATATCTGATGTCTTTTCAAATTTTGTGTTTGTTTTTTTTTCAAACTCACTTTTGAATAAATTACTTAACACCTTAATCAACAAAAAATCCTCTTGTTGATGATGTTAATTTTATGATGCACTTAGAATTCTATTGTGACAACATTGATGCTATATAATAATCATTATACGTTCGTTTCTCTTTACCTTTTTCATAAATATATTCATATACATATATATAATATACATTTAACCAGTTTTAAATTGCAATATTATAATGACAATCACTTTATGTACATAAGTATTATGTATTAATATAATACATGAACTACACATATGTACGTATACATACATATATGCAAATATATAATACATACATTTTGAATATGTGAAAGGTTTTTTTTTTTTCAATAAAAAATGCTTCCGTTTTTATCTGAAGTAAAAAAAAAATTAAAATTTTTGATTTTAGAATTTATAATGCGAAAAATTTTATTGCTTTTGCATATAATATTTTCTTACTACATACATTATGCATTCATTTGCCATTAATATTTTTTCTGCCATTTTTATTATTATTATTAATATTTCAAAATCACTTCGGCATAAATAATAAATATTTGGCGCCATTATTTTATTTTATTTTTATTTTAATTTTTTAAATATTTATAAAAGATTAAAATTATAAATGAAAAATATCGATTAAAACTGGTTCACTTTTTCATTGTTTTTCTCGAATAGCAAAAAGTATTCAATTAGAGAACATTATACGTTATCAATATCGAAAAAATATATGTTTTTCTTTTAATTAAGCTTTTTTTTTAAAAAAAAGAAAAAGTGATTTCTCAAGGAATCAATCAATATTGTTATAGTTAAAATTTAATATCAGTGATTGAAATTCACAATTGAACATATGAATTCATTAATCAAGGTTTATCGAATGGAAAGCTTTAAATTTTTATTTAAAACGCATAACAATTAGAAAATTTTATTTCCGTTTAAAAACGTGTGGATATTTAATCATATATCACAAGTTATTTGTAGTAGAATCCAATCTAAGTTGTAGTATAAGTATATAATTGTATTAATTTTTAATTAATAATCCAAATCGTATTTATTCAATTTCAGACATTTTCGCAATAAAAATAAAAAGATAAAGAAAGACATATTATGAACATAATTTGTTGAAATTTATGATAAATAATAAATTATTCAGCGCAATACTAGTTTTGATAAGAGATACTTGTTAAAGGACAAAACCAATGAAACGACGAAACAAATATATATATATGAATATATGTATGTATTCATGTTAAACCTCGCTAAAAGTAGCTTTACACTACTTGATTTGTCATATCACTTTATGTATGTTATTTTACATATGTATGTATTGTCATACGACTTCTCATAATGCTAATAATCCACTGAAATAAAAAAAGTATCAAGTATCACGAAATCGAATCAAATGTCATATAAAATTAGAAAAAATCTATTTTCATGATATGTCGAATGTGAAGTCATATGAGAAAGTTTCTCAACAAAATCAGACAGTGTAAACGCTGTCAAACTTTTACCAGTGACATGTAGTATGTAAAGTGATATGAGAAATCAAGTAGTGTAAAGCTACTTTTAGTAATATGAAAACTACATTAAATTGCAAGATGCGCAGGCAAACTAATATGGAGTCCTGTCTCCTTCATTGTCTATAACGAACTGGCATCTTTTCGAGCAACTGTTGACCAATTTTTCAGTGTACTCTGTGAGAAAACATCTCCATATCGTTTTTATGGCTGTCACAACTGTTTTGTAGTATTTATTCGTTTTTTTTTTCTAAGCTTTTGCTTCATGTAAGACCACACAATTTCAATTGAACTTGCATTTGGTGATTGTGGTGGCCAATCCATTCTATAAATGATACCATTTTGGTCTTCTCAATTTTTGCATAACGCAATGTAGTGTTTTGTATCCAGCTGTTATTATTTTATTTACAAAACCTAAAAATAAATTCCATATTTGAATCACGAATTGTTCGGTCCAAATTAAGCTATATGTTACGCCACTGAAAATTTTTAAAAATACAAATCTTGCAAAATATTCAAATTATTGTTTTCCTATAGAAAGTTGCTTTGTAGAAGTAAAAGATTCATCCAACAAAAATGTTAGTAATAATTTCTTCAATAACATTAGAATTTAATAAAAGAGGTACTTTTCATAAACGTCAAAAATTTGACGATCACTTGATTCTGTTGATATTACTGACATGCCGTTGACAAGTCAAATGCATCACAACAACAGCAAATTTGCAGTAACTCTAAACTGAATGCTTTGCTGCTCAAATATTTGCAGTCAATTGCAAACTCATCGAGTTTTTGAATTTTTGACGCATTCGTCAAAAAGTTTATGAATTGTTGACTTTCGTCAAAAGACGATCATCTGACGTTTATGAAAAGTACCAGAAACACAACAAAATCGGTTAAAAAAAGAAAATGTGCAGTTTATTAAAGTATAACTCGAAGCAAAACTATAGGATATTTACTTTAAATATGAGACTCATTCAAAATATAAAATTTACCTTCAATATATTGATTATTTCCATATGTTTCCAATTTTAAAAACAATTTCAAAATTTATTGCATCAAATTTTTTCACAAATCTCATTTCATTTTCATTTTACTTAGATAGAAAAAAAAAACAAAGCGTATTATCTCTTTCTGTAAAATAAAAAAAAACATGTTACCAAAAATAAATAGCGGAAGTTAAACATGAAACCCGAAAATGTATATTTTTCAAAAAGATAAAATCAACTTGAAAAAAAAAATAAACTGTGATTGGTTTATTTTAATTTTTATGAATTGAAACTCAATTCAGTTCAATTAAGTCTCACACACAGCATGACAGACAATTTTAAGTAACTTAAGAAGATTCCTGTGAAACTTCAAAAGTACTATGATGTAACACACAATTGCTCCTTTTCCCTTTTTTTTTTGTCCTATTCTGTTTTTTTTCTTCTTTACAATAATTAAAACTACTTATATAAGTGAACATTATAAAATACGTGTACATTAAAAGAAAATACTTAATACAACAAAATGCATTTATGGAGGTCCACAATTTAGTTTAACTTCATATGACATGCGGGCTCAACATTGACTCTTCTATCCTTCGACGTTTTGTAATTATAAAACGTACGTCAAAAATTAAAAGAGGGTTCGAATTTAAATTCTATTCTATTGAATCACCCCTTTTTGTATATTTTAAGAACTTTTTTTTTTTTTGTGAAATACATACAAGTAAGTGCTTATTGTACCGTAAATATAGTTACTATTATTAAGTTCCATCAGGCTTTAAAAAAAATCCTCCTGATAAATACCTGTGTCGGTCTTTTTTCTGGTTAATTTTTGTTTTGTTTTTGTATAATCAATCGTAAAAAATAAGGAGTATATAAAAACTGTACTTTTAGTATAAGTGTTATTTGGCTTTTCAAGGCTGTAAACATAATACATAAAGTTTTTATATTTATTGGAATTTTAAAAGACATTAATTATTAACCTAATTGAGATAATTAATTAATTTGTTTTTGAAAAAGGGTGTCAAGTATCATTAAAACGAAAATTTCATCAATTTTTTTAAAATTGCATTTCAGTTTTTCTCCCCAAATATATAATGTGTAGAAAATAATTTTCTCACCTATCTATGTCCAAGATTTTTAAATTTATGAATTTCGTTTTTTTTCATTGTGACTGTTTTTGTTTTTAATAAAATTTTATTAAATCCACAAAATACAAATACAATTTTTATTATACATTTAAAAATTTTATAAATAAAATTGTATGAGAAAGAAAACACATTTCTTCAGTAGACCATTACCATTAAAAACAAATAAAAAATAATAATAAAAAAACAACATTTTTAAAAAAGAAAAAAAAATCATTTTAAATTTAGAATTTTCATTTTCTGAATTTTCTTGTTAAGATTTTCATTTCTTTAAAGTGAAACATTTAAAATCTTAATCGTATGAACATCATTTTGTATATTTGTACCATATATCGAACGGTATACATAAGTAATTTGTACATACTTACATACATATAAACATAAAAATACTATACGTATGTATATTGTATATATTATTCATATATTATTTTTAAAGATCTAGAATAAAATGAAATTTAAGAAAATTTTCATCTAAAAACATTTTCATGATATTTCTACTTTTTTTTTTTTTTTTTCATCTTCTTGTGTATTAATTTCCTTTAGATATGCCAGAAAATTTTAAATAAAATTTACGAGTAATAATGTTATTTTCATCTTCTGTTTTTTTTTTTTTTTATTACTACGAGTTTAGGTATGTATATGATGATGATGATGTATAAGTACTCCCTCAACTTTTTATATTTGTATTTATACTAAAAATGAAAAATACTTTACAACTACAACGGAATTTTCTGATCAAAAAATATATTTTCACATATTTTTCAAGATAAGTATGTATTTTATATTTCGAAAATATACTTTTTTTTTTTTAAATTATTTTTCTTGTATTTCTGAAATTGTTTGTGTTTAAATATTATTTGCAAAATTTTCCACATTAATGATTATTGTGGAATCGTAGCCAAAAATTATTTGGAACGGAAATATCCGAGTTTTCCGTCACACCATCATCCTATAATCCATATACATATGTACATAGTCTAATTAATGTTATCAATGTATTTGTTTAAAAATAAATGTAAATTTCATATTTAATGATATTGTTTTTGTCTTTTTAACGAAAATTCCAGTCAATTTTTTTAATACAAAAAGCTAATAAAGTATTAGAAACGAATTCTTAAAAATTTGATTTTTATTTTCTTTTTTTAAGAGATCGTTAAAACGTTCAAGTATCTGAAAATTTATATTTTAATACTTCTAATCAACTTTGGCGTCTGGCCTGTTGTTTTTTTTTGTTGTTTTACTTCATCAAACTATTTCTTTTTTTTAAATACCATAAATAAAATTCTTTTTTAAAACAAATAAAATATAAAACTTCTTAAGTACATATGCCAAAAAAAAAATATCCCAAAAATTAAACTGGTTTTAGTTAGTCTGACACCACAGACTGATTTTACGCAACACACGCGCCGTCATATTTACTTTTCTTAATATTTTTACATAAATTTTTTTTTATAATCTGCCTGTATTTCAATTCAAGTACATTTTTCTTTTCTGTTTTCTTTTTTTTTTTCTTTTTTAAATCTTATATCTGTTAAGATGTTCCTACACAAAAATAGCGTAAGTTTAAGTATATACACAATGATACCTGAAGAAAAAAAATAAGATTGTGCCTTTAAGCGTCGACCTGAAATTCAATCCGCCCACCTATCTACTACTAATATATTTAGTTTTAATACTTAATCACAAAATAAGGAGAAAAAAAAAGAAATTGAGAAATCTGCGACTGGTTTCATATACCTATGTACCTATATATTTTTTAAATGCATTGACAAAATCAAAAAATCAGAAAATATAGTTAACTTTGTACCTGTATCACATTAAACACACATATTACATTATGTACATACATATTTACGTTTTACTTTTTTTTTCCTGTTATTAAATTGAAATAAAATACCTCAATGATTACTTATATATACTCTTATGAATAATGTGTTAAGTATTCAAATTTGAATACGAACATACATACTTAAATATGTATATTTACAAAGAAAAAAAAAATTGATAATAAATAAATAAAAATGAATAAAATAAAGAAAATAAAAATATATGTACATTGGAGTCAGTAATAAGGAATTTTTTTCTTCTTCAATAAGTATTCATTTCATACAACATAAAAATTCAAATTTCATTAAGAAAATAAAATTTTAAAAAGAAAAAAAAAATCTTAGAATGTACGCTTTCATCAACGTATTGTCACAAAGTATGAGAAAAAATTGTTTTTTTTCTCATATTTTCTTATCACCTTGAACAGATAATAAAATAAAATGACATATCACTTGAATCGTATAAGTAATTAGAGAAAATTTATTTTTCAATGTTGAAATTAACAAAAAAAAAAAAAAAAATGCGAAAACAATCACAAAAAGTAAAGGATTGATTATACACATATTAGAAAAAATAATAAATAATGAAAATTAATTTGTATGATATTTCAGTAGAGAATTTAAATCAGAAATAAAAATAGCAAAATACCAAGGTAGTTTGAAAAAATTCCTTTGAACTTTTATCAGATTTAAAAAAAAAATTAAGTTGTTAAGTCTGGGAAAATTAAGTTAAAAAATAACTTGACCCATGTTCTTTCGTGGAATGATTAGGTTAATTCAATTATTGTTTCTATGTTTTAGAGAAAAAAAAACCTTTTCTATACTGGACGTGTGAAGCCGTTTTTTTTTTCTCTTCTCGAATATCATGAAACTTTAAACGGAGAACTCTTTTTGTGCAACCCATTACATTATTATCTACATGACCTGTTATTTTAAAACACTCACACCTTTAAGTATAACTCCAACAATTCTCATTTATAATTCTTCAAAATATCCTTTTTTCAAAAATAAATGTGAATGTTATCTTGTATGTCGCCCATTCAATGCATGACGGACGAAAATTATTTTGAATCTTTTTTCTTTTTTATCTTCATATAGTTCAAATGTATTCCAATTAAATGTTAATAATAATGATCCACCCGAAAACCTACCAAACCGAAAAGGAAGATGTTTTCCAAGAATTCTTGTTTTGGTTTTATAAGGCGATAAGTGACTATGACGGAATGGACATGAAATGACACTCGTTTTTACAGTCATAACTTCAATATTATTTTGCTTTAAAATATGTAACTTCACACCTCCTGTTTCATGGTAAATTTTTAGGTGGTAGTTTTAGCAAACTACGATAGAAATTTGTTATTTCTCCAACTCGCAAAAGCTAAGATATAACAAATTATGTTTGCCATGTTGTATGACGGACGGGACCATTGAAAAATCCCAAATTCTTTTAATAAAAAAAGATGAAAATGATAAAATTAAACACTGAAATTAATTTTTTTTAAATATGTAGTTTATTTGTTTTTCTTTTTGATAATGCACATTGTAAAGCTAAAACAATACTGTACTATTTGTCATAAAATGTATTTGGTAACTAGTTATTTCAGCTCAAAAATAGCCCCCGAAAACCTACTTAAGGCCGGTGTTATGTGTGTGTGTTATATTTATGTACCTGATTTTTTTTTTAAACAAGCTTTAGTAACAAAACAGTACAGTAGTGAAATATATACCTGGTAAATCTAAGTATTTACCCTATTTATTTAAAAAAAAAAAATGTTAGGTTTGATATAACAGCTCGCATGGAATGGGCGATGTATTTTTAATTTTTATCTCAAAAATGAAATCTAAAAAATTTTACATTTCGATCTTAAACCATTAAACGTTATTTTTTATTTCAATTTAATTTTAAATCTAAAACAAAATATCTTTTCGTATACGGTATAGGTACATATACTTAAAGAGAACCTAAGAATCATATTAAAAAAACATTGAATAAAAATAAGTAATTAAATAATATAAAACTTATACAAAAACAACAATTTAACACACACATAAATAAAAGTATCGTCTATCAAATTCTAATTAAACAAATTACATGTTTAATTAATTTTATCCTTCAATTAATGTGTATTTTTTTTTTCTTCTTTTCTTTATCATCAATAAAATTATTCATTCACTACGAATTGTAATTCGAATTTTTTATTTATTATTCAATTATTATTATTTTTTTCTTTTTCTAAATAAGTAAGTAATGACATCAATATTAATATGTACTTACATTATTACCCACCCAGAAAATAAAATTAAAATTTTCAAGTGTTTTATTTATTTAAAAAAATAATAATAATAACAACAAAAAATGTTATTTTATTGGTTGAACATATTATTCTCACTGATAAGAATTATTTAATTTCATATTTTTGATCATTGATTGGAAATGAAAAAAAAAAGTCCATTATTGGGTTAACTGATAAACTGATTGAATTCTTATCTTTAACAAATCAATATGCTTAATTTATCGAAATTTTTCATGTGAGTGAAAAAAAAAATAATTTTATTATTATGTATTATCAAATCATGTGCTGTTTTTTTCGTTATCAGAAAAATATAACTTTTTATTCGAAATGTACTCAGCCAGCATCAGCAGCACTTTGTGTAAATTGAGTTGAGAAGAGACACACATTTTTTTTTATTGGTATTGTTTGGAGTTGTGTTTGTGTATATATGTATGTAGGTATATCTTTTACAAATAATCGGAATGAAATACACAACTTCATACTATGAAAAATATAAAAATAAATATAATAATAAAAGAAAAAAGAAAAAAGTATCTGTATTTTATTTCGATGGAGAACGATAAGAAAAGGTAGACTCGTAGTCGTAGACCGTAAACGATCGAATCAAAAAATAACTTTTTATTATGGTTTCATTTTTGTCTTTTTTAATACATAAAATATAAAAAAAAACCAAGAGTATTATAACAATAGAATAATGTTTCAAAGCGACAACGAATGATACAAAATAGGTATTCAAAACAGCAAAATTTGTTGCTTATAAAAATGTTAGTAAGCATGTATATTATAATTTCCTGGTCCCACACCTATCATCTCATATTATAGTAGAAACATCTTTTTTTTTCTTTTTTCTTTTTTGTTCTGGAATTCTATTTGGGGACATACATAAATATTTTTAAAGTCTAAACTGAGTGAAATCAAAGTTAATCAGAAAAATTATAAATTGAAAAGAAGGAAAGAAAAAAGCAAACGACTTGTAATTTTTGTTGTGTTGTTGTTCTGTTCTTTTTTCTTTTATTGGGGTTAAAAACTCAGACGATACTCAGCAGGAATTTTAAAATAAAAAAGCATCACACATAAAATGGAGAAAAAAAAATATGGTGAACACATGTTTTCAAATCACCCTCTATTCAAATTTTACCTCCTTTTTCTTTTACTGATAATTTTCTTTATTTTTATTATTCATTTAAAAATGAATTTTCACATAATTTTGTTGTTGTTTTGTTTCTGATGGTATTTCGTTTTTTTTTTCTTTTTTTCATTTTTGATTTCTGATTTTGTTACATATTTCTACATATCATACATAAGAAATACTTTTATATGTTGCAAAAGATGAGATTGTATATGCTTCTATTCTTTATAAACATTTTTTTTATATATGTAGCTATTATGTACATAAACGTACAAAAGTCATTGACGCATGCGCCTTTCTGACAAGTGAAATTGAGATGTTTTAATGAATTTTTTCTTTTTCTAAATATAAATATTAACGAAAAGAAGAAGAATATAAAAAAACAATGTTTGCATTATTTTTCAAAATGTCCTCAAATTAAAATCAATAAAGTGAAATCATTTGAAATGAAAAAATAATGAGGATGAATTAACATGTTTTTTTCGTCTCTTTTTTCTTTTTCAAACACAAGCGTTTATTGAACTCAAACGAAACACAATTCAATAAGCAAGAAACAAAGAAAAAAAGACAGACCAAAGACCCAGCCAGACCAGACCCTTCATCGTGATGATGACGATGATGATGATGTTGATGGTGTTTGTTGTTGATGACAATAAGTCAATGATAATAAGAGGAAATAAAACCCATTAAAGTAAAAAAAAAAGAACTTGACAATAATAATATGTAATGTACAGCTATGTAGCTATACCTAGATAATAATATGTTTATTTTATTGTTGTTGTTGTTGTAATATTTAACATACCTTCTTCCAAAAGTCGTTCCACGTGATTAAAAACATTTGGAAATGCTGCCAATTGTTTTCTGTCCTTAAGAAGTTGTGCCAAATAATCAGCTATACTTTCCGTATTCTGTTGAGAATTATTATTATCGCAATTACTCATTTTGGATGATTGTGATAGTGTTGTCGACTCCGTGATTACAAATATTTTATTAAAAAATTAAATGAACAAAATGAAACAACTAGAATTCGTATTCTAAACTAATTGAGTAAAAGGTAGAAAAATAATCACACACACACTTTACACTTTGTTTTTTTACTTTAATCTCTTTTATTTTTTATTTCAAAAAAAAAAATTCCTTTCCAATTTTAGGTTATCTTCAAGAATTCTTATGCTTTTTTTTTCTTGTTTGTTTGTTTTTATTTATTTTTATATTGCACACTTAATTTTTGTATTTATGTACGTATAAAGATGCTATTTTAAAATCAAATTGATGTGTATTACCTTTATATTAGAAAAAAAAATAACAACATCGATCGATAGATACTTTTTTATTTCAACTTTTTAGAATCAACTGAACTCGATTTTCTCTCGAATTATACAAGTGCAGCACAGCTGCAGGAGACCTCAATAGAATCCAAAATAGTAAAAATGTATTTCAAAAATAAAAAAAATGAAACAAAATGATAGAAAATAAAATACGATTTTGTAGTTAGAAAAAAAAATATTTTTTTGTAAAATAAAACGAGTCAAAACGAGAACTATTAAGAAAAATGAAATCACTTTTTGGTCTTAAACTAGACGACGATAATATATCTAATATTTTATATGGTAGGTTATATAGATGTGGTGTACGAAATGGAAATACTTTTCAAAACATCATATTAGGTGTTTCTTATTTTTCAAAATGCTTTTTTTTTTGTTTCTTTTTTTATATTTCTGTTATTTTTTCTGCTTTCTATATGTTTTAGCTTAAACTCATTTGTATGTTTGACTTGATAAATTTTAAAATATTTTTCACACTTTTACGTGATTTTCAAGGGAACTTTTATGGCAAACAAATCACTTTAGATAAAAAGGTAATATTATTCACTATTTTAATAAATTTTTATTGTTGTTGTTTTATATTGTTAGTGTAAATGTTTTTTTTTTTTTTTTTTTTTTTTTACAATTTAATACAAATGACTTTTTATTTTTTCTAATGAAAAATAAATAAAATTAAAGAAAAAAATTGAAAAAAACAAGTTTTTCTTTCTTGTTTTATTTATTTTATTATTTTTTTTTTATGTTTTTAAAAGTTACGTTTTTCTTTCAAATAATTTTTTTAGTTAGAAAATTAGTTTACAGCAGTAGAAAATTCAGCTAGAAAAATATTTAAAAAAAAATAAAAATTGTATGAAAAAATAAATGTACTGCTATGATGACTATACACACGCCCTTGCTTACACAAAATAAACTTTTTTTTTTTTATTGAAATTGTCGTCGTTCATTTATGTATTAGATGATGATAATAATTAAGAAAATACAACGGTGATATGTTCTATATATTTTCCAAAAATGAATTTTGCAATCACTTTAATTTTAAGTTCAATCTTTTATTATGTTATAAATTTTTATAGTGTTTTTTCTTTAATGAACAAAAAACCCAAAAATTATCGTTTTCCGGCTTGAAAAATTTAAAAAAAAATTCTTCACCTTTTATTGTTTTAAAAATTTTCTATAAAAAATATTGTGAAAAAGTGTAAAAGAATTTTACTTTTTTTTCGATTACACACTACTTTTTTTTGAAAAAAAATTTTATTAATTATTTTCTACACTTTTTTAACATATTATTATTTTTATTCATAACCACACGAACCGATCGCAATCTAGAATTGAACTAAAAAATTTTTCAAAAGTTTAGTAAAAATGTAAATACAACTACGCAACGTACTCCTCTCAAATACATTTATAAAAAAAAAATTTAGTAGAATTTTTAATTAAACAACGAACAAAAAAAAATGTAGGTATCTTGAATTAAAAATTGAACTGACAAATTCACTTCACTCATCTACTTGCATAAATTTTTTACCACTACTACTACCGCTGTTTATTGCTTTGAAAGTTGCTGAAATTGAAAAATTTTAACTCTTTTCTTTTTTTGTGTGATTGCTTTTTTTTTATCGAAATTAACTTTTAGATGAATGAAATTAATTTTATATATTTTTCACTAAAGTTAAAAATTTAAATAATTTTAGAAAAAATCCGACATCTTTTTCCGTTTTTTTTTAATAAAATAAATAATTTAGATAGAGCGGTAAGCAGTGTAACTTTTTATGTCGGCTAAAAATTACTCTAATCGTGCTGAAAATAATGAACAAAAAAAATGACAAAATGGCTTCTTGTCTTTTTGATCTTCAAATAAATTTGTTCAGCTGAATGCTGACTAATATCATACTTTCTCGCTTTTACTCTAAAGTACCTGTACGATTGACTTAACTACTCAAGTGAATACTGATTATTATTATAAAAATAAAATAAAAAAAAAAAAAAGTAGGGTGATGTGTGTGTGTGATGTTTTTCAAATTTGAGATGACATTTTTAAATTCAGCAAATACTGTGCTGTGAGTGTGAATTGTGATGTGATTTTGATGAAGACAGTTTACATCACTGATCACTGTCATGAATTACAACTTTTGAGCAAGACTGTAATAAGTATTTTGCGGAGGCGCAACGAATATGGAAAGCAAAGGCACTGCCAGCATCAATGAAATGTTTATAGAAGTATTTTGATCACAAGAAAAATTTTGGAATTAATTTTTTGAAATTAAAAACTGTAATTTAGAATAACGGAAATAAAAAATTATGTTCTAGATTATAGTTAAAATAGTTGGAAATTCTTTCAAATTATTTTAAAAAGTGAAACTGTAATGTTATCTTAGTTTTATAATGAAGATTACTCTGACGTTCACGAGTCATATTTGAATTTTTTTGTGGGTCGTGGGTGGTTATATTTATCTCAATTTAAGTTATATGAGATTGCGTTTCTAATTTTCCCTCGTTCAATTGAAAAATAATGTATTTGTTTACAGAAATTTCTAAAAAGTAAAAATAAAATCACGATGCAACAACAAAGTCTCTTAGCTTTTGTAATGACAAGGGCAACTTGCAGCACAGTCAATTAACTGATTTTTCTACTGGAGTCAATTTTTTAAAACTGACTATAAAAAACAATTAAACATGTAGATTTCAAATTTTTTTTTTTCAAATCCCGAAGAGCAATAAACATTATAATTTCCTGCTCGACATTTTCAATACTTAAAAGTTTCACTAATTTCAAATTAATCCAAATGTCGCCAAAAATTATTAAATCTGTTTTTTTTTCTCTCGAAAATTTAAATCTTTTCAAGCTAATTTTTTCAATAAAATGGTCATTATAGTTGAATTATCAATGGAATTTTTAAAAAAGCTATTATTTACTTTCATTAAGATTCTTGACACGTTCAAAATGATTAATTTCTCAAATCGTGTGATGATTTTGATGAATCATTTTATCTATCAATCATTTGGAAGAGGATGCAGTTGGAATTAAATTTTTTTTGTTGAATAAATTTCAGATATAGGTATTATAAATTTCATATTGGATTTTTAATAATTTGTTATGAAAATTTTTATGTTTCATTTTACCTCCATTTACAATCTAAGAAAATTCTATGAAAAATAGATCAAAGAATTTAAAAAATTAACATGATCTTGAAATGTTGAGGATAATCTTCTTAATTATTTAAAACAAACTTGGAATGTCTCTATTTATACTTATTACAAATTTGAAAAGAAAGATAGATAGAGGGTGATTTCAAAAAACATAGGAATTTACAAAACGTTAGATTATAGATTAGATTAGAGGACCAGCCTAGAGGTGGGATGTTGTTCTCTTATTATTCTGTAACCCATTTGGATCTTTTGATTCTTTTGTAATACCCTACTGCTGGTTTTGACCTAAAGTTTCAGGGTTTTGACAAAACTTAAGACTTTTTTCAGGTGGTAGGTGCCACACTTCGTCCGGTGTTATACATATATAGGTACATTTGATCCATATGCTCAAGCCTAGGACGTGTTATGCCTTTACACCGACACAAGATCTGCTCTGAGGTTTCTAGTTCCTCTTCACAGGATCTAAAATTCTGATTCTCCTCCATTCTTATCTTCCTAAACGTTAGTTTAGTCTTGATTATTCTCTCCCTATAGTTTCACTTTCATATAATATGTAAATCTCAATGTGGTGGCTTTGATGGATCGGGCTGCTTGCTAATAGACAACAAGTCCATTCGAAAGCTTAAAGGCTCATTGTAAATGCTTCGATATATTAGCAGAAATGAAATAACGTGGCCCAGCCTGTAGCATGAGTAACGTTGTAAAAGATCGAATAATTAATCCTAGAGAAAAGTAGGATCAGGACTAACAAAATGGAGAGAAAAATTATTTTGAAAATTATGATATAATTTAGTCAAACTTGAACACATTGCACCAACTATTTTAAGACTATACAATATAACTGAAGTAAATTCCTTCTCAGTCTATATTTATTTGTATTTGTTGTTTGCGTTATGTGGAGCCTTCAAAAGAAATTAATTTGTTAAAAAATCTTGACTCAAAAAGACAGTTCAAAAATGAATAATATTCAGTTCAATAAATAAGAATGTTAGCACTTTTATTATGCTATTATGTACAAACAAAGGTTTTTAATGAATAATTTAAAAATTAAATAATATCTTTTTCTTCTTCTTCTTCTTCTTTTTTTTTCTGTTCACTAACTTTTAGTTTTAGCATTAAGATGTTAAACAAATTAAAATTATGTCATACATTTACAAAAAAATTGTATATGTATAAGTACAATTGAATTTCATAGATTTTATTTTGTAAATTGCAATTTTTTATTTAAAAAAGAAAAAAATTTATCTATAAAACTTCACATGATACCTATATATACAACATATACTATATATGTTATGTACAGATTATCATATGATAAAACAATGAAACAATTATTCGATTAAAATATCAAAGTTAGACAAATGAAGTTATTTATTACAACCAAGTAGGAGAACAGTAATGTATAACCGCCTCTTCTATATGCACAAACATATGTATAGGTATGCAACGATGCGATTTACACATATGTATGTATATTCACATATTATAAAAAGATAGTTTTATTTCAATTCTTTATTATTATATTTTTCTTCTTAAATATAACTAGCTATAACAAGCGTCATGTGACTATTTGTTTTTTTTTGTTTTTGTTTTTTTTTAAAGTTATAAGTGATTAGCATATGATTTTGGTAAGATTACAGGAAACAATTCATTATAATCGAAGTTGGAGTCTTTAGAATCCTACATTTAAATTGTTATCAGACAATATTATATTTTGCGCACCTTTATTTTGTTTTAAAATAATATGAGTTAGTTGCATATGCATGCATATTTATGTATATGCATTTTTTTTTCATGAAAAAAAAAAACAAAAACAACAAAAAAACAGCGAAATAATAATAAAATACTATAATAGCTATGCAATAGGTTATTCAAACGCACAAGTATGTTTTGTTGTTGGTATAAATTTTATATGCAAGTACTTAAAAAAGAATAATATTCATAACTTGAAAGGTAAGGTTTACTTTCTAAACGGTTAATGATTTTTTTTATACATAAGTATGTATTTTATGAATATGTATATGAAATTACCATAAAAGTTTTATTTAATTGAAAATAAAAATAAGGAATCATACAATTTTTAGTTGTTCTGAAGTTCTTGGTTAAACACTTGTTTTAAAATAGTTTAAAAATGTTACGAAGGATGTTCTTTATAAGATTTTATTGATAAGAATATATGTATAAAAATTAGAAACAATATATATTCTTTACTTTAGACATTGTGTGTGGCAAAAATTAAATTATACAATCCTTTAATCTTTTTTCAAAAAATAATTTTCTTTAAAATGTCTTTTTAATTATTAAAACTTTTCCAAATTAATGTTGGGAACAAATAAATTTAGCAAATTAAAGTCTAAACGAAATAATGCACCATGATCAAAAGCATTATATTGGCTGATGTTTTTGATCCTGAATTTGTTTTTTTATTTCTTTTTTATTTTTGTATATTAGACAACTTTAAATTAATGAACTTAAAATTATCTTAGAATTAGGTCAATTCTCTGGTAACGCACACTACAGTGTGCGAACTTTTTCTTTAAAAAAAATTTATTTCAAGAGTATATCGTACCTTTTATTATACATTTAGTACAAAACTATTAGTAGGTTACTACATACCACAAAATATTATTTGTTTCTGTAGAGTATCATTAGTATAATTTGAAAATAACACTACGTAACGCACTTATTCGCACAAAATTCAATTTTTGCATCTTCAACATTGATAACAAAAATTCTGCGAATTCTATTGAAAATTTTTAAATAAAAATATTTTAAACTATAGTATGGGACAAGTACCTTAAAATTCCCCGTAACTATTTAGGTAATCCTCACATCTGTTCGATCTAGATAATAAATTGTAATGGTATTCCTAGTAACGCACACTACAAATAGCAGGTAACGCACACTACCCGTAGTTATAAATATGAACAAATTGTAAAAAATTTTTCTTAAAAAGTAATTAAAAACTTAAAATACACGTTTTTTTTTTAAATTCTCTATGTGGAAAATTCAAAGGATCAATTTATTCCAATATTTGAAAGGATTTGAAGTAAGAGCATGCATATAAATAGCAAAACTTCACTTTTACTTTTTATTTGAAAAAAGTGTTTGTTAAACGATAGTGCAATTTAATTTAAATAGTGATAAATTTGTATAAAAATATCATATTTTTGAAAAAAAGTTGTTTTTTAACGAATTATAAAATTATAATTTGGTGGCTCCATATACGAATATATTGTTTTCTCTAACATTAATCGGTTATTTGGTAAGTTTAAAAAGAAATTAGCAAAAATTCCTAAATTTTTATTTTATGCAATGCTATTTATGTATGTCTACAGTTCAGTTATAAATGGAGAAAGTCAGCACCGCAGAAAAAATGAGGAATTATAGACAAAAACAGGTGGAAAGCTATAGGCAAAAAAAAAGTGAAAGAATGGCTAAAAAAGACAAATGTCGATAAGAAAGTCCTCCCAAATATTGGTGTTATTTACATACCAGAAGATGAAATTCCAAGATCTGGAGAGCTTTGAAGTGCTGAAGCACAGATACGTGGTATTAAATCTATTCATATGTTTGAGGCAGTTTCTGGCGAAGACTTGAAGTTTCACAATAATTGTGATGAAGAAAAAAGTGGTAACGCAGTAACGCACACTACAATGTTTAATTTTGAAAAATGAAAATTTTAATTAGTTAGATGAAAAAGATATTTTACAATTTTGTTCCTTTAACGGAGTTCAAATAAAATTTATAATAGTATTGAAATTCGTCTTTTAGTTTTCAAGCTATCAAACTTTTCCCATTTTTGTGGTAACGCACACTACGTATTGACCATCAGTTGAATTATAAAAAAGAAAAGTTCTGCTTATTCACGAGAAATTGAAAACAAAAAAGATGAAAATTAATTGGTTGAAAATTTCCTTTTATTTTAAAATAAATTAGCATAACAAAAATTGACATATTGGATATAAAACTTAAAAATTCTTTGTAAATTCAACACTTTTATTGGTATTTTCGCCATTTTTTTCAAAGATTTTGGACCATTTAAGCTCTAAGTTGCAAGATGAAGTGGAAAAACTAAGACTTATATTTATTTCATATTATTTAGAAAAGTTTCAATTTATCACAATTAAAAAGAATAAAATAACGATTATTTTATTTTTCTCTGAAATAATTACTCATTAAAAATAACACAAGTGTAGTATAGTTACAAATTTTAAAATATATGTTTACGTGACTAATTCAATAAATTCTATCGAAAATAAATTAAAAAATAAACAAATAAAAGAGAAAGAATTAAAATATATAAAAAGAGCAATGTAATACTTAAATATGTATTTTATGTTACATTTGAGGCGCTCAATGCTAAAACGGCCTAGTCCATACAAATTGATGGATTTTTTTTAACTAAAGGATTGAGAACCCGTGTACTATATTTTGTTCTTGTTTTTTATTTTATTTTTATTTAATGGATCATTAACTTTGAGTTTGTAAACTAAACTTATAGTGAATTCAAAAGTTCAAGGGAAAAAAATTAATCACAAAGTGAACTCATAGTGGATCATTAAGTTTGGGAAAAAAGACATGCATTTTGTGAACTCATAGTGAATGCAAAAATTCAGTATAGAAAAATTAATCATAAAGTGAACTTATATTGAATATTAAATTGACATTCACATAGTGAGAACTTATGTGCACAATCAGCCTTTTTAAGCCTTTTTATCACTGAGCTCCTCATTTGTGTTTATTCAATTAATTTTTCTTGTTATTTATTTTATTTATTTATTTTTTTTTTTGTAAACATTTAATTTTATATAATTTGATCTTGAAGTTGTATTTCCAAAATGGTAACATAAAGAAAAAACAACCACCACTCGAATTAAATTTAATTACAAACTCTATAAAGCGCACATTATTAAAAAGGTTGGTTTTTTTTCTTTATTTTTAATTTTTTTTTTCTAATAATTTACTGATAAGTAGGTGGTAGGTATATATTTTTCTGTTTTTCTAATAAATAATTTATAATTTTTTTTTTTTTTTTTTTCAAGATAAAAAATTATTACGAAGGAGAGAAACAAATGAATTCTTATTGTTATTTAACATTATTTTGTCATTACATTATTTTAATAAAGTATGAAAATACTTATTACAAAAAATTAAAAACGGTTTATTAAAGAAAAATATATGATTAATTAATGATTTAAGCATATTTGAAGTTGGAAAAAAAAAGAGCCAGTAATAATATTTTTGGAAAAGTAAAATAAAAAAAAATACAAATAAATGAATTGAGGAAAAATAAAATAAATGAAATAAACTAAAAGTTGGTTATCCATAAAAGCAAAAGTCAGTAAAAAGTCAATACACAAGTTTTTTATTATTTTTTTTTTTTAAACTTTATTTGATTTTTATTTTTTTTTCGTATATAATATAACTCATTCCAGTATAAAACGAGGAGAAACCCACTTGAATAGATGAAACCTACGACTTTTGGATTGGCATTACCATACAATTCTGATGTGTATTTGTGTATTTTTTTTATATATAAAATTGTCTCGGATTTTTTTTTATAAAGGTATATAACATATAACACTTGAATTATTTGTCCTCAAGTCGACAAGATAATATATATTTATACACAAGGTATTTCAGAAAATTGATTTAAGAATCAGTGAAAGAATAAGAAGACCTTTTTGATTTTGGCGATAAAGCGAAGAAATACTTTTATAATTTTTCATCCTTTTCCCATGTTCAAGATTGTCCCCAGGATTTGGCATATTGAATAAAAAATTTTTAGAAATTTTGTACTACTATAAAAAACTTTGGTGAGTTTTTCTTTCAAATTCAAATTCTTATTTCATTTTTTTTTTAATAAATCAGGAAGCAAAAAGGTTGCATAACTGCCTTGTTCTTACTTCAATTAACGACTAGCGTGTTGAATTTCTAAACAGTTCTAAAGCATTTTATTTTTTTATATATAGTTTTCGAATATATAACTTTGGAGCTTTCAAATCCTGTGAGCGAAAAAATCTTCAAACATTTTATCTAAAAGAATGACATTTTTTTTGTAAATGGTCTTTTTCGGACATCGAGTTTTACGATTGATTGGTTTCAAGTAAATCGAAGATAATCTAAAATTTTCATCCATTGAACCTTAAAATCGTGTAACTCAAGTACCGTATAATTCAAGAAAGAGCTAAATAAAAATTCATATTGAGAACAATCAATAATTTCTTCTAAAATTACCCAACTAGGTGATTTCAGACTTTATAAAGACATTTGTCCTGTTTTCCAATTAATTAAATATCACTCAAATGCAAATCTTCACACGAACGATTAACCTGCGCATTAGATCTTCTTTAAAACCAAATCAAACTTAAGACGTACAAAAACTTTCTTTGAAACACCCTATATGTATTATTACAACAAATATAATACCACATACACATATGAAAATATAATCAGGCATTTGATTGGTAAAATGTAAAATATACAGACATGATATTATTAAGTAGGCTGATAATAATATGAAGGTACTATTCAAGAATTTATTTTGAAAAATCAAAATAATAAAAAATTAGTATTTTTTTCTTTACATTTTGTTTTTTGTAAATTGCAAATTAAAAAAAAAAATGTGTAACAAATATTGGAAGGTCGTGTAAACCTACGAATAAAAATGATTAACAAATAACATTTTAAATAAAAGGTATGTACCTGTTGACTGTGTGATGTGTGCGATTAAAATGTAACTTTTCACAATAAATTATTATTAATTTATTTTTTTTTTAAATAGATAAAATGTTACACAAAGTAACAAAATTAATATATGAAATGAAAAAAAAAAAAAAAACAAAAAAAAATGTTGAAATCAAATTGTATCTGTTACACGTACTTATTTATGTTGTTTAACAAATTCCACGTGTTTAATGTCCTTCTAAGTAAAATTAAAATCTAATTTAAGGTGTATAAAATGACCTTCACATTATTGCTGTTATTAAATTTATTTTTTCTTTTAAATTTTCTTTTTGTCTTTTACAGTAATACCACGCAAACTAACTAATTTGAATTTGATTAGAGAGACAAAAAAAATATATTTTGCAAAAATATTTTGACTTAATTGAGCTGTTATTATGCAAAGATTAACTCATTATTGGCAGCGGTATTTATAAGAAAGAAAGAAAAAAAAACAATCAAAACAATAATAAAAAATTGTGTATAGCAATTAATTTAAAAAATAAAATATGTGTAAGAAAAAATGCATGTCGGAAATAAAATTTTCAGGTGTAATATTTTTTTTTAACGCCTTCTTTAAACCCAAATTTCGTACAGTCACAATTTTTATAATGTAAATTTTTTAGTAAAAATATTTTTGTTGAAAATTAAATATAAAAAGGTTTCTTTTATTTTTTGAAAACATTTTTGGAGATTTTTAATTAGATTTTTCATAAAAACATTAAGTACCTACCTGAGTTCAACTTTTATGGGAAATATCCTTTTTGAAATCGAGCGTGTATTTAACAATAAAATCCTGCTGAGATTGTTTTTTTTTATAGGAAAACATAAAACTTTATAGATACTTTTTGTTCTGTGGAATTCAAACAAAGCTTATCAGATTAACGCACTTTGTTCTTTGTTTTCTATTGATGTCATGACCTGGGGTTTTATATTGTATTGTAATGACCTTAAATTAGGCTCAATTTTAACAATTTTTCTCTGACTGTATTGTAGATGTTTTTTTTCTTCTCATAAATTTCAAAAGTTCGAGTTAATGATGCCACAGCGTGTATTTTATAGAATGATTTATGAAAATAAGGAAAAAAAGAAATTCCCAGACAAAGTGAAATTTTAAGTTATAACATTTTTCTTTATCAAGAAGATATATAATTTCCCTTTTTTGGACAGTATTATAAATTTAAAGACGTTCATTATAATAAAAAACAGGAAGAAATAAAAATAAAATTGTTATTTTTATTTTTCTCATTTAAAATTTATAATCTTGTTTTTTTTTTTTTATCATGGATATTTTTTTGACTTTTGCGCGTATTTAATTGAAAATAATAAAATAATCCTAATTTGGGAAACACCATTCATTTTTGGAAATTAGTTTTTTTTTGTGTGTCAAAGTATATGTAAGTACTAAACAAAACTGAACAAAACCAAACAAATTTTTCGAAATTTATATTTTTAGGGTAAATATTCAAAAAAAACGAATTTTAAAAGAAAATTCTTAATCTTCAATTGAGCACTTACTCAACAATTTTTGGTAATTTCGTTGAAAACTTTAAAAATAAAGTCTGAAACTTACGATTTCGAAAGATTACTTAGAAAAACGTAAATCCTAAAACATAGAAGGCAAATGTAAAGGTAAAGACGCTAGGTTTCATTGTCATGTAATGTTAAATTCGAATATATTTGTATTCTACTTATTACGCGATTGACTTGAATTTGTGTCCAATATTATTATTTTTTTACAATTGTTCTTCTTAAACGGTAAAGATTCCTATACAACAATACAAGAGTTACAGGACATAAAAAGAAAAAGCTTATGGATACATTGATGTCAAGACAACTTTCGTAAACAAAATTTTTCTGTCTTTAAAAAAGTGTGTTTTCGTGGGATAAGAAAGTTTAAATCATGATTTCTCGATTTTGAAAGACTTTATCAAGGAATTTCAGTTATATGTAGAGAATCACTTAGTCTAAGTGGTTGACGGGTCCACAGTCAATTGTCGAACAGTGACAAAACAAATCAACTTTTTGAAAAATTTGACGGAAATTTATTATGTAAGAAACTTTTCAAAGAATTCCGAATTTTTTATTCAATAGGACGAAAAAAATATTTCTCGTATCTTGTATCTGTGGACTTTAAAAAAAAAAAAAATGAACGCTAGCGTTTATAAAAATGGACGTGCTGTATAGGGTAAGTTATTCTCAAACGCTACAGGATGTTAGACGAAATAATACACCCGTATTGTGAAAACAAAAAAGGATGATCTCCTCTTATTTATTATGCAATTTGTTTACTGGTCTTTTCAAGAATCAATAATATATGTGGTTAAATAATTTATTTATGGAAACCCAAAACTCTTTGTTTTTTGCAACATAAATGTAAATTTACCCGTTACAAAACACGTGTTCTGTTTATGTGGTCAGTATTTGAAACATCATCCCTACATGTATTCTTAATAAAAAGTTTTAATAAATATGTGATACAAAATGCCCAACACTAATTTATTAAACAAAAAGAAAAGTGATTTTTATATATAAAAAAAAGATATTTAAAAAAAAAACGAGAAATCGAAAAAGATAGAAAGAAAAAGGAAAAAAAAAACAAGTTAACTTGTTCATACCATTTATGTAAAAATTGTGAAAACCATTTATAATTTGATTAAACACCTACTAAAAAGAAAATGTTCATCATTTTATTTTATTGTGTGTGTTTCTTTTTTCATATATTTTTTTGAATGGCAACAAAAAACAAAAAAGCCAATATAAAAGAAACTTTTAACTATTAAAATTGTGAAACATTGTCATTTAAAATTATCTTTTTATAAGACAAAAAACACATACATATATACTGTTCACATATAGCAGATAAATTAAGAGAAGAAAAAAAAAACCTTATTTTAATTTATTTTATTAAATGACTGTTCAATACCTTATTTGTAATATATGGCATGGACCAGTCATCGAACAAATTTAATCACTATGACAAACTTTAGAAGAAAAAAAAATCTTTATTTTTTTTGTATCTCTATAAAAATCTCTCAATGGAAGACACATACATACGTTTTATTTTATTTTTTTTTTCAAATACATAGATATATCCAAAAGTAATGTGTTTTTTTTTAAATTTCACAAACGCATGAATCAATTCATTTTTAAATAAAAGATACTCAAAACATATCAGCAAACAAGTGATATCTCTACACACACAAAAAACAAAAAAGAAAACATTTTGTTATATAGGTATTTTGAAATTTTATCTTAAACAAACACCACCTACGCAAAATCAATTTTAAAATCCAATAACAAAAAAATAAATTAATAAAAGAAAAAAAAAGCAAATAATTGTTGACGATTAAAATAAAATTTTTTATAAATATGATCAGGTGACCCATAAAAGATGAATTAAATTAGTGAAAAATTAGGGTGCAGTAATTATGTGGCAGTATTTTAATTCCTTTGGAGAAAAAACAACCACATACACACACACACACACATACAAAGTATTTAACTTTGTCATAAATTCACAAACAGTTTAAAGAGAAACATTAAACGAAAACGAAAACAAAATTACAGCTAATAATTAAAACTGAAAGTGTAATTGTCATTATTTTTGTTTTTTCTTGTTTTTTTTTTTTAAATTTTTTCAGTAATTTTGGCGCCAAAAACACCTACTCAATTCAATTAATTTGTTCATCAATTGTACGAAAAATAAGAAGCACATACAAAAAATAAAATAAAAATAAAATTTTTATTTTGTAGAAGAAAAAAAAATTGTATTGCAAATTGCAACAGACACTGCACTCTTAAGATACTGCATAAGTATCTTTTTTGTTTTTTTTTTTTAATTTTCTGTTTTTAGGCCTATTAAAACTAAAAAAGAAATTTATAATAATTCCATGGTCGACAACACAACTATACAGTCATCTTATTTTTTTTTCTTTTATTATATATTTTTCTTATAGTCAGTCAATTTAGCCAGTATTGAGATACTTAATTCAGTCAATCATCAATCGAATTAATTTTTTTTTTCTCCTATTTTATTATTTTTTTTATAAGTATAATAAATAAAAATTCAATACGATTGTGTGCTGTATGTATCACGACATCGCATCGGCACCGTTGTTAATGATGCATGCAAAACGTTTAAAATAAAAATAAAATATAAAAAAAAAATGAAACATTAATGAAAAAATAATAATAAAAAAAGAAGAAAAAGAAAAAACAAACAAACACGGTTACAGTTCATGTCTCATTCCATTCATGGATTTTCTGTTTGATTTTCAGTTTTAACAAAAAAAAATTCATTCATAAAAGTCAAGATGTGTTGTTTTTTTTTACTGTTTTATAAAAAAAAGTTAGTAGTCGTTTAAAATATTATAATAAAAATACAAATTTATAATATTGTAATTCAGTGCTTACCAGAAACGCCATGCCGCAATTTTCATATACTCCTTACTCCATTCTTCTCCCCCCTTTTTCCAACAGATACCTACTTCTTTATATAATAGAACAGGAAACAAAACCGCAGTATAAAATTATTATTACCTATGTTTTTTTTTTTCTTCAAAAAGGTAGCGCATATTTCATGAAACAAAAAAAAAAATTGTATTGGCCCACGCTAAAACCTTGTATACATGCCACCTCATTTGAATATCTTTTATGATATTTTCAATTTGATTATTATTTTCGAAAAAAAAAAAATAATATGCATATTTATTATTATTAGCAAGATTGTTGCTGGTTTTGTTGGCTTTTTTTTTGTATTTTTGCTATTTTTTGTTGCTGTTTTTGCTATTGCATTCGGTTGTCTGGTGAAATACAAAGTAGAGTAAAGTTGAAATATCAAACATGAAAAAAAAAAAATTGATAAATTTAAAAATTATGTATTTTTTTACGTGTAAACAGATTTTTTTTTTTAATATGCAAAAAATTTTAAATATAATTTTAGATTCAGGAATCCTATATTTTTTTTTTTGTGTCCCTTAAATGTTAAAAAACCTTTGGGTTCTATTTTAGATCCAGTAGTACTTTATCATATTTATATGTACATTTTGTCTTGTCTTGTACTTTTTTGTTTTGTTTTTTTTTATTAAATGCATAAAAATACTTTTAAGTCCTTTTGACATGCGTTTTATTTTTAATTTGTTCTCTTTTTTTTTTCCAATAAATTTTTAAGACGACTGATGCATTACCACAGTGACTAAAGACTTTACTTTAAAAAATAAAAATGAAAATACAACAAAAATGATATCTCATTTTTTTTCTTCTGATGGGTTGACGCTTCTAGTTTATGTTAAATTATTTTTTTTTTCTTTCTGTTATTTTTTTTTAATTTTTCCTCATTTTCTTCTTTTTTTTTTTTTATTCAAGATACGTCTTCTTAAAGTTATTTTTTTTATAATTTTTCAATATGTATAGATATGTACTTATGTACATATAGATATTTTTTTATGCATTTTATACATAATTATAAACTTTAAAAAAAAATAAATAAATAAAAAAAAAAGATATTATAATATAGTAGAGAATGGAAATTTATTGACACGTTGATTGGTGTCTCTTGCTTCGATTACAAAATCCTACACGAATTGATATTTTTAGAATTCACACTTAAGACAAATTTTTTATTCTAGTTTATATTTATTTTTTTATTTATTTTTTTTTTTAGAACAGACTATAAGATCTCTAGAGTGAAATATATATTTTTTTTCCTTTAATTTTTTCTTAAACAACTAAAATTTCATTTTTCTTTATCATTTTCTTTATAAGTAAAAAATTTGTTTTTGTTCTATTTTTTTTTTTTTTTTTTGTATTTCGTGTTATTTTTTTTATTCTTTTAAAGACAAATTGTAGATATTTTAAATTTTTTTTTAAACATTTCTAGAATTCAGAAATTTTGTTTTAAAATATATTTTCGACTTTTAAATATGAATATACATATGTAAAACATTTTCCGGTTTTCCAACATTTAAAAAAAAAAAAGAACATGAAAACGAAATACAAGAATATAAATTCTATTTTTGTTTTAAAATCATAGTCCTTCAAAATTTTCAAAAAACACAAACAAAACTAGAAAAATCGTTTGTGTACTTTTTTTAAATGTTAATCCCAGTGGGTAGATAAAATTGTCAAGCTTATAGTGGAAAAAATAATAAATAATTTTTATTGTAAAGCAAAAGAAAAGAAATACATGAAAAAATAGGATTTTATTCGGAAATTAATAATACGGGAATTTTTGTTTTTCTCAATTGACTGGTGTATTTTTTTTTTTTAATAAAAATAAACAGGCAGTGTTAGACAATCATACAGAATATGAAAGATAAAATTTAGTCTGCCACTGTTAAAAACAAAAATTCCAAAATATCAAATTTCTAAAGATTTAATAATTATTAAATATTAAGAAAATAATTATAGTAGACTAAGTACAGAAAAAGCAGCTCTTAGATTAAGAGAGAACAGCCATTGGAAACCACAGAACAAAGGAAAATCAGTCATTTTGGACACGTTCAATCAAATTGGGCTGCCACCCAAAACTGATTATAGGAAAACCAAATATGACTTTGAAAAACCCTACACTCTGTTCTCATACTTAAAAGAGAAGAATGAACAACTCCTAATAACATTATTAGGGGAATAGCCATCTTCACTGCCGGATCGAAAAAAGAAACAGGCACAGGAGCAGGAGTCTTTTCAGAAACACTACAGATAACCAAGTCGTTTAGACTTACAGACTGCAGTATTTTCCAAGCAGAAGTATACGCGGTAATGAAAACTGCACAGGCTATTCAGGAAATGCGGATTTCACCTGCAGCAAACAGCCCTTCATACCATACCATACCATACCAAGTACAGAAAAAATAACATTCGACTTGATTGGAATTCAAACCTTTCCGGGGCACTGTTCTATCAATTAAAATATCGAATGCCATATCGCTTGCTGTTGCCTGTTCTTAGTTACTAAGTAAACGTAAATATTGATATAAAGTATACTTCTACATAATCTTAGAAAAACTCGAGTTGATTAAAGAAAGTCTTGAAAATACTGAAGGTGCTTCAAGGACTTTGTTATACATAACGGATAAAATTTAGTCATGCTCATGCTTCATCTTTTCTAAGATCAAATCAGACAAAATCTCATACTTCTTCTTGAGAATTTTTGTACTGTAATTATTATTCACCGTTGTTTTCTACGAATTTCTTCGTGGGGTCGCAAGGAATATTCACAGAAACCCTAAGAAATGTGTTTTAGTAATTTTTTTTAAATCTTTTGTCTTAGAACTTTTTTATAAAATTCCGCGAACAAATGGTTTCAACAGAGAAAAACTTTCCGGATTTTAATTTTGTTCTCCAAAGAATTGGTTACGGGGGATATCGGATAGAACAAAATAAATAATTAATAATTAGTTTAAAATGTTGAAACAAATCAAAAGCAAAGACATCTAATTGATTAAAAAAATTTTTTTTTTTAAATCAAACGATCGTCAAGATATAGTAACATCGTTAAAAAAAAAATTCATATTCCGCGATAAATAATAAAATTTTGTTACTGTTTTCTAATTTCTAATTGAATTTTCTCTAATCTAAAAAAAAATAAAAAAAAAAACCATCTTGATTACAAATAAACTTGTATTTTCAACAGAACCTACTACAATCAATTTTTCAATGTACATACATTTACATGAACAATGAACATATATTTATTTATTTTTTAATCCTTTCCACATAAATTTTCTCAATTAAATTGAATTTGATCATTTTGATAAAGTTAGTAGGTAATGTTCATATAAAGTATTTAAATAATTGCGACAAGATTGTTACTGATTTCATTCAATTTATTTATGCTCTGTGAAAATTTCTTAATCCTAAAAAAAAAAGACTATGAAAAAAATAAAAGTAGGAATTTATAAAATAAATGATGACTTCTTTAAGATTTCTGATTTTTTTTTTTTTTTTTTTTTTTTTGAATCTTAAATGTTTATGTTAAATGCAAATATTCACAAATTACCTTAATAGTTAAGAAAAAAAAAAACGATGACGTAAATTAACTTTGAATTTAAAAATATACATACATCTATCTCCTCCTATATGCATATGTACTCGTATTAAGAAGTGAATGCAAATAAGAGTTATAAACAAATGAGGAACTGATCTTTTTAAAAAAAATATAGAAAAAAAAATTATGTAGTTGAATTATAAATGATAAATCTAAGGTAAAAGAAAAAAATAATATATACTAAAAAGATTAATCTAAGCGGCGGCTATATAATAATATAATAAAATAATATACAAGTATGTAATTTGAAAAAAAGAGCAAGATTAACAAAAAAAAATAAATAAATAAAACAAGAAGTAGGTAGCAAATTTTTCCAAATAAGTCCATAAAAGATGTATCAAGATTTGAAAGTATAAAATTTATATAAAACGTATATGAACGTCGTATGTATGTGACTTGTATTTCCATGGTCTTTTAAATTTTATGATATAGGAAAAAAAATAGGTAGATATGTGCAAAAGAAGGCTATTAGATTACATTTTATTACAACGTTTTGATGATGGAGATGATGATGATTATTATTATTATTATTATTGTCGATATTTGCACACATTCCCTTTAATGGTAGTTACGACACTATTGTAGCCACCAGCAATATATTTTTTTATTGAAGCTGTACACATAAAATATACGAGTAACATGCACACATGATGCAGTCATCTCCATCACCATCATCATGAATGGTGGAAATAAAAAAATATACATATTCAATGTTGCACCAGCAATATCTCTTCATCATTGTCAAGCCAAAAGTTAAGGTTGAAATTTTATGTAAAATCGGAAAGGAAAAGGTAAATACTCGTATATAAAGGTGCCTTTTTTAATAGCTTATGTGATCATAAATATGTACATATAGTTACATCATAGAAGAAAATCGGTTAATCCTGATTTGTTATATTTATTACTTAAGCAAGGTTATTTTTTGTATTTGATTTTCACCTGAAGAAGATTCAATATTGGGTTAATATTTGTGCCAGCAATCAAGTTTTGTAACAGTAATGTGCTTTTGAACACTATGCAAATATCGTCAGATACTACATAACTTCTCATACATTATTGTTATCTGTCACTAATGTCTCCACTTTTCTTTATCCTGTCTGTACATAACACAGAATTATTGTTTTGTCAAGGCCTATGATTTAGTAAGTAATATTTTTTTTTATAAATAGGATTAGAAGGAAATCTTTTTAATAAATTATGTACTTTTATTAGCACAGCGCTGGCGTATGAACATATGGAAAACAAAAGGTTGACATGGGCTTAAAAGAAAGTGAAGGATTTGCTCACGTCCTTCTTTAATTACATAAATCAAAGTAGCTAGAACAGTAATTTGTAGTACCTTAAAGGTCAAAAACAACAAAGTCCAGTTGTGTGGCCAGCAGCAGATAAAATGATTGAAAAAAAGTGAATTTTTCAAAAATTACCTATACATTATGTGTGGGTGTTATCGAAAAAATAAAATAAATTCCAAACTTATATAATATTTATAACATAATAAATGTTTTTTTTTTTTTAATGCATTTTTGATATTATCACGTCAACAAGTTGTAATCTTCATCATCATTGTCATCATCATCACTAGTACATCACATTTTGCATGAATATATGTGGTGACAAAAGTGGTGATGGCACGTGGGTATAGCTTTTTTTTTTCTCTTCATCTTCTATAAATTTTCATGTTCAGATACTCAAGATTGTAACGCTTGTTAAAACAAATAATTTTATATTTTAGTTTTAACCAGAGTAAAAAAGAAAAGCAAAAAAGAAAAACTAACAATCTTTTGTTCATTTGAAAATGATATCATATATTCATCATGTGATTACAACATGAATACACTCTTATTTACTTCGGATGACAAATGTATATTTTGATGAATGTATCTTATCTGATATAAAAAAATAAAAAATTGTAAAAATAATAAAATTCACGTAATACTCGTAACTATGTTTTATTACACTTTTATTAAGATAAATGCCGATCACGTAATGAAATTCCTTTCTTTAAAAAAAAAAATTGAATAAAGAAAAATTGCACAACATTGCAAAATTTGGAAGAACAATTCAATAAATATTTTTTCGCGTTGAAATTCAAGATTGTATATGTATACAACTTAAGGATCTTACAACCCACCTTCTATCCAAAGAAACGTTTACTTAGGACTAAACATTTTGTATTCTTGGGATC
Source organism: Bombylius major (assembly GCA_932526495.1). Taxonomy (NCBI): domain Eukaryota; kingdom Metazoa; phylum Arthropoda; class Insecta; order Diptera; family Bombyliidae; genus Bombylius; species Bombylius major. The sequence continues at coordinate 26,198,530 of OW052045.1, read as the reverse complement.
ATTTATTTTGTTATATAAAATATTTTATCATGACCATGAGCCACAACGTAGAGACATCTCTTTAGTGAATTCGGTGCAAAAAATGGTAGGTGAAGTTATAAGGCGAAAAAGTGTCTTGTTGAATGCCACATTTAAACATATATTTAGATTATAAGATTGGGGAATAAATGAGATGGAAGAGTGTTCCACAATTTAAAAATTCCATTTATAAAAAATTTAAAAGTACGCTTAGAAATTGACTTTAGATAAAATTCATGGCTTTTACTAAAATATCTGAATTTCTGGCAAATACATATTTTGAAAGCATATTATTTTAGATTTGATTAGAACCGTGACAATAGCTTTATTTATCTAAAAAGAAAAATCTTTCTTTTATAAAACCGATTAACTTTCTAACACTTAAAACATTCTAAGTAATTATATACTGCAAAAATAATATTTAATTTTGTTCCAAGGCCAATTAAATTATTTTCTTGTAACCCAACTCAAAAAAAAGAAAAAAAGAAGTAAAATCAAGTAAAGGGTTAAAAATTGAATGTTTACAAGTAATTAATTTTGTTTAATGTCTTTTTTTTCTAAACAAAAAAAAAACTCCAACATTTAATTAAAAGATTAAACTCTTTTTTGTTTATCTAAATTCCCAAAAGGAGATTATAAATTTATTTTATTTTTAAGAAAAAAACATTAATGATCATTGGATTTGTGGCTTTTCACGTGAACAAAACAAAAAAAAAAATAAAGACAAAAAAAACACAAAAATAGAAAAATATATAAAATGATCATTTTGTGTACTTGTTTTTCATAAAATGTTTTTTTGTTTGTTTGTTGTTTTTATGTAATTTTTTTCAAATGTGTGATCAAAATCACGCAATTACAAATATAAATCATTTGAAAAAGTTCAATTTCTTGGACATGTGTAAACGGTTAACAAGGCATGATTATAGGTTATTAACTTACATATTTACTTCTTCTATGTATAGTGTGTTTCTATCCCGTGCAACCAAGCTATAAAGTTAGGTATTAAGAATTATAAAGATTTGCGTGAAGCTCTTTATAGAAAAAACCAAGGTTTTGATTAAGATCGTCATCGATTTTATTCACGAAATTCGATGTTAGCTATAAAAGATTTCGATGAAGAGAGCTTTTATCGAATTTTGGTTCAAACATCTGTTTTTCTTTTTTTTTCTTGCTTTTTTTTTTATTTATTTATATCATATGAAAACAATTCAATTTAAAAAATTTACTCTTGAGATTCGAACCACGGACCTTCGTGTGTAAAGCCATTCTCTTTGCATTGCACCGTTCATCATTGCACCAGCCATAGAGTTTATTGTAAATATAAATTGTTCGTTTAAAGATCGATAACGATTCTTGACGATTCTTTATAGATCGTTGTCCGTCTTTGAAATACTTTGAAAATTGATAACGATCGATATAGATTTTGTCGTTGGCTTTCGTTATCGTCGATATCTGCGTAAATTGATATATAGTAGATATTTAAAGATTTTTTGGTCATTAATCGAGAGCAATGTTTATCTTTATTCCCCGTTATTGTTCTACATTCCCCTTTAATCTTCGTTAAGGATCGATATAGATCTATATCATAATATGTATTTTTATATTTCATCTGCAATAATTCTCTTGATAGCAGGATTTAGATATCGATAAAGAACGTGAAGCTTCTTTGTATGTCTTCGAATAACGTTAAATATCGTGCAATATCTATAAACATCTATATAGTTGGACAAAGTTACTTCACGACTGGTTGCACGGGATGTATACACTTATATGTACATATATTTTACAAGTGCAAATCTAGGAAAGTATGAAAAATAAGTCTTTTGTGAAAACAATCGTTTTTTTATTCCTTCTGAATGTTGTGTTTCAAAATAAACAAAATTACATGTCATGATTTTTATGTCATTATCTTCCTGGGCCAAACCCATTATCATATTATTCTGTTTATTGTCCTAAAGATTATATATATTATTTATCCCGTATTCAAATTTGGATATTCATGACCTTTTTAGTATTTTTATTAAAATTTATCAGAGTGATATACTTTTTTTTTTTTTTTTTAAAGAATAATACTTAAATTATAAACAAACAAATGCAAAATAAATGTTGTATTTTTTTTTTCTTCTTTCAACTTTTAATCTGAATATGATGTCATTTTCAAAAGTTCACATATACAATCAAAAGGTAAAAACACCAACAACAATATTTCAACAGTATTTTGTAGTTATAGTTAACGCGTTTTGTTGTTATTGTTGTTGTATTTAACTCTTTCAATTTGGTAAATTTTGCAATCCGTGTAATAGCCCGAGTGTACTTATTTGGTCATCAAATCGTGGGCGTCATTGCTATATAATATCATTAAATGTGTTTTTGATTTTAATACTTAGGTTTATTTTTTATTTTTTTTTAGATACTATATTTCATTTTAATGTCCATATTATATATTGGTTGGATTCTATATTTTATTTATAATATTTTATTCATTTTTTTAATATTTTTCCAATTAAAGGCATACAATTAAAAAAAGAAAAAAAAAAAGACTTTAAGGAAAATTCAACAAAAGTTTGTCAAAATCTGTAAATGCTTTTGGTAATACTAAAAAAAACAGAGATGATGATACTTTATGTTTTTTTTTCTATTTGTTATTTAAACAAAATTCAAACTTTTAAAGTGCAGTATAAAAATTGACAAATATGGAAAAGCATGATGGTCATAATATTAATATAGTGGAGGAGGAAACCAATAAAAAAAGCAGATGGAAAATTAAAACCACAAAACAAAAAGAAGAAAAAAAGATAGATATGATGATGATGATGATGATGATGATAATTGATGGTTTTTTCTCTCCATAATGTACTAGCTACTTACTAACATATGTATATAATGAGTATTGTTGTTATACATATTTGTTGTATGGTGGTGATGCTATTTTATAATTTTCATATCATAAATTACCTTGTTATTGATAAATTTTAGAATTGTTTTGTTAAAATGTCCTCAATTCGTTCATTCGTTGATTATTATTTATTTATTTAAGTATTTATTCATCATCATACAATTACTATTTGTATATTAAATGTTTCATGAAAAATATAAATGACATCCTCTATCTATTTTTTTCCTAAAGATTTTGTGATATGATTATAGTATAAGGTATGATCAGAAAATTTAAAAATCTTTAAGGTTTTGTAAAATTTAGAAAATTGAAACCTTGAAAATTAGTAAAATTTTTGTTTTTAGAGGTTCCAGAGCCTGTTCTGGCAAAATTTGCCTTTAAAAATTTTATGACCTATGAGTCCTATGACCCATTTTAAAATTATTACACAAGCACTTTAGGTTTTGTATACAATCCTTGACTAATTTTAGAGTTCATATTTGTTCATAAGATTGATTTTATTGTTTCTAGGCAGCAGTCGAAAGAATGGGTGTATAGTTTCTTTTTTATTTCCTTTTTTACAATTCTCAAACACACATATAGGTTTACCTATAGCAAAGAGTTTTGCTTAGAATATGCTGGTCTTATACATATATGTATTTCCTCAAGGGGGTTCTAAACTCTTTTACATGTTACTACCTCTTTTACATTTCAAATGTCTTTCGTTCTGTGTTATCAAGATTTTCGCATGACCTCTTAATTGAAAATCTTATGCAGACCAATTCGTCAATTCTTCTTAACCTTCAGAATGATTTTTTATCAAATACCCTATTATCCTTTTCCTTCTTATAACTGAGAGTCATGTAATCTCTCACATAGGCTTGCTGACTTATCAATTAATTTTCTGTAAAATTTTTAGCTGAAAAAAAAACAAATTATTTTCCGATCAACATCGAAATCAATGAAAATTTTTGACCAAAGGAACATTACATGCTTCACCCACATCAAAATTTCAGTCCATTAATCTTTTATTCACACCTTATACAAAAAAAAACAAAAACAAAAACAAAATTACGTTAGTTTTTATACACATAAAAAATCTTTTGAAAACAAAAAAGTTTATAGAGTATAATTGATGGTGGATTAGTATGTTTATGCCGCCTGTTTACATCGCTAATTGCACGCCTTTTGTTCAAAAAGTCTTCAAAAAGTTAATATAGCAAGTAAACAGAGCTTGACACAGTGTAATTCTTTATATTGTATATGTATATATTATTTACCTGTTGTTTTACAGGTACATGCATTATAATAAAATTGTGATTTTTCTTATAAAGAGACAAAATTGATTTTTGTTTTGTTTTTGCAAATATCTATAGGTATGTATATGCAATGTATCTATTTATGTATCTATATACATATATATTTATGAAATGTATGAAAATATATAAATGTACTGGCGTCGAGTTTCTACACTTGAATAGTGTCATGTCAAGCACCATAACTACTTTATACTTATTATACTACTTGTTTTATTTTGGCTTTTGTAGCCTTTTTATTACCAATTCTTTTAAATACACAATAATATACTTACATATATGTTTTGTTTTTTTTTTTTCAATTTCTTAATATATCTTTTAAGAAACTATCAAAACGATGGTTAACTGCAGTCACTCAGTTACATTTATTAAAGCATTTAAGAAAAGAAAAAAAACAGATAGATAGATTTATAGATATAGATAGATTTAACAAATATATATTTATTATAATATATGAATAAAACTAAAAATGAGCATAAAAGCGATACCGCATTTTCAAGCTCAATTCATTCTATAACCAAATGGCCTTCTTTGCACTACAAAAAAAAAAAAAAAAAAAGACATTTTAATCGGATTTCGTAAACTATACAAAAAAATCCATTTTTGGGAAGCATCGGCCTCCTGTATAAGACATCAACCAGTAGAAAAAAAAATAACAAGCAATAAGTACTATGATTATTTCATATACTACATATTACACTATAAAATTATGTACATATAGGTACCTATAGATACACACAACACAGGTATGTATACTTAAAGTATATAATTTATAAAATTTTATATAAATACAACATGACATAAGCAACACATCGTCGTATTCATGTTGACAAACAACATCTAACAGATACAATTATTTCACATTTTTGCAAAAAAAAAATTAAAAAAAACTTAAATAAAATAAAAAAGATATTTGAAAATTTTATAAATTGAATGTGAAGTTTACTCGATACATGAACTAACATGAGTTTAATATACATGATACATAAATATATACATACATAAATATTTATTTTTTTAAAGGGTGTGGGTGGTTCAATTCATTGCACACACCAAACGCGATCTATTAACCGCACTGACTTTACTATATAGTCTATTAAAATTGGAATAATGATATACAGTCCGACAGAGTATTGAAAATTTAAATAAATTGTATATCTATAATTTTTGTAGTATCTAATAAAGAATTTAATGAAGAAAAAAAAAATATATAATAGATTTAAATCTTATTTAAATAAGGTATGTTGAAGGAATTTTTTAAGCTTTGATTTTCACACTTTTTTCTAAAAAAAAAAAATTTTAAAAAAAGAACCAAACGGAAAAAAAAAACAATTTTTTTAATCCCAGAGACCAGGTGTTATATTATTTTTTGTTTTTCTTTCTAAGGTATTTTACGATGAAATTTAAATTTTCAACTAACGTATTTATTTATTTATTTTTTTCTTTCTAAAGAGTTTAATTGAAATGTCTTTTTTAGGGAACACAATTGAATTTTTATAGTTTATTGTTAAGTTTATTATTTTTTTTCTTCTGAATACAGTGACCTGATTTTTATTATATGAAAGATTTATGATAATGCAAATACAGCGTGCGATCACATCAAAATATATTATTTATTATTTTTGTGTGGTATTATATTGAATTTTAAATATGAAATCTATAAAAAGGATCAAAATATTGTGAATACTTAAAAAATGTATTATGTATTAAATTATAAATAGAATATTACCTAAGTAGATTATTTCATATATTCAATATGTATGTATTTCTTGATTTTTTTTAGCAAATAAACAGGTGCTCAAGCATGACAATTAAAAAATTTTTATATACGAGTAATGAAGTTATGTCATAATTTTTTGATAAAATCAGATAATTATGATCAAATATTTATTTAAATTTAATGTAATGTATTTATTATCAGTTTTTTTTTTTTTAATTGAAAGGAAATCATTCATTTTGAAGTTTAAAGATTATTGAAAAAACTTGACTCAAGAAAATTTTAAAACGTGGCTTTTATGTAAAATTATTATAATATTTTTGTTCTTTAGGAAACCTCGAATATAAAATTTAAGTTCTGGTTCTATATTTGAATATTGTGCTGTGGTTTGGAATCCTTGTTATGAATGTAATGTTAATCGTCTTGAGTCTGTGCAATGAAGATTTTTTAAATTTATGTACATTAAGAAATTTGCCCTGGTCTGATCTATACGATTTAGAAGAATAAAATCTTACCAGATCTCTTTTTTATTTATAAATTCGTAAAAGGTAGGGTTGATTCACCGGATTTGCTTAGTTTAATAAATAAATAAATATAAAAAAGCATAGCAAAAGCAAATTATTTAAATCTTTAAAATTCATATTTAATTTTTTCCCTCGCTGATGTCAGGGTAGATTGTCAATATTTTTAATTAGGACAAACAGAAACTATAGCCCACATGGTCCACTGTGTTACTTCTAAAGTTGAGATCATGTATCATATGAAGAGTATACTCTTCAGAATTTTAGAACAATAAACTATACTGACCGTTCGAATTGAACTTTTAGATACTTGATTTCATGATTGGCGTTAATTAAAAAATTAGAATACTTTGCACATATCGTGAGTCATTCAGATAAATATAAGTTTCTTGTACTAATTTGAAGACCAAAGAGAGGTCCTGGAAGAAGTATGTCTTGGTTGAAAAACTTCAAAATTGGAATGCCAATTCAGTCACTTTTTAGAGCAATCATCAACAAAGTTCAGAGAGCTAACATGTTTGTCAACATTCGATAAGGGACAGGGCACCACAAGAACAAGAAAAAAACCGATTTTAAAAAGCTGTAGCAAAAAAACCCCATCTATTTTTCAAGGAGTTGTGTTCATAAAGACTTGTAATAGGAATCACATAAATTATAGGTATCCCCAGATCCAGTTCTCGTACACTTTGTGCAACATCGGGGGTGTTCAGAAATTAAGAGCTGCTGCATTTCTTAATTGCAGTGAGTCTAAAACTACATCTGCCCATGTAGTACAGATTAGCAGATTAGCAATAAGTAAATTCTGCGCAAGTCTTCAAGTAAGATCTTCATTTCTGACCACCCCCATCATTTTTAGAAAACAAGGCTTTTCGGCTTTTTTAAACGCATGGAAACAAGCTTTCTCTCTTTATTCCAATTTTTACTTTATCTTCGGTAATAAGGAAAGAGTTTTTAAAGAAAAGAAAAAATAACACAAATTTACATATTTTTTTTTTCAAAAATAATAGGATTTCTTTCAATGACTCATATTTCTCGTATTCCTTGTACTTTTTTTTTGTACTCGTAAACCAGAAAAGCGTGCTTTTTTTGTTTTGTTTTTTTAGTACAAAGTTCTAGACACCTTTTTTTTTACTTAAGACCTGCATAAGAATCCGAGAAATATGAATCATTGATATGAATCCTTTTTACTTAATATTCTTTATTATTCTTAAAATATTTTTCTCTAAATTAAAAAATAATCAATTTAACACATCTTTTTCTCAAAATTTATTTTTTTTCTCTTCTTCTTCTTCATTAAAATGTTAAAAATTATCTAGAATATTTTTTAAATTCATCTCTTGTTACTTGTTTATAAATTTTACGTTTTTTATCATCTTTATTTAAATTTTTAAAATAACCAAAACCACCACCACCAATACGTCTTTCTGGTCTTTTATTATGTTTATGATTAATTTTTAAATCAACATACGGTGTTACAAGAAAACCAAAACTTTTAGCAACCTTTTGTAAATCCAATGTATTTATATCAAATATTGTTTTCAAATGATGTGAATCATATGCACGAACGTATGCTTTAAAAGCCTCCTTAGCAGATTGATTCAAAAAATAATTTTTTGTAATTAATTTTTCCAACTGTAAAATAAAAAAAAATAAAAAAATATGTTATTATAAGAAATTTTAATTTAACGCTATAAGAAAAAATTTGATTTTAGAGACTAATGAAAAAAATATGAAGAAAGAAGAAGTAGAAAATGATGAAGATGAATAAGTATCTGAATCTGAAATGCTACGAAATATGAAACATTATCATTTAAAATGAATAAAAGATGATCTCAATGTTCTTCAAAGAATAATTTCTTTTCTAGAATTATAATATTATATTAAAAGAAAAAAAACCTAAAAAATAACAAACCATGTGTTCTTTTAAATTATGTTGATTTAAATTTGCTTCTTTTTCTTTATCTTTCTTCACACCGTGTGAGATAAATTCAAAATAGAATCATAATGTTGATGAATGTTTATTATGGCTCATTTAATCCTAAAATACTCTTGTATAGATAGATGAAAAATTATAACACTAAAATGCAATTATGCAACATTATTTTAGATTCGGTGCAGGAGGAGGATAGATTAAAAAAACAGACAAACAAACAAAAAAATAAAACATAAAAACAGAAAATATATAATGCATATGAAGTGGTGATTTTTACTCCTGAAAAAAAATATTTATAAGGCAAAATATAGATAAACATGATTCAAATTCCTAATAATTTTTTAAGTAAATTCGATTTTGTAAGTGCTTCTGATGAATGATTATACCATTAAATTGCCACGGCCCACAGGGTGATAGCACCTACAAAGGCAAACAACATTCTATTCCGTACTGATGCAATATTCTCAGGGCCGGATTAGCCATATAGCAGAAGTAGCAAATGCTACCGCCGGCCCCACGCTTCTGGGGGCCCCGCGCTTAGAGAAAAAATTTATTTATTTTTTTTTTTTGCTCGTTAAAAAATTCGTCAGACAAGCGCAGGCTTAATCCGGAACTTAATATTGTTTTAAAACCTTTGACCAACTGTGAAGTGGTAGTCAGTGGTGAAAGTGATAAGAGTTTTGTTGGATTCTGAATTTCGATATCTTGAGTTCAAATCCTCTTAAATCTAATCAGCTAACCAACTAACTTATTTAAACCAAGAATTAATACACAGCGATAAAGTAGTTTGTTGGCTGTGCTTACTGAACAATAAGCAAGTACACAAAACCAACTACATATATGAATATCAGTGTCATCCCTGTCATATGAATACATTCGTTCTCTATAAATGAATTTAGTTAGTGGTTCACATCCCTCCTAAAACTTTAGATGCATGTATGACAGAAAAAGAGTTTTGAAAAACTTAACTTAATGAGAGAGAGACTAAAGTTCACATCGAACTACAAAGCCAAGAATGAACTGACTGTGAAAAATTTAAATAAAAGCTCAATTTTTTTATTTTCGAGTTAATTAAAAATTTTAAATTTCATTCACCCTGTATCTATTTATCTTCTTCATTCTACAATATTTATATAAAAAAAAAGAACATTATGAATTGAACACATCATCGAAATTGATGAAATACAGACGTGCAATATGTACTTTAATAATTTTCTATTTATGTATTAGGAGAACAGTGAAATTCTTTGTTTATATAGATTTGCACATATGTTGTAAATAAACTAGAAAAAAATATATATATCATTAGAAATATGATGTAATTGTTGTATGTTTATAATATGATGATGTATATTACACAGAATAGATAGATTTTAGATTGCTTTTTTTGTTGGTTATTATTATTATTATTTTTTTGCAAAAAGGGCATTTGTTTTAAGAATTGAAGCATAACACTATATGGGCTCATTTAATATGCATATATTAGTATAGTATTGAATATTATTATGAATATGATTTATTTTAAAAATGTATTCATAACGATAAACTCTTCCTGTTTTATCATTTTAATAAATATAAAAGAATTTCTACATTAACGTACATATAGGTATGATGCATAAGTGGGTTTCATATGTGTGTACATTCAAAACTATAGAATAAACTCTAATGTATCTATGAGTCTATACATATAATGATTCAGTAAAATTCTATATTTATTTTAATGTTCTATATTGATTGTTTGATTTTCGAATCAATAAATAATTAAAAAAATATACATATGTATGTACGAGTATGTATTGATATTTATTTTATACAATAATCTGGTTTTATTATTTTTCATGATCGATATCTATATAATATTAAAATGCCTACATTGCAGGAACTTATTAAATCAAAATAATAAATTATATTATTATCAATTCTTTTTTGTATTTTTCTTTCTAATTTTATCTTTTAAGTCGTGTTTAAATGTTACAACTAGACTTTAAAAAATTTAAAAAAAAAAATGTTCTAATGTAAATATATGTATTTAGAACTCTACATAAAAATATTTATCAGAAATTTCAAAACTAGTCTCAAGGAAAAATCTAAACTAAAAATAAATCTAAGACATTTATGAAGTGTTGCAGTTGAATATAATTATTATGAATTTGTAATAAGTTATTTTAAATTTAATTTTGTATTTCAGAAAAAACAAATATTTTTACACAAAACTCTTTAAAGTTTATAATGAAATTTTATGAATGACCTGCAATTTAAGACAATATGTAAAGTGTGAATGTTAGAATATTCAAATGATAAGTGCATGAAAATCGTTTCAAGATGAAAATAACATTCGAAAATTTTTAAAATTTATTTTAAAAAATTTCAACATCTTGAAAACCTTAAAGGGTCTTAGGTTCTATCTGCATAAATAGATTTGATGCCATGGAAATAAAAAAACATCGGTTTTAAAATACACCTGAGATTTTGGTCTATTTTACACGTTTTATCACTTTTTTTTTTTTTAAATTACACGGTCTTTATTCGAACCCAGGTCAGTATAGGCACGTTTTTTTAACTCTGAAGTAGAGAAAATCTCTACTACAATTCTCAATTTCACGATTGGAAACGTGCTATTGATAAGAAGTCAACTGATAATTTAAAGTGTTAAAGAATAGTGTAAAATATTTTTTAAATAATATATTATAATGGCTGAAAGAACAAAAGTAAGTGTTTTGACTTTTTTAAATTTAGAAAAATTTTATGTATAGTAATTCATTATGTTATTTTTTTTAATTATTAATATTTTCAATGGTAAAAAAATAGACATATTATAAAATGTATAAATATTATAATAAAGTGCAAATATTACATATTTCGAAATTTTTAGCTTATTGTTACAGCCTACAGGACGTACATAAAAGACAGAAATTTAAATACATAGTTTAATAAAACATTTGTAATCTCAATTATTTCCAGTTTTCTCATTAATCAAATAAAACTCAACTCACCATTCTCAAATCTCAACTATTGAACTGGAAACAGTAAAACTTAACTAGTTGAGTATGATGGTTGTGAATATTATGACGTCACATAATTGAGAAATTTCTCAACCAATATTCAGAAACGAACTGCAGGTGTGATTGCTTCAACATTGCAAAGCAAAATCGAAAGAAGAAGAAAAAGAATAATACCTGAGACTTCACGTACAATCGGTTATTTTTTAGTTGGAATGGTAAACTATAAAATGTATCAGAGTTTGAACATAGAATTTTCCTTGAAGGTTATCATGAAAAAGTTTACCACATTAAGGTAAACAACACCAAAAGTGTAAATACTTATACTTATGTGTAAATGATACCGGCCCCGCGCTTCTAGGGGCCCTGCGCATACAGAACAAATTCGTTAGAAAATTATTCTGGGGTCCTCGCGCATAGTAAAGAAATAACATTTGCTACTAGCCCCGCGCTGGCTTAATCCGGCACTGTAGGTACTAAATTTTAGCTATAAAAACTAGATAAACAACTTTTTTTTGAATAAAATAAAAATTAATATGTTCTCTAAACATAAACACTGTAATAAAAAATTTCAAAATAATTCCAACATAAATTAAAATTTCAAGAATTACATAATTAAATTTTCATTGCTAAATTTTTTTTTTTTTTCAATTTTAAAAAACAAGAAGAAAATGTATTTCTATTGTGTTGAATGTGATGAATGACGGAATGACATGAAACACCCTTAAAATTTCCGTAATATTAGATTTGTATTTTTTGGAATAATAAAAATAATTGTTGTTGATTAATTGTAATTGTAGAAAAATTGAGAAAAAAAAATATTTTAAAATCTATTCCATCGTTATTTCCGCTCTGTGTGAGAATTTATTCAAAATTATTTTATTTGTTTATATTTTTAGCGAGTGAATAATAACTGATTGTTTACTGTTTTGGGTTTTTAATTCTTTCTTTTTATTTTTTTTATTTTTTGTAATGTTCAATGGAAAGCTCTAATGCCAGTTTTCTTCAGTCTCAACTATCTTGTAGTTAACTTTAGCAGAACGATAATAAAGAAATTTTCATTTTTTCACCTCTGATTAGCACTTAGCTGCCACCTAAGTTTAGCTGGCAGATGAAGTACTGATTATTTATTCAGGTGTTACCTAACTTAATAGTAGCGCATTCTGTGCCAGGAAAAAATGATTATTTATGCCAAAATAAAGTGAAAATGACATTGAATTATTTACATTTTGTTTTCGAATAAAGTTGTAAAGGAAATTGGTTTTTAAATTTCAATTTGATTCCCTAATATACACTTTTACTTAAAAAATATCTTTTTTAACCACTTACACACTAAATGTTACACGGTTACAGCTTTAAAAATATTCAAATAAAAACAGCTGACATCAAATTTGACTTTACTGAATTTTAGAGTTTTAATTAAAATTTTATGATTTTCAGGGAGTCAGAAATGTAGCTGCCAGCTAGTGAGCAGAAAGTTTAAATGAAGAAAACTAAACTTTTAGCTACTTAGTTACACTCGGGTGATATCCAGTTAGCAGAGACTTCCGAAGAAAACGGGCATAAAAGTAAAATGTGTATGTATTCATACTACTAAATATCTATGGACCTGTGATCCGAACAACTGTGTTTGAAAGAGAATCCTTTAAGCAACATCCTGGCCAAATTTCAACTTTATATATAGGGGACGAAAAGGTCTACAAAAATTTCTTCAACATAGATGGGCGTATGTAAAATTTAACATAGTATTAACTTTAACTATTAATCACGAAAAATTTCGAAAGCGATCTTTAAAGTGTTAAAAATTGTGCTCGATTGAACTGAATAGCTTTTATAACAACTACAAAAACCTCATTTTTGATTTCCATTTCTAGTTTCCATTGTATACACTCGCGGCATTACCATTTTTTTTTTTTTGATTAAACAAAAATCTGTATTAACTTTTTCTTTTTAAAATTTAATTGTATATTGCAGCAATTCACAATTAAATTTTTAAACGAAAATACCTATTAAACAAAAAAAAGTATTGTACATACCATAAATTCCCAAAAAAAAAAAAAAAAAAAAAAAATTACAATAAAACCGTATGTACAAATAATTTAATGTTAATTACAATTATAGAAATTTTCATGAGAAAATTCATAATATTAAATTTTCATTTTCTTATTAAAACAAAGAAACAAAAAACAAAAAATTAAGAACATGATTTTCACAATGAAAATTTACACAAAAATAAAATTTACGTCAAACACATTTTGTGAATTTCGAAAAATAAAAATAATTGCTTGATTATTGTACCTAAGCGCAACAACAACATCAACAAAAAAAATGTAAACAATATTTTTTTTCTTCAAATTTAATTATGAATTGTTTATGAATTTCTAAATTAAAAAACAAAAATAAATTGGAAAATATAACAAAAAATGAATACCATCTATTGATGCTACGTAATATTTTTAGAAGAAGAAAAAAAAAAAGAAAAAAATAATTAAAAATCTTGTGTAGTAAATATCTGGAAATAATGTAAATGCACCAGATTTTAATTCTATTTTTGTTCAAGAATATTTTAAAAAACTATTTCAAGCGTACAAAGACTTTTTCCTTTTCTTTACGGAATCAAATATCATCATGAGGAAATAAGAAATGATTTTTTTCTTTTTTTTTTTTTAATTTTCTAAGTGTAGAAAATGCATGGATGAAAATAAAAAAGCTGAAAATTTTCATTTTATTTTACAATACAAAAAAAAAAAAACAAGAAAAAAATAAACTGAACTCATTTAAATTTTTTTTTCATTTCTTTTTTTTTTTCCAAAAGACTTTAAAAAGAAGTCTATAAATAATTTAGATTTATTTTAAATTGAAATTTGTAGTCAATTTTGTTCATTTTTGACTTTGATAAATTTACGTTTAAGTTGAATCTTATCTAAGATTAATTTTGTATGAATGGTTTTTTCTTGTTATATGTTATGAATATCGAATTTAACCCCTTAAGTACATTTTATGGCTAAACTGAGACTCTTCACGCATTTGTTTTGCATAAGTCAAACATGAAGAATCGAACACCGTCATATTCTAACTTTCTATTGTTTGTATTTGTATTTATAGAGCTACACGGTAAATTAGTTTCGTTTAATTTAATCCGAGATTCAGATTTAGTACAAAAAATAATTTGCATGCCGTGTAACAAGAGAGAATACTATACAATATTTCACCCATGTAGCTCAAATACCGTGGAACTTGAGACATATTTGTATTTATTTTACTTAAAACCTACTGCTTGAGCATTTTGTTATTAAGCAACAATAGATTGATTCTACTTCATATGAAAAAATATTTTTAAAATAAAATCAAAAGTTGAAAAAAGTTTAAGAGATTTTCTAGTAGGACATCCTAAAAGAATTCTTTTTTTAGGTTCTTATAAAGGAGCGTGAAAAACAGGCTGAAATTTATTCAGGTTTGTCAAAAATTAATGAAAAAATTGACAAAATTTATAAAAAACACTAGCAAAAGCTCTTTGGTAGCTTTTAATAAAATTTGGACAAAACTTTACCGCTAGGCGGTTGTGGGAGGTAGGAGGAGCAATGGGGAGTTATATTAATAAAGATTGACCATATTTCAATTTACGCTCAGGAGGTGGCTTTAGGTAGAATTAATGGATTTTCTTGGAAAGTATAGTATTTCTGAGGACAACGTATTTCGAAACTATAATGCTTTCGAGTTTCGACAGAACACATACTATAGTAATATCTATGAAACAAAGCTAGAAAAGCAAACAACATTTATGATTTCTGTGATGTTGCAGATGTTACTGATTTATCATTAATCAGTTTCACAACTCTGTTTTGAACCTGATTTAGTATGCAAGAGTTGATTTACGGGCACCTGCCCAGATATGGGAGTTATATTTTAGACGGGGGTGGATATGGGTCTTGTTGATTGTGATAAGATCGAATGACGAAAAATATTTTTTACAACTCTGAAAGAATCCAAGGCATCTAGTGGTATTTCTTGCTATACGGAACACATGTGTTCCAAAACGAGAAGCGTTTTTACAAGTGAATTTTATTCTGTTACTAGAAATTGAATATTTAGTTTCTACTGATAGAATGTTAGAATTTAGTATGATATGGTAAGATTGATATATGATTTTGCAACAACTAAAAATAAGAATGGACAACAAAATAAACAAAAATTATACGAGTAGGTTTTTTTTTAGGATCAAAAAGGAATAATTTCGTACTCCCAAATGAAAGATAATTTAATTTTCTTAAAACCTGTGTATGATTAAATGAATAAAACTATCTTCATTGCACTTCGAATTTTTGTCTTTATGTCCAATTTGTTTTTATTCATGCAAAATTAAATTCAAAGTGTTTCAAATCGATTTCTAACCACATCATTAGATGATAATTTTGCAAATAGAAAATTAACATGTAAACATGAAAATAATGACCTAGAATTCGTTTTTTTTTAAATATAATATTTAAATTTCATTTATTTTGTAAAAATATTTAAAATTCATTCATACGTAAGCGTAACAAAATATTACACATCTATTTGTATTGAAAAACTATTTATTTATTTTTTGTTTTTTTTTTGACAGGAAAATCATCTAAAGAAATTCATTTATTTCGACATGTCATTTAACAGAGTCCCTAAGAAAATTTCTTAATTTTAATAAGCATATTTTACAATATTGAATGTACTTTCAATTTTAAAAATAGATTAGAAAAACAACAAAAAACATTAAAAAAAAACTTTATGTATTTCAACAGGAAATTCAATTTTCATATTTTTTTTTGCCAAAATTAAATTTAAAAAATTTAGAAAATAAAAAATATGTAAAATAAAATTATTTATTTTACACCAGTTAATAATGATGTTACTTATGTATTTCAAAAAAAAAATTTTTCATTTAAGATGTAGGACACAATTTAGAAATTCATTTAGTTTGTTAAAAATGTAGAGGAAAAAAAAAATAAGAATAATTTGAATGATGTATTTTAAAAATGACATTTTCTTGTATGAATTTGCTTGTTAATAAGACGATAAAATATGACTAATTGACAAGTTTATTTATGAAAATTTATTCACACTTATGAATGAAATCGATAAATTCTTTGCGTCGGTAATTTAAAATGAAGAAAATATAATTGTTCTTAAAAAAAGATACATACGCAAACACACAGACACAAAAGCTTCACAGAATTCAACAATAAAATAAGAGATTCTTTTTTTCTTTCTTACAATTAAAATACTCATTTAATTTTTATCACATGTTATAAATTAATAAAGAATAAAAAAAAAAAACAAAATAAATGAAAAGCCGTTAATGTATATAATTTTTCACATTAAATTATGGCCTTTGCACTGACAATCTTAATAAAAAACAAAAAGAAAATGCGAGAAAATTTTCCTGGAAGGTGATTTTTTAATTATTGGATTTTTGCCAAAATGCAAAAAAAAAAAAAAAATTTCATAAAATGGATAATTTCATGCAATTTTTTAAAAGAAAGTGTTTTATATATTTATTTTATTTTATTTCAAAATTAATAGCATGAAAAATTATTTTGGTGCAAAATATCAAATAAAAGTTTCACTGCCATAATAATTTTAAAGATTAAAAATTGAAAATCTAAATTTAGAGAAAATTTAAAATAATAAATGAAATTATATGATTTTAATTTAGTTGGTTGGTTTTATTTTCATGTGAAATAGAAAAGATGCATTATTCAAAGAAATTTAGACCTACGTAAAAAATATTTTAAGATTAATTTTCATGCTTTTCTAAAGAGAACAAATGCATTTAAGAAAATTTGTACAACCTAATTGCGAATAACGTGGTGTTCTTAACGCGGCGCGCTAGCTCATTAATAATCGCAATCAAGCACTTAAAGCCAGAAAGACAAAGAGATCAGCTTGAGTCGTTTTTTGTTTTATAAATGCAGGAACAAATTAAACTTAAAACCTTAGAAGCCTCACTCTCAAAACTATATAACGATTCAGAATTGGAAAATAAATAAGGACTCTGTCAGTGTGAATACTAAAAGAATACATTGCGACATATGAAGAAAGTTCAAATGAAGCCATTTCTCTATGATTTGGATTAAAACAATAAACTATTTTTTCTTTTACTTACTTGAAGTTGAATATCAGCAATTTTACTCCATGAAAATTCAAATTCATTAAGAGGCACTTTTGCCTGTTTTAGATACCTCAAAAATCCCAATTCCTCTGGTCTGAGCATTAAGAGTGCATGTCCTGAACTACCTTCACCACGTGCTGTACGGCCGACACGGTGTATGTATTCCTAATGAAAAAAACAAGTTATTAGTTCACCAATCTCCCAGAACACAAAAAAATGTAACAATAAATAATGTTGAGAAATTATACTATGAATAACAGATTTTTTTTACCTTGGGATCATCTGGTGGATCAAATTGAACAATCCAATCAACTTGTGGAATGTCTAATCCTCTTGCTGCGACATCAGTACAAAGTAGAATACCACTTTCAGCATTGCAAAATTGAAAGAATGTTGTTGTACGTTTTGTTTGTTTTTGTTTACCCTGAAAAATTTAGAAGAAGAAAAAGAACAAGATTTTCAATCAGAAATTTTAATTCAAATTTTATAAAACTTACATGGATCGCTGTAACTGATAAATCGATGTAATTGAATAATTCATTATGGAATTTAACTGACATGCAAGAAGAGAAAAATACCATAACTTTCTTCTTACGATTTTTCTTTAAAAATGTAAATAGAACAAGAAGACGTTTTTCTGATGGACAAACAATATAACCTTGTTCTAAACCAGTTACTGTAGCTGTTTCTTTATCATCATCGACACCAACATAAATTGGTTCTTTTTTTAATGCAAGCTTTGAAACTGTATCAGTTTTTTCAGTTTGTGTAGCAGAAAATAGCATTGTTTGTCTGCGTTCTGTGTAAAAAAAAAAAAATGATAAAATTAATATCTTGTGAAATTGAGTTTTTAAATAAATTTCTTACTTGGCAATAAATTAATAATTTGTTTTAATTCTTCTTCAAAACCAATTTCTAAAATTCTATCAACTTCATCAATTACCAAACATTGTAAATTCTTATAAAGAAAATCAGGTGAATTTTGTAAATGATCTAATAAACGGCCTGGTGTAGCAACCAATATATTAACTCCTAAAAAATTGAAAAAATAAAGTTAATTTATTTATTTATTTATTTATTTAAACCTAAATTAAGCTAATACATTGTACTTAACTTAACTTAAACTAAGCCGAGGCAACACAGGCCATGTCGGCTGAATAAAGTTAAGTAAACACAAATTGTAAACAAAAAAGAATTATTTTGTACCTTTTCCTAATTTTTCAGCTTCAACTGAACGATTAGCTCCACCCATAACTAAACCATAAGTATGATGATGATGTGTCATCAATTCTTTTAAAACACCAAATGTTTGCATTGATAATTCTCTTGTTGGTGAAATAATTATAACACCAGTACCATTTCTTGGCATAAATTTCAATTTATTAATTAATTCAATAGCTGGAATTAAAAATGCTAACGTTTTTCCAGAACCAGTTTGTGCTGCACCAACTAAATCTCTGCCTTCTAATAATGGTGGTATTGCTTTTGCTTGAATTTCTGTCATTGTTGTAAAACCCATTTCAGAAATTGCTTTTAATGTTGCTTCTGATACGAGACCTTCCAAAGCAGCAAATGAACGATCTGTAAATTCGATTTGTTTTGATGATGTTGATGGTTCACCTGGGAATATTATTATTAATCAATTTTTCGTATTTTATTTAAACTTTTTAAAAAATTTACCTTCCACGTCTTCAGTTTCATTGTCATCATCTTCTGACTCGTTTGATTGTTTTTTCACTTTTTTCTTGCTGATTTGATCCTCGTTATTACTTTCTTTCCGTTTTAAGGAATGTTTTTGTTCTTTTGGATTTTCATCATCACTATCATTATCCTTCTCGGTACTAGTTGTGGGTTTTGATGTTGAATCAGTTTCCACTTTTGTTTCTTCACCACTCTGTTTCTTTTTCTTCTTCTTTTCTGGAAAATATTCAAAAAATACAAAAATAAGTCTTGTTTAACTTGGTTGTTGTTGTTGCCTATTTGTAACAAGTGTTCATTCATTCAGTATAAAACATCTATTCATAAGAATTTCAACCAAAATCCACGAATACTTAAATATTCTGAATTGAATGGGATACTCTTTATATTCGCCTTTTAATCATCATTGAATAATTTTTTTTTTGTTTTGAAAAACTCACAAAAATAAGATAGGTTAACGGATAACAATCAGGCGGGCACTTACTTTTCTCTTGGTTTCCATTTACTTCTTCATTTTGTGGTTGTAACTTCACAAATAGTCCAACCTTTTCGTTCTCTTCATCATTATTGTTTGAATTTGAAGGATTCCCTTGTAAATTATCTGAATCTTCTAGAAAGACAGCATTTTGTTAGCGTGTAACTTGTTGAATGGTATTTGAAATTACTCTACTTACCAATCTCTTCCTGTAAGGATGTTTTCTTTTTTATCGCCAATTCCTTTTTCTTTTGCTCCCTTTTTCTAATCTTTTTCATCAATAATTTTTCACGGATTGACATTTTTTCCCTTTTCTTCTTCAATTAAATAAAAATTAGAACTATATTAATTTAATAAACTCAACAAACACGTGTATTGAGGTAAATGAAAAAAAAAACTTTTGATTTTGACAGCTGTTTAGGGTAGTGATGGGAACTGTTCAAAATTTCCCGAAATGACAGCAGCGTTTGAATTTCCTATTGGTAACTGATGAAAATTTAAAATGACCAAAACACTGAATGAAATTATTAATACATAGTTTAGGGCGCTTTCGAATTCTTTTAATTGAAGATTGAATTTTAATTATAAATAAATTTCTACAAATTATCAATGGAAGATTTTTAAAACAATTTTCGATCTAAACGAAAAGGTTGAACATATGTTCAGCTCTAGATGAATTTAATGATCTCTTTAATGGTTTTTTAGATTAATGTGCCATCACGAAAATTAATCTCTTTACTACTTTTATCAGTGTACCACTGGAACATAAAGACAGGAAAAAGCGTCTTGGAGCATTCTACGGGATGCTCCTCTTGAACTTCTGTAGTTTATAAGAGGAAGAAAACACGTGAGATGGAAAAGCATTCCACAATTTGAGTTCTTCTATTGTGCATTTTAAAAAACGTCAAATGACGAAATTCAGCGTACTAAAGCTTTAAGCTGAATTTTCTCATTTGAGATCATTCGACTTTTTCGAATGAAGCAAATTAAAATCTGATCATGTTTCATTCAATGTACGCTGAAAAGTTGATTTCAAATAGAAAGAATTCATGGTGTTTTTCTTGGAAAATAAGATATTTGTGGAGGGAAAAGTATTTCAGGGGCTTTATACATATTTTCGATTAATTTAGAACACCTACTATGGTATTATTCTTACCAAAAATTTAAAAACACTTAAAAAATTTCAATAAAATTAATTTATTAGCTTCATACAATTATTTGTACAAATAAGATTATATTTCTATAAATAAATATTTACAATGCAAAAAAAAAAAATAATAATAATAATAAGAAAAAAATAATAAAACAGGTTAAACAATTTTTATGTATAAGAAGAAAAAAAAAAAAGATGAAACTTATTTCTACAAGAGGGATAAACAACAAAAAATAAAGAAAAAATGATAAAAATAAAGAAAAGAATAAAAAAAATTTCCTTTTTTTTCTTCTAATGGATGATGAATAAAGTTTAATAAATCGTTGCGTTCTTTTTTCCTACTTTTTTTTTCTACTTTGAAACAGTACACAACAACAAAATAGAGAAATTAAAAACTACTATTAATTATATTCCAATTTTTTTCTCTAATTTTTGTTTATTTTTTAATTAAAATATATTTTTTTTTTGTTTATTTTATTATATTCCATGGGAAAAAATTATTTATAAAAATGTATTCACATTGTAATTCATTGTATATATGTTTTTTTGTTTTGTTTTATTATTTTTATATATTATTTAGTTTTTATTTTGTTTTCCTATTTTTAAAAATATCGTTTTATTTATTTATTTATTATATTTATCATTTTATTTTGTTCTTTTATTAATCTTTTTTTTTTTTTTTTTTTTATAAATATTTTAAATTTCTTTTTTAATCGATTACTATTTTTAAGATGAACAAGAAAGTTTAGCATAAACAAAGTGGTTTTTAAATACGTGAAATAGAAAAAGACAATAATTAAATTGAAAATTTTAATACATAATAAGAAAAAGAAAAGAAAGAAGAATTTATAAAATATGTATGAAGAAAAAATAAAATGAAGAAATACATTTTTTTTTTAAATATATTTATAAAAATAAAACAAATATCGCAAATAATCGCGAAATGGCAAAAAAAAAGTAAAATTTTTATTTTATTCGCTTTTTTAAATTTTTTTTTTCATTCTTCGTTTAATGTATTTTTTTTTCTAACTGTTGTTTTTTTTTGTTTGTTTTTTTAAATTAAAAATTATATTAAAATAAACTAAATACACCTAAAAAGTCAAACATACACCGGACCTTGATCATCAGTCATATCTGGATTTAATTTATCATCAAAGAAACGACGAAATGTAAATTCAAAGAATGCATGATATGGTTTACCAGTATCATTAAAATCATCACCACTTTTATTTGAATCAGCTGATGAATTACGTAATTTTTCTGGATCAATTGGATCAAAATTTGATGTATCTGTTGGATGTTCAATCTTTGGAATATATGGTGCTTTTTGCTTACGCATATCAGCAAAATCTACACCTTTAAAAAATTCATGTGCTTTAACTTCATCTGCTTTTTTACCTAAACGTTTATCAGCTGATGAACATAAACGTCGTATTAAATCAGATGCTTCACGTGTTAATTTCGCCTGTGGTGGTATATGTAAAGTTTTCTCCCAATTTATTACCTAAAATTAATAATAAATAATAAAAAATTAATATGACTTCTATAGCACTAACGTGTTGCTGTATTATTCAGCGTTTTTTTTAAAGATTTCTGAAAATATTATTCAGCTTCATAAAAAATACAAATGCTGAATAATATCATTCAACTACTTTCATATATTAAATTACTTACTTTTTGTTGAGTTTCTACTGGACTATTTGCTAAAAATGGTGGTTGACCAACTAACATTTCATATAATATAACACCAACACTCCACCAATCACATAATTGTGTATAACCGCTTCTTTCTAAAACTTCTGGTGCAATATAATTTGGAGTACCAACTAATGAATGAGCTAAAACACGTTGATGATCTCGTATTCTTCTCCTGCAAACAAAACAAAAAATGAAAAAAAAAATCATTAATTTATTTTAAAAATTTCTAATTTTTAAATTACAAACCTCTCGAGTACTGTTGGCTTGGTCCCGCCTTCACCAACTTCTTCCCAGGGTTCCATTGAATCTTGTCTACTATGATCACCTATTTAATTGTAAAAATTTACATTTTAAAAATGAATTGAAAAGAAAATTATTAAAATTTAAAACAACAAAAAAATTAATTACCATTCACTTGATAGTATTTTGAATTATGAGTCCATCTAAAACCTGTGCAAAGTCCAAAATCTGTTAATTTTATGTGTCCATCACGATCAATTAATATATTATCTGGTTTAATATCTCTGTAATGGATGAAATTTTTATTAATTGGGAAATTCCAAGGAAAAAAATCAGTTAAAATAATAATAAAAGAAACTCACCTATGAATAAATCCCATTTTATGAACACTTTCTACTGCGCATGTTAATTCAGCTATATAGAACCTTGCCAGAGGTTCTTCAAATATTCCTTTTTTGATAAGAAGCGACATAAGATCACCTCCTAAAATTTACAAAAAAAAAGTTTTAGTTATTTTTTGAGTTCAATTTTTTTTTCATTTTTTTTTTTACTTACCAGGGATATAATCCATCACAAAATAAAGATTATCCTTATCTTGAAAACTATAGTACAATTTGACTACCCATTCATTATCAGCTTCAGCTAAAATATCTCTTTCAGCTTTAACATGAGCAACTTGATTACGTTTTAATACATCTGCTTTTCGTAATGTTTTCATTGCATATAAATGATTTGTTGTATCAATTTTACGTACAAGACTAACTTCACCAAATGCACCAACTCCGATATGTTTTATTTTAACAAACATTGATTTATCCATTTTAGCACGTTTCAGACGTATATAATTACTTTCTTTTTGATTTAACATTTTTCTCATTTCAATTTGCGCCTGCGCTGATAATCCAATTTTAATCATTTCCTTTTCTAATTGATTCTTTCTAAATGTCCTTTGTTTATATGATTTTAGAACATTTTCAATATGCTGTTCCATGAAAAATTTAAAAGCTTGAGGAGAATAATGTCGTATCCTAAATTCTTTTCGTTCCTCTTCCTTCTCTTTAGAAACCTTTTTCCGTTTTGGGATAGGTGATTGATGTTTGATTTTACGACAGGGTTCTGTCGATCCTTTTGAAGAATTACCGCTACCGCTAACAGTACTGGCATTTTGAGTTTTCAAATCTTGTTGTTGTGTTGCTGCTGAAGAACCGGCATTAGCAGTTTTAGCTGATGATGATGATGTGGGAGGAAGAGGAGGAGTTGTTGCCAAATTGTTATTATTGTTAATGTTGTTGCTACTATTTACAGAATTTGGCATAGAATCTAAAATATTGTTATTACTAGTAGGATTGCTAGGCATATTGTTATTATTATTGTTGTTAGTATTCGATGATACCGCTTGATATGGCGGAGGTGGGGGAAGCTGTCGAGCGGTTTGCTGTTGATGATGTTGCTGTTGAGCTGCTTTTATAGCTTGAATTGTGATCGCATACGAAGGTGGTTCTGTTATTGGCACAATGGTATTACCGTTGACTGAATTAGGAATAATCGGTGGTGTTGTTGGAGGTGTTGTTTGCACTGATTGAGACTTTGGTGAAATTGTTGTAGTGCCACTGATTAGAGGTGATGCTTGCTGTTGCTGCTGAGATTTCTGTTGAATGGATGATGCATAAGATGGAGGTGCTGCAGTAACATGTACTGGAGAGACACAAACTGACGGTGATACGGGTGGCGGAGGTGCAATTGCAGTTTGAAGAACTGGCTTTTGGACTTGTGTTGATTTCACTGACTGCATTATAATCGGTGGTTGTGTTCGTGTTTGATATGCACCCCATGGCTGTGGACGTACCATTGACGCTGGCGATATAATTGAACTATTTGACACTGTTATCGGACTTGGAGAACCAGCTGAAGTTGCTGAATAAATACCGCTACTTGGAGATTTTCTATAATCTGATTGTGACTGTGTCGGACTCTGCCGATTTTGTATTGATGCTGTGTAACTGGGGGGTGGGGGAGGAGCACCAGTATTTATTGGATATGGTGGTGGAGGTTCACCAGAATTTCCACCACTTTGGTAAAGACTAAGTGCTTGCATTTGTTGAGTTAATTGTTGTTGGGCCTTTGGCCCATTCTGAGCGATCACAGGCGGTTGGCGATGATTGCTTGAAGAAGAAACAGGAGATGTTCCTCGAGCAGGACTTTGAGCTGGAAGTGCAACTGGTCTTGTTGTTGCTGGTGAACGACGTTTGAAAATTTGTAAGTTAACGGGAGCCGGTGGAGGCGTCGGTGGCGTAGATGAGTTTCGAGGAGGTGGCAGTGGTGGTGCATCACTAAAACTTGATGGGCACGGTGAAGGACTATATTGACCAGTACTGGCTCGACTACTAGTTGTCAATTGTTGATGTGAATGAGGACTATCTGAACGAGAACTACCAGCTCCAGAATCAAGAGCTGGACTACCACGATGATATTGCAATGATTGAGGTATTTCACGTTCAATACTTGGTTTACGAATTAATTTTGTTGCCAATACTGGCATAACTTTTGGAGCATGTCCATTTATTTGTGGAGGTGGTGGTGGATCTAAAGGCAGCTTCTGTAGAAATTCTAAAGGATCATTTTTACTATTTGGTGGCGGTGGTTTAAACATACGCGATCCGCTTTTCTAAATAGAAAAATAGAAAAAAATGAAATGTTAGAAAATATTGAAAGTAAAATACGTAGCTAATTTTTTTTTTAAATTTTGAATAAAGAAAATTGTTCACTTTAGTTTGCAAGAAATTTATAAAAACTGAAAATACAAAATGTTTTTTCTTATATTCTCTTATATGTATTGTAATTAAAAATTTTCATTCGGAAACGATAAATGTAAAAAAAAAAATAATAATAATAATAAAAAGCTCTTCTTCGTCTTCTTTTTAGCTTAGAAAAAATTCCAAAAGAAACAAGAAATACAAAAAAACCAAAAACAAAAAACAATAAGAAAAAACATTAAAGATAAAAAAGAATTTTAAAAAAATACATTTTTCGCGTTGAAATCTTGATCAGATCTCATGGAATTCTGTGGAATGTAAATTATTTCGTTGAATACCTCTCTCTCTGTATATAAAAGTATACATACAGATACAATATAACATATATTTTACTTGTATCATTCGAGTATATTTTATATGATGATGATGATGAAGAAGAAGAATAAGCATTTTTATACATAATATGAAAACACATTTTTAGTATAAACCTGAAATTTCCTTTTAGCCTAGCATTCACAGATTTAATGTTGATCATATATTATAAAAGTATGTAAGTATATATTCACATATGTATAGATATATGTACATATATATATATGTTTATATAAACATACATACATATATGTACAATAATACACCTTCAAGATCAACGGAATTTCTTGCGTGCCTCTTTGGTTGTTATGGCACCATGATCTCATGTTAAATAGTCGTTGGTCGTTGTTGGTCGGCAGTTTTTTAATCTGATCAAAACGCCTTATGATGATGCATAAGTTTTCCTTTAAGTTTCAATATGTATCTGTTGATTTTTTTTTATTCCTCTCTTAAAAAACAAAAAAACAAAAAAAAAGAAACAATTTTTTTTATCCCCTGTTAAATTTTTTCCCTCAATTTTTTGTTTTTTTATTTTTATTTTTCACTTGCTTTATCTTTTTTATTTTTTATTTTAAATTTTTTATATAATTTTTGTTTTGTTTCTTCTTTTTTTTTTTATTTTCCTTTTTATATATTTTTTATGTTGCTGCTGCTGTTGATATTTCATGATGGAATTTTTAAATTTATTGGAATATCATAAAAATGATAATAATAAAAACAACAACAACAACAGCCTTAATACCTTTTCATATAATATACTTTAAAAAGAAAAAAGAATTAAAAACAAGTAAAAGAAAGAAGAAAAAAAAAGTTATTTAAAAAAAAACCACCATAAGATAACGACAACAAGATGAAACGCATCATCACAAATCGGTTTTAAGCTGCAAATAAGCTGATAATAAAAAAAAATACATTTAAAAAAAAATAAAATAATTGCAATCATAGAATAAGAAATTCTTCTCCCTCAATTTAAAAAAAAAAAGTGAGTATGTTTTTTTTTCGTTTATTATACATGATGCTGGCTACTCTGAGATGCTTGTTGCAATCCACGAGCTCAAAATAAATGCATGCATGCTGTGCTGTTGCACATAAAGTATCTTGTCCATGAGCAGCATATATACTGGTGGACGACGAATATTGCTACATTGCACACATCCACTAACACACCAGATTCTCATTTTTTATTTTAGTTTTTTTTTTTATTTATTTATTTTTTATGTAATTTTTTTTTTTTATTCTTCTTAGTTAGCATCAATGGCAACGCAACAAAAAGCAACAGAACAGATGTAGCAACTTAAAATGATAAACTGGAATTTGAACCTCCATTCTTACATTCCTCAAGTTAAAGCTTAGCTATTTTATTTATGCGCTATACTCAGATTCCACTACAGTCATCATCATCATCATCATCATCGTTGGAGATTCTTCTGACTGACTAAATGTTGTGTTTCTGTTGTTCTTTTTTAACATTTTTTTCTTCTTCTTTTCATGTTGTTTTATTATTACTGAATTTGATTTGGTGGTATCATAAACATATAAGACCGGCAGGGCCAAAGCAACAAACCAAATGCCTGTACGCCAGGCAAACAGGGCTACTGTACCGTGAAAAAGCGTATTTCGGTAGCTGTGGAGAAGTCAAATCGCACAAATTTAAAATCTCACTTAGCACATCTGGCGGTTTTTGCTGGATATTATAAATTCTTTATAGGTACTCCATATAGATACAGATACATAAATATAGTTCTGTATAAATATATAGATAGATACATATTTTAAAAAATATAAAAATAAAATGTTTAGTGTGCTGCGCCTGTGCTGTTTGCTACCATTATAAAGTAGAAGAACGAAGAAGTAGAAGTATCTATAATTTAAAAAAAAAAGTATCTATAGATACCTACCTAGTTTTTTTTTTTTTTTTTTTTAAATTTATATTTGATTCGTTTTTAACTCTGTTGCTTATATTTGCTCCTGTTGTTGCTGCTGCTGCTGACTATTTTGAAACATACATTTATACAAAAATAAAATATTTTTATATAAAAGATACCTATATCATATATGTAAGCATTTGAATAGGCATCAGAAGAAGCAGAGGCATTAGAATAAGCAGTGTTGCTGAATACTATTGGATGATTGTATTCGTTTTCACTAAAAATTTTAATGTTACTATACTCAAACTCAGCCAATATACGAAGCTATATAGAATGTATAATTTTAATATATTCAAGTATGGTGTATGGTATATGGCCTCGTTCTCTACTTCACAGCATTCTTTCGATTTTTTTTATCTGCTTTTTATCTTTTCAGCTTGGTCTTTCCTTTTTTACTTTTTTTTTAATTTTTTTCATTTTATGATTATTTTCTTTAATACTTATTTTATATTTTTTTTTTATTTTTACTTTATTCTTATTGTGTAGGTATATATGCTTATATATATTTTTTTTTAAAGGAAAAAAAAAATAAACTTAAGATTTTCTGAAGAATAAAAATAAACATACACTAAACTGCATGCCATTACTTGGAGGAGTGTCTTGCGCTTGACTTTTGTTGCAAATTTTAGACATATGTGCCAGTCAGCAACGTTATCACATTTGAATAATGTTTAAATTGACTTTTTTTTCTTCTTCTTCTTAATTTTTATACAAAAAAAAAACCAAGAAAAAAATCTCATTGTGTATTGCATACAACTGATTTCTTTATTTCTTTGTCAAATTTCCTTGATAAAATTTTAAAATGTTCATGATTTCTTTTTTTTTTTTCATTTTAAATTCATTACATTTAACATGAATGCGTAAATCAGAAAATTTAAAAGAAAAAAGCATTTATCTTTTCAGAAAAAAAAAATTTAAAAAAAAAAATTCAATTTATAATGAAATATTTGAAGATTTTCATTGAAATAATATGACAACAGATTATCTTTGGATTAAATCAGATACTTATCATAAATTCTAACTGAATTATCTTTTTATTTCTTTTCCTTTTTTGATTTTTAAATTTCACATTTTAAAAGAATAACAAAAAAAACAAAAAAAAATGATGCAATAATTTTATAATTTTCAATGAAATCGATTTTTTTTTTTTTTTTTTTTTTTTTTTTTTTTTTTTTTTTTTTTTTGTAAAAGAAAACTGGATTTTACATTATTATTTATAATAGATAAAATGTTTTGCAAATATCACAGATATTTTCGCAAGATACATATTATCGTAAAGAAAAAAGAAAAGAAAAAAATAAACAAATAAATAATTATGCTATAAAAATTATGAAATTATTCATATTTTGTGTATCTTGTAGTCTAAAAAGAATATTGAATATGAATTGCAAAATATGAAATATTTTCTTTAATATTTTTATTCTTTTTTTTAAAATTATTTATTAAAATATTTTAAGAAGCCGGTTTTGTTCGTAATATTATTGATTTATAATCATCACTCTCATTTCTTATATATTGAAAAAAAAAAAAAAAAAAAAAAAAAAAAATTAGAACTCTATGTATGTAAGTACGTGCTTAAGAATAAAAATAATTATTTAGTAATGTAAAGAATGCCAAAAATTTGTTGATTTAACATACATATATGAAAAATAACAACAAAAAGATAATAATATCTTATTCTACGTCATGACCATTTAAAAAAAAATGTGTTTTTCTAAATTTTATTTTTTTTTTTTCTAAAAAAAAAATAGGTATTTGAAGAAAAAATTTTTTGCATAAATTGGCAACTAAACAAACTATGTACATAGGTATTTGTTTTTGTTTTAAATAAATTTATAATTATATGTTTTCTAGCTTGAGAAATATTTTGCAAATAAAAAAAAAGAAGAAGAAAAAAGGCAAAAAAAGAAAAACAAATAGAGCAGGGATCGAGTGGGGGGTATGAGAAAATATGTGGAATGTGTTAAATAAAATAAATGATATCTACCTATTTCCTTGCAATTGAATATTTATTAGGCTAACTGAAAAAAAAGAGATTCCATTGTAAATTCTATCAAAAATTTTATCTTTTACCTTTTTTTTTAAAAAAAAAAAGATTGTAAATAATCAGGCTTATTAAAAATCTATTGGACATCCGATAAAATTTCCATTTTTCACGTGTTTTCCACTGAATTATGAATTTTCAAAATCTTACCATGAAAAAAAGTGAATTAATATTTTCACTTTTTATGGTGAAAAAAAATTTTTTTTATATTTATTTCAAATATAAACCTGGTGTACCGAGAGAATTTCAAAGAAAATGGTTGAGAAGTTTTGATTTTCACATTAATTTTCAACCCTATAGGATTGCCTGATCGTTCAAAAATACATGCATATACATACATACATACTGTGCTGTGAATAAGTCATGGGACAAACATAATTTTTTTAAATACATATTTGAGAAAAAAAGCGAATCTTTTCGAACAAACTTGATATTTCAACTTAAATTGCTTCCAAAATCCACAAAGGTATAAATAAGCCATGATATACCTGTGAAAAAGTGATGGGACATATTATCAATTAATAACGGAATATTGTATTAATTAAGAGAAAAGAGCACGTATTCCGTAGTATTCACGTTTCTAATACTTACTTGGTATTGTAGGAGATTTGATTATCAATGTTTAGAAGTAGTAACTAAGAGCAGTGAACGGCATGACATTCGGTGGCGCATTGGTAAGCGCACTATCCCGGCAAGATAGAGGACTGCGGTTCGATTCCCAGTCGAGTCGAATGTCGTTTTTTCTGTTCTTAGCTACTACAGTATAATATCCCTTTCATTTTAAAAAGCCTCCGCGGTCGTCTTGGTATAGATTGCACAAGGTTTTCAACAGAATCTTGTGGAACCTTTTCCCATTCGTCTGTTATTATGTTTTTCTAAGTTTTTTCTCCAGGAACGCCCAAAAATGTTCTTTTGGGATTATGTCAGGGCTCTGTGGAGGTGTTTCAATAACATGGAGACAATATTATATAACAACCATGAACGAAAGTTTCAAGCTTTATGCTTTGGGTCCTCATATTGATAAAAATAAAAGTCATCAACAATATTCAACTTTTAGCACTTTGAAGTGAATTTTTTTTTAAATATTCAATATTTAATACTGATTCATAATATTTTCTATAAATTGCATGTATCCCCCTCCATTTTATCCCATTCAACCCCATAAAAGTGCACTTTTACTACCACGTTTATAGGTGGATTTATATTTTTTAAATATCTCTCTTAACAAACCTTTTTGGTCTAAGAATAATAGGAAAAATAGATATAATTTTGCCAAAAATAATAAAAATAAAGGTATTAAATTTTGGAAAAAGGTCATTTTCATCGATCAAAGCATGTTTAATAATTTTCGAAGTCACAATATGTAACATGAAAACAACAGAAAAGAAAATTGAGTTTAAAAACCGTGAACATGGTAGTAAAAGTGCACTTTTATGGATTTTAATGGGATGGGTTTTTTTTGTTGTAATTTGTTTGAGAATGATATGTAAGTTATTTATTATTAATAAAATAAGAAGTTTGTTCGAAAAGATTCGCTTTTTTTCTCAAATACATATTTAAAAAAATTATGTTTGTCCCATGACTTATTCACATCATAACATACATTTGGACTTAGAGCCTTATTTTAGCTTATTTAAGCTAGGATGATTCTAAAACCTACCCCAATTTTCAAAATTTGCAGGACAAAATATTAATTTTTTCGATAAAAACACAAAACTGGCAGGGGGTGGATGCGCGCGTATACAAATGTACAACTTAAGTACATGTTTTATGCGAATTCCGAGTTTATTCTTTATCAAAAAGCTGTATTTGAACATTCCGTTACAGGATAACCGAACAGGATAATTTTGAAGAGGACAGACACTTTAAAAAAAATATGGACAAAGAATTACGGTTTTTGGTCCACAGAATTCTGAAATATAGCTTTTTGAAAAAAGAAAAAAAAAATTAAAAATTTCCATGTAAAATTTATGATAAATTCATCGTCAGTTTTTGATCAAAAATAGTTAGTCAATTTTCTGATCAAGGAAGAATATTAGTTTTTAAAATATCCGATGAGAAGTTTAATATTTGAAGAGATTTCATTTTCAAAAAAGCTCAAAACATTTCGTCTAAAACTCATGAGAACTCTTTTGAAAATACACAAAGATATCTCAAAAAATTTCAATGTGGTATCTATAATCGACTGTTAAAGGACTCTAGAGTCTAGACTTATTAAGTTTCATTTTTTTTTACACAAGAAAATTAATAAAATGTACTTTGTTGTGTGTAAAACAGAATATTAAAAATAAACAATAATTCAATAATATGATTAATATTTAACTTTTTTTACACGTTTTTTTTGTTGTTTGTATTTGTTTTTATTTTCAAATTCAAATAACAATAGACTTCGATATTTCTGTATCAGAAAAATAGAAAAAAAAAACCAAGATAAAAAAAAATTCAAAACAAATTATTAATTATTGCTTTTATGTAATTTCAATACACAATAGTACAAGTGAATACATACATACATATAATATAAATTTATATTTTCATTTGTTTTACTTTTAAAATGACTCAATAATTAGTTATTAATTAAAACAAAATTTATCGAACGATAGATAATATTTAATTGATGAATTTATTTTTACTTTGTTGTTGTCGTTTTTTCTTTTTCTTTTTCATTTATATTGACTGAATGAGTCAATTGAACAATTTTTTTTTTTTTTTTGCATTTTTCTACCTTTACTTTTTGATTAACCAACGTCATCAATTGATAAAAAAAAAAAACAGTTCAAGTATGTATGTTTAATTATTGTTTGCATTTTTTATTTTGTTTTTGCTGTTTTTGTGTATGTAGGTACAATTTTCGCTTTTAGAATCAATTGAATAAAAGAATTTAAAATTTACATAAGAATGTTTTATGTATTTTGCACAAATAATTAATTATAAAAGAAAAAATAGACAACAAAAAGAAACAGGAAAATCAAGATTTTTTTTTTTAAAGAATATTACAAGAGAAATTTTATGATTATTATTTTTTTTTAAATTTAAGAAGAAAAAAAAACGGAAAAAATATTTTAGAAATTAAAAGAAGAAGAATTTTAAATAGTTTTTCACCTTAAAAAAACAATATGATGGATGATATGATATAGCAACAGTTATAACTCTATGAATTTTTCTCGCTCATAAAATACATATTTATGTGGGGTACCTACCTAAACTTTTTAGTGAGATTATACTTGATGCTGATCATGATGATTATGAAAAACGAATTAACAAAAAGTGTTACAATTATTAAAATCTCATGAAAGTAAAATGTCAACGACTTAAAAATTACATACATATATGGAAATATTTGTACATACATATATGTATGTATTTTTTTTTTTTTTTCAAATATGTATAAATTTAAAAAAAAAAATACAGTCTCTAGAGACGTTATGTAAAAAAAAAATATTTTAATTTTTTTTTTGTTTTTCAAATTTTTCATTCACAAATCTTTTTTTTTTTAAAAAAAAAAAAAAAATCCAATGGTAAAATTAAAATATGTCTTGAAATATTTTAAAAGATATTTTTCAAGTTAGTTTCCTTCGTTTTTTTTGTTGTTGTGTCATTTATACATATATTCTTTTGTTTAAATTCGCCCACAATAAATTTAATTTAAATTTTTTTCCAAATTATGTACAATAATTTTTTATTTTTATTCACCTTATCTTTTTAAATACGGTTTTTTTTTCGCAATAATGCCAGTATATCAATACCAAATTAATGTTTTTCTTTTTACATATATTATTTATATGTGAAAAAAAAATTGGTGTTTTTGTTTTATTGAAATGTATATTATGTTACTGACTGACTATAAAACATTTTTTGTTTTTGTTTTTTCTATCTTTGTTGGTTATTTTTTTCTCTCAACCCACATAAAAAATTAATACATTTTTTGTTTCTTTGTTTTTTTTTCGTTTTTGAATTTGGCCATGATTAAAGTTTTTTTTTTCAGAAGTAAGTTGATAGATAATAAGCTAAATTTTTCTTTTATCATTTAAATTCATGATAATTCTTTTGCAACGCAGGTAATCACATTAAAATAAAATAAAAAATACGAAAAAATGTAAAAAAATTAACAAAAAAAAAAAAAAAAAAAAATTAAGAGTTTTTGTAATAAAACAAAAACAACAACAACATTTTTAAATAACTTCAACATTATAAAATATGATCTGTGCAAATAGTACAGATACCTCAATATGTAAAGCAAATTATAACACAGGGTATTTCAAATCGATCATAAGCCATAAAATTTATGAAAAAATTATTCTTAAAAATTCTGAAAAAAGCAAAACAATTTCTTTAGTTTTTACAATCTAGTCTTCTCTTGGTGAATTAATATTTGAATAGAAAAATCATTAGAGTGTACAAAAATCAAGTACATTTTTTACTACTCACTTAATTGAAGAAAAAAAACTACTTAGCTAAGTATTCAAATTCATTAACTTATCTTTTTAATTTATTTATAAGCTTATAAATATCACATTTTCCGAGTACTTGTTACTTGTTTTTAATTATTTTGAATTTTTTATGCTTATTTATTATTATCAGATAAGTAATTAAAAATATAAAAATAGATTGCTACCTATATCGTTCGACATATCATTTTTTTAATCGATTAAGAGAGAATTTAAAATTAATAATAAAAATTGCGAAATTTGTAAAATAAATTCAATGGAACCTTTATGTTGAATTAGCAACAACATTTTTTTTAATCGAAAATTCGGAATAGTAAATTATTTAGATTAAATGAGCGAACTGTGAACTGAACATCTGCTTGGAATATAAATATCGTATTTTTGTTTAAGAGGATCGACAAATGTTTTTTTAAAATTAATACCAATCCCATTTGCCTATCAAGAAAATCTGTATTTCTAATCAAAAAAAAATATATATATATATAATATAACAAAAATAAAACATTTCCAAGTATGATTTCCATTCAACAGATCAAACAAGTTTTCATTTTGAAAAAAAAAAAAAATAAATAAATAATCTAAGATAATAATTGATTCATTCAGATAAGATTTTATGGTTTTTTTTTTACTAGCAAATCGTTTAAATTTCTTGGTAATTCATGATTTTTTATGCATACATATTTTTAAAAATTTTAAATGTAGAGATACCTTTTATTATTTTTTTAATTAAATTAACAAATATTACTTTGTGAAATAGTAATGAGATTCCTAGTTTTTATTTATTTTTTTTATTACAAATTAACGACTTTATAAAATTGAAATACCCTGTTAAATTCTGATGATAATGATGATGATGATGATGAGTATTTTTCGAAGAATTCTTATACATATCTTTTATACAAATGTACCACAAAATATGCCCAACTCTGTGCACTTTTTCTTCATTTTTTTCTTTCTTTTTTTTTAAATAAAAATAAGTATAAGAATCTTTTTTACAAGCTTTTTAGTAAGTATCTTAGTATACATATAGTTATACAGTTATGGTTAATGGTAGCATAATATTTGAACAGTATTCAACATCAACAGCAATATTTTTGTATTTAAAAAAAAAAATAATAATAAAAGAAAATAAAAAAAAAAGAAGAAAAACGATGTTATAGGGAATAAGAAATAAAAGATTAATGAACCACGACAGGCAATAATAATTTTTACGACTGCAACAAAACAAATTTGCCTTCTGGTTCTACGCAAAAAACTAAAAAGCATAATATATTCAATATATAAGATGCCCACACCGATTAAAAAATGAAGAAAAAAAATTATATATGTATGTATGTATAAAAAAAAGAACTTTTACTGCTGAATTATTATAAAATGTTATATGTATACTCGTAGTAGATACGTGTATTTTATGAGCAAATTACTCAGAAAAAAGAAATTAAATTAGTTATATACACTTTTGACTTGGGACCTTTTCTTATTGCCTTGTATTTTGTTTTTGTTGATTTGTTTTTTTATTCTCTATTTCTATAGTTGAATTATTTGATTTTTTTTTTTTTAACCCTCAAAATCACAAAATACAACATGTGTTGCATTTTTATGTGCAAATTTCCATTATATTGTCCTCAAAAAGTTTGCGTTTGATAAACCTAGAAGTAAGAGAATTCAATTTGTTTTTACCAAATTGAAAATCCGAGAATGACAAGATAAAATTCATGCTGTTCATTTTTAAATTTAACTCAAAAACTAATAACTTAGAAGATAATAATAGATAATAAGTAGATAATAGACTGCAATTCAAGACAGATTATATGTTTAGCATACTCAAGAAACTTTCAATTAAAATACATATCACGAAATTTAGTCCAATTAAGTTGGGATATTCAAAGGTGAAGTAAAATTTTCATAAATAAATGCACTTAAGAGGGTATAGTGGTGAAAAAATCAAATCTGCACAGAATAACGCAAAGCATGATGTTCTAGATGTATAGGATCTGGTCTGGAAGTGCTCAAAATGTACATGGCTCCACTCTAAACAAGTGTTAAGGGCTCTAGACTTCTACTACAAAGCTGTTTTTTTAATTTATGTAGTTACATTTTTCCTCGCAAATTACATAAGATATCTAAGTATATTTTCACTTGTAGGTAGCAGCACTTGCTGTTGATTAAATAGTGAGTGTTTAGAAAAAAACTCTGTATTAGAAACAAATACGTACTATTCAAGCTTCTCTTTCACTTAAAAAAAAAAAAAAGATTCATTCGGTAGATTCAGAATTCTCAAAATATGTACTATGTACTATGTAAAATGGCCTCCGTCACTACCCTCTTAACA
The DNA here is from genome assembly GCA_932526495.1 of Bombylius major. Lineage (NCBI taxonomy): Eukaryota > Metazoa > Arthropoda > Insecta > Diptera > Bombyliidae > Bombylius > Bombylius major. Next base: position 26,161,865 of record OW052045.1, on the reverse strand, counting down.
TATAATTTTTATAACATCCATGACTTTTAGATGTTCCATCCATTGAAAGAATATAATTTTATTGAGTTTCTTTTAACGCTATGATTTCGGAATAAATTCACATTCTCTCTTTAGCGAAGCCTCTGGAGAGAATCATAACTAAATTAAAAATACAAGCAAAATCTGTAATTTCTGTGGGTTAAAATAAATTATTTATAGATACAAATAGATATGAAGAACAAAAAAAAGGTAAATAAGAAGTAATAAGTAAAGTAAGCAATACAACAAAGTCTATAATCATAACAAATAATAATAATAATAATAATAATAATAATAATAATAATAATATGTAAGTGAAGTCTATATACACGTCATACAATGAAATGGGAGATCTGTTATAATAATACAATTTGTGTCAATTGTGTGTGGTTTATACAATTAAAATTTAATATAACCAGTGGACAGATATAAATTTTATTAATAGTACAAAGATTGTTTTTTTTTTCATCTCTACTCTTTTTATTGTTTAAGAAAAGAATTAAAAAATCATAAAATCAAGAAAACGAAAGAAAAAAAAACATATAAGAAAAACTTTTATGAGGATTTAAATAAAAACAGAAATACGAAAAGAGATTTAAAAAAAAAAAGAAAATATGATTTTAAAAAGTCTGACATATTAAATTTTTTTGTTATTCTTTTCTGGATTGTTTTTTTTTATGAGGTAATAAAGTAAAAATTAATTGACATTAAAAATATATGTAATATGGATGAATAAAAAAAATATCTACCTGGGAGATATTAAAAATGTATCTTTAGCAAAAAACAAAAAAATTGACAAAGAAAAAATAGCATTCTCCTTTTTTTTTTATTTAAATAAAAAAAAAAAGAACATTATACATTTACAGATGCAAATGCATAGGTAAATTTTTTTTTTTTTTGCAGCACGTGCCAGCAGTGCATTGAAATTTTCAAAAGTCAAAAGAGTACATAATAAATGACCAAAAAAGAAAAAGACAAAAATTTAATAAAAACCAATCTATTTTATCTAAGTTTTTCTAAAAAGTAAAGATACAGACTTATATTATACCTATCCCTTTTAAAATTTTTTGAACAATAATTTTAAGTATGATATTTTATGGAATTTTTATGGGTAAAATAGTTGCATTCCACATTCTCTGACAACAAATAATAATTTCGTCTGGCATTTTGAAAATGATGCCTTATTGTTATCGATAATTATTCAATTTGTTGGTACTGTACTATGAAAAGATTTAAGAGAATGGTATTCAAAAAATTTTATTTCTCTTTTTCTTCACATTATTTTTAGAAATATTTCTTGTTTTTTTTTCTTCAATAATAGATTTCGTCTAGTCATTCAATAGCATTCTTTTTCTTTTTTTTTCTCTAATTTTAGTAAAATAAAATTGTCATTAAATTTCATGATAATGCTTTTTTTTTGTAGTTATTTTAGAATTTTTCTATTTGAAACTAAAATGCTTTTTTTCACATCATAAAATGAAAAGAAAATTGTAAACACCTATTATTTAAACATTTTTCATGAAATTATTTGGATTTCTCTATTTAATTGGTTGGTATTAGAATTTACCTGTATAATTTAAATATACATATGTATGTATATATTTTTTTTGATTGCGTACAAAGTAACGTGTGACTTGAAGTGTTAGTGCTCACTTTTACAATTCATACAAATTTATTTCGAAATAGGTATGTAATATGGAATGGGGGCATTTTTTTGAACTTTGTTAGATAGTTATCATTGAAAATTTAATTTTTAAACAACAACAAAATATTCAACCGAACACACTTGTAGAAAAAGCGTAGAAAATGTCTTTGTCAAAGTATCTTTTGTGAGTTTGAGAACAGATAAAGGACCTAAATTAACATTATACATTCTAAATTCTAATACAAATAAATTATTATTTTTTTTTTTTTTAAATGAACTTACATCAGCAAAGCTTGCCGCATAATATTGCTCCAATGTGAAAATATCTTGCTCAGATAATTGTCCTCCAGTTGTTGTTCCAACATTTTGTAATGGTACTTGTGGTGATGCTGAACCAGAACTCTATATTTGGTATAACACAAAAAGTAAAATCAATCATAAAAAAAATGCTTTCCATCCTTGTTTTTTTTTTCTTTTTTTTTTAAATTTAAAAGAAAACAATAAGAAAAATTATAATTTAAATATTGTTTTTGTTTTTTTTTTTGTTTTTTTACTTGTAATCCATTTCCTAGTTCAAATCGATGCAAATCCTGTTTAATACGTTCTAATGCAATTGCTGCATAATTTTCAGATCTTCCGGATGATGTTGTTGGCGTTTTACCACCAGATGATGTACTTGGCGTTTTTCCGCCCGATGGATGCATTCTTGTCGATACTTAGTAGTCATATCACATAATTATTTTACTTAAAAATATGTAACTTTTAATTTTTTTTTTCTTTCTTTTTTAAATATTTTTTCTTAAAAATTTTATATTAAAATATAATTTAAATTTATTTAATTTATTAATTTAATTATTTTTATACTATTTTTTTTTCATTATTCCCGTTTTGTTTTGCAATTTATTGATAATTTTTTTTTATATGATATTTGAAAACATTTTCTATCTATGAGAATTCTAAAAAAAAAACAATATATGTACATATATGTATATATTTTTTTAAAATTATAAAAAAAAAAAAGGTAATTCACTATTATTAACAAAAACACATTTTTAAACACATTAACAAATTTTTTTTTTATTCATCTTCTTTTTTTTACTTATTTTTTTTTTTGATATTATTTTAATTTTATTCTAAATTTTAAATTCCTTTCGTTTTTTCTTTTTTTTTTGTATGTTATTTATTTTTATCTTTTTTTCTTTTCTTCATTTATTATTTTCAAACTTAGAGACACATACACAAAAAAAGTATAAAGGAATTTATTTCTTTTTTTCTTTTTTTTTATTCGCAAATTTTAACTACCGCATTCCAGAGAATACATTATTTTTTATTTCGACATTCTAATACATTTTTAAGTAAGAATATTATATTTATTTATTTATTTTTTTAAAATATATTTCAATAATAAATTACACAAAAATGATTAACCACTTTTGGTATGTGACCTGTAAAGAAAGTAAGAATAAAAATAAATTAATAAGAAATTAATTAATTCCGATTATACATAAAAATTTTACAAAATAAAAAATGTACATTATACTTGTACATTCCAATAAGTCACAATAAATTGTAATTTAAATTATAAAACAAAGCAAAATAATGTAATTTTCTTGTTATACTACTATTTTTTTTATAAGAAAGAAAATATTGTATACGTACGTCTACGTATGTATGTAACTACATACATATTTAAATTCTTGATTATGTTTTTATTTTTCACTAAATGTTTAACATTTTTTGCATTCTGTTAAAAATTTATTGATAATTTATTTTTCTATTTAAAATTTTATGAAATTCTTATCGTAAAATTCTTTACATAAATAACATGGTGATAATATTTTCTTTCTTTTTATTTTTTGTTGTTGTATAAATAAAAAATTAAAAATAAATGTTAATTGGTATAAATTATTAAATTACATATATTTAGACTGTTATCTGTTAACCTTTGTTTTGCAATGTACAATTATTGTACATACATATTAGCATTTTCACTGAATTTAATTAAAGAAAAAAAAAATTAAAATTTTATAAAATAAAGGACATTTTAGAAAATTTTCAGATGCTTAGTTTGATACATATATTTTTATAAGATTTTTATAATCAATTTTTCATATCTTAAAAGAAGATAAAGTTATATATCCTTATCCTGAAGAACCTTGAAAAAAATACAATAAAATCGTAGCTAATAAAATCAATTTAACAGAACCAAAGCTACGGAATGAAATCTAGCATAAAGTTGAATTTAAAAAAAAAACACATTGTCTTAAAGAGGATTTTTTCTTAAAAGGAAATTCAACAAAAAAATTCTTACTACATATTTGATTGTTCTGTAATAAAAATTCATTTTTTGTCAGAAAAAGTATCTATGTAAATTATAAAAAATCATGAAAAATATGTACATACATATATATAGATACACTGTTCGAATTCAAAAAATTTAAAACACATAAGTATGTAAGTATGTATGCACATACATATGTATTTTTTGGAAAGTTCTCCAAAACATACCAATGTATCACCAAATGTAAGAAAAAAAATCTTTAAAATTGCATCTTATTTTCTCAAATTCAGAAATAAGAAATAAAATATGTATGTATGTAATGTATCTTTAAAAAGCAATTTAATTACATATACATATGTATGAGTATGTATTAAATTTGCATAACATTTTCCTTGAGCATATTATTCAAGTATGTGCATTGTGCAATATATATTTTTTTTATTGCATTTTGCAGAGAGGGAAAGTTAAAAGCTATCTATTATTATATGTTTCGACTATGTCACAATATTTAAACTTACATAGCCCGGATGAAGGCGAATATTTTTAAACATTTTTGATATTCTCTAAAGATAATCATTAAAATATATGTATATATGTATATAATATATGTAATGTGCATTTGTAATAAATACAAACATACATATATGTATATGCAACAAGTACATAAAATTACATAGTTTAGTTGCATGTACCTACTTGCATGGTTCATTGCCGTATGCCATATCTCTACAACAACAACAACAACAACAACAACAAAAAAGATTTTTTTTATTTTATTTTACATCTTTTTTTCCCTCAACATTTTATTATTATTTTCTTTGTGATCTTTTGCTTTTTATCTCTCTGCATTTTGCTATAGTCATTATATCTTTTATTTTTTTTAATCGTAAAATACGCACATATGGTTTCAAAATTTATCATTAATATGCATGCAATGGAACACATTCTTGGGCATACACAACTTGTAATAAAAATAATACGTTTAAGATAAATATCATTAGAAAATGTTTTACATATTTTACTTGTCAATACAAAAATAAAAAAAAACCATATCACTGTTTATAATTACAGAGATTTAAAATAAAAGATTTTTTTTTTTTTCATAAAAGAAAATGGTGATTAAAAGAATTCCTAATTACTTTAGGAACTAAATTTATTCACTTTAACTCTGTTAATGGCATTAATAAGATAAAATCTTATGAAAAGGGACATTCTTGTAATAATGTATTCTGTACAAAATCAATGTTATTTCACATCTTTTAAATTCAATCTACATCAAACTTTAATTTGAGATTTGTCATAATGGCACGGTTTGTAGCTCACAATCTATGTAAAAGTAGAAAGTCCTTATAGGAAATACGTTTTATTTATTTACTTATTTTTTTTTTTTTTTAGACAAAACAAAAACATAACTAGAACGAAAATTTTAAACTACACAAATATTTTAATTTTGGGAAAAAAGTACATACATATAAATAATTAATAAGAATCCATTTAAAAAAAAAAACAATGACTAAAACATTGAAAAATGTTTTACCTCATCAAATCAAAATTACATAAAATTTCAATTAATTTAACTTTTGTACAATTTTCAAAAACAATTTAATCTAACGTAATTTCTACAAAGTATATGTAATGAAAAGAAAAGAAAAAAAACAAAACACATTAAAATTAATTTTTCTTTTTGTAAGTATGATTCACAAATAATAACAATCTTTACTTCAAAACATTTTAATTGATTTAAAACGTACCATCAAACAAGAAAATAATAATATTAATAAAAAAATATAAAAAAAAAAAATTTGAACAAAAAAAACACACACACGTTAAATTTAAAATTAACGTCTCATACTTTTACAATTACTCACTACCAATTATAAATTTGTCGAAATATTTCCTGTTTTTCATTAGATGAAGGAAAAAAAAAATACTTAATAAAAATAAAAAAGACGTTTGAGTAAGAGTAAATATTTACATATGTATTTATTTTATTAATTTTATGATTGTATGAATTTTACTATTATTATTATTATTATTTTTTTTTTTACTCTTTAAATCAAAAATGCAATAAATATATATTAACTGTAGCTACCAATATCATATTTTTTTTTGTTTAAATTCATTACTTACTTCCACAAAAAAAAAAAAATAATAATAATAATAACAATAATAATTTCACTTTCAGATTACATTTTAACAAATTAAATGATCGTTGAAAAATCATACGCCCACTCATTTTAATTATAACATCATTATTTATAAAGTATGTTGGTATAAAACGCATATATAATGATAACCACCTAAATAAATATTTAATACATTTCTTTTTTTATTTTGTTAAATTAATATTGATATAAAAATTTGTTTTGTGTGATTTTTTTCCCCATTTAAAAAAAAAAAAAAAAAAAAAAAAAAATCTACTAAATTCGAATCTGATGAGTATCATGTCCATTTTTCTTCTCCATTAGGGAGTAGTTTTTTTTTTGTAAATTCTTGTAAATAGAAAAAAAAATTTAAATAAAATTTATAAGAGAGCAAAAAAAGAAAAAAAAAGAAAATACGAATAAAATTCAGGTCTGAATTGTGTTGTCTGACAAAAAAAAAAATAAAAAAATTTACACGCATGGTTGATCATTTACATGTACTATCTATATTATATTGTGAATGTATGTTCACTAGATATATATTATATACAATATATGTTTTTAATATATTATAATACTTTATAGCATATGGAATGTGTACGTTATACACTCATCTATAAAGTTGCGCTATTATTGAAACAATTTTATTCATATAATATGAAACTATGATGATTTTTTTAGCTAGCTTAAGTTCGTCGGCTATAAAATGATAACTTATATGCGATTGGACAAAAAACAAAAAGTCTAGATAAATAATATTAAAAGATACTAGAATCTAGATGTATCTATATATGTATATTTATAAAATATAATCATATGTATCCGTGTATCTTTCTTGTTTTTAAAGGGTCGTATACACCTGAATAGAGTTCAAAACTATTAGCTAGTTTTATTTAATTTTGAGTTTAGCTCGAACACAGATAATATTTTCGAATTTGACTCCATGAATCTTGAAAGTTTTGTCTCACTCTTAAGTTTAATTTTCATTCATGTACATTTTTTATTCGAATTTTTCACTTACTCTTTTTTTTTTAAACATTATCGCCAGCTGAAGAATTTTAAAATGAAACCATTAATATTGATAAGTAATAAACGGAATATGAAGGTTATAGAGCCAAAATTATCTGTTTTGGTCACATTATCAGTTGATTAATTCTTGACCTTTAACCTTTTAAACATTTTTTCAACATTAAATCATTAGGTAAATTTTAATCGTTTCAAAATTATGAAAAATAATATAGAAATTCTTTCAGTTGTATTTAAAGTTAATTTTTTAATTTAATATTTGTTGTTGTTGTTGTTGTTGTTATTGTACAGTTTTGGATGTATACACCCCTTTAAATTCCAATATTAAATAAAATCAACAACAACACAACTTTAGCAAGTTTTTGAAGTTGTTATACTTATGGCCAGTTCCACAGTCGAAGCTTAAGCAGAGTTTAACTCTTAAACCAAGTTTAAGCACTGTTTTCTGTTTTACAAAACTGAGTTTAACTTAAGCAGTACGAATTGAGAGCTTAAACTCTATTTAAGGTTTAATTAAAAACCAAAAAGAAAACAACTGCCATCTATCTATATGTTTTGTCCCTAAATTTATTATAAATTGAAATTTATAAGAAAAAGTGTTAAAATGTCACAACAATTGCCACTGCCATCTAGCCGCTATACAATGACATCTATAAGTTCCACAATTTCCATTATAAATTCATTCACAATAATAGGTTTAACTAAAGATAGTTAAGCTACAAATATAAATTGACTGAGGAACGAAAAAAAATTTAAGTGAAGCTTAAGCCATGTTTTAGATTTAACTTAAACTCTGCTTAAGCTTCGACTGTGGAACTGGCCATTAATTTATTTTCTACTACATAACAAACATACTATCATACTTCATCATCATCATCATCGTATGCTGAATATATTCTGAATATACAAGATAGCTTGCTGCTGTGATATGAAGTCAACAATGTACAAACATGTTAAATATTTTTAGGCACAAAAATTTATTATATTTTTTTTTCAATAGTAACATATACGTATATAAATTTTGTTTTTTTGTTTTTTTATAAGATGATTCGGTGGATCGTCCAAGTCGTCCACACCAATTCATACAGCAGCAACATCAAAAATATATGTATGTACAAAAAACAACAAAAAATAGGCAGTATTACATAGTTATGATACTAAATAATACATATATGTATGTATATATAATGTACAAAATATATATATATAGGTAAGACCACTTATATATTGTAATAAATACATATATAATATATAATATATATTATACACATGTATCTTATAACTTTTAGATACTAAAAAAAAAAAATTCAAGTATTATTTATTATGATTATATTTATGTACACATAAAAAAGTGTATAGTATATATTTAACTAGCCCGAGAGCGAGAATATTTATATAAAATTTTTCCATTTTAGTATATTTGACCTAACAACATTTTGTTAGATTGCATAGGTGTGTATTTCTACGGTTAGTTAACTGCAAATAATTTTATTTGCACGTAACATCGTAACCTTCCTCTCTTTATTTGTAAATTATATACACGTATATATCCATGTACATATCATATGTATGTATATATATGTGGTTATATACATATTATAGGAGTATTATTTTAATTTTTTTTTTCATGTACATATTTAATATTATTTTGTATTATATTTTATGTATATAACATTGGAATTTAAATGGAATTTTAAGAATTTAACTAACACATTGATGCCATTATTATTATTATTTTTTTTATTACTTTTTATCATTGTAAATCAACGTAATAAATGTATTTAAAAAATAATAATAATAATAAAGACCATGTAGAATGAGTAGGTTGATTTGAAAATAAAAAAAATAAAAAAAAAATTTGTATATAATTGTAATAATTTAAAATGTGCTCATTTATGAACGTACAATCAATTAGAAATTGTTTTGTTATGAATAAAATGAAAAACAAAAATATCTAGGTATAACAAGAACAAAAAAATGTTTTTTTATTAAGTAGTAACAACCCATGTTTCCAATAGAAACGTTATCAAGGATTTTTTGCATATTAAGTACATAAATTATCTATATATTATATACTTGAGAATACGTAACTTTATAGTTAGATATTTGCTGTGATGAATTCATTTTTTATATATGTATGTACATATTATGTACCTATACACATGGTGTCCAAGATAAAGATTGAACGAGATGGAAAGTCTTAATCGAATTGAAGGTAAAAGAAAATTTGCTCTTTTTTTTATAGTTTTAAGGGTAATGCTTATGTAATGAGTCTGCATTGAGCCTTGGTCTCCATCAAAATGTCTCCAACGCTGTCTGTCTCCACTTTCCACAGTCATTAATCTTTAGCTCTCTTACATCTTCCACGATGCAGTTCTTCTATCTCAGCTTTGTAGTAGGCTAAGAACAGAAAAAACAACATTGGACTCGGCTGGGAATCAAACCATAGAACTCTGCCTTGCCGGGGCATTGCTCTTACCATTAAGCTATCGAATGCCATGTCGCTTGCTGTTCTTAGTTACTGCGTAAATATTGATGATAATCAAACTCCTACAGCTTTGGTCTTTGCTTTTTCAATATTCTCATTGAAAATCTAGCAGATAACGATCAAAGCTTTCGTATCTATAGAGATTATTAAAAACATACATCAAGAGATGTATTTTTAAAGCCATTATTTTTGCTAAGGAAAAAAATAAGGTGGATTTGCTCCCATGAAACAGAAATTTATCGTCCCTACTTACATTTAGCTGAAAAGACTGAATATGGTAGACAAGTACTTATCACAAAAAATTTCACTATGTTGTTTATTTGAAAGTTCCATTGGTTTATGATTGCTTATGTGGTTTCGAATATCTATTTGTCGAGAGTAGTGCATTCGTTTATTTTTATTAAAACATCTAATTTACATAAACATCTTTTTAAAGTCAAAATGTATAATAATTTTATTTTTTTAAATGAATCACTCTTATTTTTTTTGAGACACCCTGTGTAAATGTGAAAAAAAATTTTCCCAAGTATGTATAGCAGTTTCTTTATAATAATAATTTGAATTACTTATCAGAAATATGTACATATGTGTACTTAGTAGGTAGGGTTTTATTTATAAATAATCAACCACATGAGACTAAAGTAAAAATTATTTTTAGAAAAAAAAAAAAATAATAATAATAAATAAATAAAAAAATTAATAAACTACAAATGTTTGAAATATGTAATTCTATAAGTAAAATATAATAATTTTCTAAATTAAATTCTCATGTATTTTTTTTTTTTTTCTATTTTAAATGTTTGTTATTTAATCATTTTAATAATCATGTTTTTCGTGATAATTAATCATTTAATTATTTATCGATTATTTTACTTTTTATATTAAATTAATTTATTCCAGTTTAAATATTTTTTTTTTCGCATATTTAACAAATTTTAAGAAAATAAAAAAAATTAACGAGTACATACTTATGTATTTTAATCAATTTATTATGGTTCAAAACAAATTACATGAACAAATTTTTGTTTTCTTTTTTTAAAGAAGGAAAAATATGTATAATAAAATTCCATAAATTGTGACTCTTCATTTAATTTTTCAATAACAATAATCATCATATAAAAATTTGCTTAACTTTATACCTATGTGAGTAGATTTAAATAGGTAGGTATTACATTTTAAAATAATGGTCGCGTGGTTAATTTCATTTATCTTCAAATTTGGTCAACTAAAAGTTAGTTATTTTATTTTATTTTTTTGTCCATGATACATGTATGTATGTACGTATGTATACATATACATATATTTATGTATATTTTCAAAGGTATATATATATATACGTTCATAAAATGTAAGTAGGTATATAATCATCTTGAAAATATTTTGTTCATAACACCCACACAATTATATATTGAAAAAATGTGATATTTCTTCTTCGTTATTTCGTTTATTTTTTGTCTTTCTTTTTTAATTTAATTTCAATTTAAAAGAGATCTGGCTAATTTTTTTTTTCAATTTTATAAATTTCGTTTCTTTTTTTTTTTATTGTTTTGTTTTTTTATTTTTCTGTAATTATAAAAACAAAAATGTTTTTTAGTTGATTTTTAATAACATTTAATACCTAGGTACTTTTTAACATTAAAAAAAAAAACGTGATTATAAGACAGAGCACAGGAAAAAAGTGGTTAGGTTTTTTGTTTTTTACCTTTTCGTATTGGATGTTATTTTAAATTAAAGAAAACAAAACAAAAAAACCTCAATTTTTATATGAATATGCGATCTTAAATAGCGGATTTAGTATAGATATAATGTATGTATAAAAAAAAATACAAAAATTAAATTGACTTTATAATAAGAAAAGAACTGGATATTCAACATTTTAAAATGCATTCTTTGTAAAATTTTGTGAATGAGTCATAAAAAAAAGTTTTTCAAAAAAAAAAAAAAAAAAAAAAAAAAAAGAGAAGAAATAATGTAACATAACAAAGAAAATGTTTATTCAACCATGAGTACCTTTATAAAAGAGTTTTTGTTTTCTATATTGTTTTTATTAATGATTTTTGCAAAAAGAAAGGTCTTTTTATTTATTTATTTATATATTTTTTTTTTTTTCATTGTTTAATAATGTTTGCATATAAAAAAATAATAATGTGATAAAAGGGTAAAAGATATATATGAGAGTTCTATAATGAACACTTTTCACTTTTTAAAATACCTACATACATGATGAAAGATATCCTGTTTATTGAGAAACAGAATTTTCTTTGAACAAAACTTGATCTTTAATTCTATACAAATTTTTTATTTTATTTTATTTTTTTATGAAACTAAGTAAGTGCCTAAGTGGCTTCATGTCTTTCGATTCGTAAGTAAAATTGTTCTAACTAAAGATACACCTTGAAAATTCTCTTTTACAATGTTGTTTAACATTGAAGCACTTCAACACCAGCCATACAATTTTTTTTTTTTGATTTTCAACAAATTCTTTTACGACAGAAATTTGAAAAAAAAAATATTTTTTATACAATAGAACTCTAGCTTTACCAGTTTCAAAATGAATTAGGTATCTACTAATTGAAATTGAAATTTTTTTAAATTTAATAGCAAATTATTTCACTAATTTACATACATATGTACAACACGTGGTTAGAACATAAACAAAATGTGTTTCCATAATTTGATGAAACACAAGCCAAATATTTAAAAAAAAAAAAATTAAAAAAATAGAGCCTATACATGACGTACACAGCACAGAGGTTCCTATTGTCTAGACTCTAACTAGAAATTCTTCATAGCACCTGGCCAACAATTTTGGTACATTTTCTACCTTGTTGTCATACCAAATTTCATTTAAAAATTTCTTTTAAATTAAAATCTAAAAAAAAAAAGTGTAATTTTGAATAAAAAAAAAATTCAAACATTAAAAATTAATTAAATTTTTTGTTATAATTTTTCAAATGTCAAAAAGAAGAGTAAAAAAAAACGAAGAAGAAATTATAATAAAAAAGAAAAAAAAAAAAAAAGAACAAAAAAAGAAAAACATTTTGGTCTAAAAATTCCTTAGCCTATGCAATTGTATTGTGAATGTGTGTATGTAATAATGTATGTGTACATTTTTTTCTTCAGTTTTTTTTTTTTTTTATTTAAAAATTCAACTATACAAACCATATTTTTTTTTTTCCTTGTAAAATTTTTTATTTTATCAATTATTCAATTAGTCTTAAAAAATTTCAGAAAATTTTCATTTTTACTTTATTTTCTTTTCACTTAAAAAAAAATTTTTTTTTTTTTTGAGTAGATAAAAAAAAGTTAAAATCACTTTAACAAGATTTTATTTAAACAGAAAGGAATTTTTTTTCCTTTAAACTATTAATATGCGATTAAAAAAAATATGTGTTATTTTTTCGTTTGTTTTCTTTATTTTTTTCAATGAAAATTTATTTAAAAAAAATATTCGTATGAAGGCACTTCATTTAAGGCACAAATATTTTAAAATATTAACTTTAATTATGATAGAAAATTCACTTTTTTAGCAGAAATCAACACTTTATATTGAATAAAAAAAAATTTTTTTTTTTTTGTAAAGAGAGGCTTACGTCGTATTCGATATGAAAAGAAATTTTTTTTTTATATTTTAATAAAACAAAATCCTTGAATTAAATGTCGTTAAATTAATTTTAATTGAAACACAATACTTTTTTTAATATTTTTTTTAAATAATAAATTAATAAAACTTCGGCAAAAACTAAAAATTTGAAAACAAAGAAGTATCGGAGCTCGAAGTTAACAAACCACCAGCAGCCATATTGAAATAAAGAAAAATTCCTAAATGGTCGAATAATAAATATTCCAATAAGTCGACGACGAATTTGTGCCTGTGACAGGGCTGTCGTTTGGGATTTTGGAATAGTACCAAAAGGCAAGTAAAAAAGGGGCATTTCAATAAAAAAGGGTGCAGTTTTTTAAAAATCAAATTAGGAATAGAAATTAACAAAAATAAATAAATATACATAATGTACATCTTAAAAAATAAAAAATACAAAACAAAACATTTTAACAAATATTTAAATTTGAAAAAATTCCCTATCAATAATTAATAACTCCTTCGCGCTCATTATTGTTCGACAATTTCTATAAAAAGAGGTTAACATTATCATTTAAAAACTGACAGTTTTTTGCATAATTGTCACAGTATTTCTATTTTGATAGAATATAGAATAAACGTGTAGAATCAACACAGCGTAGTAGTACTCAGCTGAAAAAAAGATATTTTGTCTATACAAAATCTATGTAAAAAACCAAAATAAATAGAACCGACAAAATTTGCTGTTTCGATTTCGGATTTCGTAATTGATGAAAATAAGAAAGAGTTGAAAAACTAGATGTTCACAGATAGCGTTGGCTGTACGTGTAGAGACCTTTTATTTTTATATCCAATCAATGAAACTTCATTTATTTCGTACGGAAAATGAAAATAAATTAATTGTTTGTTTGAAATTGTAAAGTTAGATTATTTTAAAGCGTACGTTTTTTTTTGTGATTTGTGATTTTTTCTCCAGACACATTTTTAAAGCTATTTTATTTATGTAGATTTCTTCTTTTTGTAGATTTTTTATTTCGTTCCGAAATAAATAGACTTTTTTCAACATAAAATTTATTTTCAGCTATTAATTAAAATGAATATATCTGTGTCAAGGCATAAACGATTAAGTCGGATTAAATCAAAATAAGTTTTTTAGCTTATGTTATTGGTAGCCTTCACACGAGGTAGCAAAGTTTCAATACGCTGTAGCAATGAAATAATTTCACCAAGTGTTTACAAATCAATTCCTCACGTACACACGTTGTAGCATTGTTGCAGTAGCAACTCCATCAACATACAAAATAAGAATGGCAGCCATCTTAGTTTAATAATATTCTCAACCCCAGATAAATTTTAATTTCATAGTATTTGTGATTCATACATGTATTGGTGGTTTCACTGGTGAAATAGGCTGAACCTTGGCAACTCGAAACTGAACAAATTTCTTTTACTCACCAAACCCCTTTCATCCACAAACTGATTTGCTACACCGAGGTTCGTGAAACTTTGCTACATCGTGTAAAAGCTACCATTCACTATAGCGTAAGGTTGAGAATAGACTTGGACTGCTGCCACCGTCGCAAACGAGTTTATAACCGGTTTTAACAACTCCTGAAAATACACCTGATGGTGGCACGACCAAGTTGTAACGAGCGTGAGTGTATTACAACCGTCAGCTAAAATTATTTTAGACTATTCTTATTATACCAAGTATATATATTATACCAAGTAGGAAAAAAATTGTTACAACTAGCGCATTCGTACTCAATGTATTCTGGCTCTAACAATGGCTATTTTATTGAATTTCCTGCTAAATGCAGTTTTTCATAAAAAACTTCTGATAATAATAATAATTTCAAGTGAAATTAAATCTAATGCTGCCCATACACAGTAAAACATGTTGATCAACAGATCAACTAGGTTGATAACCTTGATTTGTAGTTTGCCACACACTTATCTGGCAAGTTGATCAACTTTTTTATTTCTTTGATGTTCAACTTCACCACACACACAGTTCAACATGTCTACCAACCACTAGCTCCACTTACATAAAATCAAAATTTTTTGATTTTACTTCAACCAGTTCTTCAACCATCAAATTTGTTGAGCAACAGTTCCATATACGATAAAACTTTTTGTGAAACTCAACCAAGTTGATCAACATGTTTCACTGTGTATGGGCAGCATAACTGAACTGAACACAATCATGTCGGTTTTTCGAAAGCGATTTTACCGTTGCTGACAAGATAAACTTAATTTTTAATTTTGCCGTCGTCGCCAAATTGACAGTTGGTGTTTCTTTGGATTAATTTGTATGGGCATTTGGCAATTTTTGTTATTTCAGTTTAACAGTTTATACGGTGAAAAAATAATACGGATTTTGGATTAAATTGGGAGTAGCGTAGAAACGGTAAAATTGGGATTAAAAAAGTACATGCAAACGTTGATATTTTTATACACTTATAGTATACATATTATTCTTCTTCCACATAAAAAAAAAGCTTCACTTTCACCATAAAAATTAGAATCCGCCACGCCATATTGCATTTTACCTCACACATACATATAAAAAAATTGGGATTAAACCGAAATAAATTGGCCTTAAGCCAAAATCCGAAATTATCGAGTTTATACGACAAAAAATTGGGAGTAAACCAAAATCCGTATTAAATTCGGAGCAGGCATAAACACGTAGAGTGTTTTGACAATTTGACATTTATTTATATTTTATATACATACATACTTATGATTTTCGTAACCTCAATCTCCTGCTCTAACATAAGAAGTCTGGTTGGTTGATTTGGTTGGAAGATTTTTTTAGAAGTAAATTTGAATTAATAATGGGTAAAGTAATGTCTGTAATTTCTCGTAAAGTGAATCGTTTCAATGTAGAAAATAGAGCACACAGAATCCTTGAACGTGATAAACCAACTCCAGCACCAAAGCATGAATCAACAATAAAGGATATTGAAAGAGCCATGAATGGTAAAAAAATCGATATATATTATTTTAAATATTTTATTTGAAATATTTTAAATTTTGAATGTAAGCTATAAAATGCATTATTTAATTAATAGAGGATCCAGATTTTCTTGTTAAACAAGGCATAAAAAATAAAGAATTAGATGAACGTTTAAAACAAGTTTATGTAACATCGAAGGACAGCTATGTGAGTTACAAATGGAATATAACATTTTTAAAAAAATTTATAATAAATTTTTACAGAATTTCTAATTTTTCAGATTGATCTTAGGAGAGATGATCCAAATCGACCATTACCATTAGATCGAAATGCCATTAATGATTTTGAATATGGTTTTAAAGAACCAGAAAGAGTATCAATAGGTCGTTGTACATTAAGACAAGCAATACAATTTATATCAAATTATGAAAATGATCCAAAAACATGGACCATAGAAAAAATTTCAAATGAATATAAGTTAAAAGAATCAAACGTTGGTAAGTTTTTCATCTAGAAAGTAAAAGAACCTATAAAATTTTGATTGAAATTTTTAAAATTTTTTTTTATTTTGTAGAAAGAGTTTTAACTCATTTTAGAACATTTCAAGTTTATATACCTGAAGATAAACTTAAAAAAGAAAATATTCTTATTCAAACAAAAAACAAATTACTTGGAGATCAAAATCAAAAAGGAGAAACTTAGACAAAGTGAAAAAAAAAGAGAAGAAAAATGACTTTAGTGAGATATAAATAGAAAAATAATAAATTATAATTTCAAAGCTTTAAAAAAATTAATAACCAATAGTTTTACATATTCAATTATTCACAACATTAATTGCTATTATAAAATTAGGCCTTAAAATTGATTTAAGTAAATCAAAATAATTATCAAAATTTTGTGATATTCTTTGACCAATTCCTAAACATTCAATTGCCATAAATAATTTTAAACTTTTTGGTGCATTTTCAACAGCATACAATAATATGAATTCTTTAAAATAACAATAAAATTCCGTTTTTTCTAAATAAATATCATTCATGAAAATTCTAAACATTTGATAAAATATTTCTAAAATTGCTAATTTTTGATATTTTGAGAATTTCATAAAATCGGAATATTCAATTGCATCATAAAGTAAATTATAACAAATTTCATTTACGTGATCATTCCAATTATTTTTTATGATTTTTTCTAAAATTTCTTCTTTATTCCAATTTTCAATGTCATCCATACGAAAATTTTTATAATAAATGAATTGAGGTTTTAATAGTTTTTCATCTCTTTTATGAAAAGGATAACCTAGAGATTGAAAAAATATCTTTCATTAAAATTTCAATTGAAAGTGTGATAAATTAGATAGACCTTGTTTATAAACGATTTCTAATTCTTCTTTAGCGAATAAAGGTTCTTTTTCTTCTATATTTGAATATTCCTTTGGTGTTTCATAATTTTTTTCCTCTTCCAATAGATATGATGGAAATTTTTGTGGATTTTGATAACTAACAACAGGAAATATTTGGTGGAGTATTTCAGAAGAATTATTTGCTTCTGGGTGATTATCTTTATTTTCTGAAAATATTTCTTCTTTCGCTATTGAAAATTCAGAAAAATTATAAGTTCTTGATGAGAAAGGAAATTTGTCTGACATTTTTTACTATTTTATTTCTTATGATAAATATTTTAAAGTCTTCTCATTCTCAGTGTTTTCGTTGTTTTAACGTGCGTTCAATAAAAAAAAATATAAGAGAGCAACAAACATAAGTGTTATATTAAAAATTTTATTTATTAAAAATCAGTTTATTCAGATACATTGTACGACGACCCAATAGCAATCTGAAAAAGCTAAAAATTTTGTTATTTTTAGTATTTCTTCATTTCGGAATATTTTTCAGCAAAGATTTCATATCGGGCTTTTTCACTTTTTGGTTAGACTAGTTTTACAAAATATAAAATCTGAATAGAATTCATTGCAAGTATGAAAATAACGATTAGACTTTATTCCTCTTTATAAATTATCTTATATTCTTTTTATAAAACAACATTTGGTGGACAATCATACAAATTTAAACTTCTATCTTCTGATACGGAAATAACTTTATCATTATTTAAACTATATTTAACACCCCATACTTGATCCAGATGATCATTAAATGTATGTATACATTTACGTTGTGAAAAATCCCATATTTTAACTGTTTTATCAGATGATGATGATGCAAAATGTTTACCATCTGGTGAGAATGATACACATAATACCCATGATGCATGTCCAGATAATGTACCAGCAACTTCAGAATGTGCTCTAAAAAAAAATTAAATAATTAAATTTTGCTATTAAAACTATCTTAAATTTTATCAAAAGATAACTTACACGTCATATAATTTCATATGTCCATCATCTGAGGCAGTTAATAACATTTGTGAATCTGGTGAGAAACATAAACTTCGTACAGACATTGCATGTCCTTCTAATGTTTGTGCGACTTTTCCAGCTGCAACATCGAATACATTAATGATACCATCTATAGCTCCACTGGCTATGTACTTTCCATCAGGACTCTTCAATTAAATTAATAAAATATAACTTTTGTCTATTTTTAAAGTATAAATGCTTGCAAAATACTCACATATGCTATACTTAATGTGAATTTTCCGTTTTGTGGATCTAATACTTGTTCTGCTTTACCATTTTCAACATTATACAATGAAATTTTACCTTCATGTGAACCTGATATCACAAATTTATCACATGGTGAAAACGCTAATGTCCATAAATCGACTGGTCCAAGTGATAATTGATTAATTAATTGTCCATTTTCAGCATTCCAAAAGCATAAACCAGAATCTAGCGAGCTACTTGCAATTGCTAAAAAAAAAAAAAATAAGTTTTTTCCTTAATATTATATTTATTCTGTTGTTACTTTTTCCATCAGAACTAACAGCTACAGAAACAACACCCAATGAATGACCAGATAATTGATGTCGTAATGAAAATGTATTATCTTCTTTAACATCCCATATTTTAACTAAATCATCAACACCTCCAGTTACAACATAATCTCTAAATTCAGGATTTGTTTGTGATTGCATTGAATCTTTACTTGCTTCTGGATCTTGTCCATCTTCATTATTCTTTTTATTTTCTAATGCAATTTTACCCCATGTACATGACCAAATTCCTTCATCATGAGCCAATTCTTGTTTATGAATTAAAGAAAACTAAAAAATAAAATTTTATGAATCAAAAAATGCCTAAATTAAAACATAATTATGACAGAAATGGTTTGTTATTGATCAAGGTAAATCACTTCCTGAAAAATTAGGATTTTATTGAATTTAAAAATAATTTATTTACCATTTTGTAATATTATTTTTTTTTTTAAAAACACAATTTAAAATCTAATTAATTGTTAAATAAAACATAAAGTAATATAACCAAAAAAAGCCGCTCGATTTATCTTAATAATGCCCCCACGTTGACATTTACAAGTTACAAAAAAAAAAATGTATGGTATCGGTATGGGATGTAATGTGACGGCTGATGATGGATGGGCTGGATGTCTGGATGATAGTGTGGGCAGGGTGGGCACTATAAGTATCGTTAAATATTTAAAAACATGACTTTTAAAACTTTTTTTAAAATCTTTTTCGTATTGTACTTTTATCATGGAAACGTTAAGCGTTTTAGCGCTTGAATTTCGTTTTTTTAATTGTTTCGCAAACATCTGTTTAATGTTTAATGAAGGTATTTGGAACATATGTTGACGTTTAATATTAAAAAAAGTTATTCAATTTTTTTATTTTGATTTATGGCAACTCACGATTCGTCATTATTCTTCGTTAACTTGAAAAACTCTTCTTTATTTTCGGATTTATGATATCCCATCTTTTGTCAATTATTTAGTAGTAATCTATAAGTTTGTTCAAATTTTTTTTTTTATATCGAATTAAAAATTTTTTAAATAGAAAAACGTCAATTTCGAAGAATTCGTCGTGGAAGTTGGGTGGTTTCTGCTTGTTGTCTGATCAAAGGAAAAAAATTAATAAATTACAAATCTTTTTTATTTTTAATTTGTTCTTGGCTGGCTTAAAAGAAAAAGCAAAAAAAAAAGGAAGGTTTTCAATGTAGAGGAAAAAAAATAAAAACACAAATCAATAAAAAATTAGTCACAATCAAAAAGTGAATTAGACATCAATTATTTTAAATCATTTTTTTCTTCAAAAACAAGTGAAAAAAAAAAATTTTCTTTTCTAATCAAAAGTAAATTTTTAATTTTTGTCTTTTCATCAAAAAAATTTATGTTGAAGAGTGCATAAAACGACACATTTTTTGTGTGTGCTTATTATATTTATTTTTTTTTACTTTTATTTTTGTGTTTGTCCATTTAAATAACGTGTATTCAATTTATTGTAGAATTGGTTGAACAATAAAAATTACTTGTTTAATAAAATCATAAATAAATTGAAAGTAAAAATACAAACAAGAATTTTAAAGTAAAAATAAAATTTAAAAAATTAAATGTGGTTTTTTGTTTCGTTTGTTTAAAATAACAGTGTAATTTTTCATTATTTTCAAAAGAAATCTTAATTATTTTATTTTTTTTTCTGGTGTTTTTTAAAAAAAATAGTTTTTTTTTAAGCAAAGAAAATTCCGTGTTGTGCATATAAAAAAAGTATATACATACATATCTACCTAGTATCTTGAGTTTTTTTTTTTTTTTTTTTTTTTGTGAATTCTAAAAGAAAACATAAGTACCGCTGCTTTATGCCAAGCTTGAAGAAATAGTCAATGGAAGATAAAGAAGAAAAATAATCGAAAAAATCTTAAAGAAAATATTTTCTGTCTTCAGAGTACCTACAAATTTCTTCAAAGATACTTCTTGGATTTATTTTTTAAAAAATTCTATGGCTATGAATCATACATCAATTTTTAAATAGCAATAGAAAATAAATTAAATAAAAGAAAGAAACTCGCAAACTTTGGATTTACCTGTGTACTTGCATAGGTGTGTAACCCAACCAACTACATATTAAATATCCAACAATAAAGGGATAGTGTGCTCTGTTGTTTAAAAAAAAAAGTACGAAGAATTCAAAAAAAAGTTATTGTAAGTTTTATAATTCATTAGAAAATTGATTGAAAATCTTGTTTTTTTAAAATTCTCAATTTTTTTCTTTTCTAGTGTGTAGTTAACTTATTTAATAATATTTTTTTTTTCATCTTTTTTTGTGTTAAATCACGATATTGTGATAGTATATATATACCTAAGTAGTCTGTCTTATAGATTAATTATTTTTACAAGATCTTAACATGAAAATAACATTATTGAAGTGATATAAGTATAAATGTATGTAAGAGATAAATGGTACCTTAATGATTGTGTGCTTTTAGTAAAAAATAAAAAAAATAATAATATTTAAGAATTTACTTTATTCAGGTAGTACCAATGTAGTTACACTATACACGCTAACACAAAAATCATGCAGGTGCTCAACGTAAATGACGAAAGTAGTTTTCGTTGCCATTAAATCATCATCAACTTTATTCTTCAAGGTTTTTTTTCTTATTTTTATTTTTTTATTTTTAAATTAAAAGTTGTTAATCTAGGTAGTAGGTTGGTAATAAGTAATTTGAGAAAAAGTTAAGATTCTGATGCTAAATCTTATTTTTTTATTCTATACATATGTGTTACCTGAATTTGTTGAATTGAATTTTACATCTGCTTTAAAATATGAAATTAGAAGGGTCTGATTTTTTTATGAACATTTAATTTAGGGCATAAAACGGTATATGTATATTTTCTTTTAATATCAGAAATAAAACAAAAAAAAACATAAAATAGCTTGTAAAAATGTCAAGTAGCAAAATAATACATATGAGTAAATATTTCCCATTGAAAGCTTACATGTCTAAAGTACTGTATCATATACCTATTGTCTTATCGACCACAAATTAAATTACAGAAAAAAATATTCTTGAGTAGAGAAGGAAAATTGCATATCTGGAAATTGAAATTTTATGGTCCACTTATGAATCGTAAGTATAGATGAGATGTGGTGTATATATGGTATAAAAACAAAATTGGGGCATTTTTCTTCAACTATGGTCAAAAAATATCAGAAGCTTATGCTAAAGAAAAAAAAAAGATACCTAGTCCAATAATATACGTACCAAGCAAATACTATTGAGCTAGTGAATATCAATTCGAGTATGACAAAGGAAAACATTATGAATCTTGAATCGTATTTGAATATCTGTAACTAAGACAGGACAAAAATTAATCTTGTACTTATAACGTAGAAATTTAAAAAAGTGTAAATTACAAGTACCGGTAAAAATAGATCTAAAAAAACACTGCTGTTAATTAATTATTCTGAAAATCGATTGTCTACATAATAATTTATTTTTTTATTTGAAAACATGCCTAACATATAAATAATAAGTTATGATGGCGTTTGGTCCATCATATTTAAATTTACGTCACGACATACCTATAAAAATGTATTTTTTGTCTTTATTTTCAATGAAATGTGAATAAAAATCAAAGATAATTTCATGCGCCAGATTAAATATAATTTTGTTGTTTTTTTTTTTTTAATTAAAAAAATAAATTCCGGCCAATGAAATTCTAGTAGAAATGAAAATTTAAATTAATTGCATTTTTTTTTTTTTTTTTGCTTACGTATACGAATATTATTCACAATTCATTTTACCACTAGTTTCTAGAAGAAATATGTTTGCATATATATATCTACATATATAACTAATTTAAATTCATAAAACGGATAAGATTGAGACTTTTTGAACACAAAATGTACGTGACATAGAATTTTGAAAGAATTTGCCTACAATAGATATTTATTATCTTCTTCTTAAAAAAAAAAGAAAAAAGAAAAGAAGATACACCTCTCATTATCACAGATTGTTTATAAATATAAAAGGATGAATATAAATTAAATTTGAATAAATAGTCAAACCTCCATTTATCACCTATCATTAGACAGTGTCCTGCAATGTCTTCTATCATTCACCATATATGTATATACCTAACTACATTGTATAAAACTAAGTGGATATTATACTTACACTTTTTTTTTTGTCATTGAAAACGTTATAATAATGCAAAAGCATAGATTTAATCAGTGAATTAAAATTTAGTCTTTAACGTTTCTTTTGTACTTTATGTACAAATATTTATGTAAATCTAAATTCTATATTCATGTAGCCTTTAAAATAAAATAAAAAATATACATAATACTCCTATGATCTATACAAAAGATACACTTGAGTATTATATTCATGAAAGTATTCAAAATATGAAAGATATGCTTTTTTTTTTTTAAAATTATATTGGCATAAGCTTACAAAAGCAAATATCTTTTTTTTTAATGAATCTTTTGAAAGTAACTCTTAAACATTTTCTTGATTAAGAATTTTTTTTTTATTTGTGTGGTGTGTGTGTGTCATAAAATAGGGCTTATTATTTAAAGCAAATTAAAAAAATATCCTTCATCATAAAGGAGATACTCAAGACTTAGTATAAAGTGCCTTGAACTGTAATGAAATAAGGTATAAGGTCATAACCACAAGGCATTATAAAAACTAGTGGTCTACACTAATTGTAAAGAAAAAATAAAAGTTTGTTTTGCAAAATTTCTTTTAAGTTTTCATTTTAAAACTTTTATTGAGAAATTTGCACTCTTCTCTCAAATTGTTCTCATAGTAAGTACATATTATGTATCGTTACATACTACAGGGTGGCGCAAAAGTTTCTCCCCACTAAATTTTTCGAATTAAATATAAGAAACAGTTTTTTTTTTTAAAATATAAGTTTATTTCTTTAAAGTATACTAAAACATAAATAAAATAAATTATTTAATAATTGGTATGCAGTCCTTTATTTTCTGCACGCTGCAATATTCTTTTTTTGAAACTTTCGCACAAATTCGTCAACTGTTCTTCCGTAATTGCATCCCATTATTTTTGAACACGCCGAATTAACTGCTCTATATTTTTAGGTACAGGGTGTCTTAAGACACTGTCTTTTAGTAAAGACCACACGATTTCTATAGGGTTAAGATCTGGCGAGTTTTCTGGCCAGTCTTCCCATACATTTAAAAGGTGCTCCATACATTCGAAAGTGCTCATAAATCGATTCTATGGTCCTCAGGGAAGTGTAAGCTCTTGCACCATCTTGAATTATTATTGTGTTTTCTTTATTTGGAAATTGATTTGCATTTATTAGGTACTCTGCAAATACAGATGCAATATTTTCTCTGCAGTATTTCCCATTTTTTACGGTTTGCGTAATCTGGAGACAATTTCAATTTCTTTGTAAAAGTCCGAGTTTCAACTTCCTGTTTATTTTCAGCCATCTTTCTGATTTTTTTTTTGCACTTGGCGACAGCACTGATGGAAGGCCATTTCTTGGTTAATCTACCACGTCTCCTCTTGGCTTGTTAGACCACTTTCTCACTGTCTTCTTGTCACCACCTACTTGTTTGGCTATTTCGCTGATGCTCATACCCACATCAAATAAAATCTGGATTTTTATATTTTTTTCAGTCCTTTCTGTGCCATCTTTACAATAAATATAAAAAAAGAACTTTGGAAAAATTATAAAAAAGTTGATGATACCTTAAATTATCAATACTGAAAAATACACTTTTTTATTATGAGGATTACGAAAACTTACCTTTCTTATTTGTTAAATTTTTCTTATTTATCACTAATTCTGTATAAATATTGTTTTGGGATTTTATGTCCGGATGTCACACAACACAAAAAAACCTAATAATCTGCAAAATTTTGTTCTAATTGTTTTACACACGTGTGGGGACATCATTAAATGTTATTTTTAGCACTTTTTTAGGTAATGTAATACTTTTCAGTTATGTAAAACTGTTTTCTTTGATGACCAATTTAAAAACGATTTATTTTGGTTCTATTTCCTCTATATATACCAATTTTTGTAAATCCGACATTATTGGTATTTATAATATAAAATTACGAAGGATTACAATTTGTGTTATCTTTAAGGTAGTGGGGAGAAACTTTTGCGCCACCCTGTATATACATACATACTATGTACGTATACATAATTGTATGTTTTATAAATCGTTACTGAATTTAAGAATTCCATTTAAAAAAAAATTCAAAATATTGATTGCTGTCTCGAAAACAGACGATATCAATGTCTGTATTAAAATTGAATTTTATTTTTCTAATTTTCTAATTTTAACATTTGATGGAGGTATTTTGAATGAAAACTAATTAAAAACATTTGAAAAATACTTATGTATTGCTATTTTTAAAGTATTGATAGACAGGGCGACAACTACAAAATTTCTGTTTAGCATTTTAATTGGAAAAGTTCTATGCCAATATAAAATTGTGCATACATACATATATGTATAAGCATATTATATACATACATATAATACACGTATTACGTACTTATAAGTATTTTTACATATTCAAAATGCATTTAAACATCGAACTTACATTTAAATTGAATTTTATTATTAATTTATATATGTATCTTTCAATTAAACTTCCTTTCCTTCAACTTCAAAGTAATTAAAAATTACATTTTACTTGTTCAATTATTTTTAGAGATTTTCAATATCCGATAGAATTTATTTAGGGTAGAAATTTTTTTTTTTAATTTTTATTTTAAAAAACAATTTTTCAATTTAATAAATTCAAGCACACACAATGTTTTATTACAAGAATCTTCATAAAAAAGTTTTTGATAGAATTTGGCTTTTTCTTTTTTGTACAATATACATATAAGTACATACGAGAGTATGTCTATTGTATTAACTTTTTGTGTCTGGATGTTTTTTTGCGTTCATAAAAAAAGATAGATAGATGTTGATACTAATGGAAATTAAAATAGACAAAAAAAAAGGAGACGAGAAAAAGATTCTATCAAGATAAACCAGAAGTAATCAATAAATTACAAAAAAAATCAATGAGTTTTCTAAGTAACACAAAATTCTATTAATTATTTTGCCGTAATTTAATTATATTTTTTGTTGTTGTTGTTTATTGTTATTTATTATTTTTCATTTTCAACATTTAGGAGTCTGACTCAGGTTTTTGATGATAATAATTCAGATAGTTTATGTGTTGAATTGTTTAAGAAATATCAATAAGAGAAAATAAAATTGAAAAATAAAAAAAAGTAGAAAATTATATGTTCATTTTTTTCTGCTTGACATGTCATTCAGTACAAAAGGGAGGTTTAAATATTGAAGAGAAAGGTAAAAAAAAAATACATAGGCAGGTAGGTACTAGGTAGTCAACCAGCATAACAAATCGATTGGGTAGGCCTTCCTGTATAATAGGCAAAAATTTACCAAAAAGCACAGAAAAATAAATGAGGGCGAAATTATAGATACATGTACAGTACGAATAGTATCAATAATAGTTTGCATGACAATTTTTATTTTACATAGGTATTTATGTACATAAAAAGTGAAAATCTCACTATAACAAAACATTGATGAATAGTTATATGAATAATGTGTACCTTACATATACTGTTATTCATATTTGTATAATTATGTACATACATTGAAATTTATGTACATACATAACAGGTACAATGAATATTTTATTAGGTTTTTAGGTTCACGATTTTTAATCGATTTCAGAATTTCAATGTTTTCTTCTTCTTATTATTATTTTACTTTTTCTTCTTCTTCTTTTGTTTTTTTGTTTTTTATTTTTCATTTAAAATCTATGAAAAAAACCATACATAATGCATAAAACTATACACTTTCCAGGGATCATCCTATTAAAAAAAAAAATGAGACTAAAATAAAAATGAAAAAAAAAAATAAATAAATTTCCATATGTCACATACTAGTTAAGAATAATAAAATCATTGTAAAGTCACTGGCCTACTCTTAAGAAGGAAAAAAAAGTATTGTTTTATTTCAAAAAAAAAACATCATATTTCTCGTGTACGATTTAACTTAAGTACTACAAACTGTATTTATTTTTCTATTATTTTTATTCTTTGAACAAAAATTTGTTCAAAGAATAAAAATAATACTTAACGCTTTTTTGTTTTATTTTCTTTTACTTTCTTATTTAACTTCTTTTTTTTTTTTTACTTACTTACTTTTTAGTTGGAAGTGTCTGATGTGTTACATCTACATGATTTTTTTTTTTTTTTTTGTACATATTTCAAAAACATTTCTCCAGATGTGTTTTGTAATACAAAACTAGAGTATAAATAGAATGCATTTTTTTCTGAAGTACCTACTTGAATGTACATATACATCAAGCTTACCCACTTGTACTATTTTTTCGCAATACTATTTCTTTATTGCAAAGTTTGAATGATTTTTATTTTTAAGAGAAAAAAAAAAATCTTTTCTTGCTTTATTGAAAAAAAAAGATGAATAAATTTTATAGATGGTAAAACAAATGTAGCTAATAGCATTCAGTATAGTATTTATTTTACCCCCTGCATAACTATATAAAATTTATTTATTATGAGTTATAATTACAATCAAACTTACATTGTGAATAATAATTACTTGAAAATTGTTTTTTTTTTCCTCTTTTTTTCCACTTATTTTTTTTTTTATTGGTTTTATTTTCTGCTTTATGATCTTTTAATTTGTTTTAGATTTATATATGTATATTGTCTGAATGCAATCAGTATGAATTTAATTATTATTTGAAAAAAAAAAATTAAATTTTATTACTTATCAAAATGATAGACAATCAAATTTATTATTGGCCTTAATAATTTCAATTATTGAATTATTTATAAGGCTTAAAATGCAAGTAACTAGTAAGTGCATATACATATGTGTATACACTTACTCGTAAGTATTTATATAGGTGGTTCTGTACATACTCACTCGTATATATTCGAATTTAAGATTAATTTTAATTATTATGATTTAAAAATTGAAAACAGTTAATATGGCAATTAAATAGGAATATCATTGTGTAGATACGTTTATACATTTATTTAATTTCATTTTTATTGTAACTTCGCCCCTATTATGCATTTTTTTAATGTCTTCATAAAATCAAAACTTTTATTTTTTTT
The DNA here is from genome assembly GCA_932526495.1 of Bombylius major. Lineage (NCBI taxonomy): Eukaryota > Metazoa > Arthropoda > Insecta > Diptera > Bombyliidae > Bombylius > Bombylius major. The sequence continues at coordinate 26,133,641 of OW052045.1, read as the reverse complement.
TTCCTTCAAATAATTTAATGAACATTTTTGAAAAAAAAAAAAAAAAATAATTACAAATGTTATTGAACTCATTTATCAATTGAATGTATATTTCATTTTCTGTGTTGTTTTTTTTCTCATTCTGATTTCATTTGAAAATGCAATTAAAAGAAGAGAGAAAAAATTTTAAGCTTTATGATTTTCTGCAATAATTTAAAATTATTTATTTCAAATAAAGACTGCAATTAAAAAAAAAAATTTCCTATTTTTTTTCTTGCAAAAGAAAATTATCAACAAAAAAAAATACTTACTTTGTATTGTAAAAAAAAAAAAAGGTCAATAGTATCTACATATAATATTGAATTGCTTGAGTGAGTAAAATTTTTTTGATTTTAGTTTGAAATTTTTGTTGTTGTGTTTTCCAACTAAAAACTAATTTTATGATTTTATTTTTGATTCATCAGTAAAATAAACTAAAAAAAAAATTCCCATTTTATGAGCTTTTTAATGATGGATGGGTGCCCAATTAGATATTGTAATGAAAATTTGAAAGCATATGGCGTTTTCATTAGTCCTTCATCATGTTTGCAAAATTTATCTTCTTCGTTTTAACATATTAGTATGAGTTTATTGTTTTTGTTTTAATGAAAAGAAATATTCTTCCAGCTACATCCAGCCAAAGGCTGATTGGGACATTTTCAAAATAAGTTATCGACTTCTCTAAATCTTCGGTGGGAGTTTTGTATTTATCAAGCTCTAGAAATTTCAAACATAGAACAGATGTAAAAGTTGCAGGATATTTTTTAAAAAATTGATTAAAATGGGGAAAGAATGAAAAAAATCCAGTATCTATACTTGAGTATAAATACAATGGAATATTTAAAAAAAATTGACTAAAGACAAAAACATTGAATAGTCAAAGCAAATAACAATTTTTTAGTATTTAACTGGCAAACGAGAGTAAAGTTTTTTTGTTCTGTAAAACAATAGCAAGGATTATTGTACCGTATTTTAGCGACATTTTATCCTTTTATTTTTAAATTATGATATTTCACAATGTTCTATTTAAAAATAAAGCAAAAATCAATAAATAGGTAATGTCTGCAGGATATTTTCATCATACACAAAAAGAGAATCTTTTTTTTTTTTTATTATTATTTTCAATTAATCGCAATCTTTTTTATTATGTTTGAACAAAAAAAAAAGGAAATAAATTAAAAATGAAAATGTTTTAATGGTATATTTGCCAATTTTTTTTGAATTTGAATGCAAATTGAAAAAAAAGAAAAAAAAAGGTGAAAGAACAATGGTTAGGCTGTCACGTGCCATTTCATTGTAATTAATCAACTTCTTGAATATAGTCTGCCTTAAACCATTTTTATAGAGTATCTAAGTAAATGAATATAGTATTTATATATATTTTTTATAGTAGCCAGATAATAACAGTTTTAAGTATTTACTTTCAGTAATGGAGTTTTGTTTTCTTTTCTCTTAGAAAAAAAAAAAAGATACTTAATCTAAAAACCACAAATTCACAAACAAAAAAAAAGTTTATGGAGAATGCGTGCAAATAAATGAGTGTACTTACCTAAGAAATTGTTATTTGAAATTAGAGAGATTGTTTTATATAGGAACTGGTTCAGTGCAATCGTTAATCACAATAATTGCGTTGGTATATACTTATGTATATAATTTGTAATATGTATGTTGTAAGTAAAAATTTAGTACGTGTAGATAATCTATCTATGTAATATAATGTTGGGCTCTATAATATGAAAGTACATATGGGCTCTAACACCTGATTCGTATCTATATTTTATGTTTTTGTTGTTGTTGTTGATTTAAGCCTAAATGAACCACCACTATACCACCTCCCACAGTACTTAGTTTGCTGTAGAATTTATTCAACAAGTAGTTAGCGGCATATATCATATTATAACATATATTGTAAAGCGGTAAATTAAATATTAAATGAATTGAAACTTAAAAAAAAAAAACTGTATGTAAGTACATACTTACTTTTTTTTTTAAATATATTTTTCATCCTCTTGGTTTTAATTGTAATTCTCTCGTGTTGTAATTTTTATGAAATTGCAAGCGTTACTTTATTATTTTTTTTCTCGAATAAACTCATAACTAACAAATAAGCTCAGGAAATATACATTTCATTCTATTGACTTTGCGTGTTGAACGCCTAACTTTCGTATATATGTAGTATATGTACGAATGTATTATTTAAATTGAAGTGTAAGTAGCAAAATGCATTATGGAATTTTATATAATTATGAAAAAAAAAAAAACCTTCCAATAGTAAAGTTCAGTAAGTCATTGTATTATATGTATTATGGGAGGGTTATTGCACTACAATTGATATGTGTGTGCATTATGATGATGATGATGATGAAGAAAATATTGTGCATAATAGGTAGATTATACATCTGATATTTAGATACATATTATAAATTTTTTAATGTATAATATCTACCGACACGTTTTACAATTGTACTAACCAATTTATATTCATTTATTCCTTTTTTTTTTTTTCTTTCAACAGTTTTAATTCAAGTATACTACGTACACATTTCATATTATATTGGTGTGGAAATAGAAAAGAGAAATTTATTGTCCAGTTAAAATTCTTCACATTTTTGTTAATTAAAATTTTCAACTTGAAAATAATTCTTTTTGATTCTTTTGTTATTATGAATTTCATTGTATCTATATGTAAAGATACATATATAAGAAGGTAAATACACCTACTATCGTTCATGATTGTGTAGTTTATAATAATTTTTAAATATGAAATTCTTAATTTTTCTTCTTTCATCACAAATTTAAGCTTAATTGGATGATATATGGTAAATTTACAGTACATATTATAATAATAATAAATAGATATCACACTGAGTATTCAAATAAAATTGAAAAATCTTTAGTAGAAAAAAAAAAAACCTTTTTACAAAATGTATTTTCTTTCTTTCTTCTGGTATGATTTTCTAATTTAAAATAATATTTTCATAGTTATGTATAAATGCACTTGTTCATATAATAAAAAGAGATCTGTATATAAATAAAATTATTTGTGTACTTATCTTTGCAAGTGTACTTTTACATTGATTTATTCATATAATGTATGCAAAAAAAAAAAAAAAAAAAAAAAAAAAAGAAGAAAAAGAGAAAGATTGAAAGTGCAAGAAACAAATTGACTGAATATATAATTATAAAAAGAATTATTATAAATGATGTTGCCCTGACTTGGCATTTTCTTATAAATAGAATTATAATGTGTAATGTATTTTACTCAATTTTGTATATGAAAAACTAATTATTAAAAGTATGTATATTCAGTTTTGTATCTTTTTGTTTATGAAAAATGCATTGCAAATATTTTGTACATATTTTGAAGCATTCAATACTATGATAAAATGAAATAATGTATGTATTTTCTTTTATTTTTTCGAAATTGTTTTTTGTGTGTCTTTTTAGAAAGTTTTCATTTGTTTTTTTTTACAAGTGCAAAAAGAAACAAATAAAAATTTTATTAATATTTTTCAAAATTAAATTAAATAAAAAATTAATTTTAATCACATTCAGAGTGAATTTTAAAAATACATTTTATAAATATAGTAGTAAAAAACAACAATCTAATAAATTGAGTATTTCCAAATAAAGTTGGTGTGAATTTTTGTTTTCCTAAGAAGCAAGGAAATGAAACTGCAAAATTTTCATTGAAAGAATTAAATTATTAATAAAATCAAATTAAAATTACTTATACTTGAAAATATTTAAAAAAAAACGATTTTTTTTTTTGAGGTAGGTAATTATATGTTTGTATTGTTTGGCTAATAGCCAGATATTCAAAAAGTGAATAACATGGAACTCAAATACTTATAATATTTTTTTTTTCTTTCTAAACTAAAATTACAAGTACTTATACGAAATTTAAAAAATATGGAAGTAGTTACATATTCTTGTCTTTTTTTATTACATTAAAATAGTTCAAGTTAGAAAAATTGTATGTAAAGACGATAAAAATACATACATATTTATAAAATGAAATTTTTATTCAAGGTAAATTTTAAAGAATTTTTTTTTTTTTTTTTTTTTTTTGGTTTTGTATAACACTACATAATGTATCTTATTTCTTTTGTAAAAATAGAAAATATTTCAAGATACTTTAAATATTTCATTTTACTTTTGAAAATAATTTCCTATCTTAACAAAGATATTATAAAAAAAAAAAACATTTTTTTCATGATCGTTTATTTGTGTAAGCAGAATATTTTTGTGGAATTTCCGTTTGATTTTCATTAACTTGAAATAAAAATAAAAAAATGAAGACATAAAAGTTATTTTCATAATATTTTGACAATTTATAATATTCAGGAAAAAAGTGTAAACAAGGTGGAAAAGATTTTTTCTTATTCAATAAGTAAGAAGTTTATTATATGCTAATAGTTCTGTTTAAATTTTGAATTTTATTTCTGGTTTTCTAGGCAGACAATTTGTGCTTCGCAATTCCCATAAAACTGGAAAATTTGTAAAAACTAAAATTAAAATATTAGAAGTACTCACAATGAGTTGAGAAGTTGACCGTAGAAGTCGAAATTGTGGAACATCAAACACTTCGAAGTGAGTTAGATCATGAAGGACTCTTTTCGAATATGTAGAAGTCGAAGTGGAAAAAATTGAAAAATCTGAAACTGTCAACAATCAGAATAATCATCTTGATCACCAACATCGCAGCATCAGCAACAGCATTGCATTGTAAATGCTAGTCTAGCAAATTAATCCTCGCAGCAACAGCATTTTGTGAAATTTTCTGCAATTGCTTCTAGGTTTAAGCGCAGTACTGTTGCTGTTTCTGTCGCAGCGATTTGTATTTTCCGAGTAACAAACACGAAATGATATTTGTTGTGATGCAGATCAGCTGACTTTTTTCTATTCTTCGATTTTTCGATTAAAAACATGCTGTATTGCTGTAAACCATGGAAATCGTAGAAGAAAGGAAAAGTGTCAAAATCATATAAAATAATTTCGAGGTGGAAGTTTCTTTTTCGATTTTTTCCATTCTTCTACTATTTCTACAATTTCGATCAACTTCCACATATTGTGAGTACTTACTACTATTAAGAAGAACAGTAAATAGTAGGAAGAAAGAAAAATCTTTAAAATTATTGTTCATGGCTTGCAAAAAAAAGTAGAAAATCTCTTCTTCTTCTTTGAAAAAAGTGCTAATTTTTAAATTAGAATATCCTCGGATTTTGTGATATGATTAATTTGGAATTTGTGCAGGATATTCTTTTCGTCATTTCCTAAGATACTTATTATGATATAACAAGGATTCTCGTAAGAGGACACGAGTTACAAGACGACAAAAAAAAAATGTAAACATATCGAATTTTCCGTCCATTTTACCCTATAAATTTCGCTCTAGTGGGGTTATTTTCACCATTCAAAATGGGGAAACACCTTATATCTACTTATCCAAATTCCAAGACTATTTTTAGTGGTCAGTGGCCGAAGTAGTAGAATACTGGGTTCTGAAACTGAAAGTCTCGGTTTGCATTCCACTTTAAACTGTAGATGCATGTATGACAAAAAAATCGTCTAGAAACCTCAATTAAATTTCAGACATTAGGAATAAATAGCAAAGAAAATGTTCTGCGAAGAGAACATACTTTTTTTTAGGGAAATGAACAGGAACTAAATCTGTAAACTTCACACTAGTTCACTAATTTTTAAAAAATATGTACATATTTCTAAATTTAACAAAAAAAAGTAATAAGTAATGTTCAATGTTGTAGCCCGAAAATCATACTTTTTTTTCTTCCATGAATTGAATATACGCAAAAGTTTATCGTACTTCATGGTTCCATGGGTGTAGTTTCTATTTTTATTTATTGTCCAATTTCATTACACAAAATTGGTTAGAAAAACTAGCGATTAAACGTGTCAGATATATTTTAAAAATAATTTTCCGGTTTTTTTTTCCTTAAATATTTACATATAATAAATAAGTATCTATGATTTATGTGTACAACTTATATTTACATGTAGTATATTTAAATTTACTTGTATGAAAAGTCAAAATGAATGAAATCAACATTAAATTAAGTACATTATTGTCCTTGAAACATGCAATTCCATAATCTATCCATCAAATGTCTAGTAAGCTGATAATTCGTATCTAAGTACAAAAGAAAAACACAAAAATATAAAAACACAAAAAAAAGAAAAGAAAAAAACGTACGTTCTCTTAAAATAAAATCAAAATTATTTGTAGTTGAGAACATTTAAATTGATTTAATATTTTCTGCTATTGTTGTTGCTATTGTTTGTGTTTCAAATAAATAACTCTATAGTTAGTTAATATATGTATACGAATATGTATAATCATAATTCATAATTTGAATGATAATCATATTTCATTATTATTTTATTTATTTTCTTTTTTTTTTTTTTTTTCTAGGTCTATTTTGCATATTATTTTTGTATATGGGATTGATTCAGTACGTTATGTGTTATTTATTATATGTATCCAGAACAAAGCTTCAATAATAATTCAAGTGAGTATAATTATAAAAATGAAAAGATTTATAAATTCAATACAAACATACATAACATACTATTATATTATATTTTTTATACTTAAGTAATGCGTAAATTAAATGTATAAAAAAAAAATGAATAGTAAAACAATGAAAAATTTACAATCACAATAATATTTTTGTTGGAGTAGTGGATTACTTTTAAAAGTAATTTTTATACAACCAGTTTTTTTTTTTTAATTTTCATAAGTTTTTATTTGTTAAATGAAAAATTTCCTTAGTAGTAAATTTATATGTATATTTTTATTTTCATATCATGAAAATGAGTTTTTAAAATTCATAATAAGAAGAATTTAAAAATGCGCGGAATAAAAATAACGAATTTTTTATTTTTTTATTGAAATATTTATTGCAAAATTTTACCTATGTGTTTGATTGTGTTTCATGTGATTCATGATACTTTTTTTTTCTTAAAAAAAAATTGATATAATTTGCAGTGAAAAAATACAGGGTACCTACGCATATGGTTCAATGTACGAAGTTGTTGACAAGTAATAGAGGACATACAGATCAAGGAGAATGAGGTCAAGATCCTTGAGTACTGCTTCACTAAAATATTTCGCTTATATTCTGAAGTTGTGCTATTTTTTTAAAAATAAATGTAGAGAAGTCTTTGTTCTTTCGAACAAACTTTCGGAATCCTTTTTAATTACGCTTGTGCAAGAGTTATTAGTTGTCAATTTTTTTCCCGATTTTTTTCAATTGAAAAAAATTGCTTTTGTATATCGTACAACATTTTTTCACATTTTCCATATTTTCTATTTGCTGTCAATAACAGTTTTTTGGAAACTGCATGAAAACCCTGTAAATGTCGAATAAAATACGAGTGTACAAAATTTTTGATAAGATAAAATTAAAATGTTTTTCTTGCAAAATTTACTGTTCGTTCTACTTTGAGAAAATAATTTATATAGATACATACATATGTATTTTTGTTTTTATTTGTTGAGGTGCATAAGTGCGAACATTTTGAGATACAAATTCCGACAACAGACGTAAAATATTTTTTAATTTATCAAGTAAAAGTTTTCCGGGTGTGAAGTTATTTTTATTTATTGGAAAAGCTTTTATTTGATTAATTAAAAAAAAAAAATCGTAAATAATTTGAATTCGTTTTCATCACTTTTAAAAATAAATCAATTTTATCAATTTTTTGTTAATCGTTTGCGGCTTTTGTAGGCTGAACCATCGTGTTTTATTGCTGCTCCCACAATCGTTCGATAAAATAAAAGTATTAGATAACATTTTCATGCGTAGGCAACATTTTATTTGGTTGTTTTTTTTTTTTTAATTCTCCGATTGATTTGATTTAAACATTATGTATATTCTTATTCAAAAATCGATACTGGTTTTAATACAAACAAAAATAATCCAATATGTACTACTTACAATCTATAATATCTGATTTATATTTTTTGTTTTTATTTTAAAAAAATTTATTCTATTTTTAAACATTTTATTTCTTCTTATACATTTTATTCTTTATACTATGATTACAGATAGTTCATGTACATCATACATATGTGTATATATAATTATAATTTGTTGTAAAAAAAATACAATACATTGACTCATTTTTCGTAATTGAAACAACGAAACATTTAATTAAATTTTAAGAAATACAAAAAATAAAAAAAATAAACCCTCCCGTTTTTTAAATGTATGAGTAAAAAATGCGAAAATTTACTTGGATTATTGCCAAAAAATTTTCAGAGTTTAGTACAAAGATCATTGTATGATAGATATAAATCTATAAAAATGTATAGGTATAAATATAATATATATTTTTCAGATACAAATAAACAAGAGAAAAATGATGATGAGATAGATTTTCATTTTCAGCGATACTTTATTTAGTATGTACGATTCTTAACATAGAATCATATTATTAAAAAAACAATCTTTTTTTCATTCAAAAAGTTGCGTAACTAAATTATTTATATTTATATTTATACGGGTATGTACATACATACATAAATGTAAAGTATCAATCACATACGAAATTCTTTTTTTTTTTTTTCAAAATGTTATTAACTTCTTAATTTGTATATTGAAAATGAAATATTTATGCACATTCAGTTTCATTTAATGCATTTTCATTTTGAATTGATGATTGAAAAAATAAATTTTGTTTTTTTTTCTTCTTCAAATTGTTGTGTACCACTGATGAAATATGCGGAATTTTTCAATTATACGTACTACAAATTTTGAAAATTCAAGAGAAAGTTTTTTTTCTGTAGTTGCGATTGAAATTCATTTTAAACAATTTCGTTGAAATGCATTTTAACATCAAAACTTTTTTTGTTGTTGTATTAATTCAATGTATTGTGTTGTACATGGGGTAAACCGATAAGCATTCGATTTATTAGGAAATTTTGAACATTATATACAAGCTTTCAATTAATATGTTTTTTTTGGTGCTAAATGAAAAGGAATCCAACAAGAGGTGATATAGAAGAATAAATTCGTTTTACAAATTTAATCTTTTATTATTTATTTCATTTTCAATTTCTTTTTTTGAATTGTAAAAAGAAATTATATAATTAGGCTATTTCCTACTACTAAAAAAAAAAAATTTGTATTTTGTGGCTATAAAACCATGACCACTTTTGTTCGCATTAAATTTTCCCAACTATATTTTTCTGATTAAATATATTTAATGCATTATTGCAAAATCATACCAGGGAAAATTTCAGTAAACTTTTACTAAATTTTTTTTTTAGCTTAAATTACCCTTTTCTTCACTGAATTTCATTAAAAAGATATTATAATAAAAAATTGACATATTTCTTCAACAAAAATTTTATTATTTTATTTAAACACACCTGGGAATTTGATTTTATTTAATTTTGATAAATAAATTTTGTCATAGTTCTATTCTCTGGGGAGCTCATCCATTCTAAACACAAAAGAAAACAAAGTGAATTAAAAAAAAAAGATATTTCCATGAGTATCATTGAAAGTATCTTTTTCTTTTATCTCTGAAGCCTTTTCTTGAAGTACAAATTGTTGTTTTTAGAACAGAAAAAAAATACTTTCGTTGAAGAAATTTTAAAAATAGATAAAGAAAGGTATGGTAAGAGACTGTTATCATTGTAATAAATAAAAAAAAAGTATTAGAAGAAAATATAGAAGCAGATAAAATTGATAGAAAAGATAAACAAATTGCAGTTAGGGGACGAAAATTAAATAAGAAGTTTTTTTCTTGTGATTTTATCAGTTGAAATTTTTAAAAGTTTTATCAATTTCATGATAAAGGTAATCTATTATAGTTTATTTATTGATAATAGTTTTTACTATCACCATGGTGCAGTAGAAATTGTGATATCTATTCCTGTTTTTTGACTAAGTGAAATTTTTTGAATAATAATTATAATTTCGAAAAAAAAGTATGTATATACCTACATGTTTACTATTTTCAATTTACACCTAAAAAGTCAATGTTTCATTTTTTTTAATATTTTTTTGAAAAAAGAAATTAATTGCATCTATAAAAAATGTTTAATTATATTGACTCACTTTTTTTTTTCTTAGAAAAAATCTGTCTGTATACTAAAAAGGGTAAAAGATAAAATAAAACAGGAGTAATTATTTATTTCTATGGCAAAAAAATTTATTTTCATTTATGTTACACTTGATATTACCATATCAAGTTGTTTATGATTTTTCATAGAAATTAAAATAGCGATAATTCACATTTTTAAAATGTTTTTTTTTTTTTTTTTTTTAATAAAAAAGATTGCTATATAAAATCCGGAAATGTTTTTTCATTAAAATAAATGAATCTTGAAAATGTACAAAGCTACTTTACAGATGTACAAATATACATATGTAAGTATGTATAATAACAAATAATCATTTGCTATTTAAATAAATAAATAAAAAATGTAAATCTAAGGTACTGATATTCTGATTAATACTTGTTATACTACATGTGTACATACATATGTATTTAAATAAGTATCTTTAGTTAGACGAAAATAAAACAAAAATGATTTATTAGTTATGGCCAGTTTCACAGTCGAAGCTTAAGCAGAGTTTAAGTTAAACCTAAAACATGGCTTAAGCTTCTCTTAAATTTTTTTTTCGTTCCTCAGTCAATTTATATTTGTAGCTTAACTATCTTTAGTTAAACCTGTAATTGTGAATGAATTTATAATGGAAATTGTGGAACTTGCAGATGTCATTGTATAGCCGCTAGATGGCAGTGGCAGTTGTTGTGACATTCTAACACTTAAACAGTTTATACGGGAAAAAAATAATCCGAATTTTGGATTAAATTGGGAGTACACTATAAACGGTAAATTGGGATTAAAATAATACATGCAAACGTTAATACTTTTATACACTTATAGTATACATATTATTCTTCTTCCACATAAAAAAAAGCTTCACTTCCACCATAAAAATTAGAATCCGCCATATTGTATTTTACCTTACACATACATATAAAAAAATTGGGATTAAACCCAAATCAATTGGGCTTAAGCTAAAATCCGAATTATTGAGTTTATACCACATAAAATTGGGAGTAAACCAAAATCCGTATTAAAAGTGGATTACGTATATACTCGTACACTTTTTCTTATAAATTTCAATTTCTAAAAAATTTAGGGACAAAACAGATACATAGATAGATGGCAGTTGTTTTTTTTTCTTTTACTTAAACCTTAAATAGAGTTTAAGCTCTCAATTCGTACGGCTTAAGTTAAACTCAGTTTAACACTTAAGCCTTCAGTGTAAAACTGAAAAAAGTGCTTAAACTTAGTTTAAGAGTTAAACTCTGCTTAAGCTTCGACTGTGAAACTGGCCATTAGTCAAACATTTACAATTTTTGCAATATGATGTAGCAAATAAACAATAATTTGTATTTTTATTATTAAGATAAATATATACAACTTGCACATTATATTCATTGCAAAAATAAAATAAAAATGAAGAAAACATTAACAAACTATGTACATATGATGATTATAATGTCTTTCTTTTGTTTGGATTCATACTTAAAAGAGTACCTCTATAACAATATGATGTTTAATTTGCGCTTGTGCTCATCTATGAATAATGAGAAGAAAGAAAAAAAATAGAAAGTAAATCTTTTTTTTTTTTTTTTTACTTTTCTTATTTTCAAATAAAAATTAAAATAATGAGCTACAAATTGCACATATATGATCTTAATGAACTTTGTATTAAAGCAAAACAATAAATTAATAATAAAAATTTCTAATAATTTTTCATATACATAATTACTTTTTCCTCTTTTTTTTCTTCGTTAATGTAATTAACAAAATTGGTAATCGGTTTTATTTTGTTTCACTTAAAGTGAAGAAAAAGATGTATATCTAGAGAAATTGTTATATGTTTCCATATATGTATGCATCTCTTTTGAACTTAAAAATATAATAATGATGATTAAAATTCAATATAAGTATACATATTTGCCAGGTGATTTAATAATTTTCGATGTAGAAAATTAGGTAATTAAATTTCGAAAATAAAATCAAATCAAATTAGCGTAACCTTATAAATTTCGGAAATTTAGTTAATTTTAGGTTAGCAATATTCAAAAAATAATCGAAAGTCAAACACTTTTTAAGATTCGATTGTATGTATATAGTAGAAAATATCTAAGTATAATGATGATGATGTTCGAAACAAATTGTTTTCATTTTTCTTTAAAAATCAAAAAAAATTAACTGTATACATCATTAAACAATTGTTTAAATAATAAAATTACATTTCTTTTTGAATTTAAAAAAAAAAATTATATTTTTCACGTATTTCATTCAAAAAGATAAAAAGAAAAAGTCCTTCTTTTTATTTGACTTTCGCGTATTATTTTCTTTTTTTTTCTTCTCCATTTGTCTCAGGTGTTTAACACACTTTTTACTTATACTTTCTTTTAACAGGTGTTTATTTTGCTAAAAAAACAACAAAAATATAAATACATACATACCATGATTTTTGCAATAGTGCAATCTTCCATTCATACCTAATTTTTCATTTGATTTTCAATTTATTAATAAATAAAAAAAATATATATATGTATATTACAGGTATTCCTTGTTTATTGATTTAGGAAAGTCGTTAGTTTTTTTTTTTTTTCTTCAAAGTCAAGCGTTAATACTTTTAATTACATAGAATAAATTAGCTATGATTTTCTTCATATTAACGAACATTACAGTTTGACATAATTTTAAATTAAAAAATAATTTATTTGTTTTTTGTTCATTTATTTGAAAAGGAAAATTTTTGCAAATAGAAAATTGAAAAAATAAATGCAATCAAATGAAAAATAAAAATAAAATCATTCTGAAAATAATAATGTACAAAAAAAAAAGTATCTAAAGTATGGTGAAGAAAAGAAAGAAATGCTTAAAATACCTGTTTGTTGATGATAGTGAATTTCATTTTAACACTTTTACTAAACAAGAATGTATTTAATTTAATTTCTAATATAAAAATCGATTTTCATTTTTTTTTTTTTTTAAATAATATTATTATGTGATATCGACTAAGCTCCTATATCATTTTACCATATAATGTATGTTTAATATTTATAAAATAAATAACGATATCTATATTACAATATACGAGTATGTACATCACATGTTAGTGAGGGAAAATGTTATAAACAAGTACAGAGTCAGTACACAAATTTGTATGAAAAATAAATATATAAAATAAAATTTAGAAAAAAAAAAAATCCTCAAGGCGTGCACATATCTGTGGGAAAAGTCATATTAGAGATATATATCATACTTCACAAGATGGCATTATAAGAAGAAGAAAAAAAAAACATAATATCAACTGGAAAACTGGTACTTTACGGTTAATGTCTTTTTGTAATATACTTTTTTTTTTCTCTTTCAATAAAACATATTCAATTTAAAACCATACTTAAAAAATTATATACATACATGCATATATATGTATGATAAAATTGGTATAGAAAAAAAAAGTTGCTCTTGAGTTAAACATTAAAATAAGAGATTGGACTTGAATATATGTATAATATATAAGATACATTTTTTTGTTGTTGTTAAAGATATAAAATCGTGACAAATATACATGATATGGGTTTGGTACATTTACTATATTTACAGTAAATATATTTATGTTATTATTATTTTTTTCTTTTCACATACATATATGATATTTCAAAAAGAGAAGAAAACAAAATTGAAATAAAAAATGTGTTATACTTGTGATAACTGTGAAAAAGAAAATGAAAATTATAACCGGCATATATTGCAGATTTTACTTTTGATTAAATCAAGTTTTTAAAGTTTCTTGATATGGAGGACAAGTGTTTGGAAAACTATATGTCATATATGTTCCTCTTTTTTTCTTCTTCTTATTTGTCTTGGTTTTTTTGTTGTTGTTTGGTTTCAAAATGCATGTAATATAAACGCATGTGAAATTTTCAGTAAATAGTACTCCTAAATTATAATATAAATATACAAGTATAAGGTAATTTTTACATGTTCAGCATATTGTCTTATTTTTTTTTTTTCGTTCGTTTCGTTTTCGAAATTTAAATAAAACAAAAACTTTTTGTGAACATGACACAAAAACAAAAATATTTTCATTTTTATTTAAGATACTTTTTCACTTTGAAAGTTGACACAAAACGTGTTTTCACAGATACTTATTTTGTTTACGTGATTTAGTTGAATTAGTTTCAAAATAAAATCCCTGCAAAAAATATTCATTAAATTTTAATTAAATTCTAATGCTGAAGTGTAAATTTTTTTTTAAAATTTCAATGAAAAACATAAAAGGAAAAAAAAACTCTATTGAACTATGTACCTACATACATTAATGGAGAAGAGTAAAGTTTATTTTTTCTTTTGTTTTTTATTTTTTTTTATTTAACACATGTGCTAGAACTGCAATTTTTTAATATCACAAAAAAAAATCTTCTAAATATAAAGGGCTCTTCGAGTGTTCTGTTTTTGACATAATTGTAAATAACACCCTTGTAATAAATGATATTTTCCCCGTCTGGATGGTAAACAATAAAGTACAGACTTTTATCATTAATTTGACATTTAGGTTTTTTCTTTTTTAAATAAAGATTAGAATTGGCGTTATCCTTTTAGTGCTTCAGTTCAGTTTTTTTTTTTTTAATTTAAAAATTTTTGTTGTTAAAAATCTGTCAACCTGTCTTTTATCGTTTATTAAAAAAAAAATATATTTTTTTTTCACTTAAAAGCGTTTTCAAAAAATTGCACACTCGAAACAAATTTTGAAAACTTTCATGTTGCCATTAAAATTACTACTTAATATATAATTGCTTTTATGTTCATTACGTGAAATATCTTATTTTAGTAGCGTTTGTATACGTATCCATTTTTTGTGAACAACAAAAAACTTACAAAAATTTAAATATTATCCAGAAATAAACTTTATAAACTCTGAAATTTTTCAAACAAACTCTGTTCATATAAACATTTAGTCAATCTTTTTGTTTTTGTTTCAATTTTATTTTTATTTTATTGGGGGACGACGACATCACAACTCACATACTTGCATTCATAATGAATTATTCTCTTTTTGTGGAAAAATCAATGTCAATGCGTTCGCGTAATATAAATGAAAATGAAAATGTCGACAAAAAAAAAATAAACATAAAAGTTTTAAAAGCAAACGTTACGCATTTGAAATTTGTAAAAAAAAAATAAATATTTTTCATGTGCATTTATAAAAATTAATCAATATTGTACCGTATTTGTAAAATTCACAAAGCAAAAATAGGAGGGAAAAAAAATACAGCTATATAGCTAATGAATCACTGTACAATATTAGTTGTTAACGAGGAAAAATTGATGATGAAAAGTATAGAGAAAAAAAATATTGTTTTTTTTTTATTTTCTGTTCATTTCAAACGAAGAATCAAATGAATAAAAAAGTGTAAATGCATCAGAAACAGACTGCATTTCCGATTTCCTTAACAAAAAAAATGTATAAAAAAAATTTATTATGGTCAATGTCACATTAAATCAATAAAATATACACGATCAAGATACAAAGATACATAAATAATAGGCAGATACTACAAAGATTGAAAATGAAAAATAAATCAAAATGATTTTTCTAACATTTGTGCTGTTATTTTCTGTTGTATTTCCAATTTTGAAAATAAATATTTCAGAAAAAAAAAATTCCTTAAAATAGTACGTTAAGTTAGTTTTAATTCTAAGTTATTTTTTTTTCTCTCAGATTTTTTTTTTCTTCAAAAGATCATATCAGTTTAGTTTCAAATTTAAAACGTATTAAAAACAAATGCAACAAGATCACACATTTTGCTGACAGGAAATTTAAGATTGTTTATTTATAAATTCGTGATATGGAAACCATTTGGGAATTAAAAAAAAAAAATAAAGAACGGAAACTAAATCTAATTTTGGTGTTATGTGTATAGCAATATGTCAGATACATGTATGATATTAAAATGCTTACCCTTCATTATTTTATGCCTTTTGGTAGTGAAATTATTATTATTATTTTTTTTTTTTTTTTGCATTTGCATTAAAAATATTTTCCATTTTTGCTGTTTAAGTTCTAGAAAGTTTTCTTTAGAACAATCTTTCTTCAAGAGACTTTTCGAAACATTTAATTATTCATTTTATTATGCATAATTTGTATGTTTAGTGCCAAAAATATGATTAATATTTTATAATTTATTTGTTTTTGTATTTTGAGTTCATGAGAATGAAAAAGAAATCATCATAGAATCATCATAGAATTTTTCTAAATTTCGTGTGCAAAAAAAAAAAATTAATTGAACCATGCAATTCGATTGTATACGTACGTTTGTGTTTTAGAATTTTAGAATATAAAACAATTTATTAGAATTTAAAATACAAAACAATTTATTAGTCTACAGAAATAATAATGACAATGAATGCAAAAAAAATAGTATCTTTGTTTTTTATTTAAGAATATCTTCCTGTTATTATAATATGGATGTGGGGTATGCAATAAACAAAATTTAAAAAAAAATAACATACATACTTGTTAAATTTGTTGAGATAGGTTGTAATTGAAATTCAAATAGAAAATTAAATATAAAAATGAATCTTTTTTGAAAGAAAACAGACCGAGATAAGAATTTTTAATGAAGTGAAGACAAATACGAGAAGAGTTCTTATAGAGAAATGAAAAAAAAAAAATTGTTGTTGTTTAAATATTCAAAAATTCATAAAATCTGTATCATTTTTATTTCTTTGATATTTATTCAGATACGTCAGTTGATAAATATGTGATGAAAATAAGATAATTTATTCAATTAGGTTGAAAATAAAAAAATGTAGAACGTTTTTGAAAGTGGTTAGAATTTTAATAAAGACAGTTTTATTAAATTAGAAAATACACCTACTAAATTTTTCTTTAGTTAATTTTTTTGTTTCTATTTTTTAACTTTTAAATACAGATTCACGATTCTAAGAATTACGTCATTTTTGTTGCATCATTATCTTATTTAAATATTTTTTTTTATTAATCGATTAAATGATTAAATTCAAGGAGAACTTGAATCAATTACAACAAAAAAAAGTAACCCTATATAACTCAATCCGCCTACACTTTTATTATTATTTTTTTTTGTAATGTTCAAAAAAATTTGTAAAAGTTTGTGTGAAGTTTTGTTTCACTTTTAGGAGAAAATCTAGAACTGTTTTGAAAATATTTATATGTGTGGGCAAATAATGCATGTCACCACACATAATTTGTTATAAAATAGTAGTATTCAAATAGGATTAAATGTTCATAGAAAAAAAAAAAAATTCTGGAACAAAAATGTGGAAAAATTCAAAGAATTAAGGAAAATTGGAGGCCAAAATTTCAAGGAATTTGAATTTTATTACAAACAAGGAATTTATATAAAAACGTGACATATTTCAATTACAAACTCGAGATAAATACTGACATCATCCAAAGCTTATCTCAAGGTTCTTATTGAAAAGAAGACCTTGTAACTGATTTTCGATTAAAAAGTTTTTTAAAACGTGTGCTCAACGTGCAAAAACTTTAACACGAAATCGTCATAATTTTCGATAATATATATATGTATGTAACTGTTCGGTTCAATTGCCGAAATTTTATTAAACCGGGTCTGTATTTATTTTGTAAAATTTTTTATTTTCAATTATTTTGAGAAAAAAGTAGATATACTGTGATTTAACTAACGTGAAAATAACAAAAGATTCATCTTTTGATGGTATGCCAAAATTTTCTAGACAAAAAAAAAGTTTTTAGGCGTCACAAAAAAAGATGAATGACAAATCAATGACGTGTTTTTTTATTTACAAAAATATACATACATACTTGAAAATATAATAATAATTATAATTAATAACAATTAATTTATTCACGAAAAAACTTTAAATTTTTGGTTTAATTTAAAAAAATAAATGAAATTATTTTTATAAAATTAAACCTCAAGTAAATGTCAAGCATATTATTGTAGGCGTAATTTATAAATTTTAATGCGGAAGTAAAAAAAGTGAAATTTAAAATTAAATATCCAATGAATTAATTTTGTTTAAGAGAATAAAGAAAGAGTATATAAAGATTATTTAAAATTATAACGAATGTTTTCTTATAGGCACCAATTGTTTCATTGTTCAGTAACAACGCACTTAATAATTTTATTCTATTCAATTTCTACGTGAGTTGTTGTGAATTCATACATTCACTTCTTTGTTTTAATAATGGAATCTATAATTTTTTCTAAAAACGTATCAAAATCTGTACTGAAATAAATTCCAAATAGTTGTCTCATCCTTCAGTCATTGTTAGAACAAAAGCTTCTTCAAATACATTCTAATAAATTAAAGAATAAATTCTACTAAAATGCCCTTAACAAGCTTAAATTTTATTTTAATTCTTCATCTCGAAAAATTTGGCACAGAAACCGGTCTAGGAAATTCAAGGTAACTTAAGTAAGGCATGATTTGAGCTATAACGCCATCAGAAATAAAAACAGACAATTAAAGGACAGTTAAAAGAGTGCCTGCCTGTTAAGAGCCTTTCAAGGAAGAATACGGTGAAATTTAAATATTTCAGCTTGAAAAGATCAGATTTGAAATTAGGTTTAAAACTGTTTAACGTTATTATTTTTTTTTTTTTAAATTAGAAATTATTACATTATTATTTTTTTTTTCATAAAATCACATTTCAATTTTTTTCTTCAGTGTTATCTGTTTCTTATATCATTTCCTCTTTGTTTGCTGGTCTCAGCGTCTTGCTTTTTTTAAAAAAAATCTTTTTCCCCTTTGTAAAAGCATTCAACAGCAGTTATTTTGAAGAAAAAAAAAAAAATAGCAATTTAGCACTTTCTTATCTGGGATCAAATGCCAGTAATGTCAACGATGATGACGATGATAAAATGTAAACGCAATTGAATATTGCAAGCCTCCTTTTAGCCTGCAATTTATGACACTATTATAATCGTGTATTTGTATTTTTCCTGTTTTCTTGTACGTGGTGTGGTGCTGATGATGACGATGATGATGAAAATGAGGATGACAATGCGGTATTATTGACACTGGCATACAGTATGTTATGGTCATAAAATTTCATTTAATAAGATACGGCCTACGGTATATGTATGTACGTGTACATTTGTGTGCATTTCATAATTTACAGAACTTTTGTAATAAAACCTAATTCAATGAAAACTTTTGGAAAAAAAAAAAAAAAAAAGTATCTACATATTTGTGTAATCGAATGAAAGTCATAACAAAGTTGAAAGTATCTATACAAAGTATTTTTTGTGTAATTTTTGATAAAAAAAATTTACAAGTATTTAATTGATGTGCTTACATATGTACGTCGTGTTTTAGGTACATACATATATAATGTATATATAAGAGTCTCATTATGCAGTTTGTACATTATTGTAATTCAATGATGATAACAAAACATCATAAAACACTAAAAGTCAATGACTCATTGACTTTAAAGATTATATTAATTTCCTTAATTGGACAATTTAGTAACAAAAAAAAAAAAAAATTCATGTATGCAAGTAATTTAATTACAATTTTACATTATTTGTAATAAAAATTATAAATCAAGAAATTAAGGTATTTATTATATATTATCGATTATTATATAGTTGGAGAAATTTTCAAAAACAAAAAAACAAAATATTACAAAACAAAAAAGATATATTACATACATAGGTCACATACACAAATAAAACAGATCTATTTAATCGTGAGAAGATTCAAATAGGTTCCAAGGGAAATATCAATTTGAATTATGTAACTTTAACATGTTTCAAGTTGGAGGAAGTATTAAATGTATGTCATGAATTTAATTTTATGAAATTGTAATTTATACAATTATATTGTAGATTTTGGTACTTGTGTGTTGTATTTTTAGTATATTATTGTAACAGATTTATCGTATAACGGTTGTTAATGCATAGTATATGTTAGGAAATAATTTATTAGACATTTTGTTTTCTTCCAATTGTGCTACATTTTATTTAGTATCTAATTTTGTTTTTAATGTTACGTATTTTTAAGATTCAAAATGAGTAAGCAAATTTTATAGTTCTCAAGATAGTGTCGCGTTTTGGTTTCTATTGGAACGATCTAGCTTTTTCGTTTCAACGTTTCAAGCTACATAATTTAAAATTATTTCTTCGCCATTTAACACGTTGACGGCGACGTTCACTTTACAATCCAGATGAATGACAAGAGAATAATTATTTTTCTTTCAAAATTTTTTAGTTTTTAGGGATTTTGATCAAGATTTCATATATATGTACAGAATCAGATTATGGCAATAATTTGCGTCAACATGTTAGGAGCTGTTGATTAAGTATTCTGGATTCAAACTGTGTTGAAATTGACTTATTTGAATCAAGAAAATCTTAAAGTAAAATTCGAAGATATTTTTAACAGGATCCTATAGCTTTTTAATCCCGTTGAGGCAGTTGTTTTTGTTTTTGTATCCTATTGGTAGAATTTTTCTGAATTCAAAGTACATATTTACATATTACTTTTCAGCTGTGATGTAATTATGGTTTTGATGAATTTTAAAAGTATGTACATTTTTCTGTGTGTGTTACATTGTATATAAATTTTTACTTTACTGAGTATACACTCACCTTTATTCGTAATTTAAAACAGAAATTTAATTGCTTAAAAATGAAGCCGTCCGACAATAAAAGTACCAGTTTAAAAGTAGAATTCTAATTTTTTTTTTCTATTTTAATTAGTTGTTAAACTTAAAAAAAATAACGAAAAATAACCTATATTCATTGATGGAATTTAAATTTATTTAACCACAAATTTTCATTTAAATTCAAAGCGTGAAAAGCATGTAAAAGAAAAAATGATCATATATATATGTACATATATTTCTTTAAAATTAGATTGAGGCCAGTCACACAATAAAAACTGAAAATCTTTTCTTTTTATATTTTTTTTTCAAACATTGAATTCATTTTAATTTTTTCTTTTCTATTTTTCATTACATTTTCTCTGACACTTACAAAAATTAGTATTTGTCGTCCTCCCTGCTGACAGTTTTTTCTTGTAAATGAAATGTAACAAAAATTTTTTCGTTGTTCTTTGTGAAAAAAAAAACCATAAAAGAACTCAAATAGTTGATTTTCATTTAGATTTACATTGACATTCAACAGACATAAAAAATCATTAATTATTCGCTTTTTAAGAATAGATTGTCTAAAGTTTTGTGTCATTTTTTCTATTTGATATTTTTTTTATTGTCTAACTTCAATCTAATTGAAAAACCTACACTATTGTAAAATATAATTGCATTGCATACAAATTTAAAAACGAATATTATTTAAATTGCAAAATTATTGATATTGCATTAAAATAATTTAATAAATTTGATTGTGCACAGATACATATGCATATACATAAAAAACTTATAGATGGGTGTATAATGTGCATTCAAACAAAATACTTACCAGTTGAAGGTATAAAGTTTTGAGTTCATTCAAAATAATAATTCATTTTGATCACATTTTGTTCGTTAATTCTAATTTTATGAATATCTAGAGTATGAGATATTTATATCTGTATAGTTTAGATACTTTGTAAAAATTGTAATAATTGCAAGTGTTATTTTTCTCGTATTCGTATACTTAGCTTCATGAAATTCCAGATTATTTTGCAACCAATACGATAGTGTCAATGTGAAAAAGGTATATTGTGGGAGTTTATTATTATTATTATTATTTTTTTTTGAATTAATTTCAGGTGTTGGCAAAAATGTATAACGAGGTGAAAAAAAAAAAAAATAATAAACTTAAAAAATAATAAAAAATTTCAAATTAAAATAATAATTTTTAGTTGTTTGAGTTTTAAAACACTTCCATTTAATTTTTTTTTTTTTGAAATTTTTTCTACTTTTAAGTCAACAGAAAGTTAGTGATTCAAATTATTTGTTTTAAATTTCGGATTATCTAATTGCATTAATTGAAAATAAAAAAAAAATAAAATTTAAAATTCAATTGAATTAAATTTTATACTAAAAATTTATAATTTCATCTTTCACAGGGGAAAAAAACTGCTTTTTTATTTTTTAAATGGCTTTTCTTTGAGAAGAAATTAATTACATTTTTTTTTTAATGAAAAGCGAAAAAAAAAACGTGAAGATTTTTATTATCAATTTACAGTTAATTTAATGATTATTTAATTATTTTGAAATTAATGCGAAATTAAAAAAAAGAAAAAGAAAGAAACGTATTATATACATAATTTTCATGTAATTTATTAATAAATCTAAATAAATTATGCAAAAATAGAAGAAAAGTGAAAAAAAAAAAAAAAAAAAAAAAAAACAATCGCATACTTTCTCTTATCTAACACAACAGGTATAAATTATCTCATATAAAAAATTTAAGACTTTTGAGAATTATTCACACATACATTTCTTACATTACGTAATTCACAATCTAATGAACTTATTTTTAAAACAATAAATATGTAAGTAGTACGATAAAACAAAAAAGTTAACAACAAAATTGATGAGCGCCAACTTATTTCAATTTGCACGAATATCAAAAATATCTATAATAGAGTATATAGAGAGTATGTATTGTATTCTATGTAATCCAACGATGCATTACATTTAACACTATGTAATTAGCATTATTATTATTAGTATTATTGTATTTCAAAATAATATCATTACTCTTTTTATTATTTGTTAAATTTTTTTATAACTGTATCTATTACGAAAAAACGAAAATGTGGAATATATTTAGCACCTGTGCCTGTGGTATAATATGAAAAAAAAAAGAGTGTTAGTTAATTAACAATTTTAATTAAATATATTTTATTTTTTATGAAAAATTAATTTGGCGAATAAATAAATATGTATGTACATAATGTACGTGTATATGTATAATGAATTTTAGAAATAACTTTTGTTGCGATTATCGTTGTTGTTGGTGTTTTATTTTTCTATCTATAAAATGAACTGGTATCAATATAAGTGAAAGTTTTTTTTCTATCTAGATACAGTGAGCGAAATTAATATAAAGGCACATGGAAGCTGAACATTGTTTTATCAAATTCTAGAAATTTTTAAGTTCCGTTAATTAAACTAGTGGAATTATTTTGTAGAATAGAGTATTGTGGAAGTGCTGTGAATTTAATTTTATGGATTTGTTAGGGTTAGTAGAGTCGGTTGAAATTTTTTAAAAAATAGCTCTGTTAAAATTGAAATTTAGTGTGAAATTAATATATAAAGGTAGTTGTCATTTTTTGTGATTTTTATTTAAAAAATATACAAGTAAGTACTTTTTTGCTCATATTTCAATAAATTCAATTATATTTTGACATTTTTTAATAAATTTTACACAATTTTAACATACCTACCTTTTTTTTAAAAAAAATTTTAACCGACTATACTAACTCGAATAAATCCATAAAATTAAATTCACAGCACTTCCACAATACTCTATTCTACAAAATAATTCCATCAGTTATTCCATCACAATGTTCAACTTCCAGATGCCTTTATATTAATTTCGCTTACTATATACTAAATTAGGTACAGTTACATACTATGCTATATATTGTATATGAGTTCGATAAAAAAAATACATTTGAGTTTGAAAGTAAAGTGAAAACATATCGATAATAATTTGCGTTTTTTTTTTTCTCAAAAAAGTGAAATTTAATTTATGTATTTTTTGAATGATTTTTTTAAAAAAAAAATGATAAAATCTTTTGGTTTGATGATTGATAAAATAAATTTCGTAATTTTTTTCTCTTGCTTTTTTTTAAATTTTGTTTGTGTGGATTAGGCAACATTCAGTTGGAATAAAAGACTTTTTGGTGTTGTTTGAAATTTTGATTTGAATTTGATATTTTTTTCTTTTACTTTGTAACGTGAGTTTTCTGTGACATAAATCCTTAAAAAAAATTTAATTCTACAAAAATAAAATAAGGACTAAATTATATTTTTTGAAAATTTTCAAATTTTAAAAAATTCATCAGCTTTTAAGTCAAATTTAGAATTGAAAAATTATGAAAATTATTAGAACTGTTTTTCAAGACAAAAGTTTTTAGATATATGTATGCATGTACACGGTATTACCTCAAATTACACGATACGTATTGTTGTATTTTGTATTAAATCTGAGTCTTTACTTGTAACCAATTAACAGTGTATAAATCAAAAAAGACCTGTGTGTTTACGTAGACGAAAACAAGATGTATCCATGTTGACGTCTATTAGAACTAGGATTGAAGGTTACTGGTTGAAAACGACAACAAGGATTTTCTCTGAATTGACAGTGAAAAACAGGGAATGAGAATCCTTTGGAAAATTTGTTAAAAAATTTCTCATGATGATCTTTTTTGTTTTTTCAGTTGTGGAATTTTCGAAGTAATTGATATGTAGACCCTTTTTTTCTGAATACAATAAAAATTCAGTTTTTGGTCTTAAAAAAAATTCAAGGATTTAAGATTTTGAAATAGAATTCATGCATTTTAAAAAAAAATATTGTAAATTATTCACTTTTTTCCTTCCTCTAATATTCGGATCAATTAATTTTATCATTTTATGTTAAATTATTATTAAGTAAAATTAAGTAATTCAAAACACCTTGATCTTTATCTTTTTCAGTTCATTGTTCCATTACTTATTTTTCCTTCCTTGTCTGTTTTTAAAAAAAAAAATGTACTGGAACCAAGAGTTTGTGAATTTTCATAGGAAAAAAAAAAAGATATGGTGTAGGTGTAAATTTTATTACTTAAGTTTTTTTTCTTCAATTCTCCATTTATAAACTTGATCTTTTAAGTTGTGTTTTTTTTTCTTCAAACATGCCAAATGAACAAGTTTTGTAATATGAGAGTTAAAAAGTATTAATAAATTAACAAAAAAAAAATACATAGGTACATATATGTATATTGTAACATTTCTAAACTACATACACTTACATACTTCCTTGTTTTTATTGTATAACACATTTTTAATGCTAAAAGTTTTTGTTATTTTTTTTTTTTTAAATGCAGAAATTGAGACGTTCAAGTGCATGTACTTATAGATATTATTACTCAGTAGGTATACATATAAGGTAAACTGATAGCCTGGATACTGGATAGCACGTACATACACTATGTATGTACATATATTAGGAAAAGAGGAAAAATTAGTCATAATTCTCTTGTACATTATATTTGTACCATATTTTTGTTATTTTAGTATGATGATGATGACATTGATGATAGACACCATACTCGAATCCTCGAATGGCACTTTTGTTATTTACAATATATATTTTCTGCAATGAGGGTGGGGCTGGGTTATCAATATTATTAATATATTTTTCACCGTATTTAATGCTTAGTTATATCACGTATGTTATGGAATTTGCACAATGTATAATAATTTTTTTTTTTCGTTTAGAAAAGGTACTCTCATTAACATTGAAAATATTGTTGACGACGATGACATGACGGTAATAAAATATGTATAATGTGTATTTATTGGCAATACAAATACTCTTTTCATGTTTTTTTTTAACCACCCATCGAATGAAAATAACATGTAATTGTTGTTTTATATTTTATTTTTCTTTTATTATTATTATTTTGTAATCAGATACCTGAATGCAAAAAAAAAAAACAAAAAAAACAGTACAATATTGATCTGATTGTGATTATAACATACAAAAATGGTTTTGGAAATGTTAAATAATGCTGATTATTACACTTGACACTTTAACATTGAATACAACAGGTTTTTATTTTATTTTTATTTTTTTCAAAGACAAGATACATTAAATAGGAACAGTTTTTTTTTTTTTCAAACCAAATGTTGATGATAATGGTTTCTGTTTGGTATTTGTTTTTCTTCTTTTTTTTTCTTCTTCTATGATTTGTTATTATCTCATATCAAAGGTTTAAGGTCGATGTAATATTATTATAAATGTTTTATATCACATTTGTGTTTAATAATATGATAATCAACAGAGCGGTAGAGCGTTTCACAAAGTAGCTAAACAAAATATAAAAAATATGTGAACATGTGTGTTTTTCTTTTGAAAATAATGAAAAAAAAAAAAAGAAAAAAGAAAAAAAAAATAAAACAAAATGAAATAAAAGTTGTAAAGGGTATGTAACAAAAGTACATATTGTATGCATAACTAACGTTTACATGTAAACATTTACAGATACTATATAGCTATGTATATATTTTTCACTCATTATTATCAACGGTATCAGAGCGTAAGTTAATACGTTTTTCATTACATTATATCACAAACAAAATTTTAAAAATGTTTGTTGTCTGATTTAAAGAAAAAAAAAAGAATCTAAAAACAAAAAATAGAGTGATTATAGGCAGATAATTTTTTTTCCTGCTTTTAATATTCCAAATAACAAAAAAAATATCTTAAATTACAAAAAAAAAAAGAAAGAATTGTATCTATTTGATGTTTCAAAATGAAATTTCATCAAATATTTGTACGTGATTTTTTTTTCTTACTTACTTTTATTAAATAACTAAATTTTCTTTTATTAGACTGGAACCAGTTTTTGAAGCGTAAAATTATTGTTATTAGTAAATTTTTCATGAACGTGTTACAATTGTAGATATATAAAATTAGATACTATGTATGTATGTAAGTACTATAGAGAATAATGAAATTTATAATCGTATTAGTTATATGGTTATGTTCTTGTTGTTACTATCTTTGCCAAATTTACCTTCGGATAGAGTGGTTCTGTTAGTCTTAACTGAAAATCGAATAGTCAACATGGGTGCAAATTAAAGGAAAAATATTTTACCTAAATAGAAGTATAGAGCTGGCTGTCATATGTTCCTGTTTTCTTTTCTGTTTTTCTGAATTTAAGTATGTATCATTCAATTGCTCAGCCAAAATCGACTTAAAGTAGGTTGGTTGGTTCTTGGATTACTTCTGAAGACCCAAATAGCACTAATCGTGCCGTTTTGATACCTATAGGTTTAATATTATGTACATATTTTGAAAATGTCCGAATGGAAGTTGCTGGTGTTACAGAATCATTATTCCCAGGATTAACAAATACACGTACACAAAGATACACGTACAATTTTTGTTTTTTAAGAAAAAAAGAACAAAAAAAAAACAAAATGTATTCAAATACTTTGCATAATTAATAAATAAAATAATTTTTGTTGTCTAATTTTATTTACAAAAATTAAATGTTTTTTTTTTCTCTAATAAGAAAATTTTATTTAAATTTAATTTTTGTAAAAATTGCATTTTTCCATCACGAATTTAATTCATCTTTTGTAAATAAAATAGTCCATTAAAAAATCTTGTTTCTTTGATTATCTAAAAATTTAATGTTCTTGTACTTACCATATTTTCAAGGATCAAGATACTAAACATGAGTTAAATTTTAGATTAATTTATAAAATTAAATTTATTCAAGAAATAAGTTACTGATAATTGTATTGTATAATATATTTTTATTAATATAATAAAACTAAACATAAACAACACAATTTGTACTGGCAAGCATTTTTAAACATCTCTCACGTGCTGAAACTAGCACAATTTGTACTGGATTCTGTTGCAAGCATTTGGATACTGTTGCAAAGCATTTGTAAACATCTTTCACGTGCTGAAATTAGCACAATTTGTACTGGATTCTGTTGCAAGCATTTGGATACTGTTGCAAAGCATTTGTAAACATCTGTCACGTGCTGAAATTAGCACAATTTGTACTGGATTCTGTTAATCGTGGTGTAGTAAATCAGTACATTTATTTACAAAAGATGGTGTCAAATTGGGTTTATCAGGAGAAAATTTCAATTCTTGGATATTATCAGTGGCTGTACATTCCATCAACAGATTCGTACGTTGTTGTAGGGTGTCAAGATGGTTTACTTGCTTGTTATAATATTGTTTTCAGTACGGTTCATGCACTTTATCGAGAACGATATGCATTTCGTGAAAATATGTGTGATGTCATTATTCAACATTTAATATCTGGACAAAAAGTCAGAATTAAATGTCGTGATTTAATTCATAAGATTGCTATTTATAAGAGTAGATTAGCTGTTCAGTTACCAGAAAGAGTCGTTTTATATGAATTAAGCTCAAATGATAATCAGCCAATGCATTATAAAGTGAAGGAAAAAATAATAAAAAAAATTGACTGTAGTTTAATGGTGATTTTAATAATTTTTCACACATTTTTATATGAAATATTGTTACCCAGAAAATATGTATATTTTTTAAGGTTGTATGCTCACAAAATATTATACTTTGTCAAAACAAGACATTACAAAGTATAGATTACAAGGGTGTCGTACAAAAAGAATGGATTCTAAATAGTTCTATTCGGTATATCAAAGTTGTTGGTGGACCAATAGGAAAAGAAGGTCTATTAACATCGGGACAAGTAAATTTTCTATTATATATTTTTAAGTTTGTAGTACCTACAACAAAAAATAATATTCTTACCTTAGGTATGGAGGATATTTCTCGATAATATTTCACCTTTCCTTATAACGACTGTGATGTCATCAGTAAGATGTTTAGATTTGAATTCAACCAGAAATAAAATTGCCATTGTTGATGATGTTGGGCGATTAGTGGTTCGAGATATATTGAATAATACAATACTTTATCAAGTAAAAAAAAATAATCGATGAAAAGATAAGATGAAAAATTATTAATATTGTAAAATTTTAGGATTCTGGTGTTAATTCAGTAGCTTAAATAAATAGATTATAAATATTTTTAGTGAAGCATATGAGGTTGCATGTATATGTGCAACAAACAGTGATTGGGAAAATTTAGCTCATGCTGCTTTAGAAGGCTTACAATTTAATGTTTCAAAAAATGCATTTGTTAAGACACGAAATTTGCTTTGGTTACAATTAATTCATAAACTTAGTGGAAAACAAAAACATGAAAATGTGTCTAAAGAAATGCTTTTGGGTGAAATCTATAGCTATGCTGGAAAATTCAAAGATGCAGCTAGATTATTTCAAAAATGTGGAGAAAATACTAGAATAGTTCACATGTATACTGATTTAAGAATGTTTGATTTAGCACAAGAATATTTGAAAGAAGATAATATAATGGATAAACATGAATTAATTTTAAAAAGAGCTGAATGGGTATACTCTATACATGAACCAAGAACAGCATTTGAATTACTATTATCTATTGAAGAAAACGAAAGAGCTGTTCAAATAGCTGCTGCACAGGAATGGTCGGATGTGTAAGAATTTTTTTATTATCTAATAAGAAGATCACAAGACCTTCAGCATCAGAAGTCAACACTCTAATGCTTCGTCCACAGCCCGCCCGACTTTAAGTATAGACTAAATTCAATTTTTACCTTATCATGTTAGTTATAGAAAAAAAAAATGGTACGGCTTATTTCCTGACACTGAAACTAATTAGTTTATTGTAACATCCATTCTTATTTGGTCTAGTTGAAAAGTTTGTATTCGTTAGCAAGTCCTACCAAAAACTTTCAATTAATATTATTTTGAGAATTTCATTGGTTTACGATGAGTATTATTGCACATGGGTTCAAATCTCCATCTGTCGAGTGCAGTACATTCGTTTTTCGAGTGGAGTGCTATTTCATTTTTGTCATTTTCTGCATCAATTTCATGTAGATTTAAGAAGGTCAATAACTTATTTTATTGTTTTTTTTTTTTTTAGTTGTAAGATATCAGTTACTACTTACTAAATCTTACAGAACATGACATTTTTTAATTTTTCAGGATTTTGTTGTATCTGCTCAGAACTTTTCCGTGAAGAGAAATAATCTGGACAAAGACAACCCTATAGACTTGAATTTACTTTTTTTAAAATAAGGTTACCAGAAATTTAACAAAATACAAATTAAAAAACTTCTTATAATATGGTCACAAACTAAAATCTTTGTCCTATAGTTTTTTTTTTGTAAGTTTTGTGTGAACAGAGTAATCAAATTTAAAGGTTAAGTTTTGCATTTGAAAAGCTTCAGGTCTCAGTCCGAAATTGTATTTTTTTTTTCAATTACATATTATTATTCTCATGGAAATATTTCATCATTGTTTTTTTTTCTAAGAAAATCAAAGTTATTTCAAATGGGTTATACCTTTCGAAATTATGTATGTGTGTGGCTTTTTTTCAAATCCTTTAAAATTCCTATAAGTTTCCATAATTGTTTAAATTTAATTGTTACTAGATTACGTGATGATTATATTTATTTATGATTATATTATTTAAAAATCAAATAAATAAATTAAAACAATATAAAAATAAATGAACGTATTAATCATACCTTATTTTTATTTTTTATTTTTATTTTTTTTGTTATCAATTATAAATTATTATTAACAAATAAACTGGGTTGTGATTATTCAACTACGAAAAAAATCACTATTTGGTTTTTTTTTCTTGTGAAAATTAATTAAAATTCATAGATATTCGTATAATAAAACAATAATCATGCGAATACAGATACACAAAACATATAAAATTATGTATATAATTGTGAATGGATACGGATGTATACATACATATGTGATTTTCTTCTTCTTTTTCTTGTTTTAGTATATAAATAAATAATCAAAAGTAATCGTTTCAAAATTTTATGGCAATTAAACAATGATATGAAGAAGAAAATTATTAATACAAAAAAAAAATAAAAATAAAAAAAAATCTTCCGCTCATTATTACTTTTGTTTCTTCATTTTTTTTTCTTCTTTTGAATGTATGATTCCTACAAATGCAATGAAAAGGTTAGTTATGTATATATCATCAGGTGAGTACATTATTTAGTTTGCAGTAATAATTATCATTAATTTAGTGGAATTTTTTTTTCTTGTTCGAAAAAATAATAAATATAGGTACATACATACCTACATATAATTTTACAATATATGGTATTGCAAGTTTTATTTTGCCTGTATGTATTGTATTAAAACCATTCAAAAATTGCATTTTTCTTAAAGTTGCACATTTTATATGAAATAAGTACATATATTTAAGTACGTCATATTTGTAATGGGTCGATTTATTTATGATTAATTTTTGCGCGTATAAATTTACAAAAGCAAAGAAAAAAAAATTTTTTTATGAAAAATTTATTATTACAAAATAACTATATAAGTATAGTAGCACAATGTCTATACATATGTAGATATACAAAGAAGTTTTTTAAGGTGTATCTAGAGTGTGTGTGTGTGTGTGTGTTTTTTTTAAAATAATTTATCTATAATGCATTTTCTATTTGAAATAAATACATGTGAACGGAAAACAAGAATTTAATTGTAATTTATGTTACATAATTTTTTTAAAAAATGTATACAAGATTATATTAGTTATTTATTAATATGTACTTTTTTTTTTCAATTTGAAGAGAAAAAAAAAAAATCTTATTTATTTGTTTTTGATTGAATGAAACTGATTAGTAGATTTATTACATAATTATTTGTAAATTAATGATTTCAAGTAACTCCTTGAATTAATTTTTTATTATGGACGACTACAAGTTCAAAAAAGAAAAATATCGATTTACTTATAAGTATAGTTTATGAAATTAAAAAACGATAAAAATAATCCACTTAATCCAACAAATAAAAAGTTATTGCCTGCCTGGCCACCCACTTATTAGCTTGCGCTACATCAACATCCTTTGTTTTGTTTCTATTTTTTTTTTCACCACCACCATTGGGATTCGTAAATTACATTAAAAAAGAGTTCATTTAATGACCTCTAAAAACAAATAATTTAATTTATATTTTTAACCTTTTTATAATTACCATCCCTTGAGCTTTGAGTCTCAAAGGAAGTATCGTTTATGTTTTTAAAAGCCAACCACCACTTTTCAAAGGTAAATTTTTGGAAAAAAAAATTTTTTCTTGAAAAATATTATCTTATTAATCAAAAAAAAAAGGCTTCACTATACTCTGTCTTCTATACCCTTAAAAGAGTTCATATGAAAATATCAATTTCAATAAAAAATTATTAAAATCACCCTTGGCATTAAATTTTGCCCACATTTTTAAATGATATACATTTTCTCCTATGAATGACATCAATCAATTTTATTATGCAAAACTCAATATGTATTATTTTTTTTTAAACTTTTTTTTTTACTATTTACGTGTCTCACATGGTTTTACTCAGAATATTAAGTAAAATTGATTTTTATGCATAATTCCATTTCCGTTTCTTTTAATAATGTAATGCATATTACGTGTATGTATTTGTTATTTAGTTTTATTTGCAATTTCTTTTTCTTTTTTTATTATACAGTTTTTTCTTTCATCGTTTTATTTAATTTTCAATGAGGAAATTAAAAAAAAAATTTAAAAACAAAAAAAAGGAGAATATATTTTATTAAAATCGATATATTGACTGTACATATGGTTGATATGTGATTAAAATTATTATTATGCAATAAAAAATATGAAATATGTATGTGTATCGAATTTTTTTTATCCTTTTAAGGACGATAACAGGTCATTTGTTGGGATTATATTGAAGCAAAAAAGAAAATTTTTTATAAAAAAATTGAATAAAAAGCTATTGATTTTTTTTTTCTAAAAAAGACTTTTTTTTACTTTCTTTTCAGATTTTCAACATTTAAAATTTTTTCATTTTGAAGGCGACTGAATAAAATTCAAGTAAGTTTCTCTTTTTTTTTTTAAATTCTTATTTTTAATATTCTTTTTTTCGTTAGAACTAAAAAAAAATACCCGAATGTATTTACATATACCAACATACTTTGAAAAATCTGTAAAATTTCATAACATAAAGCATTTTTCCTCAAGTATTATTTTCTAAAAGAGGTTTTACGTACTTGTTTTACAAAATTTAAATGGAACATTTGAAGAAGAAGAATTTTTATTTATTCTTTGTTATTCGTAATTGAATATTTGTGTGTGTATATTCTAGAAAAATTGCATTGACCTAGGGTAATGGAAGGCATTAACGTGACTCTATTGTGTTGTTTTAGAAAAATCAAGATAAAAAAAAATTCAATAAGATAAAAACTATGTGGATTGATATCCTTGAAGAAAGAAAAGTTGTTATTTCATTTATATCAAAGAAAAATGTTATTTGAACGCAAAATTGCAACTTGATTCTTTGGTCATGGAAAAAAATCGTTTAAGATTCCTTAATGCTAAGAGGGAAAAAAAAGGTTATGGCTTATGACAATGTCCTTTACCCTATATCAGGTCAAGTATAATTGCTTAGACAAAATAAAATGAAAACACATCTTTTTAAATCCTGTACATTTTTAAAATGCTGAAAAAAAAAACAAGAAACAAATTATTAATTATTAAATGTGCTGCAAACAATATAAAAAACAAACTATCACATATGTAAATATTATCCTTATTTGAGACATATTCACATATGATATGACATTTGCTGTAAGGACGATTAAATGTACTATATTTAATGTTTTATTCATGTTAGGTGTTTTGGTCTCAATTGAATAATTATAATAATTGCAAATGTTGTCATTTTCATGTGTGAAGGTCAATTAATATAATAAAAATAATTGTATAAGTACACGTAAGTACGTGTACGTGTACCTAGATACTTTTTTTTTTTTTTTTTTTTTATTATTATTTACGTGTCAGGATAAATTTATATTAAAACTAGACAATTTTCTTAATTATTTTTTCTTTATTTTCAATTTTTAATTAAATTTTCCTGTTCAATGATTCGAATTGACTATAAAAGGAAAATATAAGAGAATAGAAAAAAGAAAAAAAACAAAAACAAAAATTTATTAATTCATTTGAGTGAAATTTTAAACTTTTCAAAATAAATTATTATTATCATTTTGATATTAAATTTAATGAATATTGCTTACAACATTAAAAAGAAAAGAAAAAAAAAATCCATTTCAATAGAAGTATCTTTTTTTGAATAAAGTTTATAAAGATGGTAAAGTTTTTTTCTTTTTATTGAAGGCACAAAAAAAAAAAAAAACTAAGAACAAAATAATAAGAGTTTAAGTTATTGATTTTTGTGTAGGATTTAATTTCTTTAAAATTTTCCAAATATTTATAAAAAATAAATGTCAAGAGAATTTTCTTTTGATGTTTTGTTTTAGCTTTCTTTTTGTTTCTTAATACGGGAAAAATTGTTATTTAATGATTTTCTCATAAAACCTCAATAATCTTGTATAAATTGTTTAAGGGCACCCCAATTTTAATGAATTCGTGAAAAACTTTGAGTTTATACATATGTATATGTATATATTTTGTTTAAGATACAATTTAATGATGTGCGTATTTTTAACTACGACAACGTAAGAAGGAGATTGATAACGTGATTGTGTAACAGAATACATAAATGTTTGTGTTTTTGTATCTTAGTAATTCAAGAACAAAAACAAAACTGAATTAATGTTGATTCATTATCAAAATATCCAGGTGTACTTAAGAATTGAAAACTTTTTAAAGCTCATCAATTGAGATATTATTGTTGAAAATTTAAAAATCAGATTCTAGAAATTTTGTATATTTCAAATCCCTTTAACCCTAAGACTTTAGATTTATGGGACTTTGAGGATCTGTATCCAAGCATCTGGTGGACTAAACAGGGATATGTTTCGGTCAAAATAATTGTTAAAGTTTTCTGTACGATTATCTTGTACTTTGTTCTTTAGCTTTTAAGAAGAACTGCAAATAAAATAAAAAATGTTTGATTTGGTCTTTTTGGTTGAAAACGATGATGGGTATATATAGAATCACTCACAAAACAATTTTGAAGAAAATATCTACTTTAATAACGATTTAATGGTGAAAATTTTAGTTTTTAGTTCACGAGATGCTAAGAAAAAGGTTTCTAAAAATAAAATTTTAAAATTTCCATACAAAATGTATGGCACATATTTTTTACTCTCGATTTTTAATCAGGACTTTTAAAAAAAAGGATGATTACGTACACTTCTCCAATGGAAGAATTGCAAAAGTTTCAAAATTGTAGCTCAAAAGGATAATGTTCAGAACAAGGTTTTAAGTCCAAGTATATACATTTGTATAGAATCAGTCAATTCTAGGGCTAAGATCCTTTTTTCAGTGTAACCAAAGGATTCTAAATTGGATTTTTTCAAAAAGCAAAAAGAAAAATCCTAAAATTTAATAATTACCATAAATTACATCTAAATATGTTCCTACATGAGTTATCAAATAATTTTCACATTTTTTCTCCTTATTTGTTCAAAAAACACACATTCGAAAATATGTAATTTAATCCTTGTGCATTCATGCATTTATTTTGCATTTTTTGTTCTACTAATTTTAGTATGAGATAAACCACACATATAATAAAATGATAAAATTTAGTGAATAGGCAGCACACCGTATCATCATCACATTTTAAAAGACATTAATTCGCTTTAAATTAAGTTCCGATGGGAGAGAATAAAAGTAAAAAAAACACTATCTATATATTAAATATATATACATATACATAGAAAGCTACATATATTGTATTTGTATATATAATGATGATATGGTTTTGTAAAGGAAAAAAAACTATTGTAGAATGAGAAGAGAATTTTATTCTTGGATGTGGAATCTGGGTCAGGAAACTTTTTTAAACAAATACTTTACTAAATACTACATCGTAATCATATCGTATATTATATACATAGTTATAAATAAACTTTACACACTTTTTAGTTTAAATATTTAAAATGTTTTTCTTGACATTTTATGCATAAGAATATGTTGGTTTTTCTTATTTTAATTTTACTTTTTTTTTTTTTATTCAAATTTGTAATTTGAATTTTATTTTATTATAAAAACATGAACAAAATTTTCATGTTTCTCATCTCTTGGGTTTGAATACTGCCGCATCAATACCTGTGACGTTTTAGATTTAAAACAAAAAAAAAAGCAAAAACAAAACGAAAAAAAAAAGAAGATATTTTTATTTACACATTAAAAGATATCTTGAATACTCTATGTAAATTGAATACTAAAAACAATTTTGTGAGTATGTTAATTTAAAATAAAATGTTTTATAATTAGATATTGTACTAAATTTGAAGAAGATTTAAATCATTAAAGAATTTAATTGAATAGTTTTACTTCTAAACCTTTTTTATTATTTTAAATTGTAATTATTTTTTCTTTTTAAATTTTTGTCATTTGAAAAAGTCTGTTTTTAAAAAGAAAAAAAAAAAACATTTTTTTTTATGGGAATTTCAAGTAAATAGATTTTTAATTTATTTTTAAAAGTATCTATTTAGTAAAATTTTAATGTCTTAAATGATTTTTAATTTCAATAATTTAGTTAGTTTATGAATTACATACATTCTATTAGAAATAAAACAAAAATTGAAAATTATGTATACCTACTATTAAAAAATCTAAAATAGAACTTTATGTTTTAAAAATGTTATTTCCGTTTAAATATAATTAGATTCATCACAAATAAAATTTCATAATAATAAATAAACTAAAACTAAATAACTATACCTACTAAAATTTACTAGAAAAAAAACTTTTAAAAATCTAAAAATAAATTTAATATGCAAGAAATAAGCACAAAATTACATGAAATTTTATTTTTATAAAAAAATTTGTCATCATAGTAACTTTATAAAAAATATTAAAATAATGAATAATGGTATTTAAAAAAAAATATACATATACTCGTACACATATTTTGAAATATGGGTTTGACGTGATATTGTTATAGAAAAAATAGTTTTTAATTTCATTCATATCCACGTGTAATGAGTGATCTATAATTAAAATTTAACAAATTCTATAGTGTTTTGTTTTGATATAGAAATCAAGATGATATCTACAGTTCTTGAATTTCTCAATTTAAGAGATTTTTAAATGTAAAACAGACGTTTGTAGATAGATTTCAGTCAGTCGATAGTCAATTTCTTTATGTAGTAGACTAAAACCTGACGCCCAGTGATAACGACAACGACAACTACAACGTGACGTTCAATTAGAATCAATATAACGACTGTTGTTCTCACCCAATGGCAACGTTGTCATTCACTTAGATTTATTTCTAATTTTGTCGGTGTCGGAAAGCAGTTGTCGTTGTCGTTATCATTGGGCCCAAGGTTTAAGAAACAAGCAAACGACATTCGATTCGACTGGGATTCGAACCTAAGACCTTTGCGTTGCCGGGACACTGTTCAACCAATTAAATTATCGGATGACATATGTCGCTCGCTGTTTTAGTTACTACGTAAACATTGACGAATACTCAAAACTCCTACATTTAAAAATTTGAATTTTTTCAATATTTGATTCTAGACCACTCATACACCATTGTGGATATGTGGATGCTTTTTTTATATTATATTTTTGATGTAACAAAAAATTTTTTTTTCAGTTAGTCTTTTTGTTCATTTTGATTAGGTGCCAAGACCTTGTACCTATAAAATCACATAATTTAACAAATAAATTGTTTAAAATGGCAACAAAATTATTTAACAAGATTTATTTTTGTGTACTTTTTCATCATATTCAGTCATTTTTTTTTTAAATCTGATTTTGTGTACATAATATGTATATAAAAATTTTCAGAAATATGTATTTTCTTCTGCATATTAGAAGAAATTTATTAGCATTGTAGACAAAAAGGCGCCTTTATGTCGACAAAATATTGCTGAAATTTCTTAATTTCAATTCACTCAATGAACTTTTACTGAAAGCTTACATGTATGTACATAAAAATATTTTTTTTTCAATGAGGACAAATATAATGGGTGTAATACATTAAGAGAGTAGGTACTTCAAATAAATTTTATTATCATAAAGTTATAGGGAAACCTTCGTTAGAATGACGACGGGAAGGAACCTAATAACTGAAACCATTGAGAAACCATAATAGCAAGTTGTTAATCAAGTTAAACGGCATGCTATGAATTAGATTATTCTTTATACATTCATATGTACATACATATATACATATAATATTTTATATATGTATCTACTTTTCTTTTTATAAAGTTTCATCTAAACTATTATATTTCAATGACCATGCCCACATACATATTCATTTTACTTATAAAATTTCGAGGTCATCATATTTTATGCTGCCATGATTATAATGATGTACTGGATGGAATCTTAAAAGAATAAAGATAATTCATAAAAATAGCTTCTATACGTTTGAAAAAAAATTAGTTTAGTTATGGTTAAATGACAGTAGTTGCTAGTAAGTATAGTAACTATATAACCTCTGTAAGATGTGTAAAAGATATATATTTGTCTATATAGAAACACATATTACTAAAATAATAAATTCATGTGTTTAATATTGCCTTCGTCCTCCATAGTTTTATCTTGTCATCCGCCTAGTAGTCTATGTAAATCTAGGGCTAGGCATCATTTTTTATAATAATTTAAATTACTATGAAGTAGATACAACAGTCTATAGTAGATTCTTTTGCAACTTTCGCAAAATATCTTATACAAAATTCATGTTTTAAAAGAAAAAAAAAAGTTACAGAAACGAAAACAAAAAAAAAAATTGTATCATGTTCATATTATTTTGATGTACAATATCTGAGTAGGTATTCAATATACGCCTCTTATATCTATAAAAGGTATAATTTAATTTCCTTTTGTTTTGCATACAA
Source organism: Bombylius major (assembly GCA_932526495.1). Taxonomy (NCBI): domain Eukaryota; kingdom Metazoa; phylum Arthropoda; class Insecta; order Diptera; family Bombyliidae; genus Bombylius; species Bombylius major. The sequence goes on along the minus strand of OW052045.1, from coordinate 26,094,955 downwards.
ATGAAAAATTGTTCGAAAAAAAAAAAAATAAAATAAAATAAAATAGAATATTCATGTTGCATTGCAGTATTGACACATTGGAGAAACAATAAAATTATCTCACGTAAAAATAAAAAAGAACTTAAAAAGAAATTAAATTTAAAAAAACAAAAAATAAATGTTATATTGAACATACATGATGACGATAGGATATGAATTTCGATTTCTTGAAAAGTGTTTTAAAAAAAAAAAAAAATGAAATTTAAAAAAAAAAAAAAAAAAAACAAGTTTCATTCATGCATTGAATGACAACTTCATAAAAATATCTATAGACAATAATTTTAAATTAAAATTTTTTTGTAGGCCATGAAAGTCATAAATTAAATATTCATCATAAAATATTGCTAAGAAATCTTCAACATATCATTTTTCTTTTGAATCTTTGATATTCCGAAGATATTGCTCCATTTGCATTGATTTATCGGTCAATAATTGCTTGCTTAGACAACATGAACATTAAAATAAGATTGTTAATAATTTTTGTTTTATTATGCTTCTTTTTTTGTTTTTGTCTGCATAAGTATGTGTGTGTATGTATATATAATGCATATATGTATATTAAGATGCCGGACATCATCAGATACAAGATACATACATAAAATATAAAAAAAAAAATAAATAAAAAAATAATAATAAAATATTTAAATTGTGTCATATATATTATATATATCTATATATAATTGTGTTGATTTTTTATACTATCATGAAAATGATGTGTCTGTTAATTGACTTTAAATTAATTTTTATTACAACAAGTGGCAATAGTGGGATTTTTATTGGCGCATCACAAAATATATGTACATATATGATTTCTATTTTATTTTCATTATTCAAAATGTCAAATTTGTATTGTTGGTTTTTTTTTTTTTTAATTTTTCATTTGAAATATAAAATATAAAACTTTTATTTTATAACTTTGTTGCTAATTAAAGTATGTGAAAAGGAAAAGTGAATTTCTTCATAAAAGAAAATAAAAAAAACATACATGATAATAAATTAATCATAAAACTATATTTTGTAAAATTTTATTTTTAATTATTTTTGTTTTTGTTGATTATTATTTTCAAATAATTAATGATAATAAATTTTGAACGTTTAATTTTATCAGATATTCAATTTAATTTTAATTATTCGATTATTTTCTAACATAAATCTTTAGTTTTTTCCCCTATGTATGAACTAAAATGGCATAAAAAGAGTATCTTTTTTAAACATTAATCATTAATTTTGAAAAAATATGACGTAATTTGTATGATATGTTGTTTTTTTTTGTTTTGTTCTCAATGTTTTACAAGTAGTTATTACAAAATAATCTAAATTCATCATCTATGTTTTTTCAAGTATCTACTATATGACATATTTAGATTACGTACTTGTATTGTACATATAATTGTTTATATTATTATCATAAACTAGATCTTTTTTTTTTTTTTTTTTTTTTTTTTTTTTTTTTTTTTAAGAATAAAAAAAGATAAATTCTATGATGAAATTAACCTATTTTCTTAAAATTAAAATAAAGCTTTTCAAAATCATCCATGAAAATATGATCCCTTTGAAAAATATTCTTTTCAACAGATACTCAAAACTGGAACTAATTTGTTAAATTAATCTAAACCACTTTTTTTTTTTATATATTTTTTCTCTTGGATGATTTGAAAAATTTCTGAGGCTATAAACTTCAATAATAAAAATTAATACTAAGTTGAACGACATATGAAATATTAGTTATGGTTTTTAATTTTTTAATTCAAAAAACAAAGGATACTCAAATAAAATTTAACCGCACAAATAATAACCGCAAGTAGGTATTTAATTTGTTAATTAATAAATGTAATAAATGGGCTGCATGTAATACACGCATCATTATCATTAACATCGGTCATAAACATCACATATTAAATTTATTTTTTTATTTTATTTTATTTAATTTTTTTGTTAAAATTTTTTACATTTTGTATTTATTTGTCTTTACGGTGCTCAAAGCTTATTGTTGTCACAATGGAATTTTTTTTTTTTTTTTTTTTTTTTGCGAGCAAAATACACAACTTTATTTTTTTTCCTCTCTGCTGTTGTAAAATTTAAGTGCCCAAATTGCGTGTGAAATAAAAGTGATTTTTATTTTCATTTTTTTTTCTCAAGGTGAAAAAAAATTGAATTTATTAGAGAATAAATGAATATACTTTATTTTAAAATCGTTGAACTAAAAATTAGGTAACAAAATGAGTATACACATTTAAGAGTTCATAATGTGTATGAATTTTATATCGATAATACGGTCAAAATTTATTATTTTTAGATTTAAATCAAAACTACAATATAAAGAAGTTAATGTAAAAGTACATCCAAGGTTATTTGCATTAGTATCTATTGTCCATTTATTATTATTAATATGTAGATATTATGTATGTACATGAAGTTTTATATTGAACCTTCAGTACCTTTTTCATACAATAAATTAATGTGATTTGTAATACCTTTTACATTCAATTTTTGTTTGTTTTTTAAATAATGAAAGTCTAATTTTAACATTTTTATCTGATACTGTCTAAATTTATCTAAAATGTGTGAGAGAAACTATTAGGTTTTAGATAATTTTGAGGTTATTTATTTACAATTTGTGATATACGGTTCTTCATTTTATTTTGACCTTCACTATAGAATTATTTTCCTTTATCCATCACAATTTCGGAGAAAAACACTGTATGTACAGCTATTTTAACAGTATAGGTATTAGTATATTTATTGTTCATGAGAGCCTGACCAATTGTTTTGTAGAAGAAGATCTAATGTAATCATTTGTTTTTGTTCCTTGTAAACTTTAGGATAATGAAAACAAAAATATTTATTCATTGAGTAATGAAATTTTTAGTAAAACTTTTAGTAAACAAAAACCATATTTTTCAAAGGTCGTTTTAACAAACCGTAGTAGTTGCAATTATTTTTGATGTTTCAAAGGATTGTCAAAATACATCATAAATAAAATACATAATTAAAATAAGTTTCAGTGAAAGCTTATGCTAAAATTTTTTAAATAAATATTTAGTATTCTGTACAAAAGAATTGAATCGATATCCCATTAAAATTGATGAAATAATGCTTATGACGGTTAAGTGGAATGATGTAATTTATTTTCGATTAAAATAAAAAATTTTTTTTTGCACTATTTCGTTTATGGAAAATATAATAATTAGGTTATTTATGCAACGCAGAGCAAAATGTTAACACAATTTCAAATTAAAACCACCTACAGTTTTTCATTTATAGAAAAATTTATAATCATAAATTGTGTTATTTCATATATTATGTTTGATTTTTCCATAAAAATAATAAATAAGCTATTTTACAGAGGCTATTTTGCAAAATAATTAATATTTATTCATTTGAATTTATGAAAAAATAATTTATGAGAATGAAAAGCAATTATGTATTACAAATTTCTATTATTTTGAAAATAAAATAGGAAAATTTAATAATTTTGGCGGAATTATAATATACATACTGAATTAATTTCGAATTTTCGTGAATAATTTCTTTTTTTTTTTATTTAAAGGAGGTCAGATACCAACAGGGCAATACAAAGATTAACTTTAGTAATGAGCTTCTTTTCCTTCTACGATTACGGAAAAAATATAAGTATATATTTTTTGTACGGTCCTGATTAGAATTTCCAAAAAGTTTGGTTATTGGCTACTTTTTTCAAATTCCAAGTCTTCAAAATTAATTGAGCATCTTTCTTTCTTTTGTACGAGCTATTCCCTGTCTATCGATTATAATCATTTTCTTGAAAATTCTCTTCAAATCTTTTAAAAATTCAACATCGATTTTCATTTTTTTTATTTTTTTTATTTTTTATTTATTTTTATTGTTTTGTTTTTGTAATGGTAACTTATTGCTTCTTCAAAAATGAATCGTTGCTTTGGTGATGCGATGCTGATGCTTGTCACAAATTCAAATTTGTAACGCAAATTTTATGATGCGTTGTCACATATTCAAAGAAGCATCGCATCAAATCAAGTATTCGAAATTTCTTGTAATATTCAGCTGTCATGTAATAATAGCATTGCATCGCTAGCTAAAAACTTTGCATTGTCATAGCAACAAAGTAATGGCCCTTATCGGCGAAGTCACGTCACTGAAAGTGAGATGTCACATTAGTGAATTTGTATTTTTGAACTCGAATGTAGCGACATACGTCACACGTGTGACAGAAATCGGTATTAAATAACGAAGAAGATGTGACAGCCGTCACTTATACAAGCAACAGACAGTCACATCAATAATGAAGGTGACACGAACAAATTAAAAAGTAAAGCGTTTTGAAAAGTAAGAATGGAAAGGCAATAAAAGTCTTCAAATTGTTCAAATTAACACACTTATTGCCTTATCGGTTAATTTTCATTGAATTTATCAATTTTTAATTTTTTTTTAAATTCATTCATAAACATATTTTTTTTTTTTTTTTTTGGATTGATTATTAAAAATTGTAAATTGAATTAACATAAAAACTCTTCACTAATTATGTTTTTGTATTTGGACAATTTTTATTAAAAACGAAAAAGAAAAATTAAACATTCACAAAACATAAATTTTTCAAATAAAATAGAAAATTTATTGCAGATTTTGATATATACTTCTTGGATCATTCTGTTTAATTTGTTTAATAATAATTTATTTAATTATAATTTTTTTAATAATTTCATTTTCATTGAATATTGTCCTATTATTATTAATTTTTGGTACGGTAATTTTTTTGATTCTCTCTTCGACAGGATTATTAAAAGAATTTATTAAAATATTTCTTAAATTTTTACCTAATAATTCATCGACAATATAAAATTTTGGTAGATAATTTACTGAAGATATTCTTTGTTTGAATTGTTTTTGTTTGTCCTGTAGAAATAAATTATATTATTATTTTTTTAATAATATACACTGATTACCGAACAAAAAATTTATAAAAAATCAAAAGCAGCTGTCATAATACAAATTTTCCTGTCATTACTAAATATCCCTGTCACTAGTACTTTTACTCTCTACAGACGACTACTGCGATACGAAATTTTAGACTATGTGACAAGAGAGGTGACAATTGTCTACAAGTGACGCGACTTCGCCGATAAGGGCCAATGTTTACGCATCACGAACAAAAGAGCATTAGCATCACCAAAGCAGCGATGCATTTTCGAAGAAGCACATAGATACAATTTTTTTTGTGATAAATAGAAATAGAAATAGTTATTTAACCATATGATTGTTATATTTGGCACAGCTTTTATTTTTCTGAAGACGTCTTTTGATTTAACCATAGCTAACCATAACTGGGAATAAATTTTTTTTAATTAGTATAGGTACTCTTTTTCTTGCCTGGATGTCAAATTTTTCCTCATTGTCGACCGTGAATATACAGTACGAGTATTTAAATTCCTCAACTCATTCAAAATTTTTATCTCGAATGGTCACGTTTTAGTGCAAACTTTTTAATTAATTTCTCATCTGTACCATCACTATGGTTTTCTCTTCATAGACTTGAAGCCCGATTTATTGCACTGCTTTCTATAGAGTTTATTAAAGATTTCTTTTACTATTGAAAGATTGTAGGAAGTTTTAGGAGAGAAAGATTTTAGAAAATGAATAGAGTAGCAATTTTTGAAGAATCCGCTTCCAGTTATGAACGTATCAAGTGACGAAAAAAAAATGCATGTTTTTTGAAGAGATTGTACTTAATGAGTACTGCACAAATAACGGTACTATATTTTCAAATTTTTTTTCCGTGATTATATTCGTAACAGAACGTATTCTCAAATACAAGCATAAAAACTAATACTCACGTAACAAAATTTATAGTAATATCCAAAATAACTTTAAAAAATCAGTGGCCGTAATCAAGTGACGCGGGATGTATGTTACACTTATAAATAAGAAGCGATATGTAAAAATTTTTAAATTTATTAAAATTAAAATTAATAAAACCTATACCAATAAGTCAAACTGGTCAAATTTAAAATTAAACAAAATTTAAAAAAAATAAAAATAAAATTCTTTGTTATCACATAATAAATTTTAATAATTATATGATTTATGATTTTTTATTAATAATCAAGTCATTTTTTATAAGTCCAAATGGTTGAAGCTTATTTTATTTTATTTTCTTCTAATGATAAAGAATTAACTGACATCACGAGAGTTCAACTCTTTGTTTTGTTCTGTGCTTTTTTTTTTTTCTAGATAGTGATAAATTTTTTTTTCTGTTTGATTTAAAAAAATATTATAATGAAAGAACACCGCACTGTTATCAAAAAAAAAAAAATTTTAAGTACATAATATATTCACGCATATATGTACATATGAATCTATAGCGCGCTTTGCTTTAATTAGTTAAGTCAGTGAACTACTTAATTAAAATAATTGTTATTTTTTATTTCATTATTTTTATTTTTTTTTTCATTCCTTGTATATTTTTTCTTTTTTAATTATTATTTTCTTCTTTTTGAAAATGAAGAAATTTCTACACAATGTGAAAAGTGTTTTTTTTTATAGTAAGATATATTTATTTATAAGAAATAATATGTTTATAAGAAATTTCTCTATCAGACCAGACAATTAGTGTAGGATGTAGGAGTCTATGAACTGGTACAGTCTACTTCCTTTTGAGTTCAATTCAATTGACATGTTCTAAAAATTCATATGTACATGTAGTATACCTACATATACATATGTATTTTTATATTTAATTAAATTTAAAAATTAATTACAATTTTATGCCGTGCCGTGTTGCTTATGAAGCAAAATTTTTAAATAATTTTTATAATTTGTCATCAAAATAATTTCATATTTTTCTTAAGGAAAGTTTTCCTATGTTGAACATTTATTTTCTTTTTCCATTAACACGAATAATAAATCAATTAAGTTCTAGAAAAACAATTCAGTATCTCTATTTAGGTTTTGAGAAATTGAATAAACTAATTTTCACTTATTTAACACGTTGACACCGTGTATATTGCGAAATATATGAGTAGAATTTTTAAAAAGAAAAAAGTGCTTGTTTGTAGATTTTGTAACTCATATTTTTCTAAACCGGATTTCTACCAAACAGATAAGTTTAAAAAACAGTTTCGTTTTCAAAAACCAATAAAAAAAACGTGTTATTTTTTTCAAACAGAGTGTTTTAATTTAAGAAACATAAGTTTTTTTGCTATTATTTGTGCTGTTTTTAAATGTTTTCACTAAACGGATAGTCTCTCGAAACATGTTCTCCCTAGACAAAAATCTATATAGCCACCACAGAGCATGACGCGAGAGTTAATACGATAGAGGACTAGACAAATGTGACAGAGAACAAAATTAGGTGTTTCATTTCAGCTGAACGAACTCAGGGTCAGGATCTTTAAAACACAAACAAAACTAGTTTTAAATTTTTCCCACTCGAGATGGAACAATGTTTTATATCCAAAAAACAGTTTTCTTCGATAAAAATGTTTCTAAAACTGAAAATGTTTTTCAAAACACAGCTGTTTGGTCGAGAAAGACAGTTTTTTGTTTTGTTGATGTAGTGGAAAATCCGGCTTTACAAGAAATATCCTGTGTGAATTTTACATTAGTCGGATCACAAAGTTGGAACATGTTCAAATTTAGAAATACGTATGAAGATTACCCCACACGATGAAATAAAATACAAAATTGATCGCCGGCGTCATTTACGTGTTAAAATTTTAAATCATATGTACTCGCAATACCAAAGATATATGTATTGAGCTATTCAAAAAAAGTATATTTATTTGTCATTTTAAACTAAGTGTTAAACCTGAATTGTATACCAAATAATTTTGGTTAAAATGCGGAATATAAAATCAATAAAATCACAATTAATTCTGGATAATGTGTGTTTTTAAAAAAAAAAAAAAAAAAAAAAATTTATTCATATATGAAAAACTTTTTAAGACAACCAGATAACTTCGCCTACATTAAAATTTCATATAAGATACTAATATGTAGGTATATCAATTTACACCAGTACTAAAACGGTCACGACATGAATTTCCTTTAATGGGAAGTTTCATGAATACAATAAAATCCATTTAAAAAATTTTGAAAATGTTCTGTTTTATCGTTTTTTTTTCTTTGTGCCTAAATAAACATTAATTTCAACATCATATATTTTTTTCGGAATGACCAATTTAAAATTTTGCATCTTATTTTCCAAGAAATTATTTTATAAATGCGATTAGTACCTATATGGTCAAATCGATGAAACAAAAAAAAAACAAAAAAACAACAACAACAAAAATCAAAATCTGAATCATCATTTTTTCTGCTCAATAAAATAAAGAAAAGAAAAAGTTTGTTTTACATAAGAAAGTTTATATGTATGTATACCATAATACGTATAGTATAATACATGTTGTAGGTGTTTTTCTTATTGTTTATAAAAACTTCGATAATACATAAATAAATCTCATTTTTTTGATATGAATGAATTTTTTGTATTTTTCATGTCATGGTAGTTTATTGACATTGGCACAATGAGAGAGAAGTTGAATAAAAAAAATGAAATGAAAATAAAATAAAATAAAAAGTAAAAAAAAATGTTTAAATAACATGACCATGTAAAAAAAATATTTTGCCGGTATTTATTTGATTTGTTATTCGTCATTTTTATTATTGTTATTCACAATAATGCATTGTGATTATTCAATTAATAAAATGTCATGTATGTTATTCATATATGTGATAAATCGATAAAATTATTAAAATAGATGATTTTCATTATGAAATTTAAATCAATACAATGATGAAGAAATATAAAATTTTAACTGTAACAGTGTGTGTAAATTATGTAAAAGGATGTTTGTTTTTTTTTTTAGAATTTAATTTTTTTTTTTTTTTTAATTGAATTTTGATGTTATGTTTGAGAAAATTGAAAGAAAAACAGAAAATAAACTAATATTTTCTGAATTTTTCATTAGATTTTGGAGTATATTTTTTTTCTTATAATAATAATGAACACGTCAGATGTGAAATGTGATAAGTATTGACGTCATTGATGTCTTCTAAGTCATTTCAAAAGTATTGTATAGAAAAAACGAATGAAGCTTTGACAGATTTCAAAAAATTTTCAAAGGAAAATAAATAATTTAAATCGATTAGAGTAGAAGAACATTTATTAAAATTCCTTTTTTCTTTTCTGATTTTGTATTCAATAAATTTTGCACCTGGTAGCCTTATATTCGTTGTTTTGTGACAAAAGCTTAGTATAGATGTAGCAAAAAATTACATACATATTATCAATTTTAATATTTATTGAATTTTTCGATTTTAAATTCCAAATAATCCCTTCGGGCTGAAAATTATATCCTCATTTTTTTTCCTTTTTAAACTTGCCTTTTCATATGCAAAACAAAATAACCTGTTGAAAAGTGACAAATGAGAAATTTATTCATCGACAATGAATTTATTGACATTTATCTCAGAATTAAGCATCAGAAAAGGTTTTTAATAACGGAATAAATTGCTAAAATTTAGAGTATTTTATCAGGTTTATCTATGTGTTACCTTTTAAATAAATAGTCCTAAAAAAAAATTTCAATTTTATGAAAATTCAAATAAAAAATTTTTTTGAATAATAAAAGCTTACTAAATTGCAAATCTAAGTCGAAAAAAGCAATATACCTAGAATAAAAGTATCTTCGACCGATACTATAATTTCTTTGTTAATAATTTTATTTATTTGTAGTAAGTTTAAAATTTTACAATTTATTTTAATATTGTTAATAATTTTTTTTTCATTTCCAGAATGAGTCGTTCATCACATTTAAGGCAAATTCAGATTCAACAGCAGCAACAACAACAACAAATGGCTGATAATGATGCAGCAGCATTAGCTGCAGAAATGTTTGATCATTTTTGTGTTGCTACAACAATGCGACAAGTATTAGGCCTTTATAGAAATATGTGTGATACAGTTGGTTTAAGACCAAGTCCATTAAATGATTTTTATCCAAAATTAAAAGCTAAAATAAGAAATTGGAAAGCAGCAGCATTATGGAAAAAATTTGATGCTAGAGCTTCACATCGTGTTTATAATAAAGGTAATGCATGTATTGGTACACGTGTATTAGTTATTGGTGCTGGTCCATGTGGTTTAAGAACAGCAATTGAAGCTCAATTATTAGGCGCTAAAGTTGTTGTAATTGAAAAACGTGATCGTATATCACGTAATAATGTATTACATTTATGGCCATTTGTAATAACAGATTTAAGAAATTTAGGAGCTAAAAAATTTTATGGAAAATTTTGTGCTGGTTCAATTGATCATATATCAATTAGACAGTTACAATGTATCTTATTAAAAGTTGCATTATTATTGGGTGTTGAAATCCATGAAGGTGTATCATTTATAAATACAATTGAACCATGTGATGGTTATGGATGGAGAGCACAAGTATCACCAGAAGATCATGCTGTATCACATTATGAATTTGATGTATTAATTGGTGCAGATGGTAAACGTAATACATTAGAAGGTTTTAAACGTAAAGAATTTCGTGGTAAATTAGCAATTGCAATAACAGCAAATTTTATTAATAAAAAAACAGAAGCTGAAGCTAAAGTTGAAGAAATAAGTGGTGTAGCTTTTATATTTAATCAATCATTTTTTAAAGAATTATATCAGACAACTGGAATAGATTTAGAAAATATCGTTTATTATAAAGATGAAACACATTATTTTGTAATGACTGCCAAAAAGCATAGTTTAATTGATAAAGGTGTTATACTTCAGGTAAGAATTGTGTTTTCCATGCTTTTTTTGTTGTTGTGAAAACTGAAAAATTGATATCTTAATACATACCTATTTCTTTTTGTTTTCTATGTACGATATTTAGGACTTTGCTGATCCAGCTGAACTTTTATCACCAATAAATGTTAATACTGAAAAATTATTAGATTATGCACGAGAAGCTGCCGAATTTTCAACGAAATACCAGATGACAAATCTGGAATTTGCTGTTAATCATTATGGCAAACCGGATGTTGCCATGTTTGATTTTACATCGATGTTTGCTTCCGAAGCTTCATGTAGAGTTCTTGTAAGTGATGAATTCCTGCGACTTCGAAAACGTTAGATGATCGTCAATTGACGAAATTCAGCAATACAACGTCTTAAGCTGAATATCGTCAATTGACTATCATTTGACGTTCTCGAACTCGCACTTCCTTATTTGTGTTTTCTGGAGTAGAAGCATGTAACTTTGTCTACACTTTTCGTGTTCGACTTGCTCTAGCTAAATTTGAATTCACTTATAATACTGTAACTTGAAACAAATTACGTGCTTCCACTCCTGTTTTCGAATTCAGGATAATAAAAAATCTATCTGAAAATTCTCTTTGTTTTCTATTTTGAATTTTCAATAGGTTCGTAAAAATTATAGATTACTTCAATGCTTAGTAGGTGATAGTCTTTTAGAACCATTTTGGCCAACAGGCTCTGGCTGTGCTAGAGGTTTTTTGTCAAGTATGGATGCTGCATACGCAATTAAATTGTGGTCAAATTCAAAAAATAGTATTTTAGGTGTTTTAGCTCAACGTGAAAGTATATATAGGTGAAGTTTATCTGTTATTTCTTAATAAAGATTTTTTAACTTATTTATTAAACAAAAAAAAACGTTTAGGTTATTAGCACAAACTACTCCAGAAAATTTACAAAGAGATATAGGAGCTTATACATTAGATCCAGCATCACGTTATCCAAATTTAAATAGAGCAACAGTTAATGTTTGGCAAGTTAAAAATTTATTAGATACAGATGATAAACAATTATTAGAACAAACACATATGGATACAAGTATTGCACAAGGTACTATTTCTGATACACCTGTTAGAAGAAAGAGACGCAGTGGTGGTAAGTTAGAAAATTTTCTATTTATGCAAAAAAAAAAAAAAAAAAAAATTAAATTAAGCACATTTAAATTATAATTATTTTATTTTATTTTTGGTTTGGTGTAATTTATAAACAAAAAACTTATACATTTTGCCTGTAGACACATTGCCATTAAGTGCAATATTATTAAGATGGATCAAAGCACAATTGCATGCATACGAATTTACTCAGCACTTAGATGAAGTATCGGATGTCTTTACAAATGGAAAAGTTTTAGTAGCTTTAATAAATCGGTAAAAATATAATAATTTTTATATTTATATGGATTTCACATTTATTTAAAAAAAAAAGAAAATGCTTTAAAATTTATTTGTTTTTTATTTTTGTGTGTGGGGTATTAATTTTACTTATTTTTATAATTTTAAGATATCGTCCAGATCTAGTCGACCTTAGTACAATTAAAGATTGGGGTCCAAAAGAACGTAATGAATTAGCATTTAAAATATTAGAAAATGAAATGGGAATTCCTCGTGTTATGTCTTCCAAAGATTCATTAACATTAGAAAATATTGAATCAAAAATATGGCTTAATTATTTAGAACAAATATGTGAAGTTTTTAGAGGAGAAATTCCACATGTTAAACATCCAAAACTTGTAAATATTTATAGATTTTTTTTTCTTCTTTTAAATACTTAATTAAATTTTTTTTCTTATATAAAAAGGATTTATCCGAATTTCAACCAAAAATAATGACAGCAAAAGTTCCTGATTTTTCAAATTTATTACAAATTGGAACAAGAAAAGCAAAATTACCATTACAAGATATTGATATGACAACAAATGTAACACATCGTAGAAGTGTATTAGATGAAGATAAATTACGTAAACAAAGAAAAATCGCAGCAGCATCAACAACAGAATATAATCCATGTAAGGCACATAATTTTAATATATTTTCTAAAATTATTCAATTTTTCTTTCGATGAACATTTTCTTTTGTAAAATTAAATTTAAAAAATAATAAATTTTGAGATTCACAAAAAAAAGAAAAAAAAGAAAAACGATCTTTTCAATAAAATGTTAGACGTAGTTTTTTTACCATTAGAGAATTAAATTATCTACTTGATCATTTCCGGATTTTTATAAAATTTTAAATATGTAAGAATGTTATCTAGATTTTATCGGAAAGAATTTCAAAAATCGTAGTATTTAAAAAAAAAGAAAAAAACTAATTACATACAAGAAAGGACAAAAACATATGTGTGAAATTCTTTGTGTAACAGATGTGAGGAAGTTTGAAAATTTATAAATTGTTTTTTTTTTTTTCATCTATTCTTAATTCATTTTCATACATTGAAATGTATATAAAGTGTCGAAGAAAGACAATTTAATTTTAACTTAATGAAATGTTCATCATAAGGTGTATCTTCAAAAATGAATCGCTGCACAGTTGATGCAATGCTCATGCTTCTCAAAAATTCAAAAATGTAACGCAACTTTTATGATGCGTTATCACATATTCAAAAAAGCATCGCATCAAATCAAGTATTCGAAATTTCTTGTAATATTCACGGCATACACATAACAAGACAATGTAAATATCGTAGTGACCGTTAGCATTGTGACGTCATTCTGGTCGTTTTATATGAAACAAATGAATAAAATTAAAAAAAAAAAAAATTTATATGCTCAGACGACCTGAGTGACGTCACAAAACAAATGAAAAAATTTCTTTACATTCATTGCCTTGTAATGTGTATGCCGTGGTAATATTTAGCTGTCATGTAATAATAGCATTGCATCGCAAACTTAAAACTTTGCATTGTCATAGCAACAAAGTATACTGCGATTCAAAAAAGATGGCATTTCGTATTATACTAGAGAAACATGCGCAGAAGAAAAGATACTTACACACATGCATTTTTGTTTTTGTAAATTCTAAGAAGGAGGTTTCTTCCTTCGTATATGTATACACAAGAAGATCACTAACACATGTAAGATTTATGCGCGAACCTGTGCCATCTTTTTTGAATCGTTCTATAATGTTTACGCATCACGAACAAAAGAGCATTAGCATCATCAAAGCAGCGATTCATTTTTGAAGAAGCACAAGATTTAAGGTATCGTGATTTAGTGTAAAAAGAAAAAAAAACGAATAAGATTTCAAAATCAATTTCAATTGAAAAATTAGATTTTTAGCAATTTTAAAAAACAGAAAAAAAATCTTAAAAGTTATTTAGGTGCTCAATATTGACTTTCTGTTTTTTTCAAGACACTCCTTGATTGCTTGATAATTTTTATAAATGAAATACATAGTTTCATCTTCTTCTTGGTTTTAAATCTTAAACAAAAAATTCAAATTTACTTCTATAACAATTTAAAAAATAAATAAATAAATAAATAAATAAAATTTCTATAATAAAATGTATTTTTTAAAATGTAACTTGATTTTTTTTTCTTTGAGCATTATGTCATGGTATCCTAAATAAATGTTCAATTTATTAAATTAAATATCATGATCTTCACATTAAAAAATATCTATTCGTTTGTTTTTTTCTTCTTCTTTTATTTTTATAAATTTCAGCACCTGTCGATACTTCAAGACGTGCAAAGAAAAGACGAAGTCACGAAAAATCTGGAAATATCGTAAGTAAAATTCATTTTTTTTTTTTTAAATAATAAATTAAGTATGTATAGATACATTTTCTTTTATTATTTATAATATATAAAAGAATATGTCTTTATGTATATGTATACCATCTGTGCACTTTTGTTTTATTTTATATCTATTTTTCACTTTTATCTTATTTCTTTTTTTTTTTTTAAATACATTTTACTTTATGCTTACAACTATCTATATCTAACTTAAAATACATTCACTTATAATACTTATTTAAAAATGTCAAATGTGAAATGAAAGATTTTCACAAATTATAATAATTGGTGGATTGGAAATGATAAAAATAATAATAATAATAATAAATATCTAAATGAAGAATCATCATTTTCTTCTTGGCTTAGTAATGATATGCCATTTCTTATAATGGGATTATTTTTTTTCATACGTTTTTGGTGTTTGAATATTTTCTAAATAGTATTTTTATTGTAAAAGAAAAAAAACAATATATATATTAAAATTTAAGAGTGGCTATATAACTGTAAAATATTATTTATATAAATATTTTTTTTTTTTGTAGTAAATTTAAAATATCCTTTTTTCTTATTTAAATTAAAGAAAATTTAAGTAAAAAAAAAAAAAAAGACTAATAAACGTGTGTTATGTGTTAGAAATCTCTTTTCTTTAACCTTTTTTTCTCGTATTTATTTATTTTTTTTTTTTCATAATTTAAAAACTCTTTTTTTGTTTTTCTTTTATTTTTATTTTTTTTAATTTATTAAAAAAAATTATTGAAAACGAAAAAAAAATTTGCAAAAAATAATAGGAAGAACGTCAACAACGTTTACAAGAAATTGAAGCAAATCGTCTGGATAGACAAAATCGTCGAAAATTACAAAGATATCAACAAACACAAAATTTTTATAAAAGTCTTCAAATGTTACATGCAAATACATTATTAAGGCAAAGTGATAATTCAAGTCCATTTGAAGATTATTCAATTTATCTATATCGTCAACAAGCACCTGAATTTAATGATCGTGTTAAAGATCTTGAAAGGAAACTTCTTTATCCTGTAAGAAAAATTAAAAAAACGAAATATTTGTGTTTTCATAAATGTGAACGATTTTGTTTGTTTGGCTTTTTTTTTTTACTGCAATTGCAAAAAAAAAAATCTAAATTATAACTCGGCTCCAATTTGTGTTGATTTTTCCTAATTTAAAAAAAAAAAAATGTCTAACTACAGTTTGATTTTTTTTTTCCATTTTTATGTGAAGTAATTTTTAATAACTAAAAAAGATTTTTCTTTAACATTTTTTGTCTGAATTTTGTTTAAAAAAAAAAGTAATGAATGTAAAATTAATATAGAACATGAGTATTCGGTATAAATACTTAGGAATACGTGAGGATCAAGTGAAATTGGTATTGGTTTTTTAAAGGTCATATAAAAAGCAAAAAACCTTTTGGCATAGAGAGAAAAAATTTATGCATAAGAAGATTTGCAATCGAGGTTTATTTTCACATTTTTGTTAATATTGCACATAAAAGAAATTTTTTGGAGGGAAAACACTATGAGAAATCAAAAAACAAAAATTATTTCCAACATTTATGTAAATTATTTTCATTTAATTTTCTTTTATTTTCAGGTTTTTATTTTACTTTTAATTTTAATCTTATTGATTTATCTATCTGCGATCTGTTTCATCTTTTATAATATTCACTACATCAGTTCTAATATAGCCACAATGATTAAAATTTTATTTTTAGATTTAGGATTTTTGAATTAACTTTTTTTTTTAAATGTGTGTTTTTTTTTATCTATGCTTGTTTTTTGATAATTTTTTTTGTATATCATTTTTAAATATATTCTATTTTCAATTTTAAGTTTATTTTATGATTATGACGGTTCAGATGAAAACATTAAGATTTTATATTATTTTAAAAATTAGAGTTCGTAGACTCGAAAATATCTACGATTTTTATTAGTATCTTTGAATTTTTTCGTAATTGTCACAAAAAATGCAAAGAAATGTCAAGCTTGATGAGTCAAAAACAGTATGTTTTTGTAAGATTAATGCATTATTCTGTAAATTTTAGATTTACTGAAAAATTATGTATAATCAGAAAATTTAAAAATTTGACAATCAAGTGAACAATCCTGAACAAAGAACAAAAATATACGATGTTACGATTAAATTGGATGATTTTAAACATTTTTTGAGAGATCCTTTAAAAGTAAATTTTTAAATGAACGAAAAAATGTGCCAAAGAATTATTCCATGAATTCCTATACTGGAAGTATTAAAGTATGATTTTATATAAATTTTTATAAGTATGATATCTTAACTGAATCGTCATTAAATTTTGTATTATTTTTGAAATTAGTTTTTATATTAAGAATATTTTGTTCTATTCATAGTATTAAATAATTATAAAATTATTTTGTATTTATTATTTTATTCTTTCATTGAGGTGGCGCAAAATTTTCTCCTCACTAAATTTTATTGAATTAAATGTAAAAATAAGCGACTCTTCTTAGAAAAAGATATTCATTTCCTTGAAATATAAAAAATTACAAATAAAACAGTCTGTTTAGTAATTGGTGTGTAATTATGTATTTATTAATAATTTATTGTTAAAACCGTTTTTCTCTAATACCTCTTTATTTTTCACACATAGTGTCTTCATCTTTATCTACGGGCACAACATTTTACAAAAAAAAAAACCCCAAGGATCTGTGTAGTTTTATTTTATTTTCGTTGAATTTAAATTGCTTCTTTTTCATTTTAACGGTTACCATTTAGAAAAATTTTAAAAATACCGAAAAAGTTTTAACTTCAAGAATTCAAGAATGCAAAAGAATGTTCTTAACTTGATAGGGAGAGGAAACTTTTGTGCCGGCCTGTTTTTTTATTTTTTTTAAATTTATTATAATAGAATTTAAATGTTAGATGAGAGTTATGTAGAAATCAAGTTATATATACATAGTCAATTTTTTTTATTGTTTTTTCATAACGCATTAAATCACATTAGAGTTCTGGTGGGTATGTTCTTTAGGTTCATATCATTTTCATTAAACGAGGCCTATTAAAAAATTATCCTATTGGAATTTTATCAAGTGTGCGAAATTTTCTAAAATAAATTTTAAAAATAAAAAGAAAAGGTTTTAAGCAAGAAATGTGAGAGGTCTATTTCTTTTTGTTGTTGTTATTTTTGTAAAAAAAAAGAAAATAATTAACTAACTAACTAACAAAAAATTCTGAAAACACTATGTGGTTTTTTTATATTATTGATTTGTTTTTCTCTGAATAACCTTAATTATAAATTTGATTTTTTACTTACACACTTTTTTTTTCTAACGATAATTTTTTTTTTTTTTGAATTAAATGTGTAAAAAAGAAATTATGTTAATTTAACAAAATAACAAAAATCTTTAAAGATACAATTAATTGTGGTACATCATCAAATTTTCTTTTTATATTGTCTTTGAAAAATCACAAAAAAAAAAAAAAAAATGAAAAAAAAATATATAGGATAGAGAACGTGGTATACAATCAGCATTACCAAGAGGAACAGATGAACAATTTAGTGATCGTATTAAATCAATGGAACAAAGGATAACATCAAATAAAAATTATGGTGCTGAAAAGAAACCAAAAGATTTATTACGTGCCATAGGTAAATTAGAAAGTAATGATTGGAATGTACGTGAAATTGAGAAAAAAATAGAACAATCTAAAAAAACAGAAATAATGGGTAAAAATCGTGAAAAAGTACCAAAATGGAGTAAAGAACAATTTTTAGCTAGACAAAATAAAATGGCAAAACCAACTGATCGCCAAGAATCAGTTGATGAAAAATTCAAAGAAATTGATCAAACAATTAAAAATTTAGATAAACAATTACGTGGTGATTTAGAAATTGGTGAAAGAGGTAAAAATAAAGTTGCATCAATTGCTGGACAATTTATTAAAAAAGATGATACATCTGAAGAAAAAAATATTCCAATACCAAAGTCGATTAAAGTAAGATTAAAATTGTTGTTTTTTTTTTTTTTTTTCAAAATTTTTATCAAATTTTAAATTTAAATTTTGAATTTAAAAACAAAAAAATATAATTTATTTTTTAATTTTTAGACTTCCAAAGTTGGTTTAGTATTTAATAAGCAATCAAAAACTGAAAAATGTCATTTTTGTAAACAAACTGTTTATTTAATGGAAAGAATATCTGCAGAAAATTTAATATTACACAGATCATGTTTAAAATGTCATCATTGTCATACAAACTTAAGATTAGGCGGTTATGCTTTTGATCGTGATGATCCAATTGGAAAATTCTATTGTACACAACATTATAGATTACCAGCTAAAGAAGTTAGACCGATTGTAAGAAGATCAAGGAATCAAAAGGTAAATTAGATTTTTATTTTATTTTAAATCTTTACAGCAAGAAAAAAACCATCTTCGTTCTTTTTGTATTTAGAAACCTTCAACTGAAGAAAATCAAAATCAAACAGATAACAATTTACAAACACCTGTTCGTGGTAGACCTGGTGATGTTGTACAATTAGATTTATTAGATCGTGGACAAACACCAGAACGTATTGAATTTGAAAATATTGATGCAATGTCTGATGGTGAACCATCATTAGAAAATGTCATTGATGAAAATGAATGGACTGATCGTAATTTCATAACTGGTGATGAAGATGAAGAATCAGATTTATCAAGTTCAGATTCATCAGATGATAGTGATTCAGATATGTTTGAAGAAGCAAATGGTTCACCAATTGGTGCACAAACATTACAACTAGCAACTGATTGGATTGGTAAACAAAAATATTCAAATGTAACTGATAGTGATGATGAAGATGATTTTTATGATTCAAGTGAAGGATTATTAGGTAGTTTTTTTTTTATTTGAATTTTTACATTGAGTTTTGTTTTCTTTATAATAATTATTTTACTTGTTTTGCTTCTTTTTTTAAATTTTACTGTTATTAAATTTTAAAGAAGATGATGCAGACAGTCAAACTGAAGGTGAGGAATTCAAAAAGGCTCGTGAAATGAGAAGACAAGAAGTCAAAGTATTACCTCCACCATCATATTTACCAACAGATACTGAAACTGAGGTATGTTGAAAAATAAATTTAATATTTTTAATTCATTTATTTTATTTTTTATTATTCAAAGCATCGATAACAGAAAATAATGTACTTTTTTTTTTTTAATTAGTAAATTTTTTTCCTAAGCAAAATATTATTTTTTATTTTTAAAATTGAATGTAATTTGATTTTACATTTATCAATTTTTTTTTTTTAATGACAATGTTTTGTTATTGGACATATTTTGAAAGTGCGGTCAATAAAACTAAAGACAACACTCTAAAAATATATTTTTTTTAAATAATAACGAAAGTATATAAGAGTAATTAGGAGCTGTTGTTGCATTTCGACCTATAAAGATCTTTTGTGACGGTATATACAAGTAATTTAAATTTTTCTCTTTATTTTATTCAGTATTTTATTGTTGACTTGATATTATGTTCCAGAAAATCACCCTATTTAGAACCGTTTTCAGATTCATGTCTCGGATTGTTTTGAATTCTTGGTTGAAAAATTGAATTTATTGTTGCTCTTGTATACTTTTAAAAATAATAAAAACTATAAAAAAAAAAAATTACAAATAAAACATTCCTTATTAAAATACATATATTTTTTATTTTAAAATTATTATTATTATGGTGGTGGATTTTTTCTTTTATTGCATATATTGCCTTTTTCTAATATATTCACAGGTAATGACCAAAGATGTTACACAAACTAATGACAATATAAACATAAATCTTACTGATAATACTGACGACAATATTATGACAAAAACTAATGACATAGACACTATTTCAGATATTGATAAATTAAATAATAATATAAAATCTGATATACTTGAATCGGTTGATAATAAAAAAGATGAAAAAAATAAAAATGAGATACCATCAAAAATTGAAATAAAAACAATTGAACGTAATCTTGGTAGACAAGTTAGTAATGAAATTGATAATTTAAATGAAAATTTATATAATTTAAATAATTTAATAAAATTAAATAAAGAAATTGAAAATGTACAAAGAGATAATTTAGTAAGAAATGATATTATGAAAAAATTATCGTTAAAAGAAAAATGGTTAAATGAAATGTACGGTAGTGGTAGTGATAGTGGTAAAAATATGGGCTTTCAAATGAGTAGTAATATTGTAGAAGGTTCAAAACAAAATGTAGAAAATGATAAAAAATCAGAAGTTGAAAAAATTGCTGAAAATGTAGAGAAAATTGCAATTGAAAATGAAAATATAAATAAGAAAGTTGAAATAGAGAAGCCTAGAGAAGATATCAAAGAGGAGATTGAAAATGTTGAGAAAGAGAAAGAAAAAGTTGCAGAAGAAAAACAAAAAATTGAAGAAAAAAATAAAAATGTTGAAAAAGAAGAAGAAAAATCTAAAGAACAAATATCTAAAAAATCAACAATTTCTGATACTCCTGTTGCTATAAAAAGATCAAAATTGAAAAAATGTCAATCAGAGTATATTAAAAATGAAAATGAAATGACTGAATTAGAAATGAAACGTTTATCAATAACTGGAAAATCATTTGATAAAGACATTGGTAAACTATTATATGATGTAGAAAATAAATCTGAGAAAAAATTAGATGAAAAAATAAAAAATATTGAAGTTAAAAATTTTGCTGATACAATGCATACAATTAAATCACAAATGCAAACACCAAAAGTTTCAAAACAATCATCATTTGATTTATCAAAATATTTTCCAAATCAAAAACAAGAAAAAACTGCTCAAGTAGCAACAAATAAAAATCAAAAAAATTTAAAAGATGTTGATTTGACAAAATATTTTTCACAAAGTCCAGTTAATCAAAGAAAATCAAATAATTCTTCAGCAACACAATCTCCAGCAATGAATCGTAAATCTGAACAAGTACAAGAAGTTAAAAACCCAATTACTGAAAAAATACCTCAATCTTCGACAAAAATAACAGAAAATAAAATTGTAGAAAAACCGAAATCAAAACAAAATATTTTAAATCAAGCAAAATCTACGCCTAATATTTTAAACCGAACTATTCCAAAGAAAAATACTTTAGATGATATGAATCAAAAAACTGTACAAAAAAAGCTAACAAATATAGCAGGAAATAGCGGATCAAAAGCCTTATTAAAAAGACAAGATTCGAATGATTCAGATCTTTTTGATCAATTACTTGATGGCGCAATAGATTTAAAGAAATCACCTGTTGTGGCTAAGAAAACTCATGTTACCGGAAAACAAACTGGTCAAAAGAAAGTTACTGGTCAGAATGCTAATCCAAAAACGAAGAAAAAAACCAAAGATACAAAAGGAGGAAATAAACAAAAGTCTACAAAAGTTCTGACTGAAGAAGAAAAAAAATTTGAAGAAATTCTACATAAGGACGAAGGTGGTAATGAACAATCACCAAGCAAAGAATATCGAGAACTGTTCCATGATGAAAAATCACCTAGTACAGATATATCGGATAAAATTGAGAAAATTTTCAAAAATGAAAAAGTTGATTTAGGATCTGGAAGCTCTCGAAAGCGAAAAGGTTCAAAGGATAATAATACTTTGCAAGAGAAAGAGACCGAAAATGCTCCTCATCAAGGAATAACAAGATCAATTGTTTCACAAGTTGTAAAAGAAATTAATAAACTTCTACCGAAATTTGAAAAAGTTGATGAAAGCTCAGTAAAAATGCGAAAGAAATACGATACACCGAAACCTTCAATACCATTAAGTAAGAGAAATTCAATAACGGAACTATTGAAATACACATCAGAAGGAAGTAAACGAAACTCAGTGGTAGAATTATTGAAGTCATCGACATCATGGAGCAGAACAAATTCAATAACAGATTTGCTCAAGTCTACACCACCAGGAAGCAGAAGAAATTCGTTAGCAGAATCGACAAAGTCTACTTCTTTGGAGGGTAAAAGAAATTCAATAACAGAATCTACTCCACCAAAAAGTAGAAAGAATTCAATACCGAAACCATCGAAGAATACTCCACCAGAAACTAAAATAAATTTATCCAAGTCCACTTCGTCAAGTAGCAAACGAAATTCATTAACAGAATCGTTAAAAGCTACACCATCGGGCAGTAAGAGAAATTCAATAACAGAATCACTAAAGTCTACTCCACCAGAAAGTAACCGAAACTCAATGACAGATTTAGAAAAAACAATGGAATATCTCAAAACTGGATGGCGTTCAGAAGCAACAAATTTCTTACAAGCAAAACGTGATTCATTTAATGCAAAACGAAAATCAAGTTCGAGAGACGTTGAAGAGAGTGAAAATGCTATCACTAAAGGAGCATGGGAAAAAGACGAAACTAGTAAAGATATAAAAGATAATAAAAATGAGGAATTTGTTATTCCACAAGAGAAAAGATCAAGATCTGATGAAAGTCAAATTTTAGAAATTGAAATGGATGTGGATGATAATGAAATTGATTCATTCTTAAATCAAATTATGGAAGAAATGAAAGATGACAATGATAAAAGTAAAAAAGAAAACAAACCAAAGAAAATAGAAAAAAATAAAAATTCCGTAATAGAACCTTCGACAAAAGCTCCGAATAAAATAGAAGAATCTAAAGTTGATTCTGAGCGTGTTCAAAAGAAAAGTCCTGAACAAAATTTGTTATTGTCGAATCCTTTCATAGATATTATTGAGGAACCTCCAACACTTTTGCTTCCAAGTCCTACAGAAGAATCAATAAATAATCTAGCCACTGATGGAATTCCAGAAAAAACGTCTTCTGTTTCTGAAACTTTTCTTACTATTAATAATACATCACGTAGAAAACGTGCGTCGTCAAGTGATAGTATTGAGGAACTTCTCAAGGGTTTGACTGATGATATGTTAGTTGATGTGGAATTTGACAGCGATGGTGAAATAATTTCTATTACACCAAGAGAAAAATCTGAGGAAGAAAGTGTAGAAGAGGAAAAGGAAGAAGAAGAAAAAGATTCGGAAAAAGAAGCAAACTTGCAGTTTTTTCGTGAAGAAGTAAAAAACGGAAAAAAAAGGGAGATTCTGAAAAGTGATGAACCTGAGAAATCCATTGAAAAATTTGAAAACAAAAATAGCAACCAAAACAGTCCAAAACACTTATTAGGGGACAATGTTGAGAAAGAATTTGAATTAAAGTTAAAGGATTATCAAGAAGATTCAGAAAATGAAAAAGAAAAAATAATGTCATTGGTAGATTTAAAAAACAGTAATAACGAGAAATCTAATGAAGGACTTGTAGATAGAAGAAATAATGAAAGTAATACAAAAAATATATTGGAAGAAGAAACAGAGAAAAAAGAATCAGAGTTTGAGTTACAAAATGTTCAGAAAAATTTAGAAAATGAAAAAGAAAAAAGGATGTCATCGGTAGATTCAAAAAAAAGTGATAACGAGAAATTTAATGAAGAACGTGAAGATAAAATAAGCAGTAAAAATGGTTCAAAAAACCTAATGAAAGAAGTGACTGAGAAACCAGAATCGGAATCGGAGTCACAAATTGCCCAAGAAGATTCAGAAAATGAAAAAAAAAAAAGGATGTCATCGGTAGATTCAAAAAACAGTGATAACGAGAAATCTAATGAAGGACTCGTAGATAGAAGAAATAATGAAAGTAATACAAAAAATATATTGGAAGAAGAACCAGAGAAAAAAGAATCAGAGTTTGAGTTACAAAATTTTCAGAAAAATTTAGAAATTGAAGAGGAAAAGAGGATGCAATCGATAGATTCAGAAAATAATGAAAAAGAAAAGTTCAGTGGAGACATTGCAAACAAACGAATAAGTAAAAGTAGCTCTAAAGATTTTTTAGAAGACGTATTCCAGAAAAAGGAATCAGAGTTGGGATTACAAAATGTTAAAGAAAATTTAGAAAATGAAAAAGAAAAAAGGATGTCATCGGTAGATTCAAAAAACAGTGATAACGAGAAATCTAATGAAAGACTTGTAGATAGAAGAAGTAATGAAAATAATACAAAAAATATATTGGAAGAAGAACCAGAGAAAAAAGAATCAGAGTTTGAGTTACAAAATTTTCAGAAAAATTTAGAAATTGAAGAGGAAAAGAGGATGCAATCGATAGATTCAGAAAATAATGAAAAAGAAAAGTTCAGTGGAGACATTGCAAACAAACGAATAAGTAAAAGTAGCTCTAAAGATTTTTTAGAAGACGTATTCCAGAAAAAGGAATCAGAGTTGGGATTACAAAATGTTAAAGAAAATTTAGAAAATGAAGTGAAAAAGAGAATGTCATCGGTAGATTCAGAAAATAGTGAAAAAAGTAAACCCGATGAAGTAGTTTTAGACAGAAGAAGTAATGAAAGTAATCCAAAACCTGTAGAAAAAGATGATTCAGAAGGTAGAGAAGTAACAGAAACTGAAAAAGAAGAGTTGAAATCAGAAAATCAACATGAGGAAGGAACGACATTAATAGAGTTGAAAAAAATTGATAGTGAAGAATTTATGGAGGAATCGAGAAACAATAAAAGAGGTATTTCTGGAAGCAATGAAAGTAGTCCAGAAGTATTTAAGACCGATAATAATGATGAATGTCTAGAAAATAGAATTAATTTTGACAATGAAAAAAATAGAAGTTTGGAAGAAGTTTCTACACGAAAAAGTAAAAGCCGTAGTTCTTCCGATAAAGAGAATAAATCTTTTGAACTCCTTCCAAAAAAAGTTGAAGAAGAAATGTCAAATATTCTTGAGAAATCGGAAGAATTGAATATTCAGAAAAATAATGAAATTGTTAACATGGGAATTTCATACAGAATCGGTGAATCAGTGGAAAAATCTAGGGAATACTTTGACGATAACAATCAAGATCAAGATATTGAATTTAGTGATGAACTAGTAGCTTCAGAGCCAGAAAAATTATTAATTGAAAATCCCATTGAAGTTGAAAATGAAATTGTACAATTGAAAGATAATACACCAATAAATGAAAGACAAAGTTCACCTGAAATAATAATTGATGATAAAGTAAATATACATTCAGAACAAAAAAAATCGGCTGATAAACAAGAAAATCTGGAAGAAAAATATAAAACTATATCGATTGGAAACAAAAATATACACTTTTCCACACAATTACCTGATGAACAAAATCCCCAATGCTTTCCAAGAAAACCACTACGAAGACAAAAAAGTGTTTCTTCTAGTACAAGTCCAGAACATTCTATTACACCGCAACGTGAACGGAGTCTATCGAGATTAAATCCGGAAGATATGCCACCATCAGTTCAAGATATTCTTAAGAAAATTGATAGCACATATGTTGGCTTAAATGATGAAAATCCAACAAAATTTCCCATTATATATGAAGATAAAGATTCACATGTTAACGGTGAGCCAGAAACAAACATTTCTCATTCCAAAATGCAAGAATCCGTGGAGATTTTAAATGAAAACGAGAAAAACATGACTGAAGAAGAATACATCGAAAAATTAGAAAGAGAAAGACGAAAATCACTCATAAGACGTGATGAAATATATGCTAAACAAAATGAAATGAACCCCTTGGTTTTAACAACCAAAGAAAGACCAAAATCTATAGCAGAAGAAATAGAACAAAATGGATTACAAGAAAAATCCAAATCATCGTCTATTCCAAAAGTACCTCCACGATCACCGAAATCAAAACGTCGCTTAAACCGTGAAAAACGAAATTCCAATGAAGAAACATTTCCAAATTCATATTCACAACAATCCTCAGATAAATTTGATAGTTCTAGTAGAAGTTTATCAAAGTCCATTGAAAGTATTCCACATCGACCACAACGTACAAAAGGGAATTCTCATCAAAAAATCGATCCAGGAACTGATATCTTATTAGAACGTAGCAAAATGTTGCACAATTTAAAAGAAGATTTCATAAATGATAAAATGACAACGGGAAGTAATCCATATTTAAAAAAGAAAACATATAATCGAACACAAAGCAGTGATGAAGATGATGATATATCTTATCACGATGCAATAAATACGTCAATAAATCGCGAACAAAGATATAATACATTGCATTTTCCAACATCAAGAACAATCGATGATAGAAGACGTAGAAAATCAAAAACTCCAGAATATACGGGTGTTAATAGAAGATTTGCAAATTTATCGAATGCATTAGGAAGTTCTAGAAATTTTGTTGATTATTTTAAAAGGAGTCCTTCACAACCGAAGGAACGTATCGAACAAACAAGAGATTCATGTGTGATTTCGTAAATTTTACATTCACAATTATATAACTTTTTTTTTATTTTTTTATTTTTCGTGCTTTTTAAAGACGCTTTTTATATTAAATTTAAAAAAAAATAAAGTAATAGAAAAATTATTTAAAGAAAGTTAACAAAATGTGATAAAAAAATACATAAAATAAGACAAGAAAAAAAAATTAATAAATAAAAGTAACAGAAAGCCTTAATTTATCAATTAAACAGACTTTACAAACACTGACATTCATACAACTCTTTCAATTAAAAACAAATATTTTACTTTGACTTCTATCCTTAAAATACAAACAGTAGAAAAAAAAATATAATAATCCTGAGATAACATTGGGTACGATCTCTTGAAGGTAAACCGTAACAAAGTTTTTAAAACTTTGATCGAAGCGTGTTCTTTCTGTGTGATTTCTTTTTTTTTTTTTTTAATTTCATTTAATTCTTTAATTAATACATTTTTTTTTTAAATCTCATACAAAAAAAAAAAACAAGCTCAATTAATTTTAATTAATAAAAAAATCAATAATAAATTTTTCTAATAAATAATTTTCGCCTCTGTAAAAAAAAATAACACAAAATTCATTTATTATTCATTTTTTTTTTTTTGTAATTTTTGTATCATCATTTGAATTTTTCTTGAATTAAATTTTCATTTTATTAATTCATTCATTAATTTGTAAATTTTCGAAAGTAGCAGGAAAAATAATAGAAAATATATTTGCTTGTCCTTATTAATTTTGTTTTTGTACGCTGAAAAAAAAACAACAGAAAACTTGTGAAAATTAAAAACCAAATTTATTAATTAAGTGTGCGCCTTTTTCGGATCGTACCCGAAAATTAATAATATTGCCATTGTGAACATTAAAACTGCCATATTGTGAACAATTTTTAAATGTTGTTTTGTTGATGTTTTTTTTTTAAAAGCCTTAATACATTTCCTTTGATTCAAAATTTTGCTGAAAATTTTAGGAAAAAGTAAGAAATTTTTGAATTTTGGTTCACATGATCGGTTTAAATGAAATTTTGAGTCAAAAGGATCATTTTTTTCCCCCGTAAATTTGATCTTAAAAACTAAATAAATAAATAAATAAGAAAAAGTAAAAAGAAAAGAAATGAAGGTTTTTTTGAAAATTTAATTATTTTTTAACACATTGCAATTGCATTGGTGTAATTATTTAAAATCCAAAAAAAAGTTAGAATTTTAAATTTTCTCGTTCGAATTCATTTTTTAAAAAAGAATTTAATGTAGTTATTCTGGCATAAAAGTAATTTCTTATTAACCGTTAGATCACTCCGTAATGCTCATAATTTTCAACTATATTTTAAATTCTATATTACTATATAGAGTCTTACTAGACTCTTATAATTTCTTTCCGTTGAGGTAATTTTTGATGTCTTTCTTTTTTCTAAACGATGTTTCATGCATTTTTATTTTTTCAAAATTTCTTTGTTTTTTTTTTCCTCAAAGAATTTAGTTTTTTGAATGATTTTGTAGTATACTATTATAGACAGGCCATTATTACTAATTTGTAAATACATAAATAAAAATAATTAAACGCTTATGCTTTACTCATATTTTTTGTTTCATTTATTTCATATTTTATTTTTAAAAAAATCATATTCCTTTGTACAAAAGTCAAATGAAAAATAAAATTATTTATTTATTGTTTTTTTTTTAATTGTGTCTTTTTGTTCTTCTAAGAATTAAAAGTCCTGAATATTGTGTATTAAACTTATGAATAATATTTGCTTTTTTTTTTTTGGAGTGATATTAAAAAAAAGTGTAACTCTTTTAAAAAGAAATTTATTTTAAATTCAAAATTATGCACAATTTATTTTATTTTACTATTTTAATTTTTTTTTTTTATAATTTTAAAGGTTCAAACTGATTCAGATTCATCACCAGATAATGTTGAATTAAATTCAGCTACAGAAATATCAACAGATTCAGAATTTGATCATGATCCAATTATACGTGAAGCACCACGAATATTTATTGATGATACACACATTAAAAAACCAACAAAAGTTCAAGTAAGTTGAAAGATTTAAGATCGATTCACATACATACTATCCGGTTCTCTTCCGTCCGCTCAGGTTCTGGTATTTTTACATGTTACAAGTACATCGGTCCCAGTTCCAACCACAAATCACAAACAAAAATATCAAAATGTTTGAACCTGATCAGACGCAGGAGAACCGTATCGGATGTTTTCGAATCAATCTTTATTCCTCCGATTGGTACTTTTTATAATAAAACAATTTTTTTTTTATTTCAGGTAAAACAGGGTATAGTAACAAGTAGTCCAACACGTAAAGTGCCAACAAGTGGTAATCATTATCACCATCATCATAATCATCATCAACAACAACATCATCATAATCATAATAATCAACAATCACCATTAATTAAAGAACCACCTCAATTAGAATTTAAACCATTAGTACAAGTTGATCCATCATTATTAAATTCAAATCGTTTACCATTAAAAAATCCACGTCCTGGTGATTATTTATTAAATAAAACACCAAGTACTGAAGGTATTGCATCTAAAAAAAGTTTAGAATTAAAAAAACGTTATCTATTAGGTGAACAAGGAATTGGTAATGGAATTATGAAATCTGGTTCAACATCAATATTAGATTCAAAAATGAAAAGTTTTTATTCAAATATATCAGAATGTCAAAAATTATTAAATCCTGGTGCTGATATAAGTCCAGGTATGAAAACATTTTTAGATAAAACAAAAATTGGTGATTTGAATAAAAATAATAATACAACAAATACACCATGTACTGGTGGTAATGGTAGTGGTAGTAGTGATTTTATGACAAAAAGTTCAATAACTGCAGCTGAATTAGAAAAAAAAGATTCAGAAAAAGAAAATTTATATGTGAATAATCGAAATGAATTAAATAAAAGTGCAACAACATCAGCTATTTTAACATGTAATACAGGAATTGGTTTTGGTAATGTAAAAAATATCAATAGTAGTAAGATTGGTGAATATTCAGAAACAATAAATACAGCACTTGTTGAAAATATGTCAAAAACAATAACAAAATCAACAACAATATTAGAAACAATTGATTTAATATCACCAGAAAAATCAGTTCCTTTAATTGATTTAACAAAAATTGATATTCCGTCCGAAATGATAAAATCAAATAAAAATTTTATAAAAAATATTAAAATGGGAAATGATAATGAGAAAAAAATAAATGATAATGATGATGATGATGATGATGATGATAATGATATAATTGATTTAACACATGATGATACTCCAATAAAAAATGAAGATATTAATGATATCAGTGATGAAAAGCCAGATGTATCAAAAGATGTTAAAGAGACAATACCTGATATAATAACTCACATTGAAAATGTTAAAAATGAAAAACTTTCACAACAACAACAAGAACAACAACGACAAAATGAAGAAAACGAAATCATTCAACAACAACAACCACAACATCAACAACAACAACAACAACAAAAAGATAATGATGTACAAGAGACATGTATTGAAGTACCTAATATACCATGGAATAATAAAAAAATAACAAAAACAAATGGTGATAGTGATGTAGAATCTGATAGTCTATCAAATTCATCAACATCATCAAGTTTAGATGATATACCACATTATATTTTAGATTCAACAACATCACCAGATACACATAATATCGGATGTGGTGGTGGTGGTATTGAACAAATTGTACCACGTTTAGAAGTACATGATAGTTCTGGTGCATTAATGCAAATTGATAGTTTAATGATAATTGATGGTAAATATATTGGTGATCCAGAAGATTTAAAATTAATGGAAATACCAGAAGGTACAAAAATTGAACTTCCAACACCACCAAAAACACCAGAAAATAATTTAAAAGATGAAATAAAAGATAAAGAAGATAAAATAAATGAAAAATTATCAGATAAAGATTCAACACCAACAAATAAACCAAGAATTATAGAACAATCAGATACAACAACAACAATAACAACAACACCTACAAAATCACCATTAGAAAATGATGAAAAATTAACGATTATAACAACAAAAATAACAACAACAACAACGACAAAACCGAATTTAAAATTTG
This sequence comes from Bombylius major, assembly GCA_932526495.1. Taxonomy (NCBI): domain Eukaryota; kingdom Metazoa; phylum Arthropoda; class Insecta; order Diptera; family Bombyliidae; genus Bombylius; species Bombylius major. The sequence goes on along the minus strand of OW052045.1, from coordinate 26,063,987 downwards.
ATACAAAAAATGAAAATAAAATAGATACATTAAAAAATATGCCATTTAATATTGAAAAAGATGAAAATAAAATAAAAATAAATAAACCAACAACATTAGATTTAAATTTAACAAAAATAAGTAACAATAATAAAACAAAACTATTAGAAACAACAAATTTCAGTGATAAAGATAAAACACCAACAGCTGAACATAGTTGTAGTGGTGGTGGTGGTATATCAGATTCAGAAACTGAAATAACTGGACAAGTTTTAACTGAAACTGAATTATCTGATTGGACAGCAGATGATGCTGTATCAGAAAATTTTGTTGATATTGAATTTGTATTGAATTCAAATAAAGGTACAATAAAACGTAATAAAAAAGGTAAAAAAAGGATGATATCAACAGCAATATCAGCATCAAAATTAAAAACACCAACTTCATCATCTCAACAACAACAACAACATCAACAGAAACAACAAAAACAACGAAATGAAAAATTAATTAAAACACCAACAAAAATACAAACACCAACTAAAGATTGTGGTATACTTAAAAATTTAGATATTGGAGAAATTGAATTTATGGATACTGGTTCAGAAGGTAGTTGTGCTGAAACATATTCAGCAACAAATCGTGCAATGTTAATGAATCGTGGTTATATACAATTTATTGAAAACAATGCAAGTAATTTATTACCAAATAATAGAAATTTAAATATGAAAGATTCAATTTTATTACCATCATCAAATTCAGGAAAAGAAATACTTGGTGTTGATTATATAGAACAAGGTGCATGTATATTAAATAATGATTATGATCTTAAAACTCCTGTTAATGAAACACCACCACCACCGCCATCATCATCATTTTCTAGTATGAAACAACGACAACAACAACAACAGAAACAACAATCATCAAATATTGATAATGTAAATGACATCGATGAAGATAGTTTACAATATATAACATCTCAGGGTACAACAGATTTATATACGACAGCAACAACAACTGAAGAAAGTGAAGCTTTAACTGTAATAACAAGTCCTTTAGAAAGTATTAATAAATTTTCATTACCTGATAATGCAACAACAACACCATCATCAAGTTCAGATAAGCAAGATAAAACTACAACAACAACAAGTAATACAACAGCATCATCAAAAGTACCGATAAGAAAATCATCATCAAGTGATCGTCGAAGTATTGATGAAGGTAAAACAACAACAACAACAAGTAGTAGTAAACAATCATCACATGAAGATCTTTTTGGTAATAAAAATAAAGATATTGATGAAATGAGCTATGAAGAATATGTACGTAAATTACAAATGAAAATTACACAAATAAGTAATGCTCGAGATTCAATTGATATACGAAAACAAAAACGTAAAAGTTCAAGAAGTGAACCATTAGGACCAACAATAATTGTTGGTAATTGTAATGAAAATACACAAAATAATACTGTGATAGATAATAATAAAAGTTTAAGTATATTTGAGCCTAATAGATCATTAACAACATTAACGATAACACCAACAACAATGTCTTCATCGATAACAGCTAGTAATAATTCTTTGTCATCAATTCAACAACAACAAAAACAACAAATTCAAAATACTGAAGTTCCTACACTATCAAGAAAATTAGAAGAGATTACAAAAGAAAGAACAAAACAAAAAGATTTAATACATGATTTAGTCATGGATAAATTACAAAATAAAAAACAATTAAATGCTGAGAAACGATTGAATCGTAGCCGTAATCGAAATTTATTTAGTCCAAGTCATGCTATTACTTCACCTCCACCAAAAGTTCCTCTTCCAAATTTATCTTCTACAAATAATATTTGCTCAAATTCACCACATTATCATGTACCATTGTCATCAGAACGACGAAATAGTAAAGAAATATTAATTGCTCAACAACAACAACAAAACCAGAATACATCAAATAAAATAAAATCTTCACCAAAAGAAAACAAAGATATTGCACAAATGTTTGCCACACAACAACAACAACAACATCAACGTTCTTCAAAACAACGCCCACTCAGTGATAATTTAGAAATTGTTTCAACAACTTTCATATTTGATCAAACACCAAAAATAACAAAAACTCAATCATTTTGTGTTTATACACCAAAAACAAGTTCATCATTTGTACGTGATGAATCATTAAAAACAAAACATGAAATTGATAATGATTCAATATTTACAACACCACTTCCTCCACCAAGATCAAATCGTAAATATGATGAAACAATATCAGCAAGTAGAGATAAACTTCGTGCTGAAGCACGTGCACGTGCACGTCTAAAATCAAACGAAGAATTAGGTTTAAGTCCTGAAGAGAAATTTCAAATATTACGTAAACGATATCATCTTGATTTACATGAATTATCTACAACATCTACACCATCTAGATTAGCAGCACAATCACCACCAATTACAACAACAGCATCAGCAGCAACAACACCAACTGAATCATTATTAAATAAATCCGATGATATTAAAATACGTGAACGTAAAATGATAACATCAAAAAGTGTTAATGATATAAGTCTTGTACAATCAAATTTAACATCTGATGAAAATTTAAATAAAAAATCACCAAGAAGAGGAGGTGATTTAATTGATTTCACATCTGATCCAAATTTATCATCACAACAACAACAACAACAACAACAACACAATGATGAAGATGATATTGAAAAGACACCAATAAAAAATCGTAGACGTAAAGATCCCGAACGACGTAAAAGTTTAATACAAACTGTATCTAGTTTCTTTAATAAAAAAAAAGATAAAGATTCATCATTATCACCACAATCCCCAACTAAAGAGAAATCATCTGAAAGTGTATTTAGTCGTTTCAGAATTTCACCAAAATCCAAAGAAAAATCTAAGGTAAGTTATTTTCCTATTTTTTTTTTTTTGTTTTTCTTATTTTATTTTATTTATTTATTTTTTTATTCATGGAAATATCATAAATTCATATATTTTACTTTTTAATGGAAAATATAATGTTATAGTGTCATGAATCATGATGGTGTTTTGGAATTTAGTTAGATAGATTTTTATGTACATTTTATGATCTTTTTTTTTTCATTTACTCTTTTTATTTTCAAATTTTCAAAATTTCTTTCAGTCATGCTTTGATGTCCGGACTTTCGGGCTTGGTGTAAGATATCATGAATTTTCTTGAAATGTAGTTTTGTTTTTTTCTTGTTTTCTTTGATGTTTTGTGTTTTACTTTTCTTTACACCCATTCATGTTTTTTTTTTTTTTTTGTTCTTTTAACGGCTGTTTTATTTTGTTCAGTGCTTTAAGTTTTTTTTTAAGTTTTGTGTTATGCTTTATAAATAGTTTGCTTTTGAAATTTGTGTGTTCTTAAACAATTAAAAATGAAAGAATTTACAAAAACATAATTTTTTTTTTTAAATTTCATTTGTCTACAATGCTGTTATCTATATTTTGTGAAAATTTCAAGGTTTCAATAATTTATATTTTTACGAGATTTTAGGATATTAAAACAAGAATTGTGGATTCTACAATCAATTTGGACTTTTTAAAGTATTTTTTTTAGTAGCCAGCCAAATTCAACTGTTCTTCCTATTTCCATAAAAGCCTTAATTTAATATTTTTAATGCAAGGAATGTAAAATTTCACAAATGAAAAATAGAAGATTCTATATGCTTTAAAATTTCAATCAAGTTGAAAGTATTTTATGAAAATTTAATATCTTAGTGCTATTGGTCTTATCCTAATCGTCTTTTTGAAATCCATGCTGTCATTAATTATATTCAAACTTCAAAACGATTATTGTAGATTTCGATTGAAAGTTGATTCTGTTCGAACAAATTTCGAAAGGATATTGTGAAATTCGTTCGAATGGAACCAACTTTCAATCGAAATCTATATACAATAAGCGTTTCGAAGTTTGAATATTGTGAAATTCGTACGGAAAAGTATGTTCGGTCGGACAATTGGATAGGTTACTATGATTCGAACGAAATCTAAAATAGAAATTTAAACTCGAGCATAAGAATTTCGAATTTTACCTATTTGAACTAAATTGCAAATGCTGTAACGTATTTGTTCGAATATTTTTTTGTACAATCGCAATCTACTATACAGGTGCAGTCCTTTATTCGTTATTTTTGGCAGGTTTCTGTGTAGAAGTCTCAAATTCCGATGGAACTTATAGTGATATTTATTTATGTAGTTAGTTTGCTATTTTTAAAAATTAAATATAAAAACGATTATTCTTCGTTTAATTTCTCTTGTGCAATTAATCAAGAAAATCTTGGGCTTCCATTTTTTTGTTAAAGACATAAAATTTCATTATCAGAAAGTCATATCGTTTACAACAAATTCATTGTTTTAATCCTATTTATTTTATGAGCAATGTATTTTATATAAGATTTCGAGAAACTTACTTTAAATTTTGTATAATCAAAGAAATCTTATCTAAAATACCTTGTTCAACTTCATTTATTGTCTTTCCATAATTTTTCATCATAACAAAATAATCATTTTTAATAATTAGAAAAAGAAGAAGAAAAAAAATCGTGGAAAATAACTTCAATGCATCGAACATTCATCATTTTTAACGCAACTAACCCGCCTACAAAAGATATTCGTTATTTTTTTTTTTTTTTTGCTAAGATTTTCTTTACAATTTCAATTTTTCACAATCTTTTTCTTTTTATTTTTTTCTTAAATTTCAGCAAAATTAAAACAAAACAAAAAAATCATTCATTTTTTTTTTTTTATAAATGAATGGACTTTTCAAATGTTTTCATAACGGCTTCTAGTTATTTTTTGTACTCAAGAAAAAAAAAAAAGTTTTCAATATTTTGCGAGTGAGCAGGAATTGGCTTTTTTTCCGATTTAGTAAAAATTTTTTTATGTGTTAAATTCGTTACAATAGAAAATTAATTGTGTTTAGATGAAATTCGCTTTTTTAATAAACCATTTTTATTAAAATTGACGAGCTTCATAGTTTTATTTTTATTGTTTCTATTTGAAAAAAAAAATAATAATAATAATAATGCAACAAGAACTATTGCATAGGAACAAAATTACAGTATTATTTTTACGTTTAAATATGTTTTTAGTGTGAAAGTAGAAAAATAAAAAATATTCAAAAATGTTCTATCATAGCAAAATTGATTTTTTAAAAAGAATTATTTTGAAAGTAGGTAGTAAATTGAAAATAACAATGATAAAACGTTTTTGAATATTTAGTAGCTTTTTATTTTGAATTTTTCTAATTTTTTTTTTTTTTATTAAATTACCTAAATTCTTTTATTTTTGCATGATTCAATTGTTTATATTTTTTTTTGTTTATAAATAAATTTTTTTTTCTAAAGAATTTTTATTATTTAAAAAAAAAAAGTAAATATTTGAAAAAATGCTTTATAAAGCAGCATTTTAGAATATACAAAAAAAGAAGAAAAAGATTTCAATATTAAAAACAACAATTTCATATATATTCTTTTTTTTTTTAATTCAATAATTTGCAAACCTTTCCGTTTTGCACGTAATCTCAATCAATAAAAATCCCTTCACGAAACACCACCACAACCACAACATCACTACATCACATTGACACCATTGTGTTTGCTAACCAAAAAAAAACAAAAAACAAAAAACAAATCAACTTTGGGACTAAAACAAAAACAACCACAAAAAAAAATTGATTGAAATTCACCATTCAACATCGAAAATTACAAAAAAAAAAAAAAAAAACAAAAACAAAATACAAAAAAAAAACCAAACATCACTGATCATCCTCCTCCTATATGCTGCTCATATGAACATAAACAAAAAAAAAAAAAAAAAAATGGCAAAAAAAAAATATGATGAAATACAAAACAGGATAAGGATTTAATGCAATCATCAGATGGAACAAGAAGTAGTTCACATGATTGTTTAGAACATAATTTAACAACAACAACTACTGGTGTTGGAGAAACATCAGGAAAAACATATTCTTCAAGTCCTCAACTTTTTAAGAGATCAGACGATACAGCACCACCACCAATACCTCCACTGCCAACTAATTATCAGAGATCCGATGGTTTGTTTGTTTAATATATTTCTTTTTTTTTTCAAATCAATTTTTTCTTTCATCTATTTATTTCTTTTTAAATATTTTCTATTTTGAAATATTTTTTCTTCTGATTTTTGAATTTCTTTTTTTTTTTCTATTTTCGTTTCCTTTTCAATTTTTCTTTTTTGTATAATTTTTTTGTTGTTCTTGTAATTAACTTTGTCTGAAAACATAATTTTAATATTTCTTTCTTTGTAAAAATTTAAATTTTAATCTTTTTTTCAATTAAAAACAAAAAAATAAAGATGAGAGCTATACTGCCGAACCTAGAGAGCAGAAGAAGCAGCGTGCAATATCAAAGGCTTCACGACAGGCTGAGCTTAAGCGATTAAGAATCGCACAAGAAATTCAACGAGAACAAGAAGAAATTGAAGTTAAATTAAAAGAATTAGAAGCAAAAGGTGTTTTAATTGAAAAGACATTAAGGGGGGAGGGACAAAATATGGAAAAGTATGAAAATTTTATTTAATTGTTTTATTTGATTTTTTAAGTAATCGATTCGAAATTGAAATTAAATTCGATAATCTTTTAATTTCAGTTTGGATTCTTCAACAATGGGGGCTACCGACGAGAAACTTTTAAAAGAATTGTTAGAGATTTGGCGAAATATCACTCAATTAAAGTGAGTTTTGTGAGAATTCAATTACTTTTGTTATTCTTTTGAAGAAAGTTATAATTTTTTGCTGTTTTTGTTTTTTAATTAATTTTACACAGAAAACGTGATGAGGAATTGGCAATACAACAACAGGAACTTCAATTAGAACATCGACATGCTCAACTTAGAGAAGAATTGGATATGCGATTATCATGTAGTAGTACGTATTTTGCCTTAACTATTACTATTCGAACAAAAGATAAATTTGATTTTGTTTTTGCTTTGTTTTTGTTTTGTTTTTTTTTTTTTTCAAAATTCGAAATCATTTTTCAAACAATAAATTATTTGCTGTTATGTTCCATTTTCACTCACAATTATGAAAGTGAAGAAGACAGCAGGTAATTTTAGTTCGAAAATAAATTCCGAAAAAATTCGAACTAAATTTCTTTTTCTTTTAAAAAAAAAACTACTTTTCATTAAAGAATTAGATAAAAGCTCAGCTGATGTAGCTGCTGAAGGTGCAATACTCAACGAAATGTTAGAAATTGTTGCGAAACGAGCTGCGTTAAGACCAACTGAAACAATAACAGTTGATCAACAGCAAAATGAAAATAATGATGATTCAGATGTAAGTCACATCAATAACAATTTAAATTTTAATAATATGTTGAATGAATTTATTTTAATGAGATTATTACGTTGTTCTAGCTTATTTGAATTTTTCATATTGATTATATTAATTTTTGCATGCATTTTATCGTATTTTTTTAATTAATTGTTTAGAATAATTTTTATTTTTTATACATTTGAATAATATATACACATTTTATTTTGTATTTTGTTTTGTTGTTTTTATATTCACATGAAAAGATTTATTGAAGGATAGTTAATTTAATTTGCACTCCTTTCTATCTGTATCACTAAATAAAATTTAAACAAACAAACAAAAGTTGTAAAAAAGCGTTTTAAGTTTTTAATTTTTGAAAAAACATTTTTTAAATAATTTACAACAATAACAAAAAACCGTTACACAAAATGTACACAAAAAAATTTAACACATTTTAACAGATCCTAACAATAAAAAACGTATCCCGAAAATTTTTCACAAAAGAAATAGTCGAGAATACTGCAGTATTTTCCAAGCAGAAGTATACGCGGTGATGAAAGCTGCACAGGCTGTTCAGAAAATGCGGATTTCGCCCGCCGAAATCACAATTTGTATGGACAGCCAAGCAACACTCAGAGCGTTAAACTCCAACGAGATAAATTCAAGATGTGTCGAAGAATGCGTTAAAGCCTTAAAAGTCTTTACACAGCACAGTGTTCGACTTTGCTGGGTTCCAGGTCACGTCGGCGTGGAGGGAAATGAAAAGGCTGACGAACTTGCTGGAAAAGGATCCGACACAAACTCTGACCCTATTGCTGTAGAGGTAGACCCTCCTCTCAGCAAGGCAAAATACCTTATTGACTCTTTTTTCGAAAGCATGACTGCGAAACAATGGAGGGCTACTAGTGGTTGCTCCATAACCCGTAGCATGTGGCCGGAAATAAACGGAAAAAAAAGCAACTCTACTAACGTTTCAAAGAAAACAAGTTCGAGAACTTGTCGGGGTGATTACTGGACACTGCCTAATAGGGGCTATGGCCAATAAACTCGGCATACCATCGAACGATTTTTGCCGAAGTTGTAGAGATGAAGAAGAAATAGAGTCAATAGTACATTTACTCTGCGAATGTCCAGCTCTAAAAGAACGAAGACTCGCTTGTTTGGGAGCAAGGTTCTTTGACGGTCTGGACGACATAGCTGAGATAGCACTAAAAGACCTAAATAGATTTATACAAAAATCGAAATGGTTTTCAGTATAAGCCAACTCCCACGAAAATATCCAAAACAAAAAGGGTATTCACAATGGGCATTTAGGCCTCCGAGTGAAATTGCTTCTCCTGAAGCAAACAGCCCTTCATACCATACCAATAGTCGAGAAAGCTTCAGCTTAAGAATATAAAAAGGCTGGAAGTAGGGGGTTTTTTAAAAATAAATTTCATCTTCAACTTGCCATGGCTTTGATAAAGTTTATCGATACGATCAATTTGGATGGATATGATATTTTATTTATAGAAATACCTTGCGAAAAAACCTTCCACAGTGTGACGATCGATATTTTATTCAAATTGCCAAAAAAATGAGTCTCATTGGATGAAAAAAAAAAAAAAAAAAACTTTGAATTTCAAATTGAAATTAATCTTTGTTCAATTTTATTTTTAGATTTTCACACATGCTATCATGAATTTCACAATATACTAGATTTCAAATAGATTTTTTTGCACTTGCATGAATTTTCTTTTTTTTATTCAATAAAATTTACAATAAGCATGCTAAACTTAGAATTTAGTTCTGGCTTGTAAAAAAGAAAAAAATAATTAGAATAAAATTATAACTGTTGTAAATTTATTTTATTTTCATTTTTGTGTTTTTTTCCATAATTTAAAAAAAAAAATTCTCATAAAGGCTTTCTTTTTCTCTTCAGATATAAAGGAGGCCTAAAGCCGGAGTTATATTTTAAGATTCAGCAATAGCAAAAAAAAAAAAAAAAAATAAATAAAAATAGAAAAAAAAATACATTTATTCAGCAGCAAAATTATTATTTTTTAAAACAAATCAATTAAAAATATTTTTTAGATAATTTTAGCAATGCAAAAGAAGAAAAAAAGAAATAAAACAGATATAAAAAAAGAGAGTTGTGAAATTTTAAAATGTAGAAAAGTGTTCTAGTGTTTTTAGCAATTTTAATTAAAAAAAAATAGAAGAAAAAAAAATTAACAATTTTACTTACTCTAAAATAGAAAAAAACAGGAAGATGAAAGGAAATTAAAAAAAAAACTAATTAAAAAGGTGGCTTAATTTATTATTATTATTATTTTTTTTAATAACGATTTTAAGAAAGCAAAATTTGTATAAAAGAAAAGCAACAAATAAAGAAAGAATATAATAAAGTGAATGAAACATAATATGTACAGAGATGGGATACCTGAGTATTGTAATGTTTTATTCGTAATTTAATTATAATTATCTATGTGTGAGAAAAATAATAAAATATATAAAAAAGAAAAACAATAATTAAACAAGGTTTTATAATTACATCATTATTAAAAAAATATATATATATGTCCTATGTATGAAATTTTAAAATATGAAAAAAATTGATAATAAACATATTTTTTATTAAAAAATATAATTATTGAGTAAAAAATAAAAAAGAAGGTTTTCGGTTGATATGAATTATAAAAATACAAGAATTATTAAGGAAAAATTATTTGAAAAAATAAAATACGAGTAATTGAAGTGCTTTTACACATCTGATGTTTCAGTCAATTTAAGAAACACAGTTAAATATAATTCATATCAACCATTGTCACAAATTTAAATTAAAAAAATATAAAAAAAAGGGACAAAAAATAATTTTAATTATTTAATGTGTATTATTATAAAAATATTAAAATAAAGGACATTTTTTTTTTGTTTTCGTTATTTTTAAATTGAGTTTTTATTTATTTTTTTATTTCATTTTATTTTTAAGTTTTTTTTTTAGTCATACATCAAAGGATTGGAAAATAAATTGTGTTTTTACATGTGATTTATGCAAATAAGTTACTAATTAGTTTTTATGTTATTTCTATCAAATGAATTGTTAGTTTAGTTTATATATTAATCCAATTTATATTTTTATAGTGAAATTTATTCTGTTTCTTTTTACCCCTATATTAGTTCCTTTTTGCCCCGCTGGTGGGGCAGAAGGGGCATTTCGTAAACATATTTTTCATTGAAAATTTTTCAAATATTATTTTTCTATTTTAATGTCTAACATGAAAAGATTAAGAAAACTAATCAAAATTTTAAAATAACTGAAAAAAATACATTTTTTACACATAGTTATGGAACAAGGCAGTTTTAAACGCTAAGTATACCCTCTTGCCCCACCTTCCCCTATATGTTTCAGAAAAATTTTTTTTGAGAAAATGCTAAAAGGTGATAGGAATATTTTTTCATTGACTGAAAAGAAATGCAACGCAAATATTTCCAAATAAAAATAAAACACGAACACATTCACAATTTTAGTTTTAGTTTTATTTTGAAAAAACTGCAACAAAATGCAACATAAAAGATAATATACGAGTAAACATATGCTCTATCTAAATAAATTTTTATTTGTATCTGAATCTGTATCTGCATTTCTTCAAAAATTATGAGATTACAAACTTGAAATTTGTTTTTTTTTGCCTAATTTTTTTTTTTAAATAAAAATTATATGATATATAGATGTACTTGACTTGCAAAAAGATGAATTTGATTAGCAAAACAACGAATTTGATATGCCAAAAGTTGAATTTGACTATCTTATTATTACAAAGTATTATGAAAATTTTTGTCGTACATTTCTTCTTAAATGCTCTTATGCCTGTTAGTATACTAATATGAGTATAATAATTTATAAAAATTGATCCAAATAGAAATAATGTCTTCGAAAAAAACATTTTCTAACAATATGAGTAAAGAGCTTTTTAAATATAAAGAAAATATTAAAATATATAAAAGTTTAAATTACTTAACAAAAACAACTACTGCATCTGTAGAATTGAATAAAGATTATAATGGTGCAAATATAAATACTGGAATAAATGAAATTGATACCAGTTCAGTGTTAAATTCTATTATAGAAATAGATGAACCAATAGACATGGACACTGATGAATACTCAAACTACTCTGAAGGAATATTAGAAAACGAAAGTAATATTCTGGTTAAAAACCTTGCAGATTGGGCTGTTAGAAATGCAGTCTCTCATTCTACTATGACAGACCTTCTTGAAACCTTAACTAAGTCTGGGATTCATAATTTACCAAAATCTGCAAGAACTGTTCTAAAAACTTCTAGAAAACAATTGAAGTTGGTAAAAATTAGTCCTGGTGAATATTATCATTTCGGCATACAAAATAATTTTCTGACAAAAAAATATGAGGGTATTATAGATGCTGTTGAAATTGATATTGGAATCGATGGAGCTTCTCTATTTAAAAGCTCTAAAAAGGTTTTATGGCCTATTATGGGTGTTTTATCTAAAAATAAAAATGCGTCTGTATTCATGATAGGATGCTATTATGGAATTTCCAAGCCAAGTGATATAAATGTATTTTTAAAAGACTTGACAAATGAAATTATACAACTCCAAAAAACAGGAATAAAGATTGGAAAAAGTGGTAGGCTTGTATCATTTAGAGTGCGTTTGTTTACTTGTGATGCTCCGGCAAGAGCGTTTGTTACAAGTTCAATATACCATACAGGTAAACAAAGTTGTCCTAAATGTACACAAAAGGGTAAATACATGAACCATAGAGTTGTATTTGATGTCCAAAAAAAAGGAGAAAGAACAGATGATAGCTATAGTGCCAGACGAGATAAAGATTTTCACCAGCCTACCTTCATTAGCAAAAGAAATATTTTAGAAACAGCCGGTATAAAGATGACGTCACAATTCCCAATAGAACCAATGCATCTAATTGATTTAGGTGTAGTGAAAAAAATCCTTACAGCAATGACAAAGAATAAAACACAAAATCACCAAGTTAATGTTTCAGAAATTAACAATTAACTTGATAAACTTGCAAAAAATATACCTTCTGAATTTTCAAGAAATGTTAGAAACTTGAATGAAATAGCCGTATGGAAAGCAACTGAGTTCCGAACTTTCTTGTTATATGTTGGAATTGCTGTCTTAAAAAATTCTATTAATGAAGATTTATATTATCATTTTTTATTACTACATTCTACTGTTCGAATTTTAGCATGTGAAAAATCTTGTCGACCAAATCTATCAGTTGCAGAAGAAATTATACAAGAGTTTGTAAAATTATTTTCAAATTTTTATGGAGACGACAGCATAAGTTACAATGTACATTGTTTATTACATTTGACAGAATCAGCTGAAAAGTATGATGTACTAGATAATTTTTCAGCTTATAAATTTGAAAACTTTATCCAACATATTAAACGTCTTGTAAGGTCACCAAACAAAGTTTTACAACAAAATTCAGAAGACTGGCAGAAGGTAGCAGTCCTAACTCCTAATCAAAGTAAATTTTATGAACAAGATAATATTCAAATAAACATAAACAAAGAAGCCGATTAATATTGTCGCGTAAAACCGAATATTCCTTTTCGTGTGATTGCTCAAGAAAATAGAAACGATAATGACATTATAATTGGCCATAAGTTCCTAATAACCGAAGACTTTTTTAATGAACCAGTAAAATCTTCCGAAGCTCTAGGCATAATACTTTGTTCAAGAGAAGATTCACAAATTACAAAATATAAAAAAAGTGAAATAGCATATAAATATTTTAAAATTGAATATGAAAATAAACTTTTATTAATCCCAATCCTTCACAACTGTTTCTCAAGCTTTTCTTCATAAAAACAATGTGCGAACAACAGCATCATCAACAGCTGCCATTATCTCCAATTATAGATAACTATAAAAATTCAATGAATAGTGAATCTATCACACAAGGTTTTATGACATCTACACCAAAAAGCCCTTCCGTTTTTACTAGAAAAGCATATCCTGCTAAACATATTGTAAACAGTAAGTTTATTTGCTAATAGGTAAAAATTAAACAATTTCAAAAATGGTTCTTAATCGATGTCTTTTAATTTTTATCATATTCAAATTGACAAACTTATGTTTCGACATTGTTCTAAAATTTATTGAAATTATTTAATTTTAACTCTATTATTATCACAACAAAATTTCAACTGAAAATTTTAATAACATTGACTTTTTAAGACTCTACAACTCAATATCAAAGCCAGGATACTATGCAAGAAATATTACGAAGTATAAATGAAATGAAAAAAGAAATCAAAGATATAAAAGAGACGCAAAACATTATTTTAGAAAAGGTACATTAATGAAACCGTTCAACTGAATTTCGAATTTTTATTTAAACTTTTTTGCATGATTAATAGATTTATTAAAATGTATTTTCCAGATTAATGAAAATGAAATAGAAAGAAAATCTGTACAAGCTGCAGATAATAAAATAATGAGAACTTGTAAAGTTCTCATAAAAAAAATTAACAAAAATGTAAATAAATTGGCAGGTTTAACCGATAATGAATTTGAAAATTCATTAACTGCAAATCTTCCTGCAACTTTAATTACAGAATTTTATGATATTGAAAAATATTTCGAAGATCCTGCATTATTACTGAATGCGGTATTTTATTTATTTATTCAGCCAACATGATTTGATCAATCTGACTCTTTACAATACATAAAATATTATTCTTAAAAAATACGTTCTTAAAAATAATCTCAAACATATACTTTTAAGATTTTTAAGTTTATAAATAATTTACACATATAGACACAACATAAGATAAAAATGCAAATAAATAAATAACAATAAAAATACAATAAATAAAGAAGAAAGAAAGAAAATAAAATAATAATAAGAAAAATAAATTAATAAATAAACAAATAAAATAAATAATAATAAAAAAAAAAAGAGAAAAAAAATGAAATAAAAAATAAATAAATAAATAAATAAATAAACAAATAAAATAAATAATAATAATAAGAAAAATAAATAAATAAATAAACAAATAATAAAATAAATAAAAAAAAAAAATTAATAATAATAAATAAAAATAAAATAAAAAAGATTAAACAAAGACAATACAAAATGCAATCAATTAAAGTCTATGTGTGTATAATTAGAATTGAAGGATCTGGAAGCAGCCGTTAGTGGTTCATTATTACCATAATTGGTCCGATGATAACCAATATTTACAAATTCAGTATTTGAATTTATTCTTAACGCTCGTGGAAATACATTTATACAAATTGAGTTAAGAAGATCCGGAGAATCTATCTGCCCCGTCAATAATTTAAAAATAAAAGAGGACTGGAAGGTCCTTCTCCTTTCATTTAAAGTGGGTAATAATATAAGCCGTAGCCGGTCTTCATAGGGTGGAAGGTTTAATGAGTCAGACCACGGTAGCCTCCTCAGTGCCATTTTTATAAATTTTCGTTGTATTGATTCCAAGCGATTTTTGTAATTATCATAGCAAGGATTCCACACAACGACACAGTACTCTAAGATAGGGCGAACCAGAGATACATATAGAGATTTAAATACATACGGATCATTAAAATCCTTAGTCCATCTTATAATAAAACCTAGCATACAACTAGCCCTGGAAACTGTTACATCCATATGTCTATGGAAGTTCAGTTTCGAGTCAAAATGTACTCCTAAGTCCTTAATATTATCTAATTTTTCTAATGTGATACCATTAATATGGTAATTAATAGAAAAAGGATGTTTAGTACGAAAACATGACATAAATTTGCATTTTTCAACGTTTAGAGATAGATGATTGACTCCACACCAATAATAAAATTTGTCGAGGTCTTGCTGGAGTAGCTCAGGGTCATTTAAATCATTAATTATTCTAAATATTTTTATACCATCGGCAAAAATTAGAATTTGTGAATGATTTAACACGTTCACGACATCATTAATAAATAATAAAAACAGAAAAGGACCGAGATGGCTACCTTGCGGAACACCTGAAGTCACTTCAATGTTACAAGAAATGTGATTAAGAAATTTTACTCACAACTTCATAGTTTTAGAATTTTATTAAATTATCTTCATTTCTTCTTTCTTTAATTACTTTACTCTAGATTGAATATTTCAAAAAATTAACAATTAACAAAACAGTTGAATACGTTTTTAAACGGATAGCGAATGACAGCGTTTACTACGAATTTAATGTTAAAGGAAAATGCGGCAAAAAAAGACTTTTGGATCTTAAATTATTTGACGAAGTCTTGTATAGTAAATAAATTGAGTTTTAATGAAAAAGGTGAACCAATTACATAATCTTCTTAATTTTACAGAAAGTTTTACACCAAAGATGACAAAAAAAGAATATGAAACGAAACTTCGTAAGTGCATACTGAAAGCACATAATAGATTTAATAGGATCAAGTGTACAGAAAAGTAAGTTATTTATATTTTCACTTTACGAAAACATAAATGCAGATTTATTTCTAATAAGTACCTTTAATTTTTCTTTATTGCAGTAAAAATATACAGCAAAATAAGAAACAAAAATTTCATAACAATAATGAATAATGATAAATCGTTACAATAATTTATTAGTTTATTTTTTTTTTTATTTATTTATAAAGAAAATAATAAATTAAATTTGAAAAAATAAAAAATTAACTTCTTTCATTTATTCTTCAACAATGATGAAATAAATTAACCCTTATCTAACATCGATGAGCTTCCTAATGATAATCATCATGATACTCATCAATGAAAACATCGATGAGTTTCCTAATGATAATCATCATGATACTCATCAATGAAAACATCGATGAGTTTCCTAATGATAATCATCATGATAACCATCAGTGAAAACATCGATGAGTTTCCTAATGATAATCATCATGATAATCATCAGTGAAAACATCGATGAGTTTCCTAATGATAATCATCATGATAATCATCAGTGAAAACATCGATGAGTTTCCTAATGATAATCATCATGATAATCATCAGTGAAAACATCGATGAGTTTCCTAATGATAATCATCAGTGAAAACATCGATGAGTTTACTAATGATAATCATTATGATACTCATGGAAACGCTCATAGAGCTCATCACTATGTACATTTAAAGTATATAAATGAGTTTTTTCCCGACAGTAGAATAAAAATCATCATGATTTTCATCGAGACATTCATGATGAGCTCATCGATGCAGTCATCATGATGTGGTTACTAGGGCGATGGTTAGTATATAGGGTTGTTTATAAGATGCTATGCTTGTATGCGTTTATATATATATATATTCACCCATGTTCTGAATTCCTCTTTTTCGGAATTGAAGTTGCGGTCTGCGGAAGTGGAATTAGGTGTTCTAGATTCCACTTTCACTAAATTTTCGTGATTCAATTCTGCAAAATTTTTGTACGTGGAATTGAAATATTAATCATCTAATCAACTGTGTCTTGTATTTGTATAAGTCGGAATTTTATTAGTAACATTTTTTTTTAAAATATATTAAATAAATTTAATAAATAATGAATAAATTTAAATTTATTTTAAAGTTAATGCATATTATTATTCTAGTATAATTATGTTTTTCCGTAAATATATTTAATGTATTTTTAAAAAACACCCAAAAATAAAGAGCAGTGCAATATTTGTGAATTTTATAGACAAAAATTCTTAACTAATAAATAATTATCAAAAAAAAAAAAAAAAGCAAAGAAGAAAATAAAACTTTTATGTAAGAATTTAACAACAACTGATTCGAAATTAATGTTCGAAATATATAATTCCGCGTGGAATCTAGAACACCATTTTCCATTTCGCATGGATTTGAATTTGTATTCCACTACGACGAATTGATCAATTTTATTTTATTGTTTATATGTGTTGGGCGTACCAAATTAATATGACAACTTATTGCTTTTATTCAATAATAACTAAGTTGTGATTAAAGTTACATGAAAATTATGTTCTAATGAAATGTTGAGAAGATCCTTAGTTTTATTTTCACCGAATATATTACCCAACTAACACCCTTATACACATATGAGTTGTCGTTACGTCGTTGTGTATATATGTGTGTAAATTAGGAAACATATGTTTCGGTATAACGACGTTTTAAGTTATTCTATGTTAAGGAAGTGGTGCAAGGCATTGTATGATTCACGACCACACAATTCCTAAGTTGTTACTTATTCTTGTTGAAACATGTTGGAAACAAAATAGTTCTAACGACGTTGATGTGTCAATATAAGCGTCATTTTAGGCAAATTTTCAAGTAAGGGTTTAGAAATAACTACGTTTTTGTGACTTGTTTTCATGCTTCTTCTCACCAATACTTGTAAAAAATATTAAGTTTTATAGATTTTATTTCGTGTACATATTATTAATCTATACATAATTTTACAATATGAATATACTTATGAAGTTATAATCGAATATACGTATAACCTATACTAATATATTAATAAAATTACAATTACATTCTTCTCACGAAATTGTTTTGAAGTTTTTAAATGAAATTGATTTCAAAATGAAATTTAATAAGATCAAAATAACTGGATATTTTCAATTTATACTAGACATAAATTAACCAACGAATGAAATTTTTCGTCAATGTTAATTAAAAAACTTCTAAAAAATTAAAGGGCAATTAAAATTAATTCAAATTCAATAAATTTAAAATTAAAAATTGAAATTAATAAAAAAAATTTTTAATTTTTTTTATATTACATGATATCAAATCAACGTGGAGGAGGTTATTATTTCATAATTCAAGTGCTCAATTGTCACATATACTAGAGTATAATATATTTCTCGTTTTTAATGAGCAAATTTTTGAAACAAATTTGGAAGCCATTTTGTCCAATATTTTATCTCTGTAGTTACCTTCAAGAAAAATTGCCTATTATGTGTCTAAATATGTTTCTTTATGTTGTCATACCTACTATCTTGTGCCTAAATATGTTTCCACATGGGCTCAACAACCATTTTCTATTTCCACATGTTGTTGTTTATTTGACATTTTGATTATTCTGTTTTTTTTTTCAAATAAATTTAAATCATCATAGTTCGCGTGATAGTTAGTGAAAAAATATTAAATATGTTTAAAGTTGTGGAAACAATAGAAAAAAAGAAAAAAAATTTATGTGTAGTTCCAGCAACATGGGAAAAAAGTGGAACTTTGTTCTGGCCATTCAATATGAAAAGTTGGGAAGTAGAAAAGGCAAGGAGAAATCCTGAATCGGTTCCAGGCATAAATTGGATAGAAATGCCTTGCAGAATAAAAGCTAATGTTAATTCATTTGAAGAAGGCATTTCAATTGAAAAATTATTTACAACATTTAGCGACACTGAGTCTGAAGAAATGTAATGTAGTGAATATTTAAGTAAGCTCATTTTATTTAATATTTTTGTTTTTATTGTAGATATTTGCAACAACATCAGGCAGAACAAGAAGAGAAACGATATGGAAGGAAAAAGAAAATTCATTCAGCAATTACCGAGCAGCACTCATCAGTATCAGATTATAATACTTTGGTTGAAGAGACGATGAAGACAAACGAAAGCATTAACGAGTGTGGGGAGCAGACTGCAATATTAATTGAAAATATTTTAAACTGTAACAGCCCTCCAAGTTTAAATGGAAATAACACTATCTTAATGACAGATGTTTCACTGCCACCAGAAATACAACAAATTGAAACATCAAATGAAAATATCAGTATTGTGTCGCTTTTATTACAAATAAAAAGCGACATACAAGATCTAAAAGAAGACATTATTAATATAAATAAAAAACAAGAAAATTTTGAAAATATTATGATAGGACAGATGTCAGAGCTAAACATAAAAATAGATAAACTGCTCAATAGTGAAAATTCTAATACTGAAAATGATCTAAACAATTTAAATTTTAAATTAACTAAATCTTTAAATTTTCCACTTAAAGAGTTGGAAGAAATACATGACATGAAAAAATAAATTAAGAGATGGAGATTATAAAAAAGAAATGGTGTGTATGATAAGTTTTTTGAAACAGATTTCTTTAACTTTTTATAAAATTTTTTAATAACAATACATTCTTCCAGATAACAAGACTTTCGAGTATCTGCGGTAGGAGCAGGACTTTTGATGGGTGCAGGTCGATGTATAAGTTAGTAGATTTTCTTTTTTCACCAGAATTACTAACAAAATTTACGTGGACTGGAATTTCAAAAAATAAAAATATAAAAAAACAATGTTTTCAAAAATTGACAAATGTTGTTGACTTGGTATTTCAACTTGTTTTTTTATCGGACTGTCGTCATTCAAGACAAAGAAATGAAGAATATTTCAAAGAAAAAATCCTCAAGCACTCACATCAAAGACAAAACAGAAAAAAGTATTTTGAAAATAAATTTTTTATATTATACATATATGTTATACTCATCATTTTTTATTTTGTTACAGGAAAGCAGAGAATGACAAAGGAAATGAATTGTAATTTATAGTTTGATTAAAAATTTAGTAACAAATATTTTATTCAATTTCTATAAAAAATGATTTCTGTTTTTTTTTTTTGAACGAATGGAATTATTATTTATAATTTAAAATCGTAATAAAAATTCAAAATCGTGGATAACTAGATATTTTAAATAAAGTTCATTTAGATTAAATAAATGCCCGGGAAGGGGGCTCTTATGTATTTCGATCGAAATTCAATCGAATCGAATAAATATTCACAATATTTTGTGTCTTTATCGAACAAATGCTAATAGTATATGCTATATGAATTTTATTTAAAATATCTAGTAATCTATGATTTTAAATTTTGTGTTTAAGAATTTTATTCTATCAGAAAAAAGACGTCTTAATACATAATAGAGCACGAGCATTTATTTAATATTGTTTCGAATTTCGAATTCCGTCGGAATTGATTATGGATTATTTTTATTATGTTGTTATTTTTTATTTTGAATTAAGTTTTTTTATTATTTTAAATTTGTTTTGTTAATATATATTTTTTTTTTGTAAATAAATAAATGAACTGATACAAAGTTGTTTAATTTATTAATTTATTGATTCTATTGTATGAATAAGAGGTAGGAATACTATGTAATTGTGATAATCAACTGCAACTAATTTGCACTTTATGTTATTTAATTTATAAAATTTTGGAGAACCCAACTTATGTTCGCATTTATATATATCCAAATAAGATGACCGGATTGGTTTTTCGAAAAAAATGTCGGTGTTTAAAATACTAGCACCAAAAATTTTCAATTCTCCTTCAACATTACTTGCATAAATCATGCTTACAATTTCATTCTGTTTAGTCATGAACCATTTGTCTCTATTTTTATTCGATAATAATCCTTTGTTCACTTCTACTCTACTAAAAACCTCATGACCGTGTTTGTTTGATACTTCGTTATTTTTCATTTTCCATGAAGCTACTGGATACACTATTTTGATAATAGGGTTTATTTCAAGTTTCGATAGTTCTGTTATTCTTTTTGCACACTGTGCTAAAGGTCTGTTTCCTTGTCGAAGTAAACTTTTTATATATCCTAAATAATTTTCAAATTTGCAAGAACTACTAAATGACAAAGATTGTGCACATTACTTGTAATTGAGTCAGATCCATAAATTTTCCCATATTTTTTGATAAAATCTTCTAATAACACTCTAGCTATCTTGAAATATTTTTCGTACTTAGAAGTTGAGCAAATGATATTAGCACAATAAAAGAGCAAAAAATGACCGTAGTGTATTTCCGGTAAGTAATCTTTTAATATTACTGGACCCAAGTACATTAAAAATGTCCTAAACTCCAGTCCTTTCCAGAATTTCAAACAGTGAAGTGTTCTGACAGCACGATGAATTTCTGTTGGTATATTCTTGTTGCATTTAACTAACAAATCTGAAACTTCTTTAATTTGATTTGCAGACCATTTACAATCATATGTATATTTTCCACTTGTCCAAATTAACAGCAATTTTTTCATTATTCCTAAGTCAAGTAAGTGCAAGGAATCTGCCACTACAAAATCATTGACCATATCAATTGGAAGTTCTTCTATAGGAGAGTAATCTTTATGATGATTCTCATCAGTACGGTTTCGAAAACTCGTGTCGGTTCTTCTTGTGCAGTCGGTTCTTAAAAAACTCATTCTGAAGTTTTCGTAATTTCCAATCACCGTGCATTTATTACAACCGTGATATGCGTTGAAATTAACAATACCTAGAAGATTTTTTGAAATATTTCAAAACAATTTAACTACGTAATAAAAAAATGTTACCTTTCACAAATGCTCTTGCCGGCGAATCGCAAACAAAACACTTTATTTTGACAGAAACTTTGTGGCCAGGGGGTCGATTCTGTTTCGGTGAAGTGAAAACTTAAAAAAAAAAGTTTGCACTTGACGTTTCACACACTGTTTTCACTTTTTCACTGCACAGTACCCAAATAAGCGATTCTTGTTGCGTTCGTGCAAACATAGTGCTGAATGAGGCGCTGATTTAAATTTTTTCACCGACGTGATATGAGAACTGTCAAATCAAGTAAAAAAAAGTTGTGTTTTTGTATTGTTTATTGTAAAAACTTAGTTACTTTCAGTAATCAACGAATAAATAAAAGATTATTATATGTAATTTCTTTCAAATACATATTTTATTTTCGTCATTTAAACTTATTTAAACTAAATTGTAATCTTAAAAATATTGAAATTTGAAACCTCATTTGAGACTATTAAAAGCAAAAGTATACCTATTCCATGTTAGATGGTTTTGAGAAAAACAGGAAAAACGTATAACTTTTAAATTAAATGCAATTTTAATAATTTTTTTATTTTATATGAGAACTCTAAGCTTCTGAATTTAATTCAAACATGGATTTTAAAAAATCAATGTTTAATTTAGTAAATACTAGTAAGCAAATTTTGGAATAGTTATAGTTTTGCTACCAACATTATGTTGGAATAGTTTAAGTTTTGCTTCCAATGCCAAATTTTACAACCATTTTTCAGGGGCAGTTTTCAAAATTGAAATTTTTCAGATTAAAAGCCTTCAACACAACGAACATTTTGCCATCGTTAACTCAATTTTTTCAAAAAGTGGAATAGATCAACTTTCGCTTTTAATAGTCTCATTTATACTATTAAATCTAATTTTATTAATTCTAACTCTTTTTTTAATGTAAACTTAATTTCTACTTTTCCATTTCTTTTATTTTTTTTCTTTTTATTATTAATAAATAAAAATTTTAATGACAAATTTTTTTTACACTGATACTTTTCACAGTGCAAAAAATATTTTCATATGAAAACTTTTTGACATATTTTTGCACGTTTACACTGTATTAGAATCGGAATTAGCAGTGTAAGCGTGTAAACTGTTTACATGTTTTCACTTCACCGAAACAGAATCGACCGCAAGATATAATTATTCCATTTTCTAATAGCGATAACACTTCTTGAACAAATTGTCTGAGAAAATCTTTTACAAAAGGCTTGTTTTCTCCACAGTAAATTCCAGCGACAATAATTGGTAGATCTGGCATTTCGTTGATAGCACAAAGAATGGGCCAGAATTCTGTTTTAGAACTATTTGCGACTGGCAAACCATCAATATTAACAGTTAATGACACCTGTTGAAGAAAAACAGTTTGCGACAAAATATTTGTTAAGCTCTTTCTAAGTCCATTATGCCAATAAGTTCCATTGCCTATTTGTGTGACATTTGAAATATATTTGGGAGTATGTACATAGTAGTGTTCTGCTATTTTTTGGCAAATAATTAAAACCATTTTCGCGAAGTATTCTTAAAAGATCGTTCAAAGCACAGTGTGAAATTTTTTGTTTTAAAGCCCATATTCTTAATTCCTCCAAAACAGATAACTTTTTGTCAACTTTTTCAAAATCAAAATCATCATTGCAGTCTTGTACATTATTATCATCACAACTATTATCACTGTTGTGGCTATCTACAATAATTCCCTTTAAAACATTAGATAAATTAATTTCTGAATTTTGACGAATAGTTTCACTAGAATAAGAAAACTCTTCACATAAACTAGTATTATGCTCTTTATTAATAGGAAAACTTAATATTTGTTGCTTTGGTTTTACAATTGACGCAATATTTCTATGTAATAAACTTTTTCCAAATGTATTTTCCAGTAAATTTTTTTGATAACATTTAACTTTTCTATAAAATGACGAAGTTGTCCTAAAAGGACGTTTATTTTTAACTATTATTAATCTTTTAGACGAAGCCATACCGCGTGTTATAGTAAAACTATATGTTGTAATTTTAAAGAGGTTAGAAAGTATATATAGATAAATAAAATCCATGACACGACTGAATGGGAATCGTTTCTTCATTGAAATAGTTTCTCTTAAGGAACGTTATTGTAGAAATTTACGTTTTTGTGCCTTCTTATGTTTCATTATAGGCATTTTTACTTTATAGGTGCAACAACTACAAACATTTACGTAACAAATCCAAAATAGAAAGTCTCAACAAAGTAACAGCAACTTTGAAGTTAGAATTTCCTTTCAGAAACTTTTATAGGCACATATACGTATTTGTAACGGATATTGTGTCATTTTACACATGATACGGTAAAGGAACATTGACAACATATTTCCCAAGACACGACGTTATAAGAATGTCATAGCGTTAAAGATGTAACTAAGCAAAATTTGGGCACAAAAAGTTTGTTGGGTAAATATCTATAAGCACCCAACTAGCAAAATGTGCCTGAATGTGTCTAGTCTAGGCACAAATCTTTGACACTACGACGTTATGACTACGTCGCGGTTTCGAAATTTTGTGGTCAATGTTTCTTCATAGTTAAATTCCTTCAAGGACACAAAACTGGTCACAACTACGTAATTTGTGTTATTTCGTGCCCATGAAGGACTTGTTTTCACGAAGGAATTGTTTCTTTAATGTTACTTTATTATGTTTCTATATATTGTTACGTCAATGTTTCTTTATTTAATACCTTGAATGTGTCGATGCCTCTGAAGGAACTGTGCAAGTCACAAAAACGTAAATGTTACCAAGAATATTTCTTCATAGGAAATGTTTCGATGTGGGAATAATACCCACATAGTCACATATTTTGGCGACCATATAGACATTGTTACTCAAATGTATCTACGTTATTCTTGTTGACATAATCGAATGACATTTTAGAGTTATTTTATCGTGATAAAAGTTTTTTTTTTTTGAGATTTATAAAAAAATATAATATTAACTTTATCGGCAACTTTCATGGATGCATTTTTACCAAACATGGCGGATACAATTTTTTAAAAATTATTTATTGTATTTAAATGAAAATGCTTTTATTTTCGACTTATTTTCCTTTTGAATAAAAATATTACATACAAAAGAAACAAAAAAAAATGATGTACGAAATATCTTTTACCACAAAGAATATAATTCTTATGTTTTCTTTTTTTTTCGTTTAATCACTATAACGGATAACCTTTATTTAAAAAAAAAAAAAAACTTCTCCAAAATATTCCACGTAAATTCCACGGAGATTCCACAGAAATTCCGAGAAAATTCCAAGAAAATTTTAGTGCAAAAATATTAAAGGACTTGGAACTTGAAAATTATATAAATAATTTAAATTTAAAAAAAAAAACTTCTCCAAAATATTTATTGTAAATTTTATGGAGTCATCAAATTTATTCAAGTATTTATATTAAGGAAGACATCCAACTGTCTATCCGTATCTGTCCAGATACCAAACACATTATCAACATATCTGTACCATCTGAAGATATGATTATTAAAATTACTATGATTTTGGAAAAATGAATTTTTGACGTTAATCATATACTAAGTATATTTCAGATAGAAGCAGATACCATAGTTAGGCCTTTATTTTGTTGGAAAATTTTATTGTGAAATGAAAAATAATTTTTTTTATACAAATATGTATGAATTAAATTGTATAATCGTTTGCTTTTATTTTATTGTTAATATTATTGTGTATACGATTTGTGTATATGATTTGAGGAAATGCATTAAATTGAGGGACTGCTGCGGTTGTTCATTTACACTTGTGCTATACTTTATTTTTTTCAATAAATCCACCATTCCAGCTTTAAACTCTAGTTTTTGCAAAGGAGTCATCTGCTCTACTTCAGGAACAAAACTTAATAAAAAGTGTGATTCAGCACGTTCGCTTTTATTAGCATTTCCTCGTCTATCTTTTAATATTTGCAAAATCTCTGACTGAACCGGATTTATTCTGTTTGATGTGGATGGTAGTTTTCTCGCAGTATTGTTTTCTTCTGTATTTTCGTCATTTTTATCATCAACATTTCCTTCAGTTCTCAAAAATAAACAGCATATTTATAACCAAACACTAAAATTACGAGAATTCAAAAACATCAAATAATCGTCAATTGCAAATTTTCAAGACATGAAGCTCAATACTTTCAATTGATGATCATTTGGTGTTTTTTAATTCTCCTTTACTTACTGTCTTCTTTCTAGTATTTCATCTAAGAAACTCTGCATAGATATATTTTCTTTTTTTTCCACCTGCTGCTCCACTTTTACTTGGCTCCTTGTCTTTTCTATAATAATCTCTGATGTTACTCCATTTTTTCTTAATATCAATCACTAAAACGAAAAATTATTAAAAATACATATTATAATATGTATATTAAGTACTTTAACATTATATTTTTTTAGATTTCTAGCAACTGGAGCTAGCTTCAGTTCATTAGAGCACTATTTTCGAGTTGGACGTACAACAATATCCAGGAAAGTGAACGAAACTTGCTCTGTTTTATGGAATCGATTACAACCACTTGAAATGTCACCCCCTAATCAAGAGGAATGGCTTAATTTAAAATTTTTAATTTTGTCTGGCAATGCTGATTGACATTTTCACTTTTTATTGTCCGTTTTTTTTTTTAACTTGATATCTTGGTAAATGGCACCAACCGTTATTCATTAACCAAATTGAATATTAATATTAATATTTATATGAGTTCAATTACGCAGTGGATCCGATGGACCCTTTTGGTCGTTTAAGGGTTAAATAATTTCATTTTCGAGAGAATTAAACTTTGTTCAACAATAGAGAAGTACAGGTTCTTTGATATACTAAAACTACGTAGATTTGATTAAATTTAATATTTAACTTCAGTGTTTCAAATCACGTGTCTCTTTCAATAAATTAAATTCATATTAAATTAAAAAAGTGTAAAACAGTGAAAAAACTAAAATGAGTCATCTAACAATGCATAAAAATCCAAATTTAGTTACAAAATTGTTACAGAATTTAAATGTGTACCGAAAAGAAGATAAATTCTGTGATTTTAAAATAAAATCTAACGATGGTAAAATTTTATCAGTTAACAAAAATGTTTTAATTTCAGCCAGCATATTCTTTGAAAAAATGTTCGATTCAGGAATGCGTGAAACTAGAGAGAATTCCATGGTGTTGGATAATATTTCTGGTGAAAATCTAGAAAAGATTATTAACTACATGTACACGGGGCAAATTGAAGTAACTTTTGAAAATGCCAGAGAAATTTTCAATGCTGCTTTATTCTTGGGATTTGATGATCTGGTTGAACTTTCGACAAAAGTGCTAATTGGTGGAATTACCGAAAAGAACGTTTTTAGTTTCTTGAAATTCGGTGAAACAATGCTGACTGATGATTTGAAAAATGCATGTTTTAAGTAGATTTTTGAAAATCTAGAACTAGTTGCTGAATCGGAAGGTGTTGAGAATTTATGTTTTGATACGATCAAAAAAATTTTGAAAAAAAAAAGGAATTTGATTTATGCGAAGATAAATTTCACACAATGATCATAAAATGGATTAAATTTGACGAAGAAAAAAGAAAATGTCATGCAAAAGAACTAATTGATTGTTTGAGATTAGACTTCATGTCTAATGATTATTTGATGTCTGACGAAATATTAGAAACAGGGAAATTAATAGATGATAACGAATTTCCAATCAAAATTTTAAAAATTTTCCGAAAATACGGTGAAGTGAAACATAAATAAATTAATTCTTCTTCATATTCTTCAGTTGCTTGTTCAATATCAAACGTAAACTCACTTCATGTAGTGACAGAGAAGAATATTTACAAGTTTGATCCAAATACGCAAGATTTAACAAAATATTGTATTTTACCGCGAATGGAATCGCCACAGTCGGGTGTTTTGAAGACGGCAATAGTTCTTCTTTTCTAACAATACGGAAGCAAATAAAACATATATTAGACGATGGCGCATGTAGTTCATGGCACTGGTATACTGAAATCAAAATATACTCTAAAGAAAGAGAAGAATGGATTGATATCCCCAAATTGCAAGAACCACATGATTATCAAGGAGTGTACTAAAAGAATAAAATTGGAATGGATAATCAATACAAAACATTATCATAAAAATATGAAACATAAATATGAAATACACATAAAAGTAATTATTCAATGTGCACAAACATTTAATTTTAAGAGGAACATCTGCCTTTTCAATCCAACTAAAGTTAATTAAATCAAAAATTTGAATCTGTTTTGAACTGAAAGCATATACAAAAATTTTATTCTTTTTGTACACTCCTTGATAATCATGTGGTTCTTGCAATTTGGGGATATCAATCCATTCTTCTCTTTCTTTAGAGTATATTTTGATTTCAGTATACCAGTGCCATGAACTACATGCGCCATCGTCTAATATATGTTTTATTTGCTTCCGTATTGTTAGAAAAGAAGAACTATTGCCGTCTTCAAAACACCCGACTGTGGCGATTCCATTCGCGGTAAAATACAATATTTTGTTAAATCTTGCGTATTTGGATCAAACTTGTAAATATTCTTCTCTGTCACTACATGAAGTGAGTTTACGTTTGATATTGAACAAGCAACTGAAGAATATGAAGAAGAATTAATTTATTTATGTTTCACTTCACCGTATTTTCGGAAAATTTTTAAAATTTTGATTGGAAATTCGTTATCATCTATTAATTTCCCTGTTTCTAATATTTCGTCAGACATCAAATAATCATTAGACATGAAGTCTAATCTCAAACAATCAATTAGTTCTTTTGCATGACATTTTCTTTTTTCTTCGTCAAATTTAATCCATTTTATGATCATTGTGTGAAATTTATCTTCGCATAAATCAAATTCCTTTTTTTTTTCAAAATTTTTTTGATCGTATCAAAACATAAATTCTCAACACCTTCCGATTCAGCAACTAGTTCTAGATTTTCAAAAATCTACTTAAAACATGCATTTTTCAAATCATCAGTCAGCATTGTTTCACCGAATTTCAAGAAACTAAAAACGTTCTTTTCGGTAATTCCACCAATTAGCACTTTTGTCGAAAGTTCAACCAGATCATCAAATCCCAAGAATAAAGCAGCATTGAAAATTTCTCTGGCATTTTCAAAAGTTACTTCAATTTGCCCCGTGTACATGTAGTTAATAATCTTTTCTAGATTTTCACCAGAAATATTATCCAACACCATGGAATTCTCTCTAGTTTCACGCATTCCTGAATCGAACATTTTTTCAAAGAATATGCTGGCTGAAATTAAAACATTTTTGTTAACTGATAAAATTTTACCATCGTTAGATTTTATTTTAAAATCACAGAATTTATCTTCTTTTCGGTACACATTTAAATTCTGTAACAATTTTGTAACTAAATTTGGATTTTTATGCATTGTTAGATGACTCATTTTAGTTTTTTCACTGTTTTACACTTTTTTAATTTAATATGAATTTAATTTATTGAAAGAGACACGTGATTTGAAACACTGAAGTTAAATATTAAATTTAATCAAATCTACGTAGTTTTAGTATATCAAAGAACCTGTACTTCTCTATTGTTGAACAAAGTTTAATTCTCTCGAAAATGAAATTATTTAACCCTTAAACGACCAAAAGGGTCCATCGGATCCACTGCGTAATTGAACTCATATAAATATTAATATTAATATTCAATTTGGTTAATGAATAACGGTTGGTGCCATTTACCAAGATATCAAGTTAAAAAAAAAACGGACAATAAAAAGTGAAAATGTCAATCAGCATTGCCAGACAAAATTAAAAATTTTAAATTAAGCCATTCCTCTTGATTAGGGGGTGACATTTCAAGTGGTTGTAATCGATTCCATAAAACAGAGCAAGTTTCGTTCACTTTCCTGGATATTGTTGTACGTCCAACTCGAAAATAGTGCTCTAATGAACTGAAGCTAGCTCCAGTTGCTAGAAATCTAAAAAAATATAATGTTAAAGTACTTAATATACATATTATAATATGTATTTTTAATAATTTTTCGTTTTAGTGATTGATATTAAGAAAAAATGGAGTAACATCAGAGATTATTATAGAAAAGACAAGGAGCCAAGTAAAAGTGGAGCAGCAGGTGGAAAAAAAAGAAAATATATCTATGCAGAGTTTCTTAGATGAAATACTAGAAAGAAGACAGTAAGTAAAGGAGAATTAAAAAACACCAAATGATCATCAATTGAAAGTATTGAGCTTCATATCTTAAAATTTGCAATTGACGATTATTTGATGTTTTTGAATTCTCGTAATTTTAGTGTTTGGTTATAAATATGCTGTTTATTTTTGAGAACTGAAGGAAATGTTGATGATAAAAATGACGAAAATACAGAAGAAAACAATACTGCGAGAAAACTACCATCCACATCAAACAGAATAAATCCGGTTCAGTCAGAGATTTTGCAAATATTAAAAGATAGACGAGGAAATGCTAATAAAAGCGAACGTGCTGAAGCACACTTTTTATTAAGTTTTGTTCCTGAAGTAGAGCAGATGACTCCTTTGCAAAAACTAGAGTTTAAAGCTGGAATGGTGGATTTATTGAAAAAAATAAAGTATAGCACAAGTGTAAATGAACAACCGCAGCAGTCCCTCAATTTAATGCATTTCCTCAAATCATATACACAAATCGTCCACAAAGTTCTTAATTTGGAATAAATACAACTCCTCTACCGAAGAATTCTCCTCATTCTCCTAATTCTCCTTCATCAATTTTGTACCCAGAACAGAATTAGAATATAATGTTTTGTACTGTAGATAAATAAAAAAAACATTGATAATAATTTGATATAATAATAATTGATCAATAAATTTATTACTTACATTATTGTAATTACAAGTCTCATTGCTGCAGAAATTGTTGCGCTTGGTGTTATCTTTGATTTAGTTAAATCTGGTTCAACTAAATCTAATAATTCTTTAAATGATGTTGATGGCATCCTATAATAATTAAAAAATCTTTCTGGATAGCTTTCCAACTTTCCATGAAGGGTATGAAATTCACCTTCATATTTTCTAAGATAATTTATTGGATGAATCCAAAACTCCCTAGCTTTGCTAAAATCATCCATTAATAAGGCAATACTAATTAATTCTTCATCACTTAAATCCAAATTATCCATCAATCAATTAACAATCAACACTTGAACAATCAATACAATTTTATAAACAATGAAATCATATGAAATAATGAAAAGTCAAGCAACAGGGTAGGAATCATGAAATTCGATATCGAGCTAAATTTTGGTTTCGAATGTCGAATTTGTATCATGAAACTCGATTATTCGAATATTCGATATCGAGTACTCGATAACGACAGCTCAACATCACTTTTTGTTTCTAATGGCGGCCGGTTGATGATGTTAGTAAACAAAACAAAACAACCATTTCCTACATATAATAAAATATCTAACCTATATTATTTTTATATTCGTTGCTCTTTAGCTCGATGAAAAAACGAAACTTGATGTATCGAGTTTCATGATGTCAAAACTTACTTTCGAATACTCGATATCGAACACCACTTTCGAGTGAACGATGATCGAGTATCGAGTTTCATGATTCCTACCCAGCTGACTATTCAGTTTCAGATTCAGATTGGCTCAAAAATACAATCTGAATCTGAAATTGGAAAATTCAATTGAAAAAACAAGAAGAAAAAAAGAAAAGGATGCCGCCAAAATCAAGAAAACAAGCTTCAAAATAAAATGGTAAAATATTCCTCAATATGAATATTAATTTTTTTGGTTTTTAATTGTTTTTTTTTCTTTTACAGATCGTGAAGGACCTTCAACTTCCAGCAGTACCAGTGACGTCAACTGAAATTGCAATTATAATAAGTGGAATTCTTTCTCCATAATAAGTTTTTATATATTTTTTTTTTCAATTTTTATAGCAATAATGGAAATGCTGAAAACTTTTGCTGAAAAGCAAGAAGAAAAAATAATGAATCAAAATGAAATTAGAATTGAAATGAATGAGATGAAAACAGAAATTAATAATATGAAAACGGAAATGATGGCCAAACAAAATGATATCCAAAGACGGATAAGAAATATTGAAAAGGTAAAAACTCATACGTGATCTAAATTTTTAAAAGAATTACTAATAATATGTTTTCAAATATTGCAGAGCAACACAGAACTGCCACCAAATCCAGTGGAATTTCCTCTAACATCAGTTGAAGAAATAGAAGATTAAGAGGAAAAATTAAAAAATCCCGAATTTGCTGTAAGTTTATTCAAAATATTTTTCGAATTTATCTACTATATTTTTTTATTTCTTATTCAATCAGAAACAGCAAATCAAAAGACTAAAAGGCAAGTCAAAATTGGAAGAGGTACTGGAGTACATAATCGAAGATGAGATTATGCTCGAGTACAACTGGGACGGCCGTCTTCGCAAAAGACCGTTAAGAAGACTAAAATTATTTAGTGATATTTTATATGGTAAGATTCTATTACTTTTCATTGTAATATTTTTAATTTTATTTGAACTTTCATCAACTAAAATATTTTATTTCTTTGTATAGGAATTTATCCAGACGGTAGTCTTGAAGACTACGAAAACGAAATAAAAAACTATTTGAAAAAGTCACACGATAGAGCACGGAAAAAGCAATAATAGTACTTCTTTACCTATATGAAAACCAAGGTCATCATCATCATCATCATCATTAAACTATAATTTCAAGAGAATAGGCCTACTGGGGAAATCTCTTTAAAAAAAAACGCGCCGAATGTCTTACCTCAATCAAGGTGGTGTGGAAACAGACTTTCACAAGAAAAACATTTTTCAATGACAATGGTTTATTATTTTTTGCATATGACAAAATGTTCTCTAAATCTAGGCTGAACAATGATTACATTTAATTTTATAAACAGCGCTTGAATCTGGATGTTTTGTTAAAGGTTTAATTCTATTATTAATAAGCTTAAAGGTTAAAAAAACTTTTATAACATATACTTTTTAAAAATTGATTATAAAGCCTCTGTAACTACGATGATATTCAAGAAAAGAGTTGTTCGAGGACGTTTCGGAAGTTTCTCAGTAACTTTCTCCGTTCTTTAAATTCATATTTTTCGAATATTCCATCATATTTAATTCTTTTCAAGAAAAAGATCGATTCTAGACAGAAAGTCTTCTATTCACTCATCCCAAATCCGAAAACCCCATGTAAATCCGTTCACGTTTACTACCCTAAAACTCTTCCCAAATTCAAAATTACGTCACGAACATCACTCTTACCCACAAAGGAATTTAGTCAAGGGTTAGTAAGTGGATAAAAAGTAGGTATATAATAATAATAAAAAACAATTTACAATAATTTTTCATAATTTAGAAATTTTATATAATTTTAGTGTAAATGAAGAAAATATGATAAAATTTTGTAAAATACTAAAAAATATTGTTAAAGAAAATAATTCATCAACAATAATTACAAAATTGAATAATTTTTTTTATTATTGAAGAAAGCTGTGTTAATGTTAATATTTTTCAGGATAATCTTCAGATTTATTTTCTAGATATGGCATTTTTTTTTCAAATGTTTTGTGAGTTTTGTTGTTGTAGAGGATTATATCAAATTTTTGACTATCTTTTGTTTTTGAGTGTTTAAAATGTTATAAACAAACTTCTTAGGGTAACTATTATTTAAAGCTAAATCACATATAGTATTAAATTCTTTATAAAAATTATCAAAACATAATGGTACTGTAAAAAGTCTGTTAATAATAGCATAAAAAGATTTTTTAATATTAATAGGATGCAAGGAAGTATTAGGTATTACTGTTTCTAAAGCTGTAGATGTTCTAAAAAATATCAAATGAAATTTTGTTGTTGTCTATAGTGATGCTGAGGTCTAAAAAATTAATTTTATTGTGCCCGATTTCTATTGTAAATTTTATGGAGTCATCAAATTTATTCAAGTATTTATATTAAGAAAGACATCCAACGGTCTATCCGTATCTGTCCAGATACCAAACATATTATCAACATATCTGTACCATCTGAAGATATGATTATTAAAATTACTATGATTTTGGAAAAATGAATTTTCGACGTTAACCATATACTATATTTCAGATAGAAGCAGATACCATAGTTAGGCCTTTATTTTGTTAGAAAATTTTATTGTGAAATGAAAAATAATTTTGTTTTATGCAAATATGAATTAAATTATATAAGTGTTCAGCTTTTATTTTATTGTTCATATTATTGTGTATTTCATTATATATCAGATTTTTCAATTTTTCTATTGGCATAGATAAGAATAGGTTAGTGAACATCGAAGGATACTAATTTAAAATTAGAAGGTTAATTAATGTTTTTTATTTTATCGATTAGCTGTAATGAATTTTTGATGAAATAATTAATTAGGTTGAAATTTCAAGAAGTAAGGTAAGTGTACCACCACGTGTTCCAATAAAAGGAATTTATTTTCTGTTTCACGAACTTAGGCCTTAGGCCCCTATTCTAGGTAATAGAATTTTAATAGATCTCTTAACCTATTAATTAAGAAGTTAGTAGAAATGGTATTCTACTTAACAGAGTTTGTAAACTCTGAAAATTTAATAGGTTAAGAGATTTGTAGACTTTTAAAAATTTTGATATTTGAACTTTTCCTTGTGAAATTATACTATTATTCAAATCTTACATATCAATTATCTGATTTTTACGATCCAATGGAGTTGAATGTAGGAAATCAGCATTATTTATTTTATGTTATTTTTTTTATTTATTTTTTTTAAACACTTTTATATTTAAAATCACTCTTTTGTACTTATTTTTATTTATTTTTATATTCAAAATAATTTTTATTTACTTTTATATTCACTCTCTATTCACTTAATAGACTAATAGCTCATTCACAGGAGCTATTAGTTAAGAGACTTTTCTAACCTCAAATATCTATTAATTTATTTGCTAGAATACGGAATCTACTAATTAATTAAGATCTCACTTTTACAGAGTAAATTGGTTTTGATCGAAGGTATTTCTCTATGACAAAACATAATTTTCATTTACAACTTTTATTCAAAATTTACAAAAAATGTGAGTGAGTTTATAATTAGTCACAGCACTGTATATATATCTATAAAGTATATTATTTATTATGTATATTGGGTACTGTAAATTTTAACTAATATTAAATCATTGTGTCGTTTAACTAACAAAGGTTTAGGTGAAGATATTAAATGCTGTATTTAGTTTAATATAAATGTAATCAATGTTTGTGTTGTCCAAATCTCTGTGTGTAAAGTAATTTGTACATAATGTACAGAACTGCCACATATTCCAGTGGAATTTCCTCTATCTTCAGTTGAGGGAATCAAAGATTTAGAAGAAAAATTAAAAAATCCCGAATTCGCTGTAAGTTTATTCAAAATATTTTTCAAGTGGAAGAGGTATTGAAGTATATAATCGAAGATAAGATTATCTTGGAGTACAACTGGGAAGGCCATTTGTGTAAAAGAGCATTGAAAAAACTAAAATTATTTAGTGATATTTCATATGCGGTAAGATTATATTATTTTTCATTGTAATATTTTCAATTATAAGGATGACAAAGACGGAATAAAAGTAATGCGCACAGTAATGCGAGAAAAAACAAGTGATAATATCGTTTATGTATGAATGAAGAATATTCAATGTTTTAGAGTGGACAAAGACATATTTTTTAGAATTTCCGAGAAACAAATGTATATGTTAAGTTTACACAAACACATCGGGTGATGTCTTCATAAGCAGAGTATTGACTTCGAAAAGTAAGAAGTTTTTTAAATTCACTGTGGTGAAGAGAAACTTTTTTACTGTCTCCGCGAAGTCGTAAATTTTTGTGGAAAATTCGCAAATTTATCGATTTTTATGTGTAGTGTTGTTTGTTTTTGTGATGTATTTTCGTTGTTCAGAAAAATAATTTTTTTCTTGAATTTGTTTTAAATGTTTGTTTCTTTGTTGTTCTTTTTCCTTTTTTTCTATTGTTTAATTTATTTTATTTTTTTAGGATTTAGGCAATTTATTAGAGACTTCTGGTTTAAGCACTGGTGTATTAGAATTCAGTGTTCAATTGAAAGTTTCTTCTATTTATAGCAGCATTCATCAACGAAACTTTTAAGTTTATTTTATTGGCTTTTAATACTTTTCTTTTTCTTTTTATTGCTTTTTGCTTTTGATTTAATTTTTAAAAAGTTATTAAAAATTTTTTATTTATTTTCGGATTTTTTAACACTGCGCCCCGCGTAAAGAGACCAAAGTTCCAGCTAAGCATTAATCACCTTTTTTAATCATTAAAGAAGAAACAGCAAGAAAAATATGGGTAGTCGGTGTCTATGTTGTGTTCACTTTTTAGCTTATCTTCATATACTCTGGACACTGTGTCATTGGTGCTAATCTTTCATTTGTGAGTCTTTGCCTTGCAAATTTACTCAGCTTTATCTGTGTTTAGTCTGTTTTTGGTCCAAGAGACGTGAAACGAAAAGAATTGTAACAAAGTAACGATTTGTGCACATGACACATGTGCCTCTTTCTTAACACTGTTCACATTGACACCGACTTTGTTTTGCTTCTGTAGCGGGAGCAGTTATTTTGTATCTCCAATGTTTCCAGGAAAGAAACTATCTGCTGCTAAATTTAGTAGATGGGTGCCAATAAATTGAATAAAAGAAACTTTTGATTCGGTCTGTTTAAGTTGGTTGTTGGACGAAATAAAAAAGAAAAGAGAATGGCGGAAAAACGAAAAAGAACAACAGATATGAAAAGCATAATTTCATACTTCTTACGACCAATACTTGAATAAATTTCTAAAACACAATTTCTCAGATGAAATATTTCCTATTTATTGTTTGCTTTAAAAAATTTTTTTTACAATTAAAAAGAACGTTTGTTGAAAATTTGTAAAAGAAAGTAGGAGTGAACAAAAATGTAAAGTTTTTGTACCTGTGTTGTGTTGCAAAGAAAAGAAAGTGATGTAAACTCTTGTATCTTGAAAAAAAAAAGAAAAACAATGTTTAAAAATGTCTATTATTGTATTAGCACTATACCTTTCATTCTTAGTATAAATTTTTTCTATTTGAATAAAAAATGAAACAGTAGATAATTTTGAAAAATATTTTGAATAAACTTAGCATTAATGCAGCACATTGAGGTTCTTTTAATTTTGCTTCTAAATCATTTATTTTCTCAACTGATGTGGGATTCGACAACGATGTTTCCAAGAAAAATTTTGCTCAGTCTGTGACTAATCAACAAAAT
This sequence comes from Bombylius major, assembly GCA_932526495.1. NCBI lineage: Eukaryota > Metazoa > Arthropoda > Insecta > Diptera > Bombyliidae > Bombylius > Bombylius major. Next base: position 26,027,076 of record OW052045.1, on the reverse strand, counting down.
CGCAAGCAGAATTTATAAATTGCGTCCAGGATTAGTCAACAGACAACAAGTTCAACACACAGCAAAAACAACAATGCGAAACATTAAAGAGTTCAACTTGGAAAACATGCCTCATCCGCCATAGTCACCCGATCTTACACCAAGTGATGTTCATCTTCTCCGAAGTCTACAAAATCATCTTCGTGGCAAAAAATTCACAACAGCAGAGAAAGTCAAAACAGTTGTGTCAACTTTCTTCGAGAAATCTGTGAAAGAATATTTAAAAGCATGCCTATCTTGCCTGTAGGTACTAACTTCGGTTTTTAAAAATACTATAGGTAAGAAACAAATGTAAAAATTGTTGTTCCCCTTTTTTGCTTTAAACAACAAAAAAAAAAACTTGAAGAAAAAAGTTCAAGGTGTTATAAATTGGAAAAATTGTAATAGAAAACCAAACTGTAATGAATATAACAATAATAATCAGAAAATGGGCAATGAAGATAATACACTGATTTCAAATTAGCATTGAATTTTTTCCAATACAAAAACTGCGATTCCACTTATTGAGAATTGGTCAAATATTTGGCAAAGTTGACGTCAAAGATGTGTAACATCTGGTCAAATACTGTCAAAATGATTTGACATCAAATATTTGCCGTCAAAGATTTTTGTATGTTTAAACCCAGTCTATTTGTACTTGAAACAAAAATTTGAAATATTTGACAGACTAAAAATATTTGACTACACGTTTTCAAGCAGCGCCAAAGAAGTAAACGTAATATTTAGGATCAAATGAAATAAAAGGGTGGAAATGGAGAAAATAAAAAAAAGTAAGAAAAACTAGAGCATGGAATAAAGAAGAAACAAAATTAATTAGTTTTTTTAGTTAATTTTTTTTTCATTTTCTTTCTCCTCCTCCAATAAATATAATGCAACAAAAGCTGCAGCTACTTGCGAGATTTAATACTCATTTTTCACATCCAGAGTAAAATCGAATCAATAAATGGATGCTTCACTTGCCATATCGACTAACTCCATTTTTGAGGTTTTTTAGGTTTTAGTTCCAGAACTCGATTAATTCTTGATTTTTTCATATCCGAAATAATTAAATGTGATAATAAGGCGTTAACTACTAAATTAAAATAATTTTTCGGTCTTTGAATCATAATTAATTTATTATCGGAGCTAATTTATCACTTATATTTTTATATACATACACTATGTAAAAAAAGTATTGGCACCTCAAATAAATTTTTAAATATGGTTAATTTTCAGGTACATAATCAAACGCTCTGAACTTTCAATTTATAATTTAAAATGTTTATTCAATTACCTTTCAAATAATATACAATATATATAAAAAATGTAATTTAAAAAAATTAAAATTAGTAAAATATTTCATAAACTTCAATTTAAACGCAAAAAAAGTATTGGCACCTCTTATTATATTACTTATAAATTATATTAATACATACGTAAAAAGTTCTTTAATGTTAATATTAATACCTAGTTGGTCCTCCTCTTCGTCTTAAGACTTCTCTTAGTCTACTTGGTATGGAATGGACTAAAGTTTTGCAAAATGATGATGGCATCTCACTCCATTCTTTTATAATGGCGTTTTTAAAATTTGTTAAATTTTTTTTGGTTACCGATTGACCTTCAAGTTTATGTTTACCTATGTTTCTTTTAAGTTTGAACCAAAGGTGTTCTATCGGGTTCAAATCTGGTGACTGTGGAGGTGTTTTAATTACTTTTGGACAGTTATATAACGCCCAAGATTTGCAAATATGTGAGTTATGTTTCGGATCATTATCTTGGTAGAATTTAAAATGATTTAAAATTCCCAGATTCTCCGCGCTTTGCCTTAGATTAGTCTTCAGAACTTCTAAGTAACCTAATTTGTCCATTTTATCTTTAATAAAATGGATGTTACCTACTCCATTAGCTGCCATACAACCCCATACCATCGTGTTACCACCACTGTGTTTCACTGTTTGCTTTACATTTTTGATATCAAGCGCTGTATTCTTTTGTCTCCAAACGTGAGTTATCCCATCAGATCCGAAATAATTAATCTTTGTCTCATCAACAAAAATTACATCCTCCCAGTACGACAACGGCTTGTTCATATGTTCAGCAGCAAATGCCATTCTAAGCATTTGGTTTTTTTTTGCTGATGTATGGCTTCTTTCTGCAAATTCTACCGTTGAATCCCCTTTTTTTCAAAACATTTCGAATTGTTTGGACAGATACATCTTTATCAAACATTATTTTTAATTCACTTTTCAAATATGGAGCACTTAGTTTTGGTTCAATGCGTATTTGTCTAACTATCCACTTATTTTCTCTGGTGGATAACACTGTTGGACGTCCAGTACGCGGGCAATTTTTAACTGTCTTAAATTTTTCATAATGTTTTATGATATTCCTAACACTCGATTTAGGTTTTTTTACAATTTCACTAATATTTTTATAAGTTTTCCCGTCTTTTCTTAAAGAAATTATTAATTTTCTAATTTCAATATCAATTTCCTTTATTTTGCGAGTCATTTTAAATATTTCACGAATAAAAAAATTAAACCTTACCAATTAACAATAAGAAATGAAGTAATAATAGTTGTTTAAAGTGCAGCTGTTACAAATTTGAGTAACGGTACATTAAAAATTTACTATATAACAAGTAATATAATAAGAGGTGCCAATACTTTTTTTGCGTTTAAATTGAAGTTTATGAAATATTTTACTAATTTTAATTTTTTTAAATTACATTTTTTATATATATTGTATATTATTTGAAAGGTAATTGAATAAACATTTTAAATTATAAATTGAAAGTTCAGAGCGTTTGATTATGTACCTGAAAATTAACCATATTTAAAAATTTATTTGAGGTGCCAATACTTTTTTTACATAGTGTATGTTTTTTATATGGAGTTTTTCGATTTGACAAGTGAGGCATTCAAATAATACACCAGAAATTTGCATTTGAAAAAAAAAAACGATAAACTTCAAATATAAATTAAATATCAAACATAAAATGACGCGTCAAAAAGTATAAACCGTAGTCATATAAAGCAGATTTTGTTTGATCATTCGAAAGTCAAACATTTTGACGTCAAAACATAATATAGTGGAAATGCATATAAGTAATGTGAAATTTGAACAATTTAGTTAAGGATGTGGGCAATGAAGATAACTCACTAATTTCAAATTAGCGTTGAATTTTTTACAGTACAAATGCATATAAGTAATGTGAAATTGATAAAATTTAGTTAAGGATAAGATTATTGCAACCAACAATAAGTAATAAATTTATTATTAGCACTGCATTTTAATATATTTTTTGTTTGCCGATATGGTAACAACCATAATTTCAATTTAAAAGAAAAGTTGAGAGTTCAAGACTATGAGCTCGAATTTTAATTGCCTGAAAAATACATATTTTTAAAATTTTTCCTAAATAATAGAAATTATCGAATTTGAGTATCAATAAATTGAATAAAAATAAATTCTCAAAATTGGCAATTTTTGACTGCCAGATTTTGATGGCAGACATCTGTCTTCATCTCCCATAGTGATTACACGCATCTGTCCACGAAAATGGGCAGATATCTATCAATTTGCCAGATCGTGTAAGAGCACCTTTAATCACAAATTGCAATTGTTTTTTATTTTTGTCTTTGAAAAAAAAAAAAAAAAACGACTAAAATGGATAACTGCATCAGTAGAACGAAACTTTTGAATGCTTTGTGTATACCTATACTTTATTTAACAATTAAAGTCAGTACAGGCTAGATAGGCATACTTTTCTATACTCTTTTACATTTCGTTTGTATAAATCTGTCTCGTGTGTGGGGTGATCAGATCTCAATTTCAATCGAGGGAAATCTTTTAAATTAAATATTACCAAGGGCAACAAATTCATCAGGTACTGCCTCCATAAGCACAACACTGACTTTAATTGGTAAATAAAGTATATATTTATATAATATATATATATATATAACAATGTAAGTATATACATATATACACAATGCTGTTCATATTTATTTGTGCAGAGCAATTTTTTTATATAACGTCGTATTTGATTTGGTATATCTGCCATAAAAATTAATACATCGGCTTCAAATTTTTACTGATAATAGCTTATACAGGGTGATTCCGTTACGGTGTCCGACCGGTGAACTACGGATTGGTCTCGGCAAGGGGAACAAAAAATCGTATTGGGGGGGGGGGGGGGGAAATCTCAACGGTTTAGGAGTTAGAGGGGGTTAAAGATTTTTGGTACTTTTTTCATATTTTACCCTATAACTTTTTACAAGGGCACGCTAGGCTCACCAACTCTCTTACATAATTGTGAAGGACTTCTGTGCCTTTCCATCAACATCTTACCTGCTGCTGTGTATCCTACCATTCAGAAGTTATAAGGCCTCAAATCCATAATTTTGTCATTTTTTCACAGATTTTTGGACTTTAACCCTGCTTTACTCAAAAAAGGCTTAAATTAACCCTCATTTTTTATTGCAGAAAATGAAGGCTCAATTAATTCTATATCGATTTGCTATCTTCATTTTTTTCAAAAAATGCATAGTTTTCAAGATATTTGCACTTGAAAATTACCATTCCAAGCACCTATTTTCAATTTACACTGTAATAAAAGCACGTGTCCAATAATATAATGAATTACAGACTAATATTATCAGATTTTTTAAGAGGTCTTCCTCAATATCTCAAAAATTATCCATTTTTTGAAAAAAATGAAGATAGCAAGTCGATGTAGAATTAGTTGAGCCTTTATTTTCTGTAATAAAAAATGAGGGTTAATTTAAGCCTTTTTTGAGTAAAGCAGGGTTAAAGTTCAAAAATCTGTGACAAAATTATGGTTTTGAGGCCTTATAACTTCTGAATGGTCGGATACACACCAGCAGATAAGATGTTGATGTAAAGGCACAGAAGTCCTTCACAATTATGTAAGAGAGTTGGTGAGCCTAGCGTGCCCTTGTAGAAAGTTATAGGGTAAAATATTAAAAAAGTACCAAAAATCTTTAACCCCCTCTAACTCCTAAACCGTTGAGATTTCCCCCCCCCCCCCAATACGATTTTTTGTTCCCCTCGCCGAGACCAATCCGTAGTTCACCGGTCGGACACCGTAACGGAATCACCCTGTATAAGTAGTTCTCCACAAATTCACAATTCAAAAAAAAAATCATTCAAAGTTAACGGTAAAAAAAAAACAAAAGTACAATGTTCAAAATTATTTGTGCATAGCATTTTTTTGTTCAAAATTATTTGTGCAGTATAAAAAAGTGTGCACATTTCATTTAATATTTGTTTTTTTTCTTCTTTTTTTAAAATTTGTTTCATCGGTTAGTATAATATTTTTTTATTTTTTCATCCATAGAATATCAATATGTATGTACGTACTACGTACATACATTACGTATGTAAATATTGTTACAAAATTGGCCTTTGTGAGCGAAAAGTAAAAAGAAAATGGATTCAAAAGAAAAAAAATGTTAAAAGAAAAATAAGGCGTCCGAGAGGGATTTTTTAGAAGAGAAAGAAAAGTAGAAGAAATATGGGCCAAAGTCTGAAAAAATGGGAAATAATGAAATAAAAGACAGTTTTACAATTTTATATAAATGAAGATATCGTTTGTTTCTTGATTTGATTAATTTAAATTAATTAGTTTAAGGGTTCACGAAATATAAATTATTTAATGAAATCGCGTCGCGGGTGAATTAGAATATAAAAAAAAGGATATGTGTAAAAAAAATAATAAAAAAAACAAGTGGAAAGTGAGAAAAAGAAAGTGCAGTGGTATACTAGTATAAAGTTGTTATTGTGATTAAACAAAAAAAAGAAAATGTGAGTGGAAGAAAAAAAAAGAGGTTATGTTAAAAAATGCGTTGAAAATAAAATGTGTGTATAAAATTAAAGTGGTAAAAAAAAATAAAAGAAAAGTGAAAGTGAGGAAAAGGTAAAAGGAAAAATAAAGACGGGTAAGTAAAATAAGTGAAAATTAATAATAAGATTTGTGTAGAAAAAAAATGAAGTAGTATAAAAAACCAAGAAAAACTATTTTTGTACTATTAAAAGAGAAAGAAAAAAAAGAAAAAAGAAAAATTTAATTCTGAACTATATAAAAAAAACTAACTTTTCACTAAAAAAAAATCGTTTCAAAAATAACTTGCAAAAATGAAAATCACCAACTGAACAACTAAATTGAACTAAAACTGTTTTCTTTTTGTGGGTGCTTGTTTTTATAGTGTTTAGTGAAATTTCTCGAATCTTCTCTGGAAAGTCATTGTTACTTTCCAATATGAGAGAAGTTATTTTCTATCTCATATTGGAGTTTCAAAGAAGATTCGAGATCTTCGAAATTTTTTGTGTGAATTGTGTGTATTTGTGTTGTGTTGTGTTGTTGTTGTGGAAAGAAATTTAAATGTGTTCTTTGTTGTTTTTGTTTTAAGTGTTTGTTTCTTGTGTTGTCCTTTTTTCTTTTTTATTTTATTTATTTTATTCTTTATTCCATTTATTTTTCAGGATTCGGCTGTATTTTAACAGGGACTTCTGGTTTGGGCACCAATTTATAAAAATTTGGTGTTCAATTGGAAGTTTCTTTTATTTACAGCCAACAACAACATTTATTTACATTTTAAGTTTATATTACTAAAGTAAATTTTTGTTGATTCAATTTTTTATTCAATATTCTTATCTTTACAGGAAACTAGGAGACGATTGGATGGTGTGTTGATCCGGCTTTCTAAGGTAACTTTATTTTAAAAATAATTTTATTCAAATTCATTAATAAAGTTCTTTTTTATTTTTCAGATTTGTAACAATATATTGTATTGTATAGGATTAGGAATATGAATTAGAATTTGTTTTCTGATTATTGAATGCATGATAATATGAAAAATTTACCCAATTATTTTTATTTTTTTTATAATTTTTGAAGCTATGTGAAATTTTACTGAAATCCAGAATCCAGATCCCGCTTTTTTTTGTTTTTTTTTATGTAACTATATATTTTTTTTTTTTAAATGAAAAAGGGAATTAAGATATTTTGTTTTCAATTCAAGTACCTAATTAACAACATTACAATACACATTTAAATACATACATTTTATTTACCCATATTTATATTTCAAAATGTTACATAATGTGAGGTAGTTAGATATATGTTGGACTCTACAAATTTTGATCAATTAGGTGTACTTATAAAATTTTATTAAAACCTTGCAGCCGGGAGTGATGATCATAGTCATTATTAGAAAATTAGAAAATCGCTAATGCTTGCAAAGTGTTAACATTATAATGTACGTGCATTATAATATGTATACAGTAGCGGTCATGAAAGTCGCCTAGGCCTAACCAGAGTACAGAGAAGGAGAGTATAGTCACAACTGCATAACGGTACACAAAAAAACGACATCCAATCATAATGAAGAACGCAATTAAAAATATAAAAAAAAAAAATTTTTAAAAAAATTAAAAAAAAATTGCATGCGTCAGAAAAGAACACTCATATGACTAACCAAATATTTATATGAAGAAAAAATATACCTATCCCTATTCCAACTATATAATACGTATTAGACGGCCCTATCAGGTGTAAGTGTGTTAGTAATCTTCTTATTCCTATTACTTTCATAGCAACATGTCCCCACTTTGTTTTTGTAAAAAGTACTAAAAGTGGTACCGCATAGGTGAGAATGTGTTAGTAAATATGTTTCTTTTGTTATTTTCACAGGTAAAGAATACATATATTGGATCATTGTTTTGTTTTTTTTTTTTAGTTTAAAAATAAAACAATATTTATGATAAAAAATTCTTGTAAATATTTTTGCATTCAAAATTGCAAAAATAAAAAATGAATGAAAAACAAATATATATAATTAGAAAAAAGAGTCGTAAAGATCAATTAAGGTTTATCCTTTTTTTTTACGGTCTTTGGGAATTTTATAGAAAAAAATTTTTACACTTTCTCCAATTGAAAGTATGATCGGTCATGAATCAGGTATATTGCCTGTATAATAATGATTCACATACTTAAATGGAAATTAGGTACTATAAATTATGTAAATATATCTATATTGTAATAGATAATAATGAAATAAATGAAGATATTTATGAAATTTAAAATTACTTAAAAAACATATGGACTTTTTTAAGAATTAGGTAGTTGGGTTTTCTTATTGAAATTCGAATTGTAGTTAATATTCTTATATGTATAGAAATTCTTAAATTTAAAATTATAATTAGTTAACGGATACAACAAAATTTTTAAATAGTCATTAATGAAAAAAATTATATATTTAATAAAGATCCTTCGATCCGCTTTACCTATGTATGTATTTAATTCTTAAATATTTATGTGATAAGTTGGTAAATTTATTAGTGCAGTGATATTATTTTAAATTGTTGTTGTTTCATAATAACTTTAATAAAAACAAAATATTATCTGTGACACATATGTACATAAGTAATAATGATATATTGTACTTTTTAAAATGTATCTTTTTGTGATTTATGTAACATTTTTTAATGTGATAATAATTTTCTAAGTAGAAATTAAACTTTAAATTTTATATTGACTAATTTTTCTGAAATAAATACATTTAAAAACTTAAATCAGATTTTTTAAACAATAAAAAATTTACACTATGTTTTCCCCTATGATATGTAAGTTTCATGTAAGTTTATGTAAGGAATTCATTGTCTCTCTTGCTCATTCAAGATTTATTATGTGGACTATTTTTAGCCCAACTGTGAGTGTATTTTACATATACTATTATATTTTTCTAATTTTTCTAGCAACATTTTGTATGAAGTGACCCTACACTCTTCTCTATACACTGGCCTAACTAATAATTTCTAAAAACTTTTCTCGATACTATCTTTAAATTTTGGTGGGGATGGATGATGGTTTGTTTTTTAACTAAGTACCTATGTGTGTTTTTTAATGTATTTTCTATAAGAAAAGAAAAACCATATATGATTCTGTAATACAGCTTAATAAATAAATTATTTTTAGAAAAATGAAAATTATTTGAGTCATGCGTTTTTTCCGCTACTGTATAAACTACAATCTGCATATACAAAAATACATACTTATATGCTAAATGGGAAAAATACAAAATTGAGAAAAAAACAGTGACTTCAAGTTTACAATAAATTTTGTATTTAGGTACGAAGCAACAACAAAATTCAAATACGGTATTTTAAAAAAGTTGTAAATTTGGTTGGGTACTTGAAAAATGAAAAATAAAAACAACAATTATTTTTTTATATTGTGTGTTGTTTTTGTTTATATTAATTATAAATTTTCATATAGTACAACATCAACAAAAAAATTGTATGATGATGTCATGCACATTTACTCCGTCCTCATTTTCCATATAAAATTGTCTAATTACAGTTTTGAGGATTTTTGTGTATGTTAAATTTTTTTTTATTGCAAAAACGATCATAACGTATTTTTAAATCTAATGTTCTAAGCGATTCCTTCTTGTCTGTCCACTCTATTAACAGATTTAGAACTAAAAATTTATTTTTCAACAGCTTTTCTGTTCTGGAATATCTACTTCTTATTAATTATCTTAAAAATACTTAAATATGCTTAAAAAGTAAAAGTAATTTTGAGTCATATTTTGTAGGATAATTAAAAAATAAGTTATTGTTTAAAATAAAGTTCAATTCAATGTATATGTATGTATTCATCTTACCTTCAGCTAGCATTTCCAGAAAACTACTCAACCTCAGTAGGAAAGAGCTAAGAACTATTACAGGTTTCTTAACTGGACACTGTCCTCTAAACTACCATCTAAGCAGGATAGGACTACAGGAGGAAGACAAGTGCAGATTCTGCAAGGAGGCCAAAGAAACCTGAATGCGAGGCGTTGGCCTCTAAAAGAATGTGCTACATACATCAGCCTTTTCTCAAACCAGAGGAAATGTGGTGTGCACCTTCTAATAGAATTTTAGGATTTATAAAAAGCCTAAATCTATAAGAAGCACGGGCTGTACAAAAGATCTTCATTGGTCGAAGTGCAATTATAGCCCATTACAAATCTATCTATCTATTCAATGTATATGTAATAATTTAGAATAAACTATAACTTTTTTTTAACACATCTTATAAAATGACATGGTATTTAATAATACACTTGTAAATTATAAAATTGAGCACAATCATTTCTCTTGTCAAATTTATAGTAATTCCTATGACACCAGAATAGCTCATCTCATCCACATTGAGAAATTCAGAACAGTGAAAGCCAAAATTGTAATATTAAGGGAAGCAACAGCCAGCTACAATCAACTTCCAAAGAGGATTAAAGACATACCAAATTTGAAGAGCTTCACCAAATAATACATATACCTAGGTACTTACATAAAAATAAAAATCAAAAATGTTAATAGTTTCATTCTACTTAATGTATAATCTATTAAAATTATACAAACTAAACAATTTGTAAAATTTGTTACAATCACAACAGAACTTTGTACTGCTCATGCACCAGCTATTAGCTGTTTGAGTAGACAATATACATAGTATTTTAAGATGTATGTAATATGTATACACATATAAACTAGATCTAAGATTACTTAGGCTAGTATAATTATAAATAATTATAAATTGTAAATTGTTAATTGTAAATAAATAAATAAATAATAATTTATTTTGTACAAAATATTTTTTATCAATTTATCAATTTTATATTTACCATTTAATTGGTTCCTTGTTATTATGAATTTACCATCAATTTCTTTAAAATTACCACTTTTCAATTTAATAACATTTAAATGTAAATCACTTAATGTTATTAAATTATTATTAATTGTATCAAAAATATTACAATTATTCAATTTTGTAATTATTGTTGATGAATTATTTTCTTTAACAATATTTTTTAGTATTTTACAAAATTTTATCATATTTTCTTCATTTACACTAAAATTATATAAAATTTCTAAATTATGAAAAATTATTGTAAATTGTTTTTTATTATTATTATATACCTACTTTTTATCCACTTACTAACCCTTGACTAAATTCCTTTGTGGGTAAGAGTGATGTTCGTGACGTAATTTTGAATTTGGGAAGAGTTTTAGGGTAGTAAACGTGAACGGATTTACATGGGGTTTTCGGATTTGGGATGAGTGAATAGAAGACTTTCTGTCTAGAATCGATCTTTTTCTTGAAAAGAATTAAATATGATGGAATATTCGAAAAATATGAATTTAAAGAACGGAGAAAGTTACTGAGAAACTTCCGAAACGTCCTCGAACAACTCTTTTCTTGAATATCATCGTAGTTACAGAGGCTTTATAATCAATTTTTAATTTTTAATTTTACAGTGCATTTTATTTATAAAAAGTATTCGTTTTAAAAGTTTTTTTAAATATTCAAGCTTATTAATTTTTAAAATATTTTCAATACATTTTTCAATATCATTTAAAAGAATTTTACACATTTTATCATTTTCATTTAACGTATTATTAATCCATTTTGATGTTGAAAAATTCGTTACAATATCATAAATTGGTTCAATTATTTATAAATTTTTATCTTTTAATAAATGTAAATTATATCCCAATCTTAAGCCAGCATTTAAATAATGTTGAAATGTATTTTGTAAACAAATTAATATAATACCATTTTCTTGTATACGTTTTCTTTGTCCAAGTATACAACTTATTAAAAAACTTCCATCAATTTCAGATTATTCACTTATATGAATATAAGGATCAATTATTTTTTTATTTAATCCGCATGCTAAAAGTATTGATGCTGCCATTGTTTTATGTTTCAATTTGAATTTTTTTTTTTTTTTTTTAAATGAATTATTGCTGCGTCTGAAATGAAATTATGTATTCAAATGACATTGATTTTAGAAACTATAAAATAAAAATTTTAACGAATTTAAATTTAAATTTAGAAAAAAAAAAAACAAGTAGAACATGGAAGATTTTTTATTTTTAATATACAGGGTGTTTCACCGTTGGTGTGCCAAACTGAACAGGGTGGTAGATCTCGGTGAGAAATGAAAAAAATGGTATGGGAGGGGAGGGGGTTCTATTCTCAATGGTTACCGAGATATTCAAGGTCAAGGACTTATTCTAGTCCTGGTTAGGAGTTATTGTAGTCCTGATAAGGAGTTATTGTAGTCCTGAAAAGAGCTTATTGTAGTCCAGGAAAGGACTTTTTTGAAATTCTGGAAAGGACTTTTTGTAGTCCTGAAAGAAGCTAATTGTAGTTTTCAATGCTTTTGAATACATTTTGGAGCTCTTTGTCTGATTGCGCCTTTCAAATTAATTATTAATAAATTTTCTTAACTTTTCTTCCGGCTCTTATTTGTATCCAAAATGGAGGGTGACACATCGAAAACAATTTGTAAAAGGCATTTTAGGTAATAATAACTTCTTATTTTTTAAGTCCTTTTTAGGACTAAAATAACTTCTAACCAGGACTAGAATAAGTCCTTCTCAGGAATACAAAGTAATTAACACAAAGAGTCAAATAAAACATACCAAAAGGCAATTGAATATTTCTTTAGAACAACAAATTTACCTAATTTTGAAAAAAATGCCCTTAAATTATGATTTATAAATTATGAACGAATAAAGATAATGTAATAAAGCAAAAGCCAAGTTAGAGTGAACAAGATAAGCTTTCATTTAAGCTAAAAAAATTTAAAAAAATAATAAGGGTTTTTTTTCGAGATATTCGACCTTGAACATAAAAATGACGATTTTTTTTCAAAATTTTTTGACTTTGAGTTATAATAACTTTGAAATCAATTAACACAAAACTTTGTAAAAGACATTTTTTGAAAGGTCTGAAGGTTCTCTATGGAAATAATTTTCATTTACCTCTCCACATTGAGCGAACACTGAAATATATTGCAAAAAGTGGAACTGGTTACTATTCGAAAAAAAAAATTGTTTGACCTTGAATATCTCGGTAACCATTGAGAATAGACCCCCCCTCTCATACGATTTTTTTCATTTCTCACCGAGATCTACCACCCTGTTCAGTTTGGCACACGAACGGTGAAACACCCTGTAGAAAGCTAAGGAGGTAGGCTACAGACTACAGATGCATCATGAGAAGTTTTATAGAATTTCTATTGAAATTATTTGATGATAATCAGGAAATGCATCTCCGTTAAAAAATTTGTATATACATACTTAAGGAGCATTTGATTCACGCCTAGTAAAAATTTAAACAACAAAAGCCATTTATTAAGATAAATTCAATTATAAACTTATTTGTTACAATATTTAAGTTTTAAAACATGAAAAGAAGAAAAAAAACATAATAGAAATGAACTAAAACTATCATTCTTTCTTAAGAATACACTATAAAAGCAAATTACAATTTATTTAATATTAGATTTCATTTGAAAATATATTCCTGTTTTGTAAAAATTTCGATTGGCGTACAAATTTTTTCAAAAAATCAATACTCAAAGTACTATATTATATAGTGGTAAAATGTAGTCGATATAATTAGCATTATATATGCTGCAACTGCATTTGTTTCGTTTTTAATAATGTTATTATTATTATTATTATTATTATTATTATTCTTTTTGTTTTGTATTTGTTCTGTTTCACGGTTTATATTTATATTATATTAACTGCTCTATCATTTTCAGAAGAATCATTTGCTTTTTAAAATGTTTTTATTAGCTTGGTTTCTTGTCTGTCTGTTCGGTACAAATTTAGAAATTGATTTTTAACCAACTTTTGGATGAGATAGAGACTTGAAACTTTCAACATAGCTCAGAACTGCATGACAATGCAATATTACATCGCTAATGAAAGTTTTAAGATTTTACTTTTTATGATATTCGATCCTCAAATTTGGTCTAAAACAAATAAAATACTATAATGTTTATTCACTAAAATTTAATCTAAGCAAACTCTGATTTTCAAGTCAAAAATATTTTAGTATGCTAAAGGCAGACTTTATTGGTTTCAACAATACTGAAAATTTGTTAATTTTAAATATGTGTTCAATGACCTATACCAAACGTGTATATACATACATAGGTATATAACAAAATATATTCATTACAAGAAAAAGAAAAAGGAAAAGAACATTCAGCAAAAATGTAACAAGAAAGTAGGTATATAATTATTTAAATAGGTAAAAAAATATTTAAATTTTGTACATATATACCCATACAAATATAGTTGTTTTAAATTATTTGAATTAATTATTAATATTTAATCCAATAATTAGTGCAAGTGATAACAAGAAAAAGAAAAAGAATATTCAACAAAAATCTAACAAGAAAATATACAATTATGTATTTAAATAGGTAAAAATTTTTTACAATTTTAATATACACTCCGCGTCACTTGATTACGGCCACTGATTTTTTAAAGTTATTTTGGATATTACTATAAATTTTGTTACGTGAGTATTAGTTTTTATGCTTGTATTTGAGAATACGTTCTGTTACGAATATAATCACGGAAAAAAAATTTGAAAATATAGTACCGTTATTTGTGCAGTACTCATTAAGTACAATCTCTTCAAAAAGCATGCATTTTTTTTCGTCACTTGATTACGGCCAGTATTGAAAACTAGTGTTCTAACTACTATGACGAACAATTTTTCGACTTTATTCAAAATTATTTCGTTTATTATATTGCTAGTGTTCATTAGCTATCAAATTATTGAATTTTTTGAAGAATGAGTAAAGAAAAGACATTTGCTGAAAGTGAAAAGGCAAAAATCGAGGTTTTGAAGCAAGAAGGCTCTTCAAATCGCCAAATTGCAGAAAAAATTGGAAGAAGAAGAACTGTATTTGGTTCTTTCCTTAAAACTACTGAAAATTATAGACAGAATAGAAGAAGGTGAATCGCAGAAGCTACAATTTCTCAAGATAAACGAGCAATTCTTCGCACAGCCTCAAACTCAGGCCTATCAGCAGTAAAAATCAAGGCTAAAACCGGAGTTCCTGCCATTTTATCAACAGTACGTCGCGTAATTGATATTGCCACGCATCAACAATTTAAAAAATTGAAGAAAAAAATCCCCGTTGAATACGCCAAGTAAAGAAAAGTGATTGTAATTTGCAAGAAATCACATGTCGTTAAGGAGAAAGTGGAAACGAGTTGTGTTTTAGTACGAAAAAAAATTTAATTTGGATGGTCCTGATGGATTTAAGTTTTATTCTCATGACTTAAGAAAAGAAGAACGATTTTAAGCAGAAACCGCATTATACAGGGTGGTGTTATGGTTTGGGGAGCTATTTCATTTAATGGCACGATTGACTTACCTTTTCAAAATACGAGAATGACTGTAGTTTCACATAAAACCATATTAGAAGAAGCTTTTCCAAAGTTTATTTAAATGTTTGGTCCTCTGGCTTTGATTTACCAACAGGATAATGCTCCAATTCACACCGCAGGACGTACTAGACAGTTCACCGAAAAACAAAATGTGTGATTTCTACCGTGGCTACCATATTCGTCGGGTTTAAATATCATGGAAAACATTCGGAGATGGCTGTAAAGGGAGGTCTATGAAGGAGGAAGAAAATTTGAAGATAAAGCTTCACTAATAGAAGCAATAAAATCTGCTTGGACAAAAATCTCGCTGAAGTACTTGACATCGTTATACAATTTGATGTTATCACGAATTTTCGAAACAATTCGTCACAACAGAGGCAGCAATCATTATTACAATTAATTGAAAATGATAAAAAATTAATAAATCTCATATAAATAACACAAAAAAAGTTGTTTTTCATTCAAATTTTTCTTTTTTTGAGACAATTTCAATACTGGCCGTAATCAAGTGACGAAAAAAAATGCATGCTTTTTGAAGAGATTGTACTTAATGAGTACTGCACAAATAACGGTACTATATTTTCAAATTTTTTTTCCGTGATTATATTCGTAACAGAACGTATTCTCAAATACAAGCATAAAAACTAATACTCACGTAACAAAATTTATAGTAATATCCAAAATAACTTTAAAAAATCAGTGGCCGTAATCAAGTGACGCGGAGTGTATACACACGTTAAATTTATTCAGTTGCAAATGTTTTGAGGGCGACTGTATTTTACATATGTATATGTATATACAAATATATTTGTTTTTTAAAATTAAAAAAACTTTTTTAGTTTTTCTTATATTGTTTTTTAATGTAAAATAATATCAATAAAATCGATTGACAAATTTCACATAAGACTAAAAAGCAAAAAATAATTAAAATAAAAAAATTTTTTTAATATAAAACGTTTTTAAAACGGACTCAAAAGTATAAAATAATTTTTCCTAGCCCCATCCACATTTTCAACCCCATACAGATAATCCTGAAAATTTGTGATTGCGAATTTTTAATATGTAGCTATAAAAATACTTGTAAGATTAAAAACGAAAAACATGGGACGCAAGATAATAGTAAGAAGTGTAAAGAGTAGCACAAGATAGTAGTACGAAGTGTAAAGAGTAGCGCAAGTTAATAGTAAGAAGTGTAAAGAATAGCGCCCCATGTTTTTCGTTTTTAATCTTACAAGTATTTTTATAGCTACATATTAAAAATTCGCAATCACAAATTTTCAGGATTATCTGAATGGGGTTGAAAATGTGGATGGGGCTAGGAAAAATTATTTTACACTTTTGAGTCCGTTTTAAAAACGTTTTATATTAAAAAAATTTTTTTATTTTAATTATTTATTGATATATTTGATATCTTCCGATGGAAAATCATAATTACTATAATTTGGATTTTTAAAATTATTACGAATTATTACGTCTATTTTGTTTAAATTGATTTTTAGATGTTGTATTAATATTTACACCATTTTCAAGAACACTATGTTCTTTTGTGTTAATCGAATTACCAATTGTATTTTTAAGAGTATAATTATTTATTATTTTTATTTTGTATTTCATAATTTCTATTATTTTTTGTATTTTCTTCTACACCATCATTATTAATAATTTTTGCTTCTTCAATATAAATTTTCATACCTTCTAATAATGGAAGTTGTTTATTATACAATTTTTTTGCAAATGTACCATCAAAAAATATTAAAAAAGCAAATTTATTTGCTAAATATGGTTTATAAACATAAATCAATTCGTATTTAGTTAATTTTTGAAAATAATTTTTTAATATTTTTATATCAACAATTTTTGGATACATTTTAACATGTAATTTTATTGGTTCAAAATTTCCACATTTTTCTGTTAATTTTTCAATTTTACAATTTCTATCATTAATTAAATGATATTTATTATTTAATAATTTTTCAAAACAATCATATGAATCGAAATGTATATTAATATATGCAAATACATATTTTATTTGAATATAAATTATTTTACCATAATTTTTAAAATATTCTTTTAAATCATTTTCAGTTGTTTTCATTGATAATCTTGATACAATTGAACTTTGAAAAAGTTGTTTTTCTTCAATATTTTCATTTTTAAATTTGTCATCGATATTTTGTTTTTTATTTATCATATTTTTTGAATTTTTCTTCATTATATTTTGTTCAATTTCTTCAGGATATAAACAAATGTATATTATATTGATATCTTATCCTGATATTGGATAAAGTTTATCTGAATCATCTGAATTTGGATAAATATAACGATAATAATTTGTATCTTTATAATAATATTTTAAACCAATTATCTACAGAATTACTAAAACTTTTTTTTAAGTTACATAATGATGCTGTATTATCTGCTTGTAATGGAAATTCAATAATTCTATTTTTTGTATTTATATCCTTTACAACTTTAATATAATGAATTAGATTATTAGACATGATGAATTATTAGTTTTTACTTGGTCAGCAATCTTTTTAATTTAGATGATCCGATATTCAATCTGAAATGGTTTAACAATAATTATAAAATTGCTTTTATGGAAAAAAAATAAGAATACATTGTATAAAGAATTGTCATAACTCTTTTATTTAATTTTATTTTTTAACACTCGCTACCATTTTATTTTGCGTTTTAATGGAATGACCGACTACTTATACAAATGTAAAGCACATACACTCCGCGTCACTTGATTACGGCCACTGATTTTTTAAAGTTATTTTGGATATTACTATAAATTTTGTTACGTGAGTATTAGTTTTTATGCTTGTATTTGAGAATACGTTCTGTTAAAAATATAATCACGGAAAAAAAATTTGAAAATATAGTACCGTGATTTGTGCAGTACTCATTGAGTACAATCTCTTCAAAAAACATGAAAATATAAATCTCATATAAATAACACAAAAAAAGTTGTTTTTCATGTGTGACTCGGAGTGTATGTGTCTATCAGTTGCAAAAGGGGCCTTTGTCATGTTAATTCATTTTGAGTTATCAAGCAAAATTGTTTCTGGAAGAAACTATCAATAAATGTAATGAAGAAAGTAGACCAAATTGCTTATTATCACTAATATGTAGGATCATGTTTCAACAAAAAAGTAAACAAAATAATAATTTTCCTCGACTTATTGAATAAATTAAAATGGAAATGATTTATTTTGCAACTAACCTAGTACATATTATTTTACTAGAAAATAGTACAATTTAAATATGTAATTAAAAAGTCAATATCAAAGGATAATTTTTAATGATCGAATATTATAAAAATATTTATTTCAAATAGCTTTGAAATATGTTTTTATTTGAAAAAATATGTTGAACGAAATATACGTATGTATTTAGAAAATTTTCTCTAACAAGGGGCGGCAAAAATTATAAGTGCGCCGGGAGCCAAAATCATCAGATCCGGCCCTGACAATTTTATAGGGATAGTACGAAATTTGAGTTTTACTATTTAAAATAATTGAATTGAATTGAAAAGTAATAATTGGGTTTTTGGAAGTTTTCAAAAACTACCACGTCAACTTGCATCAATCTTCAGATATTATCTAAGTCTAACTCATTTTCTTTTCAAGTGATTTTAGATCATATCTACTTCTATTGTACTACTATAATATGAATCGGAAGGGAAACCAAAAGATAAATCATTCTGAATAAAAACAAACAAAAAAATTCTTCATATTAAAACAAAATTATATTCATTTATTTTTGTTATAAAATATTTTCTTTCTTTATTTTTAATTTACTGTACACAAAAAAATATAATTATCACTTAACAATTTATAGTTTCTTTTTTACTTTATTAAATTAAAGAAATGAATAATAATGTTTTATAGTCGATTCAATAAACTTTTTACGTTTCTGATGGGTTCTGTTTAATTTAACTAGTATGCTTTTTAGTTGTCTTCTTCAATATAAATATGCTATTTCTATTTTTTTTTTTAAATTTTACTTTACTGTTACATATTTTATTAATATTTTTTAATCATTTCTTTTCTGTTATAGATATTAAGTTAAAGCACAATAATATATTAGATATTAGAATATTAGAATTAACTATGAAATTAATAGTTTTTAGTGATGATGACATGTTGATATATGTATGTATATTTTAATGATTAAAAAAAAAAAAACAACAAAAACAAAAAAATACATCTATATTTTTTTTCTATTGCATTAATTATTAATCAAATTTCTTTTGATTATTATCATTGAAATCATCAAAATTTTCAGGTTCATCTAATTCAACAGCACAACGTCTTGGAAACCAACCACGTATCTCTTTTTTCTTTGTATTAATACCATTTAAATCAGTTTTTATTGTTGTTGTAGAAACACGTTCACCAAATAACCAATGTTTACGCCATCTTGTTACTTTAACAATATCACCAGGTTGTAATTTAATTCTTGGCTCATCAGTACATGGTGGTGATAAACAAACTCGAAAACCTTGTGAAAATAATGGTATAAAACTACCAGTTGATGGATATATTATACGATAAGTACGTGTTCTAGCACGTTTTTCTGCTTTCTGAGCGATTTGTTCACGCTATGAAATAAAATAGAAAATAGAAGAAATAAGTAAGAGTAAATTTAAGAGATTAAAAATGTTGATGTGTTATTTTTGAAATTTCACCATTTTGGTAATCAGATCAATCATTGAACAAATTTGATTACGGTGGGTAACATAACATTTGCCAAAAAGGTAAATATTCAAATATGGTAACCTGTTACTTTTTTAGTAACTGTTAAATTATCGAATATGATAGATTTATTTTTGATTACGGTAACTATCATGGTGAATTTTTAAAAGTACTCTCATTCTGACTTATGATGTAAGCCCAAGAAGAAATTTTTTGTGCACATCAAGCTAGTTGGAATTTGTTTTCGAAATTGTAATTGAGTTCGCTTGGTGAACAATCTTTGGTGGTTAAGTCAGAATTATAGAAAGTATAGTAAGTATTATAGTTGTTTATTCTATAAATTATTTATTTACCGTTAATGTGTATTGATCACATCCTTCAACTATATCCCATGTTATACCATCACCAATTGGAGCACATGTCCAACTCATAACTTGATCGATGTTATTCCATTTTCCTAAATCATAAGGAAATATAAATTTTTCTTCAGTATTTTGTCGTCTATAAGTTGCCTTCTCTAAAATCCAATCTTCAATTCCTGTTCGATTATTTAAAATAGCACGAATCTATGAAAAAATAAAAATATAATTTGGTAAAAATTGTTGAATATCTTTTATTATTCTTTTTTTTTTTTTGGTTGGTGGTATTGGTTTTCGTGATTGTTTCATATTCGAAAATGTTATATGCGCAAAAAAAAAATTGAAAATTAATAATCTTAACTGAATTTTTAATTATTTTATAAATTACTTTTATGAAAATTTTATGAATATAACCAATGACCATAGAAACTATAGTTTCTATGGTCATTGATATAACTAAAAAAAAATAACCATAATAGACACGTGGTAATTTAATGAAGTAATTTTGAAAGGATTTAAACAAATTTTAAGTTAAGTACTTACTTGAAAATATAATAACATTCCAACAGCTATAACAACTCCAATAGCTAAACCAAGACTGAATATACATAATATTAAACTTATAAGACCAAAATGTACATTTGCTAATTCTTGATAACCATGATATAAATACCATTGCCTATGTAAACCACGATAAAATGAACCAATTAATATGAATGTAGCATGTATACAACCCATTACGGAAAATGCTAGAAAACATGTAAAATATGCATGATTTGCCCAACCGACACAATTATTTATCCACGGACAATGATGATCCATTTTTTTAACACATCTTTCACCTGTTAATTAATTGTGAAACATATTTAAATTTAAAAAAATAATTATTTAAAGTCTCATTTCGGAATTTTAAAAAAAATAAGAAATTTAAAAGAATAAAATTTCCAATTTTGAAGTATCATTAAATTCATTTGTAAATTCGAACTTACATTTTTTACAATGATGCGATCTTGGTGCTTTATATCCTTCACACACAGTACAATATTGTAAATATTTAATATCCTTTTCATTCTATAAATAAACACAAAAAAAAAAAATACTTTGCATGTTAAAAAAGGTTGGAAAAATAAACCACAAATTCATGAAAGAATTATTCAGTGTAAGTAATGTGTGCAATAATAGTGTAAATTAGCAATATCCTAAATTTATGATGAAAAATATAATTAAATATGAGTAAATTATGAGTAAAAGATCAATTGAGTATGAAATGTCCTTTTATTGTTGCTTGTGGAGAGTTGTGGTTAATTTTTTTTTCTAATTTGCATAAAGAAAAGGATTTTCTTTAAATTTTTACTGAACTGAATTTAAAAAAAAAAAAAAAATTGTTATTGCGTTTTCTTTAATAATTTCACTTTTTTTAAAATTGTATTTTACTTGCATGCATGCAATATGAAAAAAAGGATATGCATGTAAATGTTAAATACCGGAAGAATATCTGATTATAAGCTACAGTTTTAATGTATGTACATTTTATGTTAATATAGGAAATTCTTTGAAAGTATTCATTATTTTTATATTTTTGTTAAATTCATAAATAAACTGATGAATTTATGATAATGGATATTTTCCGTTTTAAATAATTTTTCGAAAGAAAAAAAAACACCTAAAAAGAAAAGCGGAACATTTAATTGTAAATAAAGAATTTAAACAATTCATTTAAGTGGCTTACTGAAATGAAGATTTATGTTTAAAATTTTTCACTTTTATTATTTTTTTTTTCAAATATTCGAAAGTATTCTTGTTTGAGGGAAGAATCTGATAAAAAAATCTATTTTGTTATTTATTTCTATATGAAGAAATTACGTGTAGAAATATCTCAAATTACATAGTAAAAATTTAAAAAAACAGAGATACTCATACTAATAATAATAATAATATAATCGTTTTCAAATATATTACGGAAAAATGTTTCCAATTTTTCAAAAAGCCATATACTAAAAGTGCATCTTCGAAAACGTCAGATGATCTTCAATTGATGATATTCAGCAATTAAAGTTTTAAGCTAAATTTCATCAATTGATGATCATTTTACGTTTTCGAAGATGCACAAATATTATAATTTTTTTTTTTTTTTTTTTTTTTTAAAGCAGAAAGTGTACTTTGTGGTGATGTTCACTAAAATGTTCTATTCTATTTTTACTTTTTGAAGTCAGTACAGGCAAGATAGGCATACTTTTCTATACTCTTTTACATTTCGTTTGTATAAATCTGTCTTGTGTGTGGGGTGATCAGATCTCAATTTCAATCGAGGGAAATCTTTTAAATTAAATATTACCAAGGACAACAAACTCATCGGGTACTGCGTCCATAAGCACAATACTGACTTCCAAAAATAAAAATATTATAGATTGTTTTTAGCTTCTATGGAATAAAATTATTTTTTTTATGCCAAAACTTCATCCTTTTTTTCGTTGTTAAACCCAACGATGTAAGAAATACAGGATGAAGTGAATATGTTAAAAAGCGTCTCTGTGACGAAGGAGATGCAAGTAACAGAATTTAACAGTTGGCGGCCAAACAAAACAAAATAGCTGTGTTACATTTAGATAATTTAAACTACTCTCAGAGTACATATTTGGTACTTTTCTCAAGCAATTTAACTAAACAACTTAATAATTAAATAATTTATAAATTAAGTTAATTACAATAAATGTAATTGTGCATTCCGTTGTCTCAAGTAAAGTATATCGTTTCTTCACACATTGTAGTAGACTCCTCAGAGTAGTTTAAATAATTTAAATGGAACATAGCTAATGTGTAAAAAATTTTGACGCTGAACGAGATGAAAGATGGTACATTTTATTACTATTGATAATATACAGAATGCTCCGTCCTTTTTTATTCTTAAGTCGTACCTCTCAGATGACATGAAACTATGTATTGCATATAGAGCCACTATCTAAGAAACTTAAAAATGAAAAAAAAAAAAAAGGAAAACATGTAGGTACATAAGTTGTATTCTAAATTAGAGAAATACTGGAGTGTTTCTTTCCAATGCTATAACATTCATTTGAAGTTAAAAATACCTTTCGAGAAAAATGAAATCGAGGGCAAAGGGTTAATTGCATAAAATAATTCATATTCTGTTGAAAGGTTTTTTTTTTTTTTTTAGAATCAAATAATAATAACTATTAAAGGAAAATCATAAATCCATGTTATATGAAATTACCAGTGAAACTTAATTATATACTATTTCATATATGTAATTAACTTTTATAATACCTCAAAATTACATACCCCTAGTAATTACATTACAATCAATAAAATAAATCAAAATATTTATGTTCTATTTAGAATTTTACTCATTTCAACATTCATATAACGAAAATACAATAATAAAACATACGAACATTTGTTTACACATTTATTTTGCATTAAAAAAAAAAAGAAAAAAAAGAAAGGATAATGATAACTTTTTCTATTGTTATAATTTATTAATGTCAGGGATATTTCCTTTTCATTTTAATTTTTCTCTGATATCAAAATTGTAAGTAAATAAACCACCAAAAAATTTCCACATTATTCAAATGTGAATATAACTAATAGTCTTTTTTTTTTTTTTTAAAAAAAAAGAAGAAATTTATGTAAAAAAAAATGTATGCGAAAAAAAAAAAATAATACCAAAAATGGGTGAGTATGTGTTACATTACGTGAGTTGCATGTTTCATTATCAACACCACCAACCAACCACTGGGATTGTTATTATAATGAATTACGTAATTATGTATGTATGTATAAAAAAAAAAAATGTACGTATGACAATGAATCATGTATATATTAAATTGTATCCTCAAAAGGCGATCACTGAAGGGATATTCGCTAGAATTAAATTAAATGGAATATAAATGAAGAAATTGCAAGACAAAAAAAAAAAAACAGAACAAGAACACCAAAATGTATTTGATGTTTGTAAATTAGATTAATTTAAGTGACAACAAAATACATACTTTTCTCTTCCATTCTTTTTTCAATTTTTTTTTTTTTCGTTTTTGATAAATTATGATTGATTAATTTTCGCGATTTCTTCAGTTTTTCTTTATTAGGTGTATTGAATGAAAAACCAACAAAAACAAAACGAAAAATACATTAAAAATCAAACTAATGACTTAATCATAAGCATGAACTCTATTTACACATTAATTTGAGATAGTACTGATATCTAAATTAGATAAGAAAATCAACTGAAACATGATATTATTGAAATGTGTAATAACGAATAGAAGAAAACAGAATAAATATTAAATTATTGAAATAAAATCTGAAAGTTCAACAAACTGACCTAAATTTAATCAAAAAATTTAAGGTAACCTTACTTGTATTTACTTGCATATTATTTATGATTTTATAAAGGTCATGGTCTATATATTAATAATCCATTTATGTAAGTAGTTTACATATTTTCGAAATTCATTGAAAAGTTAATCAAAAACATATCGAAGCCATATAACAAAAGAAAGTTGATGATTGATTAATTTATTTGATAGGAAACTGAATTTTAATTCAACGATTTAATAATCACCATGAGGTTGAATAGATGCAAATTAAAAGTGAAATTGAATAAATTTCAACCAATTAGAATCAACAATATGACATTTTTCAATTTATGATCTATTTAGAAAGAAAAAAAAAATCTAATAAAAATTTCGAAATACAGACCTAATTTTTTTTTTTTAAAAAAAAACTTACTTTTGGTTTCCAACCTTTTGGTAAAAATCCTGGTCCAGTTATTGTTGCCAAAAAATAATTAAATGCTGATAATGATGATAGTACTAAAAATATTGATTGATTTATAAAACCTCCAATACTTTTATTTGGTGGCCACCACATTGAATTCATATACAAAGTCATTAAAGTTACACATTTAATTATTCCTGAAACAAAAAAGAGAAAAAAAAAATCAACCGTAATAATAATAAAACATAGAGATGTAATCATTTTCTATTGTAATTTTCATAATAATAATAATAACACTTTTAGTAAAAAAAAAAATAAATAATGATTTTAATATCATAAATTTTCTGAAACAAAAAAAAAAAACAACAACAAGTCATTGGCAATTTAACGGTGGTAATGTAATAAACGTAATACAAACGGTAGTGAACAATAAACTTCCTTGTTTATTTAAAATAATATTGCTAATAAAAAAAAAATGAAAATAAATCAAATTATATGAATCTTACAAATAATAATGAAAGGAAAAAGTTTTGTTAAGTCATTCTAACTGTTAAAAATTATTTTATTTATTATTTCTAGTAAGTCTCTTTAATATTGAAATTATCTTGCACGCAATCAAATCCTTAAGATTTTAAAAATTGTTTACTTTATTTTCTTCTTAGATTTGTTTTTGTTATTTGTATAAAAAAAAATATATATCTTGAAATTATTTCGGGATTATGTTGAATAAGTTTTTATCAAATTTCAATCAAACACATTGGTTGCCTCTTTAAAAACAACAATTAAAAAGTTTATGAAAAAAAAATATGTCATTAAGAAAATATTTTTTTAGTTATTTACAGTTAATAAAACACATTTTCTTCCTTGAAAAAAAAAAAACACAATTGAATAATAAATTTAAAAACTAACCTATCGCAATAATAGGACCCCAATGAAAAAATCGCCGAAATGCTGAGATGTTTGCACTCATTTTTATGCTATTTTAATTGAAATTTTTATGATTTTTGTTATATTTTCGTCAACATTTAGAATATAATTTTCACAATAAAGAGTATTAAATTTGTAAAAAAGTATAATTAAACTTTAATTTTGTTTTAATTTGAATAAAATTAAATGCAAATAAACATTCCTGACCGATGCTGTAGGTGTTGATGAACTGAAACAAACAAATTTTGACATTTCCTTTTAGCATTTGTTCTACGCCATTTTCTTCTTCTTCGTTTTTTCTTATTAAAAAACTTTCACCACCAGTGATGGTAACTTTTTTTTTGAAAAGGCACTAAACTTGTCTTAAAAACTCGTATTTCAGACAAAAAAGCACTATCCACAAAAAAGGAAGAAAAATTAAGAAAAACATTTGGAATTTTTTCAATTTAGTGTACTTTTATTTCAAATAATTACATTTATTTCAAACTTATGAACTAATTAAATTTATTGAAAAATATTAAAAAAAATATATAAAAACTCATGTACATACATAGATACCTATGTATGCTGAACATTAACAAAAATATTTGCACAAACATTTCTAATTTTTGTTTTGAAAATGTTCATCGAGCTAAAAACTCTTTCAACATCTGCATTAGAGTTAGAATAGGAAAGGCAAAAAATCAAAACCATCTACATATAGAAGCCGCGCTATGGATTAATGCACTAACACAATCAAACACGATAAAAGTGTTGAAACGTCAAAACATTCAATGCTGGTAGTACAAATAGTGATGTAAAGAAAATGTGTTTTAGTTAAATATTTTTGGCTTTTTAAATAAAATATGGTTTATAAAAGTTTTGAAATATAATAAATTAACAGTGTTATAATTTCTAAAGTGCACAATAGTCAAAAAGTTAAATAAAAAGGTGGAAAATGTTGTGCGTTATTATTACCTACTTGTAAGAGAAAAAATTAAAGTATGGTGAGGTTATATGTATTATTTATATGTAATAAAGTAATAAATTGATTTGATTTAATAAAATTTAATTTATAATAATTCTGATACATACATATATGTATTTATATGAATAATTAAAGTTTAAAGAATAATAAATAATATAAACTTTTTTCTTCTATACCTATATATTGACATGTGACTAATGACTACATTACCTATGGTGAGGTTATATTATAAAAGTAAATAAATTGAAACGAAATGTAAACACAAATATATGAAAAAAATAAATAAAGTGAACGAAATACAGAACAAATTCATTTAATTTAATAAAATTTTATTTATAAATTTGTATTAATTGTTAAATTAGTGAATCAAATCAATTTCTCACATCATAACATAATCACAAAAATTTATATAAAAAAAGACTATGAAAAAGTAAATAATTGGGTACATAATCTTTATTGTGTAATGAAGGCAAATAGACACTTAATTTGTGATAACTAATAAATTAAATTCTATTAAATCAAATCAATTTATTCACTTTATTACAAATAATATAACCTCACCATAGGTATGTGGTCATACTTTAATTTTTTCTCTTACAAGTAGGTAAGAACGCACAATATTTTTCACCTTTTTATTTAACTTTTTGACTATTGTGCACTTTAAAAATTAAACACTGTTAATTTATTATATTTTAAAACTTTTATAAACCATATTTTATTTAAAAAACCAAAAATATTCAGCTAAAACACTATTTCTTTACACTAATATTCCACCACTCTTATTAAGAAACCATAAGAAAATAAAATGTCAAAACAAAACATGGCACTTCTTACTAATAGATACACAACACCAGTAGGAGGCTTTTATTGTAGAGGGTTTTGCAAAAAATACGTAAAACGAATAGTGACAAATCTTTAAAAGGGTATGACAGTTGAGAGTGTTGAGACAAAAGTAAAGTAACAGGGATGACACACAAGTAACAGGGATGAGACAAAATGAACAATTAATCAATTAAATGTACTTAAAATGAAAAAAATAAATAACAGCAGTACATAATTTAACTAAAATTTTAAATTTCGTTGTATTATATTGAAAAAATGATTAAAAAAGTGGAAGTTAAAAAGGACCATAAAAAGCACTACGTCGCGTCGCAAAATTTGCTCCGCGTTTTTATTTTAAAAAGCACTACTTTTAGTGCTTTTAGGACAAGTTACCATCACTGTTCACCACTGTTTCTTTCCATAATCATATTAGAGCAAAAGAGATAACTATATCATTGCTTGGGATTTTTTATAAGGCAACATTTACACGTAAAGAGGAAATATTTTTAATAAATGTCACAACACAACTCACAGTCACTCACAAGTCACAAGTAGTCGATTAGGTCGTTAAAAGTAAACGATTACACAGTGAGCTTTTTATGCTTGTGGTAGGTTATGTAATAGTTCCAAAAGTGAAATTAGTAATTTTTTGCCTTCATATTCTTATTTTTGAAGATAAAAAAATTTATTAATAATTTTAAATTCAAGAAATATAGTATGTATTTAACATCGAAGTAAAAAAAACTAATATGTAGTTTATATCCAATAAGAGGTTTTATATGAACAGAAATGAATGTCTACTCAACGACTTAATCATCATATACATAGGTTGGTCAATGGACAGGGCTACAAGACGAGAGGATGACAAATGCAAATTATACAAAAAAGTCATGAAAACATCAAAACACATTCTGTGTGAATGTGAATGTGAAGCTCAGGTGTTTGCTAGCAGTATTTTATAATATTTAGAATTCATTAAAAGCTTAAAACTATTTCATACATATGTATAACGTTGAAGTGCAATAATATCCTTCAACAATCTACCTGCCTATATAAGACGTTGTTTCAAAATTTTCCATTGCAAACTATGTAATACAGAAAGTACAGGGTGTTTTGTAGAAAAATACCCAATAAACTTTAATATGTACTTTACATTTATTCCTGAAGTATAGAAAATTTAAAAAACGATTTCTTTAAAGGTCCTTCCAAATCAACATTTTTTTGTACATCCTTTTTTTTTTTTTTTTTTTTCAAATTTAAAAAAGAAGTACCTAGGTACATATATGTATATGAAATGGTCATTTAAATTTGATAAAAGGACATACATATGTACATATGTACGTAAAAATATACTTTTGCCTTTTAATAGGTATGCGAATTTAGTAATAAAATGTGCTAATGTTGTTTTTGTTTGTTTTTTCTATTTTATTGACCATTGTAATTTACAAACATGATAAACTAAAGTACCTCTTTGTATTAAAAATTTAAATTTGTATCCTTTTTTTTCAAGTATCCTTTCGAAAATATGGTTTAAATTATATACGGAAAAAGGAAGTATTTTAAAAAAGCTTATTATTGCAACATATCATATTATTCAAAATGTTTCAATAAAATCTTCAAGATGGATAAACAAGTAGCTGGGTAAAATAAAAGGACGAAAATCATATAAAAAAGTTAAGTAAGGAAAATTATTATTGTGAAAAAAGCTTATTTCATTTTTTAGCTTAAGGATAAAGTTTAAAAAGCTTAAATGAATTTTAAAGTACAAGAAAAAATAAAACAAAAAAATAGGAGAAAATATGATATTTTTGAAGAAAATCATTTGGAGAGTTTTTTCATAAATGTGTGTGTCCTGTATAAATATCCTGTTTGCGACTTACTTTATATAAAAAGTTTATAAACCGTTTTATTTATAACAGATTATTTTATGTATATGCAATTTTTTTTGAGAATATTTAAAATTGAATAAATTAAAATTAAATTAAATTTATGGCTACTTAACAAATTTAAATAAAGGATAACGCGTTTACTTTTGTTTTTTTTTTCTAAATATTTTTGGTGTTGAATTTTTTGTATCAGTATTAAATGGGAAATTGAACATGGTATATAAAGGATCTTTTTAAAATGACACAGGTAAGGAAAAACTACATACTACATATTTTAAAAGGGAGAGATAGTTTTCCATGTGGGTACTTGTCTCTCTTCAACAGAAATTTTTTCAATTCCAGAGCTAGTTAAAAAACAGTGATTTTCACGAAGAAACAAGGATATTATTTAAAATATTTAAAAAGTTTTATTTTTATTGAAAATCTGACACAAAAAAAAAACTTTGAAACGGTGATAATAGTTTGTGATTTTTTTTTTTTTTTTTTTTTTAAATATTAAAAGTAATTAAGAAAACAATCTTATAATAAAAAAGAGTATTTATAACGGTATCAAGTTTTAATTTCATCTATTCTTAATTGGCGTTTAGAATTGGTATGACATGACAGTCGCACATTCCATAGGAATTGAATAAAAATTAATTAACAAATCATTACGAATATAAGTAATTATAAAGTGGCTGAAACTGTTGGAATGACTACCCTAATCAATCTTAAAATTTCAACATAACAGATCGAAAAAGTTCTAGCAAGTAGTAAGTTTAAAAAAAAAAAAAAAATAATGTTCTTTTCGAATAACATTTTATGTTATTTACTTTTTTTTTTTTTTTTTTTTTTTTTTTTTTTTGTCGTTTAAGTTCATAAAATTTTCCGAACCCATTAAA
Source organism: Bombylius major (assembly GCA_932526495.1). Lineage (NCBI taxonomy): Eukaryota > Metazoa > Arthropoda > Insecta > Diptera > Bombyliidae > Bombylius > Bombylius major. Next base: position 25,996,500 of record OW052045.1, on the reverse strand, counting down.
GATTTTACATATTATGTCATCTCATAATTACTTCTATCTACATTTTCATTTTAAAAACAAATTTGTGACCTTCTTATCAGTGATAAAAAAAAAAGTATTATAAAATAAATAAGTAAGAGAAAAAAAGCAATTTAAAAAAAAAAGTGTCACCCGGCTAACATTTTTTTAAATATTTTTCGTTTTTCTTTTCTTTTTTTTTTTCAAATCTAAAAAGTTCACGTTTGAATACCTAAAACACATCCTATAATATTCTCCACATTGTGGGGATATTCATGATAAACTTTTAAATGGGTGGCTTTTGCAGCTGATATTTTGTTCTGGTGGAGATCTAAAATTCTTTTTTTTTTTTTTTTCATGACGACTACTGTTTCTTCAAGTTTTTCTAGAGTTCATTGTGTAGAGATGAATTTTTATTCGTTCGTCATCAGTTTGGCTAGAATCATCGAGGTGATATGACCTAAAAGTTGGAAAATATAGAAAAAATCGTTACAAAATAAAAAATCAAATATATTTTTTTTCTGTGTAGTAAGTGTTATTAATAAAAAAAAAAATTAAATAAACAACAATTCAACAAAATTTATTAAAATTTACGTTTATTTTTTAAATTTTTTTCAATTGAACCACAAAATAATTTTTGTTTGTATTTAAATAAAAATTTAAAAAAAAAATTAGTTTTTATTTAATTTTTTTTTGTCTTCAATTTACTGGAAGTTATTTATTTGTGTTACATTGATTTTTTACTAACCGTTTAAATTTTAAGCAAATAAAAAAAGAAAAAAACGTAAATTAATTTAAATTGAAAACATTTGCAGAATATATCTATTTTATTTTATAACGGAAATAAATTATTTAATTAAATTCATATTTTGTATTTAGTTGAATGTGATTTTTGTGGTGTAAAAACCAAAAAAAAAAAAAGTAATAATAATAATAATCACAATACAACATTAATAAATTTTCCAGTATAGTTTTGTTTTTGAAAAAAAGTAAAAAAGGAAAAAAAAACGGCGTAAAAAACGAGAGAAGAAAAAAACATAAAAGGAATAAAACAATTTTTTTCATCAAATTTTATGAAAAGTGTAAGTTTTAATGGAAATGGAAATAAAAAAAACGACTTTTTCTTCTTCAATAGTTCAATTGAAATTTACCATAAATATTCATATACGAGTACTTAAGTATAGTAGAATAAAGTATTTGATATATGTACATACATACATATGTAGCCATATACATCTGTATATGTATGTATGTTTTGTAATATATATATATATTATACAGTACATTCGTTTTTATTTGTAATGTACAATTGAATGTGTACTCGTATACATACATATGATTTTTAGTATTTTTTCATTTTTATTACTATATTATTTTTTATATTATATTACATATAGAGAATAAAATAAAATATTTCCGGAATATTAAACCCCCTGGTGATTTGCAATTTGTTAAAAAATGGAATTGAATGCATCATTATGAAAATTTCATATAAATGTATGTATGTAGAATTTGTAGATGCATTATATTTACAGATCTATATGTTTAACAAAATGTTCCATTGTGTATCAGAATATCTTATGGATAACATTTGATCTGTATATTATCTGTAAACAAAAATTGTTCAAAAAAATTTCATATCTTGAAGGCATATTATTGTATCTATCCTATGATATTATACAAAATATTTTTAAGAGATAAGTTATAAGTTTCATATTTTCAAGTGAAAAGAAGTAGGTACGGTACAACTTATATTTATATCATATGGTAAATTCATGTACCAACATATATGTATATACATATATGCAATAATATTTGTACGAATTCTATTATATAGAAATATTCATGTAAATATCTACATATCGTATATGTACAATTCAATGTACATATTAGGTATATCTATTATTTAAAATGCCTGTTTTTGATAATAAGATACATTGAAATGTAATAACAGTTATATGGTATGAATATGGTATCATTAGGATATAAAAAAGAATAAAAATTTTATAGTTCTATAATATGTATGTATGTACGTACATACTACATACTCGTCGTATTTCTCAAAAGGAAGAAAAAAATAAAAAATAAACAAGGGAAATAAGACGAACAATGCTTTCATAAAAAAACATTTTTTCTTTCTTTTCTAAATAATATTTCATAAACAGATTTTTTTTTTTTATTAATATGAATAAACTGTATTTTTTTTCTGCTCATAATGTTGACAGTTTTAAAAACGTGATTCGCATTTCTTTTTTTGTTTTGTCATTTTTCACCCACAAAATAAAAACACAAAATAAATTTCATGTCATAAAATTTGTTCCTTATTATTATTATTATTATTATTATTATTATTATTTTATTTATTTATTTTTTTTTCATTTCTATAATAGGTATGTATATCTTTAATATCCTGTTTTTTTTTAGTAAAATTTCTCTCGTAATAAAATCAAAATCGATTAAAATATAAAACCATGAAAAAATACACGATATACAAGAGAAATTTACCTAAACAAGAAAAAAAAGAAGTAAATAAATAAAAAAGAGAAGGGAAAGATAATGATTTTGTCAAAATTAATTAATTTGATCGAATTTGTATACATATTATTGACTCTAATAACCATATATATGTATGTAGATATGTCTGTATGTGTGTATATGTATATGTGCCACTAAGTATAAAAAGTTAATTTCAAAAGTTGTTCTTAATAACGATATTTGAATTTTATAAGGAATCATGATAGAAAAAAAGATACAATAACGGTAATGGAAAGGGTATTATTTAATGATGATGATGATGAAGATAATGATAGCTTTTCTTTAAAAAAGTATCCAAATAGAGATGATGGGACTTTAGTTATTTTTTTTTTTTTTTGGAAAATATATAAATGAAAATTTTCAAAGATATTTTGTTAAAAATAAATAAGATACTTTTAGGTTTGCATTAACGTAAAAAATTCATACTGTAAATTATGCATGAGAGTGAAAACTGTTTAGAAAATCACCACTATGAAATACAAATATATCTGCATGAAAAAAATATTTACATTTATGTACAACTAGATATGTATACATACATATATTATCTCTAATGTAAATATAATTTCCTGGAATTTTTTTATCCTTTTTTTTGTATATATACCTTTTCATCATATAACAGCTGCCGATAACCTGTTGAATTTCAAAAATGTAAACATTTTGCTAAATGACTTTAAGTTTCATAGCGTTTTTTTGCTTTTGTGTTAAGTAAATCGGTTCAATATGGGATGGGTGGTAGGTAGGTGGGTAATTTTAAATGTCAGAAAAATGAAAAAAATATGAAAATAAGCAGAATTCTGACCAAGTTTATAAAATGAAAAGTATTCATATTATGTTTTCGGGCAGCAACATTATGATCACTTTTTTTTTTTTTCGCCACAAAGCATTTAAGGTTTTCATTTTGGTTATATTTCACATTAATTTTTTTTTCTTCGTGGTTTTGGGAAAAGAAAAATTATAGCTTAAGCTTTTAGAATTTAAAGTTTTTTTTTTCTTTTTGTTTTGCTATAAAAATAAACAATATACTCTTTAACATTTTTTTCTACTTATTTTTGTTTTTATATATAGAATTTGAATATCATCAGAAAAAAAAACACTTTTAGTAAAAAATATAAATGTTTATAAAATCTTTCTTTTTAGTAAAATTTTAATGAGTGACGAGGAAAAAAAAGTGATTATATGCGATTATCACAAAAAATCATAAAAATTTTACTTTTATTTTGTTATTTTTTTCCACTTTTTTTTTATATTAACAACGCCATAAAAACCGAAACTACATTTGAATGGGGTTGAGTAAATGAAAGCATCATAAAAATTACATGTACAAAATATGGGTATTATTATAATGGGTTGGTAAAAAAAAAGTATAAAAGCAAAAAAAGAGAAGAAAATATGAAGAAGAAAAAATAAATAAAAATGTGGAAAAGCATATATTTAAGGATAATAAAAGAGTTGAAAAGAAAATGAAGGCAAAAAAGCTTCTTTTTTCTGTTTGGTTATGGATATTATTTGTTGTTTTTTTAACTACTTTTTTTGTTGTTATTGTTTTTCCTTTTTCCAATGTTGAATTATTGACTTGACCTTGAGTCCTTGAGGAAAAAATCAGTTATTAGTATTATTATTATATATATTTTTTTTAGATTTCATGATGACCTGGTCATGAGAATATGTGTAATAAAAACTATAAAGGAAGATAGAAAACGTATTGAAATGAATTTTTATAACGTGTATGAAATATGTAAAAGGATATATATATCTATGTAATGTATTTATGTTGCATGTTTATAACACACATGGTAATTAGTATGTTACTGTAAAAAATATTTAAAAAAATAAAAACGTATGATTTTTTATTTCATATTATTTTTAATTTCAATTTTTTGTTGTTGTGTTGTGCGGTTTTAATGGTTGGTAATGAACCTAAAAATATAGTTTTTCTTGCAGTTTTTTTTTTTTTTTTTTAAATTTTAATGATCATTATTCTTATATATCGCACATATTAATTAGTATATTATATAATAATAATAAATTGTAATTATTACTTTTAGACCAAATAATATTATATATACCATATGTATATATTAATTACAAAAATTTAAAATTTAGATTTTATTACTTTTTCAATCTTTAATCGTTTTTCTTTTATAAACCTTCCAAGGAGTAACAAGTTGTTTTAAGAAATATGTAAGAACTTCCACAGTATATGTACTATAATTTGTACTTATACGAGTATATTAATACCAGTACATATTTTAAATATATTAAAAAATTAATCGGGTCGATAAGTAATAATTTTGTTTGGAAAATTAGGTTGAATTTTTTAATTTATTTAAACGTGAGAACGAATAAGTAATAAGACTAAAAAAAAAATAAAATATAAATTAATGTCATTAATAAAAAAAGGAAAGGAAGAAAAATAAAATAAAAATTTAAAAAAAAGTAATATATTTTTAATGAGTTTTCGGATGTGCATGTACTTTTAATGTATGTATACACATATAGTGTATAATATGTGTATGTATGTATATGTTCTCATAATGACTGATTATGCAGTATTTTTTTTTTTCACAGGAAGAGGTTTAAAAAAACATTTTAATGTATTTTTTTTCCTGTTTTTGATAAATTGTATGAAATTTTTACATTAAAAATCATTATAGTGAAGAATAGAATAAGTTTTCGTACAGTGAATTTATTTTTATTTTGTTGTTTTTCCCAAAAAAAAAGAAAAAATCTTTTAGATATATGTATGTATTTTGTCTATCATAATTTGTGGTTTGCAATTTACGTAAAAATAACTATAGATATCTATGTACATAACATATAAATATATGTACCTACATACATTAGAATGGATTGGACACCACAATCATTAGATGCCAATCTAATTAAAAATGTGTGGTTTTACATGAAAAGCTTAAAAAAAGGAATAACTACTAAAAAACAGTTTTGCTTAAAAAGATGCCAGTTCATTATAGACAACGAAGACGACTGGACTCGATATTAGTTTGCCTGCGCAATTCGCAATTTAATGTAGTTTTCATATTGCTAAATACTTTTTAAATAAACGCTGTGCACTTTGTAAAACAGACAATACGTTTATTTTGAAGATACTGTATGTATGATAGTATGGGACGAAACGGTATGAGAGCTGAAGTTGAAATATAACAAAAAAAAAATACTCTTCTTTTTTTGTTTTAATTTTTTTTTAGATTTTTCTTCCTTTTGTCTTTTCAATTTAATTAAGTATTTTTGATCTGACAAGAATAACTATTTTTTATTTTTTTTAAAAATCAAAATTAAATTTGATTTAAATGAATGAAAAATTTAAAATAAAAGAATAAGATAATTTAGGTCAGTAAAAGTTAGAATATACGAGCATGTACACACATACTTATGTATGTGTGGTAATTTTTGTTTTATTTCAAACTATTTCTCGTATTTGCTTTTGTTGTGGAAAAGAAAAACTTCTTTTGTTTTAAAGGAATAAGAAACACATTTTGTATCTTTTTTTTTTTGTCTCATAATGTATATAAAATAATGAAGAAATAAAGTGTTTAAAAATTGAAGAAAATAAACAAAAATATAATTTTTGTGTGTGTATATAGAGTAAACAAAAATCCCCCACAGGAAAATTTAATTTCATTTTAGATATAGACGACGACAAATTGAATAAAATAATTTTATGACTTGATAAAATTCATTTTTACACTTGATTAGATATTCAGTTTCCTTTTGTTTTTATATTAAATAATTTTTATGATTTTATTTTCTGTGATAATCTTTAAAATTTTGAATTCTATGTTAAATTATTAAGTTTTTATCTTCGGATTGTTTTTTTATGAGCCACGGTGACGACGTAGGGATATCCCTTAATTGCACTTTAATCATGCACAGGGCTGAAAGAAGAAGATGGAAAAGTTAATTAGGGAATAGTTAAGGGGTGGAAATAAAGAAAGTATTGATGGAGCCTGGAGGCGGAGCCACATTTTTACTTCTGAAGATTATAATCCTGCTATAGCAGGAAGGGAACATTTAAGGTGGAACTGGTGGAAGAGCGTTGTTTAACTTGAGAATTCTATATTGATTAAAAATTGACCATATTTCAGTGTAAGTTTGGAAGATCATCATTTCAAAAATCATAGATTTTTCTGGAGAATTTTGCATGTTTGTTTTGAAAGCTTTAAATTTTGTAAAATAATTTCTTTAGATTTGTAATATCCTTGATTTGAATAAAGTTACAATATGAATATACATATAATGCAAATAAAAAAAGGATATCAATAGAACACAACAACAACAAAAAATAAATAAATAAACATAATAAAAAAAATATTACAAAACTCGTTTATTGACAATATTAATATGTTCTATATATATAAAATGAAATTTTCATTAAATTCATTATCAAATAGAATATACAAAGAATTTTCTTGTGTGTATTGAGCACAATTTACATAAAAGATACAAAATTTATATTAAATTGAATTAATCCAGTGATTTAATACTTTTATATAACAATTATATTTTTGTGTATCTGATGTTTGCGTGTTAACGTTGATATTGTAATTAAATTGCGTATTATTATTATTATTATTATTTTTTTTTTTGGTACACATTGATGCTGTGAGGTACATATACCGTATTATACAATAATATTTTGTGTTTTCATGTCTGTAACAAAATTTTCATCGTTCATTTGCTACAGCGGTAATTAGATTCAAGTTGAAAATTATAATATTTTTACAGTTCATAAACAGAAGTGAATTTATAAAAAAAAATAAAAAAAAAAATTAACAACAATGAAAATGAAAATTCTAAAGAGAGAGATAAACAAAAATATGGAAAATTGTAATGATGTGGTAAAATACTGTTAAATTTAAGGGTGAGAAATCATATACATATATTTTGTTGTTGTTTAATGTACCTATTGCATTTATTTATAATTTAAATTTTATTTTATTTTTATTTGATTTATTTTTTGATTGTCATTCAAATGAAATATGGAAAAGATGAATATTGGTTTTTAATATACCATAGAAAAATTTTGAATTTTATTTCATATTTGATTTTCTAAAGAAAAATATTATTAGAGAAAATAAGAATATACAAACTACGAGTACGAATCCAGTTAAAGTTCTCATTATGTTGAATAATACGAGAAATCAGATGAAAATAAATGGTAAGAAAACTGAATTTAAGAGACAGAAAAAATCGATAAAGAGGGTGGATTATTCTATAAGTGGTGGTGGAATATGAAGTTATAGTTAGTGGTTTGTATACGGTGAACTTAATGATATTCATTATTTGCTTATCCAGTTAATCTTTTCTTTGAGAAAATTTTTTATTTTGTTCACACAATTACTTTTTAGAAAATATACCACTAAGTAGATTTTATATGAAAATATTAAATTGTAATTAAAAGATTATGTAGGTATATGTATACATGTTTTTTAGTTATTGTTATTGCTCTAACTAAATCTTAGCTTTATTTTTAAAAGTTTGTTTACATATGTACATATATTTTTGCTGATGCAAAGTTTTGACAGGATTTTAATTTAAAATTTAAATTATTTTATCAGGTATTTTCTTTCGTCCTTTTTTTATGTTGTTCTTTTTTATATATATGTATATGTATTTAATGGTTTTGTTGTATATTTTCGGTGTTTTTTTTGCTTTTTTTTTATTTTATCATATTTAGTTTATGTACTTTGTTATATAAAAAAAAGTTCATACAAATTTTCAAGGATTGTGGAATTTTATAAAAAAAAAACAAACATTTTTTTTTTTTGTATTCCTAGAGAAGAGAAAATTATAGAGTATATCAAATGATTTTTCAATGTAATATACATAGTACAAAGAAAATGAAGGTAAACAGTAAATTTTAAATGAATTTTTATGTTTACATTTATTTTACCGGAACGACTACTAAGTTCTAGAAAATGAAAAAAAAAAGGAATTATTTATTTAAAACTTTTCATTGCAAATATAAATGCATTGAAAAAATTGATTTTTTTTTTCATTTTTTGTCAAAAAAAAAAGAAAGAAGAAAATTCTGTTGTTGGTAACCATTATGTGCATACTTTTTGTGTTTTTTAAGTAAACAATGATATTTAATTTAAAATACTATTTTTCTAGGGCTTTAGAAAAAAAATCCATTTAAATTTAAATTGAAAAAAAAAACTGTCATGGATAATTTGATTTATTAACTGAAAAGTTGCAGATTTTAACATAAAAGTTGTGTGTGTATGTGCATTTTTTTAATATTTAAAAACCAAAATTCTAGGTCAATTGAATTTTAGTGAACAATTAACTAAATTAAAATTGAAAAATATGGAAAAAAAATTTAATCAATTGCCTATTGAAGTTTTTAAATTTGAACATTTTTTTAAATAATTTTTCAATTTTTATATAATAATTATATTGTTGTTTTTTTTTCCATTTTGTGAAACTTTTTGAAAAATTTCAACGTACTTTAGAACTTATGTATCTGCTTTTTAATGAATAATTCATCGAAAAATGTGGTAGTCATTGTAGTTTATTGTAAGTAATTAACATGGTGTTTTTCAATTTTTAGTTGAAATTCAAAAAATAATAATAATTGTTAAACAAAATATATTAAAACAAAGTAGCTATATCAAACAAAAAATAACTACATACATGTTAAAAAAATATAAAAGTATAATGAAAACAAAGCAACTGCCTTATAAGAATAATATGATATTTTTTTCAATTTCTCAAATAATTTAAATAATAGAACTAATTTTTAATTTTTATTTTTTTTCGTTTTTTCTTATAAAAAAAAAATCTTTAGCTATTGTATTACGCCTTAACAAAAACTAAAAAAATATTTTTTAAATGAGTTAATAAAACTTTAAATATTGAAAAAAGTTTCATATTTATTAAAATAAATTAAATTCCCAAAATATTTGAAAACAATATAAATATTTTCAAATTAAATTTTTTCCTTTTATGTTTTTATCATACATATGTATATGTTTTTTTTCCAATCTATATATGATCTTTTGTTTGGTATACATATATTAAAAAAACAAAAAAAAAAAAGGAAAAATATATTAAAATTCATATACATTAAAAAGAATATTTTATTTCGAAATTCCCTTGAGTTGAAATATAAGATACAGGATTCTGTTTTTTTCCTTTTTTTTCTTCTCTTTTTTCGTTAATAGAAAATTTCATAAAATAACATAACTTAAAAAGCTAATAAAGCATGACAAAAAGAAAAAGAAGAAAAAACGAGAAAAAAAAAAAGAAGTATCATAGATGAATATTTTGAAAGGACATGTGAATTATAAATATGTGGATTATCATATTATGTATATATCGTATATAATTTTGTGATGTGTATAAAAAAGGTTTTGTATGTGTATGTATGTATGTATATAACAAAAAGTGTTATGAAATGTGTTAATGTAAATACCAATGTGATTTGAAATTCAAATTAGTATATAGTCTGTATTATATATTTCTACTTTCTTGAGAATTGAAATACTCGTATCTATAGTAAAATTCTTTCAATCTTTAAGCATCCAGTCTTTATGTTTTTTTCTTCTTGGAATAGAAAATAAATTATATTATAATTTTAAATTTAATACAATAGCAAAGCTGGCTATTGTACATATATAAGAAATTTAAAGTATTAGGTTTTTAAATTTTCTATTATATTTAATTTACTTATATGTACATAAAACATAGTAGGTACCTACATATCTAGTGTATAATTAAAATATTTTTAGATTGGGATTCTTTAAAAAGGAATTTTCAATGCAAGAAAAACGAGCATATTTTCACAATTATCCCTTTTTTTTTTAATCTTTCTAACATTTCCTTCATCATTATATTGCATGTAAGCATATAATTTGAAAGAAAAACAAAAAGAACACACATAATTAACATTTTTCATTCTCGAAAGCATCTTTCTACTTTATATAGATAGATAAATGGAAAAAACAGATAAATGATTTTAGCTTCAATAGAAGCTACAAAATCAACATAATAAAAAAATCTTCTAAACATTCACAGTTGGTTTTTATATAGTCAGTTGTCTCACAGTTGATTGATGCCTTTGACTTCATGGCCTTCATGTATTATAATTTCCGGAGGCATGATTATTGCCAGTTGATGTAGAATATGTATATTTTTTTATTTTTTTATAGCTACATTACAATAGAAAAGAAGATACGTTAACATAAGTACATGCTTGTTTTTTTTCCCATTTCTTTTCAATCATTTTGTACTTTTTATTATTTCTATATTATGTATTTATTATACGATTATACATAAGTGCAATGATAATGTTTTGCTTTAATAGGTTTAGAATTAACCAGCATGACTGGTTTAAAGTTACTTTTTATTTCTTTTGAAAATACTTTTGTACTAACTTACGAGTATTGTTACTTCATTAAATCGTAGGTATAATAAGTATTATGATAAATTTAGAATGCAGAATCTTATTTTTATTCTATATATGGTATGTCTCAAGAAATTCTATTGACATTGTTTGATTCTATTAAAGGGAAAAATTAAATTGAAATATATTGAACAAGTGTATGAGATTTTTTCTTTTGTAAATTTTATTAAGGAGTAGTTTCTCATTAAAATTTAATTTGAAATATGATGTATTTAATGTATAATAATATGTTTTTATGCAATTCAATGTAAAAATGAGCTTAGGTTTGAGGATAAAAATCCTGCTAAGAACTAACTAAATTGGCCCGTAATAACCTATCCACTTATCCTGAGGTACTTTTTCTGTTATTAGTTTTTCCACTCACTTTTTTTTATAAGTCAGTCACCATACAGGTACATACATATATAGGAAAATGGATAGGGAAAGTTAAGAAGAAAAGGAAAAAAGGTATTAATGTATGTCACATTTGAACTTCTGATGATCAAAGAAGTCGAAGGGATAAACATGTAAAATAGAAGAATGTTTTACAGTTCGAGATTAAAATACTGACCATATTTCAGGGTACGCTCAGAAAGTGGCTTCAAATAAAAATAATGAGTTTTTTGGAAATATCTTGTATTATTCGGAAATATGTATTTCTGTTTATTTAATTAATCTCATTTTTGCAAACATAAGTAATACAAACTACTAGCTTTTATTTCCTTCATGTTAAATATCAAAACAATCCACAAAATAAAAATTAATGGATAATTTTTGAAATATTTTAAGATAAAAAATCACCTTCAGTTTATCACGTTTTTTAAATTCTATTGTGAAATTTTATTTTTTTTTTAAATAAATGACAATAATTCTTATAAATTGTTACATACTTTTCTACAATCCTTTTAAAAAACATGAAAAATGTAAAGCTTGTAAAATGAAAATTTATTTTTCAGTGCAACCACTCCTTAATAATTTTTTTAAAATTTTTTTCTGCAAAAATAAAAGTAAATAAATAAATAAATTTCATAGAATTGAAATAGTGGTCATTGGTCGCACAATACAATAAAAACTTGACAATATATATAAATATATAAATGTATATATGTACATACATATTGTATATAATACAAGTATATAGTGTGTATTTAGATATTCTATCATACAATCAAAGTATATTTTACTTAACTTTTTATATGCATTGTGTTGCATTTCAATTCGATGAAAAAAAAAAAAGGAAATATAAGTAACAATATATTATATGAGATATGCCGACAGTTCATTCATATTATACACAGATTCATTTAATATTTTAATAATATAGTAGATACCCCCTTTTATTTCATTTAAGTGATAAATTATTTAATAGCCACATAATATATTAGCTACAATATATGTACAATAATATATTAGAGAAGTTTATGTGCGGATAATGTCCTTCCGTAATCTTATATTAATATTATTGTTATTTTTGTTGGTGTCGTTGTTTTTGAATGAAATAAATAAGAGAAATTTATGTGTTTTTTTTCTCGTTATTTTAATATAAAAATTGTAGATTTATCTCATGATAAGCTATATATTGTAGTTGTTTATATATTTTTTTCGTGTATATGTAAATATGTATTTTGTATATACGTAGTGACTAAGAAATTAATATACATATTTGTATACTATATGTATATAACAATTATTTGAAATTAGAGAACAATGAATCAAATGATAAAATAAACATATAATTTTGTTTGTTTGTTTGTTTTTTTATACTAAAAATCATTAATATTCATTTTGTATGTATACATTAATAGTAGAATAACATTAGAAATTTAAATATTTAATTTCTTTTGTTTGAAACATAAGACAAATAACGTATAGAATATATCAATAACATAGAATTTTTCAAAATGTTTTATTTATCTCAAATAAACCAATAATTTAATTACGTAATTACTTTTTTTTTTGCATTCAATAAAATGTAATTTTTCTAATTGAAATTATTTAAGAAATTCAATTACCTACATTTTCGTGCAACTTATTTGAAAAAGTATAGTTCTTGAACAAAAAATGTTTGTATCTATACTTTGTATATACATATTTACAAGTATTAAAAATTGTATACAAAAGATATTCTAAATATGGAAACTTTTTTAATTTATGTTAATTTTATTCAAAGATAATTTAATAAATTGTATTATCAAAGATAACATTTAATAATTATTTATTATTGACTTTTATCAAATTAATAATAATTACCAGCATCCTTTTTCTTTTTATAAATAAATTTTTATTATTCCCTTTATTTTTTTTTGTATTTAAATAACATGAATATTCAAAAGTCATAAACTCCCTATAAATAATTATAACTTCCTCTTTTGATAGATATACACCAGAAAATATTTTGAAAAGGAAATTTTTTTTCCTACCTAATTAGAATTTTGTTTATTTTTATTTTTTGTTGTTGTTTTATTTTGTAAACTTTTTGTTTTTCTAATTCATGGTAATTTTTCAATTGACTTTGACAATTGACAGTTTTAAAAAAGTTATTAAAAATGATTGAAATTAATTTCATTTTGTAATTTTCCAATTAAATTTTCGTTTTTCACTTTTATCTTTTTTTTATTTTTAAATACTTTTTTTTTTTCAAATAAAAAAATGCGATAATTAAATTATTGTTTTTATTTTTGTATATTTTACAGATACTGTACGAAGTAAAACAGGAGCATTTAAATACGCAAAATCACAGTTTTTTATTTGTTTTGTTTAATTCATAAATAATGTAGCTGACAGAAAAATATAAAGACGAGAAATACAGAAACAAAAAAATATAATCAATTTGTATTTATTGTTTATTTTTTCTTATAATATTTTAAAAATATTGTAAGAATACAAGGAAATAAATCGGATTGAAATATCGATTGGTGTAGCCATTATAATCACTAAATTGTGTTTATTTAAAAAAAAAAAAAAAAAAAAAAAATAGGAAAAAAATAAAAACGAATTAAAATAAAAAACTTGAAAAAACAAATACTTGAAAAAAAAATATAGAAAAAATGACATCGTTAAAATTGACATCATATGAAACTATCATATTCGTAATAACAATAGCGTTCGTTAAAATTACATTGGTTTATGGTGTTATTGATAGACTTGTTGTACAAACAAGTACTGGACCAATACGCGGACGTTCAGTTATGGTACAAGGACGTGAAATTCATGTATACAATGGTATTCCATTTGCAAAACCACCAACTGATGGATTAAGATTCCGTAAGCCTGTACCAACAGAACCATGGCATGGTGTATTGGATGCTACACGTTTACCACCAACTTGTGTTCAAGAAAGGTAAATTTACATCTTTTGTTTTTTTTTTAAATATTTTTTTTCCTTTTTTCATAAATATTGCCATAAAAATACTTATTGCAATATTAAGTTTTTTATCTTAGAAAGTTTTCGCTGAAATTTAATTTGCATGGATTGTTATTATTATTATTATTTTTTTGATTAAGTTCTTGTATAATAATAACAATTCATGAAAAAAAACCGATAAACGTGAAACAAAGTGTTTATTGGAAAATTTTATTTATTTTCTGTTATAATAGAAAACAGTTGTATAGGTAATACATATAGATAAAAAAATACCAAACAATGGAAAAATTATGTGGAAGAATTTTAAAAACATTTTGGGAAATCCTAGTATTATTTTAAAATAATTTTAAATAAATTACGACAATATTCAATTAATTTTTTTTTCATATTTATTATTATTACTAGTTTTCAATAAATCATAACATAAATTCAAATTAAAAACCGTTAAAAACATTAAATGTTAGTCATTTGTTTGATCCATGATCGCACTACTGCTAAATTACTGAAAATAGCAGGTGCTTCATTTCCATAACCCATACCCCATGAAACATAAGTCCAATAACTTTACCATTGACTACTAATGGGCCACCAGAGTCTCCAACACACACAGAAATTTGACCATCAAGTGTTCCAGCGCAAAACATGCTAGGTGTCAGTCTGTTATGATATATGTCTGAACAAGTTTTATTGTCCCAAATTGGTATTCTTACATATTTCAATAGGTTTGGAGTTGGTGGTGGTAATGATAGATATTTTGGATGAGGTCCTCTATCTTCTCCCCATCCGCTAACAGTTCCCTGTTTTGCAACTAATAATTCTGTTGCTGACTCAACCATTTCAATAGTTTTAACATTAGAATTTGAACATTGGTAAATGTTCTTTTAAATATACAATTGCAACATCGTTGTCTTGATTATGTGGATCATAATTTGGATGTATAGTGTATGTTTCAACATTAGCAAGAATTCGATCAGTAGAATTCAAATCATTTGTGCCAGCTATAACTTTTAAGTCAGCAGGATTTCGTCCATGAGTGCAATGAGCAGCAGTTAAGATGATGTTCTCTGCTATTATTGGTCCTCCACAAATTATTATTATTATTATTATTATTATAGAGTTTGCCTTTCAACTCATAGAAGGTTATTTAAGGCTAAAATCTATTTACATTAATTACTGTTGCTTATATAATATATTTACAATTTTATTTCATTTGTGTTTATACTTATTTCTAGATTATTTTAATACTATTCTTAACTATCTCTATACCTACTTATATTTCAACTTTTTTTTTTTTTTAAATTTCATTATATAATTTGATATCTTTAAAGAACTCGATTACATTCTTAATTTTTTCAATATCATCACTTGCAAGATCTTTATGATTTTTCAGGTTATATTTTTTCTTGTGGGCTGTGAGGAGGTTGCATTCATTTAGTATATGTTTTACTGTTAGTGTGTTATTACATTTGCATTTGGGTGGTGTCGTTTTTTCTAAGTGGTGTTTGTGTGTTAGTTTTGTATGTCCTGTTCTTAATCTGGTTATAAATGTAGCGTCTTTTCTTTGTAACAAGTCTATTGAAGTCCAGGGTTTTGTATCTTTTTTTATTTCTTTTAATTTGTTCGTGGTGGGTTCGTTTGTCCATTTTTGGTTCCAGCTTTGAGATATTTTTATTTTTGTTTGTTTTTTAATATCATTTTTATTTATTTTGAAATTTTGGTCGATTTGTGAGTTTAGTGCGTGTTTAGCTAATTTGTCTGCTTTTTCGTTTCCGGTTATGCCTGTATGACTAGGGATCCACATAAATGTAAAGTTTTGTTGTTTGTTATTTTGGATGGTATCTTTTATTTCTATAGCTATAGGGTCTTTTGGGTGTTAATTGATTTAATAGAGCTTTGGGAGTCAGTACAAATTAGGTAATTTTTGTAATGTAGGTTTTTTGCATGTTGTATTGCTTGAAGTATTGCGTATAGTTCTGCAGAGTTTATATTTGTGTAGTCGGTTAGTTTAAATTGTTTTTCAAGGTTTTCTATCTTGAAAGCGCAGCTTGTTTTTTCATTTTGTACAGATCCATCTGTGAAAATTTGGGTATAGTTTTTGTACTTTGTTCTGGTTTTTTCTTTGAATAGTTGTTGATAGAATTTAGGGTTTGTATTTTGTTTTGTGAGTTTTTCTATTTCCTTGTCTATTTTTACTTGTGTTAGGAGCCAAGGTGGGGTTTGGGGAAGATTATATGTGTTAATGTTATATTGTGGTTGTATGTTATGGCTTTGTAATATTGTTTGGGCTCTGAGGGTCTATTCTGTTTCGTCGAAAAAATGAGAATGAGAAAAACTTCGCATTTCATTTCTCATTCCAATTTCTCATTTTATTTTTTCATTTTTCTCATTAAAGCGATTCTGTTTTGCATAATGAAACATTGTTGCTGAGTTTCCAGCTGAATGGAATTATATTGGAATTCTCATTTGATTTTGGAATTTTGACATTTGACAGCAGGTTATACTATTTACATTCTTAGATATGTACCTATATTATTTACTTCATTACTTGATCGGTTTGTAAAAATGTAATACATTAACTACATTTTTGTACTTGAAATAATACTTGAAATATTTGAATACTTAAAAATTTAATTATAGAAAATGTAGTTAATAAATTACAAAAATATGAAATATATCACATTACTTGCATTCAAAATTATTTTAATAAAAATAAAAATTGTTATTTTGTTTTATTTATGTATTTGGTCAATTCTTTGTAAATTGAAAACAAAATCTTCACTTTCTTCAGTAAAAGTGACAATTATTAAATACTTAACAATTTACAGAATTCTTAAAGGGAATATTAAGAATGTATTAATAAGGTTGTGTACGAGTCTTTTGCGTTAACGCCTTTTTTCAGATAAATTTAAAACAAAAGGTCAAAAAAATGGAATGTTCTATAAGCATATGTAGTTTCAAAAGTGAAGGTAAATTGTAATAAATGTAGAAGTATCAAGTCTCTACACTTTCATTATCCGAAAATTTTTTAATAAAATTTCTCACAAAAATGTCTTCTGCGTTACCAGAGAATCTACCTAATTCATCTTTCTTTATTTTTTTTTTTTTATTGAAATGTTTTTCATCGAAGTTAAAAATTTAATAATTATTCTAGAGAAAAAAAATACTGAATATGAATTTTTTGATATTTGAAAATAAAATTCAGAGAACATTCAATATTTTTTTTCTAATTTTATTATCCAACAATTTTTAGTTAAATTTCTCATAAAAAATGTCTTCTTCGTTACCAAATCGACTATTTTTTTAAATTATTAATTTAAAAATGCACTTCAAACACTGTTTTCAGAATTCTCATACGCTGATATAGTGATGAAACTTTTTTTCTCATATGAAAATAATTTGACAGTTTTTGTCATTTTCTCATTGAATTAGAATCGGAACACTGGGAAAAACTTTGGAAATTTCTCATTCTCATTTTTTCGACGAAACAGAATAGACCCTCTGGTCAGTAATGGTTGGTATTTATATTTTTGGGTTTCTTTCGTACTTTTGGAAATAGAGTGGTTTTTGTTTGACATGATGCGGTAATAAAGATTGATTGTTAGTAAGTCTCTTCGGAGGTCTAATGGTAATTGTCCTGAGTCTATTAGTAAGCTATTTTTTGGGGTTGTTCTGTAAGCTCCGGTGCTTAATCTGATACCTGTATGGTGTATTGAATCTAGTGTTTTAAGTGTGTTTTTGTTAGACGAGATATATAATTGACAACCGTAGTCGAGGATTGGTAATATAATGGTGTTATGGATTCGTAGGAGTACTTTCCTGTTCGACCCGTAGTTGCAGTTTCCTAATATTTTCATGATGTTTAGTGCTTTGAGTGCTTTTGACTTAGTCTGTTTTATATGGGTTGTCCATTTGAGTTTATTGTCAAAGGTTAGTCCGAGATATTTGTGTTCTTTTGTTAGTTCTATATTTGTGTCGTCGAGTGTAAGCTGTGGTATTTGTGGTATTTTGTATTTTCTGGTGAAAATCATGTATTTCGTTTTGTTAGTTGAGAATGTCATTCCATTTGTTTTAGTCCATTCTGTTAATTGTTTTATTGTATTTTGGATATCTTTTGAAAGATTGTTTAGGTTTTTGGAGGATGAAAAAATAACAAGGTCATCGGCATATATAACGTGTTTGGTGGGTTTTTGTATATATTTGCATATGTTATTTATACCTATTAGGAAGAGTGTTGTGCTAAGTACAGATCCTTGAGGGATACCATTTTCTGCTGCTCTATTGGTGGAGGTTGTGTTTCCAATTGCAATTTTGAAAGTTCTCGAAAAAAGGAAGTTGTTTATAAAAAATAACATGTTGCCATTGATATTCAATTTCATGGCTTCTTCTAATATGTTCCTTTTCCATATACGGTCGTATGCTTTTTCAATGTCGAAAAAGACAGCGATCGTGTATTCGTTTTTCGAAAAGGACTTTGTGATTTCTGTTTCGAGGAGGCCAAGTGCGTCTATTGTTCCTAGATTCTTTCGAAAACCGAATTGGAATTCATTTATAGATTTATTATGTTCTAGAAACCATATTAGTCTTTTGTTTACCATTCTTTCGAGAACTTTACATAAGCAATTGGTTAGGGTTATGGGCCTATAGTTGTTAGGTATTGTGGGGTCTGTGCCTTGTTTTATTATTGGGATTAATAGCGCTTCGCGCTATTTTTGTGGAAATTCGTGTTTTTGCCATATTAAATTGTAAAAATTTAAAAGGTAGGTTTTTTGGGATTGTGTTAGTTTTTTTATCATTTCGTAGTGAATGAGGTCAGGTCCTGGTGAAGAGCCTTTTATGTTCTGTAGGGTTTGGTTTAGTTCTTGAAGTGTGAAAGGTTTATTGTATTCTTGTGTTGTGTTGTTTAAGATGTTTATTTTTACGGATTCGATTTTGTTTTTGTATTGGAGAAAGGATGTTTTGTAGTTGTGGTTACTGAAGGAGGTTTCAAAATGTTTGGCTAGAATGTTGCATATTTCTTTTTTATCGGTAGTAATATTTTGGTTTGTTGTTTTAATAGCTGTTATTTCTAGGTTTTTGTTTTTGCCGTTGAGTGTTCTTATTTTTTGGAAGATTTCTTTTGTAGTTGTTTTGGTAGTTATGGAGGAGATATACTGTTCCCAGGTTATTTTTTTTTGTTTTCGTATTAGTTTTCTAGTTTTGGATTTAGCTTTAATAAAGTTGATGAAATTTCCTTGTGTCATGTTATTTTTGAAAATTTTTAACATTGTTTTCTTTTCACGAATGGATTCTTTGATTTCGTTATTCCACCATGGAACGTGTTTTTTTCGTGGGTTTGTTTGAGACAGGGGTATCGCTATTTGGGCTGAGTTTAGGATTTTTTCTCTTATGTGTTTCTCTAATGCATTTATGTTGTTAAAATTATTTATAGATTCTGTGAAGTTTATATTATTTTGATATATGTTCCATTGAGCTTTTTTGATGTTGAATGTGGATCTGAGGCTAGATGTGTTTTCATTTAGGTTTATTTGGGTTATTATAGGGAAGTGGTCGCTACCGTAGAGATCGTTTTCTATGAACCAATTTATGTTGTTGTGAAGGTGAGGTGAACAAATTGTGAGATCTATTGCTGAAAATTTTTTATAGGAGAAATTAAAGTGAGTTGGGTTTTTGTTATTTAGTATATTGACTGGATTGTTAATAATGAAATTTTCTATTTCTTTACCTTTTTTGTCTTTTTTGTCTGATCCCCAAAGAGGGTTGTGAGCGTTAAAGTCACCAACTAGTAAGAAGGGTTTTGTTGTTTGATCAGTGAGTTCTTGCAGTTGTTTCTCTGTTAGTGTGTCATCGGAGTATATGTTAATTATTGTTAGTGTTAAAGGTGAGAAGATTTTTATTGCGATAGCTTGGAGGTTGGTCTTGAGTGGTATTTCTTGGCTATAATATTTGTTATTTACTAGGATTGTTTTTGTTTTTGTAGTAGCAGTTGTAACCTTTTATGTTTGTTTACCATAAAAGTGTATAGATACTTGATATGGAAATTGTCCTTTTTTTGCATTTTACCACCTATGATACGAATTCGAGCTGTTGATAAATCGATCAAGCTTAGAACCGATAAAATTAAAACGAATGGTTTAAACATTTTTCTAAATGTTTTTCACTATTTAACAGTAGACAAGATTGAAGTTAACTCATGTTGTTCTTAATTTTTTACTTCGTTTTTATATAAAAAACTAAATCTCACAAAAATATACATATATACTCGTATGAACGCACAAAATGTTGTAGATGTATTATTTTACCTAATTGCTTATACCAATCAATGAAAATAAACATTGAATCAAAATATTTGAATAAAAGAATAAATACGTAATTTAATATTCAAATTCAAATATCTGATGAAATACCATGTATTAGTGCATGTTGGAGAACGTCAAATGATCGTCAATTGACTATATTCAGCATAAAACGTTGTATTGATGAATTTCGTCAATTGAAGATCATCTGACATTTTCGAAGTCGCAGTATCACTTGTACCGATTTTTATAAAATTTGTTCGAATGAGAAACATTGATATAATATAATAAACATTCTACCCTACTTTAGTATTTTACTCTATATAGAAATAAAATAGTTGCATGGAAACTTCATAGAAGCTAACAGAAAAATTGTTCAACAATTTCACTCATTTTAAAAATCACGGAGCACTAGCAAGGTAGACTGCTTTATTCAGCTGCTGTAAACAAACCATCAAACGAAATTTGCTATAACTTGGCACCATAATAAAGGACAGTAATACAACTTAGGCGAAAAACAATTTTCCTTCAGTGCGAGCTGTTTAAATTACAAATTCGCGGTACTTTTTTGACTTAATATGGGCCTTACTAATAAACATTTTTTAGTTTTAAAACTAAAATAGTTTCGGCTTGAGAATCAGAGTGTGCTTTGAAACTCCATACAAAATATGTTAAGTTAATATTTTATTTCTCTATTTTATAAAGAATTTGAAAGCATACTCTGATTCTCAAGCCGAAACTATTTTAGTTTTAAAACTAAAAAATGTTTATTAGTAAGGCCCAATGTATAATAAAGAAATTGGGTTTGGTGAAAGCAAACATAATAATCCTGATAATCCTGAAAATTTGTGATTGCGAATTTTAATAGCTATGGAAACACTTGTAAGATTTAAAACGAAAAACGAGGAGCGCAAGATAATAGAGTAAGTAAGAAGTGTAAAGAGTAGCGCCCCACGTTTTTCGTTTTAAGTCTTACAAGTGTTCCCATAGCTATTAAAATTCGCAATCACAAATTTTCAGGATTATCTGTATGGGGCTAGGAAAAATTATTTTATACTTTTTGGTTCGTCTCAAAAACGTGCTACATTGAATATTATTTTTTATTTAAATAATAATTTTCTACTTTTTAGTCTTATGTGTTTGAAATTTGTCAATTGATTTTATTTAAATTCTTTTCCATTAAAAAATAATAATATGTACTTCGTATCAGAAATTTAAAATAAAAAAAATAGTTTTTTTTTAAATTAAATTGAAAATTATTAAACACTTCTAAAAATTTCGGGTGCTTTCAATAAAATTGCTATCCACTTCTCTTCACTATTGGATAAAATGTACTTCGCATTCTCTCTTCTAGAAAAAAACCGGTTTACTGACACTGACACGTTTGGTATAGGCCATTGAACACTTCTAAAAAACTTTGAAACTGAGTTATTATGTTAAAAAAAAAATTATAAAAAAACAGATAGCTAAATAAAAAATATTATCATAAAAAGTTAGAATAAGATAATTCAAAACAGACAAAAAAAATCTAAAATCAAATAAAAGGTAATAAGAAATTAATTAAAGTTTGTGAAATATAAAATTTTAAGGAGAAAATTTTTGTTTTTTTGTTTTTGCTTAAAAAAAACATAAAAAAAGTAAAAAATAACCAGAATTTAATTGAAACAACTATATTCTACGGGAAAAACCCTTTTTTTTTTTATTTAAAAAAAATTTACAAAAACAGAAAAAAAATAGAATTGTTTTGGTTTTTTTCTGGAAATACTGGTAGTATCTTCATGAAATATAAATATTTTTTTTTTTGTCGATTGAAATTTAATTTTTAAAATGATAAAAAAATTTACTACTATAATAAAATTGAATAATAAATGAATAAATCTTTGGATTTTTTTCATGTAAAGGGACATAAATTTGGTTTGTTCTTATTTTTTTTTTCAAAATTCTAAATATTAATGTACTTTAGTAGAAAAAAAAAGTTTATTTAATTTATTATTCACGTTCTCTTTAGAAAACTTAGAAATGAAAAAATAATTTAAAAATATTTCATTCTTATTGGTAAGAATTCTTGTATGTATCTACATTTTTTTTTGTGATTTAAATAAAATTTCATATATTTCACAGATTCAGAGTAAATTGATAATTTGATTTTCTTTTCTGTTTCGTTAAACAATAAAATTACTTTTTTCTTTTACCGGGAAACAAATTTGTTTTGTATTGATTGTTTTCCAAAAAAGCTTTGATTAAAAACTTAGTAGTTTAGCTTTTTTTTTATTTTGTTTTTGTGAATTTTTATTGAGGATTTAATTTATAGATATTGTTTTTCTATTGTTGTTTTAATTTAATAATTTAACTACATAGATATGCTTTGAAGGATAATTAAGGATAAGCTATAGGTTATGTTAGATGGCTCGCGCATTTTGTTAATTTCAATATACTTGTGTTGTGGAGAAAACATGGTATATTCTGATTAGGTAATTTCCATCAGTATTCAATAATAAAAACGATTAGATTTCGAATTTGCTTTCTTTTAACCGTTCAGTTATGGCCGCATACTATAAAGAACGTACATGGAGCAACAAAACAAGTAAACTAGTGTTTTTCCATCCGTTCCGCAGTCATGTTGTAAAAGTAACGTTCTTTATGCATAATATCAAATTTGATGAATTTGAAAATACACACGTCATTGATTTATAATTGTATTGTATTATTAATTACTTGTTTTTAAATATGTATTTACGTATATAGGAGATTTGAATATTATCAATGTTTACGTAGTAATTAAGAACAGCAAGCGACATGGTATTTGGTAGCTTATTGGTAAGAGCACTGTCCCGGCAGCTTCGAAAGTCGTTTTTCTGTTTTTAGCTACCTACTACACGTACAATATCACAAAAAAATACAATAACAAAAAAAAAAAAAGTCGAAAATTAGTCGAATAATCGATTTATATTCTTACACATTAGAATTGCACTAATAAATAATGCACGAATAATGGATTTATGTTTTTATTTAATTATTTATTTATAATTTCTTTTTTTTTATTCGAAAATTGATTTGTACAGTTTGTAATTCTTTTTATATATATCTAATAAATACAATACACGTACTATGTGTACATATGTGTCTATTCTTTTGATGGATATACGATAATTAAAAATCAATAATCTTAATTATTGTTATGTATTATTTATTCTTTGCATTTTTTATAATAAATCATACATTAGAAGCTCATTTCAGAATACACATTAATTTATTATTCTATTTCTATGTATTTTGCTCTTTTCTCTTTTACACATTTTAATATTTAATTTA
This sequence comes from Bombylius major, assembly GCA_932526495.1. Lineage (NCBI taxonomy): Eukaryota > Metazoa > Arthropoda > Insecta > Diptera > Bombyliidae > Bombylius > Bombylius major. Next base: position 25,972,592 of record OW052045.1, on the reverse strand, counting down.
AAGCAGTTAAGTAGATTTTATAATTATTTGTTTAACGAGAAATTTTATTTAAAAACTATGTTATTTATTTCTTCTTCTTTCAATTTCAATTTTTATTTTCTATATAAGTAGTCAAAAAAGGTTTTTTTTCATTTTTCTGAAAGTAATTTCTATTTTAAAATGATCAATATTGATTTGTGGTTTTCATGTACATATATAAGTACATATATAGCTATGTATGTATATTATGTATATCAGAAAAAAAGTACATTTAATTTAATATAACACACCAATATTTTTTGAAGGATAGTTAAAAAGATACATACTAGGTATATGTACATATTTATTTATTTAATTTTTTTTTCTTTTTCAATTTATTTAATAGATACGAATATTTTCCTGGATTCCCTGGAGAAGAAATGTGGAATCCTAATACAAACATATCAGAAGATTGCCTTTATTTAAGTGTTTGGGCTCCAGCAAAAGCTCGTTTAAGACATGGACGTGGTGCTAGTGGTAGTAATGAGGTAAGTAAAGTACAAAAAAAAAAATAAAGAAAAAAAATCATCTACTTTTATGTTTTCCTTTTTATGTTTTTAAACTTTATTTTTTCTTTATTTCTTCTTCTTTATCTTTTTTTTTTTTGAGTCAAAGAATTAAGAAAATTCAAGTTGTTTAAAAAGATTTTAAAAAATGAGAATAATTTAAAAAGAAGAGAAAATTCGAATGAAAAAATTTACAAATCAAAGAAAAGGAAAATATTTATATTCTTTTTATTTGTAGAACTTTTTTTTTTGATTTGATTTGTTGTTCGAAAAAGCAAATAAGAAAAATAAAAAATTCCAATTAATTTTAACAAGAATTTTCAATTCATTTGTGTTCAATTCAAATAAAATAAATTAAAGGATAAAACAAAAAAATAAAAACATACAAACAAAATATTTATTTAATGCAATTTGAGAGAATAATATTGTTTTGTGAGTTTTGTAAAATTCGAATAACGAACGTGATTGTATCAAGTATCTGTGTACATACAAGTAATGTGTGTAAATATACAAAAACATACATATACATATATATATTTTTTTTGAATGTTTATATTTTAGCATTTTAGTAAAGAAGAGCATGGTCATGGAGGACAAAATCAAACTGGATTACCAATGCTCGTTTGGATATATGGTGGCGGTTTTATGAGTGGTTCATCAACATTAGATTTATATAATGCTGAAATTTTATCTGCTGTTGGTAATGTAATTGTTGCATCAATGCAATATCGTGTTGGTGCATTTGGGTTTTTATATTTGGCACCAGAATTAGAAGGTTATGAAGATGAAGCACCTGGTAATGTTGGTTTATGGGATCAAGCATTAGCAATACGATGGTTAAAAGATAATGCAAGAGCATTTGGTGGTGATCCAAATCTGATAACATTATTTGGTGAATCGGCTGGTGGTAGTTCAGTTAATTTACATTTATTATCACCGGTAACAAAAGGATTAGTAAAACGTGGTATTTTACAATCTGGTACATTAAATGCACCATGGAGTCATATGAGTGGTGAAAAAGCATTAGAAATAGCAAAAGCATTAATAAATGATTGTAATTGTAATGTTTCTATGCTTTCGGTTAGTATAAAAAAATATATATCTATGTATGTGTTAAATAAATTGTTTCGTGGTTCATTTTGAAGAAGATAAATATGAATTTTTGTGTTTTTGTTTCTCTCATTTTCTATTTAGGAATCACCATTGTCTGTAATGGCATGCATGAGAGCAGTTGATGCAAAAACAATTTCAGTTCAACAATGGAACTCATATTCTGGTATTCTTGGATTTCCATCAGCACCAACAATTGATGGTGCATTTATGCCATCAGATCCGATGACAATGTTACGTGAAGCAAATTTAGAAGGTGTTGATGTCCTTGTCGGAAGTAATAAAGATGAAGGTAAGTAAATTTAATTTAAATTTAAAAAAAAAAATAAATTTATTCAAAATATCGCATGACAAAAATTCCGTTTTCATTATTTTTGTTATCATAAATTAACACTTTTAAATCTTATTTTCCTTTGTTTTTTCTCATATACAGACATAGGTACATTTTTTCTCTCCCTTAATTCCTTTTCTCACTTCAAGACACCAAATTAATAAACTTCCTTGAAGCAATAGGTATATATGTATGTATCTATATATTGTATGTTTATATAATTCTAATAAGTAATGAATTAAGAAAACTTTGCCTATCATAGTAAATATCTTAATCAAAAACTTTTCATCGTTTTCATATAATAACAATTCAATAAAGGACATGAATATAATAAAAAAAAACTACATATACATACATGTATATGGGTAATAAGAAAGTTAGATGGATAGAAAAAAAAATGAGAAGGACATGAAAAGAAAACTTTAACAAAGTCACGAAGCAGCCAAGTAAAAATCATTTCTTACAAAATAAAAAAATTATATTTTTTTTCTGTCATTTTTTTCCTTTTTTTCTTTCTTTTTTTTCTTGTGAGACTGATTCAACAATCCATACTTTATACCTTAATATGTACACACCTATAATATCAGATATCCTTGAGATTTTAGGGTTGGATAAACAATTTTTTGTTAAATAAAAAAAGAAAAAAAGAAAAAAAACAAACTTTATGTTTTATTTCTTTTTAGTATATGTATTGTAGTACTTACATTTATATGATTCTACTTTATATATTTAATAAGTTTTTCTTTTATATTATGTATCTACTTATATATTTTATACACGTGTATAAAAATTGACTAAATGTATTGTATACATTGTAGCACGTTTTCAAAGTCCCATTTCAATTCATTTACACAGGAGATTGTGAGGAGATTTTGTGCTTTTTTTTCTGCTAAATAAAAAAAATATTATAATAAAAAAAAAATGAAAGAAAGAAAACAAAATAGCAAACGAAAAAAGAAATTTAAATCAGAATTCGCAATTCCACCAAAGAATTTTCTTTAGGGCTGTTAACTTCTTTCACATCCTCTCTATGACCTTGATGCTATCGTTAAATTTTCACATAACCTACATGTAGTATATATTGAATTTGTATGTACAATGTATGCCATCATATATGTATATACTATATCTACATATGTATAAAATTTGAATGCATCTTTTCCTTTAGGCAAGTTAAAAAATAAAATTTTTCTTTTAAAGTACATATTCTTTTTTATGTTCGTTCCTGTTCTTTTCTTTCCACTTTAAAATTGGTGACGGAAATATGAAGATGGTGGGAAATCAAAAGCATGGAAAAATTGAAGGTAAAAACAAGAAGAAAAATAAAAAGTTCTGACTTTTTATAAGACTATCGCAGACTGAATATTGTTTGTATTTTGTAAAACAAGAAAGCGCATTACTATAAAGTGTTTTCGTACAAGGATATACTAATACTACGATACATACATTATATGAGAAGGATTACAAATGGAGAGATACATATATAATAATCCAACTATGAAGTTATATAACACGACATAGAATTACACCTTTTAATTTTTTCTTTTTTTTATGATTTTCTTTTTATTTTTCTTCTGTTGAATTGCAAATGACCTTGAACTTAAGCCGATTCGTTGGCTATATTGAGAATTTGGCAAAAATTTCTGCAAATTAGAATTGTGTAGTGTTACAGAATTGCCGTGTTGTAATATGAAAATAGTTGTTGCTGTGTGCCAAAAAAAAAAATAAAAAGTAAATAAGTTCCCATAAGGAAAATTAAAGATTATATGTTAAAAAGAAGAAAATGAGTGTATGAGGCGATGTATAAGGGTGAGAAATATAAAATGTATCCGTATATGTATGTATGTGCATCTGTGTATTTGTATTATTATATTATATAAGAAAAACAAAACACAACAACAAAAATATTGTTATTGTAGGGTTTTTTGTTGAGATAAGAGCTTTTCTGAAAGTTACACATTGTTTACTTGTCATGTCATTTTACTATATAGTAGCGGTAAACCGTCGTATTCTTATAAATTGTGTTGTATACACCTAACTATAATACGATAATGGTAGATACATATATATGTATATTTTAAAGGTACATATATAAATATATATATAATAAATAGTATGTTTCCCTTCTCATAATCGACGATTGCGCTGTGGGTCCATATTTTATATACACACTACATTATAGTATTATGTATTATATATGTGTACATAATACATATGTATACGAATAGTATATACTATTATATTTATTTAAATAATAATATTCATATACTTATATATAAATATACACATTACACACTAGCACTCAAGAGCAGAGTACTTGAAGTTATGAAACTCATTTTATTTCATCACACCTAAAAACTTTAACATCTACAAGAGGCTCAAGAGGACCTTTATGGTTTTTTATACTGAAAACAAAATCCTCGTTTGTTTTATTTTTTTCTTCGTTTAATTTTTTTCCGAATAAAGTTTAGTTTTATTTATTTATTTATTTTTTCTTCTTATCCTTTTCATTTGTCCTTGCAATGTGTGCTATACAAATGTATATAATATGATGTGAAAAGTGAGAATATAAAGTAAAAAGGAAAAATAAAACATCCAAACCACAGAAAAATAACAAATAATAAAGAAATATGACAGAAAAATAAAAGATATAAGGATGGTTAATGGGTATCATAACTTAAACTTATAGAAGAGTGGATAGATGAGTTTTGACATTAAAAAAAAAAAAAAAAAACTTGCAGAAAAAAAAAATTATTTGTCGGTTAGATCAATATGTACCTATGTACATACTATCGTCTGCCATGACAATTATTTGTGTTAATCAAACAAGCATATTAATGTGGTTTTCAAATTTCATTTATTTAAAACCAAAAAAAAAAAAAATAAATAAATAAAAAAAATATATACAAAGCAATTAGAACCAAGGAAAATCGGTTTTTTTTTCTTACAAAATTTACATTAGAAATCAATTATTGTTATTATTATTGATTTTTTTTTTCATTTGTATAATTTTTTCCAGCACGTGAAACATAACAATACGACGTTTTCAATTATATATGTTTGTCTGTCGTGTATTATTAGGCGTGAAAATGTCTAATTTATTCAGATAAGCATATTGTATCTGTCATTTAAAAAATATAACATATATTGGTTCTTTTATATAATTTGATTTTTTTTTTTAAAGTCCTTTCTTTAAATTCCAATTCAATAAAATCATTAACTATGTAAATAAAAATACCTAAGGAAAAATTAATTTGTTTTTATTGTATATAGTTATTGTTTCTAAGAGCTTTATCTATAAAAATTCGTAAAATCCAATTTAAAAATCAAAGAGATTTTTTATTCTCGAAATAAAATTATTTTTTGTTTCTAAGAAAATATTTTTCAGAATTAACCACAAAAAAAAAAAAGAAGGAAAATAAAGGAAAATCATAATTTGATTTAATATGTAATTTTCTGTAACATTTCCGATAAATCATATATGTCCTTTTTGTTTTTTTTTTTGTTTCATTTTTCTTGCTTCATAAGCGACAGTAATAGCCTAAATGACATTATATATATCCTTTTTGTTTTTGTATTTAAGCTACGTCAGGGATGTCTGGGTCAATTTTTCATTTGATATGTATCATATGTATATGTATATTACATATTGAAAATAGTACATATATATAAATATATTTATATAATATATTATGTACATGCTGAAATTAAGTTTTCATCCATGCATACAAGCACATACTTTATTTACATGCATATGGTATGTATTGAAAAGTATATAAAAGCCCCAGCAGGATCCTAGGAAAAATGAATTTGACCTATCCACCTAATACATGTGTTGAGATAAAGACAAAAGGATTTATCCAGAAACGGAAAAAGTATGAAAGCTTTTTTTTATAAAATTATAAAACTTATATAATATTATAGTAAAATAAGGGAAATACTTTTATTAATGTATATAATAGGTATATACTATATAGGTAGTATGTATATTTTATACTGAACATATTTACATTGTTTTTATACTTATTATCTGGAATAAAATAATCCTCCACGTGGAGAAATGTGTATGCAAAAACCTTGAAAACGTAGTAGAAACGTAGTAAAAGCATGTGAAAATTTCTCGTATCGTAGTACTACACCACCCACGCATCGGGATTATGTGTTTATAAACAGAAAAAAAAGAGATTGACTACTTACTCTACTATTTACTCTCATGCAAAATAATGTGTAACTGTAGTTACACTTACTACTTAATTCGCATACAATTGTAAATAAATGTAGAGTAAAAGTACATTCTACTATTTATTATTATTTACTCTCATTTTGATTAAACTGTTGTTTCGCTTTAACAAAAAAAAAAAAAAAAAAAAAAAAAAAATGAATATTTTCAAAAAACAAAACAAATAAAAAAAATCGAAGAGGAACTGTTAAAAAGTAAAACCAATGAACAAATATTTCTAAGGTTTAGATAATCTTTTTCCTTTGTAATATTATATCTTGCTGTCGTCGGCTATAAGGATAAAAACTTTCAGTGTTTTTGAAAGTAGGTATGTACTATAAAATACACTTTTTGTTTTGGGTTATCCTGGAGACTTAAAAAGGCGAATTTTGTTAATGCTCAAATATTCAAAGTGTGTGCTTTTTTTGCTAATAATTTTTTTTCTGAAAGTAAGTACCACTGAGAAATGTTGTTGTTGTAGTTGTTGCTTGATGACAAGCTTAAATTCTTTTAGGCTTTTTATTTTATTTTTTAACAAAAGAAAAACACATAACAACCAAATACCATTTAAAATTTGTCCTTTTTAAAAAAAAAAAAAAAAAAGAAATAAGGTGAAATTAATGGGATAGGAGGGTTAAAGATTCATTATTTTGTTATGATTCTTTTATACCTATAAGGACGTTTTTTGTTGTTGTTGTTGTTTTTGTTTTATCATGTTTACGTCGTAATATAATACTATACTTACTTAGACTGGGTGTGGAATTATTTTTCGTTTTTTGTTTTTCTTTTAAAAAGTAAAACAAAATAAATAAAAAGTAGGGAGAAAACAAAAAATAAAACCAAGGAGAAAATTTTCAAAAGTATAGTGATGTAATTTAGTTTGAAATCAAATTTAAAATTTCGAAAAGGCAATTTATTAACAAATAGATGATCTTATTAAATCAAATCAAGGAAAAAAAAAGGATGAAAAAAAAAATATAAACGAAAATAAGGAGTATGTAATTTTGTTTGTTTCACTTTTGGCATTATTTTTTGACTTCTAAAATAAAATTGTGATAAAAATTTCTTGTTAGAAATTTATAAAAAAAACAAAAAAAAATTAATGCTTATAAAATACGTTTGAGGAAAAAAAAGTTTGTATAAATCCTGAAGGATTTTTTTTTGTTTCGATTTATTGGAAAATAAAATAAAACTAAGTATTTATACGAGGGATATTTTATAACATGTACGTGGTGTAATTGCTTTATTTTGAAAATAAGCTTTAAAATTATCACAATTTATTTTATTTATTTTTTTCGGCATACATAAATACTTTTTCCTGGGCTAAATATTTTCTAATTAAAATATATAACTTATGAGAAAAATGTTTATTTCAATTATGTTATTCAATTCTTCCTATACTATGTACATATGTAAGTGATTTTTAATCTATACATATATGTATATACATAAATAATAATAAATAAAAAAATAAAGTTTAAAAAAATCCTTTGTGACACTTTTTAGTTTTTATTGTGACACAAAAATTTAATTTAATTGATGTCAAAAAATTTTTAAATAACATCAGTTACATTGTTACTTATTGTATAGGGATTTTTTTTTTTTCAATTAATGTGTTCTTGTGAGAAAATTTACCTTAAATTGTTCGTTTTCTTGTATGTTGCGTAAGCAATTTTCAATTTAAGGTTAAAAATCCAGCTTTTAGACATAAACGAATGAAGTTTTAATTTTGAAAAATTTATACAAAAAAAAAAAATGTTCAAATTTAATTTCATCTGAATTAAAAATGTTGTTACACGAGTATTCAACCATGAATATAGTAAATTGATAATTAATTGATCTAGTTATTGATAGTCTCATAAAGTTGTAATTAATGGATTTTAATTTTGATTTGATTTTATAATTACTCAACTGGAAAAAAAAGAACAATAATAAATAACAAAATAAAATAAAACAATTAAATTCAAACTAACAGTTCTTATTATTTTAATATAAAATTATATGTATAGTATGTATGTACTTACGTACATATAAAATTTAATAACATCAATCTCAAATTTTATAGATTTTATGAGAATAATTTAAAATTGATCGTAAAAATAGGATAATAAACTGAATATACTATTTTATATTCAATAAACGGAATATTTTTATTGATTTAACTGCAGCAAATTATTTTTTAAATTTTTTAGTATTATTATTTTTTTGTTGTTGTTGTTTTAATGTGACCTATATAATATATTCACATGATTCACCAAAAAATTGGTTTAGGTATGTCATGTTTTTTGGAATATTTTTTTTCTTTGAATATTTTCTTTAATTTCAATAAAATTTTACACAGATTGTGAAATAAAAGCTTTTTATATATTTTTAAGAGATAAGATTTATTTTCAAAAAACTAAATTTAAAAACTTTAAGAATTTTAATATTAAAAATTATAGCTTTATACAAATTCATTGAAATTAGCAATATTCTATAAAGAGTTAATTTTGAACAAATTTTTCAATTTGAATATTTTAGAATATTTCGTGTTTGAGAAATATAAGAGAAAAAAATATACAAAAAAAAAAAAATGAATTAAATTTTTATAACATATAATTTATTTGAATTATGCTATATCAAGGTGTTAATTGAGGTTATTGTTCTTTAGGTTATATAATTTGTTATAAAATATTCTTCCTTATTATGTAAATGAAAAAGAGAATTAGAAAGTGAATAAAATTGTTTGAAAGAAAAATTAAAAATATTTTTATTGTTACATACCGTGATAAAAGCTAACATTTTCAAGTGATACATGTTTCAAGGTTGTTAGTGCTCTTCATATGACTTTATAACATATTTTCTACTTCTATTATGTTTACTTCAAAAATGAATAGCTTAAAAGTGATAGTACAAAAGTATACATATATAAGTACTTTGTATATACATAATATGTATGTACAATTTGTAACCTAAAGGGTTGCGCATCAAAGTCTAAAAAATCCATTTAATACATATTATGTATGTATATGTGTTCATTATTGCATTATTACATACTGTGTGTATACATATGTATATATGTAGATTAGATAGATTGTATGTATGCTTTGAGTCTTTTATTTTGCTTTTGTTTTCCAATTTATTTTGTGTCCAAAATGGAATCATTTTCAAAAGATGATAAGAAAATTATATTTTTGGTTATTTATTTTGACATGAATATAAAATATTTGGCAAGCATATAAACAATATAATAAATAACGTCAATACGGATAACATACATACATACATATATATGTACGTGAAAGAAGATGAGAAGGTGGGTGTAAATTATGAATTTTGTTGACCTTTAGTTAATAAGGTTAGTCATTCATACCTTTATGAATCTAATATTCTACTGACCCTTTATTTTATAACATTTATGATAATGATAATAAAAACATTTTTATATATTCATCAATATATCATATCATCATAGGAGGGATATAATAAGATGTCAATATTGATTTGATGTTTGTTTTAATGTTTTTTGCTTTGATTAAATTATAAAAAATTCTTTGGAGATTTTATGTTGATTCACGTTATCAGATTTATAGAATTGATAGATTTTTAAGCAAGATAATTATAATCGCGTTGTAGAGCAAGCAGACATAGTTAAATTTTGATATTTTGATATACATAAGCATACATGAAAATAAAAACAAACCTTAAATGTCACTTTTATGTCTTACAGGCATCGCATCGGTTGAGAAAAATCTTTAATCTCTTTTTAAAATAATTGAAATAATTCGGTGAATAGTATAATTAAAACTTTTAATTATAACTAAAAATCTTGAAAAAGTCATTCAGTTTAAAATTAAATTTTCAGATTTTAAGTAAACTTTAGCATTTATTTAAATTAAATGATATTTAATATTTTCTATATGACATTCATTATTTAATTAAATATTTACTTTAATATTCCAATTTAAACATACATACTCTATAAGTACGTATATATATGCACATACATACGTACGTGCATATATGAATTTATCATATTAATGCTATCATTTTTATAATAAAGTTCATTTAAAGTTCACTTGAACTCTACTTTAGAGGTAAAAAGTCAGATAAAAAATATATTTTTTTTTCTTCTAATTTTTTTCTCTATTATTATTATTTTTTTTTGTTGTTGTTGTTTTTTTTTGTAATAAATGATATAGAAAAAAAAGAATGTATGAGTAATTTACTTTCGTATTTCATCAAAATTATAAAAAATGTTATAATGTGTATAAGAAAAGCTCTTATATACATTATTTTTCTAAACTCAAGAAGAAAATAAACGAAAGGAAAAAAAAATATATTGAACATGAAAGTCCAAATCGTGACTAAAATTTTCAAATCAGCTTCACAATATATAATATTATACACTTCGTATTTTATGTGAAAGAAAAAAAAAACAACATGAAATATGAATTTTTATTCTTCAAAGTATATTACACTTAATATTTATGCTGTTATAATGATGAATGTGTAAATATATGTATGTATTCACCGACGTGTGCATAGAAAAAAAAAACACACACATACACACACATTTTACTTATGAAATTTTATTATATAAATGTGAAATTTATCCTAGTAACATGTCACTTTAAAAATGAGAAAAAGAAAAAAAAAACATAACTTAAGGATCATCTGACTGGATTTTATAAGCATCATTTATATACTTTTATGTACATACATGTATGAAAAAAGGATTAAAAGATTTTGTATTCTTTGAGAAAAAAAATGTTTTTTTTTTTCATTTGAATATAATAAGTTTGTGTACATAAAATAAAATTTAGGATGTTAGAATAATAAATATGTTTAAATTTGCATTATAATGGCTTTAGAAGTCATTATGTTTCAATATCCTTTAAAAAATTTGAAAAGAAAAAATGAGAATACTGAACGCGTTATTAATATTTTTTTTTTCTTTTGAAAAAAATTTAATTAAAATTTTACTTTAAATATTTGCAACGTTTTTTGTTAAAGATGTTTTTTTTGTTTTTTATTTCGTTTCCAAAATTCAATAAATACAAGTGATCTGTAGAGGATTTTATTATTTATACATTATGGGTAAGGCAATCTTCTATTCGATGATGTCTTCTTATGTTGGTGGAAAAATATGTTTTAAATCAAGTAAAGGATAATTTTATTCTGTTAGTTCCGGTGCTGTTATTTGTACTTTTCTCATTAGCCTTCAACCTTCAAAGCAGAAAAAATCATATTCTGAAGTGTCTGCTAGCGCGAAGTTAATCAATCTAACTTTTAGTCACCGGTGATAAACGCCGGCATCAATATGTTTGTTTTATTTTTTCTATTTGTAGCACCTGTTTTTTCCTATTCAAAGCTTAAAATAAATCGAAAAATTAACTTTTATTAGCAAGAGACAACCATTTAAGCAATTTTGTTTCTTCAGATAAATATCGATGTAACATGACAATTTTATAAACTCAATTAATTTGAACAATCCTTTAACCTTTATCAAATATTAAACTAGAACAAAATTTCAATATCTTAAATTTCCTTTAGAATTGACATCTTTAATAAATTTAATTTGTAAAAAAAAAAACTTATAAAGAAACTTTTTAATCAAAATTTTCTCTTGTGATCATACGAGCATTTTGAAATATCTTTTTAATATTTTATTAAGAGTATACATACATTATGAATCTATTATCTAAAATTTAATCATTTTCTTTTCAATGCCATACGATTTGTCTATAATGCAAATGAAAAATAAAATATAAAAAAAAAAAGAAGAAAAAATACATGATGTAGTATATGATTAAAATTTTGAATAAATAAATTCTTGTCAAAATTATAACAATATATAAATCAATATTTAAGTATGTGTACAAATAACTATATGTATATGTACATATTATCCCATTGTATTAACATATTCGTGACCTATTTAATTACAATTAGGATTTACAAATTGTATGTAATTTCTTTTGAACTTGGAATAATAGTAGATACTAAAAAAAAAATGAAAAGCATAAGAAAAGAAAATTATGAAAATATAAGAAAAAAAAACACTTGCTTGTAAAAATGAGTTGCAAAATTACATTGTTTTTTTTCCTCCTATGAAAACAACTTTTTTATTCGATATTTTGATGATATCTACAATATAAACCTTACATGCATTTATGATGAATGTGTTTGTACAATATTTAGTAGGGCTAGAAACACTTGTAAAAATTTCTCCAATGTAGGTACATAAAAAATTCATCAAAAATGAGCATGATAATGAAAGAAAAAATAATTCTTATAATGTAGGTTAAAAAAAATAATAATAAAAATAGTAAACAATAAAAAAGAAAAGAGGAAAAATAACTTTAATTATTGGTTTTGAATATCAAACTCAATTAAGGTGGTACAAATTCAATTTTCTTTCATTTTTGTGACTATTTCATTTAATTACTTCTACAAATACTAAGAAAAAAAAAATTAAGAGAAAAGAAAAAAAAATTGAAATGTCAGGTTTTACATATTTTATAAATTTCAACAAATCGATAAATGTATTAATTATTTACTGCATACAATTTGTCAATATAAAATTTAATGTGATATATCTTATTGAGTCTCCATTTATATATATATATGTATGTTTATTTAGTTTTAATGAAATTGCAATTAAAATTGTAAAGAAGTCCTTCCTTTTTTTCTTTTATTTTCTTCAAAATATTCGATTTTTAAAACAATTTGTTTTTCCTTCGGTTTTTTTTGCTGTAAAAAACAAGAATTTTTATTATTATGCTTTCAATTTATGTACTTCAAAATATGAAAAAAAAATTGAAAAAATAAAGTAAGTAAGAAAGTTTTACACAAGGCTTTTCAAATGTTATTTTAATTAAAAATAAAGAAGAAAAATTGTTATAAAATTGTAACATAAATAAAGTTGAAAATTTTCATTTTTTAAATACTTACATATATATACGAAAAACCCTTTTTTGCTTTCTTTTATTCCTAGATTTTTGATAAGTTTCAAATAGAATTACTGAAATTATGAACTTTCATAGTGACTTTGAAAATTACAGGATGTTCAGTTTTATAAAATTAGCCTAATTTAATATTGAAACGATTTCGCTATTAAAGAAATCCAGAATATTATTACTTCAAGATAATGTATTTCCAAGAAGTACAGATACTTTTGAAAAACCTATGATTTCTATCTAAATCCACGTTCCGAGCGTACATTGATATATGGTCAATCTTCCATAAAAAAACGCTTTTTTCCATTTTTATAATATCTAAAAGTTGAAATATGGAAAGTTTTCATCAACACTTTTTTCTTTTCCTTCATAACTCCTCATTCTGTTTCCAGAATGTTTACTGAATAAAAGTGCAGTAAAGATACATATTTCCTTACGTAATAGTACATAATAAAATAAAATTCTGAATCTTCTTTTGTTTTTAGATTTTGCCAAAATTGTAGAATCTACTTTCCCTAAAAAAAAAATTCGACAAACAAAAATAAAATTCATATTTTCATCAATTTGTTATTGAATTCATAAATCCTCTCTTAAAATAATACAGAATGACGAATGACCCTGTTAAAATTGCATAACGTAAAAAAAAATGTGTCATTTAGATACTTTAAATTTTTGCAACATTTTTCATCATTAAAATGTATATGTAATTCAATTGAATAGATCTATTTTTTTTCTGCGAATCCTTTTTTTCTCAATTCAATGAAGCAACTTTAATAAAAAATATTGCATGGAAACTATGTATCTGCTGTAATAAAAAATACTAACATTATACTAAAAAAAATGTAATTTATTTTTACTGAAAAGAAAGTTTATTTCTCTTACTAATGTAATTTTTTTTTCTATTTTTTATTTTATATAATTTAAAATGTATATAATATGTATGATGAATGTTGTGATGTTTATGATGATAATAAATTATTTAATCTGGCATACACGAAATCATACATGTATATAAGGTATATGTATATACATATATAGTATAGTATAGTTACATTTTTTTCTTCTATTTATTGATTACAAACTATATCTAATGAAAAACTATATTTAAAATTAAAATACAGTACGAACTCGATTTACGTAACTGATAGAAACTAGGGCTGTTACAATAACCAAATTTGTTGCACTTACTGAGTCAACATTTTTTAGAACAAAAATTAATGTATTATAAAAAATTACAATTTTTTGCAGGGATATATTACAAGAAGAAAACATCATTGAAACAACAGATTCAGCTCTTGATACAAAATGTTTAAGTGCATTTCTCTTTGATTTTATCCGACTTATGGTTGATTTGTGAATATTTTATTTTGTATAAAGTACATTCACTGATACATCCTTATCAATTTCGGATAAAATTTCAATTTTCTGTTTAATTGATAATTTAAACAATATTTTTTTTAATACCCATGTTTATTAAAATACAAGTTACCAATTCACAAATTCACAAAGAAATTTGAAAATCTAATTTGTGAACAGTTCAATTCATTTGAACAAGAATGTAAGTATGTATGTACTTGCATATACAAACATGTTTGTCAGAAATTCAAGAAAAAAACTGCAAAACAACAGTCAAATAACTAACGCGAAGAAAAATATACAAACAAAAATCAAAAGGAAAAACATAATATATGTATGTTTAAAAAAAAAGTTGCACTAATCGAGGTAAGTCTTTTGAAAAGTTGGACTTATAGAGTCAAGAAAGCCAACAATTTAAGAGTTGCAAAAATCGAGGAGTTGCGCGAATCGAGGGTTGCTTAAATCGAGTTCGTACTGTAAAATATACATATGTGTAGTTGTGTACATTGTACATATTTACATGTGAATTACGTGTTTTGTATACATATATATATGTAGAACAGATATAATATAATATACAAATTTGTACATAAATATTCTACTGTAGATTTATATATTTACATACCTATTGCAATTTTGTCCTTCTCCTTTTTTTTTAAATTTACTTATAATGACGTTTTTTTATTTTATTTTTAATATGTACAAGTATATACCTAAATCCTTTTAATTTATTTATTTTATATAATTTCAGGTACATATTTCTTATTATATGATTTTATCGATTATTTTGACAAGGATGAAGCGACATCATTGCCTCGTGAAAAATTTCTTGAAATTATGAATACAATATTTAATAAAGCATCTGAACCGGAACGAGAAGCAATCATATTTCAGGTAAATACAAGAATACAAAAAATGTAAATAGACACACATAGGTAAGTACATACATACATATATGTACATATGTATATCGTAAATGTAATTTCTTTTTTATTGTAATCATACAACACATGTCTGCTATGAAATTTTTACAAATAATAAAAAAATAAAAAATGAAGAAATAAAATATTTTATTATATGTTTACGTACCTATATGAAAATTCAGAAATAAAGAGGGTGTCTAAAAGATGCCTTGAATTTGAATGTATGATTTTTACATATGATTAAAATATATGATATTATATTTATTTGAATTGGAAACAAAAAAGCAAAGCAAAAAATATTTAATTGGAGAAGTTGAATATTAAATGTATTTATTTTATTTTATTTTTTTCATACATATTATTAGATAAGAATTAAAAAAGGGGTTTTTGCGTTTGTTAGAAAGTGTAATTAAATTGTGCGTACTAATACAAGATCCAATTAAAAGAAATATAAAAGATATTTTTACAAAAATTCTATACCTTTTTAAAGTCTGTTGTTAAGCAGTCTTTTAAAAAATTCTAAAAAGGACATTTCAAGAAATATGTTTATAAAAAGGACCTGTTTACAAATACATATATGTATTTTAAATTCATATTTTAATTACGAAAGTATTTTTTGAAAAGAACGAAGAACATTTCAGTCTTTGAATAGTTGTTATTTAATATTTTTAAAATGAAAGAAAACATATTTTCATACATATTTTCAATTATCCTTAATGTCATTTTCTTTAAAAAAGTTTTTATGAATAAATAAAAGGACTTCTTTAAAAAGTTCTTTTTTACCTTATTAAAGTTTACTACATATTATTGTTGAACAGTTAGAACACAGAAAAGCAAATGTTAAATTTGAAGATAAATAGCGTATAATTTTAAGTAATATGATGTCATTCAAAATTATTTTTTCAAAAGACTTATAAAGAAAAAGCGGGTTAAAAGAGTAATTTAAATTTTTTAATCTTCTTTCAGGTGAAATTATTACAGCAGTTGTTTAGTCCTGACGTAAATTTTACGAGAGAAAAAAAGAGGCAAAAATGTCTTATGTAAATTTTGTTTCTTAATATTTTTCCAGTATAATTGTGCATTTATTTATTGTGTGAAAGTAGTCATTATACAATAAATTCGTTAGGATGGAATAATGCTTACTTTAAAGTTTTAATTAAAATATAAATTTCGATTTTCCCAAGTTAAAAAAATTGTCATGTACAATTTTTCTTTCTATTTTGCAATTGAGAATGTTTGAGAGTTATTTTCTTTTGGATACACCCTGATTCATTCCTATACTTGACAATACATATGTTTTTATTTTTTTAACATATGTTTCATATTCATAAAAAAATAGTTTTATTTATGTTACATCAGTTGTATTATGTACTTTCACATATGTTAAATTTATTTCTATATTCATATGTACCTACATATGTAAATATCTTCGGTAAAACTTTCCCAGGAATTTTCATAATGGCTTTGTATGAAAAAAATAACTAAATTTTAAATTCTATCTTTTTCCTTAACATTTTCATTTATGACATATTTTTAATTGAATATCTCTTTGAAAAAGTGAAGAATAAAATTAATAAAAGCTGATTAATATTTTTAATTTGAAAAAAAAAAATATTCAATTTTTTATACATTTTTGGAAAGTGTGCAAGTACGAGTTTGTAAAACTCAACGAAATTTTATGTCAGAATTTTCATAAATTTTATTTTCAAATTTTTTTCTCTATCGATGAACAATACCTACTTGGGTTGTATTATTATAACGACGTTGTAGAAGTTAGCATGCCTTGCCTCGCCGTTCTAATTAGACAAAAATATTACCTGGGGAATACGTAAATTCTAATTTTTTTAAAAGCTATCACAAATTTTCGAGAAATAACAAAGATTTCGTTTAAACACTGTAACAGTCAAACAGGATATTTAGGAGTTTCAATCTCATTTTAAGACGTTTTTAGGACCAAGGAAAAAATCTCAAATCTAAAAGTAGATTCTAGATGAAAGGAAATCTTCTTTGCCGTAAAAATACAATAAAAGTGACTCTAGGACAACTACATACATACATATATCTTTTCCGTCGTGTTTGAATTAGATTTATTTTATTTTATTGTGTTTCTATAATGTTACTGTTTAAGATTACAATTTTGAAATTTTCACAATTATTCTATGCATTCATTTTATTCTTTCCTTTTCCTTTTTTTCTTTTTTCTTTTGTTATATGTTTCATCTGTAGGTGTAATGTAACTTTGTTACATTTTTTGAAAAGATATTTCTGTACTTGTTTTTTTCAAGTAATTATTATACTACATTATCTAAAAATCAAGTATGAAATATATAACACTTTTAATTTTGAAATTTTTCAATATTAATTTCACAAAAAGAATAAAAATCTGAAATTTACAACTTTTTATCAGATAAATACTTGTAATGCCATAAGCGTTGATTTTGAATTGAACAACCCTCTTGTATATGAAAAAACAAAAATATTCCAATTAAAAAAATTAAGCATGAAAATTTACTGGTAAAACGAAACTATGTAGTATATCAATACACACAGATTTTTATGATACTTGTACATATAGAATTATTTTTTTTTTACTCCTATAATTAAGTTCAAGTATATATGTATATTTCGCACTTTATAATTATTCAAAAATAAAATCTCAAGTGTTTAGTAAGAGCAATATCAAATTAATTTCTTATTTAGTATTCTGCATTAATTGGAGCAAAAATATGAGAGAAAAAAAAAACCAATGAACAAATTTTATACCTAGGATACTACATATTAAAATATGATCTGTATATGTATACGAGTATATGATAAAAGGAATCTTGTTTACATCCTAAGTATGAGGTGAATTTTTTTTTTTTTTTTTGAAAAAATATTTTCATCTTAATTGAAGTGCTCAAGGCAAAAGAGACAAGAGAAAAATAAGTGAAATTTTGTTGTTTGTAGGGAAAAAAAATATTTTAGACTTGGAAACTAAAATTTTGTGGGTTAGGCCAATTGTGTTGTGAAAACTTTTCTTTTAAATATTTCCAGAAAATCATTTTTTTAATACATTTTTAAAGTAAAAATATAATTAATTTTAACTTTATTTTTTCTCTAGTATACGGGATGGGAAAGTGGTAATGATGGATATCAAAATCAATATCAAGTTGGTCAAGCAGTTGGTGATCATTTTTTTATATGTCCAACAAATGAATATGCTCAAGGATTAGCAGAAAGAGGTGCTAGAGTACATTATTATTATTTTACACATGTAAGTACATTTTTATATATTCCATATTGTTTTTTTTTTTTTATGTTTAAGTGAAAATGAAGACATTTTTCACACAAATTTTACTACACTCACCCTTAGTATTATTTTCTCTATAAAGAAAACTAAAACAAAGTAAAGTTGTTTTGAAAAACAAAATAAATATCGGGTCTAGGAAAATTCATCGCCAGCAATTCTTCGCCAGCAATTCACCGCCAGCAATTCTTCGCCAGCAATTCATCGCCTCAACAATTCATCGCTACAGCAATTCACCGCCGAGTTGCTGGCAAATAATTGCTGGTGGTGAATTGCTGTGGCGATGAATTGTTGAGGCGATGAATTGCTGGCGAAGAATTGCTGGCGGTGAATTGCTGGCGAAGAATTGCTGGCGATGAATTTTCCGGATCCCATAAATATCATTACAGTACATAATATATGTATAAACCATTATTGTTATATGTACATATGTATGTAAACATTAAACAGTACACACATGCTTGCGTCTCTTCATGATAGAATAATGAAATTTAAACTCTACACATACACTTTGAAAATAAAATTTCATCTTCGAAATACACACAGGTCATTTTGGAAAAAAAAGTGAAAAAAAAAGGAAATTTTTTTTTATATTGTTTTTAGGTTACCGGCTGTTAAAATGAAAATATATAATAATAAACGCTGAAACTGGGTGGGTGGTTGGTTGAATATGATTTTAACTTTTGGTGTTTTTTTATTTTAAAAAATTTTCCAGGGAAATTATCACAATATTTGACAACGGTGTCAAATTATATTATTTTTTTCAAGTGATACGAGTATCGTGTGAATGGGTCGAGTATATGCAACCTACTTACACCCAAATGCTTATCACATATGAATTTTTTTTAAAAATTGTATATGGAATTTGTTCGTATGTCTTAATTGAAAGAAAAAAAAAATATATTAAAATGGAGCCTAACGCAGTGAACTTTTATGTTTTTAGTTATGAAGCATTTTAATAATTCTTTTTTATATAATTTATTTTATTATCTCTATATGTGGCTGAGGGGTGATAAAACACATATGAAGTATTCATCACAACAAAGTGTCAATTAGGGCTAATAATGAGCAATTGCTGGGGGTAAATAACTGTGATTATTATAGTGATATTAAAAATGATGATGGTGACGGTTTTATGTATGAAAATTATGACCTGGTAGATAATAATGTATACATATATTATGTATCATCATATATTTAATATTTTATGTACACATGGGGCTTTTCATATGTGTATATCAATGAAAAAGAAAAATCATCACATAGAATAAATAATTAATTATTGGAAGCTTGTTAAAAAATAAATAGGAAAAAGTAATTGTTTTCTTGAATTTTTAAAATTCAACGGTCGTTTATATCTAAAGTTCAATATACATATGTATATTTTTTTTGTGAATAGCCATGTGGAAATAACATATTGTATTGTATGTACTCGCATTTTTAATATGTGAATCGTAAAGAATATAGGTATACAAGAAAATAAAATACAATGCATTCATTTAACATTTATGTACATTCATCAGTTTATTTGCAGACGTGGTAATAATTTAATAAAGTTTATTGCACAGAAAAGGTGTGAAAGTTATCGTTCAAATCGTTTAATGTCATTAAATGTTGTATATGTGCTTTTCAAAAGGTATATTGAAGGTAAATTGAAATTCCATTAATATAAATTACGTTCATTAATTAGCCATGAAGTAATTTATCGAGAAAAATAATTAATTCGATAAGTACTATAATGTATGTATGTATGTACGTTAGAAAAATAGGCTTAGTTAGACATAAGGACAGGCGGAGTAGGTTTACTGTTTCATTTAATTTTTTATGAAAATTTTTCGTTTATATTATTGGCTCAGTAGCTCAGTTTACAAACAGAGTTTTTACGCAAAAAAATAAAAATTTAAGTATTTATTTTTAAAGCTACAAGCTTGTCTTTTTTTCCAATTTCGTTACAGTCCAGATTGATCGTTTTATCTTATTCACTAGAAACTTGTACATTATATAAAATGTGGTATTTTAAAGTATTTATGAATTTTTGAATAACTAATAAAATATTGATGAAATAATTTTCTTCTCTAAAATTAAAATTTATAAGTTGATAAAATTAGGAATTTTTTAAATTTTTAAACAATAAAATTGATTTTTTATATTTAAAATTTTTTTCTTCTATTAGATAATATTTTCAGTAGAATGTTTTCCAAGCTTTTTATTTAGAATCTGGATTTGAAATTAGGACGAAAAAGTTTCCTTTTTTTCTCATCATTGTCACTATTGTTCATTATTATTTAATTTTCAGTAAAACGTTGACAATATTATTTAAATAAATCAAAATGTTATACGTAGACATAACCAATTTTTTATCTAATGGATAATTTTCTTTTCTATGTAAAAATTTGCAAAATCAACAGAACCTAAAAAAAATTTTTATTTACAAATAATATCAAGTTAAATAAGTACCTATGTATAATATGGCGTTAAAATCTTCAATTAATCATGAATTTATCGATATTCGTAAAATGTCACATGACACATTTTTCCTATACAAGAAATGAAAATGAAAATAAATGAGAAAAAATATATCTTATTTTCACAAGCACAATCTATCACATTTTTGTCCATAACATAAGTGAAGAATATAATTTTCCTTTAATAAGCAACACGAACCTGTTTTACATATGTACATATGTATGTATGTTTACATAGCGTGTGTTTGTAAATTTTCACTTATTTTCTTCATTGTGTAAGCGAAACACATATTTTCATATTATTTAAGAAATAAAAGCGAATATTTTTTCAATTCTTCATGACCTTCAAAAGAAAATTTTCAATTTTTTCTTCTTTTTATTATTATTTTTTTTTTTTTTGCAGTTTATATTTTCTTCTTCTTATTTTTAACTTTTACTTAAAATTGGAGACTTTTAATATCTTTTTTTTTTCGGTTTATTTTCCATAAGAATATTCATGGAGAAAAAAAATAGAAACAACAACAAAAAAATACTAAATCATAATAAAACAATAATAATACATTAAGTATAATAAAAGGTAAAAATAAACGATAGATGCTACATGTATATTATGTATCTATACATATTTTCATTGTATTTTATAAAGAAGAAGAAAAATAAAAACTTTAAGATGATATGTACATGTATAATATGAAAATTGATAATTCTATAGTACCTACGTGAAAAACATAAACAAAAGGAAAATGAAATCCATCAAAAATGGAGGACAAGAAATATAATAGAAAAAAAAGAAAAAAGAAAACATTAAAATGGAATAAAACTGAAGATTGAAGGATGAAGAATGTATAAAATAAGATAATAGTAAAGTGAAATTAAACGAAAATGATTCTTAAATTGCTAAAAAAAAAATAAATAAATGAAGAAAAACTTTTTATGTTTTGGGGAAAAATAAATACATACATAATTTATACATATATATGTACATACTCGTACACGCAATGCGAGTTCAGAATATATATTGTTCAAGGATATGAATGTTATAATGCGTATAAAAGAAATACAATTTTCCTTTTGTTTTTGTTGCTGTATGGAAATGTATAAAATAAGTGCTTTTTTCTTGTTCTTCTTTTTCAATATGATGCGACATTTATCCTGAAAAGATAGGGAAAAATTAATTTATAATGAAAAATATATGTTTTCGTGTGATTTAAATTAATTAAAAGAATCAGATCGAAAACAAAACAAAAAAAAATGTTTTTCACTGAAAAATCGGAACATGCAGAGCTGATAAAATAATTGTTGATTTGATATTCTTTCTCTGACCTATTCTCATTATAATAAAAAATATATATGTATATGTATGTATGTATGTATATACATTTTTTTTTTTCCACTATTTTAATGTGAATTAAAGTTCATTGTGTATATACAATTGTATATATACATATATAATGGATCCAATTATTACCAATATTCTATGGAAAAAAACTTAAATGTTGAATTTTGTTTTTGTTTTATTGTTTTTTTTGTAATCTCATTTACTTAATTAATTGTCCACCGTTAATTTTTTTTTCGCCATAGGTCATAGGTTAAAAAAATAATAATAATAAAAACAAATTTGAAAGAAATTAATTGTGATTTATTACTGAGATTGGCTTTGATTGTGTTTGTTCATTATCATAACATAAACATCAGAATAACAAAAAAAAAAGAAAAAAAAAATTTAAAAAGAAAAATTATTAACAAATTGTATAAACATGACTGACATGACTTTTGACATAATGGTTGAATTTTTTTTATAATATTGTATAAAGTATAGAAATTATGTAATGTGATTTTTATGTATATGTATTTGCATAATTTGACATTTAAACTTGTTACTGTATAATTTCTTATTAACATTGAGGTCAAGTTTTTATAAAATTCATTCAACGTAAATGGAATTTAAAAAAAAAAAAAAAAAAAAAAAACCACGTGCTTTGCTTTTGTTTCTAAAAAAATGTTTGATTTTTAAAAAAGAAAAATTACTACGAATTTTTCCAGTTTGTAAGTTTAAAAAACGTTCTACAAAAAAATTTATTTCAAAATATTATACTTAGATTCATTTAACAGAAAAAAATTTTTCGATTCATTGAAAAAAAAAAAGAATTCTAATTTACTGGAAAAATTTATTTTTCTAAATGAATTACGCTAGATTCTTAAATTTGATTCGATTAAAAATTTACAATGATAATTTTATTTTTTACACATTCTTCCATTTTTTTTTATTCAAAAAAGAAAAAAAAAGAAAGAAAATAGCGATACAAAATAAATTCAAATCACATAATTTTTATATAAACGATAAGAAGACGATAAAAATTTATGTTAAATTGAATTGTATCAAATTTATGAGAAA
Source organism: Bombylius major (assembly GCA_932526495.1). Taxonomy (NCBI): domain Eukaryota; kingdom Metazoa; phylum Arthropoda; class Insecta; order Diptera; family Bombyliidae; genus Bombylius; species Bombylius major. The sequence continues at coordinate 25,949,039 of OW052045.1, read as the reverse complement.
AAAATTTGTATCTTTTTTTCTTCTCTTTATTTAGGTTTTGTTGATTTTTATCTTTTTTTGTTTTCACTGTTCACGTATTTTTTACTATTTAGAGAAAATAAAAATGGGAAAAGAAAAGATATTCTTCTTGCTACTGTTTTATTTTGTAGAATTTTCCACTTTTCATATAGATATACGAGTATACTCATAAAAAACAATTTTTTAAACATTTTTATTTTATTTCCTTTTATTATCCAGAGAAAAAACAAAAAAAAAAAAAAAACAGAGAAAAAATAATCCAAGAATATTTGGGTTTAGGTGAAGCTTATATACGAATTGAAAAACTATAAACGTCAAAGAGGGAAAATAAAACATTACACAAAATATAAAAAAATATATAACTCAAGTTCCTATATAGGGTATTAATGTAATAACAGTGATGTGTATCAGAAAACGATTTGAAATAAAGAAAAAAAAATACAATAAACACATTACCTATATGTAGCAGTACCTTTTTTCCGCATTTTTTCTTATGTTAGTTTTCCCAGAGATTTTTGAATCAACAATAATGGAAGAAAAAAAAATTTAAAACTGAAATTGGAAAATAAAGAAAATCATTTAATAAAATGATTATATTTTTTTATTTTATTTTGTATTTTTTGTTTTTTTTTTGTTTCTCAAATAAAAGTGAAAGTATTTTCTTTTATTTTCTCTGTTTTGCTTCATTTTTATTTGATATTTTGTTACATTTTTTTTTTGTTTAAATTGTTTAAATTTTTTTTTTATTTATGTCATTATTTTCCATCATCATTATGATTATCATTGGTTTTTTTTTTCAAATTTAATTTAGTTTTTGTTTTTTCATAAGAAATTTTTCCAAGAAAAGGAAAATGAAATTCTTGGGAAAAATGTATATACAGTTGAGTAGAGAAGAAAAGGAATAAGAAAAAAATTTAATATGCGGTAATCTCATTTTTGTTATACCCTACATGAAATATTTTGGAGAAAAAAAATCAATACCATATGAAATAGAAAATGAGAAAATAACAATAAGAAAACCGTTTTTTTTAGTTTGTTTGTAAAACTAAGTGTATGAGATGTGCCTGGAATACATTTAAAAGCAATATGTTGAAAATTAAAGTGAAAATTTCGGTAAATATTCAAGAAAACAAAGTTCCATCATCAAAGAAATTTATTCGAATATCTTTGGAAAATCTCTGCTTAATTTACCACCATTATTTGCATTTCAAAAGCAAAAATTCCAAATTTAAAATAAAAAAAATTAACAATTAAATTAAATAACTTAATTCTTAAATTAACTAAATTCCTAATAATTTAGGAATCAGATGATAATCACAAAAAATTCATGAAGAGGTTACTCGAGATATTAGGGAATTCTTTGTTCTATCTAAAGCTCAGTGGTACTCAGTTTATAAGGAATTCCATTACTCACTTCTGTCATATAATGAAAAGTAAACGGATAAATTCGTTGGTGCGGAATTTCATATATTTTATACTATACATATTTAAAATGTGAAGTATTAAACATAGAATTTCGGAAGAACTGAAAGCTATGATAACTTTCTTAACAAAACTTCCAAATAAAAACTTTGAAAGTGAAAAAAATCAATTTTTCTAACTATGATTTTCACTATATTTTATTGGATTCCTTTAAATTTAGTGTGATATCCTTTAGATCATAAATTCTTTTATTAAAATTACAAAGTTGTTAAAGTAATTAATCTATCTATCCATACTATCAACATATTAGAACTTTCTATCTTACTTAATTTTTTCTCATACTCTAGTCAGTTATATACATAGTTAAGTTGTTATTTATTTTTTGTTTGATTTATTTATTTTTATTATTATAATGGTTTTTTTTTCTCATTTCAACTTTTTTTTTTAAATATTATATTTTATGTTTCATGATTTGTTTACCTCCTTTTATTTTATAAATTTTGTTGTTGTAGTTGTATACATTCAGGAAACCAAAACCCATTTACCTTTGTCAAGGATTCTTGACAGTCAAAGCAGGTGCGTCTTTCAGCGTATCCCTTTCCACCCACATACATCCTTTTTTTTTAAATATCTTCTTTAACTTTATTATTTGTGTGTTGTCTGAGTGAATTGATGGTCAGCAAGCGTTAAATTTTCAACTATACTCGTATGTATATACATACATTACATTCATATGTATGTATACGAGTATATGTATGTATGTGTAGATATACAACCATATAAGATACATATTCTATAGATGTTATAATATAGAACGATATAATGTAATATATTTGATATTAAAATACATAGTATATAGTAACATCATATATAAATATATGTATACATATATGTACTATGTAAAAAAAATATGTAAGAAGGAAAACGATATCATACTGTGATATTGTGATGATGAATAAAAAAAATCGATAACATTACCTTGGAATTGAAAAACAGAATTTAACCGACTTTATTATGTTGCTATTCAAGTATATGTATGTATACATTGTAGGTACTATATAATATCTTTAGATACATTCTAAATGACGATGTATCTTTATGTACTTATTGTAATGTTTTTACTTTACTTTTTTTTTTTTTTTGTTTATTTGTTTGTGTATTTACATTTTCAATGATATAAAATTGTCGTAAATGAGCTTGTAATATCAATTCATATGAAAAAGGATAACAGGAGTGTGAAATGAAAGTTATAATACGAAATATTATATTGTTTTTTATTTCATTATCGGAGCTTTTTTTTTTTGTTCCTTGCAAAAAAGGATGACATATTCTATTCCATCTCAGACTACTTACATTTTACCTTGATAATAATTTTTTTTTGTGACGACATCAATTAAGTACCTGTACAGATACATACATAATAGTATATACATTATGTTTTTATATGTATGTATCTATACACATGTATGTATATGGAAATTGTATATTAAAATTATATATATATATATACATATATATATATAAGTACTCTATAGTGATAGATGTGAAAGTTTATAAGCTTATTACACTTTATATAGATTTTCGTTTTAAACGAAATAATTGAAATATTTACTTTAAGATTCGAGGAATAGCTACATATATAGATTTTATACATTATAATAGTGAAAAGTAAATGGTTTTTAGACCCTTCTCAAAAAAATTACTTGATGTATGTTTATGTGTATATGTGTGTAAGTACATATAAATATATTGATTGAACTTTCTCTTTGGTTTTTTTTTTCATTTTGAATGTTGTTGCTAATGTTACAATAGTAACATTTTTACATTCTATAATGTTCGTAGATAGGAAAAAAAAAATTTTAAGTACTATATAAAAAAAATAAAAAAAAAGGAAAAACAATGTGTATGTAGAATAAAAGCGAAGAAAAAAAAATAGTTTTGATATCTAATCAATAATTTGGTGGAATAGAAAGAGGGCCAATAATGTAGGTTGATAATGGAGAACTTACATATGTATATGTATACATGTAATTTGTAGTTTTATTCTATTTTTTTTTGTTTTTTGTTACATCATTACAAACTGTTAACAGTTTTTTGCAAAACTTATATAATGACAAAACGAAACATATTGTTTTTATAAATATATACATACATACATATACATATATAGTTTTTTTTTGTTTTTCTGTATATTTTGTCGTACACATAATTAAATGAAGTGTGTATAGTATGTGAAAAATTATGATAAATTGTACTTATATTGTTTATTAATTTATTTTATCGATTTTATTGTTAAGGATAATATACATGTACATTTGTATGTACATATGTATGTATATATTTAGATACACATATCCGTTTGCATATTAAGCTCTCATTAATCAACAATTTATCTTTCATTAATACTTCATGTTATTATGTATATATAATTGTACATATACATAGATACATAATTTTCAATGATGATAATTAATCTCTATAGGAGGATTCACAAATTTGTATCATCATCATAATAAGTAATTGAAGATAAATGATGTGTACATACTATGTATGTGTGTGTATAAATTTATTGTATAATGTATAGGCAAGTAATGTTGATAGGTTAAATGTTTTTTATATTGAAAAAAAAAAAAAAAAAAAAAGAACTCATTAAAAAACCAAATTTTTTTTAATGATGTTCTACAATTAAAATTTTAATTAATTATAATTTTTTAAAAACTTGTAACTCAAACTAAATAAGCATTATATTATTCATATTGATACTCATATAATCAATCTTTGTACATATTATTTTTCCGTATCCTTTTATTAACTTAAGGACTCAATTATAAACTATATGATTGAATAATTATAGTAATTATTGAAAAAATGATTGATTTTTTATTTATCGTTGAAAGTCTATAATTACATGTTTTTTTAAATTTTTTGTTTGTGTAAAACCTTGAAAAATTCGATCATCAACAAACCATTTACTACTTCGTGAATGTAGAAAAGCAATATAGTAAATCTGCAACGGAAAAAACGAAGCAGAGAATAAATAAGTGAACCTTGAAGGGTTAGAATACAGAAAAAAAAGTATTAAAGTTATCTGTAGGTGAAAAAAGAAAGTAATAAGGATAAAATAATGATTTTCTCAATAAAATGAAGATATATTTTCATTGCTTATAGACTATAGTATTTATAAAAGTTTTGAAAAAAAAAAATGAAATCCAATACTTTCTCTTTTTAAGGATTAAATGGACTGAATTTAAAGATTAAAGTATGTATATGGATACCAAATTGTGTAACTCACGAGGGTCATTTTTTTTATTACAATTCAATTTAGATTGGTGATATTTTTCAAAAATTTCTAAAGATTCCTAAAAGGATTAATTCTGATGGCTTCTCTCTAAATATCTGAAATTTTATTTTACACTTTATATGTATTTCATTTGGCCTTAAGTTGCCAGCAGTTTAACTCTTCTCTTATAAATAAATTTTTGATATGTTTTTCTTTTGAATTGCTTTTTCAAATTTTCAGTTTTTTCATGAATAATAAAAACTAAATATGAAAAATTATAAAACAAATAAAATTGAAAAAAAATAAAAAATACATTTTTAATCAAAGAATATAATCTAAGGAGATGCTTTTTTTTTTTTTTTGTAAATTCTTCTTTGCAGAAAAGTTGTATAAACAAAAATGATGAAACAAAAAATGATTTAATTATTTGCTTTTCAGTTTTTTATTACCTTGATATTGGGATTGTTTACATTTATATTTAATCTTTTTATTTTCAAGTTAAATAAAATAGCATCAGTACACGTGTATCAATGTAATTACAATAAAAATAACTTGATTTACATATAATACTCGTATAATTTCGGTTGTATGGCAATGATTTTATTGTTGTTTTATTCTTATATTTCAAATTCAAATGTAATTCTTAATTGGGTTAATTTTGAAAAAAAAAAATTTATCAATATTAATTCAAAGAAAAATTTTCTATATACCTATATGTATGTATGTATGTATGTATTTTTTTGTTGGAATAAATTTTAAGAAATTCATTTAAAATTTAATTAAAATTTTAAATGAAAAACTTTTCATAAAGAGAAACCAAATTAATATTTACAGATACATTCATATGTATGTATGTATGTATATCTTTAATTCACTTTTGATTTTTTTCTCAGTATTTTAGTTGAATAAGTATTTTATAATTATTAAAAAATTTATTACATAAACTTTATTTAAATTTCTGAGATTTATTTTGTTCGAATTTGAATAGTTCAAACTTTAAAATGTGAAATGACTTTATTTTCAGCTATTGAAACTCGTTAAAGTATGAAAAATATTTTTAGTTAAGAAAAGTTAAAAATGACGAGTGTTTATTTGAAAATTTTCTAAAGTTTTTTTTAGTTTTGAAAAAAAAAGGAAAAAAAAAGAACTTATTTTCAAATTAAAAATAAAACTTTGTTTTTTTTAATTAACATTATATTTTCTTGTATTTTTAGAGGACAAGTACATCCTTGTGGGGTGAATGGATGGGTGTTTTACATGGTGATGAAATTGAATATATTTTTGGTCAACCATTAAATCAATCATTACAATATCGTCAAAGAGAACGTGAATTAAGTAGAAGAATGGTATTAGCTGTTAGTGAATTCGCTCGAACTGGGTAAGTATTAAATTTAACAAGTTTAATTTAAATTAAAATTGAAGCAAAAACAAAATCATTACCTGAATATCAGTTTTTTTCCATACAAAAAAGCACCAATTTGAAAATATAAACTTTTAAGGTTTTTGTTCGTGAATTGTTTCAAAATTAGCTTTTCAACAAATTCTGTCAGGGTTGGTAACAAATTATTTTTCATGGAAACTTTTCAAGTTTTGAAAGAAAATTTTTATATTCTGAGGTGTTTTTCTTTTTGATTTAGAAGCTTAAGTGAAAAACACTTTAACGAATTTTTTGTTGTTTGTAGCAGTTATTTTCGTTCACTAAACGAAAGGTTAATTGATTTAGCGTCAAAATGTTGAGAAAATATAATTTAAAATAATCAAACAAAAATAATTTAAAAAAATATTCAAAGAAGTATAACAATAAAATAATTCTTTTTTTGCTAAGCTTAAAGCTTTTCACCTAATATGTTCAAAAAAAATGTACATGCAACAAATTTTGTTGTTTCTCTAGTATGTTGAAAAATTAGGAACAAAAATGTTATAAAACTTGGGAAATAAAATAGGATTTTACAAAAAAAGGTTTTAAAAAACAAATAATTTTTACCTGTAACGTTTTGTGACTTTTTCTAATTTTTCATTATTCTTTATTGATTCACTCTTTCATTTTTCTGATGCAATTTTATTTCTCCTTGAATAATGAATATAAAAGTTATTTAGTTGAAAGCTTCTACATATCAACAAAGAAATTTTCAGTTTTTTTAGAAACAAGAAAAAAACCAAGAAAAAGTTGTTGTTTATTAGTCAAATTTTTTAACAATATTTTTTTTTTCAGAAATTGATTTATTTACTAATTTAAAAAAAAAGAATTTTGATACAATTTATTTTCTTACATTTTAAGGATAATAAATAAAAAAATTAATTATAATATTAAAATAAAGATTTTGTTATGACGGAGATTTAGCAAAATATTTGTTTATTTGGCTTTAGAAAACCATCTGTGAATGGGGATCCCTGGCCATTATATACAAAAGAGAATCCAATTTTTTATATATTCAATGCTGAAGGTGATGAAAATAAAAAAACTGAAAAATTTGGAAGAGGTCCAATGGCAACAGCATGTGCATTTTGGAATGATTATTTGCCTAGACTGAGAACATGGGCATGTAAGTCAAAGTCAAATTATTAAATTTTAAAAATAAGTACATAGGTACATACCTAATTTGTATAAAATTGCTGTTTTATAACCTTCAAAATGTAGTTCATGCACAAATTGTACAAAATAAATATGATTTCCTCTAGATACTTTTTGTTTTTTCTTTTTAATATTTTTCTTTCCTAACTTTTTTATTTTATACCTTTATTTTTTCTTAAACAGCACAAAAATATTCTAAAAATGTATGCATGCATTAGTTTTTGTAATTAATATTCGTTTCTGAAATTAATCTTAGAAAGTTCTAATTTTTATCTTAAAAAAGATATATTTTGTTAATATCGTTTATTTTTTTTTTTAAGTTTTAAAAAATTTCGTTAATTATTACTTTATAATTTGAATAAAAAAAGGGCTTAGAATAATTAATATCTTTAGTTTTTAAATCTTATTAAATTATGCTTATTTGAAATTCAGATTGATAAAAATTAAATTTATGACAAAAAAATTAAAAAGAGAAGTAGAACAAAAAATACAAGAAATATGAGTCGTTTCGGTTAATTTAATCGAATTCAGTTTTTTGTCTTTTTAAATTTTAGACAAATAAATTAAAATATTGTTTAGAAAAAAAAAATTAAATTTTTAATTGATTATAATCAATTAAGCTCAGAGTAAGAAGTACTACCGAATTCGTTGTTATAAACGCAAAAAGAATATTTCCAAAAAAATTAATTCTACAAATGAATTTTAGAAAATTTTCTATCAAATTCTTAACTTTTTAAAGGTCAATTATTTTATAAAAAAAAAGTCAGAAAAAAAAACTAAAAAATGTAGTACATAATTATGTATGTATATACAAAATAGCTCCATACAGTCTAGATTAGAGTTTGAAAAATAGAAAAAAACTAAAAAGAATAAATCCATAAAATTATGTAAATATAATTTTGTGTTTTTTTTTTTAGAAAGAAGAAAAAAAAATCTTATATGCAAAAATCCAAGAAAGATTTTATCAAATGAATTCTAAATTAATTTTTTTTTTTGTTCATTTTAATTTTTAATTTTATTTATAAATGCTTTTTGTGAAGATCATTTGAGGTCAAAATTATGCACATATATGTTTGTATATTGTGTGGTATACATTTAATACAAAAAAAATAAAAATAAAATATGAAATAAATAAATAAATAAAAAATAAAGTGGAAAAGGAAAAAAAAAAATCTAAAAAAAGTTGTACATGTTGACCGTCAATATTAGCGTCCAGTTGTCTGTCACATAAATGAATGGAGCTATACAACTATCATACTGTGTTTTTTTTTTTTTAAATTAGAAAAAAATAAAATATCGCATGATAAAGACGCGTGGCAACAAAGATTCATCAAAATTTGTCATCAAGGATATTTTTCCTTGAGAATTATCATTTTAGAATTTACATATGTGACAAAAAAAAACAAAAAAAAAATCATCTAATCATAAATAGAAAAAAGAAAAAACACAAACCACAATAATGAATCAATTCTAAAATTTATAATATTATGTGTAGATATTTTTTAATCCACATAACAAGTTTTGATTTTCTTAGAATTTTTTTATGATTTTATTGTATAATTGTATCATAACGAAGAATTAGAGAAAAAAAAAGAGATGTGTTCATCATTATCATGTGTGATGTGATAAGTTTGTTTTTTTTATTCTTTCAGATTATTTTTATTGGTTATATTTGAAATTTGGAAATAATTTGGTATTTATTGATTTTTTTTTTTTTTTTTTTTGTGTTATCAAAATTTCTGTTTTATGTTTAAGTTTTTTTTATGCATTGTATATATGTACATATATTATATTAGTTTAAATTATTTAATTAGTCTTACTCTTACACAACTAATATGCTTTTTACGAAGTTGAATGTTATTTTTAAACACTCAAGTGAAAAAGAATCGCTTGGAAAAATAATTTAAAAAAAATATATTGTATTGTAAATTGTCGAACAATTCATTTTTTGTTTTCAACCCTAAAATTGACAAATGTATACATTTTGGTTTTGAGCACTATTTTACATATGACATTTTTGAATTACGACGATGAATTTTTATTAGTTACTGCAAGCATCCTTTTTTATTCAAAATACCGTTAAAAAGCCACGAAATTGGCAACGTGTATGTACATATATTAATGTACATAATACATACAATTATACATGTATGTACATTTTGTATGGAAATTTAAAATTATCTTAAAGAGTTATATTTAGTATATTTCTGCATTTTATGAATAAAAACCCAATATTTTTCGACCAAAATTGTTCTGAGATCCACAGGATGCTGAGATACAACTCTATAAAAGAAAAATTTGAAAATTTTCATACACAATGTATATAGTTTACAACCTATATAAACAAAAATAATCTGTCAGTCCTTGAGCTAACCATAAATCACACAAGATATAGAGATATCCTTTTACTGCATTTTTGTTAGTACAGCACGTTACATAAAGATGAAAGCAAAGGTTTATAAAAATTAGGAAATATCATGTAAAAAGTGTATTAGTCTAAACTGTATCTGCATTACTTTCTAATTTTTATTTGCTTGTGATTGTTTAAATTATGTAGTTAGAAAAATAATGCATTCATTATTTATACTATCCTTAAAACACTTTTACTTGTACTTATTTCATATTTAAAACACTTCAAACTATGACATTTCTTTAACTTTAATTCTATCTTTTGTTTATTTTTTTTTTAGCTCCTTATACACCATGTAATGATCTCGAACAAGGAAGTAGAACATCATCATGTGGTAAATTATCATCAAACGAGATAATTGTTACGCTTATCATAATTAGCATTTACAAATTATTATTCTAAGTATTTAATATTAAATTATATACAATTAGGAATTTAATATAAAAAAAAATTATATATTAGATAAAAAAAATTTCGTAAGAAAAAATATACATATTATATATTCTAGAAAAAATTATATTATACAAAAATGGAAGAAAAAAAAATTGTATAAGTATTTATTATACACAACTATAAGAAAAACTGAAACATATCATCTATTGTGCAAAAAAAAAAAGTTAGAAAAACTAAATAGAAAACAAATAAACCACAAAATTTTGTAGACACAAAAAGCTTATATACATAAACATACATATATACTTATATTATATTATAAATTAATCAAATCAAATGATTTTCTAGAGGAATATTTAAGATATTAATATACTAGTTAAAAAAAATTGATTACAAAAATATTAAAAAAAAGTAAATATTACACACGTAGTTAAAGACAACAAAAAATAAAAAATATATATAGAGATAAAAAACAAGTATTTCCAAAAGACCTAAAAGCTGGTATAAAAAAAAAAATATTTTCATTATTATTTCATTTTTATTTTGTTTTACTTTTTGTATATGTATTTGGCACTTTTTAAATGATAATTAAAAAAAATTGAAAATTAAAAAAAAAAAATCGATAGATACTAGGTATTCAAGGATTTATAAAGGATATATAAGGGTGTATATATAAAAAAAGGAATACATATTATAATGTATAAAATGTAGGTAAATTTGTTGATAAATTAATAGAAATTAAATAACAAAATTATTTAGTAAAAAATTTACACTTTTTGAGAAAAAACAAATACATTAAAAAAGTGAAAGAAAAAAAAATTAAACATACTCGTACACAAAAAAATTTGGTATATAAAATTAATTTAAAATAATGAATTACTTTGTTGTATTAGAATCACAAAATTCATAGTTTAATTATAAAAAAAAAGACAAACTTAGAACAAAATCTTAGGATAAAACCCCAACAAAATCTTCACAAATAATATGTGGAGAAAAAAAAACAAAAACAAAGAGAAAAAAAAACTTTAGATAAATAAATTAAATTTTATAAATTAAAATTTTGAATGAATTGACAAAAAAATGACATGCAATTTACATAATATTTAAATTATGATTTTTATTAACAAAATAAATGACAGAAAAAAGTTTAGTAAAATTTTTTGTATACATGAAAATTTTATATTAAAAAAAATTATGTAAAATTGTAAAAACAAAGAAAAAATAATCAAATTGGGAAACATAAGACATTTTTTTATAAGATTATTAAGAAAGTTGAAAAAAATATATTTGAATCAATAAAAGAAAAACAGTTTGCTACTACATATCAATAAAAACAAAAAAATTATAAAACAGAAATATTAGAAAAAAAACACAATACATTTTTTAGAGCAACCCTTTTAGAGTATTTACACCTACAAAAGTATATACATACATATCAGAAATAAAAACAAAAAAAGTAAAATAAAATAATATAAATAATTCAATAGAATTAATATCACAGAAGTTATATACATATAAACGAAATTTTTATAGTCTAAACAATACATATCACACATCTCTTATAATTATGTCAAATATAAAATTTATTCATATTTTGGCAATTTATATAGTAAAAACAAAATGAAAAAAAAAAGAAATATAAGAATCAATCTATACAATACATATCTACATATATACCAAAGAAATTTATACATTAGATACATATATATTATATGATAAAAAAAACATATCTATATATACATAAAAACAATAAAATTTATATACTCTCAAAAAAAAAAAAAAAATTAAGATAGAATTTCTAGCTGTAAATTACTCATATTATAGAATAAAAAATATTAAAATAAAATTTAGGTAAATTTTAAGATAAAAAAAAAAACAAAACACTGTACAAATGATGATAGAAAAAAAGCTAAGAAACAATAATTACGTAAAAAGAATATATTACTATAAAGAGTTATATAAAATCTTTATATAAGAATTTTAAGAATGTATCTTATAAGAGCACTTATTAATTAGAATTTTTAGATATTTTTTCTAGTTTTTTTTTTAATTTAATTTTTTAGATATCATATTTCCATTTTGAATAAAATTGTAGATAAATATAGACAAGAATGTATTAGGAAATATTTCTTATTTTTTATCAATTATTAATTTCTTTTGTCTAAATTTTGAATCTGTAAGGTTTTTTTTCCGATTATATTTCAAATGTTAGGATTTAAATATTTTATTTTCTCAACGTATTTTACTGGAATGAAAATTAATTATTGAAAATTCATATGAGTCAAATTCAAATTATTTTATAAAATGGTGAATTATTTTTTAATAATAGTTTTATGGTTATTACTGATTAATTTGGAGAAAATTTGTTATTTATAATTTCAACGGGTTAAAGCAATAAGAATTCTTATACAGAAAAAAAAATTTATTGTCGAGATATTTTTATGGAATTTGGTATTCAGTTCAGCGGGAGAATGTTATAGCAAAACTGGCCAGAAATAATTTTAAAAAAAATACGAAAATATTTCTTTTGTTAGAACACATTTCAATTTACACACTATTTTCCAAATACAAATGTTCCAATAACATTATAGTGGACATTTAAAATCATTCGTATAATACTAATTATTTATTTAATCCGATGAAAAATCCGGCCTACGTATTTATGCGTAAAGTATTAAGGTACTCGTCCACGATGCAATTTTTCTTGCGCGCAACATGATAAAATTGCATGAAATGGACATTGCACTGTGTAAACTATTAAGCAAGATGCAATATTGCAGAGAAAACGCCATCTTTGTGAAATATTTCACTTGCACGCAACATGAAATTATTGCGTAGTGTAAACACTAATCAGCGCAATATTTCATGCAAGAAATATTTACGAATTCGATCATGAAATATTTCACGCAAGATATATTGCAATAGAATCAGCTGATTGTCATTATTTAATTGTGATTGAAGAATTAAACTGGATTTGGTACGTTCATTCATTTTTTTTTATCATTTAATTCTTCTTTAATTATAAAAAAGATGTTTATAATTATTTTTAGGGTTTAAAATAGAATCACCAAAAATCTACTGGAATAAAAATCAAGTTAAAAATTTGTTAGAATTATTCTGTTCTCTACGTAATATCCAGGGTTTAAGCCAAAATTTTCTTTTTTTTCTTTTTTTTTCTGTTAATTAATAAAGTTAATAATATCGCAATTACTTTAACTTTATTTTTCGATGACATTTTTAGCTACGAAACCTTAAACTTTTTTTCAATTTGAAAATGACAGTGCAAGAAAATTAATATTCACGAAAGAAAAATTTCATACTGCTGTGTAAGCAATGGTGCAATAAAAATTTCTTGCAAACATATTTTTTTCTTGCGTGAAAGAAATATTGCACATTTTTCGTGCAATTCTTGCTGTTGTGTAAGAGAGTATGCAAGTTTTCTTGCGTGCAAGATATATTTCGCGCAAGAAAAATTGCATCGTGGACGAGTACCTTTACAGAATGAATAAATTAATTGATTATTTCAATTATTTACTCACATATGTTAATGTTTTTAATATTCATAAATATTTTATACTTGCATTTGAAAATTGTTCACTATAATTAAAAATTTCGATAGAAATTAAAAATTAATGAGAGATGAGAAAGGAGGTTTTAAAATTATTTTCCAGTATTTTTATTTCTCATTTATCATCGTTTTATTAAAAGTATTAATTATCATTCGAAATGAAAAATATTTATTTTAATTTCATCGGAAAAATATTGTTATTTTTAGTTTTCAATATTCGTTGAATTTGTCATTAAAAACAGATTCAATTCAATATTTTGTATTTATTGTATTTTTGCGAATATTTTGTGAGTGAAAACTTTCTAATTCTTTTCCATGAAAGCTATGAATAGCTTTCGAATTTCATTGAATACGCTGAAATAAAGATTTTACCTATTTCAGAAGTTTTTAAACAAATCATATCATTGAAAATAATTATGTTATTGAGAGACTAGAAAAAAGAAAAAAATAATAAGCTACAATTTACAAGATTTACATGGAGTATATGAAATACAAGCTAGTGAATTTGTAAAACTTTAAAATTAAACATTTTCTTTCTCTAAAATTTTAAATTGCTTTTATAAGTTTTAAAATTGTTCCTTCCAAAAAAGGTGCAAATGGTAAAATGGAATATTTTTGAATAAAAAAAAAAAAATATAACTGTGAATTTGAATGAGTACTTTTTTTTTTATTACAGAAATTATGATATTATTATATTCACAAATACATAATATTTAATAATATTTGAAAAAAGAAAAAATTAAATTATCCAAAATAAAAAAAAGGTTTTATCGTATATACAAAACAAATTGAAAATTTATAAATTTACATATACATATATACCAAAAAGGATATCTAATATCTTGAATAGTTATACCATGATAATTTATTATATAATAGAATCGAAAAAAAAAGGAACATATCATATGAATTTTATAAATAAATATACTTATATAAAAAAAGTTCATTTAAAAATTATCTAAAAACATATCAATATTTGATGAATTTATATATTTTTTTTCTTTTTTAAATTTAAGAAAATTCCAAATGAATTTATTCAAAAAAAAAAAATCAAAATTATATATGTACCTACCAACCTTGTGTGTGGTTAATATTTCATACTATACAAAATATTTTCACAAAAGATTCATTAATAAAAAGTAAAAAAGTTGTTGTTATTTAATTTGTTACTTTTGATTAAATCACAGCGGGTCTGTGTCATGAAATATGATAAGAAATTTGATTGAAAAAACAACAACAAAAAAAAAATTAAAATTAGAAAAAAAAACACAAAAGTTTTATATGAAAATTTTTTAATAATATACTCGTACATTATTAAATACTGATCTTATGCATTTAAGCTTCCACTTTTACTTTCATTTCTATTTCGTGTTTGTTTTTTTTTTTTTACAAATATTTTTAAAAATTTTTTCATACATTTAATTACTCACACGAAAATTTTATAAAAACTTTTACCTATTTATTGAACCTTTTTAACGTTATTTTTGTTTTTTCTTGAACTTTTTCTTAATTAAAAAAAAATTTGTTACAAATGTTTTTGTTATGAAAACCCTTTTTGAAACGATAAGAAGATTTTTGGCTCAATGATATAAAAAAAAAAAATTGTTATAAAGGTAAATTTGTATCGGGACAACTAAAATATTATTAAATCTTTAAATTTAGCCTAATTAGGACTTGAGTGTCCTATATTAGTCCTTTTTTGACAATCAGCAAATATTCATACAAAAGTAAAAAAATTACCAGTTTATTTGAAATACTTATATGGTTCCGGACTTTTTATTATTGTGAAGCTTTAAAATGTTCCAAAATTGAATTGAAAGGGTTAAAAACAAAAACAAACAAAATCTATTTTATTTAGTATATATACTTAAATATGTATATATATTTTACTATATACATATTATATAAAATTTATCGTTCAATTTTTTTTTCACGATTGATTTTTTACCCAGAAAGATTTTCACAAATTAAAAAAAATAATGTTAAGGTAAAATTGTTATTCAATATTTGATAATATTTATACGGTATTTGAAAAATTTAGTAATAATTGTAATTCATTTGCAAAAAAAAAAAAAACAATAAATAAATAAATATGTGTTTATCATGAAAAATTTAAATTAAAATTCATACGTATATTCATGATAAAAATTTGAAAAAAGTTTGGAAAGAAAAATTTTTAATAAAATCAATTTTTTTAAAAGTAAAACGAACAAAACAAAAAACAAATCATCAAAATTTAAATTAAAAAAAAAAACAGAACAAAAAATACACTGGAAGGAATAAAAAAAAATTGAAAAAGACCAAATTGATATTACCTTTTTTTTTTTAAAAATTATTAAATTTAAATTTTTTTTATTTAAAGGAAAAAAATATAAAATTTAAAATTTAGAGAATAATGATTTTTTTTTTTTATGAATATTGGTAATGAAAATTTTATAACTGAATATTACATATATACATATCCATACATACATAAATATATTTTTTGTAAAATTTGCACGTAGTATTAGTTATTGTAGTAGTGTTTTAGTAAAAATATGAACAACAACAAAAATTGTAATAAAATTTTTTTATATACTATATTAGTTATGATCAAATAAAAATTTATCCCTATATGGACTATAAGAACATAAAAATTTGTATTGAAAATTTAAAGAAAAAAAAAATAAATAAAATTTGTATTATGTAAATTAAAAAAGTAGGTGCATTTGTAATTTTATATGATATAATTGTAATTTGCAAGCAATAAATTGTAGATTATACCGAAAAAAAAAACTACTACAAGTAAAATTTTTTCTTGTGAAAATCTTATATAGGTTTCTTGAAATTTTGGATCTATAGCTAATTTAAGACAAATCATGGTTGTTTTGAATACTTCATTGCCTCCTTTGAATATTATAATATTCAAATCAACCATGATGACAGACTTTGTTTATTATTAACCCTTTGTATTTCAAACATTTTTTGCTGCACCTATAGTTAGATTCACACACTTTAGTAATATCCAGTACATCTTAAATAAATGTAAATTTAAAATCAAAGTAACAAAACATCATTTAATTTTGTTTTTAGAATTGCAAAAGCAAAATATTGACAGTAGTACACTGGCATTTGGAGTTGAATATTTTCAGTTATAATCCCAGCAATGCTGGCAGGTGAAGCGCAAAGTGTAAAAATTACTTTATTATTTCTTTTTGAGAGACTCAGAAGTTTAAGATTATGTAAATTTCTTTGAAGAATTTTCTAAATAAACAATGAGAAAATTTTACGTGGTAGTTAGTCATTTAGAAGTCATAATAATTTTTTTTTTTTAAATTAACTCTAAAATTATTATATTAACTTAAAAAAAAAAAAAAATAAGTGAAGTAAAAGAACAAGCAATATGACAATCTTGTACGGTTTTTCCAGAATTCATCAATACATAAATTATTTTAAAATTTTCTTTTTTTTTTGCATTTCTACAATTTATTGTTTATGCATTACAATTAAAATTTATATCTTGAAAAATTATTGGAAATAAATAAATTTTGTAAAAACATTGTGTAAAAATTTGATAAACGCTGTATGCAACAAATTTAGCAGTATGTATTAAAATTAAGAAAACACAAAAATTATAATTAATAAATAAAAAATTTTATAATAATTTTAGAAATATACACATATAAATAAAAGTATATACACATTAGAATACTAAAAAAAAATACATACATATAGATATTACATACATATATTTATACATATATATCAACTTTAGAAATTTTTTTTAGGGAAATTTCGAAATACACATATTCAAATTATGGATATTTATATAAAGAATAAAATTAAAAATTTATATTATATACAATATAATCTATAAATTCATAGATACAAATATGAAAGGAAAAAAAAAAAATACTATCTAATTAATTTTAAAAAAAATATTTAAGACAACAACAAAAATTGAGTAGAAAAAATAAAATTTATAGTAGTATCTTCCGTAGGCGATGTTCGCTAAAATATATATTATTCATAAAATGGCTTATTATTTTTTAGTAAAATAAAGAAAAGAAAATAAAAATATTAATAAAATGTAGGATAATAAAAAAATATGAAAATGAAGAGAAAAAAATTAGATAATATATTACTTATAGCATTATAATTATATACAATTAAAAAAATTACATAGTAAAACAATTAATTAATAGAAAAGACAGATCAAATTCAAACTATTGGAAATAAACTGCTAAAATTATGTAAGAAATATAAATATTATATATAGTAAATAATTATTGAAAAAAAAAAAATAATAATAAATAAAAAAAAACAAATATGTAGTTAAAAAAAATACATACATATATATAAAGTACATATGTAATAAATTGCACTTATGTAACTGCAACGGCCTTTCCTTTTATACATACATTATTTTATTATATATTAAATATAAAATTTATAAAATATATAAAATATACAAAATATTATTGAAAAATTAAAAATAATATTGAAATTTTTCACAATTATTAGAAAAAAAAAATATCTATTACACAAAAAAAAAAAAAAAATTGTAATAAAAAATATTATAGAAAATGTTTTTAAGAGTACCTATATATTATAACAAAATCAATTTAACAATAAAAAAAACCTAAATCAATACTTTAAAAAAAAAAACTGAAACGATTATGAAAATGAATAAACGAAAAGAAATTAAGTGAAAACAAGAAAGAAAAAAAAATCTAAAAAAAAAGAAACTATAATGATATTTTTTTATGAAATTTGTGCAAAAAAGATAAGAAAAAAAAAGTAAAAAAAAATTATTTCTGAATATGAAAAAAAAAATACATACATATAAGAAGAAATAAATAAAAGTTTATTTTTTTAATTATAAGAAGAATTACATACAAACAAAAGATAAAAAAGAATATCTCTAGTTAAGAAATTATTATTCATATTATTTTAATTAATAATAATGATTAAACAATAATAATAAACATTGTGAATGTATTTACGTACGTACATGATATTAAAATAAAGAACAAACGAAAATGCGCTTTTAAAAAAATAATAAGATATTGATTTTTAATTTTATAAATATTTGAAGTTCAATTAAACAAAATTTTCCAAGTGGGTATAATTTAAGGTATTTTTTTCAATCCCTGGATTTTCAAGAGAATTTTTTTTAACAATAGAAAGAGTCCCAAAAGAGTTGAAGTTTCGTATTGTACTACGTTGGCATGCGCAAAAGAAAAGATACTTACACACATGCATTTTTGTTGTTGTGAATTCTAACAAACAGGTTTCTTCTTTCGTATATGTATACACAAGAAGATCACTACGCCATGTAAAACATGCGCAATGAACCTTCAACTGAAATAATTTCAGCTATATAACCTCTTAACCTTTTAAGAATATCCTCCTCTGTCACTCACATATTTGGGTGGGGGCATATATGTAATTTAACACTCGTCAATTTGTCATGTCGGACTATGTTCAAAATAGCGAGATATAAAAGTAATCAATGATGTATCAACGACATCCGATATAACATCATTGCAATACTATAGAAATGTTGTTTCTTTAACTCTGTTTTACAGTTACTACTATGACAGATGTTCTAAAGAAATCCAAAATACCTTGCTTTCAAGCTATGTATGTATTCCCAGAAATACAATATATTCCAGTAAAACCTTTGAATTTCCTCTGAAGCCATCTTTTGAGCTTATATCGAAAATAATATGCTCAGTTTTTATAAACAAAACTCTTGAACTGCGGAACGCTCGTCCATCTCGTGTACTCCCTTGCTCTTATAGTTTTGAAAAAACTACAATAAATGGAGTATTTAATAATCTCCTCCATCTATCTTCCTTCCACAAGCGCTAACGCTGTGCTAATTAAGAACAGTGAAGGAGTATTCGACGTTGTGGATTATTTAATAAAAAAAATTGTATTGTAGAATTAAATCAACATTCTATACCTATAGAATGTATGATCATACCGATATTTTATCGATTTTTTGATATTGCAAAATACATTAAACAGATTCCATACAATCCATCAGATTTTAAAAATGTAACAAATAAAATGAATCAGAAATTTTTTCTTAATGTATGAATTGTGATTTTACAACATTCTACAAGTAGTAAAGGGGTTACCTAATAAAATTTATTAATCATGATTTACTTTCTATTCAGATTACTGGTTTTCATATAGGTAATGGAAATGAGTAATTTCTTGATTTATCTTTGACAAAAATCAACAGAATATGCTTGTACGTTCAAAATTTTGAATGATATATGATTTTATCTTTCTTCCTTTGCACAACGAATTTTGAATTTTTTTGAAAGTAAGAGCATGTGTAAAACGAGACTTTTCAAGAAGTCATTATAATATAAATGTGGGTGAGTTTCAAAAATTGTAAACACTGCACCGTCCCGATGCAAAGTCAAAAGTTTTAAAACGTCAAAACTTAAAACGGTGGCAATGTGTAAGGATTTAAAATGTATTGTAAATGCATTGTTTATGAATCTGTTGAGCAACATAAGCACTAAAAAAGAAAAAAAAAAGACTGTAGAATATATTTTTTTACAAAAATGAAATGATTGCACTTCTTCGTTTTCTTTCGCAAATATTAGCTACCGATTTTTAATAGAAAAAAAGTGATTTGAAATTATTTATTTTATTAATAAACGATTAATTTTAGTTGAATTTTCAAAACGTCAAATTTACAGACAAAATATCTTCGATGTAATGCATCAGAATAGTCAAAATACGATACTTTGCATCGACCCGCATAACAAACCATTTCTAGGCATTTTAGAACTCAACCTGTTGCTTAAAAACAACTTTTTTGTCGAAGATGAATATGTCAAATGAAAATTTCAAATTGACACACACCCTAACTCATTTCTTTAAAACATCGATAGTTTATTGAAGATGAAACAGGTTACATCAATGATCCATGAATCATACATAAAAAATGTCAGCATAACAAAGACAATTTTTTTACTAAATGTAAAAAAGTTGAATAAATTTTTTTTTTCATCGAATAAAAGAAACAAAAGGTAAGTAAGGTATTCATTAATATTCAATGAATTACAATCGAAAGTTATTTGCATAAAAAAATTTCATTTTAAAATTTATTTTCATAATTCCAAGAAATCGAAACAAGAGTTAAAGTAAAAATGGTTTCATTACATGGATCCGAATCGAATTAAAAAAAAAAAAAAAATTTTTAAAAAAAATTTGATAAATTGATCATTTATTAGATGATGAATACCATAAAGTTTGTGATATTTAATTATCTTTTTTGTCATCAGTAATTAAGAAATCTAAAACCAGTTACTTACTCTTTAGTTTAAGGTGGTTCATTCACTTTCACAATAATGAAAAGTAAAAATAAATTCTTTTTATTGAATAATTTGTGTCATAATCTACTATTTTTTCAAATTAAGTACTATTCCATAATTAATTACCATTTTTTATTTGATTTAGTTGAAAAAAAAAAGGAAGAACACCCGTTTATTAACCTAAAAGCTCATTAAATTACTTTGTAAATTATTGCTTAGGTCATTTCAACAAAAAATTTGTAGTTTAACTTAATCTTGTTCTGTTTTTCTTCCACACATTAAACATTAACTCAAAATTAAGAACCGTTGTCAAAAATTAATGTGTGATTAAATTAATTCACATACTTTTTTTTTTTTTTTTTTTTTTTTTTTTTGAATAGTTTTGTGAATACATATTGCAAAAATACGAGAATATTCATTTATGTAAGTATGCAGATTGTTTTTGTTAAAAAAAAAAAAATTGTAGAATGTCGATTCATATTCTTTTATTTTTAATTTGTTTATTTCTTCGACACTCCCTTATTTTTGTAATTTTTCGAATATTAACCTCTATTTTATGGACAAAATGACGCCTGTTGAAAAATAATATGTTCTTGTAAATGATTATTTTATTATCATCTTGAAAATATATGTAATATAATATAATTTTTGTTGATATAATTTGCATATAGGTATAGGCAGTTTTAATATAACGTAAAATTCGTTAAATAAAATATTTCAGATATTTGAAAAAAAGAAAAATGGAATATTTAAATTAGAACTCCGCTTCATTGACCTTCTAGGAATTTCAAAAAAAAAAAAAAAATTTTTTTTTTATATAAAACAAAACGAAACTACTTTGTAATAACGGCTATACAAGAAATTTATTATTCTTCGATTTTGGTTTCTATTGAAAAGATTTAATTAATTAACTGCTTTTATTTAAGTCTTAAAATACGTATTTAATTAAGAATAGATTTTTTAATGATCAAAAAGAAATTCTAAAATTGCTTTTGTATCAACAACATCGCGTTCAAACTAAGATTTTAGAAAATTGTAGATAAAATCGAATTTGATTCACATATACATATATACAATAAGATGTACGTTAAAAAATCCTGGTAAACTCTTTGTTGTATCTTTAAGATTTGGAATTTAATTATAAAGAAGTATCTATAAATTTCAAATTCTAAATTTGTTTCTCATTAAATTATAAGGTTTCGATGAATAAATGTAATCATGGTTTCTTGTGTCCTCTAAGATTTAAAGCGGAAACAGTAGTAAATTCGAGCAAAGAAAGAAAGCAGCATGTTTTACAGGTGTAAGATTCTTCACAAACTATATAGTGCTTATGAGTGGCTTATAAAAGTCAATGTGTTCATTTTTAAATTTTTTTTTTTAAAGGCTTAAAAGGCGTGAATCACATTAATTTTTTTCGATTTTGTATGGATATAATCACATTATATTCTGAGATATTATTACCAGTAGAAACTATCACACAATATCATTTTATTTCCGTTTATTTTTTTATAAATTTCTTTTGTTGATTTCATCTTTCCGGAAATCAAAAAACTATATTAGTAGATCATGCAATTATAATGAATTATTGATAAAATTTTAATATGTACTTCCTGAAAGTTATACTCAAATAAAAAAATTAAAAAAACGCAACATTTCAAGGATTTACAATTGAAAATTAATTAATATCAAATTTACAATTAGTAAATATAAAACTAAAAAAAAAATAGAGAAAAACGTAATACAATTAGTAAAAATTCATAAAATTAAAAATTTATTCAAGGAATAATCTATTGAAAAATAAAATATGTATAACTCACACTTTAAATATTATTAACAATAAATTAACAATTTCCATTACAATCGTCTCATTTCATTAATTTATTTCTTTTTATTGAAACACTCTCAATTATATTTGAATAAAAAACAAGAAAAAAAATAGAGGGAAAAGAAATAAAAAAAATAAATAAACAACAACGAAAAAATGCATAATTAATAAAATATCTATGCACAAGTAATTAACTAAACTTATAGTATAATTGTAAGTAATCAGGAAGCGTGTAGTAAAATACAATGAAAAGAGAAAAAAACTCATCAATTCATTATTATAAACGAAAACAATTAACAAAACGAGATGTTACTTTCAATCAATAAACTTTATTATTATTATTATTATTATTATTATATGTATATGTACGTATTACCTACTGTATCTTTCCAATTTGCAGCAATATTGTGTGCACGATAATTTCATTATTTTTATAATGTAATCATAAATAGTATGTATGTATACGTACATATATAAACACAATTACGATAACGATGTAAATGAAATGTTTATAAAATGAAGCTTTTTTGTACAAAATGGGATAAATTTTTAAATAAGTATGGATGTATGTGTGTATCTGAATAAATCAATAAATCGACAGATTTAAAATTAAATTTAGGGAAAAAGATACAAAAAATATGACGGTAGGATGCTAGAATATTTTTTCAAATCATTTTTTTTCCTTCTCTCAAGGATAAACGGATTGAGTTTTTATTGCAATTTTCACCAATGAGAGCATTTATAAATAAAATGAAACAGATTTTCAGAAAATCTTTATTTTTTCAGATACCTTGATGTTCTTTGTTAATTATGTGAGATACATACAATACGAGTAGTTGCGATGAAATAATAATTTTCATGTGAATACAATAATTTTTTTTTGTAAATTATGCTTATTATACAAAACACAGACTGTCTATGGATGTAAAGAAGAAAAAAAAAGTAAATAATAATCAAACAGCATAATATAAATGACCATCATCATTATTGTATTGTTTATATGCATAGTAGCTCAGAGGTAAAAAAATTATTTATTATGTAAAAAGCGGTGCTTTTTGTTAAAAAAATACATATATAAAAAAAAAATACATTTTATATGACATTTATAAAATCCTATACATAATATAAAGATTCGTCCTTCAATATGAAATATCAATTTCGATAATAAACAACACAACAGTTCGTATGTTTCCAATGTTTTGTAATATTGCAAAAAAAAAAAAGAAGAAGAAGAGAAAAATGAAAAAAAAAAAATAATAATATATTGTTGTAAATATACAATAAAGTTGTATATTTCGCACTGAATGACGATGATAATGCATTTTATGAAGTTGAACAACAGTTTGATGAGAAAAGTTTTATTCAATTGAAATTACTTTTTTTTTTCTCTCACATTTCCGTGATTACTGATTTTTCATATACGCGTTTTATTTAAAAAAAGACAAAAAAAAAAACATAATTAATAATATTGCAACTTATAAATAATATTGGTAATGATAATTATGCGATGACCACACCTGATGTGAACTTGAATAAAATGTGATCAAATATATTATAATATATATACTGATGATATTGAAGTCTTGGTCACACCTTTGTAAATCCAATTTTTTAATCGAAACATGATTATTGACCTTTGGTTTAATAAAATTTTTTATAAATTATTTTTAACTTCATCTGGGCTATAAAATTGATAAATTTGTTTGAGGTGGATTGGATGATGTGTATTAGAAGTGAGCCAAAATTGAATGGTGTGAAAATTTTGGTGAATTTATTACCATATTCGGTAAGTTCTTATTTAGTTTTGTTACCAGAAACATTTAAAATGATACAGTGACAAGTTTTGTATACAAGACACAAGAATATATTGGATTTCGTTACGATGTAAATAGTGAGATAGACATTAGGATATTAACAATACAATTTGCATTATAGAACTTTATTTTTAGAAATTTACAAGGTAAAAAAGGTAGAAATTTCAAGAAAGAAAAAAAATCTGTCAATATCATTAGGCTCGCTTCAATATTCAAGAAGCTACACACTATAAAAGTCTTATGTCGATGTTTCACATGTGACATGTTAAATAGGGTGGATTCACTGTATGGCGTGGTTTGCTTCTTGTTAGATTTTATTTGCATTATCCTTTGTCACATGTCTGTCAGATTTCTTGAATAATAAATATCATAAAATTATTACAACAAAACTTTTCTGTTATTCCATGGACGATTGTCTATGTTGAAAGAAATTTTCGAAAATGACCTTTATATGGATAAAATATTTTCAAAATCACACCTTCTTTGAGCCTGGATATGAACGGAAAGGTGCAAAGCTTAAGATAATAAATAATAATAAACACATTTACTCGTATATACATACTCGTATATAAATTAAACTTTATTATTATAATGATTATCGGGAATTAAGGACTTTTGTTAATGATAACAATGTCATGGGATTAATTTGAAACATACATATATGTACATTGTACATATGTATCTTGTCTGAAGTGAGTCAAAAAATAATACGTTTAAGATTCATAAAAGATAATATTATGAGTTTTTACGAGATCTTTTTTTTAAATATGTAGGTACTAAAAAACAAGATTAAATAAGATGACAAGATGATGATCAATAATTGCAACTTTTAAATTGTATAATGTGAACTTTATATTATGCATATGTGTACAGATCCAACACATGTGTATATAATATTTATCCATTTAAATATAAATATATTTTTTCTTTTTTTTTACAAAAATTTAAATGTTCAATGAAACAATATAATGGAGAGAGGAAAAAAAAAGAAATGAATAAATAACAAACGTGATATTATAAAATACATCACACAGTATGAATTACATGTTTAACATACAATTCAAGTTTATATATGAGTATGTATATGTATGCACATATTTACATGATATTTTACAAGATGTATACATAAAATTTATTTTAGCTGCAAATATATCACATTATATACTTTCATCTCTGTTAATGTTAAATTTTAATCGAAAGATTTATTAAGTGGTTTGAAATTTCATATTTAAGTATACCATATGGTATATCATTGAAATTTTGTGTATGTTGTGTTTTAATTTGCATAAAACTCCTTTAAAAAATAAAAAACAAAAACATTGTTTTTTTTTTTTTTTTGGTTTATAGCAATGATGTGATGAAATAAATTTAATTTTAATTAAGTTCCT
This sequence comes from Bombylius major, assembly GCA_932526495.1. Classification (NCBI taxonomy): domain Eukaryota; kingdom Metazoa; phylum Arthropoda; class Insecta; order Diptera; family Bombyliidae; genus Bombylius; species Bombylius major. Next base: position 25,923,027 of record OW052045.1, on the reverse strand, counting down.
TATGCTACTGACATTATTATTATTTTATTATAAAATTTATTGTTTTGATTTGAAAGTATATTCAAGCGTTTAAAAAAAAAAAAAACAAACAGTTAAAAAGAAAAAAAAAAAAACAAAAAAGATTAGCAAAAAAAAGTTTTCAATTATTTTTTTTTTAACAAAACTTTAGAATTTTTCCCACAAATCAGAGTAAGAAAAAAAACTTTTAAGATTCAAGAGCCTATCAATATCATATTAAGAACTTAGAAGAAAAAAAACAGTATTAATATTGAGTATTTTAAAAGGATATATTAGTGGTATATTACATATGTATACCACATTACTATTATGTATACGTAGAGTACAATTATCCTGTAAATTCTAACTGCATTGTACCACATGCGGCTTATCATATCACACATTTTATACAGAAAACTCACTATTTCACAAAAGAAAAAAGAAAACTATAGTAAATTTTATAAGGATTTTCTCATAAAGTTTTTTTTTGTTTTTGTTGTTAAACTTAAAAAAAAAATACATACACAACAACAAAATAGGAAATGCTTGAAAAGACTTTTATCGCAGTCAATTTTATGGTTGATCGATTACAATAATAACTGGTTCTTGTTGTTATTGGTTTTCTTTTTGTTTATTTATATTTTCAGGAAAATTCCCTTGTGTAAAATAAAAATGTTGTTTTATATGGTTGTGTGTATATATATTACGAAATATTGTTTAGCTAACTTAGCTAGGCTACAAAAGTTAAATTGAAATTAAACTACTATAAGGTTACTTTTTCAATTTTTCTTTTCTTTTTTTTTTTTTTTTTTCAAATTTGAGAATTTGATAGCTTGAAAAAGCAAAAATAAAAAAGAAAAAAACCAGTAACAAATGAAAAAAAAAAGTATGTAGATATTTGTTGAACCGAAGCAAACCATAATCAAAACCCTTTTTCTTTATAAAGTGGTATCTTATATAATAAGAAAATAAAAGAAAAAAGTCGAATAATAATAATAAGAGGTTCTACGTAAATATTTTAGTAGTTCATATTGTATTATAATATGTATTGTGTACAAGAATTCAATGTTGGTAGTGTATCAATATCATGGTATAAAATCTTATACTATAATTCTTATAATATTCTTGTATTTTGGGGTTTTGTTTTGCTATGTTGATTTAGGTTTAAAAGCTACTTAGATAGTTAAAGTTTTATATTATAAACACTTGTACTTGTATACTATATAACATGTATACTTGATAATTTGAGGTTATTCAAGGATCTTTGATTATTTATTGAAAAATATCAATAACATTGGGTAAGACGTTATTATGAATTTATAATATGGTTTAAACAATTTACGCTTCCTTTGAAAAAGGATTTTATATTGTACAATAATTTTAAAGGAAAATGAAAAAAATTTTAATGAATCAAATACTTATTATTAAAAATCTTTTCTTCTTACAATACCAACATACATATATTATATGTACTTATATAAGCACAAACTATAAGAAAACAAATTTTATTTTAAGGATTTTTTAAATTTAAACGAGAAGTCAAAAATTTTGCAAAAATAACCTTATTTATGCACTGATAGCTGATAAATTTTTTTTATAAAGTATTTAGAATTTGTCAATTTGCGATTTTAGTTTACATTGGATTTAGAAAAATATGCAAACTTTTACAAATTTTATTCAAAAAATGACGGGTATGTGTGGGTTAGATTGTTTAGGTGTTTAATGTAACTACAAGCCCGCACCAGCTCTTTTTGTTTTAGCTTTTTTTTTTTCAAACATGAAAATAAAAAACTTATTTGTTTTTAACATATAATATTTATTTTCGTAATTGACAATACATACAAGTCACAAAAAAAAAAAAATCAGAAAGATGGTATACACGTTAATTAAATTGTTAGTAGATGTAAGTAGATTTATTTTTGCTCAGAGCTTTGACCTCCTCAGGTGTAAGTAAGTTTATACTTACCATTATTGGTATTAAATTTACATATACGAGTATGATACTAAAAATTATTAAAAAGTACGTAACTATTTTTCTAATACATACAATATACAATCTAATACAGAAAATTACTATTTAATTTGTAGATGTGAATTTATGAGAATTATTTTATCTTATTTAAATATAAGGTATCTTATCAGATTTTTTTTTTTTTTTTGCAGTGATTGTATATTATTAATTTTTTAAGTCAATTAAATTTAAATCCGTTAAATGTGCAGTATAATATTATTACGAAGTATCTTTATTATCACCAACAAATACCAATTATATCAATTATTATAATATTATCAATATTATTTAATGAAACTTATATTAGAATTTATAATTAAAATGAAAAATATTATAGTATATATCTACTGTTTTTACATACATATATTGTACATATACGTATATCATCGTCATATTATGATAATAGATGTTTATATATGTATGTATACATAACGAATAATAGTATGTATTACATAACATAATCATAATTTTAATAATAAATAATAATTTATTGATTGGTATTTATTTATAGATACTTTCAATATATACCACATTATATTTCACATACATACATATATGTAGATAAAAACACATACGAGTATATCATTTATTTATCATATATACATACATACATACATTCATAATATAACATATATTTTAGCATGTATTTTTATTCAAATGATTGAATATACATATCATTATTATAAATATGAAAAATTAAATTTTGTATACATATACCAAAGTTTGATGTTGATATCATCATCATTTTTGTTCACATTTCATTAATTTTTTTTTCTTTTTTTTTTTCTTTTTTTTTTTCAATTTCATGAATTTCTAAAAAACGCAAAAAAAAAAATGTAAAGAAATATTATAAAAGAAGAAAAAGATTATTGACCTGTATTTTAAAATTTATTAAAAAATAACATAAGAGGAAAAAAAATATGTATGTATGTACATACATATGTGTACCTATATAAAATTTAAATTTTTAAAATTCGAGTATGTAATTTATAATACAGTTAAAATATCGTATTTTTGAAATCGATAGCAGTTAGAAACATTATCTTGATGTCATCATTATTTTTTTTCTTCAGATATTCATTCATTTTTGTATGTGTCTACAAAAAAATAGTATATTTTAATTTTTACTTGAAAATAATGAAAATAATCTACCTAATTATTTTGTAATTTTATTTACAAAAGGATTATATCTAGAATTTTTTGTTTTTTACAATAAAAATAGAAAGATGTTTCTTTTTTTTGAAAAGTTTATGTAACTTACGGTCAAATAATATTTTAGAGTTGCCTAATATATGCACGTGTCACATATATGTACATTTTATAGATTGAGAGTTTTTGTTATTGTTTTGTATTTTTTTATCTTACCTTATTCTCTAGTATCTTTAAATTCTTTTTTTACCTATTTTATAAAATTTATTATTATGATAAGATAAAATGCTTCGCAACAGTATCTTAGAAAATACTAATAAAGAACATATGTATAAGAATTTAAAAAAAACCTAATATCTCTATTGTTTTCATCTTTTTTATCCATTATGTTTACTCTTTCTTTCTTAAATGTTTTTTTTTCTTCAATATTATTAAGATTCTATATTTATCTATAAAGCTTGCTTGACATCTGGTAAAATATTCAAGAAAAAAGTTTGCAAAATCAAAGCAAAAAATACTTAAATAAATGATACCCACTACACATTTATATGTATATGTTTTAGAAAAGATCAAATGTGAACAGATTATTCTTATAGGGTGTTTTAAAGAAAGTATGTAGTAGCTAATGTTGAAAATAACGTTATGTATTATACAAAAGTCCTTTTTTTATTGTACATTTTGTATATTTGTGGATATCAGTGTTTTTAGAAATTAAAAAAAGTAGTATAATTTTTATAGACAGGACTTTTTCTTGATGAAAAATATGTACATGTGTCGGCCTTCACACACCCTATTAAATTAAGAATTTATACTAATACACAAATTAACATGGTAAAAAACAGGAAAGTATAGAAAGCAAAAAAATACATTAGCTATGTGATAAAAAAATATATGTATGTATATAAATTTAAATGGACATTCAATAATATGGATCACAATAATATTTTTCTGATAATGATTTTGATTTGTTGTCGTCGCCTATTTCTTATGTTAATTCTTAATTCTAACTTTTATACTTTGCATATCAATTTTTTTTCTATGTCATTAAATTTGCATTAGTAATAATTTGAAGGATAATAATTTCCCACGAATGAGATTATGAAAAAAAAAAACAAAAAAATTAATATTGATTCGATCACGTTCTTTGAAAAAGATATTCAAATTTGATGATTTTTTAATTATTTTATTAAATATTATAGATATAAATTTGAATAATACATTTCCAGATTTTTTTTTTCTTGGTAAAATTACTGAAAAAAAAAAACCAAATGCATAAATTTTTAATCTAGTTTCTTATGCGTAAACAATTTTTTTTTCCTTTTTGTTGTATTACATGTGTTATAGCACGTTTCGTGTATGTGATAAGATACATATTATGTATATGTATGTATGAACCTTTTATTTTTTAAATTTTGTAAATTTATGAGTTTGTACTTACATATATAAGTAACATGTCTTTTGTAATTTTTGTTGACAGATACCAGTGTTATACATAAAGTAATCCTATTATTTTATGAATTAATTAGATTTTCAAGTGATATAATATATCTGAATTTGAAAGAAGAAAGGAGTTAATCAAGAATATTATATATACATATTTGAAAAGTAAAATTATAAATCAATTAATTAATTGAAGAATCAATAGAAATTTATTTAGTTTTGTAATAGAATTGAATATTTATAAATATTTTAATAAATAAAAATTTTGACTAATGAATTTTAAGAAAACTAAAATTTGAATTTAATGAATAAAAATCATTTTAATTTATTTAAAACAAAAAAAGTTTTAAAAGGCAAAAAAAAGTGCGATATCTATCTTATTAATTCGTTAGATGTTTAAATGATTTAAATGTGTCAGAAAACTACAAATATGCATTGGTTTTTTTTTATGAAAAACTCTGTAGGATTGTTGGTTTTTTTCCGACAAAAACTAAGAGAGCTGGTGATAGATTTTTTTACATTTATTGGTTTTTTCTTAATTTAATTAACTTTTTTTTATCTATACACGTGATTTTTTTTAATATATAGTTTTTTATATAGTTTTAAAATTTCAACAGTTGTCACTTTTTAAAAAAATCTAATTTTCATTTTGAATATTCAAAAGGATTTTAAATACTTAGAAATTTGAATAAGTATAAAAATTAGATTTTTTATTACAGTCAATTAATACATACTTATATGATATTAATATGAGCTTTAAAATTCGTTTTAAATTAATTAAAAAAATATATTTGTAACAGTTTTATTATCATTCATAAAATATAAATAATTAATTTACGTAAATGTGTAATCTTCTAATACGTTGGAATCAACAGAAAAATCTCAATATATATGTATGTATACATATGTATATGTATACGTACATACATATGTATGTATGTATATGCGTATGGTAACTATTATAAAATATATGAACATATGTTTTTATTTTTTTATAGCAACATTTAAATCATTGTTTTAACCAGATAAAAGTTACATTCAGTTTCCATTGTTACAATCATCATATTTAACAAAAAAATGAGTTAGTATTAAATTCATTTGTAGAATATAAATCACGATAATTAGTTATTCGAAAAAAAAAACATTTAAACGCTGAATTGGTAAAATTTTCATTTATGAAAAATTTCTTTCATTTTTTTCGTATTTTATTGTAAATTTTTCATATTTCTAATTTATTTTCAAAAAACATAAATGTTTTGTGTTCAACGGAATCCAATTAAATTTTATTTTTTCAAAAGTTATCTATTGAATATCTGACATTATTTGATCGTTGAATTTTCCAATTGATTATATTGTGAAATTTTAGACACGTAAATTACCACAATGAAACATAGAAAATAGAAAAATATTTGTTTATTTATCTATTATTACATATGTATATGTTTTTTATATGAATAAATAGTTTTAAAAAAAAAAGTTGTGCCTTTTTATTGAATTATTATTATTGTGTAAATAGAACAATAACACAATAATTAAAATATATTCTGATATATTTTTATTGGTGAAAAAAATAATCTATACACGTACGCATTGTATTTGAAACAATCACAAATATTGTATGTGGGATCAATTGGGAAAACATAATACATATTATAATAAATTACAATAAAGCAAAATAAAATATATTTCAAAACAAAAGTAACTAAAAATCAATTATTAGAACGTTGTTCTAATTTTGTTTTCCTTTTTTCATCTCGATGAAAAAGCAACACAATGTATCTGTAGTGATTTTAAATTGAAAAATATTGAAATAAAATAGTGTTTAACGAACAAAAAGCAAAATTTTTTCACCTACTTAGTTTAAAAATGTCTTCTTTTTAAGTACCTACCTAACATTTTCTGAATACAAAAAAAAAAAAAAAAAAAAAAAAAAAAAAAAAAAAAAAAAAAAAACAACTGTATCTTGGTTATAGACAAAAGCAATATACGTTTTTATGCTTACTATACACTTATTTATTTCTAATAATTTAATTAAATTACCGTTATGTTTTATAAATTTCAAATAAAAAACAATCATCAGACACATAAACAAAAAATAGAAGAAAAAAAAGAAAGGAAAACAAAACATACCCAATTAGAAAAAACATGTAAAAAAAGAAAGATAAAAATCACAAAAAGATTTACTATTTTATTAAAATCATAAAAAAAAACAATATTGGGCAAATTTGGGTAAAAGAAAAGATATTCAATCTTATTAATTCTTTTTTTTTTTTTGTTCTTTAATTTGAATTTAATGATTATTATCAATTTTTCCAATCAAATTTAATTTCCAGTTATGGTAAAAAGAAAAAATAGATTTATTTTTATATTATTAATGATTAGAAGAATATATGTTTTTTAATATACAATATAGTATACATATATGAGTTAATTAAAATAAAAATACATATATAATTTGCATAAAATTTAAATCTAATGAGAAAAAAAAACAACAAAAGATACATAAATAAAGATACTATAAATATGATTAAATTATTTTTAAAAGAAATCAGAAAAAAAACATAAATAAAATATTTATTTATTTATTTAGCGGTTTATTTCTTTTTTCTTTTTAATCCGAATAACTTTAACCTTGAATATTTTTGTTCAATCAAATACGAATAAAATAAAATCATAAAACAAATAATCTAATTACAGGATAAATGTTTTCGATTAAAAGAATAGAAAAAAAATTAATATGAATATTCGAATTGGTAATTATTACAGATATAAAGTTTAGTATATAGTTAGTTATATGTATGTTATTTTTTTTTTGTTTTATTGTTTGTATGTGTGTGTTCTTTTTCATCATAAAAGAAATAATAAATTGGAAATTTTAATTATTCTTTTATTGAATATTTTTGTATGAATGAATTTATTATGTTTTCGATTTAATCTATTATTCTAGATTCTATGATAGAATACAAGAATTCAAAGAAAAATAAATATAATATGAATTATTTTTCATTGTTTTTTTTTTTCTTTAACAAAATACAAGTTTCTATATTGAATCCAAACAATGAAAAATAAGGTGTGTTCAGAATAAATTTTATTGAATTGAACTTTATTTTTTTTTCTAGTCATATAAAGTGCATTTTTTAAATAACTCGTATTTTAAGAAAAATATTGTCAATTGAATTAACCGATATCTAGTTTAAAAATACCGCTTCATTCCTATAACACAAAAATATTTAATATTTGTATTTTAAATTTTCTAATAATTTTTATGGGACCCACTTTCAAATAAAAAGGCAATTTTCAACAAAAAGAAAAGTAAAGTAAAAAAAAAAACTTTTATCATCAACAATTAACGTTTGGTAGCAAAAATAAAAATAAAACTCGACAAAAAATACGTGTCTGTCGCTTGAATTATAAAAAATTACATTTTCTTTGAAATTCTAAAAGAAAAAAAACACACAGAAAAAAAAACTTATTCCTTCATAATTTTAATTTCTAATCACGTTTTCGGTCACCTGAATTATTTAATCTTTTTCAAAAATAGCAAAAAAAAAATAAAAAAGTTTCATCTTCTTTTAAAAAAATGTAATTAGTATTCAACAACGATGAACAGGTAACCAATACAAAGCCTTAACGGAATGTTATTGTACTGTCAACTTCTTTAAATAGTTTTATAACTGAATTTGAATTTATCTCAATCTACAAAAAAATATATTTTTTTTTTATGTAAAATTTATAAATTTAATTTTAATAAAATACGATTTTTTTTTCTTTTCGAAATATAAAATTCAAGCGTTTCTTTTTTTCTTGTCTTCAATTTCACTTTTAATAAAAATTTAAAAAAAAAAATTACATCAAATTAATGTCTCATAAGATGATTTTATTTCATAACAAATAAAATATTCAAAATACGGTCTTTATTTCATTTTCGAAAAAAAAAAAAATTATTTTTTTTAGTGAGTAAATAAAAATGTTTATTGCTTTAAATCGAGCGTGGAAACAACGAAAGTGATGATGATGATTCAATTTATTGTTCGTTTTGATTTTATTTAAACTTTATTTTTTATTTTCTTGATTTTTCCAGTATAATAAGAGGATTATAAAAAAATATAATAAAGAGAATAAAAAAAAAAAAAAAAATTCCAAATATAAGATTCAAATGTGATAATTCGATTTGACACCTTTAAAGGTGAGCAATTCAAAACACATTGTGATCAATTAGGTGATTTTGATCATGTTTTTTTTTTCACTTTTCATTTTTATCTTATTTTATAAAATTCTTTTACAAGTTTACATAAAATGAAATTTTGAACTTAACTTTTAAAGTATCTTTTTACCTTTTCAAATGATGTCATTAAATTTGTTAACAGAAAAACAAACAACATACATAGCTACATTTTTTGAGTATTCGCATGAAGCCAATCACATCTTTAACAAAAACATTGAAAAATATTTTTATTGTTTTTCTTTTTGTTTTTTTTTCTTTTACTTATTCTTCTACAGGTTGATAATTTCTCTCTATTTTTATTTTTATTTTTTTTACATTCACAAAATAGCTATCGAATTTTACTTTTAAACTTGGTATTTTCAGATTTTTATTATTATTATTTTTTTTTTTTGTATCTTGTATTCATTTTAGATTTTTATTTCTTTTAACATTCAATTTCTTGATTATAAAGAAAAAAAAAGAGAGAAAAAAAAATAATATCAAAACAAGAAAACAAAATAAAAATAAAAATTGCTTTATTTTTGGATATATTTTTCTAGAATATTGTCTTTTGGAAAAATACTGAGTAAATGAAAAAAAAAATTTGTATTTTTAGTTTTAATGGTAACTTTCAAAACTTGTTAAATCGGAAATAACATTTTTAGTATTGTTTTTTTTTTTATTAATTTTTATATTATACTTATTTAACGTTTTTTAGACATGTTTTTATGAAGCATATTGATTCCTAGTGTTTTCGTTTATCTCCATGGAAATTATACAAAATGAATTTTTGAACAGGCACAAAATTTTGCTCTACTAAGTATTTCAAAAATTAGTTTTTGTTTTGAGGAGTGATAACAATAAAAGGAAAAAAAAATTATAGAAAGTTCCTTTTTTCTAAAAAGTTTGATTAAAGTAAGATCACATAAGTAAGTAATAAAAAAAAACAGTGAGTGGCGAATTCATTTTACTCATACTATTTTTTCTATTTTCCCTAATTTTCGCATTCAACATCGGTCTTAGAACTGCCATTTATGTTTTATTCGTGAAGTTGACTTGAATTTTAATACGATTTTAATCAAATACGAAATATGATGTAAAAGTAAAAGCGGTGACGGAATTTCTCGTTAACGTGTAATTTTGTAAATTTGATTGTGAATATTTTTCGGCTTCGTCATACGATGCATTTGAGGTTTATGTATTTGTTTTCAAGTGAATTGTGGTTTAGAGTGTGAAAATTTGGTGAATTTATGTGAATTTGAAAGACAAAAAATTAAAATACATATATAAATAATAAATTAACTTTTCGCTAAATTGTGCCCGACATTTAAATACGAACTATTTTGATAAATCACAATTGCAATCGTCTTCGTATTTTACGTTTATTGTACATATGGATTTGACGGTGTTGAGTTTTCCCAAAAAACTAACTAGAAACTTTGTAAAAATTAGAAAAAAGTAGCACAGAAAAATCTTGTCAATTTTGTGACAAATTTGAATTTAAATTCAAATCTGATAATAATACGCTGAAAAAGAAACAACGATATGTTAAAAAATTTCCAAAAACCATTAAATTTATTCGAATGGGGCAGTTATATTGCAATAATTGCTGTAACAACAATCATAACAATTCAATTAACATTATTTTATTGGCCAAGAGATTTTGAAAGATGGTTTGAAAAATATCAATATATGCATAATGAGTATAAATTAAGTTATTTTGTTGTTACAATTATCTCAATAACAATTCTTATTTCAATTTTTACTGTTACAATTTATCGTGAATATAATTCATTAAAATGGTACGGTAAATTGATAAGATTAAAAGAAAGAAAAAAATCTATTGATTTATTATTGATAAAATTTGTTGAACAAATGCGATATGTTAAAGAGGAAAAACAAAAAGAGAAACTTATATATTCGATTTTATGTTTTTTAAAAGCTCATGATGAAATTGGAAAAGAAGTTGAAGATTTTAAGAAAAATGTTGAAAAATTTCGATATTATTTGAAAAATTACAATATTGATACACTTTTTACGAAAAATTATGAAAATAATAATCAAAATACAAAAATTAGTGATAATGATATAAAAGAATTTTTTTTACATGTTTTTCAAGGACCAAATAATTGGAATTTTACTAATTGTAAGAAATTTTTTACAGATGATATACAATTTGATGATATTGAAGATATACAAGGAGAAATTGAAGATGAAATTGATGAAGATTTCAAGATTTATAAGAATGATAAGAATTGTTTGAAGGATACAAATTCATGTTATTCGAAAAGAAGTGTATAATTTGAATTATTTTAAAATTTTACAATGAATTATTTTTATTTATTTATTTATTTAATTTTGTAATTTTTAAAATAAATGTAATTTTGAAGTAATTTGAATTTTTTGCGGAGAAAAATGATTTTATTTTCAAGTAGCAGACAATTTGTGTTACATTTTTGCATTTTTTTTCTCTCTTGAATACCGCAAGAATAACATTTGAAAACGAAAAAAAAAAAACTATTCAGGGCTATTCTTGAGAACGGCGTTAATGAAATTCGATTCAAATTCGAAGTTTCATATTCTGGGAAACTTCGTTGTGAAACAAGTTCACTTTCGGGTTATTTCTGAAAACGAACGAAGTGAACCACAACTGTCATTTTCAGATATTTTTATACTTTGCATTAACGATAAAAATTCAGTTTTTTGATTGTTTTCCAGCATACTAAATTTTCACTAAGGTGGAAAGCGGAGATGAATCAAATCTCATTTACGTCGTTCGGCGTTCTAAAGAATAACCTTGACTTTAAAATTCTATAAATTTTTAATTTATTAATTTTTTTGTCAATTAATCGATATGTTTTTAGATTTTATATAAAATTTTGAAATTTTTGACAACTATTACCGAGTTTATCAATAACTTCATAAATTTTCAAATTTAATATTTTTTTAAAAAAAAAGTTATGCTGTATTTTAATTATGTCACGCTTGTTTTATCTTATGGAAATTGAGTAATTAATGACTTTTTGTTGAAAAAAAAAACATATAGAAGAAGCCGGCCACGCCTGTTTGTTTTATATTTTATATTTTATATTGATTTATTGAATTCCTTTTCCTACATTGTTAAAATACAATATTAAAACGGAGTTGAAAATTTTTGACATTTTTTTTAAATATTTTGAGTGATTTATAGAAGAATATCTTGGATCGTTGAGCTTCATCAATTTTATTAACGTGTAAAACACTAAATTGTAGAATATTTTTAACAGTGTAATGAATATTTTTATATTTAATTAGAAAACTAATTTGATAAAAAAAAAAGATTTTTATTAGTTCGAAATAATTAAAACACACTAAAATAGAGTTGATTACGAAAACGTGTATAAATAAACATGCTGTTAAATTTTCTCCTTTATTGTATCATATTTTTTCTTTGTTTTTTTCTAACAGTTTTTCTTTTTTATTTTTTTTAAAGAATTTATTTTTAAATAATATTCTAGTTTTTTTATAATGTTTAAATTTTGTCATTATCAGCTGTCGTTTAGCACAAGTTATGAATTTTAAATAAAATTATTGTACTTTTTATCAGTTTTTTTTTTTTTTTGTTATTTGGAATTCGTTTTGCATAATTCATATGTTTCGGGTTCTAATGGTTGATAAATGCTGCACATCATATGAGAAATCCTTGAAAATATATTTTTTCATCTGAATTCTGAATTAAAATAAATGTATGTCACTAAGAGAATGAAATCTGTTATTTTTTTGTTTGTTTATTATTATTTAAATTTATTCTTTTGCATTTTAAATTTATTTTTTGATAAAATAAAATTTTGTTGAGGTGCAATTTTAGTTTGAAATAATTATCATATATAAGAAACAAAAAAAAAACAAAAAAAAAAAAAGAACATTTAGAAACAGTTTATAAATGGTCAGTATAAAATTACGTAAGATTAGAAGGAAAAACTGGTACACGCATACAATATATTTTATGTGATATTTTTCTCTATAATACTTATGTAATTTTTTTGTTTTGTGTTAATTTTTAATAAAATTTGAATTAATTTATGCAAAAATAAAGAAGAAAAAATTTTTTCTATGAATCATAAAAAAATAACATTTCTACGTTGTTTTTTTTTATTTCTTTTGAATGATTTTCAAACAAAAAAGGTGAATGACATAAAGTATAAAATTTCTGAGAAATTTGATTAAAACAAGAACAAAAAAAAGTGATTTGAGAAGAAATAAAAAACGATTATTAGATATAAATTTATAATTTATAAAATTTGAGAAAAAAATATGTATCTTATAAATTTGTCAGTCATATTTATAGTCACACATTTAATGCATAACCATAAATCAAAAAGAAAAAAGAAAAACAAATAATATTATTTAAAAAAAAGGAAACATGATGTAAGGTTTTTTGAATTGTTAATTTTGTTGTCAAATGGCATATAAGCTCTAAATAAAATATTGAAAAGAAAAAGAAAAAAGACAAGATATAATATATCTATTATATATTATTATGTATCAATCTTTTATAATAAAAACAAAAATTTTTATTTATTAGCAAAAACAAAATCAAGTTTAAAAACTTTGAAATTTATTGAAAAAAAAAAAAAAAATAGGAATAAATATCATAATAGAAGTATCAAATTACATGTAAATTTTCTCTTATTATTACTATTTATTTTATTTATGTATTTTGTTAAAATTATACAAATACGGTAAAAGTTGTCACATTTGAAAATTCGTAAACATTATTTTGAAGATTTTATTTTGTATTTATTTCTATTTTTTTCTTTTATAAAATCATAGAGATATAGTGAAAATTTTAGAATTTTTAATTCATTAGAATTTACAAATTTTAATAATGATTAATGATTTATGTGAATTTAATTATAATGAGAAAATAAAAACAGGAAAAAATAAAAAACAATCTGCTTTGTCATTTGAGATATGTATTTGTCATGACAGTACACGTGGATATTCATTAGGAATGAAAGTCAATAGCATATTCAAAATTATTATTTTTAATTAAGTATTAAGTTTTGTTATTTTTTTTTGGAATTAGAAAAAAACAACAAATACGTAGAATATTTGAAAATTTTGTTAAAATGAACTACAACGACATTTAATTTTAGTTATTTTCAAAAGAAGTTTCCTGATGAATTGACTATTTTTGTAGTGATATGATGCAATCTGACTACTATGTGTCAATTTTCTAAGTTGAATATTTTTAGATTATTGAGTAGAAAATATTATTATTACCTTTTCTTATGTAAAAGAATTTTTTTAAATAAAAGTCCCTATACCATCTACAGATCAATAGTCCAGATAAAATAATGTTGGTTTCCTTTATTATGTCCTTTCACTTCCTTTTATTCGTTGTTTTTGTTCTCCAATTTTTCCATCTAATCTATCGAGTCTATTATAATCTTATTTTTAGCCTTTTGTCTTATCTCTTCACGTCAGGATACCTTCGTTAATTTTATATAAATTATGTTCTTTATTTACTAAAATACGAAAATTTCGTGAAGAGATAAGTACAAAAGATAAAACACTATTTTTAAACAGCCAATTAGTGTTTTGCTCTTTTTGTTGACATGTTGTTCAGAATGGTATTAAAATGCTTTTTATATAGAACGAATTTCGAACCAAACAAACAATTGATATAAGCGATTAGTGGTTAGCATGGAAAGTTTTCAAGTAAAAAATAATTTTTTTTTTAAAAATCAACTATGTATTTCTCCAGTTAACTTATTTTGACGAATAAAAGTTTGCGTTTTGCCATTTGACGTTTTTAAAAATAAAAGTAAAAAATAATCACAATTTATAATTACTTATCTTCAAATAGTTTTAAGGACATGACATTGTATCTCAAAAGTAAGCTTCAAAATTTAAATCAATTTTCAATCGAATCTTCATGTTCATGTAACCATATCGCCAGCTTAAGTGTCCAATATACCAATTTTGGTATCGTATGGTATGATTTATTAAGGTTTTTTTTTTAAAAACTGGACTACGCTTTTTTGAATTTTTTGTCTAATTTATTACATCCCATAAAAGAGAAAATTAATTTCTTTATTGTTTCGAGCTTTAGCTTTAGAAAATTATAATCAAAAATGATTTTGAAAATTGAATTTCAATTTTCTCCCAGTTTATATTTTTGTATATTGAACACTTAAGTATGTACTCAGCCGGCGATATACTTAGTTTCAATTTTTATTCATACATTGTATATGCTCTCATATTTGACTAATTGTAAATGAGCAATTCCATTGGTCACTGACTGACAAAAATGCAACAACGTTTTGTGAAATTTTATATTATGGAACAATCATCTTAATTTGGATCTAGCTCACTAACCCAATCTCCTCTATACTTTTCTTACTTCAATATTCTCCTATGTATTTTGCTTAACTCATTTTTTGTATATTTAAATTCATGAATATTATGTGATATCTATGCAATCACATTCAATTGGAATTTATAAATTTGTTTGTAATTTGCTTTAATTACAATAAATAAAAATAAATACATATGTACTTACATAGATAAAATCAAACCAAAAACAGTTAAGAAAAAGAATCAAGTACATAATACTTCTGAAAATTTTGTTGCTTAATTTCTAACAGAAAATGTCATCCTCATTGATTGCATTTTTTTATTACTGACAGACTGATCCATATATCTTATTTTGAATAAAAAAGATTTATGATAAAACTAATCCACTAGAAATATTTTATAAACTATTTTAATTACATAATTACTACTCCTAATAATGTAATTACTATATTTTTTTAAAAAGACAAAATAATAAAATATTAAACTAGATATATTAAAAACGAGTGCACAGGATAACATTTCCATGGAATCGTTCAAATAATAATCACTGGTGTCTATTGCGAATATCACCAATCGATCGATGAAATGTCAATCGAAACATTTGGTATTGAGAATATCGATTGCAGTCGAAGCATGTTCGATTACAGTCGAGCCCGTTTCGATTGCATTTTTCTTCACGAATGTTATTCGATTGACAGAAGTTGTTTTATTTTCGTGGTGTATCTTTTGGTTAAAAAGTCTTTTTTGTAAGTTTTTGTTAATATTTTGGTTTTTAAATGATGTAGGTATAATTATTATTATTTATTAATTTTAATTTAGTTCTAGTATAAGAAATTAATAAATATTACTTGTTTTTTTTTTTCAATTAAACTGAAATTTTTATTTTAATTTATACCTTTTATGAAATGTTATTTGTTTTTTCTTTTCTATCTAGAACAATATTTAATATAATTTTATTATTTTGAAAAAATATAAAAATATTAAAATCAAATATTTATACAATATCAATATTCATATGAGTTCATGAAATGTCAAAACGAATTATTTATTCACAATAATTTAGAAAATTAATATGCAATTTAAATTCACATGTGGCAATGCTTTTAGGTCTATTCGATCGCGTTACACATCACCAAAAGTAAGTTCAATCGAATCGAAAAGAGTTCTTCGATCGATTGTCGAATCGATGACCGCAATAGACACCACTATCTTAAAAGCGATCAAATACATGATAAAAAAATGCTATACAGAAAAAAATATTTTTTATTAAATTTTTGTTTTTTTAGTGATTACTGTGAAAGCTCATATATCTTGAAAAAATAATAAAATTAAATTCAAAATAACACATCATATGTATGTATGTTTATATATTTGAAAAAATCAGTTGTTAGGAAAATACATTTTTAAATCTAACTCCAATTTCAACATGCATATTGTATTTCTAATTAAAATTTATATTATAAAATATTTTTCTATCTCGATTTGTTTACCTACATGAATATCAGGATTTAATTTTACTTTTAATTTTTTTAATTTTAAAGAAAATCCTTGGAAAAAAAGTTAGTAAAATATAATAAAGTGCATTGTTATTTGTTGTTTTTTTTTTTTTTTTTCTAATTTCAGATACATATTTTTTAAATAATAATTTATGTACTAACAAACATATGTGCAGGTGGTAAAAGTTTTAAATAAAATTTAAATCATAAAAAAATATTAAATGTGGCGTAAAATTCTTAATTATGAATAATTCATTGTTATTTCTATTTTGTTTTTTTTCTTCTTCTTCTTAAAATTACTATTTTTATTAAATACCATACATAAAATTTACTTTAAGGGTTAATAAAAATTGTTCGCGTGTTTCCTACAAAATAATAAAAAAAGATGAAATAAATAAAATTAATGAACATTTAACACCTACACCCAAAGAGTATGAAAACATCATTAAAAAAATATCATTTTTAATTGATTCTTTTTTATCGTTTTTTCAACATAAGTAATTTATTACCCTTGCATACGTGACAATTAACAAAGAGTTTTGTAGGAAATTTGAGTAGAAAAAAAAACCATAAAATATGTATGGGTAGGTGTTATATTTCATTTGGTTTTTTTTTTTAGAAAAGTTTTTGAACATCATTTTCTTGTGAATTTTGTCGGCATTATTAGCATTGTCGACATTAGTTTAATGTGATTAACTATACAAATCATTTACAGAAATACATTTTTCCTAATAATTCTAATTCTACAATTTTATCATAAGAATCTTGAATTTTTTTTATTTATTTATTTTTCTGACTGCGTAGTATTATTCAATGGAGTGCAAATTAAAAGTCATAATGAAAATGATATTTTTGTAAAATATTTAATCATTAAATTATCACAAAATTTCATGTGTTAGAATATAAACAGGATCATTAAGATTGTTTGTAGATGATTTCCCAAAGTAATAGACACGTGAATATTTTTAAGTTTTATTGTTTTGTGGTTCATTAGAAGCTAATAAAATTTATTTCACAAATATTTATGTTTATTTTAAAGTTTTTTAATTATTAACTCAAAGTGCCAGTTTGAATCTTGAATTGGTTAGTTTTCAGTTTGGGTGGTCACTATTTTATTAATATTTATAGCTATTTTTGTTTAGTGTTAGTGGCAAAAATTATATTTTTTCAGTAATTCCCAGTTCTCGTGGTAAATATTCATCAGATAAAGAGAAGACAAGAAAAAGACATGTAACAAGTTCTCACATTTGTTATTATGGATACAAAATTCTTTTTTCTAAATAACGAATAAATTCTTGGGGTAATAAAAAACTACTTTTTAAATAAACACCAAGTTAGTTTCATATTCCTACTGAATTTAATATATATTTATTTAATAATCCAGAAATAAAATGTAAATAATATCTTTCAAGGAAGGATAATTAACTTTAATTTCTAACTTTTTTTTTTTGCTTCATACTTTATTTACATTTTTTTGTTGTTGTCGTTTTGTTTTCAAATTTAAAAGCTCTCATAAAATTAAATAATAAATAATTTTACTTTCAATGTCATACCATGAATATAATTATCATTAATTTATTGTAATGTCAATAAAATATATTGCAATATATTTTGCAGAAAAGTATATTCAACTATTAACTACATGTATTTACCATAAAGCACGTCATATTAAGTAAATATACATAAGTACCTACATAAATTCTGTAGACAATAATAACTCATAAATATTTACTTTAATATCCGTTTATAGATTCAAAACATGAATTGCGCATACAAAATGTTTAACAGAAAAAAATAATAAAATTGAAAAAAATCATGCAGCAGCAACAAATAAAAAAAAAAAATTCTTGACCCATCATCCAAGTAAATAACAAATTCTGTAAATATATATTTTTTATATGTTTTTTATCTAACAGATATTTTCTGGTGTCGATTTGTATAATCTCAATTAGCATTTATAATATAAAATCCAAATTGTGACCAATACAATTTAAAATATTTTAACACTAGAATTAACACATTTCAACGTATGTATACATTTCGTGTAAAATTCATTCATTATACGTGTGTGTGTGTGTGTGTTTTATTTGTTCAAATACATCTAAATAAAGATACTTTTATTCTTTCGCTATAAATTTATGGTATAAAATTTTTTAGTACCTGAATTTAATTCAGATAAAGTAAAATGTATGTATATATAATATTATAGTATGCTATTTACCACAAAATCAAATATAATTATGGTTAGTTTTATATGGCATTTTAATACTTGTACATAAATTACATTTGTAATACATCTCAAAGTCAAATTAGCAATGTGTGTAATATTTCATTTAACAAAAGATCTTGGATGCACATAATAAATTTTATTGTACCTACTACATCAATATTATGGATGCATTACACTTGAATGTTGTTTTTTTTTTGTTTTGTTCACTCACGTAATATTTACATTAGAGTTGACACTACTAGTCACTATAAAAATTTATCTATATAAATATTCAGATTGTATTATTATGTCAGATTTGCAATAAAGTTTTCTACATATATACATTAACGCCCAATTCGTAATAATGAGCTTTTTAAAGTGGTGTTTTGTTTAAATCTTTAAAGAATAAAATTTTTTATATTTTAAATAAACGTGTTTAAAAAAACAAAACTTAATTTACATACGAGTATATATCTATGAACACATAAATTATGTACTCTCATCATTGCTGATATGCCGGAAAAATCGAAAAAGGATATATTTAATTTATTTATTTATTTTTATTTTTTTGTATTTTAATTGATTGACAGCATAATTCGATTTTAGCTTAAACGAAAATGTTAAAATACTATTTGTACAGATAAAATAAAAAAAATTAAAAGCGTTTTTTTTTTTTTTTATATTGATTAAAAAAAATTAAGTTTGTTTTTCTTTTTTTGGAAATAAATTATCTGAAAGAAAAAAAAGAAAATTGAATTTAATGTAAAAAAAAAATAATCAATGAATGAAATAAGATACTTTTTATGTGCAAAGTAATTGTGTATTATGTACATATATAAAAGGGAATTAAACCTTCATTATTTATGAAATTCTGACACTTTAGATTGTTTTTAATATGTATCGATTGTTCTATAGAATTTCTATTAGTTGAAAAAAATAAAAACTAAATAAAGGTGATGATTACACGCTACAAATACTTTTCTATATAGATTATAGACAGACGCCATTTATGTATGTATTATATTACAAATTTTGAAATTGATAAATCTTTTATTTATTATAGCAAATATAATATAATGTAATACTTTTTTTTTTTTTGCAATTTTATTACAGAAATTAATAATAATAGTAAAAAATAAAATGAAATAGAACCTTTGACAGAACCTTGACTTTATATGATGCTGATAATATTAAATGAATGTAAGTATCGTGCGCTTTATAATAAATAAATATTAAGAAGATATTATATTCTTGACGTAATATATGAGATATTACAATATATGTATGTATGAAAATGATGAAATTTATAAAATAACACACATTATTTGAAAGCAAAGTCGGAAGTTAATCATGTAATTAATGAATATTAGGTGAGGTAAGAGTTAGAAAATCGATTAATGATTGTAATTTATGTTTTTTACGATTTTATTTTCTGATGTATTTTATAGAAGAGAATATTTTTTTTTTTTTGAGTTGACTTTTTCTCATGCGTGTAATTCGTTATATTATAATTCATTCTAGGTGGTTTTATTAATATTTTATAACTACTTCTTCTTCCTTGCCCTTAGTTTCTCTTACAATTCGTTGCCATTCCGTTCTGCTTTGAGGCAATCTTTTATAATTTCTTACTTGCATTATTATAAGGTCTTCATCTACAATCTTTTTATAGACCTTCCTGGCTTTTTTATACTAGAGACATTGTTGATGGAGGCTGTCGGTTGCTTCATAGAAACAAGTAAAAATATACATATTTAAATATGTAGATCCTTAGAGTTCTTTATCATTTTTAAAAGACTTTTCACTTATTTTCTACACAATTATTTCTGAAATCTTCATTTTATTTTGACTCTAATTAGATTCAATTAATAGTTAAACCGAAAGTGAAAACAATAATATATTTAAGTGATTGATTGTTCTACAGTTGCTAATTTTATGAAATTAGCAGTTCATTAAACTCATTAAGAATAATTTACATGTTAAACACATATTTATATTTTTCAAATTTAATAAAAATTTCATAAGAAAAAATTCTTACATCATTTGTATACTATTTCGACGCATTTGCTATTTTTGATATCAAAGATTCAATTATGTATGTGATTTGCAATTTGTGTAAACAATAAACAATTCTACAAAATTATTCAATAATTAATCAATAAATAGTTTATTAGTGAAATTTCCGATATTGTTGCTAACAATGAAAATTTATTTGATAATAGCCAAATTTTGTTGTCTTAACGTTTTAGATATATTCTGGAACTTGGGACATGCTAATTATTTTAATAACAAAACAAAACGATAAAAAATAGCAAATAAATAAATTTGAATAACCCTTGCTTCAAAGTTTCATACATTTTTTTTTCAATGTCCTCAGTCAAAGTCATTTTGTTTACAATTTTTTTTCTTCTAAATTATATAACAAAACAAAAATTTGTATAAAAAATAATGGAGTTCTAAATGAATAAAAAATTTTTACCAAAATATTATTGAAAAATTCCTGAAAACGATAAAATATATGTATAATACATATTATATATTTTGTCCTATAGAATATTCATTGATTGATCAGAAAACTAAAATATTCAACAAAAATCATATAAATATTTTATTATTAAAATGACACCTGATCAAAAAATTAAAATTTTCCAATAAATATTCTTGCTTGTAAATGATTCAATTTTAAGAAGTTGAAACAAGAATCAAATATTTTTACAATGATAAAGATTGGAAAAATATTATTTATTTACAAATTTGTTTACTTTGAAAAAATTTAAAAATTTTGAAGCGTAAAAAAATTTCTTTAATTTTTTATTAAATTATTAAAAAATTTTAAGAGTCCACCATCAGTAACAAGAATGGTGGCTGATTTTCAATTTTGTTTATTATACACTTTATTTATAACTTTAAAAAACAAAATTTTTAAATTGTAATCAAATATTAAATAATTCAGAATCCCCAAACAATAACAATGAAAACAAAAATACACACACAGCCATCAGTATTTCCATAATCGATTACAATTCTTGTTAACAACGAATATAAATTTTTATCCTTCATTTTTCAAAACTTTTCAAAACAAAAATATTTTGATAGCAAAACTTCATATTATTTTCTTTTCTTTTTTTAAATTTTTTTAATATTGGAAAAAAAAGCATTGAGCTGTAACGATGTTAAACATTTTAAAATGATTAATTGTAATTTTCTTATTTTCTTTATTTTCTTAATTTTCTGTTCAATGTTTATGTTAAAAATACACAGAAAGGTCAAGTTTTTAATTAAAAAAAAAAAAAATAAATAAATATAAAATAAAAATTAAAACATATCTCAAATATTGAGAAGAAAAAAAAAAAGTAAAATGAAACTAAAACATGATTTTTAATATTTTTTTTTTCTTGGGAAAAAAAAATGTATTCTAGAAACAAGCAATGATAATGACCTATCATTATAAATGCAAAGGACCGGTCTCATCCTCATCATTCAATATTTTTTTGTCTTTTTATCTTTTTCTTGAATTTTAATATTCAATGTGACTGTCTTCAATTCTTTTATTTCTTTTTTTCTTTTTTTATTAAATCATATAAATATAAATTTTTTTAAAGATCATACATATATTTTATCACTTATATAGGTATGTACAAGACCATATGTATATTGTCGTGTTCGTGTTGATTAGTATACACCAATTTTTTATATAAAAATTTTAAAATGACATTATATTGTTCTTTAAGTCACATTAGTGGTCCTATCTGGTATCTTAATACAAAAAAGTAAGAAAAAAAACGTAGTCGCGAGTTGTGATTTATCTTTTATGTGCAAACTAATTTGTTTTCTTAAATTTCAGAAGAAAAAAAAAATCTTTTTATATATACATATTCTTTTTATACGAATGTACATATTTATGTACTATGTATGTATGTACATATATTTCATATATACAAGTTTATATAATTTTATTTTTTTGCCAAAAAGTTGTTTTTTCTTTCTCATTTTTTTTTTTTAAAAAGTGTAAAAAGAATAAAATTAAGAAAAAAAGAATAATAAAAAAAATCTATAAAGAAAAGAAGAATAAAAAATAAAAATAAAAAAAACCATTTAAAAACATACTGAAACTTTCTCAGAGACGATCTTATCTTCATTTATTTTTTTCATACATATTTTTTACCACCACCACCACCCAAAAAGAAGAAGCTTAACATTATTATTAAGCTAGGTATATAGCTACTCAACAATAAGTAATCTTCAGTTCAGTTAGACTTTACAGGTTCGATTCATATAAAAGCGACAGGTGAAAAAGTTTTTGCCACCATAAGACGCCTTCATGTCTAGCTGGCTGGATGTATTTTTATTATAAAATAGTTAAGTTTATATAAATTTTGTTAAATTAAGTAAAAAGTTTTTTTCTTTATTTTTTCAAACGTGCAAAAAGTAATAAGTAAAAAAGAAAAATATTTAAAAAAGTTTCATTGAAAAAAAAGTAAAAGTCTTGTGCGTATAATTATAACGGAAATTTTAAAAGTACAATAAAAATATAGTCAACACATATTTTAATTAAGTTTAAAACTTCAAGCATATACGCAAGAGGATAATACAAAATTTATATTAGTAAAAAAAAAAAACACTGAAGGATAACAGAACAAAAAAACAAAACATAATTATTTCAGCATTGATGCGAATAATTTAAATGTGAATACAAAATAAGTGATTTTGTCATTACTTTTAATTTAATATTTAAAAAAAAATATAAAGAAAAGACAATTGACAAAAAAAAAAAAACAATAACATTTTCTGTTAAATTAACAAAATAAAAGTTTTGAAGTGTTAATTTTGTGTAAGGAAAAAAAAAACAACAATAGTAATATCCAGCCTGGAACATTTGGTTTATATATTCAAGGACACAAATAATAGAATTGAATTAAGTTTTTTTTCTGTCTTTATTGGATTAAAAGAATTCAATTTAAATTCAAATAATAGAATACGAGAAATAAAAAGTGATTACTGCAATATTTTATTTTGTGGGTTTTCTAAGGATAATTATATTTAAAACTTTAAGATTTAAAAGGATTACCATTGTGGATTACAAAAATAATTGATAGACAACAAAATAAAAAATGGCTAAATTTATTGTGAAAAGTTTACAAGCTATTGTTTTTCTTTTATGTATTGTTGTTGTGATGTCCTGTCGAGGAGGAACAATTATTAGTAAGTATTCGTTGAATTTAAGAATATCGATTAATTTTAATTGTCATGTGATGTGTTGGGAAATTTTTGTCTTAAACAAAATAAGAATAAAAAAAAATAAATTAGAAATTTTTTATATGAGATTTGCAATCAGACAATTTTTTTTTTTCCAAAAGTTTTTTGAGTTTGGTAATAGTTTTTTTCGGTGTTAGTATTAATTTTATTAAATTTAGGCTTACATATTTCAATAATTTTTAATACAAATTTAAAGTAGTTCAGCTCGACTGAATTTAGATTTTTTTTAAAATTATATTTTGAAGGACATTTTATTTTTGAAGTAAAGCTGAAAAACTAGAAAAATTATATATGAAAACACATAATTAAGATTTAAAGAATGAGATCACTGAATTTTTTTCTTCCAATTTTTTGCTTGAATTACAATCAGAATTTGTTTTTCTTAATTGGATTTGAATTAAAAGCCCTTAAAATTAATTAATTCATAAAGTTTTTATTTTTAAAAAAATATTTCTCAAGTAAATGATAAACGTGTTTTTCTTTTGTTACAGATTACATTAGATTTTTAATGGTCAATTTGTTTTTTTAATTTCGACAAAATCCATAAGAAAAAATATCTTTTGAGTGTAACGAATTAATTATATTTACAATATAAAAAATATTACAAAAATAATTAGTTAATTCAAATTTAAATTTATAACTGTTGAATATATTTTAAATTTAGTTTAAAGGTCAATAAATACGGTGACATATCCAAAAAAAACATCTTGAATTTAATTATCTTTAATTTTCCTTATTTTTGACAAATAACAAATTTTATTGTTCACAAATTTTCATCTTAAACAAAAAAAAAACATGTTTTAAATTTATTTAATTTTACAAATTAAAATTTTACCGAAAAGAAAAAAAAACTTATTTTAAATAATAAAAAAATTATCTTAAAATAAAAATAATAAAAATGAAAATCATTAATTATCTAAAATTCAAAGTAGCAACAAATTTAAAGAAAATCAATTTTTATTTAAAATATTCTCTTTTTGTTTTTTTTATCACCTACTAAATTAATTTTTTTTTTCAAATTCATTATTATCAAGAGATTAAAATCGAGATATTATAATGAATATATAATTCTAGATAGCTTTATGTATATGTATGTATGCATAATATGAGATATTATAAAAAAAATTTTTTTCTTCATTCATTTAAAAGATATGTACTATATATACTTAGTTACCATGCACAGTCCAGCAGATGTTGTATAACCGTAAAACTTTTTGATATTTTCTGAAAGGTAATGAATAATCGTTGATTTTTTTTTTTTGTACCTTTGCTTTCACATACATATACATACCTATGTATATAAAGGCAATATTTTTTCCATCATCATTTAATATAAATCTTGCATATAAACGTATCTGTGGTCAGTGATTTATTTTGTCTATCATACACTAAAAAAAAAAACAAAAATAAGCCAAAAATTGTGTTACGTGTATAAATCAATTTGATTGATGATTTTATGGACTCATTTATAAATGAAATATCGACTCACAAAAATGAAGAACATATACTCGAATAATATTGGAGTTCAATGGACTTAGATTTTGTGTCAAAAACAAAATTATCTTTTTATTAGCAATGAATTAACAGTTATTCATCAATTACTTATTTAATATCAAATTAAATTATCATTTGAATTTTTTTTAGATAAATTATAACTGTAGTTTAATACTATTAATTTTAAATTAGAGTAGGTGTTCAGATGAAATACGTAGGTGTTTCAAAAAGTTCCCGGAAAAGTGAAATAAAACAAAACGAATTAATTTTTTAAAATTTATTTTTCAACATATAGTCCACCTATCTCATAACACATTTCCATGCGCTTTCTCCACTGCTGTAGTCCATCTCTGTAAAATTCTGGAGGCTGGGCCTCGAACCATGTTGTAGCTGCTACTTTAACTTCTTCAATAGACTGCCATTGCTTTCCTTTGAGATATAGTTTCAATTTAGGAAATAGAAAGAAATCACAAGGAGCCAAGTCAGGACTATATGCAGGATGAGATAAAATTTCCCAACGGTATTCTCTCAAAACTGATCTTGGAAGTGGAGCTCGATGTGATGGTGCATTGTCGTGATGGAAGATAATGCCACTATGCAGCTTTCCACGTCGTTTTTTTGCTATGGCTGTCTTCAACTTCCTTAAAGTTTCAGCATAAATTTCGCCATTTATGGAGCTACGACCTTCTAAATAATCAATTAAAATTATTCCCTTCACATCCCAAAAAATTGTAGCCAGAACCTTTCCTACCGACCGCTCTCTTTTAAATTTTATAGGTCCTGAAGATCCTTTTGGTAGCCACTGTTTTGACTGCATTTTGGATTCTGGGTCATATAAATAAATCCAAGTCTCGTCGCCAGTCACAATACGTTGCAAAAACTCTTCAGAATTTGAATCATATTTATTCAAAAATTGTAAAGAAAGTTCGCTTCGTCTTTCAATGTGTTCATCGCGCAACGCTTTTGGGACCCATCTAGCTGACAATTTAGATAATTCTAGACGATCCTTCAAAATAGTGTGTACAGACCCTGTTGATAAGCCCAGGCTATCAGCAATTATGGGAATAGTAATTCGACGGTCTTCTTCTACTAAGTTTCTTACTGCAGCTACATTTTTATCTGTAATTGATGTTGATGGACGACCCTCACGAGGATCATCTTCAATTAGTTCTCGTCCTTCTTTGAACCGTTTAATCCACTCATACACTGTGGTTTTTTTTGGCGCATTAGACCCATAAACTTTCACCAAAGCATCAACAATGTCACTTGCTTTCCACTCAAGTTTTACTAAAAATTTGATGTTTGCACGTATCTCAAATCGCAACTTTTCCATTTTTTTCAAATACCTGAATTTTCAAATAGCTGGGTTTATTTATATAAAAAAAATTATATCACTTTAATTGTACACAGGTATTACACTTGTAAAGTACTTTAAAAATAATGACACTTGCTTAATCTCGGAAGGTTAGGATTTGAACAGGAGAGGTATTCCGGGAACTTTTTGAAACACCACGTAAAATGTAGGACATTTTAAAATTTGGGTCGATAAAAAAAAAATCAGATTGATTTGATAGATACTTTAACATTAATTTAATGGCTTGTCTTCCATTGGTTACATCATGCTTATTTTGAATTTATGTAGGTATATCAATTTGAAAATTAAAAAATTTAATAACAAAAAAAAAAAGACTTGAAAAACAAAACAGAAAAAAAAAGTATTAATTTGATTAATTATTAATTAATAAACAATCTAATTAACTAATTTTCAAAACAAAACAATTACACGAAAAAAAATTATGTTAAAACAACAAATTCTATCACATTAATTTAATTATAAAAAAAATAAATACTTAACAATATGAGTCAATAATTTTCATGTTCATTAATAAAATTAAAGACAATATTATAAACGAACAAGTTTTATTATTCATGTCACTGACCGTGTTAATATCACCTCATAAAAATTATTATTTAAAAAAAATTTATTTTAAAAAACAAATAAACAAAAAATAAAAAAAATATTCATAAAAGTCAATTTTCATTCATGTTGTATAAATAATACAGAAAAATATAGTTAATAAAACCAAAAATCATATAACTACAAAGATAAACAATTGCCATATATCCTCATGTCACCATTAATTTTTACTTCTACACCTGATATCAGGTGGCTACATGTTTACTGAATGTTATCAACATTTTATGCTTATGCAACAATTTTAAAATCCAGAGCAAACCAAAAATACGTTGATGTTGCTAAACATTATATGCACCCAATAATGTGTCTGTTTACCAAATATAAATAATGGTTGTTGCTACGGCAACATAAATTACGATTTATACTTTTGAATTTATTTTCATTTTGAATAAAAATACATGTTTGCTTTAAAAAAAAAGAATTTTTAATACTAAAATATTTTTGACTTGAAAATCAGAGTTTGCTTAGATTAAATTTTAATGAATAAACATTATAGTATTTCTACAACTAGCATTAGATATTCTATAATGTAAAAGAAAATGAAATAACGTGCCTATTAATTCTGATCTCCTGATTCATTACGAATAAAATTTTCATATTTCTCAATGAAAATGAAAAATATTAAAATATATTTTTAAAATTTGAAAAATAAAATGTATTTTGTATATAGTATTTGTATATACGAGTATGTATATAGTATGTATTTAGAGGTATAATAGAAATAATATTTCAAATTGAAAAAAAAAAAATTTTGCCGTAGCAACATCCATTATTTATATTTGGTAAACAGACACATTATTGGGTACATATAATGTTTAGCAACATCAACGTATTTTTGGTTTGCTCTGGATTTTAAAATTATTGCATAAGCATAAAATGTTGATAACATTCAGTAAACATGTAGCCACCTGATATCAGGTGTAGAAGTAAAAATTAATGGTGACATGAGGATATATGGCAATTGTTTATCTTTGTAGTTATATGATTTTTGATAAAACGGAAAAATTACCTTAAAACATTAATTTATTGTCACAATGGGGGTTGGTACGAAAAAACAATACAAACAAAATAAAAAAACTATGAAATATTTCTGCTCATGGGAAATGCCTTTTTTTTTTATTATCAGTACTTAATTTCCTAAGATTCTCATATAAAAATCAGGATAAACAATTTTTATTTGAAAAAAAAGGGGAATATTTTTAATTGATTGCAATATTGTATAGTATAGATACACATTTACATATAAGATTAACATAACATATCACGCAATAATAAAAAATTCCTTTATACCATAAAAGCAGGAAAAATCAAAGAAAAAAAATAAACTAAAAAATTATTCATGAATGGTCGTAAATTAAATTAAATTGATGTTCATTTATCGTTTTGTTTTCTTCTGTAAAAACAAAAACAAAAAGAAGTCAATTTCTTGATAAATAAGAAAATTTGTATATTATTTTATTGAATTAAAAAAGTTCACATTATTTTATTTTTTATTTTTTTTTTGTAGAAAAAAAATGTCATTTTTGTTTTACTTACAAATGTTTTTTTTTTCTTTTTGATTTATATTTCAAAATATTACCATTTGTGTTTTACAATAAAACAGATTAAACTTATAATTTATTTGAACTTGACCAACACCACCCACTACCGTTTAATTTTCAATAATTTTTTTCTGGAAAAAAAAAATCAATACAAAATACTACAAAATCAATTATCTTGTTTATGCACAACAGTTAAAACGTTTTAACGCTAAAACGTTTTAAACATCGTTTTGAGATAATACACTTTGATTGGTGTTTATGCATAGTACAACATTTCGTTCTTACTCAAAACGTTTTGAGTAATGTCACCTGGTTGTTCTGGTGTTGTTGTTCATACAGTGTTATCACCATAGATTTTTGGGATTTATTTCGAATGCCAGTAACTTCTCTCTTCTTGAAAATATATTTTTTTTTTAAACACAGAAAAAAATGTTTTTTTTTTTAAATTTTATCTTTTTATGCCTCTAAATAACAATTGTTTACTTGGTTCTACTATTAAAAATAACCGCACATTAAATGTTATTTGAAAATTTAATGTAACGTTACTAACACTACCCTAAAACCTGATATCGATGTTTTGTGGCTTACCAACACTATTTTGAAATGTCAAATATGACAATTCACTTAAAACGAAGTAAGTGTTTATGCACATTTTAAAAACGAAATGAAATTTTAAATGCGGATTTAATAGTGTATTAACTCAAAACGACGTAGAGCTTTAATGCGTTTTGAAATTTGGTTTATGCATCCGTATTAAGTCAAGACGGAGTGAGTTAATGCGAAGTAACGCTTAGCATAAACAAGATAAATGATTGAGAAAAAAAAATATTTATATATGTTTTTTTTATGGGAAAGTTACATTTTTTTTTATTTTTTTTCTCAAATAAATATTAGTGAATTAAAATAATAATGATTAATTATCAAAAATTATAATTAAAGCACACACATGTTTTTAATTTTTCAAAATTGTTTTTCAAATAAAACTTGTTAAGGTTTTTAATAAACGTTTCAAGTAAACAAAATGAGTTCATTATTTTATTTTATGGTTTTTTTTTTTTTTTCAAAATTCTGAAAATCTGAAAAAAAGTAAAGTAAATAAATAATAATTAATAATAAATTGTAAAAGCATTTTTTTTTGTATTCATGAAATTTTTATTATTTGAAAACTCCGTGCTTTTTTTTTTTTATTAAATGACTGTATAATCTGTGAAAAATAAAAGCATGGTATTTTTAAGTTAAAAAATTACAAAATATTTCCTAAGAGATATTT
Organism: Bombylius major; assembly: GCA_932526495.1. Lineage (NCBI taxonomy): Eukaryota > Metazoa > Arthropoda > Insecta > Diptera > Bombyliidae > Bombylius > Bombylius major. The sequence continues at coordinate 25,892,643 of OW052045.1, read as the reverse complement.
ATCTTGTTAATCTTATTTAAAAGTAAATACTTTTATGTTCATTTATTTTTTCCATTTTTTTTAACTGTTTCCTGTAAACTTTCCGTAATAATGAAGAAAAAAAAGAAGAAAAGATTAACTTATAACTTTTCACAGTAAATTTGTTGTTTGTTGAACGTTGAAAGGTTTAAAATGAACTTTTCACTCCGGAAATTCAATATTACACATTTTTTTCTTTCCTTCTAATTTTTAATATTTTCAATTAAGTTATATTAAAAAAAAATTATTAAGAAAAAATGTTGTATTAAAAAGAATTTTACATTTTTTTTTGTTGTTCTATGACAGAATATAAATATAAGAATATTTTATACTTGTTCATTTATTTTTCAATAATTTCAGAAAAAAAAAAATTACTCATTAACGAAACTTTGATAAAAATTCAATTGTTTTCGTAGAAATAAATTCAAATTTAAAATGTTTTAGAATTTTGTGGATCAACTGGTTAATTTCAAGAAAAAAAAAATGTCTAATTTGACAATTGTGAATATTTTTTAGTCGTATTTTTACACTTTTGTGTCATAATTTCGTATTAAAAATTAAAAATATTCTTTGTCACTATCTACATGACTAGACTTCATATTTTATATATTAAAAAAAATTATTTTAAAGAATTCAAAGAAGGGATTTAATTAATTAAATTTATATTTTGTTTTTGTGGGTATATAAATAGATAATTTTATGAATATTTCAAAAGATAATCATGAACGAGTTTGTTTTTCTTGATTTTTGCAATATGTTTATTTTTTCCTGTTATTTATTCAATTATGTTTATTTTCAAATGAATAACCTGCCTTAAATTGAACTGCATGATGTCTTCTTAATATTCAGTAATAATCCTTCAAGGTCAGATTAGTTTTTTGTTTTTATAAATAATACGTATGAATGTTTATGTTTATCTATGAACGTTTTTTTTTGCTGTTTAATAAGCAAAAAACTCTTAAAAAATAAGAAAAATCTCGTAATTTTTTTTTTTTTAATAAAATTTAAAAAAAATTTCAAACACATGTCTAAGTGGTACAAAAACATGAAAACAGAAAAAAAGAATTGAAAAAAGGAAAAAAGAAAAAAAAACAAGATTGCGAATTACTTAAAACATGACATTAAACAAAAATATAATTAATATTACCACTATGAAGTAAACGTATAAAAATGTATATAACATTGTCGCAAGATTCCTTATAAAATAAAAATGATTTCAGGCAATTTGTGTACTATGTACATATATAGAAATGAGCTGAAATCATAAAATATCAGATTTCAAGTGAAATTGAATTATTGATTGATAAAAATCTCCTCCGTACCTTTTTTCTATATTTGATATCACAATCAAAGTCAAAAATGTAATTAATTTTTCTTATTTTTTTTTCTGTACTTTTTTCCAGACAGTGGAGTTCCACATCATGAAAGAGCAATCATTCTTGAAGCACATAATAAATTGAGAGCAAGTGTTGCTATGGGAAGAGTACCTGGACAACCAGGAGCCGAAAATATGAGAGAAATGGTATGTTCTAATGTTTTTTGTTTTTTAAATTCTGATATTTAAAATGTAGGTTATTCGTAGAAAAAACAAAAACAAAAAAACAAAAGATTAATCTATCTATAGAAACGTGTTACAACTGTACAAAAACACTTACATAAATATAAAATTCGTATATGTGTATAATTGATTAATTACTTGACACGAATAAGTATAACTCGTGTGACAATTTTTTTGTTTGTTATTTTTATTCTACAGTCTACACTTACTTGAAAAATTCTATTCTGAATTAATTTAATTTAAGAATAATTAAAATGACGTAAAAAATCTATTTCATTCATTATCAAGTATATTAAATGGACTGTAACTACCCGTGTTTAAATTGAAATTTTATTATATACTTTTTTTTTTGTATGAAGTAAATTTTTGTTTTTGTTGATCGATTGATTTATGTATTTCTCATCCTACATAAATATTTTTTTACTTTTATTTTTTATTATAAAATTTAAAAAAAAATGAAAATTTCGTTAAAAATTAAAAGAAGATTCTTCAACGACAACAACAACAGATAAAACGAATATATTGCACAATAAACATGCGTATATATGGTACGTTTTTAATGTTTCTAAGTGAATGAATAAATATTTATAAATATTGTGAATAATTTTTAATTCATCATTAATCATGATTCGAAAGATATATAGATATTATTTTGATTAATTAATTTCATTTACCTTAAATATAATTTTAAAAATGAAATTTTAATTTTTGTTGGTTTTTTTCATAATAAGAAAGATTTATTTGTTAATGGCACGTGATGACAAGTTAAACACGTTTAAAAGATTTTCTTGCTTGTTGTTAAAGATTATAGTTTGGTTTTTTTTTCTGGTCAGTAGAATTAAAAAAAAAATAACACTTTATCTGAAAATGATGCGTAATTAAATGATTTAAAAATAAATAGTTTCCGAAAATTCAGAAAAATAAAAATAGAAGAAAATATCTAATTTCTCAAGGATGCATAGTTGATAATACTATGTCATGTTTTTTTGTTCTGTGAAATGAAACAAAATTCCATTAATAACTTGATTTGTCTGTCAATAAATTTCTAATTATAAAAATATATATTTTTAAAATATCATAAAATATAAAATTATATAGACTTGTCATACTGGTTACTGTTACATTTTTAGTATTTTTATTTTATTAAAATTACTTTCGGAAATAAACTAAACTAAATTTAGTTAGTTGTCATGTTTAAAAAACTTGATTAAAAAAAAAATAGAACATTTATTCAAATTTTTCTTTCTTATAAAATATTGGATTTTTTTTTTTCTTAATTAAAAATTAATTAAATTTTATTTTATCTTGGAAAGGTCAGGTAAGCAAATTAAGGTGCTTTTTATTTTTTTAAACATTTTAAATATATCAGTCAAGGTTATAAATTAATGAAAAATATAAAAAAAAACAATTAAAATGAAATCAAGTTTTACTAGTTTTTCGTTTATATAACTTTCTATCGGATAAAATATAAATCCATAAATTTAAAAATTGATCCTTATTTATTTATTTATTTTCGTCGAAATTTAATTTGCATATACATATAGAAGATGCATAAAAAGTTGAATTGAAATTTATTTGTGGCTTTTAAATAAAATTAAAGATGCATTTAGAAGAGTGTATTATTTTTAATTTAAAAAAAAAAAAAGGAATATGATTTTTAAATTAAATATGGAACAATTATTATCAAGAAACTTATAGTAATATCATTTTATGACCAACTTCAGCTTGTTTCCAATTCACTGAATATTCAGGGAGTTTTTTTGAGAAAATTCTAATTAAATTTAATTTAGAACATAGGTACATTACGATTTCAACAATTTACAAATTAATTAGTTCTAATTTATGATTTTCACTTTAAAAATACTTAATTGATTTTATTTTAATTTCTATATAAATTTTTTTTCTCATTTTAAGGTTTGGGATGAGGAACTTGCAGCTAAAGCACAAGAATGGGCAAATCAATGTACCTTTAAACATGATCCACATAGAACAGTTGGTAATGAGATTTTTTTAAAAATTGATTTTAATTGAATTTAGTTGTTGTTTTTATTTATTTTTGCTTAAATTAAAATGTATTTAGCTACTCGAAAAAATTTTCCAAATTCATAAATATGTATGTACATTAAAAATGCATTTTTCCAATTAATTAATAAATTTGAGGTGTAGTGAAAATTTGAGTGCAATTAAATATTTTTTAAATTCTATATATATTTATAAATATTTTCGAATGAAAAATATTTTAAATAATTAAAATTTCGAATTTATCTTCATTTAAAACCTTTAATTTTTTTTTATATGTAGGTACTCAATACTCTAAATATACATATTTGGTTTTTCAACAGTTTTTCAAGAATTTCTGCAAATTTAATATTTATTTGTTTTCATATTTTTATAAAAAATTGATTCAATTTGAATTTAATAAATTAAATTCATTTCAGAACATTCGTATACACAATACTCAAATTTTAGATTTGAAATTTAAATTCAGATAAAAAAACAGTAAACAATCAGATACTTTTTGTTTCAAAAATTTGGTGAAAAATTAAATTTTACGCAAAAGAGAATTGAATGGAAAACAATGAAAATTAAAAAAAAAAATAATTAATATTTCAATTAAAATTTTTTTGTGTTTATTTTTGGAGTGGCTAAAATTGAAAATAAAATATTTTGAATATATTTTTCGGAATTTCGATTTGTTTTTTCAAGCTCTAATGAAATTTTAATATCTAGCATTTAAAAAAAAAATAGAATGAAAATTCGTTGGAAATATAATTTGAATTAAACATGTGCGTAAAAACCGACAAATAGATAAATAGTTTTTTTTTTCAATCACGATATACACCACACATGATATTGACAGCTGTTGGAATGAATGAATTTAATTCCATTTAAATAATAAAAATAACAATAAAACCAAAACAAAACCTATTTTTAGTTGCAATTTTTTTCTCATGTGTGAAATGATTAAATTTTTTTTTTTTTTTGCTTGATTGTATTTTTCAATTTAAATTTATTTAATTTTTAATTATTATTATTATGTTTTTATTCTTATAAAATTAGATCGTTTCACAATGGGACAAAATATGGCTATAATATGGAGTTCTGAACCATTAGCTGAAGATGATGGTGATTTTCCTTCACGTATACAAAATTGGTTTAATGAAGTACAAAAATATGCATTTGGTGCTGGATGGTCACCAAAAACTGGTCATTATTCACAATTAGTATGGGGTGAAACAAATCTAGTTGGATGCGGTTTTACATATTATAAAGATACAAAAAAATATAATAAATTATATGTTTGCAATTATGGACCAGGGTAAGTTAATATTATAACTAATTTTTTTGTTTTTTTGTTTTGTTTTGTGAATCTGTGCAAATTTAAATTTTTCGTTTTATTCAATTTTTTCATTTAATTATTTTTTACCGTTTTTTTTTTAAAGGTGTGAAATTTCTTCTTTTTTTTTAACTTTAATTTAAAATAAATACAACGTAAATAATATTAATTTTTGACAATGATTTCAACATAAATTGATTTATCTAATAAATAAAAAAAACACAAGAGGAGAGAAAAAACAAAAATTGAACCAATGCAATGCAAATGAGTTTGCATGAATATACATATTTATAATTTTTATAATCGGATTAATAAGATTAAAATTTTTCACATCTGTATTAAATTTTTCATTTAATTTTTTATTTTAGTTTTTCGTTGTTATTATTTTTTTTTACTTTTACACTGAAAATCATTTTAAAAAAGCACTCGTAGATTTTTCACGAATTCTTTCAATTAATGTCGAGTTTTTTCATTTAGTTTTTTCTTTTTGTAATTCAATAAAGGATAAAAGTTTTAATTATTAAAGTAAATGAAATTTTTCATATTTTTCTAACTTTTTTCTTAAAATTATTTATTGCGAATGTATAAATGGTGGAAATTTCATCATTTTCAGCCTTTTTTAATTTGTGTTTATAAATTTTTTGTTTATTCAATTAATAATTTTTATAACATATTTTTTCTTTCTTTTTTAATTACAGTGGCAATGTAGTTGGTTATAATCCTTATGAAATTGGTAAACCAGCATGTACAAATCATGGAATGCATCCATCACATAAATATCAAGGTTTATGTTCAACAAATGCTGGTTCAAGTGGGGGTGGTAATCAACAGAATGCAATTAATACATATTATAAGCCAGCATCACAACCAGTATATAAAACAAAATCTTATTATTGGCAACAACAACAGCATTATCAGCAACAACAACAACAATATCAGCAACAACAACAACAATATCAACAACAACAACAACAATATCAACAGCAGCAGCAACAACAACAACAACAGCATCAAAACACACAACAAAAGAACAATTATAATTCTGATTCGGGATTTAAAACATCGTTCTTTAAATTCACAAATACGCGTAAACCGAATGGTGTATACATTAGATGGGGTACACAAGTATAAAGTAATTCATACAATAATTAAATAGGTCCCTTTTTTTTTTAAATTTTAGGTCAAATTAACAAATTCTTTTTATTTTTTAAAATCTAGATTTAAAACTTTAAGTAGATTCAATTTTTTGTTTGTTTTGTCTTTGTTTTTTTAAAAAGACATTGAAATCAATGAGTGTTCAATGATCAAACATCAAGTTCAAAATTTATATGTGAGCAAAAGATGTCAAGAAATTTCCTTTTTTGAATTAATTTGAATTTTTTAAATCACCTTTTATCACATATAATTTTTCTTTAAATATGTTATTAACAAATTTCAGAAGAAACAAACAAACAGAAAAAAAAAAGCCACGAATTTTTAATTTTAACAATTTTGCATGCTGCGTTTTGTGCAGTTTTTTTTATACACTAAATTACTCTAAATATTAAAATATTAAGTTTGTGTGTGAATTTTGTTGTTGATATTTTTGTGAAAATGTTACTATATTGAGATTTTATTCTACTCTATTATTATTTTTTTTTTTTTAGATATTTGTTTAAGTTTTTTTTATTTTCAAAATTAAATTTAATTCTATTTCTTTGTTTATAAAAAATGAAGATTTTGATAGAAATTTAAAAAAAATAAGTAGTTTAGATATTATTTTTTGTTTCACATAATTTAAGAAAATATAAAAAAAAACTAACTGCGATAGTGAATAAGAGAAACAATGAACACAGATAATTTTAAGGATTTTTAAATTTTTTACAAATTTAAAACATGTATGTTACTTTTTATATATGTAGTAAGTATGTGAAAAAAAATTCCATTTTGATAATTGTAATATGAAACAAAAAAGTTGAAATTAAAAGTAAATAATTTATTTTTTCAGTACAAAAAAAGCGATAAAAAATCTAGAACACATACACATACATTGTATATTTTATTTTTGATATATGAATTTTATCCGTATAAGATATTCATATGATGAGTATATTAAAAAAGTATAAAATTTTAAATGTATTATTTATGTACGCATTAAAATAATACAATGTATATTTTTGTATGAAAATTATATAGAGAAATAATGATAATATACATTGTGTACATTGTAAATACAAAAATATACATACATATGTACATAATGTTTATGTGTAATGCTCCTTTAGGAAAATTTATTAAATATAAATCTTATTTTTTCACATGAAAATGATAACGATAATATTAATGATAAAATAACAAGAATATAACAAGATTTCAGATATACGAACGTTTTTTGAATACAATACAGAAAATTATTGTTGTTTTTGTTTTTAAAATATGTAAAATCCTTATTAAAAAGGATGTACTATGTATATATGGTATATAAAATAATATTGTCTGTATATGTAAACGATTTTGTATATAAATCTAAAAACAAAAACAAAAATTTTTAAATATAGTGTACATGTAAAATTCATATAACAGAGGAGTAAGTAATATGTATGTTTTATTTGACTATGTATGTACATATGTGTTTATATTATCATCGTTTTGTGTATACATATGTATATAATAAGTAACATACTATACCATTAAAAAATTTTCCTTTTATTTTATTTTTTTTTGTAAATTTGCCCGAAGCAAATGTTTGTATCAAATATTTGTTTTGTGGTAACATCGTTTTGTTTCTCTATTTAATAAAATTGAAATAAAAAAGAAAATAAAATAAAAATGCTTATTATTGTATTTTATTTTTTAAAATAAAGAAAAAATTAAGAAAAAATAGATAAAAGAATATGAATATGTGTGTTTCATTTGAATGAAATTAGTCCTGTAATACTCAATGTTTTAGTATTGGCTGAGTTTCGAAACGTACTAATACCGTGTTAATGCAATGTCAAAGGTTTCAAAACCTTTTAGAATAAAACGGTTACATTGTCACAAGTTTCAATATGTATCGAAAATGTACATTTGACGCATCTTTTAAGCTAATAGGATTTTGTTTTGGTTGGTTGGTTGGTTGACGTGGCGGTTCTTTGGATTATTTTCCGAAGACCCAACTAGCACTAAACCGTGCTATTTTGATACCACACACCGACACACCTCGCAGTTGTCGAGTCAAAGGGTTGTAAACCCTTTCTGTCATACATGCACCTACAGTTTAAAGTGGAATGCGAACCACAAAATTCGTTGGTAGAGAACGAATTTTATTCGTATGACAGGGCTTGGTACTAATATTTATTGTAGTTTTTTTGTGGACTTAGCTTATGGTCTTTAAACAAAGCTCCCAAACTATTTAGTACCGAGCACTTAAACCCAGCTCAAAGTGAATTGGTACTCATTCAAAGCTGAGTGAACTTAGGCGGACTAAAACCTGAGACCTTCAGCATCAGAAGTCAACAACCTAACGCTTCGTCCACTGCCCGCCTGGATTTTGTTTTACCAAAGTATAATTTTTTAAGGAGTTTTGCTCTTTTTAAAATCATACTTTGGTCAAAGTACAGATCCTGCAAAACGAAATTTTAAAAAGTCCTTTTGGAATAAATTTATTCAGGATCAATCAAGTTTTATATTTTCCAAACCATATTTTATATATTTTGTTTTTTTTGCTTAGTAATTTATAATTTTTTACATTTTTCTAGATTTACTAGATTCTTCTTTATAATACATAAAATAAAAAATAATTTTTAATGTTTTTTTTTCTTTTTAAAACTGTTTTTCTCCTTCCTCTAAAAATTTTATTTTTTTTCTGAAATTCACATTCAGGACATCCCAAATTATCATTTCCAATCGCCAATCGAAATTTTGAATTACATCGATTTTCGCGAAAAATTTTCAGTGGCGGATTTAAGTTCGACTGCGCTCTAGTTTCTGTCCGATATGGCGCCTTTTTTTGCTTTGTACCCATTACAATAAACCTAAGCGTAAATCCATCACTGTTTGTTGTGTTATATAATAACTCCATTGTTTTAAGGAACTTACACTTTGTTTTTGAAACGATTTGTGACAAAACAAGATAAAAAAAACTTGTAAAAGAAATTACCGTTTTGTCGTTTTGACGCAAACTTATTGATTAAGATTACGCATGAAATAATTCAATTTCATAGAATTTTTATGTTTTCGTAGAATAAAGAAAAAAAAATTAGTTAAAATATTCGTTATATAATTAGAATTTCAAAAATTCTTAAAATAGAATATTTTTGTTTGATGTTTAATCAATGCAAGAAAAAACAAAAAAATATTGAAAAAAAAAATAACAGTAAAATCTACATGATATTAGATTTTATATGAAATTTAAAATTAAATACGCAAATTTTACACATATTTTTGCATTAATTATTAATTATTTTTAAATATTTTTAGTTATTTTTAAAGAAATTTTATTCAATTAATCCGCAATTTATTCAATTGAATATTTTTTTTTCGTATTACTGATGTTGGAATGTTTATTAAGACATGTTTATAAAAAAATTTGTTTACGTAGATTTCAATTATGTAACATACATAATCAAAGAATCATAATAATATTTTAAGACAGTGACAATAAATTCTTATAATAAAATTATATTTAAAATTTACATAAAATTTGATTTTAAACAATTGATAAAATATTTAAAACACAAATTTACACAGTACATGACATTTAGCGATATTTTTATATTCCTCATTCAATTTACATATGTATGTACCTTACATATATATGTGTGTATTTAATGATAATAAACAATTACTTATTTCCTTATATGTTTATTTAAAAAAATTTTAATTTTTTTTAATGCATTATTAATTTTTTTATTATCAAAATGCAAAAAAAAAATGTTAATAATGAATAAAATTAACATTTTATTATGCATTTTTGTGGCTTTTTTTTTTTTTTTAAATAAAAAACAATATTTCTCAAGGTTTGATAAATTGTTAGTAAGATTAATGATATTTTGTTGTTGTTGTTGTTGTTGATTTTTAATTTATTCAAAAACATATTTAATGTGTACATCATGTAATTTAAGATATTATGATATTTTTTTTCCATATTTTTTTTTTATTCATTTTTATTCTTTTAAATTTTTTAGATTTGATATGTGATAAAAGTGTGAAGAAGATGAAGAACAGAACAGTAAAAAAAATCAATTAAAGAAAAAACAATTAACATGAGAAAATAATTTAACTTGTTATGCTAAGTATGTAACTGGATAATTGAAATTAAAAAAAAAAAAAAAACAACAAAAACCATGACGGTAAAATAAAAATACATACATATATAAAAGAGAAAAAAAAAATATATATAGATAAACACGATAATTAAATGTTTTTACAATAAATACCGGCGCAAAGATACCAGAAAATTATAATTTATTATTTTAACTGACGCCAGTATTAATATTCATTTTATTAATTATTGGAAGAGAAGAAAAAAAATAATAGTAATTTGATATTTTACCGTGTAATAATGTGGAATATGTATATTCACAAAATATAATTAATAAAAAAAATGTATATATTTATTAATAGATCTAATTTGTGTGGAATATGTATTTCAAAAAAATGTTAATTAAATGAATTTTTTCAATTATTTTTTTTTAAATAAACGTAAATGTTATGTAACAGTACAGTTATGTAGAATTATAATTAATATTCAGTTAAACTACTGTTTAAACATTTATTTTTTATTTTTTAATTACATATTTCAATTTGTTCTATTTTTAGCTTTCAATTTTTTCGAATAAAAAAAAACATTCTCATTTAAGTTTTCGAAAATAGATTTTTTATTTGAAAAATTAAAGAAAAAAATTACTATTTAATTTGAATAAAAATCAAGTAAAAATTTTTGTGTTTAAATATTATCTAATTCTTTTTTTAAAATATTAATTAGTTAAAAAAAATTCGTGTAATCGTCATTTTTTCTTCAAAAAAAAAAAAAAAACGTAGATTTTTAATTATGTGATTTGAATTACTGGCGCCAAACATATTGGTCTTTTTTTTTCGTTTTAAATTTGAATTTAATTTTCTAATGTTAAAAATACTGTTATCTTCAATTTTATTCTACAAAAAAGATTTATGTTCATTCTGACAAATTCCAACTGATTTGAAATATTCGAGAAAAAAAAAATTGTAAAAGTAAAAGTTGGATTTATTTCTGTAAAAAAAATTTACCTCAATCGATATTTTTATATTTTGTTAGCCTTTTTTGTGGGAAAATAAAATCATTTTTTTTCAGTCATGATTTTTGTTGTTGTATGAAATGCAATGTACGATTGTTTGAATATTAAATCGATGACGCCACATCCTTGCAGAAATTTTTCTTCAATATTCCAACCCTATACTACCAGTAAATTTTTTCCAATTTAACTCTTTTATAAATTTAAACAATTTCTTATTCGCATCCTTCTTATTTATTTATTTTTTTTTTTCGTCAAATAGGTACTTTTATTTGTCTTTTACAAAAGGTTTAATATAAAATTGAAAAATTATTATTATTATTATTTTTCTCATATGTAAATATTCAGTAAGTATAAGTATATGAATGTGTTTACACAAATAAAAATGCTTCAATGCAGAATAACATTTTTTAAGTGGGTAACCGGAAACCTTTATTTGTTTAGGAAGGAACTTAACTTTGAAAATACGTCGTTTTTACCTTTTTATTTCATATTATTTTTTTATATTTTTAATACAAGAAAAAAAAAATAGAAAAAAATGAAATAAAAAATCAAAATAAAAGAGAGAGAACATGAATACTTACACGTATCCCAAAAAAAAAAAAAAAAAAAAAAAAGAGTTTATCAAATGTTGCATATTGTTTTACAATTTGTAAATCGTAATACACTTTGAATAAGTACTTTTTAAATGTTTTGAACAATTTCTTAAAAATCTACCCCATTGAAAAAGTTTCTTGGGTACATATCATATTTCAATCGAATTTTTTAAGGAGTTGAATTTTTTTGATTTCAAAAAGGATTTTATTTGTTTTTGCTACATTTTTCTTTCAAGAAAGCAAAAAAAAAAATGAGAGAAAAATTGAACATATCATAGTTGATTTTGTGATTTTTTTTTATTGATATTCGAGTAAGACTTACAAGAGGAATAACAAAAAAAAAAAAGGATAAAAGTCACTTTATTTTTATTCTGATAAATTTATTAAATCCTTATTTTTTAACATTGTTTTTTTCCCCTTACAAATACAGTGGAATTTTAGCTCAACTACAAAAAAATCATTTTTATTATTCTAAAGTTCTTACTTGGTAAAAAATAAAAGGACATGATACGAAAGTAGAAAAATTTAATAATTTAATAAATCCAAAATCAGTATATTTTTTTTTTTATCTTCAGAGTACAATTGAAGTGAGTTTTCTTTCGAAATAAAAAAAAAAAATCAAATTCAATCTATAAACTTTTATTTTTCAATTTTCGTGTCCACACTCACTGTCTACCTATACTGGTTTACTCATCATCTTCCATTAAAATCATTTTATCAATGTTTTTCCTGCCATTCTCATCATTATCATCATCATCATCATCACCATTATTATCATCACCAGCACCACCAGAAGTAGTAGCAGCAGCAACAGAACCATTATCATCTTTATCCACTTCGTCGTCATCGTCATCATCTATTACAGCAATTCTTTTTCGTTGTCGTATCGTCGTATCATTCACATTTGTTATTTTTTTCTTTTTTATAATGACAACATCCTCATCATCATCATCATCTGATATTTCCTGTTCACCATCTTCAGAACGATTTCTTTTATTACTAACTTTTGACTTGGAATCACTATCAATTTGATAGATTTTATGTTTTTTTACTTGTGATACATTATCGTTAAGTTCATTTTCATCATTGGATTGCATTATTTCAATTCCTGTATTTATAACAGGATACTGTAATAGATTATTTGTTTCATTCATTGATTTTTTCTTTGCTATAGAATCATTTTCATTATTATCATCATCATCATCATTAATCCCTTTATCCTCATCAGATGAATCTGAATCAATAATATTTCGACGAATACGTGAATGAATAAAAGAATTTACTTTTTTTCTTGTTGTTGTTTTTGTTGAAGAAGAAGCAGAAGACAAAATTTCCATTTGTTCTATTGCATTCTGATCTTCAACATCAGATTCATCTGTATCACCTGTCAATTCTGCTAAACGTAATCGAAGATTTTGTGAGCTAAAATTATCATCATCGTCTACGTTTACGTTTTGTGTGGTTTTTATCATATCATCAATGTTAAATTTTCCATGTTTTTTCTTTGAATTTGAATTTTCTTTGTTTAAAATTTTCTTATTTTTTGATTGATTTATATTTGTGATTTTATCTTGCTTCTTTGTTTTCATATTACTACTACTTTGGGAATTTTCACGAGCTTTCAATGGTTCACGATACTCATCCTCATCATCACTTCGATTGAATACTAAATTATCAAATTGCTCACGACGTTTATTCATGATATTTTCATGCAAATCAATTTCTTCATCAGACGATGAAGATATGTTATTATCTGTATCATCCTCATCCTCATCATCATTCTCACTATTATCATCGTCACTGCCGTCATCACTATCATTATCATTGAAATCATAATTTCCTTTTTCAATATTTCCATCATCATTATCATTTCCATCTTCTCCAGATCCTTCATATGTTCCATTCAATAATTGAACCCTCATATTTAAATCAGCAGCATTTAAATAAATTGGTATACGCCAATAGTTTTCCATTTCCGTTATAGGAGGTTGAATACCAAGTGTAATTAAAATTTTTTTAAATTGTTCATTATCCATTGCTTCTCTTTGTATATCTAATAATGGAACTAAAGGTACACCATCATCTTCATCATCTGGTAATTCATTATCTTTTAAATCTTCAGCTGCATCATTTAAACAATCCTTAAGCCAATTAATTGCTTCCTTAAATTGTTCATCGATTTGGTCAAGTAGATTTTTTACGCTACCAACATGTAAAGGTGTCTTAACATTTGTTCGTTTATTTTTTTTCGTTATATTTATTTTATTTTTTGATTTTCGATTATTATTTTTTTGTCCTTTTTTATTATTTTTTCTTGTATTATCCATAAATGTATCCTGTTGTTGTATTGTATAACCATCATTATCATCATCATCATTATCAGAATTACCTTCATTATGATGTGATCCAATATTTTGTGTTTTACGATTTCTTGATATTTTTTTATTTGGTAAAATTTCTGATTTATCAGCGATTAAACCAAGTGATATCATACGTTTAATAATATTGTTCTTTGAATGTTTGTCACGTAATACTTCAAGGATTTTATTGAGACAATCTAAATGAGAGTTAATAAAATAAAACAAAAAGAAAACCAACAAAAAAAAATTAATGACGGTAAAAGTTAAAAAAGAAAAAAAATTGTATTTAAGACTAAAAAGTTTTGAAAAGTCTGAAAAAATGTGTTTTCTTTTCTTGTTATTTTTTTTTCTTATGAATTTACCTGGTTGTAAACGAAATTCATCATATAAACTACGTAATTGTTCATCCTCCTCATATTTCCATAAAATTTTTTTGGCTGCAGTGGCATTTGTTTTTTTTGTTGGTGCTTTAAAAATTAAACCCATTTCACGAAGTTTTTTCATTACAACACGACGTGTACGAGTTTTATCAATCAAATTATCAAGAATCCAATCAATTACATCTAAAAAGACAGAAATAAAACAAAAAAATAAAATAAAATAAAAATGATTTAATGGTCCTGTGAGTCATAAAAAAAAATAAAAATAAATAAAGATCTATTATCCTACACACCTTTATCATTCTCTGGATTCTTTTGATTCTCTTCAAACAGCATTCTTAATTCATTTTCTTGTTCTTCAGACCATGAACCTTTATAATTTCTGAAATTCAAAGCGAAAAAAATAAAAAATTTTTTTAGAAAAGCTAATAGATCGAAGAAAAAAAAAAACAACAAATGTATGTAATTTACGTGTTATAATCATCTGTGTATCCAGTTTCAATATCATTTGCTTCTTTCAATGTTTTATAAAATAGAAGTTCTGCATAAATTTTTGGATTATTTGGTGCAGTTTCAGTAAAATTTCGTACAATATAAATTCCTAGACGACGCAATTCTTCATGATGATCATCTTTTGGTGCATGAAATACTTGTTGAAATATACGAAATAATGTCGCCTATAAAAATTTATTATTTATGAACAAAAAAAAAAAAACATAATTTTTAGACATGAATATTCCATTAAAATTTCATATGACGGTAATAAAAAAAAAATTTTTTTTTCTATTCACATGATTTTTAATGACATTTTATGAGTATATATGGCAAATTTTCAATTTTATGAAAACGTTATTAGGTTTTTTTTTCTTCCGTTCTTCCGAATTTTTTTTTTTTTTTTTGTGATAGTAAATTTTTATTTTTATGAACCAATTTATCATTTATGGAAAATTACTGATATCAGAAGAATGAAAAAAAAAATGTATATGTACATATATGTTATACGTATACATAAAGGAGGAAGGGTCCATAATAAAAGGATCAAAAATTGCTTGTTAAATGAATTTATAAACGGGACAATTGGTTTCTTATTTTACATCTATCGAAAATTCATAATCTTTATTAATATATATATATTTTTTTGCTTATATTTACCCAGAACAGGACAGGACACATATAAATAAAAAGAAAAGAAAAACAACATTTTTATCGAATTTTTATTTTTATTTTTGTAAGGACAAAAAAAAAGGGAAAATAGATTTATTAATTTTTTTTTATTTTATCACTGAAATAAAATAAATGCAAATAATCCGGAAAAGTGTTTTGGTTGATTGAACAACTATAAATGAAAATTTTTCGCATAGGACATATGTATACTTATTTTGTTCTTCTTCATATTTTTATCACACATGAATTATTCTTTTTTGTCCTTTTCTAAATGTTTTTTTTTTGCATTATTTTTTTGGTTTTATGTATTTTTTCTTACATAAACTCCAAAAAAATATATATTAAATAAGTGCCAATTAAGCAAATACAAAGTATAATAAATAAAAAAGGATATCATACTCTTTAATTTTAGAAATAGCAAAAAAAAAAAAAAGGATCATAGTTTTGTTGTACAATATATAGAATATCTCTTTAATAACTACTGAAATAAAATCTAAGAAAATACAACAACGTAACGATGAGAAAAAAAAAACATTGACACACTATAAAATTTCTCGTTAAGTAGTAACGAATGATATTGTTTCCTTATATAGACAGACAATTTAGAAACTATGTGGTATATGAGAAAGGATATATTGTGGACTGGACAGGACAACAAAAGACATCGTTTTCACATATAATAAACACCATATATGTTGTATTTGAAGAATAATAATAAACAAGAACTTTCCCAGAATAAATAAATAATGTATAGGGTGTTTATGTTTGTTTGTTTGTTTTTTTTTTTTCATTTTAGGAAAAATTAGAAATTTCATAAATAAAAAAAAAGGGTTGAAGAAAACATAAAGTTTAAACTTTTGAAGTTGTACGAGTATGTTTAGATAGGTTTCGTTTTTTCAAATAAACAGCATTTTAGAAGCTTAATTTAAGGATAATTTCTTCATATTTTGGGATAAGAAAAAGTTAATTTTGTGAAGGATTTATCTAAAGTAAAAATGAAAAATCTGAAAACCAGATCTTCGACAAAAATTATATTTTTTGTTCATTCAAATAAATGATTTTTTATAAATTTAAAAAAAAAATCTATTTTAACTATTTTCGATTCATCCTATTTTAAATTTTGATCAAGATATGGTGTAAAAGTCATATGTGTATACGAGTATACACACATTTTCCGATGCCAATTAGAACTACAGCTACATTTTTTTTCTTCTTTTTATATTTTTTGTTATTTTATTATTTTGATGGTGTTAAGCTTAATATCCTCATAAGCTCGTATTGCTATTTTACAATATATAAAATATCCTTTTGCAATTAGATACGGATTTATAGGTTTGACTTTAGTATAAAATATGTATATATACTCGTATATATGAGAAAAGAGTTCTTCAAGTAAGCAGCTTTGACTAGCACAACACACGTACATAATATGTATGTATAAATTTCCAGACAAAGAAGAAGAAGTGAAAAAGGGCAAACTAGAACACCATATACTCGTATGTACGTAGGTAAATACAATATACTGTATTATTTTATATCAAATTATATATCCTTGGACTAATTTTTAATTTAATTTAAGATTAGTGAAACGTTTATATATATGTACAAACATAATACATATGTATATACTGGTACAGATGATTTTATACTTTGAAGGATAATTTTCAAGTATAGAAATTGCACTAACCTAAGATTAAAATTTATATGGTAAATGATGATATATAGCAACTATAGATACAATATACTTTTTATTATACATATAGTATGTAGTATTTGTGGAAAAGAATAAAATAACGCTGCCTCATTCAACTTGTTAGAAGAACAACAGTTGATTGGATCGTATAATAAAAACTGTAAAAAGAAAAGAAAAAAGTCTAAATGTAAAAGAAAAAAAATCCATTTTCAAAACTTAAATCAAATGAAGTGAAGGAAAAGTGTTTGAAAAAGAAAATTGTGATGAAACTTTTTAAATAACGTTTTTTTTCTATATCTATTTGTTCTCACATGGCGATATATAGCCGATTTTGAAAAAAAAATTTTCTATATACATACTATATATGCTTTGTATACATATATGTATATGTTTTTGTATGGTGTTTTTTTTGCTCAATGATTACGCGAATATGCGTTATGTATATTTGTATACACTTTCCACTTATATTTAAAAAAATGTATACATATGTACATACATATACTATACATTTATAGAAAAACTTTTATGTAATTTTCTTAAGTAGCGAAATGATTAATTTTTTTCTCAAATTCCAATGACTTTGATAGATTAAGTTGGACTTTAAGAACAGATAAAAGAAGAAAAAAAATTACATAAAATATTTAAAAAAAATAGAGAAAAAAAAATTTAATAAAAAATAAAAGAAAAAAAATTAAAAAGAAAACAAACACACACATATTTAATCATTTTTTATTTAAAAAAAAAAAAGTTTTATTCATTTGGATTTTCTGAGATTGAACATGAAAGATGCAAACTTTTTGATAAGGATATGTTTCTATAACCGTATGTATGTTTGTATATACATCAAGGATTCTCATTTTCATTTTCTATTTTATTTGTTTTTTTTTTTTTTTTAAATCATTAGATTCATCAATTTTCCAGTTGTTTGATGTCAAATCATTGGAAATTTTTTCTTTAGAAAAAAAAGTAAGTTCTATTACATTTATTAATTATTTGTATAAATACTGTATCTACTGACAGTACATTTTATTTGGTTTTCCCATATGTCATTCTCTACAGAAGGAATAATTTGAAAATAATAAAAAAAAAACGGAAATTTTATAATCGACAAATTGTCTTGGTCAATGTCCTGTGAAGGATAATGACAAGAAATTATACAGAATATCTGATGGATTTTTTTCTTCTTTAGTACTTATATATTACATTGAGAAATTACACATTAAGTTAATTAGAATGGGATATATTATTCTGAAATGAAAAAAATGGAGATTTAATTGTAAATAGCATGAATTTTTTTTTAAATGCAAGATGAAGATAATATAAAAAATAAGGATAAAATCGTTTGATTATTTTATAAAAAGTTTCTTGTCCTTAATAATTAGTATATGTATTCAGTTTGTGGTTTTAATTTTACTTATTTCCATTGAAGTGTTTCTGAGAAATTTTAAATTATCTGATTCTAAAAATTTGTTTTTTCATGAATCCTTCAGGAATATAGCTTTAAATTGAAAAATAAAAATTTTGATTTACAATGACAAAAAAAATGTTATTCACTAGGTATTTTAAGAGTATTGTCAAGAATAAAAAGGGTTTTCAATGAAACTGATAAATTATTCTACGTAATTATAAAATATAATTTTGAAATTATTTGTTAGTAAAGTTCTTGAATAAAGTCCTTTGTTTAAAATTCTCGAATATCTAAATTACACATTAAATTTGACTTTTCACAATATTTTTTAACCTAATTTCATGAAAATAAGACCGAAAAACAAAAAAAAAATCATTTAAAAATTCATTATAATTTAAAAATCAATTTGACTTTTTTTTTTTTTTTTAAATTGATTATTACCTTGTACTAAAACTCTTTTTAAAAAAATAGAAGAAAAAAAGAACCTAACTTTTTGTAAAAAATTAGTTTTAAATTCCTAGCATAGTTATGATGATGTACAAAAAAAAAAAGTTCCTTGTTTTTTACAAAAATTTAAATTTTTTAGATTTTATTTTTTTCTTTTCATTATTTTTTTTTTTACCTGATATAACATTGCTGAACATTTACAACCAAAAGCAATTCTATGTAAAATTGTAACAGCACTTTTTAACGATTTCGTTGAAATTTTTTCCCAGTCTGTTAAAACTAGAGTACAAGCACGTACCACTTTGGGATTTACTAATCTGAAAATATGAAAAATGAAAAAGAATTTATTTATTTTTTTTTTCATAAAATAAAAAAAGTTAAAAGTTTTCGAAAAAAATTTTTTTTTTTTTATTCCAATTTTATTTTTCCCTAGATTTTATTTTAAAACTTTACATAACTGACTGGTTTAGCTTTACGACAAATACTCGTATTTTTTGTTTGTTCTTGATTTAAAACTTATTATCGAAAAAAAAAATAAATTAAAAATAAAAATTAAAAAAAAAACAAATTCGAACTAAAGGAAACAAATTTAAATATAATTCTTTTGAGACATTTTTTTTAAAAAAAATTTTAAAATCATTTTTTTTAAAGCAAGATAAAAAGTTAATAACTTTTGAATACACAACTCAGGATAATTCATCGTCCTGGTCATAAATGATATTTTTTATTTTATTTGAAAAAACGAAAAAAAAGAAGATATGAATGCTATTTGTGAGGGCCAATTATGTTAGCTTCAGAATATGAACAAATAAGTTTTTTTTTATCAAAAGAAAAAATTTAATAAAAAATAAAGTGTAACTCAATCAAATAAATGCAATTGCATCAGAAGCAACAGTAAATATGTACATATACATATGTATCTATATCAACGACACTGATGATGTCATCATGATAAGGATGACGAACAAAAAATCAAATCAGATAGAAAAATAGATTTAAAAAAAAAATTATACCTTTTTTTTTATTCTTTTTTCGCTATAGATTTTTATTTCTGTTATGATTGCAGAATTGCAATTTTAAAAAACATCAATCAAATAGAGAATAAATGATAGATAGAGTGAAATATAAAGTTAAAATTAGATATTCAATTTCTGTATTTTAATTCACGTGTACTTTCAATGATAACAGAACATCGAGATAGTAAATGAAAAAAATAAATAAAGAATGTAGACAACACTATGACAGTTGATTTATGAATAAATTTAAATTTTTTCCTTTCATTCATTTTGTTTTTGTTTTTTTTTGTTTTTTTTGAATTTTACAAAAATGTCTATTCAATGCATAATTAGACTTATTTTATTCATGAAATAAACTTTTATTTTTAATTTAACACTGTCTTTTTTCATTTCGGTTTCTTTTTCAGGAATGTTTTTTGTTTGTGAGATGTAAATTTTATTGTGTTGTTAAAATTGCGGTGAAAAGTTTCAAGAAAAAGGATATTAGTGTTTTTTTTTGTCTTTTCTTTTTCTTTTTTTATGTTACGTTGGTTGTGTCAATTACAGTGACAATTTTATTTGTTATTGTACTTATTTTCATTGTCTTTATATCTCTTATTCTATTTTTTTATTATTTTTAATGAAACTTTAAACTTTATCTTTATTTTTAATTTTCAATTGTTCTATAAAGGAAAGCAATTAAAAATTGAAAAGAAACTTTTTATAAAAAAAATAAAAGAGTCAATAAGAAAAAAAGGGTTAAATGAAAAACATCGAATTTTATCAGATGAATAGCTGAAAATAACAATTTGTCAATTAGTAATATGTTTTCAATAGTTGAATGAAAAAAATAATATCATAGTGAAATTAGGTCATTCATTGATGAAAATGCAAATTTTTCTCAATTGTGTGTGTGTTTTTTTTTTTTTTTTTTTTTTGCTGAAAGAAAGTAGAATTCAGAAAAAATTCAGAAAAAAATACTAAGTTTATGAAATTGCTGAAAACAAATATTTTATATTTCTAATTAGATCTTACGAGGTTTTTCCTTCAATTTAAATTAAATTTGTTATTTGGAAAAATTTTATATAAATAGTCAAGTGAAATCAAATTTAAAGAAGGACTAATAAACGTCAAATATTCATTCATTCTATCCTTTATGTATTTTCAAATTTAAATTAATTATTCTCGTATTTTTATTACAAGTATTTTATTGTATGAAAAAAATAGTTTAATGTCCTTAATGATAATTTCCATGGCGTGGCAGGAAAATTATTTATAAAAATGTTTTTTTTTGCTCTCTTTCACTTACCACTTGATATATTGCAAAAAGTACACTATAGCTCATAAATAAACACCATAGCACCTTAAAGAATTTTTTGTTGTATTTTACATAATTTTTAAAAAAATATATGTATGTAGGTATATTAAAAAAAAGAGAAGTGAAATGAAGTCATTATGCCATAATTCATTTTTTATTTCCTCTTTTTTGAATTTGAAATAAGAAAAAAACACAGAAAAAAAATTTATTAATAATGAATGAACCAACGAACGATACACGATATACTGCAGTCATTTGTAATCACCACCACCGCCAGAAAACCCAATTTAATAGGGAAGTAATGGAAAACTTGAAGGAATCCAGAAGAGAGATGAAAAAAAAAAGAAACAGAACAGAACAGAAATGAAATAAAATAGATCTTTTTTTTTTCTTCCTTTTATCAAAATGAAAAAAACGCGAAAAAATGGATAAAAATGCCTCATTGAAGTCATCATGAATGCATTTGTAGGCCATTAGGCATTTGATTTTTTTTTCTTTCACTTTTTAATACATTTTTTATTTCCTTTATTGCTTTTATTCTTTAACTGTGTTCTAGTTTTTGTTGTTCTTTTTATTCAACTTCTTGATTTTATTCTATTATTTTTTATTTTTATTTTTTTCAAAAAACATTTTACTGTCACAACTTGTGGGTCGTTACACTTATTCAAAGTTTAAAAATGTGCCGCTCTGCCACGTCAAAAGAATGAAAATTGCTTTTGGGGTTGAAGAAAATTGTCTTTAGTTATTGAAGTAATTTATTCAATAGGGTGAATGGGTGGCAAATGGGTGTATAGATAGATATTGTACTATGAAATTGATGTAATTTATAGGAAAAAAAAAGTAAAAAGTAGAAAGAAAAAAAAAAGGAACAGAAGTAAAAAAAGAAGAAGAAGAAAGTTTTAGTTCAGTTAGATTGGCATACATTTTATAAGATGACTATAAAGGTGATGGAATGGTAAATTAAAAAAAAAAAGAAGAAAAAAATAAATTGTCTATGTATAGTGGTATTGGTAAAGTGACGGTATGTATGGCAACATTATAAATTGTTATCAAACGACAATGAATGTCTCAATAAAAAAAATTGAAATGGTGAATGATTATAATGATGTCGTTAGTCTTTCAAACTTTTCTTTTGATGTTCACTTTATTAAAGATTCTCCAAAATAGAGTAAGTTTTATGTTAAGTGATTGATATGGAAATTTATCTTAATACATAGTAGCAAAATCAGAGTACGAGATTTAAGAAAAAAAAAAAAAAAATAGAAAAAAAAGAGAAATAATTGATAGATTTGTAATGGCTTCATTTTTATGCATTTTAAGGATTCATTTGTTTTTTTTTTTTTTAAATTTATTTTTCGTTATTGAGGGAAATTTAATTTCACTTCCTTTTGAAGAAAATCAAACTGTATTTCATTATTCAAAAATGACCGTGATTTAAAAGTGATAATAAAATTGAATTAATTTTTAGAGGAAATTACATTTTTTATGTTGTTGTTGTCTACTTTTTAGTGAACATTATTAAATTTTTTATAAGTTTTTTTCTTCTTTAGATTCAATGTTCAAGAAAATTTATGATTTAAAAATATGAAATATTTCATAAATTTTGTGTTTCTAAACGTTTAAAGCTTTAAAAAAAAAATTGAAAAAATTATAATTTTTTTCATGTGAACATTAATAATAATTTAATGCTAACAGGATATTTTTTTCTCTGCTTCAAAAAAGAAAAAAAAAAAACACTCAAGAAATTCAATAAATAAAAGGAACACTTTTAAAAAACGAAAAAGGATAACTCCCTCTACACAAAGGAGTATAAGAGAAGAAAGTAAAAAAAGACTGAAGAATATGCAGAGAATATTTTTAAATTTTATGTTTTTTAAAGCACCGTTTGGTGGAAATAATATTTTGCAGCAGCCATACGAGTTTTATATTTATAAACAACAACAATAAAAAAAACGATAAATAAATAAATTTGACGTTACACATAAAAATTTTATAAGCTTCACAATTTATTTTTATAATGATTCGTATTGAATGTGTGTGTGTGTGTGTGTGGTGTAACGCTAATTATTCTAACATAACGATCGTTATTTTTTAAACACCATATTTATTTTGAAAATAAAACGTTTTTATTATGATTATTTGAAAAAATTTATATGAAAATTTAATAAATAATTTTCTGTATTGTCATTATATAAAGGATACGTCAATATAAAATTTCACATTTAAAAAATATTTAGAAAAAAAATCGTCGAATATAAAATAAAAATAAAAAAAAAGTGTTAAAAAAAAGAATCTATTACTTGTGAAATCTGATACGAAATTGCCAATCTCATATAATATATTAAGTTTTTTAACTTTTTTTTTTTGCTTCGTTTTAAAATACTTATGTTTTACAAAATTTATAAGTATTCGTATAATTTAAAAAACAACAAGAAAAAATTAATATTTATAAAGAAAATGTATAAGAAAAAAATAAAATAAAATAAAAAAAACATGAAAAATTATAGAGAACCTTTTGACGCGTTTATTTACGCTTCATAAAATATTTTATGATATAGACAAGTGTTTTCATAATAATAATAATAATAATAATACGAAGGTATATACACAGAGTTAATATTTAATGAACTGACGACGAAGCGATAATAAAATCAATAAAAATTCTATATTTTTTCTTCTCATCATTATTCTCATTCCTTTCTTGTTTTTTTTTTTTTTTATGTTTTCTCATTATTTTAAGAAATGAAAAATCTTCAGAATTTCTACATTTTTTTAAGGATGAAGAGGTATTTTTCTTTTCATATCTTTTCTATATCAAAAAAAAAAAAAAAAAAAAGAGTAACGATAAAATAATAAAAGTTCAATATTAACGAAATTCTTTTTTTTTTTTTTTTTTTTTTTTTTTAAATTAAAAAAAAATTTATTTAAGAGAAAAGTATCGGAATGAGATTTTATTTTATTTGTTTTTGTATCTTTGGCTATAATTTAATATATTGAAACATTTTTTTTTGATTTTTTTCTAATACATAACGATAAAAATCTTGAACTGAAAATTAATGAATAAAGTCAATAGAAAGATTTGACTGAAAGAACAGGAAAAAAAATCATTTTTTTTTTGTTGGAAAAAATTTTCATTTAAAAGAAAAAATTTTTCGATGAGATGTAGAAAAGCAAAAAAAAAGAAAAACTTTGAATGATGATGTGGACAATATTGATTTTAACTTTTTAACATTTTTTTTTTCCATGATAAAAGGATTGTCTAAGGATGATAAGAAAAATATAAAAAAATCAGACAGTCATTAGAAGTATCATTTATTATCTGAAAAATTAAAAAAATTTGAATACAGGGAGTTTTTTAAAATATCAAATGCAGGAACAATTATCGAATTTTGTAAACTTTCCGATTAGAAAATATCTATAAACTTTGTAATTTGAAAATTCTAGAAATATTTTATTGATAAATAGTTTGTTTTGAAGGAAAATATTTGTGAATATAAATTGAAGGATGTATGTATTACCCACTCAATTTTCAACTTGTTAACTACATTTAAACTTTTAAATAAACTTTGAAAACTTTAAATTTCAATTACAATCGCAATCGTTAACTGTAATTATAAAATATTCTTGAACAAAAATTAAACAATACATATACACGTTTTTTTTTTTTTATAAAGTTTCCATTTTATAGAAGTATATGTATATGTATGTTCATCATTCAGACAATCTGATTCTGATTTTGGTTTTTATTCCACTAAAATACCTATTTTAATTTTTAATTGCGAATATTCTCATTCTATCTTTTAAGCTAAAAGCGATGTAAAAACCTTTTTTTTATTATTTTATTTTCATTACATTCTACTACCATTGTTGCTGTACATATGTATGTATGTATTTTTATATCTATGGGAAAGATATAAAAAATATATTGGCATTTGGATTGTATATTTGTATATGAAACTTAAAAATTTCACAGATGCAAAGGAAGTGAAAATATTACATTGTGTATATTGTCGTCCAATGGGGCAACAAATGATAACACAATATACATATGTATGTGCATATAACAAACTAAAATATAAGTGGTAAAAGCGCGACTGCTGGTGCGATAACGAAAAGAAAAAAGAAAAAAACATTGAAATAATCTCTAGAAAGCTATCGCTATGTATATATTTCATAATATATTATCATATAAATATATTTGATTATCTATCTATTTATGCGTATCTCGTTATACATATAACTTAAAACAAGTAGACTATAGATAACACAAGCAGACTAACATTGAGAAATATTGAATTGAAGAGTAAAGCTAAAGTAAATCACTAATTAGCTCCCTTGGGTATTATAATACTATAGAGATATCACAAAGCGCCATCATCGACCACCAGAGAAACACACAGCATCAGAATCAACATCAAACCATAACAACAATAATATAACTGAATAAAGAAAGATCCTTCTCCTTGGGATCGGGATGTATATAGAACTTAGGATTATTGTCAATATTAATACATATGTACACAGAAACATACAAACATGTACTATATACATATTTATGTATCTATGTTTATAAACAAACTAGACAGACAGACAACAGTTTTGTTGGCGTTTTTAACTAGCTCGAGTATATATTTTCCTGTTTCCATTTTCAAGTATTGCTCCCATATAGCCACAAACCATTTCCGTTTTTATATACTTTGACGATCTGTGAGTTTTATAAGGCTCCAAAGTAAATATGAGATTAAATATATGCATACATATACAAATGTTTGTCTATTTATATGTTTATGTTTTTGTATAACATAATAATTGTTAAAATACACACAATATCAAATCTAATGCGTGTGAGATAAAATTTTCTTTTTACGTTTTATATCCTTTTCTCATGGTAAATGAATAAATTTTCTAAGATTTTTCTTCATTTAACTGTTGTTGCTGTTTAACTTCTTTTTTTTTTTTTTTTAAAAAACTTTATTATAAAAGATGTTTGCTTATTTGTGAAAATTTAAGTATATATTTTTTTTTCTTTATAAGTAAAAGTCATCTTTTCATTAATAGAATTTTCTTATTTGCTGTAAGGATATAATGAGAAAAAAATAACGAAAAAAAATGAGTATATGTATATACATATACATATATTTATATACTACATATTAATATATGTATCAGTATATCTTAACTAATACTAATTTTAAAGTTATAGAGGAAAAAAAAACAACAAACAATAATAAACTAAGAAAAAGTAACAACATACTAAAGTGGAAAAGAAAATTTTTTTAAAAAGTTTTACTGGTTTCATTAACTATAAACTCTAAAATAAAAAAAATAAAAAAAGGATAAGAAAAAATAAATTCTTAAAAATTTTTATATAAAGAAAAATGTATATGCACAAGTATAATGAGACGTTAAAGGATCTTAAGATAATTTTTTATGTGTTTAATTAGCATAAAAATTTATGTTTTTTGCCTAATTTACTATTTTTACATGCAAAAAGTAAAATGAAAAAAAAAAACTATTATCAATGTTATCATAGATAACGAACGCGTTCTTATCATACATAGATGAATGAAAAGAACTTATCATTTTTATTTGTCTTTTGCGTGGGAGTATAAAATGTATCTATATACTTATATATATATGTTATGAAACAAGGATGTGCACACTTGATATGTGTACAGTAATAAAATGATTTTAATATATTTCATTTATTTAATCTCATGGGAATCCGATTACTAAATGTAATTATGAAGATAAGATAAAATTAAAACAAAGAAAAAAAAAGTTATTTTACTGTTTTTAAAATTAACAGATTCATTTGCAATTTTATGTTATTTCTTTTTTGCTGTTGTTAAAATGTTAAGTTATCTCAAACATTGCTAATTGCTGCTAATTAGTTCTTGTGAAGGACAGTTTTATAATTTTATATAAAATTTTATGTTATAGCGAGGATTTGTATATTATTAAAGAATATTGAAGGTCTTATTGAAGGTTGTATCTAAATTTTTGTAGTTTCATAAGTTTGATAAAAACATTATTAAATTTGTTTTTGTACTTTAATTATTTTTAATCTGTATAATAATAATAATTTTCAAATAAATTTTTCTAAAACATAAAATTTGAATTCTGCAGAATAAATGATGTCAGACGTTCTACAGATTTTAAAAACCTTTTGTTACGAAATTTTAGTAGTTTTTACAATAAAATACTTAATACAAAATAAATTGGCTTTTTAAAAAAATAATTGGTTTTTAACAATAGCAAATCAACAAATAAGCCGTTTTTTTAAAAGTGGTATAAGTCCACTTTTGATGAAGAATGAGCTAAAATAGATTTTAGATGATATGCTTTTTCAACTATTTACAACATTAATACCGTAACCCCAATTACGGCGATTTACGCTGTGTCGATGGCAGTGGTGAATGGAGATTGTCAAAATTTATCGCCAAAACGTAATTCAATTTGTCTGAACACAATCATAGCGATTCCCGGAAAGCGATTTTTTTGTCATCGCTAAGATAGACCTTATTTTTAATTTTAACGCCAACACCATACTTTGACAGTTGGCGTTTCTTTTCAACTGCTCCACAATTCATTATTTTTTGAACAGAATGTTAACAAAACAAACAAATTACATCTACACAATCACCTACATTAAATTGAATAGAATGAATTTTATAGCGATTTGCTTGTTGCGTTAATTGTGTTGAATATGCGAATTTGCCATTACGATATTATGACGCGAAACTTTTCATCAGAAATTATTCTGTTATATGAAAATACTTAGTATGGAACTGATATAAAAAAAACAATAAATATCTCAAAAAAAAAAAAAAAACATTACTTAAATTTAAATATTTTAAAAATTATCTATTTATATCGAGCAACTGGAATACATAAATCCTCTCGCTGACACAGAAGCAAATATGTTTGTTAAATAAAAAATATCTCTTCCTATATATGTATGTAAATCGCTCACATTATTAATCCGTTTTTTATTTACCTCCCTATACATACATACATACATATATCGATTAATTATAATACATATACATATATTCATGTTAAATATACGAAAATTAAAATATAAAATTTAAAAATTAAAAACCTATAAATTTAACATAAATGCTGTAACAAGATTTTTATATTGCCAACATTTTTTTATAATAATAATTATTACTTTTTTTTTCAACATACTCAATGTAAATGATTTTTACAGATTATAATTAAACTGAAATAAAGTCATTATACTCAACTTTATCCTGACAATTACCACATTCATTTATTTAATATAATATACACACATTATATCTCAGATTCTTTTTTTTTTTTTTCAAACTTTTTTTTTACATTTTTGTAAATTTATAGACAAAAAGCTTATAATATGGTTACATTTTACATTGCAGAGGTAATAATTCTCAATGAAAAATTATATTTAAAAAAAAAAAAAAAACACGAGGAAAAAAGTTTTTCACAAAATAAATTTTCCAAATAACAAAGACAGATAGAGAGAGAGATATATAGAGCAAGAAAGAAAAAAACAGAAGGAAAATTATAATCACTGCCAACCAATTGGTAATAATGGTGGTAAAAAAAAAAGTTTTTCCATTTTTTTTTCTCAATTCATGTGTAAATATTGCAGAAATGAAAAAGAAGAAAAAATTAACAGAGGAAAAAGTTTTTTAAAATTAAGAAAAAAAAAACGAGTAAAAATTATAAGCTCAAATTCTATAGTAGAAAATTCAATTTCGTTAAATGGTAATTAAGATAGCAAAGTTATTAAAAGAAGTTTGGGTGTGTGTGTGTTTTTTTTTTCAATTTAAACGTTGCTCCCTTATATCTTTTCTTTATAAGTTATATATGCCCTCTTCTGAAGTAAAAGTACAAAAAATTTTCTATTAAATAATTTTTTTTTTCATCTACTTTTATATTTATTTTCTTTATATTTTACCATTTTTTTTTTTTTTTTATTAAAGTATGAAAATTGTGAGAAAATTTATGAATTCATAAGATTTTTATCGGTTCAAGTTCATGTAAATTATGAACAAAGTTGTTACAGTTTTGTTGTTGTTGTTGTTTTTATTTTTTGTTACTGCTGTTATAATGTGTATAGTATACGACGAACAAAATTTAAGTAGGTATATAATGCTTAACTTTTTGAAGGATACTTCCTTTATTTTTTTGTTTTTCGCCTTAGGTGTATGTTATGTGGTAAATATGCGGAATAATTGCCTTAAAAACACCTAAAGATATGGTGGTTTTATTTAAAAATATATGTATATATGTATATAAAATGTATGTATATGAATATTTTAACAGAAAAATTGCTTTAAAATATGTTCAAAATATATGCTTCAGTGGTTTTTACGTGTATTTAACTATATACATATGTATAAAATATATTTAAACTTTTTTCCTTAAGTAAAAGTATCTATAACATAAACGTTGATATGGAAATTTTAAAGTATAAATTTTATATGTAGATAAAGGGTGTTATAATGCGTATAATGTTAAACATAAGTTATATATCATTTTAAAGAAGAGTGCTAAATGTATTTTAGATGTAGTACCTATACACATATAAAACGTAAGAGAATAACTTAATATATTACATAAGTATATCTATTTACTTTTTCTTTTCTTCCTCTGATATAAAATAATATGTCTACCGGCTTGTTTCAAGGTAAAAAATTTTTAAAATTCGATAAATTCTCATGTGTGTATCTTTCTCTTGAGTATGTTATCATTATTGTTAAAAGTTACATCAAGATGTAGTAAAATTATGGTAAAAGTAATATTTTTTTTTTTCATATAAAAGAGTTTTTTAAGGCTTTTATATATAGAAAAAGAAAAAAGAAAAAAAGGTAACAGAAAACACAAAACTTTTACATTTTCAAAAGAATAGAAATAAATGAAAACTTTAAAGAAACGTAATTTACACGCATTATACTCGTATATACATTTTCAAAATGGAAAATAAAGTAAAAAGTATAAAACGAAAAATTTTCGTATGTAGATAAGAGACTTTTAGTGATTTTGTTTTTTTTTAATGGAATTGAATCATTTTAAACGTAGTATGGTAATAGAATATTTCAAAATAATATAGAAGTGAATATTTCTTTCAATAAAACAAAAACTTTGTATGAAAAGATGTGTTAAAAAAAGAACCAAAAACTTTAAAGTATTAAATTATTTTCAATTAATTTATTAAAACAATCAGAGATTTTATTTGCAAATGAAAACATGAAAAATTCAAATTTAAATAAGAAATTTTATTTGAAAACTCAAAAACTGTTATTTTATTGAAATTATTATCCTTAAGACCTAAAATCACATAAGATATTACAATCAAAACATTTACGAGTATTAACGTTTCATGTTATGGAAACTATTTATTATTTTTCACAATAAGAATTCGACTTAAGAGTCTTTTTTGCTACAGTTTTCTTTGAATTTAATTGAAAAATTTTGCAATTTATATCTTGAAATTAAAAAAAGAAATAATAATAAAATAA
The DNA here is from genome assembly GCA_932526495.1 of Bombylius major. Lineage (NCBI taxonomy): Eukaryota > Metazoa > Arthropoda > Insecta > Diptera > Bombyliidae > Bombylius > Bombylius major. The sequence goes on along the minus strand of OW052045.1, from coordinate 25,861,624 downwards.
TATAAGTTTTCTTTCTCTCTGAAAATTAAATTATAAAATTATCTTTAAAATTTATGAAAATCCATATAAAAATAAATATGAAAACCTTTTTTTTTGTTTGTTTTCTTTTTTTTTTCTCTAAAGCAATAAACTGGAAAATTATTTTATTTAATAAAATCTTTATTCATATCATTTTCCTATTTCAAATTTCCTTTTCGTTTTTTCTTTTGAATATTTTTTTCTGCAAAATTGTTCAAATAATCATATATATTTTCCGAGATAACGATCTTGCACCACACACCGTATACTCATAATCATACATATAAGTTTCTATCTATTTTTTTTTCTTCAATTTTTTTTTTTTCATATTTTACAAATTTATAATCGTTTCTATATTATCATAACATTTTCCGTTTAATATTATATTTTTGACCACAAAATTCAAATTTGAATTTTCTTCTCAAGAGATATAAAAAGGAAACTAAAATAAACTAACTCAAAATCACATATGTGTAGTTTTTGAATACATATACATACATATAGCCATAGCATATAGCTATATACATTTTTATGTAGATTTTAATTCTTAAGGATTTTAAATAAGGATACAGTATATAGAAATGTATATGTATGTAGTCGGTACTTGTGGTGTGGTTAAAATTATCGTGTAATACAGCAATTTGAAAATTTAAAGATTTTATGGTTTTAAAAGCTAACCATCAACAACTATGCACAAATAATAAAGATAAAAATGAAAGAAACCAAATAGAATGTATAACAGCAGAAAAGAAAGAAAGAAATAAAGAAATAAGAAAATAATAAAAATAATAAAAATTTTGAAAAATACTAAAAACATTTAGATAATAACAATTTTCATTATTTTTGAACAGCTTTTTATAGTCATGTGCCAAGAGACTTACTTTGTATTACGATATAATAGTAATGTATGATCACGAGGTACATTATTTTGTACGAAATATATAAAAGAAAATAATAAGTTTCTTTTTATCCTTGCAATAATAACAATACAACGTAACAACAAAAACAAAAACACTTGTAGGAAAAACACAATACGAGTATAGTATATGCTCTCATACAAGCTAAAGCAAATATCAGCAAAATTATCAGATACTGATATAGCTAAAGAAATAATAAAATGATATGAAATGATGAGAAACTGATGTTTTCCTTTTGCTTTCTGTTTATATGTATGTATGCGGTTAAATGTTATATTGGAATAAAATAGTCCTTATCCGGTTTCACTGGGGCAATTTTAATTCTAACATCAAAAATATTAGAATTAGGGTATTTTACTAAAAACAACTTGTGCTATAATAAAAGGATACACAGAAAAAAAATTTATGTATAAGAACACATATAGGTCCTGCTATGTAATTTTCATTTTATAATTTTAATCTAAACTATAAATTTATGTGTATTTGTATAAAACCCGACATACACATACAAAGTACATGGAGAAGTATAAAATTTTTCATTCTCATCCTTATTTTTAGAAAAAAAAGAAAAAAAAAGAAAATGAACATCGGCAAAAGTTTGCAATAATTGTCATTTCATTTTCGTATACATACGCATATAAATACATACATATGTATATTTTAATGGGTGTACAATGTTTAATATGTCGTCATCGTCTTTAAAAGTCTTTTTACGATGAAGATTTGATGGCTATTGTTCTAGTTTTATGAAAGTTTTAATTAGAATTTTATTTGAGGCAGAGATAAGACAGAAATTATGGAGAAAAAAAAAGAAGAAGGAAATTATGTAAAAGAAATAAAACAGAGTTTTGTAATCTGTAAGCGTTAATATTATTTAAAAAGAAATATGTTAATAAAAAAACTTTAATAAATGATTTTTAAAAAAAGTGTTAATTTTAAAGAAAAAATATAATAATAAGTTTTTGATGTGTTTTAAAGCTCCTATCATCATTGAATCAAGAAATTTCACAGAGTTTCATTTTAATGTTTTTCTTCTCTAGAATTTACTAATACGTTTACAAAATAGTATCTATGCTTTTTTGTATTCTGAAACTGTTCGTTAATTGGAAATTAAACAAAAAATTTCTATTGTATTTTCTAAAGATGGATTATGTTTACAAAATAATTACTAAACATCATTTCATATAAATATAATCTTTCAATATGGTGTTTCTGAAATTCTGTGATTCCAAAGGATGCAAACTATTTTTGTCCGGGGAAACAAAAGTGGTTCAATTTCTCCAGATATAAAATGCTAAAAGTAAACTTTATATCTTTCAGAATAATCTTGAAATGAAAATCAACTTTAAATTTGAATCTCAATTAGAGTTTTAAAAAGCAAAGAAATTTCATACTATCCTTTTGCTGATTAATAATATAATATACATAAATAAACACTTAATAGAATTCGAATGACCATGCTGATAGAAAATTACAAAGTGCATATTAAAGTAAAAAAATAAAAAATAAAATAAAGTCATCATGAGGATAACAATTATCACAGATACCCTATGGTAAGATGATATACATGAAAAAAAAAAAATTGTAATAAAGATATACATTTTTTGCTTGGTAACATTCGATAAGCGATTTTCATTTTAACGCTGTTGTAATGTAATCGTCTATCTATGATGTCATTTACCATCATAATATATGCCCATATGTATACTGTGTGTATACAGGGTGTTTCACACATCGTGTGCCAAACTGAAATGGGTGGTAGATCTCGATGAGAAACGAAAAAAATCGTATGGGAGAGGGGGGGGGGGGGGGTCTATTCTCAATGGTTACCGATATATTCAAGGTCAACTTTGTTACTTTTAGCAACATATTTTAGCATTCACTCAATGTAGAGAGATAAATGAAAATTATTTCATAAATTATGAACAGATAAAGATAATGTAATAAAACAAAAACCAAGTTAGAGAGAACAAGATAAGCTTTCATTTAAGCTAAAAAAATTTAAAAAATAATAATGGTTTTTTTTCGAGATATTCGACCTTGAACATAAAAATGACGAATTTTTTTCAAAATTTTTTGACTTTGAGTTACAATCACTTTTAAATCATTTTCATAAAACTTTGTAAAAAACATTTTTTGGAAGGTCTGAAGGTTCTTTATGGAAATAGTTGCGAAAAGTAGAACTGGTTACTTTTCGAAAAAAATTGTCTTTGACCTTGAATATATCGGTAACCATTGAGAATAGAAATAGGTTTTTTTTCGTTTCTCACCGAGATCCACCACCCATTTCAGTTTGGCACACGATGTGTGAAACACCCTGTATATACTCTTATTCAATATTATCCTGAAAAATAGATAACATACTTATTGTTGTATTATATTATGTGGAAAAAGGAGTATGTGAGTGTGTATGTGTGGTTGAATTTCATGCACTATCATGGACTCATTAAAAGACCAACGTGATTATCATTTATAATTACTCTGTCGATAAAATCTTATACTCTTCATGTTATATCAATATTTAACACCGCCCTTTTATTTCATTCTATCTAGTATACCTATATACATAAATATATAATCTATGTACGTATACATATCTCAAAACATATATACAAGTATGTATTATTTAACTGATGTACTTATTTACTTATATATTTATTAATACACATGTGTCATAATATATGTAAGTATATATATGAAAAGGATTTAATATTCGACACATGTGTGAACAAAATCCTCTTTACAAGCATACAAATTGCAGGCTTCATATATACTTTTCATAAACCATATACCATATGTATGTATATAATAAATGAATCTACACATCTATTTCATATGTATTTAAGTACATACATATATGTACATATATGGTATGGTAAGTGTACTTGTACATAGTTTGTTTTATATTAAATTTAGCCTTTCCTGTTCGTTAAAGAATAAATTAAATTTTATTATGTAATTTAAGTGCATGTTTACTATGAATTTTTATCATATTACTCGTATATTCAATGTTTTTCCTTTTATATAAACAATAAATTAATATTTGAAAATTTTCTAGTCTTTTTCTATATCATTATATTACATAATATATAAGTATGTATGTTTTGTATAAACGGCGTACATCACTAAAATTAAGATAAAGTGTAATATGTGTTTTAATTTTAAAGAAAAATAAAATTTATAAAACAATTTATATTCAAATTTTTCGATGATGTTCTGATGCTACATGATATAATAAAAATAATAACATACTTAATATAAAATTGCATTCAATGTTGTTTACATGATAATAATTTGCATGTAATTAAAATATCAATGTACTATGAAATTAATCCCAATGCAAGGAAGTATATAAAGCAACCAAGTGTATATGTAAAATGATGATTGGTGTGTGTGTGTGTTTATTTCTTTTTAAATTCATGAATAAAATTTATAAAAATAAAAGGATCATAAACACACGATTTTCAATTTCAATTACAATAAAGATTTATGTAAAATATATTTTCAATATTATTGCTTGTGCTTCAGATAAAAAATATATGCTGAATACGTGATTAAATTTAAAAAATGTAAAAAAAAGCACCGTTCACTTAAGGATACTCTTAATGATATACTGTCTTCAATGCTAAAATAATAAATATCTTCTTTTTATTCGAATTTATTTTATACTGTATAGCACCTGACAATCTTTTTATATTACTGAGTAATCAAAACCATTTTGAATTGCTTAAGATTTTGCAAGAAAGATACATTCAAGAAAATGCATTCCCGACTAAAATGTAGGTCAATTGATTTTTGTGATGAAATTTTTAGGTGAAAAATAATATCTGAAGTTGAAAAGTCTCTTTACTCAAAGACTTCATGCTGTCACAAAATTAGTCTTTGTATGTATTCCAAGTAAGTATTCGGGTAAACGCTATCATTTTTCAGGTAATTGTATGATATTAGGACGTTTGATTTAGGCACTCATCGCTTGTTTTTTTATAGTTTTTCAATTTCAATTTCAAATATTTCTACCGCCTTTAACGCCAATTGTAAAAAAAAATTTAAAGTAACAAAAATGGAAGTAAGCTTAAAAGTAGACCAGAAAAGCTTATTATTATACTGCCTTATTTCTTCTACTTCCATAAAACATCTTAAAATTTAATTCATTTCCTGTAAAGATATAGCCCCGTTTTTTTTAGTTTAACTTAAAAAAGAAATCCTTCTTAATAATAATTATCCTTTCAGTCACAATAAATTTTCATAATGATTTTTCATACAAGCAATTAAATTTTTCCTTTTTTTTTAAATTTTTTTATTAACATCGTAATTATTACGCATCATGAATGTGTTTTTAAAGGTTTTAAAACAATAATTATTTCCCTTTTTAATTGCATCATCAAATTATCGTTTAAACACTTTAGAAACAGTGTTATATATTCGTACACCCACATACATAATATGTATGTACATAAAATGAATTTGCTTAGATTTTAAATGAAAGGTTTTGTTATAACAATTCCAACAAGAATACACTACTAAAAACTCTTATAAACTTTAGTATGTACTTACAATAAGAAGACAAATAAGTTTCTCCCCCATTTTCTTAAAATAAAATAATTGAAAAAAAAGAGAAAAAAAAACAACAACAAAAAAAATAAAATAAACGGAAAATTATATCCTTTCTATACAAAAAGTATATAATATGCAAGTCCCTATCATATAGAAACCTTATAAGAATATTATATCAAGGATTAAAGAATATTTTACAAGACTTTTATATAAATACACACAATACTTTGAAAAACAGTTTTTAGTATACGAGTATACTTATTACATGGTTGCCTAGAGCAATAATTCGGTTTTGTTTTTCAGCATCGTCGTGTGCGCTGCGACGCGATGGTGCGATGTCAAATGTTAATATCACAGAAAAGACGATATGATGTTCTTATGAAAATTTCTGAATCATGATAGGATCCTGAAATGTGCATTGTATGTAGTATGTTGTTTTCTCAATGTAATTATAATTGTGAATAAAAAAATAAAATATCTCATAAAATGGCAAAAGCTTATGTTTAATTATTTCATCTCATTAAATGTGATTAATGTTAATTTACTTACTTTTGAATGTCAGTTTTATTTTCGTTTAGTCGTCAATAATTTTTCTTTTTTCTTCTTTCTTCTTCTTCTTCATTTTAAGTATGATTACACATAAGTATTGTATGTATTTGTTAAGGACAAAATAATACGGTCTTTACAAAAAGGATTATAGAGGAAAAGAAAAAAAAGGTCAAATAAATTCCAATGATATGTGTGTATGTATATTGGTATTATTAGAAATTTTTTTCGTCTTTATATACTCAATTATCTGGTAATTCGAAAAAATTTACATGACTACATATGTACATATAGTAAATATATGAGATTCTTATCTATGTGTCATGGTATCTTGTAACTAATGATGGTGAGAAATTTATAATATGTAAAAGGACTTAAAATATAGAGGGTTTGGACACCCTTTTCCAAAATATTTTTAATAATATAATCTGCTTTCGAAAGAAAATTGAGGGTGAATTTCAATTTAAAATAGAAAAAGCGATTATGAATGTCATTTTCAGAACAGGTGGATGAAACAGTTTTGCTTAAAGGTTTCTTAAAATTTATTATAGAAAATTGCCACCCTGAAATATTTTGCATTACCATTGTAGTAAAAATTAGAAAAAAAGGAAATCTCATTGTCTACGGACAAATTTACAAAAAATAAGGTAATCAGATTCAAAATTCTCCTAATAGGAAAGAATTTAAAACAGTTCCGATTTAATTACTAAAGTGATCAACCATAATTTAAATGAGCATTTTTCACTTTTACAAAACTTGAACTTTATAGAAATCAAATTTTTCATATACTCTTTGTATTCTTTTATAAAATATCAATAAGGTAATTACATAGTTAATTTTGCATATGATGGTCTCAAATTTCATTTTTAATTAAAAAACTCATACGATGTTGTCATATTCAAAAGTTATCATTTTTAATTTTATTATTAATTTGTCCAAATTTAATTTAAAACAGGATATAGCATATTAAAATAAAAATTTAATAATGAAATGTTTATAATTTTCAAAAAAAATGTCAGAACATTTTGTGGACTTCATTAAATCTAAGACATATTCATAATTTATTATTTAAAATTAAATAACAGTGAACAAATGGTGAAAATTTTATTAAATATTTTATTTTTTTTACATAATATATTTCAAATGAGAATGAATAACTAGAAAAAAAAACAACAAAAAATCTTGGAAATATTCATTTACATTTACAAATCCACCTACATAACTACAAATACATACATACATACATATATAAACGTCATTCGTATATAAACTTACTACTCATAACGTTTTTCATGAAAATGTAATTAAAAGATCTTATAATCTTATATACATTTTCTATGTGTGTATTTCTCTTACTGGATTATAATTTTGTGATTTATTTTCTTGTATAAATGTTTTATGGAATATATGAAAGTTGAATTTAATGTGTAATTATGTATAAATTGTAGAATTTATTTTACAAAAAAAAAAAAAAAAAAATTAAAAAAAGTAACAGAAATAACAGCACGTTACATGTCCGTCGTCATCGTCGTTGTATAGTCGTTAACATTTTAGTCGTTTTATCTTAATTTCATTTTTTAAAATAACGAAATAAAATACGAATTTAATGAGATTTTAACAAATCAAGATAAAATGAGAATTCTAAATTAGGTACGTGTTGTAGATAGAAAATGATAAAAATTCATTTATTTTCAAAAGTATGAAGGTGTGTTGTTGGTGTTGTTGTTTTTTTTTAAGCATTTACCACATACTAGGAATCAATTATATACCCAACAGATGATGGTTTGTAATTGAATTTTTTTTTAGATGTTTTTAAAACATAAATCTTAATAAAAAATAAAAAAAAAGAAGAAAGGTGAGGAAAAGGTGCTTTAGGTTTTAATTTTTTATTATTAAAAAAAATGTTTTTTTTCTTCTATTTTTAGTACGAAAAAATAAGGGAAAATGTACTTTTATGACAAGGAAATTTTTAGTTTTCTTAAAAAAACGAATTTTCATCTTGGTTTTAATTTCTGTACCGAAGAAAAAACGAAACGCCTTTTAAGGTAAACAATTTAACATTATGATTTTCTTTTTCATTTAACAAATTTAACATTTTATTTTACGAATTTCGTTTTTTTTTCTTCTTTTAATTAAATTTAATTTTTTACATTTTTCTTAATTATCTTGAAATTGTATTCTTATTGTCTAACTTGATTTTAATTTGAACTCATTTCGTTTTCGCGAAATTTACTTCAAAAATAAAAGGATAAAGTATTTAATTGTTTTTTTTTTTTCAACAAACAGAAAATCATTAGAAAAAAAAAACGACTAACAGTTACAAGGATTTATTCATTAAACTTTGTAATTTCAAATGTAATGTATAAAAAAAGAAGAAAAAAGAAAAGGAAAACTATATCTTAAAAACGTATTTGGGTTAAATAACTAATTTCAAAAAATGACGATTTAAAGTATTTCTCTTAATTAAGTTTTGCATAATAAAAAGTTTATTTCATTTTAAAAATAATTACGTACAATCAATTTAGTCAAGTGCAATTTTGGTTTTTAAATTATTGTACTAAACTAATTAGATAATTTATACTAATTAGATATAACAATCTCTGACTTTTCTCTGAACTTTTTTTTGTTTTTAAATGTTTTCTCTTATTTTCATTTTAAGTACCATAAATTTTAATGCATACAAACGAACGCACTAAATATAAAGTCAAGTATTAGACATGCACAATAAAAGAAACAAAAAAAAACAACAAAACAACAAAAAAAAAACAAAAAAAAAAACAAAAAATAGAAAGCACTTTTTACAGTGCCAAAGAACTTCTGTATCTAATGAATGACTTAGCAATTTTTTTTACTTTTAAATTTTTTTCGTTTGGAACTTTTTCGTTTTCCTTTTTTTTTTTCTAACCCTTTCCATACAAATAATTCATTCTAAACAATTTCAAGTTGTTAGTTATACAACAACAGCATAAAACAAAGTTAATATGTACATACATATTACCATTTTTGTTTGTGAAAAAAAGGAAATTCTTATAGAGGAAAAAAGGTTCCTTTAAAAATGGCTGACAAAAAGAAAAAAAAATGGTAAGAAAATTTTCTCAGAAAGAAAATTAGACTGCTGGCAGTAAATAAATTAATTGTCTTACAAGGGACGTGTTTTTTTTTCTTTCTGTAAAAAACAAATAAATGAAATAAGTAAGAATTTATGTAAAAATTTTTAGATGTGAGTTACATGTCCTATTTAAAAAAAATTTCTTATTTTCATTACTATTTCAGATCCTTTTTTGTTTCTTTGAAAATTCACCTCAAACTTTTTTTCTTGTTTTTTTTTTCTTCTATGGTTAATTAAATAATTTATGATAAATGAGAAAAAAAGGGTTTAGAAAATTTAAAAAGATTTATTCACTATCAGATGTGAAAAAAAAAACAAAAACAAAACGGTTGCTGCGGGTATTGTAATTTTGTTAAATGTTCTTTTTCTGCACGAGAAGTATACCAATCAAGGAGTTAAAGCTTTAAATGTTCTATCATAATGGATAACTTTGACTTAAAAAAAAAAAGTAAAATTTGAAAAAAATCACATTCTATTTTAAAAAGTTGACTAATTATAATTAACAAATATAAAAAAATTTATGTTAACGTTATTTTCTCTGGAATATGGTAATTGAAAAGCAGATCCTGTTGAGAAGCATGTGAAACGTTATTCTTTGTTTCTAGTTTCAGGTTTTTTTTTTTTTTTTTTTTTTGTATGAAATAAAAATTATCCGTAAAATTATCGCACAAATAACTAAATCAGTAAAAATTGCATTTTTTGTCTATGGGAAAATAAAAGTAGAGAACTCAAAGAACTATACATAAAATATATTCTCTTTTCGAACTACGAATTTATTAATTAAAATGAAATGGAATGAAAAAAAAGCTCAATAAAATTTAAAAAAAAAAAAAAAAATAAAAAAAAATAAAAAAATAAAACATTATCCTGGAGAATCATTACCTTTAAAATGTAAATGGGCACTTTGTAATAAAAAATTCTGTTTGTTATTATCATTACACCATCACTCTCATTTATATACACATACATATATGTACATACATACTATAGAAGTATATTACATACGGAATATAGACTGATTACGAAATATTTGATTTTGACACCTTATACGGTTTTCTATGTATATGAGTGTCAGATTCAAAATTAAAAATAAATAAATAATTCATATTAAAACAGAACAAAAAAAAAAAAAAAAAACGTTGTGAATAAAATACAAAAATTTCATCGTTTTTTTCACTCGTATACTTTTTTAACGAAATTTTATTTTTGTTTATGTTTGTAAGCATATTAACGGGCTCTTTAGAGTCAAAGTGAGTCTGTAATTCTCAAATAACGAGCATAAAATATCTTTTTTTTTTTCGGTTTACCAATTATTGAAAAAAACTGTTTTATATTATTTCATTTTGTTTTCACCAACTTTTTTTTTTTTTTGAAAATGACAGAAAATCGATTTCACTACAGACGCCCAATTACCATTAACAGAATAGCATTAAAAACAGACTATACACATACATACATTAAAATTAAAACGAAACATAATTTCAGGATTGTCCAATCTAAAAGGATGTTTTAGTACTTTTTTTTTCTTCCTTTTTTGCCCGCTTTTTGAAATGATAAGCACACTTGAAATAAAATGCATTCAAACAAAGATTAAAAAAACCGTACATACATACGTAATATAAAAATATTCCATATAACGTTAATATGTAATATGAGCGAACACATGAAAAAAAAGTAGCTTAAAAACTTGATGAGCTTAAAAATTGAAAGCCAAATTTTAAAAAAAAAGTACTTAAATAGCATTTCATACAAATTATTATATGTACTTACCTTTTTGCAAAGTCCTCAAAACGAAAATCCTTTTCCACTATTACATTTTCTTCTGCAAAAGTAAAAAAAAAAACAAAACAATTTATTAAAATAATACAACAATAAATTATGTACAAAAAATAACATTGAAAAGAAAATTTTAAATTAGCGTTTTGTTAATTCGCTTCATTAAATTTTATTTTTTCAACAATATTCAATATTTTCATTCTTCTTGTATTTTTCACCTTCTTCTTCTTCTTCTTCTTCTTACCTTCTTCATTTTCTTCATCATCATTGTAATAACCTTCTTCTTCATTGTTTTGTTCATCATCATTACCCTCATCATTTTTAGCAGATTTTTTTTCAACTGCAAAAAAAATAAAATTTAAAAAAAAAAAAACAGTTATTAAGGTCAACAGTTATTATACTACAAAAATATTTTTGTGAAAATTAAATTAAATTTTTGTGCAAAAATTCAATTTTTTCTTTTATTTCTTTTTTTTTTTTTTTTTATGTACGATAGAAAGTTAATGACTATAAAATGCAAAAGAAGAGACAACACAAAAATAAAATGAAATGGAATAAAATGCAAGGACAAGAATTTATTATATTGAATTTTTTTTTTAAAATGATATTTAAAATGAAAATTTAAGAATTTCTTATGATTGTTTTTTCCCTTGAGGTATTAATAAATTTAATTCTATATTTTAAAATGTAAAATAATCAATAAATTTTATATTATTCACAAAAATATATAAAATGACAAGTCCATCAGGTATGTGTATTGTATTTTATAAATATATGTACAGTGGTGGGCATAAGTATTTTTACAATGACTTTTTTTTATGGTAGTAAAAATTAAAAGCTACATAACTTTTTTATTTTTCAATGAATCATTTTACTTTTTTTTTTAATATCTGGAACTCCGATACCTATCCGATACTTACTACATAATACCAAACGAATGTCAAAAATGTTCCGATAGAGTTTCGCATGTTTAAATATTGTGAGGGGAAATGAGTTTCGATAGAGTTTCTATACAATTACTTTTTGTTATGCGGGTAGAATTTGCTTAGAGATACATGAAAGAATCTGAACATTTCTGGAGAAATATTTCATGGACGGATAAGATCTTTTGTCAGTACCATAGAAACTTTGGGAGAAAGTTCCTTACCCCTCCTTTGGATTACCCTTTGGATGATCTGATTGTCGATAATATTTCAGGTGCAGATGCAATCTTTTCATAACTTACTTATGGATTTTCCCTTACAACACGTAGTATAATTCTATCTTGAAGTCTGCTGGCAACCCGTTTTCGCCCACTCTGCACTCCTTGCCTGATTTTGTATAGATACAAGAGTATCTTTTTTTCTAACAGGATTATAGACTGTTTGCCGGGTAATTTTTTAAATTTTTGTTAATTATGATGCATATACTCCACATTAAAATTTAAAAACCACTTTTGATCAAAATTACAGAGACATTTCTTTGATTTTTACCATTTTGCACCAGTTTTTAATGAAATTCTGCACAGACAGAATTTTATAAATAAGAAGAAAACTGTAATTCACCAAATCACCAACTTTGCTGTAAAAATATTAGTCCAAAACTGAACTTAACTTAATTTCGTTTTTTGTAAAAATACTTTTGCCCTGGTAAAAAAACTTTTGTTTTATTAAATGGTCACGTTTAACCGTTATTTCTCCAAAAAATATTAATCATCTGAGCATGAAATTTTGCACACTTTTTCTATGTATCTCATGTAAACAAATGAAAAAAAAAAGTAAAATGATTCATTGAAAAATAAAAAAGTTATGTAGCTTTTAATTTTTACTACGATAAAAAAAGTCATTGTAAAAATACTTATGCCCACTACTGTATATTGTATGTTATATGCATGCGTATATGTTTTTAGTATTTTCATTATAAATGCAATAAACAGAATTTTATATACCATGTACATACATCTATACGATTGTAAATAATCGTATATCGTATACATATCTACATAATATAATATGCAATTCATTTCAAATGAAAATATTTGATCGATCGATCTAAAGGTACTATTGATATATACCTACACTATATATAAACAAAAGCTTTAATTACATCCCTTTTATAACATAATTGCTTTTAAGTTATCATAGGTAGATACTATAAATTGGGTTCTGTTGATTTTATATAAATGATTCTTGAAAGATAAAAATTCATACAAACATACATACATATATACATATCTATGAATGCATAATATGTGTACATAAACGTATATCAAGTGAAGTACAATACAATTTTATTTGCAAACAAATTTACTGTTTAACTTATTTCAAAAGATATTCAAAATAAAATTAAGATCAAGAAAATATACTTTTATAAATATGAAGAATGAATAAACATATATGTATATATTGTATGATGAAGTATCTGGAATTTTACAAAACCAAAACCAAAAAAAAAAAAAAAAAAAAAAATGCAATTGGAATTTATAGTAGATAGTAGATTTTCAAAATTGTTGATTGAGATATTTCATTTTAAAATACTGAAATATAATAAATTTATTGTTGTACTGATTTTAATTGAGAATTTTAATTTTTTTTTTTTGTTCTGATTGTTTTTTTTTTGTTTCTGCTTTTAGATATTTCACATTAATTGTTTTAAAATGAAATTGTTTAAATTACACAGCAGCACATTTACTGTGCTATAAAATATTTTTGTTATTTGATATCCTGACAAATTTTCTTAAAACGTTTTCTTTGTTTTATTTTATTTTTTTAATCATCTGCTGCAATTTAATTGTTTCTTTTCAATAATAACCCTTTTTTATGTATCATTTCATTTCATTCTTGTTGATTCTTACTTACTTTTATTTTATTTTTATTTTTTTTTATTGTTTTGTCTTTCTGCTTGTGTTTCATTTAAAATGTAACAATTACGTAAAAAATGTTGATTCTATTAATGGCATTTTAAGTATGAATCAATGGGTTGTGTATAGTGTGTGGGTGGTGGTTTGTAAGAATATTATGTAACAATTTTTTTTATTTACATTGTATACGTTGAAAGTTAAATGTAAGTCCTTAGAAAAAAATAAATTTAAAAAAAAAAAACAATTATAAAATAATGGAAAAGAAACCGGGTTACGAAGATGAATCTTAAATTCATTTGAAATTTAATATTTTTTTTTATCGATTTCATTCTAACAATATAGTCTACGAGTATCTGTCTGTTTTTCTAGTTTTTTAATGTATTTTTTTCTCTCTTTTTTTTTTAAGAAAAATAAATTGTAATTTTTTCTTGTATGTATGTTCATTTAAGAAACAGTTGTTCTGGTCTAGACATTTTTTAAATGATAGTCTCAATTTAAAAATGCAACTACTACAATAACAATATTATATTTATATTTAGAAGACATATAGTACATAAAACGTTTCACAATGCATTTTAAATGGTTCACTAATTGGTTTTGAAATAAATTTTGCGTTATATACAAAATTTTCTCAATTTTTTTTTTTTTTTAATCTTGTTTTCTATGGTGTATCTTTCGAATAGTTTGTTTTAGTTTTTATTTACAATTAAAATAGAAAAAAAAAAACAAAAAAAAAAGAAATGTTTTTGAGTTGAAACAAATTGGAAATTTTTCATTTTAGTAATTCCATAGAATTTATAAAAAATTATAATTTTAATTAATATATTTTTTTCTTCTTGATTTTTCTTTGAAAAATTACATAGAATTTTTGTTGGTTTTTTTTTAATTGTCGTATAAATGTTGAAATTTTATAAATTAATCTTTTTTTACCATAAATTTTAAAATAATTCTATGTTCAATTTGGAAAAGAAGATATCAATAAATGACTTTTAAAAACACTTGTGACAATTCAATGGAATTATTTTATTTTTTTTTTATATTTTATTTTAGAATGCTTGTTCATATTAAATAATAAAAAATATGTGTATGTATATACCTACATAAGCGTTTATAAAAATGAATGTAGCAAGCAGTATGGTCCATTAGAATTTTTCTATTTTTCTAAATGATATAAATTCTATACACAATTGTAACATCTGTGTTCATCACAGTCAAGTGAAAATTATACAGAATTTATTTATATACATACCTATATATTTTTTTATATTTCACTTATATATTTATACACTGCGTGCCAATGAAATCGCCGAACTAGTTTTTTCATAGAATTTCGTTGTTATTAGGTATACAAATTTTTTCTGAAACATTTGTTGGGTGTTTTTATTTTTGAAATATGTATCTCAGTACCTGTGCATGCTTTTTAATTATTTTACTACCTGTTGCCACTAATCGGATGTCAGTTATGAATTTGAGTTCATAAAAAAAGGAAAATTAACAATAAAGACAAAAATAATATAATTTTATTACTTTTTTTTTTAATTTTAAAAACGTTTGAAATAATACAAAAGTAAATGCAAATTTTAATAGTACTTATACATAATAATAAAAAATAAATTTAATCTTCTTTTAATTCCCTATTGTTTTTTTTAAATTTAATATTTTGTAGGACCGTCCCTAGCTTTTATCACAGCCGCTACTCTATTTACCATGGACTGGTAAAGACGCTGTAATAGCTCCAAATTTATATCTTCATTCCACACTTTTTCGATTATTTCTCTCAATTCAATTATGCTGTTTGGTTTATTTTCCCTAATTTTCCTCCCCATTATGGCCCAAACATTCTCAATTATGTTTAAATCGGGGCTGTTTGCAGGCCAAGGCAGATAATTTATTCCTAGAGACTTCTTATATTTTGTAACCTGATAAAAAAAATTAGAAAAAATATTGGAGATGCTACAATTTACTCAAATAAACAGTTCACAAAACATAAAACTCATTAATACTTACTGTTTTTGCTCTGTGACATGGAGCCGAATCATCTTGAAAAACTGGATCTGCAATGAACTCGGTTACTGCTTCCAGTGAGGGTATAAGACCTTTGCGAATAATTTTTTTATATTCTTTTGCATTTACATGCGTGTCGAAGAATGTAATCCTACCAGTACCTTTAGAAGTTATGCATCCCCAAACCATTAAATATGGCGAATGCTTAACTGTAGAAACGGTGCACTAAGGAATATATCTTTCACCATCACGCCGTCGCACTGTGGGGTTACCATCAGGCCCTATCAAATTGAATTTTGATTCGTCGCTGAAAATTACTTTTTCCCAATCAGAAACAGTCCAGTTTTTTCTTAATTTTGCCCATTCTAATCTGGCTTTCGGTCAAAAGAGGCGTTTTTGCTGGCTTGCAGGCCTTCAGACCCATTTCATTGAGCCTTCTCTGAACTGTTCTAACGCTGATTTGGGTTCCTGTTATTTTTTTCAACTCCTGACTAATTTTAGATGCTGGCATAAACCTATTTTCGAGAGAAATATTTTTTATCAGTCGATTTTCTCTTTCACTTGTAATTTTTTTCCGTCCGGAACCACTTTTTCTTGGAATATTTTTTGTTAATTTAAAAGTTTTAAAAAATCGTCTTACTGTGGACTCATTTCTTCCTAGAGTTCTTGCGATTTCACTATTTGTTAGATTTTGTCCTTTTAAAGCAACAATTTTCACTTTTTCTTCACTTGATAACTTTTTCATTTTTCTCACACTTTTTCTATAACTGACTCACTAGAACCAGATTAAAGAATAACTTCAATTTTCACTTTTACTTTACAAAATAAATTACCTTACAACACAAATTTGTTATAATCTAGTTATTGAAATTCAAATATCCAGCATATGTTCAAAGGATCATAAAATATTTACCTAAGAATTGGGAATTTCCACAGTTTACATACTTTACTATACTTTGGCGATTTCATTGGCACGCAGTGTATTTATTATATATTCATCTTTTATATGTATGTCTTCATTTCAAATACAGTCGAGTACGAAAGAAAAAAACATTGACCTTTTTGAAAATTTAATTAGAAAGAAGAACGAAAAAAAAAATTAAATGAAAACTAAGACATAAAATATCTCTAATTTATTTTACATGTTATTTATATTGAAGATTTTTTTTTTTCGAATGTATCTTAATGTTTAAGATTTCTGTTCGCGTCAGTATAAATTAAATTATTCAGTTTTTGATGTCCTTATGTCGTTTTGTTACTTGAATTATGAATAAAATATTTAGAAATTATTTGAATTGTTTCAAGCATAAAAAAAGATTTTATCTTCTTTTACAGGTTTCAGTACTTAAAATTTCCTCTTATATCTTTAAATATTGTTATCCTTTTGTTTTTGATAGAGCCTGTCCTTGTTTTAAATTACAACATTTCAATTAAAATTCATAAAAATATCTCAAATTACACTAAAATTCAGGTGAAATTATACTTTTGAAACATATTAAATTAATTAATGTCCATCGCATTAAAATCGTGTTTTGAAATTCGTTTAAGTTTACTTACTTTTTTACTTAATCTACTCGTATAGATACCATTAAAAAAAAATGAATTCCCATGACAGTCTGGGTTGTTGGTTTTATTGTAGATATTTTTAAATAACAACAAACATAACATAATAACTTTCTAACATTCATAGCGTCATTAAAATCACATTAAAAAACGATGAAGAAATGAAAAAAAAAAAATTTAAAAAAAAAAGACGATGATATATATCATACCGTGTTGTTACCATCATAGTCATCATCCTTTTGTTAATATAATGTATCTACAGATAAAACACACGCACAGATACATTCATACACTAAAAGAATTATTATTATTAAACTCTATGAAATCCGATTGCAATGTACAACTACATACATAAACACGATATATGATGTTTTTTGATTCATTCAAATGTAGAAATTTATCATATATGTATTTTAAAATAAACTACAAAATATTCATAGGAGTTTTGAAATTATAAAGCATGAAAACACCTGCTATTTTCTTTCATTTAAATTTTCAATTTTGTGTTGAATTTTATCATATGATTATATTTAAATATAAATTGTATAAAGTAGAAGAAAAAAAAAGGATAATATAAATAGAGAAAACTTGTCATAAAAGCAACAGACAGGATTTAATGGTACTATGTACATAGAATGTGTTATATGTATATGATACATACTTGCATTTTTTTTGTTGTTGTCTTTTTTCATCATTTCTCAAACACTTTTCAAATGGAAAAAGGATTTTGACATTTTCATTAAAGGAAAAAACATAAAAATAAAAAAAAAAATAAAATGTTTAATTAAATCACGTTTTTTATTTAAATAATGAAACACGTTTCAAATTATTTTACAATTTCGATGCTTTTGAAAAAAAAGTAAAATAAAGGATGTTGAAATAAAAGATGCTTTCAATTAAATTTGTAAATTTTAAAGAAAGAAAACTTGAAGTAAATAAACACTTAATGTAATTACGACTCAAATTAGAATTTAATGATACAAAAGGTAATTGAACTCAATTAAAATTCCATGAAAAAATGACAAGAGTGTTAATTCTTTGAATGGTTTTTTTATTTTTTTGTAAAACTTTAAAATTTTAATTAAATTCAGTATAATTTATTCCAGGACTTTTTTTTTCGCAATAAAGTTGCAATTTTTTAATCTCTTTAAATGTTTCTTTAAGTCATTTGTATCATCAATTCAAAAATGACGGTAAAAAATAAAGAAAATCTTTCTGATTTGTTCATGTTTTATTTATCCAGTTTCATTCACATAAAAATTAGATATTACACAACAATTTTGCATATTGCATAAATCTTTTAAATTTAGATACAATTTTTGAATACAGCTGCAATACAAATACTGTTACTTCAAACTTAAGATTTGTTTTATCATATACGAAAAAAAAAAAAAAACAATTCCTTTGTTCAAAATATCCTTTCTATAGACTTTTTAATATTGATACCACAGTTTCATTCATTGAAATTCACTTTACTAACACGTAAAGCCTAACGGAATAAAAAAAGAGGAAAAAAAATACTTTTTTTCTATATGGAAGTTTTATGAGATTATAATCAAATTGAAGGGTTAAAGTTGATAAATCTTTGCAGAAAATTGTACGATGGTGAAGAGAAAAGTGAAAATATTGATTCTGGTGGTGTTATAAATACACTTGATAAAGTGTAAAGTGTTTGTGTGTATTTGTGTATCATGGCGAATATGAGAATTTCGTAGTGATACTTATCTCGTCCTTTAATAGTTCTATTTATTTATTTATATTTTTAAACGAAAACCCTAAAATTGCTTTTGAAAGTTTTATCTTTAGGAAACTTTAGGCAACAACTGTATAATACTGTGGGATTTCTGAATACAATCAAGGTTTTTTTTTTTTGTAAATGTTGGAAAAATGTTCTATCTGAGGAAATTTAACTTTGTCTGTTATTTGCAAATGTACTATTGCTTCTTTTGCAGTTTTACCCTTTTTTTTTTTCAAACAAAAAATGACTATGAAATGGAAAATAATTTAACAGCGACACAAAAACCATAAAAAGTGTAGAATTTTAAATTTACCATTAGAGTATTGTTTTTTTTTTATTTCGCGTGTATTAATTGTTGGGATTCAAAAATTTAGTTTTTGTCATGTATGATTAAAGAATATATGATTCACTATTTTCAGTGGATTAGTAACAGAAAATCCCGAATTTTTTTTTATTGTATTGCAAATTCACAAAAATTATTCATAAACCAGCCTTTACAACGTTGTTTAATAGCCGATTTTGATTTTTATTTTTTACTACAATCATATCTAGTGATTTATTGAAAATTGAATCTTAATTTTGTGAAAAAAGATGCTAGATACTCTTTCAGTTGGTATGATGTATACATATGAATATGTAATTGTAATTTTGTGTTGTGTTTTTTTGTTTTAAAAACAGAATTTCTACTAAAAATTAAAGATTCAAAAACATCATACTCCCGTTTAATATAACCCTTCTTATAGTAACAAATTATTAATGTTGAGATTGTGTTTAGTAACAATATAAAAAAAACAAACATTTCCCATCTATTGTAGGTGGTTTTTAATATTCATCCTGAATAATACACGTAGTCATAAAAATGATTTATTTTTAAACAAGAATAAAATAAACACTCTCTAAAGCCATTATAAAAATCGAATAGCTCTCAGCAACAATATAGGCCATTTTTTAAAATAGCATCAGAATATATTTTTTTTATAGAATATAATCCTTTTTTTAAGAAACAAATATTCTACAGATATTATTTATAAAGTTACATTATTTGTCATTCATGTATATCACATAAGCATCATAATCATCCAATTTGTAAATTACTATCTATCTTCAACTATTATTTAAAAAAATAAAAAATCTTGTGATGTAAATCACGTACCAAAAAATATCGTTGAAGATATAAATTCTTTTCAACTGTAAAATGTGAAAAAAAAATATATATATACCTACATTGTATATACATATGTACATACATATATATTACTTGAAAATATCGTTTATAAATTTAACCGATTGACAATATCCTTGGGAAATTGATTTTTTACGCATAAACTGTTATTTAGAAATTTATGATTTGACAAACAATTTACGAAAATATATTTTGTTTTTTAAAAAAAAAAGAGAGATCTACAAATACATATAAGTTAAAAAACGCATATCTCTATATACATATACTATACTCGTGTGTTTGTTTTTTTATCTAAAAATAAAATGCGAGAATAGTAAAAGTTTCATTTAAATTCAAAAAAAAAAAACACAAATAACAAAAAACTGGATGATGTAAAAAAAAAAATGACACTCATATAAGAATTATCGTAAATCGTTTTTTGACACAAGTCATTTTCCAAATAGTTGTTTATCAAAAAAAAAAAAAAAAAATTGAGAGAACAAAAACGAACTAAAAAATGAAAAATTTGAAAATTTTGCACAATTTTGTTCCCTTGCGATAAGTAAACTTTGATATACATTCGATTAAGATAATGGTGTTTGATAATAGTAACAAAACATAGAACTCAATTTAAAAATATGATGATGACAGAATATTATAATATTTTTCAATCTTCTTTTTTTTCTATTATTTTGATTTATGTAAATATATTTTATCAATTTCAATATTTTATACATAAATTTCAATTTTAATCAAATATTGTAATGAGGAAAAACATAACAAAAAAATATATATACATATATGTAGTTACATACAACAGAAACAAGAAGGTTAATATTTGATACAGGATCAAGCAAAAAGCAGAAGAAAAAAAATTTCGAAAATTTTCAATATTAAAAGGGAAATTGATTAAAAAAGTGAAATGAGACAAAAATGTGATATTAATCAAGTCAAGTGTGTGTGTCGCATTTGTTAAATAATGAAAAATCTTTAAAGATTCTATCGATGCTTTATGCTTTTACGATACATATATTTTTGTTAACCCCAATTTTTATTTAGAAAATATGCAATAAATCCCCGAGAAAGAAAATTTTTGTTTTTATGTATTTTTTCTCTTTTCTATTGTAATTTTTTTTCTTTATTCATTTTAACCTGTAACAGCAGGGATCATATTGGAAAATTTTTCAATGTCTAATCTATTGTGTTATCGAGGAAAAACAAAAAGCCTTCATAACATTTGCTATACTGGTGCTGTGCGGTGGTTGGTTATTCGCGTCTATGGTAATTGGTTTAGATTGTAAAATAGAAATTTGAAATAAAAGAAAAAAATATATACAAAGTATCTTTCTTCATCCTCAGAAAACTTGTCCATGAGTTATGGAGATATTTTATATTTGTATATATCAAGCCAACAACGACAGGACAATTTACGAAATTGTGTTCATTTGTTATATTGAATATTCTATTTGGTAGGTATATGATGTTGTGTATTAGTTTATTGTGTGTTATTTGCAACCATAAAATTTACATAAAAATAGACCATGATGTAGAATATTTTAACAATCTATTGTACATACCTTCTTCTATTCCTATATGTGCTATGTAGATTAATTTGATTCTATGGAAATTTTTTGGTTACTTGGATATTAATCCGCGACCAAAATCACCGGCAAATCTAATTAAAATTTCAAACAATATCGGTCAGTTGATTGCTATATGCCTCTCTGTGTATTCGATGTTATTTGAAAAATATCGGTTACATGTTTATATATGAAACTGTATCTATAATATGTATCTAATATAACATTATTTTGCTAAATAAACAGGGTATTTTTTGTTAATCTTCGACGAGACAATTTAAAAACTGTTTGATGGAATTAAAGAATTAAATCATTTTTTTTGTTTAGTTGGGAATTTAAAGGTTTTTCAAATTATTTATTTTTGCTTATGCAAAAAGTTGTCTCTCTCGTTGTTGAGAGTTGTCAATAAATACTATAAGATCCCGTTTACGTGAAAGTGGCAAATAATAGAGCTTTTTAGGAAAAATATTAACAGCTGGATACCAAACACTGTAGGACGTTATGCAAAAATTGAGAAGACCAGAATGGTATCATAAGAGTGGATTGGCCACCACAATCACCAGATGCCAGTAGTCCAATTGAAAATGTGTGAACATGAAGCACAAGCTTAGAAAAAAAAACGAATAATTACTAGAAAACAGTTGTGACAGCCATAAAAACGATATGAAGATATCTCCTCACAGAGTACGTTGAAAAATTGATCAACATGTTGCTCAAAAAGATGCCAGTTTGTTATAGACAATGAGAGAGACTGAACTCCATATTAGTTTGCCTGTGCAACTCGCAATTTAATGTAGTTTTCATATTTATAATAACTTTTTAAATATGTTCAAAGTTCTTTTACTTTGAAATTAAAGAAATTGCAAGATGAAAATCTAAGGCACGTAAACCTTGATTCCAGATATATAAAAAAATAATATTCTAATAATGATCCAAGGCACATAAACCTCGATCCTTTGTAGAACGTGAAAACGGCACTTGTTACCGCTACACAGTAAATAAAAACTCCTTAAGAAATTGCACTTAAGGTGAGCAAAAAGAATTTCAAGAGTCCTTAAGAAATAACACTTAAGGCAGAACCAAATAGAAAACACTTGGTTGATGATCAAAGAAATTCTGATTTTATTGAAAATGAATCTTCCTTATATACTAAATTTTTACATAAGTTTAAATACAAAATGCTTAATTGACAATTTTTTCCTACCTCTTTAATTCTATCTTATTCATTATTAGGCTTAGAGTTAAAGTTGCATTAAAGAATGTAAATACAAATTATGACTATAACATAAACAAAAATAACAATACTAAATTCTTCAATCATACTAGAATATATACAAAAGAATGTTAGAGATAAACAAAAATATTAGATTACGTCTGCATAATGTGCTAGCATAAGCATTTTTTATTTTAACGATACATTAAAAGTGAGTCTAAAGAATTTAAAAATGCAACAATGTATTCAAGTGATATCAAATATGTATGATTCAATTATGAAACCTTTTTGGTGTATGGCTTAATTATGAAACTTAGTTGTGTATATTAAATGATTTTAAACATCCTCCCCCCGTTGAATCTTGTTCAACCTATACTTCAAAGTCGTTAAGATTTATAGCTTTGGTTTGTGTTTTCTTCGCTGATCTACGTGGTCTAGCAGTTGACCTTTTGCACATCAAATATTGATGATATTTCCAGCCTACGGTTGTAACTACGAACGACAATGTTAGTATGAGAGCTATATATCCTACTGCATATTGATGAATGTCGTGATGATTCAATTTTAGTGTTAGGTGATCCTTGAAGTCACTGATTTTTCTAGTCAACTCTTCCAGTTCGGCCACTTGAGACTGATATTTGACCTTATTTGTTTCATGAGGAATTTCATTGAAGTTGAGTGATTGTGTCAGATTTGCGGATGGAATGTATGAAATTCGTGTACTTGATGGATAAATGTTGTGCCCTTGTATGGTAATCAGAGGCTGCTTAATGAGACATTTATCCTTTATCGTCAGAATACCTGTACCCGTTAGTGTGTACTGTGTGTTAGTTTCTCCACATACAACGTTAAGCGTAGTCCTTTCGATTAATGAGTATATCCACTGATTTGTCTGATGTAATTGTATCCAGCGTGGTGCATCGTTGATTTTAGTCATTTGACACGTTGTAGTTGGTGCCATATTATTTATGAGATTGATTTCACAGGAACTTACAGTTGAACCTTTACTGTATGTAGGATGTTTTTGCATGCACAGATGCTTAGATGTTTTTATGACCGTACAGGTTTGTAACTCTTGATCCGTCAATGGGTAGTACTGGTCACGATGTAAATTGATGATCATGAAGGCTGATGATGGTGTTATAATAAAAGTCGCATTGTTCTTTCGCATTGGTATCGGTGTTATTTTAAATAGTTCGAAATCTTCTAGTGAAATAAGTGGAATTCTTAACCTGAATATGATGCGAGATTTAGTTATTCTTCCTTCGAGTGTTGTAAGCGTGTAGTAGTCGTGTATGTCAGCTAACGACAGTGGTAAGCGTAGCGATGGTGGTAAATGCGATTTGATTTTTATGATTTCATCTCGCAATTGTCTTGGTGGTAATATCAAGGGATTGATTTTTCCACTGTGAGTATCAGTGATTACGTTAAGTATTGATAATTGTATTCTCACAAGGTTAGACATAATTATTCCTGTAAGAATACTGAGTGAATTGAAAGCTTGTGTTAATTTTTGTTGTTGTAGTTCTCCGTGAATTTGCTGATTTACTTGATCTATTTGTTCGTTGATCCGTTGAAACTGTTGTGTAATGCTATTCTGTCCCTTTTTCATGATGTTTACAGATGCGTCGATGATACTGGTTTGATTTTTAATGAGTTCCAAGATATGATCCTCATTCTGATGAACATTATTAATGGTTTCGGACATTTTGGCTGCATAGTCGGCGTCAAGCACACCAAACAGTGAATTGGCTATACTTCCGATAAAGTTGATGGCCCCTCTTTTTGATCTTGTTAGTGTTTCATCTGGTGTGAATAGTTCATTGTTCCTGAGAATTTCATTTTGCATGTTATTCAAATGAAGCACTATTTCCACACACGTTTGTTCTTTCATTTTTTCGCATAACTCCCTTAACATGTTGGATGACGTTTTCAAGATATTCAATTCATCCCAGTAGGATTTTAAATCGAAAAACACTACTAAGTTCCATTCATTTGAGATGATATTTGCAGTTCCCAGATTCTCGAAATAGATACCAGGTTGATGTTCAAATGGCGTAAGCTGTACTGGAGATGCTCTTGTCGTTGGTAAGATTAAACAGAAAAATATTGACATCAGGGCTGCACCTAACGTGATCCGCTGTTTCTTTTTTGGAGTCGCTTGGCCAGTTGCGGAGTCTGTTTCACGTTTAGCATGATTTGATGTAGCAGTTATGCTTGAGTTCATATTAAATTGTTGAGTTCCTGACGTTGTAGGTATGTTTGGGTCGATATAATCTTCTTCATATGAGACACTGTCTCTAGGTTGTGTTTCAGTTTCTATGGGAAGGGGTGAAAGTTTGTGAATTGGTCGTCTTAATAGGCCGTTAGCAGTTTTAACATCGACCACTCGTACCAAACCATCGCTACCCTTGATGACGTTTATGACTCTACCCATATGCCATTTTAGCGGTGGAATGTTGTCTTCCTTTATAAGGACTAAGGTATTTGGCTGTATATTGTGGCAGCGTTCTTTCCAACGATAGCGGTATTGTAGCTGATTAAGATATTCTGTGCTCCAGCGTCTCCAAAATTCATTCTTAATATGTGATACTTGTTTCCATCTTGTAATAAGATTACTGGTGTTGGGACTGGCTTGAGCATCGACCGTGCTTGTTAAAGGCTCTCCAATAAGAAAATGTCCTGGTGTCAGTGCTGTTAAGTCATTGGGATCTGAGGACATTGCGGTTATAGGGCGAGAATTGAGAATTGCTTCTACTTCTGTAACAACCGTTTCCAGTTCTTCGTAAGTTAGTGATGCTGCTGCTAAAGTTCGTTGTAGTAAATATTTTGCGGTTTTAACGGCTGCCTCCCAGAGTCCACCAAAATGAGGTGAACGTGGAGGAATAGGTTTGAATTCTATTCCCTTTGCAGCGCAAGTTGCAAGAATTTGTTCTCTTGATGTTTCTGAACTTAGTATGTTTTGAATTTCCAATAGATTCTTTGCGCCGATAAAGTTTGATGCATTATCGCAGTAAATTGTTTTACAGTGGCCTCTACGTGCAATGAAACGACGCAAAGCCCCTAAGAAGCCTTGTGTGCTTAAGTCGGTAACGAGTTCTAGATGTGTGGCCTTTGTGGCGAAGCAACAAAATACTGCAATGTACGATTTTTGCGGCCTTTTTCCACGCACCTTGAAATGAGTCATAATAGGTCCACAAAAGTCGATACCGCAGTTTACGAATGGTCGAGCTGGTTGCACTCGATCTCTTGGTAAGTCACCCATGAGTTGATTTAAAAGTTTTGGTTTGGCCTTGGCGCATTTTACACATTGATGAACGACCGCTCTTGCTAATATCTTGCCCTTGATGGGCCACACTGTCTGTCTGGAGATGGACAATAATGCTTGTGGTGGTGCATGCTTATGTTCAGCATGCATGTCGTTAAGTAAACATTTGGTTAGATGATGTGCGTAGGGTAGAATCATTGGATGCTTGGCTGAGTATGATAGTTCGGCATTCTCCAAACGACCTCCTACTCGCATGACCCCTTCTTTGTCCATAAATGGAGTAAGATTGCATAAGGAGCTGTTCTTTGAGACCTCACCGTTACGTTTGAGTGCAGAATAGTCTTCGTGTAGTTCTTGTTCTTGCATTACTCGAACGATGATCTTAAAGGCCTTGTCGAGCTCTTCTACTGACGGATATTTGCTAACCGTTGGGGGGTTGCTACCTCCAACTGATTTTGTTCGATTCACAAAACGAATTACATAAGCCATTATGCGTTGCACCTTCCTGAAAGAATTTGTTGGTTTTATACAATCAAGTAATGTTTTTCCATTATTTGTGAGAAGTAGTGAAGTTGGTTTTTGTTTGCGTTCTAAGTCGTTAATGGTGGTAGTTTTCTTGAATTCCGGCGGCCACGATTCCTCCCGCCCATGTAAAAATTTCGGACCGTAGAACCACATATTGTTTTCCTTGAGTTTTTCTGGTGAAATTCCTCTTGAGACTATATCTGCCGGATTGTCCTTAGAGCCCACATGGCGCCATTGTTGAGGGATCGATAAGTTTTGTATGGCTCCTATACGATTGGCAACGAAAGTTTGATAGTTTCCTGATGACGAATTAATCCAATACAGAACAATTTCAGAATCAGACCATAAGTATAAGCGAGTATTTGTGAGTTTCAGATCCTTAATAAGACGTTGAGCAAGTTCTGCTGCCAGTTTGGCAGCGCATAGTTCTAGACGAGGTAGCGTGATTTGTTTGAGAGGTGCGACCTTAGATTTTGCACATAGTAAGCGTACTATGATTGTGTTGTCAACTACAGATCTTACATAAGCAGCTGCTCCATATGCTTTTTCTGAAGCATCTGCGAAAACGTGGATTGTCGTGGATTTAGCGATATTGTGGTTAGCGATATGCCTGGGTATTTTCAAGTCATTAAGATTCTTTAGTTGTTCGCGAAAATTTGTCCAATATGTGTGCATTTCTTGAGGTAATGCAGCATCCCAATCAGATTTTAGGCACCAGAGTTTTTGAATGAATATTTTAGCTACAACTGTAACCGGTGCCATTAAACCTAATGGATCGAAAAGATGTGCAATGTCTGAGTATACAGTGCGTTTCGTCACGCGTGAATGAGGAGGCCACGAACTTTTGATTCTTAAATCATCAGTTTTCGGTAGCCAAGATAAGCCTATAGCTTTGACTTGGTCTTCCGTTTTATTCCTGAAGTCCAGTTGAATTTCTTGATCTTCTGGAGCAATTGAACTTAGTAATTTTGCATGATTAGCGCACCATTTTCTTAGATGGAAACCAGCTGATTGCAGCATAAGTCTTAATTGTCGCTGAGTTTCTTGAGCTTCCCATAAGGAGTCTGCTCCTGTTAAGACATCATCAACGTAAAAATCTCTTTTGAGAGCATTTGAACCCAGTGGATACATTGCGATTGATTCATTAGCCAAAATTTGTAAACATTTGGTTGCCAGATACGGGGCACATGTTGTTCCATACGTGACAGTTTTCAGTTTATAACACCTGAGCTTGTCATTTGGATCACCGCGCCACCAAATGAGTTGATATTTCTGATCGTCTTCATGAACTTGAATCTGCCGATACATTTTCTCAATATCTGCAGTGAAGACATATCGTGGGAATCTGAAGCGTAGTAATATAGAAAATACATCGTCTTGTACAGTTGGACCGGTATACAATAAGTTGTTGAGTGATAGATTCGTTGAAGTTTTCGCAGAGGCATCGAAAACGACACGTAGTTTAGTTGTGGAGCTGTCGCATTTCAGGACACAGTGATGAGGTAGAAAGCAATATGGCATTTTAATTTGGTCAGAATTAATCTCTTCCATATGACTAAGTTTTAGGTATTCGTCCATAAACTTGACGTATTCTGTTCTCATATGCTCATCTTTTGCTAATTTTCTTTCTATTGCATAAAAACGTTGTAGAGCAATGTCTTTTGATTCTCCTAACTTTACTGAATCGTTGCGAAATGGAAGTCTTACAACAAAACGGCCATCTTCGTCTCTATATGTGTTTTGTATGAAATGAATTTCGCAATGTTTTTCAGAGACCGTAAGGCCTTCAACAGCAGTATTCGGTTCATCTAGCATCCACAATTTTTCAACTTCTTGAGAGTTGGTACAAATTCCGCAAATTGATTGTGTTGGTTGTGCATGATTGACACGACCTGAGACTACCCATCCAAAAACTGTGTTTTGTAGAATCGGTAAGTTTTCTGCAAGCTTAATTTGACCAATGGCTAATAAGTCGTGGTACAGTTCGGCACCAATAAGAAGGTCAATTCGTTTTGAGACGTTGAATTGTGGATCTGCTAAAGAAATATTGTTTGGCATTGGCCATTTCGAAGTATCAATTGATTCTGAAGGTTGAGGCGAGACTATGTGAGATAACATGTGTACCTCTAAGTTGGTGCTGAATCCATTTATACGTGACTCTATAGTTACGTTAGCTCTTCCTTCTGCTTTGTGTGTGTGTGATCCAATACCTTCAATTCGCATATCATCAGTTTTGCACCTTATTCCTAACTTTTTAGCTATTCGATGACTAATAAAGTTGAGCTGTGAACCAGAATCCAAAATGGCTCGACATTCCAGGGTTTTGTTGTCAAATGTTAGTTTCACGAGCGCTGTGCTTAATAAGACGTATGTTTCGGAGCTGACTGGTAATGCTGTTTTCTGTTGTTTCGATGGAGGGTTAGTAGACTTACCTTCGAGATTGTTGGTTGGGAGAGGATTTGAGGATGATGTAGCATGATCTAGTTGAACATGCAAAAGTGTGTTGTGTTTTTTGTTGCACTTAATGCAACTTCTGGAGTTGCAATTGGCAGAAGTATGTCCTGGCCTTAGACAATTAATGCACAGTTTTGATTTCTTTACTAGTGCCACTCGATCTTGTGGTGCAAGTTTTAAGAACTTTGTGCATGAATACGAAGGATGATTTTCCTTGCATAATGCACAGCTGGTTTTAGTTACTGCAGTCAATGCCTTGTGTGCAATGGATTTTTTATCAGTTGATTTGTTTGATCCTAGAGCTTCCAACGATTGAAAGCGTTTTTCTAAAAACTTTAAGAAATCTGAGATTGATTGGAGAGCCCTTGGGTGACTGAGTGACTGTTCCCATAAAGTATGAGTTTGTCGATCCAACTTTTTTATCAACATATGAAGTAGAATCGGGTCCCAATGTTCAATGTTTATGTTAAGATTTTTCAGTCCAAGCAGGCACTCATGAGTGGTATCATGTAATGTTCTTATGGCTGAGGCACTTTCCACATTGCTGGATGGCTGTAATAGTAGCTTATTCAGGGTTGCTGTGACCAATAAGCGTAAGTTCTCATATCTGTCGTTGATAATTTTCCATGCTATGAGATAATTATCTTCAGATATGATCAGATGACGAACCATGTTGGCAGGTTCTCCTAATAAACTGCCCTTGAGGTACCACATTTTTTGGCATGCGGCTATCGATTGCTTGTGTACGAGTTCTGTGAATAAATCGTGGAATTGTCTCCACTTTAAATAATCTCCGTCGAACTTTGGTAGCTCGATTTTTGGGAGTTTCATTGAAGAATTAACTTTGCTTTCAGATTGTATGTTGCGAGAGGGATTCTGTTGTGTACAGTTAGCAAGGCCCTCATATAACTGAGTTAAAGCTTGATGCATGTCGTCCTCTAACTGAAAAAATTCTTCCATTGTGTAATTTGTGTCCTTCAGTCGATCATTATGAATACACTGGATTTCTTGCCAATGCTGTTGTGTAGCCTTAATTTTCAACTCATAATACTGAGGTGATTGTTTTGTATAAGATAAATTTGTTAACATGCTGCGAAATGCTTGCATTAATTTTGTGTGATTTCTGTTCATGTTTTGACAATGAGCTAGTCGATCCTGAATTGGAACTTGAATTGGCTCTGATGACAAAACTGCTTCTGATATTTCTGACCCTGTAGGTATAGTAGCGGACTTTTGAAGGTCTGATTTAATTGTTGCTAAAGTTTGTGTGCTTTTGGCTGTTGCATCCGTTGCACTGCTGATGTTGGTAGGAGCTATAGTCAATAGCTTTATTCTTTTTTGAATGTCTTGAGTGACGTCATTGTATTTAGACCTGATGGCCTCAAAATAATCCTTTTCAAAATAAGGATGATCACGATTTGCTTCAAACTTGGTACGAATATTGCTGTCCACCTGATCAAAATCGTCCCAAAGTTGATGAAGTTTTAACAACCGTTTGTTAAGATAATCTAATGTTTTTCGGCTGTTTGCATCATTTTTGTATGTTGCGACAATGGAAAGTATTTCACCTCCAATTGTCTGCTGCTGTTGCACTAATTTTTCCAAAGATTGCTCCATCACGTCGGGGTCACCAAAAAATGTTCAAAGTTCTTTTACTTTGAAATTAAAGAAATTGCAAGATGAAAATCTAAGGCACGTAAACCTTGATTCCAGATATATAAAAAAATAATATTCTAATAATGATCCAAGGCACATAAACCTCGATCCTTTGTAGAACGTGAAAACGGCACTTGTTACCGCTACACAGTAAATAAAAACTCCTTAAGAAATTGCACTTAAGGTGAGCAAAAAGAATTTCAAGAGTCCTTAAGAAATAACACTTAAGGCAGAACCAAATAGAAAACACTTGGTTGATGATCAAAGAAATTCTGATTTTATTGAAAATGAATCTTCCTTATATACTAAATTTTTACATAAGTTTAAATACAAAATGCTTAATTGACAATTTTTTCCTACCTCTTTAATTCTATCTTATTCATTATTAGGCTTAGAGTTAAAGTTGCATTAAAGAATGTAAATACAAATTATGACTATAACATAAACAAAAATAACAATACTAAATTCTTCAATCATACTAGAATATATACAAAAGAATGTTAGAGATAAACAAAAATATTAGATTACGTCTGCATAATGTGCTAGCATAAGCATTTTTTATTTTAACGATACATTAAAAGTGAGTCTAAAGAATTTAAAAATGCAACAATGTATTCAAGTGATATCAAATATGTATGATTCAATTATGAAACCTTTTTGGTGTATGGCTTAATTATGAAACTTAGTTGTGTATATTAAATGATTTTAAACAAAATAAACGCTATGCACTTTGTAAAACTGACAACACGTTTATTTTGAACAGACTGTATTTGGATCATCTTGTAATGAAAACGAACAAAGCTGGGCAGCTGTAAACAATTTTCGTTTTAAAATTTTATTCAGAACAAATTAGCTGAAAGCGTTCTAAAACAAACACCATGTGCAAAGAAAAAGTAACATACATATGTACATATAACAAAGTAAATTTTCATCTCCTCAAATTACAATTCACCCACAAATAAAAATAAAAGAAAAAATACTCATTAATTTTTCATAAGAATTTTTTTTTGTATTTTCTTTATTGAGCTTCAAGCTGTTTACTGTTTATTTCCATTATTTTTTTCCAAAATTAATACATAAATGAATTAATTACAAAAATCTCTCACAGATTGCTGTTTTCATAACAAAAATAATTGAATCAATTCTACATAAAGTCCAAACAGAAAGTAGAAATCGATAAATATAAAATATGTTCTCGATGTCACTTTTTTTCTTTTCGAAGGATTTTTAAGGAATCTATGGAATGGTTTTTTTATTTAATCACAATAGCAAGAAGAAAAAAAAAACAATTCGCATTGAAAACATACTATATTTCTTTCACTTCTTTCGTTTACAAAAGGTTATTACCCTGTTGTATATTATAAAGTTTCTATGTACTTCATTGAAGAGTATTTCATTAGAAATTTTGTTCACATGTTAAAGAAAAAAGACGTACTGGACCACAATGTTACTGAAATTGACAATTTTGTGACTTTAATTGAATTTTTATCAAACAAAAAAATATATACCTACATAATAAAATTCATCTTCAAAATCAAAGAAAGAGAAAAGTGGATGAATTAAACTTTTTTTTTCTTCAAATTTTTCAATAGAATTTAACCTTGATTCCTGGATATCCGAAGAAATTGATTCCACGTTAATTTTATGGAAAATGTTTTAAAATTATATTTTCCCATTTTCTTTATTTATTAAATTTTTGTTTTCAAAAACAATTTTTAGAGAATTTTTCAGGATTATTTCCTTTTTTTTCTAACTGAATTGGTAGTTAATTAATAAAATTGTTTAATTTAAATTGTAAACTTTGTGGGTTTTTAATTTTTTTTTATTTTCTTTTTTGTTATATTTTGTTTATTTTTTCCACCTACAATTTTAAAAATTTCTGGAATTTTAAACTTTTTCTTCATTTGTGTTTGTGTGTATGTGTGTGTGTGTGTTTTTGTTAAAATTTGTTTTTATACTACAAATTTTCAACAGACCGTGAAAGTAACTTTCATTTACCTTTTGTTTTGTTTTAATTTAATTTTTTTTCTACTTTCCTTGTTCTTGAAATTGTGACTAACAAATAATTTTCTTTGAATAACATGGGTCTCATCCTTCAATTATTATAATTATTTGCAAGTGTATACATATATGTACATAAAAAAGTTCTTTATTTAAACACATCTCATGATTTTATCTATTTAATTACCTCCTTAGACAAATAAAAAACATCAAAAAGCTAAATGTTAGTTATGTACTCATTATATTATATCGCATCCTTTATTTATTTTTCTTAACTTTTTTATTCCTTTTTTTTTGGTTTTTTGTTTTCTGTTTTCTATATGTTCCTTCTTCAATACATATCTGTACTCACATTCCATTTTAAACACGTTTTTATGTTTGCATGTGATGTACGCTCGTGTAATTTCATTTTTTTTTTTTTAGTTTTTATTTCAAATTTCATGGTTAAGGTGAATTGAATTGATGAAGATTTTATATAGAATGCTTATATTATATCAAAAGTATCAGACCGCAAGGTAATATATTTTGTTGTACGTATGTATTATATGTATATGTGTGTTGATATGAGTAATTTAATAAATTAAGGAAAACCAGATTTTCACTATTCTTCACATTCATTCTCATAATGACTCACATTAAAAACAGATTTAGATACTCTTTTAATGTTATATGTATAAGGTTTTATAATAAAAGGTACAGCAGGATATATAGGATATGTATGTAAAAAAGATTATTCTTAGTATATTACAATTTTTTTTTTTTGTTTTTTTTGTGATTCTCATGCAGGTTTATTTCAAATTCAACTAAATGAATGAATATATGATGATAATCATAATATGTACTTTATATTTTTGTTTGAATTTCATTTTTAGCTTTCAGGTAGAAAAATAAAACTTTCAAGTGTAAAATATTTTTAATGTAGGTATATGTATGTATGTAACGTATGTGGAAAAATGAAAAGAAAGAAAAAAGAAAGTATTGTGGAAAATGTAGATACATGTACATACACTATACGTCTATACAGTATAAATATTTCCTTTTATTTGTATTTTTTGTTGCAAAATATAAACCTTTCCACTTGGTAGCAAAACAAACGATACGTAAGGTACACATAAAAGTAATAGCGAAAAGGTAAAAATCATATAAGATATACACAACGTCGTATTGTGGTATTAAAAACCGTAACAAAGGCAAAAGTACATTATATTATTATATTTACGTACATACATATATATAGTCGCTGTCATTCTAACTGTCAGTTACTTGACATTTTTCTTATTTGTTTAAGCCCCATGCATATAAACAGCCAAAAATTTGTGTATAAAATATAGTTATAAAGCTCATATATACAATAATGCCAAAATTTCTGAAAGCAACGCTAAAATCAGGATAAATTGAATGAATGAATGAATGGTTAGATAGATGGAATGTTTCTGTTCCAGATGGGTAGATTTAAACACATATGTAAACAGGGTGAACATCTAATTCCAAAAAAAAAGTTTATGGTTTTTTCATAACTTTAATATCAAATGCCATGTAAAAATCTTTACAAAAACTTCAAGCGAAAAATATTTAACACACAGGATGACTATACTGTACGATGTGTTCCAGAATTATGCTATAGTAGGCTAAGAACAGAAAAAACGACATTCAACTCGGCTGGGAATCGAACCACAGACCTCTAATCTCCCGGGGCATTGCTCTTACTATTGAGCTACCGTATGTCATGTCGCTTGCTGTTCTTAGTTATTACGTAAATATTGATGAAGAATACTCAAATCTCCTACACTGTTACCCCTCTATTAAAGACATTATAGTTCGCAATTCATGACAAAAATTTAATTTAATCTTGATACATAATAATACTGATAAGAAACACCTTGTTGAGCTGAATTGTATCCAAATTTCAATTTTGACATTTCAAAAATCATATAATTAACAAATTCTGTTACATTTAAGTCAACACCGAAAATTTTCAATAGAATATCACCCACAATAGAAGATTTTTTTTTTTTCAATATTAAAAAAAAAACAGGAAATATGTAGGTATTATATATACAGTATACAGTACCTATGCCTTAAAAAAATTCTTTAATTTTTTATTATAATATTATAATATTATGTTATGTTACATGTGTAAAAAAATTAATGAACGCTCATTTATATTTAATTTATTACAGTAAGAAAAGCGCGTACATATATGTATGTAAGTACGAGTAATGTACATAAATTTGTTACATCTTATACAAGACATAATTTTTTCATTACTTCCCCCACCCCTCCTACTTTTTTTTTTTAATTTTTAACTTTTTAATGAATTCGCGAAAGTATCTTTAAAAAAAGAGCTTCGAGAAAATTGAAAAGCATTAAACAAAAAAATAAGTAATTTTTTTCTTTTCAAATAACTTCTTTTAAAGGTGTTTTTTTTCGATTATATTTTTGTTAACTTTTTAAAATTTCATTAAGAAATTTATTATACATTTCCGACTTCTATAAATATTTTTAAAATCCACTCTAAATAAGAAGAGAAGTTAACAAAAAAAAAAAATAGTTACTTAAGAATTTAAAAAATAATCTAAAGAAGTTAATTAAATTTTCCTTAATAATGTAATGATTTGAAATTTAAGATATTTCAGATTTTCTTAAAAAATATTTTAAAAATTAAAATAAAATAAAATGTTGGTTTAATCTTTAAAGAAAAAAACATAACGATTTAATTAAAAAATGTATCTAAAGTTTTAAAAAAACTTGGTTTATTATTTTTTTAAATATTGAAAATTGATTCTGTTGTAAAGATATGGTAACCTTCGTGAAAGGATTATTGAATAAACTAAAAAAAAATAATAGGTTTTCCTTTCAACAAAAACAAAAAACAAAAAAAATGAAATTTAATCCTTTTTATTTATAATTAATAATTAATTTCAATTTATAAAATTTCTAATGCTCTCTCTATTGAAATTTGTATTGGAAAATATTTTGTTTCATTAAATGTTTTTATTGCTGGGGTCTTATAGTGAATTTCTGTTTTATTCATTAAAACACTTTAATTTCTATTTTCTCTCTGTTTTGCATTTCATTTTTTTGTTCACTCTTAAATTTCAATTTTCACATTTTTTTCACCATAAAAGCTAAATAATTTGAAAAGAAAACCTAAAAGCTGAAAGAATGATTGAAAAAAAAAAAGGAAACAAAAGGAAGGAAAATTTGAAAAACAAAACACATTTGTAAAATACAGTTTCTAGATACACATTCATACATACACAATTACATATGTATATAATATTGTAGCTAAACCAATTAAAAAGTGCAAATCTGACGGGCACAATAAACGATAATAGCTTCATAAAAAATAAAATAGAAAAAAATATAAAAAAACACAATCTAAATGGTGAATGTATTCTCTACCGCTATAGTTGCATTTTAAAAATCCTGGATGATTTTGATTTATAAAATCATCATAACGGACGTTTTGTAAAATTCCACTCAAATTGTGTATATGTATAGAGTGTGCACGGTTAATATGTGTCTCCCACGCGAATTTAAAAACGAGAAGAAAAAAATACTAAAATTTTTTCTGCATATATGCATTCATGTGCATTCGTTTGCATTTATAGGATAATTGGAATCGGCAGCCATCATTTAAATGGGCATGAGTATAGAAAAAGTAAAAGAAATTTTTTTTTCCTACTTCTGAAAAAAATAATAATAATAAAAAAAGGATATGTGTATATTTTTTAATATAGCAAAAAACTATTATTATTATTCATGTTATTGTTGTTATGTTGTAGGAAATTGAACATTAAAATCATTAGGTGGGTAATGTTTATTTTTTTTCTCTCTTTTATTTCTATTTTTGTTGAATTTTCCAATATTAAATTTATTTAGTATTTTTTATTTTATTTTCTTCTACTATTTTACTGTTGTTTCATTATTTTATTATTTTATTATATGAATTTGTTTTTCATGATGTTTTAATAATGTTTAATAACTTTAAAAATTTAATTTTCGAACAAAATACAATAAAATTTATAATTTTGTTATGCAACTCATTTAATAAAAAAATAAAAATGCTATCCTTTTAAGAAACGTTTGATTTTAAATTTCACTTAATTTTCTTTTAAATGTAATTCACATGTTTTTTTACGTGCAGGTTGTAGATACTTTTTAATTTCAATTCTGTTAGAAAAAAAAATTTAAAGCAGCTCATGAGTGATGGCAAAAATGCGTTTTGTATTATATTTTTTCCTCCCTTATTTCTTGTACAGGAAACGCGACTTGAATTATGAATTAGATGAATATCCTTTTTTTTTTCATATACCGTTTTATTCATTTTCTCTGAGTAATATTCTTTTTTAAAAAAAATTTTTTTTTGTCTATTTATTTTCTTGTTATGAAGAAGGGAATATTTTTTTTATACAATTTTACTTTGTAATGTTAACAAGAAAAAAAAAATTGAAAGTTGAAGCCCACATTTTCTTTTCTCGTATTTACCACTTTATTTTCTGTATTTTTTTCATTCTAAATTGCAAAAGTACGTTTATTTATTTATTTATTTTTTTACTTTCTTTTATTCTGTAAACATCGACGCCGACGCCTTAAGTTAAAAATATAATAAAAAAAATAAAATTTCTTATTTTAAAATTTGAATTATAATAAGTAAAAGTATGACTTTGCTGTTTTTATTATATTTTCCTTTTTTTTTCCTTTTTTTTTTTCTTGGTATATGAAAGATACTATATGTAGTATTGTATTGTATCTACAATAAAAATCGACCTCATCATTCATTTTCATCATTCTTCATTTTATATTCGTGTTTTACTCTTTTCTTCTCGGAATTTTTTCTCTTTTTTTTTTTATTTTTCATTTGGTACATGGCAAAAGAAAAGTTTTTATTATTATTATTGTATTTTTATTCTTTTGTGTAATAGTTACATAGCCAAAAAATACATCATGGTTTCTTAAAAATGACTAAAATACAATTCTAACAACAAAACCAAAGTGAAAGGAAAATAAAAGCAAAAAAAAAAAAAAAAATTAAGAAAGATTGAGAAACCTTTTTAGAGAAAAAGTAAAAGAAAAGTAAAAATAAAATAAACGGAAGTACCTTTATATTAAGAAAATGCCTCTTCAAGTTTTGATTTAATAATGGATGATAAAGGGGGATGATATTTTATTTTTATGCTTTCACAAGAAAAAAAAAAAAAAAAAAAAAAAAGAATGAGAAAACTTTCTTTTCCTTTTTTTTTTATATTCTTTGATTCATTTTACTCTTGTACAACAATATTGGCGTCAGTTAAATCATTTCTTACAACGAAATAATGATAATAATTGTCTATAATTTAACCTCATCATGCTCGTATACAATATACCTGTATCTATCTATCTATCTATACCTATGTATCTACTATAAAAAAGGGAGCAAGAAATATGTAGGTGGCTGGCTATATAAAAGATATAAAATAATAATAACGATGATGATGATGATGGTAAATTACCAAAATTATTATAAAATGGTACTAAAAATGAGATTTATCCAAAACAAAACAACAACAAAATTAGTATTTGTCTTCTGTATTTTTGAAAAAAACGTGACCTTTATCAATTGTTATATTTTCGTTCTTTTTTTCATCAGGGAGTGATTTCCTCTTTAACAACAAAAAAAAAAAAAATATTTAGTGAATTTTTAATGAATTCGTCTGATTTTGTTTTTCCGTTCCTACGAAATATCACAGTTTATTGTATTATCTTGTCTAGAAATCTAATTTTTTAAGTATTTTCTTACACATTATTTTCAAGCGTATTATAATAATTTTCGCTGATTCCCTTTAGAATGTTTTTTTTTTTAAATACAAAAAAAAAAAAACTTTTTAATGATTTTACTACACTCCTCCTTATTATTATCATCATCATTTTTAATTACGTTATCGTCTTAATGAGCGAATAATATTTTTTTTGTAAAACATCAGAGAAAGGAAAGAAAAAAGATATCAAAAGAAAATACTCACATTTTCTGTTGAATTTTGAAAATTTTATGTTTATACTTTAAGAACGTAATAAAAAATAATTACTCGTACACAAAAATTCTGCTTGAAAAAAAAAAAATATCTATATCATTTCACTTATGAAAATTTTCTTATCCAGTGAAGTATACCTAAAGATGATTAATGAAATTTTCTAAGGAAAAAGATATGTATAATAAAAGAAAATTATTGCATTTTTATTTTCTTTTAAAAAAGGTACACGAATATGTAAATTATAAGTATCTTTACTCATATTCACGTTTAACGAATGCTATCTTTTTTTTTCAAATATTTTTTTATTGTAGGTATATAACTTCAAGATATGTTTAAACTCATTAGGGATTTTACTCACTAGATAGATATTTTCATGAGTGTTTGTATACTAATTTAAAATTCACCCAAAAATCACATTAATTAGGTTTTCTCTTATATCTTATGTTATATGTTAAACATTACTTTTTGTCAAAATTTACAAACATCAACATAAACAGAAATTGATCATGCTGATGATGATGATGATGACGATGGTAATGACGAATAACTCCAAGAATATATACTCGTACATAAATATACGTTTACCATTTCTGTATTTACTATAATTAACTTGTGAGTAAACATTTGAATATATAATTTTCCCCCAGTGACTATTTAAGATAAAAACTTATTTTTCACATTTTATATACATATATGTACCTATACATACTTGTACATACATCTAATGTCTATCTATCATAAATATTTTCTAACATAATAACCCACAAACATCCTTTACATAACGAGAACTTCCTTCTTTTATATTTTCTTCCTTTTTTTTTTTCTTTTTTTGTATTGACTAAACTGCCTGAAGAATACCTTTCAACACCGATGCGATGTAACAAAAAATGAAAATATTTAGATTTACTATACAATAACTAAAAAAGCTTCAAAATCATTTTACTGGTAATGATGACAATAGAATGTTATCTTTCATTTTGGTATAATTGAAGTATCTAATGAAGATAGGGTTTCTATAGATACATACATATACATATGAAAGTAAGTATGAATGTGTATATGTGTTAAAGAATGATGGTGATGGTATTTTATAATAACCGTTCAATGCTAAATATTTTCTTTTTTTAAACACACAAATTTTAAAATGATAAAAAGCAACAAAAAGGATTTTTCTTTTTAAATTCTATTTATACTTTTACATAATTTATAACTGAAAAGGGTATTATAATATCAACTACATATACATACAGCATTGAACATTTTATTGGAAAAAAAAGCAAAAAAAAAAAATAAGGAAGAGTTACAACAAAGAAAAAAAGCTAAGTTAAAAGATATTTATTTATAAAAGGTGTATTCAATCTTTACGTTATTTTTTTTTCGTATTTTCAAAACCTACTTAATATACATAAGTAAAAAAAAACATACACACACACACAGATTGAAAAAAAAATGATGAGTTTTCTTTTTGATATTTTCAAATATCTGTCACAAAAAGAAACTTATTTTTAACACAAGAAAAAGATAAATATTATAAAATTCTATGATATCGAAAATAAAATATTATAAAATCATGCAACAATAAAACCTTTGATAAGGGTAAATTTTTTTTTTTTTTCTATTCTGATTATTGTGTATCTGAATAATTAAACATTTTGATGACATCATTTTATTTTTATTTTGTATCTTTTGAATATTCGTAGGTTCTTACGTATTTTTATTTAAAAAAAAAAAGTTACTATTTTAATTTCTTTTTTGATATTTAGTATTTTGCTTATAGAATATTAAAATTGTCTGAAAAAAGATTTTAAATATTTTACTATGAAAAAGTATTAAGATACATTTTTATTAAATATTATTTTCACTTTTAAATTGTAATTATAATTTGATTGTCGGTATTTTCTGACTTACATATATTCAATATTTTTTAGTATCTTAATGGAAAAATCATTATTATAAAATGATTTTAATGGTGATATAAATGTAAAGTAATTATCATTATTATCACAGACGAAACAAAAAGACAACATTTTGGCGTAACCCTTCGTTTCAACTTAGAAAAAGAAAATATTGAAAAAAAAAAGTATTCAACGTTTATTGAAGCCTTTGCCTTTACAGTGAGATTTTTTTATTCTACTTTATTTATTTTTCGTTTCAAATTAATTTATTCGAATCACAAAAGATATTTTTAATGATATTTTTGAAGTGTTGATGACAAGGGATTACTTCTCATTAAACGTACTGAGAAAATATTAATAATGATTGAAATACATAATTTGCTATTGCAAAAGACTAAAGAAAATAAAGACAATAGATAAAAAGATGAAAATAATAATTTGAAATAATTGAAAGTGTTTTAGCAATTTTTGGTGAAGTGTTTTGATTTTGAAAATAATAATAATGATTTTACAGAATGTTTTGTCGTGTTAAGAAGATTTAATCATTTAATTAGTAAATAGGATGTTTTTGGTTATCAAATGAGCGACACAGATCAAACAAAATGTTTGTGTTTGATTAAGAATGAAAGAATACCAATTTAATGGTGAT
Source organism: Bombylius major (assembly GCA_932526495.1). Lineage (NCBI taxonomy): Eukaryota > Metazoa > Arthropoda > Insecta > Diptera > Bombyliidae > Bombylius > Bombylius major. The sequence continues at coordinate 25,820,143 of OW052045.1, read as the reverse complement.
TTTTTGATTTTTGATAATTGTTTTTTTTTTGTCTTTTCAGAAGAAATATAATACTAGGTGTAAGGGAAAGTTCTGTTGTTTTTCAACATGTGCACTTCATGCATTATACATAAGTTCTTTGAAAAAAATTAGTAATTTGCGGTACAGACGACAAAACTTGTCTAGACTGTTTGAAGAGGCCGTAATAGAAGCTTGAACATGCGAAGACGATTTGCAAAATTTCTTAACTTTGTCTTTTCTTTGAAAGATGAACCCTGATAAAGAAGGACATCAGACACAAACGGTGAAGTGCTAGGCATTATGATCAAGACTATTAAGCTTGAAATTTAATAGACAACTGCTTTGAATTAAATCAAAAGACTCGGCTTTGTGTCAAAAATTGAGTGGAAAAGATATACATAATTTTTTTTTCTTAAAAAAAACGAAAGAACTTTCCCTTGCACCTAATTGTTTTTTTCGTTTTAATTTAGTTATTTAGGAGGATCGTTTTTGCTTTGAAGAGATTTTTTACTAGTCATCTCAATTTGGACCCTTATATGATATTTGTGTTATAAATGATAATAATTTATGACTTATGGTAAACTCCTATTTTAAAATCTTTCAAAATGAATCATAAATCATTTTCACTAGTCAGCAATTAAATGAACAAAATTTGTTAAAAAGTTTTTAAAAACTTTATACTACTTCATACAAGTATCAAATATGTATATTTAAATAAAACTTAAAAATAAATCTTATTTTTCATTTCAAATATCAAATCAGCCAAGACTCCAAATTGTCGGCCAACTTTTATATATGTATTTAATTTTTTAATAAAAAAATAAATATATTTAAAAAACGAATATTGTATTTGTCATCATTTTAAAGGCGAACACAAAAGGAATCAAATCTATTGTAATCATCCATTAACTTCATAAATCACAAAAAAAAAAGTTCCTGGTTATATATTTTTTTCTTCTTTCTTCTTCCTTTTAAAGAAAATTAAGTATAAAAAAAATTATCCTTTTTGCTAAGTATGCGTATTCTTAAAAGCAAAAAAAAAAACCAAAAAAAAAAAAAGAGGAGATACTAAAAATTCTTTAAATATTCTATTAACTAAACTTTTCAACAATTGCCAACTTAACAATAAAAAATAAAGTAAATGTATTAGAAAAAAAAAAAAAAAACCAGATTTCAAATGTCATCCATTGATAATATGAAAACATTTTATTTATGAGTTGCATATGTCCACCCATTATTTTATTTTTATTTTATTTATTTTTTTTCTGTTTTGATCTTATTTATTGCTTCCTTATAATAAGTTAAAGTAAGTAGTACATTTGTATACAACACATATATTTTTATCCATAAAAAGGGATTGAACTTTATTATTATATGGTAAGGCATCAGACGATATCCAATTTCAATCCAAGAAAGTAGAAAAAAATAAAATAGAAAAAGGAAGGGAGAGTGTATTGATATACAATAAAACCAAAAAAATATATATAAAAATAAAATAAGGATAGTAGTAGAAGAAAATAAAATGAAAGTCGATTATGCGACAAAGTTAAAAATAGAGAGGCCTTTGTTAAAAAAGATATTGAAACGACATACAGGAGGATAGTTGATGATGATGATCATCATCATCATCATTTATGAAAGAAATTTCGTGGTATGATACTGATATTGAAAGGATAGAAAATATAGCTGCATATACCAAATAAAATATACATACATATATGTACATGTATATGTATGTATGTTTATGTATATTAGGGTGGGTGGATGCATGGACAAAGAAAGTACTTTGAACTTTATCTCACTGTATTTTCTATATTTATTCTCTTTTTTTTCACGTTCTGTTCCTTTTTTTATAGTTTTTTTTATATTCATTGAAAGTTATATGTTGTAAAAAATATACATCACATATATGCATAATAAAATAATACAATAAAAATACTCGTTTACATACAAGCAAACATATTTATATACATTGTGTATCTTATTTTCTGCATATATAGAGAATCCTCTAGACACAATCCTGTTTATGTTTATTCGGTTTTGTTTTTGAAATGAGAAAAACGGAAGGAAGTTAAATTGTAGAAAAGCAGCAAAAACAAGAGAAAAAAATCAGATATAATATAAAAAAGTGAAGAGAAAAAAAAATACTAAAGAAAACGACAAAAAAAAAATAAATATGACAAATACAATATTGTGCATACCCTTATTATAATAGTTACAGTGTAAATAACCACCTACCAGCATATATATACGTATTCAAATAGTTTTGAGTATACGTACTATACGAGTACTATATTATCTATTTTTCTGTTAAAAAGAAACTGAACAAAAAAAAAGTGAAATTACTTTGTATATATTTTTTGTATGTGAAAAAATAAGCGATTATGTCATTGGATTTTGATAAAGTCTTGTACGGATATCCTGTCATGTCCTAAACATAGACCGGATATTACACTAAGATTTTATTGAAGTTTTTTTTAAATTTTATTTTCAACAAAATAGAAAATTAGTTTTATTTTTTTTGTGTATTTGTCATTGAAAAACAAATACGATACTTCTCAAAGAAATGATGAGTTTACTTTATTTTTTATGGAAATATAAAAGTGATAAAAACAAGATTAATTACCAAAAGCTTTTAACTCATCTTTTAAATTTTATTTTTAACTGATTGTCTTTACAAAAATCAAAATTGATTATTAAAATGTCTTTGGGCAAAAATCTTACCATTTAATATTTTATCTCACTTCAGGATCAATGAACTTTTAATTAGATTTGAAATTAAAATTATAATTCATGAGAAAAATTTTAAACATAATTGAAAATATGTATATACTGGCTAAAAGTTCAAAATTCCACAGAATCTTAAAGGTCTACTATATGTCTAATCCAGTTATGTATTACTTTTTTAATTTGTGATTGAAAAATTATTTTAGATATCGAAAGTTTCACGAATTTTGTAGATTCCTTATAGAAAACAGAAAGATTTTATTTGAAATTCTATAAAATTACATTTTAAAATTTGAATTTGCATACTCTTCATATTTTCTATCAAATACAGTAATAACATTAAGATTTATGTCACATTCTCTGAAATCAAAATAACTAAAATGTCTTTAAATGATAATTTGAATGAATTCACAGATTTTGTTAAAATTTTGGGATACAATAAATTCTGTATTTGATAAAAGATATGTACATATTTTGTTATACAAGTATATGTTATACATACAGCATAATTTTAAGCTGAATTTTATACATTCACATTTTTACATTTACAATACAAATGAAAATTTTAGAGAAATGCAATCCAAAAACTGCGTATATTTAAATTAATACCGTTTATTTCACTTACAACTTGTAAGTTATGTATTATGTACTGTCAGAAAATTGTACAGCAATCATTTTTAATAGATTGTAATAAGTATAATCATTGTTACTCATGTTGGGATTAATATTATATTGTATAGTAGTGTATTAGATATTATGGTGGTATAATATTCAAAATTTCCAAAGATTTATGTTTATATACTCGTGTGTAGATTTCATGTCTGATGATATTCAAATTTATGCTATATTTTGAAATATACATGTAATTCTATATATACAAGTAATAATATCATGTGGATAATAAAAGCCAAAAATCAACCCTTTGTAACGGAGTTACATTCTGTCCCCATTTATTTTTAAGAAATGTATTGAAAAAGAAAAAAAGAAAGAAAATAAATTTTAAGTGAAGCAAGGACTTCATAATGTTTAAACTTAACACGCATCCGCATGGAAAGTTTATTTTCCTAGACATTACCGCCAACAATGCCATCTGTTTTATAATAAGAAAATAAAGTTTTAAGTTTGAAAAAAAACCGTTTAAAGAATGTTCTAGAATAATTAAAAAATTAAAAGCTTGGAAATTGGAAACACGCAATTTCAAAAGTGTATAAATAGAGATGAAATTTTCATATTAGACGTCAGTCAATCATTTGATCAAGTAAAGATCAGTCGATCAGTGGTTCTGATCAGGATTCAGGATATCAGTTGGTTTTCATAACTCAAAGTAAATGTTTTAAATTAAAAGTAAAAGTAATAAAAAGTGGTAAGAAAAAAATAATAAAATAACGTAATTTTGTTGAAGGTTTGTAGAAATAAGGATTTTCTCGTCTATCTATGAAATTCACTTTTTGAAGTTGAGGTTAATCCTCTCGTCTCAAAAAGTAGTCTAGATAAGTTGAAGGTCCCAAAATATTCTACTTAGCTTCAATGTAAATTGTGGTTATATTCGTTAGAATCAAAAGTTGAAGGTTGGTAGAAATAAGGATTTTCTCGTCTATCTATGAAATTCACTTTTTGAAGTTGAGGTTAATCCTCTCGTCTCAAAAAGTAGTCTAGATAAGTTGAAAATCCCAAAAACATTCTACTTAGCTTCAATGTAAATTGTGGTTATATTCGTTAGAATCAAAAGTTGAAGGTTGGTAGAAATAAGGATTTTCTCGTCTATCTATGAAATTCACTTTTTGAAGTTGAGGTTAATCCTCTCGTCTCAAAAAGTAGTCTAGATAAGTTGAAAATCCCAAAAATATTCTACTTGACTTCAATGTAAATTGTGGTTATTTCGTTAGAATCAAAAGTTGAAGGTTGGTAGAAATAAGGATTTTCTCGTCTATCTATGAAATTCACTTTTTGAAGTTGAGGTTAATCCTCTCGTCTCAAAAAGTAGTCTAGATAAGTTGAAAGTCCCAAAACATTCTACTAAACTTCAATATAATACGTGCGTGTATATTTCACAAAGAAAGGAAAAGTTGAAGACTAGTAGAGATAAGGATTTTCTTTTCTATCCGGAAATTCACTTTTTGAAGTTGAGGTTAATCCTCTCGTCTCGAAAAGTAGTCTGGATAAGTTGAAACTCCCAAACGTCCTGCAAGCTTCACTTTTCATATTTTTTACAACAATAAAAAAAGACTAGGTAATGAAGTTTTAAAAGTAAACTTGTAAAGGAACTAAAGCATTCCTGAGATTCAGAAATATATTTTAAATTAGTGGAATTCAAAAGGAATTCAAGTATAAAGGAACTAAGCTTTCCTGAGTTTTTAAAATTATATTGTATTTTGAGTTGAGTTAGGAGAATTCGAAAGAATTCAAGTATAAAGGAAATAAAGTTTTCCTGAGTTGTAAAAAATATATTTCTGGGGTTATTAAGAAGTTGTAAAAAATATTATATTGTGAATTAATAAAATTAAGTAAGAATGCATTGTATTAAAGATAAGAATAAAAAGTATATCAGGGAAAATTATTGTAAAAGATCAGGATTTTTGAAATAATAAAGAATAAAATTAAGTTGTTAAAAATTGAACTTTTCATTAATAATTAACGACGAAACCTGATCCTGGAACGACGAGCTAACCTGTGCTAACCCATAAACGTCGTTATATAAATTTTGGCGCCCGAGCAGGGACTTCAAAGTTCTTTTTGGAAACAACTTTGAAGCATAGTTTAATAATACTGATTGTACAGAATATCAAGAAAGATGCCTCCTAAAAAGGCAAATAAAACAGATGAAAACTTCAACTGGGTGAATGATCTATTAAAAAAGGAATTAATCAAGGAGTGTAAAACACGAGGACTTATAACTAGTGGAAAAGTTGAAAATATAAGAAGTCGATTAATAGAGTTTTTGAAAAAAGAAAAACAAAATGCAGCAACATTTTCAAAAGATACTAGCCCTGTACAAGAAAGACAAGATTCGGTTTCAACCATATATAAAAGTTTTGAAGGAGAACCAGAAAATAGAAGTTCTATACCTCCTAATGTTTCATCGATGCCAGAAACTACTACAATACCGCATAATTATATAACTACACCAATTTCAACATTTACTACTGCAAATTTACCTCAGTATATGCAACCAGTATACACAGCAGCAGGACTACAAATTCCTACAGCTCATTCCCAAAATTATGGGACAAACATGAGCGATAATAAAGTACAATTTAACCTTATTTCTGATGGAGATATTGTAGACAAAGTACGAAAATGGAATGTGAAATTCGATCAAGGACATGATCCATTAAATTTCATCGAAAGAGTTGAAGAATTAGCAGATTGCTATGAAATACCAGTGGATAGGCTTTTAAAAGCATTACCAGAACTGCTCACCAGAAATGCATTAATGTGGTACAGAAACAACAAGCAAAATTGGAAAACGTGGGACAATTTTATACAGGATTTTAGAAGTTTCTTTTTACCACCACGATTTCATGTAAAATTAACTGACGATATAAGAAATAGATTACAAAAACCAGGAGAACAAGCCAGAAATTACATCACATCTATACAGTCAATGCAGCGATGGCAAGAAAATGGTTCTAAGGAAGAAAAGTTGGAAAGAATCTACCAGAATTTATTACCAGATTATAAATTATATATAAGACCTAAAGATTTTACAAATTTAGGAGAAATGATAAAGCTGGCTGAAGAATATGAACAGATTAAAATAGAAGAAAAACATATGAGACTAAGATCAGAGAACAGACCACAACGTTTTAATCAACCATTACATGAAATAAGAGTATATAAAATGGCAGAAAGTTGCTGGAGATGTGGACAAGTAGGACATTTCCGAACAGAATGCCCGAATCCAGTCCGGAAGTTTTGTTTTAGATGTGATAAACAAAATATAAGGAGCAAAAATTGGCATTGTGCCAATAATTCGAGAAATTCTGGAGAAAGGAGACGAACAACTCCCTCGGTAAATAATCAAACTAGAGAAATGGAAGATTGTAAAAAACTGATCGAGGAATTGCGAAACGAAAATTTAAAATTAAGAGAAAAATTGAAAGATAAAAATGAAATGAAACGTGATATTAGACAAAAATTACCCAGTGGAAAAAAATCATACGACAGTTAGAAAACAAACGAGTAAAAATTATTGGAAACTGCCAGCCATAGAACAAAACCAAAATATAAAAAGCAAGACAATAGTAAATGCTACAGCCTTTGCAATACAACATAAAACATCACCTACACCATCAACATTACAAAATAGACCATTACCTACAATAAAATGTCCTAGAACACCATCACCCTCAAATTTGAGGGATTCATCATCTTCACCACCGTTATCATTATCAACACCTCCGATCTCATCACCACCACTTCAATCAACAAAACATTTAACAGAAACACCTATAGAACAGATTATTATTCATCAAATATATTTTTTACTAAAGAACTTAAAGCCAGGAAAATCAATGATAAAATCTTTAGAAGGAAAACCGGTCAGGGTAACCAGGAAAAACAATGGATATTACGGTATTAAATATAAGGGAAAAAAGAAAATTTTAAAAGATGTATAATTAAGTGAATTTTTGTACTAATAGGTTTAATAGAAAAAAAATATACATAATGTATAAAAAAGTATATATGTATGTACTACATATTAAGAAAAATGTAAACACTTTTCTTTTTTTTGAAGTAAGGGGGGGATGTAACGGAGTTACATTCTGTCCCCATTTATTTTTAAGAAATGTATTGAAAAAGAAAAAAAGAAAGAAAATAAATTTTAAGTGAAGCAAGGACTTCATAATGTTTAAACTTAACACGCATCCGCATGGAAAGTTTATTTTCCTAGACATTACCGCCAACAATGCCATCTGTTTTATAATAAGAAAATAAAGTTTTAAGTTTGAAAAAAAACCGTTTAAAGAATGTTCTAGAATAATTAAAAAATTAAAAGCTTGGAAATTGGAAACACGCAATTTCAAAAGTGTATAAATAGAGATGAAATTTTCATATTAGACGTCAGTCAATCATTTGATCAAGTAAAGATCAGTCGATCAGTGGTTCTGATCAGGATTCAGGATATCAGTTGGTTTTCATAACTCAAAGTAAATGTTTTAAATTAAAAGTAAAAGTAATAAAAAGTGGTAAGAAAAAAATAATAAAATAACGTAATTTTGTTGAAGGTTTGTAGAAATAAGGATTTTCTCGTCTATCTATGAAATTCACTTTTTGAAGTTGAGGTTAATCCTCTCGTCTCAAAAAGTAGTCTAGATAAGTTGAAGGTCCCAAAATATTCTACTTAGCTTCAATGTAAATTGTGGTTATATTCGTTAGAATCAAAAGTTGAAGGTTGGTAGAAATAAGGATTTTCTCGTCTATCTATGAAATTCACTTTTTGAAGTTGAGGTTAATCCTCTCGTCTCAAAAAGTAGTCTAGATAAGTTGAAAATCCCAAAAACATTCTACTTAGCTTCAATGTAAATTGTGGTTATATTCGTTAGAATCAAAAGTTGAAGGTTGGTAGAAATAAGGATTTTCTCGTCTATCTATGAAATTCACTTTTTGAAGTTGAGGTTAATCCTCTCGTCTCAAAAAGTAGTCTAGATAAGTTGAAAATCCCAAAAATATTCTACTTGACTTCAATGTAAATTGTGGTTATTTCGTTAGAATCAAAAGTTGAAGGTTGGTAGAAATAAGGATTTTCTCGTCTATCTATGAAATTCACTTTTTGAAGTTGAGGTTAATCCTCTCGTCTCAAAAAGTAGTCTAGATAAGTTGAAAGTCCCAAAACATTCTACTAAACTTCAATATAATACGTGCGTGTATATTTCACAAAGAAAGGAAAAGTTGAAGACTAGTAGAGATAAGGATTTTCTTTTCTATCCGGAAATTCACTTTTTGAAGTTGAGGTTAATCCTCTCGTCTCGAAAAGTAGTCTGGATAAGTTGAAACTCCCAAACGTCCTGCAAGCTTCACTTTTCATATTTTTTACAACAATAAAAAAAGACTAGGTAATGAAGTTTTAAAAGTAAACTTGTAAAGGAACTAAAGCATTCCTGAGATTCAGAAATATATTTTAAATTAGTGGAATTCAAAAGGAATTCAAGTATAAAGGAACTAAGCTTTCCTGAGTTTTTAAAATTATATTGTATTTTGAGTTGAGTTAGGAGAATTCGAAAGAATTCAAGTATAAAGGAAATAAAGTTTTCCTGAGTTGTAAAAAATATATTTCTGGGGTTATTAAGAAGTTGTAAAAAATATTATATTGTGAATTAATAAAATTAAGTAAGAATGCATTGTATTAAAGATAAGAATAAAAAGTATATCAGGGAAAATTATTGTAAAAGATCAGGATTTTTGAAATAATAAAGAATAAAATTAAGTTGTTAAAAATTGAACTTTTCATTAATAATTAACGACGAAACCTGATCCTGGAACGACGAGCTAACCTGTGCTAACCCATAAACGTCGTTATACCTTTAATACTTAATCATTATATACATATATGTATCTACACATATAAAGTTGTATACATATTGTACTAAAATTTACAGATTGTTATTTAGTCTATACAAAAGTCATTAATCAGGGTTTTAAGTGGTTTGTCATCTTGAGAAAGAGACACAAAGCCAGAAAGTTTTAAAAGTTACAATATTTTCTATTAACGCTTTTCATTTCCATTTTATTCTCTTATTATGTTTTTGTTCTTAAGGGTAAGAGCCTCATAAAACGAATAAAATTTCTATATAAATATATTTTTTAAAGAATGTGAATTTTCTTGAAAATTTTATGGAAAGTATGTATATATAATTCATCACAGAACAACAACATATATACATAATGATACTTTTCCAGAGAATTATGAATTATGAATGTTTTTTTTTTTTTTTTTTTTTTTTTTTTTTAAATATACGAGCATAGAAAAAAAAATGTCTGAATGAATAAATTTCTGTACTTACACATTTCAATTTTATTTTATAAATTATTTTATGTGCAATTAGGGAACCTGATGATGAGATTTTTGATATATTACACGTTAACAAATCATAATAATAGAAAATTGTAAAAAAATAAATGAACGGAAATGTCGTTTGCAGAACAATCAACAAATTTTGTTACAAGGACTCTTATTTTTCAAATTATGTATTATTATATATGATGATTTTTTTTCTTTTTATGTAACGAGATTTATGAGCACGTGAATTGAAATTAAACAGTTTTATTTTTTGACAAATTTACATTAAATTATTATTATTTTTCTTTTTTTCTGAATTAAATAGTTACGGAAATTTTATTACGGCTTAATAACAATCTCTCACACGAACATAACAATTTTTTAAATTTAATACACAACGTAGAAAAAAATGAAATTTAAAAAAAAATAATTGTCAACGCATATACTCGTATGTAAGTATACTGTGCATGGATGTTATATGTCATTTTAATCGAATCGAAAGTGGTTTCTGTTTTTCTTCTAAAAAAAAAACAAAAACAACATGAATATCTTTTTTTTCGTTTGCTTTTATTTTTTTAGAAACATTTTCCATGAAAAATTCATTATTCGTTCACAGTGAATTTGGTAAAATTTTCTAAAATGGATTTTTTTTTTTTTATTTTTTTATTATTTCCTTTGAGGATTTTATTTTGCTTATTTTTTTTATTCACTTTTTATTTGACGCAAATCCAGAAAAAATAAGTAAAATGTAAATGTAAAAAAAAGGAAGAGAAAAAGAAAAAAAAATTGTAAATTCCAAACAGAGAACCAGAACATACATTACATTCCACTCATTCCGATTTCTGCAACAAGAACAAGAACCAAAAAAAAGGAAGATAAACCAAAAAACTAACGAAAGAAAAAAAACGTACATCGAATATATTTTTTCACCTACTATAAGGACTTTTTTTTAATACAGAAAAATTATACCTAAAATTTTTAGAAAAGCCCAACCATATATTTCTTTTTTTTTTTTTTTTTTTTATAAATTCAGGAATGTTTCGCATTGCCATTTCTCGTCATCACACTATGCATAGAATACAAATTTTTTCATCAGTATTATTTTGTATACCTACCAAAAAAATCCAATATACTGACTATTTTATTGTGTTCCTTACCACATATCATATTTTATATAGAGAAAATGTACATAAAATATCCTCGATACGAAATATTTTGTCGTAGTTTTTTTTTATTGTAAAATATGCGGTACACAAAAATATAAAAAATGTTTGTTATGCGTTATCACATTTTTTTTCTCTTCTAGCTTTTTTTTTCCACATAAAAATATTTTAGAAGAGAAAAAAAATCAAGAGTCAAAAGTATATTATCAACAATATTTTACTGTTTTGTTGCTAAAAAAAAAAATCTTAAAAATCACCTTTACATTACTTTTTTTACTGTTTTTTATCTTCCACTTAATTTTTTCTTCTTTTTTTATTTTTTTTTTATTTTTTTTTATTCTTCAGATATGCGTGTTTTATTTACTCTCAACATTTAAATATTCTATGCAGCCGATTTATAGTCTTAAAAGTAATTTTCTTTGGTTGGACATATTTCTCTTCTTTTTCAAAACTGTTTTTTTTTCTTCACATTTTCATACAAAAATAAAATAACATTATTTTGGCTACTGTTTATTCATTTTTTCTACATTTATACTTTCTCATATTCTTGTAATATTAATACCAACCAGAAGCCGCATCATTCTATGAAAAACAAGAGAAAAAAAAACGGAAAAAACAACACTAAACAGGATGAAGAACATAAAAAAAAAAAACAAAAAATTTAACATTTTTGCCTTCGGTGTGAATTATTTCACCTTTTATCACTGCGGGGAAGGGACACAAGAAAAAAACAAAGAAAAAATTGAAATAAAAAAAGGAAATATGGATTGAGTTCACTTTCCATAAGTCGTTAGTGCCCTCAACTTTATATTACTAAGCCCTCTTATATATCCTCTTAAATTATATAAAGTGTTATATGTTTAAGTATATGTATGTATATAAAAGGAAAGGAATAATATTATACTAACAGTAGCAACGTCATTGTCTCCACATGGGATAAAAATTTGTGTTGTCTTGTACTGTAACTAAATCATCGTTTAGATGATTCGTTTATTCAAAACCTCATACTATGGGTCAGGATTCAGGATTTAGGATTCCGGAATAAAAATATGTATAATATATGGCTTAACTGTATAAGATCCTTAATATAAAATGCTCTTGTTGGTACTCTTTTCTATTTTTTTTTCCTTCTTCTTTCATTTTGTTAAGGTACAATATTATAAAATAAGAGAATGTAGAAGGTCGACGAGACGTATTCACGTTCTATTCTTCACACAATAAACAAAGTGTCTACTAAGAGGGCATAAAAAAATTTGTTGTCATCGTTGTCGCCTTTAGAAATAAGAAGCATGAGGTGAATAAAAAAAAAAATAGAAAAAATAAGGTAGAAAGGACACATAAAATGCAATGTTTGGTTATACAATGTTTTATAATGTAAAGTACCATTTTTCTGACGTTGGTTTCTTTTATTTTTATGAACAGTTTCCTGTCATGATGAGGTGTACATGGTTGAATTAAAGAATGGGGGAGTTGATGATGACACTGTTGTTGTATGTATTACAAAAATATATTACGGTTTACCATATTCCGAAGGATTATACATTATATAGTAAAAAAAAAAAAAAAAGTAAAAATAAAATAAGATTTTGTCATACTGTATGAAATTTAAAAATAAAATTGCCTAGACTTTTAAAATTGCTGCTGTCATATATTAAAATGTGCCTTCAGGAAATAAGCTCAAATTTCAAATTCGAATATTCATGTTTTTATTTTACTTTAACACACACCAATGATATTTTCGTTTATTTATTTTTGTAGTTTTTTTTTATATATTTTGAGTATTGTGTAATTCATACGATGTGCTGTATAAAGTACGTTAAAATATATGAAAAGCGTCAAAGATAAAAAGTAATAATTTTTGTGTAATGTTGAGAAAAATTGGGAATGAGTATATGAAGGAAAATATTCATGTTGTATTCGTTTATCCTTTGCATCTAGCAACGGATTAAAATATACTCATAAAAACGAGGGATTTATCTAATGGGTGCGTATACTCATAACAGAATGAATTTTATGTATTATAAGGATTATTTATTTTATTATGTATGTAGTAAGTTTTTTCTAGAAATCACCCTAATTATTAAATTTGTTATTTTGGTCGGCAGTAGCTATATAGCTAGTTTATTAAGTATTAAAATTTTATGTATAAATAATTCCTTTTGTTAATGTACATATATGAACATACACATATTTATATACTCATACATACATTATTAATTACAAGATTATTATTTTAAATCTTTTTCCTTTAAAATTCACAACAAAATATTTAATTATCAATTTAAATATCTTTAAGAATTTCAAATATGTATTAAGTGAATCGTAATAAATTAAAGTTTCTTAAAGATACTTATAAATTCAAAGAACCCTAGGATTTAATTTTATAAATGTTATGAGTATAATTTTCTAAGATTTTCAATATATACATTTTCATTTTAATACCACAAATTAATATTATTTATATAATATAATAAATATAATATTACACCCACACATAAAAAACGAAAAGGATTCTTTGTAATTTGTGTTTTTTTTCTTTCTATTTTTAAACATTTTATTATATTATGAAGACCACTGTGAAAAATAATATTCTGTGTGTTGTACAACATAACACACCCATCATTTTCAAGGAAATTTAATTCCATCAACAGTATTTTTTGATTTGAAAAGCGCCTAAAGGTCTAGACAAGGCACAAATATACTGCAAATTTAATGATTCAATCGAATAATACTGTTTTTTTTTATATACACAGTACATACTTGTATATTACAAAAGTGAGGATATTTGAAAAAAAAAAAACTGTTATTGCCCTTACCATCATCACATCCTTTTTATTTTATTGTATACAACCCTGATGTATATCCTATTATAACAATGTAATAATAATTTAATATCGCAATAGTTACTTAGTGCTTTTTTTATTTTTATTTTAATTTTCTTCAGCTGAAGTGGTTGAGTTGTAGTGAAAGTTTTTTTTCCCTCCATTAGTCCTTTTTTTTTTTCATTGTTATTAATTTTAAAATCCTCTGCAGTTATGAATTATCACGATTTACAAATACTAAAGCAGTTTCTTGTTAAAATTCACTTTCAAATATGATGCACATCATCATACATAAACACCAAACAAAATATCGAAAGCCTCAATTGATTTTTTAACAGATCTTACCATTATCCTTATTTATTTTTCTTTTTTAATTTGAATTTTGCTTATGTAAGCATACTGTGAATTTATTTACAACACAATTAAATATCATCATCATCATTATCATCATCACCATGTATGTATGTATATATAATCACTATCACGTAGAGCAATAAAGTATTTAATTTCGATTTATGATTTCCCACATGAAATGAAAAACTCATACAAAACATTTTTTTTTTTTAAAAAAAGCATCCTCTCTTTTTTTTTCAGTAAAAGTAAAGAAAAATATGAAAAGAAAAAAATTCCAATTATGCGTTCGGTTTATTCTGTCTGAATGCCAGGATTTTGTGTAAAATCCTGATAATCAGAAACTAAGAATTTTTTTCTTTCAAATTTGTGTTTTTTTTTATACTTTACTTTTCTATTTTAAGCACCAAACCACTTTTTCATTTTTTTTTTTTTTTTTTCTTTTTTGCCCTATGTTTTCTTTTGTAAATCTTTTAATTTAAAAAGTCTCGCCAACTCTATAAGGTATTTTTTTTTTCAGAGAGTATTATATTTATGGTATAGAGAAGAAAAATTCGAAAAAAAAGTAGAACTATAATAATTTCTTTTTTTATTAAAAGCAGATCCTTTGGTATAATAATATTTCCACTATTTGAAATTATGGTGCTTATTATGATTTTCGATTCGTAGGTTGATCGAAGAATCTTCTTCGATTCGACTGAATTTAATTTCGGTATTATGTAACTCAATCGATCGAACCAAAAAGCGTTGCATTATACTATACACATTGGATACAAACGTCATTATCGTGAATTATTGTGTATATTTTCTTTAAACAATTTTTCAGCTGTTAAAATTTGAAGATATTTAAATAAATTGTTTTAAGTTACTAATAACATTTTTTTAAAGTCAAATTTAGCAAAAGTCGACTTTAAAAACTGAGTATGCTATTTTATAAAATATGTTGAAGATTTTATTTTTACAAGTATGTATTCGTGTATAGAACTTCAATGCATACTTAGTTTTTAGAGTCGACATTTGTTAAATTCGACTTTAAAAAAATGTTATAAGTAAGGCAAGTATTTTATTGTTTTGTAACAATTTTGGGGATTTCTGTGAGAAAAATTAATTTATGTCAGAATTTTCATGATATTCACAAGCTCTTCTAATTGCTTCTTATTACAGTATTTTTCCTATTAAAATAATAAATAATGTATGTAGTAATTAATAAAAACACATTTAATTAGTATTGTTATTACATTTAAAACATTGAAAGTTACATTTTCTTTGAAATATCCATCTTTTTTTTTATATTTTTCGTATTACAAATTGCGTTTCGCCAGTAAAAAAGTGATCGAAACAGCTGTTCGATTTAATCGAACAAAAAGAAAAAAATCGAAAATGATAATACCAAAATATGAAATCGAACACTGTTCGATCATTTGACGAAAATCATAATAAGCACCTATATTTTTCTGTATGAAGTATGGTGTTGTAGATGCGTTCCTTTTATGTATAAAAAGATATTTCCCATAGGATTTTTAGAAAAATTATAATTGAACAGGTTAAAAACATAGTAAAAGGAATTAAAAAAAAATGTACATACTTCAACATCAACAAATTTATGCATGTCGTGAATATATTTCCTACAAAAGTTCATTACTTTCAAATTAGATGATAAAATACAGGTAAAAAAAAAAAACGTTTAAAAAACTTTGGGGGGAATCTACGAAATTTTTTTTCTCAAAGGATTTAAATAAAATGTTGTAACTTTTTAATCACCAAAAATGTAAATGCACTCAAAAACGATGTACAATATCCTGTTTATGTTTTTGTTCTTATTATTTTCCCCTACAATCGGCCACGTGTAAATTAATTAGTGTTTTGATGAAAAATTGGAATTGGCCAAAGGTATTATATGTATATGTACATTACAAAGTTTTGGATTGTTCATTTAAACAATTCAGGCATATTGCACCATGTCACCAGATGTATCATACATATAGAATTTTTTTTTCATTAAGTAAAAAAAAAGTCTATTTAACGTGTGTCGGTGCCTCATTATTCTATTTTTTTTGCTTTATTTTCCACTTTTATACACAGTAAACAATATTTGAACTTTAATGAATATATTTCAGCAAATGTAAGGATGTTTCAATTTTTATTTGAATTGAAATGTAATTCTTATTAAAATAAAAGTTAATTTTATTTTGTTCCTGCTTAGGTTAAAAATCAGATTCTATGCTATCAATTTTATTTTTATCTTTTACAGGATATTTTTTTACTGTGTTAAGTAATTCAAAAATAAATATTTATGTTTTTTAAAAAAAACCTCACATTGTTTCTTTGAAAATTAAAATTTCTATAAAATAACAGCATTTTAATTAAAAAATCTCCATTGAAACGTTTTTTTTTTTTTTTTCAAACAAAATTTTCCTGTAATATTTTTCATTTTGTTAGAAAATGAGGTAAATTCAATAAAAAATTCATTTCAAATACTAGAAACTTTTCTTTTCATAAAATATATAAATTCAATGAAATGCACTTTTTCTTTATAAAAAAAAAAATAAAATAAAATAACACGAATGAAAGTTTTTAATTGAATCATCCCTAATGCTTCTTTTTTCTCCCAACTTTCAAACTACAGTTATCCCTTTCAAACTACAGTTATTCAATGCTCGAGCATATTCAAGTTTCTGCTTTTATTTATTTTTAATTTTCTCACATTTCAACATACATACTAACAAATGACATGTTATATCCGTCTTTTCCCTCCCCATTCATTGTTTTTACTTCATTCTCTGTTGTTGACAGATCATGAAAATTCAAAAAACCACCAAACCATCTGTCATAGTAAAAAGTTATGCTGTTGACAGATTTCTTCCTGAGAGCATCTATTTATTCGTTTCAAATTCATCTATATTTTATTAGAAAAGGAAAATATAGGGTGAAGAGGTCAAAGAAAATTTGAAGAAAAGGAAGAAGGATGTTTTTTTTTATTTTTATTTTTAAATAGGGGAGACAAATTTAAAATATTTTGAAAAGGCAGCCGCACACATTGTATACATATGTTACATATAGTTAGTATAGTTAGTGAAATGAGTGAAAATCATTGTAAGTCCCGAAGCTACTAAATTATTATTAGCAACATCATGATTATAAGGACTATTAAGAAGGATATACAGTTCATATTATATATAGAGTCGAAAATTAATCAAAAATGTCCTTTGATTAGCTCACATATACACATACTTGAACTTTTATTCTTTGTGTTTTAGACATTTGCCTGCACATACCTATCTCATACAAAATTCATTACGTTTGTTTTTAGTATACACAATATAAAAAAATATTGTTTTTGTTTTTTTGTTACTTATACATACGTATATGAATGTGTGTATTTATAATTTATAAATTATTTTGTATGTACATATGAAATTTAATGTATAATAATAATTTATTCTGTTTTATTCTGTTATCGTTTACATAATTCCATAGCTAATTAATTGACTGCAAGTTTTAGGTAAAAAGGAAATAAAAAAAAAAAAAAAACAAGAAAAAAATAAAATAAAATAATAACAAGGATCAACTAGACAAAGAATGAATGAATATGAGTATAAAGTTACCTAAGTAACAATAATAACTAAAGTATATACATATATAAAAGAGAGAGAAATTTTTGGTACACATATTATGTATATAAATTTTACTTACAAAATGATAAAAAAAGAAGAAAAACTTAAATATTAAAGCACATATTATATGTAGTAATAATAATAAAAGGTTGATGTAATGTGGGTGTGGTTGCTAACGGAATGTTAATTACGTTGATTTTCATTTCCGTAAATTTTTGATGGGGCTTCATTTACTTGAGTAAATTGTGTAGGTACTTAATAATGTAGTTATTTATGTATGAGTGATCCTATAAGAAGACATATGATATGATGTATGTAAAATTAACGTGTATTAAAAAAAAAAACTTTTTTGTGTTTTCTAATTTTTTTTTCATATGAAATTTTAGTTATTCATGTGTTTTCGATAGAATATATAAGTATGTATACTTACTGATAAATAATATTCTTGACAAGAAATATAACATACTTATATATGTACATACATATGTATGTACGTACACACATACATATATGTAGGTTGATATATTAAATGCGATTATTCATGCGTCAATCATTCTTAAGTTTTATTAATTAAGAATCCTTAACAATTAGTTATACGGTATGTGTGTACATATATGGACGATGATAAGAAGAAAGTTCTCTCTCATATATGTAAGTAAATCACATAATATACATATATCATTGTTATACACACACTTGTTATAAACACATTTCATATGTATGTGGTACAATATAATTTTGTATTAATTGTAAATTTAATTAAATTTTCACACATATTTACATTTAAAATAAATTCAATAATACAATTGTGTAGAACAAATTTACCGCACATCTACGAATAGTACATATTATATTGATTTTATTTAATTATTTGAATTTTGCAAAACATTTAAATAATTAATATTTTCTTATTTTAATTTCACAATGTTGTATATGCAAATTTTTCGGGGAAAAAAATAATCGATTTTTAAAATATTATTTCTGAATTGATTAAAAAACAACGTTGTCGAAAATGAACAAATTTTAAAATCTGAATTATGGTTGATGATACAAAAGTTGTTCTTTCAAAAAGGTAAATATAAGGTGAAAATTTTGAAAAATTGAATATGTATTGTACATTATATATATAAATATAGTATATGTTTATAGATTGTAGAAAAATATACATATGCCTTTTATCATGCTGATGTGAACAAATTATTTAATTGAAAAAATATATCACAATCATGAATGACATTGCCGTTCTGGAGAGGGTTTCGATTTAAAAAAAATATATATTTCATTTTTTTTTGTCCTCTAATTACAATATGATTTTAAGGATTAAATTAAACGTTGCATTGTATTTTTAATATCTTGATTATTACATTTTGGTGTTAAATTTTTATATAAATAATTAAAAATAATCACATTTTAATTTTGATAAATATAATAATAACAAAGAGAATCACTATTTAACAAATGATAATTTTTAACAAATTACATTTTATGTAAATTTTTGTAATACATTCCATTTAACAGAAAAAAAAAGATTATTTTTTTTTCGTTTTTCATATTTAAAAAAAAAAGATATTACCAAAAATTTTATAATTACATAAATATTGTGCACCTGAAGCATGTAATTGAATATACCTTTTCATTGTATAACATACTCGTTGTTCTAATTATGTACATTATAAAAACATTTTCATTTTGGTGTTACTATATGTATATGTACTTCTGTTTTTAACAATTTTAAATAATATGAAAATTTATCACATGCACAAATATAGATACACACATCCATATATGTACGAGTATACATATATGAACGTACTACACATACATTAAATTCAATTCATTTTAATTAGATGATTTGTCTATAGCAGCAGTTAAAACATTATTAAATGTCGCTTCTCGCGTAGGATATAAGGCTGATGTGAAAAACAAAAAAAATATTTATTTGTTGGAAAATTTATTCGTTAATTTAATGACTAGACGATATATGTATGTATGTGTGTATTATGAAAGCAATGTATATTTTTGTATTTATAAATATATATGATATTATTTTATTTTTATTTTATTAATACATTTTTTTTTGTCGCATTAAATATAATATAAATAAAAGAAGAGTATCAACTGTTACTGTATTAAAACATCTACTGGATCTGATAATAATCATTGTACACCTGGATAATCCTTAAAATGTATACCAGTATGTATATAGAAATACAACATATATTATGATAAAATACAATATGTGGATAGTTTAACTTAACAAACCGTAATATGACCTGTCACATAAGTTACCTTCATCATGGACATTAGATTCACATTTACCAGGTTTTATACTACAATAGATATTTTCAACTACTCATACTATATATATTTTTGCACATACATATAATATACATAAAATATCAGGATATGAAAATGAAAATTACAAGTCTCTTTTATTAAAACGTATAGTGTAATTTACTAACGATAATAATGTTAAACATAGCTAACTGTGTGTGTGTGTTTTTTTTTAGTCTTTTATTTATTCTTAGTGAAAGCTCAGTCAGTCGTTCATTACTCGTTTTATGTCCACACCCTGTCATTTATTTATTTTTTTTTCATATCTCTTTTTCTACATAACATTTGTAATTTAAACCTTAAAAAAGGCGTTTAAGCAGAAGATAATCTGCTTTGAACTTAAACCTCCAACACAAAAAAAAAAAAAAAGGAGATAAAAAATAATAACAAATCCCTAAAAAAATAGGAATATCGTATAATATAAATTATCTCACAAAAAAATTATTCATTAAGTTCAATGACCGACCACTAAGAATTAAATTCTACCACATTTTTTATACGTAAATTTAATTACATTTTATTCGTTTTATGAATTTGTAAGTGTTGAATATATAAATTTATATAAGGAATCAAGATTTTTGGCATAATATCTTTTATCTTGATGTCAAGGATGCTTTATGGTTTTATTTTATTTATTTATTTATTTTTTTTTCTTGCCGAAGCAATTATTGTGCTTTTATTTATTTTTTTTCCTAGAAAATCTATTTTTTTATACATAATAATAGTATTTCTTAAGATAAAGAAAAAAAATACTGTTTAATACTTTGTCTTTTTATGGAATTTTCTAAAAGGGAGAAAACTGTCTTTCACTTTCTCTTTTTTTTTCTTTTTATTCTTAATAAGACAAAGTGAAATGAATCACGAGATAATTCATTGTAATTGCTGCAATAATTGTGTATACATTGTAATTAAGCCTCTTAATGTGCTCAAGGGAATTATATATGTATATGTATGTACATTTATGTATTATTTTGTTTTGTAGACCCTTATATACTTTTAAATATATTATATATACCGAAAACATTTATTAATGATAATTTTATAGTATTATACATTTACGTACATAAATATGAATGTATGTTTATATGTATTCTTGTATTTATATATTAATGTTAAATTTTTGATAAAGTTTTTTATGTTATACAAATAGTATACATAAACGAGGATAATATAACAAACATTTTTATAGCCACAAAATATCATGAATAAAAGTAATTTAAAACTTTATTGTTCAATGTTTTTTTTTTCTTGATTATTTTTTTATCAAAATTTTAATTATCACATTATAATAAAAATATTTCATGTTTTTATAATTTTAGATTTTAAACTTTTATTTTTAAATATTTTCCACTTTTTTGGGTGGTAAACATAATTCTAGACATTTATAAGTACAGTTTTCGTAATGAGCATTTCAAGGAAATTTTTCTTTGAAGAGCATCTTACACTCGCACATGCTTTATCTAAATTATTTTTTTTTATTAAGGCTGTACAATTTTGTGTAAAATACACACTACTTGTATTATAATCTTGTGCCAAAACAAGAAAAAAATGTTTTTTAATCGTCATAATATTGAGATTGAGTACAAAATATACAATAAAAGGATAAGAATAAATAAATAAATAAATAACAAGCCCATTTTATATTCGTGTGTTCTAGAGAATGACCATCTGAATTTTATAACTTTTATTGTATTGTAGTCTGTAGATATGGTACTTCTTCTTCTTCTTTTTCTTTTTTGCACATATCTGCACGATACACGATTAAATAAAATTCATTCATGTTATATAAGGTACTTCATGTAATGTACTCTTGACTTTTTTATTCCTACATTTTTTTCTCGAATGAAGAATCTACTTGTTTTTGCATTTATTGTGTTTTTTCGAAATTCTCTCTCAAATCGCTTGTCTAGACCAAAAAAACTTTTTTATTATTGTAGACGAGTTTTTTACGAGTTCAAAAGTTACAAAACAAATGTTTCATTTAAAAAAAAAAAAAACAGAAAACAAAAAAAAAGACAAAAAAGGAAATGCTTGGCTAACTTTTAATGTTTTTTTTATTTTCTCAAAATCCCCTCACATAATACCCAGTCAGTTTGATATTTTATAATTTGCATACTTTTAAAAATTTCATAGCATTTTTTATGTTTGCACATTTTTTTTTTATTCATCACAATTTCTTCTAATTTTAGTGTTTTTATTCCTTTCTCAATTTAACTTTCTAACCCAACAATCATGATGACAATCCCGACCACATAAAAAAAAAAAAATAAAAAAAAAAAAACTTTTCTTACTCTTCATTTTATGTATCTTTTATCTATCACTTCACTAAAATACTAATTTTATTTTTCTGATTATATACATACATACATATATTCTTTTCCTAGTAAGTGTATTTCAATGTGTGTATCTATGAGTGCGGTATGTACATACACATACATACACTGCGATATTATAAAATCTTGCAGAACATTTCAAATTTTACCTTTGGGGGTGGTAAATGTTCATGCCATGGAAATATGTATAATAACTTTTCAAACTACATATAGGTAAAAGAGAAAAAAAAAATAGCAAAAGAAAAAGTTAATTTTTACTACATCCCTTAACCTTCTATGTACCTGTAACTGTCATTATATTGTCAACTCCATGCCACAAGAAATAACTAAAACGATGATGATAAAAGTATACGAAAGGTAAAATGCTTTCTAAGAACTCATCATCGTACTACCCTTAAACAAAGCCTAATTCGTTTATCTACGTGCTTAAAATTTTTAATTTTCAAACGAAATGTCAACAAAACAGATTTTTTATTTGTTTGTATCTTTCATAGAAAACGAACCTTTACATTCATAGCAATGAAGGGTCCAACCTCTTCATTTTTGAAATCTTTCATTTTCCTTATTTCATATTTTTTCTTTCTTTTTTCAAATAATGTAAAAATTTCTACAATTTTAAAATTATGCAATTCCTATACATATTAAGCATTATATCCTTTTTATATTCTTCCTGTACGTTTGTAATCTGTGATTTTATATTTTTGAAAATTTTCTTAGTTATATGAATTTTTATGACATATTTCAGCAGATATTAAATGTAGCATTCAATAATAAAAAAAAAGCTTAAGAAGAGAAGCAAACAAAAAAAAAAGGATATGATAATTATTTGTAATTAAAATACCATTTTAAAATATTTTACGCGATAATAATATGGAACATTGCATATTGAAATTCATTTTAGTTTCATGGTAGGCACATGATTATAACTTCAAAATATTTACGGTCTGACATAGGATCTCTGTATATTAGATATGTATGTGAAAAGAAAAAGAAAAAAAAAACAACAATTGTTTTCTGTTTTTTTGTGAATTGTTATCAAAATAAAATTTTGAGCACGATTTCGCACCTAATTACTATCTAATTGTCTTGATTCCTATATATTCAAATTCATCTCATCGAACCATATAACTATTATAACGTACATATGTATTTTTCCGTATTTTATTCAGCATATCTAATACATAAATACATTATCAAAAATTTGTTATGGTATTGGAATTTTATTTATATACATATGTATATAATTTAGTGCATATATAATTATATACGTGCATACATACGTGTACTTATGAATAAAATAATAAAGCGCCTGTTGATATCTAATTATCACCGTGTTCAACATTACATATTCTTGTTTTAAAATCTCATAAGGTGTAAGTATGTATATGTATGTATGTATGTATGAATATATAAAAATACATAGCCATATGTTTAAATATTTTACATAACATATACTTCATACATCATGCATTATCTGTATGCAGGTCTGATTTTCAATCGGATATAATTTTCATGTCGTCTAATAATATGTATGATATATGATGATGCAAAATATGTGATGCAAATTTGTGATAATACATGATATGATGAGCATACAGACGAAAAAAAAAGGAAAAGAATTTAAAAAAAAACAAGGTGTTGGTTGGGTGATGAGATATAAGGAAACTAAATTATTATGTAAATTATCAAGTATGTACATATATTGAGAAATTACTGTATGTAGTGGTTTGTATTGATTGATTTTCAAAATTCAATTGACTTGCAATATTCATCATAATATTATACAATATGGTATGTATGGGTGTTGTGTGTAATATTTCATTGTGAATTTAAACGTGTTTTTAATATATTATTGAAATTTTTCAAAATAATAGATCAGAAATTACATACTGAAGGAAGGAAAATAAAAGGGGTTTTATCATTTTTTTGCCCTTATTTCTCTTTATGAAATTGTCTGTTGCAGAATTTTAATTCAGAAGAATTATCAGAATTTTTGTGTAAATGAAAACTAAGTAAAAAAATTAAGTATTCAAATTCAACGTAATCAAAAACAAAGAAAATTCAATTTTAATCCAAATATCTTGAACTTAGTGTCAATTCTGTTTCTGTTATGAAAAAATTATTCATATCTATTCTTGAAAACGGCATAAATGAGATTCTATTCGAGTTCGAAGTTTCGTATTCTGCAAAACTTCCTGAAAACGAACGTAATGAATGACCTGCCATTTTTATATACATACATATTTATTGCATTAACGATAATAATACAGTTCTTCGATCGTTTTCGAGTATGTATATCAAATTTTCACTAAGGTGAAACGCGGAGGTGATTTGAGTCTTATTTACACCGTTTTCAAAAATAGCCATATATTATGATGAATAAAACACAGTAGAAAAATATAGACTTAAAATTATTTTTGATAAATGTAGTTACAGTGTACTCGCGCTAACTTGAATCTCCGATAACTTGAACTATATAGTAACTTGAACTTCAAACTTTTTTATTCTCAAAACATAGAAAATTTGTGAAAATCATTTTTATGCATATTATTTCGGACATAGAAGCAGTTAAAATCACCAATAAATTAATAAAATAGGCTGAAGTGGAATAAGTTTCTTACAGAGACATTTCAGTGCTGTAGAACCAGTTAAAATCACCAATAAATTAATAAAATAGGCTGAAGTGGAATAAGTTCCTTACAGAGCATTTCAGTGCTGTAGAACATAAGACAAATAGCAGTTTTATCTTCTATCAAAGGATATAAACAGACTAATATGAACGATTATTTTTCAAAGGTTAATAAAAAGTAATTTTTTCTTCAAAAACTGGCTTGTCAAATAATATTGTTGTTTTATTGTCATATTAATATTGTTTTGTTACCAAAAAACTGTCGTATACAACCCCTTCGATTACTTGAAAAATTTGCTAACTTGAACAATCGTTTGCACGAGTTCGGTCAAGTTAGAGCGAGTGCACTGTAATTCTATGATCGAAGTATAGTCTTTTTGAAATAATCCTTTTTTTTTTTTGCCACTTTATGCAACCACATTTATCCAAAAATAAAAACAATAAGATAAATTTTTCCACATGAAACTAGCGAGATGTTTACCAAAAACAATTTCAAGTCTGAATTTCATTCTGCTTTAAATTCATTTTTTTTGACTTTCATAGAAATAAAATTTAACCACCTAACCTGTAAGAATGAATTGTTTTATTAATTTTTAGTAAAATATTTCTTCACTTTCAATAATAAAAAAAGATTGAGATTGAAAAAATTAAAATAAATAAAATTAATATGCGTCACATAAAAAACCAATTTCAAAATATGAACAAAATCCTACCATTAATTTTTTTCTTCTGAATTTTATTGTGTGACATAATATCATAAATATGAGATCACATTTAACAAATAAAATTGTTCAAATTCATTTTATTTTATATTCGCTTAAAAAGTAATTTTTTTTTATTTTTGTATTTGATAAAATAGGCATAAGTTTATCACAAGAGATTTCATTGAACAAAAAAAAAAAATAAATAAAATAAAATAAAAATAAAATAGACAAGTAGAAAAGATAGCGAAATAAAAAAAAAACTACGAAAAAAAAAGAAATATTTTTTATCTTTGAACATACATATTTTGAAAATTGTATATATTGAATTGAGAATGATCATTTATCAAGGATTTTCATTGATTTTCACATTTTTCTTTCTCATATTTTTCTTTCATATACATATTCAAAGAATAATAATGCGTTCAGAGATAAAAAGATTCATATACCATGAATAAATGATAAAGTGCGAAAAATAATGTTTTTCTTCCATCTTTTTCTATTTTTATTTTTACTTATTAAAATTGCAATAAAACCTTTATTTTATTCACACTTTATTATTTTTTTTATACATACCATATTTTCAGTGGAAAAAAAAAATTCTTAACTATGTATACACATTCAATTTATACATTATTTTATATCAGATTGTTAAAGAAAGATTGTCTAGCATAATTTTATTAAATGCGATGAAAAAAAAAAAATAAATGAAATGAAATACAAAAAAGAAAAAAATATTTGTAATGTCTAAAGAGTGACAAAAATCGAGATAAATCCTTTTTCATTCAATTCATATATATACAGGGTGTTTCACACATCGTGTGCCAAACTGAAATGGGTGGTAGATCTCGGTGAGAAACGAAAAAAATCATATGGGAGGGGTGGGGGTGTCTTTTCTCAATGGTTACCGTGATATTCAAGGTCAAAGACAGTTTTTTCGAAAGTAACCAGTTCCACTTTTCGCAACATGTTTTAGGGCTCGTGAAATATAGGGAGCTAAATGAAATATATTTCTAAAAGGAACCTTCAGACCTTTCAAAAAATGTCTTTTACAAAGTTTTATGTTAGATGGTTTAAAAGTTATTGTAACTCAAAGTCTAAAAATTTTGAAAAAAATTCGTCATTTTTATGTTCAAGGCTGAATATCTCAAAAAAAAACCTTATTATTTTTTAAATAAAAGCTTATTTTGTCTACTCTAACTTAGCTTTTATTTTATTACATTATCTTTATACGTTTATAATTTATGAATCATAATTTAAGGGCAGTTTTTTTCAAAATCAGTTAAATTTGTTGTTGTAAAGAAATATTCAATTGACTTTTGGTATGTTTTATTTGACTCTCTGTGTTAATTACTTTGTATTCCTGAAAAGGACTTATTCTTGTTCTGAGTAGAAGTTATTTTAGTCCTAAAAAGGACTTTTTGCAGTCCTGGAAATGACTTATTGTAGTCCTGGAAACACCCTGTATAGTATATGTGTGTGAGTGGGTTTTATTTCACCCGCATTATACTCACATAAACCTCTTTTCTTTCACTCAATTGTATCTGTTTTTCTTTTCTTCTCCTATAAAAGATTTTCCTTGCACATCATAAAATTGATTGAGAATAAAAAAAAAATTTTTTTTATATCACAACGAACATTTCAAGTTACCCTTATGTTTCAGTATTTTTTTTTATTTCATTTTTTTTTTCTTCTTCTATATTTCCACTTCTTTATACACTCTATATATGAAATGCATACAAAATATACACACATAATCAAAATTTTTTTTATGCTATGTATATTATAAAGATATGCAAAAGTGCATTTTCATACTGTTTTTTTTTTTTTACTTTCTTCCTTCTTTGCATGAATCCTTATAAACTTCTGTTGATGTTAACATACTATTTTATATACAATATCCGTTTTGATCATTCTTATTTTACTCTGTATTTAAAAAAAAAAATGAACATGTGTGTGTGTGTGCTTTTTTTTCTTCCAATATTCTTTATAACTTTTTCGTATAGATTTTCTTCGACTGACATTCACTATAGTATAATATATATTTTAAATGTTGTTCTTGTTGTTGTTATTATATTGCTGTTAAAGTTTAATACTCGCATAAAAGTGCCGATACAGCAAAAGATATAACTTTTTTAGTGTTCTTAGAAAAAAAAAACTTATTTTTTGTTAAAAACTTCATGTACTTTTCATGTATCATACAGAATTTTTATATAAAATAGTTTTATATACTTACTACACTATTTAAAAGAAGAAAAAAAAATGTATCTAGAATATGAAAAAAAAAGAAAGATATATAATAAAAAGAAAAGAAAAAAAACTATATTCAATTCAAGTAAAAGCAGCTTGCTCTACAACACTATCAGAGTAAAAATTATATTTAAGAGTTAGTGTATCAGCATAAAAGTATAAGATGATAAATGACTACTTCTATCTGTATTGAATTCCATAAGAATTTATTGGCTTCATGTATATTTCTTTTTTTTATATTTTGCTTCACATTTTTTTTTTTTTTTTTGTAATCTAAATCCTCATATAAAAAATAATAAATTTTTTTTTTCTTATTATTTTAAAAGTTCCGATATTTGAAAGTATGATATAATATCTTTTTTTTAAATATTTTTTTATATTTCAGTTCATTTTATTTTATTTCATATTTTAACAATTTTTTTTATAGTGTATATTTTAGATGAATGCTATTTTTTTTTTTTTTTCGATGAAATATAAATTTTCCTTTTATTATTTTCCAATCTTTTTTTTTTATCTTTAAATTGAGTAAAAAAAAAAATTAAGCAGAAACAAAAAATACAGCTCTGATTCTACTCAATTTTAGAAAAATTTATTTTCCATTCATTTCATTGAGAATTAATAAATATTGAATTTGAATTCATAAATCTTTGTCATGCTGTGTACAGTTTTCTATTTTATGACTTTCATAAGTTTGTTCAACGACAAAAAAAAAAGGTATTTAGGATTTTTTTTTTTTTAAATTTGTGTATAATATAAATTTTGAAAGTTTTTAATATTCAAATTTCGTAAGTGTATGTACATAATATGTATGTATGTATATTTTTTTTCATACGAATGATGACAATTCAATGTGTCGTTCTATTTTGAAAAAAAAAAATGGAGAAACAAAAGGATGAAAAGTTTTTGCCAATTTTTATTTTGATTAAATGAGAAAAAAATGTTCATTTATTTTTAATTGTGATAATTTTTCCTTCAAATTTTTAATGATTTATCCGTTTATATCCGTTTTTCTGAATTCTGAAGTTTTAATTTTTTTTCAAGTTTATTTTTTTTTAATTCAATAAATATTGAATGATTAAAAAATAATTCAAAATTCAAAAAAGACGCAAGATACTTTTTTCAATAAAGTATAATATATACAAATATACCTTTTCAACAGTTAATCCTGGTAGTGAAGCTCGATTTATAACAACAGGATTATATTAACAGGATAATTAAAAGTTCAATCACTTATAATACAACTTTTTAATTAATAAGGACCTACAATAGTAAAATACAGAAATATCCTTTTTCAGGCTTTTTTTTTCGTTTGAATTCAATTTCTGATTTTTTAAAAATAAAATCCCGTTATTTAAAATCATTCATTTGTATTAAAATTAACATTATTTGTTTTCATGAAAAATCCAAATCCAAAACAAATACAAAAAATACAGATTTATTAAATTGAAAAATTTAAATTCTAAAAAAACAACGCAAAATCCTTAATTTTATTAAAAAGGATTTTTTTTTTTCAAATCGAATTTTAATTAAATTAAATATTTCTAATAATATACAGCATATGTATGTATGTATTCTTTAAATTCTATTTAAATTGTTTAAAAATATAATTTAAATTATTTCCAGAATCTTCATGTATATTTTTTTTTTAAATCTTAATTTGAAAATATTAAGTTTATGAATACTTCTTTACAAAATGAAAGATGAAATGAACTTATCTTAAGCCACATGATTTACTTCTTTTAAGACTCTTTCTACATATATTATATAAAAAATTTCTTCTTATAGAAAAGAAAAAAGAAAAAAAAAACATAATACAATATTTGCTTTTATCATTAAAATTCAACGTGAATAAATTTTTTTTTTTTGATAGATAAATCACTTTTAATTTTTTTCCTTTACTCAGTTTTATGTTTTAAATGGCAGCCTAAATTTGTTTTTTTCTGAAACAGATTTTCTTTCCCCTTTTGTATTTTATATTCGTTAAATTTTTTCTTCTTCTTTTGAATTAATTTGCTGTTATTTTTTTCTTGTTTTGGTTTTTTTTTTTTTTTGTATTTTCTCATTGAATACACGATAACAGTATAAGCATCATCATCCCCAAGAGAATATAAAAAACACAATCGTTTATCTCACTGAGACGCATTTTAATTTGAAACATTGCTTAAGGCTTCTGGGCTTTTTTTCATATTTATTTTACCATCTCCTTTACCATTTTTGGTTATTTTTTCTTCTTTTTTTCCTTTTTTATTTTCGTTGTTTTATATTTTTGAAATATCTCTGTTCTTCTTCTTCTTATAAATATAATATTTTTTTTTTTATAAGAAGAGGAAACCGACGTTGAACAACTGATATTGGCTTTCACAGGTGAAAAAGAAACTTTTAATCATATTTGAACTTGTTGTTTTTGTCTATGTTAACGAGGATCATTGTTGCAGACTTTCTTTTTCAACAAAGAAAAAAAAAATTGTAATCTGAAAGATTTCTACACTTTTGCGGGTAATTACAATAAAGTTTGTTTGAAAATATTAAAAAATTTTCAAAAATTTGTATATTTCAAACAACTTCTTAATTTACATTTTTCTTTACTTTTTTTTTTTTTTTGCAAAGGATTTACAAGAAAAATTTAAAAGAATAAAAAATAAAATGCCTCATTTTGTTATATATTTTTTTTTTTGCCAATCTCATTTTATTTAATACATTTTTTTGATAGATGGTGTTGACTTTATTTGTAAATCCTAGTTGAAAAAAGAAAAAAAAATATATCCAAAATGAGGAAAAGTGTCCTTTAGAAAACTTCCAAATATAATCAGAGTATAAAAATCCCTTAAGCTTCATCATTTTCGTCATTTCTACAATTCATTTTTTTCTCTTGTTTTTCTGTCTGTTTTTTTTTTTTTGGTCCATCACATTCGTATAACAAAGCAAAGTTAAAAAAGAAAATAAAACAGGACAAAAATATTACTATATTATCCCTTTACCTCGCAATAATGTATATATGTACATAGCAATAATGTTGATATACATATATCATCTTATATAATATAACGGTAAAACTATACATTATTATGAAAAAGACAATGACTTATAAAAATGATGATAACACCCGACCATCTAAGAAAATGTGTATACAGAAGCTTTTAGTCATCTTTTCTTATAGTTTCAACTTTTCGTATTTTCATTTATTTTTTTTATATTTTTTTTCTTGTATTTATATTTTTTTATATATTAAATTTTTTTTTTCGGTGTTTTTTTTTCCTTATTCTTTTGTAATACAATAAATGTGTGTATCATTCATCCGTGATTTTTATATGAGAGATTACAATTGTCACATTCGATTGAACGTGTACACCATCACTAAACGGATTAAGGAGATATCACGACAATACCAGAAAAATATATGATACAAATATTATATACATATGTATGTACCTATGTACACATACGTATGTATGTAAAGTATATAATGCAAGAAAAAAATATCCATATAAGGAATAAGAAAATATTAGTGTAGAAACACTTTCATAAGAATAATACGTATGTATACATATATGTACGTATATTCAATGGAATAGATGTGCTTAATAAAATGAAAAACCTGGTCATCATATAAGGATATATCCTTAAGGGAATCATCATTTATATTATACTAGCAAAATATATTATTATATTTTTTCAATAGACATATTATGTATGTAAGTAATATTATAGAAATAAAACAACAAAAACAAAAAACAAAAAAATGAATATCCAGTTATTTTCTTTTTGTTTTTTAACAATAAATCCTTCCTTATTGGATTTATATATAAAAGGATTTTGATTCTGGATAATCATGATGACATTGTAACAGTAAAATAAAAAGAATTTTTTTATATATTGTATATAATTCACATATACACAAGTAGCGATGTACAGTACTATAAAATACATTTCTAAACGAATTGTAAGGTTTAAATGGTGTTAAAAATGCACCTGATAAGCGTCTATAAGTAATTCATACAGAAAATATTTATGATAAAAATTTTATGTTTGATTTTGAAATGTTTTTTTTTTTCTCTTTTGATATTATATTTTTGTGTAATATTTTGTAGTACGTGATTATCGTGAAAAACATACATTTAATTTTATGCTACGATTAATTTGAGAAAAAAAAAATAAGGGGGAAATTTTAAAGGGTTAATTCCACATATACATACGATTTAACTTTTGCATTATAATTCGGTTCAATAGTAAATCAAATAAATTTTTTAAATGCTTAATCAAAGGATCAAAATAAAAATTGTATTTTATATTAAAGATATATTGCAATCTAATCGACTTCTTATAAGTGAACTTTGACCATTTGTGAATAACAAATTAGGAAAAAAATACAAAATTTCATCATTCAGATCTATGATTATAGCTCTTTTTACATACATATATGTATATGCCATCATCAATTTTTATGATATAATCCTTTTTTAAAACGAAATACGCCTTTTTTTTCAAGAATACGAGAATTATAAAAAAAACTCATAAATTTGGAAAGGGGGTACCTTTCACCTCATGAGCGTACTTTAAAATACGATCAGTCTTTCATAAACATAACTCTCAAATACAAAACTCTCTAATTAACAGTTTAAGCAATAACATTTTTTTCATAATCTGCAATTTGAATGATTTCGATTTTATAATATTCTAAGGACATCTTTTTTTTTTTTTTCAAAAAGAAATTAATTTTGAAATACAATTTTATAAACATGTTGGTCCCATTTAATTCTTAGCATATTCCTACTTGAAAAATACTCAAGTAATTACTCTACAAAGTTAATATGTACAAAACAAAAAATGCTTTTAATATAATTTAAATAAACAAAAGTAACTTCTTTTTCAAAATTGACATGATAATTTTCTGCTCCTTTTTCTATATACATATATCATGACTTTACAAGTGCATCTTCTACATCAGGAAAAAACAAAGTTTTTCAATGTACAACTTATTTTTTATTTTTTTATTTTTATTTTTTTTTTTTTGAGTACCAAATAAAGTTATTTTGTGAACTATTTCACTTGAAAATGAATTTATTTATTTTAAAATTTAATCCTATAAATCATGATTAAAAATTATGAAAATTGTAGCTTTTTTTCTTGTTCGAACAAATTCTCTAAACATTTAAATCTTGTAGGAGGAAAAAAAGAAGATTTTTTTTTTGTATATAAAGCACATCATCATATTCAGATAATATGTATATAAGTACATATAGTAACATAATTTTTATGTGACATAAAATTCTTATTCTCACAAGAATTTATACTAAAGTAAATGATAATAATAATGTTGATGATTATGATGATGATGATGTTATGAAATTCATACATTTTTTCTTAAAAAAAAAAAAAAAAAAAATTTATACATGAATATAAATCCTAACATCCTTTTGTCCATGACACTCACGTATATATTTATGTAAAACTAAAATTCATGATAATGTTGATAACTTTTGTTTTTTTTGTTTTGCTACAAAAATGTATTTTCTTTTCAACTTGTACACAAAATAAGTATATGTATTCATAATTGCAAATACGAGTATCTATACACTAAAACCACACTATAGGTACTAAAATTTTCTCTTAAAATGCAACATAAATGTTAGTTTTGTATTTTCTCTTGTAAAATTTGTAAAAAAAATAAAGATAGAAGATACTTGTACAAAAGATTTAAATGCTTGCATTTAAACCATAAATACAAAATATAAATGACAAAAAAAAGAAATATATATATAAATAAATAAGAAACAACATGAATATTTTGTGTATAATATATATTCATAAACATACATATGTATACAAAAGTATCCTGTATGTATACTTATATACGATATAAGGATAAAATCAGTGTACTAATATTCATGTACACACCTGTTTTTAATGTTTTATTCTTTTCGTATTTTTTTTTCTTCTTCTATAAATCTACAACACATTACATTTACTTGAAATACAAAGAAACAAACTTAAATTTTCAAAATGTATGTATGTAGTATTATGTAGTATGTTTATATAAATGTATACAATTTTTTAGTGTCCTGTCATAATGATAAGTAAACATAACTTTAGGTAAAACTTTTTTATAACTTCATATCAAATGTATTTAAATTTAACCGCATAAAATATAATGTTTACAAGACTGTTTTTGATTAAAAAAGGAAAGAAGCTTTTCAATTGTAAGTAGATATTTCAACGACATTCAAGGTATTTTTTATGTTTACATGTTTTAATTTTTAAGTTAGATTCATTTCAAATCTATGTAGTATAAAAGCAATTCAACGTACTGAGGCAAACATTCTCATGTTTTGTGTATAAACCAGTTCACAGCGATATCATTTTCCTGTAAGGTACTAGTATACTTGAGATATAACTTTGAAGCACAAGGAATGGACAAAATGAAAGTCAAACAAAATTGATTTAAAAGTTGCAGGATTCCAATGAAATCAATTTTTTTATGTTAAAGATTCCTTATGTCGTAGTGTACCATCGTTCTTTTTAATTCCAATCTAATTAGTATCTTTAGCCAATATATAAATCAAATTACCGCCACGTGAAAACAGACTTTAAAATGTAAATTAAAAATTCCAATCTAATTCCAAGCTCCCATCACATATTACGACTGCATGTCAACATAGCTATCACAATCTTGTTATTATGCAGAACAGCAAAATTTGTACACATTTCATAAAAGAAAAATAAAAGAAACATGTTTTCTTCTTATTATTTTCCTTTTTCACTTATAATTTCTTGAAAATCACAAAATAAAAACAGGAAAAAAAACAAGAAATACGTTTTGGATTGCGTTGTGTATGTAAAAATTTCATTTAAATTTGAAATGTCTAGATTTTGAAATTTTTTATCTTTTGTAAAAGAAAAAAGCACTGACTTTTTGAATAGTGAAACTTGAAAAAATAAACATACATATAGAAAAATACAATACTGTTAAGAAATATAAATTCATATAAAAGTGATATGCAATTTGTCTGTTTTCTTCAGTTTTTTCTTTTTACTTACGTTATGACAGATTTCATACGAATTTTATGAAACAACGAAACCATAGAAAAATTTCTAACAAAAGGAGAACAAAATAAACATACACATAATTTTGAGATACTTTTTTTCAAGATTATTTTCAAGTTTATTTTAAAAAAATTTGTAAATTTTAAATTTGAAAAAAAAAAAAAAAATGATAAATTTAGAGTAAATAATTTAAATATTTTAATTAGACAATCAAATAAAATCAATGACAATCTTGTACAAGTTTAAAATGTTCAAATTATTTATGAAATGACCTTAGATACAATTTAATTTATATGTATATAAACAAATTTTTTTTTAAAACAAAACTAACAACAAAAACTATTTAAAATGTAAAATGATATCATTCCTCTTACAAAATACTTCAGATAAATCCTTTTTGATCATCATCTTTTATTCATACATATGTATGTACATATACGTATATATGTACATATCTTGTGTTGTTGTGTTCTTAATGCAATTGAGACAATATTCCCATATGTCAGATTTAAAGGCAATTTTATAAAACAATTTTTGAACACATATGGTTAAAGTCACATATGTTCTTATGTCTACATTTTTGTATTTATTGCCTTTAAGGATTTAGATTAACTTTAAGTTACCTAACAAACAAAACTTTTTTGAGTGAAAATAAGAAAGAAAAAAAATAGAAGAGATTATTTTCAGATAAATTTTCTTAAGAATGTTTTTCTTGTAAAATAGAAAACTATTAGAAAAGAAATTAGTTTCTATACTTTTTTATATTGGTTTTTTCTCTTTGCCGACTATTTCGTATTTGGACTTGAAAATTTTGTATAAAATTTAAAATGTTTGAAAGGGATAAACAAAATAAATTATATGGAAAAACGAAATTGAATTAATGTGTCAACTTTTCAATATCAAAATTTGTATTTATATACATAGGTTTTAAATTTCACAAAGAAAAAACAAAAAAAATATATATTATGTACATATATACATGTATACATACATCTTTCCACCCTATTTTTTTTTTCTGGAAACCATATTTCTCATCCTTTTTTACATCCTTCCACGATAAGTGTACATCATTACGTTAAAAGTATAAAAACAAAAAACAAAAAAACCAGAAAAATAAACAGCAACAAAAAAAAACTTTAAAAAAAAACAAAAACACAAAATACAAGAAAACAAAAAAAGATGAAATTTACTTTATGTAACGAGAGCTATTATTCAGACATGACGAGACACTTGACAAACGATCAATGGCACAAATCATTCAGAAAAAAGGAAACAATTTGCTTTATACCACCCTCAATTCTATGTAAAGTAAGAAAATAATAAGTATCTTTTTCTTTCTTTATCGTTTTTATTCTGATTTTATTCTTTTACTTGTGTTTTAACACAAATACATCAAATATACAAAATGTATGTATGTATAATGCCACAAAATAAATACATACGATATATGACTTTGCAATGTGTGTATATTTTATTACTTGGATACCATAAAACTTCAATGTTGTAAAATTTTTGTCATTATACTGACATTGATGTCATTCTTTTTTGTCTCAAGTCTGCTTATATCAATTTAATTCAATTGTAAAATCTTTTACGTTCTTTTACGATATATATACATATACAAAACAGCTTTTGTTTGTATTTACTCATACTCTCTTCCTTTTTATTAATCCTTTAGATTTTTACTCTTTTACGCGCCCAATTACACCACCCACTTACTAACTCACTGTTAAGTTATCTTATCTTATATATATTTTTCACATTACAAAATTATTTCAAAATAAATGAAAAAGAACAAAAAAAATTGTTTTTCCAAGTATTTCATAGAATTATACCGTTATACGTGAATAAATAAATAAACGCGTAATATTTTGAAATGAGAAAAAAAAAATATATAAAAAGTAACAAAAATTTTTTTTAACTGTAAAATGTTGAGAAAATGAAAAAGCATTAAAAAAATCTCAAATAAAAAAAAAGATAACTAGAAAGGAAAAAAAAAAACAAATTAGAATAAAATTTATGTTAGGAGTGTTAAAAATTTTTCAAGGACGATTCTGTTTTGCCATTTATTTTTCATTCACGTTCACTTGAAATATTTTTTGAAAACAAAAAAAAAAAACAGTACATTTTTTCTCATAGCATTCGTTTAATATTTTCAATAGGATAATAGGATACGTATTCACAGTTATTTATGTATTTTTTATTTATTTTTTTTCATTTTCCCTTTCTCACTGTTTTATGAAAAATTCTTTTTACTAAAATATGAAGCGTAATAGATTACATCTTTTTCTAAATTTTCTTTTCTCACAATTTTTTTTTTTTAAATACAAAATTTTATTTATTTTTTGTGAATAGCAAAAAAAAAAAAAAGGAATGAAAGAAAAAGAAAAAAATTGCATATATACAGTTTAATCTAAGGGCAATACATTTTTCAATGTACGGATATATTTAAGTGAAGAAAAACTATTATAAAAATAAATTATTGTATGTTAGGTCATAAAATTTATTTATGAGAAAATGAGAGTATACAGTATATATACTGTATGTACTGTATATATATATACCATACTAAGTATTAAATTTTTCTTTTATTCTTTATGTGGGTGGAAAAAAAACAAAAGAAAAGGCGTATTAAGTCTGATAGCATAAATGTCCTCTCCATTAATATTAAAATAAATGATTTTTCTGTAATATTTTACAACAGAAATGAAGAAGTTAAAAAGAAAAAAAATATGACTGCCAAAAAGATATAGATAATAGGGATGAAAAGAAAAAATACATACATATGTGAGTTTATACACATACTATGTATACAGACTATAAAATGTAAAATAGTAAAATGAGATGACGACAACAAAAGAAAACGTGTAATGTGTATGCAATTTATTATTTTATGTGAAATTTATTTCATTCAGAGAAGAATTATATTATGTTTCATGTATGCATGTATGTATATGTATTTTTCAAAAACAATAGGAATATAATGAACCTAAATCATAAATTAACCACTATATATGAGATAAACTCTTAATACGAAGAAAAGTGGTGTATCAAATACAAATTCTAAACAACTTTCTCGAAACTAAGGAAAAAAATTTCTTCTGAAATTGAGAAAAATAAAAACATTTATTAAGGAATTTTTTTCGAAAATATTTCCGAAATTGTCATCGGACTTTCGAAAAACGTGGCGAAACTTTTATTCAAAGCTTTCCACAAGAGCTTTCTGCGGAGGTCCCCTGCTGCACTCCATGTACAGTTAACCGAATTCAACTTAATTACATAAAATACAAAATTTACTTTCTTTATCTTTATATAGCATATACATATAATATTTAAATGTAAAAACAATGAAAATTACATAACACAAATTAAATATTTTTACAGAATATTCATCATTTGCTGGAAGTTATCATGGAGTACTCCGTTTTTACCCATTTCTATGGAAATAGGTACTGGGGCATTGGATGACCCTAAACGCTATATTGACTAATTCAAGACATACACGGTTCCAGGGCTATAGTAAAGCGTATAGACGTTATAATTATTTAGATACAATTATTAAAAGTAGCTTTACACTGCTTGATTTGTCATATCACTTTATGTATGTTATTTTACATATGTATTGTCATACGACTTCTCATAATGCTAATAATCCACTGAAATAAAAAAAATTCAAGTATCACGAAGTCGAATCAAATGTCATACGAAATTAGAAAAAATCTATTTTCATGACATGTCGAGTGTAAAGTCGTATCACAAAGTTTCTCAACAAAATCAGACAGTGTAAACGCTGTCAAACTTTTACCAGTGACATGTAGTATGTAAAGTGATATGAGAAATCAAGTAGTGTAAAGCTACTTTAAGCGATTATAAACAATTTTTTCTTTGAAATGCGATTTACAATTCATTCAAATTCAAATATAAAAATATAAAAGTATGTACAAATATTATCTTGGGGCAACAATGTTTTTAAAAATCAAATTAATTTTTTGAAATTTATAAGATTTTTTTATAAGTGGAAAAGAATTTTACATTTTACAAGTGTGCTTGAATGGATTTTTTTATTTTTTTGTTTTCAAATATTTTATTTACACACCTGTGTGATTTTCAAGTACCAGGTGGTAAAGTACTTAAGTGTAAGTTATAAGTATTGAAGTAAATTATTTTTTTTTTTTTTTAGAGAACTTAAAGAGCAATAAGATAATTTTCTTATCAAATCGAATGAAAAAAAAATTATCAAGTAATTTTAATTGATTATTAAAATCTGAATTGGTTTTACATTTGAATGAAAACTTTTTGTATATAAACTCAGAAAATTTCATTTATAGAGCATTAAGAATCAATCAAGCAATACAAAATAATTGCGATTTATTAAAATAAATCTTTAAGTTTTGTTGAAGTTCGATTTTTTAAATTCAAAAAACATTTAAAAATGTATCGTTCACTTGTTGTTCTTGTAATCGTTTTCGCTGTTGCTACTGCAACCAAAGTCCAAAAATGTAAGTACATATTTAATTTGAAAAAAAAGTGAATTCTATTGTATACTTTTATGTAGGCGGTGGAAAACCTGACGCACATGCAGTTCGTATCAAGGGATGTGATTCTGAACCATGTAAAGTCGTCAAAGGAACATCTGGAGAATTCGAAATTGATTTTACAGCACGTAAGTGAAAAAGGATTTTATTTTGGGAAAAAATATGTGTGAATTCTAATTTAAATCATTTACAGCACGAAAAGTTTCATCATTGAAAGCAAAAGTATTGGCAACAGCACTCGGTGTTACTGTACCATATGAATTACCAGCTAATGTTGCTGATGTTTGTAAAAATCTTTTACATGGTGCTAAATGCCCATTAGATGCTGGTGAAGATGTTACATACAAATTCTTATTCCCAATTGCTAAAACTTATCCAGAAATTCCAGTTAAAGTTGAAGTATCTGTTGTTGATGAAAAGAATTCACCAGTTGCATGTTTTGCCGTTAATATTTTGGTAACACATTAATTTTGAAAATTTGGAAATTCGGCAAAAAAAAACTTGTAATGACGAAAAACAAAATATGTGATAATTAAAAAATTAAATTTGTTTAAATTAAAATATGGTTTTTTCCTTTTTTTTAAAATTCATATTTTGAGGTTGTGGTTCTATTGTATTGTATGTATTAAATTTTCGATTTTAAAGTTTGAAATAAAAAATAAAAACCAAAGTTTATTCTTTAAAATATGTAATTTCCATTAGTTTCAGCAGCTTTTCTCCAACGGCTCTCCAATGAAAAAAATTTTATGTGTTTATCTTCAACTTCTGAGTTGGGGTTTTAAAATTTCCTATTCTTTAGATTTAGGTTACTCAAACTCCTGAAAAGGTGGTAATCATTAGGCGACAAGCTTAGTGAGTATGGTGGGTGAGGTAACGTTTGACATCCCAATTTTGTTAGTTTAATTGTTGTTGTATATGCAGCATAGAGCCAAGAGTTGTCGTGAAGCAATATAGGACAATATTTTCAATTTTCTTGCAATAGTTTAAAAGAGCTACAGGAACGAGTAGTGTGCTACTTCATTATTTGTTCAACTTCATTGTCATCACAACTATAGGGAAATCTCTAAAAAAACTCTTTTGATTCTAACTACTTTCTTGACCTTTTCCGATTATTGTAGATCCAACAATCCAATGAAAAAATGGATCCAATTTATTCCTGTTGATCAGGGATGTTGCATTAAGGTGACAACTTATAGTTACTGTAAAGACCTTGAATCTTGCTCAATATTATGAAAATTTCATATTATTTCTTTCTAAATAAAATTTCATGTAAACTGATATACTGATAACTATTTTTCTTTTGTTCTGTTTTTTAGATTTTAGTTTAGATGCTCGTGGCGATAAAAAGAAAAAAAATACGTACAAACTTATCTGAATAATCGTTGAGAAAATTCAACATGTATGAAGAAAGTTTATTTGAACAAAAAGCTTTATGTCTGTTATTAAAATTTACACACACTGATAATGGGTATTTGTTATATTTCAATAATTTACGAGTATGTATTTAGTCAATTCTCTGTAAAATGAAACCAAAAACTCCACTTTCTTCAGTAAAAGTTTAAAAACGAATAATTAAATATGAAAAAATTCTTTGTTTTTATGGGCAACTGACCTGATATCGACATTGATTTTTAGTATATTACTACAAATACAATATACGTTTTAATCTTTTTTTAATTACTTCACAATATCTTCTGCGTTACCTGGAATGTCCTAATAAATTTTTATTGCTTATTGTAAAAGATCAATTATATAGGTTTTCCATTAAAGACATGTGTTAAAACAAAACTATAAAAGTGACAATTCTTAAATACTTTTCAATTCACAAAATTCTCAAGGTAAATATTAATAATGTATTAATAAGGTTGTGTACGAGTTTTCTACATGACCGCCTTTATTTCAGATAAATTTAAAGCATTAGATTAGATTATAGTACCAGCCTAGAGGTGGGATGTTATTCCCTTGTTACTGCGACCCGTTCGGATCTTTTGTAATTCCCTACTGCTGGTTTTGACCTAAAGTTTCCCAACACTTTTTTAGGCGGTAGATGTCACACTTCGTTTGCTGTTAAGGTACATTTGGTCCATATGCTCAAAACTAGGACGTATTATGCCTTTACACCGGCACAAGGTGTGCTCTGAGGTTTCTGGTTCCTCTTCACAAAATCTACAATTTATCGAGACCTTAATTTATTCCTTAACTTTTTACGCTCATTTATACAATTTTAATGACTGGGAAATACACTAAATTTAAGCTTTTTAAAGTGAAAAAAAAAGGTTATAGTATTCTTGAAATTATAAATTATTGCTCAAAAAGGTTATCTTTTTTTTTTTTTTTGAAAATTAACTTTCCTCATGCCTGATTGATAATTATGAAATTTAAAAAAAAAATTCCTATTATTTAATAAATTCTTCGAAAACAAAAAAAAAAAGGGGGAAAATTTCCAATTAATTTTTAAATACGTAAAATAAAAATTGTGTACTTTGTAATAAGTACATATGTATGTCAAGTTGAAAGAAAAAAAGGATATAAAATATAAAAAAATTTGAAATTTCCATTAAATTTAAAAAAAAAGGAAATTGTCTTCAAATTTTTTTGGAATTTTCTTCTTCTTTAGATTTATTTCCTCATCAAATCCATAATTTTCTTGGTTAATTGTTATTATAACCGCATGATTGCTTGTATGTTATCTGTTTTATTTCGTATCATTTTATGGATTTTGAAAGAAAAAAAAAAACGTATAAGAAAAAAAATAAAATAAAAAAAGAATACATGAATGAATTAAATATTTTTACATTTCCTTCTCCTTTTTTTTTAACGTAAAACAAAAGGGGAAAAAAAGTAGAAAATAATGAGAAAATGTTTATATGCTTATTTTCTTTTCTTGTCATTTCCTTACGTATTGTTGTCAATGTATAAATTTTCCTTGTTTTTTTTTTCAATCAAAAAGTAACTGTTCTCCCGAGAGCTATTAAATTTAAAGTAAAAATAATGATAATAAAAGCATTTTTTTATCTTTTGTTTTTACTTTTTTGCTATATTTTTTTTTTTTTTGCTAAAAAATAATGACATTAATGTTAATAAGAAACAGACAAAAAAATCACAGTAAAAACAACAACTACAACAATAAAAATTCATAATAATTTAAATTAAAAACATAAAAGAAAATTTTAATGTGTTTTTTTTTTTGTTTTCTTCTTTATTCCTGAGCTTTCACGTTGTTTTTTTTTCTTTTGCTTTCTCCCCTCTAAACTTTTAATAAATAGATTTATGAATACTTATTTATTTTTTTTATTCTATCAAACAATTTTTTTCTTAGTACCTTAATTTTTATTTTTTAATAAATGTTCTTCTATTAGATGTATGCATCACATTTTTGTCTTAAGAA
Source organism: Bombylius major (assembly GCA_932526495.1). Lineage (NCBI taxonomy): Eukaryota > Metazoa > Arthropoda > Insecta > Diptera > Bombyliidae > Bombylius > Bombylius major. Next base: position 25,777,255 of record OW052045.1, on the reverse strand, counting down.
ATTATTCTGTCTGTAAGATATATTCCTTATTATTTATGTGTATGTACTTTCTCATTTCTTAGAATTTATTCTATTTTTTTGTTTTGTTTTGTTTTTGAAATGTATATAAAAAAATAATCACAAGACGAGATACAAAAAGCAGGTGTCTATAATGGGATTTTATGAACGAAATTTTCCTTTTTTTTTTTATTCATTTCGATGAAAAAAAATATAGAAGAAAAAGCAACAAAAAATAAGTCAAAAAAAAAATTTTTTTATTAAAAAGACGGAAACAGAGAAAAGAACAATCATAGACATTCAGTGTGTTGTAGACAATATTATAACAACTTTAGTAAGTATAATAGTTTCTCAACTAAAAAATAAAAATAATAAAAAATTATAATAAAGAAATAAAAAATACGAAAAAAAAATAAAATAAAAAAAAAACAAATGAAACATTTAACATCCAAAAAATTGTTCATTTCTTCTTTTTTTCACAGAGTTTTTATTCATTTTTCATCTCATTGTACTTTTTGATCCTTATGCCTTGCTGTATTATAATCATGATGTTTCTTTAATATTTTCTATGCAAAAAAAACAGTGAAAAACGAACAAAACAAAAAAAAAAGGATATTCAAAAAGATAAGATTATGACTTAGTTATAAAGAGTTTTTAAAAGAATGTGAATGACGACAAAATTGCCTTCATGAAAATTTTCCAAAAAACACAAAATAACGAAAAACAGAAGAAAATGAAAACTTTATCCTGTATGAAAAATGTTTATGAGTTTTTCTTATTTTTTTTTCTCTGAAAGAAAAAAAAATCCTTTTTAAAGTTTTTCTTTCTTTTCTTCCTTTTTTTTCGTATCATTATTAAATAATTTTGAATAAATGTTTATTTCTTTTAAAAAAATGACCTACGTTAAGGAAATTCATTTCGGAAGAAGAAAAAAATTATAATATAATTAAATGGTGATGATAATTTTAGATAAGATTAATTTCATCATGATGTATGATGATGATCATTTGCATATGTACATATGTATGTACATAATGTGTATATGTAGTAAAGTCCATATAATACGTAACTGATATTCACTCTATAACATTAATTAGTAGTTATGAACTAATTTTTGATTTTCCGGATATCATATTTATCGACAAATGGAATCGTCCTTAGAATAAAACATAAAGATAATACATGTACGTACATACTTGTAGATATAATTAAAGGGATACTATATAATATGTAATAGGTGAAACAATATTTCTTGCTTTTGCACTTACTTATCACGTAAAATTTGTACCATTAAATGTTGTTGATTCTTCCTCATGTACATACTCAGTCACTCATTTTGATCTGTTCAATTAACTCTTATCGCAATATATAATTCTCTGTATATGACATTCACCCGCATATCATATATTTATAGTACATGTATACATATATGGAAATTAGATCTCGTGTAATAACTGGACTTGAGATATGCTTTGACAAGTTGTATTATATAATGATACACAACACGTGTAAGTACAAACATATAAATTGAATGTACATATGTACATATACATATAGTCATCATAATAACCCACATGATAGGTGGTGGTGGGTGGTTTTTTTGGATTTATTATCACTAACCATTCTTTGTATAATATGTATATGTATGTATAAAATTTATTGATGGTATGATTAAAGTACAATCATAACTAGATGTCAGTACATGATAAAAGTCATCATATCTTTTGTCCAATGTTTAAATGTACATACATACATATGGATATTGTATGTCCCTTCAAGGAATTATTATTATATGTATATACATTTTATAATACTACAATCTTTGTCGTTTAGTTACTGATACTGTTATATAAAATTAAAATGGCAAAACACACAAAAATATAGATTGATGATAAGGGTAAATTTCTAATAACCTTTGGTTAGTTACAATGTACTACTATACATAACAGTTATTTAATATTATAACACACAATTTTTGGTATTTTCAAATTTTATTGAAGTAATAAAGTTTTCAAATTCATATTGAGTATCTTATAACATGAGGTTTTAATACAATTATGTATCTTATGTATGAATACACAAGATATCATGAATATTAGATTTTAATTGACAAAAATTAATTGATACATACTAAGAAAAAATAAATTAGGAGTATGTATATTTTTCATGATATATGTACATATATATGTATGTTTTTGAACTATATTAAAGAATATCAGAAAATACATTTGAACATAGATACATTTTTTGTATCTGTTTTACAAGAAATATTTCATATTTTGGATATTCTGTATTGGAATTCTCTAGAAAACTATACTTTTAATTTGACAAAAAATGTCATATTTTGATTATTCTCAACAACCCACAAGCAATAATTTTTTAAAGAGACCTTCAATTAAAGACGGAAATAATTTTTTTTCTTTAAAGTGAAAAAAGCTCTTAGATACGAATAAATATTTTCTCATAATTAACTTTTAAAATTTCTATTTATTTCTATAAAAATAATTTTTTTTTAAATTTCTAGTTGTGAGAATTATTAACTGATGTGTTATGATCCTGAAAAATCTTCGTATTTTTTTTTCCAAGCAAAGAATACTAAAAATATGTACATATGTATGTATGTATATTGAAATATGAACTTTTCTATAAACAATTTACCCTTGATCAGTAAAAACTATTAGATTCGAACATAATATTTTTTTAATCAATTTTTTTCTAAGAATTTAACAAAAAAAAAAAAAACGTACATACATACATACGAGTATAATATATATATGTATGTATTATTTTAGTGCTGACAGAAGAAAGACATTTTTAAATGTCAGCGATATATTTTTTTTTTTTTCATGAATATTGAAAAATTAATCGGAATACAATATATCACACAGCAATAATATGAAAATATTTAGTAGTATGAGATATGTATATATTATTTCAATCAATAAAGATAACAATATTGTAATAATTCTAATATTTATGGGTTCAAATTAACTATGCCATCAATTTCAGCATAGTACATAGTATTGTAGATACAAAATAAGCATAACACGCACATTAAAAAAAAATGATTGAGTAAATGAATGAAATGAGTTAAAATACAAATTAGCCTTTGAATGAAATTGAATTAAAGAAGCATATACATATGTACGTATACACACAGTACACACGTACATAAATTACCAACATCTAATTGTGATTATTATTATATTGATTTATGTTCTTTGTTGATTAATGTGAATTATTTGAATAACTCATCACAAAGCATGAATAAATACTTTCATTGTAATTAATTTATGACAATAATTATTCATTATGATGTTGTTAAAACGATGCATAAAGGTGTGTTTAGTTGGAAAATTGAAGAACAAAAAAATAGAAGGGTAATAAAAATATTTTTCTTGAAAATTTCCACTTAAAATGTCAAATTAATTATTATTTCATTTGTTCATTCAGGTGTCAATTTAAATAAAATTTATCTTATTGAAGCCACAGCCACAGGGAAAACTTTGTCTTTTAAATATGTGATCCGGTATCATCAACGGAAATTTGAGAGAATTTCAAAATCAAAAATTTAAATTGAATTTTACCTGATATATTCTACTTTAGAGGAGCATAGGAGATCTTTGTTAACTTTAAAATCTAGTTTAGAGGGTGTAGAGAAAAATTATAGGTAAGATTAAAAGAAATGTAAAGTTTTTTTAGAATATTCGCATTTATAATCCCTCGTCAATTTTGTTCTTTTGTTGTTATAACGACAAGAAAATTACTTTTTCATCCAAAACTAATTGATGAGATTGTCTAATCTCGAGGTTATAAATTCCTCTAAACTTCTAAAGCAGAGTCGCAAAATCGATTGATTGAGCGATTAGTTGATCGATTGATGTGTCTTAGCTCCTAAAGCAGAATACCAAAATGCTAATTTTTTGTTAATAAATAAGAATAAGAGATTAAAAGATACTTTCCTCTGAAGTAGAATAAGCAGGTTAACCTTGATTTTAATTTTAATCTTTCCAGTGGAACGAATTAAAAACTCAAGTGTTAAGATAAACGGATAAATATCACACAATTTTAGTCCAAGATAGTTTTGGACGTCATTTTATTTCATGAAAACTAAGTCGAACAGAATCGACAATGTGAAAACAAAATCTAAATGTGATGTTGGGATTTACAAATAAATATGGCAAATGTGAAAAGGTAATAGCAACAGAGAAAGAAATCAGATATTTATCGACATCAAATGAACTTTCACCTCAAGCATTATATAAGTTTTAATACAAAACAACATCATTTTAAGATTTTAAAATCAATTCCATAAAACTATAAAATAGTGTTAAAAATTTTTTATGAGTTTCGATTTTATAATACATATAATGCACTTTTAAAAACAAACACTTGAAAAAAAACTTGAAAAAAAAAACTTGGGAAAAAAACAAATACAATTTAACAAAGAATATAAAAGTTTACATTTTTTTTTCTTATTAAAAGAATATATTGTATTTGTATTGATATGTACAAAATAAACTTTATAATGTCATGTGGGTATTTTTATACACAAAATATTTGAAAATAACACTTCGAAACTTTTATAGAATTTTTCATTAACAATTCATTGAACATTATACATGTGAAATGTATATAATGTAATCATACATATGTTATCTTTACTCGAACGGAGAGTATTTGAACGAAGGAAAAATAAAAATAAAAATTAAAAAAATAAAAATAAAATAAAAAACACACAAATACAAATGTTTTGAAAAGTATACAAATAAACATTATAAAGTTTATATCCTTTTTATTTTACCTTTATAAAATTAAATTTTCTTTCATCTCCCAAGTGAAATGAATGTGAATGAACGTTTATCAGTTGTAATTGATCAAAGTGGAAAAGTATTAGAGCATATAGTATTTGGTTAATTCAATAACAAAATAAGAAGAAGAAGAGAAAAAAAATACGATTTTGTAAAATATAATACATCTTTTTTCATATGTACATACATAGTTTGTTATTTGACATGGGAAAAACAACAACAACAACAATAATATACAAAAATACAAAGATTTTATATTATTTAAACTAGGTTATCGTGTATATTTTTAGGAAAATTTTACTAGGTATATACAAAATAAAAATTCACAATTTTGCTGAATTTGTCTTTTGCACTTGAATAATTGAAAATAATAATCTTCCTTTTTCCATACATTGATTATCTTTATTCTCAAAATAAATTTAAAAAAAAAATAAGGATTTTTTTTTTTGTGGAAAATAAAACAAATCTTTTGAATGAAAATCATTACTATTTTGAATAATACGGAAAACATTTATCACATTTATCAAATATTTGATATAAAAGCCTATAAAAAAGGAAATGAATTTCATTTTAATTTTAATGATGTGAGTTTTTGTGTTTGAACAAATTTTGTGAATCGATTTTGAATTTAAGTTTTCTTTTTAAATTTTTATTTCTCGTAGAAAAAAAAAATTGAATAAAAAAAAAAAACAAAAATAATTACACTAACCGACAAAGAGGATGTAGTTTCTATTTCTGTAGGATGATATATCGTGCACTCCTCATGTACCAATTTTGGGTCTATTTGTTAGCTTTGTTAGCTTAGAACAAAACCATTATAAACTTCATTTGTAATGACGAATACAACAACAAAACTTTGACGTTACATATTTATTTTTTGACAGTATTTTATGACGTCATACATTATGATTGCTTTGATCATGCTTTTCCAAATTTCTGTTAAAAATTTTCATTTTTTACCAATGTACATAATTATAACAAAAATTAATAATGATTACATTGTTGCCGTTATTTATATTTTTGAATTTTTTTTTATTTGATCAAAAATATATATTTGCTTTGAAAATTTTTTTTTTGAAATATAGAATATTATTTTTTTTCTATTCTTATATTATACCTCTAGATACTATATACATATATAAATATATATATCGCCCATTCCATGCATGACGAACGGGACATTGAAATTTGGAAAAGCATGATCAAAGCAATCATAATGTATGACGTCATAAAATACTGTCAAAAAATAAATATGTAACGTCAAAGTTTTGTTGTTGTATTCGTCATTACAAATGAAGTTTATAATGGTTTTGTTCTAAGCTAACAAAGCTTTAGATTTGAAAAATAAAAGCTCTCACTGGGATGCGAGACGAATTTTTGAATAAAAAATTATTTTCATAGATTTGTACTAAAGCCAAGTCTTATTAGTTTCTATGGTTATTGGTAATACACACTAAATGAAAGGTAATTTTAATAGCCATTCATAACAAAAAGCAAAACTTCGGTGCATGGGGTGCAAAAAAAGTTCCAGACAATTTTGTTTTCAGAGGTCCTGTATAAAACTCATAATTTTGAACGCCCTCTAGCGGCGAAAATAGACACGATAGAAATTTTTACTAGTACAACTTTTTTCACGAAATAGTCCAGAGAATATAGTGGTACCACTTTTGGTACGTAGAAAAAAACAGCCTGTAGATGCAATGCAATGAAAAATTGATATGTTAATAAGGAACAAAGGTGGACATTACTAATTATTAGTTATATTCAAGTAAAACTGTATATAAAACAATGCAAATAATGTAACTGAAATAAACTTTTTCACTTAAAATGTAGTCAATCGTTTTATTTTCTGAAATCAAGTATTACTTTCCTTTTTATTGAACTAAATTTTGTATAGTACTTCGTAAAATCTGGATTTTTAAGAAAAATTGTGGTGTCCACTTTTCTATAGACAGTAGTGTAGTTTATTTAAGAAAAAAAAATGAATTTAAAAAAGGATGAAAATTCTCAACATCAATTATTTTTTTTTATAAATTCACTTCAAACTGTCACTGGATATTGGACTTATACCACATTTGATATGTGTAACGTCAACTGGTATAACCTATACCATAGCATCTATACTTCAGTATGAATACTAGATACCTATTTATCTAAATAATACATTGCAGTATTACGTAATACTTTTCGCGATACAAAATGGACAAAATTTTTAATAACATTTAAATGAATAACTTAATTGATCTTCTTGTTCCTTTCTGACGAATTGAGTTTTATTAAGGCTGTGAAATTATTGTAAAAACGTAAAAAAAAAACAACGCAAAGAATTCAAAGAGAAAAGTTAGAAGAACGATACCAAAGTGACAAAAACCAGAAATTCAACTACCAACAGGTTTAACAGAATTTGGCATTTGCTGTCGATGTTGTATCAAGAAAATGTCTATTTATTTGATCTAATTTTACACAACGGATATCGTTGCAAAACGTTTTAGTATTAATGACTTTTTCATGAATTTGATTTCGATACAATTGTAAACAATACGCAGTTACGAAGTTTTAAAATATACCCTTTTTTAATTTATTTCACAATCTTAATTATTTTTCACGTGGTAAGAAATTCTTTTAAATAAAAAGCTGAATGGAATTCAGACTAATAAATATTTTTGACCAATGTCTAGAGATTTTTGTTTTTTTTTGTTTTGAAAAAGTCCTTTAAAGTCCTATTGAAAAATTTTATTTATTTTTAAATTTGTATCTACAAAATGCACGCAAATAAAATTGTGATGGAAAAAATTTCCATTAGAAGTTTCTGACACTTTATTTCTTAGTTTCATTGTCATACCACCTCATTTCTCATTAAAACAAAATCGATCTTTGCTTTTATAATTATTTGCTCTTTTCAAAATACTCCTAAATGGCATATTAACTGGACCTCCTTCACTCCAACGCAACTATGTGGTACTTTAAAATCTAATTATTTTATCTATTTTCACTATGTATCAAATTTTAATTAAAATTAGTAAATGGAAATTTTTCTTTTTATTATAATTAAATTTTCCAACATATAACCTTATAATATGTAATTAAATCGAAAGAAATTCTTAAAAATGATTTAACGTTGAAAAATAATTTTAAATTAAACGGAAAAAAAAATTATTAAATAAAATACGAAGAGAAAATATAGAAAATTTTTCATTTTTTATACATCACAAAAGAACAGCACATCCAATTTTATTTTATCTCTTATGAAATAATACAAATCGAAAAAAAATTTATGTTTTTACATTATACATATGTACTTTTTATGATACGTGGAACATATGTTGTAAGAATATAATTAAGATATAATATAATATGTATGTATATATTCATATTCAAATCTCTGACTTATATCATATCTGTAATTGCATTGCTTTTTATAATTTAAATTGAAAAAGATTGTAAATGTGAATAAAATATAAATGATGAATGAATCACATTAAAAACGGTCTGACATACATATATGTATGTATGAATGAGTTTGTAATTTTCTTTTTTTTTTTGCAAAAAATGAAAATAATATTTAAAAAATTATAAATTTTATTTGTAATTTTCGAAAGAAAAAAAAAAGATTCTATATAGAAAGTTATTATGTATATTTGGGTGTTTGGAAGGTCAAGAAATGTTGAAAAAAAACGTACATTGCACATTATACAAGTTTTTTAATTAACAAACTCAAACATAACCAAAGTTAATTTAACAAATGAAACTATCATAATTTGTATGTACAACTTAATTTAATTTCGTAATTTAGAAATTTGAAATTCAAGTATTTTTGGTTTTTTTTTGTTTTGAACTTTATAAGTACCTATAGTTTTTTTTTAAAGAACAGGTGTGGTAGTACGTAACTTGATTCGAGTTTGAACATGTTTTTTTAGTACGTAAGGTCGATTCGAGTTCAAAACAAACTGGAATTGTCAGAAATACGGTCGAACAAAATTTTGTTATCGTTTGTCATATAAGCTGGTCGTGTTGTGAAGTGTAAATAAAAGCATTGTATTAAAAATATAAGTAAAACCATTTATATTTATTTAAAGTTATTTTGAATTGATTTTAAACAAAATAAAAATTTATGGGGGACATCTTCGATCGGCTAGCAAGCAAGCAAGTAAGACTTGCTAGCTGAAATGATAGAATTGGTATCCTCGATTGTTTTTGCTCTCGCAAGTAAGCAAATTAACCGTCAAAATTTGCGATCGCAAAGTTGGTGTCGCAAACTCAGTTAACAGAACACATAACCTCAAATTTCTTATAAATAAGTAGAAACTCAAACCCAAATACTTATGTTATCAATATAATTTGAATATTTTTTTCTTGTAATGGATAGAATTGTTTAGTGAGACCATTGTATATGAATTTATAAATTCATACACAATTATGAGACTGTAGAAATTATTAAAATTGAAAAAAAAAATAGTTCATGATAAACAAAATAATTTCGGTTATGATTTAAAATTTTAAAATTTCAAAAATTTGAATAAAAAAAACGAATTTTTAACGTAATATAATAGAAAATTATAGGTTATTTATGTAAAAACTTATTCAGCAAAAGTGCTTACAAAATAAAAATGGTTAACTTGCGATTACAATCGAGGATGTGATTTTTTGTAATCGCAATTAGCAATCGCAAATCTGCCATATTTGCTAGTCGCAATTTGCTTAATTGCTAGCTGATCGAAGATGTCCCCCTATATTTGATAAAAATTTAGGAGTAGAAGTCGAAAAATAGCGACATCTGAATTTTACAATTATTGTACACTAAACTTTAAAAACTTGAAAAAATTTTAAAATAAACATAAAACATAAACTTCAATTAACATATGTGTTCTTTTCAGCTAGTGCTGAATACAAGTTTGCACGGTAACACTTAAATCCAAAGTCGATCGAATTACGTACGTACGAACGAAACAACTCGAATCAACTTACGTACTACCACCTCTGAATGTACAAAGTTTTTTATGTAAGTAAAAGTAAAAATATTTACTTTTTAAATTTCGTCAAGGATTTTGAATAAATATATTGTTTGTTAATAATTTAAACAAGGACATTTCTTTTTAGTTTTTCCAGAACAACACGAAATTTAGTTTTGCCCTTAAAATTTCATTCTCGAAAAAAAATCTAATGGGTGCTTACTTTTGTAGATAAAGTTTTCTTTTTCTCGAAAAAACATTCGCATACATAGAGCTAAAGTTTAAATTAAGAACATTCTTGGAAAAATTTAGAAAGAAAGAAAATTTTTGCTCTAGGGCAAAATAAACAGCAAAAAAATCATTTCGAAAATGCACAACAAAATTAACTTTTTTTTCTTTCTTAGACTTTAATTTGGCGCAAGATAACTTGATAAGAATATTTTGAAGAATACTTCACACAAAATTGAAGTAAATCGGATCACAAGTTTTGGAGATATTTATATATTTAAATTTCAAAATCTTCGCTTTCGTCGACAAAAAACATACGAGAATAAAATTCTATTGCTGAAAATCATTGCTTAGTGGTACGTTATTATTCAGGACTTATTTCAAAAATTCCTAATATCGATGAAAATTATTTTGAAATGTAAATTATAGAGAAAATTAAATATATTGAAAAAAATTCAACATCGTTCTACAATGTCCTTAGTTTTTTATTCAGAAACACAGAAACTTAAATAAAATATTTTTCCCCAACAAATTATTAGTGTGTGAAAAAACCAAAATATTGAAATACAGCATTTTAAATCCTTTTTAATTTAAGTATTAAGTATGTTTAGAATTAACAATCACATATCTCAAATTAAATGTAAATTTATCTTTAATATTCAAATATTACAATTCTGTTAATTTTGTTAATTATAATTTCTTGTTGTGTTCTAATATACATACTTACAAACAAACAGAAATACAAGTATAATTGACTAATGCATTTAATTAAAATAATGTATGTAGGTACATACGAGACGTATGTATCTAGATTGTATACATTTATGATACAAAATTTATATTAAAAATTATACTAAAAACCAAATTAGATCACATTTAATTAAATTTAATGAACAATATAAGAACTAAATTAAATGAACAAATCAAAAGACTAATATACAAATTAAGAGTTTTGATATTATATCGTTTATTATTTATTTAACTAACTGTGTATATTTATGCATTTTGCGTAAACATATAAAATTGTATAAAATGCTGTTTTATACACTACAGTTTATTTTTTCAATTTTAAATATAAATACAAAACATACCATGTACCTATGTATCTACTGTAGATACATAAAGTCCACATCAATAATTATATACAATGAAATAAACCAAATGAATCGATGCATTTACAAAATAAATTCAATATAATATGAAAATCCGACCGCTATGGCATCATCATCATGAGATGAATGGACGTAAATCAACTTTCAGTCAATGTAATATAAATGAAAATAAAACCGAACCAAACCATACTCAAAAAAAAAAAAAAAAAATCATTCAGCTATAGAGAATCCGACAAAACCAAATTAAAACCGAATATAATGGAATCATCATATTTATACGAATATTCAACATCTGTTTCATGATTTGGATAATTCAAAATAATAATACGACCCGATTCTCTTGTCACCATTTATACCCATCATCATTATCATTATCATTGAATTTACATTCACCATTTGCAGAATTTTTGTTATATACTACAATATGTACATAATATGTATGTACCTCAAAAAAACCCCCCATCTAGATACACATGCATATACATTTCTTCTTATATCATTCCATCAACTTTTCACATCCTTTTTCCTGTACTTAAATAATATTATTGATAAAATTAAAAAAAAAAAAAACCAACCTTTTTTTTTCTTTTGGTATGAGGATTCACAATGGAACTAAATAATATATTGTCGAATCATGACTAAATTTCACCATATTTTGCAGTAGCAGAATTTAATAATATCGTAACATACAATACATACATACATAAGATACAAATATAGTCATATCCGTACCATATATTCACATGCAATTTCATATGTGAATTTGTATTTGGTTCATTGTTTTTTTTTTTAAACCCTTTTTTCTTTTCTTTTTTTTTATGAATTTATCTGCCGGAGCTGCTGTTGTTAAGTTGATGTTGCTAAGATCATACAGGTCACAAAACAATAATAACAAAATATTTAACAATGACAGGGAAATTTAAAATGAAAAGTTAGTAGGTTTTTCTTTTCTTTTGTGGTTTTCTTTTTTTTTTTTTAATTTTTACAACCTAAATGAAAAATTTTTATGGAGTGTTCCACAAAAACATAAAAATGTGAAATACAAAAAACTTTAAATTGTACTCTTGTTCGATATAACACAAAATTAATAGTGTGTATGTAAAATAATTTCTTACACATAATATATAAGATATATAATGTATGGTCAAATATACATACATATGAGGTTATACGTAATTTAAATTATACATCCTTCTCATATAAATGAATATCATAATCATAATATCTATAATGCAATTAGCAATTGTTTGTACATGAAATTACAACATCTGTTATTATGATATGATGATATTAGTTTAGTTTCATTCTTTATCATTCTCTTCTTTTAAAATTTATCTAATTTCCCTATGTGTGTTTCTTTGTTAATTTCTTTCTCCCTTTCTCTGTAGTGTAGTACTCATATGTTTGTTTTTTATTATGTATAGATATGTTTTACAATATCATTTTAAACAAATAATGTTTGAAAAAAAACAACTAAAAATTTTTATACGAAGGAGATACATTATTATAATTATAATACAAAATATACGAGTATGTATATATATGTATATATAAATATATACACATATAACAATTTGTTTAATTTACTTATTATATGAGAATTGACTATCATCTTCTGTATATTTTGTCATATATAACTATATTGTTTCCCCATATGTACACTATATCATAAAACAGGATAATAATGTTCTTCCACTAATGTCATTATGAGTTATACTACATGTATTATATAATATACTCTACAAAATATATACAAAAACTATACACACAACATTATATTGCTTTAAGACACTGTTTATCATGGTGGTTTTGTTGTCACATAATCAAATTACTATATTATGATTCTCTCATGATTATAAACACATTGTACCACCAGATACAAAACACCAACATCATAGCATCATCTTTCTCAAATATACTCGTACATACATAATTTTCTATTCGATTTTAATTTTATCACAAACCTGAAAACGTTTTAATATTTATTTAACCTAAATTTGAAAATTTAAAAAAAAAACAAAACAAAAATAAAAAAAAAGATTTTTTTTTATGATAAATGAATTGATTTTCGATTCTCGTTTTTTTTTTTTTTTTTTTTTTTTTTTTTTTTTTTTTTTTTTTTTTTTACTTTGATAAACATTTGTCATTTCATATGAGAAAATATTTTTGAGATACACAGTACATATATATGTATATACATATATAATATATACAATTTCATTTTAATGAATTAATTGGAAAATATGTATATTGTATGTACATATGTATGTATGTATGTGTGTAAAATGTTTGACAAATTAATTAAACAACAAAAGAATTTCATTTTAAATATTTTATCAGAAAACAACAGTAGAAAAAAAAAGTTCTTTCTGATATTTGATAACAATTACGTTCGATATTTTATGCATTTGCAAATTTATCTACTGCATTATAAAAACAAAAAAAAAACAAAAACAAGAAAAAAAACGTGAATTATTAAAATTGTGTTTTACCTAATGAAACCGTTTTATAGATTTTTTTTCATTTTGTAGAGATAACAAAATATAAAATTTTAATTCCCAAATGAAATGTCCTAGTTAGGATTTTATAAATATTTACTATCTTTTGTTCTTAAAAAAAAAAAAAAAAATTAAATACAATTTTTATGACATGAAAATTTCATTTTAATTTTTCCAAAAATACACTAGAGAATTAAATATTTAAATTCCATAGCAATAAAATAAATACAATATGAAAATTATTATTATTATTTTTTTTCAATTTCTACAAAATTGAAAAATTAATCAAACAGAGTGAATAAGTCACAGTTTTACCCCTTTCAGCATTAAAATTGAGATAAGAAGGAGGTGATCAGAACTCTTTATTGAAAATAACAGTATAAAAACTAAACATATGAGTTTCATCGTAAAAATAATATATTTTTAGTTGTATGTCTGATGTCACATTGACTATATATGTATGTTTCGTTGTTGTTGTTGTTTGTTTTTTTTTTAAACACCATCATTATCAAAATCTAATTTTAATTTGCATGAATTAACACATTTCAAAGAGAAAAAAAAACAACGTAATAGAAAATAAAAAGTTGCTTTCAAAATATTTTTATTACATTTAATTCAAAAACAAAACTCTAGAACATTTGAAATAAATCGTAAATCTGATGCACAAATATCTTTTTTTATTATAATTTTAATTAAAATCTACCAAATCCTTTTTAATCCTTTATTTATTTTTTTTGCCTTATATAATTCATATATAAATCTTCAAATAATTTACTAGAATAAAAATACACACATACTCGTAAATACATATTATAAATATATATATAAAAATATATATTTTTTATAACTTTTTAAGTATGTGTATTATCTCTTTTTACAAAAACTTTTCCCATTTTTATGTAATATACCTTTAATATGTCAATAAAAAAAAAAATACTTTTCCATACCAACAGAAAAGAAAAACTTCATAAATTTCTGTTTTTCTTTCTTTCAATATTTTACTACAGTCATAAAATCAGTTATTTTGAATTTTAAATATCAATTTTTATGTTTCTACACAAAATGTATTCAGTATGTATATACATATGTATGTACTTATCAATCATTAAAAACGGTTTATTAATTTAATAATAAGAAAAATAAAAAAGAGGATCTTAAGAATAGATACTTTATAAGATAAAAAAGTAAAAATTTGATACTTTTTAAAATAATGCACAAATAAAAATAAGAAAAAAAAAAATACTTTAAGAAAATATTTCCATAAAAAATGATATTAAAATTTTGTTTTTTTTTTACGTTAAAAAAATCAAATCGCTTGTTGCTGACGTATTTAAGTATTAAATTATGTACTAAAAAATATGGATAGATAGATGGTACAAAAAATATTTGTTCAATATTTTTTAATAAGAATAAAAATTCACTATAGAACACTTGGAGAATAAATTATAAGCACAAAAAATGAACAACAAATTAAAAAAAAAGAAAAAAAGAAAAAAATATTTCTATTTAAAGGCATAAAACCGCTTATCACTTTTACTTTAAACAATTTTCAAACAAAACAAAATAATACAAATAACTTTAGGGTATAGAAAATTTAGCAAATATAAATTGATTATTCAGCTTTACAAAAACAGAAGAAAAAAAAAACCGTAAAGAAAAGATAAAGAAAAAAGGAAGCAATCTATAATATAAACAAAATTCATGCTTAAAAGATTCTCATTATTAAAAGACTACATACTAATATTTTTGAAAAGCTTAAAATTTTCAAAATTAATATAAAGCTATTCATTCCTATCAAATATTATCCTTGTATTGTATTATTATACTTATATATATATACGTATTTACAGTTTTTTGTATACTAAATTATTTTATAAATATCATATAAATTCTCTATCAATTTTCATTTAAAAATCTGTCCAGGTGTATTCAATGATGATGAAATTATAGAAGACAAACTATTATAGGTATCTATCTGCATAAGATAGGCAAAATATAGATATATAAAAAAAAACATTTAAAAAAAACAACAAGAAAAACTAAAAACGAAAGAAATAAAAACAAAAAACAAAACAAAACAAAAAAAAACGACCATAATCATTCTTAACATTCCTTCCATAAAATGACCCTAAACTTTTTTCAAATTCTTTAAGTAATTCCATATTGGAAATGCAATGAACATGCTGCTATTAAATGATAAACATATACATACAAATATGTATAAACACCCATAGACACAGAATGTTTCTAAATAAATCCAATATTTTCAATATAATTTATTTTTAATATTTTTCATATTTTTTACTATATTCCAATATCGTAAACGATATTATTTTTGGAAGAAAAAACAAAAATAATTTGAAAATGAACAATTCCAAAATTTTCATTTATGACAATGTGCGCATGTCATTTAATTCATTTCATTTTTATAAATTGGTTCCTGTTATCCTTTTTGAAAAAAAAAAAGAGAATACTTTTAAAAAGAAAGCTTTTTCTTTCTGTTATTATATCCCAGTGAAAAGTAAATACGATATTATTCATAGTACGTATCATTTTGTATACTCATAATAATTTCCAGGATAACGTGTTTTATTTATATTTAAAATAAAATTAACTTGCTGCTTTTTTGCAAAGCACATACTATTATAATAAAATGAATATCCTTGGCATAAGTATGTTCAGTCGTCAGTTGAATTCGTTTTAAACAACACGAAATATAAATATTTCAATTCTTTGTAAACGGAGTATTTTATCATTTGAGAAAAAAAATAATAATAATAGAACAAAAAAAAGAAAAAAAAAATAATAAAATACAAAATATCCTTTTTAACTATTTTTTTTTCACTTGGATATTTTTTTATTGATGCAACATCAATTCCCTGAATATTCGGGAATAGATTTTTTTTCTGTTAGTGTGTTTGTGATTTGTTTTACATTTCCTTTGTGTATCACATTAAAGAAATATTTGTGATAAAAAAAAAAAATACAATGATTAAGTGACATGCATATAGTTTTATCAGTTTTTTAAAAAAATCATCCTTATAAGCTTTTTCAAAAAAAAATTGTGAATATGTGTTTTTGTTTTTCATAATTTTTTCGTATTCTTGTTTTTGTCTTTTATTCGATTTTTAATTTACATTTTGTGTAAATAATGTGAAAATTCGATGGGTGATTTTTCTTTTTTCGTTAACTAAAATAAAAATAATAAAACACATAAAAAAGCAAAAGAAAGACGAAGGCGTTTTCATTTATATTGTAATCATGTTGATGTTAATTCTCTCATGAGAATTGAAGTTTTGGAGTAAATTTTCACATTATATACATACAATTTACACGTATAAAAATAACATAAAATGATATAAATAAAAAAGAAAAATAAATACATTGTGTATTTAAAAAAAAAAAGTATTATTAAATGAAGTAAGATACTTGAATTTGTGATTTACCGAAATATGTTGCATGACAAAAAAAGAACGAATAAAAAAGAAACAAAACAAACCAATTTTTAATGATAAATTATTATAAGGAAAATTTTTAATGTTAATGTAAAGTAAATTATCCTTTAAAGGAATTTATTTATACATTTAAACAAAACAAAAACCAAAAACAAAAGTGAAAAATAAAAATTAGTAGAAATTTTTTAATGTGTAAAAATTTTACCACAATCGAAAAAAAAATGGTTAATGAATGAAATCATTAACATAAAAATAAAAAGAAAAATTATAACAAACAAAAAAAAAACGAATTCTTCTTAATTGAATTTTAAAAGAAGAGAAATTTTAAAAGGGAATAAGTTTTGATAACAACAACAACAAAAACCGGATTTATCAAGTAAATTGAAATTTTCCAAAAAACAAAAAGAAAAAAAAAGTTTTCTATTTTCTTTTTTTTTCGTTTTAACTTTTCTTTATTTCGTTCAATTTTTTTCCTTTTTTTTTGCTAATTTTTTTTTCTGTTGGATATAATTGATTGATACCAGAAACTTTTCATTTTGTTTTTGGTTTTTTTCCGTTTTTTTTTTTTTTTTGAACCGTGTTACAACAAAAAAAAGTTTTGTTACAAAACCAAGAAAACAATTTTTGTTTTTCACTTTTCTTTCTACTCTTTTTCTTTTCTTTTTTTTAATTTTAACAACAACAAAAATATTTATACTGTTTGTTATATTCTTTTTCATTTCAATTTTTCTGTATTTTATTTAAAAAAAAAAAAAAACAAAAACAATAAGGAAAGTATAAGTTTGTAATGTTTCATGAAAACGTAGTATATTTTGTTTTTCTGTTGTAAATTTCAAAAATATAAATAAATAAAGAAAAAAATAAGAATAAGATATAAAACAAAGTAAAGAAAGTATGAATAAAAAAACAAAACAGAAAAATTACTTAAAAATAATAAATATATAAAAATGTAAGAAAAAAATTTGCAAAAGTAAAATAAAACAAAAAGAGAAAAAAATAATAATAATAAAATATAACATTCATCATAACAAGTACATAATAACAAAAAAAATAAAAATATATATAAAAAAAAATTTCAACTGTAAAGAAACAAACAACAAGAGAAGGAAACATTTTATTAAAGAAACCAACACACAAAATATATATAAATATACATACATACGAAAATATAACTGCTGAAAGAGAGGATTATGCAAATCAGGTAAAATCCACAAACGTAATTATAAGTTCCTTCCCGAAGAAACAAATTTATTCTTTTTTTTGTTCTTCTTTTTTCTTCTTTTTTTTTTTCTTCATTTTCTTAATATATTATATAAGAGGAGAATTCCTTTTTATTATTATTCCTTTTTTATTATATTTCTACTTTTTTTTTTTATTATTACAAAATAAGTACAACGAGAATTCAAGAATTTACATATAAAGAAAAATTTTTAAGCTAATGGTAAAAACGTTCATTGCTTACAGATAAGAATTTTGATTTTTTTCTTCTCTGGATTTTCAATTTTTTCTTCTTCTATTTTTCATTTGAAATTAAAAAAAAGAAAGCTTTTCTTATGATATAGGTTTTTTTTTTCATTCTTCTTTTTTTCATTTCATGAATTTTCATTTCATTTAAATTGCGTGATATTTCATGAAACACATTTCTCTATTTTCTTTTGGTTTTTTTCTCATAATTTACCAACAACAAGTGATGTTTTCTTTGATTTAAGGTACAATTTTTTATTTGTTTTTGCTTTCTTTTATTTTCAAATTAAAACAGAAAATACAAATACATATCTGTATAATGCTCTGGGGAATAAATAATTCGAAAATGATCAAAAGAAATACAAAATCAAGGATTATGCATTAAAAAGAAGAAAAAAATTTAAATAAATGTGTATTACGAGAAAATAGACACACACATAAAAACAACATTTTATATATTTTCTGATTTGTTGATTTAAATGAATTTCATACATCACATAGAACAAATGAGAAAAAAAAATACATCAGCTATAAATCGGATTCTAAAACATGATTTATTCAAATATAATTGAAATTCTATTATTTTCTGATATTTTATGATGGCATTTCGTTAACTGGTACATGAATTTTCTCTTTAAATCTATCTAAAAAAAATTTTTTTCTTTGTCTTCTTCTTATTTGCAAAATGAATATTTTATGTGTTAAATTTTATGATGGATTTTACTGTTTTCTCATATATTGATTTTCAATAAAAATCTTGTAAAACAAAGTAACACATAAATAAAAAAAAAAAAATATGACTGGAAACATGTTTTGACGGTTTAAAGTGAAAAAAAAAAGAAAGAAAGATTTATTCTAGAAAAATAACAAATTCTAGTTTAATTTTATATGCTACCATTAGATATCAACGAACGTGATAATTTCATTTAATTTTCTTTAATATCTTTTAAAGCTTCACATTTATTCTAATGACATTCTTTTTTAATGCTTTGTCTGCTTTTTCTTATCTTGCTTTTATCAAATACTTTTTTTTTTGTTTTGTTTTCTTTCTGTGAAATATTCATGATTTTTAATTAATTTTTATAATGAGTTTAATTAATAAAATGACGATTTCCAAATATAAAAAAAAAAAGATATTCATTTTTACGAATACCAAGTAGAATTTACTCGTATTTTAAAATTCAATAAAGGTACTTTGTGAATCATAAAGATTCTAATTATATGTGAGGAATTAAAAATAAATCAATCTGAATTCAAAAAAAAAAAAAGGATGTTGTGTTTTTTTGTTCTTTTTCTTTTCTTTTTTCTACGGCAAATTGAAATTGATTGCACAGGCTTATTTTTCACAGCTAGCCAGATTTTACTGTCGATTTCTATTGTATTTTTTTCTGAACCTTTGTCTTAATATAGTATTTCGTTGGATTATCTGATTCAATTCAAAACGCATAGAAAAATATATGTTTGAGTTCTTTAATCACGCTTTGTTTTTTTTCTCAAATTTCTAGATAAAAATTTACACTTTTTTTTCTCAAAAAATTCAATTGAAAATTAATAAAATACAAAATCTGTATAATAAAATTATACACAAATATATTGATTACAATTTAATATATTCCCAAATCTTTAATACATTATTACCTCTTTTACCAGTTCACCCTTTTCGTTTTGAGATGCTTTGGCATGTTTGCTTTTATTTTTTTCTTCTTTTCAAAATAGAATTTTAGATGCTTCTATATCTTTTGCCTTATTCAATAAAATAAAAGAAAATTAAGGAATTTTTCTAACGAAACATGAATATCCTTTTTTCTTTCTACAATTTTTTTTTCTCTCTTCCTTTTATATCTAAACTGAATCTTTATTCTTAACAACCTTTTTAGTTGATGACCATATAATAGTGGCATTTTAACCTAGACCAATTTACTATAACCAAACATACATCCTTTTTTATTGAATATATTTATATATTAAACATGAAAATTATATCTAAACACATATACATATATGTATCTATATAATCAGTTATTTTAGTAGGTTTGTATTTAATATTATAGAAAAATATTCACAAGGGATCAATATTTATATTATATGCCAAAAAAAAATATACCAAAATTTCATTTATTTACAGCACACACTATTATAAGTTCTAGAGAAAAAAATAATAAAAATAAAGGAAAAAAAGCAATATGGTTACATTTTATGTATTTATATGTACATCATCAAGCCATCACATAAAATGAATAAATAAAACAAAATAAAAAAAGAGAAAAAATCCTGACATCTCGACATCAAGATCTTTTTTCATTGACTTAAAATTAACTTTTACCCAAATTACCACCATGATGCATATACGTACAAGGAGTAACGAAAGAGGGATGTACTCGTATGTGTGAATCGCTATAAAAATTACATTTATATACTAACATAATTTTTGTGTATACAAATACAAAAACAAAAATAGATGAAAAAAAGGGATGAATTGTAATTGTATGTGAGAATATCTGGCATAAAGTATAACAAAATGTTACATAAAGAAAAAGAAGAATAATCGCTGTGTTACATGCGATGACCTTTGAAGTACCTCTTATGTTAAGTAACCCAAAACGAAGCTTTCCTTCTTTTTTTTTTTTTTCTTTTGTTTTTTTTTCTACATTACAAAACTTGTATAACTTCAATCGTTTAGAAAAAACAACAAATTTTTTTTTTTTCGCAAATGCAAAAAACTATTAAATTTTTCTATCCTTCCTCTACCGCCGCCCGTTCTTTAGAAAAACAGGAAAAACAAAAAGAAAATTTAAGTAATATATGATACACATGATAACTAACTATAACTGATGTTGGAAAAGTACCAACAAAATAAGTATACACAAATGTTTGCATTCAAGTTTATATTGAGAATGTGTAAACTTATAGAGAAGTACGTTATCCTAGTTTGCACGTAAAAAATTTTTCACTTTTAAAAGTACAAATAGAAAAAAAAAATTACCATTAACTTTAGAATAGTGAAAAATGGATTTAACTCTTTAGAGAGGAAAAAATGAAAAAAAAAAATAAATAAATAAGAAAAAAAGAAGAGTTCGTTGTTAATGCACTTTGCATTACATTAGAAAAGTCATTTTTTATATTAAACAAAAAAAAAGTAAAGTAATATTTATACACATCTAACTAGATCACTTATATACATAAGTATATGTATATACTCACATGTGTATGTGTTCTTGGATTTACCTTTATTTCACAGTATTGCACTTATATAATAAACGACAATACAAACACATTGGATTGTGTTGTTTCATTTTCTTTCTAAAGGATCATGAAAAGTCATGCTACATATACTTAGCAAAAGGCAACATCATAGTAAACACCTCAAAATGAAGGAACTCTTCCACTATTATTACATGTAAGAAGAAAAAAAGTTCTCAAATACCTAACTAATAAAACGAGGAAAAATATATTTTTCCTAAAGAAACGGGGAAAAAAAAAATTTGAAAATGAAAATAAAAAAAACAAGTAAAAATGTTTATGCTTCATGTCCTTAGAGGTTTCCGTCTTCGTTATACTGATAACAGTCAAGAAAATGCTAAATTTAATGCACCACATTCTGAAACTATTAAATTTTTAGTCTGACTACAGAAACAGAAACAAAACAAAATAAAAAAATAAAATAGGTAAGAATGGATATAAGAAGGATATATGTATACACTTTTCAGTACACATTTGAGAATTCATTTGCACGGTAAAGTATCTCGTGTAGTAAGGTGAAATGTAAAAAACAAAAATAACGAGCACGAAAAAAATTTAACTACAAAGTGAATGTATTATTGTCTTGTAGATTTATATATCTTTTTTTCGTGTTCTTTTTAACGAAAAGAGGAAAAAAATTTTTCAAGTTTTATTTCATCTCCGAGGAATTTCATTTAAATATAAGAAAAATCTTCATGATAATGCACTATTTTAAAAAATAAAGCGCAATAGATTAGATTTATTATTGTTTTCCTTTTTTTTTCAATTTATTTTTTCTTTTAAATTGAAAAGGATAAAAAAAAGGAAAAGTTTTCATAGATTGATGTAAAGGAGGAAAAAACACTCTTTTATGTGAAAGTGTATACAGTTATATCAGTTGTATATTACAAAAACGAAGAAGAAGAAAAGTTGATTAATACATTCAATCTGGAAAATTAAATTAAATATGGTAGATAGTAATTTGAATTTACTTCTTCTTTTTTTTTTTAAATGACAAATTGATAACAATGTTTGTTATTAAGAGATTTATTTTTTATGTGAATCTAAGAATTTATAATTATTAGGTGAATTTTGAAAAATTAAGATATTTGAGGGGATAAAATAAAGTTTAAGGAATTTTTTCACAAGTTTTAAATTCACTTAAATTCTTAAACTATGACGGTACTTATGCAATTTTTAAAAATTATTGATATGTTTCAATTGCTTTTTCAAACGAAAAAATTATAAAAAATTCTCAGAAATGTATATACATATGTTTATGAATGTAAATATAAATGGTCGATTCTCTGCAAAATGAAACCAAAATTTTCACTTTAAAAAGTGAAGTTTTAAAAGTTTTTTTTTAAAGGCAGCTAACCTGATATCGGCTTTGATTTTACGTATATTATTACAAATACAATACACATTTTCATTTTTTATTTTAATTACTTCATAATGTCTTCTGCGTTACCATTCTTTTGTGTTTTGCGTTATCTGGAATGTCCTTAAAATTTTTTATTACTTATTGTAAAAGATCAATTTTATGGGTTTTCTATTAAATACTTTATAAAAGGACATGTGTTACAACACAACTATAAAAGTGACAATTCTTAAATGCTTAACAATTCACAGAATTCTTAAAGGAAATATTAAGAATGTATCAATAAGGTTGTGTACAAGTCTTCTTCGTTACTGATCTTTTTACAGATAAATTCAAAACATAAGGTCAAGAAAATAGAAATGCGCTACATAGTTTTATAGGCGAAGGTAAACTGTAACCAACGTAGAAGTATCAACTCCCTACATTTTCATTATTCAACAATTTTTTAATAAAATTTCTCACAAAAAATATCTTCTACGTTACCAAAGAATCGACAAAATGTTTATCTTTCGACATAATAACGCAATATTAATAAATAATAGAATTTTCCATGGAAAGAAAGCTTCTATAAAAATACAAAATTTCTGAATGAAGTTATCCTTTTTCAATATTTTAAAAACGTATGTGTACATTACACGGTAAAACAAAAAAAACTGTTAACTACCAAAACGTAATTTCATAAAAAATTTGTTTGTTTCATCGACTTTACTATAGTACGCTGTATTCAGGACCTTTAAAACAGAATAAAAGTAGAATGAAAATACTTTAATCGTAATTTTCAATATCCTATTCTATTGCTACTTTTTAATTTTAATATTTAAAGCAAATTTTCCACTGAATTTCTCCTGCTAAAAGTGTGAGTAAAGCTGTTAAACATATTGAATGATTAGAAAACCTTTTTCAATTTACGCTCAATTAAATTATTTCAGAAAAAAAAAGAATGTACTTCAATTTCTAAACATAATAACTGACCCAATAATTTAAATGAAATTAATTCTGTTGGTCAAAGGAAAAATTGATAATTTTAATTATAAAAAAATATATATATGTACATATATGTATATATGTACTATATGTATTAGTTTTTTTTTTAATTTTTGTGTTAACAAATATTGTTTTTCAGATAAATTCATTAAAACAAAATTAGATTTTTTTTATGTATACTACATGTATAACAGGAAATTTTCCAACACAAATTTTCAAAAAGCAAATTCATTATATCCCAATTTCTTTTTTTTTTTTTTTCTAAATACATATTTATAAAATACATCACATTCAAAATATCTTATTAAATTTATAATCAGTTCAACATAAATTTCAAAATTAGATAAATTTCACATTTCATATCCTCATTTAGTTTAACGTATATTAAAAACAAAAAAAAAAAACAAAACAAAAAAGTAGAATAAAAAATAAATAAATTAACACACATTAAATAATCAATTACAGAAATCATACATACATGAGATAATTGCAATAATATGATATCATTTTATTGATTTTGTAATTTATATAATCAATAAAATTATTTGATAAAATTTCTCATTAACTCGTATTTTTTTTTTTTTTTGCTCATTCTGTCAATTCAAAATTTGTTTATATCAATTTAAATTGAATAGAGAAGAATAAAAAAAAAATGTACATAAATTATATTCTAAATAAATAATCAAATTTATATATGTATGTATTTTGTTTACATAATTTCGTTTATCATTTTCATTTTATTTATGTAGCTTGTTTTTTTTTCTATCTATTTATACAATTTTCAAATATCAAATAATAACAATAGATATAGAAATAAAATAATAAAAAATTGTACTCTACATACTCGTATATAATAAAATTGAATTTTTTGATTACACATTATGCCCATTTAAATTTTCATATTACAAATAATATTATATTTACACATTAGATTGTATAGTAGATATACACACATGTCAAGATATATGTATGGTACACATAATACATACTCCGATTTTTTTTCTCCTAGAGATATTCTTTTATGATTTTTGAATAATAAAAATAATAATAAAAAATAAAAGTAAGAAAGCACGTCAAAATACGTTAAATATATTTTGGGTTTTCTTTTAAGTAGGAATACTAACAGGTGTAAAGATTTTACTTTCGACTTCATATACTCGTATATATGTATTTTTTTTTTTTCCATTTCTTTATAATAATCTCCCTAGAGTGTTATTCTAGTATATTTTATAAGTACCGTGTAGGTACAGATTCATATGCAAAATATGAAATGCCGGTATAATATAATGATTTAGATTTGTACAACATACTCTCTACAGCATGTTTTTTCTTCTTCTTTTTTTTATATACTCATACATTTTGTATACATGTATACGAATACATTATACAAACATATAAATCTAAATCATTTTCATTTCTCAACAATCTTTCGACTTATCCTAAGGAGGGAAAATATGAAAAAGTGTTTCATAAATCCAGGAAGAAGACTTAAAAATAAATAAAAATAAAAAGTTGGCGTACATATATGAATATGATACATGCATCACAAACATGTATAGTATGTATGTGAATTTTGCTGTTTTTTTTTTTACTAGGCATATATTTATGTGTATGCTAATAGAGATATTAGTTTTGCATTTATGAATAGAAAATTTTAGATAAATTTATGAGTTATATAATTTTATGCGTTTGTGAAAATTTTTTATGTTTAAAAGAAGAAAGAACAAAAAAATGAACAAGAAAAATTTACATAATGTATTATGCATATAATAATTTTTTTAAAAATTATTTTCATATCATAAAAAAGTGTTTTTTTCTCATTTTACACTTGTCAGAAATATATTTTATAATTATGAATATTTTTATGGTGCAAATTAAACATGTGACAGATTATAATAACATAAAAAGAGAGCTTTGGAAAAGTAATATATGTATGTACATATTTTCAATATTATGAAAGAAAAAAAAACTATACTCGTACTACACATTTTGTGTTTATGTAGGTATGTACATACATACAATTAAATCATTCTTCAGGTGACAGGGTATTCAATTTTTGAACGAATTAAATACATAATTTTATTTAGAAAAAAATCTTTTATCTTCAGACGAAAAGGATATCACACCATTTGTTGTAACTATGTTATATATGCTATCCGACAATAGTCAGAACAACAACAAAGTACCGGTCAATGAGAAGTTTCCTACTTAAGGACATTAGCGAGATATCAAACGTCAGGTTGGGGGATATCTACGTTTCTTGAATATCATACTATTGACAGACATTATGGTTAACCAAAAAGCTTCTTGATTCCGTACGTAACCAGCTCAAATCAAGTGGTTCTGATTTGGTTCCCATATAAATGAAATGGTTAAAGTACCTTTACATTACTTGATTTGTCATATCACTTTATGTAGGTATGTTATTTTACATAAATGTATTGTCATACGACTTCTCATAATGCTAATAATCCACTGAAATAAAAAAATTCAAGTATCACGAAGTCGAATCAAATGTCATATGAAATTAGAAAAAATCTATTTTCATGATATGTCGAATGTGAAGTCGTATGAGAAAGTTTCTCAACAAAATCAGACAGTGTAAACGCTGTCAAACTTTTACCAGTGACATGTAGTATGTAAAGTGATATGAGAAATCAAGTAGTGTAAAGCTACTTTAACTAAGTACTTTCCAATAAACAAATGTCAAAGTTTCCAGTTATGTGTATACTTGTCATTTTCGATCACATGATTTACTTCATATTTTTAAATCAGCTGACATGTATTCGTATATGTCTGTCACTTACAGTGGTGGGAATTCTACACCTTACGTCACACTATTGAAATAACGTTTAACATACGCGAATACTATTGACAGACATAGGTTAGTTAACCAACTATTCCATTCGTTCAACTTTGAAACCAATATATGTATATAAGTTGAACGAATGGAATAGTTGGTTAACTAACCTATGTCTGTCAATATTATTCCCGTATGTTAAACGTTATTTCAATAGTGTGACGTAAGGTGTAGAATCAAAACGACACTTTTAGTGTTGTTTGGGTTTTCAGAAGTATTCAAAAACCATCCCGTTATCACTTTCGGACGAAATTTCTCGAAGATATTGTTAGAATAAATTACATTGTAGAAATTTCAAATGGAATAAAAAACAATATTTTATTAATTTTCATAAACTAACTTATTTAAGTGATTTGTATAGAAAAGCCTTCTCTTTCTTCAGCACAATTTCATCATACGTAGGCTGCCTTTTAAGTTTTTACAAACGACTGTTAGATGGAACCATTGGGATACGACATTTCTTTTATTGTAAAATTTGACATTTTTTATTGCTAAATCAGTGAAATCTCAGAAATTCATTGATCAGTTTGTTTATAATAAGTGTTTAAAAAAATGAGGTTTAAGTAAAAATGAAAATTTCACGTGAAGGTTTTCGTTGGATGATTTTTGACGATTTTCGTAAAGGCCTAAATCAACAAGAATGCTTTGAATCGCTTCGTTCAACTTTTGGCGATGAAGCACCATCAGAAAAGACTGTTTACAACTGGTTTGCAGAATTTCATCGTGGTCGTGTTTCTGTCAGCGATGAATCTCGCGAAGGTCGACCAAAATCAGTTGTGGTTCCCAAAAACATCGATGCTGTACGCAACATGATTGAAGAGGATAGGCATGTGACCTACCGTGAGTTTGAGGCATCCCTAGGCATTTCAAAGACAGCAGTGCATTCGATTTTACACGAACATTTAGCCGTGAAAAAGATCTGTTCATGTTGGATTCCGCATCTTTTACCTTATATACACTAAAAAAGGGTCTTATTAATTGGTGTAAGGAAATGCTCAAAAATTCGATCGAGGAAATGCAAAAGTGTATAGATTTTAAAGGCGAAAATTTTGAAAAACAATAAAATGACTTTCAATTAAATATTTGTTTTTGTTCGTTATTTTTGTAAAAACTTAAAAGGCGACCTACGTAATAAATATCAACTCTTAATTTACAGGTTAAAGACAAATTACTTTTGCAATAATTTCTATGTAATTAAAAAAACATGCAATTATTAGTCCTATAATTTTTCCAGCCCCTACAATTCTACTCTTATACTTGTAGTTAGTCATGCTTGTCACCTTTTAACTTTAGTGAATATTTTTGGCTTTTCCAGAAAAACTAATTGGATTATAACTTCAATTAAATTTTAAAGAATCAAAAGTCACTAATTTTTTCTTCTTTTCCTTTTTTAATTAAAATTTGTAAAGAAAAAATTCTTAATTCCAAGTATCCATAAAATAATTTACAAACGAACTCGCAAACAACCCCCCTACCCCCACACACAAATAATTTTTAAAAATCAACTTTAAAAAAAAAAATTCAAGAAATGCTTTTACATAATCCGACTTTCTCTTTTGTCTCGTAATATGCTACTAAAAAATAAAAAAGTCTAATTTACTACTAAATTATATTCTTGAAAAATCAACATTATAATAACAACTTCTTAACACATGTTTTTCATGTTAGTATATATAGTAGGTACACTCATACACACACACCCACTAAAGTTTTTAGGTTTGTGTACCAAAAGTTGTGTAATGTCAAACATATATATGTATTTCAAATACGTATACATAAAACTTTTTTAAATTTCAAGAAAATTAATGAAAATTTTGCAAAATACAAGGTACACACACATAGGTATTACGATACATACATACATAATATATGTACGTATATACTTGTACATAAATAGCATTCATTATCACCTATGCAAATAATATTTAATTGAATTAATTTCATTAAAGTAACTTATTTTGAATGGCATAAAAATAATTGCAAATATATAAATTTTCCCATAACAACACTATAAATTCATTTAACTTGAATTTTCCTATGTTCCTATATATTTTTTGCTACAATTATACAACAAGGAAATTTATAATAAGAGCAAAGGGATCACAATACTTATAACTATTAACTATAATAAAGGGATACAATACTCAGTACACACATACCAGATACATAAATATGTAGGTCAAGATGAAGGTAGTAATCTTAACGCCCTCAGGCGTAATTTCAATTTCTCATTCTATTCATAGAAATTTTCTTGATATACCAATTTACCTCAACCCCATGAGATATATGGGTACACTTGTATGTTGAGAAAATTACCTCCTGCTGTGTTGTTGTTGTTGTTTTTGTTTTCTTTACTCTATTTCCCGATGAATACAAAATTTGTAATTACGTTATAGACATAAATTTCGTCTTCTGTAAGATTGTCGTAGACAGGGTAAATTCTATTCTATGACAACAGACAGAATGACGATATTAGATAGAAATTGTTTTGTATCGTACAAGAATCAACTACATGGATGCTAGAATATACATACGAATATTATATGTTAAAGGACGCGGTCGATATACCAACCAACCAGCCATGTTCAAGTAGAATGTTGTATGTTGTTCTCTTCAATAAAACGGAAATGGGATTTATCATATGGAGTCACAATGTCTTTAGATTTTCCATATATAGTGACATGTGTGTTCATAATATAATGTAACTGTATTTTTATATACATATATATCTAGAATAAATGTAAAATAGTATTTTACTATTTAATATTTTACATTTAAAGGCAATTGCTAGAAAACGAATATATGGAAATTTATATCCCGACCATTTGTTGTAAAAGATACAACATGAACTCTTACAGTATATGTATGTTATATATACTCTAAAAAACATCATGCATATGTGATATAGTTTTTATTTTAAATCCCTATTTCTTGAATGTTAATACACTTTTAAATGGAATGCGTATATGCATGCATTATGCAAGAAACAATATATTCTTCTATCTTATTTCAGATAAATATGTATAACAATTGAAAATCGAAATTTCAAATGGAATGAGAAATAAAAGTAAGAAAAAAAGAAAGAAGGAAAATGGGGATTATAAGAAACAAGTCTCAATAACATGTGTATCTCTAAGGATGTAACATGCCAAAATAGAATTAGGGTAAGATTTGCAACAAGATTCCCTTAACCTAAAATCATTTAAAATTGTTTACCATAATACACAAAACATGACTTTATACTTGTTAATAATAAGATGCCACCTGGGTCAAAAACACCATATCTGTTCATGTTATTCATTCATTATACATATTTCACCCTTATTACAAATTCAAATCTTTTTTAAAATCCCAAAAGAACATAAAAAAAAACAAGAAAACAAATAGACAATTTTCTTACATAATATGCGTTACATGTGTAACAATTTCTTTTTATTTTTAAAAAAAAGAGATACTTTTTTCTTGATATCATTCATTCAAGTATTTTGCATATTAAAACAATTTCAACTTGTCTTCAGATTTTAATTTTAAAAAAAATAATAATGAAAAGTAAGGAAAAAAACAAATACAAATAAAAATCAAGAAAAAAAAAACAAATAATCATTTTCATTTGTAAATTAAACAAATTATATTTTAAATTGATTTTAAGATAAATGAGATTAACTGTTGTATTACACAAATTTCTTATTCAATCTTTTGTCACAATCTCTGTTTTCTTGGTCTTTCTTTTTATAGCTATAATATTACTTTTTAAATTCCATAACATAAAGATAACAAATACAGCAAAAAATGAAAAAAAAAATAGTAAACCATTTAAACATTCATAAAAGATAAATATCTATAGATATACCGAATTAAGTAAAGCTTTGAAATCTTATAAACACACATAAACAAATTTTACTATTTAAACCTTCTTGAAAATGATTTCAACCCCTTTTGTCTATCATTAACTCATTAATTCGTTTTATTATCAACCCTTTACATTAAGAAATAGATCAAGGATTTTCATTTACAATTAAATATCTTTATTACGCTTTTCTTATTCTACACATACATACATATATATATATATATATTTACATTATAATAAATATGGAATATGGATGTTGTGTGGAAAATAGTATCTATTCAAGTTAAATGATGTTTAAAGTAATTTAGAATTATCTCATTACCTTAATGGTGAAAATCACTGCAATGCACTATTTTATATGACACATTTATTGTGGTTACATTGCGTATGCTTTAATATGGTTTAATTTAATATAAAGGAAGGAAAATTATGTAATATAATTAATGCTTGTGTCGTATATAATTGATGAATGATATAATTTTTTTAAAAAAAAGACCAATAAGGGATTTCTTTTAGTTTTTCTTTTTAAATTAATTACTTATTTGCAGATGAATAAGATATCTTAAATAATATGTTAGATTTATGTATAAGAAAACACAATGGCTACAAAGTCCACAAATATGTTTTCTTCTCTATCTCATGTGACGTTTCTATATACATATGTTAAGTATAATGTAAGCTAAAAAACTTGCATTTTTGAAGTTCTTCAAGTTAGGTCGGAGATACTATGTACGAAGCCTGTCTGAATGAGACCGAAACAATAAAGTATTATCTCTGCAATTGTTAAGTCTTCTCTAGGATAAGGATGCCACATGGAATTCTGATATAGTAAAAATGGAAAGGCATCTGTTTCTAATGCTGTTATGATACGGTATTAATACTATTAGAAATTTTAAGTACTTAAAGAAAGAGACAACAGATTTGAGAAACAGAGACACACTATCAAAATCAGCTGACATTTTCTTAAAGTTGTGTTGCCGGTATCTCTGTTTAAAGTAAATGGCAATTATATAATTTAGTAAATGAATGTTCGTGATTATTATTTCTATTCTATTCATTTTGTTTGCACTCACTGAAAAAAATTAGAAATAAATAATTAGACACGTCACACTCGTTTAAATATAATATTTAACTATAAAAATGTCTAAACACGATGGCTACACAAAAAGAATATTAATGTTCAAATTTCATGATTATGCTGTTATGACACGGTATTAATACTATTGGAAATTTTAAGTACTTAAAGAAAGAGACAACAGATTTGAGAAATAGAGACACACTATCAAAATCAGCTGACATTTTCTTAAAGTTGTGTTGCCGGTGTCTCTGTTTAAAGTAAATGGCAATTATATAATTTAGTAAATGAATGTTCGTGATTATTATTTATGTTCTATTCATTTTGTTTGCACTCACTGAAAAAAATTAGAAATAAATAATTAGACACGTCACACCCCGTACAACCATCAGTCAAGTGTCTTCATTCATCGTTAAAGACAAATCTAGGCAAATAACGTTGAATATCGACTTTATTTTTTTAAAACATTTTCAGAAAAAAAGTTTAACGAACAATATAGCCTTTTGAAGAAAAATATAGGTAAAGCTTTTTCACGATTCAATAACGAACATTCGATATCGACGCTTAAAGTAATTCAAAGCTACAGAGAGGCGCTAGATATTAATTATTACACTCAGCAAATCGTCACGATAAATAAAGCGGCTTCACGAACGTTTTGTTTTTAAAAGTTTGACGTTTCTTTTTTACGGCACGTGTTAAAATTGTAATAACTATTGTATTAAAAGTGCGAAAAATTATATTTTATTATTATAAATTTATTATTAATATTATATAATGAAATTTAAGGTGTTCCAATTTATAGAAACTATTTTATTTTGCATCACCATTTAATTAAAATACATATATTATGTCGTTCCATGTATGTACTTAGAAAGACTGTTAAGTGTCTTTTTGACAGATTAATGCTGTAATAATATATATATATAACGACTGTTATAGCAGAAAAAGTAAATTAACCGGACTTTAACGTTCGGCAAAGCTACACAACGATGTATAGAGTCCAAAATTTTCACGATAAATTCCTATATCGATGGTTCTAGGTACATAACGACAGTATTGACGTAAGTGTTTGTATATTTATATACCGCAACTAACTAACAAAAGTAAGACAGTGGAATAGCGTAAGGAGAAAGCTGTGGCTTAGTACCCGGAGCACTGCGGGATCGAACCTCGATACGGATAAAAATACACAATAGGTAAAAATAACTCTAATTGAAATTTTCTAATGCAAAAAAAAATATTTATACAAAAAAAAGTCACAATAATAAAAAAACGCTACAAAATATGAGAAAATAAAAATAAAATTTTTAAAATACTTTTTTATCATCTAGGAAGTCCGTGAAGCGTCGATGAATATTCCTTTATAGTTTTTTACATGAATAATTTAGCGTTAACGTTGTAGATCGTTAAAGCTTCCTGAATGTATTACTAGAACTGGCTTTAGAAAACGATGTCGATCTTCAACACCAACTTGATTTTTTCTATAACGAACTTCACGCAAATCTTTATATAACTTTATCGCTATCTGTATAGCTTGGTTATACGGGACTCGTTTAAATATAATATTTAACTATGAAAATGTCTAAACACGATGGCTACACAAAAAGAATATTAATGTTCAAATTTCATGATTAATTTCATGATTAATGGAAGGATATTGGAATTTGGAGAATTGGGAGAGTTATTTTTTGACATTTTCAGTATTAATACTGAAATTATTGTTAGTTCATATCTCTCTTACTTTCTAGTTGCTTTTTCCGTAAAACATACTTGTTATCTCTTTTTAATAACGAAATTAATCATGAAATTAATACCGTATCATAACAGCATAACCTTTGGACAAGGTCCTCTTGTTTATTATAAAAACGAGAAGATTTTACTCTAAGATAGGATACTAAATACAATGGACTCTTCTGTCAATCAAATAAATATTTACAATGGACTCTTTAGGCCTATAAATGGCCTTGCTTTCTCAAGAAAACAGCGTAGGATACCAATACCAATAACCACCAGACTCAAAGAAAACTATCTGTGGCACAATAGTTTGGTATGACCATAATGTAATTTAGGGACCTTCACAAGTTAATTTGAATTTTCTATAGTTTTTAGTGGGATACGAACCACTAGACTTGTTGGCAGAGAACGAATTCATTCGTACGGCATTTAACCAACTACAACTTGCTTATGGTCAGGAAGCAAAACCACCAATTACTTCAGTGTCGAGTACTTATACCCATCCTATACCCATTTATATTCTTTCCTGAGTGGAGAATAAATAATTTGGCTTTCTTTCCTAAGTAAATGTATGTACACCACCATACTTCAATTTTTTAAAATTCAAATTCAAGTTAAATCAGCATTAAAATGCATACGAAATTTTACAAAACATTCTTACGATTCCTTTTGAATATTACAATAATATCAATGTTATTCAAAATCTATAACAGAGATTAAAGGAATGTAAGATGCATATTATATTATGTGTGTATTTCACGAATTACGATCAGATAATATACATACTTACTACATGTATGTGAACTATTTTTAAAAATATATCTTTTACAGTTATTTTAATCGAACATACATATATACATGAGAAAAAATACAGAAAGAAAAAAATAACAAACAAAAAAATAAGAAAAGATGCTTTAAATATTTTTATCCACTTACAAAAAAATATCACTTGTACAAATACATATATACACACGCTCAAGATACAAAACTTTCCAAAATGAATAACTTTTATATATATTTGTTCCACACATTTTATAAATGCATAAAAACAAAAATACAATGCAATGTAGTATAGATGTATATGTACATATACTCGTATATTACATTTATGTTGACGATGCATTTACCTTACGGCTACTTAAATTGGCATATGCTATTTTCATTTTGATAGCATTCAATTCAAGTCATGATCATCATCGTTTAAGGTTAGTTGTGCTATATCTCTTTTTTCTCAATTTTCTTTTTGAAAAAAAATAAAAAAAATTGTAAAAAAAAAGAATGGAAAATTGAGAACTTTTGTCTGGATAATACCAAGAAAATTTAATTCAAATATAGATATGGAGGAGTTTATACACATACATAATGTACAAAGGTACACATGAATAATAAAATGAAATCATAAGAAATCATCAAAATATTTTGAATTCAAAAGCTTGAATCTTATTTAACGTTTGTATTAAAAAAAATAATAATAATACGGAAAATTATAAAGAAAAAAAAAAGTTTAAGAATAGTGAATCGAACAATTACCAGATACTTCTTTTAGATGAATCATATTACAATGGAATCCTAAAGAGGAATAAATACGCTAAAGCAATTTGAATCCGGTTCAAAATTAACTTTGATCAGCAAATACGTGACTTTTTTAAAAGTAAAAATATTTTGTATAATGTTCGATAAAAAAAAATAAATAAAATAAACTAAAATAAAGTAGAAGAAATTGTAAATGTACATAAAAGTTCCAAGAAAGATGAAATTCTTCACTGGTTTTTTCTTCTTTTTCCTAATTTCATTCTTATTCTTATTTTCCATAGATAATAGGGTTAATAAAAGTAAGGAATAGAATACTGATGACCATTTACAAATACAGATATAGAAGTATCTACGTACTTTATATGTTGTATATCACTGACTTACTACTCGTAAGAAAATTCATTTCAAAAGGGTCAGTCAATCAGTAATTCATGATGAATTCAAGTATACTATAAAACAGATTATGGAAATATCGAATGATGATGTGATATGAAAAAAAAAATAATAGTATAGAATACAAAAATAATAAGAAAAAAAAAAGAATTAAATTAAATAAAATAATGTATTACAGGTACGGAAACTCAAATGAAATGATTTAATCAAATGTACGAAAATGAATATTTAATTTTTCGAATTCTTTTATTTAAATTGCAAAGATTTTCTTTATTCTTTACTTTTTTTTTTTTTGTATTTGTTTTATCCTTTTGTGCTGATAATACTAATAAAAGTAAATAATGGAGCATTAATAATTCAGGCGTTCACCTGAAGACTATTAAAAATAAATGCAATTATTTTATTAAATACATTCAAAGCCTAAGGACTATACAAGACTTACTCCCAATAGACAAGCCTTTTTATATGTACTAGATTACCCTTTTTTCACAACTTTTTTAGAAGTAACTAAGCACACACGTTGTGATGCTAGTTTTAAAAAAAAATGTTTTAATCGGTAAAAACACCAAATAGTATTTTACACAAACCAAAAAAAAAAAAAAAGAATCACTTGATTTCGTCCTGGAGGATTTCATCAAATCATATTGATGACATATATTAAATCACATCGACTTCAATTGCCAATGAAGATTTCGAATGAAGTTTTCTTTTTCTTGTAATTTTTCCAGACTTTTAATGTTTCTTTTTTCCAAAAAAATAAATAAAGCAATTGAAATAATAGCTGACATTGAAACTATCAATGGAAAATGGGGGAATTTTAGCGATTTCAACTACAATTTTGTATTTTTTAGAAGATTTTTTAAGGATAAAATCTTTCTTGGATGACAGTTTTGCTTTGATATACGTCTCGACTATGTTTCGTTTCAGAATGCCTTTAAGATGAAATTATCTTGCTTATATCTAAATTTAAACTATTCTGAGAAAACTTCAAGTCACATACATATACTAAACAATATTAACTAAAATAAACATAACTAATCTTTAAATGAACTCTTCTCTAACTTTTTATCCATAGGGAACAGATTTCTCTCAATTAAAATTCATCTTTTTAAAGTCCTTCAGATCAAACAGAAGCAAAACAACTGTTTTATTTCAAAAATTTCTCAAAAAACATTTCAAAATCCGTTTTATTGTTATGTTTAATCCTTTTTTTCCCCAAAATTCTTTTAAACTTAATTAGATGATAAAAGTACAAGATAAGACAAAAGTTTTTCAAAAATCAAAAAAACTTATTTTCCTAAGAAAATGAAAAAAAAAATAAACACAACTTGTAAACCATCCATAGAACATAGTTTTAAACTAATTAACAGAATGAATATGAAAATATACAAAATAATATGGAGAAGTACAAGAAAAACTTTACACACAACAACAACTCGTCTATACTATTTATATGTGTATGAATATATGCATTGTGTTTTATTTTATCATAATAACATTTTAAATAAGACACTAATAAACAACTTGTTAACAACAAAATGCTTTTAAAATTCATTTTAAATGCAATCTTAATAAAATTTTACAAAAATAATATTTAGAGAAGGACAAAAAAAAAGTTATCAAAAACAAAAAAGTTCATCTAAAAAAATTATATTTACAATTTTATACGAAATTTTCTTGTTACTGCACAAAAAAAAAAAGAAGTAAAATAACTGAATAAATGAATACTGAAAAAACACCAAAATCATACTTTCTGTTATTAGTCTGACTTTATTCTTAAACTTTTTTAAAAATAAGGAAATAAAAGTACAAAAAAAAAAAAAATAATAATAAAAAAAATAAATAAGAAAAATGGAAAAAGTAAGGAAAACAAAACAAAAAAAAAACTTTGCTTTCATTTCTGAACTTAAATCCAACAAATCCGATAAAAGCTAACTTTTGATGTTTTTAAGAGGATTAAATAAAATGCAAGCAGGATATAAATTCAGTTCCCGCGCATATAGGACCAAAGTTGAAAAAAAAAAGTATGAAATAGAAAATAAAAAACAAAAACAAAATACAACTTCCACCACTACCAGCTAATAAAAAGGAAGATATTCTAAAAAATAATAAAGTTTTTTGTTTTTTCTTTTCGAAAAAAAAAAGAAAACAAAAAATCTTTTTTCTTCTTCTTAGTCCATTGGAAAACAAAAAAAAAATCTTTGAAGCTAATCCAATTAGAATGTTTTTTTTTTTTTAAATGAATGAAAAATAAGAAGAAAATCTATAAAAATAACAAGAAAATTCTTTGATTCTTCAAAGAAAATGTTAATTTGCTTTATTCAAAAAAGTAAATCATTTTTTTTTTTTTTTTGTAAATTCTATTCACTTTTATTTTTTATATTTTTAGAGTTTTTTTGAAAGTTTTCTATTATTTAAAAAATAAAATCTCTTACTTAATATTTCAGTTGGAAAAAAATTTAATGTTATTGTATTTCAGATATTTCTGTAGTTTGTGTATTTTGTAATATTTTTCTCATCTTACAATATCGCCATTAAGCCCATATTCACCCTCGTCTATAATATCGTATAATACATACGAGTATTTACATATGTATATCTGAACAAGAGTATAATGGACGACAATTGTAATGTTAGATCGCGATGAATAATATCACAATTACATCTAGTTACTTAATTGCTGAATTGTTACCTTTCTAGCCTTGTGTATCATTTTATACGAGTATGTAGACCCAGAATATCATGCTTCAAAAATACACATTTGCAAAAAATAAAAAGTACTCCCCAAAAACCCATGATTTCTATATGAAAAAAAAAAAATATGAATCCTTCAAAAAAAAATCCTATCAAAAGAACTCTCAAATTGTGGAACGCACTTCCATCCCACGTACTTTCCCCCTCTTATTATCTTCAGAAGCTCTGAAATGGCACTCATTAACATTTTCTTCTTCTTTTTTTTCTTTTACTTTCACCAAAAACGGTGGGGAAAAAATTCCCGTCTTCATGTATTAGCGCTATTCATAAAGTGCAGTACAGGGATGATATTCTTACGTCGTGGCACATATTAATAATAATATATATATATTTCGTAAGAAAATAAAATAAAAAACATTTCTTGGAATTTTATGCAAATAAAATATGTAAAACGGAAAACGAATAGAGTATCTTTTGTGAAAATTTGCTCAAAATATTCGTCTAAATTTAGAATTTTAATGGTTTTCTACTCAAATTGAATTTCAATTAATATTTAAATTTAATTTTAGATAAAAATGCATTATGTTTCACAAACACTATACATACATACATAAAAACATTTTCGGTATCAAAATTTTATAATTTATTAATAGCACTTAAAATATAATTATTTTAATATTTGTTTTACAAGATTTTCTCATTTATACTACAATCTTATTAAATTCATTTTCACATTCCATATACACATAAATACTTGTTTCTCTAAAACTATAGGTATGTATCTATATGTATGTTCAAAATAAAAAAAACAAAAACGAATATCCTTTGAAGAAAACATAACTGTCATGCTCTTATATATATTCTTAAACATACATTGAACCCTTCTATGTACGATATGTGTAATATATAATAGACAAGAATAACTGAACTACATACATATGTATATTTAAAATAAATTCATGTAATATTTTTAGTATCAAGCAAACAAATGTAATGACAAGGAATTATGACAGATTATGTTAATTGAATTTTGTTATTTTTTATTATTATATCTATGTAACGAGTATACACAAACATCATGACATAACGTATTTACATTTATTTTTATATTTTAATATTTTCTTTCTTAAAATTTACATAAGAAATATGTATGTACATCCATATGTAAAATCTATTCGTAATAGTGTACACACAATTTCATTTCAGATATATTGTAGTACATAAAAATTTTCATAAAAGCAGACATTACATTTAAAAACATCATAATATTCAATTCTTCAATGAAATTATCAACAAATGTTTTCTTCCCACCTATGTATAAAATACAGATTTTTGTTTTTATGATATACATATATAATAAAGGATATTACCACAAAATGAAACGTTAATCGGTCTAAATGAGTTCATTTTTGGAAAATGTTCAAAACAAAAAATATAACAAGAAATATACATATACATACAACAAAAATAATACTAACTAAAAAGCATAAGAACATAAATAGGTATCTACAAACATATGATGACGACGACAAATACAAGAATGTTTATTATTATTTTTTATTTCCATTAGTAACATCCTTAGAAAAAGTGTTCTTAATATTCTTAACAAAAAGAATCACTTAAGATACTTTTTTGTTTGTGTCTGTGTGGTCTTATTAAAAGCCTTCTATTTTAATTTTCTATACTTTTGTTCGCAGATTCGAAAAAAATAAACCTTAAAACAAAAACAAAATTAACAAAAAGTCTAAAATTTGAATCAAAACTGTATGTATTTTCTGTTTTTCATTCTTCTTGATGAAAATATCTATTTTATGAAGTAGATACCAATGTAATACTAAATTTTCCTAAATAACAAACACATACACATAAAAAGAAAGCATTATATACACATAACAAAATTTTCCGAATGGTTTACACACTCTAGTGTTATATATGTAGGTACTTTATAAGTGCAAATCAATATTTCTAGTAAAATTGCATTTTATGGTGTTATGTTGCTTTAAAACCAAAAAAAAAAAAAAAAAAACAAAACAAGATAAAAAAATTTTGATACAAGAACATGTTACTAAACCATCTTGTATATATGTACATAAAAAGTATCTTTATAGTACATATCGATTCAAATAAAAATTTAGAGTATATTTTCTGACTGTTTATGAAAAGATACATATTATAAACATGTAGTACGTATACATATTACATATGTACATATGTATGCATTCACATGTATAAATATTGTTGTATACATCAAATAAAATATTTGTAATAGAAACAAATTTTACAAGGATGAAAAGAAAATAATATTGGAGAAAAAAAATCATCAATTTTAAAATCGATATTACAACGAAACGTGATAAAAAATTTAATGTTGAAAATATTGGTTAAAACTTATTTTTATTTACCTACTTTAGAAAAAAAAAAAAAAAAAAAAAAAAAAGATTGTATGCAACACATAACATTGTGTGTACTTGAATAATAAAAATAACTGTACAAAATAAAGACTAGAAAGAAAAAAAAATCATAAAATGAAAAACACAAATTAAATAAATAAAATGAAAATGAAAAAAAAAAAGAGTAAATGTTTGTAAAAGTGTAAAATATTTTCATTGAATTTATTCAAAAAATGAATAGAAGTAATCATGAAAATGCATATAAAAAAAAAACATATGTAGTAAATGTATGTATCTTTTTTATAATAAAAATTTTATGTTTTTCAAATGCAAATTTCTCCATACCTAAAACATTTTTGCTCTGATGTCCCAACAATGTACTGGATTCAATTGTAAAAATCGTAAGATACTATCTGAATCTGTATAAATTTTTAATACTCGCACACTGAAATACACCTAGGTTTTTTTTTTCACACGGTTCGCTTCAATGTGTGAACAAAGAGCTAAAGTTTTAAAAATAATATGTATGCGTTCTATGAAAAAGAACTCATTTGTGCAATAAAACACTCAACATTTGTTAAGTCATCAATATTTATTCTTTTGTCTATCATAGACGTCTCTAAAATGCAACAAGCATGTGCCAACGCATAACCTAGCCTTCAAAAAAAACTCTTTCCATTTTTCAAACTCTGAAGCTCAATTTTCTTTTTTTGCTTCTATTTATTTAAAACGCTTTTCAAGAAGTGGTAACTTGAGTTTGGAAAACATGGAAGGTTCACACAAGGAGCTACATATATGTGGAAAACACGGTGTTTGGTCAATAAAATTTGTTAAATTTCAAATTAAAAAATTCTTGCACAAAAATTCCTTATGAAAATCACAAAATAATATCTTTAACACAAAAAAGTAAATAGCTTTTGTAGACAAACAAAATGACAGATCGCTCGCAAACTTAGCTCTTTTGCTGATGAGTAACTATAAGAACGGTGATGAAAATTTTCACATAAAAATGTTACTCGATAAGTTTACTACCGTGGAACTTTTAAATGACAAATTCCTGATATATATTTCATATAGATTTTTTTTTGTTTACTTCAATACTAAAACTTAATCAGCAGCTTCTATTTTTTTCCAAGAAAAATTAATTCAAACAGAGTCCCTAACTTTTTTTCAACACATTTCAGCAAAAAGGTCACTTGATGTCGATAGAAGTTAGGTTTTTTCTCGGTTTGTAACCCTTTTTAAATTAGTATTCAAAAGAAGTCATACCAACAGACAAAAATAAATAACTTTCTTTGACATCAAATAAATTTTTACTTGTTTTTCTTATCAAAATTATTAAATATTTTTCACACAAAAATAAAATATCATATTTTCTCATCTCCCACCCAACATACGATTCAAAAAGCCAACACTTTCATAATCTGATTTTCCTTATCCGTAACAAAAAAACAAAAAAAAACAAAAACAAAAAACATTAAATAATCATCATAATTCGATACTTATGAGAAAAACAACAATAACAAAACAAAACAAAGAAACAAAAATATTTATTACAAGAAAAACCATCATAAAAAACCTCAGACTAGCAAGTCATTCAATTTAAGTTATGAAAAGGGCAAACCATAAGTCAATTTACTCTGCCTATAAGTTGTAATAATAGATGTACTACTTTAGTTGTCGTATCATTGTTATTCAACGTACATTATGTATGTATATACAAAAATTCTCATTTTGATTAATTAATTTTATTCAAAGGATCCTCCAGATCGTTTTAATAAGAACTAAAACAGATGAACAACGTCATCATGATTTTATGAAAAAAAAAAGAGATTTTTCTCTTTTTTCAGCTTTTTTACTTTGTACATTTTCTTCTCTTTACTTTACTTTTATTAATAAATTTCGATTTCCTTTTCGCTTTTACTTTTTTGTCTTTTTACTCCTATCTTTTTCTTCTTTTTCTTTTTTCAATTTATTCCTTTTCTTTAAAATTTTCAATCATTTTTAGAATATACTCCTACAATATTAGAGAAATTTATTACAAAATTATATTATGATTGGTTTTCATACTTCTTATTATACATATTATATTAAGTTTGACATTCTAACGTCTTCTTAATATTCAAATATCATACATTTGAAATTAACAAAAAAAAAAAAAAAAAGCAGAAACATCAAAGTAAAAATGATATAACCATCTTCTCTGTCAATATATTATCAGCAGGATCCAATTCTTCCTATAAGTAATATTTATTTTATTTTATTTTTATTTTTTTGTAATTTCTTATAAAGAAAATGATCAAATATTGAACATCATTCAATGTGATTGAAGTTTAAAATAATAAAATAACATAAAATAATTATGCTTTGATGATGATAAGAAAAATTTCATAAAATTCGGTTTAACTCTTTAAAAATTTACTTTCACATAATATTTATTTTCTAAGCATTTTTCTTATAAACAAAAAAATAAGTCAATAAATAAATTCGAAAAATTTTCATAAGAAATCAAATATTTAAAGCATAACAAATTTAAAATTAAATAAGTAACATTAGAAAGACGTAAATTTTTTTAAAATATGGAGAAAAAAAAACATAAGTATGAAAACTGTACTTGAAAAGGGTATAAAAATTATTCATGAGTAGAAACTGATACACTCTACAGACAGGTGAATGACTTTTTTTTTTTGTAAATTTTCAGCGTATTCATTTTTGTTTTTTTTTAAATAAAAATTTTGTATTTTGTTTCTAAGCTAGAAAAAAAGCTCTTTAACAGAAACATCATATTGAATTTTTCAAATAACACGTAGTGAAAAAGCATCAGTTTGTTTGAATAAAACAAAAAATAAAAATATATTTCAAATTACCTTTCACAAGCTAATTCATTTCAGATTTTATTTAGTTATTTATTTATTTGTTTTTTTATTTATTTTTATTTTGTTTTAAAATTTCATTAAATCCTTTATACAAAAACGCTCAATACCCAGTTTTTTTTTTTACCTAAAAAATTAGTTTAGAGAACATTGAAAAGGCGTTTTTATTAAATCAAAAATAATCAAAATGTAACTAACGAACGTTGTTTTTTTGTTTGTTTTTGTTTTCGCTATTCAGATTTACATAAAAATAAACTAAATTTGAGCATTTAATTCTAAAGAATACGTTTTTCACAAAATTTTTTTGAAAAAATAAATAAAATAAAAATTGAAATAATTCACTTAAAAGATACCGTATGAAATTACTCACCCAGAGCATACTCTTACATACCTGTCGTAGTATATGTACACTGGCTCAAAAAAGTATTGGGACAAACTATATTTTTAGAAATGGAAGCTAATAAAAATTTATGAGTACACGTGATTTATCATTTTTTTTATTTTCTTTTAATAATTACCTTATTTACTAAATTTTTACAAATTTTCAATATTCTATTATCTACCGTTTTCTAGAAAAAAAAAAATTTTATTAAAAAACCTCGAAAATGTAAAAATGAGAAAATTGAGACTTGTCAACTTTATACTTTCATATCTTGGTCTTTGTTGCACCGATTTGGGTCAAACAAAAAGTAATAGATCAGAAAACACTTCAATTTAATCGCAAACTGAAATGCTTCTTTAAAATTGCAAAAATAAGGGGGTCACAGTAGAGGGTAAAAAATGCTGATTTTTTTTAAAAAGATGTTATTGTGTATTTTACCCTATAATTTTTGCCCTAGTACATGGATTTCTTTTCTTCAAACTTAGATTAGAAGAAAACTCTTCAACATTCTACTTCTCTAAAAACATACTTTTTTAAAAGGACGAAAATGTATACAAAAATGTTTTTAAAACTGATCCGTGTATTTAAAATTAAACATTAATCGGAATGTTAAACTAACTGATAATGGCCACAAATTTTGTAATACAGAATAAGGAATAAGTAGCAGTAGGAAAATGATCCCAAAAATTTGAAGTAACGGTTTATTTTTATTATTTATACCTTGTCCCAATACTTTTTTGAGTTTTACATTTTCGAGGTTTTTTAATAAATATTTTTTTTTCTAGAAAACGGTAGATAATAGAATATTGAAAATTTGTAAAAATTTAATAAATAAGGTGATTATTAAAAGAAAATAAAAAAAAAAGATAAATCACGTGTACTCAT
Source organism: Bombylius major (assembly GCA_932526495.1). Taxonomy (NCBI): domain Eukaryota; kingdom Metazoa; phylum Arthropoda; class Insecta; order Diptera; family Bombyliidae; genus Bombylius; species Bombylius major. The sequence goes on along the minus strand of OW052045.1, from coordinate 25,732,488 downwards.
AAATTTTTATTAGCTTCCATTTCTAAAAATATAGTTTGTCCCAATACTTTTTTGAGCCAGTGTACATACTCGGATGTCATTTTCACATGCAATTTTTTTAATACACATATTGAAAATTTTTTACATATAACATACGATTTGTTTTTGAAAACTCATTTATTTGTTGTTCTAGTACATGAGAGAAAAAATGTGGAAAAAAGATATTTTCCATGCTACTGTTCTAATAATTCAAAAAGTTATGAAAATATGTAAAATTTAAAGTGAGAAAAATTTAAATGAAAATAAATAATAAAATGGAATTGTTTAAATGGAATTAAAAATGAAATGAGATAAATTTAAATTAACTTGAAATAAACAGTAATTTTCCAATAACTCCATTTTAAAATAAAAATTGAAATAAACAAACAGTAAATATGGTATTACAAGACAACTAGAGATGAATAATTTAAATTATAAATATGTAATGAGAAATTCTAAGAAAAACATTTAAAACGGTAAATTCAATTAATTTAAATATTTGAAAAAACAAAATAAAATAAAAATGTTGAAAAGATTCTCACAACTTTTTTTCAAATATTATTAAAAAACAAATTTTTTAATATGCAACAACTTTTCTCAGTTGTTTTTCACTTCGAAATAATAAAAAAAAAATTGAAAATATGAGAAAGTAAAACTTTCTTCTATCTAACATGTAGAAGAAAAAAACATTCTCACCTTTTACATAAGAAAAAAAAAACAAAAGATAACAAAAATCAACTCTAACTTTTTCCTTCTAGATTTTCATTTTTAGTTTTATTTTCTTTCTTTTCCTTATTATTATTTTTAAATCGAGTAAATTTCAAAATAGAAAAGTTGAATTTGTTTATAAATTTTAATTTTCTTTTTCATTTTCTTTTCATGATTTCTTAGTTCATCATATGTATACATATATTTTTATTAATATACTACATACATAGAAATATATCAATTTATGACAAATTCGTTATAACTGAAAATGTCAAACATGTATGTATGTATATACGAGAGTATATGAAGAAATAATGTAAAATAAATAAACAAAAAGCAAAATAAATGTAAACTAATAAAAAATGTACTATTGTTAGAATTTTATTTCTCACACACATATCTATCATTTTATTGTTTCATTGGAAAAAAGTTTTTCAATTTACGAGAAAGCTTCAATATTATATATTTTGTATTATTTTTTGTATTGTCTATTATAAAACTTTAAAATCACTAAAAATAAAATATATTTTTGATATATGTATGTACCTACTTATTATTATTTCTTTTTTACCTCATATATACTTTTTAAAACTTATCTGTAAAATGGTGGTGATGTATAAAGTATTAAAAAACTTTTATATGGTTAAAATTTTCTATAACTTTAGTTAACTTTAGAAAATTTTATATTATTTCATATATGATTAAAAAGGTATATAAACTTTTACATATACACATGTACATATCTGTTCACATATGTATGTATGTGTAGGTGTATAAATAAAATTAATTCTATTTGAACAAATAAAATAAAATTGATATACTTACTCTGTGTGTCAAAATAAACTTTAACATTCCTCCAAGCAGAGAAATAAACAATTTTAAAGAATTATCTCAAATTTTCAATTGACTTACTTAATATTTTTCAATACTTTTCCATGAAAAACGAGACAAGATTTTTTTTATTCAACACATTTAGATATTTTCAGGGTTCTAGTATTTTAGTTTTAGGTTTCTGGTATTTATCACTATGAATTATTGAATAGTCTCGTTTGACACACACCGTTAAAAAAAACAAAGCTCAAAACTATGTAGAATAAATTTGTTGACTTACCTGAAAAAGAAAAGAGAAAAAAATGATGAAAATTAAATAAACTTCAATAAAATGGAAAATAAATTTTCTTATCTTAAAATTGTTTTCTAAATTGAAAACAAAAAGCACAATTTGAAAAAAAAAAAAAAAAAGAAACGAGAACATAATTATATTATTAAATTTTTCATTAAAAATAAAATTGCTTTTAAATCAAATTAATTGACTTAAGTTCTTCTTTGAATACGTGTGCTTACTTGTTAGTGTACAAAAGAAGAAATAAAAAAATAACCTACAATAGCCAAAAAAAGAAACAACCATATTTTCACGCACAATTTCATTACACTTTTTTTTTTTTCGAGAAAAACTTCGATTGCAATTACATCAAAGTCCATTAAATAAATCACAAAACATCATTTGAACAAAATAAAATGAAGAGAACTCAATAAAAAACAAAAAACAAATGAAGACGAAGAAAAACAAAGAAGAAAAAAAGGACACTTTGTTATATGTATATGTAAGAAACATTAAACACTCTTATCAAACATATAATTTTTATTACTCGTTTACTTTATTTTGTCTTTTTTTCCCTCAAATTAAAGATAACAAAGTATTTTTCCTTTAATTTTTTTTATTATTGTTTAACAAGATTTTTTACAAATGACTCATAAATTAAACAAATTGAAAGAAAAAGAAAAAAAAAGACAACAAAACATAAAAAAAACTTTTAAAAAAAAACAAAAATATAAACTCTATTTAACTTTTAATTTTCAATTTTCGAAAGCAAGACCAAAAATGAGGGAATTAATTAAAAAACATAAAAATAAGAAACATTTGAAAAAATAAAAATAAAAAAAAAATAGTAAAAAAAACAATAAAAGACCAGCATTTGAAGAAAAAGTAACAAACATTTTTGAGGACACAAGAAAAAAAAAACAAATAAAATCCTTGAAATAAAAATGAACTTAAAAAGTACAACGATTTTTTTTTTATTTCTCTTCCCAAATTAATATTATGTATCTAAAGATGGTCTTCAATTAACTGTAATTCTTTGTCTTGTCTTTTATTTTCTTCAAATTAACATTTTCTTGTTGACAAAATTGACTTTTTTATAGTTTTTTTTTCATCATTTCATTTCTATTTCCTTTTTTTTTTATCTTTTTTATTTTATAAAATTAAAAAATTTTTAGCAGTCAGTCGTTTATCTGTGCAATATTAACAGTAAAGATCGTAACATTAGGTATGTTTTTTTTTTCCAAAAGGGTAGCATGTAGGTGTATGTATAAAGTAGAATTCAAAGGAAAAAAACATTACTAAAAGGGGACTACAAGAAACAATGGAAAACAAAGAAAAAAATTGTTAAAATAGCAATCATAAAAGTTTCAAACTCTTAAGAAAGTGTAATAATATTGAAAGAATAAAAAGAAGTAGAAAAAAAAGGACACAAAATTATATTATAACGGAACAAAATTTCACAAACAGCAATGTTTTATAGTTTATTTTAAAGTCTCATTTTATTTTAATGAGCATTGAAGCTTGTATTCCATTTAAATACAATAATGAAATATATTTACCATTTCACTTGAAAATTAAAAACAGCCAGCGTTGAGAACCATCACTTGAAAAACAAATTGAATGGAACAAAAAGTAATAAGAGGGTATGTAGTGGGTGTAAGGGTTGAATGTTTAATTTCAGTACTTGAAATTTTATTCACCTGTATAATGTGAATAATGTAACCGCATTCACAAATAAATATAATATACATGAAGTAAATGGATGTTTTTTTTCCAATGCTAAAATCTTATGGCATTCAGGGGAAAAAAAAACAAATTCAAATGTGCAGCAATGAACGTTATAAATTTGTGTAGAGGTTATTTAATTGCCCAATGACATTTTGGAAGAAAATAAGGGAAAAGTACAAAAAGGAAAACAAAAATATATAGCATAGGGAAAAATAAAGCTACAACAAATCATTAATGACAAATTGTACAAAATGACATTAAGTGGTAATAAAATAATCTAAAATTTTTCCCTATTTTTTTATCCTTTTATTGTTCTGTTTATGTTGTCAATTTAACATAATAAAAACGGGGATTTTTATTTTTATTTTCTTGTTTATTCAAAAAATAATGTTAAAGTGTTTCACATTATATTTTTAATAAATAAACAAGTAAAAGTACAACTTTTGTAACTTTGTAAAAAATAAAAATAAAAACAAGAGGTGAGCAAAATAAAAGGTCAACAATAATGACAATAATTATATCAAAATTATTACAACAGCAATTAAAATAGAAAAGCCTTTTCAAATATAACAAAAAATAACAAACTTTTGTTTTTCTATTGAAAAAAATAAATTAGAAAATTGTAAACAATCGAAATTTTGTTTATTATAACGATAACAATAGGATGAGTGTAAATACAATACAAAATAAAAATTGTATATGTGTGTTAGATAGTAGGAAATTGAATGGAAATTACTAAAATATTTTAGAAATATAAAGCTCATACTACAATAGACATTAGCTTAAATCAGACATCAATTCTAGCGGATCGTTTAAAATTTAACGTGGAAAATCTTATAGTAGTGTTTTTTTTTTTTTTCAACAACACCATCTCCCATTTTTTGCATATACATATATGTGACAGCAATGTTCTTAAAACGAAAATAAAGTAAAGAAACACTTCCGTGATTCTATGTATTTTCTGACAATGAAATTCATTATCATTCGAATTCAAATATCTCCGAAACAGTAATTCCTCGTCTCTCTCTGTAAGTCTTAATTTTACAGGATGTTAAAGTATGATAAAACCTTCAATGACACATAAATGACTACATTTATAAACAACAATTTTTTTCCGTTAAGAAAGATATTATTTGAGGATTTCAACGCAGTCAACTTCGAATAATAAAAATTGGTTCTATAAAACAAAAGTTAGAGGGCTTAATAGATAGCAAAATATAAATTTGTGTAATGTAATCTGGAATTCAAGAATTCAAAGATGAAAAGTTCTCATTTTTCTCACAAATTAAAATCCATGGAAGATTTCACCAACAACAATAAAGTAACAGTACAATACTTGAATATCAAAAATTAAATTTATTTTCATCCGTCAAAAGATAATGAAGAAACAAAAAATAAATAAAAAGGTAGATAATTTTTTTTCCGATATTCCCGTGAGACTAATTAGTCAAAAATAAACTTCTCAAATTATCTGTAAACTTTTTTTTTTGTTTTGTTTTATTCCATATTATAAATATTTTCATTTTGTAAAATGTAAACACATACATAATTCAATGTTTAATTTTTATATAACAAAAAAAAAATTTTTTAACATTAATTTGTTTTTCTTGTTTATTTATTAATTTTTTTTCTCTATCTCTCTCTTTTTTTCAATTTCAGATTTATGAAATGGTGCCAAAAAATTGACTACTACATGTAAATATAAAGTCCAATATTTACTCAAAAACAATCAAGCAAACAACAATAAAATATTAAACAAGAAAAATCAACATTATTGTAGAAATTATATTATTTTTTTTTTGTGAATTTTTTTAAAACAAAGAAAGAAAAATTATAAACATTGCCAAAATGCCATTAGTTAAACAAAGAGGATTTAAATTTTCAATATTATGTGATGTTTTTCTATTAATATTTTTAATATTTATATCGATTTTTATTAATGTAATATCATGTGTGCCAACAAATACAACAACAACAGTAATACCAATAGCAACAATATCAACAGAAGAAACAACAATAACATCAGCAGCAGCATCAGAAATAACAGAAACAACAGAATTAAGTTCAAAATTAAATTTAAATAATAAAACAAATTTCAATGAAATAGCAACAACAATAAAAAATAATAATAATAATAATAAAACAGTTAAAAATAATCACAACAACAAAAACAACAAAAATAACAAAGAATTACCAATACAGTATGCTGAACTTGAAACATTAAAAACATTATCGAAACGTTTCGATATTTATAGTGATTTTAGTAAAATACCATTTGATACAATACATCGTATTTTACGTGATGAAGAACCAGAATATCGTAATGATGATAAAAGGATACAACGTCGTTGGAAAAAATCAACAACATCCACCGAGCATAGTGTTCATCATACAATTAAAAAACGTTCACCAACAACAACACAAAAAACTAAAAATAATGATGATGAATATATCGAATTTTCATTTTTAAATAATTATGATAATAAAAATATTAATTTGAATGATAATAATAATTTAAATTATTTAAATAATAATAATAATAATAATAATAATAATAATATAAATACAAGTAGTGATTATAGTACAAAAATAATTAATTTAGGAAATAAAAATAATTCAATCGAAACAATCATGATTCTGTTGAATCAATACATTCAAAATATTACCAATAATAATACTAATAACAATTCATCATCATTACCATCCTCCTCTTCAATTAATATTGAACATTTAAATTTAACAAATAATAATTTAAGTGATATAACAATATTATTATTATTTATTGAGAATAATTCAAATTTAGTGAATTTAAAATATCTTGATCTATCTAAAAATCAAATAAAAAAATTTCAATTACCGAATACAATTAAAATAAAAATGCTTAATTTATCAAATAATCAAATAAAATATTTCAATATTTTATCATTATCAACATCATTAACATTATTTAATTCTAATTTAATTTTATTAAATTTAAGTAATAATAATATTAATTCATTGAAATTAATTAATTTAACAATGTTAAATAATTTAAAATATTTAGATTTATCATGTAATCATATTTCAATAATAGATAAAAATTATTTTTCTGATAATAATATAAAAACATTAAAATATATAAATTTATCTGGTAATAAATTAAAAAATATTTATAAAGAACAATTTTATAATTTATTAAATATGAATATTTTAATATTATCATATAATAATATAACAAATATTGATTTAGATACATTTTTAATTTTACCAAATTTACAATATTTAGATTTATCTAATAATAATATTAAAGGTAATTCAATAAGATCATTACAAGGTATACCAGATTTAGTTGGTTTATCAATTTCATATAATCCACAATTATGTGATTCACTTCAAGAATTTGTAGCATCATGGAGTTTAAAAGAGCTTGATATTAGTGGTACTGGATTATGTGAAATTCCAGCTGCGTTAGCACAATCAGTACGTTCATTGAAGCTTGTTAATAATTGGTTCGAGGTAAGTTTTCTTTTTCTTTCTATCTTATTTTTCTTATTATTATTTTTTTTTTTTTTAGTATTATTTTCTTGCAAAAATAAATAGAAAGCAAAAAACAAAAAATAAAGATTTTATATGTCACATAAACTAATACACAAACAATGTGCTCAATTCGAATAATATGGGTTTTTTTTTTCTGAAATATGCACAATACAAAATATATTTATATCAGATTATCTTGAATTATATGATAGTAAAAAAGCTAAAATCGAATGTTTATATAGCCTTAAATTATAGAAATCGAATTAAAGAGCATGTTAAACGAGAATTTGTTCATAATCTTTTGAACACAATCTTATTCAAGGAATTGATAATCTTTAATTAGCTTTAAAATAACAAAATATGTACATATGATATGTAAAATTTTTTTAATTATGTTCTTCCAAAAAGATGAGTGCATCTAATTTGTGATTGAAAATTTCAACATTTCAATAGCTTGCTATGAGTCTAGACTATTTTTTTGTCATACATGCACTTAGAATGAGATGCAAGTGGACTTGATTTCTCAGCAAACAGTCCGGGATACCAATACCATTAACCACCACAGACTTGAAGAGAAATTTTTAGCTTCAGTTTCAATTTTATTCGCTTGGTACTAATATTTCTTATGGTTTCTTGTAGACTTAGCTTATGGTGTCTAAGCAGAGCCACCAAAATTCTTAAGTATACCGAGCACTTATACCAAACTTAAAGTGAATTGGTACTCGTTCAAAGCCGAGTAAACTTATAGGCAAACTCGATAACGAGACCTTCAGCATCAGAAGCCAACACTCTACCGCTTCGTCCAGTGCCCGCCCATCTAGTACTTATAATACATATATCCAATTCAAAGTTAAGTATAATTGGGCGGATTTGAACCCCATACCTCCAATTTTAGAAGCCACTTATTCAGCCACCTAAATGAAATTATTCCACAAAATTCAAGGAAATGAGTTCAGTACTTGTATGTTTGTCATGCTTTTGCTTTCTTTTTTGTATCTACGATATGAAGTTTTGATATTTTAAGGTATTGAAGGCGTTTTATGCATATACTTAGAAGCGAAAGATCAGATCTTCCAAGCGAAAAAGCTTATTTGAAAATTCTCAATCTTCAAAAAACAAAAACACTTTTGAACCAAGAATTACCGTTTTATATCATATGCATGTACTAAGCATGGAAAATATTCATTTTTAAATTTCTTATCTCTAGAGAAACTGACATTGAAACATTTCAATTTTCTACTTTAAAAAATTCCCTACCATTTTTTATTAGAAACTTGTTATAGAAAAAAATTTATTTGATATAATTTTTTAAAAAGAAAATTTCCTCATCGTTCCTATTTCTAAATTTTTCCTTTCTTACTCTCTCTTTTTTTTTCTCTTTCTCTCTCTCTCTCTCTAAACACACATTTATCCATTTATACAGTAGATACAGCGATTATATTTATAGATAAAAAAAGATTATTTTATCAAATAATAAATTAACTGATACCCAAGTAACCTTCACCTTTTTTACTCACAAATCAGTTAAAATCAGATCCTTAGAAAAAAAGAAAGAAATAAAAAAGGAAGATGAAAATATTTTGTCTTCTATATTTTATTTTATATTTTTCCTATTTTGAATAAGAAAATTTCGTATAAAAAAAAGAAGTTATTTCTACATTCACAATAGGACAGTTAAGGAAAAAGACGCTCGAAGCAATAAAATAGGATTACGCGAAATGAACGTGCCCTACTTCTTTCCTTAATTTATTTTTTTATTTTCTTTTTTATTTTCTATTTTTATACACCTACACACATTTTACCATTATATTATTCACAAAAGCCATCACACACCATTCAACATTTCTTCAACTTTTTCTTATATACGCCAATAAATATATAATATTATTAAATTATATAGATGTGCATACGTTCATACATACCTACATATATATATATATGTATATAAAAAAGGAAAGGAAAAAAAAGAAGCCATGGACAAAATAATTCACGACTCAAAAATGAATAACATGGGAAAAAACCCTTTTTTTCCCTTATATTTGAATATGTATGAATAGAAATTCCCGTGAATATACAAGAACCAAAAAAAAAAAAAAAAAAAAAAAAAAAGATAAAGTGGTAGGAAAATAAAAAGAAAAGCATTAAAATGAACAAGAAAAAAAGAAGAAAAAAAGTAAAAGAAAAGCAAGGTACATACAACCATAAACTGCGTCGAATGAAATATTTCCTCCGGAAATTGAAGATGGTGTGGTAAATGGTCCAAAGAAGGCAAATTAGGTCACAGGAACTTGTTTTCTGTTCCATGAAGATAAAATGATTAGTTCAGCAACAAAAATATCTGTAGTATAAGTACACGTTATTTTATACGAGGATATATATGTACATATAAACATACACACAACAATACATACATACGTACATACTACATATGTATATACATATAATGAAATACAATACTTTAGCTATATTTCCATTTCAGATTGTAATGTTCTTACTTTTCTTATCACTGTTCAATTTTCTCTCTCTATACATATACATATGTATATGACAAAAAATATAATATACAGTAAAAAAAAAAATAATGAAATATGTTTTTACTATCCACTGTATAACAGTTAAGTGTGTATACATTAAAAAAAATTGTTTTTCTTTATATGTTTTACACATAAATATAAAAATTGTAAAAAAAACATAAATGATGATGTTTCAATTTAAAATAAACCAAAAAAAAAAAAAAAATATATATATATATATATATATATATATATATATATATATATATATGTATATACAAGAACAAAAAAAATTGTATATTTGAACTAATATCCATTGTACATTTACTTCAGTAGCTACATATATAATATAATGAAACAACCCAATTGTAAAAAACATAAAACAAAAACAGGAGAGAAAAAAAATCCTGCTACATTCGTATTTCATCTGCAACAATATTATTTTTCATTTTCGTGGTACAAAATGTATAACAGAGGAATTCTTTATTTAGTTGGTTGTTGCATAAAAACCGCAAGAGAAGTTTTGTACCAATTCTATATTTTCAAGTATTATAAAATATATATGTACCTACTATAATTTTTGTATGTATATACATTTAGATATACGAGTATGTATATATTAAATTTTATCTGTGAATACTTTTCATGTTTTATTTACTTTTCACTCATCCTTATCACAATCATCATCATCATCATCATCATTTTACTAAAAGTGCTTTATACATACATAACTTCTCTCCCCATCATCTCTTTTATAAATTTCAATGGTTATACTACCACTATAAATATATGAATATACATCTATATCTATCTATCTATCTAAAATATTGTACAATACATAATTTGTGGAGAACACAGATAGAAACAAAGTAAAACCAAACAAAATACCAATGGTTAAAGCAGTAACAATTATGTTAAGCCGAGCGAAAACTTTAATTTTAGTGAAGTATAGTTAAGAGAGAGAGAGAAAGAAAGAGACAGAATGCTTTTTTTCAAATAATCCATGGTGAAAGTACTAATTGAAAAGTTCTTTCTTTAACTTTCACTTTGTATTTTCTTTTTTTCTTACTTCTTTTCCCTCTCTTATAAAATATTTCCTTTCTGTGTTTGCTTTTTTTTTCTTCTTTTTATAATTTCATTTTCAAAATAATTAAATTAATTTTTCTCGTTTTCTTTTTTCCTTCCCTTTTTTTCGGTCTAAAGCTTATTCTACTTTTTGTTTTTCCTCATAATATCATTACATTGATGAGTTTATTTAAAAAAAAATAAAAAAGCAAAAAAAAAAAAAAACCTACACAAAAACAGCTTTTAGATACTTCCATCAGATGACTTTAATCTGGTTTACTTTTTTGAATTAATTAAAAAAAAAATTTAAAAAAATAAAGGTTTTTCCTGTGGTATCCTTTTAACAATTAAGAAGCATGATTATGAACTTTTAAAATAAAAAAATAAAATATTTTTAAAAAATGCTTATAAAACTATTTCAAGCTTTTTCCATAAGTATTTTCTCATGTATTAAATTATACGAATAACATACATTTTAATGATGTACGGTCAGGGAAGTCCTTTCATTTAAAAATACAATAATAAAAAAAGTATATACTATACATATACCTATACATATACAGTTTTTTTAAATATCTTAACAAGTAGGCTAAATCGATATATTTAAGTAGAGCATATCCATTTTAACGAAAATGAATCCAATTACATTGCCTTTTATCTTGCTTACTGTTATTTTTCAACTTGAAAAAGCACCAACAACATAAAAAATAAAAAAAAAAAATAATGAAATTATGTAAAAATTTATTTTAAATTTATGACAAATTTTACGTAATTTTAAAGAGATGAACAACACAGATGAATTTAACTTGATAAATTTTGTTTGGTGCGAAAATCTTGATTTATTTTTCTTTCTTATGTTTTTTGTTGAAAAAGGAAAACTTTTTTTTGTATTTATTTATTTATTTTTTTCGTGTTTAAAAACTTTTCTTTATCTTCGATTCTTTAATATTTAAATTACTTAAATCGTGTAATGATTAGAAAAAAGATTTGTTTTTATCCACCCACACAGAAAAACCTATTATGTATGTGTATTTATTTGTAACACGAAAATTTCCATTAAATTAATTTTATTTCATTCAAGAAAACATTTGTGATATTTATTTATTTATTTTTTTTTTTAAATTTTTTTTCTTTAATTTTTTACAGATAATTCGTTGTGGTGATTTGGATAGTTATCCGTTATTACAATATTTGGATTTATCATACAGTCATATTAATGATATTGAAGATGATGCATTGGGACGTTTAGAAATTTTAGAAACATTATTTTTGGATCATAATAATCTTAATCGTGTACCAATAAGTCTTCCAATAAGTTTAGAATATCTTTTTTTACATAATAATCAAATTATGGATATACAGCCACAAACATTTCAAACATTAATTAATCTAAAAATTTTAGATTTATCTGAAAATAAAATAATGTATCTGCCTGGTTTACCATTACCAAAATTATTAACATTAAATTTACAGGCATGTGAATTAAGAGGTTTAAGTCAATCAGTTGTAAAAACATCACCAAAATTAAGAGATTTATTATTAGATGGTAATCCGATTAAATGTACAGATCTATTGGGTATTGCTGAATGGGCAAGTCCATGTCAAAGTGTTAGAATATCTGAACCGAAAGATATAAAAACAATTTTTCAAAATATGAACAATTATTTTCAGTACTTTAAAGGTATTAATAATGATAAAGAAATTTTATCATGTGAAGAAGAAAATGAAAATAATTGTTGTGGGAATTATAAAATGAAAGAGTTAAAAAAACCAATTTGTGCTAACAATATCAACAATAATAAAATCAAAAAAAAATTATTAAATCAAATAAATATGACTAATGATGATGATAATGATAATGACAGTAAAGATACTCAACATAATTCTGGGAAAATACTAAATCTTATGGGAAAAAATATTTCAGAAAAAAATCTTAAAAGACAACAAATTATGATAAACTTTAATAAACTACAAAAAAATATAGAAATAAATGAAGGAAATGATAAAGGAAAACTTTATGATAATCAAAATGGAAGTTTGTTTATGAATAATGTCAGTTCTACCAGAGATATTTTCAAATCTTCTTCTTTATCAACCAGTATTAAAAATGCTGCAATGCCAAATGAGCATAAAACAAACATAAAAATTCTAGAAAAGCTATTTAATGATACAAGCACGAACGAAGAACTCTATAAAGATATAAATAACAAAAACAGTAGCAATATAAAAAGTACTTTATTTGATGCCAAAATTCCGATCTTATCGCTCTCATACAATTCAAATGAAAGCTTTATTGGTGATGTAAGCCATGAAACTACAAACTTTGTTAAAGAAAAAACATCACAAAATATTGAACAACAACAACAACAACAACAAAAAGAAGAAGAAAAACAAGGCACAAAAAGAAAAATAATATCGAACATAAAATCTGACAACAATTATGTCGAGACAAGTGTTTTATTTGAATCCATAAGAAGCCAAAAAAGAAAACAAAATGAATCACAATTTGAATCAAAAAACGAAATGTATGAGAATGAAGAAAATGAAAAAGCAAAAGCAGTAACAACAGCAGCAGTAAAGAAAGATAATATTGATATAAAAAAATTACAAATCCCAAAAATTATTGAGGGTAAGAGACTATCAAAATATATTGAAATGTTGCCAAAAAAGAAAGAGAATGATTCTTCTTCCTCTTCCTTTTCTGCAATTACAAATGAGAATTTTCAGGAAAGGACGAAAAATCTACAAAATTATAGTGATACCAATTTGAGAACGATTGATGAGGGTCATATAGACATGTCCGTTGCCATTAAAATGAGCCAAATAAATACAAGTACATCTCTTCCAATAGCAACAACACAAGAAAAACATTCAAACATTGAAATTAGTAAAGAATCTTTGTTAACGTTATCACATAATGACGACAACGACCCAGAAATTTTTATTAACGACCAAAGCATGCCGGATCACGATGATGATGATGATGATGATGAAGCTAATATAGAGCAACTTAAATCAACAGCCCACATAATGGCGTCACCATTTAAATCTCATACTAATGAAAAAATACTTATAGCAAATAACAAAAGAATTCAAACATTACAAAATATTACAAAAGATGAACAAAAAATTAATTTCCCGGAAATAAAATCTAATTTGCAAAAAAACAATTCTAAAAATTATAGACGAAAAACTATGAAAGATATTATCAATGCTAAACTATTTTCTTCAACTCCTTTTTCATTTAATTTACAAACAACTACGACGACATCAATAACAAAAATTAAAATGTCTACGATAAAAAATGAAATAGAATCATCAACAACAGCAACAACAGTACCAGCATCATCAGCAATAGCAACAGCATCACAAATAACAAAAATAATACCATCAAAACTAAATAAAGCTGACAAAGTGGTATTTTTTGATCAACCCTTAGCCATAAAGGGAGATGATATCGTTAATCGAAATCAAAACATTTCACATTCATTGGGTCGAGATTATCACCAAATAGAAAAGACGCCGACGACGGTTAAACAGGAAGTATTATCAACAAATTTTCATCATCAGTCACAAAAAAAGCAACAAAAAAAACAACAACAGGATAAACGATTAACTAGAAATAAAAAAGAACACCAACAAGAATCCAAACCACAATCTTCCAAAGGAGTCACACAACAAAAACAACTAAATTTTCAAACAACATTAAATAATACCGTCAGAATGGAAACTTCATTTCAAAAAGATAGAAGATACAATCTAAGTATGACAAGTCAGCAAGAAAAATTCAATGTACGAAAGACGACAAAAACAACAAGAACAAAAACAACAACAGTACCATCATCAACAACAACACAAATCAACATTATTAACCCCACCGCAATAAATAATATTCATGGGATTTTAACAGATAAACAGAATAATACATTTTTTGTTGTTGTTAATGATAAAAAAATAAAAAAGGACAATGAAAATTTCATCACATCAAACAAATCTCTTACCCATGGGACCATAAACACAGATAATTCGACCAGCAGCATCATCAGTACAACAACAATACAAAATAATGCAACAAAATTTTTATCATTTTTAAATAATTTCAAAATGTCACAAATTATTTTAAATATGACAAAAACAAATTCGACAAGTTTAAAACGTAATCGTGGAAAACAACAACAACAACAACAAAGAAAATATATAACAAAATCTCATAAAGTTCAAGCAATAAATCTTGAAAATTCACCATTAATGAAAAATGAAAATGATAATACATTTAATTCTGAAGAAAATTTTATGGCAAAAGCTCAATTGAAAAATTTAAAAATTATTGGAAATACTGGAAAAAATACAGAATATGATGAAATAAAAATGGCAACACGAGATAAATATTTAAGTGAAACAACACATCATCATTTGAATACACCAAAAAATACAAAAATCGAAAATAATAATTCAGAATTTATGAATTTACCATTATTGAAAAATTCAAAAAATAATGAATTTTATGATACAGAAAAATTAACAACACACAGTCTAATTCATCATACTGTCAATACAGCAATACTTCCTTATACAATTGATGATTATGCATTTGAACGTACAGGAAATCAAGAAATTCATGAAAATCCATTAGAAGAAAAGAATTTAATTTCAATAAAATATCCAAAAAAATTAGAATCACAAACAAATCTTGATATACTTTCATCATATGCCAATGATGAACCAATTCATCAAGATTTATTTGATAGCAATTTTAATACAAATGATAAAGATATTTTAGATGAAAGTAATAGTAAAACTGATAAAATGAAATATAAAGACAACAATAATAAAGATATAAAAAATTCTTATAAAAATGTTATTTTTAAAATTGAAGAAAATATTTTAAAATCTAAAATATCATCAGATACAACTGGAAGTCATGCTGTTAGCCAAACGATTGAAACAAATGAGAATTTTAATGTAACATCGATCAATAACATACACAATAATCGAATCAATAATAGTAAAGATGGTAACATCAGTACCACCATCACTCATCATATTTACAATTCTACTTTAAATTTAAATTCAAGTAACAACGGTAGTGGTAATACTTTAGAAAATGGTTTACCACCAGAACAATGGTTAGATATACGTAAAGCTACAGGACATCCAGGTTTATTTATTGTTATCGGTGTTACATTTGGTATGCTACTCACTCTTGGATTGATTCATATTTATCGTTGCCAAAAGCCATGGTATTATTATTATAGTCAAAAAGGACCTCATCCATTGCATCATCATCAAAATTCACATTCACATCATCATCATCATCATGATCATCATTCAAATAATCAACAGCAGCATCAAAATCCTCTTCAGCATCATCATCATCGTAATCACCAGCATCCACATGACAATATTCATCGTTATTTCAATAATAACAGCAGAAGACATAGTTTAACAACCACATCATCAGATAATTATTGTCATTGTGATGAAGAAGATTATTATATTGAGGCCGATTATGAATCACAATCTTCTTCAATAAGACAAGATTTTCTACCAATGGAACTTTTAAATTTAAATGGTAATGACCAAAATGATGAATCCATTTCCAATACCACCATCAATAATCTTACCAATAATAATAATGGTAATTTACATCGTACACGTCGAAATATCAATGGTCATAATATAGATATTTGGTGACGAACAGTTCTGGACAAAGCTTATACTGTATTTGAATGACCTAATGATGTTGCACATTGAAGTGAATGTTAATTTAAATGGTAAAACATTCAAAAGATTTTTTTTAAAACATTAAAAATTCTTTCTATTGTATATTTTTTTTTTTTTTTGTTAACAAAATAAAAAATTCTTTATTCTAATTTTAAAATTGGTTGAAAACTAGAACAATAATGTAAAAAAAAAATAATAAAATTCATTTTATTTAAAATTTGTAAATAATTAATGATGAAAAATTGAAAAAAAAAAACTTTATATCAAAATTTAAAAAAAAAATAAATAAATGGATGAAATAATTTTTTAAAAATTAAAATTTATTGTGAAAAGAAAAAAACAAGAAATTAATTAAAATAAATAAGAAAATATTTTTTTTAAAAATTGCAAAACAACAAAAAAATTCATAAAAAGTAGAAAAATTTCATTAAAAAAAAAATGAAAAGAAAATAAAAGTGGAGAATTAGTGATTAGAAGAAAAAGAAAAAAAGAAACTTTATGAAAATTTATGTCTTCTTACTAAATAATAAGTGTAGTTTTTAAGAATCTCATGGGGTTGCCAAATACAAACAAAAAGAAAATCCAAAGAAAATTCATTTTCTACCATTAAAATAAAAAATAAATATGAGAAAAAATTATAAAAAGATGAAAAGTTATTGTTTTTTAATTATATTGTAAATAATAATATTTGTGAATGTAAAAACAAAAAACAACAGAAAAAATAAGAAATAATAAAATTTAAGATAGTTTTAGAATGATAAGCATTAAAGAATTTAAGCTAAAATAAATTCAAAGAAATTAACATAAGAAAAGTATTAAAGTGTTTTTTTTTATTCAGAAAAAAATTTTCCTAAACATTTGGTATTCGATCTTGTTTTAATACATTGCCTTCTCTTTATAATGGAAAAAAACAAATTTCACACATTAAGGAAAAAATAACTCACTAAGGAATATCTAAAAAAAAAAAAAGCTTTCCAAAAAAATTATAGGACTTAAAAATGATTTATGTATGTGTTCAAAGTCTTACTGATTTCACTGTTGTAAATTCCAAATTCAATTTTTACGTTGTTTCAATTGAAATTAAAGGTAAGTTTTAAATTCAAAAAAAAAAAAAAAGGTTTAAAAAATCAACCATTTTGTTCCACTCAAAAAAAAAGTGTTACCGACTGAATATCTTTTGGTAAAACAAGAAAATCCAAAATTAAAATTTTAATCCTTAAAAACATGAACTGCAGTTTTATTTTTGCTTTCATGCAGCTCGTATTTTAGATACAGGAAACAGTATTGGAAAATAATAAAAAACGGAACGAGAAATGTAAAAAGCATAAAAAAAATCCATCCTTAATTTATTTACATGTCCTTTTTTGCAAAACTAAAAGACAAAAAAAAAATGAAGGAAAAACAAAACTAACCGCTTATTTTTTTTTTTTTTTTTTGGCTATATTTTTACTTAGTTGACTTTCGAGATAAAATTCATATAGTTTCTCTCATATAAGGCTAAAAAAAGCTTCCTTTAGGAAGAAACATAATAACAACAACAACAAAAAACACAATGTTGGTTTGCCAAAATGTCGTCTAGTATAAATAAATAAAATTGTTACACAAAATTGGATCATAAAAATGGTGCTATACAACTATTACTTCGCCTATACTACGTCTATGTTTATTTGTTACTATATTATATGTACATACTATGTACATACACATTCTAACATTTATTTTACCCACAATATGAAGACTAACCAACCTCTCTGGTTTACCATATACTTTATTTTTTTTCTTTTTTGTATAAAAAATACGATATATAAGTACATACATAAATTATGTCCTAGTGGAGAGTGTTATAATACCTTAACGTCTTTTTTTTTATATAACAAAACACCAACAAGCTACACAAAATAATGTAAAAAGCTCCTTGAAAAAAAAATAAAAATAATAATAATAAAAATGTTTTGGAAAAACATCTTGAAATTCGTCACTTTTTGGGCAAGAGTTAAATTTATTTTTTTTTATTTATGTTAACGATTCATGAGAGTTATTGAATAAAATACTAAATAAACATATGGGTTACAACAGCATAAATGAAATTTAAAAGGAGAAGAAAAAAAAGGGTTCATTGCCCATATTCACATACATATGTCACATAAATGTCCCGCGAGTAAATATAATCTAACAAAAAAATTTATTTATCAGAGAAAAATGAATAAAAAAAAATAAAAAAGAAAAAATAAAAATAAATAGAAAAAGTTTTAAAATAAGAAAATAAATTCATTTTCTTTTTCTTTACTTTTAAATCTTATTTTTTTTCTCATCTGCTTTATATGCAGAATCATGAAAAAGATACAGAATTGTTATGAATCCCAGGTGAGAAACTATTTATGAGTTGTTGTTGTTTGTTTTTTTGTGCAATCCTCTCTCAATAGAAAAATTTTATCTTGTTTTTTTTTTTTTTTTTTTTTTGTGGTTTTTATACATTAGTGTCTTAAATTATTTATGATGAAACATAAATTTTCTTTTCTATTAAAATAGTATTTTTTTTCTCCTTGTCAGAAAAAAAAAGGAAATCTATCTTGTCCGGATTTTTCATACATATACAGTTATATGGTATAACATGAATTTTATAAAATTGATTAAAAAGGATAAAATAGTTAAATTTATAATTATTTTTTTTCTTTCTAATCTTGAAAAAATTTAACTTCAATTTATTTATTTTGATTGAAAAACAGAACTAACAATTTTTCCTAGATTATTTTAATAATTTAGAGGAAAAATTTAAAAGATAAAAATTAAAAGAAAAACGACATAATATTTTTAGACAGACTGAAAAAAAACAGTCTTATTCTAAAAAAAATCAATTCCCCACCAAGAAAAAGATTAAGGACATTCAAAAAATCAATGTTTTCATTTTAATTTTTTTTTTTTTCATTTTAGATAAAAATAATTCATGAGTCGAAAATGTATGTGATTTCAGAATTATTATTGTTGTCAAGTACAAAACCATCTCATAAAAACAATTCTGTATAATTTAAAGATTTACTAAGTACACGTGTGTTAAGTAGCCTACATAAATATTTTTTACAAGAACAATAAAAATTTTTTGAAAACGACCAAAATTCTATTATTTTTACAATTTCATTTGTAATAAACTATAAAAAATTATATTCACATTTCCAAGGATTGAAAACAAATTTATAAAATACAATCTCAATTTCTATTACAAAAAAAAAAAAAAAAAATATATATAAAAAAAATAAAAACAGAAAATTACTTGAGGTTTCTAAAATGACATTTAAGCAATAACACATAAATATAAAAATATAAAAAGTAGTAAATATTTTACCTTAATAAAAAATACACATCACGTTACAGTAAAATGATAGTAACAAAAAAACAAAAACTTAGATATCTTATATGTAAAAATTTTTTTTCTTTTTTAGATTTATGTATATCACCAAATGAAAAAAAAAAAATACAATAAAAAAAAGAAACAAATAAAATATAGGACTTTCGTACCTAGAAAGCAATAAAAATTTTTCAAGTCCTTCAAGTTTAATCCTAGAGCATAATACTTTGCTATATAAAATATCATCATGTTTTCAGGTGTTAAAAAAAACAAAAACTCATGGAAACAAGAAAACAATTCGAGAAAAAAAAATTTAATAAAAGAAATGAAAACAAAATAAAAATGGACAAGTTTTCAAAATAATGCCAATGGGGTAATTTAATGCGAAAATCTCATCTCATCGCTCTTATATTACAGTATAACATTTTGAAAGACAAAAAAGACAAAAAAAAACTAAAACAATCACTTTTTAGTTACAAAAATATTTCATATAACAGGATGAAGGATGAATTTTAGATGAAATACACACATAAAATATACATGAGTTCATGAGAGATATCCCTAATATTATTACTAAAGTTAGTTATACGAACACAATTGTTCGGTATATTCATTGTACTATGTATATAACTTTTATTATAACTGAACACATCATGAATACATATACATATGTATGTACATATGTATGTATCTTTTACTATACTTACAACGGAAGTACCACACAGTCCTTTTTCCACATACATTTTTTTTCTCCATACAATTGGTATTTGTTGATTCAAAATTATGTACGTAAAACTTAACAGTAATGAAAAGTATTGTTCGAGAAAATGTCTGATTTGGAGAATTTCCAGGACTATACAATACTTTCTTCATATATAGTACATAAAAAAACATACGACTATTTGTAAAAGCTTGAGAAAAAAAAGCCAAGAACAATAATCATGAAGACATAAATGAAAAGAAAATAAAAATAATACTAAAAGAAAAAACTATACATACTACTGGAATTCCAGTGAATGTTTGATTAAAATGACCGCACAACATATTGCTTAGAAGAATGAATAAGTTCGATATAACTGAAAACTATTTGTTTTATGATCATTTAATTTTGAAAAGATTAAAATAGTAGGCAAAAAATACAATGTGTGTATCTACATCATTATATGTATGCTATGTAAATAATATCTACATTTATATGTACATATATATACTTATGATTCTGTGTTATTAAATTGAATGTGCAATGTTCATTAAAAAATTTGCATTATTCAAATAAATTAAAGTTTTTCATTAAAAAACAAAAACCATCAGAAGAATCAACATCATATGTATGTATTTATGTATGATATGTAGAGATGTCGCATTTTCATCATTATCATCATGATTTTCCACAAAAAAAAAATATTAAAAACTTCTTTTCATGTCGTCCATTTCATTTCACAATTATTTTTGTTTTTTTTTTATTTTTTGATGGACATCCACAGAAAATATTCAAGAGAATTTCGTATTTTAAAAGAATTGTGTAGAGTCTGACATAAATTTTTCATTTTAATATTTTTTTTTTTTACTTTTTACCGGATGAGAGAATGAAAAAGTGTAAAATAGTTTTTAAAAAAGTAATTTGATGAGTTTTAATTATTTTTAATTATTTTTTTTTCAACTTTCATATTTTCAAAATGAAATTATTTTAAAAGATTAAGAATTCAAATTTTAATTAATTTTCATTTTTGACTTTTTATTAAATTAAAATTAGAAAAAAAAAATAGTAAAACAGACATTCAAATATTTTTATTTAACTAAAACTAATTATTTTTCTTTTTTTATGAATTTGGTAAAAATTTTTCATTTCATGATATTCTTTAGTATAAAAATTTAATAATTAAAATTTCCATTTTATAAAAATAAAAAAATAAAAATTTGAAAATTTGTGTTACGTGTGTACTTTTATTCTTTCTATATTATAATGCAGAAATTTTACTTAAAGAATCCATTTCAATTATTGTTAATCCTTTCTTTTCCCTCTTTTATTTTTTTGTTCTTTTTGTATCCATATCATCTTAGAAGTCAAGGTAAATTAATAAAAATTTTATCATACCTGTCACTTTCTCCTCTTTTTTATACTCAACATAATTTTATTTTGTTTGCTCTTAATATTTTTTTACAGTAAGCATATACATATACTACATGTGTATGTACATATATATACTCTAGTCATACTGTAAAAAAAAAAGCTCATATGCAAATAGTAAAGAAACATTTCATAAATAATTTTCATTTCTTATCAAATATTTAGAAATCATAAAATTCATCATTTCTTTGCTTTTACTTTTGTTATTTTCATATTTTGAGTAAAACTACAACGACAAGATAAAAATTTTAAAAGTAAATAGGGTGAAAGTGTCAATGAGCGTCCGTATACTCTGCAGTATTAAACTGGTTCTAGTACTATTTTGGTACGACTACACCGTACACAAGTACCAATAATGAAAAAAGAAAGAAAAAATACTTGTCAAACTCAAATATTTCAAATAGTGGCTTTACACTATATGATTTATCATACGACTTTTTTTATGACTAATGTAATTTGTTTTTATAACAACAACAAATTACATTAGTCATAAAAAAAAGTCATATAATAAATCATATAGTGTATGTATCTTTATGTCTCAATTAGATGGGAAAAAATGTCAAAATTAGTAACAAATCAGTTACTTGAAAGAAAAAACAACGTTTTAAGGGGTTAGAGATTTAATTTCTATGAATAAATTTGAAAAATTTCAAACTATGTATGTACAGTGAAACCTCTCTTAACGAGCACCTCTTTTATGCGGACACCTCTTTTATATGGACAACCTAGGAGCAAATGGTTGGTTTCTATTAACATAAATGTGTACTTTACCTCTATAAAGCGGACACCTCTTATATGCGGACAACGGACACTTTTTGACTAAAAATATGTATGAAAATCCTCTCTTGAACGGACATTGTCTAACAAAGTTGTTTTGGAAAAAAGTAAAAACAAAATCAAAAGTTAGAACATCTGCTATTTAAGTTCGAAGAATTTTTTCAGTGCTATATACATAACAGTAAATATTTACAGTTAGCATATTTATGTATTATTTCTTCATAGGTTCGGTATCAAACGAGACGGAATTATTTATGTATTAGTTCAGTCAAAATTGTTAATAAGTGAAGTAGTATTTAAAGACAGTTTTAAACAATTTTTAAAATACAAAAAAAAGTGCACACACTTTCTCAGAAAATTTGAAAGATTTCGCTTTGAAAACTGGTAACCATCAAGCATTGAATATTGTTTCCATCTTGATAAAACATTATGAGAACGTAATATCAAGGGGCAAACATTTACGTCAAAAAAAAATTGATGAGTACTTGAAAAATTAACAATATATTATGTACTATAAGTGTATATTTTACAATTTATTAATGTAAATTATATCGAACATAACACGTACAAATAAACATTTATAAAAATTTAGAACTTTCACCTTTTTAAAATTTCTGTTATTTTGCATAACCCCTTTCTACCGGACACCTCTCTAAAACGGACAAACTTTTTGGTCCCAAGGCTGTCCGCATAAGAGAAGTTTCACTATATTTTATTTTTTTCTAAATAAGTACATTACCAATAAAATTTGTACCAAAACCAACCTTTATGACAAAAATTTAATTGAATAAAAAAATCTCTCACAGAAACAATTACCCTATTACCTTTAGTATTTTTATACTTACATTTTCATTTTATATATAATAAGTATTACACATATACACTCGAGTTGCATAAATATTTTATTTAAATAGGAAAGAAGCAGTATAGTATGAATGAAATTCAAGTGATCCTTTTATATGCACAACTTTAATAATAATATATAAAAAAAAGAAACAGAAAATGTTTTTACAATTTCATTTTTTTATATATTTTATTATATATATGTAGATTGGTGTTGGCACTTCAATAAAATGAAATAGAAATGAAATAAAAAAAAATAAAAACATACTAACTTGAAAAGAGAAAAAAAAAAGATACATATACTCGTTGTAAGTATATTCAAGGAAAAATAAAAATGGATAATGTTATGTAGACGAAATCCCAAAGCATAACATTTCTATTGTATAAAGAATATGCTACATTTTGTGATGGATTTTTACATACATATAGTATAAAAAGAAAATATATGTACGTAAGTATATATACAATTCGCAATTTCACTTTGATTGCAACTTTTTTTTTCTTTTTAGACATCTTATATGTAAATACAGAAAAGAAGATAAATTTGCATTCATGATTTTTCTGTAAAAAAGCAAATCTACACTTTGAAGTATCCTAAAAGGATCATATGATAATTTTACAAATTCAAATTAAATTACACAAAATGTGATATCATTAGTGAAAAATGTATTGAGTAAGGCTTTTTTTATGTTTATTATGCATCATTACGATTTAAGAAATTGAATGCGGTAAATTAGAGGATTTAAAAAGAAAAGAAAAAAAACATATAGGTAATTAATGTCATTTAATAACTGTTACAATATATAAAATTTCGAAAGTGAATTTAAAACGAGACACGAAAAAGCAAAAACGTCATTTAAAACAGATTTTGAGCACAAAGCCCGTAAACTAACAAAAGAAATCTGAAATTGAAAAAAAAATTACGAAATTATTTTCTTGATTCGAAAATTTTTTTAAAAAATTTTTTATTCGAAATTTTTAAGTTTTTTTATTTGACTTTTTTTTTTTCAAAACTGCGAAAAAAGTATTTTCTAATTTTTGAAGACAATACCTATTTTCGAAAGTATTAACAAAAGTTTACTCTGAAGTTTTCCACACGAGCGTTTTACAAAGGTGCACACGAATCTTTCACTATGAAGAAAATTTCTAACTTCTAGTCCTGGAGCTGAAGCCAAAATCAACCCATCCCACGAGAAAAGTAAGAAGCAACTCAAAATGTATGGAAGCAATTTTTTCGAGTCTGTTTTTTGTTATACTGTGTTTATCTTTTATGTGTAAGTATCTTTTTTTCTGCGCATGTGTTTCTAGTATAATACGATTCCTCAACTTTTTTGGTTTTGGTTATAATAAAATTCATGAGTTGTCTCGCGTTTCCCAGAAAATAAAAATACCTATACCAATTACCAGGTTCAAGGGAAATTATCTGTTTTGTAAAAGAAAATTCAGAGAAAAACATGATCGATGACTCAATGATAATAAAGAATTGAGAAAAAAGGTGTTGGAAATACAAAATTAATCTATAAACGAAAAGTATGTTGATGATTTTAAAAAAGTCTATAATACCTATATAGAAAGTAAAAAATAGTGTATAGTACATAAACAAATAAAAACAAAAGTAAGATCAAATGAAATTCAGTATATCAATCGTATTTGCATTAATAATTCTGATAACTTTTGTTATGCGTGTGAAAAAATAACTAAACAGAATCTTCGACGTTCTATACTGACGTTCTATAAGACGCTTATTGTAATGAAGTATTTTAATGGTATCCGTTTTACTTCAGGCAAAAACTGGATTCCTCAATACTCGAACCAACTTCAGAAAACTATAGTAAAATATTCGTGTTTAGCGTACCTAATAATTTACATAGGAAACGGCAATTTTTATATGATTTACTCATTTTCATTCACTCATGACTGAAATCGGTTTAAAACTTCAATTTCTAAATGATGTTTTCAAATTTCAATTTATTACCAATTTATTCACTCAACAACTTTTTTTTTTAAATATTAGCACGTTTTAGAAATTATTTTTCAAATACATACATATTACGTAATTATTTATCATAATTGCATTAAATTTTCAACAAATTGAAATATTTTTGAATGAAAAATAAATTATAAATTAAATTTAGCATAAAATTTTCTTCTTAAACACAGAATTTAAAAAAAATAATAATTGTAATTTAATATTTTCTGGATTTTTTTATATTTTTTTTGCAAAAAGCAAAAGAAATTGTTATTTTTTTATTTATTTATTAACCACATTTTATCACATGAAAATCTCACTTTATACAAAAGCAAAGATTTAAAAAATATATTATGATTATTTTAATAAGAAAAAAAACACAAACAAACAGTAATTTGTGGTATCATTTCTCATAATTTTTATGTTATGGTATAAAGTCCTTAAAAAAATATAACTGAAATATTAAAAAAAAAAAAAACTTAATAAAAAAAATTATAAAAATCTACAACATAAAATTTTTTGTCGATGATTTTTTCTCTTTTTTCATTTATTATATAACTTTACATTCTTATATCTTTATATCCTTGTACGGTATACTATATATACATATACAAAAAGTGTGTAAATACATCATAAAAGAAAAAGAAACATGGACCCAAATGTCATTACAACTAATTAAGGGTAATTTTTTATTTTAAATGATAAATCATCCTGATGACTTGCTTGGGTTCATTAAAATGACGAATGGGTTAAATGAAATTTGAGTGAGGATTTTACATTAATTTTGAATTGTGATAAAATTTGTTTAGTTTTTTTGTTTTTTCAATTTTTGTGTTGAAAAAAAATTTTTTTAAGGTTAAAAAGTTTTTTTTTTTTTTTTCAATTTTATTTTCTGTTTGCTTGGTTTTTATTTCCTTTTTTTTCTGGTATAATTATATTTAATGGATAAATAAATATTATTTTGATTGTGAAAAGAAAAAATAAATTGAAAGAAAAATCAAAAAAAAAAAAAATAAATAACAAATGTTGTTACGTTAAAAAAGAAAAAGTTTATTTTAAATGATTCGACATAAAAATGTTAAACTTTATCTAAGAGAAATAAGAAAAAGAAGAAAATATAAAAAAAAAATTATGGAAACATGAAACACACTTAAAAAACATTAAATACAATTTTTAACGAAAAACTTTTTAAGTTAAAAAAAACAGAAAAATGTTAACTTATTTGAACACATCACGTTTTTTTAGTTTTATAAAGAAATAAAAAAAAAATGTTATCTAAAAAACAAAACCAATGTTTAAATAACAAGATCAAAATCAATCTTAATTTTGTTCTCTTCTCAAACTTTTATTTTGTTTTTTGTTTTTTTTTTGTTTTTTTTTTCCAGCCAAAAAATAAATATCATTAAAATTTTTTGATTATTACCCGAATATTGTTTTACAACTGAAATTTCTTTGAACGATGATGATTTATTTTTTCTCTTTGTGAATTTGTAAGAACATATAAGAATAATTTTTCTTACATCATGTAAAAACAATCTACTTTTCTAAAATATCTGAAAAAAATTTTTAAAACATTTCAAATAATAAAGAAAGGTCAAGGACTAACATTATTATTATTTTTCTACTTCTTATTATTATGACATTCTCATAGTCCTTACACATAGTACACCTTTACAAAAGTTTAAATTCAATTTACTTTACAATTCTTACATTTAACTTTGTTCTGTAAAAGCAAAAATAAAAAAAAAATAAAAAGAAAATTTTTAACAAGTTTTGTCTAAAAAAATCTTTATAACCTGAAAAGCTTTTTCTTTTCTATTGTTTTTTCACTTTTCTAAATTTTCATACACTCTAATTCACAAGAAAACAAAAGAAAGAAAATTTTTCAGGATACACATATATGCATACATATAAATGTACGTGAATAGTACACAAGGAATAGAACAAAAAATAAATCTCCTTAGTCGGTTTGATTTCTTTCTTTTTTTTTTTTTTTGTTTCAGTAAAAAGAACAGAATATAAAAATTTTAGTAAAAGTAAAAGAAAATATTTTTTTCTTTCTTTTGAAAAACAAAATATTCATTTTTCTTTTCATGTGTGCTCTTAAAAAATACCAAGGATGTATTAGTATCTTTTACATCGAATAGTTGGTAGATATTTGACATTACCATCACTCGAAAGATCTTCAATTTCTATCAAAAAAAATTTTAAAAATAAAAAAAATAAAAAACAGAAATATAGAAACTATGACTACAAACTTTTTCGTTTTTCTTTTTCATTCTTTCAATCTTTTTTTTTATTAATTTTTTTTACTTTTCTCAACAAATAAAGAATAAAGAAATTAGAACACTCAACCTTATATACCTTTAATATATCATTTAATATATGATTATATAAAAAATAAACCAACTAAAAAAGTATCCTTTTTTTTTCACTAAAAAAATTTTGGAAAAATAAGGTGAAATAAAAAGAAAATGAAAAACATAAAGAACATTAAGCAGCCATCATATCATAGATATTATATTTAAAATACCGGATGTTTCATTACTACTTGAACTTTAGCATGACTAAAGATAAGATAATACTACCAATGAATATCTACATACATACCTATCTACATATTGGTGAGTAAAAGGATGGTAAAAGGATCATTCAACCAACGAACTTTACAATAACTAAACATTCAAGTAACCATTTAGCCAGCCTGTTATAAGGACATCATTGAAAAAAAAAATAATGAAAAAAAAACAGCAAAATAAAAGAAAAAAAAAGTTTGCTCTTTTAGCGCTTGCAGCATTCAACAATTCACATTAAACATAATGGCTTTTAATGCTTTCACCTGGGATTTTACATAGCTCCTTTTTTTCACATTTTTTTTTTATTTGAGAAAAAAAATGAAAATGAAGACAAAAAAAAATAAAAAGCATAAAAGAAAATTAGTTCTTAAAGAATATTACCGACCTGGGCGACTGGACCCGCACATTTATGTTCACACCCACTAAAAGCAATAAGGGTTTGAATATTATATTATACAGGTGTACATTATATAAATCGTTTCTTAAGTATTATACAGCAATATTATATGATATTTTGTTGTAAAAATAGCAGTTTCAATATCTAGATATACATACATATGTACGTATATATGTATGTACAAAACATCTGGATTAAAAGTATTTCTTTATGTGTTATTGTATGTAATATTATACATACATACAATAAAAAAGTTAAATATTATATTAATGTATATATACATAAACTTTAATATTCTCCTTACTTCATGGATTATCAAACAATTAGTTTAATAAAGGAAATTGTATAACAAAAACAATATAAGATCCTTAATAAAAATTATTTTTCTTATGTATTAGAAAAGAAAGTAACAATATTGCACACAAAAATATCAGACAAGAAAAACAATAATCACATTAAGCTTTCTTTTTCTTCTTCTTCATCATAATATTTGAACCAGATAATTTTCAAAACATTTACCTAAAAACCAATTAAATGATGACTCAATTAAAAATCATTTATATTTTCACTACATAATGTTCAATAATAAAAAATGTGTATGTTATATTTACAAGACAAGAAAAAAACAATAACAAAAAAAAAAAAAACGATTTAATGAAAATAAAAATATTAATTTACCGTAAAATATTAATCAAAGTAAAATAAAATGAGACTGTTAATGATTCATTTGAAATAATATTTTTGTATGTTATTACCTCATTTATATGAGCAATTTAATATATAAGATAATTAACAATCAAATTTATGTACCTTATATTTTTATAGGACAAAAACAAAGCCAAAAAAAAAAAAAAAACAATAATTCATTGAATGGCAATTATGTACACAAAATGTGTGAAATTTCTAATAAAAGAAATTTATATTACAACACTATTAAAAATTGATTTTTCTATTTTAATTTATGGAACCATGAACATTGATTAAAATAACCTTTATCAAAACCTTTGAATTTAAATATCTGGATATACTAGTTTTCTAAATAAAGTGTTTTCACAAATTAGAAGAACTTAGCAAAATAAAAAGAAAGATGGAAAGGCATATACTGAAGAAGGCCAATGGCTTTCACCACGACTGAAAAAAAAACTGAAATGTCTTTTTCCTATACTCCGCTGTTTTACGGTTCAGTTCGGCCCAGAGACGACGATCAACTTAGTTTTCAACCATTTTGTCAACCTGTTTGCCAGATTAAACAACTTCTAATTGTAACCAAGCCAGCAACACTGTCACAGACCATACAATATTACATATATGGTTGACAACTTAAGGTTCCGTCCACAAAAAATCCAAAATTTTTCATTTTACTTAAATCGTTGGTCCAACATGAAATTTCAACTTTCAACCTACCTTATAAGGGTATACCCTTATACGGATGTATAGTCGATCAACATTGTTTTCAACGGGTCTAGGAAAATTCAGGCTGGCGGTGCTGTGGCGATGAATTGTTGAGGCGATGAATTGCTGGCGAAGAATTGCTGGCGGTGAATTGCTGGCGATGAATTTTCCGGATCCCGTTTTCAACAGTTGGTCGTATGTATCCCACGTTAACTTTTTTCTTCAGAAAAAGGCTTATTTTTGGCAATTTAAGTTACCACAATTATCTAAAACATTTTCAAAAATATTACCGAAAATGCTGCTTATATATCTTAATTTCGAAAGTATCTATCATACATATATACTAATGGATGGATGTTATGACTCTTAAAAATTTATGTCAAAAATATTACAGTAATAAAATACAAACATGTTATACATTTGACACAAAAAATAAGGAATAAATAAATAAATAAAATGTAAAACAGAGTTTTTATTGAATGATCCTTGAAATTTATTTACAATTGATAATAAAAAATTAATAATTTGAATTTATATACCAATTTTTACTATGTGCTCGTATGTGAAAATATGTAAAAAAAAAGGACATGTTTTACGTTGAATATCATTTTGAAAAAAAAATATATATATTTTATAAAAATTCCTTTTATTCAAAATATAGAAGAAGAAAAACGTAAAGCCTTTTTTTACAACAAATTGATTTTGTTTTTTTTTTTTGTGTATATTATGTGTTTGTTCTTTATTTTCCATAAATGTTTTTTTTTCTTTTCTTTTTAATAAATATTCGATATTATACAAAAAGGTATTTATCCGTTTACTTTAAGGATTCATTATATAAAAATCATTGAATTGAAAAGATTTTTCATTTTTAAGAAGAAGAAGAAGAAGAAAAAAAATGAAAAATTACTTCAGGATAAAAGATGTTTATGTAGATAAATATGACCTTACAAAGGCAAAGGAGAAAAACTTAAATTATCTTATATACAAAAAATATAAGGATAGGTATGGTACTTACAATAATCCTTACAAAGTGGACCTCTTATTTATTTTTGTATTTCTTTTTAGCTTACTCATATATGAAATTTAAAAATTAAGTAGTCTCTTTATTCGGAAATAAAAATGTATTCTGAAGAAAAAATTGTTTTTGTTAAAAGAAATTAGGAAATCATTTGTTTTTTATTTCTTTTCATAAAAAAATTCCATAGAAAAAAAACATAAATATGTATTTCATTATTGTGTGTACACGTACTCACACACTCAATTTATAAAGAATCAATTCATATTTTATTACATACGATTTTTTTTTTTTTTTTTTTTTTTTTTTTTTTTTTTTTTTTTTTTTTTTTTTTATAATAAAATAATGTTCATTTTTTCTTCCTCACTTTAACCAAAAAGAAATTTTCAACATAATGCTGACATTTTCTTTAATAATATTGAAAGTAGGCAACCAAAAATACTATACATCCCTCAACATCTATGTATGTATCTCATCATTTCTTTCTTTTTAAGTTATTCTTATTCTTTTAGCATAAATTTGAAATAATCCAACCGCAGTCATTCCTTTTTCGACTTGTTGGAATATTTTCTTTATTATATGTATGAATTTTTTTTCCTGTATGTTGTATATTAAATGGAAAATGTTTCACGTAGTAAAAACATATTATATACGCATTCTCCTTTCTACATAATTCCTAGATAGCTGAAAGTTATACATACAAACATACTATCTATATCTACTCAAATATAAATTCATTCTAACATTCTATTATATAACACCGTATAATATTGCAATTCAGCAAAATTTAATCCCTCCGCAATATTAGGATCTATCTTATACTTGTATTATATACTTACCAAGAATAAAATATACATTTTTTTTTTCTTCTTTTTTTTGAAATTCTATACAAGTTTACAGGAAGACAATATTATTACATACATAATCATTATATAATAATATAATAATACAATATAAGTATTTTGATATGCAGGCAAGTCATATTGTTCATATAAATGTATTTTATAAGAAAAAAAACACCCAATTTGTAAACCCTCACAAAAATAACAAAAAAAAAAAAGTGCCTAGTGAATTTTTGGTGAGTGAGAATTCGATTTTCATGTATCAAAACGATACACTCTGTGTATATATGTACATATAATAAAATGATTCTTAAAGGGGATAAAATAAGGAAAAGAAAATAGAAAATTAGGAAAAAGTATTACAAAAACTTGAAACTAAATTTAAGGATTCACAACAGGCAATGCATTGCTTTTTATACTTGAATATATCCTTAAAATGAATATGGTTCACCGTGTCTGTATTTTATTTTTATTTATTGTTTTGCTTTTAACATAAAACGGAATAAGAAATTGTAATCGACTCTATTTGTTTTGTAACTTTAGTTTTAATACTCCCGGAAAATAGATTATTTTACAAATAAAAAAAATTACCTGTTTCCCTGAATTAATTTGTTGTTGTTGTGTATATTAGGAAAAACAAAATGATGTGAAAATTAAATTAAAACTTTTTGGAAATTTTTTTTATGCCTAATGAAAGGCCCCCATTGACTATTTCGAATTTGAATCACATTTGTCCTACAAACAAGTTTGAAAAGTACGGCGAATTTAAATAAAAGTTTAAAAAATCCAGTTTTTATTTCAAAAATTTTTAAGGATATTCTAATGAGTCTCAATAATATATTTTGGTGCAAATTTTCTCTTGAGAACAAAAAGATCATTCAACAGTTGATTGTTTTCTATGAAAGGATTAAATTAGATTGTACGGTACTCTGCACTTTGACCTGTGAAGATCTTTTGTGTCATTTATACAAAGTATTTCTTATGATTCAGGTTTCGAATAAATTCTCCATTTCTTTAAAATTCGAATGACCAACTAAATGCTTACTTCTTGATTTACGAGTATACTAAGTAGGTATGTACAGGGTGTCCCGTTTGATTTGCTTAACCTTGATACCATAGATAGGTCTCATCAAGACAAACAAAAAATCGTATCGGAGGGGGGGGGGGAATCCCAACGGTTTGGCCGCTAGAGGGCGTTGAAGTTTTTTTGCTCTTATTTCACGATGTACCCTATAACTTTTTACAGGGGCACTCAAGGGTCACTTCGTGTTAAGAAAAAATGTAGAAGACCCTTTTCCCTTTTCAACGATACCTTACTTGTTCCTCTTTTTCTAACTGTCAAAAAGTTACACGCATTCAAAATCGAAATTTTGTGAATTTTTCACTAATTTTTGTGTTTAACCCTGTCTTTCTCAAAAAAGGCTTAAATTAACCCCAAGTTTTTATTGCAGAAAAATAAGGCTCAATTGATTCTGCATCGATTTGCTATGGTTGTTTTTTTCAAAAAATTCATAGTTTTCGAGATTTTTTATTTTATTACGACTATCAGATGAAACTAACATCACGTCCATTTGATAATGATTTTTTTCTTTAAAATTATCTTTTTTCTTTCTATAAATCACCCGTTTTAATTAAAAGCAAAAACAAATTTTACTTATTTCGTCCTTATCATATCAAAAGCAACTTTAAGAAATAAACCTTTAACATGCTTTAACCATCAAAACAAACTTTCTGCATTCCTTAATGCAAGCACAAAATAAAATAATATTTTTAATTCATTTTTAAAACTGTTTTCTTTTCATTCTATTTTTTAACAAATCAAATTTATTTTTATTTTTAAAGTTTTAATTAAAATATCATCCTTTACCCATTTATTACATTGATTGTCGTAACTTTCTTTGTATCTAACTGATTAAAATTTATTGTGTGAATAATTTTTAATTTTTTTTTGTCAGTTCTCATATTTAAAAAATTTTATTTTTTTTTCCAAAGAAATAAGAAAATATCGAAAATATACTATGAAACCATTTTTTTTGCTTATTGTTTTTTTGTCTATTTCAAAACAAATTTATTCAACCAAAAACTCAAATGTTTATTATATTTATTAACACTTCACTGGATATTTTTGTCTATATCGATATTGTACAGGATATTTTTTTCTCTTAATTTTTTTTTCTCTTTTTTATTATTTATTTCAGTATTTTGTTGTTTATGTTTTTTATTCGTTTAAATTTTTTTATTTGTTTATTTATTTTTATTTATTTTTTTTTTTGTCTCATAAAATGAAGAATGATTATTTTCTCATACAATAAATAATTTGTGTATACCTGGATACGATAGTATTTTTATATCTTTGGCATCATATAAACAAAAATACATCATAATATACTACAATAATGAATGTTGACGTCGCCCAGGGAAATGAAATTAATTGGAAAACTTTTATACAGGTGGCGATTTTCCGCAATTCAAGTTTTTTTCTTCCCTTTTTTTTTTAATTTTTACTCATAGCAATGTTTTAATAATTTTTTGTTGTTGTTATGAACACTTTTCATTTTTTTTCTAATTTTAATTTTATAGAATTTTTCCCTTTATTAACTATAGAAGCATCAAGAAAATTTTGGACCTTTCTTAAACTTTTTTTTTTGTTTGGTCTTTTAAAAAAGTTTTTAAAACAAAATACAAAGTCCAGATACTTACGTATTTATTATTATTATTTTTATTATTTTCATTATGCGATTATCTATCACAAAAAAATTAAAATTTATATATTTTATGTATTATATATACATATATGTACATATAAGTACTTATGTACATATGTATGTGTTTTGTGTATATAAGTACATTAATATTAACTTTGGTCGTTTTATATGGTCTTCCTTATTTTTTATTGTCATGCTTTTTTTACCTTTCTCATATATTCAACTTTTTTTCTGTTCTTTTTTTTTTACTTTCTAACTGTTTTTCAAATAATGTACTTTATGTTCTCAACAAATCCTTTTTGTTCATTCTTAGTAAAAGTTTTCAGTAATCCATTGGGCGACAACGACAACTACAATGACTATACATAATATATAATCCTAAAAATTCTAAAGACTTGTTTTGTGTGTCTAGTGAAACTAAACTTTTTCATAAACAATCAAACCCAGGGTATTAGAGTGGTTAAAGGAACGTTTTATTAGCTTTTTAGATGAAGGTAGAATACATTCTATCAAATAAAAAATATAAAAAAACCTTCCTATGTATATGATTCCAGTTAAGCTTTTATTCTATAAAGGTTTAGTCCAGAGAATTTGAAAATGTGATAGAATTATACTTTTTTTTTTCATTTTATTTTTGTTTATAAAGTTAAAAAAGGGATTTCAGATACATACATATGTATGTGCACGTAAGTATGTATATGTGCATATAAAATGTAATACTTATGTGTATAATTTTAGTTTTAAATTCTGCTGGTATTGTTTCCTTGAACAAAAAAAAAACACAAACAGGTTCAGTGCACGCATTTAAGAATGTTTAATTTTGTTGTGTTTTGTTTTGTCCTTTTTGCTATGAAAAGCAACTGCTTTTTAATTAAATATTTATTTTCTATTATTCTATTATCTATTTATTTCTGTTGCATCCTCAAAACCCAATACTTATTTTGCAATTACTTTATTTCCCTTCTACAAAAATTTGAATAAAAAAGTTACTCAAAGCATGTTTAGGGTTAAAAAAAATTAATATCTGTATTTAAAAAAAAAAAAGTTTTATAAAAGCAAAAATTTTACTTTTCAAAAGATAATCAACTTAATGAAAAGTTTTCAATATTTTTTTAATTAAAATTACAACTTCAACAAATATTATTACACTTGTATACTCCACGCACAAATCCTTCCATAATACACGCGGTAGTATTTAAAAATTTCCTAGTTCATTAACCGATTTTTAGAATCTACTCTTTTCTCTCTTTAACTAATAAAAGGATATAATATGAAATAAATAATCTATTGAAAAATATGTCAATATTTCTCTATACAAAATATAATTTTGAATATAACAAATAAAAAATAATTAAATCCTGTGGTCATTATCAAAATTATAAATTTTATAAAACTTATCTATATGAAAACAGTAGTGTAACCATAGAATTAATAACACTTTTGTTGACAAACAAACAAAAAACTGATTTAATTTATCGTGTTTTTTTTCTCATTCTCTCTTCTCTATCTCGTTTGTTTCATGTATGTAAATTGCTTATAAAAGTAGTAAAATATATAGTAGCTAAACAAAATTGGACACATTCATAATATATAATTTTAATAAAATTTTGCTTATTTTCATAAATTACATGCTAGCATAAACAAATTTTACACATACTATATTTACATATACTTATTTACATATTAAACATTGAGATATTAAAATACTCTAAAAATTTTTTAGACACTCATCGGTTAAAATTATCAATTTCATTGTTAGGAACCAAACAAAAAACCAAAAAATTAAAATAAAAAAAAGGACAAAAAGCTCCTATGATAATAAATAATAATATATACAAAACTATTATACCAACATCATCATACATACTTTTGTGTAATATGTAGATATAAAATTACATATTTGTGTATCTGTATCATACATACGATATATGTATTAATTTTTTTATTCTACTTTTTTTTTCTTTTTTAAATGTACATAGATACATTATTATTATTATGTGTATCTATTTGAAACCACAAAAGGGTTCGATATAAAATTTATCGGCATTGATTGCTGTAATTGATATCATTATGAGTCGAGGTATATTATTAAAAAATTATTATTTGGTTTGCTTTTTATTTTAATTCATTTGGGGTTATATTTTTTTTTTAAATATAAATATGTAACACCATATTAATATTTTATATAATGTTGTTATTATTATTTCAATGGTTGTTTTGTTATACTCGTTATATTATAAATAAAATATTAACTATAAAAGAAAAACAAGTTTGTTTTAAATTTATTCAGGATATATTTATGTATGTATGAAAATTTTCACTTTGTATATATTATCAGGGTAGATACAATTAAAATTTGATTTATAATAGGAAAAATGCTGTGATTGTGGATTTCAAATTTTTCTTTTTTTTTTAAACATTTTTTATATAAATTATTATCATAGTTTTGGTTATTTTATTATACGCATTTCCACACATTATTTTATATTTATAAAATTTTAAGTAGATAACATATAAAATTTTAAATAAATTAAGTGGTAAAAAGGAAACCATTAATAATTTATAGAATATAGACAAAAATGTGTTGTTTTTTTTTTTTTTTTTCGTAATATTAATTGAACGAATTAAAATTATGTTACATGAATATACAGATACAGATACATTCATAAAAGATTCAAAAATAATGAATATCAAATG
This sequence comes from Bombylius major, assembly GCA_932526495.1. Classification (NCBI taxonomy): domain Eukaryota; kingdom Metazoa; phylum Arthropoda; class Insecta; order Diptera; family Bombyliidae; genus Bombylius; species Bombylius major. The sequence continues at coordinate 25,695,430 of OW052045.1, read as the reverse complement.
TTACACAAACATAATTTTTTTTTTTTTTGTGAATTTTTTTATGAATTTCTGTGTAAAAATTAAATTAATTGGAAAAAACATCTACATACGTACTCGTATGTATGTATATATGTAGATTTTGAATGTAAATAATTTTTAATTGAGTAGCTTGAAAACCGATGTAATTAATATTATTGTTTTCTACATCAGAATATTTTTTCTATTGCTTTAAAAGACGTAAATTACATTAATTTTTTCAATTTTTTCTTATGAATTTAATCACATTGGCTTTTGAGACAGTCACAATTAACGAAATTCTAAAAGTTTGTGGAATTTGTCCATTTTTTTTCCAATTTATTTTAAATGCTACATAAGAGAACAAGAATGAAATTTAAACCATTTTAGATAATGCTTGTAAAACAAACGAAAGTGTGTGGAATGTGGAATGCATTCAGTTTAACGGAAATTTAACGAAATTTACATAGCGCAAAACTGTTTCTGCCAAAATAAGTATTTTCCATGCAACCGTCTACATTTTTAAATGAATTTGGAACGTAGAAGGCGTTTATCATAAAAAAACCCATCGCCATTGTACTAGCTAAGAACAGAAAAAACGACATTCGACTCGACTGGGAATCGAACCACAGTCCTCTATCTTGCCGGGATAGTGCGCTTACCAATGCGCCACCGAATGTCATGCCGTTCACTGCTCTTAGTTACTACTTAAACATTGTTACTCAAATCTCCTACACCATATTAGCAATTTTGAATTTCTAAAATAGTTTTGATTTTTAAGACAACCTTTAACACCTTTAAAAATGAATTGAGAACACCAGAAACATGCTAAAACTTTTATTTTATTTCTATGAAACGTCAGCTATAGTTAAAATGATGTTGATTTAAAAAAAAATTCGAATTCGTTCCAAATCGAAGAACAATATTCAGTTTTAATTTTAATCTGAAACTTGAATGTTCATTATCTCCAAAATATCATTTTGTACTTAGTGAATTTCCACAGAACGAAGACAAACGTTTAAATTCTCACACAACTAATTTTCATTCGAAGTGAAAAATTGTTAAAAGAAAAAGAATGCTCATGTTGTTAACCAAGAAATTTAACTATAGATTACATTCACATTTTAGGAAAAATCCTTACAAACATTTTATCAAAAAAAAAAATATATGTAGGTAAGTACATCTGAGAAATAAAAATTAAAAACTTACTAAAAATTTTTGAAATATCTTTTTGATGATAATATTTAGGTTAGTTATGATATAAGTAAAATATCCTTTTTTATGATAACGTATTACATTATATTTAAATTTTTCACTTTTTTTTTTTTTTTTTTGCAGAAAACTTTAAAGTTTTTTTTTTTTTTACAAAAATTGTACATTGTATTAAATTTTTTCATGTTCATATCATGATCTCATTAAATAACGTACATATTTTTATGGCATAACTTTTTAACACTCCTACCTATAGCAACAATAACAAAATTTTATTGTATATGTACAAGACTACTAATACAAACTATAGTACACAACACACATACACAATTTATATTGTTGTGTTTAAATTGAAGAAAAATCTTCCAGAAAATAATTTTTATTTTATAGTATGTACAACAGAGTGCAATTTTCTTTTCTAGTCGGTTTTTCTTTTTTTTTTGTCTCGTCTTCAGAATATCCTTTTTTTATGTACGTATGAAAAAAAAAGTTATATATCTTTATGATACAATGTCGTAATAATTGTGTACTTAAAAAAAATATATATATGTATATATACATAGATACATATGTATGTATTTATGTATTATCATAGGCATTATTATATAAAAATGTGTAGTCGTATATTATATGAAATCATATATTTTTTAACGACCGCAATAATATTTGCAATTTTATTTTTATCAGTTTTACACGTATTTTGTGATAATATATTTTTATTTTTATATTTTTATTGCTTTATTTACTGACCTTACCCAAAAAAAAAAAAATAAAAAATTGTAGTATATGTAAGTATTAAACATGATATATTTAGGTGTAAAGGTCAATCAAGATAATTGAATTTTCAAGTAGTATCTTTTAAATTAAATTTACGTTATTTTATTTTTAGTTTCAATAATAATTATCAAGCAATTAATTATTCAGAAAAGCAAAATATAAATTATTAAGCAAAAAATAAAATAAAAATGGAACTTATCTAAATAAAACTATCTGACTGAAGGTTAAAATATCTTAATTTTAATTTTTTTACATTAAAAATGTTAATCAACTTTAATTTCTAAACGAGAAAAATTAATTCTTGTAAATGTTAATATATATGATATGTATATACATATATATATGTAGTTAGTATTACGTACTAACTAACATATAACAAAAATTTTCCTTGAAATCATCGAATAATCCTTTGCAAATGACAACCCCTTTGGGTCATTGTATTTATATATATAAACTGCTAATAAAAGTCTTATCCAATTTTACTTAAAACTTTTAAGAGTTTTTTTGTTTTTTTTGCTGTTGTATTTATGTATAAAAATGTTTGTGTTTAGATATCATGGATGAGAGATATACAAAAATATATACAGATATTTGTGAATAAAATATAATAAAAGGCATCTCTTGAGGATTTTACTTTATGAACTTTAATTTGATAAAGAAAAAGGATGAAGTACACAAGAGAAAATTTTATTCATTTTCTTAAAAGGCTACTTTGCTAAGAACATGGTATAAAATTACATAAATACAGCAACATACTATATTTATGTATATAAATTTACAAGGAAAAAGTACATTGGACTTTGATTATGATGTATAAAAAACTAACTAGCCATTACCATAGACAATAATAACAAAACCAAAAAGCTAACCAAAATCAGACAAAAACTTTAAACTATATATATGTATATATCCTTAAGCTTTTGTAATAATCCACTAATCTCTAATGACTTGATTAAAAGTTTCTCAAACTCTGTCCGACAGCTTAAATGAGAATTTAGTTGAGCGAAATATGATTCGATTAGTACAAAAAGTAAAAGGAGAAGAAATTTATGTACAATTATAAACTACTTGTCAAATTAAAAAAAAAAGACAACAACAAAAAAATAGAGGGAAAAAAATCATCTCTTTACAAACTGAAATCATAACAATGATAAGCGTAAACAAATTTCAAAGTGGAATAAGAACATGAGAAGAAGAAAAATATAAGCTCCTAGGTAAATGTTAAAAAGGACATTTCCATGAATAATATTAAAAAAAAACCCAGAATAAAATATGAATAACGGAAATTTCAATATATTTCAGTTTAAATATTATTATCATAATTTGAAGACTTATCACACCTACCAGATACTAAGCACAAAAACAAAAAACAGCATGACTTTGTGATGAAAATGAAAAAAAAAAGCCTTACGAACGGAAAAAAAAAAGAAAAAACACAAAGAAATGAATAAATTGCATTAAAAATTTAAAATAAATAAAATTATTATTATCTTTATTAAAATCGTTATTGTATTTGTTATTCTCTCAACAAAAACGAAATATGATATTAATTTTTTGTTTCCGAAGAATGCAGACAAAAATAAAAATGACAAAGAAGAAAAAGAAAAACAGATTATTTCAAGAACGTCACATAATCCTTGAGAATTCGTGTTCGTTCATTCTATTTTTTTCTTTCTTCTTAGCTATTTCCTTATTAAATTTATTTTCTTATACTACGAACAGCATTTTATGACAAATGAAAATAAAGGAAATTTTTTTTAAGCTTTTTTTTTTTGTTTTTTTTGAAAAAAAAAAATAAAAAATAAAATCGAATGGAATTTTAAGAAAAAAAAAACTTTTACTCATATTTCAACAGCCGACAATAATTTAATTTTTTCTGCTATTTTCTGAGAGTACAGAAGCTCACAGAAGTTGACAGATGACTGACATCCTTTTTTTCTTTTTGTGTATGTAAGTATGTGATATTTTTGTGTTATACGAAGATAAAGCGAATGATATATGTATGTATACATCTACTCTACCTACTACATACATATACAGGGTGTCCGGCTTAAGGTGTTACAAAATTAAACGACAAATAGGTATCACCGAGACAGACAAAAAATTGTATGGGAGGAGGGTAGTTAAGTGGTACGGGGGGTTAAAGATTTTTGCGACTTTTTTTTAAACACCCTGTATTTTCGTATAAGCAATAAGCATATCTTACCGAAGGAAACTTTTTACCAATTCAATTAACAAAAATACTCTCTTCAGTGTCTCCACCAGAGAAGTTATTAGCAATCAAAGTCAATAAATTGGCAGTATTATTCCTAAATTTTTCAAAAATTTCAGTGATGAAAACCATTTAACATACACTTTTTTTTACAATAAATAAAAAGCACAATTCTTTTCTTTCTCTAAAAATTAGCTTTCGATTAATAACTCTATCTGCTTTGGTTCAGAAGCTACAGCCTGTGGAATGGAGTCATCAAGGGAAAACGTGGTTTTCAAAGTCTCGACGAGACCTATTTGTGGTTTCATTTTATAACACCTTAAACTGGGCACCCTGTATAAAGAATTTAATATGAAATACAATAAACATAAGAATTGAAAATAGAATTAAAATATATAAAAAAAGTTAACAATAAGAACAGACAAAAAAAAAATGAAGGAATAATAAGATTTTCATTTCAACAAGATTTTAAACAATATTTTTCTCGACTGTAAATTCTACTGAAGGTTTATCATGGATCAAGTTTCATCATCATTACAAGATTTGATAAATTTTGAAGAAAAAAATTATGAAATGGTTGAATGTATTTTTTATTTATTTTTTTTTTTTTTGAAAAGAATTATTCGCATGAAATATATACATATATATATTTTTTTTGCTTTCAAAAAAATAAAAATAATGTAAAATTGTGAAGCAAATAATCAAATATATTTTTCTTTTTAACTTTTAAAAGCGGAAAATTAAAAATTTATTTTATTTATAAATAAAAATGTGTATATACATATATGTACTTTATTTATTGAAATCATTTTTTGTTTAGGTTTTTTGATTTTATTTCAAAATACAATAGCTTAGCTTTGACAAATAGAATTTAAAGTTTTAAAAAAGTCGAGCTCTAAATTACCAAAGAGAAAATATCAAATTTGAATTTTTCAAAATGAAAATTTCAAAAACAAAATTATTTTTGCGTTGACAACAAAGTACTTATAGAGTCATTCTTTAAAGTATCATTTTTCGTATTGTGTGTTTCAATTATATTTTTTATTAATTTTTTTTCACATTTGTAACTCTTTGTGCAAAATTCCTCTAAAATTTAAATGAAATGAAAAGAGTTTATAAATATATTCATGGGAAAAAAAAGTTAAATGAAAGTATTAATGGAAATAGAAGAAAAAAAACAGAAGTAAGAAATAATAATACAATATAAGTATGTATAAATAAATAAAATCACATTTCTCTTCAATATCACATACTTCAAGCAAAGACAAAACACAATATTATATCCCATTTCACATCATATATAGAAGGAACACTTCATGCATATTAAGAGGAAAACTTTAGTCTTTTATACTATACATGTGTGTCTGATGCTGCTGTTGCCGGTGCTGTTATTGCCATTTCCAATCCCTTTTTTTCATTCTTTATTTTTTTTTAAATTTTTTTCTATTTTTGTACCACCAGACGACAATTTTCCAAAGTTATAGTCGATATAGGCTTTAATATAGAAGAACAAGAATAAGTTAAAAAAAAAAAATACAAACTTTATAACACATACGAGTACCGGTACACATATGTATGATATGTTGTAGGTAGTCAAGATTTTCATTTTCATATACATATGAGTAAAATTCGTATCATAGTGGAAAAAAAATATACACACATATACTTAAAAATAAATATATTTCAACATAATATTTTCTAACCACTTTTGTTTCTTGTCTATAATTCCAGACAGAAACTTCCATTAATTATTCACAACATTTTCAATTTCAAATTTTTCTTTTCCTTTTTTTTTTTTTGTTTTTCGTTCACAATATTTCATGAACGACATATATATAAATATATATGAAAAAAAAAACAAATTTAATAGTAATAGAGTATAATAAAGGTTTATATAGATTTGTTTTATTTTATATTCGATTTTATAATCCGTGAAAAATTGGCAATGTTTTATATCAATAATTTTTTTTTCTATAGTAGAGTCTGTTTTTTTGTTGTTGTTTTTTGCTTTTGCAATTTTTTTTTAAAAATAAATGTTTAAATGCAGTGAAAAAAAAAATTTTGTTTTTAGATATTTATTCACCAGGGGCATATTTTTTTTTTTTTTCAAAATAAAAAATAAAGAAAATTTAAAGACAAAACTGAAAATAAATTTATAATACAAATTTAAAATGAATGCCAATAACAGCAAGCGATTATGTAGGTACATTATACCTTATATAGTATACATTTAGTGAAAATATGTACATGGTTCAGATATTTATTAGGCGATTTTATTGAAATTGATGATATAATAAAGATTTTTTTAGAATAAAAAAAAAACTAAATAATAATTTTATTAAACAATTTTTAACTCAAGAATTTTGTTTTAGGTTGGATTCAAATATATACCTTAACGATATTTTTTCACAATGTACCTTCTTCTGTGATCTGCCTAGAAGCCACACAAAAAGTAACAACAACAAATAAGAGAAACTACTGGAAATCTACAAGCGAAATAATTCATCAAGCCTTAATTGCTGAGAAACTACTTCACCTTAACAAGAATGAGCTACAGACCACCAAAGGTTATTTCAAAGAGCATTTTGTCCACTCAACACTTATATGAGCAGGATCATGCTAGTAGAGAACGACAAATGCAGACTCTGCAAAATAAGCCAGGGAAACCTCAAATCACATTCTATAGGAATATAGGCCACTAGCTTCTAAAAGAGTGCACTATATACAGCAACTTCTAGTAGTGTTTTAGGATTCACTAGAAACCTGAAACTATAGAAAGTAAATGTGACACGGAAGATATTTAAAAGGTTGAAAAATATTGTAATAACCATCTATCTTCCACGATGTAATTATAGAGAAAGAGAAGCCCATTATGTTAATTTGCATCAACAAAGTAATAAACACAAAATATTACAATGTCATTTCCTATCAAAATTTCCTACACTTATCTTTCATCTCTGAAAATTAACCAACAAGCAAAGCTTTTTTCTCAATGAAAATTATCAAAATTTTATGACAATGTTCTTAAAAACGTCAAAGCATAATTTTGAAACCAAAGTTCTTATCTGTTTGAAAATTGATATTGAAGAAACAAATCGAATTGATTACAGCCTAATTTCACCAAAAATTTACTTAAAGGATGAAAGCTTTCTAAATTTCTTTGTGTTAAAAAATTTTTCTTGTTTGTTTTTCACGATAGAATTTTTTTAAAACATATTTAGAAATTTTCTTTCAAGGCTTTTCACTTTTTTCAAGTTTGCCTTTTTTTTTCAACAACAAACTTTTTTTAGAAGATTTTATAACAAAAACTTTTAACTTATGTAACAAATTGATGCAATAACTCTTTTCATCACTCATCATATCATTTCATGAGAACACTTTTATCTACATATCCATTTGTTTGTATTATTACAATTGTATCTTTCACATCATTTTACTCATCTCAATAAAAATTTCTAATCTTTTGTATTTAACATAATAAAAGTTAAAACATGAAACAACTTACAAGACATAATAACGTATTTCGAAATTTCAAAAAAAAAGTAATTACAATAAAATTAAAATAAAAACAAAAATAAAAAACATAATTGCAACGCTTTATCCTTGCATTCATAAACATAAATACAAAATATTGTTAAAAATTGTTAAATCAGAACAAAAGAAACTTTTGAAAACTTTTCCATTCGATGTATATATAAGTATTTTTTTTTTGTTTTCGAAATGTAATCACTTAAAAAGTATCCGATAAAAAGTGTAATTAACATGAAGTTTATGAAGAATAATTATGAGAATAATGAAAACAACAGCAAAAAAAAAAAAATATATTACGATTGGTATAAGTGTTATTAAAGTAGTAACAATATGAGAATAATTCAAGAGGAAAACAAAGATTGTAATTGAATAAGGACTTACCTGGACCAAGATCCGATAAATAAATCTCTCTTAATAACATCAATTCATCTTCTGGTGATGAGGAAATTTTTCCAAAACAATCATTTTCTGGCCAAACTTCTCTGCAATTTAAAAAAAGAAAATTCGTTTTAATTTTGTAACACGTATCCTTTAAATAAAAATAAAAAATTATTCAAGTTAACTGTATTACATTAAACCAAATTATACATATACATATACATAATAATGTATAAATGTATAAATGAAAATACAAAAGAAAAAAAAAGCTTTAAATGAAAAACTGTTGAAAGCTATCAATTCGCAGTTTAATTGAAAACTAATTTTCCTGTTAGAAAACATAAAATGAAATATAAAAGAAAAATCAATATTCCGAATGAAGTAAAGTGTAAGTATATTACAAAATGAAAATATTGGAAAATTTTTGATTTTCTCATGGTTACAGCTATATTTCAGTCTTTATGAACTTATAGAAGAAAAGCTACAGTACACACGGTACATAGTGACTACGAATTATTAATTTTCCAAAATAGTAACCAATCAGTTTTAATCTAAACGTTTTTAAAAAAATAATCCTTTTGAATTTTTGAAATTGAAAATGGTAATCGATTAAACCAATGCAAAAACAAAAAATCACATTTCAAAATAACTGTTGCTTTTGAAAAAATATACTTTGTAAGTTTTCACATAAAGGCTTAAGTGTTCCTTAAATCACACTTAAGTAAAGACTGTAGTAAAACTGAAATCATAACTTAAGTTTTACTTAATAATAGGATACACTTAAGTTTTGAATGTAACTGGACCTTAGTGGTTTATTTATTTATGATTACACTTTATTTGCCTAAATATGTACATAAATATATACAGGGTGTTTCCGTTATCCAGGACCAACAGGATACCATAGATAGGGCTCATCGAGACAAACAAAAAATCGTATCAGAGGGGGGGGGGGGGGGGAATTCCCAACGGTTTGGCCGCTAGAGGGCGTTGAAGTTTTTTCGCACTTCTTCCACTAAACACCCCATACCTTTTTGCAGGGGCACTCTAGGGTCACCTTGTATTAAGTAAAAGTGTAGAAGACCCTTTGCCCTTTTCAACGATACCTTACTTGTTCCTCTTTTTCTAACTGTTAAAAAGTTAGAGTCGTTTAAAATCAAAATTTTGTGAATTTTTACCAATTTTTTGTGTTTAACCCTGCTTTACACAAAAAAGGCTTAAATTAACCCTCATTTTAAAATGTTTTTATTATCTTGGTTTCTTGTCTGTCTGTTCGGTACAAATTTGGAAATTGATTTTTAATTTTTAACCAACTTTTTGATGAGATAGAGACTTGAAACTTTCAACATAGCTCAGAACTGTATGACAATGCAATATTACATCGCTAATGAAAGATTTAAGTTTTTACTTTTTATGATATTCGATCCTCAAATTTGGTCTAAAACAAATAAAATATTAATTTTTCTTTACTAAAATTTAATCTAAGCAAACTCTGATTTTCAAGTCAAAAATATTTTAGTATGCTTCATTTCTCATTTTTAACAGCCACCTCTGAAAATGTAGTACCACTTGAAAAATTTTTTTTTGTTTATGAATAATATTTTTGAAAGAAAAAATAAACAAACGAATAAAAAAATTCTTCAAGTGGTACTACATTTTCGGAGGTGGCTGTTAAAAATGAGAAATGAGAGAGATAATTGTGATTTTAATAAAAAATTATCATTTTTCTTTAATAACTCAATTTCTATTAATTTTATAATATAACAATGTTCGGGAAAAATGTTTATTTAATAAAAATCTACAAATTTATAGAACATTATAATTTAATATTTTTAGTAATTTGGGAGATTCAAGGAAAAATAGATTCTCAGTTTTATGTTACTTAATATTTATCACGTTTTTTCTTTGATTTACGTTGCTCATAGATATTTAATATATTCGGTGAAAATAAAGCTAAGGATCTTCTCTACATTTCATTAGAACATAATTTTCATGTAACTTTAATCACAACTTAGTTATAATTGATTAAAAGCAATAAGTTGTGATGTCAATTTGGTACTTCCAACACATATAAACAATAAAATAAAATTGAGCATTAAGTCTTGGTACTATAGGAGTCGTTGGTTTCAACAATACTGAAAATTTGTTAATTTTAAATAAGTGTTCAATGACCTATACCAAACGTGTATATATAAAATATATTTATTACAAGAAAAAGAAAAAGAAAAAGAACATTCGGCAAAAATATACCAAAAAAGTATATAATTATTTAAATAGGTAAAAAAATTTTACAATTTTAATATATACACACGTTAAATTTATTCAGTTGCAAATGTTTTGAGAGCGACTGTATTTTACATATATGTATATACAAATATATTTGTTTTTTCAAATTAAAAAAACTTTTTTAGTTTTACTTATATTGTTTTTTAATGTAAAATAATATCAATAAAATCGATTGACAAATTTCACATAAGACTAAAAAGCAAAAAATAATTAAAATAAAAAAAATTTTTTAATATAAAACGTTTTTAAAACGGACTCAAAAGTATAAAATAATTTTTCCTAGCCACATACACATTCTCAACCCCATACAGATAATCCTGAAAATTTGTGATTGCGAATTTTTAATAGTTATAAAAATACTTGTAAGATTAAAAACGAAAAACATGGGGCGCAAGATAAAATAGTAAGAAGTGTAAAGAGTTATAGTGCAAGTTAATAGTAAGAAGTGTAAAGAATAGCGCCCCACGTTTTTCGTCTTTAATCTTACAAGTATTTTTATAACTATTAAAAATTCGCAATCACAAATTTTCAGGATTATCTGTATGGGGTTGAGAATGTGTATGTGGCTAGGAAAAATTATTTTATACTTTTGAGTCCGTTTTAAAAACGTTTTATATTAAAAAATTTTTTTTATTTTAATTATTTTATTTCAGAAAAAGAAGGCTCAATTGATTTTGCATCGATTTGCTATCTTCAATTTTTGCAAAAAACTCATAGTTTTCGAGATATTTGCATTTGAATATAAAAACATATTTCTATAATGATGCAAGTTAGTGTTTTATGGAACTTTTTTTTAAAAAAATTTTTTTTTTTAATTATGCATTTAATTTGAATGGTAAAATGTGATTTCTTGAATCTAATAAACATTTAAAAACTAATTAGATGTTTTTTTTCCTTTTATGATTTATTTTCTGTATTGATTCATAAAGTATATATATTTATATATATATATATACATATATATATACAGGGTGTTTCCCTTATCCAGGACCAACAGGATACCATAGATAGGGCTCATCAAGACAAACAAAAAATCGTATCAGAGGGGGGGGGGGGGGGGGGGGAAATCCCAACGGTTTGGCCGCTAGAGGGCGTTGAAGTTTTTTCGCACTTCTTCCACTATCCACTAAACACCCCATAACTTTTTGCAGGGGCACTCTAGGGTCACCTTATATTAGGAAAATATGTAGAGGACCCTTTGCTATAAATATATGTATATACTTTATGAATCAATACAGAAAATAAATCATAAAAGAAAAAAAACATCTAATTAGTTTTTAAATGTTTATTAGATTCAAGAAATCACATTTTACCATTCAAATTAAATGCATAATTAAAAAAAAAAAAAATTTTTAAAAAAAAGTTCCATAAAACACTAACTTGCATCATTATAGAAATATGTTTTTATATTCAAATGTGAAGGATAAAAATACCAACACTTTATTCTTTAATTTCTTTTCACTTTTAATACAAAAAAAAAAAAAACAATAAATTAAAATGAATAAAGAAAGAATGGTTTTAAAAAACCATAAACCGTCCTATAATCATATCACAGAAATCAGACATTAATGCAGACAGAAAATTTTCTGAGTATGTGTGTAAACCACATAAAAACATAAAATATCTGAATTAAAGGAAGAAGAAAAAATATTATTCAAAAAAAAAAAAAAAATAAAAATAAAATAAAAAGGTAAAGGATATTAAATGAACGAACATTAAAGGTTAAATAAAATTTTATATGAATATTAAAAATGAAAATTAATGAAACTCATACAATCATAATTATAATTTATATATAAAATAAAAAAAAAAAACAAAAAACAAAAAACAAAAAAGGTAAGAGGAATCCACTTGCAAAATGTATAAAGGAAAAAAAAATTACCGTCAGAATTTAATTATTGTTTTTTTTTAATCCTTTCTTTTTTTTTAAATTTTGTATTCATTCAAAAAACATCCTTTTTTTTCGTGCTACGTAAATAAATAAAAATTTATTATATGAATTTTATTTTATTATTATTTTTTTCTTTTCAGAGTTGTTGTTTCAAAATTATGTGAGTTAAATTGGTATAAAATGCATCCTTTTCAAAAGGACTTTTATCCATTTTTTTTTTTGTTTTGTTTTTGTAAATAAAAATTTTAGTTTGATTGGCCTTTGATATAAACAGATTAAGGTGATGAGAATGTTTTGTAATTTTTTTATGGTGAATAGCTTACAATATAGGAAAGTTGTCAAAAGTACGTAAAAATTATTTATCAACAACCCAAGCCTTATACGATATTTACAAAAACAAAAAAGTTCCTAGACAGAAAAAAAAATACTTTTTAAAAAAAAAATTTTTCTATACAATATTTTTAATTACTTTTATTCAAGTAATTAGTTATGAATGCACACGAGTACATGAAATATTTTCCAAGAATTTCCTAAATGAACGAGAACAGCTTTTCGAAGACGTATTCAAAAACTAAAGAAACTATTTTTAGCTATCCTAAATGTCCCGAATGGACGAGTATGAAAAACTTATCAATAAATTTATTTTTTTTAAATAACTTTCCACAAGAAATTTTTGTAAAAATAAATTCAAAAGTGCCTCAAAACCTTTAATTTTTATTTAAATTCTAAAACCAAAGAAATAATTCCAAAAAGAAAAATAAAAATAAAACCTTTCAAAATTAATTTGTTTCTCATGAAAATTCAATTAACAAATATCTTAAATCAAAGTTTAATCTTTATAAATATTTCCTTCTAGATTTAATATCAGAAATTCGATATTGATTAAATTTTCAAACTTTACAGGCAACAAAAAAAAAGAAGAAAACTTTATAGAAATAAAATCTATATCCCAAAAACAAAACAACAACAAAAAAAAAAAGAAAAAAAATTGTAAATGATTACTCCATTATTCTTTTCATGTTTGGTTTTTTTTTTTTTCATAAACCTTTTTTATATGTGTACCAGTGTACATGTGAGTATTTATATTCTTAAATGGGAAATAAATTCACCAATTTTACATTGTATGTGGAAAATTGAAGTGCTTTTAATACATTATGTTCTACATCCATTTACGTAAATTATATTTAAAGAAGAAAAAAGAAAAAAAGCCACTTTTCCTCTTTTTTTTTTTTCTTTTTTTGCAAACATTTTCAAAACAATTTTCATAAACAAACTATTTTATAGTTTAATACTTTTACAAAAAAAAAGGGGACATACAAAAGATGATAAAAAATGAACAAAACGTGCAACAACAACAAAAAACCAACAACTACACATTGGAAAAATAGAATTAAAAGAAAATATACAAGAACTTAAAATTTTTACGTTAACATTCTTTGAAAGTATTCATGAAAATTTTTGTTGCAAATACATATATAGAAATTCCTTTTTTTTTTAATTTTAAATTCCATGAACCTTTCAACTTACAACTTTTTGATCCTTGCAATTGCATTTTATTTTCTTATAATTCCATGTCCTTTTATCATCACCGTCGTCGTCATCGTCATCATTTTTCTGAGTGCCTGTTTCATTTTACTATACCACGCATACTATATTATGTGCATCGTAATGCAATTTCTTTTCTTCACAAACTTTTATTTTTCAGTAAAAGAAAGAAGAATTAAAAAAGGAAAAGATATGTTCTTTTACTCCCTTACATTTACACCACCAGAATTTTCATTATTTTTAAAAAAAAAAATATTTGCAGAAAAATACGTTAAAGAAGAAAATTGTAAAATAAAAGAAAATAATCTCATCTTAGTGCCATACGAAACTGCAATAAGAAGACTAAAGACAAAGTTTTTTTTTTAATGTAAGCAGGCATACTCGTAGATCAAGGTTTTATTTTACTTTTTCTTTATTTTAAATTTTTTCTATTTTTTTTCCTAAGTATAAGATGGTATAAGGCAATCTTGCATTCTGTGGGTGTTGTATGTACATACATATGTGTGTATGCTATGTATGTCTAAAATAAAGTTTGTATGAACTTTTTGTATTTTTCTTGTGGCTTGTGAATCGCATATGAATTGTGATTAAAAAAATAAAATAAAATCTGCCTTTTACAACAACACTAACAAAAAAAAGAATGAGCAGATAAATTATAATTTCATTCTGTTTCAGGTAATGTGAGATACTATTTAATATGTTTTTTTGTTCTTTTTTGCTTTCTATTTTTTCAACGTATTATCGCATACAACGCAAAAAAGAAAGAAAAAAAGAAATAACAGAAAATTTATTTTATTGCTTTTAAATTATTTAACCATATTTCATTTAACTTGAAAATTTAAAAGAATCTTATAGCCTCAAGAAAGGTTTATTTCTTGTAATAATTTTTTTTTTTAATATTTGAATATTATCATGTATCCACAATTTTTTTTTTTTTTTTTTATTTTGTTTCTGGAAATTTAAACTATTTTATAGTTTATTTTTAATAAACTTTAAAAAGAGAATTCTTTTACAATTTATTATAATATACAACAATACAAGGTGGTTCTTTATTAAATACTTTTTTAACTATGTTCTCGGAATCTAGTGGAACTTTTGGGTTCCACATTGACTGAAGAGGGTTGTACATATTTCAATTCTTTTTTGTTGTTTGTTTCTTTTTTCATTTATTGAGGCCTGAATAATTTTACCAATCTGGTGTAGAAAAAGTAAATACGATAATTCAACAACTACAGATACTTCTATAAATATTTTTCAAGCTGATGCAGTTCTTATATAAGCTAACAATAAAATCAATAATTAATCAAATAAAAAAGAATTTTTAATACTAAAATATTTTTGACTTCAAAATCAGAGTTTGCTTAGATTAAATTTTAATGAATAAACATTATAGTATTTTATTTGTTTTAGACCAAATTTGAGGATCGAATATTATAAAAAGTAAAATCTTAAAACTTTCATTAGCGATATAATATTGCATTGTCATGCAGTTCTGAGCTATGTTGAAAGTTTCAAGTCTCTATCTCATCAAAAAGTTGGTTAAAAATTAAAAATCAATTTCCAAATTTGTACCGAACAGACAGACAAGAAACCAAGCTAATAAAAACATTTTAACATTTTAAAAATTGTCTCTATTGATTTCCTTATTGATTTTTCAATTGTCAATTTATAAAATTTGAAGAAAAAAGAACTCCTCCTAGATAATCAAAATTAATTTTTGAAACAGCCTCCCACATCAAATTTGAAAACTTTATTGTAAAAAATTCATAAACTTTCCAAATGAAATTTGAACAGTAGGAAAAAAAGTATACCAGATTAATTTTCATGAAATTTTCTTTATACACACAACTTTTCTAAAAAATTTATACTTTAAATAAATTTTATTAAAATTTTCATTTTAAAATTTATTTTGGAAAAAAAAAAAATGAAAAATGAACCTTTTCCTTAAAATTTTCTATAATTTTTCTTACTTTTCGTCCTCAAAAAAAAAACTAAAAATAAAAAAATATGTTAATTTTTCACAAAGTTTTTATTAAATTTTTTCAATGAGAGCTATTTTCTAAAGTTAAAATTTAACTGTTATAGTATAATTATTCACAAAATGAAATTTAAGCCGGTCATTTATATTACATGAATTTAACAACAGTATGCACCAAAAAAAAGAGAGAAAAAAAAGTAGGACTAATATTTAAGTATAGAAGTGGGTGGTTGTGGTAATAGTATAGCAAACAGCAACAGTATTTTTAGTCGGTATATTTTCTGTTATACGTAACGTTTGTTCAATTATAAATGTGAAATATAATATGCATATACATATACGATAATTTAACAGTTAGCACATATACATAGTTAACACATTTTCCACGCCATTTACTATCAGAACTCATACATCAGAAGATTAAATTTTTGGCAACGACATGAAAAATTTCCGCTAAAATTCAATTAAAACACCAACACATTTTTTTTTTCATCCTATTTTTCTTCTTTTTTTTTCTGTAGAACAATTTACAAATGTCAGTTAAAATAGAAAGCTAAAATAAATATTTTCTACATTTTATACCTTTATATTCCCTAAAGGATATACATAGAATATACCAGATATACATATGATATACATAATATACATATTTTGCTAAATATATGCAAATGACAAAATTTTCAAATATTTTCACATACGGTTCTTGTTTTATATATTATGTTTTAGATGAAAATTTGATCTTTTCAACAAACATACAATAGGTATATCTGTATACATATTATATGTTACACACCTACACATGCATATAGTCTAATTGGTTACTATTTTTTTTTATTGTACTCTATTATTCATAAAATTTGACATTTTGATTTTAAATGAGAAATACCATCATACTCTTGATAATTTCAATAGAATATACTGCGAAGCTGTGAACTATCACTAAAATTCACCTAATTTTCATGTATTAAGTATATATTCTTAATCATACGTACACATTTCAAATATGGATCCCATTTAAAGAACCATTAATCTTCATTTTGTAAGCTCAACAGGATGAATTGAATATACATAATGATATGAACGTTATAAAAAAAAAAATCTAAAGGAAAAAAAGTGGAAAAAACAACAAACAAAAATCAGATGGATCAGTCATTACGTTTTTTAATATATTGGATTGGGTACATATTCGCACATCATTCACACAACACAGTAATAAATATAAGTGTAGGTAAGAAAAAAAATAACAAAACCTATAAAACACATAAATTTCAAAAAAAAAAATATATATCCGCAACATTCTAATATAATTTCATTACATAAAATGAATCTTCTATGAAAACTCATTATACAATTCTCTGTGGGAAAATTGTTGCTTTTTGGTCAACTTATATTATATATTTTATGACTGGATGTATATAAGTATTTATAGATATAAATCTGTATTTTGTTTAAATACTTATGTAAATATATTATATATAAAATAAATTGTATATTTTGTATTTTATGTGTGTATACATATAGTTTTTGGTTTACGGCAGCACCACAGGACTTTTCCGTTTTCTTTAAACATAATGAGATAGTTTGAAAGGAAACTTTAATCATATACAAACATACATGTATATATGTATGTATATACTTGCATATATGTCTGTATATGTAATACTTTGGTACAAAATATACAGTCAGATCAAAAAATTACCGAACACCA
The DNA here is from genome assembly GCA_932526495.1 of Bombylius major. NCBI lineage: Eukaryota > Metazoa > Arthropoda > Insecta > Diptera > Bombyliidae > Bombylius > Bombylius major. Next base: position 25,677,921 of record OW052045.1, on the reverse strand, counting down.
CAGTAAAATTAGTTTCAAAAGTTATTAGATACAAAAAAGTCAAGTAAAATGCAAAATATCATATGTAAGATAAAGTTGTATTTGTTCTCAAGAAATTAGGAATAAAAAATCAGCGAAAAAGCGTTCACAATAATAAAAAAAATTATAACAATTCATAAAAAAAATTCATTTACAAACGAAAAATAAGCGAACACTAAATCTGTCTAAGTCTAAAAATATTAAATTGTTTCTCGCCTTACTTACATTATTTACATTTCTTTTTATCTTTTGGTACGTGTCATAATCATAAATCCCGAATTAGATACATCTACATCAAGTCAAAATTTACCGTTTTACGTTTTCGTTCATAAAACACCACTCGATATTTTCTATGTCATTTTATTGCGCTTTCTTTTTAAAAATTGTTGAAAATTTTTTTTGAAAAAAATTTCGAAAATTTGAGAAAAAATTTAGTAATATTGATGCTTTTTGTATCCTTTTATAGAAAGCCCTATTTGTTAATATTTTAGACCTTTATATATGCATAGCAAACTTTTCTTTTTTTAGAATAGAACAATAACAAAAAAAACGTTTACACACTCATAGATGAAATCCTGTAAAGTTGGCAGATTTTTGAGATTAGAAATTACTTTAAACCTCTAAAGTAAAAAAGCCGGAATTTCGTTTCCTATTTAAAACACATGTAAAAAAAAGCGACAGAATCCGTCAAGACATTTTTTCTTTCACTTTTTGTTTTGTAGTACTGAGTTCGAGACGCAAAATAAATTGAAGTGTCATTGTTGAAAATGTTTAAGATACTGGCTGGAGATGATTTCACTGATTTTACATCACCAATAAATCTACACCTACTTCATTATAGTGGATGCTTTTTGATTTTGATCTCCCCTGATTATTTGCAATATTTCCAGATATTTCCACACATTTTCCACATATTTTACTCAAAATATTTCCGTGTAGAAATAAATATTAGAAAAATTATTCTACCAAGATCTTAATACTTAGCTGAATTGCAAAATCTGTGCCCTAAAAAAGCCTCCATCATAATAAAGATATGTTAGCGATCTTCTAAAGTAGAATAGCAAATCTGCCAAATTTCTTTTGAGGTTAAAAGAAATTTTTCTCTAAAATGAAATAATCATGTAATTTTGTTGTGGTGTTCGTTAAATTTTTGATCTGACTGTATTATGTTTAATTTAAAATGTATAACATTAAGTAATAGAAATTGCCTTTTATATATTTCATTATTTGTGCAAAACTGCAAAGGCAATTATTAATAAATCATAATTAAAACAATTACTGAGATTTAATATTGGGCATTTACTAACACAGTACGATTATAATACATACTGCAGAATTTTCTATAACATGAAAAGGATCTTATAAACATAGTTTCTTTTATGTGTAGTTAAAATCTAGATAATTTTATATTATATTATGTTATATACATATTATGTATGTATACATATTGTATGAATAAAGAAGAAATTTTACTTTATAAGACATGACTTTGTAGACATAACATAATGATTGCATTATAATATTAAATATGGAAAGCAATTTAAAGCTGTTAAACATAACTATATTCTTAATATGTTTGTACAATATGTACATATTTGCACACATTATTTAATATGTTTCATATGATAATAACAAAAAGTGAAAATTTAATATAAGTAACACACTGCGTGTTATGTGTTGTTTTTTGTTTATTTATTTTTTTATTAGAATTAAAGAACATGAGCTAGAAAATTAAAAGGAAAATATTATAAAAAACGTTTTTGTTATTAATATATTTAATGAACACAATACAAAACATAATAGTTAATGGAAAATAATGCAAGCAGAAGATAAAAGCATATTTAGGTTTTTTCTCAATTAAGAAATTTTCTATACACTGTTCCGATACACTATTCCCGTACCGATTTAAAATAGGCTTCAGTTTGAAAAATGAACGTTTTCTAAATCTAATAAAAGTTATTAAAATTGTTAACTAAATTCAATACTTTACTCGAAGATTTAAAAGAGTTATTCTATTTTTGTTAAAACAAAACGAATTAAATTTTTCTTATCGAGATACTTCAGAATTTCATAAATAAATATATTTAAGCCTTTTTTACCATGCTTTATGCTCTATAGCAGTGTACTGCAGCACGCATTGCACAGTGGTTCGATGCAGAACAAATGGCTGGTCAAAATTCAAATTTCTGATATCTTAAAAAATAGGAAGTATGACATTTTTCAGAAAGGTAATCCTCCATAGAATTAAAAATTGCCGAAGAGAATAAAAATCGGTAATTTTTTTAAATAATTATGATTTCAAGTTAAATTGGCGTTGTGTCAAGTGTGAAAAACAAAATAGATCTTTCGAAAAAAAGGGACTTTCTACTCGTTTTTTTTTTAATAACCAAAGGACAAGGGTACAGGTATCAAATACATTATTTAATGCAAATTTTCACGAAAAATATGTATACTCTCACTTTCTTTTGAGTTACAAAATTAGAGTAAACTAATGAATTCAGAAAAAAGGATCAAGATTTTTCAACAAAAAGCTGTAATATAAGTTTCTAACAAAATGGAAGACAAATGTTTTGAGTGTTCGATATATATATATATACATATATACCATATAGACAAAAAATGAAAAAGTGGCTGGCCCGAGAACTACATAAGTAAATAAATTGCTTCAAGAACGAAAAGCAATCATACAAAAACTTTTTAAAAAGAAAATGGGATTAATTATTGACAAACCAAGATCAAGTGGTAGCAGCACATCGAATGGTATAGTAATACCGCAGGAGGTTTTTTAATAATGCTTCAACTGATTCGAAGACAAAAGGAATTGATGAAGAATTAATTAATAGATTTGCAGTAATTTTAAAAACAATTTCGAATGGATATTCTATTACTACGAAAAATTTGGAAATTATTTTATTGAAGCGGCAAAAATATTTGTTAAAAAATATTCTTGGTATTACAGTCATGTAATGTGACAGTCATGTCACAGTACATACAATTTTAATTCATGGAACTCTAATACTTATTAGTATCTTCATTTTTTATCCCAATTGGCCAACTTTCTGAAGAAGCGAGGAATAGGGATGTCAAATTTTTAGAGAAAAACGAACGCGAAATTGTTCTATGCAAGTTACAAATGAAGATTTTTTGAATGTTTTCTTATTAACATCCGACCCAAATATCACCTCACTACGACCCTTCTCTATAAAGTCACAACCATTTTTTTCTGTCGAAGTGTTAAATCTTCGACAATTTTTTTAACCAGAACAGTCAGATAATCTTAAATATGTATATCGCAAAATTTTAAAAGAATCATTATTTTCTTCTAATTGGTTATACCTCAGATTATTGATTGTTATACAGTCAGTTAAATATTTCGTTATTTTTTTCATTTAAAATTCAAAACAAAACAAAACTGGGAAATCGTTGAAAAAAGCCAAATTCTTTTATTTCAAAACATTCCCGTAAATTAAGATCCAATCTTACAAATTTTAGTTTTTATGTAAATGTTAAATCTTTAGGGATCTAACCATGAGTCTATATGAAGAAAATGTCTTACAATATAAGCTGTCAAAATTTGTTCAGCTTGTATGAACAAAATTTGTTATGGACAATTTCTCTCATGAAATCTTATTTATGTGAAAAATGTCGAAGAGAATATTTTTCTACACTATAGATATTGCTGATTATTTAAAATTTTCAAATTAAAAGTTTAGTATTAAATAAAAAAGAAAATAGAAAATACCTCCCAACCGATTTCTTAATTCTTATACACAAGAAGCTTTTAATAAAAAAACTTCAACCATCAGAAAGAAATTCATATTGACACCATATTTTATTAATCAAATGTCAAATTTTTTACAATAAAGCTTGCCGTCAAAAAGATTCATTGCAAGCTGGCATGTAAGAATTTCTTGTAGGCATTTTCGATTATAGAAGATGCTATTATCTTCATATTAATGTTTACATAGAAACTAAGAACATCGACCGACATGGCATTCGATAGTTTAATTGGTGAACAGTGCTCCGGAAAGGCAAAAGTCTTGAGTTCGAATCTCAGTCGAGTCGAATGTCGTTTTTTCTTTTATTAGTCTACCATACGGTCCACATGAACCACTTTGTTGCAAGAACATCCTGGCATTTATCATTGCTGTATTCTTGTAAATATGGTAGGCTATGTATAATCAATTCATCAAATTACTAAAAAATATGAACTTTATAGGACCAATTATTAAGCCACAGTGTCACTAAAATATTTTTTTTTCTTTCAAAAATATGTCTTGAACAAAACCTCATGAAAACAAAAAAAAAAACCAAAATCTATTGTGGATTTTTTAAAAAATAATTTAATTTCAAACAATGAGAAAACTTTCACCACCACTTTTTTTCTATTATTTTCTTTTTAAATACAGACAACAAAAATATATAAGTAAATATTATCATAGCAATCATTTTATTTCATTTTAAAACTAATTTTCTTTTCTTTATTAGTTTTTTGAAAAACTTTTATTTAATAAAAGCATTCAAGTTTTATTCTGTACGAAAATTTATACTTCTACTTTGCCAAATTTTCACTCTAACAAAAAAAAAAAAGTTTTCTGTTTTCTTTTTAATACTCTTTTTAGTATAAAATCACACTTTTACTAACAATAATGACATTTTCTGTTTTAAAAGAAAAGTAAAAAAAACGTTTTTTCCTTTTTCCTTATACAAAAAAAAAGAAGCTTTAATTGTTCATTTTAAGATAATTAAATCAAACCAAAGTCCATTATTCTTCTTATCTTTTACGGTACAATATATGCTCGTACATTTATATGTATAATGCAAAATGTGTAACAATGACTTACACTTTTCATTTAAATAATATAATGCATCTAATAAAAGAAAACGGTACATACACAAAAATGAAAATAAAGATATAAAAGAAAGAAGAAAAATAAATAAAAAAGATATAAAGAGAAACAAAACGAATCTTTTTACAATTTTCTAGATTTTATATACGTAAAACAAAAAACTCTTTTTTCTTGTGTATATTAAATACAAAAATTTTATACATAAATACAATTCTTTATAAAATTGTTAAAATTATATCTACAGATATTTACATTTATGTATGCAAAATTTTACGAAAAACTCTTTGGAAAAAAACCGACCATTTTAAGAACGTAAATCTTACAAACAATTTGTCTTGTTCTTTTTTTATTTTTCTTTAAATTATATTATTCTGGCAAAAACTAACTATTACTACATAATTTTATAAACATACATAATTCTATATATATGTACATATAATGATATAATGTTTATATGAATAAGTATAGGGAGAAAATGGCAAGATGATACTAAATAAACTGATAAGAATTTTAGAATCTTGAAAATTAGCCTGCATCAGAAAACATGTAGTGAAGTGTAGAAAATATAATATATAACATTTTTTTCAGTACCCATACATATGTATGTATATATGTATACACAAAATATGTATGTAAAACATAACATACTGTTATGTATAAGGACCATTCTATAGTTTATGGTATCCCGCAGACGTTCTTTTATTTTTACGTTGTCTATAAGTCTTTTTTTTTACTCTCCATTCCTTAAGTCCTTTTTTTTCCTCAAAAACTACAGCACCAATATAAAATGAACTCTTAACATTTATACATACTATATATACATAAGTACATATACCTACCATCATACATTATGGTAACTTCTTTTATGGTACTGCTGCATCATTATTGCATAATTTTACCGTTTCTGTTTCTTATCGTTGTATAATTTATTTGCCATACAGTATATTGTATTCTCATATTCTTATACGTAGATACTTATATATTAGATACATACTACCTATAGTATCTATAATTTAATATCGTATATGTATATAAAATTTTCTAGTTACCTAGAAAGACTTGTAAAAGTAAAAGAGAAGAAAAATAACAAGGAAAATTAACTACTAATACTGTTATAGTTTAAAATAATACAAAAGACTTCGTACTTTTTCTGCATATTCATTTGCTTTTAATTTTCAAAAATAAAAAAAAAAAAAAACAAAAAAAAATATATGGTTTTCTTCCTTTTTTTTACGGAAAGTTAATAAATAAAGTAAACTGCATAAAATTAGTAGTTTCACTTTATGTGTAATAATGATAACACTTAATAAAATACGAAACGTATGTTGATTTTTCTTGTTGTTGTTGTGATAGTGAAAAAAAGTGGAAATTATTATTTTTATTTAGAAAATAATATAATAAACACACACATTCACAGTCACACAAAAAGTCAGTAAATGTATATTTTTGATATTAAATACTGTAAAAATACAAAAACAAATATGTTTTTCGTGTTTGTGTGTTTGTTTTACGGAAATAATAAAAATATTTAACATAATGAAGGAGTACAAAAAAAAAGCTAAAATGAGAAGAGAAAAAAAAATGTTAATGAAATTTAATATTTTTTAGGGTTCTTTTTAATTAATGTAATTACCAAGAAATTATACAAAACATAAAAACATTTTTCCGTTTAACAAAACCATAACACGATTTGTATGTATGCAAAAAGTTTTTTTAAAAAAAAACAAAAACAAAAACAAATAAAATCAAGTTAACAAATGTATGTATACCTATGTACGTATATATGTATGTACCGTATTAATTTCATTGAAGCAAATATGATATTTTTTTTCTCATTATTTTTAAATTAATTCAAGGATTCATTGTCGATTATAATGTTTAATTACTGGAATTTAATTACAAAATTTTTGTATGGGAAATTCATGAGAAATCCTGAAAAAAAAATGCCTTTTTATTCTCAAACATACCGCCCACACATTCACACACTGTTTTTTTTTTTTTTGCTTATTGATTATTTTGGGAGACTACTCCTACACAAAAAAGTTTTTAACTTTCTTCTTTTTTAAAATATTATAAAAATAAAATTAAATAGAAAATTTCTATAAAAAAAAATGTATATATTCTCAGATCAACCTACCTAAATTTTTTTTTAAACATATTCTGGGAAAATATTTCAATTAACATTTTTTAAGAAGTATCAATAAGTATTAAATGTCACGTTTTTTTTTTAAATATTAAATTAAAAAAGGTAGTGATTGATTTAGCTCATCTAAGGTATTTTTATTCACACGTGTGAATGGGTAGGCGTTCAATTCTAGACAGAAATTTTAAAAATAAAAATCAATTAAATTTAAAAATTTTTGTATTACATTCGTGATATTTTTGACTTTTCTGTTCTGCCTTTTTTAAGTAATTTAACGAAGCAAAAACTACTTTAAATTAATTTTAGAGAAGTATAAACAAATCAAGAATATCATTCAAATTCTCATTCAAATGGGTTGTTTAGATTTTTTTTTTTTCAAATTCTACCGTCTTTTAAGATTCTTCTTTAGAATTCATGTTATAAACATTTTTTTTTCAAAAAACCTTAAGTTATGGGAAAAACAAATAAAAATTTGTTAAAAACTTCATTTTGATTTCTTTTAAAATATACTTTTTACAGTTCTATAGCCATTAATTACTTTTGAAAATAAAAAAAAAAATCTTTTCATAAAAATGAAAAATACGAAACAAAAGAATGCATTTTTTTACTTGAACAATTTCAAAAAATTCCACTTAAAAAAAAATATTCGTAGTAATGCATACTTTCGAATAATTTTTTATTTGAACTTTTTTTTGTTGTTTTTTGTTCTTTAAAGTTTAAATTAGAAATCATAAAAATGAAATTTTATTCAACGTTGAAAAAAGAGGAAAAAAAATAAAAAAGAAAAAAAAAATATATTTAATACAACTTTTTCTCTATAATATTTTTTCTTCTTTTTTTTTGTTTTTGATTTTTTTTAAGGAAAAAATTTTTTTTTACTTACCTTGCAGATCGCATCAGAACAATAGCTTTTTCAAAATTTTCTTCTCTTAGAAATTTGTAAATTCTTAACATACAATCATCTCTGTAAAAAAAAGTAAAAGAAAAAAATAATGAAAAGAAAATATATATTTAAAAAAATAAAACAGAAACAGTAACGAATTTATATCTTTTGAAAAAGAATTGAAATATCAAAAAAAAAAAATGTGCAAAATATAGAAAAATGAGTACTGATAAAAAAAAGAAACTTAAATAATACTCAAAAATTTTTTATTATAAAGTAGTTATATATTTTTTTGACCTACTTTTGATTATCAATGCTTTTATCAGATGCTGCATCAAAAGGAATTGGCTGACTTTCTTCAGGCAATTGAATATCTTGTGTTAGAGTTGATGCAATTTCAGAAGCAAGTCCAGCCCACTTATCTTCAAGATTTTCCTTTAAAAAAAAAAAAAGAAAGAAAAGAAGAAAAAAAATCACAAAAAAAAAATATTATAAAAATATACTTTTTTTTTAAAAAATAAAAAAGGATAAAAAAAATTTAGCTAGATAATATAAAGAAAAATTTCTTTTAAAATGAAAAAAATATAAAAAAAACATTGTTAAAATGGTATTGACTTCATGATATCGAATTTCTGATAATAACTATCTTTTTTACTTTATCTTTTTTGTATTTCGTTCCATAAAATATGAAAAGAAAAAAAAAATTTTAAAAATAACGAAACATTGAAATCTATATAATAAATTCTTTAAGTTTTAAAAAGGAAAAAAAAAAAGAAACGAGTATATACTGAAAATTGATATGAGTTGCTTTTAGTAAATTTATATCTTGAAAATTTTCCTCTATTATTTTTTTATTAAAAAAATCAATAGATTTTGAAAACTTATCTTTAAAATAATTGAAATTTATATTATTTTTCATTTATCAAATTTTAAATCTTTCTTTTTTTGTTTCATTTATTTTTAAATATTTTTTTCTAGCATTATCTCATAGATAAATAAAATAATAACACGTTATTTAAAAACTATATACACAAACGATTTATTTGAAAAATAGTATGAATTTTTAATCCAAAGTGTAAAATAAATTAACAGAATTTTTCAAATAATATTTTTTAGGAAAAAACAGGAAATATAAAAGCTAAATATTCATGACATCATAATATAGAAAAATTAAAAAAAAATAAAATAAATCCTATAGAACAATTTAGTCATTCTATTTAAAAATTGTTCCCTCAAACTTATCCAATAAAACGATTTTTTTTAAATATATCCTTTTTTTCAAAATTTTTAAAATTTTTTTATATTCATTCTTTAACAATTTTTTGTATTATTATTTTTTTTGCATATAAAATTTATATGGCAATAAAACTCAATTGAGTGGAAAATATCGGCTTATTTTAAAGCAAATTTATTGACAATTTACATAACGAATAACACAATTGGTGCAAAATAGCACACGAAAAAAAAAAATAGATTTTTAAACCAAATTAATAACAACAACAACAAAAATTACAAAAAATTCGAGAAGAGAAAAAAAAACTACTCTATCAACTATACGACTGCATAAAATGAAGACAAAAAAAAATTTTTTAACCGGATTTTCAAACAATTTAAAGTGCAACCAAAAATGAAAAATATAAACGATATAATAAAATATAGTGAATCCTGAAAAAAAGAAAGAAGAAAAAAAAACTATAAAAATATAAAACAATACACACTCACACAGATATATCTAGATAAATCGAGAGGATAAAAGAAAGAAAAAAAAACGGAATGTCAAATAAAATAAAGTTTTTCAAACTATTTTTTGATTGTCTCGACATTTAATTTTTTTTTCCATACTTTCTATTTTATTTTTATTCAAACTTTGTAGATATTTTAATTTTCAGACAGAAAAAAAAAATCAAATCAAAAAACAAAACGACAAAAAAAAACAAATTAAATTGAAAACAACAAAAAAACAAATAAATATAAAAAACGCATTTTATTACTTACATTTTCATTTGTATTCATATTTTGTTGTGATTTTTTTGTTTTAGATGATGATGATTTTTTACCATTTTTATTATTTTTTCTACGTTGTCTTCTTTTATCTTGTACAAGTACAGGATCTTTACAAAATTTTTCCATAATTTTAATAAAGATATTTGCTGTTTCAACAACATCACGTAAATAGGCTCTAAGAAATAAAATATGACAAAAAAATCAACAACAAAAAAAAAAAAAAAGCAGTCAGTAAAAATAAAAAAAAATAAAAGTAAATAAATAAAATATAAATGAAGAAATTGTGTATAAAAAATAAAATAAAATAAAAATACAGAAAATTATTGTCACCATTCATTTCAATTTAAGAAAATTACTTTTAACAAGAAAAAGACAAAAAGAAAAAACAACAATGTTTTATGTAAGACTTTTCGTTTTCTTTATATTTTTTTCTTTTTTTCTTCTTAATACATATTTCCTTTTTTCTTGCAAGATTATATTAAAGTTAAGTTAAAAGAAAATATTTTAGATTATTTACCATTTGATAGGGGAAAAAAATACGATTTAATAGGGAGTGGGAGATATTTTGGAAAACAAACTAGCATAATTTTACGAAAGGAGGTCGAAAAGCTCGCAAGTAGACGGGGTTGTAAATGAAATAAAAAATTCAAATTATTTTTATTTTTCAGTTGAATACAATTTTGTATCTCTAAATTTATTTATTTATACTCATTTACCTCTTTTCTAATTTAGGTACAAATAATAACTACTACAAGGACCAAATCATTGATACCTTACCAAGATTGTACGCGCTTATTATTTGCATGTGTTGGGCGTATCAAATAAGATTTGTATCTTTCTTACTTATAATCACTCATAATTAGATTTAAATAAAAGCTACGTGACAACTTTATTTCAATGAAATATAAAACAGTGTCTAAAATTTATTTTCATCGAATATACCAAACTTTGAAAATTAATGTAAAACAAGAAAATGACGTGATATTTGATATCAGGTTAAATGAACTTTCCATTCCATTCGACAAACTTTTGGATGCCTCTCCGTATATTTAGCTTGTAGAGGAAAAAAATTTAGATACATATTTCGAAAATAATGAAAATTACTTAACAAAAAAAAAATATATTTTTCATGAATTCCACTCGTAAACAAATAAGATGAAAACAATAAAATGCATTTAATGTTTTTGTTTTGTTAATAGAATTTTTATTTTTTAATTTCACTTCAATCAAATCCAAACGAATGAAATATAAAAAAAAACACAAAATGAAAATAATTTATTTTTGATTAATGTTTTTAAAAACAAAACAAAAAAAATTGCATTTTTCATTTTTCACAGATGCTTACGAATTCAAACTTTTGTAAATTTATTTTGAAAAAGAAACAACAAAACAAAAAAAAAACGGGGTAAATAAAACATAAAAACTAAAAATGAATGAAAGCAAAGTAAAAGAAAAAAAAAAGAATAAAAATAATGAATTTTGTATGTAACATGAAATTTCTGTATATATGAATTATGACTTAAAAACGTGATACTTCAAAAACATGAACGTGAGACATACGAAATGTATTTTCTTTCACTCCTTTTCATATAATGTATCATCATATGTATGTATGTATGTATATGAAAATGCATATAAATGCAAATGAAATAATAGTTTTTACATTCGCTATAACATGATATACATTATAAATAGTGCAAAAAGGATTTATTATAATAATACATATATATGACATAGAATTTATATGTGACAAGTCATCGTCACACTACAAAAATGTTTTTAAATTACATATTATATGTACTTATATATATAATTACAATGGTCTTTTTCATCATACATGTAACACATATTCCATTGAAATATCTTTATGTTGAAGTTCTTAAAAGTTTATTAAACCATTTAAGTTAAAATATTTTTGTTATTCTTCAAAATGAAAAAAAAAAACAAACAAATTCAAATTATAAGTAGGTACATGTTATTTTAGTCACAATTTAATGTGTGAAAATTTTCCCAGATTTATCATAATTTTTCACAAAAATTACAAATAAAAAATCAAGATTATGCAAATAAAATTCGTACTTTTAGTAATTTGAAAAGTTTAAGGGATTACTTAACCAAATAAATTAATTAATAAAACTTTTTTCTCATATTTCAATGATAAATTGCTTTCATAACGACTCAATTAATGCAAGTACATAAATCTGTCATTTTGCTAGAAACCTTAGAAGTTGGGATACATAATCTCTAAAAAACACGTTCATCTAAAGCATCTCTACTTCTCCTCTTCAATTGCCTCTCACTCACTTTTACCCTTTTCACATATAATGCAAAACTTATTCTACAAAAATATTAAGAAGGAGCTCCTTGGACTTTTTCTAGGTAAATTTTGAATGACTTTGTTTAATGAAACTGCTTAAAGTTATGAACAGAATCGCAGCCACGAGCGACGGTCTTCAAACTAGTTTTTTCATATAAAATTGCCCAAAACTTTGAAAACTGCTTTCGTAATCGTGATCAAATTAATATCTAATTTGTGATTTTATAGGCTACAGAGTTCGAGAAGTTTTATTTATTTTGAGTATACAGTGAGTTTTCCTATGTGATGTTTTCTCCATTTGTCAAATTTAAATTTATCTCTCTGCTGTTCTGTCGAGTGTCGTTATAAGAATGTAGTTGTGTTTAATTTTAAAATCAGTGGAATCCACTAGTTGTTATTTCGGTTGACGCTTGTAGTTCGTAGTCGGTTGATGTAATTGTGTTTCTAGCGTAAATAACTCTAGGATGAAGGCATTCAGTTTGTTTGAATAATTCAAACAACAACGTGAGAAACAAATTTGAAACATGAAAATTTACGAACTTCTAAACTAAATATTTTCTACTACTTCACTTTAACAAAAAAAAAAAAAGGATTTACAATTTCTAAAACTTCAATAGTCTACGATCATATGAATTCTTATCAGATGCCTCGTTCGTATCTATCAGAATCTGTACAAATTTAAATTTTTGCCCAAAAAGAAGAAACTGGAACACTACAAAAATTTTATGAGTAACACAAAAAAAAAAGCTGATGAGATATGTCGAGTAGAATATATTTTTTTTTTCACTACAATCATCCACTTTTTTTTGTTTCTTGTTCCCAAAACCACCTTAAGGCAATCTCGAAAATTTTGCTTTACAATTCTTATGAGAATTTACATTCAATCTCCCTTTACACAGAGGTAAACCTAAAATAACAAGTACTCGTAGTACATTTGTGAGAGAAAAAAAAATGTCTTTTTTAAATTTTTGATTTTACATTTCAACACACAAAAAAAAAACGCAACTTTTTCAAATGGCTTCAAGGAATATACAAAAAAATTTCCATTGAAAAAATTTATTCTCCTCAACATTTTTTTTTTGCCCTGAATAATGTAAAATTTACATTTTTTTAAAAATAGAACAAATTAACTTAAATTTACATGAACATGGTTTTTTTTTCTTTGCTTTTCTGTTTCAAATAACAAAAATATGTCAAAACAAAAAAATAAAGCATATTTAATTAAATTAAATCATACCACATTTATGTAGAAAAATGAAAACATCTAATTATAGAATATGGGTTAAATATCATATATTAAAATTCTAATCAGAAAAAAAAAACATAACAAAATACTTTTTACAGACTTTTCTAATTTTTTAACGAAAGTACTTATTGTTAATAACTCGCAATTTCATGTCTATATTACAAAAAAACAAACTAGAAAAAAAATGTATATATAAAGTTTACTCATAAAGTAAACTTTTAATATAAAAATGAAAAAAAAATAATAAATACGCCGCTTTTTTTCTTTCTTGTGCTCATTATAAAAACTTTTTAGCTATGTCCAATTACCATCAATGTTATTTAATAATTTAAAATGAAATTTTCTCATTTCATATTAAAACAGTTTATAAACTTAAATTGCTTCATAAATATTTCTATCTTTTGCTTTATAAATTGAAAAAAGAATAACAAACAAAGGTGCGTAAATTATGCGTGTATTTAAATATTTATTGAAATTTTTTGAATTTTTTTAAAATTTAATCACCTTTCTTATATCAAGATTTTGTTGAAGGTCTTTGTAATTAACAATAAATTTTTATGTTGAAAATCATACAAAATTACTTGAAAATATCTTCAAAAGTAATGGGCTTTCTTGAAAATTGTTTACTATTCCTTTGAAATTATTTAGTTAGCTTTTCCTCTTATTCTCAAAATTGTAGCAAGTTTTTAACAAAAAATTATGGGACTTTTCATGATTTATCATTTGGAATAATTAAATTTAAGACCATAATATATTGGATTTTTACAAATGACGATCATAAGTTCAAATTAATACTTGCTTTCTCTTTCTCTATAACCTCTCCCCACTTTTACTTTTCATCTTTCATGTTTTTGAAACGAATTATTCTATTTTCAAGTTGCAAGGACGAAAAATTACAATATTCCATGAAAATATGAACGTTCAAATCTTAATTCAACTAAGTAGACAATTTTCTCGGAACTTAATTTATTCAACTAAAGTACGTGATAAAAAAACTAACCATCAGAAAAAATTACAACATTTGATACGCTAACTTTAGATTATCGCCATTTTGTTAAATTTTTTTTTATTAGACGATAGTGACACTCTTCCTGATAAAAAAAATTTTTTTTTCCAATTCTGGAGGGTCTACATCGAGTTATCACTCACACCATCCAGACCCTTTCAACTTCAACTTAATGGAAAATTTTTTTTATCAGTTTTTTCAAGGAAAATAAATATTTTACAATTTATTTGTGTTTCTTTTCAATAAAACAAATTCTTAAAATGATTTCAGAATTCCCAGAACGACCCCTTAAAAGCCTCTGAATACATCTTTTTTTTATTGTTTTTGACAAAGAAAAAAAAAGAATAATAAAAGAAAACTATCTATTACAAATGAAAATTTCCTAACTAGAATTAGTACTTTTTTTTTAATAGTTTTTCTTCTTAACTATTAAAATACACAATTACAACAACAACAACAACAAAAATTACAGAACGCAAAAGGAAAAACCAATGAAATAAAATAAAATTTAATATGTAATTTAATAAAAGAATGAAAAGAAAATATGTATGTAAAAAAAAAGAAAAGGAAGTAAATAAAAATTATATGCGAGTATATACTTATTTAATATTTTATTATATTTAGGTATGTATGTATGTACTTACTTTGTGCTATGTGTTTCATTATAGTTCATTAATAAATGTAGAATCATTTCACGATATTCAAGAACATAACAAACATTGTTTTGTAGCATATCGAAGAGTGCTAAAGCTTTTTCATCTTTTAACTTTTGTAATGCTATTAAACTTAACAACAATTCTCGGAATGTCTTTAATTAAAATTAAAATGAAATATTATGAGAATGAAAATATTTTTAATAGAATTAAAAATGAAAAGACAAAAAAAAAAACAAAAGAGAAAGAAAAAGTAAATATGCAATAATGGAGGAGAAAAAAAATAAATAAAGAGAAAATTATAATTATTATTAAATGATTTTCTTTTCTTCTTTCTTTTTGTTTATTTTTAAATACCTATGATAAGTAATTATCATTTAAAAAATATTCCATTATTGAATTAAATTAATTATAAGAAATATCGTTTAAAGAAGAAAAAAAGAAAAAATAATAAATGGAAATATAAATTAAATAAAATATTTTAAGTATTAAATGATTAATGCAATTATGTATGTACGAGTATATACCTGAATAGCAATATGTAAACGTTTAGACCATAAACGTGCTTGTTTTTTATCACTTCTCATCATGTCCATATGATGATCAATTCGCATAAGAACCCAATGAAAACATTGAACACTCAAGGATTCACTGTATAAATAGCAAAAAAATAAATAAATAAATAAAAAAACAAAAACATAAAATAAAAAATTACTCTATGTACATAATATGTACATATAAAATATATTATAAGTGTGTACTAGTTGTAACTAATATACTAACTAATAAATAAATGAGTAAATAAATAATTTATTAGTTTAAATTTCCGTAATTACAAAACAACTATAGAAAATTTTATAGGAAATCCTTTGAAATATATTAAACTCTATCTCTATACATTCATTGTAAACAAGTTCATTAATTACATTTAACAAGCATTGTATATGTGTGTTTATATAATAAAATTCTAATGGTATTTTATATAAATTAGTTGATTTACATAGATAACTTTGATTTATTAACACTTAACATTGTTAACAAATTAATGTTAAGTTTATCAATTTACACAGAAAATTTATATACATAAAATACAATTTTACACATTTTCTTGTTAAATGTGCTTAAAAAAATTATACTCATTAAAATTGATAAAAGAATCTAGATAATTGATAATTTAGAAAATTAATTTTTTTTTAATTTAAATTAAAAATGAAACATAAACATTCGAATTTTATTTGAACTAAAAAGTATGCATTAAAGAGGATTGGCTCTGCAACTCAGATTAAAAATGGACGAAAAATTTCAAATAGAAATTATTTTGTTCAATTATTTTTATTTATTTAAGCCATTATTCTGACAGTCACTTCACTTGTAAATCAAGTGAGTAATAAAAATCATTTAAGGTGAGTTCTAATGTCACGTTAGAATATCTTAACGGTATTACTTTTTATTACCATAATAAGTGCGTTCGAATCACATGTTTTATCTGATATTATCAGTTCGGTTCTGATTTAAAATAAGCGAAGCTTCAACTTGTACAAACTGATAATAAACTGGAAAATTTGGATAACTGGAACGTCAAAAATATCAGCTAGCTGATTTTTGACTGTCAGTTGAAGTTTCGAGTTCTTTTATGTACATAGGCAGTTGATTTTTAGTGAAAAACTTAATTAAATTTAGTGAGTAAGTACTTCTACTTCATATTCCATCTTGACAATTTAGAATTCATAAACAGTCAACTTTTTAAACATGTCTTCTTCTTTTTTGATTAGTTCTACACAGCAAGTGAACCAAAAAAATTTTTATCACTTTTTTCACTTTAAGATTAGTTAAAAGCTAGGGACATCTACTGAAAAGAATGGAAAACTAGGAGAGTGGAACAAATGTAGAACAAATGTGGAACTGTGGAAGTGATAATTATCAGATAAATCGTGTGATTCGAACGCACTTAATATATTTTCTCTCACTTCACGTGAATACTAGAATACCAATTAAGAAGTGACATGACATGACTAGTCACGTAGATTAAGTGAATGTCAGAAGAAGGGTTTTAATGTACCAACTCTTCATCATATTATATTTCGTTCCGGAACACATTACTGTCATATAAAGATTGAAAATATAAAAAAAGTGTTTATTAGGGAAAAGAGGAAGTCTTGATGAATATTATATTGGCCTTACGTAAATTATATAAGGAGAAGATGCATCTGATATAAAAGTGCAACTCACAAATTGAGGAATAAAGCTAAAAAATGATAAATGATGGAAATTATGAATGTTAAGAAAGCATAACAAAAAAATTGAGAAATAAATTAATAAAAAAGTAACGTTAACACGCTGACGCTCATTTTTTAATCAATGGTGAACGACAAGAGCAAATTTTAATTTTTTTTTTCAAAATTTGTTAGCTTTTAGAGATTTTGGTCAAGATTTCATATTTACCGTAATCAGATTATTTTATTTTTTGCTACTAATTTTTCCAAGGGTGATAGACGGCTATAGCAGTCACATTTGACCATTTAACAAGTTTTACAGGAGTCTAGGAGTTTTCTAGGAAAAAAAATTTAAGAAATTTATCCATACCACACTTGAAAAATAAATAATACATCATTTTAAGCTCAGTTGCATGACAAAACAAAGATTCATCTAATCCTCTTTTTATAAAATTGTAAATAAGATTAATTATTTCACAATATAATGCAAAAAGAAGAAAAAAGAAAATTCTTTTGAATTGACTCAAACTAAAGTAAAAATTATATTTAACCAATTACATCAGACAGTATTTAGAAAGAAAAAAAAGTTCAATTTATTCTAGAAGAAAAATATTTTGTATTTAAACATCATTCATTCAATACACAACTTACCTCACTAAATCCAATTGAAGTCCACTCAAACGATTAAATTCCATAAAAAATCGTATTGCCCATAACAAATATGAATCATCTTGACTACTTGAACCTGTACTATGTTCTAATACACGTCTAACTTGTCGTACTAAAGTATTATATCCAGATCGTAAAACTTCAATACAATATTCTCGCAGACATAATCTGAAAAGATTTGAAAAGAAGAAGAAGAGTGAAAAAAAACATTTATATAGGTACATACATATCATTTTATCAATAAAAGTAAATACATTCATGAAAATAAGAATGTAATCAACTATGAAATAAAAAAATACACAATATTTGTACATTTTTATTTTTTATTTGCCTTATTGCCAAAACACCTTGTTATATTGCAAATCTTACATAACAACAACAACAAAGACATAAAGTCATCGATTATTTACCACCCTCACTACTTTACTACATGATATCTCATCATCATTACAAACAGACACACACAAAAAAATATAGGAAACAAAAAACACAGACAAACAAAAAAAAACATTATATTTTACTTACCTAACAGAAAATGCACTTCGTCTTTCTATAACATTCTCTTCACTAACAAAACGATGAGATCTTTTTTGTTTTGATTTTTCCCTATCAAAATCAAGAGAGACAGCGCGCTCTAAAGATTGATGGCATATAATATCCTTTTCAGATACAGATTTAACATTACGTAACACATATGTTCCACCGAAACGCGAATGTCGTCCTTGTGGTAATTTTAATATATTTTTTTGTTTTTCTCTTTTACGTGCAGCAACTAATTCTTGTTCATCACGATATTTTTCAGCAAAGCTACGTTGCAATGATGCATCAGCTAAAGATTCTGCTGTCTGAATGATGATGATGATGATGATAATGATAATATAAAAATATAAAATTTAATATAGTATGCATGTGTGTTTATAAAAGGAAAAAGTAAATATACATTGTAGAATATATAGTTATATGAATAACAAACATTATAAAAGATTAATATCTTAAAAGGATTATTCTGCTTGTTGTGTTTAATTCAATTCACTTTGCAACATGAAATCTTAATGTGTTTGCAATAGATAAATATAAGCTCTTATATTGTAGAGTATATTATAATCGTTTATAACTCGCGCACACCAAATAAAATTAAATATTTCATGATACACAAAATGTTTATATAGATTGTTATATTTTTATTTATAATCATTTTTTTAGTATTTAGTATTTAATAGTATTTAAAGACATTAAGTAATTTTACATACCTGTTCTCTGTATAATAAACATATAATTTCAAGTGCATGTAAATGATATTGATTCTCATTTGTTGAACTAAGAACATATAATATTAAATCTAACATTCCAGATTGATGTAATGCCCATATAATTTGATCATGTAAACTTGCATCATTATCAGCACGACATTCTATATCTGGATTTGATGGTACTTGTAAAACATTACGTGCCAATACCAAAATACGTTCAATTAATAAATTTTGTTCTTCACTTCTTAAAGCCCAATCCTAGAAAGAAAAAATTGATTTTTTTTCATTATTAAAAAATAAATAAAAATACTTTTTTTCGACAAAAGCTCGGACATTTTGTAGTTATTTTAGAATAGATATAAGTACAAGGCTGAGTTTTAAAGCAAATGGATTATTTGTGAATCAGAATACTTTGATTCTTTAGTTCTATTTATGTGCTTGAGCGGTACAGGAATGGAAGAAATAGAAACTTCAAATGCAAAGGTTAAAGCATGTATCAATTATTTCTAAAGGAGGGAACGCTCTCTTTGCAAAGTCAACAAATTTATTTTTTTTTAATTTACAGCTGAGTCCATAAGTATCGCCACCCCTCTAAAAAAGTAACAAAAGCATTTTTCTTGAAAAACATTTTACTATTCTTTTGTATACCCGTATATATTATTTCTAGATTCTAGTGATTAATATAATCTCCCTTTCTTTCACACAAAATTTCTAATCGACGTTTCATCGACAACACAAAATTTTCAGCCAAATCAATGCGTTTAAAAGACTTCAGCAAATATTTTTGTTCTCCTGCCAATTAGATGGCCATTGCAAAACTTTAATACTGTTTCAATTTCAATGCTTCCAATCTCGTCCTAACATGGACCTATGCTTAGAATAGTTATCTCCTTGTAAATACCAATCACTACAATTGTCTCCAAACATTGTTTTTACAGATGGTACAAGTATGTTCTTAAAAATTTTGCACATAACATTGCATCCAAATTCTAGTTGAATAGTATGAGTCAAACCTTTTTTTTTCTAAAAATAATCCCATGCATGCATTTTTAAGGATGTTTCACTTTTTTTTCTTTTAGCACCACTTCCTGCACATCTCCTTTTTTTCATATCTATCTAGCCACCTCTTTACATTATTTTTGTCCACGAGGATACGAGGATTTTCAAGAAAACTGTACTGGTGGCATTATTTATGGACCCAGCTGTAAACAGCCAAAAGAGGAAATCTCTATCTTCAACGATTATACAATTTTTTTTATATTCTTATTAATTTATCTTAAAATATTATAGACAACAAAATTTCTTAAAGTATACTTCCCCCTTTAAAGAATATCTTTGCACTTATTCTAGAAAACATATGTTTACATTTCAGGAAGAAAAAAAACAAACCAAACAAAGAAAAACAACTTGATTTTTTTTTTTAAATTCTTAACGTCTTGTACATTTTATTCTCTTTTAAATTGAATGAATTGTGTGGTTGAGTTATTTTTACTAAAAAGGATTAAATGAAAAAACACACAAAAGTAAGAAGAAGAAGAAGAAGAAAAAGTAAAATTAAATAAAATTTCACAACTAATCAATTATTATATCAAATGAAAATTTCTTTCATACATACGTACTAGTTCTTTCATTTTAATTTAATTTTAAATTGAAGTTTTATTATATAATTTAAAAGCAATAAAACAATAACAACAACCACAACCATTGATACATATACATATGTACTTATGTATATAAAATAAAAGGAAAATATAAAAAAAATAAATAAATAAAGACCACAATCAACTAAAAATATATAAAATGAAAAACCCCAATGGCAATAGATTTTTATATTTTTTAATTCTTTTTTTTTTTAATACATAAATTTTATCTTCATTTTCTGTAGTACATTTTTAATTACTTAATTGTGTGATAAGTTGGGATAAGTTTTTATATATATATATATTTTTTTTTTTGGTCTGTTTTATTTTATAGAGAAACAGAGTTAATGGAAAAACTATTTTTGTATATGTATGTATGTGTGTAATTCACTTGAATCAATCAAATAAATTAAAGAAAAATTGAAACAAAAAAGGAAAAATACATTTTAAAAGTTTTTTTTTTTTTCAATGTTCTCGTTCGTATTAAAAATTTATATTTGTATTTTTAGTTTTAAATAAAAATTGGTTGAACGAAAAAATAAATTGTAATAATAATAAATAAGCGAAAGGATTAGATTAAAGAAAAATGTAATGTTTTTCATGAGAAAATAATCCATTTGCATTTTGGGAATTTAAAAGTTACACAAATGCACTGTTCAAAATTGTATTTTTAATGAAAAATAAATGAATTTCATGTGAAATTTGAAATGAAAAAGTAATTAATTTATATGCCATTACTAAAATGATTTTTGAAGATAATTATTTTTATCTTGGTTATATAATCATCAAGAATAGTAGTTCCCTATGTAGAACACAGAGTGAATGTCGTGTGACTTAAATGGAGAACTCTAGCAGGAGTCTTCTGCGATAAAAAAAAAATGCCAGTGAGAATAAGGGTTAAAATCTACAAAACTGTAATATTGTACGCATCAGAATACTGGTCCAGTAATAGAACTTGAGCAAAAACCGCATGCACCCTAAATGAAAATGCTGGTGTTGCAAAATAAAAGAAAGAAAGAAAACAGACTAAGGTGGTTTGGTTATGTTAATAAGGAGAAATGAAAATTTAATGGTAAAAAAAACGTTAAACATCAATGAGCCAAGTAAAGGCTCAAGCAGACCATGTTTGACTTGGATGGCGTCAATTGAACGTGATAAAAAAAATTGGATGTAAACATAGGATAACTCAGGATAGAAGAACCTGGTGCTTGAGAACTAAAACCGAACCTAAGAAGATGGGATAAGGCGAAATTGATTGATCTTTTGAAAACCCAATTAGAACTGAAAGTGCGGTTTTGTTACCACACCTCGCGTAACCCTAGGAAATGACGTTTTACATACCGATAGGAGATTTTTATAACCATCCTGTTTCATTCAGAAAACGTATCATATGTATGTCTGACCGTGACTTTTGCTATGTCATTAAGGTCTTTGATGAGAAAGCTCCCGATGTCTGGAATCTTGCGCTGGCAAATGCCGGACAGTTGCAGAGATAGTAGGATACAGCAAGAACAAAGATGACATTTTTTTTATACACAAGATATTTTTAAATATTAAATTAATTACATCGAATAAAATCATGCATCTTAACTTTCTACTAATATTATCCTGCTACTGAATGTTTTATTTCATAAATCAGAAAATCGGTCCATATGAAATGTTGAACCATTAACATAGAATCTGATTTTCTTCTTGCATTAAAATCTCTTTTTTTTTTTTTTTTTTTTTCAAGATGACACAAACATGCATGTGTTAAAATATTATGACATTATTCACAAATTTCTCTGTAGAAAATAAAAAAATCAGCAATGTCATAAGTTCTTTAACCTTTACTACTTTAAATTTTATAAAAGTCAACACATCATCTTATATGCATGCTGCTTCTTTAAAAAAATTCAATCCATTTCAAGAGATTTAAGTTTAAAAAAGTAAATTTTCTTGACTGATCCTTTTACTTGTTTTTTTTTTCTTTTTTCTTCTTTTTACTTTTATTTTTGTTTGTTTTTTTGTTTTTTTTAAATAAGTTAACGTAAGAAATTGTAAGTAACAAACTATTTTAGAATGCACGTTTTGTGATCATATTTTATTCATGAATTTTTCAATAGAATGAACATGGTAATAACAAAAAAAAAAGTTCTGTATTTTTTGAATAATGATTAAAAATAGAAAAAAAGAAAATTCTATCGAACACGAAATATAGAAAGTAAAATGCATTGATTTTCTATCTTATTTTTTTTTCCATATACTTTTGCATTTTTACAACAATTTATAAACATTTTATAAACTATTTAAGCTTATTTAAAAACTTTAAAGCAGATAATTTTAAAATGCATATATATGATTGAAAAACTTTTTTATCGATGTGCATTCATTAAAATTTCAATTAAAAAGTCTGTCTTAATTAAATTTAATTCAATTAAAAATTAATTAATTATATTTGAAACTGATGAGATATTTACTTTTTTATATGTTTTTTCTGGAAAGTTTTTCTCATTTTTAAAGTAATTTAACTTCAATTAAATTAGATACATACATACATGGAATTTTATAAGAAAAATATAAATAACTTACCACTTCTAGAACTTTATGTAAACGTAATGTTAATACACTCCAAAATATATCTGCTGAAAATGCTGTTTTATAATTTTGTAATATATCAATTAATTCTAAATAAATTTTTCTTCCATTTCCATCTTTTGGTATACCATCACGATATAATAATAATATTGGATTTGTTAATATAATCAAAAGTCTTATAAGAACATCACTATATTCATCGTTATCAATATAATTTATTAACATTGGAACTAAATCCGTTTGAAGTACTTTAGCTCTACCAAGATGACGTCGATATTCATGATTATCAAGATCTCGTCGAAGTATCCAAATAAGATGCTGATAAAGCAAAAAATATCAAAAACAATTTATAAGATAATAAGAAAAGAAAAAAAATGATAGAAATATGAACAAAATGAAGAAAAAAAATATAATAATAGATACATAAAAAATTGAAAATAGATTTATATTTTAGCTTACTTTTAAGCCTTGTATAGCATCAGGTTCAGCAAAATATTTTTCACCATCATTGTATCCAAGAGCAGCACAAGTAGCATCAATATCAGCTAATAAAGCAGACATAATGAGGGGATAAAGATAATGTTATAAACTAAAATCACTTATTTTTTTCAATAAAAAAACAAAACACTTTATCAATTTTAAATGAAAAATGTTTAAGTTGAAACGATTTAATAAAGAAAATAAATTGTAAACAAATCCGCGGCTTTTGTAAATGAAAATTATGCAGAAATTGATAGTTGACTTGAGTCAAGTCACTTGACAGCTAATTGAACAGCTGATTAAGTTTTCGCGCCAAATGAACATGCGACGAATGATTAGGCGAGTTTATATTAGGGGTGAGATGGAGATCGAAATTTAGAACTTAAATTTATGAACGCCTAATGTTATGCAAGAGCAAAAAGAAATTTTTTAATTTATTTTTAGCTTTTATTCTACTTTTTTATTTTAAAAATGTATATCCAAAATAAATAATAATTATTAATTAAAAATAAATGTTAAATTAAAGTCATAATTTCTTTTGATTATTTTGAATTATGCCAAATTTAAGAAAAGAACTTTTTCTCCCGGAAGAAGAAGAGTAATGTAGGTCGTGGAATATGAAAATGTCATTATCAGTGAAGTGGCCGTAAGTTAAGGTTGCCAACAAAAACTAGAAATTTGTGAATTTTCTTTGATATTTTAACACCACAAAAAGTGCACAACCCTCAATCCAGAACTCAGGAAACAGGTAAGTTAACATATTAAACATTTAGTTTTTGGATTAATTAGTTTTAATATTGCTTGACTGACAAATCACAATTCTTACAATTGATTTTTACTCTAGTCACTAATTTTATATTAAAACTTACGACTTGTTCAAGTGGACTATTCAACTTTACGACTGTACGCATGCGTTTAGGAACTTAACTCTACTAATTTTGTACATTATATTATATTTCCAATGCTAAAAACAATGACAAATTTTTAGTAATTAAAAATGTAAAACAATATCTAACTTTGTTCAAATTGACTTGCCCGGTTTGCTCTTGTATGTTTCTGTTACAAATTATTTTTGAAAATTTTCTTAAAAATTAAATTTGCAAGACTTTTCTAACACAACAGGTCTTTCAAAATCTTAAAATAAAGGTTTGTAAAAAATCCACTCGTTATATGAAATATAGGCACATCGTAAGGGTAAAGTTATATTTTGAAACGTGGTGTACATTATACTCGTATGTATATATTATTTTTGACCCTGAAATTCTATTTCCTCTTTTTCCCTACAGATTTTGAAATATAACTGAACTCTAAAATAATAATATGTACACCTTTTATCTCTTTTTAGCCCTTATTCCACTCATACCTACCTCATACCACCCTTTAAAAAAAAAAAGAAAAAAAAAAACCTACTTCGTGTTGACTATTTCAAAATAAAAAAATATGCTAATAAAAACTTAATTTGTCTTCTCAAATTTATTTATTTTTTGTATGTATTTTGTTTTTTATTGTTTCCATTTTTCATTAGCTAATTTATACAATGCTTTAATTACTTTTCAAAATTATTGATTTTTATTTGCTAATTTTTATTATAAATTATCTTTATTTTGCATTTCCTCAGTCGGTAATTTATTTTATGTACCATAAGATTTTTTTCGTATTTTTTTTTTTTTTTTCAATACATTTTGTGGGAGGAAAGGAGGTGATAGATGTTCAGATTGATGAACCAAAAGTACTCGTAAGAATTTTTTTATTTTTCTGTCTTTTTTACAATAATTAACACACACACAAAACCTTAATTCATACACTTAAATACTCTGCTTCTAATTGCATATTAAAATTTCATGATAGATAAAACATTTTTTCAAGATTCTATCTTATATATTTTTACTTCATCCTTCTACATCCTAGCTTTTATTTTTACACTTTTAACATGAAATGCAAAAATTTACTTAGTATTTCTCATCATTTCAAAAGTTTTACATTTTTAATGATTTTATTTTTCAGACTACATACATAATTACGTTGATGATGAACAAATACATTTTATAAAAAAAAAAAAAATAGAAAATAAATGACAAATTTTTCATTTTTGAATTTAATTTAACGTCTATAAAATTTTATCTTCTTACTTTCCGAAACAAAAACCAAACGCCAGTAAAATAACAACAAATGATGTATCCTTTAATTATATTCAAAAAAAAAAGTAATAAAAAACAAAACATAAAGACAAATAATAAATAAATAAACAACTTTACATTGAAAATTTTATGCTGGTTTTAAAATTAAATGAAATGTTAAATATTTTGTTTTCCTTTTTTATTAAAAATTCAAAAATTGTTATAGTACATAAAAGAAAATATGAGAGAAGAAAAAATAACCCCCCCCCCCCTCCCCCCAGCAACAACAAAACACAAAATAATGAAAAAGTAATAAGGATTCAAATTTCATTTAAAATTTATTCATTTTTGATAGATATTATGAATTTATCATAAAAAATGTTTATTTTTGAGCATACCATTTCATAAAATTCGTCTTTTGGTCAAAAGAAAAAAAAGTAAAAGTAGAATGTTTTTCTTATTTTAAATATAAACCATTCAAAAAATAAAGTTTTTCATTTATTTTTTATCGATTTATTTTGTTTTGTTTTCATTTTAAAAGCAACAGTATATTAAGGTCATTATTTAATACTAAAAATTGTTTTATAACTTTTAAAAAAAAAAAAAAAAAAAAAGTAAATAACGTATAAACTAAATGAAATATAACTTCATAATATTATTTGCCAATATCAACCAATAACAAGCTTTTGTAAATTTATATAAAAAAGTTTTTATGCGTTCATAACATTTTATTATAAATATACATGTATTTATTTATATATACGTATGTACGAGTATATTAAGATGGTCATAATACATACATATATACTTTAACACTATAATGATACTGTTCGATTTCGATACGATCTGATCTGGCTTTGACAATCTTTTTTTTTTTTATTTCTCATCATCATCATGATTGTCATAAAAGTTCTTAGGGTTCTCAATAAGTAATCAAAGAGATTGGTTTCAATTTCAGTTATTATTTCTTTCATTTACATACACATACTATATACACTACAGATATACAGTACTTATTTCTTATAGTTATTCGTACAGTTATATTACTGTTCATAAAATATCCTTTGATAATAATTTTTATCGACTTTTAACTCTCATGATGCACATTTTTTTTTTTGTTTTCACATACAATTTTCTCTTTGACATTCGAGAAAATCATTATTAAAGGTAAACAAAAAGTTTAAGAGGGTAAAAGTATCACTTTTTCTGCTTATTTCATTGGTATTCTTGGATATCTGCTCTTAGGTCAGAAGGTCAAAATTGTTTTACATACAACTGCCATTTGAAGACAATAACTTTGTAATACCAAATTTAAAAAAGATTAAAATACTCTGGAAGTTGTATTGTATGATAGGGTTTGTGAAGGTTGTGTCCCAATCTCACTTCATCGCGAGCAAAAAAGTATATTGTGAGTTTGTGGAAAACCCGACTTTATTCGTTGATTCTTAGACTATGTGAAAAGTTTAAGGATTATTTTAGGGACTGGGGATTTGGATCAGCAGGAAGAGTAAAACGCCATGCTTATGTGTTTCATTATTTTAGGAGATAACTGTCCACAGTCATACCGAACATGTTCTGCTGTTTTCTTTTCTGGCAGGCAGAAGTGACAAAGCTCAGACTCGGTTTTGCCCAGCTTCTTCAGGTATGGATGTTTGTTATTAAATGACCCACATACCTTGTCATAGGGCAATTTTTTTCCTTTCCAAATTCTTCACTTATTACAAATGAGATATTAAAAAGTTTATTTTGAGCTCAAATTCATATTGAAAGTAATAAATCAAAATACTGTTAAAAATTTGTCTCAATATGAAACGAAATTGTCACATCTACCTTATAAAGATAAAAGATAAAGTAGATATAACCCTTTTTCATCAGACACTTTAAATGAATTTAAAGAAGAAAGAAAGGGATGATGAAAAATAGGTGAATTAAATGAATAATATCATATTGTCGTTTAAGTCAACGGATCGAAAATAATTTTAGTATGATATTTCTCTTTCTACAAAAACTTTGTACTGTAGACTGACTTTATAACTTTGAAACCGCCTTGGAGTGAAAATGGTGTTGAATTGCATATCATAATCACCACAATATATGTACATAATCATAAGGAAAACTAGATATGTACATATACACTCCGTTTCAAAATATAGCCTCACCCTTACCATGTGTGTATATCTCATATAAGGAGTGAATTTTTTACAAATCTTTGTTCTAGGATTTTGAAGGACCTGTTGTGTTAAGAAAATTTTTGAAATTTAATTTTTAGAAAATCCCACCATATAGAAGAAAGAGAGGGAGAAAGTAAAATGTACAAATAAAAGCCGTTTCAAAATATAGCCTCACTATAATGTTTTTTAAAATTTGGTATTGAAAACACAAATAATTTTTGTTTTTTAGATTTTATTAATAAGGACTTTCTTTACCATTTTTAATTTAAATCTAACAAAGATGGTTATTTATGCTTTTATACAGTTTTCTGACATATACTTTTGAAACTCCATTTTGCTTCTTCTATATTACTTTTCTTGGATCCTAAACAGTTTCATACTGTTAGCTGTTTGAAAAAACTTTTCTTAATAAATATTTTTAAACGTTTTCTATTATATTTAAGTCCGGTCATTGTAATATTTGTGAAATTTTTCCAGAAAATCAGTTTTTAACTATACCTGTAATATGGATTACTGCATTATTTTGTTGAAAAATGAAGTCGTCCTGCTCCAAATTCTTAGAGATTTTTATTATTTGTTTCTTTAACAATTCTCAGTATTTTCTGGAAGTATTCTTCCACTCATAAATCTAATATGAATTACTACTATTGAAAAAATGACATAAATTGGTGAAAGCAAACTGGAGTTTTTTTTAGGTATAACTTAGTATTATATTCTCCGACACCCCATATCATAACAGAATCTCAATCTATTTTTTTGAGTGCTAAGTAACTTTCCTTCTTCCTTAAATTATGTAAATAAAACCTTTAATCATCTGGTTCATCTAAATTAAACTTGTTTTCATCGGTTAAAACCACTTTGTGCCATTTTGCCTTACATAATATGTGGTTCCATTGCAAAGTTAAGGCGATATTCCCTATGTTTTTTCGTGTAGCCCGGATATTTTGTTATTTTTCTATGCGAAATGTTTCTATGTTCGTAATATTTTATAAACAGTAGGATTCGTGAACATCCGATCCTTATTTCTCTTTAATTTGATTCATTTTTAGTGTTGAACAACAAAAAGCATTCGGGATGGCTCATTTTTTCCTACGTGTTACTATTGGTGGTCGGCCAAAATTTGTTAAAACTACGTTTTATTTTTCATTTAAAAAAAAATTATTGATTGTCCTTGGACTTTGGCCCAGTATTTTCGAAATTTGTTGATTTGACTTTTTTCCACCTTTTAGTTACTTCATAATTTCAATTTCTGTTTTATTTAACAAATTGACCAGTGCCATTTTTTATCAAAAATCTTGAAAACTTATCACACAATAAAGAGATTTAAAAAAAATATCCAAAATCCCTGTAAGCACTTTGAAAAATTCACTTTGAATGGTAGTGAGGCTATATTTTGCAACGGCTTTTATTTGTACATTTTACTTTCTCCCTCTCTTTCTTCTATATGGTGGGATTTTCTAAAAATTAAATTTCAAAAATTTTCTTAACACAACAGGTCCTTCAAAATCCTAGAACAAAGATTTGTAAAAAATTCACTCCTTATATGAGATATACACATGGTAAGGGTGAGGCTATATTTTGAAACGGAGTGTATGTATAGTCTGAATAAATAAAGGGGTAGATTAGAAAAGGGCAAGGAAAATCATTTCTATATGTATACTTGTGCGGTTCTACTATATATAAAGAGAAATGCAATGTTAATGACATTAATGAGACCACTGATTCTAGTAAAAGGTTCTTTTATGAGGAAAGGTATTTTTACTTTCTAGATTTTAGCTTACAGATATCCGTTTGTCCTATACGTATACACCATAATACTATAGTATATATATATATACATGTGGATATATGTTATGTATAATAAAAACATTGTTATGCGGTAATGAAGTTTGAATTCTTCTGAATAATTTAGAAGCAACAATAAAATGGATACCATTCCCATTCATATCTTAATCATTTTTTACCCAAAGGTACACTACCATACCATCCTCCATTTATTATTACTTGATATTTAACTAAATATATGGTTGGTTAATTATATTATTTCTGCAATTTCAATGCAAAAAAAAAAAGATTTTCATATATTTATAATATATTTGAGTATATAATATACAATTATGACTGTTATATTCTATGTGTGAAATTATATTGAAATAAAAGAGAAAAGGAATAAAAATACGTATATGTACGTATGATTTTTTGTTTTGTTACCTGGTATGTTGGTTTTTTTTTTTCATATTCTTATTGTTAAATGACCTTGACATACTTTTATGTGAAAAATTTAATTATAGAATTCCCAATTGTAATCGTAATCTTATTTTAACTTTAGTAATGTGTTTTTTTTTTAAATTCTTTAATTATTTTTTTAATGGAAAAACCTTGTGGAAGCTTAAATTTAATTAATTTTTTTTTTCATTTCTGTTCTTCTTCTTTTTATTTTTTCTTTCCTTTAGAATATAAGGTAGAAAATTAGATATTATTTAAAGCAGATTAAATTTGAATTAAATTTATATATTGTAGAAAACAGTGCCATTGTATAAATGTGTAGATGAAAATATTTAATCTTAACATGAAAAAATATATCTTTTACCTTTTAATAAGACAAACAGAAAGAAAAAGGAAAAAAGAAATAATAAGAAATAGCTAATGAATTTCATAATAATTAAAATTAAACGTGATTAAATTCATGATGTCAATTCAAAATAATCTCATAGAAATTATACAGAAAATGAAAAATACGAAGAAGAAAAAAAAAACTAAAATTAATTGACCTAATTGATTGTAAATTACAAATTACAAAAGTGTAAAATGCACGAGTATATATAGGTATTATGTATTTTGAAAATGTTACAAATGGGACTGTATCTGTATCTCAATGTTTTATATAATGTATGTATGTATACGTGTATAGTAAAATTCTCAATTTATTTTCACTTTGTTTGAATAATTAAAAATTCTAAAAAAAAAAAAAATATTTTTAAACAAAGTGCATGTAATCATTCATTCATTCACCATTATTATCATTTAGGTATAGTATGTGCAAAAAAAAAAACTGTTTGACAAATTAAAAATAGGTAAATTTTCACATTCAAAAATTCTCAATTTTTTTTCTTTCTTTCTGTTCTTCTTCTTTTGTTCCAATTTTTGTCGAATAATGAATTAGTATAGCACAAACACACAGTATCAATGCGCCATATTATCTCACATTTGTTTGTATAGTTTTCGAAATAAAACAGTAAAAAAAAATTATTTTGAAATGGAAAAATGTTTATCAGTTTTTCTTTTGTACATATATATGGTTGGTGTGTGTATATGCATAAAAGCATAAAATATTTATAAAATTGCCAAAGAAAACAAAAACTTTTATCACACGTTTTCAAGTTAAAAAATTTTCCTTTTGTATTTAAACAGTTTTTTTTTTAAAAAAAAAATTTCAAAAATAAAAAAAGAAAGAAAATGATGGATCTGTGTGTGTGAAGATAAATGTGAGATTAATTATAAAAATGAAAATTTAGGTCAAAAATGTATGAAAAGAAAACAAATCTCAAAAAAGATTATCAAAATAAAAGAAAAAGTCTATATTATTGTTTTCTGTTTTGTACACAAAGCCTTAGGTACATACAACTGACTACAAAAAAAAAAAGAAGAAGAAGAAGAAACTATTATGAAACTTATATTTAGGATTTGAAAATTTCATTTATTTCATTTCAACTATTATAATCTGTTATATTAAACTTTCCTTTTTTTCGTACACAAAACATGTATGATTTTACCGGAAATTCAAACTGACATTGTCTGTTTAAACATGAAAAATATGTATGTTAAAGAATGAGCTTTTTGTTTCTTCATAATAATTTAATGAAAAATTCTTTTCTCAAGAATTTTTTGTTGTTGTTGTTTCATATTAAATATTCATAATATGTACATTTAATAAAATGAGTTTTATATTTTTTCATGTGTTTTCTAAATATTTTAGAATCGTATGTGATTATATAGGGTGGTGGAGAAATTATTTTGATGACTTAAAAATCGGTTCAAGCTTTTAGGTGTCAGTAAAAAAAATACAAATATTGATGTGTAAATTCGTAATAACATTTTTAGTAGCTAGATCCTAGTTAATTTTAAAGATGAAATAAATAGTTTATATTATCCAAAGATTTCTGGAACATAGATAGACTTTAATATAAGTATGACGACTGTGAAATGTGAAATCTATTTAGTGAAGCTTGATGGTGAACGTTTAAAATAGAAATCCGATATTCAATACTACTGGACAGTGGACAGTAAAGGGTTGATGTTAGAAAATCTTATTTGCAATGAAAGCTTTCCTTCCTAACACAAATTTACCAGTAAAACTCTTCGTTGCTCAGCTTGAAGAAGATTGAATGGCTTCAATTAATTTTTTTTCTGAAGAAGACAAACATTTTGAAAACATGAGCCGTATACTTATAAGAAGTGGAGGCAAGTCTACGAGTACTTTTTATGGAAAACAAGTTGAAATCAATTTCAGATAAAGATTGTCTGTAGAAATTGAGTTTTTATACCCACAAAGAGTGAAGACTACATTAGAAATAAAATTAAAAACTTAAATATTTCAAACTGAATTGTCTTCACTTTCAAGAACGCCTCATATTTTGATTTTTTTAAATTGAAAATTCTGAAATGTATAAAAATTGTTTTTAAGAAATATCCTGTATTTCTAAATTTTTTTTCAAATACTGTAGAAATATTAATATTTTGTTTTTTCTTTTATTTATTAAAAAAAATAAATAAAATTATTAAATTTGAAATTTCATTATTTACAGAAAGCAACATAAAAAAATGAAAAAATAAAAAATTTAAAAAAAAAAAAAATCTGACATAGCTTATAATTTTTGCTTCTTTCCTTTTTAATTGAAAACGTTTTTTTTTTCGTTTCATCATTTTCTATTCTATTAAATTCTTTTGTTTTCTTACAAATTCGTTAAAAAAATAATAAAAATATATTCGAAAGATTTTTTTTAATGCGTAACCAAAACAAAATTCTTTAGTATGATTAAGGAAAAATATGAAATAAACAAATTATGAGGTTGTGGAAAAAAAATCATATTAAAAAATTTTTTTGAATAAAATTCCATTAAAAATTCAAACAATTTCAAGAATTATGAAAAATATCAATTGTAGTAGAAAATTTTTAATTTATAATAATTTCGAATATTTCAAATTTTTATCCACATCCTGAAGTTCTCTTCTTAAAGCTCCCAGTTTTTCTATAAAAACATTGTGTCAACTCACTGTTGACTTCACTATTGGATATTCTTATCATACGACTTAGATAAAAACAAAATAAACTTTTTGGACGTGCATTGCCCTAAAATAATAAAAATAGTTTACACTTTCTAAAAAAACATTCCACGATTGTTCTTATCAAAATCAATTCTAAAATTTCAACAAAAATCCTTTCAATCCCAAAATAAAGTCACCATCGCATTTCATTCAACAACAACAAAAATCTAATTTCTGGTTTTATTGTTATATCTTGACCAAAGAATTATTTTTCTGTTTTGTTTTTTTCTTTTTGTTGTTTTTTTCAATTTTCGCATCTGATTGATTTCTTGATCTTGATATCCGTTTTACTGCAATAAACTTTATTTTTTCTGTTATTTTTTTTCTTTTTTTTTTTTTTTCATTTCGTGCTTGAAAGAAATTTCTCAAATATGTGTAATAGAAAATTAGAAGAAAGCAAAATAAAGTTCGAGAAGAAAAATAAAAAAATTCCAAAAAATCAAGGAAATCAGAATACATGAACGGATATCAAAACAATCAAAAATCTATACATACATGTATATGTAGTCTAGTTCAGAATATTTCCTGCATTAAAATGTACACAATACACACAAGATACAACGTGTACCATATAAAATGTAGTTTTCTTTTTTTTCTGTAATTTTGATTTTTCTTTGATTTTATCTTCATGTTCGTTTTTTTTTTTTTTTTTTTTTTGCAAATATAGAAAATGCCAAAAAAATTGACTTATAAAACATTCATTTTTCTATTGATCGTACATAAATTTTTCTGTGCTAAATGTTTTTTCTTCATTTTTGTTTTATAAACCAAAAAATAAAAAATTGTATAACAGCTTACAACAACAAAATATTTTTGATATTAAACATATGATACTATTAGTATTTTATCGTTTGTTATCATAAAAGTTCAAAAACTTTAGATTCTTTTACTTTTTCTCCTTTTTTTTGTTGATATTTTTATTATACCTT
This sequence comes from Bombylius major, assembly GCA_932526495.1. Taxonomy (NCBI): domain Eukaryota; kingdom Metazoa; phylum Arthropoda; class Insecta; order Diptera; family Bombyliidae; genus Bombylius; species Bombylius major. Next base: position 25,643,430 of record OW052045.1, on the reverse strand, counting down.
CAAAAAAGTTCCTTATTGACTTTTTTTTGTTCCTACTTTATTATTATTTTTTTTTTTTTTTTGTTTTCGCTTATGTTTTTACTGTGGTTTATTTCATTGTTGTATATTTCAGGACGAAAAAAAAAAGTGAACCAGAAAAGAAATTACACAATAATATGTGTTTATGGGGTTTTTATTGACATCAAAACCTTTTAATGATGCCAAAATAAAAACAATTCAAGAAACAAAAAAACTTATACATATACATACAATTTTTGCGAAATAAATATATTTAGGTATATGTGTATTTTTTTCTTATCATAGACATGATCCTTTTTTTTATACGCCAAAAAAAAAACAACGAGAGAAATTTATTGTATTTTACGTTAATAATGTTATTTGAAAATATTCCGATATTTTTCACAACGTTTTCTTTCTCTTCTTTCATTTCTTCTCCACACACTCTTGTCGCTATTTTTTGTTTTGATTTTCTTCTAGTCTACGAAAATCATTGATTACTAATGGTAAACATACAACACATACGATCATAAAATTGTAATTCAACAATGTAACTGTGTTATATAATATAAAGTATAAATGTGACATGAATTTAATTTCTTTTAATTGAGTTCCAGATACTTTTTCTTATTTTATTGTTTTTTTTTTTTTGCTTTTCTTATCATACCCAGAGATTTTTATAGAAGTTATGTGAACAATTTCATAAAAATACCGATACGCTTATTCCCTTAATGATACGTGAAAAAAGGCAAAAAAAAAATCTCAATTGTTAAATAGTTTAAAATTATAATCCCTTTACGTCAAGTTCTTCAAGGATAATAGAATTTTTTTCTTCTTTAAGTTTTGAAAAAACAACATTGAAATTTAAGTATAATTTCCATTCTAGTGATCTCTTATGCGAATATGGATTAAAAACTCTTTAAATACTCCCAAACACAATTCAAAATTGACCATTCGAAATGCAATAAGAAAAAAGCTCCCGAGATATCGATTTTAGAATAAAAATACACAAGTTTCTTTGAAAAAAAAAGGAAATTTGTATATATGTACATATTAATTTTTTTCTAGATACACTGAAATGTTTTCAACCACATTTTAAATTGTCGGAATATTTTTTTTGTTCAAGCATTTTTTTACTGTTACAAATTAAATGTAAGTACATACATACCTATATGTGAAATTGTAGGAATCTAAATTAAAAAGTTGACATACTTTAGCTTTTTTTTTCTTCATGAATGTACACTTTTCTATAGCATTATATATGTATATATATTTAATAATCCTTGGGATAATAACTTCCTTTCAACATTTTGTCGTATATATGTAAGTACAATGTACAATATACATTATTTGCTCACAGTTAAATCTTATGAAATAATAGATACAGGTTTAAGAAAAACTGTTGCATTTTTATGATTTAAAATAAGACAAAAACAAAAAAAACAAAAAGAAAAGAAATTTGAAAAGAAAATCCATTCATTTCAACTTTCTTTTAATGTAATCCTTTCAAGCTATTCATTCAAATATTTTTTGTTATATAAATTTCAATTTCTTTTCTCTTTTCTTTCTTACTTACTTTCGCTGTATTTCTTATTTCTCTTATTTTTTTATTTATTTTTTTTTTCATTTGTGCAGACGTGCATTCAACATGTTGTCTTATCCTTTTTATATTCAATTCAAATCTTCTTATTTCACAAAACTAATACTATAATATTATATATGTGTATATTTTTTCTATATTCTATATATAATTTCCTGAAAAACAAACCAACTATTCAGTTCATTTTTAGTTATACAAAAGCTTTATGTGTACCACATTTTACAAAAACGTATTTAAAAATAAAAAAACTAAAAATAAAATGAAAGAAAAAAAAATTATACATATAGCGTATTTGTAATACGTAAGTTTATATCCTTATTATCCGCATTTTTTTTTTAAATTATCTGTATATACATATGTATAGATAAATCTATGTATATAAACATAATGAAGGATAAAAAAAAACAAAAAACAAAACAGAGATAATAAAATTGTTAAGGATCTAAAGCAATTTTTGTGCAAAATATTGAAAATATTTAAAAAGAAAAAAGAAAGTAGATTCGATTGTGTAGGAACATTATAGTAGGAAAAAAAAACAAAAGGACGAAAAAATGAAAACAAAGAATAAGAAAAAAAGGTCACAAGATAATACAGCACTCATGTTATAAGATCATATGTATTGTATATATTTGAGATTTCAAAAGTGTATACATATTGCAAAAAAAAGGAACAAAAAATAAGGGAAAAAATGTCGAATAACCTCAAAACATCTTTTTAGAAAACAATAGCTTTACTGTCATATTGGAAAACAACGAATATCGTAAGAAATTTTATATGAAAAAAAAAAAGCCAAGAAAGGAAAATTGTACTTAGAAGTCAAAGCGTTGAAAATAGAAATAGAGAGGAAAAATTCACCCCCCAATTTTCATATAGAACCTTTTTTTTTTTCTTCGTTCTAATTTGATTTTATCAGCTCAATCTTAGATGAGTGGATGTGTTTTTTTTTTTTGCTCGTTTCACATATGAACAAAAAAACATATATTTTCACAATTCACATTATCAAGGATCTGAGAACAAGAACAAAAAAAAAAACAACGAAAGAAAATATTCTTATTCTTTTTTTCTGTTTTGTTAAGAAAAATTGAAAATCATTTGGGGATTTCCTGATGTGCGTATACCATATTCACTATAGTCCTCCTTCTGGCTATATTGTACATACATACATATTTACAACTTACACACAAACAATTTTTTTTCTGCTATTTTTTGATATTGTGTAGTACACCCGCATATATGTATATTTACTAGAAAGTACATCAACATCCCTTCAATAATATATATAAAAGTATTTTCGATTTTAATATATCATATTTATATAAGTATTATTTGTTTTCACTTGATCCTTGTTCATAAGCAAAAGGAAAACAAAACAAAAAAATCAAACAATACAAAAAAGAGTAATGAAAAAAAAATGTAGAAGAAAAAACAAAAAGTCAGTAGTGTTTTGGTGACTGATTGAATCTTTAGACCGGATTTTCATCATTGACAAGGAATTAAATTGTCAAAGCAATAGGGAAAAAATGTTCCTTTTTTTTGGTATTGTTTTCTCATTTCATATTGTTTTTTTCTTTTCCTTTTTTTTTTCTCCTATGATTTTTGTCTGAATTTTCTTTTTCAATATATTTATTTTTCCTCTTAATTCAATACACCAGTTGTTTAAAGGTATAAATGTCCTGGAATTTTTCTTTTGTTTTTTTTCCTTTTGTTACTGATGAGAAAATTGATATCTTTATTTATTTTCTCCTCTTTTGTCCTTGTAAATTTTTCTCGTTATATACATTACAAGCACATTAAAGTGATCTATTAAAATATTTAATTAATTTTGAAATGTAACCATAAAATATTTTTCCCATTAATCATTCTTAATAATTTTTTAATTTTTTCATCTTTTTTTATTAAAAAATCATTAACAAGTAATTTTTCAAAAAATCTCAATTTTTTTTTTTTCGTTTTTTTAATTTCGAGAAGAAAAAAATACTATCCTTTGAAATATCTTTTTTGTGTATATTGTTCTCATATTTACATATTTCTTCTTCTTTTACGCATATAATCTTGTAAAAAAGTAAATAATTTTATGGACATTAATTTATAATGAAATAATGAAAAAAAATAATAAAAATAAAAATTGCCATCAAAAATGATATTCACAAATTTTTTAATAAAAAATCTAAAAATGTTAAAATATGTCATGATAAGGAGCAAAATGAAATCTTGTTAAATATATAAATTAGTTCTGTATATGTATGTATGCGAATCTTATTGCTTGAATTTTATTTTTTATTTTCTTGTCCTTCAAATTTTTTTTTCTTAACTGATAATGTTTTTTATATTTTACACAAGGATAAAAAAAAAAAAGAACAAAATATGTATAACATGATATAAGCGAATATTGTTTTTTTCTATGTAAGTTTTTTTTTTATTTTTATTTTTGTGTTATTCACCATCTAATCTTGTTGTCATTCATCAAATGGGTAATTGCCCTTCTAGACATACGCATCAATCTTCTGAGGACTTATTACTTCAATTTGTGACATCGTTTTATTTTTCTCGACTTTGTAAAGAAACAAATATATGTATGTATATGTGAATAATACAAAAGTGTTATATCTTTTTATATATATATATACATATATATGAAAGCTTTATTTTGTGTTATATGTATATGTAATCTTTATAGAACCAGCCACAATTTTTAGTAGTGTTGTTATACCTAAACTTGTACTTGTATCATTTTGCCATCATCATATTATCGCGACATATAATAGCATCAGGATATATGTACTTTAAGAAAATATAGTTAGAGTTACATACGTATTAACTATGGTATATGTTGGAGTTAAAAATAAAGATTTCATAGGGTATTTAATAAATAAGATTGAAAATAAATTGTGTAAAAGTTCTCTACCCTCTCATATGTCACCACTCCCTTTCCCCCCTTCTAATCGACAAAGTTTCAAATTAGTCATTTACCGACACTTACTTTAATTACTCATTAATAAAAAAAAATATCCAAAAGTTTTTGCGAAATTGTCTAGTTTTATTTTAAATTACAAAAAAAAATTATAAAACTGACTACACTTATTTGAAAATTTAGATCCCAGTTCTCAAACCAAAACCTTGAAATACACATTTATTATAAAATTTGAGACACCCGCCTGAATACGAAATTTATTTTATCAACGAAAAATTATACATATTTTTCTCCAGGATAAAAGTAAAAGTTTACTTAAATGTAAGCGATAATTCTTGAGATGTACGAAAAAAATCCGAAAAGTTCGAAAAAATAAGCAAAAATAGGATTAAATAGAAAATCAATTGATAAATCGTTTATAAAAAAAACGAAAAAAATTTACCAAAAAAGCTTAACAGAATTAAACTAGACCCAGACTTTATTTTTCATTTTTGACAAAAAATTTCATCACTTTCATTTTCATTGTCCTTATCATAATTGAAAAATAAAAAAACTAAAATCTTTAAATATTTCCATTGAACATCAAGCACAAAAAATATCCTTGATATACATGTGTGTTTCTCATATTTTTTTTTTTGTTTATGTAAATGTCTCACAGGAATTAAATTATTTTTTTTCATAGAATATTCCTTAAATTTTATTCGCTTGAAGTTTTTAAATAAAAATTTTTTTCTGAACCATAAAAAGATGATTCAAATGTTAAGTAACACAGCAAATTTTCCTTTTTTTCTAATTTTCTTTTTACAAGTACAAAATGAAAAAGAAAGAAAAAAATTAAGATACAATCGAGACAAAGGTAAATTGAATTTTTAAAGTTACATATGGACAGGGTACTTTATAAGGTCCTTTCAAATAATATTGTATCCATGAATATAATATGTATCTTCAGTATTACTGATATGTATGTACTTTGACTTATCTTTTTTCACATTTATAAATCAATTGTCTACAAAATAAATAAGAAAATAAACAATAAGGAAAAAAATAAGTATATATTGCTCTTTTATTAGATCATATATGTATATTGTATGTACACACACAATTTTTAGATATTTCATTATAAATCTCACATGTTGAACATATATGTATATGTATATGTATACATGTATGTACATATATACAATATAGTACAAACATATTTATACAAACACATTCTTTCATATGTAGAAAAAGCTTTTTAAAAAAAATATATATCCTTTAGTATAAGAAACCATAAGGATTTTTTAGCTTAAGGTCAATAAAAAAATTACTAAGCAAAAATAATTAGTAAAAAAAAGTATAGAAAATATAATATTGAACAGTATGTGGTATGTGGACCACTGAAAAAGAAATATCGTAGAATAGAAAAATTCTTTTTGATCTTAAAGTTAATATCCATCAGGAAAATATAATCTTGATTTAGTTATTTATTTATTGTTTATTTTTTTTTTTTGTTTTTTCTTATTGAAATTTAATTTTATTTCATATTAAAGATGATTAATATTTCAAAAACAAAAAAAACAAAAAATAGAAATCCATTTTCACAGTAATTAGATTCATTTAATGCAATTTAAATTAATCATATGTCAATGAAAGTTTAATTTTCCGTAATTCAATTCTATATATTTTATATTCTGATATATTATCATATATAGGAACTTATAAAATAGGAGTATATCTTATTTCTGAATTTGACATACATGAATTTGCATACTACTTATACATATTATGTACCTCGAATACATATATGTATATACATATGCATATACATATTTTATTATATCATATGCAAGAAATTATTAGTACATTTTTATATTTATCTATTATATATATACAAACCAACAAATGTCATATATATCCTTAGGTTATAATTCAGTCAAAACTGACAACAATTTCTGAATTCAATTTTCATATATAAACAAGAAATATTTCAGAGAATATAATATACATAAGTATATACCTAAATATATGTTTCATTGATGTTATATATTTATATCTTAAATGACACCATAAATTCTGCATCCAATTTGTCATTTCTCTATTAACTTTCGAGATTGGTAAGGTAGTAAAATCCAGAGGAAACTGGTGGAACAAAAAAAGGAAAGGATTCATAATTACCAAAGTGTAATATGTATACTCGATATCGAACCAAACGCACTCAGTTTAGTCTGAGGTTTTAAACCTTGGATGGCCAGTGACAGGTGTTGGTTGAGTACTGGTTCCTAAAACTTGAAGCTTAGGTTAGGATTCAAATCCACTCAATGTTCTCGTAGTTTTCAATGAGTACTAATTTATTTGAATTATAGAAGTAAGAAGCAATCACACAAACTAACTACATACATGAATGCCAGTGCCAAAACTGTCATATAAATAAGCTTGTTTTCTGCCAATGAATAATGGTTCGTATTCCACTTAAAACTGGATATAAAACTAATGGATCAAGCCGACAACTTTACTTTAGGATCATTTTTTCTTGCATCAAAACACAGGATTATACCTTCACTTTATATTATCTAAACTAATAGCTCTGAAAGATAAAGAGATCATGAAGGAAAAGAAAGATTGCGTTTGAACTTCCATACATTATAAAACAAAAGAAACACAAGAGAGGGGGATTCAAATTTAAATCAATAAAGAAACAAAATTAGCCTTAAATTAAAATTTGAATAATACTACATAAATAATGGCTTAGAAAATTTTCTGAAATAAAGGTAGTCTCTTTTTATGTCAAAATTTATGGCATTATAAGATAAATATAATTTACCTGTAAACTTTTTTTCATATAGGTATGTACATATCGTCGGCCTAGTGCTTATTTGTTCAACAGACCAAGCATCAAGTTTTGAGAAAAACGAAATTTTAGTTTCAAACAATAAAATTCCTTACAAAATAAAAAACAACAGAAATTTTTTTTTTGGTAAATGGAAAAACATTTGGTTAGCTTCATCCTAGTTCATTTTTTTTATTTTAATTTGCATTTTTCTACAAGTTATTCATCAATATATAGAGAGATATACGTTTGGATATAGAACAAACTTCTATGAGCAACAAATATTTTTGTTTTTTAGGTTGGATATAGAACAAAATTGTGGACATTGACATTTGTAAACAACAACAAATTTAATTGATTTTGAAAAAACTGCTCTTTAATTATGATTCATAAATTAAGAAAAATTGAAGATAATGTAATAAAACAAAAGCCATGTTAGAGTGAACAAAATAAGCTTTCATTTAAGTTAAAAAAAAATAAAAAATTTAAAAAATAATAAGGGTTATTTTCGAGATATTCGACCTTGAAAATAAAAATGACAAATTTTTTTCAAAATTTGTTGACTTTGAGTTACAATAACTTTTAAACCACTTAACATAAAACTTTATAAAAGACATTTTTTAAAAGGCCTGAAGGTTCTCTTTAGAAATAATTTTCATTTATCTATCTACACTCAGCGAACGCTGAAATATGTTGCAAAAAGTGAAAATCGTTACTTTTCCAAAAAAATTGTCTTTGACCTTGAATATCTCGGTAACTATTGAAAATAGACCCCCCCCTCCCATACGATTTTTTTCGTTTCTCACCGAGATCTACCATCTAGCTCAGTTTGACACACGAACTGTGAAACACCCTGTATAGATATAGAAAATGCTAGAAAATAATGGATATTGAACAAAAAAGCATAAAATAAAACATACATATATTTTGTTCAATAACAAATAAGATACAATCAGGGCCGTTTTAAGGTTGTCGGAGGCTGTAGCCACTTTTGATTAAGAAGAGCAAAAAAAAAAAAAAAAAAAAAAACCTCAATTTGTTGTCTATGCACGGGGCCCCTACAGTTGTCTAATAAATTTTCTAACGAGCAAAAAAAAAAAAAAATGTCAATTATACTTTCGTAGGCCTTTGTAGAATCGTAGGCCCTAGGCACAGTGCCTATTGTGCCTACAGCATAAGACGGCCCTGGAATACAATACTAAGTTCGCATTATTGAACAAATAAGCACGGAAAATATCTCCAAAATTGGTTTTTAGCACAAAACAGCAACTCTGTATCTACAGAACGGAAGCACCTAGAGAAATTCTGATTACACTAATCGAAAGACAAATTCGAAATTAGTATGTCTGCATCAATAACTCAATTTCGTAAAAAATGGTCTGTTGCACAAATAAGCACTAGGCCGACGATATGTATACATACTGCATATGTATATATGCATTATTAATATTATAATTTATAAGGAAATTTAATTCCTTATTTAGAAAATTTGAATATTCAATAAACTTAAATCGCTAGCAAATGAACAAGTATTTATTATGTATCTACAACATCTTATAAAATTTTACATATAAATAAATTTTCATATATATGCAAATTAATAAATATACAAAACTATGAAATACTTGCATAGGTACAATATGCAATTCATATGTATAATGTACATACAATAATTATATTATTGTTATTGTTTTTCATGTATGTATATTCTAAATTTTCAATGTTTCGTAATAGAAAAGCTTTAAGCAATTTCTTTAATATGAAATTAATTAAATATAATATTTATATAAATGTATCCTTATCCTGTGTAATATTTGCATTCAAATAGAATATTATCATATTGAAATAAATTACGCATCGTTATACATGAATAAAAACATATAAGAACCCAGTAAGAAAAAAGAGTTACACAGAAGTTGTACTGAGCTTAGAAATTTAAATAAGGGATGTGAAAGGGAGTAGATACTGATAAATGAAAACCAGTCTGGAATATTAGAAATAGATTCCTTAGGAAAAGCAAAATTACATGTTTAGTATAAAGAATTTTGCTTTTTTTAACGATTTTTTTTTATAGGATTTCAGAATAACATCAAGCTTTAAAATACCATGTAAGAGACACATGTGACATATGAGTCTTCAAAACAACTTCTCTCTACAAAAATTTAATATACATATCTCGAGAAAACTTGTTTAACCTTTTTGTTGATACTTTTTCCGCATTAAATTTTATGGACAGTATAGTAGTTCCATTGTGAGGTGTGTGGTATCAAAACGGCACGATTAGTGCTATTTGGGTCTTCTGAAGTAATCCAAAGAACCGCTACGTCAACCAACTAACCATAGTAGTTCAAACCGAGAGGGTCAAGTGGTGCAAAACTTTTACTCCTCTGTCATATTCCTGCAAACTACAAGACATCGGAAAAAATTTCTTCAAAATTACATTTCACTATTTTTTTAATAATTTGCGAAACTAAAGTGGACATGAGTGTCGGGGGAAGTTTGTGTATGATGAAGTTGTTAAAGCACCCAAAAAAAAAAAAAATGACTTACATACTTTTTACTATTCTTACTCATTTTCCAACCACTATTCACCTAACTGGGAAATAATATATAAATTTACTGATATGAACATGATTTAAAATGATGATTTTGATTCCTTCAGGTAATAAAGTAAATTCAAAAACATCTGTCCTATTATTTTACTAAATGGATTTATTTATTTTTTTTTTTTTTAATATTTCATTTCATATGTTCCATCAAACTAGTACGTAATGCATGAACTTGACTGTTTCTTTTTCTTTTTTACAAAAAAAAAGGTTTTTAATACACCTACAAACACATTAAAAGCAATTTCGGAGAAAACTTTTTTTTATAACTTTTTTGCCTTTCATCTCTGCAACAAAAGTTTTTTTTTTTGCTTTGAGTTTAAGTTTAAGTAATATAAATTTTGATTATATTATGCATACATACTCGTACATACATATTATATGCGTATTATATGGCATATTATTAAATCCATTTGGGAAAATGCATTGCTAAGCATAATTCTAAACAAAAAGACAAGAATAAAGACAAAAAAAAAAATAAACAAGTAAAAATACGGAAAAGATGAAAGTTTAAATTTTCGTTAAAATGTTCGGATTATATAAGATTATTATAAAGTTTAAGGCAAATTTTTCTTGTTTTTTTTTTCAAATTTTTATAAAGTTACATTTTAAAACACAAAAAGCAAACATCAATGCATAAAAAAGGGGGGGATAAGAACAACAACAAAAAACATGAAACACAAAAATTATTATAATATTACTATTAAAAAGTTAAGTTTCGTTATTTTTTTTCTTTTATCAGGGAAAAGAATATTTTCTTATTACACACACCATAAAGTTATCATCAAAGCTTCAAACTTTTTTCCCTTCGAAGACATTCTATATTCACTTTTCCTTTTGTTTGTTTTTTTTTTTTTTCAAAATATTTTACTTTTATTATGTGCGAATTGAGAAATCAAATTATATTTTATATGTAAAAGTTTTACTATTTTTCATGTCTTCTATTATTATTATATTTTTTTTCATATGTATATGAAAAAAAAGGATAACAAAAATATACAATAAGTAAATGAACGAAAAAATGAAGAACTTTTAGCTGGAAATAAACACATTATTAATAATACACATAAGGTGTATTCATATATGACTTGCATGTATGACTTCCATAGAAAAATTACAATTTCAGATCACGTACTTGCATTTATATATTGAAAATTGCAAAAAAAACTCTTTTATTATTTGCACAAGAACCAACAACAAAAAAAGAGTATAAGAATAAAAAAAAAGTTTAGTAGAAGGTACATATCATATAATATTTGAGATCTCACATACACACACACACATACATTATTTTAATGATTTCATTTGAATTTTTTTCTCTCCAATTCCTTCCCCTTTTTTTCATCATAAATTCCAGTCCTTTCATTTTATTTCCTTTTTTGTTGTCCCCAATTTCTTTGAGATTTTTTTTTTTTCTGTATTTTATCCTTATTTGTGCATCATGAAAATTATTTAGAACAATTTACATGTATGATATATCATGTATCATATACAATATACAATATACATATGTATTTATATATCAATACAATATATGTATTATCTATACATATATACGAATATAACGGTACATAAACGAATATTTATGTGTGTTTACATATGTTTATTCAAATGAAAATTTCTCAAAAAATAAAAATAAAAGAAAGGAAAAAAAGAACTGATTTTTACCCTATTTTTACTTTGTCTTTGACATCCCTTTTTTCCGTTATTACAATTTTAGGTACACGAAAAATGTCCATTGATGAAAATTTTTCCTTTCTTTCTTTAGAACTTTATTAAACAGTAAATTATTTTTCGATATGACATAGATAAAGGATCTACATATATAAAAATAGAGATATTGTATATAAGAAATAAATATGTGGTGAATCCTTTTTTCTTTTATTTACTCAAAATAGAACTTCATATAAAATTTTTTTTCTTTCTTGAACATAGGGTATTTGAAATATTTCAATATATTTCCTTTCAAGTCTTTAAATCAAGAATCTTATAATTTTCAATTTAATTGTGAATTCTTTTAGAATTTATTTGCGAGAAAACAAAAATCAAGATACTTTTTAAATTATTACTATTTTTTTCCCTCAATTTAATACAATGTTTAAATAAACTTTTTCCACACACATAACTAAATGTATCTGTTCTGAAAAGGTGTAACTCAAAAATGGCAACAACAAAAAAGTTAAAATATTTGAAAAAATTTTAAAAAAATAGAAAAAGTATTTTTTATGAAATAAAAAAAAAATTTCGGAATGTTTTTACAAGTCAATTTACCAAAAGAACGAAATAAATTACTTTTTTTTGTTGCTATTATTTTTTTATAATAAAAGGATAAAAAATTTTTAAATTTCGAGAAAACGTTTATCTGTTTCAATTTATATTCATTAAATAGCATGTAGTACACATATACGTCTGGTATGCATATTAATTAAAAAAATTGTATTGATGCATTTAAAAAAAAAAAGGAAAATATAAGAGAAAAAAAAGATGTATAAAGCAGGAATTTAATTGAAAATCATGACATACAAGAAAATTAAATCAGAACATATTGAAAAATAACAAAAAAAGAAAAAGAAATATGTATATAATTGTGTTTTTGTATTTATGTATGTAAACCTTTTAACACTTCGATCTATTTTTAATTTTACATACGCCGATCAATGTTAAAGACATTTTTGTAGTACTTTTCGTCTCTTTAAGAAATTATGTAGAAAGTTAAAATTTAACAAGAATTTTTCTTAAAGGGTTCTCTTCCAAAAGTTATAGGGCAAAAAAGTGTCATTTTTCAAAAAATCAGGATTTTTTCCCTTCTTCTGCGACCCCTCCTTATTTTTGTACTTTTCCAAAATCCCATTGCGATTAAATTGAAGTGTTTTTAGATCTAATTTGACTCAAATCGGTGCAACAGAGTTCGAGATATAACAGGCCAAAATTGATAAGTCCCAATTTTTCCATATTAAATTTTTCAAAAAAAAAAAAAAAAAGTGATATTTATGTGAATATTTGTGAATGAATAAAATGTATGGAGAAAATTATTTTCAATTTTCAAGATATTCGGATCACAGGATCCAGAGATATTCAAATTTTAAAACTGATTTTTGACGAAAATGTACTTACATAGATCGGAGTGTTAATTGATTATTTATCGTACGTGTAATATAATATTTTATCTTTTTAACATGAAATTTTTCGAATTCATTTTGAAAAAAAAAAAATTAAAAAAAAATAATATATATTTTTTTATTGTTGTACAATGCAAAAAATAAAAACGCCGTTGTAATCATGAAATTTTTTACATTTTTTTCATGACAACTTCAGGTCAATTATGCAATAAAATTAAAACAAATTGCAACAATTTAAGAATAAAAACACACAACACAGTCTACTTACTACAAAATCGTACAATGTCTGAGTCTAGCAATAAAATTATCTCATTTGAAAAATCTTTGATGTCAATCTAGATCAATAAAAGCTGGAATTCATGAAATTTCAAGTTTTTAGTTTAATTTTTAATTCATCATTGGGCATATACACCATATATTATTGGTCTCATAAAGTAAACAAATCTTTACAAATGTTACTTAGACCCAGTTTCACGCAGTCAACACTTAAGTATATGATAAGATTTTTGTGGTTTTCATATGGCAATTCTGTTACGGTTTTAAACATTTTTTCGATACTCGAAAATTTTTCAATATAACAATTGTTTTTGATAAATAAATTACAGAAATTCGAATATAATGCAAAATTAAATAGTTATAAATGTGATTTAATTAACTCTAAAATATGAAAAGTCGACATTTTGCTCATCCTCTAAATATTGTAATAAATCAAGACGTGTTTTACTTTGTTTTTTTCGTCTAGTAATTGTTATAATTATGTACATACATACATATTTACAATTTCACTGATTTCTTCATCACTAATATCTTCTTCGAAATATGTACATGCTTGCAAAACACAGGAATTTAATTTAAACATAAATTAATAATAAAATTAATATGCCTCAACTCAAAATATTTGTATAATATTTTCACAGATATTTGACATTTTAAATTTTAATTTTAAGTTTAAGCGAAGCTTAAGTCACCAGATATATGAGTGAAGACTGTAAAACTGGGCCTTAAAGTATTCATTTTTTTTTTGTATATAATTTATTATCAAATTTAACATTTATCGACACTTACTTTTCCTTCGCCCTGGGCTTCAATTCTAGTATTATAATCAAGTACAATGAAGGGAAATCCCTGGGCTATGGCACATATAAAAAAATTTTTGAAATCTCCAAAGAATTGTTTCTGACTAAAGTTTTTGATCAGAATAAACGGAATAAAAAAAATTCTCTTTGATTATTTTTCAAATTATTTGTAAAAACTGCAACAGTAGCAACTACTGAAGCTTAAAAATTTTAAAATTTTAAAAGTCTAAATGTCATTAAAAGAATTTCAAAATCAAATTTAAAAAATTACCCATAGGATATTGCATAAATAAAAACTAACAATTTTGTTCTGAAAAATAAATGTTTTCCATTATTACCATAAACAAAATGAATTTTCTTTAAAAAAAAAAAATAAAAAAAAAATCAAATTTAATGCAAAATTAAATACAACATAAATCAAAAACGAAAACTTTTAAATTTAATGTCCATTATTGATTTGAATAAATTCACTATATAAAATCAAAATCGAAATCGATAAAACGACAAAAAGCAGTCAAATAAAAAACAAAATTATGACTAACACAATAAAAAAAAAAAATTTATTATGAAATATATTTTAAAAAAATAAAATAATAATCTCACAAAAAATACAACTTTTTTTTTTGTTTTTTGCAAAATGTACAAAATACATAGAATCTAACCAGCATCGCAAAATTCTAAATTTCAAAATATGTATGTATTTCAACTCAAAAATTATTATATGCAAACCCAGGTGCTTTAAATTATTATACATCACAATAAAATTTGAATTGATATTTTTATAAAAATAAAATTTTCGTTTTTTTTTTTTTTGTTATGTGATTTTTTTGTGAAAAACAATTTTTTTTATATCTAAAAAAACAGCAATCGAATTTCTCTTGAATTTGATTTTTTTTTTTTTTTCGTATAACAATAAATTTTCTATCATCGTTCGTTAAATATGGAATTACTGCTGCTGTTGCTACTACTCCTACAATAAAAATTAGGAGTAACATTTTTTTCTTCTTCATTTTATTTTTTCTTTTATTCTAAATTTTTTACAAGTGAATTTTTATCCCTTCATATAAATTTTTTGAAGCAAAATCTAAATTCTGACAGCTGACGTAGCAAATAACCTTGTATATCATACAGACAAAAAAAATACATACTACAAAATTAAATTGCAAAATTATTCATTTTATTATAACTTTTTAGATTGAAATATAGGTAACGATTTTTAAGGACAATTTTTCGAAACAACATAATACATATATGAAACTGTATGAAGAGCACTTGGTAAAATTTTTATATTCAACTTCCTTTACTTCTTTTTTTCTTCTCTTTGCTCTACTGACAGGAAAATTCAAAATTTTCGGTTGATAATATATTTTCTTCATATATTTGATTTTCTATCATCTTGTTAGAAATTTTCTTTTAAAAAAATAAAATCTTTTAAAATTTGAAAAACTAAAAGCGTAAAAGATTAATGATTGGGGAAATCAAAATTGATCAATAACATACAATAATTATTACGCTTTTAATCATTTTTAAAGTAGGTTAATTTTGCAGTTTAATAAATACTTTTAAAGTTTATTCAAGCATGAAAAAAATAATATATTCAAAAAGGATACAAATTAATAAATTTTAAATATTGAAGAAGGAACACTTCAATTATTTCCCTATTTCGTTACGAAAGGGTGATTATATCATAAGACAATAATTTACATTAACAAACCTGAAACCTGCGGGTCTGAGAGAAATAAAGAAAAATTTAATACTTTAAGGAAATAATCTGCGAAAAACACATTTCACGTTGAGAACTCTATTTTATGTCCATTACTCTTATCTCGTTCCAATCTTTCATTTGTGAATCTATTTCCCAAAGTATGGTATGGTGCATCTTCTAATTATCTTTGGATCGAACACTTGAACATTTTTCTTGAAGATTGCGTTTGAGAAACTGCCGTATGATTTCTTGTTTGATAAATTCTTATTTGATATTCTATTTGGCCAATACATTCTCCACATATTCTTTGATACCTATTAACAAAAGTCTTGATAAATGGAAATTAGACTATTTTTTTAAATATTTCAAAAAAGGCTCAAGAATAAAGAAATTGAGATGCCCAAAATGAGATGGACGACAGGTTATATGTGGCCATGTGGGACTGAACGTTATTAAAACAAAATCAAGAGTTAAGAAAAGAGAAGAGTAGAGTGAAATTGCTATAAGATCTGTCAATTACTGGTTGACGATGAATAAAAAAATTAATCTATAATAATAAAAAGATTTTATTTTCAAAAGATTCACATTTTTCATTTTTTTTAAGCATTTTGAATCAAAATAATTAAATTTTCAATAAATTTTTGATTTATTCAACCGTAAAATGAATTTTATTATACCAGTTTATATTTCATCCTATTTTGCTTTTTTTTTTTTTTTAAATCGTATTTGCCCTTCGTTTGACCTTGATTTAAGTATGATTTTCTTTGAATAAAACAAAATTTAAGATTAAGTAATAAATTACGTTAGATTTTGAATATAAACTTCTTTTTCATAAGGAATATTTAAATCCTCGCAATATAATTTAATTTGAATTGAAAAAAACAACAAACGAAAAATAAAAGAACAAAACGATTTATTTAGCAATTTTATTTTATTTTAATACCACCAACCCCTTTTATATAGAATTTTTAGATACAATAAAGCTTTTTATATAAAAAGAGTATCTAAAAGAAAAAACATCAAATTTGAAAAATCACATTTAAAAATTCAATTTTCCGTTATAATCTGCAATCATCTTTTAAGCTTACTTATTCTTCTATAGTATATTCTTTTTATTTTATTTTTTTTTCTTATTTTATAGATAAATTTTTAAGTGAATAAAATACAATAAAATATCGCGATACTATACGTAGATTTGATATTTTTGTGTTCTTTGCTTTGGAAAATAGATATCATTCAACTATAAAAAGTCATCTAATTTTTTTGGGCTAACAATGTATGTATATATATGGTGTATCTATATAGTAAGATTACACACATACATTTAAAGAAAGATAAGTACATATGTGTACAGGACATTTTATTTTTCGCGTATATTTTTTTCTATAGTAGCAAAAAATAAGTAAAAGTATCAAGAATATATAAAGTAAATCAATAACTTTTTAGAGTTTAGAGTAATTTTTTTGTATATGTATGTATTTTAAGTACAAAAGTAAACGTGCCTCATATACACCCATACATAGATGTAATGTATGAATATCACGCGTAATAACAATAAAAATGAAATCCTCTTTTTTTTTCTTTTTGACATCATCATACGATTTGTTTTGATCCATTTTGTATGAGTAAAAGTCAGATCCTTTTAAAAATTATCTGAATTTTTTTTTTTTACTATTTTATTTTTGTCATTTTGAATACGCACATACACATAATCGTATATAGGATTTTCAATACGGTAAATAAACTTTTGTGAAGGATCAAATTTTATTTGAATTATTTTTTTTCCTTATTTTTTTTTTATCACTGGTACATCGATATGTAAAAGTTCAACAATAACAAAAAAAATGAAAGAATTTTCAAACGAAATATGTACATTGTACATACATATTTTTTGGCATTAGCGTATCACGGATGTACATGTACTATATGTACATATGTATATATGTATATATACATATATCTATACAATAAAAAAACTCCTTTTTTCTCGAATGTTTTAAATAGATATGGAAAAGTTTAAGATATACAACACAATAAAAGGATATATTGGAAAGCTTCTATTTTTTCTCTTTTTATAAAATATTGTATATATTCTATTTCAGTTTTTTTTTCTCTATCTTTATAATACATTAGTATTTACATACAAATGTATATTTATATGTATGTATATATACATATACATATATAACAAAATATCAATTTCATTTTGATGGAAATAGTGTCAAAAGTAGCACCATTTTAACAAATCAGCGTCAACTTTGAAGGCATCCATCAGAGTTCTCTAGAGACATAAAAATATCATATTCCAATATTCTATCTACTTACTTATATGCATATAGACTGTATCTAATTTTATACAATATATTTTATATAGAAAAAAAAAATAATAATAATAATAATGAAACTGATACTGAAATGTTATATGACTATGATGTGACTTTTTAGCTTTTCTTTTTTTCTTGTGGTACAAAAATATTTCTTTGGCATATACATATGCATATATGAACTGTAAATATGATGGGCTACATGATAATACCTACATACATATGTAGATATTTATATATGCAAAAAAAAAAAAAACATTTTTATAATAGAGTAAAAGTCATCATCATGAAATTCCCATTTGGCTAAAAAGTATTCAATGTGATTTAAAAGAAATTTTGAAAAATTCGTTACTATTTACATTGTATGTACTATAAAATGTACCAATTGGAATATACATATGTATACATGTATATATGTATGTATTTACATACCATATGTAAGATACATTTTTTTGGATATGATGTCTATTTTTGATGCCAAAATTAATAAAATTTGTTACAGAAATTTTGTACTTTATATTCTCTTTATCTGAGTATCTTTTCAGTTAAGCTTATGTTTCATATTACAGAATATTTTAATGTTCTCTAATAAAATAAATAAGGTTAATCATTAAATGAACGAGAGGATGTATACAATATGAAAATGTTTGAATAAATTTGATGAGATAACAATGGTAATTAAAGATTAAGATTTAAATTAAATACTAATATACAATACGTGATTAATTTATTCATTTGATATAGTACATTTCGTTTTTCACGAATTAAACAATACAACATTCTATTTTATTTAATTTTTTCTGATTTTAAAAAAATATATAATTCGAAATTTCGTGACTTAATTTAACTAGAATTTAATAAAATCATAAAAGCTTCAAGAAATTGTAGCCAGAAAAGTTTTAATTATATTTTTGTTCTAATTTATTATACATTTTTTAATCCTATTACACAGTGAAATTACATATCCCAATTACTAAAATGACAAATAAAATTTAAAGAAAAACTAAGTAAAGGATTTTACTCTTGATCACTAAGCAAGGACAATAACACAGCGACCAATTACTCTAGTACCGAATACTTAACCTTAATTTAAACGAAATGGTTCTGATTTAACTCAATGAACTTAGGTGAGCTAGCACTTCATCACATCGGCCACTGGCCGTCCCTGATCAATCTTCCTATTACTTCTGATTGAAATACATTACGATTCTGAATTAAAGTGAAGATATTTTTTCTTTTATTAGAACTAAACAAAAGTAGGTACTGGTAACAACCATTCTTCTTGATTAAATTTTTGAATTTCTTAACCTACAAAAAATTGTGTAGTTCCTCTGGTGTTTATATCATATCCTCTGTGTTTCTCGATTCAAATCCATCATTTCTCAGTCAATCAATTTATAAAGAAAATTTTTTTCCTGGGAAAATCTGTAAATTTTATGTACCCTAGCCAGATTTTCTATGAATTTATTGCGTGTCTCCAGAAAATATTCAGATGAAAATCAAAACACAAATGTATTCATAATTTTCTAGTCCTTATTGTCTTAGTTTCCTTCTCTAAAAAAATTGTTACTATACAGGAAGCACATTTCTTTTTTTTTTTTTGGTTTCATGAACCACAATATCTTTTTACTATACATATACACTTTTATTATGCTCATCGCTGGCATATACACAGATGGAAAACATAAAATGGTGTAAATTTTAAATTTTAAACTAAATAAAAAAAATAGTAATAATGAATCTCGTGGTTATTTTAAAATTTTCCACTATAACGCAAGCTTTAATTTTCATACCAAATACCATATGTATATGTAGATGTAGAAGCAATAAAAAAAAAAGTCGATTTCTGCAAATTAACAAATTTCAAACTTGAAGTGAAGAAATTTTTAATGATACCACGACTCAATTTTTTTTTACTTCTTGATCCTTGAAATTAGATTTTTAAATAAAAAAGTTTTTTATACAGAACCTCAAAATTAATTTTGAAAAGAATTAGAAACCAATAATTTGTGAAATGTGAAAATTAAAGCATTTTAAAACAGTACTTCTTTCTCTATAATTCTTCAAGATAATACAAAAAACTATTCAAAAAAACTTTAAATTTAAATTATACTTTTTCCATTACACTTATAAAAACCAACAGCATACACATATGTATATATTTACGAGTATATACATATTACATACATACATATCATACATACGAATCCATTAAAAACTTTTTTTTTCTTTTTTCGTCTCATATACCTAATAGTTTGCAATAATTTTTCTTGTCACAACTTAAAAAATTATTTTAACAAAACTTCAACAAGACTTTTATCTCTGATTTTATGATTGTCTTATAAAATATCTATCTATATCTTATATCTATCTATTTTTATCTACCTGTTTATAATATACATACGTATATAATACTTGTTTCAAACCACAAATTTATCATATAAAGTTTATCTTATTCATATTACATATACACATAAACATACTCGTAATAATAATATAATATACATGTACAATGTTTTTATAGATACAAAAAAAAAAAAAAAACATCTTAAAATTCATATATGTACTCGAATATACATATACATACTCGTTATTTAGATGAAAATAAAGCAAAAAAAAACTATTGTTTGATGAAGTGAAAAAGTTATTTAAAATTCCTTATGGTAACATGTACTTGTAATAAAATAATTTTTCTTTATGATAACTTTTCCTTTTCATAAAACAAAAAACCGCATCTATACGAGATAAGCTATTGCGCTTAACATACTCCCAAAAAAAAAAAAAACATTTTTTAAAATAAATAAAATATAAAATAAATAAAAAGATAAAATAACGAAAAAAAAATTTTTTTATTTTGATTCCCCCTTTTCATATTTTTTTTTATATTTTATTTTATTTTTATTATCAAATTTCTTTGTCATTTGGCTAATATTAAAAAGTTCTCAAAATTCAAATAAAATTATAACTGTGTGTTATAAAAAAGTTTATAATAAACTTAAAATAAACAAATTTCTCTTCTTCTTTTTTTTGTCAAATAATATAGTAAAAAAAATTCATTTTTATGCACTCTGAGGATATACGAGTATAAAAGGATGATGATGATACTTTTGATTGTAATGAGTTCGTCTTGTTTAATACTAGAGAAAAAAACATTTCATGTTTTACAACATAAAAAGTAAGGTATTTTTTTTTTTTTTTTGCAAGTACCTTTTATACACTGTTGAGGCTATTTTTGATTAACTACATACTTGTAAATCAAACACAACAAATCCTTGAGCAAAAATGATGGTAAAGTTTTTTAAAAGTCTTTTCATGCATGAAGTGTTTTTTTTTTAAATACTTCGATACGGTATGTATGTATGTATTTATGTCTGTGGAATATCGAGTATTTTTTTTTTTTTTTTGTGTTATTCAATAATTTACCAAACTTTTATTTTTGGTGTTTACTTTCCCTTTTCATTTTTTATCGTTAACAATTTAAAAACAAAAAATTAAAAGATCTCATGTACGAGTACGTATTATATGAAATTAAAAAAACATTATATAAAATACAACAAGTTTTGTACTTAAAAAGTAAAAAAACAAAATGTAATTAAAAATTAGGTTAAAACTACATTTTTGTAAAATATAAATTAAAATTTTGTTTTTGAGGTTTTTTTAAAAAAAAAAACACTTTTACCTTAAACTTCATGATTTTTCTAAAAAAAAAAAAAAAAAAAAAAAGTTCTTTGGAAACAAACATTTTAGAGAATTTAAACTTAATAGAAAAATCTACAAACGATATGCTAATGAATATGTTAAAAATCTGTAAATTTCACTATAAACTTTATTCTTAAAATTGTTTCATTTCTAAGACTTTTTTTTTAAAAAAAAAAGAAAGTAGCTCACTTTTGAACACTCAATAAACTGGTAAAAAACATTTTTTCTAGGTAAAGCGTAGTCAAATTATTTTATCAGAAAACAATTATTATTTTGCATGGTTAAATTCTTTATTTTAGTTGTTTTCAATTTCACTTCAAAAGAAATTCAAATGTTTTTTTTCGTACAATTTCTAATAAATCATAAACAAAAGTAAATTTTATTGTAATTAACGAATTCCACAAAAATTAACTTATTTCTGCCTATTCAATTTTAAAAGGCTTAAATTCTCAACATACAATTTTTTTTTCACATAATTTCATTTCATTACTCAAAAATTATTAATGATTATTATTTTAATTAAATTAAAATTATTATTGTGTAAAACTTTTGCAATTCTTCTTTGCTTATTTTTTTTTATTTAAAAAAATTGTTGTGGGAAATCTAAAACTATTTTAATTCTAAAAATTCTTTCCCGCGTTGAGGATGATTCAATTATTTGTGTGTTGATTTAACTCTAAAGCTTCCGCTTGGCTTCGTCTGGTTACAGGTACTGGCTGTTGTCGTTGTGCTTCTTTTCTTCTGAAACGAAAATGATATTGAATGGTATATATGGCAATGACAATGAGGACTCCAAGTGTCAAATATCCCAGAGAAAAATGATGAATGTCATATTTCTGACCTTTAGTTAATAAGTGCTCGTGATCTTTAAGAGCATCAATTTTTTGTTTCAGTTCGGTGATATTGTGAAAAATTGATTCTTCTGATGCTGGCTTGAACTGCATTTTATATAAAACAGATGGATGTAGTAGTTTGGTGAAATTCGTTGATGTAATGAATGATGTACTTGTTGAGCTATAGTATAAATTATGTGCTTGAATCATAGTTGTTTTATCTCGAAGTATACATCCTGACGTCAGCTCTAAAGTACCTGACCCGTCTAGCGTATATTGTGTCACATTATGACCGCAAAGAATGTTGATGGAAGTTGTGCCATTCATGACGTATAGCCAATGGTTTCGTTGGTGAAGGGGTGTCCATGATGTAGGTTTCACTAAATTAATAAGTATACATGTATGTGGAATAGTTGTCTGTGTTAATATGCTGATCTCGCAAGCACCAATGGACGACCCTTTTTTGTACAACGGTTGATGTTGTGTACATAGGTACGTGTTGCCCTTAGACACAAGACATTTTTCTAATTCCTCTTGTGTAATGGGATAATATAGGTCTCGATGGAGATTGACTAATAAATATTTAGTTGCTGGCAGGATGCTAATGAACATATCGTTAATCTTGGTTGGAACTGATGTTAATTGTAGTAGCTCAAAGACCTCCATTGAAGATAATGGCAATTTTATTCTGAAGATAACTCGAGCTGCTCTAAAATAGCCTTCTACTGACATTAAGTTGTAGAATGTCAGTAAATTATCTTGTACAGCTGGTAATTGTACAGTTGGGGGCAAGTGCTCTCTAATAATTGCTAGTTGATATTGTAATTGTCGGGGAGTTAATAACAACGGATTTAGTTTCCCATGGTGGGTGTCGATGATAACATCCAACAATGCGATTTGCATTTTTTGATAATTACTAATCGCCAGCAATAATTGTGTAGCTAATGCGTTGAATGATTCCATTAATTTTTGATCTGTGACTTCTGATTGTATTGAACTTATGTGAGAATTGAATCGTATTTGGAATTTCATCGCTTCTTCAGATTTATTAAAAATGTTGACGGTAGAGTCCACGATTGAAGTTTGATTTTTTAATAACTCTAATAGCTGATGCTGATTATCGCCCAAATTTTCAATGACGTTAGACATTTTTTCTGCATATGTTGAATCTAGAACACCAAACAAAGAGCTTGCAATGTTTCCGATTATGTCTAACGAAGCTCGTTGGTATCGTTTATGGGCATGAAATAATTCATTGCCGTTTTGAATATCTACAACTGTTTGCTTAAACTGTTGTATAGTAAGATTGCAAGTTTGTGAATCTTGTAATTTGCTGCATATATTTTGTAACTGTAATATACTCTCATTTATGTGTCCAAGCTCGTTCCAGTATTTTGACATATTAAAATATACAACTAACTTCCAATCATCTGTCATTAACTTAGTTATTCCGATGCTCTCAAAATAAAGTCCAGGCTGAGTCGTAAATGGCTTAACTATGGCTTGTGTAGCTCCTAAGGTTGGTAGGAGTAGGCATGTAGTTAATAATAGTCCCATGGCAGCATTACCTTGTAGTCTCTTCCCTCGTCTATTTTGATCTCGCCTTTGATCGGAGCTAGTCGAAGTTTTTTTATATGTATATGTGGCAGATCGCTTGGTGGTTTGTGGTATAGAGTGATGAACTTCAACGGTTTCAGTGTATATAAATAAAGTAACTAACTTGTGGATTTGCGTTTTGAGAACACTATTAGCAGTTTTCACGTTGGGTACTCGCACAAGATCATCGTTTTCTTTGGTAACTTCTATAATTCTCACTATAGGCCATAAGAGAACACGTGTGTTATCTTCTTTGACAATGAGTATTGTACCTGGATGAGCGTTATTGCTTTGCTGTTTACATTTATGGCTATGTTGTAACTTGGAGAGGTATCCACGAGTCCATTTCTCCCAAAATTTGCGTTCAAATGTAGCAAGTAATTTCCACCTGTACATCAATCTTAGACGAGGCAATGTAATCTTTTTCAATGACACGAGTCGCGGTTTTGCGTACAAAAGTCGCATTGTGGTTATTCCATCTACTAAGACAGATCGAATATATATTGCGGCTCCATATGCTTGTGCTGAAGTGTCACAAAATACGTGCATTTGTATTGACTTTTTACAATTTCTTTACAGTGCCCTTAGCAATCTCACCAAAGATAAATAGAAGAAAAGGCTTTGAAATCACTGTAAAACAGCTACTGATTCTTTATTGAATAATTTCATTCTTTTATACATAAAAATTTCTTAAAATCGATAATTGCCACCAATTTTTAATATACATATTCAATATTAATTATTAATAAAGAAAAGAATAAATCCATTCATATGAAATTTGTAAAGACTATTTACAACAACAAATTCATACATATAAAGTGAATATCTATATAAAAATTATTTACAAAGTGCATTTACCTTTAATGAGAAATTATTGTGTAATTAAAATTTTTAACAAAAGAATATTTTTCCTACAAAAAAAAAATGAACATTCTTGTCACCCGCATTGAATTATTTAAATGAACATTTTTTTTTAATAAAATCTATATAGAACTATTTTAATTCTAAACAGGAAATATAATAATAAAATTAAAATAATTGTAGAAATAATTTCATTTATTTAGAATTGATAGGCGTACAATATTAACCACAAATATTTGTATTATTATTTTCCAATATTACATATCTATTGTAGAATGTTATGTTAAATTAAACAAAATTTACAGTAAACACAAAAATAACAATAACAGTAAGGACGAACAAAAAAAAAACAACAACAACTATATAAAATAGAAATCACTTTAGTTGCAATCATTATTTTTAAAATGTAGATAACCACAAAATGTAAAAACAATTTAAAATCATCATCAATTCATTGTATTTTAAAATTAAAACAAATGATATTCTGTCACAAAATAATTTTATTTTATTAAATGGAATATTGCAAATAAGCAAAAAATAGTAAAATTGTATGTATGTTGTGTTGTATGTAGATTCTGTTATTCTTAACGCACAAAATTCATGCTAACTATTACAAAAGAAAATTAATGAATATTTGGATTCTATTTTTTTTTTTTTTTCGTTTAACTAAAAATTCTATCCACGAGAAATGTTTCAAAATAAAGACTTTAAAAAAGGTGATTGCAAAGTCCTGTTGAATCAAAAGGACCATGTTTAAAATAGGGCCTTTAATCGAAGAGTGTTCATTTTCGCACCATCAATAGTCAAGCTTTACCCACACGTGTAGTGGAGAAAATTCAGTGAAATTTTAAAAAATCTGTGAGAAAATTTTTCGCATTCTACATAATAGCATTATAAAATGTGATAACTAATCAACCATCCGTTCTAAGCAAATCTTGAAAGTTAATAATATCTGTCCCGCACATATGTACATATGTACATTGTATATATAGTGTGTCTGTAGCGACTCTGTTCTAATTTCATTAATTACATTTCAATACACCCAACGTACTTAATTAGTTATAATTGATCGCGCAAGATTTTTTCTCAATAGAAAGAGGTGAGAACAGTCCTTATCAGTTATAAGCTACATTACTTTATGCTCACCTCTATACCTTATTTAACAATTAAAGTCAGTACAGGCAAGATACGCATACTTTTCTATACTCTTTTACATTTCGTTTGTATAAATCTGTCTCGTGTGTGGGGTGATCAGATCTCAATTTCAATCGAGGGAAATCTTTTAAATTAAATATTACCAAGGCAAAAATACTCATCGGGTACTGCCTCCATAAGCACAATACTGACTTTAATTGTTAAATAAAGTATAATTGTAATTTTAATTACTTACTGCCTTATTCTACATCAAGTCATAACTTGTGACCAGTCATAAGTCTATTCACCAAACTAGTTTTATGACCGTCATAGTCAAGTTATGACCATAAAATTCTTTTAACTGTTTTGCTGACCTATTAGCTTTGCTACTAGCATTTTGAACCCAACTTTGAACTTGATTATGACGGTCATAAACTAGTTTGGTGAATAGACTTATGACTGGTCACAAGTTATGACTTGATGTAGAATAAGGCAGTTAGAGTAGTTAGTTGGTAAGAAGCTGTGTACGTATGAAAAATTTAATTTAAGGACTTTTGGTTGGTTGGTTGACGTGGCGGTTCTTTGGATTACTTCCGAAGTCCCAATTAGCACAAAACCGTGCCGTTTTGATACCACACACCGACACTCCTCGCGGTTGTCTAGTCAAAGGGTTGTAAAGGGTT
The DNA here is from genome assembly GCA_932526495.1 of Bombylius major. Lineage (NCBI taxonomy): Eukaryota > Metazoa > Arthropoda > Insecta > Diptera > Bombyliidae > Bombylius > Bombylius major. Next base: position 25,616,477 of record OW052045.1, on the reverse strand, counting down.
AAGAAGTTTAAAAGTCAGCTATTTTAATTGAACCACATGGTGCCACAGTGTAAATCTTGCAAGTCTTCTCATGATTTCCTTAATCGCCTTTTACGAGTAGTTCTTGGTTTTAACCAGAATTTTCAACACATATTACAGAATAAAATGTCCCTTATTCTCCTAAAAATCAATAAAATCGTGAAAATTTGAAAAGATCCCCTAACCAAAAAGCTTCAGAACTCTTTTTATGGGCCACACTACAAATTTATACTAAATATAAACATTTAAATACCAAAGGCATGTACATATGTGTCATGTGTACATTCAGTGACTGCTCAATTATATTATATTATTGATCAGATAAAATAAATCCTTTATACTCGTATATGTTGTCTAGTCTGATGATTGTTTTTCCTAAATGAGAATGATAACAATAATAACGATGATGGCTGATGGTGAATTTGGTTTGCTTTTTTTTTTTATTTATCAAACTACTGAAATTTGCATATTTATCCTTTATTAAATGACATATAACATTAAGGCTTGATAATCTCACATTTTAGAAAATACAAAAACACAGAATAATTTGAATATAAAAATAAAACAGAATAAACACATGTACGTATATTCGTACATACTTATAAAAAAATTTAATACAGAATCCAGGTATTATTCTACTAAAAAATCCAACCTATATACGTGTGAATATAAAAGGATGTCTAATAAAACAAAAAAAACAAAAAAAAAAAAAACAATATTGTACACAAACATAAAACATATGTGAATAATAAATTAAAACACAAAAAGAAGTTTAAAAAAATAAAAATAAAAAACATAAAAACAACATTTAACCATATTGCGGTAGCTTTATGAATGTTATAAAAATAAATCTTAAGCATTTTCATTCATTTCATATCAACATATTTTTCAACCTGTAGAGATACAAAAATAAAACATACACACATACATATTATGTATATGTAGATAATACACAAATTCACCTCTTTTTAATGAGTGCGGTTAAAACCGTATTATATTTATTTGAAAAACTTTAGATTAAAAAAAAGTATATAATAATGTTTGAAACAAACACTTTAACAAAAATTTCAAAAATATAATAATGTGCATTAAAAAATAAATAAAAAAAAACAAAATAGAAATAAAATGAATAACAGAAAAAGATAATAAGATAGGAAATGTTTTTTAAAGTGTTTTGTGTGGAACAAAAAGAATACATAATAAAAACAACAACAAAATGTATGAATAAAATAAATTTTTAATTATGATTGAGATTTCGATGTTGATAATAATGAAAATTGTATAAAAGATAATCTAATTAGAAAAAAAAATGGCTTTAAGTGGCTTAAACTTGAATTTTTTAAATTATTTTATTTAATTTGATTTTTTACAGGAATAAGGCGGAGCAATTGAAAAGCTTGTAGATACCTATGTATGTACTATGTATACTCTGCAGTACCAAACCGGTCTAGTACTATTTTGGTACGACTAAACAGTTTTAGTACTGCCTGTATATACCGTAGGTGCAAATAATGAAAAAAGAAAGAAAAAAATACTTGTCAAACTCAAATATTTCATTCATTGTTAATTGTTTTAATAATTTCTATTTGTGTATAGTGTCAATTATCAATAATTTTTTTCTTTTTGTGCAAAATTAATTGGAAATGAACAAAGAAAGGAGGACCAAATTAGTTGGTTCGCACCAAAATGGTCAGCCTAAAATGGTTCGGTAGCATGCGTATATACCGGGACCAAAACAGTACTAGTACCCGGGGCCGGCGGAAGCGGGCCTGCAACGCTTGCATTGCAGGCGAGCGCCACCAAATGCAGGGCGCCGAATTCCTGAAACAAACTGAAATTCTGAAATTCGACATCGACAACGTAAGAAGAAGATATGGCGCCCCTTATTACCAGAGAGGTATTTTTTTAAAGTAAATAATTAAAAAATACATAAACATAAATTTGAGTTGGGGCGCCTAACTCAGACTTGCAGGCGAGCGACTCCTAGTCTTGCGCCGGCCCTGCTAGTACCAGTTCGGTACTGCGGAGTATACGCGCTCATAGATATACAGGGTGTTTCCGTTATCCAGGAACAACAGGGTACCATAGATAGGGCTCATCGAGACAAACAAAAAATCGTATTAGGTATTGGAGGGAGGGGGGGGGGAATCCCAACGGTTTGGCCGCTAGAGGGCGTTGAAGTTTTTTCGCACTTTTTCCACTAAACACCCCATAACTTTTTGCAGGGGCACTCTAGGGTCACTTTGTATTAAGAAAAAATGTAGAAGACCCTTTGCCCTTTTCAACGATACCTTACTTCTTCCGCTTTTCCTAACTGTTAAAAAGTTAGAGTCGTTTAAAATCAAAATTTTGTGAATTTTTACCAATTTTTTGTGTTTAACCCTGCTTTACACAAAAAAGGCTTAAATTAACCCTCATTTTTTATTTTCAGAAAAAGAAGCCTCAATTGATTCTGCATCGATTTGCTATCTTCAATTTTTGCAAAAAATGTATAATTTTCGAGATATTTGCATTTGAAAATTAGCACTTCTAGCTTCTATTTTCAATTTACAGTGCAATAAAAACACGTGTCCAATAATCCAATGAATTTCAGACTTATTTTTTCAGTTTTTTCAAAAGGTATTCCTTAATATCTCGAAAATTATACATTTTTTGTAAAAATTGAAGATAGCAAATCGATGCAGAATCAATTGAGCCTTCTTTTTCTGAAAATAAAAAATGAGGGTTGATTTAAGCCTTTTTTGTGTAAAGCAGGGTTAAACACAAAAAATTGGTAAAAATTCACAAAATTTTGATTTTAAACGACTCTAACTTTTTAACAGTTAGGAAAAGCGGAAGAAGTAAGGTATCGTTGAAAAGGGCAAAGGGTCTTCTACATTTTTTCTTAATACAAAGTGACCCTAGAGTGCCCCTGCAAAAAGTTATGGGGTGTTTAATGGAAAAAGTGCAAAAAAACTTCAACACCCTCTAGCGGCCAAACCGTTGGGATTTCCCCCCCCCCTCCAATACGATTTTTTGTTTGTCTCGATGAGCCCTATCTATGGTATCCTGTTGTTCCTGGATAACGGAAACACCCTGTATATACGGAAAAATTTTAGCCCATAAATTTTGAGAAGAAAAATAATTATTTTCTTTAATGTGTATTTTGGAAAAATAAATTCTTTTTTCTACAAAAAGTTAATTTGAAGTTTCACGAAATATTATTTTTAAATATGTATTTTCATAAAAATAACAAAGATAAATCAGTCAAGTAAGACTGTGTGTGTCACACAGTATCTCTGAATTCTACAGAAAATAAAAATTACGAAGTGATTTGTAAAACATCAAAAATAGCATGTGTACGATTCTTAATCAATAAATTACGCTTTTTCAAAGCATATTACACTTTTTTTTAATATACTTTAAAAAAAGATATGCATGAATAAAACTATGATTGAGAAAAAATAAGAACTTTTTTTGAGAGCTTCATAATTTTTCAAAAATCTAGACACTTTAAATCAAAATTATTCCTTCTCTTTTTTATCCTTATGCTATAGTTTAGAATATTCTTTTTTCGTCTTACACCACCACAACGCCAACGGTCAGTTTTGTGATAGGACTGAAACAATCTCATTTTCATGAAGATTGTTTGACACTTTCATTTTTAAATCCATGTCAATTTTGGTCTGCCCTAACTTCTTCGACTATAGTGGTGGTGATGTTCATTGGCGTTTTTACCATATGGTCGTCATATTTTCTTACAAACAAGATGTCCATGTTTCTCTTTTAATTTCCCTTTAACGTCAACAATGTTTTCATCTATCTATGTATGTATGTACAGTCTACTATATGTATGTACATTATATTTGTTTTCTATCTTGTCTTTTAGGCCCTTATTGTGATTTTCGTCAAATGATCGAACAGCGTTCGATTTCATATTCCACACGATAACCTGTGAGAATCTATTAGATTACTCTAGAAAAATTATAGCAGAAGATTGGTTTGGTTTTCTTTCTTTGTTAACGAAATTATGCTTTTAAGATCACCCTGTCAATTTTGTACTACAAAAACAATTTACGCCCCATCGGCTCTCACCAGCTAATATACTACATCATTCTTCCGATTCTTTGTTAACCTCCGTAGACCGTAAGAAATATTTTTAGTATCGCATCACCCTGTATAATGTATACACATACCTATATGTACATACTATTTTTTTTGAGGGAAACATAAGTAAATTTCTGCTAAAATATAATTAAAAGGATATTTCATATTACATATTGTGGTAATAATAAAAAAATTAAATTTTTATGTAGATACTAATTAATTTGTCAAAAAAAGATAATAAAAAAACCAAAAATTAAAATAATTTTTATTATGTATTCATATAATTAAAAAGCTTATGTTTTTTTAATTACAAATAAAAAAAATTTTTTAGAGTAATTTTTAACATTTTTTTTTCACTTTCGGTAAAAAAAAAAAAAAACAGAATTATTACAGAAATTTCCTTTTATCGTATTATAGCCTATAAGTACATTTTTTTTCTCTTGTGAATTTTAAAACAGCCCAGTATGTGTACAATAGTACATATTCATTATTTTAAAATTCATTTTATATTTCTCTTTATTTTTATAATGTAAATACAACAGCAACAACAACAGAATAAAAATTTATAAAAATCAAAAATTATTTACAAGTGAATAAAAAATTCTTATATATTGTACATGCGTATGCATATTAATTTTTTATGCTATGTTTGTATTTAATTTTAATTTAAATGTAAGCATTCATCATACATATTCATAATTCATATTCACTTTTCAATTTAGTAAATTGAAAAAAACAAAAAAAAAATGACAAAAATTGACATATTATTGCAGTTGTAAAACAGAAAATAATGCAAAATTTGCAGAATAATTTATCGATAAATTAATTGAAATAGAAAATTTTTTTTTTTGCATTTTTTATGAATTTCTAATTGGAATTTTTCCATTGAAATTTGGAATAAAAATTATTTTTCAATAATAAAAAAAAATTTGTTTCACAATTCAAATGTTTTTTTTTTAAATTTTTTACACTAAAATCTTTCTTTTTTGCTTTCGAATCATTTAAATTGAAATTTAATCCCTTTCTTCTTCTTCTTCGATAGCAGATCATATCGCGACAAATTCTATAATCAAATGTAATTAAAGCTTTCTAGATTATTTCCTGTCATATTATATATGCATCAACAGTTTTAATTCTGGTACTGGTACTGAAATTAAAACACATACTTGCTTACAGTCAATAAATCAGTCTCAAAAAAGAACCATTTCAGGTCTTCTCACCTGGGTACTGTTCACTCAACTATCATTTAAGAAGCAAGATAGAGCTACAAGAGGACGAGAAATGCTGGTTCTGCAAGGATGCCAAAAAGACCTTAAAATACATTTTGTGTGAATGCGAGGCATTGACCTCTAAAAAAATGCAACACATGCATGATGCATCAATGTTTCCTCAAACCTGAAAAAACTTAAAACATGAGAACCACGGGCGGCACGAAATAGTCCAGATCATCTTATTTCATCTATCTTACGGTCAATAAGCAGAGTCACTATAGTTACTTCAGTACCTATAAGTAGTACAGCACTTACATATATTCAGTTCAAATGAATTTGTACCCATTTAAAGCTATATTTGACCGGATTTGAACCCAGGATTTTCAACTTCAAAAGCCAGTAAGTAGTCCGTCCCTACAATTTAAAATTTCCTTTTTTAAAAACCAATTTCTCTTTTATATGTGACATTTTTCGGATACATATTCCATATTATCTATGTACATTGTACATATACCGTACAAAGTACATAAATATGTATGTAAAAAAAAATTATGTGTAGGTATATGAATTTTAATTCATGATGACCTATAAATTTTTTTTTTATGTCGATTGCGTGTTTGTTGTTTTTTCATGAAATAAAAACAGCAACAAAATTATTGAACGCTAAGATAAGATTTTTTTTAGTATAAACAATTGGAAAAATGCCAAATATATCTCAAATCAAACAACAACAAAAATACCATATAACACATTCAATTAAAATATTTATGTATGTATGTACCTATGTATGTATGTATACATATTTGCATCGCTTTTTATGTAGTTATATTTTTTTTTTGAAAAACGAGGAAATAATTTCCTATATGAATTTTCCTTTTTACAAGATAAATCTTTTTGAATTTAAAATAACGGAATATTATTGGAAACAAAAAAAGAAGCAAAACAAAAAAAAATCTTGTATATAAAAATTGTAAATTGTAAATGTACATTAAAATTTACATGCAAAAACAAAAAAATGTCTGTGTATGTATTGTAAAATATATAAAAATCCTTGAAAAATGAATAAAAATCTTTAAAAAAAAAATTCACGCAAAAAGAAAAAAAAATAATTACCATTAAAATTCACATTTTGATTCAATGATCTATGTAAGTCCTTTCTACTATGTACACAATAAACAATATTGGCTTTCTATTAATTTTTTTATGTTTTCCCAATATGGGCCAATATAAAAAGAAAATCGAATTGTGTATGTGTGTGTTTTTGTGTTATATTACGGATTAATTACATGTTTTTTTTTTTTTTTAAATTTTTTATTGGTTATATTCTATGGGAATTTACCATTTTATTTCACAAACAACAACAACAATAACAAAAAGCTTAAATACATACATACATATGTATATTTAAAAATGGGTCAACTAATTGCCATCGACATTACAATTTTGTTGCTGTTTGCAGTATCTTTTTTTTTCGCTCAGTTAATACACTTTTTGTTTGTTTTATTTTACAATTTTTTAAAACGAAAATTAAGTTATATGTTCATTCAATTTACATATAAGTTCAGTTTTATTGCACTTTGCAAAAAACAAAAAAAACATTTTTATGTGTTTCCTTTTTTTAAGATAAAAATACGGTAATATACGAGTACATACATATGTACATAATATGTATATGCTTCGTATGTAACAATTGCATTTTATAATCTATACATGTATATGTAAATGAAAAAGGACACATATATGAATCGTTATCACAGAAATTTACAAGAAAAAATATATATATGAAAGTTTTTAAAAATATTGCTTTGGGGTGAGAGTACTGTATATGACTCTTTCAATTATCTGGTATTTCCCATGTTAATATATTCTCAACAAAAATGAAAAAAAAATAGAAAAAAGAAAGCATAGGTATATACATATATCATCGTAGTATCCCAGTTAAAACTAAAATACCAGAAACAAAACAAGGACAAATGGAAATATATTGTGTATATGGTCGTATCTGTAGAATAAACATTGATTATTTATCTTTAACTTTTTTTTTATTTAAATATAAAAGTATCTTTTGATAATAAAGAAAAAAATTGATAAAATAAAAATTTGTTAACCGAATCTTTCAATCATATTTCCGATTTTGACATAACATTTTGGCATCATATGGCATCATTGTGGACATTTAAATTTATAGAAATCTTATTCTCTTGAAATGAACATTTTCAAAATTTTATCTTATAATTTTTTTGTGAATGTATAGATACATTCATATATCGTACTCCGTACAATATGTATTTAAATAGATAAATTATACAGATAAAATATAAAATTCACACAGATGGTTGAGCATGATTATTTGAAAATTTAGCTTATTAAAAATTATATAAATTCTCAATATACACATACACTCGTACATATACATACTTATATACTTATTAAAATTTTTATATTATTTATGTATAGAAAGTAGAACATTTTCAAATGAATTGTAATCTAAATGTTATTTAATTTTAAACTATAGAAATTATATGTATATAAAATCATGAATTGAATCTTGAACTAGAACAAGACAAGAAGAGGAAAAGGAAATTTTCAACTCTATAAATAGGAAAACCTTCAATAAATTGTTTTTTTTTAATGTTTGATAATAATAAATGTTATAAGGACAATTAAGAAAAAGTTTTTGAGATCTTGAATTCAAGGACATCATTTTTTTGTTTGTTTTGTTTTCAATAAGTTTGAATTGCTTTGAGCTCTTTGGTTCCTTTTTTCTTGTTTTTTTTTCTTTGATTTTTATTTAAAATGAGTAAAATTAATGTGGACAATATTTTTCCTACAAGACATAGAATGTTGGGTTTTGGAAGATATTTTTACTTTCTGAACTCAAATATGGTATTTTAAAAATTTTTATCACGTAAACTTTTCCTACTGGAAGATGATTGCCGTTTTGTTTTTTTTCAAATCATGCTGTATTCTTACTTGTAAGATACTCTGTACTTAACGCTCTTCTGAAAAAATTATTGAAAATGTTTCGTCTTTTACTAAAATTTCTTTACGTGATGTCCAATCTTTTAGTTTGTACTAAAATTTTATGAAATGTTGTAGTCATTTTTTGGAAAAAAAATCATGGATTTTTGAACACTTTGTTGCACCACTTTTAGTATTTTTGAGTATCTTGCAGAACATTTCAGAAATTTTTCTTTTTTTTCTTGTCGGAGTTAATTGTATTCTTGGAAAGGAGGTTAATAGTTTTAAAACTATTATCATTTTTATCATGATATCATTATCACCGTTATTAACATACCAGTTTTTGGTGGATCTTAGTTTCCTCTACTAATAAACTCTAGACTTTATCTAGTCCTTAACTTGAATCTTCCAATGCACGAAAGTTCATTTTTCATAAAATCTTCACAAACATCATTTAGCGCCTTAAACACTTCTCAGGAAGGTTGTCAATAAATAAAAAGAAAAGAAAATTGATTAAAGCTCCTTTTCGATTGTTTCTGAAAAAATCAATAGAAATTCGTGAAAAAATTGCAAACAAAAAACAAAAAAAAACAATATTAAATTGATATTCTCATCCATAATTGAATTTTTTATATTTTCGAATAGAATCTGATAAATTTGATGATATTTGTTGTGAAAATTATAATCTATTTAACAAAAAACAAAAATTTCAAAGTACCTATGTACATATATGTATAATGTGAAATTCTTAATTTACCTATGAAATTTTATTTTGTATATATCTGTACAACAAATTAAAGTTACTTATAATTGAATTTAAAAAACAAACAAAAAAAAACTATCAATTATTACTTTTATGATAAATCAATAAATACAGTACATATAATTTCGAACTTGTTTGTATGTGTGCAGCATGTCGGTATATAGATAAAACTTTCATTATTAGTTGTTATTTAATTAAATCCCCTATACGATATATGTATAAATGTATTTTCAATCTAACTGTGTATAGATGTACAGAATGTCCTTTTTTTGTTTTCTTGTACCTATATTGAACTACGAACAACGATATATGAATTTAATAGGATTTAAATAATAATCAACGACAACAACAATAACAATAATAATAACAACTTCTCATAGTATATGAATGAATATTATTATATTTTTGTTTATCTTATTATATGTCACATAATAATATTTTATTCATATATTTACGTATTTATGTATGAAGGATATATCTACATTATATGACAGATATGAAAAAAATATACATACATATATTAAAATCCCTTAATAATGAAAAAGGATATTCAAACGAAAATATATAATCTACTTACATGTTTTACAAAATAAATACTACAAAAAAAAAAAAAACATGTGAATGTAACTTTTATCACACTTTTCTTCTAGTATATGTACATATATGCTATAAACATATTTTCTCTTTATACATTCACCATATAATCATATTTTATAAACTTAAAATAACAATGAAAATTTTTGGAAAACGAACTTACGTTAACGTACAACACTTATTATAATACAAAAATATTAAATAAAATATATGTACATTCATATAACATCATGCATGTTTATAAAGATATATCGTAACGAATGAAACGCATTATATGCCCGGATGTAGCTTAACATTTATTCAAAATTTCGACTATACTATACGAATATCTTTTAAATTTTTGAACTCTTTTCTTTACAAATAAATGCACAAAAATGTCTTTGCTATACATAAATTGTATATTGTATAGGAAAAGTTTTATATCTTTTATATATGATCCTTCTGATCAACATACAAAAAGATACTCCTATATATTTTATAAGTACCACTATAGATATAAAAAGTAAAATCCTCTAGTTCCTTCAGTCCGTATTTATAAGATAAAGTATAATATAAAGTATCAAAATCTTTTCATGCTGTTTATATGCACATTGTAAAATGTTCAACTCAACAACGGTATGTGGCATATTCCATTTTATAATTCACAACAACAACAAAAAAAAGTTTTCAATTTTACAATCTCTCTTTCACTAAGTGTATTCCTTGCATTTTTCATTTCTATATACTCGTACATAATAATGTACACCCAGTTATATACATACACACATTTCGTTGATTTTATAATATTTTCCTGTATGTGATGAATGAATAAAAATCCTGTATGGAAAATACAATTAGAAAAGGAAGAATATTTTCCATAAGTAAAATGGCGTAAAAATACAAATATGTATATACACCCATGTATATAATGTTCACATTCAATTTGTATGTGTGTATTGTGTACAAACATTCTCATATATAGGAAAAATTAGAGAAGATCAGCAGAATAAAATTTAAAAAAAAAAAAAAAAAGGAATACTAATAAATAGTCGAAAGGACAAAAAATAAGTACTTTTTATCAAAATTGGAAAGAGTAACATGTGTCTGGGATTATTATTAGCCTTCTATCAGTAGACACCATACACAAAAATGAGTTAAATTCTATTACTTTGTAAAATTTTAATATCTATCTTTTCCTTCCTCAACTTTCAATGTATTAATCATATTTTTGTTTGAAAATTTTATGATATTATACGAAGGTCGCCCTTCATCAACAAGATTTTTTTTTTTTGCCCTTTTTTTTGTATTTATAGAATACACTATATATGTATACATAGGTATAAAAATATACAAAGGACCCTTCAATATTCTTTATACAAATTTACATTAAATAAGAATAAAACGATATAAGTATGAGATATTACTTTTTTTATAATAATTTTGTATCTATAGATACCAAAAATATCTATACATAATAATATTAACGAGAATCATATATTTTCAAAAATCTATATATGATAATATGAAAATTCATTCGTCCCCTTCTTCTCTGTTTTTCCTTTATTATACATATATTTTAATTTTCATTCGTTTTTTTATGCAAAAGATAACGATAATTTTATTTTACACTTGGCTGTGCAATTTCCGGTCGCAATTCAATGAAAATTAAACTCCTAAAAGAGCTTAATTGTATTAAGTGCTTCCTATATCTTTTATAAAAAAAAACTAATAAAGAAAATAGAAAAGATATTCTAAGAAATAATTTCCAAAGATATAATAACTTTTCAGTTTTATTATTTTTTGTTTTTTCTTTCAACTTTTTGAAAAAATTTATAATCTGCGTATATTCAAAAAAAAAAAAAAAAAAATGAAGTATCTTTTTAAATTGAAACAGAAAGAGAAAAAAGGCTAATAGAAAAATTGAAAAAAAAAAAAATTTATAGGATGAGATGTAAAATTAAATTATGATTAGTAAATGAAATATGAAAACAAAGAGGGTATTTTTCCCTTTTCTTTTTTTGCCTTATTTTCTATCTTTTTCAAAAGATTTTGTGGGAAATCAAAATATTTTCGTAATTGACAAAGGGTAATTGGTTTTAATTAAAAATTATATTGAAAAATACATATTATGGGATGATGATGGAATAAGAACTTTTATTAAAAATTGAATGAGGGAAAATTAGGATTTTAAAAATAAAACAAACAAATAAAAAAGTAAGAAAATGAAAATATTAAATAAAAGTTGAAATTTTAAAAATTTATTGGAGGGAAAAAATGATCGAAATATTTTTAGAACACAAGAAAAAAAAAAAAGAGGACAGAAAAAACTTTATTTGGTTTCCTTTTTATTTTTTTCATATAACGTATATGAATGTATGTATGTAATTAAAATATTAGTTTTAAAAAAAAAACTCTAACATATTTAAATAACATTTTCGAAATACAAAACAAACAAAAAAATCGAAAATTTTTAATATAAAATTAAATGTCCGTGATATACCGCAAAAAATAGAAAATTCTTAATATAATCGTATATGTGTGTATGTGATTAAATACACAAACTATCATGTTTATGTCAGTGTGTGTAAAAATAAAATTGATTAAAATTATAAAATATATTTTCCTAAAAATGAAAAATAAGAATTCATATATCATTTTAGATACGGATATGTTGAAAAAGAAAAAAAAGGATGAAAAAAAATAATAAGGTTGTAGTATGTTATTTTATTCGTATAACTCATGCTTTTTTTTTCTTTTCGTCCTATTTTGGAGAAAAAAAATTTCTGGCAGTCTTTCAAATATGTATCTTTTTCCAAAAATAAAAAAAAAAGTGAAAATCATTTATTTTAAAATTGTGCGTCAGAAATAATAAATGTGAAATGTGTTATTTAGGAGAAAAAAAAAGGAATATTTTCTAAATTTGGTTTTTCAATTTTTTATATTGAATTACTTTTTCAGTTGTTCTTTTATTTTGTTTTATTTTAGTCAAAATATTTTATATTTGTTTATTTTTTTAAATTTTCATAATAGAATAGAAATATCAACAAAAATTATAAAAATGAGTTAACTTTCTTTACTCCCTGAGTCCCCTACCCATCTAATACTTTTTCCATTTTAATACACCGGCTCTGTGGCAATCTATACTCGTACTTAAAGCGCATATAAAGAGGGCAATACTTTTTTTCATCAAATTATTCACTAAATCTAAGTATAATCTATCTAACCTAATCTATAATATAATTTTGTACATTTTTCCTAAATACAAGTGGTGGTTTGAAATTTGTTAACCGTAGGAAAAACTTCCCACTATTATTTGAAAATTTTTGTATTTATTGTTGAGTTCATTAAGCCCATGTGTACCCAACATTACGTACGTAGGGAGTCCTATATACTCTTGGCTGTCTTCATAAATTTTTGATCCTTTTTTTTTTTTTGTTGGTTTTCTGTTTTAATTTCGCTAATAAAATTTTTAGTGAAATAATTTGAAGTATTATTTTGTTTCTTGAACGGTTTGCATGGTCTTTGTTCTAATTAGTCCTTTCATATTTAATTAATTTTAATTCGATATCAATATTCGATCATCGAAAAAAAATGATATAGATACAATTCAATTTATAATATTAAAAAATATTTTAAACAGTTTCAAGTATTTTTATGGCGTTCCAATTACTTAATATAATGATTATCTTTTTTTTTTTTTTCAAGTTTTCACATTCTTTCAAGTTTCAGTTTTTAAATCCATAGCAATATCCTTCTGGGAATAAAACAATAATCATATTTCAAAACAAACAAAAAAATAAAAAACAAACATTTTTAAAAATTCATTTTCATATTTCATAAATCCTTCATCATACAAAAATTTCTCACATGTACCTACATATTTTAATTAATTAATTACAAAAATTTCATTAAATTAAATAACAATAATAATTTCTTTTTTTTTTTTTTTTTTAAAAAAACAGAAGGAAAAGAAATAAAAACATATAATTTCTATTCTGCTCTAATTAATTTACTCAAAAAACTTTTCCATCAAAATACAAATAATAAATCTATATCTTTTTTTTTCTCTCACATTATAACTTTTCACATAAATATTCTTCAATTCTTTTTTTTTATCCTACAGATAAACTTTTTATTTTTCTTCATTGAAATATTGTTTTTGTTTTATAAATTTCAATTTAAAATTCTGGGTTACCAATTCAACCCATCAATTTAAAATGAAATTACATATATGTATATGTACATACATGGTTTTCAATTTTCTTTTACTTTCTCAATTTAATTTTTATTTTAATTTATGAAAAAATCTGAAAAAAAAATAATATTCTCTATTAAAACTCATAAATACTATTAAAGGCTAGGTATATATAATATATATACACACATACACATATGTACATAGGTACATGATATTAAAATATTATACATGAATGCAGATTTATAAATATTTACTTTTACCGCAACTATTTTTCCCTTACACATAATATGTATACGAGTACGGAGTACCTATACATAAATATATAATAATAAATATATTAATTCTTTTTAGCTTTATAGTTTAATTCAAGTTTTTAGTTTTTTGAAATTTATGAAGCTAATAATTCTGAAAAATAAATAAATTTATGTTGATTTCAAGTTAGCCATATACATATAGTACCACCTAACTTCATTTGTATTTACTTTTGTACATATATATGAACTTTTAGATAAAGTAAATAAATTGAAAAAGAAAAGGAAGATGAAGAAGAAGACCATACATTACATATGTGGTTGAAATTTATTTATATATATATATATTTTTTTAAAAGTACTAAAAATAAAATATACTCCTATATGTAATATACTTTTAAGTTCTACATACATGTACATATATTGTATATACTCACATATACCCAGTATACATTTATCTCATGTATGAATTTTCAAGGATTACATTTATCCGCACATTTTATAAAATAAAAACAAATTAAAAGAATTTTTTTTTTGTTTTTCAATTTATCATGATTTAAAAACTTTTGAAAATAGTGTGTTTTTTTTTTCTTCCTTGTTTGTTTGTTTTTTTTTTTCATATTATTTTACCATCTACAATTTTACATTTTAATTTTATTCAACTCAAATGAAAAGATTTAATTGAAAAAAAAAACAAAAAAAAAAAAAAAGATTTTGGAAATTTATCAGATGAATGTAATTACAGAAATTTTTAACAATATTTTTAAGTTTAAAAAAAAAATAATTACATACTTATTTTCAAGTTGATATAATTTCAATTTAAAATAAAATCCAAAAAATTTTTATTGAAAAAAATAAAATTAACAACGAGAAAGTAAACCTAAATCAGATACAATTTTATGTTTTTTTTTGACAATGAAAACCTTTAGTTTTACCAGAAGCAAGTAATCGACAAGATTTCTTTTCCAAAGACCTGAATGTTCCAGTTTAAGGAATTTCCAGTTTTTCACTCAATAATTTCGAATCTGAAATTGAAAAATTGGTATCCAACACAAGCTAATTTATAATAGATTGGTATCTCGCGATTTTATATTTTTGAATCCTCACTTTTTAACTCTTTTTTCTTTTGAACGAACTTATCGACAACAGTTTTGTTCTGCATACATTCAAATAACACATTACAAAAGTATCGTTACAAAAAATTAGATGTTCATTTTTTCTCTATTCAGAGTCGAGTGCATTCAAAATATGTACAAACTATTTTTTTTTATTATTGAATTCTATAATAAGTAATTAATAGGAATTACACTTAAAAAAGGTAGAACTTTTGAATTTAATTGTATGCATGCATATACCTACATACAAATGTACATAAATAAAATCCAATTAGTAATTTTAAATTAATGTTTAATTAAGTAATACACCATACATTTAATACAATATTGTATTAATTAAAAAATCAATCGCGATCCATACTACAAAAATATCCAATTTTCTGAAAATCAAAAACCTATTGTTATAAATTAACATTCAAATCTATGAAAAAAAAAAATTTCTATGCATGCATATACAGAATAGATAGATAGATGATGTAGATCAAAAGTAATTTTCTGGAGCTCATTCAAAATGATTTGTAATACACCGAAAACAATCATGTATACGGGCATTGATTTAAATTCTTTGTGAAAATATAAAAAAACGAGCAATTCAATCGATGTATCTAAAATTCAATATGTATAACTATAACATACGAGTATATACACCGTGATATAATCAAGTTACAATCAAAAGTTGCTATTCGAATTAATGAAATTTCTCTAATTAGATGAGCCTGTACGCATATACTATACCTACTCTATATACTGTTGAATAGCAAAATACCGTCATTCGTTAATTATATATTGATATAACATTTTGTAATGATATATCATTCAATGATTCGAATACATAATTACAGCACAGCATTTACTACGAAAAAAAAAGAAAGATGTATCTTGAATACAAACAAGATAAAAATTCAAATTAAATTTCCACTAATTTTATTTTAACTTTAAATTTGTATTTCAATTCTAAGCAATAAATATCGAAAAAGAAAAACATATAGGTACCTAAACTAAAATTCAAAAACATGTATTATTATTTTCATATAAAAATTATATATTATTAAAATATTGCATCGTGCACAAAATTATGTGACCTTAAGTATTATATTCATAAAATAGTTTTGTGTGTACTTTAATCTTTAAATATTTTATAAAACCCTTTGGGAATCTTTTCTCGTGACTTTCTTTAACAAAAAAAACAAGTATCTATGTATTTATCTACATTCTACACACTCTCTCTCTCTGATGATAGAGTTGAAAAAAATTATATATTGTCTTCAAAGTTTATACTTTCTAAGAAGTAAAAGGGTGATTCGATTGAGCAGATTAATCCAACTTTTAAATTGTAGATTTTTTATTAAGAAAAAAAGAAAGACATAAAGCAGATATTCAGTTTTGACTTTACCTTTTTTTTCTTAAGGATAATTTGTCTATGCGAATTTACTGAGAATGTTCTGTTTTCTATGTAAGTCTAAGTTTACAAGTGATTTAAAGGAAAACAATTGTATGGATTTATGAAAACCGCGGCTAAAAAATTGAGAATCAAACTTATTTCTTTGGAATAAATAATCGAATACCATTTCCAATTATCAGCTTGTTTTTTTTTTAAATTAGTAAAAATTGTTATACATATCTTGAAATTCTGAAAACCTAAAATTTTCAAGCTCGAATAGTAATAGTGAATTTTTTTCTTAAAATGAAAGCAATACGATAGCTAGGTTAGATTAGGTTAGGTAGATCTGGCCATTTGCTAGCATAAACTAATGCACTAAAAAAAGGTCCATTGTGAACGCTTCCGATATGTCGTGGGAAAAACATAGCCTATCCAACAAACGAGCTGCTGGACATTCGCAAAGTAACTGCATTATTTTAACGCCGATTTTATTGGCCATAGCCCTACAGTCACGCTTTTTTCGTGATATAATTTCCATATTTTAATTAAACTAATCAAAAATTACTATACCAAAGGTTTTTGTAAGAAATTCAAATTTCCAAATTGAATCGACTTTACAAACGAGTAACACCCTACCTCTTTCAGAAAATATTTTCAATCGATATTTAGCTATCTGACGGAATCTTTCAATATAACTTTGAACTTTTCGATATAAACTCAAAAAAAAAAAAAAAAAAACAAAAAAAAACAAAAAAAAAAAAACTAGAAGAATTTTATTTTATTGAAACCAATTTTTTTTTTCGACATGATCAAACATAATAATGGTACTGAAAAATAATATACATAGAAGGTAAACATGAGTACATTTTCTTATTGTATCTACTTTTTTTTTCTTTTCTATTTTGAAGCTCTATAACTAATGATCCGCGATATATTTATTGTACATTCATACCTGCATGAAAATTTGTTATATTATAAAATGGTAAATAAAAAATACACACACACTCAATACAAACTCGCGTACATAAGCTTTAAAATTCAATTTTATAGATACTTTTAAGTTACTTATATCTAAGTATCTATATTTTATTATTATTGTTATTATTATAGATAGATTTGTTCATGTAACACAAACATTTCAAATCTCATTCATTATAAAGTTTGAAAAAAAAAAAGAAGAAGAAATTTTAAAAAAAATAATAATAATGGAAAAAAAAGTTCAACATGAAACTATAAAGAAGTTTTTTTTTTTTTCATTTTTGTTTGTTTCATGTTTTTGGTTTAACAAAATGAATGGTGTGTGTGGAATCAATTGATTGTTTTGTGGTAAAAATCATTCAGAATCAAATTATATACCAAACATGAAAATTCTTGTTCAAAACTATTACAACCGCCACCGCAGACGCGCGTATATACCACCTCTTATAATAAATATACAATTTTCATATTACAATTCATTAAACATTAAACATTAAACTAAACACATGTACCAATAATACAACAAAAAAACGAGAAAAAAAAAAGATTTTTATATAGTTCATTAAACGTTAATATAGTTATAATTTTTCGTTATATGTACATATACTTACCTGTATAGAAAGTGTAGTCAAGATACAATAACAATTATACATTACTCATAAAATAAAAAAAATACATACATCAATTTGTCGTTTTTTTTTCTAATAAAAAAAATTTTTAGATTCACATTTAGATATTTTATTTTAATGTAATTTGATGTACGAGTATAATCACGTTTCAGTGAATATTTTAATATAATTTTTAATTTTTTTTATTTTATTATTATCATTATTTTGTAATGTTAATTGTGTGATAATAAATAAGTATACGCGATAATTTTTAAATGATTTAATTTAAATTTATTACCACAATTGAATTTAAAAAAAAAATAAATAAAATATTTAAAAAAAAAAAACAATAACAAAACAAAAAACGATGAAAATAATAATTTAACAAATTGTGGAAAAAATAAATAAAAAATTATGAATATCATAAACGATTTGTTTGCCGTTATATTCAATATAAATTGATTAAAGCTATTTTAATGACCAAATAAAAAAATTTAAAAGAATAAACATTACAAAAATTACACAAGTTATTTTTTAATTTTTTTTTGTTTTTTCGTGAATTATAATTTTTATTTTTAAAATTTGCAAGTATACACATATTGCAAATTTTTGCAATATTAAATAAAAAGCAAAAAAAAATAAGAAAAATAATTTAAATAATAAATAAATGAAAAAGGAAAATATACATTATTTATTAATGAGTCATGTTTAAACATTTAATTTACAATATTTTTAATTTAAGATACGAAAAGAGAAAAATATGTGTATGTATATAGGTATATAAAATAATAAAATAAACAAAATATGTATGTGTGAGTACGTGTGGATAAAATCGTATGATATACGATAATTTTATATAAAAATATTTATGTAAATATTATAAAATACATACAAACTGAATTCGAAACAACAACAACAACAACAACAAAAACAATGGATATTTATCATATAAAAAATGTAAGTACATACACACTATTTTATTTTAAAGTTTATTAAAAAAAATAAAAGAATAAACAAAGATTAAAAATTAAAGGAAGAAAATTAATTTCAGATATAATTACAATTTTTTATTGAGGATAATAAAAAATTCAATTTTTTTTTTAAATTAAATTTTTATCAAACATACATATTTACTTGTAGAGTTTTTTAGAAATACTATGTATTTGGAATTGCTTCAAGGCTTCCCGTAGTAGTAGTAAAAACTTTTTCAAGGTCTTAAAATTTTTAATTGAAACTATACTTGTTCTACAGTGATACTCAATTCATCTTTTGATAAAATTGAGCTTTTCAATTATGAAATGCCTTCTTGTTAAATTTATATAGTAGGTTCTTAATATCCTGTAGACCATTCTTATAGATTAGATTATAAGTTTAGCCCAGGCTGTTTGCTAACATAAGGCAAGTCCAGACGGAGTCTTAAAAGACATTCAGTTTTTTTTTCTTTGAATAAATCTATTGAGATTTTCCAAAGGACCATGCTCCGAAACAAACGATCGGTCTTTTTTTTAGAGATTCTCACGGTATAAATCAATGGAGCTTCTACAGAAATCATTCGATGTTTAATGGCCATGACCCCTGATCAGTCAAAGTCCAATGACAACACAAAACCGACAAGTTTTTAAATGTGATTTTTTCTTTCAAAACAAACCATATCTTTGTAATTTTAAAATTTAAATTATTAATAGCCAAAAATTGGCAATATAATATGTATTTCGTCTTTTAACTTTCAAGCTACCAAGTGGCAAGACACTATTATTATACTCAGTTCTGCTTGAAAAAATCATAAAAAAACGATAAAATTAAAAAAATAAATTAAAATACACCAGCTAAATACTTTGTTTTACCACCTAAGAATAACAAGGTGTTTTTAATATAATTTTATTTTCATACACATAATCTCAAATATGTAGATTTTTTCTGTTTTAATTTTAATCTGGAAAATATTTCATTTATTTATCACAGATTACAAATACCCTGTGAAAATTATCGCTCTAATTTATTTTTCTTAAAGAAGTTAACTATAAAAATTTTTTGAAATCTTTAAAAGAAATTATCAAAATATCACGTACGTGCTGAAAATAAAAACAAAAGGTACTTACTAAATGACCCGAAAAAATGAAATGAAACATTGAATATTGTGACTCATAAACACTATTAATTTACTAAGAAACGTTTCAAAGAACCAAACTAATCGTTTTTTGTTTTTTTAATAAATTTTTTCTTACTTTATAATCATAAAAATAATTTCTATATACTCAAGATAAAGTTAGAGAATAAATTTCAAAAATGCAGTAATGCGTAATCATAACACAAAATTCAGAGTCCAATTATTTTTATATCACTCCGATCTATGTTAAATTTTACTACCTCCCATCTATGTTAAGAAATTTTTGTAGACCTTTTCGTCCCTTTAAAAAAGTATGTTCCCGTAGGAGTAGAAAGTTGAAATTTGGCCACGATGTTCCTTGAAGGGTTTTCGTCTAAACAAACTTTAAATGAAAATAATAAATAAATAAATATTAATAATAAATAAAAAAGTGCAAAAATAAGAGGGGTTGCAGAGAGGAAAAAACGTTAATTTTTTCGAAAAATTACGATTTTGTGCATTTTACTCTATAACATTTGACCTGGCAGACGGATTTTTTTCGTTTAAAGTTTGTTTAGACAAGAACTCTTTAAGAAACATCCAGGCCAAATTTCAACTTACTACTCCTCGAGGAACATACTTTTTTAAAGGGACGAAAATGTCTACAAAAATTTCCTTACCATAGATGGAAGAAGTTTTTTTTCTTTGGAGCCTTGTACCTCGCTCCCTGTTACAGGGATCTTTTTTGTTCAAAATTTGTAGGGAATGACGAGAAGCACGCTCTGCAGAAACTTCAAGTTATTCGGATCACAAGATCCAGAGATATTCAAATTTGAAATCTGATTTTTGACGAAAATGCGCTAACATTGATCGGGGTTTTATATGTACCTTAAATAAAAATGCATTATTGCATTTTCTGAACATACTGAAAGATGAAAGTTATATTGAAAAAACAAAAACACAGTGAGTCATTTTTTGCAAACATATAATATCGTACACGTACAACACAATGGCAAATGCAATTTTTTTCGAATGAATTAAAATTATACAAATAAACAGAAAATACTATGTACATAAATATCAAATATGTACATATGTTTTGTATCATTAAATATTTTCCTGAAATTCTTGAAATTCTTTTGAAATTTACTTTGTATTTTCTTCATGCTTTTTTTTAAATTTTTTTTAAATTCACAACGTCGAATCGTTGTTACTAGCCAACTAAAACATTTCAAGATATAAAAAAAAGCAATAATAATAAAAATCAATAAAATACGACAATTTAATTACAATTTGTACATATGTATGTAATTACGTATTCCCTGAGGTACATAGAATACGAGTACATCACAAATTATTATCTATTCAAAAATCATTACCTTGTATATTTTATAATTAATCATTGTTAGGTAAACTAACAATTTAATAACATAAACACATTATTCATACACTTACATACTTTGGTATGCATAATATGTATTGTATAAAAAGTAGCTCAATAGGAATAATTAAGAATAATTATTAAATAAAAACATATATATTTTATCCAAGTGTGTATTAATTACAGAAACAAAACAAAAAAATTAGATAAACGAGTAAATTAGTAAATATCATTATCAAAACAAAACTTGTTTAATTTTTTGTTTTAAATTAAAAAAAAAAAAAAAAAAAAAAAAAGTAACCGTTAAAACGATTGTATCTTGTACAAATTTACCCAATTTTCACCTAGAAAATATAATTTTATTAATCGTTCGTTAACAAACATTTAATATGATAACAAATATTATCTATAAATGTACTCTGATAAGATACTTTTTTTTTATCTATAGAGAAAATTTATAATTTTTTGTTTTTATTTTATTTAAGTTTTTTTTTCTTGTATGACAAGTTTTCATTTTTATCACTGAAGTTTAGGTGAAATATTATACAAAAAAAAAATCAAAATTATTTAATAAATGTATTTATTTAGATTTTACTTTCATAATTCTATACATATACAAAAAAAATAGTGAATTTTTAATTAACACATTTGTTTTTTTTTAAGTTTTTAAATAAATTTTAGTTTCAATGAATCACAAATTAGAATTTTTAGTAAGTAAATATATCATTTTGTTTTTTTTTTTTTTGTGTTATTTTCACTCCTTTTTTTTTTTTAAGTTTATATTGAAAAGTTTTGATAAAGTGCACCTTATCATTATTTAATCAGAATTTCTTGCAAATAATACCCTTTTTTTTTAAATTAAATTCAAAGTGCATAAAACTTTAAATAAAAAATTTACAGGAATAGAAAGTTCTGTATAAACGTCAATTAAATTCTAAAATTTAAAATGTAGGTACTATATTTTTTGTCTAAATTACATGAGAAAAGATTGTAATTTTTTTCGCATAAATTACTTTTATTTTCGCATTGAAACAAAAAAAAAAGAAAAATTTGTAAAGAATTAGGCCATAAGGATAAAGAGATAAAGGACGAACGGGCCTTTTCTTGCTTTTTTTGAGAAAAAATAGTTTTTGTACCTATCATATTTCAGAAATGCAGGAATTGTGTTTTTTAAGCTTTTTAAGAATGCTTATTAACACTAAAAATGTTTTCAAAATAACATTTAAGAAGTTTTTAGTGAGAAAATAAGCCGAAATCGGTGCACACACATTGACAAATGTGTTTCAAGGTTCCTCAACTTCTTTGAATCCCTACTTCAAAGTTTTAGTGAAATTTCTTTAAAAAAAAATTGAAATGGCTTCCACCAAAGTTCAGCAAAAACTAAAATTTTCCTAATTTTGAAACTCTGTGGAAAAAAAAATAAAAATATTTTTCAAAAATTTTCTTCATACAGATTCCACAACTCCCTTCAAACTAAATGTATGTATATATATAAAATCGGCATAAAAAGGACGAAGTTATCATCGAGAAAATATGATACTTTTACTAAAACCTACCCTACCCTTAATTATGAAAAAAAAATGATAGTGCAAAATTTTATTAATACACTTTTCTTCCAGATACTTACATTATTAACATTTATCATCATAAAATATGTTACTGCACAACAAAAAGACATACCTTACACACCAGTTAAAAATATTTGTAATACATGTGTTTGTTTAACAGCACAAGATGATACACAAAAAATACATCATGTATTAAGTTGTTCAACAAAAAATTTAAAACATATTTTAGCTGATTGGCCAGAAGAATTTGGAACTAATCATACAGGTAATAATTATTATTTTAATTTATTTATATTTTTTTGCTTTTAGCATGACCGTTACAATTGTTTTTTTGTCCTAAATTTATTACTTTTTTTGTATTTTCTTATAGGAGAAGAAATAATCGCAACATTTTCTGGTAATTCAATTTCATTATTACAACAAATTCCACAAACCAAAGGTATATTATCATTCAGTTGTAGACATTGTGATATTAAAGAGATCCAATCACCAGCATTTGTTGATGTGCCAAATATTATAAGATTAGATTTAAGTTGGAATCAATTAAATGGTGATGTATTACGTCCAGATGTATTTCGTGGTCCATACAATGTACATTCATATGAACCAATTTCACTTGAAGATTTAAATTTATGTCATAATAATATTCATACACTTGATAAACGAATATTTGAACATGTACCACATTTAAAAAAATTAAATTTAGCATTTAATAAATTTGATGTAATTGATGTAACAACAGCATATGCAATCGGTTCTGCAACAGAGCTTGAGGTAATTAGTGCCTATAAGATTTCTTTAGAAACTCAATTTTCAATATTTTCATTTTTTTTTTTTTTTTTTTCAAAGTATTTAGATCTCTCTCATAATGGATTAGAAAAATTACCAGATTCATTATTTAAGCAATTATTTAATTTAAAAGAATTAAATTTACAAGAAAATAATTTTAAAATTGTACCAGAAGCATTATCTTTACTTGGTTCATCATTATTAACATTAAATCTTGGAAATAATCCAATTGAAAATATAAATTCAAATAGTTTTATTGGATTAAAATTATTACGTAATTTAAATATAAGTGGAATGAATCAATTGAAAATAATTGAAAATGAAAGTTTTTCAACATTAAAAAAACTTCAAGTATTACTTTGTCGGAATAATCCATTATTAACAAGCATTGATTTTGAAAATATAAAATCTGCTGAAAATTTAAAAGAAGTGAGTATCTACCTATATGTACATCCAATAAAAAAACAAAACCTCCCTCGTGCAAAAAATTCTTGCAAATTAATTAAATTTGAATGAAAAATTCACTTTTTTTTTCGCAGTTGGATATTTCAAATTGTGCTCTCAAAACACTTGTTATAGAAATTGATTTAAATCAAATTAAAAAAAATGCTACAGCAACAGCAGTAGCAGTACCTGTAACAACATCATCAGAACAACAAGAAAAATCATCAATGTGGTGGAAAAAATTAAGAATTTTAAAAATTTCAAATAATCCATGGAATTGTGATTGTATGATTATTAAAATTTTTGAACAATTTAAACAACAATTTATTCATGCTGAAGATAAACCACGTTGTAAAACACCATATGATTTAGCTGGTTCATTAATTTATGATTTATCTAGTGATAATATTTGTAATTTACCAATACCACGTAAATTAAAAATTCCAATACATGATCCCCCAGCATATCTTGAGCCAAAATCGTTAGCATTATCAATTGTGACGGTAACAGCTATGGTTGCATTTGGTTTACTTATTGGTTTTGGTGCAGTTATATTGAGAAGAAAATTGCGTAAAGATGAATTTGCATTTACTGTACCAATACGTTATACAACAGTCCGAAATAGTACAATATCTGTGGAATAGGAAAAACGATTTTTAAAAAAAATTACATGAACATACAAAAAAAAAACCAATATTGTCCTAGAACGAAACCATTTGTTTCGCTTTTTTAATTTTAATTTTTATTTTAAATTTTTTAAAGTAATGTCTAGTCGATTTTATGTAATTTAAAAAATAAAAAAAAATAAAAAAAAAACAAATTAGGCAAAGTAAAAAAAATATAAATTTTAAATAAGTATGTACATATATGTATGTACTTGAAAGATAAATCGTACACGTATTTAAAAAAAATGTATAAATCAACACAGCCAAATTTAATGTAAGATACTTTTATATATTTTTTTTAAATTTATTAAAGTAAAACCTGCAAAACTATAAATTAAAATATTTTTATTTGACAAAAAATGAATTAAATAAATAAAATATAAACTCGGAAATTTTATTTGTAAAAACAAAAGTTTTAAATAAAATCCATTTCCCACCCACCGCACATCCTTTAAAGATAGAAAAAGCTCAAAAGCCTTTTTCTTAAATTCATGTCTCGAAAAATGATAATTCAAAAAAAATATCCTTTAAATGGAAATTTAGTAGTATTTTTTACCACCTAAATCTATCTCAACAAATTAAGATAGTTAACCCTGTACCGCATGATTTATGATACGGGTTAAAAAATAATAATAGATGGCTGGAAAAGCCTTTATAGGTTGTATATAAGACAAATTAATTTAAAAAAAATTTTATTTTTTTTATTTTGGAAAAAAAAGCCATAATATATGGCTTCGTATGCACTAATTACAAAATTTTTAGGAAAGTATTCTGCCATATATGGCTTCCTGTGCTTTAACGACAAAACTCGGAAGAAGTTATTTGTAATATATGATTAGTTTTTTGTGATGGTATTTTGGAAAATATATTCTCGTAGATTAATATAGTCTTTAAATTTAAACTTTTCTTCATCATAAGGTGCCATTGTATCTTTTTCTCAAACAGTTTTTTCTTTCTCTTCGAGTTTTTGTGGCTTTGACGTCGATGGTAAATTTGGTTGTTCATTTTCATTGCACGAAGAATCACTATCAGTTTCCGGAATTATTATTTCATCAGTAAAATTGAATGATGGCTCATAATCACTGTCAGAATCCGAAGCTCATAACTAATATACCCGTCGCCAGGAATCACATTTACATGTTTTGAATTCGAAAATCGAGAAATCTTCATTTCTGGATTCAAAATGAAATCTGTTAATGCATACTACAAAGCCACATATGGCAGATTACTTTTTTGAAATTTTTTTAGTAAATGCATACGAAGCCATATTTGGCTTTTTGGAAAATTGCAAAAAATTGAACATAAAATAGTATTTTTTTTTGAAAAATTATATTGCAATAGTTGAATTTAAATATATAGAACCAGAAAATAATTTTTAAATCATCTTTACTTATCTTTTGTTTATTTTGTTCAAAAAATAAAATTACACAATTTTTATGTTCATACAGCTTTAACAAACTCGAACAGACATGAATAACAGTTGTAACGGTACTTACTAAAACCTAGTGCAAAGTGAATCACTCTTCCTTTGACAGAAACGTGAAAAAGGATAATAGAATTCACAAATCCATATATGGCTTCGTATGCGGTAGAGGGTTAAGATTATTTAGTGACCTATGGTCAGTGTTGTTCCTCTACGCGTAGATTTTAATTGTCTACGCCATGAGGTAGACAACAGCGTATACAATTGAAAATCCGTAGACAATGTCGACAATGACAATGAAAAAATAAATGTTTTGAAGAATTAGGTTTTGATTTAAGCAAAATCAATAATAAATATGTAGCAATTTGCAGATTGTGTAAGAGAAATTTGCAAAATATGCTAGCAATCGTCTTAGAGGTCACAGGTTAGTAGAAATTTCATTTAAATATAATTATATTTATAATTATATTACAGTAAATTTTAATCAATTTTCAATCATTTTTAAAACCTAATTCTTCTATTGTCTACAGTCTACACGTAGACAATAACGAGTAGACAACTAATAATTGTTGACACGCAATTGTCTACACGTAAACAATAGCGTAGTCTACATGAAGTAGATTACACGGAACAACACTGCCTATGGTATTCAATACTTCATTCAAAAGATTATAGAGATGCTATTTCCAAACATTCTTTTCGGAAATTTTACAAAATCACGTTTGATTTTGAATAAATTAGAAATTGAATGTTGTTAAATCTCTCAACACTGTCTTAGTTCTATCATTCGCCCTCGCCCAGCCGTTTAATTCGCTTCACTGTTAACGTCAAGTCAACTGTCAAGTCAAGTGTCAATTGTCAACTCACAAAAGCATAGCATATAGAATAATTCTATTTCTATATTCTATGACAAAAGCCACTCTTTTAAACTCCGGTAAAGCCGCTTTTGGTTAAATAGTATTTTTTTTTCGGTTGAGTTTTTTTTTCACCTGTTGTATTTGTTTATATGTAATTAGTGTGAGCTATTTATATTTTGATAAGTTTTCAAATCGTAAATTTAAAGAAATTAACACGAGTAATTCAGGTAATTTTATCTGTATAAAGTAAATGAGGTTAGGTTGAATTTTCTATTACCTAAAAAAGATTTTTTTTACCAAAGTGAATCTTTTCTTTTTGAACAGTAGAAATCACTACATTAAATTTAATTAGGTTTTAGGATTATTCTTGTAGAAAAAAAAAAATGGATTCTTTGCTATCTACACTTACTCAACAATCCGTAAGTATCATGGACTTCTTAATATTTTTTTGAATAATATAAAATAAAAATAATTCCTAACAATGATGTTATTTTTCTTTCCCCAGAATCTTTCTTTATGTATTCTAAATAAAATCCTACAATCAAAACGATTATTAATAGATCATGTAGAATGTCTTGAATTATGTGTCGGTGAACCAGAACCACAAATAAAACAAAATTCAATTTCTACCTTATTGAAAACAGCAACATTCACAACTGGAACAATACTATGCAGGCATTATGTACCCAAAGAAAAAATCATCCTGAAAACGACTTTAATGACTGCCTTTGGTAGTTTAACAGCATTTTTTTCTATTAAAACATTTATCAGATTTAGAAATCAAATTATTGAAAATTCTTTAGATGAATTCATTAAATCACTTGAAATTTTTAGTAATTGCATCAAAAGGAATATTGTTTATTTTAGTGAAATTCAAATAATGAATGCAATGAATAAAACCATAGAAAATATGGAGTAGGTCGTCTCAGAATTATCAGATCAGTTGTAATTTCAGAAATAAAATTAATTTATTTTTTTTTTCCAAGTTGCAGACAAACAGAACAATCTTGGGAATGCATTAAATCAATTAAAGAAATTACAGAAATTCTCTATGATAATACACGGCAATTAGAAAAAAATTACGAATTATCAATGGATATTGCTGATTTATATTGTCCAATGGAAGAATTAAGAGATTGTGATTATTTTAAAAATAATATTAAATCATTCACTTGTAAACACATCAAGGTAATGTAGGAAAAAAGTTATAGGATGTATTTTTTTATGAATAATAGATTTTCTATTGATAATTTTTTTTTTAGGATTTCTACAATATATTCGCTTACGTTCAATCACAATATTTATTTCGTTTAGCGTTATTAGCTAAACAAAATTTTCATATGTATTTTTTACGTTATGATCTTAATTATTTAATACGAAATATTCAAAAACATATTAAAAATGATGAAAAATATTTTAAAAATCTTTCAACAATTAACAAAAATTCAAAATCAATTGAAATTTCAACATTAAATCGTAGTATACCATATCATCAACAAAAATTTTCGAAAAATTTTGAACCAGAATTTATATTAAGAGAATCATCATTAAAATTTAATTCATGTATTTATGCTGTTGCTGAAGAATGTCAAAAATTAGATAATACATTACAAAAAATTATTGAAAATTCATTAAATGATAATATTGAATATTTTAAAAAGAATGATACAAATAATTTAATAAAAATTTCAAATAGTATGAAAACAATTGAAAATTCATTATCAATATGTTGTGATGATTTTCATCGTTTAATATTAGTTTATAATAAATTTCTTAGTAATAAATTAAAATTAGAATTAAAAGAAAATATAAAAAATGAAAATGAAAAATTCGAAGAAAATAATCAAGATGATCAAATAATAAAAGAACATGAATACAAAGAAGAAGACGAAAAATTTGATGATTTCTTTGCATTTGTTGAAGATGATGATAATGAAAATAGTAATTTAGAAAAAAATGAAAAACAAATTGATGATATTAATGAAATTTATAATATTGATGAAAAATTAACAAAGAAAAAATTTAAACCAGTTTTAAAACAATTACGAAATAGAATTGATCCAATTCGTCATGAAATGCTTGAAAAAGAACGAAAAATTTTAGAATCAAAAGGAATTAATGTGAATAAATTGTTACCAGATGATATTGATAAATCAAATGATTCAGATAGTGATGGAAGTTTTGATGAATTGGAAAAAGAAAGAAAACAAGAGAAACGAAAAGATGGTTATGAAGAAATGCGACAATTTTTAGCACAAAAAGAAGCATTTAATGTATTCCAACTACAACTGCCACCAAATACTGCATTATCGGAGGAAATTTTAGAATAACAATGACTGAAATTTGAATATTTTTGGCTCTTCAGAATTTTTGGGTACTTCTACGCTTACATGTAAGTAGAATTAAACAATTTTTATTTTTATAATTTATGTGTCTTTTGTTTTGGCATAACATAACATCACAAAAAATGGTCTTGTGTAGGAAATTTATAACTATTTTTATTTAAACCAAATAAACACTTGCAAAAAAAAAAGTAGAAAATAGTTGGAGGAGAATTAAAAAATGTTTTTATTAGCTTGGTTTCTTGTCTGTCTGTTCGGTACAAATTTGGAAATTGATTTTTAATTTTTAACCAACTTTTTGATGAGATAGAGACTTGAAACTTTCAACATAGCTCAGAACTGCATGACAATGCAATATTACATCGCTAATGAAAGTTTTAAGATTTTACTTTTTATGATATTCGATCCTCAAATTTGGTCTAAAACAAATAAAATATTAATTTTTCTTTACTAAAATACTAAGCAAACTATGATTTTCAAGTCAAAAATATTTTAGTATGCTTTATTTCTCATTTTTAACAGCCACCTCTGAAAATGTAGTACCACTTGAAAAATTTTTTTCTTCATTTGTTTATTTTTTCTTTCAAAAATATTAATCATAAACAAAAAAAAATTTTTCAAGTTGTACTACATTTTCAGAGGTTTTTCGTTTTTAATCTTACAAGTATTTTTATAGCTATTAAAAATTCGCAATCACAAATTTTCAGGATTATCTGTATGGGGTTGAGAATGTGTATGTGGCTAGGAAAAATTATTTTATACTTTTGAGTCCGTTTTAAAAACGTTTTATATTAAAAAATTTTTTTTATTTTAATTATTTTAAATTTAAAAAAAAAAAAAATTTTTCTCATAGAACAATTTGTGTTCTTATAAATAATAGAAGAGGAAAAAAAAATTTCAACAGCGTGGAGA
Source organism: Bombylius major (assembly GCA_932526495.1). Taxonomy (NCBI): domain Eukaryota; kingdom Metazoa; phylum Arthropoda; class Insecta; order Diptera; family Bombyliidae; genus Bombylius; species Bombylius major. Next base: position 25,585,867 of record OW052045.1, on the reverse strand, counting down.
TGCCGGGGTTTGAACCCGGGACTTCTCACATGCGAAGCGAGCGCTCTACCACTGAGCTACATCCCCAACCTGGACAGCCTGTTCATAATATGGTATTTGAACAGAAAGCTTTATTTTAGCTTTTCTGTTTTTATGTTCATTCTTTAAGTTTTTAATATGTAAAAATTTTTCAAAATACATATTTACATTCTTCTTTACTCTATTTCTATTCATTTTTTTGCTTATTTTCGTTTTAGCGGAAGTCGACGAAATGATCTGTAAAGTAACAGTTTCAAGAAATTGTACGTCTTATTCCTGTTCTTTCTCCAACAGGTGAAGATTTATATTCTTTGACATTAGAAGTCATAAAATTCGTCCAACAAAAGTTAGGTTTTACGGTTTCATCAATAATAACCGATGATAACGGAATAAACCAATATATGTTCAGTAGATTCTGTTCTCAAGATTCTATTTCTTTCAAAAATCCTGATTTCAAGGACATGGACATATATTTACAATATGACACAGTTCATATACTGTGTAATATTCTTAATAATTGGATTGGACTCCCAGACACAACATTTTCTTTTCCCGATTTCGACACGAACACTAATACAACATTCAAAAAAGCTCAGTTTAGTGATATAAAAAATCTGTATCACTCAGAGAAGAATGATTATATTAGAAAAGCATTTAAACTGACCTGTAAATCAATACAGGAAGGTAAAATGCGTGTACGAAATATTAAAATCGTTGAAAGTATTTTCCACCAAAGCACAATAGATGCTTTGATGGCACAAAATACAGCTGAATGTCGGGCAACAGCTAAATTTTTGATCATTATCACCAAGTGGTGGAATATTGTAAAAGCCAAAAGTACTACAGGAGGTAGTAACTTAATTCGTAATGCATATGATGAGAATATTCAATTTCTCCAAAAATTCATTACATGGCTCCGAAGGTGGAATGTGACCGGTAATGCCGGAACATTAACTCCATTTACATACCGAGAGATGTGAGAGATAATTGAGATTTTAATAAAAAATTATCATTTTTATTAAAATGTTTTTATTAGCTTGGTTTCTTGTCTGTCTGTTCGGTACAAATTTGGAAATTGATTTTTAAGTTTTAACCAACTTTTTGATGAGATAGAGACTTGAAACTTTCAACATAGCTCAGAACTGCATGACAATGCAATATTACATCGTTAATGAAAGTTTTAAGATTTTACTTTTTATAATATTCAAATATTATTATACAAATATATTATACAAATAAAATATTAATTTTTCCTTACTAAAATTTAATCTAAGCAAACTCTGATTTTCAAGTCAAAAATATTTTAGTATGCTTCATTTCTCATTTTTAACAGCCACCTCTGAAAATGTAGTACCACTTGAAAAATTTTTTTTTGTTTATGAATAATATTTTTGAAAGAAAAAATAAACAAATGAATAAAAAAATTCTTCAAGTGGTACTACATTTTCAGAAGTGGCTGTTAAAAATGAGAAATGAGAGAGAATTGTGATTTTAATAAGAAATTATCATTTTTCTTTAATAACTCAATTTCTATTAATTTTATAATATAACAATGTTTGGGAAAAATGTTTATTTAATAAAAATCTACAAATTTATAGAACATTATAATTTGATATTTTTAGTGATTTGGGAGATTTAAGGAAAAATTGATTCTCAGTTTTATGTTACTTAATATTTATCACGTTTTTTCTTTGATTTACGTTGCTCATAGATATTTAATATATTCGGTGAAAATAAAGCTAAGGATATTCTCTACATTTCATTACAACATAATTTTCATGTAACTTTAATCACATCTTAGTTATGATTGATTAAAAGCAATAAGTTGTGATGTCAATTTGGTACTTCAAACACATATAAACAATAAAATAAAATTGAGCATTAAGTCTTGGTACTATAGGAGTCGTTGCTCTTACCCACAAAGGACTTTAGTCAAGGGTTAGTAAGTGGATAAATAGTATATCTTTATATATATATTTCTTCTGTGCGTGTGTATGTCACTGAACTCCTCCTAAACGGCTGGACCGATTTTAATGAAATTTTTTGTGTGTCTTCAGGTGAATCCGAGAATGGTTTAGATTCATTACATGGTACCTTTAGGAAATATCGAAATACAAATATTAATTATCAATGCTGCCAGAATCAAGAGGTATACAGAAATGAAAGAAGACGAATATGTTGAATTCTATGATGATGGTTATATATTTATTGAAGACTTTGATGACAATGATGATGATGATGATGATGAGGAAGAAGAAGATGAAGACGGAACAAATTTGTCTCCTGAAGAAATGGCGGCATTATTTTTAGAATTCCTTGAAGAAGATAGTCGTCGTTTTAATTTAATTTTTTTAAATTTAAGTACTAAAATATAGTTTTTTTTTATATTTATAATTTTTTTAAATTTAAGTAGGTACTAAAATATAGTTGTTTTTTTAGATTTTAATTATGAAAAAATAAATGTATAAATCAATGTATATCTACTGATGTTCCTAAATTTTTTACATGGAATAAACAATCAAAAAGTTGGGAACCACGGAAACGAGGCATTCCAGTCCCAGAATTCGCCGACATATGTGTCTATCAGTTGCAAAAAGGGTCTTTGTCATGTTAAGTCATTTTGAGTTATTAAGCAAAATTGTTCCTGAAATTTGACAAAAAGGTACTGTTTTGCAACTGAGCTCATATTTTGACGATCAAAATACAGAGCAAAAGGTATTTTTTTTCTTTTAAAAGTCAAGTAAATAAGTAGATTTTTAAAAGACCTTTCGAATGACGTATATAACTCATTTTTTTCAAAATATGGAAAAGATCCGTTTTGCAACTGATAGACACATATGACAAATACTCTAGGCCGATTAGGCAACGCGAATGCTTTTTTCTGCGTTTGTTATTGGTTAACGTTCCTGAACCGACATCCTTCCAATATTTGCGAAAAGTCAATGGTACTTTATATACGACACTTTCTTTGATGCGTGTCGTGAGTTACATTTATTGGAGGATGATAACCGGACCTCACACTTGCAAATGCAGCACTGAGCTAATCTCCACAGCAAATTCGTCAATTATTTTCAATAATATTGACAACGTGTTTTCCGTCTGAAGCATCTACTACATATTTTGTTAAGTCACACTGCGATGTTCTCATTACAAAGCATTGAATGATTCAATATGTGCCGGCATTTCAATCTAAGTAACCTCAATCAAAAACCATTTAATTAAATGAAGCGTATAATTCTAATAGTAAAGAGTAGAAGGGATATGCCTGTTCTGGATCACGGCTCCGGCTCAGTGACGTCATCACGTTATCAGTGCGGAGTCACGTGGTTCAAGGTTACGTGTTGTTAGTGAGGGTTTACAGGGGTCAAGGTTACGTGTTATCAGTGAGGGGTTACAGGGGTCAAAGTTACGCGTTATCAGTGGGGATCACATAAGTCAAAATTTTTTCTCTTATCAGTGTGGGATCATGCGGGGGTTAATATTTTTTTATTATCATAGAGGAATCATACAGGGGTTAAAATTTTGTTTTTATCAGTGAGGGATCATGCGGGTTAAAATTATGCGGGTTATTATTAAGAAAGCAAAATAAAATTGTTGATACATATTAATTAAATATTAAAAATGAAAGTTAAAAATGTTTCTAATTCATATCAAGACACTATAAGACAAGGACAAGGACGCCACATAAACGAAAGGACAGAACAACGTCTGCCGGGTCATCTAGTAAAAATATAAAAATTTATATTATTTATGTTGTTTACTGTGTCATGTTTGCTGGTATGCATTGTAGCTGTTGTTCTAAACTGTGTTCAATTTATTTAATGTGATCAAAGTGATTTTGTATTGTAAAAATAAATTTATGTTTTATTAAGAGCTGTTGGAAAGAGGTGTACAGTTTAATTATATATGTATGTATGTGTGAAGTGAAAATTTGAAAGAAAAAAAAGTTATACATAATTAAAATGTTGCTGATGTTTATTTGTAAACTTTATTTTGTAAACCCATAATTGAAAAACTTTCTTTTTTATTGCAATATATTTTTCTTTTATTGAAATATGTACATTTTTCAAAACGTTTACTTAATGTTTCTATATACCATTAAAAAATAGAAAGAACCTTTGTCCTAGAAATGAGCCAAAACTGCTTATTGAACTTTTTTATCGGTCGTAATATTTTTTCTCTTAGTTCAAACTTCAACCTTGAGAATAAAAAGTAATCAAGTACCTAAATAATGACTGTACACGACTATAATGTTCAATTTCTGTGAGGCCACATTCAGCAACATAAACCTTGTATATTGCACAAGTATGGACAGGAGCGTTACTTTCCTCTTCTCTTTTCGACAATTAATTGCCTCAATTGTCGCAATAAATTAGCATTTAAACTGAAAATGATTGTTTTACATTGTCTGATATAATATAATATATAATTCGTACTCATATGATTTGTTTAGAGCTTGTAACAGTTTTTTTCTATTAACGTTTTTACAGTTGAATGTGGGATCTTTTTATAAATTGCCAGGAGTTAAAGCATCTTTAAACAACAGAAGAATGGTTAAGTAAAAATGATATTTTTCCAACGAGTATAATGTGTAAATGATGGAAATGATGGAGAAAATGATTTTACAACGTGGACATCATATTATTGTTTTGCTAATCAATTTTTTTTTTTAATGCTATCAATGAAAGTACACCGTACACACACTCTCGAATATATAATATTAAGTACGAATTATAATACATTTTCGGTAATTTCAAATAATTAAAAATGAGAGTATTCGGAATTTACTAAAACTTTTCAACACTAATTTCTTCAAAAATTAAAATAAACAAACACGTAAAAAACCATAGAAAAAAATAATGAAATTTTCATTAAAAATAATTTATAAAATTACTTCATATATTTTTTTAAATTCAGCACCTAAACTTACAATTAGATAGTTTAAAGCTTTCATGTAGTAAACAAATAAATTAAGTATCATATATATTTACTAGTCATATTTAAGACTTTATTTTTTAAAATAAGAAGGAAATCAAGTTTAAATTTCGTTGTAATCAATGTCAGATTTAAGTGAAGAATCTATTTGAGAAACTAATAAGATAATACTATATTAATGACTGTTATAATAACATTTGGACTATTATAATAACATTTGTTATTATTGGTTTTTGACTATATGTATAATATTCAAAAGCTTCTCACTTTTTTTACTGATTTTTTTTTTTAAATTTGTTCATAAATGAAAAATTTTGTTCGAAGTGATAAATCTAGATCTTTTAATTTATGCTAACAATTTTGAAAATAAATTTTTCAAATATTAGTGTTGCAAGAATTGTTTTAGTTTAGACTTATTTCCTTGCTCATCAAACCAAAGATATAACATTGTCTTGATAACAATTTTCAATTGTACTACCACATATATGATACCTTTTTAGTTAAAGTTCAGGATTTACATTTCTTATAAATCATATTAAATTTACAAGACATGAAAAAACATTTAAAAAAAGCATATTAAAAGAAAAACAACAATGAAATTTCCGTAATTGAAATTATCGAAGGTGTATTACATTTGAAAAATTGAGTCGCCAAAAGGCCCTGGCGGGTCGTGGTGCGGGCTAAAAGGCATCAGGTTAACCTGGTGTCCTCCTGAAATAAAATTTTAAAAAATTACATTTGAAATTTACCTCAATAAAATAGAATTCTTGATTAACTTTAAAAATAAATATTCTTGTGAATAGTTAGATTAAAGCTTTCATGTAGTAAACAAATAAATTGAGTACCGTATTTGCTAAGTCATAATTAAGATTTTATTTTTTAAAATAAAAAGGAAATGAAAGGAGAAGAACCTTCCAGTCCTCTTTTATTTTTAAAGTATTGACGGGGCAGATAGACTCTCCGGATCTTCTCAACTCAATTAGTATAAATTTATTTCCACGAGCGTTAAGAATAAATTCAAACACTGAATTTGTAAATATTGGTTATCATCGGACCAATTATGATAATAATGAACCACTAACGGCTGCTTCCAGATCCTTCAATTCTAACTATACACATATGGACTTTAATTAATTTTATTTTCTATTGTCTTTGTTTTAATCTTTTTTATTTTTTTATTATTATTTATTTTATTTAATTATTTATTTATTTATTTTTTTTTTATTTTATGTTTTTTTTTCTGTCCTTTCTATTTATTTTTTTTTTTTGTATTTTTATTTTATGTTGTGTCCATATGTGTAAAATATTTAAAAATTTTAAAATGTAATTTTGCTAAATATTGTTAAGAATTGGCTAAATAATCTAAATAATCTAGAAATCAAGTTTAAATTTCGTTGTAATCAATATCAGGTTTATGTTAGACTTAAGTGAAGAATTTATTTGCAAAACTAACAATTTTGAAAATAAATTCTTAAATACCAGCTTTGTAAAAGTAGTTTTAGTTTAGATAGAAGATTTAATCATAATAACGTTGAATTGTACTACTACTACATAAAATATAAGTATTTAAGAATAATAATCAATTTGTTGACAAAATAATATTAATGCTCTAGAAAAATAAAAAATGAACAAAAAAGGTACTTTTTAAATATATTAAAAGATAATTTTATTTATTTCACATAAAAAACATTCAATTTATTTGTTTGATTTTCTTATTTTTGTTACTTTATACAAGAAAAATAAATATTTATTAGATATGATAATGCATAATATTATTTTTCTCATATTTATAAATACGTTCACGTTTTTTTTTTAAATTCTACTACTACTAATTTTGCATCTTAATTTAAAAAAAAAATAGTAATAAATAACAAATGATTTCCTTTTTAAAAGAGCACATCACACTAAAGGTATCAAGAAATGTTATTGTTATACAAAAAAAGCTAAATATTACTTTGTTCATAAGAAAATTGTAGTATGTTTTTTTGTTTTTTTTTTTCAAATTATTCAACAAATTTACAAGCAATTTATTCAAGTTTAAAAAACAAATAATATTTAGAGCCTCTCAGAATCATAAACCACAGGAATTGGTGATGGATAACTTAAATCATACATTTGTGATTTTATAAATTCAACTGTATCCTCAGGACGTGGACGAACTGTTGCTAAGCCTAAAAAGTGAAAAGTGAAAAATTAATAACCTAATGAAATTGGAAAATAAAAAATTTAACCTTTTTCATAAGCATAATCCATAACTCTGGCAGCAATTTTAATTGAACATTGTGTAATAGTGTTTAATGGAGGATAAAGACTTCCTTTTTTTAAATCATCTTCTGTACATAAATCAGCTAATTTCTAGGTAATTAGAAAAAAATTTATATTTTATGTGTCAAAATAAATCATTTTCCAACAATCATTTAACTTACTTCAGCTGACATTAAGAAAACTTCTTCTGGAATTGTTACCATGCCAGCACAAATCACACCTAAAGCAACACCTGGAAAAATATATGAGTTGTTTCCTTGTCCTGGATAGAATGTTTTACCTCCATATGTGACTGGAGGAAATGGTGAACCAGATGCAAAAACTGCTTTACCCTAGAGAAAAAATGTAATTCCAGGTAATTAATATTTAATTTTAATTTAAAAACAAAAATTTCATTACTTTTGTACTGATAAAGGCTTGTTCTGCTGTACATTCAGCTTTACTTGTTGGATTTGAAAGTGCAAAAATTACTGGTTTTGCATTAAATTCACCCATCATTTCTAAAATTTGTGGTGTAAATGCACCACCAATTGCTGCAGCACCAATTAAAACATTTGGTCGAATTTTTTCTACAGCTTCTTTTAATGTATCAATTGGTGGATGATCTTGTGCAAAATGTAATTTATGTTCGGTTAAACCACCAGATGGACGATTTTTAACAATTAAACCTTTACTATCTACTAACCAAACACGTTTTTTAGCTTCAGATTCTGTTAAACCTTCTTTAACCATTGCCATTACACATAAATTTGCAATACCAAGTGCAGCTTCACCTGCACCTTGAAATAATATTGTATTATCTTTTAATTTTGTATTTGTTAATCTTAATGATGCTAATAGACCAGCAACAGCAACAGATGCTGTACCTTGTATATCATCATTAAATGTACAATACTGGTCACGATATTTAGCTAATAATCTAAATGCATTAGCATTTCCAAAATCTTCAAATTGTATTAAACAATTTTGTCCGAAACGTTTAACAGTAGCTTTCATAAATTCATCAACAAATTCATCATATTCATCACCTTTAATACGTTTTTGTCTTAAACCAATATAAAGTGGATCATCTAATATTGATTGTGTATTTGTACCAACATCTAATGTTATTGGTAAACATTGATGTGGTTTTATACCAGCTAAAGCAGTATAAAGTGATAATTTACCAACTGGTATACCCATTCCATTTGCACCAAGATCACCAAGACCAAGTATACGTTCACCATCAGTAACAACTATTGCACGTACATCTAATTCTGGCCAATTCTGTTATTTAAATTTAAAAAAAAAAAAAAGTTATTAAAATAAATTAAATTTTTAAATAAAACCATAGATTACCTTCAAAACATCATAAACATGTCCTTTATCTTTAATTGTTATATAAAGTCCTTTTGGATGTTGATATACCAAACTGAATTTTTGACATGCAAGACCAACTGTAGGCGTATAAACAATTGGCATTAGATTCTCAATATCAGCTGCCAATACTCTAAAGAATAATCTTTCATTTCTTTCAGCTAAACCATTCAAATAAATATATTTATCTAAATCATTTTCTAAACGTTCAAGTAATAATAAACAATGTTTAACTTGTTCATCTTCAGTCTTAACAACAGCTGGTAATAAACCATGTATACCAAGTATTTGTCGTTCGGTTATGGTGAATGCTAAACCCTATAGAAAAATTAAATTGAAATCAAAACCAAATTCAATAAAATTTTAATTAAACTTTAAAAACTGTAAAACTTTACTGAATCTTAAGAATTTTACAGAAAATTACAGCTGGCTGTAAAAGCTGTAAGTACGGGAAGAGACCTATAGGTACCTTATAGTTCCATTCAGTATGGTAGTGAAGAGTTAAACGGGGGGTGTATATCTGTCTTTTACTTAATTATTCAAATTGAAATTTTTATATTTCACATTTTTTCTAAACAAAGTTCCCAAATCTCAGAAATATGGTAATAATTTTAAATTTTTGGATTAAGTTTTGGTGCTTGAAAATAGAAAAAAAAAAACAGCGGGAATGAAACCACTTTTCCATGAGCTCTTTACTGCCATACTCAACGGAACAAGATATAGTTCACTGTTTTTCCTATTTTAAAAAAAATACTTAATGGAGTAGTTAATCTTAATGTTTTTCAATTGTGGTGTTTGATTATTCATCTGAATCAAAAAATCTTTATTTCCTATTCTGTTATAGTTTGTTTTTTTTTTCAATCTTACTTTGGGGTTTTTCTTTTCCTATAAACTTTGGAAACTTTTCTTAGTCATTTCCATTCATTCAAACGCACAAAAAAAAACGTGTGGGTATATTATTGTATAGTATTATATATTTAAAATTTAAATACATAATTTAATTTAAAATTGTATAGTATATTCAACGTCAAGGTTACATATAATTTCATGACCAACAACATATTCCTGAAAAGACCTTTGAAAGTGGTTATGTTATAATTTTCATAACAACACTCTCCAATTCAGTGATAGCTTTTTTTTTTTTTTTGTTACAATAATAAAATGCTTTTCTTTTCGTTTTTAGCTTTATTTTTCCCCCAAAACAATATAATTATTCTTCCACTTAATACAAGTTTCCCACAAATCATCGATTTCGTGAATAAATTGTTTCTTTGTAAACTTCTAAACTTTTAAAATATATATTTATTTTTAATTATTTATTCATTATTACTAGCAAACGAAATACATAGAAGTTAATTCAAATTTCAATACACAATTAAAATTAGAATAAAAGGCTTTTAAAAATGTTTTAAAACAACAACAAAATTAGTATTTATTCACAAGTAACTACTGTATTGGTTGATTTCATTTAATTAAAATTTCAAATTAACAAAAACAAAGGCAAAAAAAATACAGGGTGTATAAATAAAATAATCTTTGGAATCTTTCGTAAAATGTCAAGACGACAAAATATAACAGCTGTGTGCAACTAAGTAATTAGCAACGATCACTTGAAAAAATTTAAAATAGGTTTTTCACATATTAAAAATATGCCGATCTTTTTGAGATTTGGTACGAAAAATTGTTAGTTTGTTATCAAGAAAAACCTTCAATAAAATCCCAGTTGCCTGATGTTAAAGGGTGTAGGTACTTGAAAAATCGCTTAGCTATTGCGTGCTAGCGTGCAGCTAATTAGCAACGGTTTTGTTTCAAAGAGTAAGACACTTCGACCATATATAAGAGATTTCAACGTTGATTAGAACATAGTAAAAGTACCTTTACACTACTCGATTTGTCACACATATCACTTTACATATTATATGTCACTGGTAAAAGTTTGACAGCATTTACACTGTCTGATTTTGTTGAGAAACTTTGTGATACGACTTTACATTCGACATATGTATTTCGTATGACATTTGATTTGACTTCGTAATACATAAAGTGATATGACAAATCAAGTAGTGTAAAGGTACTTTAAATAATCATGTCATACGAGATACTTTCTTAGTTTTCTTATAGCCTAGGCAGACCAAGCTTAAGTACGTACTTGAGTACAAAAATAAAGCACGAAGTATGAATTCATCATCTTTTCCCATACATTTGTGTACTTTAGCTAAGCACAAAAATTTATGTACTTTAGGTGTAAAGTACGATCTTCAGCGCCACTTGTTGTCAATAGTAGAAGTAAAATTTGTGTTGAGCTTTGCACCAGTAAAAAAAAATGTGTGAAGTAATGTATTTAAAAATAAAAAATAAACATGGTTGCTGCCATAATAACCAGAAGAATATCTATCTCTTTTCTGTATATATAGAAATAAAGAGACAGATATACTTTTGGTTATGGTGGCTACTATTTTTAATTTTTGAGCTAAATTTCCGTATTTTTATTAATTTTAAAATAAATTTAAACGTCAAAATTAAGTACAAAATAAATTTAAACGTCAAAATAAAGTACAAAAACCGGTGTGTCACCAAAATAAAGTATAAAGGCAAAGTACGTACTTTAGTCGTACTTTATATTGCGGTGTGTATAGGCTATTACTGTGTGTGACTGAAATTTTAGAATTTAGACTGAATATACATAATGTATGTATAAAAAAAGATTTAAATATGTACTTGTGTAAGAGATTTCATCTAACTTTCTTTATAAAAAAAAAAAATACAATAGGCTAGACTATTCAAAGAAAATCTTACGATTATAATTGGACCTATAAAATTTAAATTTGGCATATTTTTTGTAATTTATAGTACCTTTTCTTCCTCTCTTTTGAGGCAATTTACATAAAAATAAGTCAAAACAACGAAACACCCTCTATGTATTCATATATGTATACATATGTACATACATATTTACAATTAAAATTTTATTTGATCGACGTTTAAGTGAAAGTCTATTTAACGTTACATAAGGTAATTTTTTTTGTACATACTTAGTTTAAAAAAAAAAAATTAAGTTCAACCATTTTTGGTTGAATTGCAAAATTAAATCAGCAATTCTAGTTCAATTTAGTTGTTTTTTTTTCCTTAGTTGATAACAAATTGACCGATTAAGATTGCCTACTTTTGCCGAGATCACGTTACTTACTTATTTGCTTAATATGTATAATACATTTGTAGTTTTTTTTTTCTTCTAAGGCAATTTATTATGAAAATTTGTACATAAATCATACATGCATGCATACATATTTTAACTATATCTGACTATAACTTTCTTACCATACAAAGTTGTAAAAAATTTCATCACGCGTTCAAGAATTACGACAATCTAATCAATAAAACATACATATATGAGATATAAATGATCTGTTAAAATGATTAGTTTGTAAGCGATTAAAATTGACAATTTACAACAAAAAGAACATTACAGATTATCTTGATAGATTGCAAAAAAACATTATAATGAAATTAATTGCACCTTATAACAAAAATATGTACATAAAAGTCAACTATACTCGTGCATACAAATATTGAAGGCTATTGTAATTTTTAAATTAAAATTAACTCGACTTAGTTTTTTTTCAATTAGCGTGAAAGAAAATAATTTAATGAATAAATGAAATAAACTTTATGCTTTGTTTTCATGTTCGCATATTTTCTTCTTCTTCTTTTCTGATATTAAATTTACAATTAAGTTTCAAATAAAAATTTACAATTAATCTAATGAAACATGCATTTATTTCTAACTTCTTTTGAAATATTTTTCCTCTGAAAAAATTTAAAGTACAATAAACATAACTTCATCATAACATAAACCAATTAAATCATACAAAATATTTGCAATAAAAAAAAACTGCATACATATACCTATGTACGATTTTTTTTATACTTTCATAAAAAGTCACTCTTGATTGCAAAAAAAAAACCAAAAAATAAATTAGGTATAAAATCACCAGTATTATTGCTAAAATGTTATCGTTGGTGTGATATATCGCACGTACAACAGAAATATCATTATTGCAAATTTCATCATTTTTAAAAAAATTTGGTCTTCACGTTATTTCACACATGTTTTCAATTTTGTTTCTTTTTTTTTTTTTTTTTTCAATTGAATGATTCGTTGGAGAATGGGCAGAAACTTTTCTGGTACATAGAAAAAGAATAAAAGAAGAAAAAAAGCACATAAAAAATTGAAATTCAGAGGTGCAAAGGTAAACAATAAAAAAAATTGTTGATAAGAACTTTTTCTCAATAAAAATAAAGTTAATAAAATTAAAAGCAACCAGTTAATGTAAATTTAAAAATAAATTAAAAAAATAAGATAAGATTTTAAGATGATAAATATTGCAAATTGAGTTTATAGGAAAATTTTTATATTTATAAAAGTTCATAAATATTAACTTTATGATGGCTGTGTTTTTTTGTTTTATTTTTTATCGATTAGAATAATTTAAATTTAATTCTAAAAGAAAATGCAAAATAATTTATAAATAATTTTCAGTTTTCAAACTCATGACTATTTAAAAATTATGAAATTTGTATGCATTCTGAATTATTCATTGTGTTATTTATCATCGGAATATCAATTTTCTAAAGATTTTTTAAAGATATTTTGAATTCTAATAAACAACATAGAGTAAAACAAAGAATATAAAACACATACTAATTCATCAAACCTAAAATAATTAATGTTTATACAGGTTTCCATGTATGATAATTTGCTTTTTAATTGAAAATTAAACTTCTTTCTATTCTAATTTTTTTCGTTATTTGGAAATACGTAAAACCGTTGTCATATTCATTGACGTATAAACTCAAGATGTATCTGTACATCATAAAGTATCTTTCCAGATTCACTTTACTATTTTATAGTAATTTCAACCTTTGAGTATCTTCCACTTGAAAACATCGATATACAAGTATTTTCATAATAGGTATTAAAAGGTATGTAATAATATTCAAATATAATTAAAAAATTATTACGTAACATAAGGCACTTATCATCATGAATAGTAAAATAAACATTTTTAAAAAATTACATTTATTGTCTATTATCGTCATTTTTAATTCACGCAAAAACAAACAAAAAAAAGATATCTATTTAGGAAAGCACGCGGATATTATACAAGATTTCTACATTTTTGTCTATGGAAAAACAACAAAGATGATTTTGTTTTGTTGTCTCGTCATTTATAAAGAATTATAAATATGTATTTATCCTAATGACATTATTTTTTTTTTTTTTAATAATTTGTTTTCATAATTTTTTTGATCTTTAACATTAATTTTATGTTTAAAAAAAAAGTGATGTCAGATTATTGTTTTATTTTTTCGATATGTATTTAAAAATCTTAAATAAAATTTCCAGTTCTAAATTTAATTTAATTTTAATGTATACACACATGTTATTTATCAGAAAAACTATAACAAATTAAAAAAAATCTGACTCACTCACCCACCCTCACGGATATTTAAATTTTATTTGATTGAACTCTAACTCCCTGGATTGTGTTTTTTGTTTCTTTGTTATGTATGGCACAGCGAATTATTTTCTACATATCTACTGACAACATAAAATTCAGCATATTTTTTAAAAAGTACAATAAAATTGCATTTTATTTATCGGTATTCTGTAAAAATTCCTATACATGTAGTAAAAATCAACAAACTGCGTTTTGCAACAAAATTGATAGTACAGTACAAAATAAAAAATTTTCATTTGTGTATCTTATTTATTTACTAAAAATATCTTGTTTTTTTTTGTTTTTTGTATCTATAAATTATTTCAATTTAAAACTAATCAAATAATCGTGTAAATGATATAACAAATAGTCTGTGACGATGAAATTACATTTAAAACGGCATTGAACTTGAATAAAATACGAATTAAATCATCTGAAATTATTTTGTGAATTCTAAAAAAAAAATATTGATAAATAAAACGAAATATCTATCAATATGCACTGAGAAAATTTAAAGAAAAAATATGTATTTGAAGAAATTTTCTATTGATTTTTCCCTACACCCACACAAAGTACACATAAAAAATAAATTTTTCCTTTAACTTTTTTTTTAAAAAAAAATTAATAAAAATACAATTTTACAATTATTGTCCGCGACATAAATTTTTAAGGAATAATATTTAAAAAAAAAAAAATTAATAAAAAGACATACCTTATTGTAACGTTTATTTTTTAATCTTTCCAATCCAGATAATGTTCCAGGTGTTTCAGAATCACCAGATCCTAAAAATCCTATACGATCTCTTGTTTGTTGATTCATTTTTATGTAATTTTCTTTTAAAGAATATTTTTTATTTGAAAATTCACTATTTAAATGACAATCACAATTTGGACAAATTTTCACAGAACACTTTTTTAATTCTGGTATACCGTTTGACAGTTCGTATTCAACTGTTTTCTGATGAGCAAAATAGTTGGCACTGGCACAGCTATTATTGTTGCCCATATGAATTGAATTGCGCATAGATGACGATTTATTAATACAATTTTGTTGTTGTTGATCTAATGCTGCTATAACACATTTACATTGGTGATTATTACCATTACGTACTACGTCATATCCCATATCTCCGGTATCCATTGTAGAAATTTTTGTATTACAATTTTGTTGGTGATTATTACAATTACAATTATTACAACAGCTGTTATTTCTTGTAGAATAATTATTACGTAAATTTTCTGTTATACATGGACATTCATGATAATTATTTACAGGTATTGTTGTTTTATAAAAATTACTTTTTGTTATTGAATTATCAACAGTATCAATATCTATTGCTGAATTATAATATTGACCATTTGGTGATGGATATTTTGGCCTTCATTTTTTTTTTTTTTTTTCAAAAACAAATTATGAAAGAAAAAAAATTAAAAATTAATCTTTCTTATTATATTATTTTTTAAAAGATAAACAGATCCATCTACATAATATATTCATACATGTATTATTTATTTATCTATCGTATATGTTAAAAATGAAAAGGTTATATTACATATATAGCAAGAGAGCTCTTGAATATTTATAATTACTATGAACCAGTGACGGGGTGAAAATTCATAGTGAAATTTAAAGAAAAATTATAGTATTTTTTTGATTTTTGATTTTTATTAAAGGAGGATATAAGGTAAACCTTACACCTCCTTGCCTCCACCACGACCCGCCAGGGCCTTTTGGCGATAAAAAAAAATTATAGTATGTAGTCATGTTATAGGACCTATTTCCGTTAAATTTTTAAAAGCTCATTCAGAAGATTCAGAAAAACTTCAATTGATCAAAAGTACGATGAAATTTTGATAACGAATCTGTTTTCTTTTCAAATTTCTACTTTTATCGCTCTTCGTAGGAGCATAGGGATCATTATTGACACCATAATTCTACGTATTTCCTCAGTTATGTCCTAAGACTATAGACATCTACTTCGGCATTTACGAACACTGCTCTTCTCTACATGCTACGCGATTTTTTTCCCTTAAAGATTTCACTGTAGAAATTGCTCAACTTCTTAATGTGTGTCCCTTCCTTCTATTTTAAAACTACCACAAGTCATTTTTTTTCTTCAAAGTGGTATTTCATAATAGTAATTCTCTGGCCCTTCTAATTCTCGGAAAATTATTTTTCAGTTCTAACACACCGAAATACTTTTTGTGAAATAAAAATCCCTTTTATTTGAGAAAAAAAAATCTACATCAGAAAAAAAATAAGTTCAACGTCATATTTACACTAAAAATTCCAGTCAGTAAATATTTAAACTATAATGTTATAACGATTCAATTAATATTAAACGGTTTTTTTCCATTATTTTACAATAAACTCACCTTATAGACGGTTCTTTTTTATTTATTCTCCAACAAATAGAAAAATTTTCCTTTGAAACTATTTTCAAATAATTTAAAATTTAAAAAACAAAGTCAAATCAAAACATCCTATGAAGAATTGAAAATTTCTTTTCCGAATAAAGAAAACTAAATTTCATCTTTGTTCACTAAATTTTAATCAAATGAACTTACATGTCTTGTTGGCTTTCTTTTTTTTTTAAATTTTTATTCTTATCATTTTTATTAAAACAAATAATGTACATTGTACATACAATGATATCAACAACGCCACTGTTTTATTATTCTCTTTACGATTGGAAAATTTATCATATCATTATTTTGTCCGAGAGTTTATATAAAAAAGAAAATTATGAAATTTTCTCATCGTATTTTAAAAACATTTTATGTATACATAATGTACATATGTACATGTATAAACAAATGCGCTTGAGTAACATTTGCAAACAGCTGATTTTTAGTATTATCCAATCCAAAGCGGATTGTTTAAATGGTGCTATTTGTTTTGTTGTTGTTTTTTTATCGAAAAAAATGGGAAATTAAAAAATTTAGTACAAATCTTGTAGATTAAAAATCATAATAATAATATTAAAATTTTGATAATAAAGTCCGATTCAAGTTCATTCGAAATCCAGTTTATTATGAAATAATAAATCCATCAAAATACAAATAACACATATGCATGCATTCATTTCTACATAATTATGATGGCTACTTTTTTCATATCACTTTTATTCAGAAGTACTATCACGCCACTTTACAATCGGTAAACGAAGGGGAAAATAATACATTTTTTCTCTTGGATTTATTTGTTTGAATTTTCTAAAGAAAAAAAATAAAAACTCAGGTGAGAAAATTATAAAAGAGAATTGTAAATATACATACATTACTCATATTTCGTTTCGTGATATTAAATTAGTTTATGATGAATTATAATTGATGACACACTTTTCAACGATACACCTAGTTTTATTTTTTTAGTTCCTTATTCGCAAATTGTGTAACATTTGAAAAAAAAGGCATGTGTAATAATTTCTTCATTTATTTTTGTTTCTTTCTTGTAATTTTAATTACATACATGAGTTTCCTGTACTATTTTTTTTTTGTCAAGAAATTAAAGTGTGTTGGAATTAGAAATTTTTCCTTCAACAAAAAGAGTCCAAATGATTCGGCATTTTTATATTGACACACTATGTGCGGGGGGACCCATACCGAACGAATGATGGGTCGGGTTATTATATCTGTTATGTAGGATGAAAAATATTTTCTTCGTAATCCTAAAAATCCTTGTCCACTAATTAATACTTTTACAAATTCAAATTTTATTTCTAATTTTTAATTTTAATATTTACTACCTATATGTTTTCCAAAAGCAGATTTTCTTAAAACCCCACTTAATTTCACCCGCCTACGTGTATATACAGCTCGATTAGTGACCCGCACATAATAGTGCGTTAAATGATTTTATCGCAAAGTAATTAAAGCTATTATCTATTATGTATATTGAAAACAAATTGATTTATTGTTTTATTTAAGAAAAAAAAGTGTAATTCTGACTCAGACTTGTTAGAAAAAAAAATATCGTTTACCTTACCTTCGCCTTCATCATTATGTCTGTCTGTTAGTTAATCTATGTGTTTACATTCCAAAAATAAAAAATTTATGAATAAATTTTTCAAATAATATTCATCACGAAAAAAATTACAATCAATCACACAATTATCATTTGCCAGTCATAAACAATAAAATTCTCAATTCTTATCATTTTTTTTTTTTTTTTCAAATATCAAAATATTCACGTTTTCAAATTATCAGCGCGGTTAGCATTTATTTTTAAATCACACGATTTTTAAGGTTAAACTTTTTAAGGTCATGAAGCATA
This sequence comes from Bombylius major, assembly GCA_932526495.1. NCBI lineage: Eukaryota > Metazoa > Arthropoda > Insecta > Diptera > Bombyliidae > Bombylius > Bombylius major. The sequence goes on along the minus strand of OW052045.1, from coordinate 25,567,516 downwards.
TCTTTGAAAAAACAAAAACAAAAAGAATTCGTTACTTTGTTTTTAAATAAGAAATTCTTGCTTTTGCTTTTTTATGAATTTAAACATAAATTTGGATAGAAAAAAAATATATTTAATTACAATTTTTTATTGTTGGAATAAAAAAAATGAGTAATATTGTACTCGTATGTTTGCAATAACTTACCTTGAATCAATACCAGATCCATAATATTGTTCAGATCTTCTATCAGAACACAAAGAACTTGAATTACCCATAGTTGTCAGTTACTTATTTTGTTGTTTTTAACTTTCACTTTTTTTATTTTTGTAATTTATTATTTTTTTTTGTCTTTTTTATTTTATTATAGTTTTTGCACTACTTTTTTTTTAATAAAAAAAAAAACAAATTTATTCAATTTTTATTGTTCATTTCCACATCCAATATAAATAATGATTTCCTTTAAACACAAAATATGAAAAAATTAATTTTAGATTTCAACTACCTATAGATTTATTTTTTTATATATAATATGTAATAGCAGTTTTTTTTTTTCAATAAGAAAACATTCACAACATTTAAAAGTCATTGATTTCAACAATTTTCATAAATAATTGATTTTTATATAGAAATTATTTCTAGCATGCATGTCATCATTATCCTTAAAATGACTGTCAACTTATTACTTTTTCAACGACGTTTCAAGTAAAAAAGTTTTTCTCTATGGAGAATATGATATCTACACATATTTTAGAAGGAAATTTTCTTTATTATTTTTTTGTAAAGACAAAGAAAAAATAACATTAAGTGCGACTCAACTAGAAAATTTCACTAAAAAAAGAAAAAAGAAAGTAATTATTTATTAGTTGTACGCGGGTATTGAAATGTCCTAGTTATAAAATTGATTGTACTTATTTTTGTTAATAGAAATATTATTTATAATTTTTTTTTCTTTCTTAACAAGTCATGATATTTAAAAGAATGTAATTATAATTTTTTTATAGATTGTTTTTGTTTTGCGTTTTAGACAAAAGTGAAATGAAGCGCATTAAAAGGTTGGTTTTTTTTTTGGCTTTCAAGGAAACTGATGACATATTTTTATCCTTTTAAAGTTGAATATCCTCGAACTTCATGATCCGGCTGATTTAAAATTTCTGTATGGTATTCTTCTTGTTATTTTCTATGTAAATCCTTTTGAGAAGAAAAATATCCTTCCAATAGGGCACGAATTACAGATAACATCAAAATTAAAATTATTTTTATAGACCTTTTCGTTTTCTTAATAAAGAATGTTCCCGGAGAGTTGAAAGTTGAAATTTAAAAAAAATCTGTAGGTACTTTTTGCACCAATTTGAGTCAAATAAAAAGCACTAGATCAGAAAACAGTAACACTTCAAGATAACTGCAATGCAACAGGATTTTTTTTACAGAATTCGTGTTTAAATAAAAGGATACTTCAGCTTCAATAACTATAGCTTTAATCTGTAGAAATACTTGAAATGAAGTATCTATATAATCGTTTACATAAAGTTGGAAATTCACAGACAACACAGCTTTTTTACAAAAGACGATTAAATAAAAAAATTAAATCCATAAAATAATACAAAAAAACACTTTTCCTCAATCAATCATTTTTGTAAATACATAATTCACGATAGCATATAATTTTATTTTTTTGTAGTATTATTCAATAATTTGGTTTTTCTACTGATTAATTATCGCAGGTATTTCATTAAAAGATATCGCAAATTTTAAAGCGTCGAATAATTTAAACTTTAAAATTATTAAAATATAAAAATATTTCATAATAATTCGAGAAAAAAAAAATAACGAAACTGTTCAAGTTGAAACATGGAAAATAAGATGATGGGTAGCAAATATCTGTTTAAAATCAAAATTCAAATCAATTAAACATTTGCAAAACTATGAAGAATTTGAAGGTTAATCGAATACAAAAAAATGATCATCATCAAGGATTTTTAGAGATCTTTCAGCAAATCCCTAGTAACCAAAAATCTATTGAATATCCTATGTTACGCTTTTCTTCTCCATGCGCCAGTCCTACGTTAGAAAAAGGGATAATTAATAAAGGGATATTCCTCCATCGCGATCGTGGCACATCAATTAAAAAAAATGTACATACATATGTTCACACACACAAAAATTCACAGAAATTCAGCATAACATGTCGCAGCAATTTCTTAGGATTTTGTTGCTCAATTGTCTTGAGACTTTCACATAAAATTCCACAGACAAATAGTCTGCGCAGGAAAAACAATTTCCAAATTCATGTTAAACAGCTATCATTTGGTAATTTTTAAATCCAAATTAAGTAAAAATTACAAACTACCACAAAACACACAAACAAAAACACCAACTAACACACACACACACACACACACACACACTTGATGATGTAATTTTATTTTTACAAAGTTTAGTTTTCAAACTTTTTTTTTTGTTATTTGTTAAAAAGTCCTTTTATATCTTTTTTTTTACTGTATACTTTCTTTATTATAAACAGTATGACCTTTTTATCTTTTTAAGGTCTTTAAAAACTTTATTTATAGAAATTAATAATAATAATTACGTTTGTTCACTTCAAAGTTAACAATTGAAATAAAATCATTAAAAGAGAAAATCCGTTTTCAATTCATCCATCAACACTGAAAAATTAAAAAAAAAATACCTTGGCATAATCTATCCAACCTGAAATATATGAAATATGAATTTTCATCAATGTGGGTACACAACATAACATAAAAACTATAGTATGTATATTACTCATTCTCATTTCAATCACACTATAAAAAAAAAAAGTAAAAGAAACGTAAAAATACACCTGTATAAACTATAAAACCAAAAAAAAAAAAAAAAAAAGCTTGCAAATTAAAAAAAAAACATAAATAAATTTATTTCAAAAAAACAAAAAAAAACTCCAATAACATAAAAGAAAATCAAAATCTCAAGTGAATTGGTAATTATATGTTTTTATTAATTCAACATTTTTTTTTATGAAAAAAATAATTGTAATTGAAGTAAAATAATATTTTGAAATAAATGCGTTCGTTAATTTAAAAAAAAATAATAATAATAATAATAAAATAAAATTACAAAAAAGAAAAAAAAAAAGTAATTCATGGGCACTATGATCAAGTGAGTGAAACCCATAAACTAGATCTTATACGATCGTCAAAACTCTAATATATTTTACACCACCACGTACAATACAATCTTTTTTTTCACAAAGTAAATACATACATATGTACATATAAATTATTTTATAAAATTTAAACAGTAGTGAAAAAATTCACTATCTATTCTCTGTTTTGTTTTGTTCATGAGTACTTGTTAAGATTTAAATTAACTTCTAATTATACATTTATTATACTGACAGTTTTTTTTTTTGTAAATTTACACAAGTATCTATATATATTATGGATATTTTAACAAACACCTCCTCCTCCTTTATGTGATTTTGTACTTGATTTTCTTGTATCACAAAACAGAAAAAAATAGGTAGATATATTGTGATTTAACTTTCATCTTTTTTTATTATTGGAGTATTTCAAGTGTGACTTCACACATCGTTTTTTTTTTTCAATTTTGTCGTTTTTTTTAATATTATAATCGACAATCGTGATCAAAAAGGCCATAACAGTGTAATTTTATGAGTGTAGAACAATATTTTCAAGGTTTTATCGTAATTATTCCTTGTAACAACAACAACAGCAAAAAAGTAGGTGCATTATGAATTTTAAGAAGATTTATAATTTTTAAATGAGGTGCAGAATAAATATAAAAAAAAAACGTAAAGTCATCATGACATCTTAAACAATAATGATTTTGGAACTATATGAATTCGTGAACCCCCTTAACAACAAGTTCACAATTTTATACCAATTTTTTGGAACTTGGAAAGTATTAATCTAAAGCTCACGAATAATTATATCCAGGATAACATTTTCAACATTTTATCAGTGGTAACAACAGCTAATAATACCTCAAACACAATACAGCGGTTTTCGTTGTCGGTTGTCGGCGACGGCAAGCTTTGCATGTATTTTGTTATTGTTACAATAAGAGACGGACCAGATAGATTTTAAAACATTACGAAACCTAATCTGCTATGGCGTCGAGATAAAAACATCTCTTATTTGCGTAAATCATAAAATAACGTCTAAACTGAATCTCTTCTCATCTGAAAAGATCATTCTTCTCCACTCATTTGTTCAGCTTATTTGATTCTTTGCAAATTCTAAGGGAGTAGCTGTCAGCTGTGATTTTCTTTCCAAACGGTGACGTTGTAGTGTTGGACATTCCTTCATAATTCTTAAATGGTCCTAACACTGACTGAAACTACAGTGCTAACAGCAATTTGAGATGCAAATAGTATGGAATTCGAAGCTGCTCTCAAAATGCTACGACGTTCCTGTTCCGTAGTTGCTGTTTTAACGTCTCCTTTCTGTCTTTTCCTGTAATTTTCAGGATCTTTCACAAAACTGTTGACAACATTGACATTCTTGCAGATTTTCTCGCCATTGCTCTATTTGAAAAGCTTTGTTCTTTAAATGCCTTAATTTTGGCGATTTCTTCGGAACTAAATCTTTTACGGCTTCCTATTTTAAGTAAAGACAAACAATATTATAATAACTTTAACAACTTTGCCACTTGAAGGCCTAATTCAACTAGTGAACCCAAACAGTTGTCGTCGTATTGGCAGAACCATAATTTTGAAAAACAATTTTTTACTTCGTCAGTTGAAGGTATTTAAAAAAAAAACTGTTATTCAAATAGATTTCTAGGCAAGTGCAATTACAAAAAAACCCTACTTACCCGCTGCTGCAAAATATTAAAATATAGAACAATTTTGGGGTGAACCCAAACAGTTGTCGGGCAGTGTATTTCAACCTTGGAAGGATGATTTTTTTATACTGAATATGTTCTAAAGTTTCCGATTCCTCTCTGCAAAATCTGTAGTTGTGTTTTTATCTTATTTAATCCTTATTTTCACCAAATGGTACCTTAGTTTATTTTTCGTGACATTAGGAAAGTTAAACTGACCAATTCGGTCAAAAATATTCTTTCAAGGAAAATAAAACTTCTCTATTCGCACAATCTCCCCCACATTCCTTTCACCATCTATATGTATTTACGCCAGCAAAGCAAAATACAGCAATGAGTTATCCATAAATTTCGACATAACTCAAAAACAAAAAGATAATAAATTTCTTAAGCCTCAAAGAAAACAAATCAATATGAAAAATTCATCTGGTCAATCCAAGTTCATTTACCTTTTGATTTGTAAAAAAATCATAAATTAAATCAATTCAACATTTTTTTCTATTTCACAAAAATTTTACAAAAAGCCACATTGTTATTTTGGTTTTTTTTTTTCTATTAAATTGTTGACATTCAAATAAATTCATTTTTCTTTTTTTTTGTATTGATTTTCGAAAACAAAATAATAAAAAAATAGTTGCATACGAAAACAGGTAAATCCGCACGTCATTACTGTAATTTGTTTTGTTGGGTCAATAAAGTTCATACATATGAATATTATATAGTTTTTGACGAGCCTCCAAATATAAATATGGTGGATTATACTCGTGTGTGTAATATTATGTATGATTTAATTTCATTTGAAAGCAAAAAGTAGGAAAAAAAATTTACTAAACAAAAACTAAAATGGAAAATTTTATGGATAAATGTATAATATACAAGACCTTTAACCATAAATGGAAACTTAACCATGACTGTGTCGCTATGAATACAAAAAAAAAAAAAAAAAAAAAAAAAAAAAAAAAAATGTATAAACAAACTAAAATGTTGAATAGATTACCTTTTAAAAGTCACAATGCAGACACATAATAATTTTGTTGCACCTTTCGCTTTATTTATTAATTTTTATTTTTTTATTTTGACTCTTTCCAATCAAAATAATATGAAAAATTAACGAAATTATTGATTAAATCATCGTTCAAGTGAACAATAAAAAGGTAATAATGAAATTTGATTTTTGTGTTTTTCCTTTTTACATATAAACACTTCATGAACTTATGTCCGTAGTTTTTCTTCCTTGAATAGGACGTAGTCTATGTAGTTCCGATTTGTTTCCCTTCAATCAAAGGAGCTTCGCTTCAACTTTCTATTTTCATTTTTAAATTTTTCAAATTTGTCTAAACAAAAAAAACAAAAATACAAAAAAAAGTATGTATTTTTCTTATTTAGCTATATTTAAAATTTTATAATAATTAAGAAATAAAAAAAAAATACAGGTTAGTAAAAAAAAACTTAATCCTTTAGAAAATTTAAAAATAAAATAATTAAGTTTAACGTTTTTATTTCTTACACTTGTAGATTTTTCGATATGGCTGAAGAAAGTGATATTGGTTCATTCACATCAACATCATACGATGAATCATTTGAAGAGGATTCTAGTGATGATATTGAAGATATCGAAGAAGAAGTACAAAAAAGTGAAGATTTATCAGAACAAAAAAATACACAATCAACGGAAACCGATACAAAAGAAGTAAGTTAAATCGATAAATTTTTGCAAATACATAATCACATTTCAATCATAATTAAAATATTTTATTTTTCATATGTGAAATTCATATTTTAAAAATTAATATCTATTTAAACTGTTTTGTTTACAGTTAAAATATCACCATAGAGAATTTTATTGATTTTCTTTAGTTACCACACATTTCAAAATCACTCTGGCTATACATTGTTTTTTGAATATTATTTTCTTATTTAGATTTCAGCAAAAAGAACAGAAGGATATGAATCATTAATACAAGAGGAAGTACTTAAAGATGAACAAGATACTGTAACTGAAGATGATGAAAGTGATGAAGATGAAGAAGATGTGAAAAAATTATTCAATGATGAAGAAAAACAAACAACAAGAAATAGTAGTATAAAACTTTCATCGAAACGTCCAAGTGATTTTAATGGAGACGATTATGCATTTCATTTTGATTTTTTTCGTCAACCAGGAAATATACCAAATGTTAATGAGAAAAAGCAAGTTTTTAAATAATTCTAACAAATAAAAATGAAATTTTAAAAATAATTTTTACCTTTTCGTTTTGTTATTGTTTGTTTTAGATATAAAAATGGTACACGAAAAAGTTTAAGCTTTAGTAATGAACGTATGCGTGAAATTGAAAGGCATAATAGAATTTTATTAAGTAAAATTGTTGCTGTTGGTCCATCACATGAAAATTATTATAAAAAAAGTAAAAGTTTTACAAAGGTAAATGTGTTTAATTTTAAAAATATTGAGAGAGAAAATAAAGGAATATAGTGCTTCTTCAAAAATGAATCGCTGCTTTGGTGATGCTAATGTTCTTCTGTTCGTGATGCGTAAACATTACTTGTTGCTATGACAACGCAAAGTTTTTAGTTGGCGATGCAATGCTATTACATGACAGCTGAATATTACAAGAAATTTCGAATACTTGATTTGATGCGGTGCTTTTTTGAATATATGACAACGCATCATAAAAGTTGCGTTGCATTTTTGAATTTGTAAAAAGCATCAGCATCGCATCACCAAAGCAAAGATTCAGTTTTGAAGAAGCACATAGTTACATACGTGAATTACTAATTTTTATGTAATTTTATAGAGTAATGATATGCAACAATCAAGAGTATCTAGTGCTGCTTTAAATAGAAAAAAACAACAACAAAAAATTGATTATGAAAATCAAATATTAAAAAGAAAAATTGAAGCTATAGCACTTAGAAAAACACGTTTTAATTAAAACTATACATCAAATTTTTAATGACAAGTGACAACTAAAAAAATGTACAAACAATTATAAAATGGTGAAAATAAGGTAGTTTAAGGAGTTTATTTTCAAATTCATAAACAATTCAAAAAGTAATATTTGTATGAGGGTTTTTATTATTATTTCAACAAAAAATTTGGCAGTTGACACTCGGAGAATCTTAATGCTTCAAAGTTTACATCATAATTTCAGTTCTCATCACATGAAAAGAAAAAAGAATTATTTTGTAATCAGGATGATATCATTATCACCCGAACTAGAATTGTAATAAGTCAAAAAACGGAAAAAATTCACAATTTTTACCTTCAATAAGCCAGCAGTTTTTTAGACTAATTTTTTCAATGATGAGAACTTTGCTAAAGTTTTGTTCAAACGGTACTAAACATCCTACAAAAACATGATTTTTTATGAATTAAGAAAACAAAATCCTTAAACTTAACTATTTTTCCACTACTACTTAAAATAAGGATATTCTTTCTTTGAAAAGCAGAAAAAAACTAGTTTCATATTTAATTCGAAAATTCAGTTTGTGTTTAAAGCCGAAAAATTGGCATATTATTGTAAAATAACATTTTCTTAAATATATTTTATATTAATTACTTTTTAATATTGTAGTTGTTTTTCTAATTATTTTACATTCAGTATTTTGATTTGAAAAATGTTCTTTTCAATGCAGAGCCTTGAAATTTGAAGAACAAATCCAATCCATCCTTTGTCATACATGCACCTAAAGTTTAGTAAAGTTGAATGGGAACCACTAAATTTGTTGAATGAATTTAGCTGAAAGAACTTAGGCAGATTCCATTTCAAGACCTCCAGCATCAGAATCCAACACTCTACCGCTCCAGCCACAGCCCGCGAAGAACAAATAAGTATTCTGTTTTTTTTGTCTTACCTGAAGAGCTCCAGATTCATCAAGAATTAACTTACAGTTCAACACAGAAAGTTAAAATAAAATCCTTCTATTTCTATTCAATTTTAAAACAATTTCAACTGAAAATTTTCAAAGCCGTTAAAATTCAAATTGAAAAAGGAAGTTAAAATTTTTAATCTTCACGAACAAATAAACTGCGACATCTTGTAGCCACTTTCTTCGACTTTCTCAACAACAAAAATTAAAAAGTGAGATTTGAAATTCTGGAAAAATGGAATTTGAAAATAAGAAAATGAAAAACCGAAAACGATGAAATGAAATTATGAAAATGAAACTTGTCAAACGACAAACGCCAAACCAAACGGTAAGAAAACTTCGAACTGTGAGGATTGTGTATGATTTATTTGCTGTTGTGTGTTGAAGTTGAAACTTTTTTTTTGTATATGTATTCTTAATAACAATTTTATGTGATAAAAAATGTTATGTTTTTGTTAATTGAAAATAAAAGTGAAATTATGAAAAACAAATAATTAACAGTTTCTGTTTACATGATGTGTGTTGTTGAATTACAAAAATAATGTTTGTTTTTTTTTTATAAAAAAAATTGTGTTTAATATCATTATTGATTTTGTACTGTTGTAAACATACGAGACAACAACAAAAATAAAAGAAAAAGAAATAAATAAATAAATCAAAAGTGTTTACTATTTTTAGGATAATCAATGAAAATTTTTTTGTTAATTTCGAATCATAAATGTTTTCCATAGAAATAATGTTGAAGTTTTAGATTCGTTATAAATGTAAATAAAATTGGTGTAATTTAAAGTCATGTCACCTTTAGTATCGAAATGGTTTTGAGTACGGAATGGTCTCAAGTTGAAGTAATCGATCTAGTTAATGATGGTAATGGACTTGGGTTTATGTTAGTGGGTGGACGTAGTACTGGTGTTGTTATAAAAGCATTAATACCAGGTGGCGTGGCTGAACGTGATGGCCGTTTACAAAGTGGAGATCATGTATTACAAATTGGTGATGTTAATTTACGAGGTTTTAGCTCTGAACAGGTCGCTACTGTTTTACGACAAACTGGTACACAGGTACGATTGATTGTAGCACGTCCTGTTGAACCATCAGCTACAGATTATCAATCATTAGCAAGTCATGCACCAATAATACCAACAAAATTATTATCTGATCCAGAAGAATTAACACGACAATTATATCAGAATCCAACATTTGCTACAAGTGCTGGTGGTTTTATACAATCACCAAATCATGATATAACACCAATATGTCCAAGTCAAATTGAATTAATACCAGTTACACCAGATCAAATTGTTTCACCAGATATTGGTGATATATCATTAATATCACCATGTTCTGTACAGATTCCTTCAATAATAACAAATTATATAGAACTTCCTGAAACTGAAACTTATGATGTTGAATTACGTAAAAATGTTTATGGTTTAGGTATTACTGTTGCAGGATATGTATGTGAAGAAGAAGATTTATCTGGTATATTTGTTAAAAGTATAATTGAAGGTAGTGCAGCTGAAATGAGTGAAAAAATTCAAATAAATGATAGAATTGTTGCTGTTGATGGTAAATCATTAGCTGGTGTAACAAATCATCAAGCAGTAGAAATATTAAGGAATACAGATATAATTGTTAATTTAACATTAGAACGTTTTCTAAGAGGACGTAAATATGAACATTTACAAGTTGCATTAACTGAAACAAAAGCTGAAACACAATCTCAAAATTCATTACCGCATTCACCATCAATAGCTACACTATCATGGGTACCACCAAAATCTGATGCTGATTCAATTGTAACTGAAGAATGTGGAGAATGTCACATTGAATATGAATTAGCATCACATACAACAGTTGATTCAAATATGTCTGGAATGATTTTGGATAATTTTGATAATCATATAAAATTAGAAAGCAGAGAAAATAGTGATTCAAGTATAAATAATGATGATTCAAGTATGAATAATGAAAATATAAATGAGAATGGAGATAATAATGATGATATTGATGATATTGTTATTGATACTAATAATCATATTAATAATTCCAGTTCCAGTAAAAATCCAAGTCCAAATGATTCAAGACATAGTACACCTACACCAACACCAAGTGTTGATTCATTACATAAAGAATGGAAAAATGAATGTCCTGAAAGTGAAATAATAATAACAGAAATAAATAAATTAGCTGGTTTAGGTATAAGTTTAGAAGGTACAGTATATGTTGAAGGTGGAATTGAAAAATGGCCTCATCATTATATACGGTCTATATTAGAAGAAAGTCCAGTTGGTTTAGATGGTAAATTAAAACCAGGTGATGAATTATTACAAGTAAATGAACATAAATTACAGGGTCTTAATCATACAGAAGTTGTTAAAATATTACGTGAACTTCCTGGTCATGTTAAAGTTATTTGTGCAAGAGGACCAAAAGCACCATCAATTATAAATACATCACAAGATATTGAAGGTTTTGAAAGTCGTAGTTTATTACCTGGTGGTCATCAATGTCTTCAAAACCTATTAACAAAAGCACAATCAGAAAGTTCATTATATACATCAAGTACAGCAACATTAACTGATCAACAACGTTCAAAATCTGTTGAACAAGTATCTGGTTTAGCATTATGGTGTAATGAAATAACATATATTGATATTGAAAAAACTGAACGTGGTTTCGGTTTTTCAATATTAGATTATCAAGATCCATTAGATTCAGATGGTACTGTTATTGTGATACGTGGTCTTATACCTGGTGGTTCTGCTGAAGAAACAAATCAAATATTTCCTGGTGATAGATTAGTTAGTGTATCTGATAAAAATTTACATGGTTTAACATTAGATGAAGCCGTTAATATATTAAAAGGTATGCCATGTGGTAAAACAAGAATTGGTATATGTCGACCATTATCATCATCTGAAAATAGTATAGCATCACCAGTTAAATCTCCAACATAATATTCATAAATTTTATATTACCTATTACATATATACTTATTTAATTTTTTATCATCATCATCATCATCATCATCGTGGATACAGCATATGTTATGTACGTGTGAATGAATGGTAAGTTAATTACTTATTATTATTTTAAAATAATTATTCTATAATTTTACATAGTATATAGTATATACATATACACATTTTATTTATTTAACAGTTATTTTTATTATTCTAAATAACTCAAATATCATATTTTATTTTTATTACTTAATTTTATGTGCTAAAGGTTAATTTTCTCACTTGTTTAATTTTTTTTTTGTGTTTTTCTTCAAATCTAATTAAAATTTTTTTATTGTTTTCAATTGACACATTGTAGTTTATTTTATGTAATTTTTATAGTTGTTTTTTGTTTGTGTATTATAGAAGAAGAAAAACAAACTAAAAAACAATGTAACTACATACATACAAAAATCGTTACAGATAACAATAGCAAAACAAAAAAACAAAAAAAATTTATCCTACGGCTATTGTTAAATTGTCCTCCCTGTCCATTCAATTTTTTTCACATTTAAATTAAGCGACAAATAAATATTTACAACTTGTCGGTATTTATTGTGGGAAAATGTACAAAATTGTACACGTATGTAGCTGTATCATTTACCTAAATTTTAAATATTTATACCTACTTATATTTATTTAATAAATTAATTGATAAGATTATTCAACTATATACATATTGAGATTATTTTAAATATTGACACAACTTGCATACAAATTGAACTTTTCGTTGTTTTTTTTGGGGTAGTAAAATAAAATGAAAATTGTCATTTCCTACATTAAATATCACGAATCACAATAAATATTTTAATTAATTTAATTGGTTATTTTATTATTCAATTCTCCAATAAATAATTATAGATTTTTTAATTAAAAACCAAAAAAAAAAAAAAAACGTTGAGGTGGCTGTTGATAATTCGACACCTAAAATATCCGTTGGTTTAAAATATTCGAAATTTTATTGGGTTTTATAAATTTTTAAAATTGAAAAAACAAAGAAAAATTTAACTATCAGTTCTGCCAATGTCTTGATCATTTTTCACAACTACTTATCTGTATTTTGTTTTTTCAATTCAATAAAAGGGTTCATTGGGAATAAGTGTTTGTTTTGGTGACAAAATCTATGACTTTAAATTCGAATATACATACATACCTCCGAAACCTGTGATCCAAACATCTTAAAATTTGTGGCTAGTATGTTTCTCATCAATATTGTCTGAAATTTTTTCTTTTACACAAAAAAAAATATATTTCTTTAATTAGGACTCGGATTACAGAGCATCAAAGAAAAAACATCTCTTTTTAGAAGTGTTGAGAAAAGATAATAACTTTTATTTAGCAAGATTTTTCTATTTGTTATTATTTTTATATTTTGAATTGTTTATCAACATATTAATTTTCATTCAAAAGTCCTATACAAAAGCAACAATTTTCTTTATAAAAAAAACAATATGTAGCTTTATCCTTGAACAATCTATGAGTATTTAAATTAAGACTTTTCAAAGAAAATAAGAAAATAAAAATTTAATATTTAAAAAAAGAAAGAAAATCTAGAGTTATCTTAACATATCAAAGATATTTTTTAATATGAGCAACAAACATCATTCATAATAAACTACACACATGTTGTACATAATCATTTTCAAGAAAATAAATACAAAAAAAGGAGGTCACGAAGAAAATACATATATAATAAAAATACTTAATTGTAAAAGATAAGAGGTGATGAAGAATAGGAAGAAATTTTCACCTTTTGCTTTCTTCTTTGATGTGTAGAACTATATTCAAATGAATGATGTGAACAGTTTTTTTTCGTTTTGTACATACATACTTATTTCTTATGTTTTTTTGTTTGAGTATCAAAAAAGGATTGCCGGAAACGATGGGTGAATGTACTTGAGAAGTTGTAAATAATATGCAAAAAATAAAAATAAAAACAAAATTCTTCCTCTTCGACTACATTAAATACATAAGTAAGTACTTAGTCTCTCTTTTTTTGCCAGACAAATCATTTGAGAAACATTGCTTTTTTTGTTTGGTTTTTAATAATACATACTTATGAAAATTGAAGCGTTGATAGATATGAGAACAAAAAAAGATAAAAAGAATGGCAATAGAAAAAAAAAAAGTGAAACAAGGACAAGACAAATAATAAATAAATAAATAAAACATCAGTCTCTAAATGAATAACATTTCTCTTTTAATATAAAAAAAAAGGTTTATCATTTTTTTCTCTTATTTTTTTGTTTTTTCAAATTCCTGGCGCCTTCCAGTTGTTTACAATTTTTCCTTAAATAATTTAATTTTGTTTTTATTTGTGGAAATCTTTTTTTTTGTTGATTTTTTTTTCTATCTCTCTCTTATATAAATATTAAAATAAAGGTGTCTGTTTGTTTAGATACTTTTTTGTTAGACATTTCTCTAGAGAGTTATGATTGTGTTTTTGGCAAAAGGATTTAAGGTTAAGAAAAAAGTAAGAAAAGTATGTTTGAGAGAAAAATTATTGATTTATAGAATAAATTGATGTAAATTATGTTAAAATCAATTTTATAACAAAAAGATAGATTTATCTTTTATGTATTTTGAATATAAATTCACATATTTTAACTACTTACATAAGTATTTTAAGTGCATATGCTTTTATGTTTTATTCTTTTTCCAATACTTATATATTTTTAATTCGCAAACTATAAAAAAACACACCATAAAAAGTGTATTCGAAATATATTTAACATGAAAGTGTTATCTGAAAAATTTTCATTACAAAAGTATAAAATTGTACATTTTTATATAAGTATAGTACCTATGTACATATATATTTTTTTTAACGAAAAATTTTCAGAATTTCACTTAAATGAATTTTATGTATTTTCAATAAAATTTAATCGATAAATGAATAAAGTTATTTATATAATTGAAAAAAAAAACCTACTTGAAATTAAACAGAAAAAACATGCAAAAAAAGATACAAAATTTATGCAAAAATTACGTAAAAGGACACATATTATTGCTTTAAAATTTCTATTAACCCTGAAATACTAACGTGGGGTGTACGTAAACTTCACGACCACAAAAAACTAGTACCTATATCCAGATCGTTAGACGTTCATAAGAGCTGCGATCATTTCGTTTGTAAATTTATTTTCAATCGTATGCCTGTGCTGCTATATAGAATATGCAAAATGTATTAAGGGTCAAACGAAAACATGGTTTTCAATGAAAAAAAGTGAAGATATGGCTTTATTCCAAAAGCTGTAGCTTCTGAACCAAGGCAGATAAAGTCATACTTTAGAAAACTAATTTGTAGAAAAAGAATTGTGCGTTTCATTTACTGTAAAAAAAATGTATGTTAATAATGAGTTTTTTTTTGAGAAATCACTGAGTTTTTCCAAAAACTTAGGTATGCAAATTTTTGACTTTGATCGCTAATAACTTTTGTTGTAAGGGGGATGAAGAGATGGTGCTTATGTTATTTGAAAGGGCAAAGGGTTCTTGTAGGATATGCATATCATTACTGTACAATAAGCGAGAACAAAAATATAGGTTGTTCCCAAAAAAAAAAAATCGATAAAATATTATTTGCCCAAGTACAAAAAATGTAATTATTAATGTTAAAAAAAAAGGCAAAAACGGGCAACTTCTTTTTTAAAATTTAGTTTAGTATACATAGCTATGTACCTTCAAATTGTGTAAATATGAAGGTGTGATGTGGCGGAATCCTTTTTCATAACTCAAAAGGGAAATGAGCCAGTAAATACAATTTTTTAAGAAATATTTGGGAATTACACTTCTTTCCCTTGAATTTTTACCTATTCTTCTTGGAATTAAAATAACTTACTTACTTATATAAAATTTGTTTCTGCTCATTTGTGTCTTTTGAACACATGATTATCACTTTCTTTTAGACACTACTATTCTTAGGGGCCATTTACATTTGCGATTTATTCCTGAAGTTTTCTGTCGTGAAGATTATTCTTGACATTTTCAAAATATTCAAGCAAGAAATTGCTTCTAAATTGTGTCATATAATGTAAACATTGCTGGAAAAAAATTCCATGAAATATTGTATTCGATACAGTATAAACTCATCCGACATTTTTTTTAAAGTTGCGAGAGATATTTTTGTTCACGACAGGAATAAATCGCAAATGTAAACGGTATCTTAGAAAATAAAACTGAAAATACTGAATACATCAAAAATTTGACTTTTGGCCAGCCTTTTGTTCTACATTGGACCACTGTGTTTTGGTACAATTGCTAAAAAAATTCACGTTGGTCTTTCAGGCTTAAAATAATTTATTTTTCTACTTTGTTTTGTTTACTTTTAAATTTTTATTATCATTTTCTTTTTTATTTTCAAAATAATCTAAATACCTTTTTCAAGTTTTATTTTTCTTTAAATTATTTGATGAAAAACTTTTTCTTAAAATGAAATGACAATATTTGTTCTCATAGGTGACAAAAATAATATTGAAATGTTTTTATGAGGATAAAATATACTTAAACCTTTTTGTGTGAAAATTATTGTTTTTTTGTTATCTTTTTATCTCATACTCTCTGTATCTGGTAACTTTTATTTTTATTATTTTTTTTCTCGTCCTGATTTTAATCGATGTTATAGCAAAGAGATGAAAATAACTCAAAATGATTTTTTTAGGATTACTCAGCTTTGGGGTAAATAAATTAAGAGGGATTATTTTGAATATAGATATTATGAATCAAGAAGGATAATATATGCAGAATTTTGTTTAATGAGAATACCTAGGTCATGTAATCTACAATTTTATTACAAATATTTCAAAATTATACATACATATGTATGCTTTGTATATAAGGGTTTGAATGAAAAATAAAGTACAGTTATGAAAAAAAGTTAAAACGAATAAAATACATAAAGATAAGTCATTAAAGATATGCATTAACACTTTTTATTTATCAAAAAATTTCACAATTTCTTTTTTTTAAATAAAATACATAATTCAACAATTTAGTCGTCTATAAAATAAAGATATTAATCTCAGAATTCACATAAAATTCAAGTTAAAATTTCATTTCACATAACTTTTCAGTGAATTTATTTTTTTAAATAATAAAAAAAAACTGTTCTGTAAGACTATCTTTTAGTTTTTTAAGAAACCAAAAATTAATTTTCAAGCAGTAATTTGGTTTTCTGCCAGCACTCTTCGTACATATAAAAATTTTTTTCTTCATATACTGCAAATCTTAAATACATACATAGAAAATTCTTCACTTTCACTAATTAAGTATTTTATTTATTTCAATCTTTCTAAGTTAATTTTGTTTTTACGTACGTAAAATCTCATAAAATATAAAATAAATTAAATCTATGTATATATGGTAGATATTTATGTAGGTATGTACCTATACATATGTATGTATGCATGAAATGTGTGAAATTTATTTTTTATACAACAAAATAAACTATTCAAGTATGTATCTTACAAAAATAGACATGAAGTAATTAATTTTTATTACGAAACTGTTATTTTTTTCTTTCTTTTACTATGAAAATATTCATTGTTTTATAGAGATTTTGGCAGTTTGTACAATGCTTGAAAATAAAAATAAAAATGAAGTAAAATAGTTTATTAACGAATAAAGCATCAAAAAGAGTTTTTTTTTGGTTTATGAGCGAAAAAAAAGAAAAAAGCTCATAACTTTTACAATTAATTTTATTTAAAAAATTTAATTCAAATTTTTCATTTACATATATAATATGCTTTTTCCTCTTTTTGTTTATTTTTATTTTTTTATATTTTTATAGATTTAACTAGTAACTGGAAATCAAATTAAAAATTCAACTTTATTAAACTATAAAATTTAATTAAAGAAATACTAAGTAGGTATATACGGAAAAAAAGAAATTGATCAAATTTTGAATACATGATTTGACAACAAAAAAAAAACGAAAAAGTTTTCTATATAGTAAAAATTTTTCGTTTGAAAGTTCTTATACTATGTATATAAAATTTTTATTTTTATGTATCAACAGCAACAACAAAAATAAATGGCTATGAAATTTTATGATGTAGAAAAATACCGTATAGTAGTTATTACTTAAATATGAATTCGTTGTTTTTTTTTTTTTTTTTTTTTTTTTTTCAAGATTCATAAAAATTAATTTACATATTCCTTGATTTATATCGGTTTTCCATATTATTAGTTTTTTTATTTGTATTTTTTTTTTATAACTCAAGCATCAAACCAAACCATAACGACTAATAAAATTTATCACGCTTTTCATAATAAATAAAATATGGTTTGAATTTTTTTGTACACAAGAAAAAAAAGAATAACAAAAAAGGATACAGATACACTATAATATACATATATGTATCTGTGTTTATTTAAATACACACAAAATTGAAAATAAAACAACAGCAATGAAATGTAAATTCAGCGAAAAAAACAATTTGCAGTTCAGATAAAATTTCAAAAATTTTGTCGAATATGAAAATTAAATGAAAAAATAAAAATAAACAACAACGACCTTGATTTAATTTAATTTTAAATGGAAAAAAAAGTATGTATACTTATGCATGTTTGTATTTATTTATGATGTTATGTAAAAACAGGATAAAAAGCAAACAATAAAAATAATAAGTGCCTAGAGGGATTATCGAAATTATTGAACTTTATTTCATAAGCTTTTCTCAATAAAAAACAAATTATGTGTTTTAGAATATTTTTCTTTTATCTGTAGAAGTATACATGTCATTCCTCGCAATCATATGCAGTTTATATGGAAGATAGCACATCTTTGATAACGTCAGATGCACATACTACTTACATGAAATTGGCTCAAAGATTTGTTACATTTAAACCAAAATTTTTGTTGAAATATCTTCTAAATAATATTTTGTTCATTAAAATTTTATTAGAAGAAGTAAATTCACAAAGACATTATTGTTTTTATACTGCTTTAAAACTTCTGGGCTCAAATTATTCTATCTGTTCTTCATGGTGACCCAAAGATTATCTTTTGCGAATAGCTTTTTTTGAAGTGCAGATACCAAGTTCACAGAATTCACTTTTTTTTCTGACACATGAAAAAGTTATTGATTTTGTTCCTCTCAGTTAATTTTACTTTGTTTTGAAAGTATATTTTGAAGGTAAGAAGTGCAACCGAAATTATATGAGTAATGCTCGTTTTGAAACAGTTTCTCAAACAAATCATGAGCAAAAATAAAATCGATCCAAATTGGGCAAAAGTGGTCTTCATTAATATGAGTAACTATTTTTTGTAAACAACATTAAAAAGCGTGCTTGGTCCAAAGAGGGAAAGTAGTACTTATATCGTGTGTTCTAGAATAGGGATTGGAAGGTTTAAGTAGTATAGTTCTCACGATGTAGGTGTGTGGTAGGTATAAATAGAGATTGTACCACGTTTTAATTACATTGCAAAAAAGTAAATGTTGATAGTAATAAAATATAGTAAAAGTTAAAACATATGTAATTTTCAATGGTTTTTTTTTCTCCCTAAAGTGAATCGCATTGTAAATATGACATTTTACATCTATTTTACATTCTTCAGTGAAATAGTTATATACAAAAGCTTCAGAATTTACAAAATAAAATTCTAAAGACCCAACTTGATCTTCAATGTTTACATTTTTAAAAAAAATGCTTAATCACTTCATTAACAATAAAAGGATACTTTATTTTTCAAGTAACTATGATAAAGATAACGACACCATTTTATGATAAATGAGCTTATAAAAGACTTGCTAGTTATCTTATATGTACTTATATATAAAAAATAGAAAAACTATTTTTAGCAAAACAACAAACAAAAAAAGTATATTTTGTATATTTCTCAGACAGAAAAGAATTTTGGGTCAGATAAAATTTTTTGAAGCAGAATGAATGAACAAAAAGTTAATTTTCTAAAAATTTTAACCCTTTTCATGTTTATTTGTCACACACAAAGTGAATGTGTTAAATTTAACATCTGATAAAGGTTTTTGTTTTGAAAGAATATTTTTATTATACAATTTAAGTTTTTATTTTTCTTTTGTTTTTAGAAAACAAATTTTGTTTTATTATTTTTTTTTTTGTCTAGAAAATTTTCCATTTTATTTTTCTTTAAACTTTTTATTTGAGGTAAATTACCCGAAAAAAAATTTTTTATATACGAATATTTATGTATGTGTACATATTTACAAAACTTAATTTAATTTTTGATATTTTATCTTGTTTTTATATTAACCGCATATTAGAATAAAAATTTCAAATATATTTTTTTTCTTTTGCTCAAAGCAAATCACTTGACAAAGTTTTTTTTTATTTAAATACAAAATATAAAAAACTAAAGATATTCTTAGTTTACGTATAGATATACGTATCTATTTATAAAAATTATGTAAATATAGATAGATTTTTGAAAATCAATATAAGATAAAAAGAAGAAAAAATAATAATAAAAGATCTATCCCATGAAAATTTCTCATAGATATGTACTTGTACATAAACATACATATGTATGTAAATTTATGTATGAAGAATATATAAAATAATATGTACATGAAATGAATCCTCCTCATCTTTTCGTATCATATTATTATTAAAATGTCGCATTGAACATATATAGTGAGTATTCAAAATGAAAATACACAATATAAATAATACAGGATATGGATATACATATATATATAGAATATATGGGAGGATATAAAAAAATCCTTTTTCCCATGATTATCTTTGTTATTCAAAAATATACCAGATAAATAAATATATAAAAAGACCAATGTAAACTTTGTTGTTGTGTAGAAAGAAAATATATAGGACATTTTTTAGAGAAATCTAAATCATAATTTTAGATGTAAATTTAATTTATATGTATAAATATAAAGAGGGAAGAAAAAAGATACATAAGTGGTACATACATTATTTGTTGAGATCTGGTACGTACATACATATATATATATATGTATATATCATTTATCTACATAATGATTTATTTTTTGTTACGTACATCTCTTCTTTCTTTTTTTTTCGTAAATTAAAAATTTGCAAAAAAAAAAGAATGTTTTTTATGAATTTATTGAAATGTAGAAAAAATATGTGAAAAATATTGTTAAGACATAAAATTTAATATGAAAATACATATCAATGTCAAATGTGAGATAGAAGAAATAAAAAATATGCGAAAGGAAATTCAGAAAAAGCAAAAAAATAATAAATCATTGATATTTTTTCATTTGAATTTTTCGGTTTTTTTTTTTGTATAACAAAATATATCGAGTAGGGTAGATAGTTTAGTAAAGAGCTCGTTAAAAGATACTCAGTCTAAAGATTGTAACATTTTAAAAACTAGTCTCTAGTGGTGACTGGCGAAGCAACGTTTTTGTAGTTATGATATTTAAAAAAAATGAGATTGAAAAGTAACGTTTTAGATGACTCTTATCATTATTAACGATTTCTGTACGTGGCTTACAATAGTAAATTGTCGGCTATGGAGGTGAAATTTTATGTGACCCAGATGGTGAGCTATCAGTCTCGAATGTGTTAAACATAAGAGTTGAAAAGAAAACAAGAAGGAAGAATACATATAGGTACTCACCGGGAAAAAACTACCTCTGGCTCAAAACCCTCTACAATAAAAGCCTCCTACTGGTGTTGTGTATATATTAGTAAGAAGTGCCATGTTTTGTTTTGAAATTTTAGTTTCTTATGGTTTCTTAATAAGAGTGGTGGAATATTAGTGTAAAGAAATAGTGTTTTAGCTGAATATTTTTGGTTTTTTAAATAAAATATTGTTTATAAAAGTTTTGAAATATAATAAATTAACAGTGTTATAATTTTTAAAGTGCACAATAGTCAAAAAAATTAAATAAAAAGGTGGAAAATGTTGTGCGTTCTTACCTACTTGTAAGAGAAAAAATTAAAGTATGACTACATAGTACATACCTATCTATGGTGAGGTTATATTATTTATATGTAATAAAGTGAATAAATTGATTTGATTTAATAGAATTTAATTTATTAGTTATCACAAATTAGGTGTCTATTTGCTTTCATTACACAATAAAGATTATGTACCAAATTATTTACTTTTTCATAGACTTTTTTTATATAAATTTTTGTGATTATGTTATGATGTGAGAAATTGATTTGATTCAATAATTTAACAATTAATACAAACTTATAAATAAAATTTTATTAAATTAAATGAATTTGTTCTGTATTTCGTTCACTTTATTTATTTGTTTCATATATTTGTGTTTACATTTCATTTCAATTTATTCACTTTTATAATATAACCTCACCATAGGTAATGTAGTCATTAGTCACATGTCAATATATAGGTATAGAAGAAAAAAGCTTATATTATTTATTATTCTTTAAACTTTAATTATTCATATAAATACATATATGTATCAGAATTATTATAAATTAAATTTTATTAAATCAAATCAATTTATTCACTTTATTACATATAAATAATACATATAACCTCACCATACTTTAATTTTTTCTCTTAAAAGTAGGTAAGAAGGCACAATATTTTTCACCTTTTTATTTAACTTTTTGACTATTGTGCACTTTAAAAATTATAACACTGTTAATTTATTATATTTCCAAACTTTTATAAACCATATTTTATTTAAAAAGCCAAAAATATTTAACTAAAACACATTTTCTTTACATCACTATTTGTACTACCAGCATTGAATGTTTTGACGTTTCAACACTTTTATCGTGTTTGATTGTGTTAGTGCAGACATCCATAGCGCGGCTTCTATATGTAGATGGTTTTGCTCTGGCTTGACAGGAAGCCACTCTTTTAAAGTTATTAACAAACCACCTCTTCTGCTGATTAAGTTGATTTAACACGTTCAGCACCAAATACAAAGTATGTACTTTTCAATGTGTGTACCATGTGGGTGTCGACTGCAAGATATGTATATCTCGCTGTTTGAGCCCAAAAATTGAATTCAAATCCTTTACTAATAATAGCATATTCCTTAGTTTTTGTCTCAAATGATTATTGTAAATAAGACTTAAACTTGAAATAGAACTACGACTATGAGCGACATATTACGAAAAATCTATCACAATATTCTGTTCTGGGTCAAAATTTGGAAAATTATATTATATATGTGTCTATCAGTTGCAAAAGGGATCTTTTCCATATTTTGAAAAAATGAGTTATATACGTCATTTGAAAGGTTTTTTTAAAAATCTATTTATTTACTTTACTTTTAAAAGAAAAAAAATACCTTTTCCTCTGTATTTTGATCGTCAAAATATGAGCTCAGTTGCAAAACAGTACCTTTTTGTCAAATTTCAGGAACAATTTTGCTTAATAACTCAAAATGACTTAACATGACAAAGACTCCTTTTGCAACTGATAGACACATATATTTTCTCATGAAATTACAGTAATTACACACAACTGTTATTATCAGGGGCAACTATTTTTACGCTTGCTCTCAGACTAAAACTTTAATTCCTCATTTTGTAGCTGTGATCGATAGCCCGAAATTTCTTTCTGCAGTTGATGACCAAATTTGTCTTTTCTCTTTATTAACATTTTTGATACCCCAGAAGAAGTTTTTTTCATTTTTCTTGACCGCTCATAGACTCATTCTCCTTAATAAGATTTTCCTTATTTCTTTTTTTCACATATTTATTTTCAATTATAATTCAAAAAAAGAGCTCTTAAAATTTCAATTCTTAAAATCAAATTATTTAAAGGACATTTTTACAATTTTATAAGAGAAATTATTTAAAATTTGTATTTAAAAAAAAAAAAAAAAAAAAATAAGAAAAATATTTTTTTTGTATTTTTTTAAGAAATAGAATTTTTAATTTAAGAATTTTTCTATTTTTTTTCCTATATTCTATTCAACAAAAAGACATGTAACAGACAGTTTAAAAAGATTCAAATTTTCTGCTATATAATTATTTATAGTTTGGAAAATTATTATAAAATATCTGTATCTTGTATAAACACAATCTTTTTTTTTTTATTTTTGGTTTCTTACTGGTTTGTATGATATATAAAATAATATTTTTTCTTTTCCTATATAAGTATATGATATTAATCCATATGTTATGTTCTTGTTGAAAACTTTGTTTAAGAACTAATAAAACTTTTAAATTACATATAAAAAATATTTATGATGTTTATATCATTATCATCATCATTTTAAACATGATCTTTTGTATTCTATTAAAACACTAACAAAAAATGAAAGTTTCATTTTCTTGAATTTACACTTTCTTTTTTTTTTTTTGTTATAATATTGTTTATTTCATAATTTCTTAACTTTTCTGAATAATATAACACATGTACATATTTATACGTACATATACATAATTTTATCTATGATGTATATATTGCATGATTTAAGTTAATTTCCTGGAAATGCCTGAAGAAAATGTAATTTTAATAATTCATATCGTGAAATAAAAGTATAGTCAGAGTGTTTACGTATGTTGGATATTATGAATTTCAATACATTTTCTTATTCTAATTTTCTAAATATAATTTTTATGATAATTGAAGGAAAATTAATGATGATATATCTTGTTAGGCTTTTGGTTTTACTTATTTTAATCTTTTTTTATTATTATTTTACCACGCATGAATAATTACCTAAAGCAGTTTTTATATAGTTTTTGTAGATTATTTTTGGTATGTTGAAGTATTGAGGTATCTCCGGGAGTTTCCGTGGAAATATGTTAAAGATACATTTTCATTTAAATAGGATACTGAATTGACTGAATTATTGAAGAGAAAACAGAAAGTGAACGCCATGAGCCTAACTTTATATTGTGATTTATATAATATGAACTGGCAAATAAGAATGCACTGAAAATCCTTCAGTATTTTCGTTAAAACATAGATTTTTCAAAAAAAAAAATAATAATAAGTAATTGGTAAAAAAAAATTCCTTTTACTAGGATTTTCTAACAGAAAATAGAAAGAGAGGAGCCACTACTACACATTGATTTATGAAATGTCACTTCTACCCACAGGAACACTGCAAAAATTAAAACCACGGAAAACATGAAAATTTTCTTCATTTTTTTTGTAACTGTTTTTCAACTCGCTGTAATTAATAACATTTTTTCCCGTTAACTTTAACATTTTCTATGAAAATTAATCTACGAAAAAGAAGAAAAAAAAATAGAAATAAAACTTTTCTCAATTTTCTTCAACACCAACAAAAATCTCATCATTTTATTTCAACTTTTCTAATAAATGTTGTATATTTTGTATACATATGTGATATGTGTATTGACATAACACTTTAAACTTTCTCTATAGCAGCCTAGTTAATTTTTGTAAGGCTCATTAAATAGTTAATACATACTTATATATTGTGTATGTGTGTATATCCTTTAAAAATAAAACGAAAATAATAACTAGAAGAAATAATAATTTAGCAGCATAAAAATAATGTGCGTAAGGGTGGGTCATTTTTTTTTTTATTTGCTACATTTTATTGTTTTATAGGTTAACAGTCATATTTTATATATTTAATAAGCAAATTATTCATAAAAGTAGCTTCATTTGTAATAATTTTTGTATTTTGTTTTTTTGTTTTGTGAATTACACTTTGTAAAATTTAATTACTTTTTAAAAACTTTTCAATTTGATCTTTTTTTTTTCTTCAGATTTGGTGTATAATTTATCTTGAATTATATTTGTTCCAAAGTAAAAATAAAGTTTTTCTGGGAAATTTTAAGAAAAATATGGATTTTTATTTTATTTATAAGAGAGTTCAAAGTTGAAAGTAATTTTTTGAAATTTTATATGCTTTGTGTAAATTTGAAATGATAAAATTTTTAATTGTTATTTGAGAAAAGAAAAAAATCAATAAGAATTTAATTATTGTAATTGTTCAGTAGATTTTGAATACAAAAAAAAATGTTTATAGAAAATTAGATGATTTAAATGAATAAGAAATTTAAAAAGTGGCATAGTAATTATAGCATTTTTTGATTTAGACATTTCGTAAACTTGATAATAATTTCAAAAGAGAAGAAATAGTAATAGATGTCCGAGTAAAACGGTAAAACAGTCTATTAGAAAATTATTTGAAGATTTTCAAAGCTAGATTTATAGATAGGTGTGGTCTGTGGCCGAAGTTGTATAATACTGATTTTCTGATTTTTTTTTTCAAGTTGTGAGCCCTAACATTGGGCTTAGCCGCACTTCAGATCGTTATTGCTTGAAGTTAAGATAGAAAAAAGAAACTAAGCATTGATGATTGTCCTATTTTTACCTGCGTGGATTATAAAAGAGGGGAAACAAATGAAATGGAAGAGTGTTGATAGTTCTAATAATAAAATATTGACCATATTTCAGTGTACGTGAAGAGGGTGACTTTAGGTAGAATTCATGATTTTTTCTGACATAGCTTTTATTTCCTAGGGATTACATATATTATGTAGGTACTTACATATTTAGGCATAATATTTTGGACCTCTTTAAAACACCTATACCATTAGCAATGACAAATATCAGTGGCAACCCTGTCATATGAATAAATTCATTCTCTGAATATCAACAACTTTACTGGTTCGCATACCACCTAAAATTGTAGGTGCAGAATGCGGATATGACCGAAAAAATTCGAGAAAACCAAAATTCATCATAAAAAGTAAATGTACATGTACATTACATTTAGGTGCCAGAAAGTAAAGAATAACTAACAAAACATTAAACTTTTTTCAAGACAAAATCAAAAAATATCATTGAACTTTTCAAAAAAAGAAACATTCAAGACCTTTAAAATCCGTATTATAATTTCGAACTCAAACCATCGAATTATCGCCTGATATTCAAAAATAAAAGAAAATTATTTACAATTTTTTTCTTGTTTGTATGAAAATAATGAATTCTACATTAAAAAATAAATATATAATCCATCATCGAATGATTTACAATTGAAATTATTAACCTCATAATTATACAATAAAAATAATAAAGAATAAATTGTATATACGTGCACATACCATATTTACCAAATATCATCGTCAACATCATTTATAAAAGCTAAAAAAAATAATTTACACTATAATAAGAATAAAATGTTCATGTACGATGACATCCTTCTAAAATTATAAATGTCCTTATTATATGAATATTTTTTTTATATATCTTCAAGTCATAATTTCGATGAAAATTCCATCTTGAACGAAAATAAAAAGTTTTAAAGAGAAAAAATCAACAATATAAAAAAAAACAACAATGTTCTGCTGAGAAAACAGAAAGAACAAAAAAAAAAAGAATAAAAAAATATTTTATGGCAAAAAAAAAAAAAAATTTACTTGAATTGACAATGACAACATGCAATCCACAGTAGAAAATGAAAATAAATTGTTTTTTTTTCGTTTAAAAGTGAAAATAGTGGTAAATACTTTTGAAATGATATTCTACACGCATTTGAATATATTATTTTTTGATATAGTCATGCTTGATTTGAAGAGAAAAAATATTGTGTTTTTCTTTTTCTTTTATTTTCATCATTTTTCTTAACTATGATTTTTGAATAAAACACACAAAAAAGACATAAATAAAAATATGCATTGTACAAGGACAGAATCCTTGAAAGTTTTTTTGTTTTGTATAAAAATTTCTTTATTGTTCTAAGGACAAAATTAAAAGCGAAATTTCTACTCAAATAAAAAAACATATTTGTAGAGGTTCAACCTTTTCGGAGTTACTCTTTTTTGCAAGCATGATATCAAATACTACATATAAGGTTAGAAGAAAATGCCAATTTCCAGTAACGCTTATTCAACACTATCATCATTTATTGTCAATACGTTTTGTAGGAAAAATCGACTTTAAATTTCAATATTTTCAAAACAGATTCACTTCAAATTCATGTCAGAATGTCAGCGTGATTCTTGTTTTCTTCTTCAATTATTCTATTTAAACAAAAAACATCCCTCCAAAAAGGACATGAGTTACAAGATTTCTCTATTTTGAATCGTTGTGTCTCGTATAGCTTTAACCTTTGACATAGATCATGAATTTTTAATAATTCGAATTTTCTCCATGAATTAGCCGGATTAAATTTCATTTTTCTAGCTTTAGAGGAACATGATTTTTACTGGTTAACAAAAAACCTGAAATTTTAATAAATACTTTAAAAAAATCGATTTAGTTATTCAAAACCCTTCCAAGATAGGGAAGCCAAAAACTCCTTGAAAACATGAAAGTTAATTTATTCGGTTTTTTAATTTTTTAATTTTTATTTTTAATTATTTTAAATTGCTTTTTAAATAAGTAAAATGGAGTATCTAGGTATTTAATATTGAATTTTCTTATTATTTATCTACTGTATTCCATGACAAAAAAACTATAAATGCAAAGAAAAGAATAAGAGAAAAAAAACAGTAAAACATTATGCACATTTCTGAATAAATTAAAAATCACACAAAAAAAATATTTATACTTTACAATATAAGTATGTATACGTATTTAGAATATAGATATAGTACAGCAGAACCTATCTATCTTAAAAATATCTATCTATGTACTTAGTTGCATTTTGTATCTCTGGGTATCTAGACAACAATTTTAATAAATTATGAATAAGGCTAGGATTCCCTCATTTCATTTACAAATGCAAGTATATTATATATACTGATTTAAAATTCTATCATCGTATATCTATTTTATTTTTTTTCTATTTTCTATACTATATGTATGTACAGATGCATTCTATAGTAGTATTGTGAATAAGTAGTAAAAGTACTGCTGTAGAAATCCTCTTCAATTTTCGTTATATCGTCTTTTTTTTATATTTTTTGTTTCCTTTTTTCTATTTTATTTTTCATCTTTTGAAAATGAAAATCGTATAATTTGACCTATATATTTACTGAATTTTATTTTTCTCTATCATTTTTTTTTAATCCTTTAATCCTTTTCTCCACTATATGAATTTTTGCTTTAAAACATTTAAAAACCATAGATACATGAAATTTTAAGATGAAAAAACTAATAAGTGAAAAATAAAATAAAATAAAAAGAAACATTGAAATTGAACACTTATAAAATACTTGAAATTGTTTCTTATTTTTATTAAAAATTTAAAAATTGACAAGCAACAAAAGAAATAAAAAATATTACAGTGTACTTTTTGTTTTTACAATTGTATTTAATTTTTAATTTTCAAGTTGTTTGCTTCATTTTTTTTTTCTTTTTTTTCTAGGGTTTTAGTTTTCATTTTTTTTTCCTTTTTTTAAAAAATAAATTTTTCAATAGTTTTCAAAGAAACCTAAAAATGTAATTGCAAACTATAAATTTTTTTATAAAGTTTTTTGATAAAGAAAAAAGATAAATTCAAATAGAAGATAATTTTGTAAGAAAATGAAAAGTTGAAGTATAGTACTTCATAACTTTTATTTATGAGTTCTATAGGTACACACTTACTAATTCAATATATTCGACAGCACATATACAGCACAATATTTACGTCAGATAGATAGACAGATTTTTAATGGTTATTTTTGGACTTCGATCCATAAATATCTTTTATGTTGCGCTTGCCTCTTATGTTTTTAGGCCTTTAATGAATGCTAAAATACTAGAAGATCTGCTCCATATCCCCTTAAGTTTAAGGATGAGCTGATGTATGAATAGCGCAATCAATCTTTTAAAGGCAATATAATATGTTTTAAGGTTTCCCTGACTGTGATGGACTTTAACTGATTCCTGTTGAGTAGTTTTCTGGAGATTTTGGCTAAAAGCTCAATAAATTCTTTCGCTTGTAGATTTCTAGAAGTTTTTTCCCAGCGAAAAATAGTTTTTTTTTTTTTCATTTCCCACTAGTTGATACTATTTTTTATGTGGCTTCTAAAAATATACAGAAAAGTTCTAGTCTAAGGAAAATGGAATTGTAACTTTTTCTAACTGCCAATTCGTTATTTTTGACTTCTTCATGTTCCGGGGCCAGTACACATTATGATACTTTGTTGGTCTTGACGAGCATCATAACAGTCTTAAGGTACTCTCAAACAATAAAAAATGAAAAAAAAAATTGAAATAATAAAAATAAATTTCTAAGAAAATGAAAACTTAAAATGAAAAATCGAAGTAGTAAGTATTTAAGTACTAACTTTTATTTATGAACTGTATACGTACTTATGAATCAATATATTCGATACACAGTACGTACAGTACATTATTTACATCAAAAGTAACAAAAATAAATTCAATTTCTAACTTATTTTATTTTATATATTTTTTGTATTATATTATTCTTGAATCAATAACAATAAATTATGTTCAAATCATAACATAAAAATTGTTGACATTTTTTGTTTTGTTGTTTTGATTGAAAAAAAAAACCAGTATCATGAACAATTTAATATTTTCTTTAATATTTTCTTTTCTTCAACTGTGTTCATGTGAAAAAATAAAAAATAAAAATAAAATAAGTAGGGTATGTAGTACAATTGACATGCTTTCTGTATAAAATTTATTGAACTTCAAAATTAATTTGTAATTTTTTTTTTATTTGGATTTTTCTATTTCTCTCATTTCAAAGAACAAAATATATTAAAAATATAATTATTGATTGACAACATCTAAACAATTTTTTAAGAAAAAAAAAATCAAAAACAGAAAAATAAGAATTTGAAAAAGATTAAAAATTGTTAAAATTGATTTTTATTGTCACACTAAAAAAATTATTTTAATTGGACGGTCGTTTTAACATATGGGTGAATATTCGGAAAGAGTGAAATTTCGAAGGTAAAAATGGCCAGCGAATTTTTATCAAATTTTAGCAAAAAAATTGCATGAACTCATGTCCAATAAATTCAATATTCGATACCAAAAAGGTGCACTTTTAAATTTGAATTTTTACCGTTATTTTGCTAATTTTATGAAAATTTGTTACAGGGGAATGATTTTGGTTGCAAAAAATTATTTATAAATTAAAATTTATTTAATTTTTCGTTTTGAAAATATGTTTAATTGTATAATTTGTTCAATATGACTCAATTTCTAACTAATTCGAAATAATTTTAAAATTCTCCTTCATATAAATTTTCAAATTTTCCAGGGGAATGACGCCAGGGTAATGAAGTTTTTGTACTTTTTGTTAATTTTATTGTTTTTAAAAATATAAAGGAGAATTTTCTCGCTGCACGTGATGTACAGCATGCCGATTTACATTCAGTTTTGATCAAAAGTTTAAAAAAAAAAAAGTTTTTTTCACTTTTTATTACTTACCAGGGGAATGACAATTTCAGTGTGAATATTTGGTTTTTGCTACTAAAACAAATATGAGTCATGCTATTCTCCTTATACTAAAGTAACGGTTTATCAAAGCCAGAATTAATTTTAGGACAACTTGAAATTTTGTCAGGGGAATGACCACTTAACCCGGAGACACACTTTGATATCTCCTGAATTCATCCAGAATTTTTATAAGAATTAAGAATGCTGTTTTTTACGTTCTATTGTTGCTTTAATATTGAATACATATTTGAGAATAATCATATTTAACTCTTAAAATACAAAAAATTTGAAGTAGTGTAGTAACATGTTGTTGGAGACATACCAGGGGAATGACAAAACACATGTTCTAGATCATTTTTTTCAAATAAATTCCAAAAATAAGTTAAAAATATCTGTTGAACCGAATAAAATATAAACTTTTCTTACTTTTCAAATTAACTTATTTCATATTGTACGTAAATTTAACTTTTTATACTTCGGAGACCACAGATTTCACTCTTTCCGAATATTCACCCATATATTTCTTGATAATATGTGATAATTTTACATTTTATTGTGAGAACAATTGAAAATTAACTTCTTTTTTCGAATTTTTTTTGAATAAAAAATTTATATGTATATACATAGGTAAATTAAAAAAACCTAGGAAGTTAAAACAGTTTTTTTTTTATTTTTTATGAAAAGAATTCATTTCGCTTTTCATTGCGTCTAAGTTTGCGAAGTTATTATAAATTCTGGATAATTTCATGTTAAAGATATTTTAGTCGTTGGTTAACAAGATATAACTTTGGCATTCATTTTGGCTCTGATGAAGTTTTAACTTGAGCTTTTCTTGAAGATTTCTTTCAACTACAATTTAAGCAGTTAACAACATGGACGTTGACCTACCACTCTTTTTCACCACATCTTTTTTGACTAATTCTTTGCGGTTGTACATAATATGTATGTCTGCTCTCAACTCAACCACCAAAAGTATTTTTTTACGTTTCGTAAGAAATTACCATAGAAAAAACATTATTATTGATAACAAATAGAAACTTTTACAAAGCTATGTATGTATATTTTAGGAATAAATTTTGAAAAAATCTATAATTTCCATAAACTCTTCCAAATGTTAGAAAATAATTTCCCATAGTTTTAATTTTAAAGTGACACATTTTTGAAGTGGCTAAAATCACAGATATCACAAAAGGACATTTTGTGAAGATCTAAATGCAAATTACAATCAAGGAAATGCATCTAAATATGAAATAATAAAAATGTGGTACATACTTTGAATTTGTAAATCTCATTTAGTTTTTGTTCAAAATAAATAATTCCGATTAGCGTGGGCACCTGTGTATTCAAATACCAAAGGTTGAGTTTGTAAATTCCTTGAAAATATTTCTTTTAGTCAAAATATGAAAATAACAATTATTCATTTTATCTTCTATTTTCAGATAATATTTTCATCATCTTTGAAATAAATATCGGAAATTAACCTAATCATCATCAATTATGTATATTAGAAAAAGAAAATCAATAGTAAATAATAAAAGCATGTAAGTGCATACACAAAAAAACATATGTAATATCAAATGAACATTTCAGATATGAAAAAAAAAATTAATGAATAATATCAATAAAGTTTTATATTTTTTTTTAGGAATCTTTTTTAATTTTTCTTTTTAAAAATTTTGATTTTTATTTTTCTTTTAATTTTTTTGTTGTTTTTATTAAAAAAAAATATTTACATATTTAAGAAGAAAAAAAAACAAATTTTTCTTTTCTCTCAATTAGAAGAAAAATACATAATAATAATAATTCTCAAATTTGATAAGCTATTTTAAGATATACAAAACAAAAAGTTAAAATTTAAAAAAAATTTAAGAAAATAAATATTATTGCCTTGTTATGAACCAGTATATAAGAAATATGTTATTAATATAGAGTTCTTATAAATAATAAAAAAAAAAAAAAAGGATTAACTTTAAAATTAAAAAAAAAATTCGAAAAATTAATAAAATAAGTTTTTGTATCCTTAATTGTACCTTTTATTTGTTTAAAAATATATTTATTTTTGTTGTTTGTACGGTTGCCAAAAACGATACATCTAAAAAAACAAAGGTCTAAATTAATTTATATTCGATTATTAATATAAAAAAAATACATAGTGCAACTAGTAAAGACCTGTTCATTAAACGATTCAATTTCATTCTGCAGTTAAAATGTTCAAAAACCCATGACTAATTGAACACATTGAACACGTCAAAAAGAAAACTTAAGGACTCTTTGGAATCTTGTTTTCAACGAAGATTAAGGAAAAAAAAAAGAAAATGTTTATGAATACCATATATTTAAACTTCTGGAGGCTATAAATGGAGTGACAAACATGTGAAGTGAAGTGGAAGAGCGTTCTACAATTTGAGAGATGCAATTTGTCACAATACTTCTTTTTTTTTTTTTTTTAATTTAAATTTTGTTCGGTCAAATTTTTCTATCGATTCACTTCAAAAAATTCTAAAACCGTTTAATAGCAAAAAAAAAATAAGCTAAAACGTTATTCAGCATCAGAATTCAAAAGAATTCAATTCAAGTAGTTTTCATGAAAAAAAGGCTTAAAAATTTTAAAAAATCCCCTAAAAAAGATTTTTAATTCCTTAACATAAAAAATCTTTTCAAATCAAATTTAAAACGGAATTGGAATAATGTGTTTTTTATTCAACTGTAAATTAAACTTAAGTAAAAATGACGAGTTTTCTTCTTTTTGTGGTATACTGCAACAGCTCGGTTGGAACCAGGGCCTACTTAAATTAAATAGAGTTTTACTAGAAAAATAGTCTAAAAAAAACTGGTGAAGAATCACCTTTCGAAAACATTAAAAATCCAGAATTGTTTTGTTTGTTATACCAACTAAACTTGTGAATGTAATTAATAGTTTTAATTTGCATTTGAACAACAAACTACTTTTTTTCAAATACATTATTTGTGTATTTTTGTTTTTTTTTCTTCAAAAAAGTTACGATTTCGGATAAAATTAATGATTTGGTTTTGAAATTTTACACAACAAACAAACAAAAACTATTTAAATACTCGACCAATCATAAATTCTAGTTATAAGTGAACGAAAAATATATAATTACAAAAAAAAAAAAAGCTTGTTAGTGATACTAATTTTAATTATAAATAGAGAAAGAATAAAAAAAAAACTGTTAATTCGATTCGAAAATTAAAATTCACTCTCTAAAAAAAATAATGTAATTTTAGTATATTATACTTTTTACATTTGTATCCAAATTCATTTTCAAGCATTCTGTAGTAAGTACTCTTCACTCAAAACAAACAATCAAAAATAAAATTCATAGCGAAACATTCACATATATAAAATGCACCCTACTACTTATATACTTACACATTTCACACAGCAACACACATACACACAAACATACATATAGTCGTAGAACAAAATTAATATTACATATTAATTAAATTCAATAAATTTAGAACACAAGTGAAACAACAAAAACAACAAAATTTAGTATTTAAATTATAAAAATTAAAATTTTGCAAAATAATATTTAAAAAATAAAATAAAAAATACTTAAAATGTTTTTTTTTTATAAAATTTTAAAATAAATTTAAATAAATAAAAAAACTTAAAAAAATGAAAATGTTAAAATAATTTTTATTAAATTTTATTGATAAAATTAAAAAAAAAAAAGAGTTAATTGTTTTTGAATGAAAAAAAAGAAATTTAGATAAAATTAAAATTATTAGGAAGAAATATAAAAAATAAATAAAAACAAAAAACGTATTAAAGTAAAAAAAAAAAAAAAAAAAAAAAAAATTATGCATTCTTTTAGTGATATATCAAATTTATTGAAAATCAATTATTTCTAGTCATTTTTACACGAAATTCTAGATTTTTTTTTTAGATAAAAAAAAATGCTTAGCATATATTCGAAATATAAAATTTAAAAAAAAATTATTAAATGACAAAAATTAATAAATTTTTAAAAACAATATGTAAAAAAAAACTATAACAACATAAAAAAAAACTTATAAAAAAAAGTAATATAATAAAATTATATATAAAAATTCTAAAACATAAATTGTTTTTTTTTTCTGTAGATACTTTATTGTGTCCCTTTGTATATTGATGGACAGTAACACCATAGTGTAAGGTAGTGTTTTAACTAGGAACAAGAACTGATAAGATCTCAAATAAATGCGCAATTTCTGCACTAATACACATGTATCTGAGTTAAAAATAGATAGCAAGAAAAATCATGATGAGGAACTGAAAAAGAAGATTCGTTAAAGTTGTATTAGTGATGAGAAATATATAGGGTAAAGCACCTGAGTTGCGTCGAGTAATATAAATAAAAGACTTTTTCGTAATTTGTAAATTTAGTTAGTGTTTTTATTCACTTATAAAAATCATTGAAATACATTTTTCCATCTCCATCTTTTTTTTCTCCACATATAATGCACCTAATAAAGTGACGACCCATATTTAAAAAAAAAAAAATAATAAAATATTGTATTTTTTAAAACTATTTATTTCTTTTAAATTAATTTTATTAAATTTTATTTCTTTATAATTAAGTAAAGTTTTTGTTTTTTTTCCTTTATCTTTAAAAAATAAATGCACTTGGTTTTCTATTTATAGTCTTATTATTTGTTTTCGTACACTAGTTTATTTTATGAAAATAATCACAATAATAATATTTTATAATATTATCATTTACGCACTAAATATTATTTTAATTTTTTAATTTAATACACTTTATATTATTTTTTTTAAAAATCACTTAGAAAAACTAACTTTAATATATCACAACAGAATTGATATTGATAAGGTAATCACATATATCATACCGTATACTTTGCTTTTTACCTACAAAATTTGGCGCGATCTAAAAATTCTAATAAAATTAGAAGCCACGTGCTAGTGATGAGCAATTTTTCTAGTAAATAAACAAACACATGTTAAAGTGATGAGCACGTGTTTACTTGCGTGTAGAATATAAACCTATACAAGTAAAAAATGTTTGTAAGATAACAAAAAAGGTTGGGCTTAGTTTTTTCTTGTCTTTTTCAGTCTTATGCATGTTTTTCATTTATAAGAAAAAACAAAGGGGATATTTCATTCTCGCTTGAAGAGATTTTGTTTTTTTTTTAATTTAATTTTTTTTTTAGTGATAATAGTATATATTTGTACTCTTTTTTTGTTTGCGTCCTTTTTCATATACCGTTACCCGAAAGTTATTCCTCTTTATTAGTATCTACTCTTTGGTAACACCTTGAAATAACTACAGATAATTACATATATAGTGATGGGTTAAAATATGTTTGAAAATTAGCCAGTCCAGTAGCCTTTCTGGGCTACTGGAATGATACAGGCAACATTTTAAAAAGCTTAAAAAAAAACCCAAAAAAAAAATGTCCAGCCGCCTTACTATTGGGTTGGGTCTTCTGGAAAAATTTGTTGGAATTTTTATCTGATAAAATTTCGTTTTTGTTGAGATACTTTGTCTACTTGCAACAGTTGCACTTGAAGGGGTCATGCAGTTGTTTTATATATGTACGTCAAAAGCTAAAATTTGATAACAGAAGAAAAAATCCATATTAGGAACTGCACTCTACACAAGTTTGAAAATGGTAATAACTCATAGAGCGCGTATACTCCGCAGTACCGAACCGGTACTAGTACTGTTTTGGTCCCGGTATATACGCATGGTACCGAACCATTTTAGGCCGACCATTTTGGTGCGAACCAACTAATTTGGTCCTCCTTTCTTTGTTTATTTCCAATTAATTTTGCACAAAAAGAAAAAATTATTGATAATTGACACTATACACAAATAGAAATTATTAAATCAATTAACAATGAATGAAATATTTGAGTTTGACAAGTATTTTTTTCTTTCTTTTTTCGTTATTTGCACCTACGGTATATACAGGCAGTACTAAAATGGTTTAGTCGTACCAAAATAGTACTAGACCGGTTTGGTACTGCGGAGTATACGCGCTCATAGTTCACTCAACAAAATTTAGTTTCCGTGTTTGGACCAAATATATCTGAACGTACTTTTCAGCGCTGGTTTGGAATATTCATGAAATAAGATTTCAGTCTTGAAAATGAGCCTATTTCTGGCAGATCTTCGATTGTCCTTAAAAGGATATAAGACAAAAACTATACGGTAGCACAGCAAAACAGTAAAAGATCACATATTCGAAACCACTTATACTTTTAAGTTGAAATTTGTGTACTGATGAACTTTTCAGTAGAATCAATATTTTAATAATTTCATACTTCCAGAAAACTAAAAATTTATGCATTTCAAATTATCATGTTTAAATAATCAATTTAATTTCTAGTTGACTTATTTTTCTTTTAATTAAAATTTACATGAACAAGTAACAAGGAAGGAAAAAAAACACAGAAAATTAATTATCAAAATTATATTAAATACAATTTGAAATATGCTTCGATAATTTCATAAGAACATTTGAACAAATGATTATTCAATACATTCAATCAATTATTTTAATTACAGTTAATTTTATTAATTATATTATAAGATTTTATCTGCTTTATTATGATAAAGTATACACGTACAAGTGTACTTCTATACATTATAGTTTATAATCATGAACAAAATGAGCAAAAAAAAAAAAAACTCAAACATAATTAAATAAATTTATTAAAAAGAAAAAAAGTATATTTTATCCTGCTTTCAAAGACTATTTAAATTCAATACACGTAAAGTTTCTGTATACAATTTCTCTGCTAATTTTTCATCTTGTGCCAATTCTGAAGGTTGTACAATTTCACAATCACTGAAAAATAAAAAATAAAAATTTTTTTTAAATATTTTTATGGAATTTTTAAGAATTTAAATATTTAAAAAATTGAAAAAAAAAAAATCTTTTAGAAGTAATTACTTAAAATATTCTCCAGTGATTTCTTTTAATTTTGGATCAGTAGCTAAATGAATAGCACATTGTGCACCTTCAAATGGAGTTTTCATGAAAAGCCACATCCATGGGTAAGTAATTATTTTAACACAAATTGCTTTCATTAATGGTGAGCTATTCAAAAAAATGAAAAATAAAAATTAGAAACAAGAAATTTAATTGATTAAAATTTAAGTAACAGTATCTTCAATTTTTTTTTCTCTCTATCTCTTTAAAAGAAAATTACACTTTAAAAAAACAAATTCAATATTTACTTTAATTTTCTTCGATTTTTTTCCCAATAAGAAAATTTAATTTGAAATTAAAAAATAAATTAGAAAACATTAACGCGAAACAAAATATAAATTAAACTGCCACCTTTTAACTTTTTATATAATTTTTTTTATCTCGACATTTCCCGTTAAAAATACAAGGTAAAAATTCTTGTTAAATAATAAATTAATAAGAAAATTTTTTCTTTACCTGTTCTATATAATTTATTTACGTATTTTTTTTTTCAAAATTAAATTAAAATCTAATCAATTTTTTTTTCTTGTAAACATTACCACCAAAAACAAAAAAATAAAGAAAAATAGAAAATCGATGCAAAATATCTAATTAAAAATTTATCTTTAACACCTGTTAAAACTATGTAACTATGTAAGTATGTAAAAGGTGAATTTATTGACTTATGTATTTATGTGTACTTCCTTTTCCTTTTTCTATATATGTACATAACAAATGTACATATGTATGTAGGTAAGTATGTATGTATATAGATTATAGATTGTATGTATACATAGTTTATAAATAGATTTCAATATAATAACACGCTTCAATAAATTATGTAATCAATTCTAAAATTATCAATCATGTTATTATTTTATCTATTTAACTTTTCTTTGTCTGTTTTTTTTTTCATCTATAATATAAAAATAATAATAATTCATTGAAAAATTCGATTGTAAATATAATTTTAATTTTGATGATTGATTTGAAATAATTGAAAAAAAAATTAGTTAGCCACAAAAATATATTATTAAATTGAATTTCATTCAATTGATGAAAATATGAAAAAAAAAAAAATTTTTATTAATTAATTTTTGTCATTCGAATATGTGCATGTTGGCTTTTTTACTGTTCAAATTAAAAAGTAATCAATACATGTAATTTTAAACCACAAAAATATCATTTCATTTTATTTTAATGTTAATTTGACATATAAATTAATTTTTAGTTGTAATGAAAAAAAAAAAAGGAATTACAGTCATCGAATGTATGAGCCATATTGACATATTGTCTAGTTTTCGGGAAAATTAAAATTGTAATTGCTTAAAAAACCTTGACAATTGAAAAATAAATCTGTTATCAAAAACTTCTATTTTTACCTGAAGGTCATAACAATATCACTATACCTACGTCCTACATCCTCATAGAAAAAATTTCATGGACCAACAATGCAATGTCTTAATTTATAAACAAAATTTTCCTTTTTTTAAAAAAGTACATTTTCATAAGACAAAAGAAGTTGAAATGTGTAGGAGATTTGAGTATTCTTTACATCAATTTTTACGTATAGTAACCATCTTTGAGGGCGTGGGTTCGATTCGAATTCCATCTTTTGAAATGTAGTAACTACAGTGCCTTGGAAAGTCAAAGTCCTTGGGCTCGAATTCGAGTCGAATCGAATGTAGTTTTTTCAGTTCTTAGCCTACAATGATGATAAAAACGGAATAATTTCACCATTCACTGATATTTGATCTCCAGAATAAATTTTTTAAAAGAAAAAGTAGAATGTGTTTTTATTAAGTTTTCGGCTGTTTATGTATGGCAAAAATTGGGACTTTTTAGAAATAGATAAAAATATGCCTACTGAAAGTTGTGGGTGAATTTTTATAGCAATTCAGGATTCTGGATTAAAAAAGGAAAGAAAGAAGGTACACTTTTTGTTCGATTTTTAAATTTTATCATTCGAAATTGTTTTGTAGTGAACTCTCAAAGCATATTATGTATGGCTCTGGGGGTTTATGTGATACAGATTAAATTTTCTATGGATTTAACTCCCAAATATTGGCAGTTTCCCGATTAATCCTTTTAAAAGTAGAAATTCTGTACTGTAAGGAAACCATATATTATTTCTGTGGGGTTCTTTCACGTTTGTTTATAATTTTTTGTATCAACCCAAACATAATTAAATTCTTCTGCAATTCAACCTTCTATATTTCTCAATTTCATCGCGACATATTAAATCTAACAGCTCTTATTTTAATTAACATTACATACCTTGAAATTTTACCACTTTTTTTTATTTGTTTTTTAATCACCGGAAATAAAAAATGAATAATTTTTGACATAATATAAATAAACTTTACTCCTCAAACTTTTATTAGAGTTCAATTCCACTTTCACAAAAAAAAAAAAAAACAATTGCTTGTTAAAATCGAATCGAATTGATCATATACACAATTCTTAAGTGTAATTACAATTTTTGATTATGTCCAAATTATCTAATTTATTATTCATAAAATAGAATATATGTACTTATTTTGTCTATCGCCCGTATAATAGAAATTGATATCATTTATCTTTCAATCAATCACCACAAATCGAAAATTCAAATGTGTTTTCTATAGTAGCAATAGAATTAACATGCATATACATATATTCACATATTATGTAATTCATATACATATTATGTGTACTTTAATATTTGAAATTATATAATTTGATTTACCTTCTCAAATGATTGGTTCCTCTTACAAGTCCTGGTGTACAAGCATTTATTGTTATTTTAGTACCTGTTTAATTAAAATTGTATTATTTATTATTTAAATTACAATAATGTATACTCATATGGTACATGGTATAAATTGTTATACAAATTTTATTAATTCAATTCAATCTTATATTCTAATATTAAATAATGCAAATGTAATTAGTTTTTCATATTTCATATAATCGCATTATAGAATATGTTTCAATTTTTTGTTATTTCTACGTCATTACCTGTTAAAATTTTCAAAAATTGACTTTGATGTTGTTTAAACATTGTTTTACATTTACATAACACACGAGTACTAAGAATTTTCGAAAGTATTCTAATTTGAAAATTTTATTAATTTTAACATAAATTGAATGATTTCAAAATAAAAATTAAATACTTGATCTTTTCGATTTGCTTTATGACAAAAAAGAGTACATATTTTTAAAAGAAACAATGTATGTTTATTTTATATAGTTTGTATTCTTAACAGTTTTTTGTTTTTTTTTTTGTATCTTTTAAACTATCAAGTAAAAGATTACATTCTGATTTTTTTTTCTTTGTTGTCTTATTTTGTATAAAAAAAGCCAAAAAGTTAAATTTTCAAAACAATTTTCTCAACTTAATTTCTTGTGTTTACGAGTATTTTCTGTTAGAAAGAAAAGGAAATACTA
Organism: Bombylius major; assembly: GCA_932526495.1. NCBI lineage: Eukaryota > Metazoa > Arthropoda > Insecta > Diptera > Bombyliidae > Bombylius > Bombylius major. The sequence goes on along the minus strand of OW052045.1, from coordinate 25,526,205 downwards.
ATACGAGTTCAAGTTTCTTATCTTAAAATTAAAAGATTAAAATAAATGAATTTTTGTAATTAAATTTGACTTCAATTAAATTGAATGGTTTTATTTATGATTAAAAAAATCTAGTATGTATTCAAATGGAACTGATAAACATTTTTAAAATTGAATAAAAATCAAACTCTTGAAATTTTTAAATTATATAGGTATTTCTCAATTATTATATTGGTTTTTTTTGTATCAAAGATAATGTTTATTTTAAAGGTAATAAATATTTTTATCATAACATCTGTCGAGAGAGATACATAATGTACCTCTAAACACAATATATCCTTATTATTAGTATTACAATATATGTTATCACATGGTAGCCAAAAATCCGTTATGCTTATCCATGCTTTGTCATTTGTGTATTTGGATTTGAGTGTATATATTGTAATTTATTTCATCAATACCAGTGTAACCATAGACATCATTTAATTTCTTCTTCTTTGTGAAGATAGCCTGTATTGTGACTAAAATACTCACAGTTGTTCCTAACCATGGATTTAAACGAATAGAAATTTCTTGCATGCAAGCTGTCAAATTTTTTCCAGCTTGTTGTGGGCATTTTCTGTCATGCAATCTCATTTATGTGAAAAATGTCGAAGAGTACAGTTCACTCATTATTGCTGATTATTAAAAATTCTCAGATTAAAAACACCGTATAGACCCCAATTTCTTAATTGTTGTACACAAGAATTTCTTTATAAAAAAAAGTCACATTACCATCAGAAAGAAATTCATATTTTACGCCATATTTGATTACTCAAATGTCCAATTTCTTGCAGCAAAAATTGCAAGATTCGTTGCAAGCTCACATGCAAGAATTTCTTGTAAATGGTAAGAATACCCTATGTACATCTACAAAAAATATCCACAGAACTCTCTAGTAAGCTTCCCAACAATTTCCTAGGACTATTGCATTCGTCGTAGAGTTGTTTACTTAAGTCTACTTTTTTTATTCATAAAAATGGTCACCAGGGATTACAGTATAATCATATTTTTTATATATAGTACAAACATACATATAGTAATTACCATAAATTTAATATTTAATATTTACCCTTTAAAAGTTTAGCAATATGTTTTGTTGATAGTATAATAGCCAATTTTGAATGTGAAAATGCTTCACGTTGATGAAAATTTGTTGCCCATGTACCAATATTTAATGGATCATCATATAAAATTTTTCCAGTTGAATGTGCATGTGCTGATACATTTATAATACGTCCATTATATGATTTTTTTAAATGTTCATATAATAAATGTATTAATAAAAAATGTGATAAATAATTAACTTGTAAATGTATTTCATAACCATCAATTGTTTTTTCATTTGTATTAAATATAATACCAGCATTATTTATTAATATATCTAAACGTTCATAATTTTTTATAAAATCTTTAACAAATCTTTTAACATTATCAAATGATCTTAAATCAAGATATTTTGATTCAATTATATATGATTCATTATTTAAATATTTTAGTTCATTTTTAATTTTTTTTATTATTTCATCCGCCTTTATCATGTTTTTACATGCTATTATAATATGTCCTTTACGACCAGCTAATGCTTTACATATTTCCATACCAATACCACTATTACCACCAGTTACAATAACAATTTGTTTATCAATTAAATTTGTATTTGGACATTTTTGACCACCCATTAATGTTCTGTGAACAATATACAAAATCATATAAAGAAATTTTTTAACAAAAATATCAAATTTTAATAAAAAATAAGGAATAAAGGAATAAAAATATTTAAATTAGGACAATATTGAAATGAAAAAAAAAAAAAAGTCAATATTTAAATAACATACCTAATAGTCATACCAAGTCCGACAATTGTAGCTATAATAAATGGCCACCATGAACCAAATGGATCTGATTTTTCAAATAACTCACTTATACTTTCCATATTTTTTACACTTTTATTAAATTTTTTTTCTCACTCGTTTATTGCATTTAAAATAAAAGCAAAAAAAAAAAAAAGATTTGTAAAAGAATAATGAAATTATTAATTTTCAATCAGTTACAATCCACCAATTCACCCGATACAAAAATATGAATCACATATGTTCAACACTAAAAATATTATGTACATAAAAATGATGGCTTTTTATTATTTTATTTTCGTCTGCTTGTATTTTTTTTTTTTTTCGACTATAGGCCAGAAGCATATGTGTTTAAATTATTATACATAAAAAAAAGCGGAAGTTTAATTAAAGTCAGAGACTATAAATCTGATCATCAGTTTGAATTATTTAATTTTATTATTTTGATGCATTAAAATATTATAAATTCTGGAATATGTAAATTGAAAAAAATAAAATAAATTAAAGAAAGTAGAAAAAAGAAAATAATGTCACAGACAATCAAAATTTATTTTAGTGTGATGATTTTTTTAACGTTGTTTCTGTGATTTTTTTCAATTAATTTTTGCTTCTGATGTTTTCGGAAAATAAAACAATTCAACACATAAAACTTTTTACACTATTAAAACACAAAAAATAACAAAATAAAATTTTTGAAACAACGAAAAATTTAAATAGAACAAAAAACTCTTTTTTCCTGCAATTTCCTACGTAAAATAAAAAATAAAAATAAAATAATTCGTTTAAAAAGAATCCCTAACCGGAAATTGTAATTGATTCCACCACTTCCGTCAAACAAAAAAGGATATTTTTGCGAAAATATTAAAAATTATCTCAATTTGAAAACAGGAATATTAAATTTTGTTGGTCACGAACCAAATGAAATACAAAACTTTTTTACCATGAACTTTTTAAAATTATTAAAAATGCTTTTTTCTGTTGAAGTTGAAAAGCATATTTTATTGAACTTTTTGGCATTTTTGGGGTAACCTGATGAAGAAAAGCAATAAAATTTGTATAGTATTTTTATTTTTGGATATCAGTACAGGCAAGATAGGCATACTTTTCTATATTCTTTCTCAAATTGTTTGAATAAATCTGTCTCGTGTGTGGGGTGATCAGATCTCAATTTCAATCGAGGGAAATCTTTTAAATTAAATATTACCAAGGCAAAAAACTAATCGAGTACTGCCTGCATAAGCACAATACTGACTTCCAAAAATAAAAATACTATAGAAAAATTTTATAAGATTGAATTTTTATATCAATTTACTTCATTTTGTACTTTTTTTTTTCAAATTATTATCATTGAAAAATTTAACCTCTTAATTGAATTTCAACTAATATTATCTTTTTTGTTTGCAATCCTCTTGACAGTAGGCTTATGCAATTTTTCCCGCCCTACAATTATTGTTATATAATCGTTGTAATTTTTACAATGGGGATGAAGATAGAATCCCGTCTACACTTGCAAAAAATACTCACGACGGAATAGACATTCTTAAATTTTTATCTCAAAAATCCCCCCAGATAACAGATTAAAAAACTTTAAAAAGAAACAAACCTTATAAATGAGTTTCCAGGACAAATATGCCGAAAATTCAGTTTCCGATGTGCTACAGCTCAAATCGAGCCAATTCAAAAATTTAAATTTCATATTTCAAAAAAAAACAAAAACTAAATTTCGAGGAAATTATAAAAAGTTACTTTCATTTTATGTTAACAGTAAGGATGTATGTATGAATTTCTATGTCATTTTGGACATAAACTTTCTTAAAAGTAAACAGCATTTTATGTCAACGTTTTAAAATGAACACTCGAGCTCTTGTTTTGTGCACAAGAATTCTTTTAATTATAAAAATTCAAAACTTAAATAAAAACCGTTATTTAATTGAAATAATCTGAAACTGTTATACAATTCTTTTTAATGAGCTTTCATTGATATTCAAAGTTAGAGAATTCAATTAAATCGTGTGAGATAACTATAAAAAGATATTTAGAAGGAAAAAAAAAGTGCTAACCCAAAAAAAAAGATACGCTTTGTTAAAGGTGTAAATATTAATGATGCGCAAACTCTGGAATTATAAAAATTTGTTCAGTGTATAAGTGTTGAGAGTATAAAATATTTACAATGGAGGTATACATACAATAAAAAAATAAGGAATTATATTATGAAAGTTTTCCCCTATTTTGATTTTATTTTTTCCCGGATAATATCTATATTCTGTATTTGTATCTTTTATCATATTCGCATAAAATCTATGATATTTTTCTTCTATGAAAACTTGTATATACATACTATAATAACGTCATTTGGTCATAATAAAATTTACCGTATAGACATTAAAAAATAATGTTTTTTTTTTTAAATATATACAATATATTGAATACGTAAACAAAAAACGTACTGGAAATTAAAGTTGTTATAAAAACTTTTAGTCTTCACCATCAGGTTCTGTAAAATGAAAATATACATACTTTTAGATTGCTTTTAGGTAGGTATCTGGTATAATAAAAAATGAGAAATAATTTTATAGATACTCCAAATAAAGTCTTGTTTTTTTTATTTTTCATTTGACTCTCTGTTTCTCGTATTTCTATTATATTTGTATTTGTATTTTTTCCATATCAATGTAAAATTATAAAATTTATACTATTAAAAAGATAGATACTAATCATATGTGATATGTATAGTAAGTATGTTATACTCTGAAAAAAAGACCCAACATTAAATCTACAATGAATGTGAGAAGACATTGTCATCTGTCGTTCTGTGTTCGTTCGTTGTTTGCAACAGCAGCAGTCGATTAATACTGCTTTTATATTGCTAAAATGCTAAGAAAATAAAGTATTTTTTATTTGTTTTAAATTTCGTTATTAGTGTTTAATCATAAAATATACATATTTTCAATAAAACAACAAGAAATAGATAATTTTTCGTGAAAAAAAAAAGTAAATTTTTTACAAAGAACAACAAAAATAAAAAGTGTAGTTAACTAAAATATCTATCAAGTAAAAACACCATACAACTTTGAATTTGTTTTAAAGTTAAAAAAGAAAAAGCAGTTCTTTTTCACCGTGTATAAGATATACATTGAAATTAAAAAGATATCAAAAAAAAAAAAAAAAAGAACAAAAAAAAAACAAGAAACCACATAAAGCTTATAAAAATGTTAAACCGGATTATTAAGTTAATTTTTTTCTGCTAATATTTTTTTTTTTCAATAAAGTTTTATAAAAAAAAATTTTTTTTTTAAAAAAAAAGTGTACACGACTTAAACCTTAAAATGTGTCAATTTTAAAAACGAACAGATACTTTTTAAAAAATATACATATATCTTTTTTTCTTTTTTTTTATACAATATTATTCATAAATCAATCTTGAATTTTTAATTAATTACCGATAAAATTAATATTCTTCTTATATTGAAATAAAATTAACAAGTATCTGTTACTAAAGTAGAAAATATTTTTGTTAAATATTTATAAATATATACTTTTGTGTATTATCGCAATTATTTTGATGTAATCATTAACATCATCATATTATACATATGACACAATCTATGTAAAAAAAAATTAAAAAGAAAAAAATAAAAATAAAAACGTACATATAGGTACCAATATATTCGTTAATACTATAATATTCTGAGAGGGGAAGTGAATTGTTATAACAAAGATTCATAATAATCTTGTATTGAGAAGAGATAAAAAAGTTTTTTTTTTTAATAAGAAAATAATCCGTGATGCTAGTAACCGCATTGTGAAGTGTTTAAGAAAATCTTGAATTAATAATTTTTTAAAAATAAAATAAAAAGATAGTGTCTACGTACATATATATTATTTTAAAAAAAAATTTTAATTACAGTTTTTTTTTGTTTTTGAAATTAATAAGTATTTTTTGAAAATTTTAAAATCAAGTTTAAAAAATAAATTTAAAAAAAAAAAAAACAACAATTCATGAAAAGAAAGGTGAAAAAAGAAGTACAAGAAGAAAAATTTTAAGTGTCAAATTTTAGAAAGTTTTTTTTAAATAAGAAAGTTTTAAAAACTACAAAAAAAAAATAAAAAGTTGCCAAATTGTTTTACCTGAAGAAAAAAAAATAAGTATAATCAAATACACCACTAGATTTTAAATACAAAAAAAAAAAAAAAAAATAGGTACATATTATTCTACTTTTTTACAGTTTTTCCAACAACATTTTTATGTTATGAGTCAAAAATAAGAAAAAAAAAGATTGTTAATTGTAGATACTCATTTTAATAAGAGAGATACTCGTATAATTTGTTTTTTTTAAAACCATTTTATCATCATCATCATCGATATTTTTATAAATATTTTACCGATATTTAGATGGCATCTACAGGTGGGTACTTGTTTTATAATAAACTCTAGAAATATATAGGTACTTTAAGTATATATTTACTATTATAATTTTTATTCTTATGCATACTTTCATACACCTATCTATCGTATATATATTTTTTTTAGTATATGCCTATTCATACTTTGTGAGATACTTTCATTAATATATACTATACCGACAACAAAATAATGTTGTTTATGTTGTGTACATCTTTGCTAAGTGCTATTGGCCCTTGAGGGCTGTTTCCGGGGAGGTAATTATGAATACATGATGTGGTTGCTCTATGCTCTTTGATCTAATATATATACAGAAAATAATTTATAATTTATATGTACATATACATACATATATATACATAGATACTTTATTATATTCTAATATAATTGCCGCTATGTCATTTTATTTGATATAAATTTCTCTTAATACAATTTTTTTATATCTAGGTATTTTGTGTTTTTTCTATATACATATATACAAAAAATAGATACTGAATAGAATACTATAGGCATATAATATAGTCATCCGGTCAATCATTCATTATACAAAAATTATAGTTACAGATCAATACCTGTTTTTAATATTCTGTATAATTTGTTTTCTTCTTCTTATACCTACTTGATTTTTTTTTTTTTTGTATCTAAGATACAACCACTTATTTATTATTATTTTTAGATACTTTTATATATTGCAAGATTGAGAAGAAAAAAAGTGTATGTAGCTATAAGCAAAAATTTATATTATTATTATTTTATTTATCACCAATTCAAGTTTTTAACTTAGTAATACCTGTGTATTACCTGTATACAAATTATGTATAGCTATGTTTTTTTTCTTCATTTTATTTTTCGTTAAAACTATAACAATAGATATAATTACATACAATTAGATACAAAAGAATAAAGTTTTGTTATTAAACAAGTTTTTGATTTTAGTAGGTACGAACAAATTTTTTTTTTAAATCTTTTAAGCTTTTATAAGTTAAATTTCAAAGAAAAAATAAAAAATATCAAAGTCATAAAATTTAAAAAAAAAAAAAAAGTTTCTCAAGTAGGTTTTCTTTTTCTCTTGCAGAAAATCTAAATGCAATGCTTGTTTTGTTTTTCTCCTAACGGTATTATTTCATGATGTAATGGTTCAGAATTGCATTGAAAAAAAAAAAAAAAAGAATAACAATAAAAAAAAATATGTAATAAGAAAACTATATTGAAGAAATTAAAAAAAAATAAATTAAATATTTATACCTTATATAAAAATTGTTTTAATAGATACATATAAATGTTATTTGATTGAGTACACGTATATATATTATAAGTACGTAGGTATGTGAACTTTTATTATCAGAAAATGTGTTTTTATACACTTTATTGATAGATAGAAAAGTAGTTATAAGCAAACAGAATTAACAATAGATGAAAGAAAGAAATTAATTCACGATATTTTTTGTCTTTAAAAAAATTATGTGTATACCTACATCTAAATTCAATACCTGTAAAAGTAATGTATGTTATAGGTACACCTTTATACAATAAAAAAAAAAAATAATAATAATTTGTCTATGTACATATTCTTTATGAAATAATATTTGAAATATCTTATGATACCATAAGTTATGTTATATAAATGAAATTGTTAAAAGATTGATGTGTTATTTTGTTTGCTTCTTTTTTTTTTTTTGTATTGTTTTTTGATCGATTAAACTTATGAAAAATAACTCATACAAAAACTAAAATAAGTATGTTTGTCGTCACTTAAAACACACTAAAATTTGTTAAAAAAATATTTTTTTTTTTTAAATTATGTCATATGACGTAAAAATATCCCTCTACTGCACTATTTTTGAAAAATATATAAAATATGCTCCACTTAAAGCTCTGTAGATTATAAATTAAAAACAGGAATTTTTAAAGATATTGGAAATGGCCTTCACAAATTGACAAGGTCATAAGGCAACACAAATGAGTTTCATAATTTGCTTTTAACACCTGCCTGTTTTTCAAGATATATTCTGTCATTTTTAATCTCCATGAGAAAAAAAAGTTTCGTCCAATATAGAAAAAGATTTCTAGGGTCTTTACAATCAGATCACAGATAATTGAGGATGAATAAAGAAAGAATGTATAGATAGAAAAACAACAAGAAGGATTCCAAAAAAGGACATAATATTAGCAAAATAACTATAGAGGTTCATCGATTTCACATCCAGCTATAGAATATGGTCTTTTAATTATCATTGTTTAAAAATATAGAACTTATGGCATCACTAGGTATTTGAAAACAAAAACAACAAAAAAAAGTATATATTCTATATAAAATACACCTGACTTCTTTTATACCCAGACAATGTAGCATAAAAGTATCTTTATACGTGTGATGAATACACCTATATATTGGTTCCACTCTAGCGCGTTAAATTTAACTTCTCTATAATATTAGGTATAATGTATGTACTTTCTTTATAATATGTAATTTTCTAGCTACCATGTAGGTATATCTACTTAAAGTTACGTTAGATACAATAATATAATAAATATCTAATATAATATATAAGAATAAATTTTAACTGTACCAACGAAAAACAAATGAATTTGCTAAATCTTATTGAATGTAAAATGTGAATCTTTTCTTTTTAATTCTTTTATAGAAAGAAAAAAAAAGATACTGTATTCCATCATATCAGAAGGAATCATTGAGAGAAAATATAGATACATTTTATAAGGTATTATGTATGTATGTGGTGTACCTTGGATATCTCAAATAGCAAAGAGAAACAAGATGATGATGATGATGATGAAAAATAAAAAGACAAAAAAGAAGAAGAGGAAGAAAAAGAAAAATATGATGACGGTAGTTATTTTTTTTTTTGTATGGAGGGTTATTTGACTCGATCCCAAATGGCCCCCCAATGACGAACTTAAACATCAACTTTCATTCACCAGTTTCTTGACTTTTTCTCTGTTCCATACAAAAATATAATAGGTACATACATACATATATATGTATTAGAGGATGATGATGATCGTCATCAGCTCAGTTATATAAAATCTAAACACATGTTATGTATGTATATGTGTACTATATATGTATGTGGGTAAGTATATATAATGTAAATTTTGTGTATGTAACGTATGTAGGTGGTTATATAGATGGTATTACAGTTAAAATAGATGTATAAAATATTATGTATACATAGTTAACTAAACAACAGTGCGAAATTATTACATTAGTAAAGGGAAAAAAAAATAAATAAATAACAGTCAAGAAAAGAAAGATAGGTAGGTGAGAAGAACAAAAGAAATAATATTTATATAAATTTTTGTTAAGAGAGCAGATACTTTATATATTTTTGTATTTATACATACTTGTACATATATACATATATATGAAAAATATGTCTGGTCGTACTTGGGGATTCCAATGGAGTTGCCATTTTAGTGATTCGATTCAAAGTCAAATAGAGATGACTGGCAATAGTATATCTTATGAAAACGCATACTACATAATATACTCGTCATATCATATGTTAAACAGTTACAATGTAATTTAATATGATTTTTTTTCTTACATATATTGTACAAGTACATATGTATAGGTATATCTTTTTATTTCGTGTATATTAAAAATATAAATATTATAGGTTAAATGGGAAATGGAAAATGGTATATGGTATTTTTATGTATTATTATTAAATTTTCAATATATGTATACATACATATGTACATATGTACACTATGTATTAAAAAGAACAGTATTCTTTTACCGCATGAATTGCATTAATAAAATGTTGTTGTTACAGTTTCAAATTATTATGAACATAAACATAAACTATGGCAGTAGTATACGGGAGTATCTATAAATAAAAGAGAGAAAAAAATAATAAGAAAATTAAGTTTTTTATTAAATAATGTGCGTATGTAAAATGTATTAAAAAAATAATATAGTAAGTGCCAAGTGGTACATATTATTTTGAGAGAGGCACGAAATCCCCAAATACAAAATCCGCGGGCTATATAATCCCAAAAAAATGAAATCCCCAAACACAAAATCCCCATAAGTCAGAAAAATGCATGAATATCCAGAATACTTTTTTTCTAATACAACAATTTTTTGAAAAAGGTAGATGAAAGAGACTTGTTTGTAACGAAATCCAGAACAACAAAATTTATAAAAACAAAATCCAGAAAAACGAAAAAAACCTGTTGAACAGCATTGGATAGTTTAATAAATTTCAAATAGGTGGAAATTTTTTTTATATTCTTAGTATTTTTCCAGTTCCAAAACATAAACAGTTCTTCTTCTTTCTCTTATAATCTGCATAAGTTCGAGTAAAGGAGACTCAACAATTTCTTCTTTTTTTTTTCACCCCCATAACTTCATCCATCTTCATACGCCACCGCTGTGCTAATAAAATAAGAATGTCCCTACGTTATGGCTCATAATTAAAAAAAAATCAACATGATAATTTATGTCAGTTGGTTTACACATGATAAAATAATTTGTCACTGAAACATGACAAGTGTAATGAAGTGTCAAAAATTTCAAATATTTCTCTTAAAAAATGAAAATCAACTTTTGAGTTGAGGAATTTCATTCAACGTAAACCGTTTTGTGTTTTTCAAATATATAACGGAAAATTATAGTATAGTTGCTCATCTTTAATATTGAGTTAAAATTTACAATTAGAAGTCAAAATAAGTGTATGCATGTTTTTGAAAAAAATAATAAACAATGTTATTTTTCAAATTTACTACACAATAAAAATCGATTTCTTAAAAAAAAAAAACACACACACACACACAATTTTATTTTGTATATAGCAGAACTGATTCAATTATTCAATTTTCACAAAACAAAAATAATCTGCATTCTGCAATACGCTACAAATTGATTTCAAATAAAATTTAATAGTGTGACATAACAATAAAGTAGAAAAATAATATAAAATGCAATAATCTAAAAAAAAAAAAAATAAATAAATAAAATAATCCATTTTATATAATTTCATGTAGCACAGCACAAATAATCTAAAATCATATTGACAACTTTTATATATATACTTCGTACAAAAACAAAAAATAATAAATCTGAAAACTTTTCTAATTTATTTAACATATGGAAAAATGAAAATTATAAATTAAATCTTTTTCACATGTATGTTCAATAAAATTGAAACGTTATTTCCTCAATTTTATTCAATTGCATAATTTTTTTTTTTTTTTCACTTCATAATTTTTATAATACCTACAAAAAATTCGCATATAAATTCTGCACATTATAATAATATAATTTTAGATATATTCTAAAACAAAAAAAAATAAATAAACGAAATTGCGCGTTTTTCTATTTTTCATTTTTCGTAATTTAAAATTCTAAAAATAAATTCACAGTATACATTCAATTAATTTTCTATACACAATTGAAATATCATGAATTGCATTTATTTAAGTGTAACATGTATGACACCTTTTAACCATCGTCATCGTTATAATAACTTTATTATGAAAAAGAAGAGAAGAAAAAAAACATAAAGTAGGGTTAAAAACTGACTTATACGAATGTCATAAGTTAACAAAAGGATTTTTAACTTTAAATCCTCAAACCAAACATTTTTAAGAAGGCTCTTCTACTACAAGTTATAGTAATGTACAGCAAGCACAGAAGATTTTTTTATTTAAATTTTTTAAAATAACAAAACAAAAGAGAAGAAAAACTGAAAAACAAAATATAAATTATTTTAGAGAATTTTTTAATGTCCTTTAATGAAATTTCTTAAAAATGTCAAAAAAATTTCATTTCAGTTCTTTACACATATTCAAGATACATATTTTCCACAACAATGGTTTATATACATAAAATTGTTTTTTATTTTTGTAACAAAAATAAAATAACATTACCTATGTATGAAACATTTACAAGGTGTACCAGAAGAAAAAAAAAACATTTTTTTAACAAAAAACAGTTATCCCACAATTCTTTAATATTTTGAATAATTTATATTTTAGAATCTCAGTTTAAAGATCACGCTACTTGGATTTTTAGTAATTTTGAAGAAAAAGAAGGGAAAAAAAAGGGAATAAAATCTGGAACGTCTTCCTCGAAAAGCTTTATTATAGGATTACGAGTTTATTACATATATTTGAAGTAGGGTTTTTTGAGACAGATTTGCCATGAGATTTTGTTTCTAATGTTTTTTGTACTCTTTTCTCATTTTTTATCAAAAGTGGAGATTGCTGACTTTGCTTTTATACCCCTCATTTGTTTTATAACGTCCTTTTTGGCATGGTAAGTTTCAAGCTTTTTAAATTCCTAAAATCCGTTTACCTGCCAAGAGAAATAATTGAAGCTGAAATTTTAAAGTCATATAGCGAAATGGTATTGGAAGCAGTAGTGGTGTCTTAGGGTACATTCTCACACAGTCTTTGTTCGGTATTCGTGCTGATTTTTTGACAATAGTAAGTTATAACTTGCATCCTTGACGAAAACAATTTTCTCGTTGAGAATTTGCTTCTGAATGGTATGAAAGAGAGAGCATATGAAGAACACAAAATATGTAATGTAATCAGCGTTGCCACTTTGGTTAAATTTAACCAAAATTGGTACTTTTTTTTGCTTCTGCTACGAAGATACTTTTTTTTCTCCAAATGGTAGTTTTTTAATAAAGTCTGAATTCAATTCAAATCAATTTACTATGTTATCAAGGAGCAATCCGATTTGTAATAGACGTTTTACAACCCTATTTCAGAGCTATTCTGTATCGATTTTTTGGTACTTTTCCTCCAGTTTTGGTACTTTTTTCGAATATAAATGGTCCGGAAATATTTTTTTGAGTGGCAACGCTGAATGTAATATGCAAAATCTGTGTGAGAAGAGAACCTATCCTTAAACATAAATTTTTAAATCATAAACAAAAAACGGGTACAGAAATTTGCTTTATTTTCCTGGAACACCCCTAACACATTGTATATCTTCTTCATTATTTTAAAGGATATTTTAAAATATGCGTTTTCATGAACAAAATATGTTAAAGTAAAAGTATATATAATATAATATCTTCAATAAAAAAACATATACATACATGAAAATCATACTTTAATGGATACATTCTTATTACATATATTTAATTTTGGTTTTGTTTCTCTTTGAATGCACATATTTTGTAAAAGAAAGAATTATGTATAATCAACCTTGAAAGTTGAGTATATATATATTGAAGGATCCTGTTTTATATAAAATTCCTTATTTTTATTATTTTAAAAAGAAGATAACAAAAAAATGATAATAAAGTAATAAACAAAATATTAAAATAGTGGTTGGAAAAATAAATATTGTTGAATAAAAAATATTATTAAAATTTTTTATAAATATTTATCGCATCAGAATATTTTAAAAAGGAGTTTAAAGGAGAATGGAAAGTATAATATGCAAATTTTTTTTATTTAAAAGATGTATTCAACCAACAATATTTCATACATGTTTTGCAATTATTGAATATTGTAACATAATAAATCTAAGAAGAAAATAAAAACTGAATGTCATGGAATAATAATTTATTTTTTCTTTTGTAATTTGCTTAAAAAATATGCGTTTTTCCAGAATAATAAAGAATTTCAAGGATTTGTTATTTCAAAAAATATATTCTTTCAAAGGATTTATTAATTTTTTTTTCCATACATTATGTTTCAATCATTATTTAAATTTTATTTTGCTCATGCGTTTGAAAATTATTTTACAGTATTATATTATAAACATTTTAAAAAATACTTGTTTCATAACTAAAAAAAAATTTTCAAATAGACGCATAAATTATACCTTTTTTGTTGTTTTTTCGCGGTGCTTTTCAACGAAAACATAAAGTAATTGATATTTCCATTTTTACGGCAGCTTTGGATTCTGCCAAACTACATTTACAGTTGTTATTAAAAGTTTGAATGGTGTTTTTGTAAATTTTAAGTGAAAACAAAAAATCTTAAATTAGATTCCTTCACTTCAAAATTAACATTTGAATATCTGAACAGATGTGACCATCACATAAAAATTTCAGATTTCTTTGTTTCGAAATTTCTAAAATATTCAATATCAAGATGAATTTTTTAACAAAACAAACAATTTTTTTCAGAAACCGCTAAAGTAAAATAATACCTTGTAATTGATGTAATTTTCATATTTAAATTTCGATTTGATGTTTATGAGAAAACATTTTAGTTTTCCAAAATAAGGAATTAGGCAGTGGAGCCCTAAAAATATTTGTAAATGGTCCTGATATGGATGAGGCTTTACAAATACATAAAAACAACCTAAAATTCAAATTTATTCAAAAAATATAACGCAGGTAAAATGGGAATTCCCATTTAGATAACATAAGCGGTCGTCCAAAAGTTAAATATTTCGATTATCAATATTGATAAATTTTGTTTTCTCACATAAATGCGTGGCTGGTTTTTTTCTGAAATTGCCCAAATTTATTCAGCAATTAAATTCGATTATAAAACAAATTTTTTTCATTAAACTTACCGGTTTAAGAAAATACAGGTATTACAGAGTTATAGAATTATTGATATAAATTTAATTATCTTAGTTCAACAAAGTATGAAAAAAAAATATGTCTTACGTCGACGGTAAAAAAAATAAAACAATAAAAAAAATTTAACTTTTATTGACGAGTTGTACAATACTTTAGGGGAAAAATTTAAATAAAATAGTAAATATTTGTTTTAATGTTCAATTATTGTATTTGTTCGTGTGCACATAGTATACATAATACACTTTTTTTCTTTTTTATTATTTTAATATTAAATAATGTTGATTTAAAAATAACGTCACGTTTTATATTCACGTAGAATATTTTATAATTTATTTTTAATTGAAATCGAATTATTTGTACTCAGTTTTTCCTTAGAAGAAAATATGTTTTCGCATTTAATATATTTTTAATTCGACTGCATCACCTGAATAAACTTTATAATTTCGAAAATTTGAGAAATGTGACAAAATCTGTTTACTTTAACTCGCATTCACACAATTTTAAATTCAAATGTTTTTATATTAAACAAATATAATTTTTTAGAAAATAATATACTTAAAATTTAAATAAAACAATTGAAATTTACCATGTTAGATCGCGTTCGATATAGAATTTAAAAAACATATTTGGCAAAAACTCCATAACAGGAACCCTGATTCCCTACTTTATTTTACAGATACCAACATGTTTAGTACATATATGTACATATGTATGTGATAAAAATCAAAAACTAAAAACAAAAAAATTCAAACAAAACTTTCATAAAATATTAAAATTAATTTTCACCTTAAATCTTAAGGATAATCTAATACATACACAAGACTTTTGGTGATTTCCATTATCTAAACTCAACAGGATTCAAAATTACAAAACAAAAACTATAAATCTTAAACCTTTGCGTGTTTTTGTTTCTCAAGCAAGAAAAAAACCGAATTAAAAATTTGGCTTTCTTCGGCACAAGCATGAAATTCCATAGAGAAAGCAAACTGTTTCTAAAAAATAAGGTATGTAATTGAAAAATAATTTATTTATTTTTGTTTAAATCATTTTTAGGGTACCATATAGAGTGCGTAAAAGCCATAAATAAATCAATTTAAATTATAAATTTAGTATTTATTCGTATGATTTCATATTTACATCACTTTTTTTCATATAAAAGGATTATCTTATATAGTGGTTAATTCACATAATAGAAAACAAATGAAGGATGACCCTTTTTTTTTTATTTTAACACTCCGATCTATGTTTAATTTAACATACACCGATGAATGTTAAGGTAATTTTTATATACATTTTCGTCCCTTAAAAAAAGTACGTTCCCGGAGGAGTTTAAATTTGGCCAAAATATTTCTTCTTAAAGGGTTTTTTTCCAAAAAAAATCCACTAATTTTTCAAAAATCAGCGTTTTTTTCTCTTTTACTGCGACTCCTCTTATTTTTGCACTTTTCCAGAAAAATTACAGTCTGCGATTAAATTGAAGTCTTTTGAAAATTTTAAGTTATTTGGATCACTAGGTCCAGAGATATTCAATATTAAAAACTGATTTTTAATGATATTGTGCCAGAATTGACTCGAGTGTTAAACAAATAGGTACAATTTGAAAAAAAATTTGTTCATTTTTATTCAACCCATTTCCTTCAAAGAATCACACAGTGCGTATAAGTTAATAAAATATTGCTTGTGACATATGTATTTAATTTTTCATAAAACTTCAAAAACACTGTCAAAAACAAAACTTCGCAATACCTAAAAAAAAAAAAAAAATTTTATCAGCATCCACGGGACATCCTACACACATGAGTAGTGATGTACTATGAATGTCATATGAATGTACATAATCAGAAAATCCTTAAAATAATTTGAAATTATAATTTGTTTCTTCTTCAAAAGGAAAAAAAAGATATCTCAACAAATAAAAGAAAAAAACAAAAAACGATTAATATTAATAAGCAAAACAAAAAAACTACATACATATATGTATGTATGTATATGCACATATACATATATATTACTTTCATATGAATTTATACTTTCGAAAAAATAAACTTATTTCAGATTTTTTTTTATTATTCTCTTTTCAGATACAATATTCATTATTTGTATGAAAATACAAAATTTTTATCATCGAAGGGAAAATTCAGCCAATATTTTTTGAAATTCGTTTTTAATATTATATGAAAAAAATAAATAAATAAAATAGAATAAAATAAAAAAATATAAATTTATGTTGCCACAGCATTAATTTTAATTAAAAAACAAATAAATAAAAACAAGCAACAACAACAGAATATACAGAAAAAAAACACTTATATTACATATTCAAAGAAAAAATTATTAATTATTTACTTCATTTTGAAAAAAACATAACAAATATATTTATATATTTCTTTTTTAATGCTGTAATTTATAAATATTAATAATATTAATAACAAAAAAATGGAAGGACCAGAAGTAACATTTCTTTTTCAATTTGGAAATTTACGTGATACAGTTACTGTACCAACAGCAACATTAAATTTAAAATCTCTAAAGGACATGGCATGTGATTTTATAAATTCTAAGGTAAGGTTTTGTTGTTTTTTTTATATTTTTATTTATTTTCTATAAAGGTGAATAAATTTTGCTGTGTTTTGTTTTTTTTTTTTTTTAATTCTAAATCACTTGAGAAAAATAAAACATGTTTTTATTATCGTATTTTGAATTTACTATACCAAAAAAAAAAAGTTCGTTATGTCATTCATTTTCAAAATGATAAATTTTTCAAAAGAAAAATAAAAAGAAAAACTTTTTCGTAATATTATTTTCAAAATACATACCTAATTTAAGTATAAATTAATAAGGAAAAAAAAATAAA
Organism: Bombylius major; assembly: GCA_932526495.1. NCBI lineage: Eukaryota > Metazoa > Arthropoda > Insecta > Diptera > Bombyliidae > Bombylius > Bombylius major. The sequence continues at coordinate 25,508,556 of OW052045.1, read as the reverse complement.
TAAAAGAAAATCTCTACATATGTGTACACTGTACACGTGTGTCAATTTTATTTTCAATTATATTTTCAATTCAAATAAAACATACATAAGTATACAAACATTTAGTCTTCTGTAATTGACAGAATGCCACATATGAAATTGACTTGATATAACCACAGAATCATACTGTGTATTATGTACTTAGATTGTGGCAAATGAATGAACTCAAATTTAAGGGGGAATTACAAAGTTTAAAAGGATTTTCAAACATATTTAACATTCTGAAAATTGAAATGTCATTTTCTGTTTAACATTTTTTAACAATTCACGTTTCACGTTTGTTTTGTCTGTACCTTCGAAAATCGAAAATAAAAAAATTTAAGGATCAAAATTAAAAAATGTGTTCCACTGAAGGACCACAATTCCCTTACACCTATCTACATATATTCAAAATTTCATGAAAATCAATTGAGAAATGTAGGCGGTCACTTTGCAGGTCATTTCACTAAATTGGCCTCTTAAAAACATTTTTTTCCGCGTTCGTGGCTTACTTTTAAATTAGTGATGTACCACATGAGCACAATTTACATCCCTTCAAAATTTATTACTCATAGTTCTTGTTCTCTTACATTTCAATTAAATTTCATATTTACAGTATCAGATTATTTTACTTCTATTTATTTTTTTTCAAATATTTTTTATATGAAAGGTGGACGACTATAGAAATATTATTTGCGTCAACGTGTCAAAAGGCAAATTTTTAATGTGGAATTCTGTATATCTGAAAATTTTTGTGCAAAATGTATTTTCTATTTAAAAGAAAAATAAATTGTTTTTTTTCTTTTTTTTTTTTTAAACGTAAATAAATAAACAAATTGAGTGTGAAAAAAAAAAGAAGATTTTATTATAAATAAAATATTTTCGATAAATTTTATCGTAAAATTAAAAATAGAAAATAATTTTTATGGAAATGTACATTAAAAATTTTGTTTTTTTTTTTAAATTTTTTGAAAAATAATAATTAGTATGTGTCATAAGATTTGTTTTGAAAAATTCTATTGGGAGTTTTCCAAAAAGAAAATGATATGATGATTCAACCCTCACAGTTCTGATCAACAAACAATTACCTATTATGATATGAAAAATATTTTTTACGTGATTTTTATTCACTTTAACGCAACCAATCTAAAGTTAGGAAAAAAAACCGTTATTTAGGAAAATTAATTAGGAATTATCATGGAGTCTTTTTATGCGAATTCTATTTAGGCCTATTTTTTAAAACGTTTTTATCGTTTTTTTTTTATTAAAAAATAAATACAGTTATGGATAATTTCAAGTTTTTAATTATCTATTAATAATAATTTTTATAACTTTTGTTCTACACTCAACAATTTACATGAATTTGGACCAGCAATTTGTGTTCAACTTCAGTTTTTTAATTGAAACCATATTATAGAAAGGTTAGACGTAAGAGTATTTTGGAACATTTCGATTACAAATAATTATTGAGTAAAAATGGATTTTTAACTCGAAATATTTCGTTGGGGATAGAACGACTTTTTTTTTGTAAATTTTTCAATTTTAAGTTTCAACAAATCGTATTTAGAAATTTCAAAAAATTTACTAGATATTTTCAAAATTGCTTTAGTTTATCAAGGCAACTAAAGTGACGACCTATTGTTGTATATCTTGACGCGTCGGCGCATAAAAGTTGACTTCTGTAATTGCTGGTTCTCCTAGTTTCTTTTACAAATCCCTAATGAAAATTAACACATTGCTGCCAATAGCTTACTGTAAATGGAGAAAAATATTTATAGAGTATTTATAAAAGTTTTAATTGTAAAAAAGTAATTTTTCCTCATAATAAATTTTAAATATTTTTAAAGTAAACATAAAATTTGCATAGAATTACTTTCAAGTTTAAGCTTGAGCTTTTTTTCTCAGTCAGTTTAAATAAAAGTAGGTATAACTTTTTATTATAATTATTTAAAAAAAAAATACATAAATAAATAAATAAAAACAAATTTATAGTTCCAATTACTTTACAACTCATTAAATATCCAAATTTTGATTTTTTCCAAATGAAAAATCAATCATTTTACTTAATCGAAAATAATTACCAAAAAAAAAAATTATTTTGGTTAAAACGAAATCAACTTTATTAAAAATTTCAAGAAAACATTTAATTAATTTCGTGGTAAAATAAAATTATTAATTCAGATATTTTCAATTTAAATCAACTTCAGTTATATTTCTCTTTTTTTCACTGTTGAACACACACACACATTAAAATACAAACAAATTAAAAGTATACATAATAATGTTTTCGTTTTATGTCCTACTACATAATATGTATATATATAAAAAAAAAAAACATTTCTTGTTAAATTGTTTTGAACAAATTCACAAAGTTTTATTTCATTATTTTTTCCCATACCTATTTTTTTTTTTTTTTTTTGTGCTCAAATGACTTGATGGTCATTATATGAAAAATAATAAAAGGCTTCTTCCATTATATTAAATTCTTGTTTGTGAAAAGTGTACAATAGAACACAGGAACATTTTTTTTTTAACTTCTTTATTTTTGATATTTATTCTTTATTTTCTTGTTTCTCTATAATCTTTGTTGATGCTTTTGTAAATAAATGAATACATACAAACAAGAAAATGTTTTAATGAGATCTCATTAGTAAGAAATTTTTAGTTACTCTATTATTATTTTTTTTTTCTAATTTTCCTTCAGAAAAAAAAAAAACACTTGAAAAATATAATACAAGTTATACAGCTATGAGCTAGCATAGAAACAAGCTGTTGATTATAATGAAAAATGAAATTTTGAAAATTTAATCAAAATTTAATGGTGGTAGTATGAGCTCTCAGCTCTGTTAACAAGAAAGAGAATTGTTGAAAATTTTTGGAAACAATTTGCAATACACCTGGTGATTGTTATTTATTTCTACTGAACAAAAGCAGAAAATATAAACTCATTAGCTTGAACTTAAGCAAGGTTAAAACAAAACTAGTTTTATAAAATAAATTCACTTCAACTCATGTGTGAAAACATGTCACCCAACATAATAATTATGTTACATTAAATTCAAGAAATATTGTTAAAAATTAAAATTGAGCATTATTTTTTAATTGCAGAAGAGCATTAATCAGGAGTGGAAGGAAGTACGTAAGTTGTTTCAATTGACTTGTTAAAAGCTGAATTGATTATTCAGTAATTGCTGAATCGATTGAAAAAACTTACGTACTTTCACCCCACTTAATTAATATTGATGCGATTTTTGTTGAAAAAGAAATTCAAAATGAAAGGCTTTTTATTTTCCCTTTCTAAAAATTGTTCACTTAGAATTTAAAAGTTCTGTTAGAGAAATACACTAAAATAAAATAAAAATTATTTGAACCCATGACTTCCGATTTCAAAAGTCAGCACTGTACCATGGGCTACTAACCGCCTATATTATATTTTAATTGTATCTATGTATATCGTTCTTTAGTTTGTTCTTTATTTTATTAAATAATTGAGTGTCTCAGAAGCCAGTAAAAAAAAAATTTTTTTCTGAGGTAGAAAAAACGGAGCAACGTGTATACATATCAACAATCAAAAGAAGTAAGGACTGGAACGAAAAGTATTGCACCTCTTCCAAAATTCTGCTGTTAATTAAAATCATACCTGTTTAGCAACCGGACGATATAAATTAACGTGCCTTGGACTGTATATTTATCAGTTTTAAAGGGTTTTTGAAATTAATATATCTCGTTTGAAAATGGTACGTTCGCAATAAAATGTTGGGTGAGAAATAATTGCCCAGTTTCACAGAAAAAAAATGGACTGAATTTCAATCTAAACCGGTGTTGAATAAGGTCCGTCCTTTTGGATAACAATTATTTTTATCTTTTTGGATAAAGCAAAATGAGTTCACAAATTTAATCAAGTTTGAGTTTTTGTAAATACCCCTATGGAGTTGTTTCAAATTACACAAAATTAATATTTTATTTCGACCGAATTTAGTCTTTTCATTATTTTCATTACAACAAATGGTGTAATTACTGAACATAATATGTACATATTTCAATAAAATTCCACAAATTTGGAGTAAAATTTTGTCCAAATAAATAATTCCAAAATAATGCTTTTTCTGGTATAATTTGAGTTTTATCTTTTGAAATGGAGTAAATAAAACCAAAAATTATCTGTTTGGCTACAATTTTTTTATCCATGTGAATAAAATATAAAATCACACCTCCATATTTTTTGCTGCGTAATGAATTGAAATCTATATCAGTGAAAAAATTTGGAAAAAATTTCTTGTTTGGAATGCCATCTGAAAATGTGGCAAAAGAACCAAGTCATTTATTACATGAAGAACGAAGAACGCTGACTTATACATCAAAGAGTGCTTGAAGCAGAGATTATTATCTTTTTTGAGAGAGCACTCAACCTCTACATTGTTTTGGCCAGATCTACATAGAATTAGCTAGTTGTCAATGGGAGACATCTTCGATCGGCTAGCAAGCAAGCAAGTAAGACTTGCTAGCTGAAATGATAGAATTGGTATCCTCGATTGTTTTTGCTCTCGCAAGTAAGCAAATTAACCGTCAAAATTTGCGATCGCAAAGTTGGTGTCGCAAACTCAGTTAACAGAGCACATAACCTCAAATTTCTTATAAATATAAGTAGAAACTCAAACCCAAATACTTATGTTATCAATATAACTAATATAACTTGAATATTTTTTTCTTGTAATGGATAGAATTGGTTAGTAAGACTATTGTATATGAATTTATAAATTTATACACAATTATGAGACTGTAGAAATTAATAAAATTGAAAAAAAAATAGTTCATGATAAACAAAATAATTTCGGTTATGATTTAAAATTTTAAAATTTCAAAATTTGAATAAAAAAAACGAATTTTTAACGTAATATAATAGAAAGTTATAGGTTATGTATGTAAAAACTTATTCAGCAAAATTGCTTACAAAATAAAAATGGTTGACTTGCGATTACAATCGAGGATGTGATTTTTTGTAATCGCAATTAGCAATCGCAAATCCGACATATTTGCTAGTCGCAATTTGCTTAATTGCTAGCTGATCGAAGATGTCCCCCAATATTCTAGAGAAGTTCTAGAACTCCTTGATAACGGAATAGTAAATTTTGTACTAAAGGAGATGAACCCATCTAATTGACCTCAACTTCGTTCGTTCGAAAAATTCTGAGCAATTGTGAAAAGAAAACTTCAAAATAACTAAAAAGCATCGACTTCGTTAGAAAATTTCAGAAAAAAATAGGTAAAGAATTCAAAAAAGGTCGAAAACTCAACTGTGCAGAACATTATGAGAAGAAGAAATTCAAAAGTTAGGCACTTTATTAAAAAAATTAAAATATAAACGTAATTTATTAAAACAATACATATAAAAATGTTCAATAAATTTTGTTTTTATACCGAAAACTATTTTTTTCAAATATTTTACTTCGGGTGCAATACTTTTCGTTCCAGTCCTTATTACTTATTCTATTCTTATTTTTATCTTATGTATTTACAAAAATTGAAAAATATCTAAAAATTGACTTATCGTCTGTTTCCGTACCTTAAAAGCTTTACTAAATCTTAAGAATTTTACAAAAAATTACATCTGGCTGAAGTACGGGAACAGACCTTTAATCAAACTGACTTCTGAGTGCCTTGATTAGGATATTTTTCTATCAAAAAAAGGACTATTTATATATCTAGGCATGTTAAGAAGCTTGCTTTTTATTGAGTAACATAACTTAATAAAAAAAATTGTCAAGAAAAAAAGTTAATTTTACAACAATTTAACAACTCAAAGCCAGCTCAAAAATTTCTATTTTTTTTTTTATTAAATTGAAAATATTCTTTCACATTTTCAATTTTCACACAATTTTTAACTGCACACATACAAAAAAAAAAAAACGAAATGTGAACAAGAAACTTTAAAAATAAAACGCTTCAAGTAAATAAAAATGTAATTAGGTACGTCAAGATTCAATCTACGAAAATAATATATTTATAATCAAATACACATTCTAAAATAATTTCTTATAAAATTGAATTAATTATTGCACGATAGTCCGAATAATTCTACTAATTTTTTTAAAAAAGAACATTTCTTTCTATATATTTTTTTTTATTTTTATAGGTACATGGTATGAAAATTATTTATACATTTTATTTTTCATAAACCAAACCAATTGTTCATATTTCTATAAGTAAAAAAAATACACATATGTATGTTGCTACATATGTGCATATATACATATATATATATGAGCATACGCACCTACACTTGTATCTCATACATGTACTTTTACACGTACGATTACATTATTCAACTTAATTAATACAACAGAATTTCCTTCAGGTAATTAATTATATAACCACATAAGAAATTATTTATTAATTAAAAAAAAAATAATAACATATAGGACATCCAGAATGACATACATACATATAGTCACTATATATTATGTACCTATATGTAGACATGCAAAACTATATATTCTTTCGACTTTCGTAGTCTAGTACACTTGTACGTATACTATTGCACAACATACATACTATAAATCTTCACGAGGACAAAGATAATATTATTTGGTTTAGCTTTATAGCATAGTATAGAGAAATCTAGTAAAATCACTTTTTAATTTTCCATACAAAATTTGATAAGAATAAATTTTGAAAAACTTCAATGTATGTGTAAAATGCAAGTGTATTTTGCTAGAAATAGTCCAAATAATAAAATCTATTTCACCAAGCGAGATGCAAAATTCCACATGTTCGTGGGGACACAACTACTCTAATGTTCGAGAATTTAGGGTATAGCGGCTTGCTAAAAATTATTGGAATAAAATAAAAATAAAAAAATGTATATTATTTCCGAATAAGAAAATAAAGCAATACAAACTAAAAACTGTACCTTACTTCTTCACTTATAAAAATTTTAAATATTAAGTCCAGTACAATCTTGAAAATCTTAATTTTTTAATATTTTTTATTAATTCAACTTCACTAACTGAGACAAAATTTAAAATAAATTACATAGGTAGATCAATCTTTGTCATCTATCCCCTATACAAACAATGTGGTAAACAAAATTTATATGGTACAAATACACCTAAAAAAAAAAGGTAGCAATGATTTACATACGAAGAAGAAGAAAAGACACGTACGTGTGAAAGTAAAGTAATAAAACTGAAGAATACAAATTAACATGAACTAATACATTCTCGAAAAAAAGGTAGCTATCTTAAACTCCATGCTTTTAAAAAACCTATACAATAATAAAATATCATGTAGGTATATACTGGGGAAATCGAATGAAATTGTGTGCAGTTTTAAACACACTTTTTATCTTTTGCTGTCATATGTAATTTTACATTAGAAAGATGGTTCGTAGAAATATCTCTTTTGGACATATGGAAATTTGTGACGTCATTTTTAGGGGAAATGATTTAATTGCTTTTTAAGCAATTCTATTGGTGGTTGTTTTTTGCAGTACCGTTATGCGAAAGTGAACTCGCTTTATTAGATCTTTACGCTTTGCTTATAGTATTATTTCATTAGATGGATATTCTAAATGTGTAAAAGATGAAGAACGAGATGCCGTTAATACGTAATTTAAAAAAAAGATTCGATTTTTCTCAAAGTTATTTATTATAATAAAAAAAAATATAATGGAAATATAAGTATTTCAAAAAAACATAACAAAAAAAAAAAGGTTCAAAATATGAATGACAAAATCATTATTAATATAAATAACAAAAAAGTATTACAATGAACAAATTCTTATGATTACCTATATTAAAAATTCGATATTTTTATTTTTTTAAAACATATTGTTCGTTAGATTTAGCGCATTGAATTAATTTTTTTTCATTTTTACATAGTTGCAGAATTCTATACACTTCATTGTGTTATTGAAGAAAATAATTAGTTTAGCTTTTATAAGATCAGGAAGAGATTCTTTTCGCTCATCGCTCCATTTAATATTCATAACACTGAATATTCGTTCAACGTATGCAGAACTACTAGGTATACTTAGAAAAAATGATATAAAGTTATACAAATTAAACAGTGAATCAATGTCGATTTTCGTCACATTACTTATTTCCATAGATTCAATCAATTCAAGAAAAATTTCAAAATCTGGAAAAATTTTCTTCTAAACTAAATTTTTGGTTTTTCTAGCAGGGCAAAAGATATACATATGTTACATATTATTTTCAATTCTTTCTTTTATATACAATAATGATATATCAATAAACTTATTAAACACATTTTGAATTCAAAATGCACTTTTATAAGAAAGTAATATTCTTTTATAAGTTATTTTCCTCAGCTTAATTTTCGAGAGGATTTTTAAGCCTTTAAGAGGACAGAGGACATTATTCAAGTAAAGAGGACAATCCTCGTCAAAGTAGGACGCCTGGCAACCCTAGTAAGTACGTACTTAAATTTTTTAGCGACAAAAATGCAGTAGATCTACTGCAATTGCAGTGGGGTGACGGCACTGGTCATAAGTAAGACCAAGTTATCTTTAAGATTAAATAAAAAGTATATTGAATAATAAAATAACTTTTTCTTTTCTCTCCAAATGAAAACAAATATTGAAATATCCTTTTTTTTTATAATTTTACCTCATAAGAAAGTAGGTACATAAATAAGAGAGGTTTGGGGTAAAACAAAAATTATTGACGTCTTATTAGGACTTATATTTTGGTAGTTGATACCCTTTTTATCTATAATAAGGACGGTAATTATAGAAAAAGTTACCTTATTAAAGATAAAAAGTAAACTATCTGCCTTATTCTACATCAAGTCATAACTTGTGATCAGTCATATGTAAGTCTATTCACCAAACTAGTTTTATAACCGTCATAGTCAAGCTATGACCATCAAATTCTTTTAACTGTTTTGCTGACCTATTAGCTTTGCTACTAGCATTTTGAACCCAACTTTGAACTTGATTATGACGGTCATAAACTAGTTTGGTGAATAGACTATGACTAGATTATGACTGGTCACAAGTTATGACTTGATGTAGAATAAGGCAGTATATAATCTGTGGCAAAAAGCCATAGTAGCTTAAGTTGACTTAAGTGAAAAATTTATTATTTAATAGTAAACAAAAATGAATTAAGCTAGTTTGTTTGCTCTGACTCCCGTATTCCTACTCCTTCTCTTTGTGTTCTTTTTGAAGAGTACAAACAAACTTATATCACATCACATATAAAAATGATTTTGCCAATATACCTTAAGTGCATTTAAGTTAGTTTAACAAAAGTTCGTTACAATTTTTTCAGAAATAATTATAGCCTAACTGTTTTCAAGAAACCGTTACTGTATATACTGCAGCATATTATAGTAGCTAAAATATATTCAAGCTTGTTTTACGAAAACATTTTATATATAAACTCACATTAAGTTGACATAAGCTATTTTGATAAGTTTTTTATATTCAAATTCTTTCTGTTAACAAACAAAACAAACTCTCTTATTTCACTTTAGGATTTTATTGCATGTCATAAATTTACTAATTATTGTCTTATATGTCTTGAAGCTATTTTGTTGCAAACAGAAATAGTAGTTTCTTTGATTTAGTCTAATAAAGAGGTTGTTTAGTGTGGTTTAATTAGAGTGATTTGTGTATAAATATGAATCGTTCAAAAAAAATGGTTTTAATGGCGATGGAAATTGCTAATTGTAAAAAAGAAAACTCGAATGAAAAAATAAAAAATGTAAATTGTGAAATGAGTACAGAAAAGAAAAAGGAAGAAGAGATTATTCTTGAATCTGAACATCAGAAAGGTATTTTTTCTAATTCTATAATAATATTTTGTAAAATAGTTATTACTACATTTAATGTTTATTTAATAGAAAATATTCAAAATTATTCAACGTCAGTTGGAGATCATCAGCAAATTGATTTTGATTCTGATGACAGTCTCAAGGATCCTGATTATGTTCCTGACAATGCTTTTGAAATCGAAAGTGCTGCTCGGCAGCTAGAAAAATATTTGATGGAAATAGATGAAGTCAACGAGCCAGGACAAGTTAGCAGTATCAATGATGTGGAAAATTTTGATCAAAATCTTGCTAGTACATCAAGCACAAAAGAATGCAGAAAAAGTCGACATAAAAAAAGAAATTTAGGCCAGCAGTACACAACAATGACATGAAAAGTTATTCCAGAAAAAAAATGGAAGGAACTTGGAGATTGCAAATTAAACTGTAAAACTAAGGTTTCTCCTGATATTCAAAGACAAATACATAAAAAATATTGGGAGCTTGGTAAATACAACCTAAGAATGAGTACCATTGCTGGATTGATTGATGTAAATCCGAAAAAAACGGAGAAAAAAATTAAAAGTAAAACAAATCCCAGAAACCGTTCACATACATATACCTATAATATTAACATTGAAGGTGAACGAACTCAGGTTTGTGCAAAATGTTTTAAAACTCTATTTTGTGAAACTGATCAGTTTATCAAAACTGTAATAAAGAAAAAACTAACATCATGTGGCATTAACATTGAACCAGACAGAAGAGGAAAGCATTTAAGTTCCAATAAACTACCACAAGAAAAAATTGATGAAATACGTGATCATATTGGTAGCTTTCCAGCATACGAAAGTCACTATTCAAGAAGACATACTGCTCAAAAATATTTGCAATCTGATATGAATTTGGCTCGAATGTATGGGTTGTACGTTGAAAAAGTCGAATTTCCAGCTTCTTTAGGAACCTACTCCAAGATTTTTCATACGATGAATATTAAATTCAAACCACCTAAAATAGATGTGTGTAACAAATGTGATGAACTTGCTATGCGCCTGAAGACCGCAGAAACGCAGAATGAAAAAGAAAATTTGTTGAGTGATCAAAGATTACATCACGCTGAAGCAGATGCCGCATATCATTCTAAGAAACAGGATAAAGAGTTAGCAGATTCGGATGTTACTATTAAAGTATTGGCTTTTGACTTACAACAATGTTTGCCAACCCCATATCTTAAAACATCCTTAGCTTTCTACAAAAGACCATTGTGGACATTCAACTTAACTGTCCATGACTGTAACACTAAACAACCATATTGCTACATGTGGCACGAAGTAATAGCACGTAGGGGTGGAAATGAAATTGCATCGTGCTTATTACAATATTTACTTTGCATTCCTAATAATGTTGAACACGTCATTTTTTACAGCGATTCATGTAGCGGTCAAAATAAAAATAGTTTGGTAGCTGCTATGTTTCTAACCTTTCTTCAAACTGAAAATAACCTTCAGTACATTGATCATAAATTTATGGTCCCCGGTCATACGCATATTGAATGTGACATTGACCATTCCGTCATAGAGCGTAAAAAGAAGAAAACAACTGCAAACATTCATCACCCTCGAGACTGGTATAACTTTGTAAGAAGTGTAGGAAAAAGCAAGCCGTTTATAGTCAATGAAATGGATCAAAAAAATTTCAAAGATTTTAAGAAGTTAGCTTCTGAAAAATTTATATTGCGTAAAGTTGCTGAAAATGGAGAACCTTTCAATTGGCGTATCGTGCGATGGCTGAGATATTCAAAAGAATTTGGAATAATTCAGTATAAAAATTCTTTGGATGTCTCAGAACCTTTCAAAAAGCTCAATTTAAAGCGACGTGGGATCAATAATGTTCGACTAGATGTAGTTAAAAATGCCTATAATCAACCACAACCGATTAACGTAGCCAAAAAGAAAGATTTGATGGATATTATTGGTCTATTGGATCCTGAAGTTAGACATTTTTATGAACAACTACCAACAGATTTAGAAACCCCCAATACTGATCCAGATTTAGTAGTGGAAGAAGAAGATTAAAAATAAAAATTCAATTGTGAAATGTAAAATAATGAAATGAAAATGTAAAAACTGTAAACTGTAAAATGTGAATAAAAAACTTATTTTGATTAAACAGTAGCATTTGATTTTATCAGAACAACTTAAGCTGACTTAAGCTACCGCAACGCCTGTTATAAGCAAGTTATTAGTTTTGGTACAGTAGCTTAAGTGAGCTTAAGTTTTATAACTAACCAAAGACAAGATATAGAAAAATAGCTTACAGACAATTATCTCTATTTTCTTCGCCAATTCAGGCATTAGGAAGTTGATAAATGGTTCAAATTATTATAATACGATACTTAATAATAATGATAAAAGCCGTTCTCCATAAAGCTGAATACAATTTTTCAAATATTCAAAATAGCTTCAATTTAGCTCTCCTGAAAACTAGTGAAATTTGACTTAAGCTACTATGGCTTTTTGCCACAGAATATGAACATATATGTATATATTTGAGTATCCTTAATTAATTTTTAATTGATTTTATCAAGTGGGTACGTTATTATTAACAATTTGTTTAAAATTCTTTGAATATTTTAAAGTTATTTTATTATTTTCGTTATACATACCTACCTATTTTTTAAAAATTTTTTTTTTATATCGCACTGCTTATTTTTATATTTCAAGTTCACATAATATGTACAATATATGTATCTATGTACAATGTACATATACCTATGTATATATGTATGTATGTATTAGGGTTGCCAGGCGTCCTACTTTGACGAGGATTGTCCTCTTTACTTGAATAATGTCCTCTGTCCTCTTAAAGGCTTAAAAATCCTCTCGAAAATTAAGCTGAGGAAAATAACTTATAAAAGAATATTACTTTCTTATAAAAGTGCATTTTGAATTCAAAATGTGTTTAATAAGTTTATTGATATATCATTATTGTATATAAAAGAAAGAATTGAAAATAATATGTATGTATATCTTTTGCCCTGCTAGAAAAACCAAAAATTTAGTTTAGAAGAAAATTTTTCCAGATTTTGAAATTTTTCTTGAATTGATTGAATCTATGGAAATAAGTAATGTGACGAAAATCGACATTGCTTATGATTTATGAAATCAATAAATATGAATTTTATGTTTTTGAAAAATTTTATTGTTTTTAAAAATATTTAAATTTTCCTCAGAACAAAGTATTTTTCCCCTAGAGAGTTCTTTATAGCTTCATAAATAAGTTGGATGATTTTTCTCATATTGCGATACTAGACTACTAGCCTAGTCTTTAATGACTTTTAGTAGTGAAATTTTTATAAAAACGTTTTTTCAAGATCTACTACTATCTACTACTTTTTTACTATTAAATTCAGTACGCTTGAAGACGCTAAGGGTGACAGCACTGCTTATGACAAAAATAAGTTCAAAAAAATAAAAGACAATTCATTCAGCCAAACTAGACTAGGTAGCAATGCGCTAGTTGTAACAATTTTTTTCCTACTTGGTATAATAAGAATAGTCTAAAATAATTTTAGCTGACGGTTGTAATACACTCACACTCGTTACAACTTGGTCGTGCCACCATAAGGTGTATTTTCAGCAGTTGTTAAAACCGGTTATAAACTCGTTTGCGACGGTGGCACTGCTACCTAGTCTATTTTGACCCATTGAGATCAAAAAGCAAAAAAAAAAATGAATTTACGGAAAAGAATGCTTCATATTCATAAACAATTCTATCCTTTACAATGATATTATCAAATTAAAATTAATATTATGTACCGTTAACACAAATTTACGGTAAATTTAAATACATGGATGCATAGTCGTTTAGTAATCCAGTTTGGCTCGGAAATTCGGGTGGTGGATTTTGTATTAATGGAGGTCGAGGTAATTGTTGATTTGTATTTGTTGTTGAAAATGTTGGAATAGTCGGTAAATTTTCTGATTGAAGTGAAAATCTAGCTACTGATGAAATTGATAATGGTGGTATTCTAAATAGAGCTGATGTTGATGGTAATACAGGTGGTAATGGCGGTGGTGGTGTTTTAAACATTTCTGATAATAGAAGTAATGGTGGTGGTTGTAGTGGAGGTGAAGGTGGAGGAAGCACCGTTGCGAAATGAGGTATGGGAATATCAGCAAATAATTGATTTGGACGATCAGCAGTATCAGCACCTAATATTCTATTTTGAGCTGCTAATAAACGTTCAGCAGGTGATCCATGCTTCATACATTTTGAATCTTTTTTGAATGAATATGATACACATATTCTACGATTACATAAATATTGACCATTCATTGTTTCCTTAGCCGCATCAGATGCTTCAAAATTAGCAAAATTTATAAATGCATATCCTTTTGAATTACCTGTATCTGGATCTCTCATTATTTTTGGTACTTGAATAATTAAACCAAATGCAGAGAATATATCATAAAGTAATTTTTCATCAACTTCATTATCCAAATTTCCAACAAAAAGATTTGCTCCAATATCGTTTTGTCGATTTATACATGCTTTATTCACTTTTATTGGTTTATTATATAATTTTATCATATTCATTGTTTTAATTGCATAATCTGCATCATTTGCATTTGAAAACTCCACAAAACCATATCCATTATGTAATTGTGTTATTCGATCTTTTGGCATATAAACATTAACAACTGGTGCAATTTGATTAAATATTTCCCATATTAATGATTCAGTTACCTTTTCATCAAGTGATCCAACATAAACTGTTGCATCTTGATTTCGTTCAGTAATTTGTCTAAAGGACATGATGATTGATGATGATGATGAATTATTACAAATTAAACCTGTTAACAAACTATTATTATTCAATGTAGCTTAAAAAGAAAATTAAACTACAATAAATCTCAGCTCGGCAAAAAAAAATATTGTCTACTTAGAAATAGAAATTAGACTTTAAAAGAAAAAAACAAGTATTTTAGAATTAATTAAAAACCAAATTCTATATTGCTTATATGTATTTTATTTTTGTATATTAATGTGAAGTGTGAACAATTTACTAAAATGAAGAAAAGAACTAAAGAAGATGGAAAATTGTTGAATGAATTGCACGCACGATGCACATAGATATAGATGGACATGGTTATGATTCATGAATGATTCATGATTGTACAGGTTTATAGCTATTCCACTTTTAAACAGAGTTTGGTTTACTCCTAATTTTATGTGGTATAAGTATAACCTTTTAAGCCCGCTAATTGTGATTTTGTACGAATTTTAGAGTGCAGAAGAAAGAAGAAAAACATGTATGCTATACGTGTGTCAACGTTTGCATTTATTATTTTAATCCCAATTCCCAATGTTAAGGGTTATAGCTTACTTCCAATTTAATTCAAAATTCAGATTTAATTCGAATAATTTTTTACGCTACCTGTACAAACAATGTGGCTAGTACAATGTCGCTGGTGACTGGTGAGTGGTGGCTCACTAAATGTATGTTAATTTGGTGCTGCCATGTACAAAAAAAAAAATTATTACGAAATTTTCATATAACATTACAATACTGTTTTTTTTTTCTTTTTTGGCAAAAGCAAACTCTGTCTCTTTTTGTTCTTATTTGACCGATTATAAATTAAATTACATCAACACAAAAAAGGTACTTTTGTTAAATTGAATAATATATTTTTAGAATAACCATGACGGTAAATTTTAAAATTTTGGCCTTTAAACAATTCAGATGGCGTTGCAATCGGCATGAAGAACGTTCGAAAGAATCAAAGTATGTACCTACATCAAAACCTACTACAATAAAAGCCTCGAACATGAGTTTTGTATGGATTAGTAAGAAGTGCCGCATATGTTTTGTTTTGACATTTTAGTTTCTTATGGTTTCTTGATAAGAGTGGTGGAATATTAGTGTAAAGAAATAGTGTTTTAGTTGAATATTTTTGGTTTTTTTAATAAAATATGGTTTATAAAAGTTTTAAAATATAATAAATTAACAGTGTTATAATTTTTAAAGTGCACAATATTCAAAAAATTAAATAAAAAGGTGGAAAATATTGTGCCTTCTTACCTACTTGTAAGAGTGTGTGTGGAATCGAGTAAATTTTTACTACAGTAGTAAATTTTGACATTAGATTTTGTGTTAGTGCAGAAAGCCACAGCTCGGCTTGTGATATAGAAGGTTTTGACCTACATACATTATAATAAAATATTAAATAATTTTCAAAAATTTATTGGTCCTTCCAATTAGTACAATTCATATTCAATGTGGAACATTTTATGCAAGTACATACTGCGGCGTATTTTGTAAATGGAACGACGTTAACTTACCACCCTATAGCCTATAGGCCATATTCTCAATCGTCAACCAATTAAACAAATTGCGATTGCAATCGTAAGTTAGCCATTTTTACTGTGTAAGCAAATTTGCTGAATGAAATTTTCGATACATACCCTATAACAGGGGTGGTCATAGCGCGGCTCGCGAGCCGCATGCGGCCCTCGTAGGCGAATGGTGCGGCTCTTATGCAAAAAATGTATAAAATAAAATATAGTAAAACTACTCAATGTTTAAATTAAAAAATTAAAAATTTATTTCATTTTTTTTTTAAAAATTCATAATTTAAGAAAATAAAAGAAAGAAAAGAAAAAAAAATTGCACTGATTATAAAAAACAAATTTGAAAGAAATCAAAAATTATACAAATTTCCTTACGAGTGTTTCTTCAGTTGTTTCAGTCCTTCATCTTCTTGAAGTTCCAGTAGTTCCAGTTCTACAGCCGCAATGTTTTCAGTAATTGGCGATGAGACAGGACAGCCATTCTTCAAAACATCAACAAGATAAGGGTTTTCTAAAAATGAAAATGATGGCTTTAGTGCTTTTAAGTCTTTAAATCTATCAATAATATTTTCTGCCAGTCTGTACAGCTTGCATGTATAATTTGTGGCTACAACTTCATACTCGGGTACGGGTACAGTTTCCAACATTTTAGCAAGACACGAGAAGTGAATGAAGGTTTTAGAAGGGCCTATAACTTTCTATTATAAACGTTGAAAATTCGTTTTTTTTTTCAAATTTCAAATTATAACAGAAGTAATTTTTTAATCATGAAATATTTTTTTTTTTATTTAGCTTGCTTGTAGTAAGTAAGTCGATCGCGGATAGGGGGCATAGGCATAGAATATAGCATATAGAATACTAACTATAGAACAAATTGTGTTCTCGATTCTGTGAAAATTGTTGTTTTTCTCATTGGTGTGAGTGAAAAAAAAATATAAGATGAGTCTGTCTTTCACTTTAATAAATAGAACTATAAATTATTAAAGCTGAAAAGAGATAAAACATAAAATTATTCCCACTTCAATTTTCAAATTTTTTTTTCAATTCAGCATTCAGCGTTCTATGAATCAGATGTTAATAAACGTCAAATTGACCATGATTACTATAGGTAGGTATAACAAAGTGAATAAAAATAATAATTTATCATCAATATCATCACAATCAGTACAAAATCATAATAATAATAATATAAAAAAAGATGATAATTTAAATTATAATTCATTAATAAATTTTATTTACAAAAATTAAATCTTGTTAATAATAATAATGTGAAAAAAACTGAAAAACGACAATCAATTGATGGTGTACTACAAGTATTAAGGAATATTCATTAAATCATAATAATAATCGTCAACAAATAATAAACGTCATTTTTTCTAAAATTATTATTTTAGGAAATGAAAAAAGACTTAAATTTTATTCAAGTTTAACCTTTTATAGAAAAGGTTGAAAATAACAAAATTCTTGTTACTTTTCTTGTAACTTGTAACAAATCTGGTGATGCTTTTTAAAGATAAATAATGAAAATTTTATTTTAAAGGAAGCTATTTCCACACCACCTTGATCTAGAATTCAAAGTTATGTTTGTAGTGAACATTTCATCTCCAAAATGTTTACTACAAATCCAACTTGTGTCCTTCAAGCTTTCCAATATATTCATTTTATTCAAACTATAGAGCCATAGTATTTTCCTACAAATATTTTTAAAATGTATAAGAAAATAAAATCATAATTCAAATATGTGGGGTGTTTCACAGTTCGTGTGCCAATTGCCAAACTGAATAGGGTGGTAGATTTCAGTGAGATATAAAAAAATCGGCGTTCGCTCAATGTAGAGAGCTAAATGAAAATTATTTCTGATGGGAATTGGGAACTTTTATTTGACTCTCTGTTTTAATTACTTTGTAGTCCTGAAAAGGACCTATTTATTGTAGTCCTGAAAAGGACTAATTGTAGCTCTAGAAAAAACTTATTGTAGTACTGAAAAGGATTTCTTGTTTCGCAAAATGCCTTCTAAAAAAAATTTTTCGATGTGTCCTGCTCCTTTTTGGATAAAAACCTAATATTGTAGCAAAAACATTACATGCTTAAGAAAACTTATAACTTACGTGGTTTTGTCACTTGGAATACTAAAAAATTTTCTATTATCCCAAGGGTGTTTTTTTGCTCCACATGCGATACAGATCCTCATTCTGTAGATGTGCAATATAAAGTCTATTAAACTATTTTATTAAATTAAATATTATTAAATAAATTGTTGCACTACTACACTATTGCAAATTACAATATCTTTTTTATTTCACGTACCTAAAAATATAGGGGAGACCGGGGTTGGTTGAAACACGGGGCAGGTTGAAACTTTTGATTTTTTAGAAAAAATACACCATCTGGCAGCTTTGAATGAATGTCATTTCAATAATCACGCTGTTGTGGAAGTACTCACAAAATATTATGTCAAACGATTGACAGATAAAGAAGTTATCTGTCATTTTGTGTATTCAGCGGCAAAATCATTCATGTGGTTTGCGCAAGATTTTTCGAATATTATTTGAAAAATAGAGTGTTTATAGGTATTATCTTTATAATACCAGGTGGTAAGTATGTAATGTATAAAATCGTTTTAAGTTTAAAAAGTGAATTGATTTTTTTAAATTTTGTGTTAAATAATTAAAATAATGTCTAAGAACGTGTTGGGGTAGATTGAAACAAAATTTTCGGGGTAAATTGAAACAGTAAAGCAGGTGAAAAGTGGATAAGATGCATTAAATGTAATAAATGGTCGCATGAGCAATGCACCGATATGACTACAAAACAAAACTACATTTGTGAATTTTGGAACTGAATAGAATCTAATATAATTAATTTTTTTATTTTTACATTTTAGGTTTTGTTTTTGTTATTTTGCTTTTGTGAATTTTTAGTTATTTTGTTTTTATAAATTTTATTTATTTTAATGATTTCTTTGCAATCAGACTCAATAAATGGAGAAGTAAAGTATTATATTTCATATTGTTTCAATTTACCCCGTCCATTGTTACAATTTACCCCAGGGTTGGGGTAAATTGAAACTTAGATAAAGGTTTAGAAAAAAGGATTTTTCTCAAAAATTATTGCTTTTTTCACTATTATTTAAGGATTATAATGTAGAAAACATATCAGTTTATAAGTTTACCTTTCAACCATACATCATATTATTTACATTTTTATACGAATTTTTCACAAAATACAAAAAGTGTTTCAACCAACCCCGGTCTCCCCTACTTTAAAACTTTTTTAAACGTAAAAAAAAACTTTCAAAATAAAAATAATATTTATTAGAAGTTTTATCCAAAAACACCAAAAATCACTTTTTAGTTTTTATTTATTCATAAGAAGTATAATTATAATTTTTTATAAAAAAGTTCTGCCGCCGTTTTTAAAATTCGAATTTGAATTTATTAACAATGAAGTTGAATCATTTATCTTGTTTATGCTAAGCGTTACTTCGCATTAACTCACTCCGTCTTGACTTAATACGGATGCATAAACAAAATTTCAAAACGCATTAAAGCTCTTCGTCGTTTTGAGTTAATACACTATTAAATCCGCATTTAAAATTTCATTTCGTTTTTAAAATGTGCATAAACACTTACTTCGTTTTAAGTGAATTGTCATATTTGACATTTCAAAATAGTGTTGGTAAGCCACAAAACATCGATATCAGGTTTTAGGGTAGTGTTAGTAACGTTACATTAAATTTTCAAATAACATTTAATGTGCGGTTATTGTTAATTGTAGAACTAAGTAAACAAGTGTTATTTAGAGGCATAAAAAGATAAAATTTAAAAAAAAAACATTTTTTTCTGTTTGAAAAAAAAAAGATATTTTCAAGAAGAGAGAAGTTACTGGCATTCGAAATAAATCACAAAAATTTATGGTGATAACACTGTATGAACAACAACACCAGAACAACCAGGTGACATTACTCAAAACGTTTTGAGTAAGAACGAAATGTTGTACTATGCATAAACACCAATCAAAGTGTATTATCTCAAAACGATGTTTAAAACGTTTTAGCGTTAAAACGTTTTAACTGTTGTGCATAAACAAGATAATTGTATGAATTCAGCAATTTAAAATTAATAATTTAGTGCTACCAAATGAATACATTTGTGGGTAGTACATTAAAAAATTCAAACATTCAAATTTGTAAAATACGTTTTACATTGTTCTGTAAATTATACTACTCATATAATGTAAATATTAAAATATAAAATATATAATTATATTTGTAAAAATTATAATTATATAGAGTATGATAATAACAACACCATCTAACGGACAAACATTTCAAAAAATTTCATTTCATAATTCTTGTGCATGGCTACCCTAAAAATAACATATGTTATGAACATATGTTAAATTTGGTTAAATTATATTCAGTGACCTATTGTTTATCAGCAATTTAACATGTACATTTAATTCAGTGACCTGAAAAATAAAACAAAAAATATTGTCGTTTGTGTATGTCAGTCTGTCTCATTTTAACTAATTGAAATTTCCGTTTAGAAAAATGTGAAATATTTACATTTCATTTCCACTAATTGAATTTAAAAAAAATAAAAAAAATTCAGTTTTTTATTTCATGAGTGTATATACAGGGTGTTTCCGTTATCCAGGACCAAAAGGATACCATAGATAGGGCTCATCGAGACAAACAAAAAATCGTATCGGAGGGGGGGGGGAAATCCCAACGGTTTGGCCGCTAGAGGGCGTTGAAGTTTTTTTGCACTTTCTCCATTAAACACCGCATAACTTTTTGCAGGGGCACTCTAGGGTCACTTTGTATTAGAAGAAAACATAGAGGACCCTTTGCCCTTTGTAACAATACCTTACTTGTGCCTCTGTTCTTAACTGTTAAAAAGTTAAACGCGTTCAAAATCAAAATTTTGTGAATTTTTTCCAAATTTTTGTGTTTCACCCTGTTTTTCTCAAAAAAGGGTTAAATTAACCCTCATTTTTTATTGCAGAAAAAGAAGATTCAATTGATTCTGCATCGATTTGATATCCTCATTTTTTTCGAAAAGTGTATAGTTTACGAGATATTTGCATTTGAAAATTAGCATTCCGAGCACCTGTTTTCAATTTACACTGTAATAAATAACATGTGCTGTTCAATAATCTAATGAATTTCAGACTTATTTTTTCAGTTTTTTCAAAGGGTCTTCCTCAATATCTCGTAAACTGTACATTTTTCAAAAAAAATGAAGATATTAAATCGATGCAGAATCAATTGAACCTTCTTTTTCTGTAATAAAAAATGAGGGTTAATTTAAGCCTTTTTTGAGAAAAACAGGGTGAAACACAAAAATTTGGAAAAAATTCACAAAATTTTGATTTTGATTGTGTGTAACTTTTTAATAGTTGGAAGAAGAGGAACAAGTAAGGTATCGTTGAAAAGGACAAAGGGTCTTCTACATTTTTTCTTAACATAAAGTGACCCTTGAGTGCCTATATAAAAAGGTATAGGGTACATCGTGAAATAGGAGAAAAAAAACTTCAACGCCCTCTAGCGGCGAAACCGTTGGGATTTCCCCCCCCCCCCTCCAATACGATTTTTTGTTTGTCTCGATGAGCCCTATCTATGGTATCCTTTTGGTCCTGGATAACGGAAACACTATGTATATATACCTCCTGCTTTACTTTGGTTGGATATTCATACTTTGTCTGCTATTATTCTACTATATGCTATGGCATAGGGGCACAGTGGAATAATAAACAGTGGGTCAACTTTCGCATAACGGTTTATGAAAAAGGACTCACAAAAAAAAGAGTTCAAATGTATATGAAAAATAATAAATAAAAAATAAAAAAAAATTCTAATATGTTGAAAAGAGATATTCTTTAATCAATTACTTCTAATGAAAACTTCACAAAAGAGTAATGTAGACAAAAAATCCCAACACAAACCAGTTATGTATTCCGATTAGCGTGGCTTTCGTTGTGTGGGTTATTTTTAGCATGAGGTTTTATAAGATTACTCTTCGACTTTGAAATGCATTTGTATTGTCTTTATATTTTACTTGTTACTTTTTTATTGCCTCTCACTTCAACCCATGCGTTATTGTTCATTCGTTTTCGTTCTTACACACAAGATTATTACTCTTCAAATTGAAAAGCACATGGAAAACCAAAACCCTCTACAATAAAAGCCTCCTACTGGTGTTGTGTATGTATTAGTAAGAAGTGCCATGTTTTGTTTTGACATTTTAGTTTCTTATGGTTTCTTAATAAGAGTGGTGGAATATTAGTGTAAAGAAATAGTGTTTTAGCTGAATATTTTTGGTTTTTTAAATAAAATATTGTTTATAAAAGTTTTAAAATATAATAAATTAACAGTGTTTAATTTTTAAAGTGCACAATAGTCAAAAAAATTAAATAAAAAGGTGGAAAATGTTGTGCGTTATTACCTACTTGTAAGAGAAAAAATTAAAGTATGACTACATAGTACATACCTATCTATGGTGAGGTTATATTATTTATATGTAATAAAGTGAATAAATTGATTTGATTTAATAGAATTTAATTTATTAGTTATCACAAGTTAAGTGTCTATTTGCCTTCATTACACAATAAAGATTAAGTACCAAATATTTACTTTTTCATAGACTTTTTTTATATAAATTTTTGTAGTTATGTTATGATGTGATAAATTGATTTGATTCAATAATTTAACAATTAATACAAACTTATAAATAAAATTTTATTAAATTAAATGAATTTGTTCTGTATTTCGTTCACTTTATTTATTTGTTTCATATATTTGTGTTTACATTTCATTTCAATTTATTCACTTTTATAATATAACCTCACCATAGGTAATGTAGTCATTAGTCACATGTCAATATATAGGTATAGAAGAAAAAAGTTTATATTATTTATTATTCTTTAAACTTTAATTATTCATATAAATACATATATGTATCAGAATTATTATAAATTAAATTTTATTAAATCAAATCAATTTATTCACTTTATTACATATAAATAATATAACCTCACCATAGATAGGTATGTACTATGTAGTCATACTTTAATTTTTTCTCTTACAAGTAGGTAATAACGCACAACATTTTCCACCTTTTTATTTAATTTTTTTGACTATTGTGCACTTTAAAAATTATAACACTGTTAATTTATTATATTTCAAAACTTTTATAAACCATATTTTATTTAAAAAGCCAAAAATATTTAACTAAAACACATTTTCTTTACATCACTATTTGTACTACCAGCATTGAATGTTTTGACGTTTCAACACTTTTATCGTGTTTGATTGTGTTAGTGCAGAAAGCCACAACTCGGCTTGTGTTATAGAGGGTTTTGTGGAAAACACGTGCGTTTTTGTATTATTAATTTGAAGGGCAAAGAGGACTAATGAGTTTCTGTAAAACAAATTATCATTTAGAAATATTTTGAATTTAGAAACGAAATTAAATATTAAATTTTTTGTTTTTTTTTTAAATACATAATAAAATATTGAATTTTTTAATTTTTTTAAATATAAAAATAATTAAAAGGTGTACATTTTTAGATTTTTGGATTTTTTAAATACTATAAAAATAATTAAAAGGTGTACATTTTTGGATTTTTTTAAATATAAAAAATAATAAAATATTAAATTTTTTGATTTTTTTAAATATAAATAATAATAAGTGTTAAAGTTAAAAAAGAAGTGAAAAATTATGGGTCGTCATTTTGTCAGATGCAATAGGTTACTGCACCCTACATAGTTAATATAAATATGTAAGCTGTCACTAACACAAACTTAGGCAAATTTTTTTCTCTTTCCTTCATCTTCATTTTTCGTCATTTATATTTCCGACTATTTTTAGCGTAACTACCAGTGTATTAGTGTAAAAAATCATGTAGGTATGTAGATGTAAAAATTTTGAGATCGTTATCAGAGTTTCTATTAAGTTTAGACACATTATTAATAGATTCGCTTTGATAGGGGCCCATGAGTGATAGTAGTTGAAACTTGAAACTACTCCAGAGCACGCAACGCACAAGTACTTTTTAAAGGAAATATAGCTACATATTTAGAATACATACATATACATGATAATGTACATCGAATTTATCATTGCGTTTCGATATTTTCAAAATTAATTTAGCTGTACTGTAAATTTCTTAATATAATTCAGCATGGTCACATTCATGTACCAAAAGAGTAGATTTAGCGTATTTCATATTAAATTTCATTATTATTAATTAAATCTATTGAGGTCGAATGTCGTCATGAATTTAATGGCATACAACCCTAGCTCCACAAAATATGTATTTAAAGTAAATTGAACACATAGAGGATCATATATGTATACATTTACCTATGCTGTTTAGAAATTGAGATGCACATAGACAATATATTATGTATATATCTACTCAATTATGTTTTTGTCTAATCAATGTATCTCATATCAAAAAGGTACATACATAATATATACTTAAATTTGCATGTCCTATGTAATATGTATGAACATATCTACATACTCGTACATATGTTCATACTACATAGATACATTATACGTTTTGTATTATATATCTGAAAGTTTTTTCATTTATCTACATGTTTTTACTATTCAGTTCGTTAAATGCTCAAATAACTTTTTTTTTAATCTTTGATTAGAATTTCTCCTTAGAAAATAATATTGTCCTGTTCTATGTAGATGATAAAAATTTTACCGTTAAACTATGAATATAGGTACATATTATGTACATGTATTTACATATGTACAACATAAAGGCAATAGTAGTGAAATTTTTAGTTAAAAAAATAAAGAAGTGAAAAATTCAAAATTGTAAAAGGATATTCTCTGGTTAAAGGTACATAAATACATTATGTATTTTAATTTTTATAAAACGGATCCGCTAGTCAATACGTATTTTGTTTCATGTTTGTTTTTATTATTTAACAAAAACGAATGTAAAATATTAAAACAATATTCACGGAATAACATTGGAAAATCATTAAAAAAAATAAAACAAGGACAAAATAATAATATCTACCTACATACATAATGAAATAGAATGGAAATTCTAAAAAATTACGAAATTGTAATAAAATACACTGAGTGACTGAATTTTTTAAAATTTATTTTCTTTTTTTATATATTTTTTTTTAAATGGTATAATATTCCTAACACAATTATATAGGAAATAAAATGAGACCTTTGGGATTAATTTGAAACAAGGTAAAACTAAAATACATGAACTAATAAAAATTTGAAAAAAAAAAAACTGACTAACTAACTAAAAAACTAAAAAACAGAAATAGTAGATACATTATGTACATATATTTTTTTTTTACATTAAAGGATAGAGCACAAAAATATGATTACCCATTTTTATTTTATCAAACAATAACAAGGTGTAATATGTTAAAAAAAATTTCTTTCAAAATTATATCATAATATGTATGATTTCACATATTGTTCTTATATGAACACCTATAATGAACTTATAATATAGATGATACAAAAAAAAAACATCATCATCATAATAAACATACAATGTGAAACTTAAATAAAATTAGAGAAATTGTACTATACATTGTGCAATAATTATATTAATGACAATGACAAAAAAAAAAAAAAAAAGAGGGTGGTAAAAATGGGTGAAAATAATATAAATGATGGTCATAGTGACATTGTAGATTTTAATAAAGGAGAAACGGATGTGAACTATCTTTTGGATTATATCTGTATATTATTTTGTTAAATATATAATGTAGTATAGCAATGGTCTTTTCCGGTTTTATGATATGGAATATATATCTTCTTTTGTATTATTTATGTATGTAGATATGTATGTACATACATATTCATCGGACTTTATATGATATATTTTATATCTATAGGTATTAGGTATGTATATATATTTACGTTAAAATATTTAGTTTTACATACAAATTTTATGATGACTAATAATTTCATTTTGTGTATGACTTTTTGTTTGCAAACAGTAAATTGTTGTCATATAAATTTACAATCGTATATACATACATATACCTATGTACGTACATAAAACTAGTTAGATCAATGCATACAAACAAATATGTATGTATGTATAAATTCCTTTTGTAGAACACACAAAAGCATAAAGAAGAAAAATAATTAATAAAAATTAGTCTTGATTTAGTCATTTAATTGTTTTTTATTAGAAAAAAAATATCCTCTTTAGATTTATTTGAATGAATAAATAAATAAGATTTTGTAAATTACCAAGGATTATTCATTCAGATTTAATTCTACATAGATACGTTACGACTTTGTCTTGTTTTTAGTTTGTATTATCATTATTTTTATACCAAGAAACTTAAAATACTGAATAACTTTGTGTCATATTAACACTTTTTCGTCAAAAATCAATTTTCGAATATTTGAATATCCTTTGGACTTTGTGATTGAATTAATTTGAAATTTTGGCACAGTATTCTGCTAGGAGGTTCTACAAAACCTAACATGAAAAAAATGTTTCCAGATCTTTTCGTTCCTTTAAAAACATACATAATATTCCAGAGAAAGAAATAAGTTGAAATTAGATCAAGATAGTCCTGGAAAAGTACTCTACTAAACAAACTTAAAAACCGTCAACTACGACAAGAGACATAAGACATAAGGTTAAATCTACAGAAACATCGTTTCTCTTACTTTGAGTCCTTTTATTTGTACATTGATCGTGAAAAAAATACGTTCCCGGAGAAGTTGAAATTTGGCCAAGATATTTATTCTTGAAGGGTTGGTTCTCTTTTTTAAAAAAAGACTTTGAACAAAAAAATCCGTCTGCTAGGGCAAAAATTATAGGGTAAAGTGCATAAAAACGTCTCTATTGTAACTATCCTTATTTTTGTACTTTTTGAAAAAAAAATTGGAGCCCTGTTGCAGAGATGTTTCTTGTTTTATAGAGAATTTTGTAGAGAATTACGAGAAAAATACCCTGCAAAAATTTCAGTTGCATTACAGTTGTTCGGATCACAAGGTCCGAGCTAAAATTGAACGGAATGTTAAATAAGTTATTTTGTATAGTTTTCTATGTCACTACATAATTGATTAAAACATTATCAGGACATAAATTTATAAAAGTTTACAGTCAAACTACATAATATGTACATGTGGGTATTCGTACATACGTCGTCACATATCTGTCATATGTCACATATTATAAAATATATAACGTGATTATAAGGAAAACTTTTCTAACATGTATTGATTTTATATTATCATATTAAGCATATTAACACTTCCAATTTTTCTTTATATTACGTGAAAGTCCTTCTTTATTCATCATTTGTTGTGTTAATTTAATTATGCGTATATGCAAGGATTCTTCAATGAATTAATATAGAACTCATCGATAACTTAAAACTAAAAGAACAATTCTTGTATATTTTATTAATGTAAAACAATTTTATTGTTTTTATATTTGACATTATAATTCAACTATCCTTTCATTAAAATAATCAAGAACTTTTAGATATTTCGAAGGAAAAATCTGAATTCAATTTCTCAGAAACTTTTTGTAGAATTAGAATTTTTAAATAAAAAAAATAACTTATACATTATAATTGAAATTACTTAGCACTTACCCCCTCTCCTATTTTTTTATTCTTCATTAAATTAATTCTTCGAAGGAATAAAGTAAGTATAAGGCACTTTAGAATCTTAATTTAATAAAAAATAAATTCTAATTTGTACAAAAAAAAAAGCAAAAATATAACTGAAAAAAAAAGATTATAATATTCATCTTTCAAGAAAATTTCATAAATATTTACATTTTAAAATTCCTTCCATTAATTTCTTTAAAAATACATGTTTTTTTTTCTTATTTTTTCGCATTTATATAATAATCTTAAAAACAATGTATACAAACACATACATACATGTAAAATAATTTAATTTTTAACATAATTATATTTTTCCCTATACACAATTTTTGAAATGAAAGAAAATTTTTGAATTAACAAAATTATTTTTTATTATTTTAATTTATTTCATTATCAATTTTGTTTTTCTTTAAAAAGTAATTTTTTGTCAACTTGTTTGTTTTGGTTTTTTTGTTTATGATGGAGTCTTTTTATCGTTTAAAAACAATATATTCTGTTCTTTTTCAGTCCTTACACCTTACCAGAATATTTAAGTATGTATGTAATTTGCTTTTTTTCCATACTGTGCCCATTATTACAATAATATCATAAATCAGATAACAATAATGAGATATAAAGACAATAAAGACAATTTTCTCAATATAATTATGTACTTGGAAAAAAATTTTTAAAAACGCAAATAAAATTTTGTTTTCTAGAGCAAAAAAAAAAATAAAATATAGGAAAATTAAAGAAGAAGAACGATATTATCATGACATAAATTTTATTTTAAAAATTCAGCACATTTTTTTGTATAATAAATATAATTTTTCATTTTTCTATCATTTTCGAACACACGTCTTTTTTTTTTTTTTTGTGCGTGAAATATATATTTTTCATTTAAATAAAGGTCGTGAAAAAAATATCTCGTGTATCAAAAAAAAATACGTTGCGTATTTATTTTTTCGTTTTTACACCTGTAAGAGAATATAATGAAATATACATATTAATATATGCGAATGTATCCTTGTAAATTTATTCGTGTTATTGGACAATATACAAAGAAAATTCAAAATAACAGCCATTTATTTTTTGCAACGAATTATCTAACAATGTTTTTTTTTTTCAATAACAGGAATCTCATTTAAAAACAATTTTCAATTTTTTTGATTGTTTCATATGCAATTTTTAAAATATTTTAAAATCAGGATGAAAAACGTTGTGATTCTCTAAATTACCTTGTACAATATTTCTAGATGTATCACAGTTTTCATCCAATAGGACGGAATAGGCGAAAAGTCGTGAAGGTCCTTCAACATTTATATTTTATTATATATGTATGTTCTTATATATTAATTATATATTAATAAAAAAAATACAAGATTGTGTAGGAAGGTCCACAGAGAACACGCTAAGAAAAAATTTGTTTTTGGATAGAACAGGATATTAATGTTTGTATACTTTATTTTGAAAACTTGAAAAAGTAGAAGATAACATTAAAGGATAAATATTTAAGTTTTGAATCTGCGGAATGTTAAAATAAAATACAGCTGTTTGAAAAAAGAATTATAATTTTCATAAAAAAATGTATTGTTTACATTTGTATACCTATACCGTGACCGTGAATGATCTGCTAGTTTTAGAATTAGAAGAGTTTAATTTTATAATTTTAAAGTTTAGAAATAACCTAAAGCTTAGATCTTACGAGTATATGTATAACAACATTATACGCCGTCCAAACGAGACTTTTTTATGTCAAGACTTATGTCAGGACATTGTTTATGTCTTGCCATTTTTTTCATGTCTGGGCATTTCATGTCTTGCCATTTCAAATAAGTGAATATAAAATGTAAAATTTTTGAAATATATTTTTGTGAAATTTTGTCGAAATAACTTTGTAAATTTAAAAATAATTTAAATTTATTAAAAAACTCAAAATTTACAATTTTTTGTCTCGATGAAAATCTGATAAATCTGATACATTTGCACAAAACATCTTAAACCTCCATTTTGTTTGCTCATGTCAGGCAGACATCGTAGCAAAGACATAAGTCTTGCCATCGATGTCTTGCCATATTTATTATGTCTGCAAGACATAAGCGGTCTATATGACTGTGAGACATATTCGATGTCAAGACATAAGTCTTGACATAAAAAAGTCTCGTCTGGACGGCGTATTAGACATCTCAATTTTCAGCTAATTTCGCATGTAATTCTTTTGTATCTCTGAAATTTCACAAAGATATCCAATTTCATTCTATTTTGTTTTTTTTTTTGCCCTTTTCAATTAGATTATTTGCTTCCTTATTGATTTATTTGCAAGATAATTCAATAAACAAATGACAAAATATTTTTATTGATTTTTTTTTCATAATTCCCACTTGTCTGAGAAAAAGAAAAAAGAGATAAAAAATTAAACAACAAATATTCTTTATAAAATAAGATGAAAATGCTCTTAAACAAAAATTAATTTATTTTCCTGTATGTAATATGTTTTTCATATATAAGTACAATAAAAAAAGGCATAATAATATCTTTTTAACTTCTTAAAATGTTTACCAAAAATAAAAAGAACAGAAAGTAATTTAAATTTTCTTGAAAATTTGTTTCTTATAAAAAACAAATTATTTTAATGTAGGATTTGTTTTTTAATATTTCTTCTTCCTCTGAAGTACCTAAATATATATATGTGTGTATGTATGTATATATGTATATTAAAAATTATGTACATACGTAGGTATTTTTCTTCAATAATTTCTTTTTGATATCGTTGAATAACATATGGTGCGATTTATTTATATTTTTTTTTAATATTAAAAATGTAGAATAAGGTAGCATATCTTCCATTATTTATACCTTTACTACGTGAAACGTATAAAATTTTTTTCCATAAATTTTCCGTTAATTAATTTAAAAATTATACATAATAAAAATTTTTCGAAAAGAACATGCTAATTTCAAATTAGTAAAGAAATCCTTAACATTGAAAAATATAACTGCCAGTTTGGCACAAAAATTGAAAAAAAAAACACACACACACATTAAAACATAACTGATAATACGCGTATGCGTGAACATTTATCTAAAATCTGTCATTGAGGAAAACATAAAAAAAAGGTGGGAAAATTCCCTCTCAAAGGATTTGAAAAAAAAATTATAATAATATATGTATGTATATTCTCATGTGTAGGATATACATATGTATGTATATGTAGGTATGGATAATGTTTGTGAAAAAAAACAACCTATGAACGTATTTATTAAAAATTTCAATTAAAAAATTAATGATGTAATTGAATCCATTATAAATGTTTAACATTTGTTAAAATATTAAATACAAAATAAATTTGATTAGCTTTAGAAACCTCTATTGTTATGCATATAGTATATACGTATAATATATATACTATACACATATACACATAATCACACTAAAATATTTATAAAGTCTCTTGTTATTATAAAATTGATAAAAGGAATCAAATTACATTTTATGTAAACTCCTTCTTAAATACGTTTACACACAGTAACAAAAACCTATTTTTTTTTTAAATTCTAGATAGAATTTTGTTTTGAAATAATTAATTAAAATTACACATGAGTGAAAGTATATTATATCATATATATGTATGTAGTGTATGTACATATACGAGTACTAAGTGTATATACCTCGGATACCACATAAATACACATCAAATACCGCAATTTAATATTAAGAAGAGAAAAAATAAATAAATATTCTATTTATTAGGGAAGAATTTTTCTAGGGGTTTAGATAATTTATGATCTAAATATTGAATTTAAAAAAAAAAAAAAGAACTTACACAAAATTGATAAATATATTTAAAGACAGCTATCATTAAAAATTTAAATTAGGTAATCCTAAAACGTTAAATATGTACACAGAGTACTTGTTTGAAATTTTTCAATTATCCTTTTGTGTTAATTAAAGAGACAACTGAAAGAAAAAAAAAAACACTGTGATTTGTATTGAAAAGAATTCTGTCTATTTTATTCTTTTTTTTTTTTTGTTTTTTTTTTTTTTTGTTTGTTTTTTTTTGCTATTTAGATCTAAGGATACGATGACATTTATCTGAATCTGACCAAAAAGTCTGATTTTAATTATCCTTTTTCTTTTTATTTAATTTTCTCTTTTGTTTTTTTTTTTTCTTTTTTGTGTGCAAATATTATTAGAATGTATATAATATGTATGCATGTGTGTGTATAATTGAAATTCTGGTGTAAAAATAAAATAAAGTTGACCATGTACGAGTATATTGTATAATTAGATTTATTATGATATCCTACTTTTTATATAATTAAAAACAATTGAAATTAGTTTAATATAAAACCATAAAATGAAAAAAAAAATGTATTATTTCATTTTAAATTAGAATAGATTTTCATACTCAATAAAACTCTTGTATGATTTTTATTAAATTGAAAATTTAAAAAGAAAATAGAAAGTTTTAGATAAAACATTTAATGAATAGAATTTTCTCTCTTCTGGATTTTAACTAATTTATAAATTCAAATTAGGAATAATGTATGTATAATGTATATTATGCATACTAAAATTCTAAAATTTAGCAGCATACAGGGTGTAACAAAATAGGGATAGTGAGGAATTTTAGTAAATTAAAAAAAAACCGATGTTTACAGAATTTTACCAATAACCTTGGAACACCTCAAACTCTCATATGTGATATTTTAATTTAAGGATATTAAAGGAAATTTCAACACATCAAAGAACACAATAATAATATTTTATTCATTTTAAAGAGAGCATTCTGCTTTACCGTTAACATTTCAATAAATTTAATATTGTTTTATTCTTTACATCCTGTCTTATGTTTTTATTCACACTTTATTAACATTTCTACCGAGATTTTGTAGAAAGAAGTTTTTTTGTTATGTAAACATTACCCTATATGCATGTTCCATGTATAAGTTAAATTCAAAATTAAATACATACTAACAAGAATGTGATTCTTTTGTATAACGGTTTTTTTTTCTTCTCTTAACTGAATGCCAAGTTATTCTTGGAACGTTTCACCTAAAAAAAAAAACTAATTCAACAAAAAAAAACTATATACATAAGTAGTATGAAAATTTGCAGAGAATCGTTTTAATTTCCAAGCACATTATTATTTTTTCCCATATAAAATATACAGTTACACCTTCTCATAAAATACAACATATTATAATCCTTTGAAAATTAATTCGTACAAAATTTCAACACACATTTAGGTATTCGAAATCAATTTTGTTTTTTACATACAAGGTAAACTATACAGAAATTTTCATACATGAAATAAAAGAGAACAAAAACAAGGACTAAGAATAACTTAAAGAACACATATAATTAGGAACAATAACAATTTATTATATAACCACAGTTATAATTTTACATTTTGATTTGCATAATTTTTTATTCAAACAGGATCTTTGTTTTTTTCCCTCTCATTTTCCGCGTAACATTTATGTATATAGAATTTTGTACATATTAGTGGGTTGACGTGGCGGTTTTTAAAATCTTTAGAAGATTTAATTAGCACTGAGAGTGCCGTTGTGTAGTACAAATATATACATATATTAGTTACTCAAGAAAATAAAGTTGTTTTTTTTCTTCTTCTTTTCAAACTATAGAGTATAGCTACTTGTAAAAAATTTAATAAAAATCAACCTTCAATGTTAATTAGAACACATAATAAATTATTTATTAAGAACTTTTTTTTCCAATTTATAAATAAAACAACAAACTCAATGGAAGTACTACCTTTCCATTCTATATTTTGTTTTTCTTTCTCTTTTGAAATTATAATATACCTTTCGCGAACTAAATGACAGGAATTTATTTAACACGTGCACTATATCCTGTCTATATTATGATATCTATAGATAAATTGAGTATAAGGTATTAGGTTTTATAATATAAATCTTGTATCTATCTATACCTGTAATAAAATATTCCTTAACGAAATTACTGTCTTTTTTAATTCATTAAAATTTTATATTTTATCGATATTGATTTAAATACACACACACACACATGCTCACATACATATATGTAGTATGTTTTATTTTTACCTTATTTCGAAAGGAAAGTTATTTTTTTCTTTTCCTGATTTTTGTTTTTTCTTTAGTTTTAAATTTTATTTCCTTTTTTTTTAAGTTTTCACGAAACATGAATTTGTACTTAAATTTAAAAATAAATAATAAATTAGTATATGATTTTTGATTACGTAAATTGAATAGAAGAAAATTATTATAAAAATTTCGTGTAGGTGTGTATGGGTTTATTTTTCTTCCAATTTTTTGATTTTGAAAACTGTCTTAAATTTGTTTTTAATTTCAAATTTTGTTTTTTGTTTTTTTGTTCACAGATTCCTGATAATGGTTTAAGTCATTTATCAGAACGTTTATTACTATTTCGTCATGATTACAACAGTCCAAATGTTCTACAATTAGTTAATTCTGCATCTGAAGTTGTTGATGAAACATTAATTGAAATAGTTTTAACTGCTAATCGTAAGTATTACATTTAAAAAAAAAAAAAAAAATAAGAGAAAAAAATTCCAAAATTATTTATGTACCTATTTTCAAACAAAAAAAACCCAAAATTATTTTTACATTAAACAATCTTAATTTGAACATTTCAAGTTGTCATTAAAAAATTTACTATACTTTTTCTCTTAATATGTATGTATTTTCTTCATTTTAAGATTTTTGCAAATATGTATGATCAATTAATCTTTTTTTTTCTCATTTTTTCGCAATATCATGTTTTCTTATTTTATTAATTATTTTTTTTTAGCTTTGAGTTATCCAGATGCTGTATCAACAGTTCGACCTCATTCGCTCAATGTACATTCATACAAAGCTCCAACATTCTGTGATTTTTGTGGAGAAATGCTTTTTGGTCTAGTAAGACAAGGCCTTAAATGTGATGGTATGTTAAATAATAATTATAGAAATAATATTTTTCTTCCTTTTATTTTTTTTTTTGTTTAAATTTATTTATTTTTTTTTTCTTCTTTTTCTTAAAGGTTGCAGCCAAAATTATCATAAACGTTGTGTAGTTAAAATTCCAAATAATTGTAATCGTTCAAATGATACAAGACGTTCATCAACATTACAACCACCACGTAGCCCATCTGGTGGTTCAGCTACATCACTTGTATCTGATGATCAATCAAATAGTGGTTCTGGATCATCATTGGTAAGGAAAATGGCACAACTTATGAATGATATTAAAAATTAATAAATACAATATACATATTATGTATAAAAAATAATTTTGAACGAAGAAATTGATTTAAAAAAAAAAAACATAGAGGGAACAAAAAACATAGACAATTTTATAAAAAAAATTTTACACATATTCATTACATTCCATATATGTATTTTTTTTTACAAATATTTTATAAAATAATTTAATTAGTTTTTATTCAGGGATATAAAACAAATTTACAACCATTTTTTGCTTCGTAAAAAAAACACAAAAATATCCTTCATCATCTTTGACCAACCTCGAGGACCATAATTTTCATCATTATTTCTTAACTGGTTTTATTGAAAATTAAAAATTAATAAAATTTATAAAAATTATGGTACTTAAATGAAACAGAATTTAAAAAAAAAATTGATTTGCTTTTAAGAATCATCGAATTTTCATTAAAAAACTTTTATGCATAATTTTTTCAGTTTTTATGTATTTTTTTTTAAAAAAAGATTCTTTTAATCACTCTTTCTTTACACAGTGTAATTACTTAAATTACCTTTGTAAGAAAAAAAAACATTATCCTTCCGTATAGCTCAAAAAACTTTTATCTTCAGGACTTATTTTAAGAGCTAAAGTAAAGTCGGTGTCATAAAATGTATACACACGACTTATGAAAAATATACAAATAAAATTTCTCATTGATCGCTTTATATAGCTTAAAATTCTTTCAAATATAAATTTAATCTATGCAAAATAACTGTAGATACTTCATTTTAAAAAACCACACATTTTCAATGAAATCAATATAGAATATTATTAAATTTTTATATCCCTGGCGTTTTATTAATATTTCTCAAAATAATATAAACTTTTATTTTGTGATGAGATCTGGTGACAAGTATTTTATTTTTTTATTTTTTCAACATTTATTAATTAATATAAAAAAGAATTTATGAATTTGTTTTTCTATTTGTATTGTCGAGTTTATTATAATTTTTGTACTTAAAAAAAAAACTTAAAAATATTTTTTTTATACTTTTGTAATTCCTTTTTTTTTACTTAAAAATTTTTTATTGTATTTTAAATAAATTTACTAGTATAATTTTTTTTGTTTTTTTTTCCAAAATTTTTTGTATTACTTTTATTTTTTTAAATAAAATTTATTTTTGAAAAAAAAATTAAAATTATTTTGTTTTATTATACTAAACCAGATCACATCACTCCTATCAATTGGTATTATTTTTTTATTGTACTTTGTTTAAACAATATTTTTATCAGCTTTTTTTTGTTTGTTTCTGTTTTTGTTTTATAACGTTTTTTTCTTTTTAAAATTTTATATAAACTACTTTTTTTTGTTGTTGTTTGAAGTACATATTTTCATAGTCAACTCTTTAACAAATAAAAAAGTTCTATTTTATAACTCTTTTGATTAATTTTTTTGTAATAAAGCAAAAAAAACGAAAAAAAAAGGGTAATAAAATGCGCAATTTACACAAATTCTATAAAAATAATTTCTCAGCTGAACCGTTAAATGGAAATTTTTATTATTAATAAAATCACTGAGTAAGAAAGGATTTTTTTGTGGAAAATTTTTTTTTTTCGATTTTCTAGTAGGTACCTACTGTAGTTTTTTTGTTTTGTTTTAAAAACAATAATATACTTGTACCTTTATTACAATACAATGCAAAAGAGGGTGTTACAAATTTTTTTTCTAAAAAAAATGATTTAGATAATTAAGAATTTACATTTGCATAATGTGTGAACAAAGTTGCTTAGAATTTCAATTTAATTGCCACTTAACAGTTAAATTTTCGTTTATAAGAATTTTCAAAGTTTTTTTTTTTTTTTTTTTTTCGATTTAATATTGCAATGTAAAAAATACACACATTCCTTTAAGCTAATTAAATTACATATATGTACTGTAATCTTAACCCTTTAATCTTTATGTATTCGTACTCATTATATTCTTGTAGTTACCGTTCATGAATAAAATTAAAAACACAAGAAAAAATTATCATTTCATTATGAAAGTGTAAATTAAAGAAAGAAAACCTGTTTATTATTTTTTTTTCTCATGTACGGAAATTACATAGGTACATACTCGTATATTCAATTAATCCTACAACTTGTAAATTTGTTTTCACATTATGTCTAAGTCTAACGATGTAAAAATTATAACTACATAATTTACATGAATGTAACGCATGTATCACATACATATGTTCTCTTCTTCTTTTTTGCTTTATCATTTTACATAATTGAAAAGTCCCATAAGAAGAAAAAAAAATGATAATATATAAAAGTGTCATAAAAATTCATGGAAAATGTAAAACAAACAAAAATAAATCTATTCATGCATTTTTTTCTTTTAAAACAAACAAAAAATCGGCTTAAAATTTGTGAAAAAAAAAAGCTCAGAAAAAGAGAAACAAAAAAAATGATAAAATTGAATACGAAATTATGTTTATATTAAGGAATAAAATATTCCTGCTTCGGGTCCTTGAAGAATAATAAAAAATTAAGTAAAAGTCAAAAAAGAGTTCACTTGCAAAAGTACATTAAAATATATATATAAAAAAAAAAATATTTAAAAAAAATTGCATAAATTATTTCTTTTTTTTTCTGTATTAAAAGTATCTTACATCTGTACCTATGGATATAGATATTACATTTTTAATGTTAAAAAATAAACTGATTTTGATTACCATACATATACATAAAACAAGTGGGTGTACAATGGTACATACGTATATGTACATATATTCGAGAATTTTATAAAGAAAAAAAATTATAATTAAAAAATCAAGAGACTTACACTTACGTATATATATATGTACGTAATGTATAATGAATTGTATGTAATTGTATAATGAAAACTTCTTTGAGAAATTTTTTTTTCTTTTCTTTTTTTTTTACCTTAAAGTAAAAAAATATATATTTCAACACATACAAATGCTGTGTATATGTAAAATACATAAAAAAATAAAAAGTTCTTTAAATTCTTTATTTCAAGAGTTTTAAAAACTTTTCAATTTTATATTCTTGAAAAGTACCTGTACATAATTTATTTTATTATTATTATGTTTTTTTTTTTGTTGGTTTTATGAAATTTCTATTTTAATATAATTTTAAAATTTTATGAATGAATAATAGTAAAATACATATTTTAGCTTCAAGTTATTCATAAAGGATTCATTCACATTTTATTTTTATTTTTTTGTAGTCTTTTCTGAATAATAATGAGAAAATAACAGTAAAAAAAAAATTTCTTCAGTTTGTGAAACTGAAATGTTTTAAGAATTATAATTTAAAGATAAAAGATAAATGAAAACAAAGTTGAATTTAAAAAACAAACACACACACACACACTTTTAAATTCTTGAGAATAATTGACGAACAAAAACGCTTCTTAAAATTTAAATTTTTAAAACAAGTTTGTAAAAAAAAAAGTACTAATTTTAATTCAAAAAAAGTTACTTTTGAAAATTCTGTGTTATAAAAGAATATTTTATTAACTAGATATAACCAAAAGGATTCATTTTATCGTTAAGGGACATTGAAAATTGTTCACAACAGTTTCTCTCAATATTTTATAAATGCCCAAAAGAAAATGACCTATTATATCTTCATCGTCATCAGTGACGATAGAATCCATTTAACGCCTTGATCTACTCAGTGTAACTTGAACTCTCCTGAACTATTTTTCTCTCATAATTGTTACTAATCTAAAGCTGAGTGTTCTTGGACAGATTTTAACCTGAAGTCTCTAACTCCAAAAGTTAGCATTGTACCAAACCACCACAAAACGAAATGTGGACCATGTGGTGAAAGTTGGTGTATTTCCAAAACCTATACTTTGTCTTTCGTAAAATAGAGTAGCAGTTAGTTTTCATATGTCTCGAAAAATTCCATTTTACGCCTCTGTTATTGGCAGTTGGTGGCATCCTTTCTACGTTATTTTTTATACACATTGCTACCAAGTGAAAATGACTGAAAACATTTATCGAGACGCAGTGAAGTGAACTTTTACCCGACCTCTATATCACCTAACATAAAAAAAAAACCTCTTAAGGCCATCTTACCACAAAATTTCTTATTAAAAGTTTGTGTCTTCTACCACCTTCTCTAGTTGTTTTTTTTTTAAACTTTAATTAAGGGTATCATTATGAAAAGTTCAAGTTTCCGAAAAATACGTTCTTAAAGCCATGAAAAGACTGTACTTTAATTTTCATTCAAATTTGAATCATTTTATTTCTGAAATTCCCTTCTATCTCCTGTCTCCGTATTCTGTTAAACTAAATATATTTTCTAATAAATTGTTTCGTGAATAAATCATTAATTTCATAATTGAAATAAATAAACAATAAAAATGATAAATTTTTGATTTGAATTTTAGCAAGTTCCAACAAATAATCGTCAATCAAGATCATCATCATTTGGAAGTCGTAGTGGTGGAATAATTGGTGGTTTTTGTAATATACCTGGAAGTTTTAATAGTAGTGGTGCAAATGGTATTAGTATTGGACAACATTTATTATCACCTGGAAAAATTCGTATACCTCATACATTTATGGTACATACTTATCGTTTTCCAACTGTATGTCAATATTGTAAAAAATTATTACGTGGCCTATTTAAACAAGGTGTACAATGTCGTGATTGTCAATATAATGCTCATAAAAAATGTATTGAAAAAATACCACATGATTGTACTGGTGAAAATCAAAATACACCACCAGAATTAAATGATCAAACAATAACAAATGATAGAGATTCATTTTTTAAAGATGAATTCGATGATAATGATTATGATGATAATAATCCACCATTAATTGATTTTAATACAACAAATCCAAATCAAAAATTAATATCATCATCATCACCAACAAAAACATTATCTACATCATCTGTAACAACAATTGGTACAATTAATCAACAATTATTACAAACAAAAATTAATGGTACTATTGATAATATACAATCATCTGAACAATCATCATCATCATCATCACCAAGTGCAAATATACCATTAATGAGAATTGTACAATCTGTTAAACATACAAAAAAACGTGGTGGACAAGCAATTAAAGAAGGATGGCTTGTACATTATACAAATATTGATAAAACAATAAAACGTTATTTTTGGAGATTAGATTCAAAAGCAATTACATTATTTATATCAGAACAAGGTTCTAAATATCATAAAGAGATACCATTAAATGAAATTATATCAATTAATACAAATGAAGATTTTAATGGTGATAGACGTCATTGTTTTGAAATTTTAACTGCAAATGTTAATTATTTTATTGGACAAGATCCATTAATTGCATGTAAAGATGAACCAGTTAGAATACCGCCGCCAGAAAGTGGTATTGGTACAGATATTGCAAAAAGTTGGGAAACAACAATTAAACAAGCATTAATGCATGTAACAAATACACGTAAGGATATTTGATCCTTCTTTTTTTTATCAAATGAATTATTTAATTATGTTTTTTTTTTCTTAAAGAATCATGCTGTGAATCTGAAGAGAATGTACAAGATATGGGACAACTTTATCAAATATTCCCTGATGAAGTATTAGGTTCTGGACAATTTGGTGTCGTTTATGGTGGTATACATAAAAAGACTCATAGAGAAGTTGCAATTAAAGTAATTGATAAATTACGTTTTCCAACAAAACAAGAAGCTCAACTTAAAAATGAAGTTGCAATTTTACAAGTAAAAATTTAATTAATTTTTTTTATCCTCAAATTTTGTTATTTTTTGGGTGGTTAGAATAATTGTAACTTTATTTTCCCTTCCTCTTTCCTAACCCATTTTCTGTTTTCTTCCTACATGTATGC
Organism: Bombylius major; assembly: GCA_932526495.1. Classification (NCBI taxonomy): domain Eukaryota; kingdom Metazoa; phylum Arthropoda; class Insecta; order Diptera; family Bombyliidae; genus Bombylius; species Bombylius major. Next base: position 25,467,710 of record OW052045.1, on the reverse strand, counting down.
AGCAAAGAAATATCCTTATGAATTGCCTCATTTAATATAAAATCAAGAGAAGGTCTCCTTAAGGAAAGGAAGTAACGTTATTCTGACCACTCCACGTACTTTTTCTTTTTTTAAAAAAATTTCTTTTACGTTATTTAATCACCATTTTTTTCTGTTTATTCAATTATTTATTTCTATTTTTTTCAGAATATATCACATTGTGGTGTTGTTAATTTAGAACGTATGTTTGAAACACCAGAACGTATATTTGTTGTTATGGAAAAATTAAAAGGTGATATGCTTGAAATGATATTATCAAGTGAACGTGGAAGATTAAGTGAACGTGTTACAAAATTTTTAATAACACAAATATTAATTGCATTAAAACATTTACATAGTAAAAATATTGTACATTGTGATTTAAAACCAGAAAATGTTTTATTATCATCTGATTCAGAATTTCCACAAGTTAAATTATGTGATTTCGGTTATGCTAGAATAATTGGTGAAAAATCATTTCGTAGATCTGTTGTTGGTACACCAGCATATTTAGGTAAAATGACATAAACATATGTACATACATAGTTTTTTTTTTTTTTTTTTTTTCAAATAATTTTTAATTTAATTTGTTTTTAATTTTACTATTATTTAGCACCTGAAGTACTTCGTAATAAAGGTTATAATAGATCATTAGATATGTGGAGTGTTGGTGTTATAATTTATGTTAGTTTAAGTGGTACATTCCCATTTAATGAAGAAGAAGATATTAATGATCAAATACAAAATGCTGGTTTCATGTATCCACCAAATCCATGGAAAGAAATTTCATCAAATGGTAAAGAAAAAAAAAAACAAATTATAATGCTATTTTTTTTTTTTTTTTTTTGTTGTTGAATCTTTCGATTGAATTTTATACCTTTTTCTTGTTGTTTTTATTATCTTTTTCATTATAGCAATCGATCTAATTAACAATTTATTACAAGTTAAACAAAGAAAACGATATACAGTTGATAAAAGTTTACAACATTATTGGCTTCAAGATCAACAAACTTATCATGATTTAAGAACATTAGAATCACAAGTTGGTTTACGTTATTTAACACATGAATCAGATGATGCTAGATGGTCATCATCGATTGGTGGTTATGGTGAACCTTGACTACATAGTAAAATACTTAATAAAAAATTTAAAAATAAAAATAATAAATTTGGTGATAATAATGTTGGTGTTGTTAATGAGGAACATGAACATGATGATGATGAAGCTGATTATGATGATGATGATGATAATTTACAAAGCACAAATAATTGTTATTGTAGTAGTAATAATAGTCAACCAGGAACGCCAAAATATGAAGCAATTAGCGGTAAAGCATTTAAATGGGTACGAGGAAGATTATGTCGTAATTTAAAGGCCTAATTCTTATTCAATTCTCTTTAATTTTTTAATTAATTTTTAAAGAAAAACAAAAACAATTAATATAAATTTTAAGAAACGAAAAATTATTTGTAAAAAAAAAAAAAAAAAAATTAAATAGAAAATTTTAAGAAATATGGAAAAATATAAATAAAGGTTTTTCATGTAACTATGATTAAAAGAATATGAAGAAAAAAATGTATGTCCTAAATATTTTAAGATAAATAATGAAATTTCATAATTTTTTATGTAAATATTTTTAGAAAATCTTTTTAGTTCTAATTTTTTATCTTTTTTTTTTGTTTTTTTTTATTTTTCAAAAAAAATTTAATATATTAATTATCTGATTATTATTGTAAAAATTTTTTTATATATAAGTATAATAAAAAAATATGTAAAACTTTTATTACCTTGAAAAAAAAAAAGAAAGAAAAAAATTAAAAAACGATTGAAAAAAAAACACCAGATTTAAATAATAAGCATGTATGTGAACATATTATCTTTTCTAAAACTTTTTTCTTTTTAAGTATAAAATTTGTTTTTTTTTTTTTTTTTTTTTTTTTTTAGAATATTAGGTTTATTCTTGATTTTGTTTAATAGGGAAAATTTTTAAAATACTCGTTTTGTACATGATGATTTTTTTTTTAGTTAATTTTTTATACGGTTTATTCTACTTATATTAGACTTGCTTTGCTAAAAAATAAAAATTTTTATAAGTGTGCTTTATATTCAAAATATTAAAATTTTCATTTTATATACATATACATAACGTATATTGTATCTAAGGCATTAAGTATATAAATGTAATATATTATATAATTGTGCTGAATCTCTCTGCCTTAAATTTAATTTTTACTCATAATATTTTTACATTCCTTTAAAAACAAAAAAACAAAAAATGATTATAAATAAAAAAATATATATTATACAATTTAAAAAAAAATATTTTTAATGTGTTTTCAATGAGAGAATTTAAAATGCAGAGCAAAGACGTTTGACAAAAGTTTGTCTTATCACAGTTATCACTTTTGAGATTGAGATTTTTTTCAAAATAACATTTAGAGCAAAGTTTTTGTTAACGCCTAGTATGCTGCTTAGTATAAATTTATCAATTAAAAAGTTACAATTTCCGTGGATGAATTTAGCTCTATATGGAGTTTTAGTAGACTAGTGTAGAGTACCTACATTATATTATATTATTTTATATTATATACATTTCATAATTTTCTACAAAATAAACATTTTAAGTAAGAAGCGGAAAATGCACACAATGCCAAAAAAATAACGCCACATGATAAATGTAAATTTTCATCCACCGAAAAATTGAAATTCTAATTCCAGGTCAATGAAAAAAAAAAATAAAGAAAAATCTACAAATGATCTAAATTTAGACCACGATTTATACATCATTTAGACTATTTTTTTACAGTTTTTAAATGGGTGGATAAATTTAAACCGATCAGCATTCTAGGCTTAAAAAATTATTATTTTTAAGTTCAATTAAAAAAGAATTCAAAAGACAGAACAAAATGATTAAGAATATCTATAGTATATCTAAGTAGTCTGGGAATTCAATAGTTCTCCCATTATTGTAGGATCAATCGGCTTCTATGTTTGGTTTTATACTTATCATCTCTCATTAGTCTTATTACAATCCTAGGGTTAAAAAAGATTGAATTTTATTCTTTTCATTGGATTGTAAAGTTCGTTATTTTGTAATTTTTCAAAATATTATTCTGATTTTTCTATCTATAAATTGTGCCGATGCTACATTAGATAATATGTACGAGTATATGTGAAGAATGTTTATTAAGATTTATTCATTTATTGTTAAATGTGTGTTTCAACAGTATTGTAATACTGTGGTTTATTCTGGACATTTATCGCATTAATCATTATACCTGCAGCAGCTGTTGTCTGTTCTAAAAGTGAAATTGTACGTAGTGATCTTTGAACAAAATTTCATCATCAACTCAAGTATTTTGAAGCAATTCTAGCATTAATATTTCTTTTTATATTTTGGTATTCAATATCAGCTACCTCTTCCTGCAGTTCGTTTTTACTTTTCATAAACACTCTAAAATATGTATGTACATACTTATATAGTTTTGATTTTCCAAATACAAATCCACTCCTTTCCACTACACAGAAATAAAATTTTCACTTAAATTACTATTTTTAATTCATTATATAATTAATTTTGTATTTTAAAAATAAAATGTAAAAGTTAATTTTGTATAGTTTTCGAAGTATTTTGAGCAACTTTATTAATTTGCAAATAATCATCCAAAACATTATTATCAATAGATCTTGAAAGGATACGAGATTTAAGAATATTCCGCGATTTAAGATCTTTCTTTAGAAGACTGGGGTTGTAAATTTTAAAATGTCTATCATTTTGTCGAGAGCTTGCCTATTTTTTTTGTCACGCTTTCATTATGTTCTTCATTTGAAGCAGCATAACCCAAATTATCCAAAAGTTTGCAAATCAATTGCATTTTATAAATGACAAAAAATCGTTTCATGATTTTTGATTCTGTCGGACTAGTGCTTCACGTCTAGAAAGCCAATAAATGTCCAAGTAGATTCACCTCCAAATAAAAGGCAATGTTTGTTTGGTTGACGTGGTGGTTTTCGAAATCAATGACGTTCATAATACCGGTCGATCACTATAACCATCCTGTTCCACCCAGGAATCGTATAATGTATCTGACCGTAACTTTTGCTATTTCCTCAAGGTCCTTGAAGAAGAAGCTCCCCATTGTCTGGAACCTTACTCTGGCAAGTGCCGGACAGTTGAAGAGATAGTGATAAAAGGCAATAAAAGCAACAAAAATAATTTTCAGCTTCACTAACAGTAAAGCCAGAACTTTTTGTTGTCGGAGCTTGATAAATTAAAATTAGAAGGTTGAAATTATGGTTAAAAAAAAACTTTACACATACGTAAATTTATTAAAAGAAGCTTCTTCTTATAATTTTTTTTCTTACACTTATTAGAGTGAATATAATTTGATAATTATCACATTCATTACGCTCCACAAATTTTCTGAAAGTAGGTGAGAATAAAAGACACACATCATATATCATAAAGTGACAATTTTCTTTTCTTCAAATCATTGTCAAGAATACATTTGTGAAGTGCAAAAGTCTAAATTTTTCTTTTTAATTTTTAACAAACAACAACAACAACATAAAAGTACTAAAAAAAATGAATAATATCAAATTATTTTATTTAATTTTCATTATAAAATTATTACCATTATTAATTAATTGTGATTGGATTGAAATATCAAAAACATCAAAAAATCCTAAAACATCAAATGTAACAAAATCAGATTTATTAAGTTCAATATTTGATAATGATAAATTAATAACATTAAAAATTGAAAATTCAATGCCAAGTAAAGAATGGATTGATTATCAAAAAGAGCGTATTAAAATTACTAAAAATCATAATGTTTCTCATACAGATTTAATTAAATATAATAAATCATCATTTATTGTTACAGATGATAATCATAAACAATTAAATAATAGTAATATACTTTTAAGTTCATTAAATTCAATAAAATTAAATCATAATATAAATAATAATGAATTTATTTCAAATTCAAATGATCGAATTGATTTTATAACCGAAATTTATCAAAAACCATTTTCAACAACAATTGAAAATATAACAAAATTTAAGAATAAAAATAATAATAATAATTCATCTAATGAAAAAATTATTAATTTTCATGTACGTTTACCATCTGTTATAACAAATGATAATGATAATAATGATGATGATGATGATGATAGTAGTAGTGTTGAAGAAGATACTGATAATTTACAAATTAAAAATGATAATAAATTTAATACAAAAATTTTAACTAAAATTGATGATTTCATTGATTATTCTAAAGAATTGTATAAAGATGAAGATGATACAATAATAACTAATTTAACTAATGATTCAAATTTAATTAATAATTATAATGAAAAACAAAATAATGATAATGATGATAATGAAAAATCAAATAGATCATCATTTTTATCATTTAATAATTTTTTAAAATTTGTTAAATCAATTCAAAATAGTATTATAACAAAAGCTTCACATAGTATTAATGATAAAATAAAAACTTTACAATCATTTCGTGATCAAATTTTAATTGATATTGGTAAGTTTTTATGATATTTTTATGGTGTAATGTACGTATTTCAAGAATCGTGTGACAAACTGTGTAGGATGGTAGAAATTGTAAATCAAGGGAGGGGGTGTATTCTCAATGGTTTCCGAGATATTAAAGATCAAATAAATGTTGCTTTTATTGAAAAGTGATCGGTTTCACTTTTTGCAACCTATTCCAGAGCTTACGCAACGTAAAGGGCTAAATGAGGATAAGATTGAAAGAGAACCTTCACACATTTCCATAAATGTCTTTAAGTTATTGCAACTCAAGTTATAAAATTTTGAAGAAAAAAATTCCGCATTTTAATGTTCAGTTTCAAATATCTCGAAAATTTTCCCTATTATTATTATTTTTTAAATAAAAGCTTATTTTGTCTACTTGAAACTGGACTTTATTTTAATGCATTATCCTCATCGGTTCAAAAGGTGTATGAGCCATAATTCAAAATTACTTTCATCAAAATCAAATCAGTTATTAGACTTGCGTACATGCGCCCTAGCATGTTTTATTCATAAAAAATAATTGAATAAAAATCTACAAGTACAAATACCATCCTAAAAGTTTTAGCACACGCTCTGTGAAACACCCTGCAGAATAGTTTTCCAAGGAAAAAAAATGATCTAAATACATACTTACAATAAAATTCACAGAGGATCGTATAAATGGTTTATGGCCATCCGATGCAGATAAATCTTCACATCGTATTCGTCGAAGTATAGGTGATTTCGATGGTGAAATACATTTTCCCACAGCTGAAACAGCATTAATGACAATTAATTTTTTAACATTTGCCGTATTCTTAATAAAATTAGTTTTGGTGAGTATTTTTATATTTTTATTTATTTTTCCTGTTTATTGATTTATAGAACTTTTGTTTCTCCAGCAAGTGATACACACACTTAAAAGTAAACATTATAACATTAACGGATTCTCACTGAATACGATAGGTGCAGTAAAAGTTGGACGAAAAATAAGAAATGTTGAATCATCAAATGATTTTGTTAATGATGCGGAAAATATTGCTAAAATTATGAATTATGTAGAAAATCTAAAACAATAATTTCATTTTTTTTTTATATTTGTTGTATTTAATTTTATCACTTTTTCATGCTGTTACAAAAAATAATAAGAAGAAAATTATACTCGTCGTTTTTTAACAATTAAATTTGTTTTAACTTTTCCTGGTAATTGTAAAGATAATATTTTTGTACCAGCTTTTAAACGACTATTTACAAGACGTGCATATTTTGTTATTCTTGCTGCTGGTATTGTTAATTCTTGTGATAATGTATCAAGATTAATTTCATAATTTTCACTTATTAAAAATGATAATACTATGAAATAGCATAATGCTTTATCAGTTGTAAATTTTGTTTTTGTTCTAAAAATAGAAAGAAAGAAAAAAAATACCAATGAAAAAATTTTACTAATAAAACAAAAATTTATAATATAAAAAGAAAAAAAAAACATTTACCTGACTTTCAAATTTGGATCAGAAAAATTAACTCGAATATGATTTTCAATTTTTTCAGTTATTTTTGATAATTCAATTTTTGTCATTATCCTTTGACGTGTTTTAATTACATTTATTAAACCATCCAAATATAAACAAATTTTTATTTTTGTTAAATTATCAGGTGATGTTGGATTTTCTGATTTTTTTATTGAATTTATTTTATTTAAAATAAATTCTGCAGATATTCTGTAAAATGAAATTATTAAATTTTTGTATTAAAGATTTTCAAAATAAAAACAAACTCTTAACAAAACTGACTTTAAACTAATATCAATTAATTCAATTTAAAGTCAATTAAATTTATCTATACAATATTAAGTATGTATGTATTTCAAATTAACACTTACGGTATTGATTCAACATCATTACTTAATATGGCATAGCATTCATCATTTAAACGATCTAAAAGTTCTTTTGGTATAATATCATTTATTGAATAAACATCTTTAATAGCTGTAGCATTTTCATTTGCTTTTGGACGAATTAATTGAAGATTTTCTTCAATATTTTTATTTTCATCAATACTATCATCATTATTGATTTCAGTTGTTTCAATTGTTTTATCCAATTGTTGTTTTACAATATCAACGTTAACTTTCATCCTTTCGATTCTTTCATAATTAATAATTGCTTTACGACCACCAAAATTTTTTATTAATGCAGTTTTAACTAATGCAGGATTATCGGTTTCTGTATTTTCTGATACTATATCTTCGGTATTATAAATTTGATTAATCATTGATGCTTCTTCAATTTGAATGAGATGTACCTGACAAAAAAAACAGTACCACTTGAAATTGACATGCTTTTATATTTTTTTTAAAAATCACTATTACCTTGTTAGTTTTTTTATTTCTTATTGCAACAAATGTATTAACTAAATTAATATTATTTGAAGAATCTTCAATTTTACCATTATAAAAATTACCATTACGAGTTGCTAGAACAGCTGTTTTTTCTTTTTTATCACTGTTTAATGCTTCAAAATAATAAACTGAATCCTTGATATGCTTATTCAAGTGACCATTTTGAAAATTCACTGTAAATAATATGTAAATTTAAATAAATAAGATAAATTTGTTGTCTTATTTTTGATAAAATATGTACATACATAAAATCTACAAAGAAGCAATTTGGATTGGAAGATTTTTATTTTCTACTTACACAAAACTGGAGTATGTATATCATTGTTAGGTGTTGAAATTTTATCAATTTTAATTTTTTCTGAACTCATTTTTATTGTAATTTAGTAATTTTAATTTATATTTTTAATTTTAAAAAAAATCACACAAGAAAAGAACTCCAAACACCATTCACCAAGCAGTAAGCACTAAGCAGTAAACAAACACGTGTCTCGTGTGAACTTGTGAAGTGTCAACTGTCAAGAGCAGTGAAATTCAGTGTTGCCGCGATGTCCCAATTGGGACAAAAGTGTCCCTTTTTTGTGTTAATTTTTTGTGGTGTCCCGAAGTCCCTTTTTTTATTACGACACAATATTCTACTTTTTAATATATTATTATATTAAATTAAACTGAATAGAATTTAATTACAGAATTTGTAAAGAGAATTTGTCATCTGAATATATATTATGAAACGTCATTTATTTTCATTATATTGTAGTTCAGTGTTCATATCATCATGTACATATTCTCTTGTAATTGTTAAATGTGAAGTGTCAAGTTGTAAATTGTAAATGTGAATATAATGATTTTACGAACCAGTGGTTACTTCCTGTTCCTTCTTTCGTATATGTATATCACTACGACAAGTAAAACAAGCGCAATGAAACTTCATCTTTTTTGGTACATGCTATATACATATATACGTTCTTAAAATGAGTATACATAGGTATTTGAAAAAACTGTTAATTTTTTGTTTTTTTTATATTGTTTTGAAATTAATTTTTATATTTTAAGTTGTTTTTTACACAAATGAACAATTGACTATATCAAAAATTTCAGATTTTTTTTTGAAGAAAATGTAATCCATACATCCTTCTCCCAATATTTAGAATGTTGTCCCTTTTTTCAAAGATTTGTCCCCTTTTTTTCATATTTTGTGTCCCGTAAAAATTTGGCATCGCGGCAACACTGGCAGTGATGTGATCTGATCTGAACCCAACATTGTGAAAACGGAGCAGGTGCCTTGCCTTTATGAAAGCGTAGTAGATTCGCAGCGAGAGTAGTAGAATTTGAAATAACTCATATTTATTATAAGCATTAATAGTACTGACAGATATCGGGTATATGGTGGGTATGAATATCCGGGTATTGACAATACTCGCATAGGTGACACACATAACCCGGGTATCGTACGTATATTACAAGGTTAATATAATATAGGTTACATCTTCCCATAGGCATTACCTACTTACAATAAAAAAGTGATCAATGTGACGTCACAAGTATCAAATAATTGACATAAAAAACAAACAAAAATTTATTTCATATATGGGAAGATGTAATCCAAGGTTAATATAATATATAGGTTACATCTTCCCATATATGAAAGAAATTTTTGTTTGTTTTTATGTCAATTGTTTGATACGTGTGACGTCACATTGACGTCACATTGATCACTTTTTTATTGTAAGTAGGTAATGCCTATGGGAAGATGTAACCCAAGGTTAATATAATATAGGTTACATCTTCCAATAGGCATTACCTACTTACAATAAAAAAGTGATCAATGTGACGTCACAAGTATCAAACAATTGACATAAAAACAAACAAAACTTTCTTTCATATATGGGAAGATGTAACCTATATATTATATTAACCTTGGATTACATCTTCCCATATATGAAAGAAATTTTTGTTTGTTTTTTATGTCAATTATTTGATACTTGTGACGTCACATTGATCACTTTTTTATTGTAAGTAGGTAATGCCTATGGGAAGATGTAACCTATATTATATTAACCTTGGATGTAACCTATATTATATTAACCTTGCGTATATTATATGATTGGAATTTGTGTGAAATTGAAATTTTAAATGAATTTATAATAGTTTTATTAGTTTTTTAATTTATTATTATTATATTAATAATTATTATTATTAAAATTGATATTTTATTATATTAATGTTTATTATAACGATTTTTTTAAATTTTAGTCTTCTTCTTCTTTTCATTACATTCACATTTCTACACATTTGACGTGTTTTTTCATATAAAGTTAGCTCCAATTTGCCTTTTTATTCTAAAATTTCCCATTTCAAGTTCACAACACTGTCAATACTCGGCTGTTTTATGTGGGTATAGGACATGGTAAAAGGAACACTATTAAGGTAATATCAATCGGAAGTGTCAGGCGCCATTAAAACGTAAGAAAGATCGTATGGCAATACAAAAGTATATGAACGATCTGAGAAATTGAAATACAAAAGTATATGGAAATTTTACAATTTATTTTTCAAAATAAGATATCTCAGCATCCTCTGAACCAAAAACTAATATTTTTGGATTAAAATATTTCTTGAAGTGTTGCTTAAAATCTATCTTGTTCGGTAATTCTGTAAGTGCCATAGTTTTCAATCACAAGGACAAAATACGCGAAAAACCATGAAGAAGTTCAACATTTTTAACCTTGTTTTCCATTTTATCTCAAAAACTAGAAAAAAAATAAAAGACTGCAATAGCAACAATATTAAAGAGAACACTTTAACAAAGATTTCAATATAAAAATAATAGTTTTTGGTTCACGGGACGCTGAGATACAGACCTTCAAAGTTAACTTTAGGTCTTAATTAAATATGTTTGAATTTGTAAATGTATGAAAATTCAACGTTTTTTAGTCTCTTTTGCACTTTATCTCGAAAAATAAAAATTAAACAAGAAAACTGCAAAAGATAATACTAAAGAAAACACTTTGATAAATCTTTTAGTATAAAAATATTAGTTTTATGTCTACGGGATGCTGAGATACAGATCTTTGAAGTTTTAAATTAAGTCAAATTTGTGTTTGGTCTAGGAAATGTATGAAAATTTTCGACTCTTTACCTTGTTTTGCGCTTTATCTCAAAAAGTACAAATACTAGAAAAAAATCGTACGGCATAATCAAAGGGAACACTTCAACAAACAATTAGGTCAAATAATTACAGTTTTTGGTCCACGGGATGCTGAAATACTTTAAAATTACTAAATTATTTAATTATTCTCCATATGATAAAAATAATTATTACACACATACTCATATTCATGAGTCTTTTTTACGTCACGTTTCTTTTCTCATTCATTCTTTATAATACCTTAATAGTGTTCCTTTTACCATGGGTATAGGATACTCGCTTCATACTCGATTGCTTTCGATGTATACCCGGATATCCAATGAATACCCGCTGACACATATCGGGTTTAATGCGGGTATAGTGAATACCCGGATATTCATACCCACCAATCACCATATAATATACCCGATATCTGTCTTTACTATAACATTTTTATTATTGGATTCATTCTATATCGCTTTATTCTAATATTTTATTAATTTAAAATCCTTAAATTTTTTATAGAAAAGCACATGCACTGCACAGCATACTAACAGACAAGATAAAGAATGAAAGAACAAAGAATGTGTTTGTCTTCTTCTTTTTAAAATACCCTATAAATTACTCGCGAATTGCGTTAGTCTGTAGAAACTAAGGGTAACTTAACTAACTCAAAGATCATCAATCAGTTCTATACCAATCATACATATTAATGTGATATGTGATATTGACCATCTACATTTGACAAAATTAACTAATTAAGAAAAACCATTATAAAACAAATCAAAGCGTGGAGCTCCTTAAAAATGAAAACGAAGTAGATTTTGGGTAAAAAGTAGTAGCGTACTTGCGAAGGCAAAATGTAGTAGATATACTACTATTGTAGTAAGGGTCACATCACTGGACTCAAGACTCAACTGAAGATGAAGAATGGAATGAGAAAAACAAGTGATGATAAGTGAATACAATACAATACGAATTTGTGACAGCGTTGCCACAAATGTTACGATTGTAACATTTGGTTACAATGGGCTTTTATTTGTTACAATGTTACTACCCTACGTTTTTTGTTACACCCTTGACTTCAAAATGTTACATTACTATTTTTATTCTAAATGACATAAAAACCAAAAAAAAAACGAATAAATACAACTATGAAACAATAAATGAGAAGATTTTTTTTATGTCAATGCGTTGCATAACTCGACTCGACAATCGACATGATATTGTTATCATGATATTGTTAACACATCAATAATTCCATCAAATCGTTTCGCATGATTTGCATTTTATTTTGCGTAAAAAAATGTTTATTTTTTGTAACTTAGTTTTTTAGTTTTTGTTTTTATTGAGGAAAATATTTGTATCAATTCATCTTTTCAAAAAATAAATTGTATGTATAATATAATATTCAGTATGAGGTCTGCGTTTCATTTTAAACTAGTTTCTAGCCCTATAATTTGTTATACCCCTCGTGAATATATGTTACAATAATTTTGCCTGTGTTACACAGAAATGTTACAATGCACACAGTCAAAAGTGGCAGCCCTGATTTGTGACATCGAACAAGAGATGCCAATAAAAATTTAAGAATCCGGCTAAATCTGGCCGGTTTAGCCGGAGAAAAATTACTTCAAAAAAGCTAAAAAAACAGCTAACAACATTTCCGGCTAAAAAAAAGGCTATTACATATATTTTATTGAAACAAACTATACTCTATCCAACAAATTTCTTCACTGCAGATCTTATGGAAAAGTTCATTTTTATCCAGTGTCATTACACTTAATACTTTTAATAGTAGTATACTAAGCTACTCATACCATACCCCAATCTATTATATGTGCAATGAGACGCTAGATAAAAGTGCCGGTGATGAAAATCAGAAACACATTTATGTAACTACTCAAAGAAGAAACAAGACAAAATATGTCCATAAGACCTGCAGTGAAGAAATTTGTTGGATATAGTATAGGTAATGTTAAATTTTTGAACTCGTGGTGTTTGTCTTGCATATTGTTGATTATATAAGGAGTAAAAATGTTAAGGAAGCAAGAGGTTTTACTTGAAAATCTTTAACATTCGAAATGTTGTCGTTGTTGTATTTTCAAAATAACTTTGATAATTGAAAATTTAAACATATATTTTAGCCACGGCTAAAATTGCCTAGCCGGAAAGAAAAATAAAATCCATCTAAATCATCTTATTTTCGGCTAAATAAGCATCCCTGTTTAGTTACAGCTGACATTTTCTATTTATCCTTAAGCGTAAGAAATTGTAAAAAATATTCTTCTAAAGCAAAATAAAACACTTAACAAAAAATTAAACTGAATTAAAACTCGTAATGTTCTATTGTTTTAATAAACAAAAAATTAAAATTTTAAACTATAAAAAATCCAATAAACAAACAACTTGTTGAGTCGTTGACTTCAGTTCAGTTCAGACAGAATTTCTTTTCTACTATGCTTATCGCTTGACACTTTCACAAATTACCACTTTGTAATTTCCAACTTACCACTACCACTTTAAAAATGCTTGATGTTGATAATTTACTGTACTTGATTTAGAAATTCTAATATCACCCATGATTCATGATTTCATGAACAGTAGATTTTAGGTCTTCAACATATTCAGAGAAAATTCAGATAATTTAACATAATTTCAAAAAATTATTGCATTGTTTTTGTACTTTATGGCGTTCGAAAGTTATGCAGCCCCAAAGTTTAGTTCACAGACGGTACCCAATAAAATAAGTATTTTAGGTAAACTACTGGAACAATTAATGCACTATTTTGTTTTTTATACTTAAAATTAAATTCTTAAAACAAATTTAAAGTAATTTGTTGATAATTTTAAAATTTAATTTTGATTCACGAAATTTTGGCTTCAAAGTGGGGTGTACTTTGTATAACCGTATAACGTGTTGAAGAGGATTTTGATGCACAAATCGGAATGTCGAGTTATTGTGAAAATTTGATGATATAGACAATAAAGTGGTGTTGGAAAACCTGTAAAAATATCATAAAATTATTTTTCGTACCAAATTTTGCATGTGTCAATAAAAATAATTGAAAAATTTGAAAATTTCTAAAATAAAAATCTTTCCCTTAGTGGTATTTTTCGTAATGGATTTTGTAATTTTCTAAATGGGCTTAATGGAATAATTCAACAACACTGGTTGTGATTTTAAAACTTAGCACTAAGCAGATTCCAGAATATCCTACTTGAGTTGTCTTTTGTGCTATCAAGATTCAAGAATCAAGATGATACTAGCCAGGGATGAAATTTTTCGTACTATAGTATTAAATTCAGTACTTTCATAAAACTAAAAGTATTCAAGTACTCTTTTAAAATTTTCGGAACTTTTATCAAAAGCAGGGTACGGAAAAATATCACTCGCGAACTGAAAAATTCAATTCGTTCCTTTTTGTTTCATTCGTGAGCGAATCAAATTTTTTTTAATTCGTAAACGATTCGTTTAAAAAGGAATTTTTTAGTTTCCATTCGTTCCCAAGGAACGAATGAAATTTTTATTTCAAGTTTCATTCGTTCACGATCGAATCGAATTGTTTTTAAAAATTCCTTTCGTGATCGTGAATGAAAAAGAATCAAAAACGAATCATTCGTCATTTGATTTGCGTCTTTTAGTAAAGTACAAAAAACTATGAATACAGTAAATTGTACAAAATTTAATAAAGACAACTGAACTGACAAAATACAGATATAAATAGGTGAGCTATTGATACAGTTTCTGCTCTTATTGAATTTAAAGATCTAATTTAAATAAATAAAGAAAGTTGTCATAATAACAATGTGCCAAAGAGATTACTGAATAAAAAAAGTGAGAGAACTTTATTGAAACTTTGCTATATAGCTTTCATGAAAAAGCGTTTGTCGGTTACCTGAAGTCAGTTAGCAAAGAATTTTGGTTACAATGTTTTATATACGGGCTGGTCATATATAATATTATTTTATATATGGTAGAAGTAGTGTACTGAAAATTCCGGAAATTCTTCTCATATCTGTGCACATTTTTTGATTTTTAATTAATTACAATAAGAAAGGAATAATCAATTAATAAATAGTTTTAAAAAAAAGGAACAAGTAAATCAAGATGTATTTAATGTATTATTTGAATGAAAAAGGTGAACGCTGTTACACTCTGAAGAAAAAGTTGAGTAATTGTGAACCAACATTATCTGCACATCCAGCTAGGTTTTCTCCAGAAGATAAATACTCCAGGCAAAGGATAGCTATCAAAAAACGTTTTGGATTATTATTGACTCAAAAGCCTTTACCAGTATACTAAAAGGGCGATGGTGTAAAGACTAAAAGGTGAGCCATACAAACAATGGTCGACAATTATAACGTCAGAAGTTGTACCACACATGTGACATGTTATACGTAAATATTTTGATGTTAATGGAAAATAAATATTTCTTGCTTTCAAGATAAAACTTTTTTCACTTGAATTGTTTAAAAATTTCTTATTTTTCACAAAAAAATAAATTCTACATCTGAAAAATAGCTTACGAACTTCTAAAGATAACGAAATATTACTAGATTTTAATAACTGTTGCAAAATATTTTCAATATTAATTTTCAAATATTGTCTCGTAAATTATTTGAATCACAGATACAGAATTGCTCCCCAGGTTCATGTATAATTGAATTTTTGACCATATTAACATATTGATGAAATGCACATCCGGATGATGTAGCCTGCCAGATATTCTATTCTCTATTGCATTGCATCTAAATGGAAGTCATCAAATTTAATATTTTCCAATTCACTTTGACTTGGTAAATCATCCAACCAGAATTCTGTTTCCTAAAATCTAAATCATCTTTAAATTCTCTGAAAATATTTTCCGTTAGCAAAGGGTCTTTTTCGCTGTCATCTGCTTCAATATTCGAAGAATTTAAAATTGTCCCTAACCTACGATAAATATAAAAATATTCAATTGAGATAATACATTTTAATTGGAGTTTATGCAACAAAACAACATTTCGTTCTCACTCAAAACGTTAAACACCTGCGTGTGTAGTGTGTAGTGTGTAATAACAATTACTTAAAACGAAGAAAGTGTATATACTGTATATGCTATGCACACTTTAAATGCGCATTGAAATTTTAAATGCGGATTTAATAGTGTATTTATTCAAAACGTCGTAGAGTTTTATTGCGTTTTGAAATTTGGTTTATGCATCCGTATTTAGTCAAGATGTTGTGAGTTAATGCGAATTAACGCTACGCATATACGAGGTAAATGTATAACATAATTATGTACTAAATAAAAACAAAATATGTAATAGGAAAATTTGAAAATTCCTGAAATTATATTTTCCTTGATGGTATTTTTTGTAAGGCCCTCTGTCATTTCCTAAGTGGGCTTAATGAGATAATTCAACAACACTGGCTGTGATTTTGACAATTTTCATAACTTCTAAGCCAAAGAAGAAAAGAAGAAAGTGGTTTTTGTGGGTGGTAAAAAAGGGCAAATGAAATCTGAATAGTAAAAAAGTAAAGTAAATTGTACTAATAGTAGAATAATTGAATAGTAAAGTAATTGTAGAAACTAAGAAAATAAAAATGACTTCAGCAGCATTTTCAACACCAGAAAGTGTAAGTTTAGAACGTGAAGCTGAATTTGATCAAGAAAATGTTAACTTCGAACATATTTGGACAGAAGACAATCGTTTACTTTCCAAAAATTGGATCAATAAAAGTCAATTCAAAAAGGTAAGAGTTTTAAGTTCACTACATACTTCTATCATATACTTACTGTAATTTCTGTTCAAATAATTAACCAAATGTTCTTCAGGTTTGTTTACAATTTCCTGATAACTATTTGGCACACAGCATCAAAATCTGTGATGATCTGAAGGAAATATGCCCTGAATCGAAATTTTTCATTCTTGCTGATACGTCATATGGGAGCTGTTGTGTCGATGAGGTAAATATTTGATCATAATTTGATCCTTGTTGAATTTCAAGGTCTATTGAATAAAAAACCGATTTGCCTTATTGCAATGCTTTTACTAAAATCTAATAATACATCTACGAAGCTAATACATATTAATTGTAATAGATATGCTTTCCTTTTACATATCATGTCCGTCTTTAAATGCCATGGTTGTCTTTAAATTCCAGGTTTTTTCTCTTCTTCAGCAGGTTTATCTTCTGATTTCTTATCATCACCATCCTTTTTTTCTTCATCATCCTCCAAATACGCTTTCATTAGTTCTTCACTAGCATATGGAAAAATCACTCTATATGAAGCCACAAAACATGTTTCAGTTGTACTATGCATAGCATAATACATGCATCCAGCAGTACATGAATCGTCTACACCACATACATGGCGACATTCTTCTCTAACTTCTGCCTTTTTGCAATTTGGATTGAGACCAATATTGCCAAATAATGATACTGGTACAGTAAATACGTAGAAAATTCCAATTATTATTAAAATTGAAATATTTAACCAGAAATACTTCATTTCCCCTGTTTCGTGGAATATAATACGAAAAAAAATTAATAAATTATTCAATGTCATCAATTTAAAACAACATTGGAACAATTTAAGTAATTTGAGGGTAAATAAACACAGAACACGAACACCTATTTAAGCAACTTACTTATTTCTGTTGTTGCTGTATTATTGTGTTTTACTCTTACTTAAAATTTCAATTTAAACAACTGTTTTTTTGTATTAATAAAAATAATTTTTGAATTAATTGAAAACCATCAAAAATCAGTCAACTAACAGCTAGAATTCTTTAAAAGCACTGAACTTCAACTTGAATGCGATCATTTTATATTTGGATCACAACGATAATTTTCCTAAAAAAACAATAAGTACTAAATATCTTAGGTAAATCATAAATTACGTGACAGGTATTGTTTATAAAATATTTAATTTTCTTGTTATTTATTTTCTTAGAAATAATTCTGCAAATTTTCTTACATAAGAAATCAAAAAACAATGCATTTCATATCAATTTTTACAACGGTTATAATTTTTATAACATTTTTTATTGATTTTATTGGTGCCAGTCAAGATGATTGCTCTTTAGTTTGCGATACTATAGAATGTATTCATGAATGTTTTGCAGACTTAGAAAGAAATCGAGGACTTATCTAGAAATATGTAACATTGCTTTTTTATTATTATTTTTAGAATTTTTCTCTGTAAATTTTTTAAAACTTAAAAACAATTGCTCATAAAAAAATTAATAAAAAATATTTATGGAGAAAAATTAAATATGTTTTCGTTTTATTATTCGATTATGTAGTTTAAATATTTCTGTTTTTATTACAAATATGTAATTAATTTTATTGTGCATATGTTATTAATTTAATTATGCATATGTAATTATAATTAAGTATGACTAAGATTTGAAAAATTTGAGATAACATTTTACGAAACGCAAATTGATAAAATTGAATTTTTTCGTAAATGTGTTTGTCAAGGTTTTAACTCCAAATTCTCCTCAGTCCTGATAATTACAATTATACAATTACTTTTCACTTGGAAAAAATTTATGCCAGGGAAATAGATACAATGGGCCACTTTGAATCTGTGGTGTCCGTTCATTTTTCACTAAAATGTAATCTAAACAGTCTGTTAGGGCTTTTTATTTCAAAACCAAATTATTTTGTCTTTTTTTTTTAGATTGCTGCTGCTCATGTGGAATCCGATTGTATTATACATTTTGGTAATGCGTGTAAAAGTAAAGTATCTCGACTTCCAGTTTTATACATATTTCCTCAGTTACCATTTGATTGTGATAATTTTATTAAACATTTAAATTCATCATCATCACCCATTTTACCGTTAGAAAATGAACAATTATCAATATTTCTGGACATAGGTTACCAGTATCTTTTAGGTTTGTTTAATTCAAATGAATTTATTTCAGTTTTTTTCTTATTTATATTCTTTTAATTTGAATAATTGTTTTGTATTCTTTTTGATTTCATTAAATTTTAGATGAAAAGTACAAAGAAACTTGTGGTAAGTAGAAAAAAAACCTTAAGAATAATAAAAAAATAATTAAGATTTTCAATTGACTTTTTTCACTTTATCACTTAGATAAAATAAAAGAAGCTTTATCAAATTCCGTTAAAATCACAATTGAAAAATATCCAGATAGTGATAATAAAACAACAGAATACTGTTCAGAAAATAACGATCATAATACAAATGCGTGTATTTTCATTGGTAAAGATAGTCAATCGTTTTTCAATTTAAGCATGTCAGTTAAAGGTGAATTGTGAGATGATGATTGTTTTTCTGGTAAACTCTAAAACGTATTTATTTTTTCAATTACAGCAAAAAAATGGTTTATTTACGATCCATCCAATAATGAATTGAAAAATGTAAATCCATTAGGGACAAATTTCATACGACGTCGTTATTATTATATTGAAAAATGTAAAGATGCACAGAGGCTTGGTTTAATTATAGCAACATTAACATCCGATGGTTATTTAGATGTTGTTAAACATATACAAAATATGGCAAAATTTCATGGTATTAAAACTCATATTATATCAGTTGGTCGTATAAATCCAGCAAAATTAGCTAATTTTATGGAAATTGATTGTTACGTATTAATTGGTTGCCCATTTAATAATTTGTACACATCACGTGAATTTTTCAAACCAATTATATCTGTTTTTGAAGCTGAAATTGCTTTGAACCCAGCATGGCGTGATAAATTCCCAGAAATTTATACAACAAATTTTAAAGATATTTTACCAAATGGTAAACTGTATAATGAATTTAATTCAAATGATATTTTTATTAACGATGGTAGTGGTGATGTAAGTTTATTAACTGGTCGTGTACGAAATGTTGAATTAAATGGAAATACCATGAATGGTAGTAATAACATAAATGGAGAATTAATTGAAAGAAGAAATCAACAAATAATGCAATTAAATGGTGGTTTCTCATATGAAGATCGTTCATGGAGAGGCCTTGAGCCAGCACTTGAAAATAGGGAGCCAGCAAAACTTGAAAAAGGTTTAAGTGGTATACCAACTAAATATACACATGACTTTTAATAGTTTTTTTTTTTAAATTTTATTATTATCGATAAATAAATTTTTATTGGGTTTTAAATGATTTGGTTTTTTTATTAAATTTAAAATTTTGAAGTTAAATAATTTTTCCATGAAAAAACTAAAATTATGAAAAACTTTTTCATTATAAAATAAAAATTTTAAACCAGCAAAATTTCATTTTTAATTAAATTTATGTTTTCTTGACTTGTTTGATTTTTTTTACATCTATTGTCCGGAAAAAATAACAAAGAACAATTTAATTTACAATCTTAACCAATACATTGATGAACGAATTCTGTTGTAATCTGGTAGATTTTCAACTGGACCAACAGCTGCAACAGCTGGGCATCTATCGTAAATGTATTTCATACAAACATCACGGACATTTTCAACATTAACACTATCAATACGGCTTTCTAATTCATGTAATGGAATTCTACGATTATAACATAACATTTGACGTCCAATATCTTCACAAATTGGTGTTGTTCCATCCAATTGAAGTAACATATTCGTTTTTAATAAATTTTTAGCACGTTCAACTTCACCTTCAGTTACCATTGTACATAATCTCATCCATTCAGATTGAACATTGAAAAGCATGTCCTAGACAAAAACAAAAGTTAAACTCAAACCTTTATTATGAATCACTTTTAACTTTTACAAACCTCACACTGTAATGGATCACAAACCCAGTAAATACCCCATAATCCAGTATCTTTATAGCAGGTGTTGAAAGATTGGAAACTGTGGCAAAGACCTAAAAAAACAAAACTGGTCAATTCAAAACATAAATTCAACTGATTTTTTAAAATTTACCGCTTTCAGCACTAATACGAGCTAATTTTGATGCATTATTAACACCACCACCTTGAGAACGATCCCAGGCACCAATTAGAGTGTTTGCTACCATTAAAGGAATATTATCTTGATCTGTCCAGCCACAACCTTCAACAGCAATTGCAATATGTGCTAATGGTAAGGAATCATCACGAACACGAATTTCTGAACCAGTGAATCTGCATGCTGGTAAAGATGGTGGTTGACCATCATATGTATTTTCAAGTTTTCCTAAATTTTTTTGAGCCAAATTTACAAGTTCATTATGACTTACTCCACCTGCTCCGGCTAATACAATACGTGCTGCTTTATAATGTGTGTTAATGTAATCAAGTAAATCACTTCTTCCAATGGCTCTAAAATATTTAAAAGAAAACACAATAAAATACAGAGGTTTTTTCTAAAATATTTTTAAAAAAATCTCACTTAATATTTTTTGTAGGTCCTAAAATAGTTTGTCCCAATGGTGTACCCTGGTATGCAGTTGAATGAAGATGGTCGAAAACAACTTCTTGAAGATTACTTTCAACTTCTTGCATTTCACGTAAAATAACACCACGTTCACGTTCGATTTCAGATTCACCAAGTTTTGAATTCTGAATAATATCAGCTAAAATTTCAACAGCTTTTGATACATCCTTAGATAAACATTTTGCATAGAAAACAGTTTGTTCCCTTGATGTATATGCATTCAAATGTGCACCCATATTTTCAACTTCAAGTTCTAAATCAGTTTGTGATCGTTTTGCAGTTCCCTAAGTATAAACAGAAAAGTAAAAAATGTATCTAAAAAAGTTTACAAAAAATAAACAATACACTTACTTTGAATGCCATATGCTCAAGAAAATGAGCTACACCATTATTCTGTTCATTTTCGTATCTGGATCCAGCATCAATCCAAAGCCCAACAGTTGCTGTTGATGAACCCGAATCTTCACTAGCTACTCGAAGACCATTATCTAATGTTGTAACTTGAGTTGCTGGAACATTTAATAGTGCCCTTTTCACATCGGTTGCCTTGCAACGCTATTGAGTAAGAATTGAAAAGAATAAAATACCAGTCGACCAATTATTACTTTCTACACTTTTTCCAAAAACATAACCAAAAAAAAGTTGTAATTAAATCAAATTTATTTTAGTTTAATTTCTCGTTGAGCATTAAATTTAGTACTGTAAAACAGTACTTATTATCCTTAAATGATCAACTTAAGGAATTTAAACGTTTTTAAAGAATATTTCTACAATAATCAACATGGATTACGTAATTTGAAATTTTCATTGGAAAATCAATTACAAAACCAAAAAAAAAACATACCTTAATTAAAGCTGGGCTCTGAGATAATGCTCGAAAATGTCGTGTTAAATTTAATACTCTGGATGCCATTTTTGTAACAATTTTAAAATTTCTTTAGATAATTACTGATTGAAACAATTTGAAAATCCAAATTCCTCCCAAATATTCTTTTGACTTGTCTTCGGTTCGGTCTGGCAGGCAGTCGTTTGATTAGATTAGATAGCTATTAGCTGGCTTTGGATCGAATCGACCTGAAGTTGTTCACTGTTGCTGTTCGATAGAAAACAGTGTTGTCAGTTGTCAGGAGTAAATTCGAAATTACAAAAAAAAATAAGCAATTTAACTTGAAATTAAATTTTCAAATTTTTCAATTATTTTCATTGAAACATGTAAAAATTTAGTACGAAAAATAATTTTATGATACTTTTACACGTTTTCTAACACCACTTACTGTCTATATCATCAAACTTTTACAAAAACTCGACTTCCCGATTTGTGCATCAAAATCCTCTTCAACACGTTATACGGTTATACAAAGTACACCCCACTTTGAAGCCAAAATTTCGTGAATCAAAATTAAATTTTAAAATTATCAACAAATTACTTTAAATTTGTTTTAAGAATTTAATTTTAAGTATAAAAAACAAAATAGTGCATTAATTGTTCCAGTAGTTTACCTAAAATACTTATTTTATTGGGTACCGTCTGTGAACTAAACTTTGGGGCTGCATAACTTTCGAACGCCATAAAGTACAAAAACAATGCAATAATTTTTTGAAATTATGTTAAATTATCTGAATTTTCTCTGAATATGTTGAAGACCTAAAATCTACTGTTCATGAAATCATGAATCATGGGTGATATTAGAATTTCTAAATCAAGTACAGTAAATTATCAACATCAAGCATTTTTAAAGTGGTAGTGGTAAGTTGGAAATTACAAAGTGGTAATTTGTGAAAGTGTCAAGCGATAAGCATAGTAGAAAAGAAATTCTGTCTGAACTGAACTGAAGTCAACGACTCAACAAGTTGTTTGTTTATTGGTTTTTTTATAGTTTAAAATTTTAATTTTTTGTTTATTAAAACAATAGAACATTACGAGTTTTAATTCAGTTTAATTTTTTGTTAAGTGTTTTATTTTGCTTTAGAAGAATATTTTTTACAATTTTTTACGCTTAAGGATAAATAGAAAATGTCAGCTGTAACTAAAGGTATAAAATAGGCTTTAATTTTAAAATAATCTATAGAAAGAAATTGTAGATATTTCGAAAGCAAATAATTAAAAATCTTTTTAAATTTGCTTTAAACTTGCACTTTAATAGAACATTGCAGAAATGAACTATAAAAGAAAAATCTCAAATCAGTTATCTCATATTTTTCGTTTGATGAAAATGATCTTTGGACCTTATCGAGAAAATGAAAGTCACTGAGGCGTTGCATAAAAATTTCAATTAAAACTGCATCTGAATGATTTAAAATATTTTGATTATTTTTTTTTAAATTAAAAGGGAGATTATAATTTATGGCTTTTTAAAGATTTAGTTAAATAGAAATTACCAGACAAACCTTGAAAGTATTATTGAAATTTTGATCTTTGAACCCTTCAACATTATTTTTTGTTTTCATGAGTTGTGAGTTTTTGAATGCATTAATTTATTAGTTTTCATTTTTATTTTAAGGAGTTTTTGTTGTTGCTGCAAAACGTACTGCATTTGGTACATTTGGTGGAGCATTTAAAAATGTTAATCAAACACAATTGGCAAGTGCTGCATGTAAAGCAGCTCTTAATGCAGCTGGTCTTCAACCACAACAAATTGATTCAGTTGTAATTGGTCATGTTTTAACATCATCATCATCAGATGGTGCATTTTTACCAAGACATGTTTTACTTAATTGTGGAATACCAATTGAAAAACCAGCACTTGGTGTTAATCGTTTATGCGGTTCTGGTTTTCAATCGATTGTCAATGGTGCACAAGATATATTAGTTGGTGCAGCAAAAGTTTCTTTAACTGGTGGTGTTGAACATATGTCACATGCACCATTCGTTGCTAGAAATATTAGATTTGGTACAACATTAGGTACTAATTATACATTGGAAGATTCATTATGGCTTGGTTTAACTGATACATATTGTAAATTACCAATGGCATTAACTGCAGAAAATTTAGCTGAAAAATTTAAAATATCACGTGATTTAGTAGATGAATTTTCATTTAAATCACAACAAAATTGGAAAAGAGGTAAATTTATTTAATCACAATCACAACATTAGAAATTATTCGATTTTTCTTTTTTCTTTCAATATACCAATTTTAATTACAGCACAAGATGAAGGAGTTTTTAAAACTGAAATAACACCAATTAAAATAAAAGTTAAAGGAAAAGAAGTAGATTTTACAATCGATGAACATCCAAGGTAAGTAATCACTAAAAACTTAAAATTAATTTTTTGCTAAAAAAAATGAATAATAACATTTATAGACCGCAAACAACCCTTGAAGGATTGAAAAAGTTACCATCATTATTTAAAAAGAATGGAACTGTAACAGCAGGATCAGCTTCAGTAAGATAGATAATTCCGGTTATAATATTTTAAAAATAACAATAAAAAACTTTGAATGTGAATTTTAGGGTATTTGTGATGGTGCAGCATCTGTAATTGTTGCATCTGAAGATGCTGTAAAAGAATATAATTTAAAACCATTGGCAAGATTAGTAGCATATTCAACTGTTGGTGTTCCTCCTGAAATAATGGGTTTTGGTCCAGTACCAGCAATTCAAAATGTATTAAAAGTTTCTGGACTTACATTGAACGATATTGATTTGGTTGAGGTAATAAATTATTTCAATTCATTAAAAATTTTCATTGGTTTCTCGTATAAGTTAAAATTGTAATCTTAATTTAATTTGGTTGTTTAGATTAATGAAGCATTTGGTGTTCAAACATTGGCATGTGCTCAAGAATTAAAATTAGATATGAACAAGTTGAATGTTAATGGAGGTGCTATAGCACTAGGACATCCTTTAGGAGCAAGTGGGTCTCGTATAACTGGTCATCTTGTTCATGAATTACAGTAAGCCTTTTTTTAAACATCCTTGAATTTTCACTTATTTTTTCTTTCTCAAATTAGACGTAAAAAATTAAAACGTGCCATTGGATCGGCATGTATAGGAGGAGGTCAAGGAATTGCACTTTTATTGGAAGCAGTTTAAAGATTTTTATTATTTTTAAAAAAAATTATGTAAATTTTTATGTATTTTGTTTGATTTACGTATTTTTATTGAAACTTTTATGTATGCATTTATTTTATTTTTTATTTTTTTGATTATTTTTTGTAATAAACTGATGATATATTGTGATTATTTGCTGTTTAATTTCAGATGTTTTTTGTAGAGTAAGGATTTTGAAGATAAGTTGTTATCGATAACATGTACATGAGTGCAGTTATTTCATTGTTAATTTTATTTGGCTCAAAAAATCAGTAGATAAGGTATTGATGATGTCTTTTTCATGTGCTTTGTGAGTGACAGATCCACGCACAGAATTGTTGTAATTGTCGTTAATTTTCAGAAATCATGTTATAGCACGTTAACGATGCCATATAGATCCTTGATGTTTTCAGAGAAAATTCAGATAATTTTACATGCTTCCTGATGATTATATTATTATTTATTTGGTATTTTTTGTCAGGGACTTTGTAATTTCCCAAGAAAGAATAGTCGGATTATTTAGTAGCACTGGTTGTGATTTTGACATTTACATACCAGAAAAATTTTGATTTGGCGGGTAAAAAACAAGGGCAACCGGCAAATGAAATCTGAATAGTAAAAAAGTAAAGTAAATTGTACTAATAGTAGAATAATTGAATAGTAAAGTAATTGTAGAAACTAAGAAAATAAAAATGACTTCAGCAGCATTTTCAACACCAGAAAGTGTAAATTTAGAACGTGAAACTAAATTTGATCAAGAAAATGTTAACTTCGATCACATTTGGACAGAAGACAATCGTTTACTTTCCAAAAATTGGGTCAATAAAAGTCGATTCAAAAAGGTAACAGATTGTTATTTCCACCAATAACATCATCTAGTATGCTTACTGTGATTTCTCTTCAAATATTAACCAAACCTTTTTCAGGTTTGTCTACAATTTCCTGATAGTTATTTGGCACACAGTATCAAAATCTGTGATGATCTGAAGGAAATATGCCCTAAATTGAAATTTTTCATTCTTGCTGATACGTCATATGGGAGCTGTTTTGTCAATGAGGTAAATACTTGATCATAATTTAATCTTTGTTGAATTTCAAGGTCTATTGAATAAGATAAATCACAGAAACAGATAACAAAATCACAATGATGAATCTTTAGTTAAAGTACCTACAGCACAGTTCCAAATAAAAAACCGATTTGCCTTATTGCAATGCTTTTACTAAAATCTAATAATACATCTACGAAGCTAATACATATTAATTGTAATATAAATGTTTTCCTTTTACATATCATGTCCGTCTTTAAATGCCATGGTTGTTTTTAACTTCCAGGTTTTTTCTCCTAAGCTGGTTTTTTCTCTTCTGCAGCAGGTTTATCTCCTGATTTCTTATCATCACCATCCTTTTTACCTTCATCATCCTCCAAATACGCTTTTATGAGTTCTTTGTTAGAAGCATATGGGAAAATTACTTTATGTTTACCCACAAAACATGTTTTACTTGTACTACGTATAGCAAAATACATACACCCAGCAGTACATGGGTCGTCGGTACCACATACTTTACGGCATTTTGCCTTAACCTCCGCTTTTTTGCAATTTGGATTGAAACCAATACCGCCAAATGATGATACTGGTACAGTAAATACGTAGAAAATTCCAATTATTATTAAAATTGAAATATTTAACCAGAAATACTTCATTTCCCCTGTTTCGTGGAATATAATACGAAAAAAAATTAATAAATTATTCAATGTCATCAATTTAAAACAACATTGGAACAATTTAAGTAATTTGAGGGTAAATAAACACAGAACACGAACACCTATTTAAGCAACTTACTTATTTCTGTTGTTGCTGTATTATTGTGTTTTACTCTTACTTAAAATTTCAATTTAAACAACTGTTTTTTTGTATTAATAAAAATAATTTTTGAATTAATTGAAAACCATCAAAAATCAGTCAACTAACAGCTAGAATTCTTTAAAAGCACTGAACTTCAACTTGAATGCGATCATTTTATATTTGGATCACAACGATAATTTTCCTAAAAAAACAATAAGTACTAAATATCTTAGGTAAATCATAAATTACGTGACAGGTATTGTTTATAAAATAATTAATTTTCTTGTTATTTATTTTCTTAGAAATAATTCTGCATATTTTCTTACATAAGAAATCAGAAAACAATGCATTTCATATCAATTTTTACAACGGTTATAATTTTTATAACATTTTTTATTGATTTTATTGGTGCCAGTCAAGATGATTGCTCTTTAGTTTGCGATACTATAGAATGTATTCATGAATGTTTTGCAGACTTAGAAAGAAATCGAGGACTTATCTAGAAATATGTAACATTGCTTTTTTATTATTATTTTTATAATTTTTCTCTGTAAATTTTTTAAAACTTGAAAACAATTGCTCATAAAAAAATTTAAAAAAATATTTATGGAGAAAAATTAAATAGGTATGTTTTCGTTTTATTATTCGATTATGTAGTTTAAATATTTCTGTTTTTATTACAAATATGTAATTAATTTTATTGTGCATATGTAATTATAATTAAGAATGACTAAGACACAGAGGAGGTAATATAATAAGAGGTACACTAAGTACTAACGCGAATATCGGCAAAATTTTTAAAATTTGTTGACCTGTGCGGGAAGTGTGAGGGACGAAAAGCTTCTATCTTATCTCTCACGAAAAAATATATATGAGAAAACTTTCGTTTATTACTCAGTTGCTTCTTACACAAAATATTATTTTTATTCATACAGGATAAACATATACATGTACATATGTATACCTATAATTCCTATTATTCATATCGTTCTAAAAAATTTTTTGCTGTATACATTGAAATACAAGTTAAAATATATGTAGATACGCATAAATGCGATATAAAGAAAAAAAATATTCAACTTGTACATTTATTTTCTCGATTCGAACAAAAAATTATACCTACTGCTTTATTAAATACGTACGTACATGTGTATGTGTGATATATTTTACTGTTTGAGAAAGCAAATGTATCCCTTCCCAAATTTTTTTTTTTCAAATTTTAAAAATATATTTTTATATTTTTCTAAATTTCTATATCCAGAAAATTTTTCGTGGTTTGTTCATCTTCATTGAGAAATATAAAAATTTTATTCGTAAAGGATCAGGAGATCAGAATAATAAATAGGCATGTTATTTTATTTTCTTTTACATTATAAAATTTTTAATGCTAGTTTTTAATATATTTTAAAATATACACACAAGCAAACAAAAGCAAAATTTCATGTATACATTTCTCATAAAAAAAAAATGTACACGATCGTAAATAATATGTACAAGTACAGCCAAATAATATTGGCGAAAAGTCGCGCAGGTGCACAGTGGGAAATTTTACCCAAAAAATGCACTTTATTCATTTATGGTCCGATTTTGATGAAACTTCGTAGGTTTGTCTATTGTATGGAAAGAAAATTGTGTTTTAATTTTTTTTTTTAAATCCGTTGAGTAGAAGTGGCTTATTGACATAGGTGAAATTTGAACTAAATGTAATATGCAGAAATAACTTTTTACTCTATAAAAAAGCAATATTGAGTTGAAAAATAATTTTCTATTTTGCAAATAACTTTTTCATTTTGAAAGATAAAGCCATACAATTTGACAATTTTATAGAAAATTGACTGAGCTTTCTTCCTGTGAAATAAAAAGTAAAGGTTATCAAGGGCTTTTCTCGGGCAAAGCAGGGTTAAACACAAAAAATTGACAAAAAAATACCAAATTTTGATGGCATATATCTTTTCAAGAGTTAATAATAGAAAACAAGTAAAGTATCGTTGGAAAGGACAAAGGGTCCTCTACATTTTTTCTAATACAAAGTAAGCCTCTAGAGTGCTTTTATAAAAAGTTATAGGGTGTTTTGTAAAAAAAGTGCAAAAAAAATGTCAACGCCCTCTAGCGGCCAAACGGTTGAGATTGACCCTCCCCTCCCATACGATTTTTTGTTTGTTTCGATGAGCCCTCTCTATTGCATTATATTTGTAGGTGATTTTTGCCGTTTTTTTTTTTAGATTGAAGCTCAAATTGTTTTGTGGATCGCCCTGCGTGCGAAGATGTTGAAGTCGTTGAATGTTACAAAATAGTTGGCACTTTTATATAAGAATTTAACCATTTTTGATACTTGTACAAAAGTCTTTCGTGTTTATAGTGATTTTGTCTAAGTAATTCAAAATACCTACAATAAACAATTTTTTTTTCACATCTTCTTTATTTTTTTCACTTGTCATTATTGTTGTCTAAAAAACTTCTCGATTTCTCACTAACATTTAACTACATATATTCTTTTAACTTTTCACAAATTTTTTACAATAATTTTAAAATATATTTACTTTAAAGGAGTTGATTCACTTTGATCTTGCAATTTTAAAATTTTAAAATGCGTTATTATTATTTAAAATTAAAGCTTTATACTCGTATAGTGAAAATATTAGACTAATGCTGGATTTCTTCAGTCTCAACTTTCTTGTCCCTAACTTTAGCAGTAAGATAATAAAGAGATTTGCATTTCTTCACCTCTGATTAGCACTTAGCTGCCACCTAAGTTTAGGTGGCAGATGAAGTACTGATTATTTATTTAGGTGCTACCTAACTATGTAGATAGTAACGCATATTTACATTTTTTTTCTTGTCGAAGGAAGTAAAGAAAATTGATTTTTAAATATTTTATGAGAAAATAAAGTTTTTCGGTGATTTAAAAAAAACATTTATATATCGAAATGGATGATATATTATTCGATCCATTTTACTAATAGTAGCATGTTAGATGTTTATGAAGATGATGAATTTGAAAGAAGGCCATATTTATTGAGACCAAGAATAAATCACTTTGAGTTTTGATGAGATGTTGATTTTTTTTCAAAAGATCTCACAATTAGTATAAGGTACTCCTTTTCCATCAATATTTATATGCAGAAGGTGCTAATACATTTGTACGCGTCATTATTTAATGAGTACATGGTACCTGTTTCTTATATAGGTAAGGCATTTACATATTCAATGTATGAATATTAGTCGGAACAATTCTTTAATTGTTACTTCAATTGTTCGATAACACTCATAATTGTAAACGTATGCATGAGATTCAAATTCAAAACAAAATTTCCAATATTTTGAGACGCCAGATGTTGTCGAACCCGCTTTCAAATTCTGTTGTTGAACAAAGAAAATTTCGTGAATATTTGTCGCCAGTTATTGAGTTTTAATATGAGGCATCTTATAATATTTATTTTAAGAGAAAAGGAAGCATGAAAAATATGTAGCATAAAATTCTCATTAATTAATAAATATATGTACATACATTTCTTTTTTAAATATGTAGGTACTAGGATTACAATGAATTGATAATAAAAATACAAAAATTGAATTAATTTTGTATCAAATTAATACAAAATAAACGTTACAGCTTCAAAAATATTCAAATAATACGTTACAACTTGAAAAATACTCAAAAAATAACAGCTGACGTCAATTTGACATTAAAAAGCTTTAAAGTTTCGATTAAAATTTCATGCTTTCAGGTTTGGGAATTAGAAATGTAGCTGACAGCAAAGATAATTAACAAGAAGTAGATATTTAAAAACAGAAAGGCTGTTGAAAAATAAATTTTTAGTTCTAAATCTGTTCATAGAGCGGACAGACAAGAAGAAATCGCTTAGAACATTAGATTTAAAAATACGTTATGACCGTTTTTGCAATAAAAAAAAATTTAACATACACAAAAATCCTCAAAACTGTAATTAGACAATTTTATATGGAAAATGAGGACGGAGTAAATGTGCATGACATCATCATACAATTTTTTTGTTGATGTTGTACTATATAAAAATTTATAATTATAATATAAACAAAAACAACACACATATAAAAAAATAATACATGAGAATGATTGTGTTAAAAATGTTAAAATTTCTCAAATTTTTTAAAAAAATTTTGTATGTATTGTATAAAAAATAGATAGAAAAGAGAATATATTTTAAAATTAGAGAAATTAAGAAAAAATCCTGAGAATAAAAAAGAGCTTAAAACAGCTTTAAGATTGGAGGCTGTTTTGCTGTTTTTAAATTTGTTATTTCAATGTACTGGGATGAAATGTCTGTTGGTAATTTCATTAGTCATTGACTAAGATTTGAAAAATTTGAGATAACATATGAATCTTTTAAATGGAAATTACGAAATGCAAATTGATAAAATTGAATTTTTTCGTAAATGTGTTTGTCAAGGTTTTAACTCCAAATTCTCCTCAGTCCTGATAATTACAATTATACAATTACTTTTCACTTGGAAAAAATTTATGCCAGGGAAATAGATACAATGGGCCACTTTGAATCTGTGGTGTCCGTTCATTTTTCACTAAAATGTAATCTAAACAGTCTGTTAGGGCTTTTTATTTCAAAACCAAATTATTTTGTCTTTTTTTTTAGATTGCTGCTGCTCATGTGGAATCCGATTGTATTATACATTTTGGTAATGCGTGTAAAAGTAAAGTATCTCGACTTCCAGTTTTATACATATTTCCTCAGTTACCATTTGATTGTGATAATTTCATTAAACATTTAAATTCATCATCATCACCCATTTTACCGTTAGAAAATGAACAATTATCAATATTTCTGGACATAGGTTACCAGTATCTTTTAGGTTTGTTTAATTCAAATGAATTTATTTCAGTTTTTTTCTTATTTATATTCTTTTAATTTGAATAATTGTTTTGTATTCTTTTTGATTTCATTAAATTTTAGATGAAAAGTACAAAGAAACTTGTGGTAAGTAGAAAAAAAACCTTAAGAATAATAAAAAAATAATTAAGATTTTCAATTGACTTTTTTCACTTTATCACTTAGATAAAATAAAAGAAGCTTTATCAAATTCCGTTAAAATCACAATTGAAAAATATCCAGATAGTGATAATAAAACAACAAAATGCTGTTCAGAAAATAACGATCATAAAACAAATGCGTGTATTTTCATTGGTAAAGATAGTCAATCGTTTTTCAGTTTAAGCATGTCAGTTAAAGGTGAATTGTGAGATGATGATTGTTTTTTTGGTAAACTCTAAAACGTATTTATTTTTTCAATTACAGCAAAAAAATGGTTTATTTACGATCCATCCAATAATGAATTGAAAAATGTAAATCCATTAGGGACAAATTTCATACGACGTCGTTATTATTATATTGGAAAATGTAAAGATGCACAGAGGCTTGGTTTAATTATAGCAACATTAACATCCGATGGTTATTTAGATGTTGTTAAACATATACAAAATATGGCAAAATTTCATGGTATTAAAACTCATATTATATCAGTTGGTTGCATAAATCCAGCAAAATTAGCGAATTTAATGGAAATTGATTGTTACGTATTAATTGGTTGCCCATTTAATAATTTGTATACATCACGTGAATTTTTCAAACCAATTATATCTGTTTTTGAAGCTGAAATTGCTTTGAACCCAGTATGGCGTGAAAAATTTCCAGAAATTTTTACAACAAATTTTAAAGATATTTTACCAAATGGTAAACTGTACAACGAATTTAATTTAAATGATATTTCTGTAGGACAACCACATCAATTACCATCAGAACAACAGCCACAACAACATGGTTGTCATGTTAATAATCTTCATCATGTTGATCATGCACATGATGTTGATGACAGTTATAATCCAGACTTCGATTTTCGAAATATGGAAGTTTATAGTTTGGAATCTATTTTTGTAGTAAATGACCGCGCTAGACAAGATGAGGTTGAAAAATCTCTTTGTGTTCGTGACTCAGATAGTCAGATATAGTGTTGAATGCTTAAGACAATGATTAAAACAAGTGCTACCAGTAGCTTCAAAAGCTTAAATCTCACGGCGGTTGCAGTAAAAATTACAGCAACAACTAAAAATAACTTACAATTACAATCCAGTCCACAACTTTGTCGACGGCAATACTCTTGATTCATCGTACATCTTATCTCTTTTCGTCGATCACAATTCACAGGAGCAAGAAGATCCTCAACATCGCATAGAAAGTGCGAAATGTTCAGTCCATTTAACTCCGACATTGAAAAAATTCTCCATTGGGGAAAATTGTGTCGGCTTCAACGCTTCTAAAACTCAATGCTGTCTAATCTTTCTAATAAAAAAAAACGTATTAACGGTTAAGTTTTTAATTTCAAACACTTCTTCACTATCAATTCTAGGTATCACAATTACCAGTAAGCTCTGCTGGAATGAACACGTTCTTTAGTCTTGAAAAAATGCTGCTAAATGTCTGAGTTTTCTGAAGAGATATAGAAAATATTTTTTGTAATCTGACCTTATCTCCATCTACAAATCTCACATCCGTCTCCGTCTAGAATGCAACTCTCATATCTCATATCTAGGCTAGAGCCAGTAAATCAACATTATTCATGTTGAATCGGGTTCACGCGCTAACATCAAAACTACTATCATTGCAACCAGTGCCGGATTAAGCCAGTGCGGGGCCGGTAGCAAATGTTATTTTACGGCTGTTAACTGTTAAAAAAAAAACAAAAAGGTCTATTTCTCTGACGAATTTTCTAACGAGCAAAAAAAAAAAAGTTCTCTATGCGCGGGGCCCCCCCAAAAAGAGCTACTTCTGCTATATGGCTAATCCGGCCCTGATTGCCACACTGCAGGAACATGGCGTCTTTAGCTCTATTTTACAGATAGTATCATGGTAGGTGTTTCAGAAAAATTCAAAATATTTATTTAATTTTTCTCAGGAAACGTATTTGAAAAAATATGGTCAATCGTTTATTAACAAAACTCTTAAATTGTAGAACACTTTTCCATCATATGTGCTACCGCCCTCTTGTAATCTACATAGAAGAAGTTCAAATGGGACATCCATCAATACTTCCTTTTTTCTCTCCTTTGATCTCTCATTCACCTGAAGGCGGTAGCCACTAGCCAGCGCAGCGCTGTGCTGCCCTAAACAAACGCAGTAAGTATATAAAAGCAAGTAAAAGTAAGTAAAACTTCATTTCCATAGTCATCACAAGCAATTCAAACTTCTAATTATGTAGGTATGTACTTAAATTTTTTTTTCTTTGCACATATTCTTTAATATACCTACAAAATATGTAATAGACACACATACACACATGCACTCATTTCATATTTTTCTTTTCAAAGTTTCAGAAAAACTGTGTCTGTAATGGGCACAATTGAATCGGTATCGTATCTATAGTAACAATTTTTCAAACATAACAAAACCTAAAATCATTAAATTATAAATCGCTTTGTAATTATCATTGTCTTTTTTTTTTTTAAAAAAAAGAAAATTAAAAAAAAAAAAAAGAGGATATAATGTCCGAGGATAATTCATGGGTTTTTGATTCATTGGTTTGTTTTCTTCATGGACCAGTGTGGAATGCACCATTACAAACTTTTATTGAAGAGAAATCATATTGTAAGATTTATATTGATTCAAATTGTTAAATTGTTCAATTTGTTTGTTTGTTTGTTTTTTTGTTTTCTAATTTAAAGTTTTTGACCCAAATGAGAAAAATGACAAAAATAATCCATTATATCAAAAAATATTTGATGAATATAAAACATTAGTTGATTATATGTTAGGTAGTTTTATGGATGAAATGCAAATAACACCAGAACAATTTGAAATTGCTTGTTTAGAAGGTCGTCATCAACATGATAATTCATTTAATTTTCATCAGGGTTTATTTCAGCAGGTTGGTGTACAAAACTTAAATAATTTTAATCATTTTTCTTCTATCACATTTATAATTTCTGTGTGTTTTTTTTTTATAGATATGGGCTGCGAACGATATAAATATTTTCATACGAATGATGACACAAAGAAACATTGAATTACAACTACAAGCACTTGATTTAATTGAAAGAAGACAAAATTCATTAGAAGCAAAATCAGAAGATGATCCGGAAATAAATAAAATTCCAGAAGAAAGTATACCAGAAAAGTAAATCTAAAAAAAAAAAAAAAACTGATCTAAAGTAGAGATTTAGATAGATTTGAGATCTTAGTTTGTTCTAACTTGAATGTTTTACTTAAATTTTTCTATTTTTAGAATTGAAGAACAACAGGATGTTCCTAAAATAGTTGAAGCAAAAGTTGAAGTAAAAGATGATCAAATTGAAACCAGTAAGGAACGTTTGAATTTACTTTTTAAAAATAAAGAGGTACAAGGATATTCTAATTGTTGAATGTTTAAATGTTCAATATTTTCCAAATACGTTTTTTTTTAAATTAAATTAAATTTTTTTTTTTTTTGAAGATAAATCCAGAAGATGTTCAAGCACGACAAGAATATTTAAGATCCCAACGTGATAAAATTTTAGAAATAAAAAAGAAAGCACGTGCAAAACAATTAAATGATACAACAAAACGTACTGGTGGAGGTGGTGGTAATGGTGGTAGACCATCATCAGCCCAAGCAGCACAAAAAATACTTGAAGGGAATAATCTTAAAGAAGTTGTACAAGATTCAGTTATAAATTCAGCATCTGAATTAAGAAAAACATTAGCTAAACGATTAAAAGTTGAAGTAGTTGATCAAACACAAAAATGAATAAGAATCATACAGTAAAAGTGTAGTCTTTTTTTTTATGGATTCCTGAATTGATAGGTTTTTTTTTTATAGAAAAAAAGTTTTTTCGTTTTTTTGTTTGTCATTAATTTTTTATATTTGCAAAACCAAAATGTGTAAATTAAAACAAATTATTTATATTATTATATTGTGAGCATTAATATTATTATTGTTGTTGTTGTTGTACTAATAATTTGACTAGTGTTTTTTTTGTAGAGTTAACAGTTAACCATGATAAATAAATACTACACATGGTAAAAAAAAATTAGGTACATTATTACAAAATAAAATCTAAAAAATACATTTACCAAATAGCTATAAAACAAAAAAATTACATTAATAAAAAATATAAGAGTATTTAAAAAAAAAGGTGAATTTCTAATGCTTTCTGTCTTCTTTCTTCTGTTTTTGCAATTGTCCTTAAGATTGTTTGGATTATGACACTTCAAGTAGGAATACGATCTCTTAAATATGACATAACAGCGTCTGTTCCTTTTTCAAGAATTTGTTGTCTTGGTTGACGAAATCTGTTTCCCAATAAACTTAGAGTTCTGTAATTAATGAAAAATAAAGAAAAATTTTATAAAAATTTCATATTTTATTTTTGTTGTTGTTAAAATTACGTTATATTTCTTAAATTTCCCAAAATTGGTGGAACTTGACCAATATTATTATTTGATAAATCTAAATTAGCTAAATGTGTCATTGCTCCTAATCCAGTACATGTTGCATTTATTTCTTCAATTTGATTACCTCTTGCTAAAAGAATTTCTAAATTTTTTAATGTATAAACACATTTTGGTATTTCTTTGAATCTAAAAAAAAAAAAAGAAAAATACAAATTTTCAGTAATTAAAAAAGCTATTTTATTAATTTCATAAATTTAACATTACCTATTAAAGGATATATTAAGTTCACGAAGTGAATTTAATAATGAAAATTCTGGTGGTAAATCAGTTATTTGATTTTTTGATAAATCAATTCGTGCAATTCGACAAAATTCTGATATAAATGGTGGAACAGACATAATATAATTTTGTGATAGAATTATTTCAGTAGCTCGATCTGCCAAATAAATCAATCTGTATTAAAGAAAAAAAGTTTTAAAATGTATCAAAATGTAGATAATATTGAAATAATAATATCTTACCCTTTTGGAAACTCATTGAATTTATTTTTTGAAAGATCAATAAGACCTACATTCTCTTCTCTGGCTCTAGAAAATATTTCATCTGGAATATTTGATAAATTTTTCATTGTAACTGACAGAGTTCGTGTACTTCGTAATTTGTACCTAGACGATTATTTTTTTTTTAAATACGCAATGTTATTATTTTTTTAAATTGTTTTTTGTTTTAAATTTACCTGTCAGGAAACATCTCATCACTTTCACCGAAACAATCAAGCCCAATTCTTTTCATGTCTGTATTGTTATCGTTATTACCTTCTTTACCTTGTTGTTGTCGTCTTTGTTGATGTATTTGTTGTTGTTCCTGTTGTGCACGATCGCGTAAAACTTTTAAAATACGATTTGTACCACACTGAATTATATCAC
The DNA here is from genome assembly GCA_932526495.1 of Bombylius major. Lineage (NCBI taxonomy): Eukaryota > Metazoa > Arthropoda > Insecta > Diptera > Bombyliidae > Bombylius > Bombylius major. Next base: position 25,430,022 of record OW052045.1, on the reverse strand, counting down.
GTCTAATTGAACGTATAGGATTACCATCCAATTGTAAACTAACTAAATGTGATAATGTTGATAATGAATTTGGTAAACTTTGAATTGAATTATTTGATAAATCAAGTCTTAATAAACTTTGTAAGAGTGATATTTCATCAGGTATTATTTCAATTTTATTATCACGTAAATCTAATATTTTTAAATGTGGTAATGTTTCACAAAAATCTGATGGTATTTCCTGTAAATTTTTAAATATAATAAATGAATATACACATAATTAGCTACGTATAAATAAAGATTTTTTTTTTTTTAAAGAAAAGAAAGTAGAAACAAATAAGAAGACTAATGCAATAAAGATGTAAATTTAATTAAATGAAATAAATAGAAAAGATTCCTTTGTTATTTTTTTTTGTCTCAGGAAAGAAAAATGACAAAGTAAAAAAAAAATTAATTTTACCTTGATAAAATTATTTGAAATATGAATTTCTTGTAATGCATCACATCCTTGAAAATTAGGTAATTCAGTAATATCATTATGTTGTACATAAAGACATTCAAGTCTTCGTAATTCACCCATTTCACTTGGTAATTGTGTCAAATCATTATTCATGAGGTCCAATTTTTTTAGTGCTGTATTAAAAAATTAGCAAAAATGTTAACTTTATTTTTTCTTTTTAATTTTAAATTTTCAATAAAATACCGGAGTAATTTTATTTTAAATTTAGCCCTTCTAAAAATTAAAAATAAAAAAAAGAGGGAGAAATACTTACACCTTAAACTCACTATATCATTTGGTAATTCCTTAATTTTATTAAAAGAACAAAGTAATTGTGTTAAACGTACTAAGAATCCAATACTTCCAGGAATTGTTGTTAATTGATTATATGAAAGTTCCTTTGTAATTTATTAAAAAAGTAAAGAGTACAGTTATTTTATGTTAAATTAGATTATTTTCTTTTTTTAATTAAATTAAAAAAAAAATTAGTAATTTGTAATTAATTTAACGAACTCACCAAAGTATCCAATACATAAAAATTACTAATATCAGGATCAATTTTTTCAAATAAATTATATGATAAATTTAATGATTTTAATTCTTGAAGTTTGAAAAAATTAGCAGGAAGTTCTGTTAGTTTATTACGACTTAAATTTATTTTAATTAATTTTTCTAAATTACCAATTTCATTAGGTATAGAGGTTAAAGCATTATCATGAAGCTAAATAAAATGAGAAAGAAATAAAAAAATGATAAAAATTAAAATTTAATACAAAGTACCAATATTAATTTTTTTTACAGTTAAAATTTAAGATAGAATTTTTTTTTCTTCGGATAATAACTTACATTCAAAACAGTTAAATCATATAAATTTCCAATATCCTTTGGTATAACTGTTAATACATTTGAACTTAAATCTAAATTACTTAATGGTTGTTGATTCCACCAAGCATCATCTTCTTTAATATTATCCATATCCAATGTAACTTCTTGTTCATCTTTTTCTGGTGAATGAAGATTCCATACTTTATCTGGCACTATAGGAAAAAAAGAAAACAAACAAACGAAGAAATTGTAATAAAAAAAACAAATATTTAAATTTAAAAAAAACAATAATTTCAAATAATTTCCTTCAATTTCTTCTGGACTTTCCATTCTTATAAAATTTTTTGAAATATCTGAATTTTTCTATTCCAATATTTTCGAACTAATTTTTTCTCTTCAAAATTCTTTAGAGATTCTTTTTTTCTTTTTTTTTCTATAAACTTTTCTCACCATAAATTCGAAAAAATTTCCGTTTTTGTTGATGTGAACGACCACGATTCATTATTAAACTGATTTTATTTGAATATGATTTATCTAAAACTTTCCTGATTAAGAATCGTTTGTATTCTAAATGTGGAAAAGAATTGCTTTTAAAATATTAACCATTTCAATTGTGATGTATTTGAATAGCTTATTTATCATTAAATTTTTTTTTTAGAATAGATATAAAGAAAACAAAAGTATATTAATTCATTATTTAAATTACAAAAATTTAATGATGCGTGAAAATTGAAAAAGATAAATTTGTAGTTATGGGTGATTAGTGAGAAGACGATTTAAAAAAAGGTGTGGTTTTAAGTACATGATTTTAAAAGTGTATTACTTTAACGATAAAATAGTTTTTGAATTTTATTACATATTAACAAATTAATGTAAGTGTAAGGTATAGTAGTGAGTGGTATCCAAATTAGGAATTAAAAATTAAAGATGTTTTTAGTTTTTGTTAGAATTAGAACATTAAATAATAAGAAATACCTCTTGAAAAGTGTATACAAAAATATCCAAAAATATAAGAGATACATCTGGTGTCTAACTGTTTTCTTGCATCTCACATCATCTGTATCTGGTAGCTATTTAGAGCATATACCTAGGTTTTTCAATATGAAGTCCTGTTTACATGATTGAAATTTTAGATTTTTGATATTTCAAAGAATAGCGAGATCGATAAGAATAATCATCGAGAAAATATCTATACATATACATATCATATCTCATACAATCCAGATGGTCTTCAGTCTTCATATATGAATCCAATGATTATTTCGCCTGATTCTTAAAATAAGTACATACTACGATAAAGGACAAAGTGATTTTCTTTTAAGCTTATAAATAAGTACATATGTACATACATATGTACATAGCTATTTTTATTTTGCTTAAAACATATATTACACGCATTACATGCTTTGAAGAAAAAAAAAACAAGAAAAAAATAGTCAACATTTTATAAAATTCTGTACAAGGATTTCCAAGGGAAATAGTTACAATAAATATTACAATAAATATCAAGTCATTTATTTATATTGATTTCTACATATTCGCTTGTTGTTTGTACCAAGTACATACTTGACGATTTTATAAAAAAATTATTAAAATTGATTTATTATTCACTTTGAGGTTCTAACAGGTGTAATATGATATACATATGTACATACATTGCATAATACGACATATAATTATGACGACCTAGTTTTTTTCTGGTTTTTATTTTTAAATTTATTTTAATTTTTATAAAAAAAAAAACAAACTTACCAGTAGAAAGACCCCTCGAGGATAAATTGAGAATTCCGGTTTTACGAGCTTGTTTAACTAAATGTTTTGGAAATTCTTTATTATCTTCAGATTTATCACGTTTATGAAAAATAGGATTAAGATTTTTTAAATTTGTCCTTTTTATCCTGGTTGGTTTTGTTGATGTCGTCATTATTAAGTTTTTTTTTGTTGATTTTATAAAATTTTCTTTTGAATAAAATGAATTAAAATTCAAATACACAAAATTTAGTTAGAATTATAATTTTAAAAAATCTTCAACTTTTTTCAACTACAAAATTTTCTTACTTTGTTTCTTTTCTTTCGAAAAAATGAGAACAACATAAATAAACAATGGAATTTGACATTTACATCAAACTTAGATCAAACTTACATAATACATGTTACATGTATGATTCAAAATCTTGAATTTGAAACGGAAAATGAGTATTTGTCCGTTATCATAAAACGGGGGTTTTTAAAATTTGAATTTGATTTTGAATGTTGAATTTTGATAATTGTGAAAATTAAGTGTAAAATCTGGATACACCACAATTATCTTGAATATTTTCAATAATTCTTTAATTTCAATAAATCTTTCAATAATTTCAATGTACCATTTATGACTAAATCCGCAAATTTCATTGATTCCTCCTTTGTGTCTTTTGCAATTGTTTTTGAATTTTGAAGGCAATCACGCAATTTACACGATACGTCAATTGCTCTATCCATCAACCATCAAGCAACGATTCCTACGCGATCGGGGTGAGGCAAATTGAGGGGTAGCACATCACTTGTGTACCAAAAATTTCATCGAGCAATTTGCCATTTCCTCTATTCCTTTTTCGTAATTTTTTCAACTCTGCTTTATTTCTTCTTCGATTTTGTGAAAGCAGTATTAAAAATAATACTTGATTAATGAAGAAGAATACTCGAACAAAAGAAAATGGATGAAAATTTTAAAGAAGAAGCATTTGCTGTCATTTTGCTGCATGGATGATTGCTCGACCGTGTAAATGCAAGAGTACATCACGCAGCAAGTTCAAAGCAAAACGCCAAAAACTCGTCCAGCAATTGCTGTATCGTGTAAATTACCCCAATACTCGTATGTTTGTTTGTTTTTTTAATCCGGTTACCTTGTTTTATATTTTTCTTTTCAGTTTCAGAAAAATTGAATTTCTTTTTAGGGCATTCACTTCTCTTATCACAAGATTTTTTTACCTGAAACAAAAAAGAGATTTTACCATTACATTACAAATGAAATTCATCTTTTCATTCTTACCTGGAAATTGCTAACATTGAACCACCATAAATAAATATATTCTGAATCTATTCTTTTATTTATATAAAAAACTATTAATGTTATTATAAATCTTATTTAATAAGATTTAAATTCTTTATTTAGTAAGATTGTCTTATTTACTTTTTGAATTGACAATTAAATTGACAGGATAAACCTCAGATTTAAACCATTATTTTTAGTTCAAAAAAGAATTGGGTTTATTCACCTAACTCAACTATTCAAAGGAATTGGTTTATTCACCTTTCTCACCAAAAAATGTTAAAAGTGAATTATTTACATATTTACATATCTGATTATTTATATACATATAACAAAACAATAATAACATATTATATTATAACAAAAATTTCCTTTAATTTTGCATTTCAATCATCAAAAAACAATCTCCAAAATTATTCTAACTCAATCTCAGATTTAAACCATTTTTCAATATAATAACATTGATTAATTATTATTTATTATACATAGATGAATTATACAAAAGAAAAAACTGGAACGCTAAAACAAATAATGCTTTTTACTCTCGCACCCATTTTAAAGGCAGTTACTTATTTACATTCCTGATACACAAACCTCACCACTAAATTGAATTTGAAACAAATTGTAACGATCGGTTTTCTGGTGAGATTTTATTCTGTATGGTTAATTATTCATATTTTTCATATTTTACCATTCAATATGTTATCGTATATACTATACATACACATATACTTGACAACTGACTATTCTATCTAATGAATGCGTATTATGAGCAGTGCTGGGGGGCTCTCATGAAGTAAAATCCCACAAATTTTAGAGAAAATTCCCTTTTTTTCCCATCAGCTGAGTCGATTTTCCCTTAAGTTTTCCCTCGGATTGAAAACAAAAATAAAAAACTAAATATTACACCGATGCTTACATTTTTTATATTTTCAGTTTTGTTGCTTATTTATTATTCATTTTCTATAGTTTGTTTAGCGTATCTCATCTCATGCCTATGTATTTTGTATTTAAGAAATTAACTTAAAAAACTTAAGCATTTGAATGTGGAAGCGATAACGCAAATTTCGCCAGTTTAACTAAATTTTGATAAGCTAATTCACCATTAACATCTTTGAGATTTGATAATGTCTTCCAAAAAAGTTCTACAATTAAAGAAATAAGTTTTTCTTTTTCTTTTTCCGGAAAAAAGTTTGGAATTGTACGCCATTCATATGCCACTTTTGTAACATCTAAATTTAAAAAATATATATCACTAATTCACTAATATTGCCGTTCTCAACATAAATTAATTTTTCTATTTGATCCGGTTTAATGAAATTTTGTGCTAAAGAAAATATTAATCTTTTACATTCCTCCGTTAATACATGCACTAGCGTATTTCTGCCTTGAAATAGTGTATTAAATGTATTAAAAGTTAACTTCGAAAATTCCCACAAAATCACCCTCTTTTCCCACAATCCCTTTTAAACGATAAATTCCCACAAAAAGGGAAAAATCCCACGATCCCCCAGCACTGATTATGAGCCGTTATTAATTTGTGTATTATTTTGTTACTTCTCTTTTGTTGTTTTTGTAATGTACTTATATTGATATTTGAAGAATATTGTTTTTTGTTCCTAATAATCACAATCATGTGTCTCGATAATTTATTTAATATACTAATTTTACTTTTTCTTAAAATTTTAAAATAAAATCAATGAAAATGTTTTGTAGTAATTTTAAAATTTTAATAATCAAAATTCTTATAATTTTGTTTTTGATTATTGAAAATCAAGTTAAAGTTTATCGAGTTGATGATATTTTTCAAAATTGTGAATTAACATAATATCATCAAAATTTAAATCGTGTTTATAAACTATGTAGAAATATAATACTAAGTGATACAGATGAAATATTTGGTGATCCATCTAAAAATAATGATGTACGATTTATAAATTGTAGTATGGAAACATTTCCGAAACGTTTTTCAAGATTACTTCATGCAACAAGACATTTAACAATACGTAATTGTAATTTAAAACAAATATCAAATGAATTTAGTGAAAATTTATCACATTATTTACCTATATACATTTGATTTAAGTGGAAATCTTTTAACAGTATTACCAAAATATTTAAAACTCAACAAAAATTAGAAGTTTTTAAATTATCTAATAATAAAATATAATATTTAGATTTTAGTACTTTTTTTTTTTAATATCTATAATAGTTTGATTAGATACTTTCCAAGTCCAAGTTTTACCGAACATATTACATCTGCTGGACATTTTCCTGACGCCATTCCATTGAAATTGTACTCTTTCACTTTGTATTAAATCAAATGCCACCGGCCACCGCACTTACAGTATAGTTATAGTATATGACGCCATTTCATATATTTATATTTACCTTTTTTTCAATTTTCACACACACTTTCACTTTGTTTGAAAATAAAACTTTAAATGGCGCGGCGTCTTGCTTAACTAAATAATACATAAACATATTACATAATACCAACGTCCAACCAAATGAAAATATTATAATAAGCAAGTAAGTTGGCTATACAATGAAGAATGAAGTTAGCTCAGGTTTGAAATGAAACATTAGATTTAGAAGTGAAGGTAAATATTACAAGCCTTCATGTATGCAAAAAGAATTTCAAATTTCCACTTTGGTGATCGTTATTTTACATTTTACTTATTTTGAAGAAAAATATAGAAAAAAACACAGGAATAATATGTATTTATCCGTATTTGTTTTTTCCTTGGTGTATTTTTGTTCCTTTATATACTTATTATTCTTAATAATAATTTTGTTCATAACGAACTTTTTTTCATAAAAAAAAAATTCGGTTAGGTACACCTGGTCAACCAGTAAAGTATTAATGGTATTAATGGCGTAGGCATTTTGTGAAAATATTTTATTTAGTTTTAATTTAAATTAATTTATTAAAAAGAATATTATAATTATAATAATTGTATTATATATTATAATATAATTATAATACAAGCTGTATATTGAAATGGTTATTAGAAAAACAACAAATAACAAATATTTGTTTTATGGCTGATGTTGGTCAAGATGAAGATTTTATTGCTAGTGAGGTAAAAATGTGATACAATAAAAAAAAGGATATGGCCATCAATTCAAATGGGTACAAATGGAACGAAACAAATGGAACGAAATGATATATTGTATCATTCTGAATTAATTGCAGAAATAAAGAATTATCTGGTATTGTATGTGCAAAACAAATAAAGATGTTGGTCAAGATGAAGATATAAGAAAAAAAAAAAAGGATATAATATATAAATATATGGATATTCTGTATCATTCTGAATTATTATTATCAAGAAGTTAAGTTATCGGATAAAACAATTAATTATGGGATTAATTCAATATTCATACGTATGAACAATGTAATGGTAAGCAGGTATTCATCTAAAGTAAGTAAGAAATTGGGATATATATATAGAGCAGAACAAGTAAGTAGTACAAGAAAAGTAGAAAAAAAAAGGACAATTTGTTTTATTACATTTGTGTATATTTATTGAGGAAAAAACTGATACATGACTTATTAGGTTTTTATTACTAGATCCGATCAACTGTATTGCACAATTGAATCGGTCTAGATTTTGATTTTGTGGTTAGGACGGTCAGGTGTATGTAGTAATATGTACATCTGACTCGATTTTGCTCACAATTTTATTTTATTCGAAATCCAAGAGTCAACCTTCTTCCAATGGTCGCTGAGGGATTTGTGATCTAACAAAAAATCATCTACCTCTCGTTAGGCGCGCCTGAGGATGATTGTTGATAGTGGGCTTGGAGATCGGTAAAATAAAAGTTGGTCTGGAAGTTCTTCCACCTGTAGATCAAGCGTTAGCGGAGGATGAGTCCAGGATCTCTTACTCCCCGACAGTCTTGTTCTCTGGTGGTCCTTCCACTTCCTGGGCGCCTCATACGCGCTCAGCAGAAGCGCACCAACAACAAGAGCACAAACAGAATGGTACTCGTTCCGGAGGCGGATTCAGACCATTAGTAGATACGATCAACTGTGTCTGTAATGGGCACAATTGAATCGGTCTAATCCTAATCCCTGGTTGTATGTATGTAGGTACTCGTAAATCACTTGTTTTTGTGCGTTTTTAAATAAGTAAATTTTGAATATGACCTTTTTCACGAATTCATATTTGAATGCACGATCTGATGCGACAACTTATGCATGACTGCAACTGGAGAGCAAATATTTATGGCAGAAATATTGCAATTATGAACAGCGTGCACGTCAGATATTATAATCATTAGTATCTTCTTCTTATTTTTCAAACATGCAAGGATGCAACTGGTAAAAATATCTTGCGTGATTTGCATTTTCAATCGTGAACACTTTATATGCGCAAATATGATATCGTGAATAGGCCTATGTGAATGAAAAATAGATAAATTGTTTGATTTATTAATTGAACGGTACTTAAAAGACCTTTAAATATATACTTTTTTTATGAATCTTATTAAACTTCAATTTGCATTTTATTACAAATATATAAAATACGTTTAAAATAAAATAATAGATGATAAATGTAGAATATATTATTCAATCTAATTTTTTTTTTTTCAATTGTATTTTATGCTAAGTAGATTTAAACAATTTTTTAATTAAATTTTAAATAATTATTACCAAAGATCTTTCTCTATAATGCTACAGTACGTTGTTTTGTTGTGTTGTTTGTTATTTTAAAAATATGTACATACATAACTCTTCTTAAGCTCTTTATATCTTATTATGATGAGATATTTTATTATGGGGATGTCATCTAAAGAATGGTTTTTATTTTATTTTATATTAAGTTTACTAAGTTGAATATACGAATATAGATAAATCTATAGAATAGAATAAAAAGAGTACACGTAAAATACTCCAAACTTTATAGGTAGAATTAGAATAGTAGAATATAGTATGTAAGTAAATAAAAAAATACTTTACGGAAACTAAAAAAGAACAAACAAAACCAACAACTGTTTATTAAATTCGAGGTCAGTTTTCAATTTCATTCATGGTTCTATAATATAAGCTATAACCACATATATGTATGTACATATCAACTGATATATTATAGTTAGATGTACATGTGTATCTATATAGATTTCATATGTAGTTTATGGGGTTTATGGGTTATTTTACATGATTATTGAATAAATTTAAAAAGGAAGGAGCTTTAAAAACTGACGGTCAATGTTAATGGTCAAACATTTATTTAACATTCATATCATCATCAATTTTTCCACGTATAGGGAAACCTTTTAAAAATTTCTTTGTTCTAGATACTATAGGTACTTGTTGATAGAAGAATACTAGAAATACATATGTATATGTATGTACATATAATATATATATATTCTATCAATTCTACTTAGATCTAGATCTAGATTCTAGACAGTATGATAGAATATTGATTTATTTATATTAAAGAAAATATTTGTTCATATAACTATTATATTTGATGTATGTAAACTTCACCTATATTAGATTTTTCCTTCACATTTTTAAATTATTTATTTTAGTATGTCAGTGAAATTCATAGTGAATAAGTCGTTCAAGAAGAAAACAAAACAATAATAAAGAAATACAAAAGGAAAAATACAATTTAATTAGATTTTTAATTTGTGATATACTTAAAAAACCAACAACAAAAAATTAAAAAAATAAAAAACAAGTTAATGGAAGGTGCTTTTACGAATTTCATGAAAGATATATTTGCGGTTTGTGTCTTTTTATTGTTATTAAATAAAATTAAAAAGTAGTCCTGTTTTTTTTTGTAGTTTATTTTAATTAATTTTTTAACTGTGATTATGCACACTTTCTAATAATGTTTTTTTATCCATTCATGTTTTTAAATATTGAAGTTTTCTGTTGTATTGAACCACACACACTTTTAATTTAATGGTTTACTTTACTTTTACTTTAACTTGTTTACTTTATTTTTAAATTTAAAATATTGTTTTTTGTCAAAATTACAAAATTCAATCGTTAATAATAATATTTAAAAAATTCCTTCAAGGACACAATATGAATAATTTAATTTCTTTTTCGAATTATATTTAAAAAAACACACCAACAACAAAATAATAAGCATATTAGTCATGAAAAAAAACGTATTCATATTTTTACAATTCTCTTGGTAATAATAAAATTTAGATTTGATTTTTTTTAAAAATTTTGCACAGACAACATTATTGTAGGGAGGGACAACAATCAAAATTAATAGATAATTCTTATATTACTTACGTTGTATCGTATATAAAAAATAAAAATATATAATTTAAATCGATTAAATTATTTAAAATAAAAATTCAGCTGAAATTGCACTATTTACGTATATAAGTATGTATATATTTATTTTGTAACATTTTTATGATTGTAAATAAAATTCACTACTACATTTTCATGTATTAAACATGAAATAAATAGAATAATTGGATTAGAAGAAATTCGCATAAAAAAAGGGTATCATTTTATTTTGTTTTTTTCATTTTCATTTAAAGCATGTAAAAAATATACGTTCTAGTGATTATGAAATTTATTTTTAAATTAAGTGATGTTGAATTTCGTGTTTTATTAAATGATAAATAAATTAGATCAGTGGCAGCATTTTTTGTTTTTAAATGTAGGATTACATAAGTAAGGACAAAATATTAATATGTGTCTTTTACAAAAATTTCCGTTATAAAGTGTTCACTTATTCATTTCGTTTTAATTTTTATTTTCGAATGGGGTAACATACCTAGTAACGAGCATTACATCAGTAATGAGCACATACCTTTATTTTACCTTATACCTAAGATATTTTTGGAAATTTTGGGAAATCCTTGCTGCACATCTGGTGTTTATTATGTTATCCTTACAATGTGATAATAATTTCAAACTAAAAATGTTTGTTTCTTTTTAAATGTTACATTTAATGAGACCATACCTAATATATAGTAGTAGTGTTTTTTTTTATAGTAGTGTTTTTTGAGTGTTTTTGTTAAGAAAGTGAATATTTGAATTTTTTGATAATTGGAAATATATAGAAGTAGTTTCTTATGTTTAAATATTTATGTAATTTATGTATTTATGTATATTTATGTAATAAAATAGCTTAAATCTTTATAATAATTTAAATCTTGTTATTTATCGTTACATCGTTGAAATAATTCGATTTTTTCAATTTTAGAATATATACCTGCCTAAGTAAATAAATTTCAAAATTGATGCTCATTACTAAATTTTTGAAGTGCTCATTACTGAAATTAAGAGTTTTTGAACATTTTTATGATTTTAATGATATTTCCTTCATCGTTATAAATTTTCTGATAAAATATTTAGTATTATGTCTTTTCTTAGAAGTCATTCAATCTTCTTTTAAGACTTTTCAAAAAATAACTTCAATCCTGGCATGGCAAAAAGTTAAGAATCTTCCTTAACAGTGCTCGTTACTGGGTATTCTACCCTGTCTGTAATAATTTCCGGAAAAATATATATACATACATATTTTCGTTGAATCAGAAAGTTAAAAAATATATAATAAAATTTTGGAAAAAAACTCTAAATCAAGGATAATGAAACAAATCTTCACAATAAAGACACTCTCTATTTTTTAGGTAATGAGAGGATAGACTTTCTTTCTAGAAAGGACTTATTTATTCCACTTATGGGCCCATAACTTTTCACGGAGTTTATTTTAGCCACTGGAAACACAAGGTGGAGTTATGAGAAAAGGAATGCACTGTACAACATTATTGAGTCAATACTCAAGGTGGAGAAGAAGAAGTTTATAACTCCTTCAAATAAACTCATAGAGCAACTACTCAAACTCAGCAAGCCTGAGCTTAGGTTAATAGTAGTCCTACTCACCAGTCATTGCTCTCCCAGATATCATCTGAAAAAATTTAATCTAAACTCTGTCGTTTCTTGGCTTGCAGAAGAAAAGGAGTAATATGTCTTGTGTCACTGTGGAGCAATAGCTTTTGAAAACTGTGATACTTATGTACAAGTTTTACTTTTCCCTATCGAACTCAGGCCTTTGGCTCTTAAGACAATCCTAAGCTTTTTCGCAAGTCTAATCATCAATCAATTTTTTTATAAGAACTACAAGATTTACATATCCCCGGAAGAATATATGTAGAGAAAAAAAAAGAAGTAAGTAATTAGAGAAGTTTTGACAGGCAAATGAAGTTTTATTTACGTTTACGCCCTGTAGTACAAGGATGAATCCTTCGTCAGAATTGGCCCCCTTTCCTTCCCAGATGCAGTAGATTTAAAAATTTTTTAGCAACATAAGTGTTTTTCTTCAAATTTACATAACTTACAGTTACATCATTTTTCACGTTTCAAAATAAAAAAAACAAAGAAATTTAAAAATGAAAATTATTGAAAAAAAAATAAATTTACAGGTTAAATTTAATTCTGAAGATCATGATCCTGAAGGCATTCGAATTGATGGTGATGGTAAATGTTATCCGAATTGTGATTCAAGTGTTTGGTTAAGATCATGTGAAAAAGAAGTAATTGAACCAATTCATGGAGAATCAAAAGGTTTTATTAAAAAAAAAAACATTTCACATATTGAAAATTGAAATTTTTATTTGTTATGAAATTTTACGTACTATAGGAAATATCCCAAATTGGATAAATGGAAATTTAATAAGAAATGGTCCAGGTAGTTTAAAAGTTGGTGATATGAGATTTGAACATTTATTTGATAGTTCTGCACATTTACATAAATTTTCAATTAAACATGGTATTGTTACATATCAATGTAGATTTGTACAAACTGAAACATATAAAAAAAATTGGGCAGCAAAACGTATCGTTGTCCCAGAATTTGGCACCCCTACAGTACCAGATCCATGTCAATCAATTTTTCAACGGTAAATTTACAAAAAAAAACATTCCTTATTTATTAATTTTTTTTAAATTAATCTTTTTGAGTAGAGTTGCAGCAGTATTTAAACCGGATAACATTACAGATAATTCAATGATTTCAGTTTATCCAATGGGTGATGAATTTTATGCTTTTGGTGAAGGTCCATATATCCATCGGTAAATTACAAGGAAACAAATTTTGTATTAAAAACAAAACGAGATTATTGTTTAATTTTTTAAACAATTTTTTCCACGTTAATTTCCGTTACAGAATTAATCCAGACACATTAGAAACTGAAGCAAGAGTTACTTTAACAGATTATGTAGGTGTTATGCATCATACATCACATCCTCATGTAATGCGTAATGGTACAGTTTATAATCTTGGTACTGGTGCAGGAAAAACAGGTCCTTGTTATAATATTATTTGTTTTCCAAATGGTGATAGTATGTTTGAAAATGCTCATATTGTTGCTTCAATACCATGCAGGTGGAAATTTCATCCTGGTTATATGCATACTTTTGGTAAATTTTCATATAATTTTTTTCAATATTATTTTTATTTTCAATAAATTATTATTTTTTTTTAATCATAAAAGGTATCACACAAAATTATTTTATTATTGTTGAACAACCCTTAAGTGTATCATTACCTGAATATATGAAAACGAAATTTACAAAACAACATTTAGCCGGTTGTTTAAAATGGTTTAGTAATAAATGTACTCATATTTATTTAATTGAACGTAAAACTGGTGAAATAAAATTTACATATAGAGCTGAAGCATTTTTTTATTTACATATTATAAATCAATATGAAGATTCAAATCATATTATATTGGATATATGCTGTTATAAAGATCCATCAATGATTGATTGTATGTATATTGAAAGTATTATGAATATGCAATATAATCGAAATTATGCAAATATGTTTAAAGGTAGACCATTAAGATTTATTTTACCATTAATTAAAGATACATATAATTTAGATAATAATATACAAAAAACAAATAAAATTTTTAAATCATTATCAATTACAAATTTAACATCAAAATTACATATACATCAACAACAATTATCAACAAATAATAATTGTAATAGTAATAATTTAAAAAAATCCGTATCTGAATATAATGATATAACACAAATAACATGTAATCAAAATACAATGAAAACATCACAAAGCATTGATCTTTTAAATACAATATCAATTAATTATCCTGGTAATTTAATATCATTGGAAAATACAAAAGCTGAAGCATATAAATTACAAGATGGTACAATATTTGTTAGACCAGAATTATTATGTGATGTTGGTTGTGAAACACCAAGAATTAATTATGAAAAATATTTAGGTAATTTGATTTATTGCGTTTTGTTTTTAGTTTTACTTTGAATTTTTTCTTAAATTATACAAGAACTTAAATAAAAGACGAAAAAAACATTCCATATATATGTATATTTTTTGTTTTTGTTCATATAGGAAAAAAATACCGATATTTTTATGCAATTGGTTCAGATGTTGACATCGAAAATCCTGGAATGGTAAGAAAATTTTAGTTAATTTTATCAATTTTTTTCGTTAAAGTAATTGAAAATTAAAAATTGTAAAAAAATTAATTAATTTGTATACTTTCAGTTAATAAAAATCGATACAGTGAATAAAACAAAACAAATTTGGTGTGAATCTAATGTGTATATGAGTGAACCTATATTTGTACCAACACCTGGATCAAAGGTATCCTATAAACCTCTTTTTTTTTCTTTTTTTTTTTCTAAAACTCCTTTGTTTTTCCGTTTTCAAATCAAATTTTAAAACGAAAACTTTGAAATGTACTTTTAAAATGAATATTGAGTTGAAGGAGAAAGGTTAAAAAAGGTCACCTGAACATGTAATGGAATTTTCTTGGTTTTTTAATAATCTATCGGTTAATAGAACGTTTAAAACCAACTACAATTATGTGTCATCATCATCTTTGTTTCTTATAATCTGCGGAGAAAAAAAATTCATAACACACTGTTCTCTTTTCTCTGACCTTTACCCTTCACTGACCTTTTATTTCTTTATATTTCCTGTGCTTTAGAATAAAATTGCTTTTACTACTCAGCACATTTTGAAAAAAAAAAGATACATAAATATTTAAAAAAAAATTGAATTGATAACTGTAATATTAACTTTTAAATTTTCTTTAAATAATTTTTTTCTAAATTGCAAAAAAAAGACTAAGTTTTTTTTTATTTTCCGGCTGTAGGCAGAAGATGACGGTGTTATTCTGTCATCAATGGTTTGGGGATCATTAGATGAAAATCGTGTTGGATTACTTATACTATGTGCCAAAACATTTGAAGAATTAGGTAGAGTTGAATTTCGTACACCAAGTCCTGTACCAAAATGTTTACATGGATGGTTTTTAGATAATAATAATTCATTAAATGGAAATAAAACAAAACGTAATAGAAAAATTAAAAAATAATTATGTAAGTATGTACCTACATTTTTTTTCAGAAGGAAAATAATTTAAAAAAAAATTTAAAAAACAGTTCCATAAATTTGTTAAATTTTGAATTTTAAAATAAATATATATTTTTGTGAAAAATATTTTCAAAAGAAAAAATATATTTTTATTGTTTTTTATTACAATTCAATATTGTTAATGTGTTCAAAAAAAAAAAAAAATTGTTGATTTGTAGTGAATTCTACAAAAATTGTTATAATAAAATATTGTTGAAATTACAAAAAAAAAAAAAAAGAAACTTTCAATAAAATTGGGCCGAAACAGGATGCTGAACAATGACAAATTTTCTCTTTAAGGATACTAACAGCCCAATTCTTCATCGTCATAACTTATGACAGTCATAAGTCTATTCACAAAACTAGTTTTATGATCGTCATAATCAAGTTATGACCATAAAATCCTTTTAACTGTTTTGCTGACCTATATTAGCTTTGCTACTAGCATTTTAACCCAACTTTGAACTTGATTATGACGGTCATAAACTAGTTTGGTGAATAGACTTATGACTGTCATAAGTTATGACTTGATGGAGAATAAGGCCGTAACAGCCATATCGAATATCAAGATTGGGGATACAATACGATTCTTGAACGAAACAGGATTGCTGTTATCGATATCTTTTACAAATGTAAATTGGGTCTTCGAAAGTACCCAAAAACCACCACGTCAATCAATTAACCAACCAAAATTGATAATTTCACTTTAATATAGAAAAAAAAACAATCATGATCATGAACTTGAAGCTACTGTTTTCTATTTTTTTATTGATTTGACCTTTGGAAAATCAAGTATAATTTATGCCATGTTGCTGAGGTACATATTCTACTCCCAAAAAAAAAGCTATACTTAAATTAAACATTTTACTTATTTTTTTCAAATTATTTTTTCTACTCCCCATGTATTCAACACACACCCACACATCGTAATAAGAACCCTGTTGGTGATAAGCGTTTGTTTTTAGCAATAAAAAAAATATATTTATGAAACATTTTAATTAAATATATTGTATTTGCCAAAATTTGTACACGAATTTTATTTATGTTCTCTCTTTGTTTTTTTATTTTATTTTATTTACCTATATTCTACATAATTAAAATATTATACAGATTATCTGCACAAACAAGGGAAAGCTTAAACAAATATGAAATTTAAAAAATAATACAAAAAGCTTAAATTAATGGTATCTATATCATGTTATGGAGTATCGTAGCATAAATATATACATACATATGTATAGGTGTGCAAATTTTATGAAAAAAGATAAATATGATAATATGATATGATATATTGTTTTAAATAAAAATATGTATGTATTAAAAAAAAATATTTGTGTACCAACAAATAAATATTATAATATACGATAATATAAAGATCAATTGGTATGAACTTGATAAGATAAAAAGCGAACATGCTGTGCAAGAAAGCTAAAACTATCATATGATTTAAAAGTATCTCTATTTGTTATTATTATTATTACAAAATAAATTATGTTTGTGTAATACACATGTATTGCAAAATTTATACAAAATTAAGAAAAAAAAAAACAAACTACATAATATCTATATACAAACAATTTTATTTAAAACAATAAAACGGATGCATTTAATCAAAGTTTAACAATTTTTTGTGAAAGTTTTTATTTATTTCTTTTCAAAGTTCTGTGACTAGAATTTTTTTAAGCGAAGAAACAAAAATTTGTTTTCTTAAGATATTTTATAAGATTTTATTGTAAAAAAAAAATAATAATAATAATTAAATTATTTTAATTGAAATACGTTTCAGTGGATGTTTTGTTTCTTGGTATTTTTTATTTAAAAAATTTGAATGATTTTAAATTAATAAATTCGATTAAAAGATTCAAACGAAAAATAAAAAGAAAAACATTACGATAGAAAAACAAAATGAAAGATAAATTAAATTATCTTTATTATTATTTATTATTATTATTATTTAAATTTTCATATGTAGTTTTAATTGTTTCAAGTGCCAGTTTATATCCAGATAATTATATGACAGGTAAAAATTATGAAATTATGTATTTAAAATTTATAAAAAAGTAATTTGAATTATTTTTTTGTGAAATTCATGAGAGAAAATTCTTTTTTTTTTAAACATTTTCATTTAAAATATATAACACAAAGCGTATAATGATGTTCGTTATAAAATAATTAATGCTGAAATGACAATGGCAACTGGAGGTGATTTATGGTTAACAGCAAAAGAAGAAAAAGTAAATGCTATTCTTATGAATGCTAAAAGGCAAGAGGTTTGTATACATATTAAATTTGTTAAAAAAAAAAAAGGATTCTTTAAGGTACATACATATGTATATATTTTCTTTTAAATATTTTTAAATTTATAGATTATTGATGGTATGAAAAATCCTGATATGTATCCACCATCAATGCATTTTTTTAAAGCAAAACCATTAATTAGACAAAGTGAAGTATTTCGTATTATACAAAAAATGCCAAAAGGTGCATATTTACATGGTCATAATAATGGTATGGTTACATCAAAATGGGTTATACAAAATTTAACACATCAATTTAATATGAATACATGTGAAAATGAAAATGGTGTTATATTATTTACATTTCGTAATAATTCAAAATGTATAACATCATTAAAAAATGTTTGTATAGAACGTTTAAATGCTAAAGATAAACGACAATATGATCGTCAATTAGAAAGGCATATTAATATGTATACAATGCATCCAGAAAGTATGTATATTAAATTTTGTTTTTGATTAAAATTTTTTTATTTTAATTAATTTTTTTTGTAGTCTCTTATATGGAAACACAAAAAATTTGGAAACGTTTTGAGAATATTTTTGAAACAGTTAATGATTTTTATAAATATTTACCAGTTTTTCGTGCATATCATAGAAAATTATTAGAAGAATTGTATGAGGATAATATTATGTATATTGAAATGAGAGTACCGTTAAGCGCGGTAAAATAGAAAATAAATAAATAGAAAATACATTAATATAAGTGAGGAATATCATTTTAAAGGGTGACCGGTGACGTATTTTCAATGGTGCAAGCTTGAATTTATTAACTTGTAGATCAGATCTATAAGCTTGTTGACAAGTGAAGTTAAGCGAAGTAATTGAAATCCTCACTATATTCCGTTTCATTATAAACATCAAGAGCAAAACGCTTGAATTTTTCCAGATCACAAAAATTGAAATAAGGAAGTGTCCGACCAGTGGGTCGGATTTTATTTACTACATACTGTCTACTTAAATACAATTCGGTACAATGGGGATTGGAGAAAATTACAACTGAAGATATTTCAAAGAGGAATCGAAAACTTCAGAGCATATTTTATCTGTCCTAGGTTGAAAAACATACATATATCATATGTACCTATAACACAGGACAGGACGAAATGTGACAGCTAACATTTAAAAAAGTTTGAAACTCTTGATTTTTAGCTCTAGCATTAGGATATTGAAAAAGAACCTAAGGAGGACTCCAGGAAACTAAAATTCCACTTTTAATTGTTGGACGTAATCTAATTCGCTCCATATCGATGACAGTTGATAGCAAGTTCGAATCAAGCTTGAATCATTGAAAACGATCATACGTAAAATTTTTTTTACGCTCAAAAAAAAGGACACTTTACATTTTAAAATGATTATTCTCAGGAATGAAAAAATCTTTTTAAACCTAAGTAATTATTTATTTTTTTTTTCAAGGTTTATGATGATAATGGCAAAGAATATACTCCAATTGAAGTTGTAGAGGAAATAGAAAAAATCATTGATGATTTTAAAAAGCAACATTCAGATTTTCTTGGAATGAAATTGATTTATGCAAAAAGAAATCATGCAACAAATGAAGAAATGCTTAAAAGGATAACAGTTTTTAAGGATTTGTTGTAAGTATGAAATATGAAGTTATGTTAAAGTTTTAGTAGAAAATTAATTCAGTTGCTTTGAATTACTTGAGAAGGGTGGAGAATGTTCCCAAATCACGATTATATTTTTGTACCTAAAGCAAACGTATATGTAATTGAATAAGTTGAAACTACACTGAGAAAATAAACGAAAGTATATATGTGTCTTTTTTTGTTGTTGGAAGAATTTTATATTCTTGGAAATTTGTTCCAGATGAGACAAGTTTTTGTTTTTAAATTGTATCAAGAACTTCACCTGCTAAAATTTTATTTTATGCTAATTAAATTAAGCTACAATTAAAAAAACAATTTTTGATATATTTGTTTTAAATTTACAGTGAAAAAAAGCCTAAGACTGTCATCGGCTTTGATCTTATTGGACAAGAAGACATTGGCGAACCTCTTCATAAATATATTAATGAATTATCAGAATTACCGCCAGGTGCAAATTTCTTTTTTCATGCTGGTGAAACAAGTATGCGGAAAAAATAATTCAAAAAATTTTAAATACTTTAAAAATTATTTAAAATTATTGTCATTTTAGATTGGTATGGTAAAACTGATTGGAATCTATTAGATGCAATATTATTAAATACAAAACGTATTGGTCATGGTTATGCATTATCAAAACATCCACATTTATGGCAAACAGTTAAATCACGTAATATTGCAATTGAAATAAATCCAATATCAAATCAAGTATTAGGTTTTGTATGGGATTTAAGAAATCATCCAGCTTCATTTTATATATCTGAAAATATACCAATTGTTATATCATCTGATGATCCAGGATTATGGAATGCAAAAGGTTTAAGTTATGATTTTTATTATGCATTTATGAGTTTTACAGCAGCTGAAGCTGATTTGAAAATTTTAAAACAATTTGCATTAAATTCAATAAGGTAACCAAAATAATGATTATGAAAACAAACAGAAATTCAGTTTTTAAGTAATTTTTTATTTTGTTTTTTTTTTTTTTAAATAGGTATTCAGTTTTAACAAGTCAAGAAAAAAGAGAAGCAAATAATATTTTTAAACAAAAATGGGATAAATTTTTAGATGATATTATTGAATCACGTTATTAATGATGAAAAGAAAAAAATAAGGAATTTTAATTGTTAAATTTTTGTTGTTTTATTTCACAAAGAAATTCACTGGACATTTTGTTTGTAATTCTTTTAGCAGTACACTAAAAAAAACACTTCCCTGTGTCTAGTCAGAACTAGACTTTTTAAAATGAACTCAAAAGGAAGTAGATACTTTCAAAAAATTTGAACTTTAAAAGTCTTCCATTAGTCAAAAGATAATTGAAATTTTCATTTCAGTATTTGGAAAAAAAATATGGTAATTCAGTTTAATTTACCTGAAGCCACCTTCTGAGTTTTATCAATGCACCAGCACTGTACAGTAAAGAGTTGATATCCTTACGTTGTTTTACATATTGTAATTATATACGATTATTAATTGTATACGATTAAGATTTATATACTTTAATATAATTACCGAATTTTAAAATTTAACGTTAACAAATTTAACTCATCCATTAAAATGTCGTTTTGTGAACCTATAGTTGCACTTTCTGAATTAAACTAATAAAATGTTTAGATTAATTTTTAAATGAAGGTTTTGAGTAATACGTACTACATACACAAAAACAACACTTTCATTCTATGTATAAACATTTCAATACAAGTCATTAAAAATTATAAATAAATGTTAATTTTAATAAGCTTAAAGGTTAAAAAAACTTTTAAAACATATACTTTTTAAAAATTGATTATAAAATCTCTGTAACTGCGATGATATTCAAGTAAAGAGTTGTTCGAGGACGTTTCGGAAGTTTCTCAGTAACTTTCTCCGTTCTTTAAATTCATATTTTTCGAATATTCCATCGTATTTGATTATTTTCAAGAAAGGAATCGATTCTAGACAGGAAGCATTCTATTCACTCATCCCAAATCAGAAAACCCCATGTAAATCCGTTCACGTTTACTACCCTAAAACTCTTTCCAAAATTTCAATTACGTCACGAGGAACACTCTTACCCACAAAGGAAAAAGTAAGTGGATAAAAAGTATATAAAAAAAAGACTTATTATCATCAAATTAATTAACCAACCGCTTACTTATTTTTCAATTTGAAAAAACACAAAAAATCACATTCATACATAGTTACATATGCACGAGTATTAATATGTAGGTGTTGAAAATTAACTAATAATTTATTTTATGTATTATTTTTATGTACGCAATTATTGTTATTAAAATATCATCAACGATGCATGAATAAATTATGTGTGTGTATCGTATCATCTGTTTAGAAAAATTTTATTAAAATTTAAATTCACTTGCATGATTTTATTGTGTCATAAATATAGTAATTATTGTTATGTTTACCTTTTATATAGGGTGTGAAAATTTTCACAATGGAATTGAGACATTTTATCATTTTTTTTTTTTTTTAATTTTTAATAAATTTTCAAAAATCAGTATTTAAAGTTTAAATTGTAAATAATAAAAATTTCAAAGATTGAATACAACGAATTTCATAGATTATTTTCCAAATTAGTGCTTCAATTTTATTCTGTTTTCGTTGTAAAGAAGAAATATTTTTTAATACTCGGGGCAAATCTTTTTTTCTTCTTTTTCTTCATAAATCATCTTTTTGTTAAACTACAGTGTTTCAATTAAAATAAGTGTAAATATTTTATTTGATATTTTAAAAGTTAAATTTTTAATTATGATTTGATATAACAGGGTTTTTAAATTGTATTTTTTTTTCTATTAAATTTTTATTACGTATGTGTTATAAACAATTACTTAAAATGTTTTGTTTTATTTTTTATTTTTTGTACACCTGAATAAACTAGATAATTATTAATTTAATGTTGTTTCTATCTCAATTCTTTTTTGAAAATATCTGTATAAGATTTTATTGATAAATAATTCGTAACGTGACATTAATTTTATATTTTTAAAATTTAATAAGTAGGTCGAAAAGTCTTCTTAGAACGTAAGTATAAAAAACATATTTGAAAATAAAAGTTCATTGTACATTAATTTAAAAAAAGAAAATTTTAATAGATATGTAAGTAAATTAGATTTTCTTTATACGAGAATTTTTAAAATGATTCATTTATGAGGAATTTCTTATAAATTTTTAACGTAATTTTTTGTTATTCATTTTAATTTCTTTTAAAAACAACACTCTTAAGAGTTTTTGTAGAAAAATTTAGAAATCAATCTGAAAAGATCGAATACCTTTAAGAATTTTAATTTGTTTTTTTAGTGAAAAAAAAAAAATAAAACGTTTACGAGTACAAAGTGAATAATGATCACAGTTATAATTATATTTAAATTAATTTTCTTAAATTTGGTTAAATCAGAAGAACTAAGTAAGTTAAATTGTAATTAAAATTCAAAATGCAAAAAGAACATTAATTTTAGATATATTTTTTTATTTCTTTCGAAAGCCTATGATTTGACCATACAAAAAGTTAAAGATGCTGAAGAATTTCTAATGACCGGTGGTAAATTGAATTTAAATGCAGAAGAAAGGCTTGCCAATGATATTTTAATGAAATATAAAAAGAAAGAGGTGATTTATATTTATTTTATATATTTTTATTTCATTTAAAAAATTCAATCAATTTATTTTTTTTTTTTTACATTTTTTTTTCTGCAGATTGAAAATGGAATAAAAAATCCAGAATTATATGCACCAGGTTTACATTTTTTTAAAGCAAAAGAATTAATTGAACATAGTGATATATATAAATTTATTAAATGGTTACCAAAAGGTTCATTATTACATGGTCATAGTACAGCATTAATATCATCAGAATGGATTATTAAAAATATTACATATTATTCGAAAATAAAAAAATGTATTAATAATAAAGGAATTTTATTGTTTACATTTCAAAATAATACAAATAATAATTGTGTTCTAATTAATGATGAACGTAATAATTCAACAGATATTCAATTATATGATAAAGAATTGGAAAAAACAATAAATTTATATACACGTTACCCAGAAAGTAAATTAATACTAACTTTTTTTTTTGTTCTGATTTAAAATTGACGTAAATAATTTTTTTTTTTTTTTGTTTATTTTTAGTGGAATATTCAAATATTAATATCGTTTGGAAAAAATTTCAAAATATGTTTAAAACAATGGCTAAGGTTACAACATATTTACCAATATTTAAAAAAAGTTTTAAACAAATTTTACAAGAAGCATATGAAGATAATATCATGTATTTGGGCATCATTGGGAAGTGTGTTAAAAATAAGGATTATTTTATTAAATTATTACAAAAACACAGTATGTGTAGAAAAAACGGTTACAAACCAACGATTTATCAAAAATAATAGAACAAAGTTCTTTATTAATAGATATTCCACTTTTTTCGAAGTTTTACTCTATGTACAGTTGAAGCTTGTAAACGATTTCTTTTTGTCTGACGCTCTATGAACAGATTAAGAACTAAAAATTTTTGTTTTCTGTTTTGAAATATCTTTCGTAAAATAATTTTTTTCTATTATCTTTGGATTCATTTTACATTTGGAGAAAAATATTAAAATTTTCATTTTATGTAATACGAAATAATATTTTGTTTAATATTAAAAATTTTCAAAATTCAAATTTTTATAATAGATCTACGATGAAAATGGAAAAACATATTCTTCGGTAGAATCTGCAAAAATTCTTAAGAAAATTAATGAAGAATTTATAGCTACACACAAAGATTTCATTGGTTTTAAGATAATTTATACCATAAGTCGTAGTTTAAAAACAGAAAAGTTTTTAAAAAAAATTGAAGATTTCAAAAACGTCTAGTAAGTAAATTTAATTTATGTATCTAGATAAAAAAATAAAATTTTTTTTTTTAAATGAAATAACTAAAATGATAATTAACATTGTCTTTTGTAGTGCTACATTTCCAGAATTTATTATCGGTTTTGATATTGTAGGACAAGAAGATAATGGTCCACCATTATATGATTTTGTTAATTTAATTCAAACTCTACCATCAGGAGTGAAATTTTTCTTTCATGCTGGTGAAACAAGTAGGTACATATTGAATTTATTTTAAATTAAAAAAGAAAAATGATTACTTATCAGATTTTGAGAAATAATATTTTTTTTTATTTTCCAAACAGATTGGTATGGAACATCAATTGATCAGAATATTCTTGATGCAATATTATTAAATACAACACGTATTGGTCATGGTTATGCATTACTTAAACATCCAGTATTATGGAATACTATAAAATTACGTGATATTGCTATTGAAATAAATCCATTATCAAATCAAATTTTACATCTTGTTAATGATTTAAGAAATCATCCAGCTGCATTTTATATATCTGAAGATATACCAATTATTATATCATCTGATGATCCAGGATTTTGGAATGCAAAAGGTTTAAGTTATGATTATTATTATGCATTTATGTGTTTTACATCAAGTGATTCTGGTATAAAAGTATTAAAACAATTAATATTAAACTCAATACGGTAATTCATAATTATTTTTTTAAAAACCAAAGTAAATATGAAAAATTATTTAAAGAATTACTTCTTTTTCAGATATTCAGTGATGACTGAAGATGAGAAAAATAAAGCTTTGAAAATATTTATAAGGAAAATCATTGCTGAAAATGGAAATATAAATAATGTGTAATAAATTTTATTCAATTAAAAAAATATTTTCTGTGCTGAGTTTTATACGTTTGAGTGCCGTTTAAAAGCGGAAAAAAAGAAATTTAAAATGAAATCGGAAAACAAAATCATAAAAATTGTACTAAATTTTAAAATAACGTACCTTTTATTATTTTAAGATCAAAAATTTCCAATATCTTGTATTTTGGTGTTTGTTTTTTTATTTTTAAATTTGATTCATTTGCTTTATTTGTAGTTCTACAAAATTTTTACAGCTATCTTCAATTTGTTCAAAGCATCTTTTAAATCCATGGATACCATTTTCCTAAGAATTTAATTTTATTATTATTTGTAATTCTCAATTAAATTAAAAATATTTCAAAAAAGAAAACCTTACAAAATATGGATCCAAAATAATTTTATCATTTTTAGTATAATAATTTCCTAAAAGTTCAATTCTTGCATGATGATTATTTGGTGCTAATAGATTCAATTCATCCATATTACCATGATCCATACCAAATATGTAATCATAATGATCGAAATCTGATGTTTTAATCTAAAAAAAAAGACAAAAATTAAAAGATAATTATAAAATATTTTAATTATTTAATTTTTTTAGTGTGAAATTACTTCTCTTCCAATATGATCACTTGATAGACCATGTTCAGAAAGTACTTGTATGCAACGATCCTCTGGTGGATATCCAACATTCCATGATCTTAGAGCAGCACTATCAATTTCCCAATTTAACTGAAATTCTTTTTTCGAATCAACTACATGTTTTAGTATGCTTTCTGCCATTGGAGAACGACATGAATTGCCTACAATAAATCAATATCTATTCATAGTTTTAGCAATCAAATGAAAATTAAAGAAATTCTTGAGTGGAGTAGCAGTCACTGAAATATTGGAGTATGCAAATAAGTCTTTTATTCAACAAATTATTTACAAAAAGAACAATACATAAAAAAAATTCTTTAAAAATATCAAATTTGTCCCTCATTAACTTTCTCTATGAAAGCTTTACACGCAACTAAACATTGGTTATAGGCTTTTTCGAATCCCTCAGAACCAGTATCCTACAGATAAAATTTCAAATTATTATACATAAATCTACTCAGGAAAGTAACAAGGATATCTTAATTTATATTCACTCACATAGTAAGGATCACGAATTATTCTTTCTTGATGTGAAAGTCCATAATCACCAAGTAATAAAATTTTAGCTTTACAATTTTTTGGTGCAATACTTTTTAAATCAGATATATTTTCATCGTCCATACCAAAAATATAATCGAATTTTTCAAAATCTTGTTTTCCAATTTGTCTAGCTTTATTATTATATGGTATATTTTTATCTTTTAAAACATTTAAAGCACGATAATCTGGATTACGTCCAACATGCCATGGACCAATTGCAGCACTATCAACTTCCCATTTATCAGTTAAATTCATTTGTTTTACAGTTTCTTGGAAAACAGCTTCAGCAATTGGTGATCGGCAAATGTTTCCTGTGGAATATTTTTATTTGGAAGACTTCGAAAAAATGCATGTAATAAAACCCTCATACATACCAAGACAAACCATTAGTACTTTCTTTTTATTGTCTGACATCTTTTAACTTTTTAAAAAATTTATTTCACGTACATCAAACACAACACAACAAAATAACAAAACAAACTAACAAAAATCATGAGATTGAGGTTATGTCACGTGAGAAAAATTAGTGACGTCATTAATCTGGGTCATTGCCAACTGCAACATAAAGCAGTGAATATTAGCGGATTTTCTAGTCTCCTTTTTTTTTATTTTGGCGGCTTTTGTTTAGTTTGCGTGAATTTCGTATAGGTACGTTGTGCGTGATAAAATTTTAGTTTTTGTTTTTTTTTTAAATTGAAATTAAAGATAAAATTAATTAAGTGAAAGTGAAAAAAAATTTATTTAAAGTGTAAAATATTTGAGAACAACAATTTAATAGTCTCCCAAACTAATTATACATATTTATATACAAAAACCAGATTTAATAATTCTCACCCAAGCACACAAACAGTATTTTCAACTGTCTCGGATCAATTTTCTGCTCCTCTGCCATGTCTAGACTCTAGATTTTTTTTCTTTTTACAATTCAAAAACAAAAATCACTTCAATTCTAAAAAATAAGTGTAGTTTTGAAACTTTGTCAAATTTCTCCACTTTTAACTTTATTCACAAAAGCCTCACAAGCAATGACACTCTGCTGATATGCTTTCTCGAAGCCTTCTGATCCGGAATCCTACAAAGAATAAATAGAATATATTACGTACATATTTAATTTCGTCACTGAAAACAAGAAAATAAGAATGATTACGTAATAGGGATCTCGAATGATTCTTTCAGCAGGTGGTAAACCAAAATCACCGAGTAAAAGTAGTTTTGCACGACAATTTTTTGGTGCTTTATGTCCTAAATCACGCATATTTGATTCATCCATACCAAATATATAATCATAATGATTAAAATCATCTTTTGTTATTTGTCTAGCGATATGAGTATAATTAGTTATTCCATGTTTTTTAAGCGTTTCTTGTGCACGATAATCTGGTCGTTTACCAACTTCCCAGCTTGCAGTTGCAGCGCTATCAATTTCCCATTGATTTTCTAGGCCTTGCTTTTTAACAGTTTCTTTTAGAACGGCTTCAGCAACTGGTGATCGACAAATATTACCTAAAAATAGAATAAGGCGATATTATCGGGACTAAGATAGAAATTATATACATACCTAAACATATCATGAGTGCACGTTTTTTGTCCGATGAAGACATTTTTCAGACTATTGTTATTTGTTAATGGAAATAAAAACTTATAAGCTAATTAAAAATACTTATTTGAATTTTGGAAGGCTTTAAATAAAAGATGAATATGAACTTATTCAATACGATACGATGTGTAGGGCGGTGCGGTACGTACAGTACAGCATAGAATTTGCCATCACAAGAATCAGCTGATTCTATTTTGACAGTATCGTGTACGTATATTTGGGAAGAGAAGTAATTTCAACTTAGTTTAACAGGAAGTAGCTAGGTATATAGGGATGTTTTTTAAAATTAAAAATTAAGTTGTGTCGAAGTGGAATCAATATCATGGTACACATATAAGAGATAGTGTAGGACGACTATCAGTTATCAGTCACATACATTTTAATCTACATTAAATATATTAAATATCTATATATTTTTCAGGTAAATCAATTCGGATAAAACAATTAATTGTGGGATTAATTCAATATTCATACGTATGAACAATGTAGTGGTAAGCAGGTATTCATCTAGAGTAAGTAAGAAATTGGGATATATACATATATTGTAAGTAGTGAAAAAACAGGACAAGTTTTATTACATTTGTGTATATTTATTGAGGAAAAAACTGATACATGACTTATTAGGTTTTTATTACTAGATCCGATCAACTGTATTGCACAATTGAATCGGTCTAGATTTTGATTTTGTGGTTAGGACGGTCAGGTGTATGTAGTAATATGTACATCTGACTCGATTTTGCTCACAATTTTATTTTATTCGAAATCCAAGAGTCAACCTTCTTCCAATGGTGGCTGAGGGATTTGTGATTTAACAAAAAATCATCTACCTCTCGTTAGGCGCGCCTGAGGATGATTGTTGATAGTGGGCTTGGAGATCGGTAAAATAAAAGTTGGTCTGGAAGTTCTTCCACCTGTAGATCAAGCGTTAGCGGAGGATGAGTCCAGGATCTCTTACTCCCCGACAGTCTTGTTCTCTGGTGGTCCGCGCACCAACAACAAGAGCACAAACAGAATGGTACTCGTTCCGGAGGCGGATTCAGACCATTAGTAGATACGATCAACTGTGTCTGTATGGGCAACTGTCTGTAATGGGCACAATTGAATCGGTCTAATGAAATGTGAACTGATTACGTGAAATTTCGAGATTTTAAAAATTATGAACTTGATTTAGCATTAAATCGGATTGTATGAATTTCAAATATTAAATGTATACGAGTTGAATGAACAAATGTCAAATTTCAATTTTGCAAGTTTTCAAACCTGAGGATAAAAGCTCCGTTGTTTGTTTCCGCTGAAATAGTGAAAATATTTCAAAATTGAAAAGTTAACAGAAAAATTGTTTTAATAAATAATTTAAAAACATTTTTTGTACAAAGTTAAAGAATTTATTTTCCAAAAGTTACAAAGAGTTAAAGATCAGTTGTCCATACTTATGTGACATGGTATCATTTTGAAATCTATTGTCATCATTTTAAGTAGTGAATTTTTCATCATATAATTTAAACAAATTTGCATTTGCATTAAAAAACTGTGGTAATGTTAAAATTTTTAAGTAGAAAACAGAAGTTTTATATCGTATCTATATGTATCTATAGCACAAAAAGAATTAATATTGACTTAATTTATTTGTTTACTTCTGTTCTTATAATATAAAATATACCTACACGTATGTACATATGTGGGCTATTTTGTTGAACTGCATCAACAAAATACTCTGCAGGCAGAGTATTCAAAATGCATTCAACTACATATTTTAAAAATGAAGTAAGGTAAAACAAATTTGGATTTGTAAATACGGATACGGATGCATGTGTGGATACACATATTGTATGTAAGTACATACTATACCTATATAACAACAACACCCCAGTAGAATACAGAATTTATTCGAAATTAATTCTGAATAAATTCTATTGATTCCGGACCGATTCTACTTTGGATTACCAAACACATAAAGAATGCATTACTTTAACATTGGCATGTCATAGGCAGTAATCAATTGATTACCCATCTGCATTACCTGTAATGCATTCTGAATCAATTACATGGAATACATTCTGAATCGAATACATGTAATGTATTCTGAATCAATTACATGGAATGCGTTCGGAATCGAATACATGGAATGCATTCTGAATCAATTAGATGGAATGCGTTCGGAATCGAATACATGGAATGCATTCTGAATCAATTAGATGGAATGCATTCTGAATCGAATACATGGAATGCATTCTGAATCAATTAGATGGAATGCATTCTGAATCGAATACATGTAATATACTGCATTACAGGTAATCAGAACAGAAATCAATTGATTCTCGTTGCATTACAGGTAATCAGAACAGAAATCAATTGATTCTCACTGCATTACAGGTAATCAAAACAGTAATCAATTGATTACTTTTTACTACATTCCGAATTGATTTCCTTAGAATCGAATCCATTTATTCTACTGGGACGTTATTATATCTTGCACATATAAGTTCATCCCTATTTGTATTTACAGTATGAAGTTAAAATATAGGTACGCTGAAACACCTTTTTAAAATTCACAGATATCTGCAGGCAAACTCTACCTGACTTAAGTCTCTACTCATAATATCATATTATGTACACATTTTTATTAATGGCGTTCTCATACCCCTACAAATGTGATGTGGACAAACCCAATTCCAATTTAAAAGTGGATTCCATTCCATCACTATATAATATCAAAATCGTCATATCAGACGACATACATAATGTATGTATAATTATAAACAGAGATTTACCAGTACATCAGTATATGAGGAGATCAGTATATTTATAGTGAATATGAAGATATAGGTAGTACAACATATAAAGAGTATAATACAACTTTAAAAACTACATCATCATCATATATTATCAACCATAAAAGTAAAGAAAAATCTACAATATATGTAGCAACAAAAAACACAATATTATCATGGAACTAAAAACGACTCAATCGCATCAGATTCATTTCTATTCTACTACATCAAACACTTGTACAACCAGTACCAAAAAGCCCCAACAACCAAACCAGAAAAGCAAAGCAATTCTTTAAAACGAGTTTTAAAAAGCCAGCAAAGTAATCAAAAGTAGTTTTGTTCGGGCAGTCATCAAATAAACTTTATTTTCTACGTGTGCATTGCATTTTAATAAAAAATAAAAAAAAAAAATAAATAAATAAGAAAAATTTACCATTGTGAACATATCCTAGGTATATGTACTTTTTATAATTATATTATCCTCTCATTTTTGTTTAAATTTTATTTTATTTATTTAAAAAAAATGAAACATCATCATAATCATAATTGAAATTGTGACTAAGAATAATTTTTATTTTAAAAGACAAAGTTTTTAAATGTTTTACTTTGAAAAAAAAAAAAAGTAACTGAAAATTTATTAAGAAACTACAAAAAAAAAAACGTAGAAAATAAAAACAAAAATAAAATTCTGGTTTTATAAAATGTAATCTTTAGGTAAATTTATATACAAAAAAGTTTCCGTTACTAAAGTTTTGTGGTTTTGGTTTTTCTACCATTATAAAACAAAAAGAAAAAAAAGTGAAACAAGAAGGAAAAATCAGTTCTTAGTTTTTTTTAAAATAAAATAAAAAAAGTGAAAAAGTACACAAAGGTGTATTTCTTAGATTAATAGAATTTTTCTAGAATTTAGAAAAAAAATAAAATTTAGAAATACTTATTATTAGCTTTTATTTTTTTTATTTGCATAACAATTGAAATTATATGAAAAATGAGAGGAGAAGAAAAAATTTGAATTTTATAAAATAAATAATAAAACAACAGCGACGCCGATAGATTTTTTTTTCTGGAATCATCATCATTATCAGTGTGTACCTTAGGTAATAATTGATGTGGCTTTATAACACCTAGGAAATATGATCGAAGAATTTTATTATTTTTAAAATGAAATAAAAAAAAAAACGAAAAAATTTAAATAATTTTAAAAAAAATATGATGTATAAAGTGAATTTTGTGTTTGTACAATCGTACAATAAAATACCAGTGTATAGAGAGAGGATTTAAAACAGAAAATAAAAGACTAAAAAAAAATAAAGAAAAAAAGAATATAGTAAAATAAAACAAGGTGTATACAATATTTTTACCTGTTTTATACCTATGATGATAATAAATGTACAAATACATCTACATCAACAAAAATTATAAAAATAAAGAATACCAGTAGAACATTTTTCAAATACATTTTAAAAATTTTATCCACGTAGTACACATAGTTTATTTATTTTACTCTAAAATATGTATATATACATATATACTTACATGTATACATAATGTACGTACAGGTATGAAAAAGAAGTTGATGATGATTATTGTAAAGTCAGCAGTTCAAGACTTTAACTTTATAGGTGTAGTACTACACACATACATATTTGTATGTATCTATGCCTACAGAACAAGAATATATAGGTACAGCATAATATCTAATATCTTTTTTTATTTTTGAAAAAACTTTAGTATTTTTTATCTAGCTAGAAGCAACATTAACGTTAAAATAATATATGAAAAAAAAAGTACAGAATATTACTACTTATATAGGTAGTTTAGTTTCAACTTTTCAATTATAATGAAAAACCACCTGAAGAGTAATGTTCTTATATACATATATGTATATGCCATATCATTAAATTGTCATAAATATCATACATGTACATTGTACATAATATATTAAAATACTGTATCTATTTTTTTTTAATATAAATATTGTTGTTGTTTTTATTATTATTATTTAAAATAGATAGTGTGCGGTTACAAATGTATCTTTTACACATAGTAACTAAAATAAAAGTGTAATGTTAGTTATGCTTATTGTATAATAATATAATCTAAAAAAAAAATACTAATACAATAAATAACGCTTGCATTTAACTACTTACTAAAAAATAAATAAAAAATAGAATTAATTTAATCTATTAAAGTCGTGTGTATTGTTTTGAATTATTCACATCAGCAGTTATGATAATAGTGCATTTAAAAAAATAACCCGTGCTTTACTAATTTTTATACATTTTTTTCCATATAATTTTTATACTTATGTGAGGAGTATTTGTTATCTTAATTGAAAAAAGAAAAAGAAAAATAAATCTAAATATACTAGGTACCTGTTATTAATTATTATACAGAACAAGAATATAAAAAGATACTTTAATATAATAATAATTTTTTTCAAAAATACATATTTGTGCATACAAGTGTATTTTTTTTTTTTAAACACGAGTTCTTTGAAATTATTAAATTTTTAAAAAACTTGTTTTTAAAATGCACACAAAAAGAAGAAGAAAATTTTTAAAATATAAAATAATAAAAATAAAAATTAACAACATCAACAGAATTGACAACGAATAAAAAAAAGTGTATTTAACTAAATAACCATCAAGTTCTTTACTTATACATTTTTTTTTCGCTTTTTCAAATAAAAGAGAGTAACAGCAGTCACAGTTCAAAGCAATTTAATAGTAACATAACAGCTGCTGTCACACAAAAAAAAAAGATATTTCTTTTGCTGTTGTCTTATATACTTACATCTAGAGAGATACATGGAAGTTAACCGCGCATATTTCGAAGGTGAATCAACATTATTATTCACAGGTAAGAGATAATTTTTAAAAACTAACTAAAATAACTACCTATATGAAATAAATATTCAATTTTTATTCTTTTTACATATTATTAACATACATACGTACACATATGAATAACTTAGTTATATGTATTTTTAAAAACTAAAAGTAAAATAATATACACATATTTCTTACTGGTTTCTTTCTTGAAGTACCAATCCTTTAACGAACAAAATGAATATACTCGTATAAAGATTTTCTTCTTTTTGAGATTTTTTACATGATTCATTCCAAATTTATTATGAATTTAAAGGAATGAAAAACGTTACTTTATGTATTTTGTATCTTTTTATTTATTTTTTTTTTCATTTTATATAAAATTTTGAAAATTTTTGTATTCGTTTTTTAAAACAATTTTTTATTTTATCTTTTATATTGATTTGGGTTTTGTAATAAAAAAAAAATCATCTCTAAAAAGTTGTGGACACACATATGCGGACTACCATGTAACGATATGTATGTATATACATATTATTGATTCCATAATTATATATGCATTATATGACACGAATATGTAATTTTTTTCTTCTTGTTTATAAAAAAAAAGATATTTTTTTTTTAAATCTTTGATAATAAATTTTGTAGCTGGTTTTTTTATTTAACATATTCTCTTGTATTTTATTCGTCATAAATAGAGATTAAGTTCATATTTTATTTATTATATTACTCGGTAAAATTTATAAAACAAAAGATATATTTATAAGGAAAAAAAAATCGAAGCATATTAATTAATTTTGAGATATTTAAAACAAAAATAAAATGAAATCAACTATATAATTAATCTTTATGTTTTTTTTCTTTTTTAAAAAGAACAACAAAATTCCCAATGAAATCATCATGTTTCTCATGACCTCGAGATTGTTTGACCATTGAAAATAAATACATATTACATACATATTAATATTAATTTTAGTAAATTTCGAAATATTTATTATAAAAAAAAAGTTATTTATCTAAATTAAACACATGTATCAATGACCACGATTTTTTGAAGTTGCTACAAGCTACAACCAATGTGACATGGTTTTCAAAATTTTTTAGTTTTTACAAAAATATAAATGTTTCCGTAGGAGTGGAAAATAATATGAATTTGACATGACAATATTTTTGTAAAATTTATTGTAAGTTTGGTTATTCTTTTCAATTCAAAATTGAGTTACGGATGAACAAATTTCTATTTCCTTTTTAGTATCGAATTTCTAGAAAAAATACTTTTTTTTTTCTAGAGAATTGATTAAAATTTTTTTTCCAATCGATAGTTCTCAATAGATTCCAAACAATTTGGTTTTCATTTGAAATAAATCTTTCAACTGAAATCTAAACTTTTTAGTTACATTGATTAAATAAAGATGAAATCGTACTCAAAATATAGTACAAGAATCTTTTGGTCGTACAGATTCCGTCATTTCAATTATTATTTTATAATTCTAGTATTGTTGCAAGGATTGGCTCATTTTAGAAAACGAGTGTTCTACATATATGTATATTATTATTCCGTTCCATTTTTGTCTAAATTATACGATTTCTACTATAAAATATAACCTTCCATCAAACTAAATTATGTGTGATGTTTTTAATATTGCTCCATTAGTATTCTACTTCTTTCAGCTCAGCTTTCTTGATCTCTCTCTATTTTTGTGTCCTCGAGAGTTAAATTCTAGAGCAGTTTTTGTCATAGTTAGTGAATCGCAGGGTGTGACCGATCCATTTCCACTTATGCTATATGCGTTTTAATATTACTTCAACTGGCTTCTAAGTAGTTATCTTATTCCTGTAGCTGGACCTGGAAATCTGTCTAGCCAAAATTTCTTAAGAAATCGCTTTAGATCCTTTTTTATGAGAATTAAAATTTTGTTTAATATTGCTCCATGTTTCATACCAGTAGAACATGAATTGAAGAAAACTTTCAACTTAAGTATATGTTTTATTCATTGAGTAAAAGGTCCAAGTGTTCTACACTAGATTTTAAATGTCCAGCTTTTTGTTTTTTAAATTATTCCCATATTCGGTACTCGGCTATTAAAACACATATTAATAAATAAGAAAAAAAATATCTTTATATTTACAAATACATTATTGTTACTTTCATTTTCTTTTTCTTGAATATCGAATTTTTATAGTCCAAAATCAGCATAAAGCCTGATGTGCTTTTGAATTAACTTTTTCTAATGTTATTGGTTTATTTTTTTTTTCTTCTTTCAATAATATAGGTCTTGTTGATATTATTGTTTATTTTAAATTTATAATTTTCGTTTTATGATCCTCGACAAATCAATTTCACAATATAAGAACTCATTATCGTTTTGGCCTGAAATTAAAAAACAAACAAACAAACAAACAAAAAAATGCGGAAGAAAATAAAATCAATTTGTACCATGGCATTTAGGTTTTTTTTTTTGTGTGGTTATTATTTGAAAAAAAAAAAGAAAAAGAACACATTCATAAACAATATTAAATTTAAAGCAAAAAATATAATCAACATTAAATTTAGAGTTGGTGTTTAAAAATTAAAAAAAATCAACATAAATTGTTATCGTTTGAAATGGAAAACAAAAAGAAAAAAAAAAACAATTTTTTTTGATTACTGCAAAAAGTAAATGAATTTAGAATTTTCATTGTTAAAATTTATTAATGCATAAAGACTGAACAAAATATAACATTTTTATATATGTAAGCAAAATGATATACAAAAAACAAAGTTTGAAAAATTTTCATTTTCTTTAATTTAATTTTCCAGTATTTGTGAGAAGGAGAAAAAAACAACAATGAATTTTCTTTCATTTGTAATTCATTTTTTGTTTTTCTCTTTTTTTTTTAAAATATAATTTTCGTGTTTTATTCTTTTTCTTCTTTTTCTTCCTTCATTATTTTTTATTTTTCTGATTTTCTCTTTTAAACTGATTATTTTTGTTTTGTTTTTTTTTATTAAATGTGAAAAAGTCAAAGTTTAGGTCAAGGGCCGATTAAATTTTAAAAGAAGTAGAAACTGGTAGAACAAAATAAATAAGAAAAAATTTAAATATTATTTACTTTATAGTATACATCAAAAAGTTATACAAATAAAGAAGGTGGTTCTTTTGATATTCAATAAGATACTTCTTTCTTTTAGTTTGTATCTTATGAATTTGATTAAAATTAATTTTGATGAAATTCTTAATTAAATACATTTTGAAGAATATTTTCTATTCAAAGAATTTTTACGATTTTTTATTTCAAATTCATGATAAAAAAAGGTATTTTCTTTCATAGTGACTTTTTTTTTTGTTTCTCTGTTGTTGTTGAAAATTTTCCGTTATTTAAATTCCTTTTTTTTTTTGTTGTTTTGAATGAAAATAGAAAATACTTTAACATAAATTGCTCCATAATTTGTTCTGTCAAAATTTATTTGTGTAAAAAGGTAATATGTATAGTATATACAATGTTAATACATATATACAACAATTTTTATCTATTAAATGTATCTTTTTATTTAATTTACATTTAATTATATAATTTTTTTTTTTTGCATTTAATTGAAATTAAAAAATTTGAAACACGCCAAACCACTTCTTGTGTTGTTTTTCCTACTGTATGTTCATACAAAATTACATAATGCAATTTAAATGCATATTGCATACCTACATAATTGTTATTCAGATTTTAAATCTATGCATGTTCATTTTTGAAAAATTTAAAAAATTTTTATAACACAGTTTGAGTATAGTATAACAGTTACGTTATTCTTGAAAGATTTTTTTTTTTTTTTTTTTTTTTTTTTTTTTTTTTTTTTTTTTTTTTTTTTTGAATATGTACTTAATAATTTATTTTTTTCAAGTAAGTACTCAAACACATTTTTTGTTGTAGGTTCTATGGTTCTAACTATGCATCGTTGCGCATTTACTGAGAACTACTTTAAATATATAAAAATCTATATTTCATTCTAAACATAATTATAAGTACTATACTATAGA
The DNA here is from genome assembly GCA_932526495.1 of Bombylius major. Lineage (NCBI taxonomy): Eukaryota > Metazoa > Arthropoda > Insecta > Diptera > Bombyliidae > Bombylius > Bombylius major. Next base: position 25,392,282 of record OW052045.1, on the reverse strand, counting down.
TGCATTTGTACATATAAGTAAAGATTTAACAGAAAAAAACCCACAGATGAGTATCATTAAAGCGGAAGTATCAAATTTACCCTCGTCGTATTTCAGTTACGCTTCTTCTTCGTTCTTGTTTTTTTTTCTTCTTAATTCTTTTTTTTTTATAAAGACTGTGATATGTACATATGTATGTGGTAAGGGTGTTAGAAACACACTATAGATTGTTATGTATATTATATACAGATGCTGCTAGATTTCATATAAGTAAATGTGGTGCGTCTATACATATATACAGTGAAACTTCTCTTATGCGGACAGCCTCGGGTCCAAAAATTTTGTCCGTTTTAGAGAGGTGTCCGCTAGAAAGGGGTTATGCAAAATAACAGAAATTATAAGAAAGTGAAAGTTCTAAAATTTTTATAAAAGTTTATTTGTACGTATTCTTTAACAATATGCGACGTATGCTTAGGATCATTATCTTGTTGAAATATCCATGTCTTAGGTAAACCTAATTTTAAAACACTAGGTTCCAAGTTTTCTTTCAAAATGTTAAGGTAATCATGCTTATCCATTGTACTAAGAATAAATTAAGAATAAATTACCAATACCCGACGCCGCCATACATCCCCAAATCATTACAGAATAAAAAAAAGCGAATAAAGAAAAAGCATATAAAAACCATGGATTTCTTCTCTGGAAAAATGTTGTTTCTACTGATGAAAGTAAGTTCGAAACTTTCAGAGCCGACAGAAACAAAAGAGTATGGAGGGAAAAAAATAAAGAACTTGAAGATAAAAACCACTCGCCCTTTATCAAACATTAAGATTAAAGAGCATCTTGTTAAAGAATGGCTTTTGTATGAAACACCAAAACAATTGAATCATCCCTCCCAATCTTCAGACTTCAACCCCATTGATATAATTAGTGGAATTATTTAGACCAAAAAATTTTCCAAAGGGAAATTACGAGCAAAGAAGCTCTACGAAAAGTTCTTTTGGAAGAATGGGCTAAAATTACTGAAAAAAGGCTTGTTGAATCAATGTCAAGAAGGCTGAATGCAGTTTTGAAGTCCAAAGGAGGGCAAACGAAGTATTAAATATTAAGATCTTAATATAAAGTAATACTTGAATTTTTTGTATTTTTATTTTATTTGTACACTCACTTTTGACGCGTAAATAATGAAGTATTATTTGTTGTTGTTCTAAAAAATTTTTAAATTTTTACCTTTTTTGAAAAAAACTTTGTGAATTTGTAGCTAATGAATAACAGTTTAATTTTTTGATACCTATACTCTATTTAACAATTAAAGTCAGTATTGTGCTTATAGAGGTAGTACCCGATGAGTTTTTTGCCTTGGTAATATTTAATTTAAAAGATTTTTCTCGATTGAAATTGAGATCTGATCACCCCACACACGAGACAGATTTATACAAACGAAATGTAAAATAGTATAGAAAAGTATGCCTATCTTGCCTGTACTGACTTTAATTGTTAAATAAAGTATAGTTGAATATAATTTTTTAATATTGGTGATTTTTTTTACGAAATAAAAGAAAAAAATTTTTGGTGTACACTCACTTTTGACGCTCATAGTATTTTTAGTCAAGAATTAGTGTCCGTTGTCCGCATATAGGAGGTGTCCGTTTTATAGAGGTAAAGTGCACATTTATGTCAATTGAAACCAACCATTTGCTTCCAGGTTGTCCGTTAAGAGAGGTTTCACTGTATTTTTAACTATTTTATAATACACCATTATAATACATATTATGTATATGAATATATGCCATATGTAATTCATAAACCTGCATAGTGAATACAAAAATTTTTTATATTTTATTTAACTTTTTTTTTTTTTTTCAGTTTATTTCCATTTTGTACTTTAAAATGCATTTTAGCATAAAAATAAAATTATCGTATGTTCACGTTTGCATTTTATTTTAAAATATAAATAAAATATGTAGAATAAAATAAATATCTAAATAAATAAATAAATTAAAAAAAAAAAAAAACTAAAATAGTAAAAAATTATTTTTAGAAATTAAATATTTTAATAAAAACACATAAATATTAAAGAAAAATTCCTATATTGTTCTTTTCTACGTGAGCATTTAAAGTACATATATGTATCTAGTATCTACCAATTTTTTATTTATGTATTAAATTTTCCGAGAAAAAAACACACACACAAAGTACAAAATTAATTGAAAATAAACAATTTATGTGGTTTTATTCCAACTAACTTTTGTGTGTTTGTGTGCTGTTTTTTTTGTCGTCGTCGTCGTGTTTTTTATATAAATTATCATGTAATACCTATATGATGATTTCTATATACATATTTATGTATGTAAAACCAAAAATTATACCACAATTTCCAAAAATATGTAATTAATTTTTCATGCATTGCTATACTTATACGAACCGAAAAAAAAAACACTTTTCATTTTGCTAAATTTTAAAACTATTCATTACACACACGTATTTACGTTGAAAAAAAATGATACAAACAAAAAAAAACAGGAAAATCGTGAAAATAAAGAACTTTTTTTTTTTTAAATTAAAAATTAAGTATAAATGTGGTATTAATTCGTGCTAAGCTTTTGATGGTTTTATGAATTTTAAAGAATCAGAGAAAAAAAATACAAATCCATCTATGTATTTGTTTTTCACAAAAATTGAAAAAAAAGTTTGAATATCTATGATATAATAGATACTTAATAATTAAATTTCAAAAATAATTTGGTTCAGTTTTTTGTAAAATAAAATGTAATTTATTGTTTGCGGGTTTTTGGATTTGTTTTTTTATATTCATATTACTTTTTTGGGTAATTTTATTCTTTCTCTTCCCTATTTTTATATAAATTTACCAAAAGAAAAAAATAAATATAAAACAAAATAAAATAAACAAATTATTCTTAATCATCTCCACATTATTTTCTGTGTGTGTGTGTATATCTTTTGTTTTTGAAAAAAAGTTTTTGGTATTATCCTACGACTTTTGAAATTTCGTTATTTATTTGTTCGGTTTTCATTAACCTATATATTTTTTTTTAGAATTTTTATTTAAGGTATAAATAAATTATCAACCCTCAAATATTAATCCAATTTAGATACTCAAATTAATTGAATATTTTTAGATATCCTAAATCGGAAATATCAAATAAATTTTTAAACATTTTTTTTTTCATTTATCATTTCAATTTCAAGTCAATTAAAATAAATAAAAATTGTGGCTTTATATGTCATACATATAGTATAGATTTTTATGTAGGTGTTCTATTATAAATTCAAACTACATAAATAAATATAACAATCTCTACTGAATTTGATTTTATTTGAATTAAATTTTGTTTCAACGGAAAAAAAAAGAGAAAAAACTAATTTAATTTTCAATTTTATAAAGTACATATTTAGTATTTGACATTTAGAAAGGTTTATCGAATTTTTTTTAAATTTTTGAATCCACACACGGAAAAAAAGCTTGTATAAGAAAAAAACTCAAACTGATAGAGTATTTAAATAATTATGCATTTGAAAAAATTGAATTAAAAGAAAAAAAACAAATGTTCACAAAAACGGTCAATCAAATCTGCTGTTTTTTTTTTATATTTAAAAAAAAACCATGTATACTTTCTCTTAATGACCATACACCATTACCTTTAAAATTTATATCTATCCTATGCATATGTACATATGTATATGAGATGTATAAGTATATTGCACAATTTTTTTGTTTTCAAATGTTTTTTATTTTTAAAGAAAATTTGATGTTATTTTTTTTTGTTAGTATGTATATGTATTACATTTGTGAAAGCATATATAATACAGGTCAAAAAAGCATTTTATGATGCAGCTAAAACTTAATGACTTGTCGATTATCTAAAAGTTTAATGCACCTGTGACTTTATAATATCAAATAATAAAAAAAAAGGTAGATAGAGAGGAAAAGAAGATATAGACACATATCATGAAAATGTGCATAATCCCAGTAGAATACAGAATTTATTCGAAATTATTTCTGAATAAATTCTATTGATTCCGGACCGATTCTACTTTGGATTACCAAACACATAAAGAATGCATTACTTTAACATTGGCATGTCATAGGCAGTAATCAATTGATTACCCATCTGCATTACCTGTAATGCATTCTGAATCAATTACATGGAATACATTCTGAATCGAATACATGTAATGTATTCTGAATCAATTACATGGAATGCGTTCGGAATCGAATACATGGAATGCATTCTGAATCAATTAGATGGAATGCATTCTGAATCGAATACATGTAATATATTTGGGGTTAAATAAAATCCAAGCAAATTAAATTTTTAAATTCATTTATTGAAGAATCTAATTATTCTTAACTTAACATTTTTTTCAACCTAATAGCAAAAATTTAATCAAAATAACTCAAGAAATTTTTTTTTAAAACTAAAAAACAAAGGAAAAAAATATATCTTAAAAATCTTAAGTACTTATGTATACACATTATTATTATTAATTCTGGATTTTATCAGATGAAAAGAGCTGCGGAGTGCTTTTATGTAGTTGTTCTCATCATACGCCTCTGAAAAAGTATGAAAATTAATATGATTAAAAATTTCTAATTATTCATAAAAATCAAAAATTTAACACTATTTTTTGTTATATTATTATCTAAAACTTACCTTTTATTATACAAATACTAGTTTTTTTGAAAATGTTATTATAATTTATTTTTTATATATACTTTTCACTGCTACCTATATTTTTTATTTAATTTTTAATTTTTTCACTTCAAACCATCACATACAAAAGTTTTTGATAAACTAAAAATGCAATGTTGTTATAATTGTTACTATATTAAGTTAATAATACGCAACAATTATTTGTCGATGACGAATGGAAAATTTTTAAAATGCTAATTACGTCTTTTTGTTTATTAGCTTTTTATATATTATTTTTCTCCATTACAGGGAATCAGAACAGAAATCAATTGATTCTCACTGCATTACAGGTAATCAGAACAGAAATCAATTGATTCTCACTGCATTACAGGTAATCGGAACAGAAATCAATTGATTCTCGTTGCATTACAGGTAATCAGAACAGAAATCAATTGATTCTCACTGCATTACAGGTAATCAAAACAGTAATCAATTGATTACTTTTTACTACATTCCGAATTGATTTCCTTAGAATCGAATCCATTTATTCTACTGGGATCATTTGAACACCTGTAGTATATGTACATATATGTATATATTTCTGTGTTGGAAAAAAAAAAGATGTAACATACATACATATTTTATGAATAATTTAAAATTATTAAAAGATAAAAAGAAAAATAGTTAGCAGATTGACTTAAAGTACGATAAATTTATTGAAAAATACTTTTAAATGTCCACATTTAATAATTCAATAACAAAACTTGTAAAAGTTGTGAATTCAGATAGGAAATGTATCTTATGCAATACAAATCCACACATAGTCCTTTATGTATGCTATATTATGCATACTAAAATATATAATGAATCTTTTTACAACAGTACCAAAGTACAAGCAAAACAATTAAACTACCAAACTAAAAGAGTTTTTTTTGTTGTTTGTTTTGAGACATAAAGAAAATTTAAATGCAATAGCAAAAAAGTATCTATTGGTTGCAGTATAAAGAAATATGTACATATGTATGTATCTACAAATATGCAAAATTTTAATGTAATGCATTTGCAACAACAAAAACAATGCTGTTATCAGTATTTCATCATAATATTGTTTGCTTCTTGCATTTACTGCAATTTTGTAAATTTTTAGTATAAAAACTACTTTTTATTTTATGCTTTTTTGAAGTTTCTATGCAGAATATCTTATGTATGTTGCTTTATTTTATTAAAGCATGTATAAAGGTGTTATAAGTGTCAAGTATAGTTTCTTATTTTTCTCTTTTTCTACTTTTCTTATACATTTGTATTTGTATAAATTTTAACCCTTTTCTATGCTTGTAAAAATGAATATAAGATATCATGAACATCATATCATAAGACACATAAAAGTTAAAATATATAGTATCTGACAACAGAACATAAAAAAACAAACCAAAAAAATATCTACAGTTGCACATAAAGTTGAAATGTTAAAAATATTCAAAGAATTTTCTATGTTGTACTCACACACACACCATATAATAATTTTTCAATAAAATATAACTGATGATTGCTGCAGTTGCAATTGCAGAATATATTAATTTTTCGTTTATTATTTTTTTTTTTTTTTGTTTCTTAAAAAATTATTATTACCACTTAAGTATGTATTTTGGTTATGGTGGGAAAATATTATTACTTTGAAAATTTATGCGATGATATCTTTTTTTGATGTTTATTTTTTTGTTGTTGAGTTTTTTAAATTCTATTTGGCATGCATAAATAATTTTATATTTTGTTTTGTAGATAAACAAAATAAAATGCTTCAAATTGCAATATTTCTACTATATATTTCAAGTGGAATTGGTAGTCGATAAAACTTTAAAAAGCAAAAAAAAAAAAAATCTAAAATTACATTTCAGTAATGGAATATTGATTTTATTTCAAAATTTAATTAAACTCATTTGAAATGATTGCGACATGGTAATTGCTACAGCAGAAGCTATAACTATGTACATATACATAAATACACTTTCTCTATAACGTCAATTTTTGATTTTTAATGTCATTAAAAAAATGATATTTTTTATTTTTGCAGAAAAAAAAATCATATTTCTCATCAATTTTCATGATTATACAGTTTGATATTTTTTAATTTAATTTTCGTTATATTCTCGTATTATTGAATTATTATGTCATTATTTTAAGTAACTGTCAATTTATGAAAGTTTATTTTATTTTTTTAAATTAAAGTATGATTTTTCAAAAATAATTTTTGTTGTTGTTGTAAAATTGCATTATTGTAATTAATGACACAGCATCATGTTTCTTTCACGTGAGTTCATTGAAAAAAAAAAATGAGATTAATGATAAATCAAGTAGGTATGTACTTATACCTAACAAAAAATATGTGAATAATGATTATGCATTCCACTAATTAATTTTATTTCCCGAAAGCATTAGGTAGGTTTTTTGCAAATTGGTGTTTTTGAGCTACAACGGTAGTTAGATCAGAACCAATTGATAATTATGGAAACATATAACCATATAACTTTATTATCGGAAATGTCCTTTTTAACAGTTTGAAACGGATTACACGTTGTGACGTGTGTAGTGTATTTACTATTTCCTAGTCAAAAAGACTAATCACACATCGTGTGTGTAATGATATACCTATTTAGTACTAAGTGAAGAATTACATACGTCGTAGAAATAAAACGTTCATGTTAAAGTTAAATTTGGAGGAGTCGGGTGTAAAATTAGGAACTTTTATTGGTTTAAAGCTAAGGACTATAAAATTAGTTGCTCACAATTAGGATTGTCCGACTGCGAAAATAAAAAACAGTGATGGTTTTTTGTTAGAAAATTTTGGCATTTTGAGTCCGACCATTTTTTCTTGAAAAAAGTCGTCGTCTCGAATGGAAAAAATGAAGAAATATTAATTTTTGGTAATTTTCGGAAACAAATTAAATGATTTATGGAAGTCCTTATACTATTTTGCTTTCAGGAAATTCATTTTGAATTTACAATTTTTTTTTTATTTGATTTTATGAAAAAGTTGTTTGATAAACATAATTTCAATTTTTAGTTTCAATAGTTTATTTTTTTTACACTCTAAATGATTTAAAATCAGCAATTTTAACGGCAAACAAATTTAAGTAAACAATAAAAAAAATATTGTAAATTTTAATTAGTTGTTAATTTAGTTTTTTTTCCTCCAATAAAATATCTTCATGCATTATTAATTTTCTCTACAAGAGAAAAAAAAATATTTGCCAGAATTTTCAATTTTTTCGAATTTTTTTTTATTATACTTTTTTTTTTTTTTTAAATTTACTTAACTATTTACTTTTTTTTAACTCTATCAAATTTTATTTTAAAAAATAAATAATAAAAAAAAGAAGAATAAAAAGTATGAAAAAAAAAATGGTGATTAAATAAATAAATGAGGCTTTAAATTAAAAAAGTAAACATTTTATGCTTACATGAATTTTAAAAATTTGCATATATACATTTTTTTTTGCAATTCATCATCATCTTTTTGAGAATAATTTTTTTTTCTTCTCTTTCTGTTTTATGGAAATTTTAACTGTGATTTAATTAATTAATTTTATTTTTTGTTTTTACAGTATGTTAAAAATATTGTTTTTTTTTTGTTTAAAAATTTTTGTTTTTTCAATGATAAAAAAAAACTATATTTGCATGAAATATATCGGACATATTATTGTATACTTAGTACATATTTATTTTAACATCATCATATACATAAATTAAAGGTAATTTTACTTATTTTAATTTTTTAATGTATACAAAATGAAAAAAAGTATTACAGTATATTACAAAAGAGTGCATTTCATGACATAAATTAAGTCAGCATGAAAATACTTATTATTCTTATTTTTTTTAAAATATAAAATATCTATCATCATGAAAAACTGAAGAAAAAAAAATATAGAAAAATACGTTAGTAAATATGTATATAAAAACGTGTACATTATGGAAAGTAAAAAAAAAGCAATATATATTTACCTTTTAGAAAAATGTAGTGTAACTAACGTACAATATCATTATATGTACTTTTATATTCTGATGGACTCTTTATTTTCTTGGACATTGGACAAGTTTACTATTGTATTAAAGTATTATTGTTCATAATTTTTGTTATTGTAAGAAATGAAAAGAAAATACAAAGAAAAGAAAAGAAGAAAAATGTAGACTATACTATTTTTATTTTTGGATGTCAGTACAGGCAAGATAGGCATACTTTTCTATATTCTTTTACATTGCGTTTAAATAAATCTGTCTCGTGTGTGGGGTGATCAGATCTCAATTTCAATCGAGAGAAATCTTTTAAATTAAATATTACCAAGGCAAAAAACTCATCGGGTACTACCTCCATAAGCACAATACTGACTTCCAAAAATAAAAATACAATAGTAGTTTTGTAGACATAATATATTTTACCTGTACATGTCAAATGAACTACATTAATAGTAAAAAAACAAAAAAGAAAACGACAGGTAGAATTATATTATTGTGCAGATTATTTAAAAAAAAAATAAAATTTAATTTTTTTGCTGACTGCTAGCTAGTTCTACCGTAATATATGTATGTATATAAATTTCTGTGTTACTAATAACTATTATAGGATTTTTGAATTGGAACTGAAATTAAATTTTTATTATTATTAATTTCTTTTTTTTTTCAATATGTATTTTTTTTTTAATGACAAAAAAGCTTTTAATCGGAAGTAGGTCATTTTATATGACAATAATAGCTAAAAGGTCAAGAAACTTTTTTTTCACGTAGCTTGTCATTTTTTTTTCTGTTGGATTTTTTCACATACTTTGGTATAAATAGAAAATGTTTACAAGTCCAATAAAAAAAAACTGTTGATTGTGGCAGCAAAACCTTATGTAGATGTATCTAAAATACCCAGTTGCACAATGATGATGACAAATCATATATCCATCATCATCATACGTAATTTTATGTTGTGTTTTATCATTTTGTCCACTATTTGTTCTGTCTCAGGCACAATCATACATGAATTTGTTTTTTTGCAATTAAAATTCATTGAAAAATCTGTGATAAAATGATGGAAAATAAAAAAAAAAATGCTGCAATTTCTTTTCTGAGATGAAAATTATCAACACACACAATAAAAACAACACACCATAATTTTTTTTTTTTTTTATTAAAGAAAAATAATAAAACTATAGAGTGGACGAACAAGTGGACTTTCCACTTTTATATTAAAGGGAATTGGGTTTTGATTTTATGCATACTATGTATGTATATTCAACAAAAACTCATTAAAAATGTGTAAGTATGTATGTGTATTTTTCATTAATATGTACTTTCTCTTGTGATTTTTTTTCTATATTCGATTTAAATGATTGGAACTGGTATCACATGGAAAAAAAATTATTAAAAAAAACCTTTTTTTTTCTGGTAGGAAATTTCAAATTATGTATTATATAGCAGATTTTTTTTCTTCAATTTCTTGGAATTTTACTTTATTATAAGATTTTTTTTTTCATTTGAACTGAAATGATTAAGCATAAAATATTAGTTACTACTTTTTTTTTTAAATTTTATTGTTCTTTTAATTTAATATTTTTTTTATTATTTAATTTTGTTTCAGTTTTCTTCGCTTATTATTGCTTTTTTTATTTAAAATTTTTCTTCAATGTATAGAAAAATACAATGCAAAATTTTTTTTTTTTTATATTTAATTCATAATTTTAATGGTTTTATAGTGACTTAGTGTAATTAACTATTGTTATTCGCTTTACAAAAGGTTATTTGAAAGAAATAAAAAACAAAAGCATTAATGATTTTTCTTTATACTGTTTTTAATCGAACTTTGGCTATAAAAGAAATTTCTAATGTAGGTCAATTGATGTGTTGGCAATGATGACAATTTTCTTTTGTTAGATTGTATGTTTTTCTTTTCTTTATACTGAAAATTTTCTTTTTTAATACACGAGTGTGTTGTTTAAAGATTAATCTATTATTGATAGCTTTTAAATGTGTCCTTTTTGATTTCATTTTTTTTTTTAAAATTATAGAGATATTTTTTAAATCGATTTTATTTTATTTGATATTTAATGCGATTATGACAGTCATCATCAAGACTTAATTACAAGTACATATATTATATCGACCGCAACATAAGAACTTTCATTATCACTTTTTGGCTTCATTTCTATGATTAATTATGTCGCATTCAATTTTTTTTCTTTTCTTCATAGTATGTATGTACAATGTACATACTTGTACATATTTCTTTTGCTATTAAAATGTATTGCATTGTGTTGTATATGATATGATGCTGTTAATTATAATAATTTCTTTTTCTGCATCGATTTTATTGGCTCTTTTTTTGTTTGAATTTTTTTTTCTTTTATCTTTTCGTTTTTTTTTTCTCAGAAAAAATATCTAATCTATATTAATTGTCCTTAATGATTCTCCGTATAATATGTTTATCCCACCACAATAATTTTCAAAGCATATATACCAACCTTAATGTGTTGCAATTAATGATTTTCGATTTTCACATTTATTTCTAAACTTCCTTTTCTTACATGTCGCATTGGGTTAAAAATTTATAAGAAAGGTTTTAAATTTTGAAGTATTTTTTTTTTTTTTATGATTTAGATTTAAGGTTAAACAAGTTTTTATTACCTGCATTCCAAAGTTTAAATGTTAATTGTTATAGTTGTGTGAATAATATACGTATCTATATGTGTTTTAATAATTTTTAATTTACATGCAATGTCAAAAAAATTGGATTGCTTTATATACATATATTCACTATTATCTGTAATCTTTAAAGAAAAAGTTTGTGCACGGATATTTTTATTTCTTAAGAAAAATTTGATAAGTTTCGATATTAATGGGATATTTAGATTCTCAAACAATGCTTTTTAAAAGATCTTTCACGTCTAAGTAGTTAATTCTAAAATGAATGCCTCAGAAGCCAAATCGATTAACTCCATTTTTGAGGTTTTTTAAGTTTTAGGTCCAGAACTCGATTATTTCTTGGGTTTTTCATATTCGAAATAATTGGATGTGATGATAAGCCGTTAAACTACTAAATTAAAAATATTTTTTCGGTTTTTGAATCATAATTAATTTATTATCGAAGCTAATTTATTACTTTTTTAGACTTTTTTTTTGTATGGAGTTAATCGATTTGGCAAGTGAGGCATCCAAATACGATATTTTTTTTCATGTTTTGACACCATACATCGTGTGTCCTAGAGAAATATGGGTGGCATAAGGGTAAAAGATCCTGTTTAATTCAGCAAGCGAAATATTCTTAAGAAAGGAAAAAAAAATTAAAAGAATTTCTATTGTCAAACTGAATATGTGAACAATTTTTAAACAAAAATAGAGCCTATAATGGAATTTGTTGTTCGTGTATCTTCTAAAAGATGCATTTGATGGAATTTTGTTCAAACTACTAGTATTTGTCAAAATTTTTTATAATTTATTTTCAATTAATTATCCAGAAGTCAACTTTTATGCCTTCAAGTTTATGGAGTCTTGTCTAGTACAGAAATGTACGAAAAAAAAAACGTAAATAACGACAAACATTGTTCAATGTAAATTCAATGTAAAATTTAAATATTTTTCGATATTATTATTAGCTAATCGATAAAATGTATCTTGAATAAAAAAAATAAAACACTTACAATAAAATTAAACAGGTTTATTGTTTATTTTTTATTTATTTTTTTTCATTTTTTTTCCTGGTGCAATATGAATTTACTCGTATATGAAACATTACAAAAATATGAAACAAGTCACGTTCTTTTAACGCCATTTGATATATATTATTACACAAATATCTTAGAAAAAAAGAGAAGAAAAAAAAGTAATATTGTTTTTTGTTTATACAAAATAATTTCAATTTTTCAAATACTCAGAAAAAAAAAAAGTAATTCACGTTGTGATAAAATGAATATTAAATGTGCAAAGAAAATAATAATAACTGAAAATACATAAACTTTTTTATAATAATTTTCACTGATTAATTTGAAAACGTTTTAAATAACTAAAATGTGTGTTTTTTTTCTGACATTTGTTACTTTTACGTAATATAATTAGCATAATGAAATGTGATATTTAAAAATGTAATTTACAAAATGAAATTAGCTACCTATGTATATTAAATTAAAACAAATAAAAACTTATATTTTTGTGTGTTTTATGTTTCAACTTGCCTTAAATAATTTTAGGAATTTTTGTTAATTTTAAATCGTAAAAATAAGACTAATTTTTTCAAGTCAACTAACAAACTAAAGTGTACTTCACACTTAACGATTTATGATTTGATTTATCATTTGACTAATGTAATTTGTTGTTGTTACAAAAACAAATTACACTAGACAAATGATAAATCATAAGATAAGTCGTTAAGTGTGAAGTACACTTAACACAGTATGCATGTACTCGTATATGATAATTATATAGTATCTTTTCAGTTGAATAATTTATCTGTATTTTTTTTTACTTTACAAGTAAAATTCAATGTGTGATTATCATAAAAAATTAAGTTATTTTCTTAAAATGAAATTACATGTTACTACGATACACCTTCTTTGAATTATGGTGGATTCCTTTTTTTTTTTTTTAAATGATATAAGATATCTAGTTAAAATTAAAAGACAACCTATAGTGTTAAACAATGACTTACTTAGTCACATCATTTAATAATTTGAAAAATTAACACGCGTATAAAAAAATTTTTCAACTTTTATTTTAATAATAAAAATTAATTTTTATATACCATACATACTTATAAAGTTGTATGTACATATTTATATATACATACCTTACATCATGTAATAATTTTTCAAAACATGTGATTTGCATCTAAATAATAATTACTAGTTTACCATGTTAATTAGCTTCTAATGAGGTAACAAAAGAAACTCATTTACCAATCTTATTTTCATTTGAAAAATTTTCGTTGAAAATGAGAATTCCGATGTGATGAATGTGTTTGTAATTTTATAAAATTAGATACAGGGTGTTTTTCAATTTTAAAAAAATTAGCAAATCACAGAGTGAAGAGGCGTTCAGTGACCAAAAATGTAGTAGATAGATATTGTTTCCTGAAGGTGCGAACCTTATGACGTTCGAGTTCGCTAAATTTTATTCAGCTCTGAATAAGTTCCAATATTTGAAACTGTAGGTGTATATACATAAGACAGAAAAATAGTCTTGGGAACTTAAGTTAATTTTAGCAGACTCCTCCGGCTTTATCAAGCTGCTGAGCCATACAATTCTAAATTTTGTATCCTCTGTCTACTTTATTTTCTTCAGGATTTATGTCACTCATGCTGTATGAAAACATTCCGACATCTTGTATCTTTTGTTTACTTAAGATTTCTAGTTTCAAAGAGAGAGTCAAATTAGTAATTTTTTAAGTATGATAGTTATGAAATCTCTCATTTCATTATTAATGAAAAATGTTTTTTTCCAGTTTTTTGAAATCGCCCTATAATTTTATCTTGAAAAGTATTAAATTTATTTCCAATTTTTTTTTTTTTTTCAAATAAAAAATTTATCAATGTTATTTGACCTTCATAATGAAACGCCCTGCATTTAATTCAAGTAAATGTGCACTGCATAGTGCACACATTTATAAATTAAATATTTTTTTTCTAAAGAAAAAACTAAAATTGGGCTTGTTTCTGTCGACGTTATATACCTACAAAATAAAAAAAATAAAATGAAAAAACTTTTTCAAATTATAAATTCTCATTTTCTATGCTGTTAGTAATGTTTTTTTTTGTTGTTATTGCTGCTGTTTTTCTTCATATAATCTCTATCTATACATATGTATATGTATAATATTACATTCATACATCTAACCAACTGAAATAATCAAAAAAGATGAAATGAAATGTAATATGCTTCACGACCCAGAAAAGTCACTTTCATCTGTTCATTTTGCCTTAAGGCTAACAAGTGAATTATTTTTGTACCACCAAAAAAAAAAAAAAAAAATAAATAAAAAGAAAAGAAATGAAAAGTGTTTAATTTTTAATAACGTTTTTTTACATACAGAAGGCAACTTGTTAGTAGTTAGTTAGCTAAGAAAATTAAATATCTGTGTATCTATATAGAAGTTTGAAATAATTATAAATAGATTATGTGGTAGTTAGCTTTTTCAAAAAAGAAAAAAAAATTATCTTTTCAATTTTGTGATAAATTAAAGAAAATTTGCCTAGACATACACGATATTTTACCTTGTAATAAATTCCAAAATGTCTATAGATATTTTCAGGTTTTTTTTTTCTTTATGAATATAGTATATACTAATTAAAAAGTCAATTTAAAATTCATATTTTGTTAACAAAAAATACATACATGCTCACAAATAAGATATATGTACATAGGTATATACCTATATTTTGTTTTGATATTTAATATTTGTTTTTTATGCATTGTACACATATTTAAACGTCACTATGAATGTATAATAGATAATAGATAGAAATGATGTAAAAACTTTGGTAAATAATATTTTTATTTGTAAATAAAAAAAAAAAGTTGAATATACAACAATTTTAGCATTTTAATATAGGATTTTGTGATCATCTTTCGTTTATTTTTATTTTTTTATTTATTTATGAAAAAGGTAATTGAAAGTCACGTTCAAATCACCTGCATACATTGTGATAAACACATATATGTGTAAGTTGTACATCAAAGGCATTATTATTATTATTTTTATTTTTTTCTATACTGCACAATCTCTAACGTTTCTCATAGTCATATGATTATTTTTCTTTTCATGCATAGTTATTCTCATTGTAATTTTAAATTTGTTTATCTGTTTGCATTTATTTTCCTATCTATAACTTTTTAAAATGGAAAAACTTTTTTGAAGTAAAGAAAAATATCGTTAGATATATGTATGGACTGTACATGTACATAATATGAATGGTACAGATACATTTTGTATCTTTATACATTTCTTTTTACTATTTTTTTATTTTTATTTTTTATTTTTTAACTGATATACAATATTATTATAATGCTTCTGTTGTGATGCTGATATGGTCCAATGGATTGTAAAGAAATCAATATCATATTAGAAAGTTAATACACAATCATTGAGCAATGCAGTAAATATACATACAAACTAAGTAATACACACAGTATCTATGTATCTTATCAAAATGTCTAGATCAAGATCTTTAAGTATGTAATCAATAAGAAAAAAAAATAGAAATAGAAAAAAAATTACACGAGTACTGCACAATAAAAACATAAAAAATGTTTTACAATCAATGAAGCAAAATATATTGTACGTTATAAAGATAAATCGATTCGTATGTACGTGGCTTTTTTGATATCGTAAATATTTTATGTACAGTACTTAAACAATTTAAAAAAAAAAAGTGAAAAAAAAAAATGAATTCTATCTAAATATGTATCGAAAGAGAAATTACTTACTTTTGCTAGAAGGCATGAAAGTTGTATGGTCAGTCAATAAGTTTTGATTTATGAACACTTTTGTGACTTTTTTTTTCCACTTAAACAAAAAAAATTTTTTTTTTTTGTACCAAAGAGTCGGTTTTGTCGTTTAGATTGTTTCATTTTCTTTAAATAAATCATTAAACTTTTACTTTTCTTGATTGTATTTAAACATTTTTTTTCTATCTAATGTATTTATTTGAGATTGAGATAAACAAAAAAAAAAAAGTATTAACGTAAACAACAATTTTATCCTACACTTAATTTTTCAAACTAATGCATAAATGTACAGGTGCGCACATTTTGAAAATTGAATGTCATTAAAATAAAATAAAATATGTATTTTGTTTTTGTTTACCTTTTTGTAGTAGAAAATTTCTCTGTAAAATGTACCGGACTTCTTTTTCAATTTAATGGAATGCTTATATTTATTTGTTTTTGTTATTATTTTGTTTTGTTTATTTTTTTTTATAAGAGCTTTAAAAATAAAAGGTGCTGAAATTAATTGTTAGATATTTTTTTTTTTTTTTTTTGAATAACAAGGTAAACAGAAATCATAAAAAAAGGTAAAATTTTCAATTTGTTTAATCTTTTTTTTTTTTTTTTTTGCTTTAGGTTCTATAAAATTAAAAAATTTCCATTAATCTTCAGATAATTGATTAAATTTTTAGGTGCTTGGAGGCAGAAAGAAAAGTTCTTTAATTTTTAAGAAAATAAAAGAAAAAAAGATAATCTTCAAAATCGAATGTCTTGAGATACGTAAGGACTTTTGTTTTGAAAGAAACAAGAAGTTAAGTCGCATTAGTTCTACCCATGGTTACAAATCTCATCCTTAATCAAAATCCTTCAGGTTGAAGAAACGCTTGACGCCCTAAAAAAATATGCATTGATGTTGGTTCGAAAAAATCTTACTCGAGCTATTGAACTTGAGAGCAAAAGCTGGAGATTGGATGAAGTAAATATAGGAAAGTGGTAGAGAAAACCTGAGCCACTAATAAGCTCAAATGCTCATGTCGATAATGATTTTCTAATTTACAAGCTGTAAGAATTTCGATTTCGAAGAATAAAAGTGACAAAAAACGGTAACGAGAAATTTTAACAAATGAAGCTTTCTTGGTGAATCCTTTTCTTCAATATTTCGGTATAAAAACAAAATTTTACTTGAAAAGTAGAACATTTTACTAATATCTAAATTTTTGTAAAGAAATATTCCAGAATTTGAATAAATTTTGAGAATGAAATTTACATAAAATTTTATTCAATGTTTTTCAACAATCAGGATTTAAAAAAAAATCTCTTTAAGAAATTATCCCGACTTATCAAGAATTTATCTCTAAGAAAATCACATCGAAATTTCAATTTTAAATCGAATATAAAATAAATGTACATATGTTGTTTTTGTAGACATTCAACTTGACCTAAGGGCATTTTCAACCTGCTGTTACTTAACTTTTTCTTTTTTCTTTTTTAATAGGAAAAATAGATACTTTGTTTTCTAAACAAAAATCTTTCTTTGTTATATTTTGACATTGTTTCCTTATTTAATAATATAATTCACTTTTAACCACAGTCCACAGCAGGTAATATGAGGTTTTGATGCATTTTAATCATATAAAAATGATAAGAATCTATATCACATCATATTTAATTGACTTATCTATAATCTAAACTGACGAGAAAAAAAGTATCTTGATTAAATAAATTATAGGCTAGATACATTTTTTTTTGTATTACATTTAATATTACATACATATTTTTTTTTTTTTGATTATTTTAATTAAGACTATTAAAATTCAATTTTTTTTCCCCACTTTTGATTGCTATTTATCATTTTAGATAAACTAAAAAAAAAAAGAACTACTTTTTTTTTTAATAAATACACTCATCATATAGTTATTAGTTAATTATATATAGTATTTCATTTTATAAGTCAATAATAATGATCATCAGTGTGTAAAAATTATGAGAAATAAAAAAATAATCTAATATAGTTTTTTTGTTTTTTTTTATTTAATGAATAAAAGAAAATTTAATTTATTACTTGTTCCTTTTTATGTGTTTGTTTGTTTTCTTGGTCTATCAACCTATATCTTCACTTTTTTTTTTAAATTGGAAAAAATAAAAAATGAAAATGAAAAAAAAAGATGAAATAAAAATACAAGAAGTAATTTCATTTATAGCAATTTTTAATGTGGGAAAAAATCATTCATGAGGAACAAAAAAATTATAGTTAAAGTCAAACATGTATAATTTATAACAAACATTATGTTCATGTGTAGTATGAAGCTATAAAAAAAAATATGTATATAGAAAAAGAATCTAAAACTATTATGTGTATCTAATGTATGTATGTATATGTACGTATATGCAAAAAAAATAGTCGTTATTTTTTCTTGTCCCCTTTTTTTCCTTGCCATTTTTTAATTTTCATTTCTTTTTTTTCTAGTTATTTTCTTTCTTTTTTAATTTATTTTCTTGTCTACCTTGCATTTTTCACCTTTTTTTTTTTTTTTTTCTTTTTGCAACTGTTGTTATAATTTTCAGCATTTTTTTCCCTTTTTTTTTTATTGTATAGTATCTTTTTAATATTTAGTTTATATTATTGTTTGCCAATTCACAGTTCTGACTATGAAATAGATTGCGTTTTTCATTTAGTTTTTCTTGATTTCTCTATAAAAATGGTAACTATATAATGTTTGTTTGGCTTGTGTATCTGTCATAGATATTTACCTACTATGAATTTTTTCACTTTCAACTTTTTTTCTTTAGATTTAATCTGGTTAATTGTGTCTAATGATAAAAATATTAAAGTAAAATATTATATGACATTTTATATGAAGATAACACTTTTATTTAATTTTTACTATTATTGTTCTTTTTTTTACTTATTGTACTTATTTTCATGTCTTGCTTCATTTTCATTTCAAATTTTTTGAATAAATAAACTTTTTCTTTCGTTTTTATTTTAATTTTCTTCTTCTTCAAATCTCACCTTTTTTTTTTATTTTTTATGGCGCTTATTGTAAGCTTTAAGATTTGTTTTTGTTTTTATTTTTTGTAAAGAAAAAAAAGTTTTTGTTTTTATTTTTGTATGCTCTTTTAAACTTCGACTCGTTTTCTTTTCAGAAAAAAAAAAAAAAAAAAAAAAAATTAAAAATACAAAGAATGAAAAATAATGAAAAGAACTTATTCTTTTACTTAAGAAAAGGGATTCTAAGTGAATTTATTAATCTTACATATACATGTACTTAGATACTTGTATATATAGTCGTATGTATATTTAGATAGATACAAATACGCTGTAATATAGGTACATTAAAATTTAATTAAAAATTTTCATACGTAAGTCATAAAGAAAATATTTTATTATATATTTTATATTATTATAATTTTTCTTTTATATAATACAAATCACACCCTTAATCTACTAAATCATAATTTTAAAATATCTTAAAAGGAATATGTACATAATTGTGTTTTTAAATAAGTAATTATCTTAAAGAATAATGCATTTAAAAAGAAACAAAAAAGGGAGAAAAATTGGAATATATATTTTCTTTGAATATTTTAAAGATTTCTTCTTTGTTTTTTTTTGTTGTTGTTGTGTTTATTTTTTTATTTTTCTATTTTTACATATTTTTCAATTTTCTCTAGGGAAATTTTTTTTACTTCATTTTATTATAATTTTTTATTATAATGAAGTTATTATAGAAAGTCATATTTATAATGTTTTTTCGACTTTTATTTGTTTTAAGATTTTTCATATTATTTTTTGTCTTTTAAATAATTAAGTTAAAATTTAAATTTCATATTGATTGGTGAAATATGATATGAGAAGTGGAAACAGTGTGGTTTTTGAGTTTTAATACTCGAATTATTGTTTCCGTTAAAAATCCGTTTTCAAAATTGAATATCTCAACACTCTGTGTTCCCATTGATTTAAAATTCTTCATCGACTTACACGGAACCAATTATTTGTGGAATTTGAGGAAGACCTTATTATTTGAAAAAAATGGAAAGAATGTGGCTTGCCAAATTTGGGCTGTTAGATCTCTATTGTACTGATTGTACTGATTTGAGTCAAACAAGAAGTAGTAGATCTCAGAAAACACTTCAAGAGTATTGAAACATGCTTTTTTTAAGATTCTTGTGTAATAAAAAGTGTTTCAGCAGAGGGGTAAATTTGGGTCTTACAAAAGTCGACGTTTCTATGCATTTCTCTTTAACTTTTGTACTACAGTAGATTTTGAATGTTTAAAGTTTGTTTAGAAGCAAACCATTCAAGAAATATCCTAGTCAAATTTCAACTTCTTATTAGTCACTGGGTGACATATACCTTTTTGAAACAACGGAAATATCTATATTTGTAACATATGTGAAATGTAAACGAAATCAGAGTGTAAAAGAGTTTTCAATAAAACTAGCTTTAGCTTATTATCTCACGAAGGCTATGTCGAATCTTTCTTTCAATGCGCAAAATGTCTATGTGAACTAGAATATACCTATCTAGTTCTACTTCTTGAGCTTTTATGACTCTTATAGTATTACGACACAAAATACAAGACAAATACATACATAGAAAGAAGGCTTTGAATCGAAAGTGCCTTTCAAAATCACAACGTAACGTATTTTTTTTCTTTTTTTGAAGAAAATAAAAAATCATTTTTTTCTTTTTTCTCTTCACTTCTCGTTATTCTTTTGATCCTTACCCTAATTATAAATAAATTTCCTTTTTCAAAACTATTTCTAATATAAAGTTTATTTTTTAATGTTTTCTAAAACTAAAATGGCTTCTCAATAAAACAAGCTATTTGCCATTATAAGCAAAATAAAAATATTGTTGTAAAGTTTTTTCAACGTTAGTCCTTGATAAGGATTTAAAATACGAATTGAATACGTGTCTAATGGTTTGAATGTTTTACTTTCTTTCATGTACGATATGTAGCTATATATAAAAAGAGATTAGAATTTGTCTGAATCAGTTAAAAAAGGATTTCAATTTTGCAAATGGTAAACTTTGATTGACGAAGGTTCCATTTATATTTAGAGTAAAGCATAATCGATATGTGTAGTAGATATTAGGCAAAATATACATAAATAAATATGAATATTTTGTTCATATACTAGTTAGACTTTTCACAAATATTAAGAACATATTATTAAACGGATTGATAGATTCTAACTTTTTAGCATGTTTTTCTTTACCCATTGGATTACAATAAAAATCAATTATCGATAGAGTTAGTATATTTCTTGTACCCTGTCACGTTTCTCAAATCTAAAAGGACACGTCATATAGAAAAATATGGTTGTGGATTTAAAAAAAAAAATAAAAAGAAAAAGGTGAACCATTCATCTTTTTATATGGGAGGATTATATTGATGTCATACATGATTATATTGAATTTATTTTTATTATTCTTATGTATTTTCTGGTACATAACATTTTATCCTTGAAGAGGTGTCAAAATAAGTATTAAATTGAAATTATTTGGGTCAAGAAAGAATATATAATGATTATTTTCTTTTTAATATCCTGTTTTTTTATATTTCTTTTTCTTTACATGTTTTTTTTTGAAAATTGAAATGTTATTTTTATTATGTGAATTATTAAATTTTATGCAACATAAAAATATCTATTGTATGTATGTATTTTGCGTGTGTCATGAATTTTAATAGTAATTTGTTATTAATGTTTCCCGTTCTTTATTCATGATGAATTCTAAGGATTATTTTTGGGTTTTGTTTAAGTGAGAAATTTTAATTCTATGTGGCTGGCTGTTTTTGTTTACATAGGGAGAAAAATTGAATATTTTTCATATTGGAACGTTGATTAAGAAAATTCATTGCAATGTGTATAAGTTTTTTTTGGTATGAAAAACATGTTTTAAATTTTCATCATACAAAATAGACATGATATCAATTAAAAGAAATGAAATACTATTAACCAAATGTTTTCACTTGTTCCTTTTTTTCTTTTCCTTCAAAATAAATATTTTTATGAGTATATATACATACATATAATATATAAAATAATGTACACACCCAAAAGGCGGATTGCATTTGTCTCCCTATAAATCAAAACAAATTTTAATACCAATTAGACCGGAACAATTAATGTGTTGTTGGGTATTTTAGTCTCACATCATACTCCTATTATTTATTGATTATTTTCTAAATCAATCGAAAAATTCTAAAATAGAAAAAAAAAGAGTTAATAACATTTCAAATGCAATCCATTAGTAAGTATGTATGTATAAGTACTTTTAATATACGTAAATCAGCAGATTTTTTTAAATTTAAATTTTAGTGTTTTTTTTATTTTTTTCGTTTTTCTTGTTCCAAAACATAAATCACATTGTAAATTATCTAAATTTAATTAATATGTGATCATTGATTTAAAATCCAAATTTGGAAACTATAATACACACATACATAGATACTCCTCACATGTTGTTTGCATTATTATAGATATTATTAATTCCATTCTCATAAATTTTTCTACTCTTTATAAATATATTTTTATGATTTTTAATGGATTTTTTTTTGTCCAAAATGGTGAAACATCATACAATTTGATGATTTTTTACATTTTTTACTATTTTTTGTTTTTTTGAAAAGTAATAAAAATGTATATTTTTTTGTAAACAAGCTATTTTTTTCCTGTTTTTATGTTTAATATAATATATCAAAACAAGAGTAGAAATTTCCTTTTTTTTATTTTTTATTTTTGTCAAGTGCATTGAACCACACACACATACAAACATACTCAATTTTCTAGTGTGATTGAAATTCGTGTTGTATACCAAACAAAATTGATTTTATTTTGAATTTTTTTTATGTGTTATTTAAAAATTATTTTGAAAATATTTTTATTTATATTATTCTGTTTGTTTGTGGGAATTTTCATCAAAAAAGTATATTTATGTATTTTGTTCTCTTGAAAATATTGCTGTCATTGAGGAACTTTTCCCCCTTTTTTTTTTTTTTTTCGAAATATGAAATCATAATTGGTTTTAATTTTTCGAATGAAAAAAATATTTTCCATTGCAATAAAATTAAATTATCATGAAAGCTTGTAAAATTGAGAAGAACTAGAATTTAAAATTTTAATTTGATACGAGAATTCTCAAAAATAAAAAAAAAAATTTATACAAAAAAATACATTTCAAAGCTCGTTATATTTAATGGGAGAAAAAATTATTTCATATAAATGAAAAAAGAAGAAGAAGAAGAAGAAGAAGAATAATCAAGATTCTAAAAGAATGCCTTGTGGTGTGAAAGACAATAATGAAAGCAGAGATACAAAAAGCATGTTCTTTATGTCCTTTTTTTTGCTTTTTTTTTTTTTGATATTTTATGTATTGTAGAATAATATACGAGTACAAGCAGTATGTACATTTTGCATGTACACATAATATATAATTTATCAGTAAAAGTAAAAAAGAATTTTTTTTTGTTATCCTGAGACATAAAGCTCTCGAAATCTTTTTTTTTTAAAAATGAAAAACAGGAAAAAAAAAGAAAAAGAAAATTTAGGTCATTTCTGTATAAACGAATAATTTTTCAACACTCTATGTACGTTACGTACATATGTATTATCTAATACAATTTATGAATCCTATGTTTAACAGTATTCGTATATAATATGTATGTTGAGGAATTATGTGTTAGAGAAATTTTATAATATTTCGGTACTTGATGATAATGGAAGAATGTAGAATTCTTTTTTTTTTTTCTAAATGGGATTTTAAAATATTCATCCATAAATCTTATAATGTGAAAAAAAAAATAGATTGGTGGTGTTCTATATGTTTAAAAAGCATTATTGTTCTTGTATGAAAATTTGTTATGGTATATAATTGTACATGTTTTTTCTACTACCATGTTGTCCGCAATAGTCTTTTGTTTTATGTAAAACATTAATACAACATGATGTTATTTATTTATTTATTTTTTTAAAATACTTTTCATTGTTGGTTGTTTTTGGGATTTTCTGAGAATATTATAATGTCGAAAAATTTGTATTGATTTTTGCTTTAAAATCACTGTCATTTCAATTTTTCTTCATATTTTTGTGCTTGCCAGGAGGAAACTAAGGAAAATTTATCGCCAAAGTAATAAGAGCAATGACACGATTTGAGTACGATTTATTTTCATTTTTTCTTTCAACTCATACCATTTACTTCATATGGTAAAAACATTGAACTAAAAATCATGGGTACCACATAATCTGTGGAAATTCAAAATGCATATTTTTTAAAAATTAAAATATTGTTAGAACGGTGGTCGTATTTACTTTTTTTTTCTAAGAAATTTTAAGTTTTGTATATCAAGAATTTTGTTTTTTTCTTCTTCTAAAACTACTTGAAAACAAATTGGCTGAGGTCTGAATTTGAAAATTAATTCGTCTATTAAGCAGGTGTGCCCTGGAAAAAAATCATATTTTATTTTGAAATCTCACTTAAAATATTCACCGAATGACATTTCCGTGTCATTTAATCTAAATTTAGAATTTATTTTTAGATTTTAGGGTTGGAATGTTATTTTAAAAATTTTAAAGATTGTGACCGGTATTTGAAAATTTTTAGGGTTTAAAAAATGATGTTGTTTTTGAAATTCAAATAAAAAATTGAGATCAAGATCAATCTTAGGAAAAAATATTAAAAAAAGAAATATGTAGGTACATAATTCATAAGTTAAAATGGATTTTAAAAGGACACATAGATTTTATTTTTGAAACAACAACCCTTTAAATTTAAAAGTCTTTTTGTGTTGGTAAATATTTTCACCATGAAAATATAAAAACGATACATTTTCATCGCTATCCAACAACATTTGCAGTTTCTGGTAAAATTTTTTTTATCGTGGAAAAATTCAATTAATTATTCTTTGAGATTTTAATTGAAAGCGTACATTATGTATCTAGGTCCAAAAGTTGCCGTCCTGACAATTCAAGCCAGTTTATATTTATATACATAAATACAGGGTGTTTTTTTTTCTACGTACAAAGATTGGTACCAGGATATTCTCTGAAGTATTTTATGAAAAAAATTTGTAGGAAATTTGAATACCAATGTTTAAAGTAGCAACTAAAAACAGTGAACGTCATGACATTCGGTGGAGCATTGGTAAGTGCGCTGTCCCGGCAAGACAGAGGACTATGGTTCGATTCCCAGACGAGTCGAATGTCGTTTTTTCTGTTCTTAGCTACTACAAATTGTACATACTAGGAAAAAATTCTATCGTGTCTATTTTCTGTTATTAAAACAAAGTTTTTTGCCATAAAGATCGTTTGGAATTTGATGATTGCGGCTTCACAGATATTAATCATCCACCTTATAATTCAGATTTGGTCCCCAGTGATTACTACTTATATATTTTTTTAAATTAAAGTCTGACAATCAAGGAACAAAAAAATTTAACATAGACAAAAAACTGAAGCAAGCAATTTTGGACCATTTCGAAGACAAAACATCAGAGTGATCTTACAAAGGAAGATTATGTGTATGTGTATGTATATTGAAAAATGACACAAATATTTTTTTCTCTTAGGCTGGGAACTTTTGGACCTCACAAAGTAATCTATGTTGATGGAAATTACTTGAAACCAATATGAATTTTTCATTTTAAAAAACAATCAACCAAATCAGACAAATTTCAGAAATAAATCAATAAATTTTATTTTTCATTTTCAATTAATGTGTTTTATGGATAAAATTTAAAAAAAAAATATAAAAAAAAAATAAAAACCAAAAACAACATGAAAGTGTATTTTTTCAATATAAAAAATATACTTTAGCACATTGTCAACCATATCATTTCAAAAATAACATTTTCAAGTGGATTAATTGAATTTTTAAATATGCACATTATGTACACCATATTGCATGCACATTTCATTCATATATTTTTACATATATTTTTTAAATTAATTTTCTATATTAAAAATTATTCATCAATCATATGTGCAATGATAATCACATTGAAAGAATAATAAAAACAACAAAAAATGACCTTTAACATTAAATATATCTTTATTAATAGCAATAAATTCGGATAGCAAACATAATATTAAATATAAATGAATGCAAAATCAAGCTTTTCATATTTTATTTCTTCCTCTGTCCTCTCCTGGTTGTTTTTTTTTTTTTTTTCAATTGTAATTTGTTTATTTAATTTTTCATGTCTCATTTTATTTACATTAAAAATTTGTGCACTTTTATGATCTCTTGTATACTGTTGCAACAATAATAATAACAATGAGAAATATTCAACAAAGTAAATAGGATAATATGAAAATTAAAAAAAAAAAAAAATAACAGAAAAAAGAAAATTAAAATGTCCTTTCTTCTTATACATGCAAACAATTTTGCATTTTTCTCATTACCATGATTGACTTGATTCTGTTGTGTACGGTCTTCTAATATCCTTTTCTTGTTGTTTTTTTTCTTTCTTTATTTGTTCTTAAGATTATTTTTTTTAGTATTCTGGTAAATTGGAAGAGACTTTTTTTTAATCATTATCCTTTTTTTCTTTCTGGCTTTTTTTATATAAAAAGGAAAAGTTAAAACAAGAATGACAGCATTCTACTTAATAATAACAGAAAAAAAATATATAAAACAACAAGAAAAAATAGTTTAAGAAGTTCAAGAGACTATATTATATTTTGTGAATGGGATCACAAATTGAGTGCATCTTCAACTTAGATTATACGTATGTATGTGTGTGTACAAAGGAGAGACAATGTGTATATAAATATGTAGAAATGTACAATGAATATAACAAAATATATAGCGCGTTCTAGAGATAGAATGTACAGTGTGTGTATAATAAGAGTAAATATTATAGTTAAAGTTTAAATTGTAGTCATGTTTAAAATCTTGACATGAATTTAAAAAAAAAAATAATAAAAATAAAGAGAAAAAAAAAAAAGAGATTTGATATAAAAGATGCTGAAATATGTAAATAGGAAATATTATAGAAAACAAAATATATATAATAAAAAAAGCATATTGAAAAAATATAGAAACAAAAAAGACAAAGGAAGTTAGATAAAGATAAAAGGATTATAATTTTATTATTCCATAATATTGACGCAATGAAGTAATAAGCTGTAAAAGGATAATTTTTTATGAAGAGGAAAAATCGGATTAAAAGCTTTTTTGTTTTAGTGGGATTGTTGATGGTGATATTATTTGAAATTGATTTATGGTTTGGTAAGGTTGTAACTTTGTGGTTTAAAAATAAAAAGGCGAAAACAATTATTTTGTTCAATTGAAATTGATTGTTTCAGTTTAATCTTTTTTTTGTTCTTTCATATTCGGTGTTCTAAAATAATAAAATAATTGAGGGTAATTTTTGCGATTGTTTTATCGTTAGATTGGTCTATTTTGGGTTCTAGTAGATTTTAAGCTGGTATTCTAGGTGTTCTTAAAGAAGGTTATAATGATATACTACATCATTTCCTTTGGATATTTATCATTCTTTGATCCTTACACAATGTACCATCTAATATTTTCGCGATATACGTAACGTACTTCAAAAATGAGTTTATGTTTAATATGTTCT
Source organism: Bombylius major (assembly GCA_932526495.1). NCBI lineage: Eukaryota > Metazoa > Arthropoda > Insecta > Diptera > Bombyliidae > Bombylius > Bombylius major. The sequence continues at coordinate 25,364,603 of OW052045.1, read as the reverse complement.
TAGTTTAGAGTTAGAATGTTTTGGTGTCGTACAATAAGTATAGAGAGTGTCTTCAACTTTGTTTCGGAACATTTTACCCCATAGGACAAATCTACTTTTTCTTTCTACTTATTGCACTGAAAAGAGATCCATTGCGGATTTGTGAACTCTAATGAATTAGTTGGATCTAATAATTTTATTACAATACTTAAACTGAACTGATATAAAATGACGGTTCGCACTTTTCTTTGACAGTGTGTCGATTAACCTGAAATTGCACTAATAGAACACAGAGGATTTAAATAAAAAACCTGGATGTGTTTCACAAACATATATAGAAACTAGAAACACATTCATTATAAGTCTTAAGGTCTTCGAGTGGAATTGCTGTCTGCTATCAAACAGCTCCAGTCATCTGATCTAACCTCATCTAGACTGTTATATGGTTAGAAGTTTGAATTGCTTGGATAAAAATAGAGTAAAGATTGAGATTTTCAAAGGTCGAAGATCAGAAAAATGTTTTTAAGAATAAATTAACAATGAAATAAGAGTTTAAATCACAAAAATACAGTTATGGTGTCATAAAGTTGACATCTGATTAAGATTCTTTTAAAGTTTCACTTAACATTACAAATTATTTTACAATGAAAAAAATAATAAAATTTATTTTAATCGATGTTAAAATAATCTCAGCATTACAAATTTGTCAAATCAGATTTGTTTTGAATATGTAATTTTATTATTTACAATCAATTAAATCATAATTTATTTTACAATTAAATTTTAATTTATTCAATTTCATTTTCATTTTATCCTTTTTTGAAATATCAAAAAAAAAAAAAATAATTTTTTTTATTATGTAATTTGTTTCCTGTTTAAATTCAAAATCATTACAATTGTATTTCATAAAAGGGCGGATATTCTAAATATGTAGAAAATTTACACATGTACATAATATAATCGTTTAAAGCTTATATTCATTGAAATATTTATATATGTAAGTACAATGTATCTATACATTAAAATGTATCTAGAAAAATTTAATGAATAATAATGAGACTTTCATACAATTTTTTTTTATCTTCAAAGTGAAAAGTTAATATTTATTCAACGAAACACAAAACACAAAAAAAAAAAAATACAAAATCATGTAACAAAAAGAAATTTTGAATTCTAAACCATACACTTAATAACATTTTGTATAAAATGAAATCATCATCACGTATTAAAACTATTTAAAATGCTATTTTTTTTCTTCTCTTCTCAAAAAAAAATTCCATAATGTAACGTATCGTGTTTTTTCTATGATATATCTATTTGCTTTTTTATTTATCTTTTCTGTATTTGAAAGTTTGTATATGAAATGTATTTTTCGTGACAAGAAAAATATATCTCAAAAAAAAAAAATTGTTAAAGTTTATTCTCTCATTAAAATTATAACTTTAGTATGTGGTATTACACACTTCGAAAAAAAAAAAATAATAATAATGAAAAGTTTACTATAAAACGTTACAATTTGGTTTTTTTTTTCTCCAATTTGTGGTCAATTTTAAAGTGCATATCATGTAAAAGATATCTAAATACTAGAAGAAAAACTCTTTTTTAGACAATTAAAAAGTAAATTTTCTAAGCGACAAAAAAAAAAACAACAAAATAACAAGAGAGAGGGCAATGTGACATGAAAGTTGTGAAAATATTTTTATCAATTAACGTACAATAGCAAACAACATTATTTTGTGAAATACTCTACTTTTTTTTGTACGTGGCTTTTTTTTCTATAAACGTCTTCTTTTCCTTTTTATTTTTGTTATTTAATTTGTAATAGAAAAACTTACAGAAGTTTGTTCAAAAAGCAATTTTAAAATAATTGCATGAAACGAAATAAAAATCCTGCAGGAATGTTTATTCTTGTTGTTTTTGTTTTTCTTGTTTTTTTTAAATTTTTTTTTTTCGTTTTTCTTTTCTTAAAATTTGTTTCTACATATTTTATTTTTCTTCTTAAAGTTTTGTTTATCTATGTACGTGAAAGAACTCCTTAAGAACTTTCTATTATATGTATGTATTTAAAATTTATATATGTATGTATGTCTGTTTTTTTTTTTTTAAATTTAACATAAAAATTATTTTCAAAATTTAAAACAACTTTATCTTTCGGTGAATTTTATTTTAATTTTTTTTCTTCAAATATTTAATCCCATGGAAAAATATTTGTATTGGATTTCAGGTCAAATTGAATGGTTTTCTTTTTAACTTTTTCATATACTTCAATTCTTAATTGAGTTCAATTCTATATTATTTAATTAAATTCTGAGTCTATATTTCAGTTCTATATTTTCTTAGAGAAATTAAAATTACTTCAGCTCGGTTTAAAGCTCAAAATACTGCTAGAAGGACGAACATTTACATTTTTATGTCAGAAAAAAAGTGACAAAATAGAAAAAATTACAAGTCTTACTTACTTACGTTCTAAAATAGCAAATATAGAAAAGTTTTGAAACGATTGGTTTGCCTTAATTTATAATATTTGATTCAAGTTCGAATTGATGCTACAAAGTAGCGAAGTTCTGAATTGTTTGTTAGTCTTTGGTAGGGTTCAAAACCTTTGTTTTCCCTAATTTACAATATTTGATTGAAATTCGGATTTATGCTCCATTAATGCGAAGTTTTAAACCAATTTTCGGTGGATCTTTCGGTAACGTTGTACACTTTAGTTCGATTGTACACTTTGGTGATGAGAAATTAATTAAAAATAAAAACCGTACATTATTTAAAGTTTAAAAAACATTTTTAATTGACTTTAGAAAAAGCCGATTTAAAGCTATAAAAGTGGTATAATATAGATACGCCTAAAATCTTTGTTTTTATTTGTTTCTTTCTGAAATTAATTTAAAATTCATATAAAAGGCCTCAGAAATATTTTGTTCTTTTTTTTTCCATAAAAAAAAAATCATTTTTCTAGTCAAATAAACAATTAAAATTAATGTTTTGTATGAAAATATTTTATATACAAAATTGTTGCCATTGTGGGTTTTTTTTTTTGAAAACAAAAGTATGAGATTTTCATTTATAGTATATAAAAGAATTATTTCTATTTTATATTTGAAAATGAAAAATGTGGATAACCATTTTAATATTTAGAAACAATTGTGTGAATTGTGTTATATATATTACGAAAAAAATTTTGTTTTGTTGTGCATTTTTTTTCTGTTTTTAAAAATATATATATATAACGAAATGCGCATTATATTGTTGAAAATGTGTACATGTATATTTTTTTTATATGGTTTTAAGAATTATTTTCATATAAATTTTCAATTTTATTAAACAATAAAATTTTGTGTGAGATATTATAAATTTGATGATTACATAAAACACAGTTTATGTATGTATATGTGTTTGTTCAAATATCATATATAAAAATTATTGCACCGGAAATTATTCAATTTTAAATTACGTGAACTGAAATAAAATGAAAAAAAAATAAATTTATTGTTTCGTGAGTGTTTTTGTATTTTAAAATGAATAAATAAATCACAAAGATTTATTTCAATCTGATTTCAAATAATCCGTAAACAAAGAATCCTTTTTTTTTTTTAAATTATATTTTATTTTATTGGAATTAATGTCAAAAATCCTGTGTGTGTGTTTTTGTGAAATTGACATAAACAATTATAATTTTTTTTATTATTCGATGTACTTTTTGAAATGTTGATTGTTTTTTCTTAACGGTGTTTAAGCTTTTTGATTTGTTTCTATTGAAGATTTCATCATAGATTAGTTTTCTAAAAAAAAAATAAAAAGCAAACAATAATTGTAGTGATATAAAAGGAAAAGGATTTTATTCACACAATTACACTTTTCAGGCATTATCCTTTACTTAATTTTCTGATGAAAATAGAAGAAAATATTTTATCGAGTTGAAGCTTATCGCTCACTTAAATTCAATCAAATGTTCATCAAAACTATCTTTCTGTTGCGTACTAGATTTTTTCATTTTAATTTTATTTGCCAGCAAAATCCTGTGAGCTTTTAATAATCTGAATCTTTATTAATTCATTGCTGATCTCATTTACAAGATCATTAAGTTTAAATCTAAAAATCTAAATTCAAATTAAATATTTTCCCTAATTTTACTTTTGTCCTTATTTAAAATACGCGAGTACAATATAAGACCGTTATTTCAGTGAACGTGTAATTGATTTATTTTTTTCTTATTCATTTGATATCTTTTAAAAAAAATCAATTTTCATGACAAGAATGTTAGTGATTTTTCGGTAAAATTAACACGAAAAATAAAAGGAAAGTTTAGGAATTCAGGTGTATGTAAAAAAACCAACAGCAAAAAATCAGTGTTTTAATTTTTTTTCTCTCTATTTAAATGTATATTTTTTTAAACACAATTTTGTGTCCTGAATACAAATTATTTGTACTTAATTTTTATTATTTTAAACAGAAAATATACATATGTATACGTATTTACGCATACAAAAGAAAAATTTCTATTTAATTTTATTTAAATAAAAAAAATGTTTTCTAAGAAAATAATGCAAGTGAAAGTTAAGATAAAGTGAGAAAAATAAATGAAGAAAAATAACATGTACTTAATCTATAAATTACCATATTAAAAAATTAGGGCGAATATACACAACACATACGTAAATATGTATGTAAAAAGTCAACTTAAGTATTAAATTTTCGTTATTTCACTTAACATAAACTTTTACTTTGACAATGAAAAAGTTAAAAAGTTGAAGAGAAAAAAAAATAAATCTACATATAAATACAATTTCTTGAACTTTTTTATTTTAGTACATCATACTAGCATTAAAACAACATATACAAACATATGTACATATGTAAATACATACATGTATATTTATTAGATCATGTATACATACATAAATATGTTTATTTGATTTTGTAGATACATTTATCTATATCTAACTTTACCAAAAATTATAATCGTATGTAATTTATAAAACTGGACATTTTCAATTTTTTTTTTTTTTTTTTTTTTTATGAATACATACATACATATTTTTAGTAGATACATACATGTACCTATGTATTTTTTTTTAAAATAAAATACGTGATTTGATTTTAATGTTAAAACATACTGCAAATGTTTTTTTTCTTCTAATTTTTTTTTAGAAATATCAAATAATTGATCTAAATTGTTAACAAAAAAAAATAATAAATTCAGAAATAAAGAAAGTATGTACCTAAATACATTTTCTACACATAAGAATTCAAAAAAAAAAAACGTAAATATAGCTATAACTATGTCGTTTTTTTTTCTTTTACAGAAATGGTCAAAAAAATCATGATAACATTTTATACAATTATTGAATATACTCGTATACAATTATTGTCATTACGTTACATTTGTCGTTATATTTTTTTTTTTCATTGTAATTTGTAATCATATAACAAACAATATCTTTTTCGTGATTATATGGTGATGATAGTTGTAATAATGATGATATAAAAATTAATATGTGATATTTAGAAGAAGAAGAGAAAAAAAAATATGGTAAAACAAAAAATAAAAGAGAAAGAGATTCATTTATGTTATAATATTTCGTGTTTAACGTTTGTCATAGGTAATTAATGTTCTTTTAGTCATACATGAACAATCAAAATTCATGACAGTTTGAATATATATACAATACATACATACATATTTACTCTATGTATTGTAGTATAATTATTTAAAAAAAAATAGTTATGAATGTGATTTTGATAAACTGTTAGATATTCCTTTTGTTTTTCTGTGTTTTTTTTTTCTTTTTGTTTCTATTCAATTTCATGTTGAAGCATGCATGCAGATTTATAGAACACACATATTGTTAGTAAAGTCTATAATTAACTAATAATAAATAATTACATATTGAAATATGTAAGGTTTTTTTTTTTTTTTTCAAACATGTGAGAATTTTAAAATTCCAATACGTAGGGAGTTTTTTAATACATTAGTTTAATACATTAACTGTTATGTGTATTACATGAATGAATGTTAATTATTATTACTTATAACGGTTATTTTGAAAGTGGTACTTAAATTTTGATAACGAGTAACCACCAAAGATTACCTAAATTTGTTTCTAGTTCCAGTAGTCTCATTAATATTTTAAAATTTCTTCTTTTTTTTTTAAACTAATTTATGATAATTTTGTTCTAATTACAGGATAATGCTGTAGAATAACGTCTATTGTTATCTGGTAAGTTTTAAAATTATTTAATTTTTGTTCGATTTTTATTTTATTTTTACTCAAACAAACAAAATACATAGATACTAAATTATAAAAAATTTACGGTATACAAAATTTTATCGATGATTTTTTAGATGAAGATTTCAGTCAAAGCTTTTATTCTCGTGTAAAATCGATGGTATTTCATTTCCAAATGTATATTTTATTTGACACTTAAAAACTTACGAAAATTTCCATTTGCTTTCATTTAATAATTTTATTGAAAATATCCTTGCTTTATTTCAAGGTTTTTCAATTTAACGGAAAAAAAAAGACTTTGATCGTAATGCAACAAAAGTTACAAAATAAACTAAATTTTCAATCTGAATTATTACAAATTTTTCAAAAGATAATCCTTTTAAAACTACTTTTATTCTTATTTCCTTTTTTTAAAGTTTTCAAAATCTCAATCCTTTTTGGCTTAAGTAATCAAATCAAAAAATTGGATATTAGGAGTTGTCAATTATTCGAAACTTAATTTTTTGATATAGGTAATGTGGAAAAGTAATTTTTTTAGGGATTGAAGAGAAACCTTTCGTCATATTTCGAACCTCTGTGTTACAATAATAAAATTAGAAAATATGTGAAAAAAAAAAATTTGTACGGAATAAAAGAATTTTATGATAAGAAAAAACGAAAGTTTAATTATGTCTTGTTTGTCCTTGAGAACATTTACATACATATGTATATGTATGTTCTATTTAGACGCTTTTATTCGTGAATGACATTATGTATTTAAATTTTTCTTATCATTTAAAAGCGTTTAGAAAATCACGTTAATAAAAAAAACAAATAAAAAAAAGATCTAAAGCATTTTTTTTATTTGTCAATGATATTTCTTTTTCGATTTTCTATCCAATAATATTTTATTATTTGCGTGTTTGTGTCACAGAAAAAAAAAGAAGCAGTTTAAGGATAAAATCAAAATATGTATACATATAAAGACCAAATATCAAATATTAAATAATATTGATTTTAATATTAGCTCATCAAATGTCGCACCCTTATACATTACTCAAAAGATAACAAAAAAGGTGAATGAAAGAAAATCCAAATTTCACTTCAAATATGTAGATTGTATGTATACATATAAAATGAAAGAAGATGTTAACCTTTATGTTTTATTAATTTTTCTTTTCGTGTACATACTTCAAAGTACGTCTATATATTCACCTACATCACACACAATTTTATTTATTTATTCATTTTTTTTTCGGTAAATTTTTTACCTTACCTTTTTTTTTTTAAACTATATTTACAAAAAATATTTATCTTTTAATATTTTCTAACGGTATTAAAAAGGTAAAAAATATTTAACTTTCATGTGTAAGAGAAATTTTTAAATGCATCAAAATATACACGTAAAATGACATGTTTTCAAGTATGTATTTACAATTTTTTCTTATTTTCTTTTAAATTACATACCTACTCGTATTTGAAAAAAAAAAAGAAAAACAAATTAAAAGAAGGAAAAACAACTGGAAAACGTTATTTGTTGTTGTTTTTAACTTATACAACCTGTGTAAAGGTATTTTTGTTTTTGGTAATAATTAGCTTGTTGGAATTTAAGAAAAAAAAAAAGAAAAAACAAATTCCTATTTTACCTGGTATACCAAAGTAATTTTAAAGAGAGAAAATTGTCAAGGAAACAAGCTGCAAAAACAATATTTAAAAAGGGAAGCAAAAAAACAGAAACATAAAAGCAATGAAAAGGTGAAAGAATTTATATTTTATACCGCAGCATGTATACAAGCTCATAGAAAAAAAATTAGTAATAAAAAAGGAAGAAGACATAATTTGTCATATCAAATAAAATTTTTCTTGAATTAAAAAATATATATATATATTTTTTTTTTGGATTTTCAAGGATATACATACATATCACTTCAGAAGGCAAAATAGTACCAAAATTATGTCAAGCAAAAAAACAGTAAAAGAAATTAAAAATATAAATAAAAATTTTATATTACGTACTATATAAGGAAGTACTTCCTGTTTGTTCTACCGGTATACTTGGCCTCTATAAAAGTATACATAGATATATTATGTACATATACATGTTATACATAGTATGTACATATACTTTCATAATAATATCTTATTTATATGAGTACATTTAAACATACTCCTATAAAATAATTTATTTGACCGGGAAATATATACGCTTTTATACAGATTTTCCTTATACATACATATTTAAAAGCAATTGAATCCTCAACTGATATGGGGGTGTTTTTTGTTTTTATTCTTAAATTTTCATTACATACTACTCCTGTATTCTCTTTAGTAAATTCTGAAATTTTAAGGATAACGCAAAATTTTTTTTTATTAAAAGGATATAAGGAGAATATATTGATTGGGGGCGCGCATGTTTTAAATTTCAGATTTTTGAGAAATTTTGAGAGAAAGATTAAAGCGGAATAATGGGAGAAAGAGAAAAGAGTTTAAGGACTCAGGAGTCAGAGCGTTTTCCAAGAATGTGTGTTAGTAATTATTTATTAATGTGATTATATGTATTGTATACGCAATTGTAAAATATGTATATACATACATATGTATTATATACTTTTCCATATACTATACATGCATACACGTATTCATGTTAAAAGGTAAATGATGATTATCTCATTTGTTATGCAATGTGAAAAAGTCGATGTCCTTAATCAAAAGGAATCTAAAAGTACACCTAAATAGTATGTATTAGAATTTAAATACTTTTTTTTATCAGACAATAAATGTTGAGTATAGATTTTTTTTGTGTACACCGCAAAAATGATGAGCGTAAAACTAAATAATTAATTTAATTTCGAAAAGCATGATTGAAAAAGAAGAAGATAAGCGAAGGATTCTCATAAAATGGTGAATTTCAAGCTGATTTGATTTTGATATAATCTTTGTGGTTCAATGAAAATATCTTTTTAGTATGCAGTTCGATTGAAGATTATATTGTAGCAATATTTCTGGTCATTTTAAGAAAATAAATTTGGTTTCCTGAATGATTCTTGTCAAATTTCCCATTTTTTTTTTCAATCTTAAGCAATCATTTGGGTAGGCTCTGTTGCGCCTCAAAAAGATTTTCAAATGTTAGCAATCATGTAATTTAATTAAACCTTTTTAACTGCTGCTATATGAAGAGTAATTACATGATGTAGAATGTCCTTTTCTGAAAATTTCTGAAAAGTTGGAGAGTTCTTTAAATAATTGTCATTTAGAAATAAAGGTTCAAGTCTCTTAATATACCTTAGCTATGAGATATACCTTTAGCTTTTGTCTGATGTAGTCTTTTCTTGTCAAACATTTTTGTTTTCAATTTCAAGGACTACAGTTGAATATAATATTATTTTTCAATTCAAACTTCTTGCAACTTAATTTAATTTTTGCACTTACCTTTACAATTTTTTTTCTTTTCTGATCAGAACTTTATTTTTCTTCTGTAGAATTTTACTTTTATTTCATTATTTTGATTGCCAAACAATAAAATAATTCTGGCAATTCTCTAACTGTTTTATTTATAAAATTTAAAATTTCAGAGCATATATGACCGCATTATTGTGTACTTCTAGTACTTACTATACGCGTTTATGTATGTATACACATACATATTACCAGAAGATGTCTAGTGTCTACATATAGTACTTATATAAAACCAAATATATAATGTTTTAGGGGAGAAAATCAACATCAGGAAAATTGTTTTTGCCTTATTTTTTGTTATTTTTTAAATCAGAATATCTAGTGATCTCAAAAATTCAATCTGATGTATAATACTATGCTGTTTTCAGCTCTTCTGAACAAATTACTCACAATTGTGTAGACTGTAGAGTATATGTACATATGATGCGCTGGCGTAAAAGTACAAAATTCCTTTACATATAAGAAAAACAAAATTTTTCAATACTCACTATATTAAAAAAAAAAATAAAACAAGAAGTAAAAGAAAATTTATCCTAGCATTCAGTTTTCGCTTTTCCTTTCAGTTATTCGGTTCAGTAGAAAAAAAAATTTTTTCAGTCGTCTATAAAAATATTATGGCAAAGGAATAATTTTTTTTTTTTAATAACTTTTATTTCAAGTTTTTATTTTTTTATTTTTGTTTTAAATTAAAATGTGTTTCTGGAATTATTGAAAAATCCAGTGGAATTAATTTGTGTTTTTTTCTCGGTAATATGAATTTTTGTTTTTAAAAAAGTGAATTCAAGAAAAACAAAAAACAAAACAACGAAATTGCTAAATTTTCAGAAATAAAAATTGAAAATTATTTTTTTTCTATCAATTCCAAAAAAAGTGAGATTTTGTGTAAAAAAGTATTTTTTTAAATCACTTTAATTAAGCCAAAAAGGATTTAAATTTAAGAAAAAAAAAAAGAAAATTCACGGAAATATAAATTTATTTCCTAGTTCGTTGGAAGAAAAATAAATAAAATTAACACTTTATTGTATAGCACTCAGCGAAGATTTTCACCTTAATATTCAACCTACGTAGAAAAAAAATTTTATAGTATATGAGTATATATTTTTATTATTATTGAAATATATAAGAGGTTATATTCTTTTTGCTTACTCTGAAGGATATACATAAGTGTAATGAAGAGGATTTAAATAAAAAAATAAAAAAAAGAATATAAATGATACAGATGAGACTAGACGCTCCCCTTTTTCTCGTATAATTTTGTTGTTGTTGTTTTTGCTTTGTTTTTGTTTAAAAAAAAATAAATTATTTTGAATAAATGACATTTTGTATGCAAAAAAGCTTTAAAAATGCAAAGTTCATTGAATAAATTTCGTGTTTTGTTTTTTGAGAAACATACACGAAAAATATGCGTTTGAATCTTTTACTTGTTTTTGTTTTTTATTTTGTCGTTCATAATAATCATTTTGCATATTATAATTCAAAAATGGGAAATAATATCCGTTTAATTTTCTACTACATTATACATTCATGAAATATAATAAATGATGAGATGTTTTATATTTCAGTCAGTCAGTCATCATCATATACTCGTATGTACATTATGTATATAAAAATTATCAAATTAAATGCTTAAATAAAAAAAACAGGGAATTCAAGTAGGTACAAGTATTTACACAGGACAGGTATTATTATTATTAGGCATATTCAAATAATATATAATAAAAATAAAATAACGTTCTGAAACGTTACCTTGGTAACAAATTTCTACAATTTAACAATTATTTTTTTCTCCTTTTTATATACATATGTATTTTTTTTGTATTTGTTAAAACTTAAAATCATTGACAGACAAATAAAAAATGAACAAAAAAAAAAAATCGGCGTCACACAAAAAGGATTATCTTTATAGGATTTAAAAAAAAAAAAGAAAAATAATTGTACATATAAACATTTTATTCCTTTTTCTTTGCATAATTGACTGTAATTATGCAAAAGAATTTCATTTAAAATATACATACATATTACACATATGTATATGATAATAAAATCTTAATGTATGTGCATTACCGTGTATATAGTATTTAAATATATTATGTGTATTGTCTCAAATCTTATGATATGATAGAATATATAGTACACACCTTAAAAATAAGAAAGAAAAAAACATGAAAAATAAAACTAAAGAAAAGAAAAAGGATAATAATGTTACCTGTAATTACATAATAAAATATTCATGTATAAATTCTCTCTTCTCCTTCTCATTATTTTGTACTTTTTTTTTTTTATACATACAAATATATTTTTTCTTAACATATTGTTTATTATCGGGACTTGATTGTTCATTTCTTGGAATGAAAATGAAAAAAATAATAAGAAAGTTTTTTTATTTTTATTAGTTGTTATTGTCTTCTTTCTATATTTAATTGAGTAATCCTTTTTTTTAATTTATTTATGAAGTATTTTTTTTTTTAGTTTTAGGGTTTTAATTTTTTAATGTTTTTATTCTTTTATAATTTTTGTATATACATATACCTATGTAATTTAAAAATGGAAATAAACAACAAAATAATTGTCTTATGTTATATGTTCCTTTTTTGTTTTTGTTTTTATATGTATTTCATCTTCAAAGCTTAGCAAAATGATAACGTATGAACACGTACTAATGTCACACACAGACTTTTATAAAAAAATAAAAGGAAAAAAGAATCTTCATTTGAAATTAAACAAGGTGGAATAAGAAAATAATAAATGTTTTTGCTTTTTTTTTGTTGTTGTTTCGTTAGTAGTTTTATTGTGCGTGGTTATACTGTATCTGACTTGTTTTTTATATTGAATTTTAAGATTGAAATTTTATATTATATTCATTAGAATATAGGGGATTTGTTTTGAATTTCACAAGGTGTATCTGAAATATTTTAATTAACTGATTTTTGTTTATTTGGGGATATATTTTGGTTACATGAAATTTTCAATGCTTTTTCTTATTGTATTTTCACTAAAGATATCACGCATTGAATAGAAAAAAGTCATATCTTTCGATTTAAAAAAAATTTTCAGACGTTGCGACGCTTAAAATTTCATATTACATATGACTTAACCCTTTCAATGCAATTTTTTTGTTTGTTTTTGTATACATTTTTTCAAAAGTTTATACTCATGTGTTAAATATGTAATCTATGTGAGAAAATGTCTTGAGAAAGGGTACACAATCCATTTATTAAGAACATCCAGATGCTACAAATATTTTGCAATTTTTAACTTTTAAAGTATTCCAATATTTTTGAAATTAGCTATATGCAGGATTATTATGGTATTATCTTCAAATGGCAGTCACCTTCTGTTTCTAAAACCAGATGTTCAAGGTTATATAGTAAATTAATAAATTTTTTTTTCTTTTTTTTTGGAAAATTCTAAAAGTGAAAAAACTGCATTAGGACTGCATGTACATGTTTTTCAGTATTCTTTTTCTTATTTAAACACACCAACTCCAGACTTTGCTCCGTCAGTATTGAAAAGGTTCAATATCTTTGGTTGATTATTATTTTTGTTCCACCCTATTAGAAAATAAATGAATTTGTCTTTCAAGGATTTACTGCATTTATTTATATTTTTTTTGAATATATACAATATATACCCAAGTCATTTATTAGTATTATTTATTTGATTTTAAGTTTTGCATTTTCAGTTGTATTCTTGTGCCGGTAATGTTAAGTTGGTTAAATTCATATCATAAACATTTTTATTCTTGAAGTTAAGTTATCCATATTGTTTTGTTCCATATCATTAAATATAAATTAATATATAAATAGATAAAAATAAATTAACAAAAAAATAAACCAAAATTACCAGCGTTATAATCGTCATACTTATAATTAACATTCGTTATTAATTTTTTTTTTTTTTGCCTTTCTGTGTTTTTTTTTCTTCCTTCAAATATTAATATAATATTTCAACTATAAGTGTAATTGTGTGTGTTATATGAATATATGTATATTTGGTAATAATGAATCTAATAAAAAAAAAAAGAAAAAATACAAAATAAATGAACGAACATACAATAAATTGGGTCAATAAAAAGGACATTTACTATAATCTTTTAAAATACACGTTCAAAAAGTTTTGTTAATGTAAACATTAAGGTTAAAATAAAGGTGACATTCAAAAAAGACGACAAAAGAAAAAAGAAAATTATATGAAAAGAAAAATACCTTAAAAGAAAAGAAAACTAAAATAAAATAAGAAAAAAAGCTTTGTGAAAAAAAAGGGAAAGAAAGAAAAAACCAAAACGAAGAAAAAATGTGATTATAAAAGAAGAAAACACATACACAGGACGCAAACTTTGAATTATACTGATAATCATTGTGAAAAATAAGTATTATTGTCGTATTGTTTGCGTTCGAGTGTAAAAAAATTAATGATGTGGCAAATATTATCATTAAGGATTACGTTTTTTGCATTTATACAGTTTTTTTTTGCTTTTTTTTACTATTTATTTTTAGCGAAAATTTTTACCGTATTTTTTCTTGTTATATTTTCGTTATTTTACAAATTGAAGCTTTTATTTTATTTTTTATTTTTTTTTTGAAGGGATTATGGCGATTATTATTTTATTAACAGTTTAATCAACATTTTCCCATTGGTGCTTAAATCCATTATTCAACCAAATTTTAATTTACGTTAGAATTTATTATGCATATTTTTTAAACCCTCTTCAAAAGATAATCTAGTTCATCAATAAATTTTAATTAAATTAATTAAAAAGTACATATACAGTAGAAAAAAAAATTTATAATAAATTTTAAAACAATTCAAGTTGATAAAAATAGTAGCTTATCACTTATGCACTTATGTGTATTTATTATCATAAAATACACATGTTTCATTTTATTGAACATTTTCACTTCAATTCTCAATAATCATGTTGTACATATATGATTTGAATGTTACTTCTATTTTTTTTAAAATGGTAGTGTGAGATTTAATAAACTTTTATAATTTATATTGAAATTATAATTTATTTTAATAATTTTAATTAATCGATGAGAAATAAAAATGTGTTTGCTATGAAAATTATGCATATTAGATACAATTAATACCCACAGGTTATGAATAAAATTTTCATAGTTTAGTGGTTTTGAAGATTTATTGGAATTCCATGACAAAACAATTGTTGATAGTTTTTTTTAAAGATCTGTTTGTAATATTTTAGAAATTATTAAGAAAAAAAAAACTTGATATCGATTTTTTTTAAGTAAAAAAAAACCGTAATAACGTAAGAGTATATTTTTTTAAAAAATAATCAACAAACTCGTAATAGTCTGGAGTATACTTTTTTAACATAAAAATAATGGAAAGAACAAGAAAAAAAAAGAAGATAGACAAAGCTAGCTGTTCATTTAGTTATCCGAAAACTTTTCAGACAGAAATACATACATAACTTGTCAAAGTGATTATTATTAAAATTTCGCATCTTATTTTCTCTGAATGTCTCTAATTCAATAAAAAAGAAAAATTTTCTTTCTTCTTTTATTTTTTATAGTATTTTTCATATTTTTCTTTTATAAAACGACAACGTAGGGATTTTTTTTACTGCACTTTTGTTGTTAGCACAGCGTTGGTGGTGCATTAAGATAAAAAAAAATTGGTGAAAGATGCGTATAGGAGGGTAAAAAAGAGAGTGTTGATAGATGGAAAATGTGTTTGTTTTTTAAGAATTAATTTGAATTATTTAATTAACAAAATTTTAAAATTTGTTTGCCTCTTTGACTTTGTTAAATGATGAGAAAAAATATATAAATAACATTAATAGAGATAGCAATAGTTCAACATCAATTCCATTTAATAGTTCATTTAATTTCATTTCATTTCTTGGTGATTTTAGGATCCGAATTTTCCCAAATATTTAAAAAAAACAAATTTAAGTTATATAATTCTTTATATAAATTCAAAAGTGGTGATTAGAGAGGTGTTCTAGACGCATTTGTCGTATAATGAGGCTCTAACACATTTGGGTTAGGCCCACAAATTACTGGAGGTTTACAAATTTACTATAAGATTACAAGAGTTAAAAAATTTAATACCCGTTGAAATGTTTTCCAAAGTTATTGGTAAACTAATAAAGCATTTACACCCGTTAAAACCTTTTACAAAGCTACAGTTACAAGCAAATCATGAAAAAGCATTTTAGATAGTAATTTCTGAATATTGAATATGCTTTTTAAAAATTTCATTTTATTCAAAGTAGATAGTTTTGTGTTAAAATTTTCTAAATTTTAAATTACGCTTACGTGATTTATTTCAATTTTTTATGTCGGAAATTAAAAAAGCTCTATCAAAATGATTTTATTTTTCTTCAACAACAACATTGTTTTACAAAGATTTATTTTTTTTTTCAAATTTCGCTGTCAAAAGCAAAAATTTCGTTACATTCATCTTTTCAAAGTATGACGTATTCTTTTTTTCATTTTCCAAGAAAAATAAATTTCCTTTACTTGATAAATTATATTGTGTTCAAAAAATAATCGAATTTTCATTTGAATTGCCTTCTTTAACAAATTAGGATTCCTTTTTACTAATAAATAAATTTATCATTTTGATGAATAAAATGTATCTTAAAAGTATGAAATTGACATTTGAAATGATACACGAAAAATATATAAATAATGTATGTATATTGTATCTATTTAGGTATACAGATAAAATTATAAAATCTTTTTGTATCAATCAAAAGATAATTTATAATAAAACAAATCATTATAGAACATCTCTTATTTTATTTTTAAATTACGTAATTGAGTTAATTAAAATTTTCATTATTTTAATTAGGACACATTTTTGTAATCTAAAACATTTTTTGTTTTGTCATTAATTCTTCCTTTTTTTTTTGCTTCGAATTTTACAATGTCAAAGAATCACTATTAATTTTATTATGAAACAAATTTCGTTTTTGTCGTTTCATTTTTCATTCTGGTTTTTTTTTAATGTTTTTTATTGGAAATTTTCTACGAAAAACAAAAAAAAAATATATACATGTTATTAAAAAAACGTTTTTAGTTAAAGTACACATTAAAATTGTAAAGAGAAAGAAAAAATTTAATTAATTGTGTTAAAAATTTTTTTTTGATAGTCAGAATAACTTTTTGTTTAAAAAACGAAGGACGAAAAAAATAGTACATAATAATAAATAAAGGAAGTTTAAAAGCAAAATTTTTTTTTTAAACATTTAATTACCCTTTTTTTTCCAATGAAAAAGAAAAATTGAAAAGTTTATATAATAAATTATAAAAATTTATGCCAATTTTATCGATCGTTACATGATACTTTGAAAGAATGAAAAAAAAAATCTAGGATACATTCAATGAACGCGAATATCCAATTACCCTTGTTTTTATGTTGAGTGTAAAATTTATACAATAGTTTTTACGTGGATCCAATTTAAAAGTTGTTTTTTTTTCATTATGTTTGTCCTTGCTCCTGCTGGTAAATAATTACAGTAAAATTTGCATTATGTATTTGATATTTTATGTATTTTGTGGGTTGTAAAAGAGTATTTGAAATTTTACTCGAAGCCATTAGAATTTGATATTGAGAAATCAATATTATTGTATTTGTACTTGAAGTGAAAACTCTTTAAGAAGATATAAATATTTGTTGAAAATATAAAGTGAAAAAGTAAATACACATAATCATATTGAATTAGATAATTGTATAGTGTACTTTATATTTTAAGAATTTTATTTGTATTTGTACAAAAGATACTGTATTCTGTTGTTTAAGATTTTGAGCAATTTAATTCCTAACGTTTGAAGTTAATATGTATGTCGTCCTAAAATTGTTAGATATGTATATGGTTATCTCCGATTAAAACAAGTATCATCATCATAATCAATAGCACGACAACCTTTCATGAGTCTTAACTTATGTTAAGATGTTTTCATTTTCTACATTCAAATTCTCAAGATCTAACATACTCGTAATCTTGTATAAAATTTTCGTATCTTTTCTTGGATCTTCTCTTGGATTATCTTTCATAAAAAAGGATATTCAATGTTTATGATTCAGAACATATTTTTTAAAGGAATTTTGATATAAAAAAATTAAATTCGAAGAATATCTGGATCAGTGTGAATCAGGATGAGGGAAGGATCTTCAATGATTGCCTGTTTTTCAATTTACCCGCCAGTTTGACTACTGTATTGATCTTCTTTAGTTTTGGCCTTCCTTTTTCCTTTCTTCCATGAAAACCAATTCATTCTGCCAATTTTAATACATTATATTTAATTGCAAGGACTTATGTATTATATGTATACGTTACCAAAAAAAAAAGTCTTTTCCTTTTATAACCGGCGAAATTAAGTATGTTTTTGGTTAGAAGGAGGTCATATTACAAAGCTCGTACTTTGTTTTTTCAAATCCTTGGAGTATAATATCATTTTGAAAAGTTCAAAAATGTATCTTTTTAAAAGTTTTCATAAGAAAAATAGAAAAATTAAAATTAAAATATCATTTTCAATCTCTATTTTTACTTTGATTCTTCACGATAAAAATCAATATTACATAAGAAAAGTTGCCGTAGAACAAGGATTGTGTCAAGATAGCGTATTTGTATCAAATTAATTGATTTTCATATTTAAAAAAAAATAATAATAATTAATCACAATCAAAATCCTTCTTGAAAAGTAATCAATTAAAAATATCTTTTTTGTTCATGAGTGATTTTTTAATTTATATGTATATGTGGAAAAAATTTTTAAAGTAAAAGCAACTTAAAAAATTGTATTAAATATCTGAAACAGTAAAAAAAAAATTCCTACAATCTTTATAAAATTTACATCATAAAATCTAAACTATAAACAATCAATTTTACATTTTCCTGTCAAATATGATTAATGTCTAAAACATTCTCTATATGTATGTAGTTGTCATATCATCAATAAATTTTCATGTTGTACTCGTAAAATAATTTTGTTTTTTCTTCCTTTCTTTGTTTTTGTTTTATATCTCCCATCTATAATTTCCTTTATATTATATGTATTTTATTATATGTGAGATACAAAAATGTTAAACAATATGTAATAAGGAAATTTTACACATTTAATGATTTTTAGATAGAAATTTATAATATACATACATAAGTATATAAAATATGTATATTTTTATGTATAAAAAATATATAGTTAGTAGATATTTTATAAATTTTCTAGTTATATGTATAAATCGCATAATATCTTTAAATATCATGTTATACGAGTATGTGTGAATGACATTTATCCTTTTTTTTTTATTATTATTTTGTTTTGGATAAATCTGTGATTTCAATCAAAAACTTGTAAAAGTATTCAGAAATGGCAATTTCCTTTGCAGACATGATTAACTTCCTATTTTGACTTTTCAACACAGTATTTACTCGTATGTAGATTACATATACACCATCGAGATTATATTGTTTACTCATACATGCATAAATTGATTATATACATACATATATAGAGAAAGTGGAAAGGACATGATGGACAGACATGATATAAATGATACTATATATATACTCGTATATATGTATGTATATTTTTGTATATCTATTTTAATAATAAACATTCGTGTATTATTTTTGACAGTATATAATATACATAATTATGTATGTATAAAAGTATGTATACATACCTACATATGTAACTATAAGATATATTTCAAAATTATAGAATGAATTCATAATACAACAAAATTTTATAGATCTTAATTTATCAAATAAAATCCTTGTCATTTATATCGTTTTGAAATGTAATTTGCTAACTTAAATGTGAATAGAATATGAATATACATAATATCTATACGAGTATACATATTATATGATGTGCGATTCTATTATCTTTACATTACGAATAGATACAGATATTACATTTTTTTTTTTTTTGCTAAGAAGTTTGTACGATGGTATCGAGTTTCAGGAAATATATGGAGGAATAAATTTGATGATATATGAATGTGATAGAGAAAAGTGTATATTTATAGATCTAAAAATCTAATATCATGATTACGTAGTAAATTTTTTTTTTGTAATATATCTACAAGTATGTATTATATTATCCTGATTCATATTTATTTGGTAGAGTGAATATTTACTACGTAAAATAAGATGATATTATATATAGACATAAAAATGTAATTAAAATGACAATAAATTTGATATCTTTTCATTTTCAATTTTTGATTGTGATTACATTTTTTTTTTTTTTTTTGTTATCTAATTGTTGAATGTGATATTATTTTTTTTGTTAAGTAATTTAGAAAGTAGATTTTTATTAAAAGAGAAAGAATTTTTTTTTGAAATTTGAATTAAGCTTTTGAATTCAAATATCTGTATATTGTGCCAAAATCCGTTAGTGTAATTAATACATTTCTTTAAAGCAGCATCATCATGTTAAATTTATCTAAAATTTTCAAATAAGCTATATTAATTTTTTAAAAGACACAATTCACAATATATCTTGAGAATTATAGTAATACAATTTCAAATTGAAAATATGTAGATACTATTGGAGTTTTGAAACCATATTTGCGATGCTTTTACAGTTTTTTAGATTGATATCTCTTATCAATTAAAATAATGTCCGTTGATAATATGCTTCGCTAATTTGATTCACCTTAATTTTATCAAGTTTTTAGTTCTTGAAGGCAAACGAAGAACATTATAATTGACACAGTGCATGTTATTATACACTGAAATATCATTTTCAGAAGATCTTAATTTACTGTTATTAAAATTTTGATTAAAAAAAAACTCCTCATTGTAGGTGATGAATATTTGAACTGAACTTTTGAAGATATGAAAATATTGTTTTTGTTGTTTTATCGAAATAAAATCAAAATAGCTGAGGTAATTTAAGGCATAAAAAGATAAGATACATAACGTATATTTAATATATCTTTTTTATTTGTAATTCAAGTATAAATCGAGAACTTTTAACCTTCCACATGTGTCGAAAAATTAAAAAAAGTATAAGAAAAAACTCAACAGAAGTTATCAAGAAAATGTGTTTATTCTTTCTCTGTTTCCAAAGAATTCTGTCAAAATCATTTTAAAACTTGTACTGAAATATGTACATATGTCGGTAATTGAACTTTCTTAATTTAGAAGCAAAATTAACTCACAAATAAATTAAAATTCTGATGAAATTTGATTCAAACATACAAAAAAAAAAATCAAAAGAATTATATAGAACGTGAGGTATGTATGTATGTATGTATGTATGTATATATTTTCTACATCAAAGTGATTAAAATCATCGATCAAAAAACAAAATAGAAAAAGTAATCGAGATATCATATTTCCAAAATAGAATTTCCGTGTATGTATAACACTTCTATTAAACATACTTACACATGTATATACCACACACCTACTACAAGTTTAATCGATTAAATAAAATTCATAACTTCCGAGTATCAATAAATAATCTCTATTAAAAATATTACTTTTTATAAAAATCGATTTTGTTGTTTTTTATTATTTTTTTTATGTAATTTATTTATTTTTAAAGGTTTCGATTCTGCGGTAATAATAATAATAATGGACAAAAAATTATTGATTTTCTTCCTAAAACATTTGAATTTTTATATGTAAGAGTTTTCTGTTTGATGTGTTACAGGGTGGGGTGTGTTTTTTTTTCTCTTTTTCTTTATTTATTTATTTTTTTTTTTTTTATCAAATCGAAGGAAATTATAATGCGGATTATTTCGAATGAGTCTCGATTTTCCTTTTAAGTCTCGTGAGAATATTAAAATAATTATTTTTCCTTGTTTATATTTCAATTTTTTGTTTGCTTGACAATTAAAAAAAAAAGTTGTTTTTTCTTCTTTTGCTTTGTAAAACTACCCTGTGTTTATTTTAACAATCAGTCACAGATGTTCAAGTTTGAATTACAATATTTAAAAAAAATATATATATAAAAAAAACTTCCTAATTTCGTATTCCACCTACACTAATATTTCGATTTTTTTTCCCCATTTAATATCGAATTTTCAATACAATAAGATTATGTATCTCTAATATTTATCTGATGGTTCTGTATGTGTATATAATATCTTTTTTTTTTTTTAATCTTATGTCAAAGTAAAAAGAAAAACAAAACAAAAAAAGTTATATGTATATGAAAATAAAGATATTGACAAACCAAATCTATATATCTGTATGTATACGGAAGTATATATGCCTCACCCAAATACACAATATTATTTTCTTCATTTTTTCACACTTTATACAAACTTAAAATAAAAAAAATTTATATTTTAAAAGAAAAAAGAAAGAAAGAAAATAAATAGTTTTTCAATACTTCAGCAAATTTTCAAGATATTTTCCATTTATCTCAAAGTAAAAATAAATTAAACATGAAATTGAATACATTATCACTTGAAATTGTTTAGGAAGAAGAAGAAGAGAAAAAAAAAACTGTAAATAAGATTAAAAATAATAAGAAAAAATCGAAAAAAAAACAATACATGTGACCTAAAAGAACCTACACGAATTCAAAAGAAAAAATAAATATGTATGCTGGCTTTAATATAAAAAAAATGTGTTTTGGAAAATCAATGTCAAAAATATACTTTGAAAAGATATACATACATATGTATCTTTAAAATTAAACAAAAAAAAAAAAAATAATAATAATAATAATAAAAACTGTGTTATATGTTTTCAATGGTAAAAAATTTTAATTCTATTTTTTCTTCCATAAAATTTTATTAATATTAACGGAAAAAAATGTATATCATTGACATTTTAACTCTAAAATTGTTTAACTGTTTTCAACCTTTTTTTGACATTTTTTTTTTCAATTTTATTTTTAATTTTGTTGTTATTATTATTATTTTTTGTATATGTTTGCAATTTATGAAGGTCATTCTTTAATATATAATGAAAAAAAAATCTTTACTTTAATGGCAATTTAAATCTTTTTAGTTTTGTTGTTGTTGTTGTTGTTGTTGTTGTGACGTAATGTAATGTAATTACAATGTGAATTTAAGATTAATTTTTATTTTGTCTTCTCAAAAAGAATAAAATAATTTTAAATTTACAAAAATTATCTAAGAATCTAACAAAAAAAAAAAAAAAAATTGAAAAATTATGCGTGTGTAATTATCTTAAATTTAAGAAAACTAAATTTGAATTTAATTACATAATTCAGGTTTTAATGGTATTTTTAATTTTGTTATTGTATATGCCATGTTCTTTTATTTTATTTTTTTCCATCTAATTTCCTTTTAGCATTTTTCTATAATTTTTATGATAAAAGAAACAAAACAATTAGAAGAAAAAAAAAGACAAGATAAATATGAATAAACACAATGTAGTTTCGAATTTCGATAAGAAAAATCAGAAAAGACACAACAAAATGAACACAGAATGAGTACAATATAATAATTTAAATTTATACAAAATATGACCACAAATTCAAATTGATATAAAATGCCTGAAGAAATATGTACATGTATATAATACAAAAATCTTTAAAAGTATAACTTTAAGCAAAAAAGATACAAGTTTTATGAAACTTCAATGTGGGTGTCCTTATTATAATTTTTTCTTTTCTTTAAAAATTCAAATTATCGTAGAACAGATTTCTAGGTTATCTAATTTTTCTTTTTCTTTTTGATTTAACAACTTTTCTTTTTTTAATTTATTTCTTCTTTTTGTTGTTGTTCTTTTTTATCTTTTGCTATACAAAAGGGTTGATTAGCCCTTGTAAATTACATTGATTAATACTTTTTTTTTGTAATGTTCTATTAAAATTAACAAATTGATACACAAGAGAAAATTAATTATTAAAATAGTCCATGTTATCGTTTTTATTTTATTTTATGTATAAATTTCATGTACAAGGGAAATTCAATTTGAAGAATTTATGTAATAGGAAATAAAATCTTTTTTTTTTAATATAAATTGTATAGCTTCTGTGTGTTCAAGATGGAAACAAATGATTTCTTTTTCTTTTCTTTTTTATTTTATTTCAAATAACAATATTACGTTTCAAAAGCAAAAGCAAAAAAAAAAAAAAATTACGGAGTAAAATCAATATCACAATAATCCTTTTTTCCAAGACAAAAATCTTTAAAAGTTCAATACACATACTTTTTATATATATCTTTTTTTCTCTTGTTTTGTTGTTTGAGATATTTAAAAAAAAAAAGAAAGAAAGAAAACTATATCATATACGTAAAAAGTTTTATAATAATAAAATAAAATAAAAAAAAAACATTATGTAATACTTTTACAATGTTTTAGATACATTTTCAAGAAAATTTATCTTTTATAAAATAAAAAAAAAATAATAAGAAATAAGAAAATAACTAAAAAGAAGAAAAAAAAAGGATCTAACAATTTTATATACAAATATTTGAAATGAAAAACAGAAGAAGAAAAGTTTTTTATTTGTCAAACCGGAATACGGAGGGAAACTTTTCAAAAAATAATTTTGTTCAAGTGTCATGTGCATCGAAAAGTTTTCAGTACATATATGTATGTACATATAATGTGGAATGTGTCATCTTCGTACGTTATGCCTGAAAATGAAAAAAATTTGGAAAAAAAAAATGAATAAATATTTTGTATTGAGTTTTTCTTTTTTAATAGTTTAAACTTTTCAACGATTTTCCAAAATGAAAGACGTAAAATTTACAAAATAATAAAAAAAAAATAAATAAAATATAAAAGAAGATACTTTTTGTAAGAATTAAGTCAAAATTTTCTTTTAGACTTCATTCTACAGTTATGTATTGTATATTTTTTATTTATATGATCTAGACTGATGTAATTTATGATGCATTTTATAGAGTTGCTTATTTAAAAAAAAAAAAAGAAACCTAAATTTCGAAGCAAAACAAGTCATAAAAAAACATTGAAGAAAAAAATTGATATGTTCATACATTATCTTTCTTTCCTTTCCAATAACGTTGCTTCAGCCCAAAATCGAGCCAGGGTCTACTTCAAGTTAACTTGAGTTTTCTATTTCTTATTTTTCTGTAATACATGTACATTATCTACGACAGAAACAAAACAAATGTGAAATTATTTTTACCAAATATCATCGCAAAAAAAACCCGTTGTATTGCAAATGATTTAAATTTATAAATAAGAAAAACAGGATAATTTTAATATCTTTTTGGAATATATCCAAAAATAACAGAAAAATAAATAAAAAAAATATAAACATGAAAATAAAATAGATATGAAAGTATCTATGTATATACAATAAAAGCAAATACTCCCAGGACGTCGAATACATTGTTGAAAGATATTCATTTTTTATTGGTAAAAAAAAATAAAATTCAAATTTTACTAGTCATCATTGCTTTACTATATATCTTTAAAAAACAAAAGCAACAAAAAAGAAAGTAGGTACTGATAATAAAATGGAATCCTTTTGAAGGATTTTGATCATGTTTTTTATACTAAAGTACAAATTTTTTTTTAGATTTATGTATACGGGTATATATTGTTATTATTCATTGAAAATAATTTTTTTTTCTTATCTTATTCAAAAAGTTTATTTGAGTTTGAAAAGATAAAATTATAAAAAGGCTTGAAATAAAAAATAGGAAGTATTTTTTTTTTACTCTGTACAGGGTGTGTAAAAGTTTTTAACTTATATTGATTATAAATTTTTAAGTTTTCACAAAAAGAAAAAAAAGGAAGTTGTTTTCGACCACTTTTTCAGGAAAACACCAGAACATTTTCTTTTTAAAAACAAAAACAAAATTGAATAGTGCAAACAGAAATTAAAATTTTATGAACTTTGAACTTTTAAATGGTTTTGTAGGTGAAAAGTTAATTTTTGGTTGTTTTTTGTGTTTTTAACTGCCTTATTCTACATCAAGTCATAACTTCTGACCAGTCATAAGTCTATTCACCAAACTAGTTTTATGACCGTCATAGTCAAGTTATGACCATAAAATTCTTTTAACTGTTTTGCTGACCTATTAGATTTGCTACTAGCATTTTGAACCCAACTTTGAACTTGATTATGACGGTCATAAACTAGTTTGGTGAATAGACTTATGACTGGTCACAAGTTATGACTTGATGTAGAATAAGGCAGTAAATATATTTTTTATTATATAGTTGCTTTTTATTGTCCGTTTTATAACTCAAATAATTATTTTACACAGTCAGATACTTTAAGGTTATTTTATTAGGTCTTAATCGAAATAAGGATACTTACGTTATTTTGACTACTTTTTATTTTGAAACTGAAGAAGATTAACTAATCCTATAACCATTTTGTTTTGCTCTGCCAAAGCAAGAAATATTGAACTTTGTTCTTATATTCATTTTTGTCAGCCGCTGCTTTCAATTTTTTCTTCAAAATTTTCAAAGAATATATAGAAGGAACAGTAAACAGTGAAATGAGAATCAATTTCGTTTTATGATAAATAAATGGTTTTCTCTGTTTATTTCTTTTTTTTTTTAAAAAACAATATTTCATGAATCACTTTAGAAAAAAAAATTAATAGAATTTAATTAAAAATTTCAGTAAAAAAAGCATTTAAATTCAACAAAAACAAAAAACAAAAAAATTATGTAAAATACTGTGCAATTCAACATTTTAATTTTTCAAAGAATTTTTAATATGAAAATTAAATTAAATTGAAAAATAAATTTGAATAAAAAAAAAGAAAAGAGCAAAAAACAAAAAAAAAACAAGATATTTCATACAATTTAATTTTAGAATCCCTCTTTTTAATTAACTTTTATTTATTTATATAATTTTTTATTTATTTTATTTTTGTGTATGTGTTATAACTAGTATAAAAATATGTATGAAATCAAATGAATCGTAAAATTCATGTGGTAAATTTAATCTTTTTTTTTTGTTTGTTTGTTGTTGTTGTGAAGATAAAAGTCAATTGAACAAAAAAATATAATAAAGAAGATCCACGATACTATATCGGAGTAGATATAATATCTTTCTACTTATAAAAATGTTAAAATTGACCACCAAAAATCTATAAAAATGTATATATACTTGTTTACTGTTATTATGTTTGTTGTTGTTGTTATTATTGTCTCATTATTTTTATTTGTTTGTTTACTGCATTATTTTAACTATTTAGTAAAATGTTACTTTATTATATTCGATTGTCATTTTAAAAAAAAAATAAAAATAAGATAAAAAAAGATAAAATTAAATGTACAACGAAAATTAACATTTAAAATTGATGTCAAAATGTAATTAACTTAATATACACACTCTTTTACAAACATACGCTCAGCACTTTAAATTTGTTAGTAGAATTTAATGTATTTATTGTAAGTATTCCTTTAACTATACTTTATTTAACAATTAAAGTCAGTACAGGCAAGATAGGCATACTTTTCTACATATACTCTTTTACATTTCGTTTGTATAAATCTGTCTCGTGTGTGGGGTGATCAGATCTCAATTTCAATCGAGAAAAATCTTTTAAATTAAATATTACCAAAGCAAAAAACTCATCGGGTACTGCCTCCATATAAGCACAATACTGACTTTAATTGTTAAATAGAGTATAGAATTTTGATAAAATTTTTTGTTAGTGTATTCGGTTATGTAAAATGATTCCCTGCATTTAAATTTTGAAAATATAATTTTCGACAATTACAGATGATGAACAAAAATAATGATAATAAAACAGTTATGACCACATGTCTATTATAACATATTTAAAACAGTTAGTATATTGTTAAATAATTACAATATATAGGTACTAATAGTTGAAATATAAAGTACATATCTGTATACAATAGTTGAATAATCAGCAAAATTTCTATATCATATAATAATTTTCATATATTGAATAGAAAATTCATTTTAAGATTTCTCACATTCATATAATACAACAAATTGTACAGCACATTATGAATGTGCAATTATTTTGTAATTGGTATCATTTACAAATTATTTAACAAATTTCATACTATGGCATATATGTATTTTCATATATATTCATGTACATACACGAAATATGTATAATATGCATGTACATACCTAAACATATTTATAAATACATATTTTTATTTGAATATGTATGTATATACTAAATGTATAAATATAACATTAAATCTATTCAACTTCATGTATCTAGAATGTTTAACAATTTTATATACATTTGTTAAAGAAGCTTTTACTCTAATGAGAAAATGCGAAAAACTTCTAAAATACGTTTAAAATTTACATTTTCTATATTATACAGAAATTTTTAAAAGAATTTCACATGTGATACATACTTACTTTTATAACATTTCGCATTTAAGTATTTAACAACAAATATAAGCTTAAAAATTTTCTGTTTGGTCTATACAGTAGGTATCTCCAAGGGTTACAGGAAAAGGTTCTTTCATGTATAAATATAAGTAATCATGTTATATAAAAAGGGGTGTTTCATTGATTTCGAAGAAAAAGGTTGATTAGAAGTTTCAAGAATTACTATATGTATAATTTCTTTTTTTGACGTTTTATTTTTACTATTAATAATTTTTTTCCACTTTTGAAAATACATAGGTATTTTGATCTTTAATCTGAGTTTTTTTTTTGCGAAATTCTTTTCGAATTCTATAAAGTTAGACTAACCTGTAGTTTTTTGAAAATTGGCTTTGTGTTCGAAATAAAGTCATTCACTCATTCCGAAAATTTCCTTTCCTTTGCTTTGTTTTTCAGAAACTTTTGAAATGTAGTCCTAAGATTTATTCTAAAAGTGTGCTACAAGATTTTAAGAGTTTTAGATTTCATGTAGAAGAAAATTGAAAAACGTACAATTAATTTCACATAACAAAAGGTCCTCTAAGTTACTATAATAACTTGTGAAGGATATGACATGGCATCTGGATGCAAAATGAAATTCACAGTATAATATACGTTGGTCCACAGACGACCAACTTGGTTGTCAACCGTGTCATCAAAACTAAAAACAACGTACAATTAATCGCTTGATATACTTACTCGTATATTTGCAGAAATTATTCAAACTTATTAGTTCTTATAGTAATATTGAACGCAGTACTATTTAACACCCACACGATTGACCGGAAATCTTTCTCAGTCTTTTCGACAAGGGTTGAAAAGCTTTGCTGATTACAAAATCACCCTATAAAAGCAATATAAAAGAATTTTCTATCACATGCCACCATTTCACATACATGTACCTATACATTATTTTCCAAATTCAATATAATATAAATTTTTAGTTATGAATCCTTTTACTCAATTAGAATTAAATAAATGAATGTATAATGTTGATTTTCATTTGCTATTCTATTGTAATTTTAATATTTTCTTATACCTGCATAAATGTTTGATAAATTATAGATACATTGCGTATTTACATATATGATATCCAGATATACTATATATATAATAGGAATAATATCTATACCTTATTTAACAATGAAAGTCAGTGTTGTGCTTATGGAGGCAGTACCCGATGAGTTTTTTCCCTTGATAATATTTAATTTAAAAGATTTCCCTCGATTGAAATTGAGATCTGATCACCCCACACACGAGACAGATTTATACAAACGAAATGTAAAAGAGTATAGAAAAGTATGCCTATCTTGCCTGTACTGACTTTAATTGTTAAATAAAGTATAGTATTCAAATATACATCCAAAGATACACAATATCGAATCTATAATAAAATAATTCTGTATGAAAATTTACAAATACATTTTACTAGTATGCGCTTATAGAAAATTAAATATAATTTATTAATTCTGAAAATATAAAGAATATTAAGGTGAATTTCATAATAGATACAGAATTTATTATGAGCAATCAAAAAGATAGAATTACAGGCAATATAAATTTAAATTGAAATGTTTATTGCAAAATGTGTAAATTTATTCTATCGGTAAAAAACTAAAAACATTTTATAACGTTTGTTTATTGAATATAGTATTTGTTTAATTTTGTCCCACAAGATTATGTTTTTCTTTCAAATTTTAATTGAAAATAATAATTTAAAAAAAAAAACAATAAAGAGTCCTAGAAAAATAATTCAAAAGACTGATTTAAAATGATGAACTTTTTAACGATAAAATTCAAATTAAAAACGAACAAAAAAATTCATATTTAAAAAGAAAATTAATCGCACATACATACAAGAATTGAAATAAAATCATATTTAATTCATTTATTGTAAGTATGTATGTACCTACATATTTATAAATTTTCATTCTAGAAAAACAAGAAAAAATGTTTTTGTTTTTATTACATTGCACAAATCAATGAATTTAAAAAAAAAATAAAATAAAAAAAATTTTTTAAATGAAAAAAAAAATATATTACATATTTTGTGTCAATTGTGAAATGCCTTCGAATTTGTGCGTTATTATTTAAAATATTAATTATAAATTCAAAAATATGTATGAATTTTTAAAAATAGAAATAAAACAAAGACAAAAACTATAGAGAAAAAAAAAGAAGGCCATTAATAAATTTGAAAGTACCTACATACTAACATTTTTTTGTTTTTTGTTTTATAAATTTGCCGTTTTTTCTTTTTTCTTCTAATATTAAAAATAATCAACAAGATATTTTATAAATAAACATCAAACGTGTGATTGATAAAAATGTGTATAAGTACATATAGTGTGACTGCGGTATAGGTCCAGTCGGTCTAATCTGATGAGATCGAGATCGTATAATATTAATGCGTTAGAAAAAAAAACAACAAAAACAAAATAAACGAAGTTTTTATGCATTATTCGTTGTTATTTATTTATTTATGCTTTTAATTCAAATACTATAACAAAATGTTTGAACTGACCTAGTGAGAGGCCTATTTTTAAATCACAAATAAAAAAATAAATAAACACAACAACAAAAAATTTATTCATTTGTGTTTGTATTGTTGTTTTTATCATTTAGTGTTTCCCTTTAATTTCAAATCTATTTGACCACATAATCGCATTTAAAAATAAAAACTTAAAAATAAAAAATAAAACAAAATTTTTTAAACAAACACAAGAAAAAAAAATCTTCTCATCAAAATGTTCACCTGTCTGTGGCAATTGTGGGATTGGTAAGTACCATGTGAAAATATATTTAATCTCTTTTTGTGTGTCATTTCAATTTTCATGCATTTGAAAAAACACACAAATTTTTCAACTTGTTTTTTAAAATTAAATTCAGTTTAAATTAGTAAAGTGTATTTTTATTTTTTTTTAAAGTTTAATTAAAAAAAAAAGAAATTACAGAAAAAATCTAGTATTTCAGGTTTTGTGTTTTCTATTACAAAAAAAAAAAAAAAATTAATTGAAACCTTAAATATCATTATTATGATTTGATAACATTAATAAAAGTTGTTATTTTCTGCTAGATACAAATTTATTATTTTTTTTATTACATGACACCAGATTGGTGGTCATATAATATGTAAATCAAAATAAATAGCAAAAAAAAACTCAACATAATTTTAACAAAATGTGTAGAGTAGACATAATATTGGTTGCGATTTCCTTTTTACATTTTAATACTAGTTAATTACAGTTTGCATCCTGTACTAGATATAATCACATATTATATAGTGAGTATATTATGTGATGCAATACCGGAATTTAGAGAAGCATATTATAATTACAAAATGCTTCATAGAAAATATAGTGTACATACATATATATATTTTATATAATCTGTGTAAAATAACAACAAAAATATATAGATATTTAATAGAATGTTATGTTTTGACAAAAAACATGTTCTTGAATAATATTAACAGATTAAAATATCCATAGATACATAATACTGTAAATGCAGATGAATTTTGTAATTCTTGCTATGATGATGACAGTACCTTATATGTACTCGTATATGTATCACTTAAAACTTGATTTGAATATTATACATTAACTTTGATCATTCGACTTGAAATGAATGTAATTTCATGAGAAAATGATTATTTTTAATTGAAATTAAGTTCATACATAATAATGAAAAAAAAACATGATTTAATTTGTTTGTTTGAGGATAAAATCTATATTTCTGACAAATTGTATTAATTTATATATGTAGCAATTAATATTTAATATTTTTTTCTTTAAATTTACTTAATTACAGGTTGGAAACTCCACCACTTTTTACAACAACAATGGAGAGTAAAAAATTACAACAATTTCAACAAGCAAACTCTCATTTGGCACCACAACCAATGCCACAGAAAAAAATACCATCATTTCATTCAGCAGCTACTGCTGCAATTGGAGACTATCATCCATCATCTCATTCTCCAGTCTTCCAAAGTTATTCACAATATACAACAGCATCTAATTTTCCTCAATTAAATCAAAGTGGTTTACATCATCAGCAACCATTACCAAGTACATCACAAATATCGCCAGCAATAATGGACAATTCACCACAAAGTCATTTATTAATGAAATCATCATCACAACAAAATACATATCAACAACAACAACAACAAAAACAACAACAACAGACAATAAGTCAATATAATACTGATCAATTGTATCAACCTGCACCGGAAAGAACTTATCATCATAATATACCGCCACCATCACGAACACATTTTCCAACAGTTAGTCACACTCATTCTCATCCTGCTGTTACTTCTTTACAACAACAATATCAACAATTACAACAAGCTAAAATTCAAGCTCAAATTCAAACACAAAATGAAGCATTAGCACAACAACAAAGAACATTTGCTTTAAGACAACAACTTAATCCACCTATCCCCCAACCGCATTATCATATGCAAAGTCCAAGTTTATTGTCAACACCAAATCAACAACCGCAAGTACAACAACAATCCTCTCAATCTTTAAGTCAAGCATCTTCACATCGCAATATTCCTCCATCAACATTAAATCTTAGTACACAATTTCAACCTGCTCCTGGTCCTGTAAAAATGACAAATATAGAAGTTCGAAGTCAACATTATCATAAGGATATTCAAAGTCAGCATTTAATTCAAACACATAAACTTCAAAGTCAAACCATTTTTCAACAGAATCAACAAATCCAACAACAGCACCATCAGCAGCAATTACATCAGCAGCAACAACAACAACAACAAACGCAACAGCCACAACAACAACATTCATCATACCAAGGAAAAAGTGAAATTACTCCCATTACTCCAGGAGATCATGGACCTGTATATATTCAACAAAATCATCCTGGTCATGTAGTTAATCAAGCTTGTCAAACACAGTTATCTGGTGCCATTGGATCAAAAGCAAAAACACCATCTGATGAACAACAAAAATCTCCAAGTCATCCACCATTGGATAGAAAAAAAAGTTCTGGAACAATTCAACTTAAATCACCAATTACAAAAAGACCACCATCATCTCCAGTTACAATATCTGGTTGGTTATATAAACAAGGTTCAGAAGGACTTAAAGTATGGAGAAAAAGATGGTTTGTTCTATCTGAATATTGTTTGTATTATTATAAAGGACCTGAAGAAGAAAAACTTTTAGGATCGATTTTATTACCATCATATAGAGTTGCTGCATGCTCTCCAGAAGATAAAATTTATAGAAAATATGCATTTAAATGTGAACATACAAATATGAGAACATATTGGTTAGCAGCTGAAAATGCTGAAACAATGGGTCAATGGGTTAGAGCACTTACTGCAGCAACAATGATGCAAGGAAGTAGTGAATCAGATCAAACATCTCAACCAAGTGTTTCTTCATTGAATCATAGCGGTGAGAATAGTGATTCTGGTATTCATACATTCCAATCACAGCAAAGTAAATTAAGTATACAACAAGGACCTGTGACACCAGCTTCAGATAGTGGAGGTGGTGGTGGTACACAACCACTTTATGCGAATGCACCACCAAAACCAAGAAGAGTGAATGACGGTGGATATTCATCACCTAGTCCTGAGAATTCAATTGACAGGTAATTCTTTTTCATTTATATATTTATATATATACATACATATGTTCATATATACATATATATATATTTTTTTTATAAAAAGATACTTGAATTGAATTGTAAATTGTTTAAGTGATTTTTTTTTTTGATTTAATTTTTTTTTATTAACTGCATTTGTGATGTCATTGAGATTTAATAAGTGAATGGAATTTTAAATTAATGCATTTTCTAAAAAAAAATTTTTTTTTCATATTTTTTTTTTTCATGAAATTCTTTAGAAATGAACCGAATAATGATTCCCGTCATTTACAAACTGGTCATAATTTAAAAAGAAATGACATTAAAACACCGCTTATTCATCAAACCGCAGCAACAGCTCAACATCATGCTATTTATGATACAAGAACTGGTAATGTTATGTCAGCTGTAAAATTGAATAATTCTTCAGATACAATTGCTGTTCAATTACAACAAATGAATTTAGAACGTAATTTAAATCCAAATGTAAACATTATACAAAATAAATATGGAATTTATGATTATGGTAAAACAACACAATCAACAAATTTACAAAATAATTATCATCATCATCAAGATATGGATTTATTAAGAGGATCACAAAGATTTAATGATGATTTAAGAACAGTTAATGGTAGTGATATTTATGGTGAAAGAGAAATTTATATGCAACGAATGTTACAACAACAACAAAAAATTAGCAATCAATATGTGCCTGGTCAAGGGATAACATATCCTAATACAGAAAGACGTACACCTGATGCATATGGACGTTCAAAAACTGGACAAGTACGTCCATTTTCAGATTATGAAGATATTTATAATTTAGGAACACAACAACAACAACAACAGCAGCAACATCATCAAAAACAACTACAAGGTCATCATCAAAATAGTGATCTAGGTGTTTATCGTCGACCGATGAGCCCACCAACATATAATAATAGTAAACATGTGCCACCAATGCCTTCACGGTATACACCAAATCATTTAGAGGTAATTTGATAGAAAAAATAAACAACCAAAAAAGAAAACAAAGATAATATTTAAGAAATTTAATTTGTTTATCAAAATATCATTTCTCATATTTCATTTTCCTTTCCTTTTCTTTTTTTTTTTTTTTTTTTTTGTGTATATATCTATACAGTCACAAGTTAATTTACGAACTAGAACTCCCACATCATCAGCAGTCGTAAGACCACATTCTGCTGACTTTTTAGAATATGAAGCAAGAGCTGAAGCATCTAGTATAAAACCTGATCCAGTACGAGCTCCAAGACCAAAATCAAGTTTAGATATAAATCGTGCATCAGATAATTATTATTATTCAGAAGCAAGTTATGCTGAAAAAATGCGACAAAGTGCATTATATTTACAAAAACCGCATAATCAGCAACAACAACCCCAACAGCAGCAACAACAGCAACAACAACAGCCCCAACAACAACAATCTGTACCAGTAAATCATCGTAGTAGTCATGATATTGGACCATCATCATCATATTCAACTGGTATGAATACAATCAGTTATGATTCACAATATGAAAAAGTTAAACGTATTGAAATGTTAAATGATGGTTTACATCAAAATGGTGCATTAAGTGTACCACGTTCTGCTGGTATTAAAGATTATCGTAACAATAATAATAATAATAACAGTATTAGTAGTATTATACAACAAAATGAACAATTTTTAAGATCAGCAAGTGCTCGTCTACCACGTAAAGATGATGATAATAATACAATTAAAGATGGTGAAAGAAAACGTGAAGAATCTATGAAAAGATTACTTGAATGGAAACAAAGAATGCTTCAATCACCCTTAACACGTAAGGGTGTACAACAAAATATTAATCAATCTCAACAATGTACATCGAAATTAGCAAGTAGTAATCCAAATATTCTATCATCTTCTGGTATACAAAGAAGTCGATCTGAATCACATGCAAATGCCGGTTATAATAGTTACTCATCAGATGATGAAGGTAAGAGATTATTGATTTTTTCATTTTCTTTCCTTTTTTTTTTAATTTCAAAATTTAAAAAAATATGTGTTTTTTTTTTCTTCTGATTTTATTTGGTTTTCTTCTCATTTACAAAGAAAAAAAAAAAAAGTAATATTTAGAAAAAAAAATCTTATATGTACCTATGTTTAACTTTTTGTGTTCCTAATTGACATGCATGCTAAATGTATTAATCTTTTATATATAAAAAAAAGAAGAACAAAATGAAAAAAGGATACACTATATGTATTTGAATTTTATTTAACGTAACTGTAACACAACAGAAAAGTATTTTATGAAAGTTTAATTTAAGCATATTTATTTTTTTTTCTTGTTTATTAACAAAACTTTTTGGTATAACCAAAGTTGTATAAGTAGAAGATGCCCAACGTCCATATATCCTCATGGCACTCAAAATTTTTGATCTGGGGCGTGATATCACACCCCACAACATGTTGCTTATACATTTGTTTCTAATAGTCATATTTATAATGATATTCAGTAGCAATTATCAACAATTTTACTTATCGTATCAACATTTTAATCATGAACAAAAGGCAGTAGAATCGAGAAAGTTTAGAACAGACGCACAAGTAGAGTGCGGTAAAGTAGGAATAAATTCTTTACACAAATGTTGCTTAGTTTGAATTTTTTTACTATACCTATATTAAAATTAAAAACAACAAGTAACATTAAATATGAATTGTTGGTATTCTCGCTATATATATAGCTATAGCTATATACATACATAATTCTAACATACACACATTCGAGCCATACTTTGCGTTGTTTTCAAATTATAAGTAAAAATTTTTAAAACCATATTATTATTATTGACTTGAAGAAATTTGAAATTTTTTTCGTTTTTCTTATTTTTGTTGTTGTTATATTGAAATCCAGTTTTAACCAAATTTTGTCTTTCTTTTTAAACTTGCAGGTATAAATGCATTTTATAATTTTCTATTTTCATTGAAAATTCGCATATAATTTTGAAAAAAAGTTATTTCATATTTTTTGTGGAAAGATATGTAATTTGTCAGTTTTGCACTATTATATTTCGGACTTTTAAACTGTTTTAAGGAGTTAGGAGTAACCCCAGAGAAGCCTTTTTTTTTTGGAAAAACGAAAGAATAATAGCCATCTTTGATTTTCCACACTTACTTAAATCTTTGCGAAATGTTTGGTTATCACGTAATATGAACACGCCAGATGGAATTGTATCATTTGATGTGATCAGAGAACTTTATGAATTGGAAAAAAGCAAAATTACAAAAATGTGTTGCAAACTTACTGAGTGCCATATTGCACCCAATACATTTCAAAAAATGAGAGTGTGTTATGCGGCTCAAATTTTTAGCAAAAGTGTAGCTGCAGGCATTGACACTGCTAGAGAAGCAAACGCCTTTAAAAAAAATTCAGATATATCTACAAAGTCCACTGCTGCCTTTGTTAAAAAGGTTGACAAAATATTCGATTGTTTGATTTGAACAGTGGAACTTTATACATATGATAAAAATGAATTTAAATCTGCGGTCAAATTTAGAAATAAAGTTTACAATTTTATTCTTGAATTTATAGATTATTTAGAAAACATCTCTCTTATTCCTAGTAAAAATGCAGTTTATTGTTTGGACGGTATGAAGCAAACTCTACGAGGAGTTATTGTACTAATGAATGACATTAACGGCTCAGAAAATAGTAATGGTATAAATTTCTTACTAACAAAACGATTAAACCAAGACATCGTTGAAAATCTTTTTAGTGTTTTAAGAGCAAGATATGGTCATAATAAAAATCCTTCTGTCTATGAAATTAATATTCTGTTATCCAAAGTATTATCTATTAACTTGATCCAATTCAATCAATTATCTAATTGTGAAGAAGATGAAGACAATATGTTGAATATTAATGTAAATGATTTAGTTAACGATACCACGGATTCCATTACAGATGATTTAAATCAGAATGATACTGGAGTAGAACTAGATGAAAGCACATACGATGAAATTGAAAATGAATTGCAAAATTCACTTATAGATGATACTTTTAATAATATCAATTCATCTATTGAAATGTCATCAATGAGGTATTTTATTGGGTATATTGCTCAAAAAATTATCTCAAAGACAGTTTGTGACACCTGTGAAGATACTTTTCGAAAAAAAGATGAAGTTATAACTCGACCATCTGAATTATTAGTTTTTTCTAGAAATTACTTAAGGAATTGAGACTTTGGAAATTTATATGCACCTTCAGATATTTTATTTGAAGTATCACAAGCTCACTGTTTGGTTTTTAGTAAAATTTTTAAAACTCAATTACATATTAAAAATATAAAAAAGTTTATATCAGAAGAGTGCATAGAATTTACAAACAAAAGTGAACATCACAGCGATTGGTTTTGCGAAAGTAATCCATGTGCTACTCATAGAAAGAAATTTTTAGAATTCCTTCTGACGGTACTGATACGGAAGCATTGTTCATGGTCGGTTGAAAAAAATATATCAAGTAAAAATTCAAAAATTAATGTACTTTCACAGAAGTAGAAAGCTCATTAAATACTCACCTACCTATATTTCAATATAAATGTAACATTTATAAATAAAAATACATAATTTAAATTTTAGGTTTATTTTGCAACCCATTTGGGTATTTTTAAATTGCAAATCTAGACCCTTCAGAAAGTTTATTTTGCTCTTCGTTGGAATTATTATTTAAATACTTTATCCGTGGTATAAGGAAAAGGCAAAAATTTTCCTTAAGGGGGCTCGTTACTAGGTATTCTCCCTATGTCATATTTTTACACTAAAATACATATACATATATCTATTGCAAAAAAAACAACTTTTGATAAAAAGAATTTTAAAAATTCTCATATGTATGTATAGGTACATATTTTAAAACTGATCTTTACAAAGGTATGCTGGAAAAATTGGCTAAATGCATAATTGGGTTCACAATGAAAGAAAAATAACTTGCTTTTGAACTCAAGGACTGGAAAATCAGTTTGAAAGTCCGAAATATAATAGTGCAAAACTGACAAATTACATATCTTTCCACAAAAAATATGAAATAACTTTTTTTCAAAATTATATGCGAATTTTCAATGAAAATAGAAAATTATAAAATGCATTTATACCTGCAAGTTTAAAAAGAAAGACAAAATTTGGTTAAAACTGGATTTCAATATAACAACAACAAAAATAAGAAAAACGAAAAAAATTTCAAATTTCTTCAAGTCAATAATAATAATATGGTTTTAAAAATTTTTACTTATAATTTGAAAACAACGCAAAGTATGGCTCGAATGTGTGTATGTTAGAATTATGTATGTATATAGCTATAGCTATATATATAGCGAGAATACCAACAATTCATATTTAATGTTACTTGTTGTTTTTAATTTTAATATAGGTATAGTAAAAAAATTCAAACTAAGCAACATTTGTGTAAAGAATTTATTCCTACTTTACCGCACTCTACTTGTGCGTCTGTTCTAAACTTTCTCGATTCTACTGCCTTTTGTTCATGATTAAAATGTTGATACGATAAGTAAAATTGTTGATAATTGCTACTGAATATCATTATAAATATGACTATTAGAAACAAATGTATAAGCAACATGTTGTGGGGTGTGATATCACGCCCCAGATCAAAAATTTTGAGTGCCATGAGGATATATGGACGTTGGGCATCTTCTACTTATACAACTTTGGTATAACGTATGTGGGCTATGAAATATTAAAGGCTTATCAAACTAAATTGACATGGAAAAGGATATTTTTGTCCTTTAGTTTCGATATGATCGATATTTTCATACAAAAAAAAATTTTTAAATTGAATTTTAAGAAATTCGGTTACTTGAAAAAATTAGAATGAATGTGCTACAAAAAAAAAAAAAATAATAATAATAATAATAATAATAAAGAAAATTAAAAGAAAAAAAATTTTAAAAATGAAAATGCTTAAATTGAAAATTAATAAAATTTTTGTTTTTTGGTTTGTTTTTTTGTACTACTGATGCACTTTATCTGTTTTTTTTTTATTGTTTTTTCTTTTTGTTTAATTTTTTCCAATCACCCGGATAGTTGTTGTTGGGAGACTTGAAGGTTTGTTTTTATTTTGTGTTTTTTTTTATTTATTTTTTATTACAATTTTTTTTATATACATAATTGAAAATTTGTATGTTTATTTTATTATTCCTATTTTCTTAATTGAACAAAAAACAAATTGTAATTAATTTTTAAGAATTTCTTTGAAACAAAAGAAAAAATAATATTTACGTTACACAAATTTGTAGAATAAAATGAAAAACTTTTTTTTATTAATTAATTTTAAAAAAAACATACGAATTTTCGTATGTAAATTGTAATAAATAAAAAAATTTTGTTGTTTTTTAATCTAACTTTTTTTCAAATAATAATAATTATTTTTAGTGCTGTATATATTTTTTGCCTTTTTAAAAAAACACACACACACAATATGCACATAAACACACACACACACACATTTATACATAGAGATATTGATGTTTTTATTATTATTTTTCACTATACACTTACTACTTTTGTATTTTCTGTTTTGTTTTTTGTATATACATATATAAAAAAATAACATTTGTGTTTTTATTTTTTATTTTTAATATTAAATCCAAAATTTTTTGTAGGTATTTCTCTTTAAAAAAAAAAAATAATAATAATAATAAATTTGAAAATTAAATAAAAGTAAAAAAAAAAATAATAATACCTAAATGATTTATATAATAATGTATAGCCTTCCTGCCGAGCGCGCCTACATTTTACTACCTATTGATTTTTGGTTTTTTTTTGTTTTTAGTCTTGTTTATTTATTTTTGTTTTTTAAATAATGTTTTTTTTTTTATTATTAAAAATAAATAGAAAAGGGCAATTGTTATTATTTATTTTTCTCCCCCCACCCCTTTTTAATCCCCGTTTATTTAAATATTAAATAAATCATTAATTTTTTTTTTTTTTTTTTTGTAAACTTCTGGTAATAAGTTTATTGCTTTAATTTTTTTTGTTTTTTTATTTTTTCTTTTTTCAATTTTTTGTTTTATTAATTAGAAAAGTATGAAAATTACTTTTCTATTTTATTTATTTTTATTGTTTTTCATTGTTTGTTTGTTTTTCGGTTATTTTTCTAATAAATTATAGTTTTATTATTTATTTGGAGCAGAAATAAATTTTTATACGTAAGAGAAAATATACTAACAAAAAATTGAGAAAAACAACACACAAATGAAAAAAACAACAAAAAAAATTGTAAATTTAGAACGTATAATAAAAATAGTATTTTGAAACTTTAAGTAGATTATCATTTAAATGAATCAAAATAAGAAATCTCATTTGAATTGCATGTCGTATAATTGAAAAAAAAAAAAAAGTAATAAAAAGTGGGAAAATGCGAGAAAAAAACACATAAATAAAGGAACTTATTAAGTTTATTATACAGTAAAAAGTAGATAATGAGTTTAAGTACATTAGAAAACAAACAAATAACAAAACAAAAAACGTTAAAGTTTTCCTAACTCTTGTGTCTTGTTTTTATTTCTTCTAATTTATTTTCATTATGTTAATTTAAAAAAAAAAATGTGGTTGTGGGTTAAAATTATCGATTATTGACTTTTTACCCTATAAATATATAACGCGACTCACATAGATTTTAAACACAATATCCGCTTAATGATAATTCATTTACGAGTTCTTTAATTTTCCTTTTTTTTTCAAATAAAAGATTAACATTTTGGTAATCGGGTCTTTTCAATTTATTCATTAAAAAAAAAAATTAAATAAATAACAAAATCAGGAAAAACAAAATTTGTTAATTGTAAATTCAATTACAGTTAAGAATTTAAATTTTTTCCTGTAATTAAATTTTTTATTATTGATTTATTGGTTGTTTTTTTCCTGGTTTTGAATTTTTTTTTTTAAATATAAATTTTTCAAAACAGAAAATTCATAAATTTCATTTTTTTTTTTTTTTTTTGAAAATATTTTATATGTATGTATATATAAATTCATATTGTATATTCGATTATAATTTTATATATCATATATAGTATATATAGCCAAAAAATAAAAATCATTATAAATAATTAAAAACAAAAAAAAAATCATATAGAACTCATTTTGTAAATGTATAATTTCGTCAGATGGGCCCGATAACTTGCCGGCAGGAAGGTCGTCTTCGTCAACTCCCTCTTCTTCCTCAAATAATAATAATAAAAATAATAACGCATTTATTGATATAAAAAATATTACTAGTAATACTGATACAATAATTGTTACTAGTAATTTAAATTTAAATAATAATAATACTGTTAATAAAAATAATATTCATAAAATAAATAATTATAATAATAATAATGATAATAGTAATTTATTAAGTACCTCGTTGTTTATCGGTCCAACAACAACAACTAATACAACAATAACAAATATACCAATTACAACAACAACAGTAACTTCATATGTACCTGTTTATAAACAAAAAACATTACATCATCAACATAAAATTTTAAGAACACAAAGTCTTAATGATAAAAATACAAAAAAAGATAATAATAAAAATCGAAAACATACAAATGATTTAAATAAAATTCATAAAAATTACAATACAAAAATAACAAAATGTGAAAAAAAATCATTAGATGGAAGTATTGGAAAAAATAATAATAATGATAAATTTGTCGAAGATAATAAAATTGTGCCAAAAGATATTTTAAATGTAGAAAATGAAAATATTCAAGAGATAGCAGCAATAAATTCAATTGAAAATAAAAATGATAAAATAGAACAGAATGATGATGAAAATATTAACGAAGATAAAATTTGTTTAGAATATACTGATGATGATTTAAATGAAGCTTTACAACAACAAAAATGTGATGATGTACATCTTTCAATTGATGCAAATTTAAATCAGCCAATTGAACAATTATATCAAAATGAAACAATATCAATAATAAATTTTTCTTCTTCTGTAGATTTAACAACAGAAAGTCATTATTTACCAATGACACCAAAAAGATCAATTTTAAGTCCAAGTAATAGTTTAACACAATTCAATTTTAATTTAGATAAAAATGAAGAAAATCCATATGTTGAAATGACTAAAGGTATAGGTGGATTGGGTGGTCATCATAGTAATTCTAATAATGATGATGATGATGGTGGTAGTGGTGGTGGTATTATTGGTAATAATAGTGTTAATGATATCATTGAAACTGATTGTGATGATACAAAATCAAATTATGAAGTAGTTTGTATTGCTTCACATACAACAAATGAAAATAATAATGAACCAGTTTATATGGAATTAACACAAGGTAAAATAACACCTGAACAGCAAATAATTTCAGATGATATTAATAATAAAATATCTAATGGTAAATCGACAATAAAAAGATCAACATTAAAAAAAAATGATAATGTTAAAAAGAAAAATAAAAAAAATTCTGATAGATTGGTAAAAAGAAAAGATTTACCAGATATTTTAAAAGCATCACAAAATGTTAATACAGATAGTTCAGATGCTGATGATGAATCATCAAAAGATACTGAAAGTATTAATATGAGATCAAGATCAAGATTTAGTTTATCAGATACATTTCGTCCGGCATCATATTATTTAGGTGCAAGTACATCACTTGATAATTGTATTGAAAGTTCTGATAGTGAAATTATTATATCACCATTATTGCAATCATCATCAACACCAACACCTTCACCTTTACTACTACTATCACCATTACCACCACTACCACAACAACAACAACAACAACAACAACAACAACAACAACAACAACAACAGCAGAAACAGCAACAACTAGAACAACAACAACAATCAGATGAATTATTAAATACCGAAGAAATATTTTCATCAGAAAATTATGATACAGTTAAACGTCGTGGTGATAAATTGAATTTATCATTAGATCAAATTCCAAAAATTCATTCAAGTAATTCATCATTAAGTTTAAGTTTAAGTAAAACTGATGATGGACATAAAACAACAAGCCGTTTATCATTACCAGATCAATTTATAAAATTTCGTAATTTTAAACCGAATACAATATTATTAAATAATCATGAACGTACATTATCTGATTCAAATTATAGTTTTAATACAGATACCGGTTCAAATACATCATCTGATTATGATTTATATAATAAATTAAAAAATAATTCACCATCATTTATTGGTGGTAGTGGTGGTGGTAATAATAATAATAATAATAATGGTCAACAATATCAATCAAATAGTTCATTACCACAAAAATTTCATATACAAACAACAGATAGTAGTGAAACAGAATCATCATCTGTTGAATTTCGTCATAGAAAAAATTCTGATTCAGAATTAGAAAATCAACGTAATCGTCGTCGTCCATTATCAGAAGAATCAATTAGTGAAATTGAATCAATGAGTGAAAATTTTGAAGAAACAATAAATAGTACTGATTTAGATTTATATTTATGTAAATTACAAACAACAAATGATTTATATTTATATCAAAATAGTACAATAGATAATAATAATTGGTTAAAAGATGATATGACAAATTTTATAAAACCACCAGAAGTATTTCGTAATGAAGGTGATGAACATTTTTATGGTAATATTAATTTTGTATCATCAACTGATTCAATACAAAAAATTGGTAAAGATACTTGTGATAATATTAAAAATAATGTTAATAATATTAATAAAAATAATAATCATAATGATATAAATATAATATCAATGTTAAAAGAAAAAAATTTAACAATACATAATGCTAAATGTGAATCAGATGATTTAAATAATGTTAATGTTAATACAATAATTGGTATTGATAATATAGAAAATATAAATAATATTGATATTGCAAAAAGTATAACACAATCATCAATTGATATGGATCAAACAAGTTTTTGTACAGCATATGATTTAACACAAAGATCACCAATACATAGTCGTAATAATAGTAATATATCTGATCAATCAGCACCATATTATTATTCAGATATACAAACAAATGATGATGATGATGATGATAATAATTTATTAATTGATGATAATAATTTTAATCAAAAATTAAATAATCAAAGAGATAGTATTAATTTAAAACGTACAACTGGTATTATATCACATATACAAAATCCAATTAATAAAAATATATCAT
This sequence comes from Bombylius major, assembly GCA_932526495.1. Taxonomy (NCBI): domain Eukaryota; kingdom Metazoa; phylum Arthropoda; class Insecta; order Diptera; family Bombyliidae; genus Bombylius; species Bombylius major. The sequence continues at coordinate 25,319,869 of OW052045.1, read as the reverse complement.
TATATAATTATACAACAATAAGATCTCAATCAGTTGAAATATTAAATGATAATTTATCTGATAAAGATCAAAAAATAAATATTAAAAATTTATATCAAATAAAATATAATAATTTATTAGAAAAGAATTTATCAAAAGAATTAAGTAATTATAAAATTATAAAAGATTGTGGTGGTATTAATAATAATAATAATCATAATAATGTTCATATAAATAATAATAATAATAATAATTGTAATAATATTATTGGTGGTAATCATATTATTGTAGAAAATAGCACTGGCACAAATTCAAATTCTTCTACTTCTACTTTAAATATACTAACACCACCAATTATAAAAATTACTAATTATTCACCATCTCCATCAACATCATCATCAAAAATTTCAAATAGCAATTATAATAATAATAATAATGATAATAGTATATCATCATCAACAATCGGTCAATATAATAATAATAATAATAATAATCAATTAATATTAACAAATAATGAATCACAACAACTTTCAGACTTATCAGCTGGTGGTGAACAACTATGGGAAGAAGATGCATTATGGAGAGAAAGTTTAAGACGTGTCTCACAAAGACATGCACGTTCACTTGATGATCTTGATCGTATACCAAGTGTAACAGCATCATCATCATCAACATCACCCATATCATCATCATTAATAACAACAATAACAACAACACCAACTATTACTAATACTAATCAAATCAATCAAATAATAACAACAACACCAATAATACCAAAAAATATTCAAATAGCAAAAGGTGCTATTTCAAAAAATCTTGATAAATTTTGGAATCCATCCGATGATACTTTTAATAAATTTGATAATTATAATAGTAATAAACAAAAACAAATAAAAATTACACGTGATGTTACATATGTTAATGATAATATTTCAAAACAATTAAAATATCCATATAGAACAAGATATAGTGAACCATTAGTTTCATCGTATTCATTATTATCATCATCGTCATCATCATCAAAAATTCATCAAAATTGGAATGATCAACAACAACAACAAAAACAACAAAAAGAACAAGATATTAATGATAATTTCAATGATATTGTTGATGATGAAAAAGATGATAATGATGTTTATGTTGAATTAGCAATCGATGATAATAATCAAGATGTTTATGAAATATTACGTGAAGATACAAGTTCAACATATTCACGTAAATCAATTGAAATTGATCGTGAAACATTACGACAATGGGATTCAATGTCAAGTGGTTTAATGAAAAATTCTATACCGATAACAAAAGGAGGTACATTAAAAATGACAAAAACAACAGCAACAAATAATAATAATAATATAAATAATATAAATAATAATAATAATCAAATTCATAATCATGATAACATAATTGGATTAATGGGAGGGAGTGGGTCAATAATTGGTAATTGTGAAAACACTGTGAGCACTGCTACTACTACTACCAACACCATCACTACTAGTACTACTACCACTTCTACTTCTACTATCACCACTGTGGATACACAATCTGAATGCACAGCAGATTACATCTTAAATTTTTCAAAATCATACCGTACTCCTTGAAAAGGATACATTTTAATTTTATTATTATTATTTTATTTTTTTAAATTAAAAATAAATCACTATTTTTTTGTTAAGTATCTATACAAAATTCATGTATAAAAAATTCACGTTAACTACTAATTTTGTAATAATTATTTTTTTTTTTTTCAATTGTTAAAACAAAACAACAAAAAAATCAAATTTATAATTTATGGTAAGGAAAATTTTATAATTATTATTATTATTATTTTTTTTTTTACACATTCACAAATTTATTTTTAATCATAGAACTAACTTTATCATTATAGTTTTTAGGTTTATTTTGTTTATTTTTAGTAATTTTTAAAATAATTAATATTGAATGAATCCGTCTTATCCTTAGAGGCTATTTTAAGTTATACATATATAAATTTTTAATATATTCACATAATTATTGTATATTTTTTTTTTAATTCACATGTAATTTTTTTTTTTACATACATAAATCAAAAATTCATTCCTTTTTTATAATAATTACTTCTTTTTTTTTTTTGGAATTGATTTTGTGATTACTTTTTTCAAAAGTATTTTTTATTCAAAATGCAAAAATTGAGGAATTTTTTTGTTGTTGAAAAATTCTAAAAATTTAGTTTATGTATTCGATAAAAAAAATTTAAGAAAAATTAGATATTTTAGATGAGAAAAAAAATATTTCTATATTTTAGTAGATAGTTGTTTTTTTAGTTAATTAGAAGATTCAAAATATGGTCTAGAATGTAATAAAAAATAATTTTTTTCAATTGAACTAAAGTGAAATAAAAATTTAGTTTTGAGTTCACCTTATTCAAAGCTAACACTTTCAAGTAAAAAGTCTTGAGCTCTTTTGAAGTTTTTAAAACTTAGAGTTCGTACCTGCATATCGATCTCGAAATAATATTTCGTGGAACAAACTTTTAATGGCACTTTGATGCTTTTTTTTTGCACTCTAAAAAATATTAATTAAGAAAAAAAGTAAATAAAAATGACAATTTTTTTGTAAATTTTATGAAAAAAACTCACTTGAAAAAGTTAATTAAATATGTATTCCTTTTTATGTGACTGATTTTAAAATTAAAGACTCAATGAAAAAATAAATCTTCAATAAGCCATAATTTGACGTTATTTACATGCCATTAAAATTTATAGGAGATCTCAGTTAGTTCTTTAGTATGGCTTCAATTTTTTTTAATTCGAATAGAATTTAAATTCCATTTTACCACTACTAAAAAAAAATGCGAAATTAAGAGAAGAAATTAAAAAAAAATACAAAACAAAATATGTATGTTAAAATATCAACCTGATAAGTTATATCCTTGAAAATGCACATATCATTCATTTTAATTAAAAAGTTTATAAATTTCAATTTAAGTTTCTATTTAGAATTTTAATTAAAATTATTTAAATAATTAAGTAGATACACTTTATTATAATACAAAAAAAACAAAAAATACTTTTGAAAAGAAAAAAATGATGAGTAAGTGACTGAAAAATTACACATTAAAAAAAAATTGACTTAAAAAACAAATTATTTTCTCTCTGAAAGAGTTATTTTATAAATGTTTTTAGTTTACAACAAAAAAACGGGGAAAAAAATATATTATATACTTTTTGACTTCATAGATATTTAACTAGGAACAAAAACTAGATTTTATAACTTATTATGTATATCTATACATACATATAGTATATAGTACGTATTATATTTTAAATATTTTACAAAACCATAGAGTCTAGGGAAATATATTATAATATAATCAATTTTTTATAATAATTAAAACTATATATACGTGTAGTGCAGAATGGGGTTATAATAAAATTTTCTTATTAATATGGAATTAAAAAGCTTTTAATTAAGATTATTACATAAAATAAAAAATTATCTGTGGGAATTTAAAAAAAAATTAAGTTATTTTATATGAAAACAAATTTAATATAAATTAAGAGGAATTTATTACTATTTTTTATTATTTTTTTTTCAAGTAAAGTCTTTAGGGAATTTTTAATTTTTATTTTTCGTTTATATATGATTTAAAAAAAATTTTATGTACCTATATGAATAATTTATATAATAAAATATAATTTTTCTTGAAAATTAATTAAGAACTTTCTTTTTTTTTTTTTATTTATTTTGTTTAAATTTTAAAATATGTTATATTTGACTTGTGAATGTTATATTACAATGCATATATTGAGTTTTAATAAATTTATTATTTTTGTGTGACTAATTGATGCAATTAATTGTGTAAATATACAAAAGTTACTTACATTAATTTTAATTAATAATAATTTTTATAATCAAGGCTTTAAACCAGCTTAAATTAATGGTTCAGGAAGACAATTTTCGTTACGTAGAAGATTAAATGATAATTTGATTTTTTTTCGATTTGTTTTTTCTATATAAAACGAAAATATTTCTAGAGCCTCCTAATGTTCGATTTTTAATATTAATGGCTGAAGAATACTTCACCTGTGCTCATTAAGTTTATTAAGAATGTTAATTATTGTTTTTAATTTGTGTTCTAAAAAAAAAAGCAGTGTTTAAAACCGTTATTGTTTTGTGGTTTGAAGCCTTGTTTAATTTAAAAAAAAAAAACTCTTTTAGGTGAAAATTTTAAAATAATTTTATTTTTTATTCTCTTTCACTATTCTTTTTTTTAAAAAAATTTTCAAATAGCATCAATATCAGTTCATAATGTACGTAATATACCAAAAACAAATTTAACCGTTAAACCAGAAATAACAGATTCTATGACAAATTTAAATCATCATAATAATCATCATCAACAACAATTAAATAAATCTGGTTCATATTATGGTACAATAAATTCAGAACAAAATAATTATTATTCAATAAATGATTCAAATTTACATTCATCTGAATCAATACCAAATTTTCAACCATTACGAAAAGCAAATAGTCGTGCTGAAATTGATCTTCTTGAAAGGGAAACTAGTACACAAATACGGGTAAGTGAAAAATAATTTCCATTCTTTGTTTTTTAAAAAGTGTTTGATATGCAAAATCTTCACACATAAACTCAAAAAAGGACACTTTACTAAAGTGATTATTTTTTTTCCATTAAGTATTTATTTTTTACTTAATATTTTCTTTTCAATTTTTTTGTACACGTTTTTTAATTATTTTATTATTTTTGTTTTATTTTTTATTTTCAAACACAAATTGTTCACATAATTCACAGAATTTGGACGTATCTGCTGGACAATTATTAAGTCGCACACATGAAGAATTAGTTTTATTACTTATTCAATTACGACGACAAAATACAACAACAGCTCGTGCAATTGAACAATGCTGTACAGATATTCATGATATTCAGGTTAATTTTTTTTTTGTAAAACAGAAAAAAACTAAAAAAAAAACATCATGAAAATTACTTTTTGAGAAAATATTTAAAGAAAAAATATTACTAAACAATTTTTTTTTGTTTTTTTGTTTTTTTGTTTTTTGCATTAGAATAATTCTAGTAGATTATAATTTTGCTAAACGTAGAATTGCGCTTAAAGAAAATTAATAATTGATTTGAAGAAAATAACGAATAGCAAAAAAGCTTTATTTAGGTAGTGTAAAAATTATTACTTTGGGATAATTGGTTTTTCTTTTTTGTTCGTTATAGAATTCATTGTTTTTGTATTGCATTAATAATTCAAATATAAATTAGTCATAAAAAAAAATAATTAATTGACAAAATACAGAATGAAATCTCGAAAAAGAAAATGAATCTTCTGCAATTTTCCAAATTAAAATTGATTATTCCCTCGAGGATTTTCTGAAGTATCATAAAATTTTTTTTTTTTACAAAATTAATTAAATTTCATTTAAAAAGTCAAAAATAATTTTCGGGATTTCGTTTCGATACATCAAAGATTCAATTTAAAAAAAATAAATAAGGATTAAATGTTACGTTCGAATATAAATTGGGTAAAATTTTTATAAATTAATCACAATTTGATTTAAACTATTTAACAATTAACATTTTTTTTTCTCTGTTGTTTTTGTGAATTCATTTAAAAATTAACATAAAGCTAACACAAAAAAATATTGCTTCATTAATTTTTTTTTGTGTCGTTTCATCAGAATACATTAAATTACACAAAATTAAAATTTATTTAATTTAACTTTTTTTCTTGTTTTCTTTACATTTTTATTTTGATGAAATGGCATTCTAAATTGTAAAAAAAACAAAATTAATCTAATTGAATTATTAACTTTTTAAAATTAACCAAAAAAACCATTTTGTTTTTTTTTCTTTTCTCGTTTTTTGTTTTCAAATAAAAAATAAAATATATAATATATAGAATCGTATACGTATAAGTGAAGGTCCTACACGTTCAGAACATATTCAACGTTTAGATTATTTAAAACAGCATTTAATTGAACTTGAAAAACAATATGAAAAAAGTAAACCATTGGTTAATCTAGTCGATAATATGGTTAAATTAGGTTCATTATATCGTAACAATGAAAATAATAAATATATTAATCAACAATTAGAATCAACAGAATTTGATAGATTAGAATTTAATCATAAAATAAATGAACACCAACAACAACAGCAACAGCAACAACAACATCATCAACAACTACAACAACAACAACAGCAACAACGTCGTCATATTATACAACAAGAACATGAACAAAAACAATGGGATCGTTTAAGTCCAAATCATACAGAATTACAGGTAAGTTAAAAAACAAAAAGAGAAAAATAAATCAAATTAAATTATTTCATACATATAACGTACATTACACAATATATACATGTATATATATGTATAGTCTAAGGTACGACAGTTATATCAATTGGATCAATTGCTTCAACAAGAATCTGGAACATTACAAAGTTTACAACGTGATAAAGAAGATTTAGAAAGAGCATTAGGTGGATTAAGGGCACGTCTTCAAGATACAAATGGACAACCGATTGCAATTGATGCAGCTAAAAAGCAACAACATATTCTTGAAAGAGAATTATCACGTGTCCATCAATTATTAGCTGAAAATTCAAAGGTAGACGAGGTGCCTAGTAGACGTTGGTTCTTTCTTCTTTATAGCCAAATGTTTTTTTTTTGTTATGCCCTTATTTTTTTTTTTAAATAATAAATAATATAATTAATTAATATATAGGGCTGCTTTTTATATCTAATCCAATTTCATCATTCATACACTTAACATTTTACAAAAAAAAAAAGTAGTATTTTCTTAGCACTCATCTTCATTCATTCAAAAAAACCTACAATTGAAAAACACTTTAACCATTTTTTTTGTTTGTTTGTCAACAGAAACTTGAACAAACTGTAGCTGGAAATGCTCGCTTGGAACAAGAATTACTTGTCCTAAGACAAAAATTACAAGCATCACGAAATTTACGAGGATCTCAAGGAACATTATCTGGTAATCAAGGTGCTACTGGAGATAATATTCAATATGCTAGTAATACAACAGCTCTTCTTGAATCAGAATTACGACGAGTTCAACAATTAGTTGGTGATATGCAAAAACAAAGACAGGAACTTAGTCATGCAGTTCGACAATTAACAGAAAATTCAAATTCATTATATCAACAAATTGGTAAAAGTAATAATGATATACATCAATCATCACATATTAAAAGACGTCAACATGTTTCATGTTGGACAGAAACAGATTTAGATACAATGATTATCATAAATCATACAGCAAGTAGATCAACAGAAAATTTACATTTAAGTACACCATTATATGTTGATACAAATTCAGCTAATTCAAGTAGTAATTTTATGAATTGTTCATTATCGAGTAAAACAAGTGAAAATGATTTAAAAAATCATCATCGTCATAGTATTAGTAGATATACAGATTCAGATGGAATGGAAACAAGTGGTATGGATAGTAGTGATGATCTTTTAGATAATAATACATTTTCGAATCTAACAAATCAAGAACGTCAAGAAATTAAAACAGTTCGTATTGTTAAAAGAGAATCAGAAAGACGACAACGTGATAGAGAACGTTCTGGTAATATAAGTGTATCAAATCAAAATTTAGATCAAGTTCTTGAAGAAGATGGTATTAATAATCAACAAATTGAAGATATTTATTCACGTTCAAAATCATTACCAAGATCATATAATAATGATACATATGAATCAATTAAACAAATTAAAGAACGAAAAAATCATCATCCTGAACCACCAAAATCATTACCACTTCAATCTACAACAATACCAACAAATAAAAGATATTCAGATTATTTTCCAACAACATCAATATCATCTAGTCGTCCATATCCTGTATCAATGACTGAAAAAAATTATTATAATATTTATGGTGAACGTAATAATAAAGATTTATCACATAATTCACATATTAATTCAAATTATTCATCAGAACAATCATCTAGTGGTATTCATATTAATAATAATGAACAAAATAATTATACGAGTACATTAAAAAATAAAACGGAATCAATGCAAAGTTTAACAAAAAGTATAACTGATTTAAGTCCAGTATTTCAAAGTGAAGCTGCTAAACAAATATTAATTGAAATGTCTGGTAGTGCATCTGAAGATAATAATGATAAAATTGTAGTTCCTCAATCTCATAAACATAAACGTGCCATTCCAAAAGAGAAACGACGACATTATACTGCACCAAATAATGTTAATATAAAAGCAATACAAAGTATGCAATCTGAAAATGATATGAATCGTAATGTGAGTACACCAAAAAAAAAAAAAAAAAAATGTCTATAGGTCCCATAAACAATGTAGGTATATCTACTTTATTGTAGAACTTAATTTTTATGCGATCTATTGAAAAAAAAATCCAAACTATTTTTATTTCAATTTTTGATTTTTACTGATTTTTATCTTTTAGAACACTAATTGGAGAGCAAGAGATGATTTAGATATGGAAGTTGCATTAAGGCCTAGAATAAATGCTCCAGATGTTGTTAGATCTGCATTAGGACAAAGAGATAGAATCTCTGAGAATACAATTGATAAATTATTGGCTGCGCCAAGTAAAATTTTAATACCAGAACGTTATATTCCTGAACAAGTAAGTACATATTCTATTTTTTTTATGGAATTACCAGAAATGGAAAAAAAAAGAACGGAAAATATTGTCTTCGTTCTGTGGGAACTCACTAAATTCAAAATGACACTTTTGATATGATAATGAAGTTTTAAGATTCTGCTTTAGATTAAAATTCAATATTGGATTGGATTAAAGTTTGGACATTTCTTTAGTGTTGGCTGGTTGGTTGATGTGGCGATTTTTCAAAATCTTTCGAAGACCCAATTAGCACTGAGACTGTCGTTTTGATACCACACAACTCGCAGTTGTCGAGTCATAGGGTTGTAAAGCCCCCTTTCTGTTATACATGCAACTACGGTTTTTAAGAAGCCAACGCTCTATCGTTTCTTCCACTGTCCGCCCTTCTTTATTGTACTTAACTTATTTTCACTAAAAATGGACTAAGTGATGACAATATTTAAATTTCTTTTTGCTCGGTGAATGCGTAATTGTGTACGAAAAAAAAAACAAATCATTGAAAAATACCGTGTAAATTGAAACCTAGGTGAATGTGTTTGCGAGTATTTTCAAACGTTATGGTAAGTTTACAAGACATTAGACTTTGGTTAACAGAGACCAAAAAAGGAAGACCATGGAGACCTTCGGACTCCTACATATTTTTATATCTCTTCAGTTTACAAAAGATCTCTTGGTCTCTTGACACCATTTTTTGTATCTGGAAATCACAATATCTCGTCGTGTTAACTTACCATTACGTATGTGACAAATTCGGGACCTGAAAGTAATTTATGCTCATTTTTCAATGTGTATAGTCAAACTCTTTGTGTGCAAATTAATTTAAACATTTTAAACAAATTTAGTTTTAGAGAAAAAAAAACATTTTTTGTGACATTTTTAAAATTTTTTTATTAATAAAACTTTTTTTTCAATTTTAGGCTCCTGAATTGTCTCCAGAAGAGAAGAAACGAAGACAAGAAAAAGTTGAAGTAATTAAAAAAATGCTATCAGAAGCTCCAATGAAAACTTCAAATGTAAGTTGACAATTTTCATTTTTCCTCTAATTAAATTTAAAAATATATTTTCCTTTGCAAATACATTTTTTGCAAATAAAAATTAAACAAAATGCTAGGGACTAGATTTTTTTATTTTTCTTAATGCTGTAGTCAAATTTTAACACTTTTTCAACACAAAATAATTTAAAAAAAAAATTTACTAATTTTTAAGCAATTTAATTTTTTTAAGAAAGACAAAATTTTTTCTTCTTTCAATTTTAATTTCTTATCAAAAAAACAACTTGTATGTGGATTATTTACAGTCTGAATTGGATTGCAAATAAAATTGGATAATTACAAATTTTTGGTAAAGTAAAAAAAAAAAACAGAAAAAAAACAAAGAAAATTTACATGTTAGATTCAAAATTAGCTTTTTAATTAGTTGAACATCATATGAAAAAAAAAAGAATTTAAAAAAAATAGGATAATAAATAAGAAAAAGAATATCCTTTAGTGGATATCATTCGAGACCTGTTAGTAATCAGATTAGGTTTTTAGATCACTGTAAATAGAACCATTGTTCCATAAAGAAAAAATTTAGGTTAGAATATTTAAAAAAGAAACGGAATTTTATAATCTAAAAAGCAATCTTCCTTATAGATAAAATCATATCGAAAATAGAAATCCTTAAAAAAAAAATTGTACAAACATAAATTTCTTAAGGAGGAACAGAAATTATTAGTGAAGAAATGTGAATGTTTGTTCGTATACGTGTAACGTGTGCCTTCTACTCCACCTTTAGTACCCTAAGCTTGGATTTTTGGGGTCTATTCTCGTTTTTTGATATGTAAAAAACGTATAAAATATTTTACATTCGATGTTTACGACAATTTTTACGTTTTTACACAACACTGAATGAAAATGCGATTTTCGTTTCAAATATTTAAAGTAAGTGCTGAATCCTATTTACCATATAGATTACTCCGCTAAATGTCAAATCATCATCAACTGACATCAACTTATTCACTTTACACAAAAAATATTTTTACACTATACATATTTTTTGACAGTTGTCTTTACGTTTACATAGTTGAAGAATCGCAAAGTCGGTGTAAGCGTGTAAACATTTTACGTTTTTATATGATCAAAGAACCAGAATTTCCCCCATGGAAAGTTTAAAGGAATAATTAAGCTGAAACTGTAACATAAGAATTTCCAACATTTTCCATGAATGTGTAATTGTAGTGAAATTTACTTGATTTCGACATAGCTTTTGATGTTTTGCATCTCATAAATTCGCAAAAGAAAAACAAAATTACATATGTTTATGTAAATTCATCCTCATACATGTTTTTACTTTTTACTCCATACATACATACAATATGTGAACATTGTCCTCACAGCCATTTTTTTGAAAAAATTCTCACGCCCTCATTTACAATTCCATTGCACTTTTTGGCTTCCATATTTTTTTTTTTTCAAATGTGTGCTTTTGTGAAATATTTTGATTTTATCCTTTTTCCATTTTGTGACATTTTCATTGTTTCGATTTATAATTAGCTTTCTTTATAATTTCAATTTAGTAATTTTTTCCTCATTTAAAAGAAATATAAATAAAATTTTTTTATAATTTTTTTTTTTTTTTGTTAAATTTTTTTTCTAGGATCCCGTTAGTAGTACTTTACCACCAAGTAAAATAAATGCTGAAAAGAAACAACGTGAACATTTATTACAATTAAATCAAATTTTAGCTCAACAAGTTATGCAAATGAGTAAAATTGTTGCAGGTAAGAATTAATTATTTTCTTAATTTAATTTTTTTTTTCCTTTGAAAACCGTTTAGAGTTTTTTTCTATTCTTCAATGATTTTTGTTTTTGAAAAGTTGAATTTATAAAAAAAATAGTTTTTATTCGACATGATAAAAAAATAGGTATGTGATGTTATTTTGGTGAATGTGTTTTCTTTTTTTTTTCAAATATTTTTTTGGCAAATTAAAAAATATAATAATTCATTAATTTTTTGTATTTTTTATAAAAAACAAGAAAATTAGAGTAAAAACTTTGTTTTTTTGCATTTTTTTAATTAAACACAAAAAAAATTGTTTTGTGATGAATTATTCGAATTTCTAACTAAATAAATGTAAATTTTCTTTTTCATCTTTTTTCATTCTTTGTTTTTCTATTAATTTTTCTTTTTTCTTCTTCTTCTTATTGTTCAAATTTTAGATGAAAATTCATAAAAAAAAAATAATTAAAATTTTTATTGATTGCAAAAATTTATATCACATTCATTCATCGAAAAATAATCACATCATCACTATCATCATCATCATCATCATCGTACATCCTTTTATTTATTTTTTTTAAATTAAAATTTATCAAAAAAGATAGAAAATAAAAAGAAAACAAAAAAGAAAAATTAAAAAAAAACAATAAAATTAAATTTATTCAGCTACACATCGCCGCTCGATGCTCATATATTCATTTATCATTTTTGCAATTTTAGCAATTTAGAATTTTTTTTTATTTGTTTTTTGAAAAAAGAAAAACCAAATTTTTTATAACCGTTAGTTTAAAAATTTTCGTTAAAATGATTTAAACCTGAAAAAAAAACAATTGTTTGAAATGTTTGTTTGATTGTTAAATGTTTTTTTTTCTTTTGAGATTTTTTCGAATTTATTTGATTTTTCTTCTTCTTAGTTTTTCTTTTATGATTTCTTTGTTGTTTTTTTTTCTATTTTGTTTTCTTGTTTGTGTTTTTTTTTTATTTCCTTTATTTTTTTATTTTTTTATTTTATGCTTGTGTTTGTTCCTGTGTATAGGAAATCCTAGCCAGTCTAATCAAAAGTAGTATGGAGTTCTGCCGTTTTGCTTTAAATTCCGGATGCTTGCTCTCAAAAATTAAAAAAAAAATTAAAATAAAAAGCACATTTGAAATACAAGAAAAAAAAGAAATTAATTGGAATACGCTGATCCTGAAATTGAAAAAAAAATTTAAGGTTTGTATAAATTTATAATTTTTATTTTGTTTCTAAGAAAATTATTACTTGAATTTTTCTTTTTTTTTGATTGTTCGTTTGTTAAGCATTTTTATTTGAATTGTTACTAAGTACTTCATAAATCGTAATATTATGTACATTAATTTTCTAAGCACATTTTTGATGCACCATTTTTATTTTATCATCAATTTAATGTTGTTTATCTTTTGTACGTGTTATCACTTTATAGTAAATTTGTTAATTAAATTAGTTAATTAATTAGGGTCAACGACATTCTTGTTTTTTTTTTGTACACTTTCTGTTCAATTTGTTTGTTTTTGTACAAGAAAAAACAGTCCTATAAAAAGGTAATTTCTAATCACGATATTTCTCTCTCTTTTTTGTTTTATATATTTTGAAGAAATTCAACACATTAAATTTTATACTTTTTATCGCTTTTCGTTGTTAAATAGAAAATTAAAATTTTCATAAGGTTTCTGATGATTTAAGCATCTGGAGAAAATTGAGTTTCTGGAAAATTTTCAAAGATTTTCATTAAAAAAAACTACTTGAATAATGAATTACTTTTGCCTAAAGGTAAATATTCATTGAATCAGAAAGAATTATTTGAGTTGCTTGCCCATGCTTTATACAGAAAAAATTTATTTTAGAAAGAACAAAGTACTGACTTGGCTAAGAACTTATCATCTTTTGTCGTTTTAGAAATTACTTTTATAATTTCACAATGTAGTTTATAAAAAATAATTGGGCTCATGAATTGTTCAAGATCATAAGCTTCTAATAAAACATTTTGCATTGAATGCGCAGTTTTTACGCTTTTCAATTTGTGATTTCTTTACCACGCAGAAACGTTTTCTATAGAAAAAATGTCACAGGCAAATCAATAAATCAGTTTTTAATCATTTCGTTAAACCCATTTTTCTAAAGGTTTTTTATTCCACTTCAAATTAAATTAATTTTTTTTTTTCATTTTTCATTTAATAGGAATATTTAACATAATTTTTTTTCTTATTCTAATTTCAATCACCAAACAGAAAAGGCTATGGCTGCATTACCATTAAAAATAGCTGAATTAAATGCAACAGCTTCTGAAGATGATTTTTCATCACCAACAGATCCACTGCCAATTTATCAACAACGGGATAATTTTTTTACATAAAAATTTTTACAAAATATTAACTAAATATTTTTTTGTTTCTTTTTTTTTCGTAGTTTTTTTGTGAAATTTTTAATTTTTGTGTTGCAATAAAAAGCAATAAGTTAAAAAAATTAAAATTAAAAAAAAAAACATGAAAAAAAATTATTGAATGCGTGATAAAAGTAGAAAATTTATATTCTCTAGAAGACAAAGAAATTTTTTAGGCTCGAAAATACGAAAAGAAAAGCAATAAGAATGATATTTGTGTGTTTTTGTTTTTTTATAAATTTGAATTTAAATTGTTCGATTTTGATTCCACTTGTTATTATTAAGCAAAAAATTACAACGTTAAAAAAAAGGGGAATGAACAAATAAAAATAGACTTGATTTTTTTTAAATAAGAAAACTGTAAAGAAAAACAAAATTATTTTTTAATTTATCCGTCCAGAGAATAAAAAAAAAATAATAATAGAAATAAGTTTGAATCTCATTAAAAAGCACAAAATCAATTATTCAATTTTTATTAATTTATTTTATCATTAATTTGAAGAAAAAAAAAGAAGAAAAAGAATAAAAAAAACGAAAATTAAAAGAAAATTCTAATGTGGAGAAATAAAGTTTGCCTATAAACAGGGAATTTAGTAGAAAAAAAAATAATAATTCATATTGCATATCATTTATAAGCAATAAAAAATTAATAATTAAAATAAAATAATTAATTAGTCGATAAATTAAATTTATAAAATGTCGTCAAAAAATAGGAATTTCTTCATCCTTTAAAAGCGAAATTATTATTATTATTATTATTATTTTTTTTTTTGTATTTTATCTAACCAGTTAGTTATGAATCACAATCACAAGTACAGTCGGTACATCACTTCATTTTTGCGACACGACTAAGTACATATGTACATTTAAAAAAAAAGGGCAACAAAACTAAGTGGAAAATTTTTTTTAATCTTAATTAAATTTAAAAAAATATGTAATTTTTTAAAAAAAAAAAGTGAAAAATCCTTTTAAAAAAAATTTTTTTTTGGCAAAAATGATGCTTATAACAGACTGAACTGGGTTAAGTTATGTTATGCCTATAATGCCCAATTTCTTCAGTCTCAACTACCTTGTAGCTAACTTTAACAGAAAGATAATAAAGAGATTTGCATTTCTTCACCTCTGATTAGCACTTAGCTGTCACTCAAATTTAGCTGGCAGATTAAGTACTCATTATTTATTCAGGTGTTATCTAACTCGATGGTAGCGTATTCTTTGCCAGGAAAAAGTGATTATTTATGTCAAAATAAAGTAATAATGACATTTTGCTTTCGAATTAGTTTATAAAGAAAATTGGTTTTTAAATTTCAATTTGATTACCTAACATACATACACTTTTACTTAAAAAATTTATTTTTTAAGCATTTACACACTTTTTTTTTTAATACAAAATAAACGTTAAACGGTTACAGTTTGAAAATTATTCAAATTTGACATCACTAAATTTTAGAGTCTCGATTAAAATTTTATGATTTTAATAAAAAAAATCAAACCTTTAGCGCTTTCACCTACACTTAGGTGATACCCAGTTAGCAAAGACTTCTGAAGAAATTGGGCATAACGGTAGATTAGAATTTATTTTGGACTAAACTTTTGACATATTACTAGGAATTTATTTTTTCAACGATAAACTAATTTACAGTTTAAAATGTTTAGAGTGGAATTTTAGAAAAATTAATAAAAAAAACCAATAAGTAATAAAAAACGGCTTCTACAAATAATACATTTTATTTTGCAAAGAATTATCCATATTAAAAACTTTTGACTCATAAAAAAACAACAACAAAAGACTCAATATTTATTCAAAATACTTTTAAATTGAATTTTTATATAAAAAAAAATCAATATTCGACTGATAAACAACATATAGCAGCATTTTTATTCTTCTTATTTTTTTTTAAAAATAACATATAAAAATAAAAAACAAATCAACTATTTAGGAAATATGATAAAACAACAAAAAAGATTTATATTTCTCAGGAAAAACAAAAAAATGATAATTTTTAAATGACAAGACTTAAATTTTTTTTTTTAAAAAATCATTATTATTATATTATTAATTTTTTAGTCCCAAAAACACATTAGGATAACAAAAAAAATTATTGTAATATGTCTTTAAAAAAATAAAAACAAAATTAAACAATATTGTTAAAAAATCTGAAGAAAAAAAATTGCCTTAATAATAGAAGAAATTTAAAAGAACAAAAATAATAAATTTACCCGTAATTTTATCCTTTATTCTAAAATTATAAAAATATTAAAAAAATTCTTATATTTAAATATACATACATATTAGATATTATATAAACTGGTACTCAGAAGAAAAAGAAAAACCAACAACAACAGAAGAGAATTTTATTAGTAATCAATTACTTGAAGGAAAAAAAATGTATCTTTACTATTTATCCACTAAATAATATCATAATTAACCTACTATAAAAAATTTCAATTACATTATACACATGTTATAAATTGTTCATAATTAAATTCAAATTAATGAAAGTTAAAACAAAAATAATTAAAATGAAAATGAATGAAAAAATAAACAATTATCCTATTATCAATTGAGAATTTAAAATTTAAAAAAAAAAAAAAGCTAAACTACCAAAATTCGTACCTTTAGAAATTGTCAAATTAGAAAAAAAGAAGAATTAAAAAAAAAAAAGAAAAATTATATCGACGTTAACAAGAATAATATCCTTGAAATCATATGAGAAAAAAATAAAATTATCATATTTAGCTAATTTATACTCTTTATCAATTATTATCATCATTATATTGAACATATTATAACTACATACACATTATCTATACATATACGTATTTAGAAATATATCAATAATTACATGATAGTCAATTGTTATTCATAAATAAAAAAAGGAAAAATAGATTATTTTTTGTTGTCAAATTTGTTTTAAATTGTGCTTTTTTTTAAAGGAGGGGTAGTGACCTGAATCATTGTCTAAAAATGTATCCTTACGGTAAAGAATTTTGAAAGTTGAATTCCATTTTTAAAAAATGAATTATTATGTATTGTCAACAATTTTTTTTTATCAACAACTACTGTCCTTAACGAGGAATATTTTTATTAAATTTAGCGAAATTTAATGTTACTTACGCTAATGGTGAATAACAGAAGCTAAAAGACTCATTTTTGACTTAACTCGACTATGTGTTTTTACATTGACAACACAGAATATTATACGTTTTTTCGAAAACCACTTGGTCGATTTTCATGCTTTTAATATTTCGGACTCTAAATCGAATGAAAAATTTTGAGTTGAAAGGCTTTAAAGCTTTAAATTTATTTGTGATTCACAAGATATTTTGTTTTAAATTCCTTCTATTCGAATGTCAATATTTATCTTTTGTGATTTGTATGAAAAAGGAACATAAAAAAACAGATTCTCCAATCTCCTTTGCGCTTGTGAAAAAAAAAAAAATATGTATTTACGACCGAGCCCCTTCCTGCCTTCCCATTTCGAATATACATATATTTTGAACATTTCCATCGGGAAGTAAACATTGTGGTTTTCCCTTTTCGGTGCGAAATTGAATCGAGCTAAATTGGAATAAAAAAAAATTATATTTCATTTTGGTCACTATGCCCTTAAAAAAAAATTTGTATAATATTTTTGTTGAGCATTTATTTATTTAAAAAAAGAAAAAAATAAGAAAAAAAAACTAATGAACAACAAAAAATCAATCTAAAATCTGGGATGTTTTTTTAACTAAGTTGTTTTTTATTTCAATTTTTAGAATTATTCATTTATTTGTACTATTTAAAAAAAAAAAATTGGATTTTGTAAAATAATAAAACTATTGAATAAAAATAAATAAATAAATAAAAAATAATTATGAAATAAAATATTTAAAAAAAAATATTATATTAAATTTAAGAAAACAAAACAAATGATATTGTATTGTACAAAATCATATCATAAACATCATCAAATACACACTCATAAAAAAATACTTATTAAACAATTATTAAAAAAAAATAATTAAAACAAAAAAACTAAGATAATAATTTAAAAAAAAAAAATCTTGTTAAAAAATTTAAAAAAAAAAAGAAATTGTAAATAATATTTTTTTTTTGTCGTTATCTGAATGAATTTATTTTCAATCATAAAATGTTTGTGTTTTACATTTTTTTTTATATAATTGTATTTAATTTTTTTTTAAGCGAAATAATAAATAAAAATAATTAAAATGAATTTTTTTATTTTAATTTTTCATCAAGCTTACGCGGTGCTAAAATACACGATTTTTTAAAATTAGGCTTTTTTTTAAATTTTAATTTTTAAGTTTAAATGTTTTTTTTTTTAAATTTTTCGTAGCTTTTAAGTTTTTATTTTTCCAAATTATTGTACATAATGGAAATTATTTTTAGATTTTGTTTTCAATTACTAGTTAATAACAAATTTATATAATTTTTTGTTTTGTTTTAAATTTGAAAAATATTTTGATTTTTTTTTTTTTGAAAAATTAAAAAAAATGATTGTAGATAATTATGAATAAAATAAAATCATCCAATTTTGAAATTGGTTATCAATATAATAGTACACATTTATACATATATTACACGTGTATATTATGTACCTAATGTTAATACAGAAGAAAAAAAATTAAGTAAATAATTAAATAATATGTTTATCATGAAAATATTGTTAATGGCAAAACACCATTTTGTTGATAATAATATTAAGACAGAGAATTGAAAAAAAATAAAATAAAATAAAATAAAAGATAAAAATAAATGACAATTAAATAAATATGAAGAATATTAAACAATGATTAGTTATATGTACGTAGAATTAGAAAATTTGAAAGAAAAAAAAAGAAAATAGTTTATCAAATTAAAAGAATTAAATAAAAACAAACAAAAATAAGATAAAATAAAATAAATAAAAGAAATGTTATTGTAAACGTTAATAATGCGCAAAAATCAGTTGAAATAAATAAAATACATATTGAAAAAAAAAAAAAAAATTAAATAAAAATATGCTTTTTAATTTTCTTAAACAGTTTTTTTTCTTTAGGTAACCTTTTCATAAAATTTAAAACAAGGACATTTGTGGGCCTTTTCACTGCATACTGTCCTCATAAATACTAACTTGATAAAAAATAAAAGAGAAAGTAAACTTGTTAATATTGAAAGGAAGGACCGAAAAATCAGAAAATATTTTGTGCCAATTTGAAAAATCATCTGTCCAAAGTTGAAACATATGCCAACCAGATGTGCCTAACGCCTGACCAAGTGTGCCAGCTACCGCCTGAAAATGTTTTGGGATTAGCTAAATCCATTTGAATTTTAAGCCAACTTATAGCATTGGAGTTTTACAAAATATATCAGTATTAAGAGCGTTAAATTACTCCTCTTTAATTGGTTCTTATTTATAATCATTCTAATCTATAGGTGAGTTCATACTCAAAAGAATCTTGAGAAAAATAAAAACCAGAGATACTGAATATTATTTCTAGGATACTTATGGATAATCTTTTATAGAAAAGTGACACTTTTATCAAAATATAAAAGATTGTCGTTTTATTTTTGCAGAAGAAAAAAACGTCATTATAGTGGAATAAGTGATCAAGACCATTTTTGTTCTTTATTTGTGCAAGCGGAAAGTATCTGAAAATTTTTTAATCTTCAATATAGAAAGTATGATTATTTTTATGGGAAAACAAAAGAAAAGAAGGTCTAAATTCTCATAGTTTTTATTTATTTATTTATTTTTAAAAATATTACATTCTGGACATTTGGTTTTTCTTGTAAACTATTTTTCTATTTTCTTTTAAATTAAGTGAAAAATTATTTTTTTATCAACAAGAAATTTAGTACACAATTTTCTCTTAGCGTTTGAAAATCAATTAAGAAATGGGTTGTGCCAATTTTTTAAAAATAAGTAAATTCAAGTTTCGACAGCTTTTAGAAAGTTTGTCTTGCAAAATTCGGTCATAAGATAATTTTTTGAATTTTTTTTTTCATTTGAGTACATATACCAGAATATGTTGTCAAATCAGACAAATTTAATGTATCTTCCTAAAAAAAACTTTCTTGTTTTTCAAGTAAAAATAAAAATATTTACCGTTTTACGGTTTTTTTTAAATCTCAGCATTGAAATGTTTCTGTGTGTGTGTGTGTGTTTAAAACAAAACGTGTAAATGTATTCATAATACAAAAATTAAAATTATTCATTAATTAAACTGATAATAAAAGAATTAAGTAAATTCGAGTATTTTTTTGTTCTGTTCCACGCCTTTTCCTTTAATAATGCATCATCATTAACTCATCATTTTTCAATGCTAATTTTTTATTAAATTTATGCATCTGCATGCATTTAAATTTTTTTAAACCTACTTTACATTGCGTGTGTACCATTTTTAAAAACAAATTTTAATGTAAATACAAAATAAATTTAATGTTACACATTGCGATTAAATGACAGATATCTACTTTAAAATTCAAAAATGAAAAATAAAAAACAAAATTTATAAGAAATTCAATTCGGGATCACTGTAAAATGAGTGTATGTACCTCCCATATGTACATGTATATATGTAATAATTCTTGATTATAAATATTTGCCCTCTTACCAAACAGGTTTAATGTATTTTATTTTTTTAAATAAAAGATTTTTTTTTTTTCGTTTTTTGATCCAGATAAGGAGCCCGTTTTAATAATGTCTTTGAACTCCAAAATATTTTTACATATGTACATGTTCTTGTTTTTTTTTTTTTTTGTGTGTGTTATACATTTCTTTCAATTTTGTGGTTTACTTTGTTTATCTTTACAATGTCATTACCACGGAATAAAATTAAAATAAAAAAAGCATTGGGAAAAAAAATATACGAAAAAAACAATTTTAATTAATATCGAAAAATTTGAGTAAGAAAAAAAAAATCTGGAAAAAAAATACTACAAGAAATTCTTTAATTTTTGTAAAAATGAGACCAATTAGAAATTTGGAGCCATATAATAACGGTTATGTAGATATAGATATAGACAAGGACGAATTTTCTTTGTTATTCAGTAGAATGAGAGTAGGGTGTTCATGTTCAATAAAAAAAATTAAATAGAGAAATACATTTTTTTTCTTGTGGTTTATTATTCTTTACTTTACGTAGATATTTTTAAAAGCTTCAATTTAACTTCACTGACATTTCAAACAGACAAAATACATATTTTTGTATTCTCAATCAATAATTTTTTTTTTTTTTATTGATAAGACAATATTTTTATTTGTAAACAATTGATGAGTTATTAATATTTTTGTTAAATATGCATAATAATGAATTTGATCAAAAGCATAAATTAATTTTAAATTATTTATAAATATAGAAAAATTAACAAAAATTATGATAAATGACGTGTGAATGGTTTAGAAAAACATTTAATTTATTTTTTTTTATTTATTTACATAAATTTCATAAATATTATTAAAAATTAATTACGTTATAGGATTATGAAACTACGTACATTATCACCTTCATTCTATTATACAATAAGAATTTATAATTTTTCAATTGTTTTAAAGGGATGTTATTGTTCTGTTAACCTCATAAGGGAATTAATTATTTCAAAATTTAATAAATTTTATTTACAAAAAAAACAAAAATATTAATATTTTCAGTTGAACCAATAAACGATTCTAACGATTTAATTACGTAATCTAAGGTTTGTTTTGAAATCAGGTTAAAAGCAGATATCAATTTTTTTTTTAAAATAACTTTTTAAAACAATTGAACAATTATTGATAGTAAACAAATTTTTCTTGAATTAAAATTTGAATAACAGATTTCTTGGAATTTTTGGAGCATGAATTACGCACTTCTAATATGCTATTGTTTTTTTTATGGCTCTTTAATAATAATTAAATAATTTTTAATGAGCTGGCACAGATCTTAATTTTTCCATTCGTTTTTTTTATTATCCTAAAGAACCATGACGTAGTGCAGTAAAGGGATATCTCGACATTATGGCAATTAATTGAAAAAGCACAAAATTTATCTGAAAGTGATATGTTAAAAATATCCTACCTATTTAATTTGAAATAAGACACTAGTAATGCTCGTATTCATCAGTACTACCACCAAACTCTAGGAAGGACACTTGAATCTCTGATTTTAATTTGAGGAAGTTAAGGCAGATTTTCTTGGAATCGTTCAATAAACAAAATCACATTGAGATTGATTCATGCAAAATTTTTAGATTAGGCTATTTGCTATCGCATGTATAGAAAAATGAGAGATTCATCGTAAAACACTCTACTCAAGGTGAAATAGTGCACATGGACATTTTTTAAATAAATTGTCATACGAAACTGTTTTTTGGGAAAACTACGATTGAAGGTTTAAAAGATTTTACAAAGAAAAAAAACTAAAAATAAACTTACTTCTTTATATAAAAAAAATTCCAATAGAAAGAGAAAAATAAAATATACCCCAACTATGTATAAGGAAGGCCCTTTTTCTCTGCTAAAAAA
This sequence comes from Bombylius major, assembly GCA_932526495.1. Classification (NCBI taxonomy): domain Eukaryota; kingdom Metazoa; phylum Arthropoda; class Insecta; order Diptera; family Bombyliidae; genus Bombylius; species Bombylius major. Next base: position 25,297,587 of record OW052045.1, on the reverse strand, counting down.
TTATCTACCAATTGAAAAAAAAAATATAATAAAATAAATTTTATCTTGGAACTGAAAAAATAAATAAATAAATAAATGTATATAGATATTATCTTTTTTTTTTTTTTTTTCAATTTCGAAACTACAACATAACATTACGTGCATCACTGCAGAAGTTCACATGTCTGTTCTTATCATAATTTATCGCATCATTATTAGTTGTTTTTTTTTATCATATTATATTTCATAATGGAACATAATTACTAATTACTTTAATTGATCGATAATAGATACTTATATGCTAACAGGGTGATTTTTATTTCAATTGTAAATTTCTTAGAAAAAAGTTTCAACAAATGGTGAAATTACACTTAAAAAAACTGTCTTGCACATATATATATTTTTTTTTTTGCACTCTGTAAAATCAAAATCAATACTCTATCATTTGATAATATTCAAATGATATTAATTACGACATTTCAAGTGCAAATTAAGTAGGAAAAAAAATTTAGAAAAAAATACAACACAACAATACAAAATCAGAAGAAGCGAAAAAAAAAAAATAAAAAACAAAACAAAATCACAATTAATTTATTATTTTTAATGTGAGTTCTCAAAATACGGAACTTAATTATTATGAAAATTATAAAATAAAAATACGTTAATAAAATATCAAAGACTTGAATACAGATTATGATGATTTTAATGCGTATATATTCGAGATATATGGCTGATCACTATATACCTGTTAATTTTCATATTTTTACATTGAATTCTATTTTTTGTTAGGTTTATTTTTTCCTTATATCAAATAGTTTTACAAATTACATGTAAATATGTAATAGTTCAATAAAAACAACAAAAACGAAATAATGTTATTTTATATTTTTCACTTGAATAAAAAAAAAAAAACTTGATCTTAGATAATTTTGTTAGATGCATTTTAATAGATTTTTCTAACCGTTTATTTTTATATTATTTTTTTTCGCCTTCCTTTTTTTTTCTCAAATATTTTCTGGTTTGCTTTTTTTTATATTCTAATTGTTTTTTTTTTGTTTTTTTTTTTTTCCAGAATGCGTGAATCATATAAATAATTCTTTGTACGGTGGAAAAGTTCAAAATTTTTTGATATCGAAACTTAAAAAAAAAAGTAATAATCTCATCATCAATACAATGACACATGATACCACATATCATGAAAAAAAAAAAACATTGTCATACTTATGTATGTATAAAAAAAATGTATCTTTTACTGTACAAATATCATATAGGTATGTACGTACATATTTATTATTTTTGTGAAGCTTCATCAATATTAACGTGTACAATTATTACGTACTTATAAACTGTTTATATGTTATATTATTATAGTACTATGTACATAATAATTTTTGTGTGTTACTTTTTTTTAAGAAAAAAAAAAACACCTTTGTCTCATTAGTATAAATATTCCGTTCAAATCAAATTTATCGTCATTCATCCAGTTCTTGTTCACCTGTAAAAGATGAGTGAGTACCTTTCTGTTTTATTTTATTTTTGTTCCAAAAAAAAAATTTTTTTTCAACAAAAAGAAAGAAAAGAAAAAAAAAACTGAAGGAATTTTTTTTTTAAATTTTTTTAAATTTTGATTCTTAGTGACTTTTAGTGCCCTAACAGTTTTTTTTTAAATTTAGTTCGTTTTTTTTCACTAATTGAAAAAAAAGTGTATTATTAATTTTTTTTAGAAAATTCAATTTTGTAATTATTTAATTTTTTTTTTTAATTTTTTATTTTTTGAATTTAATCATTGTTTATTGTGTTTTGTTACGTTATTGTTATTGTTTTTTTTCTGTTATTTCTTAAAAAAGTATTGTTTCCTTGAGTTGAACAAACTTTCGTTTCATTATAATTGTTTTTTTTTTTGTTTTTGTTTTTGTACAAATGTTTGTTGTTAATGCAAATTAGTTAACACCGCTCACACATTACATTGCGGGGGTGCATCATGAATATAAATTAGATTTTAAAAAAAAGAAATATCTTCATAAATATCTACGTTTTTTTGTTGTTGTTTGTTTTTTATTGTGATAGTTGCAATAGATTGAAATTTGAAAAAAAAAATTGAATAAATAAATAGAAAGAATGAATAATAAAAATTGAATATAATGTACCAAAAAAAAAAAATGTACTTTTAAAAATGAGTGTTTTATCAACTAAAGTTTAGGAAAAAAAAGAATAAGTAGAAAAATTTGACCTCGATTAGAATTTAAATAGAAATAAAAATAAAACGTTCTTTTTTCTTTCTTTATTTTACTTCTCTTTTCTTTTATTTTTTTTTTTTAACGTAAAGGAAGTATTTTTAATTATCTAAGTTAATTCATTAAATAAATAAACAGACTACTCATCGAACCATTTGTAATTGTAAATTCTGTACACCAATCAATGACTCAATTTCCTACGATTCATACAAAAAATGCAAAACGAAAAAGAAAAAAAAAACTATCTTAAGTGTAAAATAAACTATGATAAAAAAATTATCTATTTACTTATTTAGTAAAAATAGAATAAAAAAAAATTACATATTTTTAATTCATTAATAGTTTCACAAATGTCACACAAAATACCGTTTGGTTTACGTTAACACGAGCAAAAAAAAAATTAAAAGAATCTACAGTTGATGAATTTTTTTCAAAAAACTACTTTCTCTTCTTCAGAAATTTTCGCATGTTCTTTATCTTTTTTTAATTCATTTTTTTTTCTAAATTTAAATTAAATCGTTAACATAATTTTACATGACCTGTCTTCGACATTAATTTGTGATAAAAATTTTATTATAAATTTTACCGTTACAAATATTATAATTTAAAAAGAGGAGAAAAAGTAAACCGCATAGCTTTCGATAGATATAGTTAGTTTATTTTAAAAAAAGGGGTAGTTTTCAATACTTGATCTACCGGAAAAAATTTCATTTTATTTAATTCTTATGTTTTTTCTGTTTCTTCAAATCAGGAGCATATGTGTCGATTTTATCTTTAGTTCTTCTCTGGGGCTTTGTTAGTGCCAACTCAGAAGGTAAATAAACATTGTGGCAAATTTAAAAACCCAGAAAATTTAATTAATTTTCAAATTTTCATAGAAAAACCAGCACGTATTGTTTGTTACTTTAGTAATTGGGCTATATATCGTCCTGGACTTGGAAGTTATAAAATCGAAGACATACCACATGATCTTTGTACACATCTTATTTACTCTTTCATTGGTGTCGATGATAAAACATGGGAAGTTTTAATTTTAGATCCTGAGGTAATTTTTTTTTTCACAAACTTTAGATTTTAAAAATTAATTTCGCGTGTGTGTGTGTTTTTTCTTCTTCAAAGGTTGATGTTGAACAAAATGGTTTTAAAAATTTTACTGATTTACGACATAAAAATCCAGATTTAAAAGTTATGGTAGCTGTTGGTGGATGGGGTGAAGGTGGTGAAAAATATTCACAATTGGTATCACAAAAAGGACGTCGTGATATATTTATTCGAAGTGTTATTGAATTTATGAAAAAATATAATTTTGATGGTTTTGATCTTGATTGGGAATATCCTGGTGCAGCTGATAGAGGTGGAAATTATGGTGATAGAAATAATTTCTATTTCTTTGTTGAAGAATTACGACGTGCATTTGATAAAGAAGGTAAAGGATGGGAAATTACAATGGCTGTACCAGTTGCTAAATTCCGTTTACAAGAAGGTTATCATGTACCAGAACTTTGTAGGTTAGTGAAAGTCAGGGAAAAAATTTTTTTTTCTTCTTTCGAATCTTGAAAATAACTGAATTTTTGTTGTTGCAATATTTCAGCTTACTTGATGCAATTCATTGTATGACATACGATCTTCGTGGTAATTGGGCAGGTTTTGCTGATGTTCATAGTCCACTTTATAAAAGACCACATGATCAATGGGCATATGAAAAACTTAATGTGGTAAGTATATTCATTTTGAACTAAGAAGTTTATTTTCCAAATTTTCTATAAAACTAAAAATCACACTTTCAGAATGATGGATTAGAATTATGGGAAGACTACGGTTGTCCATCACATAAATTAGTTGTTGGTGTTCCATATTATGGAAGAACATTCACATTAAGTGCATCAAATAATAATTACAATCCCGGAACATATATTAATAAAGAAGCTGGTGGTGGTGAACCAGGACCATATACAAATGCAACTGGTTTCTTAGCATATTATGAAATTTGTACAGAAACACAAAATCCATCAAGTGGATGGACTGTTAAATGGGATGAACATGGAAAAGTACCATATACATATAAAGGAACACAATGGGTTGGATATGAAGATCCAAAATCACTTCAAATAAAAATGGATTTTATTAAAGAGAAAGGTTATGCTGGTGCAATGACATGGGCTATTGATATGGATGATTTTCATGGTTTATGTGGTCCAGAAAATGCATTATCAAAAATTTTATATTACAGTATGAGAGATTATAAAGTACCACTTTCAAATCGAATTACAACACCAAAGGTAATGAAACGCATCAATATATTTTTATTTATTTATTTTTTTCTACGTCATTAAAACAATCACATTATTTTTTGAACTACAGCCAGAATGGGATCGTCCACCAACAACACCATCATCTGATAGTGTTATCCCAATTATACCAGTAACAACAAAAAAACCAAAGCCAAATACCACAAAACGACCTACGACCTCAGTACCGACTCAAGTAAGTTGGTTGTATTATCAAAATAAAAAGATAAAAAATAAACAGAAAACAAAAAAAGTCCCAAACAAACTAATTTTAATTCTTTAAATGTAAAAATAAAATCAACATTAATTTAGTTCAATGTATGAATGTTAATCAGTGTGTAGTGCTGATTGATTGATTTAATCGCAAGATGCATTGACATTGATCTTTTTTGTTTATGTTTTTTTTTTTGTTGTTGATGCAAATGCACTATTTACCTCTTTAAATTGTATTTGTTGCAAAATTTCCTTTAAATTTGTGATACATATTTACATTTAATTATTTGTTTTATTTTTTCAAAACACGTATAGGCACCAACTAAAAGACCAACACATGAACCAGAAATTCCACCAGAAGTTGATCCTTTAGTTCCAGATTGTTCAAGTAGAAGCTTTTTACCAAGTGAAGATTGTTCAAAGGTAAAATTTATTTATTTATTTTTTTAAAAAAAGACGTGATTTTAATTAATTATTTTTTTTTTCTAAATTTCTTTCTAAAGTATTATCAATGTGCAAATGGAAAACCAATGCAATTTCAATGTATGCCCGGAACAGTATTCGATTCAATTTTAAATATTTGCGTTTGGCCAAATGATGCAGATCGTGAAGAATGTAGACATTTGTAAAAAATACAAAAAAAAAAAAAATAAATAAAATTAGTTGTAGCCTATTCCTTAATTATATGTAATTACATTGTGTACTGATTTTTTTTTTTAAATGTAATGAAATGATGATGATTACATGCGCTATGTACCAATTTTTTTTTTTTTTAGAAAAGAATTGTTTGTTTCTGTATTTTAAATCGATTCAATTATAAGTACAAAAAAAAAAAAAAAATAAATAAATAAGAGAAAAATAAGTAATTTTTATTTTTTTTACACAACAATACCAACAACAACCACAAGAAGAAGAATATTCGCCTTCTTGTGAGACAATTTAATAAATTAAAGAATATAAATTTTTATGTTAGATAATTTTATAATTTTAATATGAAAGATAAATATAAAATAATTATGGTATATTATGCAAAAATATTTGGATGTAATTTTGCAAGAAAGAAAAAGCAATTTTTCGATATTTTGTTTTTTTTTTTCCTTTTTTTTTTTTATTTTAAATTTTGATTGAGTAATTTTGTACATTTTTGTTGTTTTTGCATAATCTTCGAATACACATATTTAAATTTTTAAGATGAATGTTAGTTTTGTCGCTTATGAAATGAACTTTTTGTATGTATGTATATTTGTTTCTATGTAATTAATTAATTATTTTTCCTAGGGAATTTTTAATGAAAATACCTATTTCCGTTTTAGGTATAAGTTGTACGAAGAATAAAATATTTTTTTTTATTTTAAATATAATAAAATAAAAATTTAAGAAAAAAAATACAAATATTTATCTAAGTACATATCTAAAATTAAAAAAAAAAAAATAATCATAAAATATAAATTTTTTAAACATGTGTTTATATATATATATATATATATATATATATATTTTGTTTTCAGTCAATTACATTTAACACATTTAATTTTTTTTATTTTATTTATTTTTTTTTTTTGATTCGCAAATATCTTGTGTTCATTTAGCTTGTAATAGAATTTGAATTTATTCAAATGTAGATACTACATAACTGTACAACAAATTATAGTTACTTTCAATGATTAGTCAATCATCGAATCACTATGATGATATTTGAGACTTATAATATAAATTCAATACAATAATAAATAAATTTTTCATAATCCCTAAAAAAAAACACCATGCCATTTTTAATATACTACAAAATATAAATTTATAATATTTATTTTACAAAAATAGATGTACGTACATACATACATACAGATACATAAATGCAAAATGAGAGATTCATATATGCTCTCATATTAATAATAATTTGCTTAATCACAATTAATATTATAAAACTTTTTGAGATGAAATTTGTCAAAATTCATTTTATACTAAATTTTAATATTCAATTCAATGAATATCATATTTTCAACAAGTACTAAAATTTTTTTCTCAGTACAGGAAAAAGTCTTTAAGTCCAAAAAAAAAAAATCAGAAAATTTTGAAAAAATTTTGTAGTTTTCAACATCATCATGAATAAGGCATTGGAAGGCGGTTTCAAATATATTTGAACGTCCTTCTAGTAACATTTACAGGATGATTGCTCCTTGCTCCTACTGTTAACTTAATCAGCAGTTTCTGAATAAGGACACTTTTCAAATGTATATCACAGTATCACTTGGTGTGGTATTTTAGTATTTTTGGAAAATGAAACGTAATGTTAAGCTCGCATCTTTGTAACGAGTGGTGATAATGGAGTCGCATTCCGGTTTATGGTGAATTTCTCTTCAGTAAATTTCTGTAATAGTCTTTTTCGAAAATCTATATTTTGATTCATTTCTTCCAAAATAATTATTCTTTATGGTTCCAAATAGTTTTCCTTCAATCAAGAACTGATCGTCAAAATAAATATAGTTTCAGAGTTTTACTAAAAAGCTTGGACCAGGATATTCGAGCTTTTCCGAACGATTAAAACGATTTATATAAAATATTGTATAAATCCGTATACAATATCAACCTCATCTCTGCCCTTTTGAGGCTTTTTCCAAGGAAAGGTGGGTGAGTATTGAAAAGTACATTCGCTGGTTGAAATTCGTTTCATAAAAACAAAACTCATAAAAAATTAAAAATGATTTTTGAAACTTATTCTACTTTTGGTTCTATAACTAAAATTTTAGGAGAGTATACGGATATAAATTGAGAGCAAAAAAAAAAAAAAGATGAAAAATAGAAGAAAATAACAACAAAAATTCATATAGCGAAAAATCAGAAGAAGAAGAAAATAATTTTTAAATAAAAATAATCATCTCATAGTGCAAAAGATATTACTGTTGCTGTTCTATTATTATCGCCTTCCATTGCGGAGCGAACAAACTTATACACAACTTTTTTTTTTTAAATCTAAAAAAACGTTTTTTATGTTTTTTTTTCTTTTTTGTATATTTATATATTTTTAAAATATACTAAAGATAAATTAGAGATACAAAAAATAAATATATTTTATATGTGTAAAAAGTTTTTAGTAGTCACTACCGTCACTGCTAATAATTCGTGTATATATCGTGGCGGTATATTGGACTTTTCGCGGTCACAAGGTAATATTGGTTCCCCTGTTTCGAATTGGGATTAGACCGGGAGAGATCGACGGCGCGTTTAAAAATAAAATTACAATATTTTTTTTTTAAACATTTTTTTAACAGGAGTCTAAAAAGTTATTTATTTAAATTTTTATCTTTTTTTTAAAAAAAAAATTCTTTTTTAAATTTTTTTTCTTTTTTTTTTTTGCAATTTCCAACAATACAATCCATTTTTTTACGTTTTATTTATTTTATTAACTTTTTTTAGATTCCATACATTAATTTTTTTGTTCCTTCATTTAATTTTCATTTATTTCAATTTTATATTTCAAAAACCGTTCGTATTTTCTTTCAAATCATAATTTTTTATTTAAAGTAAAAAAAAGAAAAGAGAGCAGAAGAAAAAAAATCAAACGACCCTAAACACGAATACGAAATTTTTTTTTCTTGAATTATAAATTTAGAAAAAAAAAATTGTGAAAAAAATTTGTATATCCTTTTTTTTTGGTCTAAAAAGAATTCTTTTTTTTTTCTTTTTTGTAGTGTTAAACGCGACGAAATATTACTAAAAAAGCGGATATTATTGTGTAAAGAAAACAAAATATAATTATCTAAAAAAGAATTTAAAACAAAAATTAACGTTTAGTTTTTATTTTATTTCATTTTTTTCCGGATATTTTAAAGAAAAAACAAAAAAGTTTGAATATATGAAAAAATAATTAAATATGGTACGGCCTTCATTGTGGGTCTTATTAGGATTAACATTCCTCGCCGTTTCCTTGTATGGTAGGTTTATAAAAAAAAATTATTTAAAAAAAATTTTTTTTTAGTGTTTAAAAATCTTAAATTGAAAAAAAAAATTTTTTTTAAACTTAAAATTTAGTATGTAAATGTGTTACATGATGTATGTGAAAAATTTCTAATTTTAGTCATTAATTGTTACAAAAAAAAGTTCAAGTGACAAAAATAAATTATAGATGAAAAAAAAAACAAAAAATGTGTATTAAATCCTTAAAAAAATATAATATTCATAATTTTCTAAAAAAAAAAAATTAAATAAAATTTATTAAAAAAAAAACAATTATGTAACATATTGAAAATTATGCAATTCAAAATATTTCTTGTCGGTTGTTTTTTTCTTTTCTTATTTTCTATTTTCATTCAATTTTCAAATGTTTCATTTACGTGTAATATTTAATTTTAGATGAGTGAAGAAAAGAAAAAAATAAAAACGTTGAGTGTGTTGATTTTTTATTTTTTAAATTCAAATTTCATTCAATACGAAAAAGTATCTTTTTTGCTTGAGAGAAAAAAAAATAATTTGAATTTAAAATTGAATTTTTAAAGTGAGTTAAAAGAACAAAATAATGCACACCTTTATCACCTATTGTGTTTGAAATTTTAGGAATTATTCAATATTGATTTTTTATTATTATTTTCAAATTATTGATTAATGATGTTTTAAATTTCAATGAAATAAAAAATATTAATCATCACAATAATACATAAATATAAAATTCATATAATTATATGTACATATGTATGTATCTATAAATTAATTTTTCACATATACAAAAAAAATATATTATATAAAATGAAAAACAAATGTATCTGAAAAGATGATGAAGTAAGTGTAGGTACATATTTTCCGAAAAAAAGAGTTTTTTTTTTACGAGAATTTGAATATGTACAAGTGATTTCAAATTTAACAAATTTTTGTTGATGTGTAAAAAAAAGTAAAAAAATCACACACATATTCAAAATAAAATTTGCACACTTTTTTTTCTTTTGTTAAAAAATAAGTGATGAAAAAAGAATCACTGATAAAATTAAACAAAATAAAGAAAAACTTTTTTTTTTTTTGAAAATGTTAAGAAAAGAAACCGAATTACAATACAGAATATTTTTTTGGTGTAAAATGTGGGCAATTGGCCAATATATGTATGTACAGTATAGTATACATATGTGTATATATGCATAATATATGTATTATGAGAATTTTATAATTAATATATTTTGAAAAGTATGATGTGACTATTATGTAGCAAAAATAAAATAAAATAATATAATAATTATTATGAGAATACATAATATATTGAAGAAATTATAATATATAGAGAGAGTGACAAGGACATTTTATTATAATAATGGTGACCTGCTACTGTCAAATGAATTTATTTACCCAAACAAAAAAAAATTATTATTATTATTATTCTTAAATAATACATATTATTATCATGGCATCATTTTAATAATCATCACCATCATTATCAATATCGTCATAATTTTATAATGAACCAATAATAATCCTTGTGAGTGTTTTATCGAAATTGTAAAAAAATTAAAATTTTGTTTTTGTTTTTTTTTTCGATTCGATTTAGATGTGCAAGTAAGTGCGGAGGTTGGACCAACTGAATCAGAATGCCGGCCGTATATTGAAAAGGCCATACACGAATTAAAAGCTGGTGAAGGTGATGCAGATAATAGTACTGGTAAGAATTTTTAAAAAATTTGTTAAAGAAAATAAATCCCTTAAATAAAGGAGCCTTTTTAAAAAGCAAGTGCATCCTAAAGGATAAGGACTTTATTAATCATATGCTCCGCTTATAAATTATATGAATTCGAATACCAACAGAATCTATGTCCGTTAAGAAATTACTTCACATGAATTTAGAAATTGAAGAATACTGATTAGATAAAAAGGACATGCTTTTACATCACGTTTTTCTATAAATGACTTAATAAAATTTATGTCAACAAATTTGGCCAAATACATAGTATCTGTTATTGAATTGAAAAATAGTCTCTCAAGTTCTCTACAATGAACAATCTCAGACTTTTATTTTATTTGACGTCATTATTTCTATTTTTAATTTTCACTCAATAATAAAATCAAATAAACATTCTTATTTTAGTATTTTATTTTCTATTTTTTGTTCTTGTACTTTTTTTTTCTTCTAAATTTTAATTATCATCGGAAATTTTGACCTTTATCAAGAGGGGGTTGATAGCCAAGAGAAAACTGATACAGGAGAAGTAGCTAGTGGCGAAGATAAGGATACAGGTCCTCCAGGATCGAAAGAAGCAACAGATGATGACGATGATAACGATGAAGGAGAAGAAAGTAAAGAACAAACTGCTGCAGACGATGATAAATCAGTAGAAGAACAGGCTGCAGATGATAACGAGAAATCTAAGGAAGATGCTGATGGTCATGACGGCGATGATGATAAAAAAGACAAAGATGACGATGACAACGATTATCAAAAATCAGAAGAGGCAGCTGACGATAACAAACCTTCTGAAGAAGCAGAAAAAGATAGCAAAGAACAAGCCGATGATGACGATGATGATGATGAAAAAGATGACGCTAAGAAATCGGGTGAAGACGATAATGATGAAGATACAAAAACAAAGGAAGATGATGACGATGGCGATGATGAAACTGCAAGCAAAGAAAAAGATGATGATGGAGTGAAAAGTGAAGAAGCTGCAGATGATGATCAAGATGACAAAAAAGATTCTGGTGAAGATAAGGATAAGGATGATGGACAATCTGGAGAGCAAGCTGAAGCAAAAACTGATGCAGTGAGTGCTGAAACAAAGGATGACGATGATGATGACAATGACAAAGATAATGACGGCATTCCTGACTCTCAGGAAAAAGATGATGATGATGATGATAAAGCATCTAAGGAAGTAGAAGAGAGCGTTGAAGTTAAAGCTAAACGAGATTTAGGACAGGAACCAGGAAAAGCTCAAGTGTCTGAGGAAGATACTGACGGTGATGATGACAAAAAGGATAGCGGTGAAGATGATAAAGTCGAAAGTAAAGAAGAAAAAGCTGGTGACGACGACGATGACGAGGATGATAAAGCTAAAAAGGATGATAAAGATGACGATGATGACGAAGATAAAAAGGATGCTGATGGTGATGGTGACGATGAAGAAGAAGGCTCAGAAGAAACTCGCCCAGAAGATGATTTACTTTTGGTAAATTTTTTTTAACAGATGTTCAATTAAAAATTTGATAAATTATAAATTTTCATAATAAATAATCTAATAGGAAGGTGAAATACCAGAAAATCTTCGTGATCGTAGTCATATCACTGAATTACTTCATCTTAATGATGAACACGAACCAAAAGAGAAAGCTGTAGATCGTGTTGCTGAAATAATTCTACGTGATTTAAAACGTATCTATGAGAATGCTATTAAACCATTGGAAGTTCTCTATAAATATCGTGATTTAAGTAACAGACATTTTGGCGATCCAGAAATATTTTCAAAACCATTAGTTCTATTTATGGGTCCATGGAGTGGAGGAAAATCAACAATTATAAATTATTTGACTGGAAATGAATATACTATACATTCATTAAGATCAGGTTGTTTGATATTTATAATTGATTCATATTTATATTGATTCATTAAAATTGATTATACATACTAAATGTGTGTGGGTGTGCCATGTAAATAATAACAATCTATTTTCTGTTATTTTTATTTGTACATTAAAATTCAGGCGCTGAACCATCGCCAGCATATTTCAATATTTTAATGCATGGTAAAGAACCAGAAGTATTAGATGGAACACAATTAGCAGCTGATTGGACATTTTCTGGATTACAAAAATTCGGTCAAGGACTTGAAGATCGTTTACGTGGCCTTAAATTACCTAATAAACTATTAGAAAAGGTTAGTGTACTTTTTTTTTATTATCAAATAAACTTGAAATTACTGAATGATTTTTATGTACATATATATATGTGTGTGTGTGTAGTAGTAGATATGCATGAATTTTGTTGTTTGTTTTTAAACAAATTATCTCATGTTATAAACAGTGTTGCATTACAAATATGCAACACCATCTACAACAACAACAACAAAAAGTGTGTATTACAATAATTTTCCTCCCACGCAAGAAAAAAATTTTTTTTTTAAAACAATATTTTAGTATTTTTGTTGTTGTTTGTTTCTTAATGTAACCTTGCAATCCATTACAAAATTCGTAAACTTAACACTGATCTAGGAGAAAGAAAAATTAAAAAAAAAAAACATCAGAAACATTTCAGTGAGATAAAAATTTTGTCGTTTCTAAAATTACAATGTTGCAATGACGTACGTTGTACATATATAAATGTTTTTTTGTTGTTGTTGCTGCTAACGATATGTGGCTTTTTTTAAATTTTATTTTATTGTTTTTCTTTTATTCAATAGATATTAAATGTATAGAATATCGAATTTTATGTGTGTTGATCATTAAAAGACAACACGTCATTAAGCACAAAGTTAAAAATAATTATTAGTTAAATGAAAAAAAAAGAAAAGAAAAAAAACCGTATTCTAAAAATAGATGCACATGATACGTTGTCTGTAAAAAAAATAAATAAATAAATAATAATATTTAAAAATTATAGTGATTTTAGAGCTCAATTAATCCTTTTTTAATTTTATAAATTGTTTGTGATGTTTGTGTTATTAAAATAAATTTTAATTTTTGAACTAAATAAATAGAACTGAACAAATGGTGCTATTTTTTTAAAAAAAATATATATATTTTGTAATTACGAAATCAGTATCTCTGGGCTAAATTTTTATTTTATGTTTATTTTTATTTTTCACACATAATTTCTTTTTTTTTTTTTCATTTATGAATCAATCATGTTTACAATTGTGATTTAAAATTAGAAGATTTCTTTTTCGTTTTATTTTATTATTTTTTTTTTTTAATTTTCACATAAAATACATATTCCATATGGTGTTAATTAACTTTTATATTTCTTATACTAAGTACAGTTGTGGTAAGGTAATGTTCTATTTTAAAAGAAATTCTAAAAAAAGTGAAAAAAAAAACTTTTCAATTCTTTGAATTTTTCATTCACATTTGTGGAAAATATTTTAATATCATATTCCCACGCAACGCAAAATAAAATTCTTGTCTAAGAAAAAATACAAAAAATTTTTTTGGAAATGCTGAAAATAAAAAAATTTCGAAATCTCTTAAATTCTCCTTTTAATTTCTTAGAGCTTAAAACTATAAGCTTACTTTATTAAGTAAATTTTGAAATCAACTCATTCTCTTCTCAATTATCTTCGATATTTTATAAAATTTAAAAACGAATTGAAACGGTATATCAAACGTAAAATAATTAAAATAATTATTTTTATTTTTAAAATAGGTAAACATTGTTGAAATTCCTGGTATATTAGAAGTACGTAAACAAGTATCACGTCTATTTCCATTTAATGATGCATGTCAATGGTTTATCGATAGAGCTGATATAATATTTTTAGTATATGATCCGGCTAAACTAGATGTTGGTCCAGAAACAGAAGCAATATTAGATCAATTAAAAGGACGTGAATATCAAACACGTATTGTATTAAATAAAGCTGATCAAGTTAAACCAGAAGAATTATTAAGAGTTCAAAGTGCATTAATATGGAATATATCACCATTAATGTCATCTGCACAACCACCAACTATGTATACAACATCATTATGGTCACATCCATATGAAACAACATCACCTGTTCGTTTACTTCAAGCTCAGGAACGTGCATTTTTACGTGATATTCGTTCAGCAATTGATAAACGAATCGAAAATAAAATTGCAAGTGCACGTCGTTTTGCTGTAAGTATATTTTTAAATATTTAAATTCAATTTTTGTTATTGTGTGTCTATCTTAATGTAGAAATTTTCTTATTAAATTATAAATAAAATTTTCTAATTAAATTTTCCTTCTTCTCTTCTTTTTTTTTTTTTTTCTTTTTAGGTGCGCGTACGTAATCATGCTAAAATGGTTGATTGTTATTTAACAACATATTATAATCATAAAACATTATTTGGTAATAAGAAACGTATCTCAGATCAAATTATTGAAAATCCACAAAATTATCATATATATGAAGGTTTATCAACATTAACAAATATATCACGTTATGATTTACCAGATCCAGATGTTTATCGTGATTTCTTCCGTTTAAATCCATTATTTGAATTTAAAAAATTATCCGAAACATGTACATATTTTCGTGGTTGTCCAATTAATAAACTTGATGTTGCAATTGCATATGATTTACCAGAATTAGTTGGTAAATATAAAAAAATGTCTGATCAAGCAGTAGTTAATATTGATAATGAATCATCAGATAAATCAGATAAAAGTAAAAGTTGAATTACAGTAAAATAATGAAAAAACATACAAACACACTTTTTTTTTTTTTAAAGAAACCAAAGTAAAATAAAAATTTTAACGAAATTACGATAAATATTGATTAAACATCAACAAAGAAAAATATTTTTAATTAATTATTTTACGTACCCGTGTGATTAATTGATTTAAAAAAAAAACGAAATTGGAAAATGAGAAATATAAATTTAAAACAAAACAAACGAAGAAGAATTCATGAAAATTTAAAAAAGAAAAATATAAAAAAAAAACCCAACGAAAATTTAAAATGAGAGTGAGATACGTTTAGAATATAAAAATTTTAAATTAAAATCAAATAAAACAAAAAATGGCATTAATCATTTCCTGAGCATTAATAATCAACAACATCATTTTAATTTATTTTTGTTTTAATTCAAGATTCTTTTTTTCCAAATGCAAATTTTTAATTGAAAACGTAGAAAATTTTTTTTTAAATTGAAAAAGCATTTATTTAATTTTTGTTTTGTTAAAATCGTCACGTTTTTTTCCCTCCTCCTGTCGTCATTATATATTCTTTTTTTTTTTTTTGTAATTTGTTTTCGTATTAAAAAGTATCTTCTCAAATAATAATATAATTTTGTTATAATTATTATAATTCTTATATAATTTTTATCTAATATCTTTAAAACACAATTTAAAATGAAAAAAAGGAGAAAATACCGTAATTTTAATTATCTTTTTTCTTTTTTTTTTTTGAGTGATTAAGAGTAAATTAAACTTATTTTATCGTGCACTGATTGAGACACAATTTTAATTTATAGAATTTAAAAAAGAAGAAAAAAACCATCAATTAAAAAAAAACTATAAAAAAGAAAAATTAATATAAAAAATAAAATAAAAATGTTTTAATTAAGATTTTAATTTTAGTTAGGTAGGACAACATTATTTAAAAGAAAAACCAAATGATGAATTTTGTTATAATTATTTAAAAAAAAAAAAAAAAAAAGTATCAGCTGTGTTCGTCGTTCTTTAATAAAATTTAAAAAAAATGAAAATGAAAAAAACAAAAAAAAAAATATTTTCTTAATAAATTAAAATATATGTACATACATATATATATTTAAAAATGTATATCCTTAAAATCATGAGTATAATTCATTTATGCTATTCGAATATAAGAAAATGTTTTGTACATTTAGCATATTGTACTTTAAAATTCAGACATCATTAATAAATAAATGAGAGAAAAAAAACACAAATATTTTCCAATTATTCATGTTCTTCCAATATTTTCAGGGTAAACTGTCAAAGAAGATTATAACGTTATACATGAGAATTCATTCAAGATTTTCGGTTTTGTTCCACATTATTGACTTATGATATGCTTTAAGAATTTACTTACCTTGGCAGTGCAATCTCTAAATTTTGGCGTTCACTATCATTAAAAACAAAAGTCAGAATCTTCAAGTCTTTTATCATTTCTGTTCTACTTTATAGATACAAAACTGTTTGTTAAATTGTTTGGCCTACAAGAATTACTAATGCGGAACTTTGGAGTAAGACATTAGTTTCAGAAATTCACACACTAAGAAAAAATTTCAATCAGTTACAAGACAAACCATTAAATGGAATTCGCCAGGCAGTCGTTCAAAAGGTAGACCTCGAAGATGTATAAGAAGCAAGGAATCAAAAGAAATCTTGACAGGAAATTAAGGCTTTTAAAAGGACATAATTAATATTCATTTTAGTACAAGAAAAAAAAAAGATAAGAAAAAATTCATTGACTCACCACTTCCCGTCAATTTCTTCTTTAGTCTTAAAAACTGATGAATAAAAAATAAAATCTCCGTCCGTTTTATAGGCATTTATTTATTGCATTTTTTTTTGTTAGTGAAAAACAACTAGCTATAATAACAAATAACTAGATTTATTTATTATTTTTCATTAATTCCAAATATTTATTATTTGTTATTAAATTTTTTTTAATTTGTTCACAATTTTCTGGTTTTGGTAGAATAATTGCTAAATATCCATCACCTTCTTTACTTAAAATTTCCGTATTTTCAATAATCCTTTCATTAACTTCAATTAATTTACCACGAATACAACTTGGAACTTTATAAATTGTACCATCTTTACATGTAATTAATGCTAATGTTGAATCATCTTGTAATATCATTCCACCTTTTTTACCTTTACCACGTACATGATTAAGACTACGATCAGTATTACCAATATTAAATGTTACACTTTCAATTCCAATTTTAAATGCTGGATGTTCTGGTGCTAAACAAATAAGGCAAACACGATTCGAATGAAATAATACAATATAGTATTCATTATCATTATCTAATGTTCCTGATTTTTTATAATAATATCTAGTAAAGAATCGATCAACAACTGATGGATAATTTTCAACATAATCTTTGGTAATTGGTGGTACATGAATATCACCAATTATTTCTTCTTTATCATCAAAATAATATTCTGATAGATCTTCTTCCTCCATTGTTATTCGTTTAATTTAAATTATGTTGAAGATTTATTTTCTATTGTGTGGAACTACTATTTTGTGCCTTGGAAGATTCTAAACGTTTCATTTGTTCTTTAATTCTTTGTTGTCTTTCAAGGGCTTTTTGACGATTTACTGCTTGATTATTTGCTCGTTCACGTCTTAAACAATTAATAACTTCTTTATCTAGTTCGTTACACTTTCCTAAGAATCTTGAAAGTTTATTCTAAAAGAAAATTTTTGATACTGGTATAAAATTATGTGAGTTAAATTGTAAAAAACAAAACTTACTTCTTGATGACACTCGTGGAGGGCTACAATTAATTTATTACACTCTGGAGTATGAAGATGAGGCGATAAATCTGGGTGCATGTTACTTTTCTGAGATCTTAAAAATAATCAAAATCAACCAGTCCACTGACCACTCCACAGTAGAACAGTCAACAGATTACAGAACCAAAATTACACACTTTCACAGATGTTTTTCCCGCTGACTAGTGAGTGAGTTAGTGACTGTCAAGTGTCAACTGTCAACTCAAGATTTAATAGTGACGTACGTATACATGAAACATGATTTTTGGAACCAGAGTTCAATCGTATTTCCACTTTTCACCATATAGACACCGATTGCAGAAGAAACTGTTGGAAATCTATTCCAATTTTATCAGATTGAGGTTGAAGCAAGAATGCCACTGCAAGAAGTGCATCCCTGGTCAGCTGTTAAATAAAATTAAGGGTTATCATCAATCAACTATCATCTCGTTTTGGTTTTTGGCATGTTGATGTTGTGAAAAAATCTACATGTGCTTTGCTTTTTTAAAAGATTTATTAAAATAAAGTGAAAATAAATTCTTTTGTTTCACTTTTCTTGTTCGATTGTGAATATTTAATTTGTTTAAAACAATTAAGTTTAATCGCACAAAACAAGGTACTTGAATAAATTCAATTCGACATCAAAAAATGTCGAAAAAAAGAGAAAAGGCGGCAAAACGCATTGATGAAGATGATGAACATAATTCTTCATCGGATGATTCAGACTGTGAATCAGATCCTGATGTCTACAAGGGTAATGAGGTAAGATTATTTGAAACTTTTATATTTCCAAGAATAATTAATTTTAATGTATTTCTTGTAGGAAATTCAAGTTACATTCGAGGGACGAAATCCAATTGATTCAGATTTTCATGGAATTCGTCAATTACTTCTTCAATTATTTTTAAAAGCACATTTAAACCTTTCAGAAATGGCAGATTTAATTATATGTAAGTTATTCTTTTTTTTTTTTTTTTTCTTAAATTTATTATCGTAACGACTAACATTTAATTTATATAATTTCATTTTTAGCACAAAATTACATTGGAAGTGTTGCAATACAAAGTGAAATTGACGATGATGAAAATAATGATGATGATGATGATGACGATGAAGAAATGTATGATCCAAATGTAATATTTGGTGTAACAACAGTTATAAATATTACACGTAAAAAAGAAATTGGTTGTATAGAACAACTTAAATCATATTTAATTGAAAAAGCCGAACAAAATGCAACACAAGAAACAAAGAATATCATTAAGAATTATTTATGTGATGATAATCAATCAATTGGATTTTTAATTAATGAAAGATTCATAAATATTCCATCAAAATTATCAATTCCATTGTTTGAGAATTTGTTTAAAGAAATTAAAAGAGCAAATGATAAGAAAATGGATTATAATTTTACACATTATATAATGTTAATAAAATTCTATAGAAAAGAAGGTAAAAAAGGTAAACCATCAGAAGATATATATTCAAATCCAGAAGAGGAAATAATTTGTAAAGAAGCAATAGCAAGTTTTGAATATTCAGTACAATCTGAATGTGATACTGGTATGTCAGGACAATGGCTTGAAAGTGATGATAATAATTTAATACCTCATAGAAAATGTATAATTTTTGAAGCAGAAAAATTACCACAGATTATGTTATCTATTGCGGATTTTTTGGACGATAATAATATAGGTTCTGTGTAAAGTATATCGTTTTTCTGTTTTGAGTTTTTTTCTATGTTCTATATTTTTTAACAATGTTTTTATGAAAATTGGAGTATTTGAAATAAATACATAAAAATGTTATTTTATTGTATTTTCATATGGAAAAATTGCATATTTATAAGTGCGATATCTACAGTACAATAATGCGGGGTTTCTCAAAATATCAGTACAATGAAGAGCTCAATTTGGAGCCGAAATCTGGTCGATTCTAACAATTTAATTTTATGGTTTATATTCCACCCTTTAGCCTTGCATTTCTTGCTTACATTTATGAAATTGATTGTTATTGAATATTTCTTTTTTAAGTGTTACAGGCCTAATTCCTAATTTTAAGATATTCATTTTCGTAAGAAATTGGTTTATAGCTATAAGAAGAAGCTAGAGAATACGGTTTGTAATTAAGGAAATTCATAATTTCTTGGGAAGTATTTATTGAATATTGGATTGGGTCTGGGATTTTTAAAAGTTATACTTATCACTGGTTTTTTATCACCAAAGTGACAGCAGCAATTCTTCAATTAAATTATTATTTATTAAACAAGAAGTTCAAACCGGACCGGGACCGGAGTATGCTAAATAAATACAATTTAAATTTATAAATTGAGTAATTGCAAAGATTATGGTTAATTGACTAGATAAGCTTAAATTGTTATCGAAAAAACAGAGTTTGAATTACAAAAACACAGTGGTATTGTTTTAAATAGAAAGCGATGACACGAGAAGAAAACATTCTCAAGCTCAAAGCAATTTTTGTGGTAACGTATTTTTGTTTTTTTTTTTTTTAGAATTTTCAAATTTTTAATAAAAAGGAATATTAACTAAAAATTGTTCATATATTATTGTAGCTCTTTCGTCATGGTGATAGAACACCGACTTCAACATATCCAAATGATCCACATATAAATTATCCATGGCCTGGAGGAAATGAAGCTTTAACAAATGTTTGAAGGAATTCTAATTATTTAGTGAATTGAAATTAATTAGAATTAATTTTATTTAATTCACAGAAAGGTAAAAAACAAATATACAATTTGGGAGTTCGTTTGAGACAAAAATATCATAATTTATTACCAAAAGATGGCAATTATTCATCAAATGATATTTATATACGTAGCAGTTATGCAGAACGTTGTATAATGAGTGCACAGTGTTTTATGGCTGGTTTTTTACCACCATCAAATAATGATAATCCTCTGCCAATTGAATGGCAACCAATATCAATTGATATCATACCAAGAGAATTGGATAATGTAAGATATGATAAGAGTTTATGAGAATGAAGTACATAAGAATTATTTTAAGGTCGTTGCACAATCAAGAACTTGTAAAAACTATGATAAACATCTTGATAAAGTGAAAAAGCAAAACATCACACAATATAAGGAAATTTTTGAGTTTTTGAGCCAACATACTGGTTGGGTGAGTATTGACTGTGATGAAAAGTAATTAATCAGTTTTGTTTGAAAACTAGAAATATTATATTTTTGTATATAATAGGACATTAAAGATGTTGTTCAAGTACATCAACTCTATAGTGTTCTTGAAATTCAAAATGACGCTGGTTTAAAATTACCAACATGGATCGAAGGAATATATCCTGATAAATTATTACCGGTAGCTGAAGAAGCTCTCAAATTATACACAACAACACCATTTATGAAAAAAGTTCGTGGTGGTTCATTTTTAACAGAAATTCTAAAATATATGAATGCAAAATGTAATAACACTTTAAATCCAGATAGAAAAGTATTTTTATACTCTGGACATGATTTAACAATCGTAAGTGTTTTAAATTCATTAAATGTTCTTGAACAAGCAAAAAAATTACCAGATTATGCATCTGCAACTGTTTTTGAATTTTATCAAAATGATTTAAAAGAAACGGAAATTAAGGTAATTGGAATTTATTATCACAATTATGTATTTAAATAGATTTACCGTTTTTTGTTTTTAATTCTTTATAGATATTTTTTTATCAAAATAGTGGAGATGATAATCCAACGGAAATTTTTATTCCTGAAATTGATTATCCTTGTACTCTGGAGAAATTTAATGAAATTTTGGAGCCGCTTATAGTGGAAAATTTTGATGAATTATGTGAAAATTGAAAAAAAAATCAGTTAAAAAACGTATTAAATTTCTATCTACTACATTTATTAAATAATCTACTTTTATTTTTAAATTTAAATTAATCTTTTATTCTTTTGGTGCTGTAAGGTGTTATTGGTGAAATACAAAGCATTTTTTTCCTATTTTAGCACATGTCCTCCATATAAAAATAACCGGATCTCAAAAAACAAATTGAATTTATTTAATTAGGAAGAAACGACTTTTGAAAACACTTTAATGTGTGATGTTTAGGGGTGTTACTTTTTTTATGTTTTTGGTATAGATTTGTTTCACAATTAAAAGTAAATCTATTCCAATTGGAGTAGAAGTAGCATCCCTAGTTAGCTCCAAGTCCAGCTGTCAATATATTGAATATTGAATACGATGGATTTGGTGCCGTCATAGAATATAGAATATTATTCTATATTATATTATTTCTATATTCTATGCTATGGTGCCGTGTCGATGCGTTTATAGAATATAGAGTGATAACATCACAGTTTTGATAAAATTAAGTTCTGTTTCTGTGTAATTATAATTGCTTTGTGATTAAGGTGATTAACCAGATGTGATAACGTTTTATCATAAATAATTTTCTTTGTTACAATCAACAACACTTATCAGTCGTTGTTTTGTTCTGATCTGAGTGAGTAACAAAAAGCTAGTGAAAAATTCATAATTAATTGCCACATTTGATAGGGTGAATTTAAATACTGAAAATTAGAGAATATGGGCATCGAACGGTAAGTATTTAATAATTATTGAATTACATATTTGTTTTTTAAAGAAATTTAATTATTAAATTAACATTCGGAAAATTTCTGAAGAAAGTTTTTATAAAAAAGTTTGGTAAAATTGTAGGTGGATTTGTAATCACTTTTATTGTGTAAAAGAGGTCATATTTTACAAAAAAATTGATAAGATAAAATAATAAAATATTCAAGTATTAATTTTTTCTTTGTAGCTAACAGAAAATTTATCAATTTTATTGAAATTATGTTTTTAAGCATGTGATAAATTAATGACCAAAAATATTTCTGTATCTTCAAACAAAAGTCTACTTTTTTCTGAGCTAAAATATCTGTAAATTTAAATACGTTGAAAATTATAAGTGTTATGTATCAAAAAACTATCCTGAATATTTTTAAAACGTTCACAAATTAACAATCTGGCATGTGAAATAAACTACATACTAAAATTCTGGATGAAAATATAACGATTAGGATTAATCTCTCAATAATTGATAGGTTTTAAAAAGTATCGACACTTTAATAATTGAGCTGGGTTACTCCAAAATTAGATGTACTAACTAGAAATCTGGGTTTAAAAATTCAACTATTTGTTCTTAAAGTCAAGTTACTTACACATTATCTCAAATTGTATTACTACATGGCTCTTAAGAAAAATTACCACAAACTCAAAAGTATTAAATACAATTCTTTAAATAATCGAATCATTGATATAATTTAACGGACTTTGTTTACCGTTTTTTTAAACTGTAATAAAAACAATGTATGTATGTACCTACAATACGAGTATTATCATAATAGTTCACACACAATAAAAAAAAGATAAAACAACATTTTTCTCTTATCAACACAAAAAATATTTTAATTAACTTATCACTCAAAATATGAATTTATTTTGAATTTTAATTTTGTTTTTTTTTTGCCCATTTTCTTTAATTTTATGTAGTTTACTGCCTTGTGAAGTAAAATTTGTACAAAATGTTAAAAATACTGGATGTGATTCATTGTGTATAATTGATTCAAATGACTGCCATTTATATCATGAGAATTTAACAAAAACATTCAATGAAATTAGATCTTTTGATAAAAGCTTTGATTCTGAGGTAAGTAAATTTTTAAATTCTTTAAAATATCAAAATTTGAATTCTTTAATGTTTAAACAATTTTCAAAAGGCATCTTGTTTTAAAGTACCAAATCTTGATTTGCCAGTAATATACGCGCCAATTGGTAATTTAACCGATTATCATGATGTTAGAGCTTATGGTAAAGCAGCAGCTAAAGTCTTAGATCGTGCAATTAAAGTGAGAAAAACAGAAATATTTTAATATTGTGTTTAAAAATAAAATAAAAATTTACTTTTTCTCTTAAGGCAGGTTCAAAGAATCCACTTTTGGCTATTCCGACATCAAAAAAATTTGAAAGTGCTGAATTATCTACTATTCTAGGAGCTCTAGAAGTTTTATATGTGGTATGTATTTGAAAAATTTAAATAAGTTTAACATGAAATTAATTCGTTTGTTTTCTTTTAATTTAAAGCCAATTCAATTACGTGAAGATGTTCCCGAAAAGAAACAAAGGGTTGTGAGTTTAACAATTTTATCGAATAATCCAAAGGCTAGTGATATTTTTAATGAAGCATTATTAATTGAATCAGGACGTTATGTAGCACGTGATATTGGAGTTGGTGATCCAGAAAGAATGACAGCACCACGTGTTGAAGAATATGTAAAATCTGTATATCCTGATTTAAAAGTTACTGTTATTTCGGATGAAGAAACTTTAATACGTGAATATCCATTATTTGCTGCAGTTGATAGAGCAGCTAGAAGTGTTAAAAGACATCAAGGACGAATTATATTATTAGAATGGATAACACCAACAGCAGAAAAAAGTATTTTACTTGTTGGGAAGGGTGTAACATATGATACTGGTGGTGCTGATATTAAAGCTGGAGGAATTATGGCATCAATGTCAAGAGATAAATGTGGAGCAGCTGCAGTTGCTGGATTTATGCAAATTGTTCAACAGAAAAAACCTAAAAATTGTAATGTTTTAGCTGCATTATGTATGGTACGAAATTCTGTTGGAGAAGAATGTTATGTATCTGATGAGATAATAACTTCTCGAGCTGGAGTACGAGTTCGTGTTGGAAATACAGATGCTGAAGGGCGTATGTGTATGACTGATGCATTATGTAGAATGAAAGAGCTTGCAGTTAATTTACCTGATCCTCATTTATTTACAATTGCAACATTAACAGGACATGCAGTTATTGCAGTTGGTGAAGGATATTCGATTGTATGTGAAAATAGTGTTGCAAGAAAATCTAAACATGCCGAATTATTGAAAAATATTGGAGATCAATTTGGCGATCCATTTGAAATTTCAACTTTACGTCAAGATGATTTTGAATTTAATAAAGGGAAAGTTATAGGTGAAGATGTTGTTCAATGTAATAATCTTGCATCATCGAGAACTCCAAGAGGACATCAAGTAAACTATTTGCTTAATTCTTGAAAAATTTGATTTTTATTTTGTTTGTTTCTTTGCAGATTCCTGTATCTTTTATGATTGTTGCATCTGGCTTAGATAAATATGATTTAAATTCTAAGAAACCATTAAAATATTCTCATATTGATATTGCGGGTAGTGCTGGTGAATATCCAGAAATGCCAACTGGATCACCAATTTTAGCATTATTGAAAACCCATCTTGCTTAATTTTTTTTTTTTTTTTACAAAAAGTATTTGTACTTAATTTGTGTATTACGTTTATTACCAGTGTAAAAATGTGATAAATTATTATTATTTTTTTTTTTTTTGCTGATTTATTATTTATGCTTTGTTATCAATCATCACATTTTTTGTTTTCAAATTTTTGCAAATATATAAATAATGGGAATTGGGAATTTTTATATAATTAAAAATTAAATATGTTGTTTTATTTAAAATTAGAGGATTGATTTTGAAGGAAGTAAGAATATGCTTTATGGTTAAACTTTTTTTATGAGGCCTGAGAACTTTTTAAGGTTTATAGTACCACAGAACAGAAGAAATAAATAATTACCGTTGAAAATTGATCATCTTTAATAACAGATTTATACTTCAGATGTGATGTGAGACCCTGGTTTACTCAGTCAACTAATCAATGTCAAAATTTGGACATTATTATTGGATTCTCTACCTATTGTACCAAAGGTAAGTATGTATTACTTGACATGTAACATGTAAAATCTTAGCCACTGCTGTTAATATTTTTATTTGTTTAAACAGATAAACGAAAAAGAAAAACAGACAGAAAACAAAACTAAAAAGTGACAATAATAATTTATTTAATTTTTATTGTTATTGTTTTTGTTGTACATTTGTAATGATCATTTTTGTCGAATTACAAATTTACAATTTCCTTTTTATTCAAATTCAAAATGCAAAAAAAAATAAAAAATTAAATAAAAGAAAAATTCTTTGTGTTACTATGTGACTCGACCACATTTTATCGTCGGTCACGTTGTAATTGATGTTAAGTGTTTGTTTATCTTTTTTATTTTTCTCACTGCAGTTATTGTTTTTATTTTTTATTTTTCGCAACTACTGCCATAGTACATAAGTACCTTTAAACTTCTAGAAGGACTGGGCTTGTGAAAGGAAGGAATCATGCGGTTTAAAAATACATATATTTTTTTTTTCAAAATAAACTAATATACTTAACTTCTTAAAGACGGGTTACTGTGTTGATCTCCTAACGGATCTTATTTACTGTGTTCTACATGTATAGATACATTTTATATGTATAAGATATGTTTATTCAACGACAATGTATAATGTACATATTAACTATATAAAAATTATCTAAATAGTGAACAGATAGACAGAGAGTATACAAAAGCAAACTTTGAAAAAAAAACCCCATAATAAAAATATAAAAAATAAACATTTTTTTATTTTGTGCAAAAGAAAAATCAGTTATGCGATTAGACACATTACACATAACATTCAAAGAATAACAACAATTTCTGTTACTACTGTTATTTTTATAGGTACATATCTACATATACTACACCTATATAGGTTCTACATATTATAATATAAAACTAACATGACATGGTTGGCCCACTTTTCTGTGATGTCTTGTGATATTATATTAAACTAAGATGTGAGTTGTTAGGTTCTTCTGGTCAATAATAGTGATAATAAAATTAATATTTAAAAAAAAAAATAATATGTAATAAAAATAAAATGACGACAATATAAACAACACGAATAACTTTTAAAGATTTTAAAAGTCTTAAGAAGATGACGAGTAATGATCATATTTTTAATGTTTACTTTATAATCTTAGTGAAGTTATTTAAAAAAAAAAAAATGGCTATAAATTTAAAAAAAAAAAATTATAAAGGAATACTAATAATAATGTTTTTTAGGTATGTATCTTGTAACACAATTGTATACATAAATATACGGTAGGCAGATACATACATGATTTTTTTTTTCAAATAAAAGTTATAGATACATACGAGTATTGGTTAATGATGATCAAGCTTTAAATACTTCAAGAACTATGTACAAGTAATCTGACTGGATTTTTGTTATGATTCTACCTCCAACGAAGATACAAGTTTAAAGAGAAAAAAAATTTGTTAAATATTTACAATCTATCTATTGAAAAAAAACCTTATGGAATGCATGCAAAATATTTATAGAATTTACATAAAAATGAATGATATTCAATAACATATTATTATATAATAAATTAAACTTGGCTCTTGCGTATGAAATAAAAAATTTAAATTTAAATTATATTTTATGATATGAATAAGGAATTCTGAAGTTAAATGACATAATGGTTAAATGAAATAATGATATGTGAAGAACTAACTAATCAGATAAAAACTCCTATTTTTTAAATATGTATGTATTAGGAGTATCTATCTTTTAATTTCTAGTAATTGGAAAGGGTCAGTATAATTTCTACATCCTTGTATACAGGGTGTCTAGCTTAAGGTGTTACAAAATTTAACCATAAATAGGTCTCACCAAGAAAAACAAAAAATCGTATGAGACGGTGGCTGGTTATGTCAATGGTCTCCGGGGTACGGGAGGTTAAAGATTTTTGCGACTTTTTGTACAAAACACCCTGCTAGAATGAAGTAACTTTTAGTCATTGAAGATTGAAAACCATGTTTTCGTTTGACTCCAATGCATTTTGCACCGAGAGATTTTGAGATTAACCTACCCGCCCCCTTTTACGATTTTTTTCTTGTTTAATATGTACATATATATATGTATATGTGGTTAAATTCTGTAACACCTTAAACTGGACACCCTGTATTGAGTTAAAACTCCTATCATGTGAGCATGCGTTTGTGTAAATGTTCCCAGGCCAGGATTGTTTCATCCTTCAGACAAAGTCTGCAGATTGGATTTCTATTAATTTTTTTCAATTTACAATAATGGTTTTGTTGGAACGTTGGAGATAACATTACATTTTTGTTTTAGTAGGACTAAGAAAATTCAGATAAACTGAGCCAACTAATTTTCACTTAAATTTCAATGGAGTAGTCTTTTTCTAAATAAAAAGGGAGTTTAATGTGCTTCCTGAGGAACTATAAAGTACTCATCTCAATTTTACTGAGTAAGCTTGTTCGCTTCTACTTACCCCTCCCCCCTACTTTTTGTGTTCTAGAATTCAGATTATCTTAACGCACTTAATTACTATGCAGTTTAAGCACCTTGATGCATTTATTCGAATTGAAATTGGGCTTATTTTGTAAAACAGTAGCTCAGATTTGACTCAACTACGTCTTATGATGTTTTGCTCATTAAATTTTGGTCATGAAAATATTAATTTGTAAACAAACTAAAATTTTATAAAAGTATAAAAGGTCCTTTCCTCCCTCTTTTTTTTGCTTTGATCATTTTTATTTTTATCTTTTGTTTTTATTTTTTAAATAAATGGTAAGTTGAACTATATTACATGGTAAGTTACGTCTATCAAATGCTGATTATTTTATATCAGTTGTAAGTATGCCTATGGCATTTAAAAGCTGATCAACACCATTTATATTATGTACTTTACATTTACAATTGCAATTTATATTTATGTATAAAATGCAATTTCAGTATTTAACAAGTTTTTATTGATGGACCGTTAATTTGTAAAGTTCCGTTTTATTACTGATACTTAATATTTATAAACTAAGCTAATAATGTAATAATAATATATCTATGTTGATGATGATGTTGATGATGATGATGATGATGATGATTCTCCAATGTTATGCGGAAATTATACAATATTCTCATCAATTGAGAAATTATACGAAAATCAAATAAAACAATTTTTTTAAAAATCTTTTTAAATTATGTAAGAGAAAAAATATTTTTAAAATCTTTGATTAAGGTTTTCTTCAAGGATAATATAGTTTTACTTTAGATTTTAATTTTTTCGCTAATTTAAAAGGAATTTAAAGATTACATATACGTGATAAATGGAAAATTGTAAGTAACCAAAATTTTTCTAGTTACACTTTTTGTTTCGTATTAAGAAGTTTTGTTTTTAAACATCGGCTTTAAAAGAACACCTTTTTAGCTGTGATTTCAGTTCTTTTATACTTAAAAACTAGCTTCAAGAAACAAAAAAGTTATGTTATGAAATGTCCTTGAAGTATTTCTGATATCCTCGATGAATATCCTTTTACTGCACTTTTATTATGAACAGCACTGGCAAATGAAAATAGGAAAAAATAAATAAGGAAAGTTATGAAAAAAAAGAATTGATGGATGATTTGAACATCTAAAAATTATATTAAGAGGAAAAACAATATTTGATGAAAAAGCGTTACATAATTTGAGATTTTTTTTTTTTAAAAACCATTGATCATATTTCAATAAACGCTCAGATGGTTGCTTCAGAGAAAAATTGTAAGTTTTGCGGAAGTGATTTGTATTTCACATACTTTTTCGACAGATTAAAAGATATCTTGTTTAATAAATTGTTATTTTCTATAAACAGTTCACATACTCAAATACTCATCCTGTGAAATGTTTTTTTAAATTTTCTCACATTTTATTAGCGTAGAACACTTTTAACAAAAAAAAAAATATTTTCTAAAAATCAAACTTATTCGATTTACCACACAAATTCATTTTTAAAGGTGCTACATAAAAATTGATTATTATCAAGTATCTATATAATTTCTAAAATATAATTTTTCCTATCAATTCGTATATCCGAAGAAAGTACATATATAAATCAAAAAATTTTATTACTTTCTTTTCTTTTATTTTTTCTTCTTCTAAATGATAACAAATCACAGTATGTATATAGAGAGTTAATAATTTTACGTTAATTTATAATACGATTCAATTAGATCTTATATAAATATATTTACCGGTAACATATAACAGGAGTTTGATAAAAAAAAAAGATTTTGTCACTAACCTTTCCTATGAAGAAAAAAAACAAAAAATCTCTTTTCATCCTATTATTACTTATCTTTACAACAAAAGTAATTTATTTTCTAGCTGTTTTTGTAGTGTGTAAAAGCAAGAATGACTAGGCAAAAAACTATACGTTTTTTTTTTTGTGTTTTTCATTCAATTGAAATGATCAAAAAATTTTTTGACAGATACAAGATATGTACATTTTTTTTCTTCCTATTTACTACTTAATTTTTGTTAGCTGTAGATCATCTAATACAACAGATACTCATTATTATTATGTATTATTTTTTTGGCTTTTTTGGTATGATTATAAAAAAAGATAAAGAAAATATAAGGATTGCAAATTTTAAATAAAATAGAATTATTGAAGAAGAAAAAAATAATAATAATCTCAAACATTTGATTTGTTGTATTTTTATTTTATTTTAGTAAAATGTATCTCTTATGTATTATTTAAAAAAAATAAAAAATAAAAACGGAAGCTAATTGATT
Source organism: Bombylius major (assembly GCA_932526495.1). NCBI lineage: Eukaryota > Metazoa > Arthropoda > Insecta > Diptera > Bombyliidae > Bombylius > Bombylius major. The sequence goes on along the minus strand of OW052045.1, from coordinate 25,267,225 downwards.
ATTATTGTATTTTATTGATTACAGTCTTAAGCCTCAAGAAATCAAAGATAAAATAGAAATTGAAAAAAAATAAAAACAAAATAAAATGATAAGAAAAATAAAATTATAATACATAAATAAAGTTGTTTTATGTATCAGGAAATTAAATTTTCTTTAAATTATATGTATATGAATCTGTGTATATAGTTTGAGAAATATCTTTTTTTGTACATGCATATAATGTACATACATATGAATATTTATCATGTCATTGTATATTGAAAGTTTTATAAACGTGAGGGAGTTACTTCAGGGCATGACTCCCGTCTAAGAGCTCAAAGGTAGAAATATATTGAAGAAAAATAAGAAAAGTAAAAGAAATAAATAAACAAACAAGAATTTAAATCTTGTATTAGTAAATGTAAATGCAATAAATGAGAAAGAGCATAAAATATCTCATTTATTTAAAACTTTAAGTGCGGCTAAATAACTTGAGATGATACAAAAGACAGGATTGGAGTGGAATATATCGTACATAACAAAGATGTTGATGAGGATGATGATGAGATTTTGTGGGGGAATTATTTTTAGTATATTACCTACCTGAATATTATAGAGATTCTCTGTATAAAATATTTTATATACATACATATATGAACCGAACCGACGACGATGATGATGATGATGATGATAGTATCTTAAGAATTGAATTATCTTGTTGGATTCCTTCAGTTGTTTATGTTTATATATGTACTTGTATATATGTACTTCTATATTTAGTTTCTGCCTTAAGCTATTCGACTGGGAAAATGTCTCTTCTCTGTTGATCCAAACAATATATTCCCATAATTTTAATGTTGATCTCACCATCATATTGATTCTCAACAGTATCATTTCTACATATACAATATATTTGTATTAAAAATAAGTATGTATCTATACATAAAATAGATATTATAGTAAACAAGCAACATATATCAATACAATTAGATACATACATACAGAACGGATGAAGTGTATAGATCAATACAGCAGCTCCAATGGCACCAGAAGAGTTGGATGGAGTCTGTATTGTGATGATGATAAATACAAAATAACCAACAACAAAAAAACATCATTTTACCAATATGCTTACTAGCTGCTGTTGTGATATGGTTACTTGCCGGGATTTCTCTTAGTTAGCTCTATGTATATTTTTTTTGTTTTCTTGACTTCTTTTTCTTAATATTTATCATAGTCTTTGTTTGTTCATCGACGAGTAGAAGATCAATGGTTTTTTTTGTTTTTTTTGTTTTTGCAATAAAAGCAAGTAATACGTCACAAGGTGAGTGTACTTGCGGATGTTAGTGGGTCACTCACTGAGCGTTCATTGACCTTTTGGCCGTTTGTAAATAATTTCATATATACAATGTATAGTGAAAACACAACACCACCACCATCATCATCATCATCGTCGTCATTACTATATTTTATCAATTTGTAGATATTTTTCTGATTTTAGTTCTTAGAGTTCTTTATATACATAATGTTCTTTTTATCATTAATTGTACATACAGGAAAAGAAAGTAAGTACATATATGTACCTGTTTTGTACATATTCGTATATTTATTGAAAGAAATAAAATTAAAAGAAAAAAGGAAATACTTATGTACATATAAGTATGTATGTATGTACCGTACGTGCGAATTGTATATAATAATAATATGTGAAAAAAAAAATACATTTTTTTCTTCTTCATATGTAATACATAAAAGAAGAAAGAATTTAAATTCAAGTTTTAAATAATATAAGTATTTTCTGTGTTGCTGATATGTTTCCTACTATAATTTCTGTATGAAATGTTTCTTCTTTGGTGTAATGAAGATTGTTTACGACTTTTTAGAACTTTTCTTGTTCTTACTATATGAAGTTAAAATCATCTTGACCGGCTTCAAAAATAAAAAAAAAAATAAAAAGATTCTTTGATTTTATTTTATTATTATTATTTTTTTGATGTATTTTCGAAAAAAACATCTTTTTGTTATTTAACGATTATACTTGCGTATATATCTTATCAGTACATGACTGCGTTAGTTTTTTATTTATTAAAAATGTTTTTTTCTTTCTTAAGAATTTTAATTTGCTTTTTTTTTTTTTTTTACAAATATTGTACATAAGAAAAAGAAGAGAAAAAACCTACAAAAAACAAATAAAGTAACAAAAAATGCTTTTGATTAACACTTCCTCTTGAATTTTGAAATTTTTTGACATTAAATTAAAAGGAATTGTTGATTTTGTATTCCAAAAAAAAAAAAAAGTAGAGGATGTTACGTCCATCATACTTTTATAATTGTTTTTTTTTTTTGACGTTTTTTTACTTATTTATTTTTTTTTACGAAAAAAGTGTTCAATTTCAAAAATTCAAAAGTGAATAATTTAGTTATAATTTGTATCTCCATTTTATATTGAAAATTCTTTTTCATCCTTAGAAAAATAAAATCCCTTTGTCATGATTTTTCCGCGTTTTTTAATAGGTACATATGCATGTACATAAACCCATTTTGTATATTTTAAAGCACTAAATTGCTTATTTTATGAATGTCTACAAAAGATCAATGACCTCTTAGCTTGAGATCAGCTGTTTGTAATTAAAAGCTTTCAAATATCAAAAGAAAATTTTATTCAATTACTTGATTTGAAAAAGAAAAAAGAAAAAACACGGTAATTTTGAATTAAAATTATATTTAAAATGTGTAATTTACGAAAAAGATAATCAATAAGGAATTTATTTTTAAATTAAATTAAAATTTAATAATATTTATAATTTAGTAAATGTTTGTTATTTCTTGCAATACATGTGCTTTTGATTAGTAACAATAACAAAAAAACACTCGAATAAATACCGAAATAAAATAATAAGTGTTACCATATAAAAGTAAAGGATCCATTTGAATTTTCGGTGAATAAACTCTGGCAAAGAGCTCCAGCAAAGTGTTTATTGTTCGTTAACACCTCCATCCTTTTTATTTTGTTGTTCCTTCTCTAATCCTTCTCTAATTTATATGCCAGTATTGTATGTTGTACCATATCGGTATAATAAAAAAAAAAATGATATAATTAAATTAGAAACACCTTAATGGAATGAAAGAAACTTAATTTTTGAAGCCTCTAAAAGAGGCTTAAGATGATTTATTACGCTTTGTAGGCTACTTACCAATCTATGTACCTACGATAATTTTTGCGTAGTATAGAGAGACTATGTATAAATATAGTATATTTGTAGGTATGCATGTATGTATATATTGTAAGTGGAAAATAGTTACAAAGCTCAAGTTAATTTGAGTAGATTATTGCTCTGTGTGGCCTGTAGACTTTTAATTCTATCAACAATTTGTGATTCACAATACACGTAAAACTTTAGACATAACATTGTAGAGAAAAAATAATCAAAGCTCAATTTATTTTTAATAATCCGCCTATTTCGTTTAAAAAAAGCTATACATATTACCATTGAAAGTGAAGAAGTTTACCAAGTATCTTTTCAAATAAATAATAAGTATTTAAATATTCATCGCCAGAGGTTTGTAAATAACTATTAAATTTCAATGAAATTAGAAGTAAATTAAGTATCTTATTTATATCTTTCATGATTCTCCAACAAGTATGTACATTGTATATAATAATATACAATATGTACATATATAATTGTATATACATACATATGTATTTTTAGTTTTGGATCACAGGATACATAAATTAATCAAATAGGTATCAATTTTGCTTAAATAAAATTGTCATGCCAATGACTATACAAAGAGAGAAAAAAAAAATGAATAAGAAAATAATAACAAAACAAATGCATTATATGTATAAAAAAAATATACTACATATAAGAAAATATGTATATAAAACAGGAATTAAGAAATATTAATTAACACACTAGTGGTAACCCAATCTTTCCTCATATTCAACATGAATATATATAGTATGTATACTTGTTTTTTTTATTTTTTATTATTATTTAAATTTAAACTCTGAGAGAATTTTATACAAAATTTATTCATCAGAGTAATACATATTTATATAATTGTCGTTATTTCCATTCCATTTATACCTAAAGTATGATTATTATTACTTTTTTCTTATTCTTCATTATATAAATCTTCTTGCAACCATCTGCAAAATAAGCATAAAATTACATATAAAAGCAAAAATAAAAATAACAAAAAAAAAAATAATCAAAGAAGGAAAAAGAATATATGATAGTAGTATCTAAAACTAAATATAAATATTTTATCTATGTAGAAAAATATTTTTCTTAAAAGTTATTTTTGTATTAGTGGCAATGTTTTAAAAGAACATCATCATAGCAGACAATCTGGGTCAGAATTTGCCATTGAACCGATGACGTCACGGGGCAATGACCCGTCGGTATTCCGATGGGGCAAAAGAAAAAGAAGACATGAAGCGCATTTTAAATTTATACTACTATTATATACATATGTATATCAAGTTTTGTGTAAATAAACTCGTACTTACAATATATGTATACTTATATTTGTATATACATACATATATATATATATATATATATATATATTTTTTTTTTTAAATTTTAAAACATTGAATACTACAACATATCACCAGAAGCCAGTATAAGAAGCAGAAAAGAATTATTTTGTATCTCATGGAGTACCTTTAAGAAAAAGAATATCTAGATATAAGAATAAGAAGAGTTTTGTATGTTGTATTCTAGATACACTATATAATATGTACCTATGTACATATAAAAATAAAAAAAAAATAAAAAAAAAAATAAAAGATAAAGTTGCTGCGACCACAACATAACTTCTTTAATGCATATCTGGCATATCTGTAATATGAACAAGAATACACATTCATATATTATGTAGTATGTAGGTACCTATATACGTAGTAAAGTCATATTATAGTCATTTACATGAACGACTTGAAGAAAATTTATATGAAACTTTTTCTTCTTATTTGAAAAATTAAAAAAAAAAAAAAAAAAGAAAAGAAAAACATAAAATATACCAGGAAAAATAAAACGAAAACTTTTGAAAAAAAAAAAACAAAAAGAGGAAAGGATGCTAATGAGAATGAGATAGAATGATGAAGCATAATGAGAATTATTTTTCTTTAAAAGTTCATATCAGTATTAAACAACAACATATCCGTAGTATAAGTATTAGATACATTGCTTGAAAACATGATTTTTTGGTTTATAATATGTACATACATAAAAAAAAAACGACAGAAATAAAGAAAGAAAAGAAAAAATTATGAAAAACTTAAAAGAGTCAAAGATAGAAGAATATTGCAATTACTGCAATGATGTTTATATGTAACTAATAACTATATAAGTTTATAAAATATATAGTAAATAATGTAATAATAATAATAATAATAATAATAAGTATGAACAACAAGTCATGATCAATGGCTAATCTCACGGCCTCGCTTTGATGGGATGGATGGGATCCATTCGCGTTCATGTTCCTCAATTCCCATATATGTATGTAGCAAAAAAAAAAAAAAAAACAAGAAGAAAAATAAAAAAAGAATCTACCTAGAAGTTTAAAGTATCAAGCGAATAATCTCTTCTATATTATGTTCTTTAATTTTTAAAAGATACATATGAATACATTCACATATATGTATACATACGTACTTATACAAATACATACATCAAGTATACCTAATACATATTATACATAAGTTTACATACATACATATTATATTGTATTGGGTGCTGGCTTGATGGCCTTAAGGAAAAGAACTTCTGTAAAATATTTTCATTCAATATAAGAAATTGTTGGTATTTTCAATACATAAATGGATATTTCATCTGATATATTATATAGGTATAGTAGAAGTTAAATAAATGAGAAAAAAAAAAAAAAAAAAAAAAAAAAAAGAAGAAGTAACAAAATATGTATAAATTTAATAAAATAAAGGTGTTAAGGATAAAAATATAATATATACCTATAATATTTGTGTAATATTTAACAAGTATGTATTACTTAACAAAATGATGATAGTAATTCTGGTTCTTAAGTAATTTAATCAATTTGTAAAGCCATCGGTGATGTTACGAAAGTATGATAAAAAAAACAAAAAAGAAAAAAAAAATGTGATAAAACAAGTCCTTATTTTTGAAAGGAATATAAAATAGAATAACAAAAACAAATTCATCGCTCTAATAAATGTGAGAATTTGAGATATCTTGAAAGTATTAAGACTTGATGACAAGAAATGTAGATGTCTAATTTTTAATTTATTCTACAGGGTACTACAATTGAAAATATTATTACTATATGGAGGGTGTTTCCTTGAATATTTTTTTGGAAAAAAAGTTTATTTTTCTCTTTTATGAAGACAAAGAATTTAAAAGTTTTTTGGGCTATTGCTCAGAAACCACTTGTTCTATTTAAATTTTTTCAAATCAATGCAATGCAAAGTGAATCAATTACTTTTTATACCGATCCTTCTTCTTCTTCTTTCTTCGCTATATCCCTCTTAGAATAGGATCGGTTATCTTGTAGAGGTTCTTTTACCACTTTTGTTAGCTTTTGTTTTCTTATTTATTTTTGTATTTAAATTTTAAAGTATAAATTCACTAGTTTTTCCTCATTCATATACCATTTGTACCATCACGAAATTTGTTTTAATTTGTTCCTTCCAAGCTACCTCTTGTGATCATGCTGATCCTAAATTAATCAAAATCAGCTCACTAATTTATCAATTACAGGGCGCCTAATTCGGAAATATATTTAACACAAAAACAATTTTTGGTCTTGAAAGTCAAGTACAGAATTTCCTCGAATTGCCCGGTAAATAAGTTACACGATTTCCGACTTACACTATGAAAAATTGAGGTATTCTCTTGAGTTATACGATACTTTTATTTTGTATTAAATCTGAGTCTCGACTTACACGTCTTCGAGTTGCGATCTGTATCTTTAAATTTCGGCTTATGTGCTTTTAGTTCTTGTCCAGTGGTTTGTAAACCATGTAAAACAAGGTGTATTTCGCAAGTGTTATACAGTTGTGGAATACTGAAAAAGAAAAGAAAAAAAAAAGGATTTTTGTCTAATTTTTTTCATTCCTCGAAAACTCCAAAACTTCACATTATTAAACGGTAGATTCATCGTATGATGGAATGGTGTTCAACATGTTGAAACAAATCCTTTAATTGAATTTAATTTCTAAAAAAAATAATGTTTGAAAAAAATTTTAAAAAAGGTGATACACTATTCCAGAATTTGCAATTATGTAAATTACAAAGCAAAAAACATGAATTTTTCTTTGTTATATTTTTTGTTTTTTTTTTTAATTTCAAAATTCCAATAAAAATAATCATTACACGCAATTTAAAATTAATTCTAGTAGGAAATTTATTTAAATCAAATTGAACAATAACAATATTTTTTTTTCAGAGACAACAAAAGTAATTTATGTGAGCTTTTATTAAAATTTATTTGTATTATGTGATTATATGACATTTCCTACTTTTTGAATAAAATGTGTATCTTTAATAATGTTACACATACGATACATTTTTCATTGATTACGAACAGAAAAACAAAAATATTGTTTTGTGGATGGGGGGGATGCGGATTAGGCTTCCACGAGTACTCAGACAGGAGAGTCCATTGTACTCAAATTTTTTGAACAGAAAAACAAAAATATTACATATATGTATACAATACATATACTACATACATAATTTGAAAATGTATAAGTATATTTTCACATTTATTTGAATAAAAAGAAAAAAATTAAAGGGGCAAAAAAAATTATAGTAACTAAAGGAAAGAGACTTATGAAATGGGAAACTTTTTAAAACCTCAAAAATCCTTCCTGCTGATTAAAGTTTATAAAACAAAAAAAGAGTGTACTCGTATATTAGACAGGACAGGTATGTACTCGTATGGTATATATGTATGTATATATAATAAGATAAACAGTTAAACATACATTTTATTTTGTGGTGACAAATAAAATCAAACAATTATGTATATATGTATGTACATAAATATGCATGCATGAGCAATATAAACCTTTTTTGCATATATAGTACTCGTATGTGACTTCTTTTTTTTTCTTTGTACCTTTACTTCTACTTTTGTCCATTTTCTTGTACCTTTTGAATGTTCAACGGCATCTGCATAAATGTTGTTAGAAATGCTTCAATAAATATATCCCATCTGACCATATTCTGATAATAGTTCAGGAGGACAACTAAAATATACACAACATAATAACTATAATGTATCTTTTTTAAAAATAGCATATAGTTTGCTGTTAAAAATATCAACAATGTTACTTTATTTGTCTGTTTGTTGTTGTTTTTTTTTTGTCTTCTTATTATTTCACTTTTCTTTTATTTGTTTATTTTTTTTTATTATTATGTTTTTTTTTTGCCTATAGTAAAATGTATCTTGACCAGTCGGTTATATTGATTTTCAGGTCGTTCATTGTGTCAAATGCTTTTGAAAGCTGTTAATAATGCGATTTGCATTCAAAAAAAAAAATAATAATAATTTTTTTAAATTTTTTTCAAACACGTTTTATGAATATTTTATAGAGCGACGGTGGTTATAATAGACATTAGACACATAAAATATATAAAGTACATGCATGATACATGTATAATAAAAATAAAAATGTGATATGATTGACCGATAGCCCTTTATTATTTTTATTATTATTATTTTTTTTTTCTAATTCTTTTTTAGACACATTTTATGTATCGTATTTTATTGTTTTCAAATGTATGATATGTGATGAAGTATTGCAATATGTAAAATGACCAATAAATAATACATTTAGATACATTTGGTTTTTTTGATATGAGAAAAGAAAAATTTGTTTTAAAAGTAACACCTTTTGATTTAATAATTGAGTGTAAATCGGATTAAATACATCATAATGAAGAATTACTATGATATTTCAATGTGGTCCTTGATTGATCATTTTAGATTTTTATATAGTTTAAAGGATTATTTTTATCCAGGTGATTCTTGATTATTGTAAGAAAAAAAGTTTAAAATGCCTATGTGCAATATGCACATGGAACATAGAACATACATTTTTCAATCTTTATAGTTTTTATTTCGTCCTTCATCTTTTCCAGGAGAAGTATCTATATCTACTGAACACTTTTTTCAAAATATCTGCAGCTAGCTATTTGGTAGAGTTTTTGTAATTTGTAAAAGAATTTTCTAATAGAAACATTTTCTTACGGAGAACTACAAAATTTTTCCTCCAATTTATTTTGCAAAAGGGATCAAGAATTAATCTAGGTTTAAAAAACTTTTATTCTATTTTTTTCAAATTTAATTAACAAAAAAAAAAAAAAAAAATTTGAATAAAAAATCTTCTTGGTAATTTTCTACAATTAATTTCATAATTTGTTTATTTTAAAATTGTTAATTATTTAACTACAAAATAGTTCCTGATATGTTTTACATTACATTAGAATTCTTATTCTTCAATTTCTTCTGAATATAAAAATCATTCACATATCACAACCCACATGATTTTCAATTCTATGTATTTCTTATTCCAAATTTTCTTATTAAATGAAGCGAAATAAAGCGTATACATACGTGGTATGTATACAAATCTTTTGTATTCTTCTTAGTTTCAAGGATATATAGAAAAATTCTATATATCAATAGTTTGTCAACTATCAACATTACCATACGAACAAACCAGGAGTTCAGAATTAATAAAAAGAATACCAACTACACAATATATGGTCATGCAAAACTATTTTTCCTTAAGATCCTTAACAAAATACATATATCTATGTTATACACATATCCTTATTTTGTATGATTTCAAGTGAATTAGGTAAGCGGAAGATAGATATTAAAACCAATAGCTCCACTTTCTCCATACATCGTATATGTACATCGAATACATACGAGTGTGTACATACAATCTATAATTTTGTTTTCGTTCACTAAATTTTATTTGAGAAAAATTTTTCCACACACTATGTAAAATTTTTCTTCTGTGATGATATAATCCTGTGGGTGAGTTTTTGATATTTCTTACATATGGTGTTACATCATAAATCATTGATAAAATTGTTTATATTCAGTGATATAAACCGTATACTTTTTAGATTTATATTGTTGTTATTGTAATAATACTTAATACTTATTTTATATTCACTCATTTTATGTGATAAGAATAAAAAGATTGCATAATTTACCTGAAAATAACAGGAAAACAGAAGTAAATGAATGGAAAATGAAAATGATTATGGTAGAAAAGTTTTTATAACATTTTCTACGGAAAATGGAAAATGAAAATTGTTTTCCAAAAAAAAGTACAAAAGTCAAGAAAACTCAGGTAAAATTCTTCAATTATATTGTATTGTATCTAGTATGTTACAATAATTTTTCAGTATTATGGAAAATATCTAATAAATAACATTTTTCCTGTAAATGTATAGTTGTATTTATTTAAGGATCTCTGGATCTAATAATTTTTCACAAATTCAAAGACAAACATAAATAAAAATTTTCAATATTTGTTTTTGTTTTATTTTCCTTTTTTTTAAATTCATAAAATAAGAAAAAAAAATTACATTAATATTAATGATAAACATACTGATACTACAAGATACTTTGTAACAGGATAATATAATTCATAATAAGAATGAAATTCCTGATAACAAATTTTACAAATGAAATTTTCAGTGAAAGTATATTTTTCTCTTCAAATGAAATAGAAAGTTAGCTATATATATGAACTGTGCATAGAAAATGAAAGTGTATAAAAAGTACTTATATCTAAATTTTCTTTTTTCTTATTGAATAATTTTAGTTTTATTCTCAGTGTTTGAAAAACAGCATTAGAAAATTTCTAATAAAAAAATATACTACAAATACAAAACATCTAGATATTAGATAATACCAGGAGTTCATAATTTAATAAAAGCATAAGAAACATTAGAAATAAAGGAAAATATATTATATAGAAAATATCTTTGTTGATAAAAAAGAAAAAATTGGTACATGCTTGTATACCTATGTGTGTATCTATAAAGAAAACTGTTTTTATTTTTTTCTTCTTTTTTCCTGTTAAAAAGAAGGATATACTGTTATATGTAGCCTGTATATTATGAATAAGTGAATGTGGGTGAAGAGAGTTAAAATAAAGATGTATACTAAGTATACATACGAATTCTATGAAAATTATGTGCACGAACAGCACATGTGTCAGGATAATAATATGTTGGAGAAAACAAATAAGAAAAAATAAAAAAAAATATTGAATTGGGGAAAATTTGTGTATGTTATTCAAATAATTGAAAAGAAAATTAGAAGTTTTATAAATGAAAATTGTAGAGAAGAAAACAAAAAAAAAAAAAAACATGATCCTGTGAGAAAAAATAAGAAAACAAATTGTTTTTATTTGTTACAGTTTTTGAAATTTTAGAAAATATTCTGTTATCCTTATGATTTTGAAACTGAAAAGAAAAAAACAAAATACAGTTATGTTATACTAAATACAACATTTTCTTTTTAAAAGTAAAAATCAACATGATTTGCATGTAAATTATCTGTTTACTAAACAAAACAGAGAAAAAGGAAGAAAAAAATAAAATCAATATCTAATACATGATGGACTCAATGGGACATACATATATAGTATACATGATATCTAATTCGTATGTGGTGTTCTTGTGTTATAACCACAAAATGTGGTGTATTTAAAATTGAAAAAAAAAAGTTATAGCATTTTTGTTTTTTTTTTACAAAAATATTTTTAGACTTTCTATTCGAATATGATATCCTGGTATTTAAAAAATTCTTAAGCTTTGAAGATGTTAAGTTATTTAAAACTCGTTTGAAGTTATAATTTGAAGGAAAATCTTTTTTACTTTGTTAGTTAAACATCAAAGGATCAATTTAGAGAGTATATTTGGTACACTGATTAAATATAAAATGAATTTTTCCTTTTTAAATATAATTTATTATATTATCAAAGAGAATATTTAAATCTTTGATCTTCATATCATCAAAGGATTTTTTTGAAAACCACAAAACGGAAAAATCATTTTGCTAATGGAACCAAGAAAAAAAAAGAGAGAAAGAGGATTGGTTCTTATATTTATTTTTTGGGTGTGTTACAAGGTTCTAAGAGTAAATTTTTACCACATATAAGTTATTAGTTACCATATACACCATCCCAACTGTAAATTATGTAATATATTTCAACACACATAAGAGTATAATAAATGATCAATTTAGAATTCATAATATTCAACATTTCAGACGTTGATATCCTTATTTTTCTTTACATGGTTCTTGTCATTTTGAAAGATTTATCTTATTACTTTTTGGAACTTTCCTTTTGGAAAATTTTAGTATTATAAATGAATAAATGAGGTCAAAGCAAAAAAATAAAAGGACTGAAAACAGTCTTTAAATTCGGTATAAATTTAACACGTTTAAAAATTTCAAAAGAGAATCAACATAAATTATTTATTTATTAGTCAATTCCCACATATACCTTTAGAAAAAAAATTTGATTTTAAAGTTAAGCATTCCTTAAAGAGCCATCAAAGGGCTTTAAAAAACCAGGCAAACAGGATTATAGATAAACTAAAAAATTCTTTAATGTGAGTCATATTACACAACAAATACACTGAATTTTCTAATATTATTCTGTGCTAAAATAAAAATAAAAAATAATAATCTACAAAATAAAATGTTATGCCTTCATAATCACCTTCTATTTATCTAACAAAAATTATTTCAATTTCGAGTAAAAAAGATACAACTCAATTATTTTACTTTCTTTTGTAAATTTGAAAAAAAAATGAAAATGTATTTAAAATACACAAATAAAAAAAAAATACCTTTGGGAATCCTTTACCAGGATTTCATAAAAAAAAACCAAATTTTATAAAATTTTATAAGTGTATTTTATATTTTTATTAGAATATTCGAAATATTTAAACTTTTTTTTTCTTCTATCTAATGTAATAAAAATCATAAAAATAACAATAACATAAGCAAAAAAGCATATTAAATGAATTTCAAAAGTATTTAATCGAAATTACATCACATCATAAAACTGTCAAGTCATCAATCTTTTCGACTATTTTATCAGGAGCTCATGTTATTTCGAAATAGAATTTCCAGAAAATATTTTGGTAACTTTTATATTCTGTTTTATTTTTTATTCGGTTCAATAAGGATGTACAAATATTTTGTGTATATTCTTTTTTCATAAAGTAAATTTGTCAGTAAATAACGGGAAAATCCTGAAAGTATCTGAGAAGTATTGTATGTGTAAAATAGTACATATAATGGAAAAATTTTGTTTATTCAAAATAATAAAAAAAAATGTGCATGAAACTTTATCCTTGTAAAATTTTCAAAGACGATACTTTGCATGTGACTAACAAACTTTTGAAAATAAAAAAAAAATAAAAAAATCTTCAAATGAATCTTTTCGTTTCAATTTTTCTAATAGTCAAAAAAACCAATCTTTAAAAAAATAAAGTTAAATAAAAATTTCATCAGTTAATTTTTGTCACTTGTAAACAGGATAACATAAATTTTGAACGAACAAAAAATTAGTGTTTTCTTCTAAAAATATGTATTTTTTATTTACATATAGGTATTCAGTTTTGGCGCTTTATTTCGGAAAAATATTCTAAAGTAATTTTTTTATGTTATATTGTATTATATGAAATATTTTTCGAATATCCTAACAGAAAATTCTTGAATCCTGTTAAATGAAAAGTCAAATTGAAATATTAAGAATAGTAATAATGTTGAAAAATTGCATGTAGTAAACATTAATATCAAAATAATGTTTATAAAATCACCATTATTGTCAAGAAAACTATATTTATTGTGATATTAATATGAAAAATTGTATAAATGTTAAGATATTTTTCTCTTTTCATATAAAAGTAGTCAACTCATGAACACAATTTTTTATCAGGCGCATAGAACATACAGAAAGTAAATCTAATGTTTATATACAAAATATACCTATCAAAGAATAAAATCATTATAAGAAGAAGAATTTATTTGAAAGGATATTATGAAACAATATTATGTAGATAGTTATTTTTGAAACCTGCGCACTAACTTAAAGGATATGTTGATATAAAAGAAAGAAAAAAAATTTATTTGAATTGTAAAAGAAATGGATGAAGGAAAAATATTAGAAAATCAATTTTTTTTTTTTCACTTTCATACAAGTATTTATTTTCCATATTACGTCATTGGAAAGGAATTTGCTTTACTTATTTTATATGCTGTTGTCCTGTTATCATGAAAATGCAGATGAGGATTTGGAATTCTTTTGTTAAATGAAATTTATAGCATGTTTTATTTTTTTTATATTAGAAACATAACATATTTGTTTCGTTATCCTGTTCCTTTATTTTGTTTTAGACAAAACAATAAATGAAAAAAAAAATAGAAACAAAAGTACACACATAAGTGTACTCAATGTAGAAGGACACGTGACTTGATTGTTCAATATTGGTAGAATTTTCTTTTAAAGAAAAACCACGAATGAACGAACATATCTTGATTATATTGAAAAAAAAGTGTACTTATTATTTAAACATTTGCTCATATGTCCTTAGAAAAAACGAAATGATGGCACGAGCCAAATTTTTTTTTTTCATATATAAAAAATGAATGGATTTTTTTTTTTATCAACACATGGCTTTTATTATTAAATATTATGCTTTTGGATTACAACTGGCCTATTACTTCCTTTTTTTTAAAAAAAAGGTATCAAACCACCAGGTACACATTAAATGAATATAAAAAAAAACAGGAACAGTCATCAATTTTTTTACAAATTTTTTTTTTGTCTAATAGTAGCGAAAAGTGTGCAGGATACAAACATCGGCTTGCACACCACCGTAGAAGAAAAAAAAAATAATACGGAAAAGTATTTTTTTATTCTCTAATTCACTATTGTTCTTGAAGTATCCTTAAGGAATAAAAAAAAACACCGTTTGAAAGAAAAAAAGTGGAAACTTCTAAACACACATGCTCTTGAGGGTGCGATGATGTTAATATGTGTTATTCTGCAAATCAGCGCAGCTTACCAATATGATGCGGTTGTTTTGAAATTTCATGTTGTTTTTTTAATTCATCACATTAAATTTAGTGAAATTGAAATCTTAAATAATAAAAAAAAAGTGAAACGGATGGGTGCTATTTTTTTTTCTTCTTATAATCATGCTGCTTCATTAAATTAATAAAAAATAAGATTGAATGAAGAATAAAAAAAACGTGTGTGCAAAGGTATCCTGATTATGTAGACGCTGTGTAATTTTTTTTTCTAATTTAGTTTCCGCTTTCTTGTTGGTTTTTTTTGTTTGTTTCCAGGGTTCCAAATAAATGATTATGACGATGATGCAACACGGATAGAATAACCACATATTTTGCTTCCGCGTGTTTTTTATAAGAAAAAAAAAATTGAATCATGTGGTCGACTGATGCCATATAGACTATATAGATTTTTATTATCGCGTATGTATAAGAAAAGACCACATAATTAAAGATAATCTAACTATAAATAGATCGCGAATGAAATTGAAAGCAAACTATAGCTACTACTATTTTTTTTTGTTCTTTTCAAATTGACGATTTCAGTGTGTAGCATGTGGTCCTCATTTTTTATCAAATGAAATTAAATAATAAAAAAAAAAACAATATTAAATAAAAAAACACAATATTTTAAGAATGTTTAGATTTTTTTGTTATTTGGTGCATATTTTCCTGTTAAAAGGAAGTTCCTTGTGTTTTTTTTTTAATGTTTTGTTTAAAAAATAAAATATGATTTATGCTTTTCTATCTTTTTGTTTGTTATATTTCCGTAAGGATATGTACTTTTCCTTTTAATATACCGTTAGATATATAAAATTTCATTTATTGATTAACTGTAAAAAATTTTTTGTTTGATTTTATAGTTCGGTTTTTCAATTAAAAAAAAAAAAATTATTAAAAAATGAAATAAGTACCTACCAAGAGATATACTCATTTTTTAAAAGCAGATTTTATCTTCCTTATTTACCGTTATTATTTATTTTAAAATATTTTGGGGAGCTGCATATTTTGATGAAATCTAGGTTTTTCCGTGTTAGAACAAACAAAGTAAAAAGAAAATTAATTTTTTTAAATATAAAGAAAAAATTATAATTTTAAACTACTCGAGAAATATTCGTTTCCTGATTAAAGCGTAATTTAATTTCTCCCGAAATTTTCCTTTCGAAAATATGAAAAACTTATATTTAAATTTTGATCTTCTCCTGTTTAGTAAAATCTGAAAAAATAGATATCCTTAGAGTGCACAAATACAATGAATCAATTTGGTAGATTTGAATTGACAGTCGTTGGACCTACTCAGACAAAGCGTTGTAACACCTAGTGTAATGATGTCTTAAAAGTAATGGTAATTTTTGTTATAGCATATTCTTTTGATTGTCATTCTTATTCTCCTATGAAAAATTTTAAACAGTATTCCTTGGATTAAATATGGCCGATAAATAAGATTAAGGCCTTGTCTGACTGAGCCCATTAAAAAGAAAAATATCTTCGAAAATTGTTTTTTTTTTTTATTTCTAAAATTTTTAAATTTAAAAAAAAACAATTGATATCAAATTAAAGTTACACATTTTAATTATAATTCAGATCAATTGTTCAGGGTTAAAATGACATGTGTGTGTAATACATGGAAAACGAGAGTGAAAAAAAATTAAAATAAATAAAATATTTCTGGCTAGACGTTACTTACATATTATCTTCGACATCATTAATTAAAATTACAAAAAAAAACAAAAAAAAAAAACCAACCAATATAAAGTAGAATAAAATAAATATACGATAAATAATAAAATGGAACATATAATAATGTGAATTATTAAATACTTACTTAATTAAAAAGAAATAAATATAATAATAATTTAATACAAATTATTTAAGGAATAAAAAAAAATATATAAAAAAAAACAAAAACAACCAACAAACAATTACCTATTCGCGTATTTATGAATTTATTATATATTGTAAAATCAAATAATTGAAGTAATAAATCAGAAAATTTATATTGAATTCAAATTTTTTTTTATATTTTATTTTATTTTTTTTTTTTTTTTTAATTAATTAGTGTCATTACAAGAGCAGTAGTTTGATGAATTATTTTTTTTTATAAAATATGTGTGCGGGATTTGAATTTTTCATAAATATGTTTATGTATATGTATGTATGTATAATGTATATACATATTTATATGAATATTATATTGGATAAGTGTGAGTATGTGTGCAGCATGTACTCGTATATGTCTTTATTTAATTAATTTCAAGGTACATAGAATAAAATTATAATTTAATCATGATGTTTTTTTTTATATTTTGCTATTCATTTTCATGATGTTCACATTGCAGTTCTATTATTTATGTCTAATTAAAAATTTTCATTGTTTTATTTTTTTTTGTATATGTACATGTGTATTTCCTTTATGTTAGATAATACATATTTTATATATGTGGATGTTTTTTTTTTCTTCATAGAATATTGAATTTTTTATTCATAATTTAATAATAACAAGCAAGTTTTTCTATTTTTAGTAAAAAAAAATAAAATAAACAAACTACCTATATTTCGCTTATTACAATGAAATAAAAAAAAAGACTTAATTATTTTTCTGGAATTAGCTTATGGAAATTTACTTTATATTTGTGGGATTCGAAAAAAATATGTGTATTAAGTTTATATCATGTCCTTCTATAGATTTTTTTTTCATCACAATTAATTGGCTGTCGAAAAGAAGCGTGATCGAACAAATAAGGTCCGAAATGTTATAGACTTTTAAAGCGTGACATTATTGTGTAGATTTTTGTGAGTTACACACATTAGTTTTTTTTTTCTGCCAAGAATCTAATAACTCTTTAATGTCCATTCTGGATTTTTATGAAAGAACTGCCCTTGAAACGTTATATATAGCTTGTTGATTTGATTGTAAGATACATATATGTATATAAGGATTAAAATTGTGGGGTTTTTTGGAAACATTAAAAGTATCTTCTAGTTTTTTTTATAATTTTTTTTTTGCCAACTGTTCATGAAATTTTGTATTTCTTGTAAATAGATATTTTTTAAATTTAGAACAAAGTGGATAGAAGCAAAAATATCTAAGCTTGCATTAATTATAAAAAACAAGAAAATAAAACTATCAACAAGAATCTTCTTTACAAGTAAAATTCTCTTTAAAACCTAAAATCTAAATATTTTTTTGTTTTTGTTTTTTAATAATGATGGTATATACATTTTTTTTTTAAATAATAAATATACTTTATCGAATTCACTAATTATATGTAATCATTAAATTTATTATTTATCTTTAACAAATGGAGGCTTTGTCTAAAAATAAATTTAAGCATCTGAAACTATTTAAAAATAAAATGTAGACAAAATGCAATCTTAGATACTTAATATGTGTAGAAAAAAATAGAATACACTTAGCTATAGAGAGAACTCATTAAATTATAAAACATAATATAAGCCTAATACGTGACTTGTACGCCCAAAAAAATTATGCGAGAACAGGGCCTCCACGTGTAGCAAATATAGGGTCTTTGAACTAATGCTTATATAAAAAAAAAACAACAACTATATAGGTATACTAAATAAAGACTCATTCATTTTTTATATAGTTTTTTTTTTTTTTTTTTTTTTTTTTTTTTATAGAGGTGAATGTATATTATACGTTTTTCTAGAAATAGCATAAAATATACATAATTTTCTTGATTACTGTATAGAAATAGCCTATGCGTATACGTTTACTCACAATATATTAACCATTTTTTTTTTCTGTTTGGGAAAAACGATCATTATTTTGACAAATGTGAATATGTAGTCACAGCAGCATTTACAAAAAAAAAAGATAAAAAATTCATGTTTTGTCAATCAATAATCCTTTGTTTTTTGGTCATTCTCAATTTGCATAGAATAAATTTTATTTCTTAATTACTGTCTTACGTTTTTTAAGAAACAGAAAAATTTTTTTCCAAATTTTAAATTACAAAAGAAAAAACGAAAAATTCTTTTATTTCGAAAGCGTAAGATATTTAATAATATTTTTTGCAATTATTCAATTATTATTTTTTTTTGCATGATTTGTAATAAAACATTAAAAAAAAAACTTTAAATAACATTAAAACTAAAAATATGAAAGAAGAAGAAAAAGAGAAAAAAAGAAATTATGGGTGGGGAGGAAAGTTAAGGTGAAAAAATCAACGTTAAGAATAACATATCTCAAGTTCACTGGGGCGAGGTTGAATGAACTCATGTTAAACACATTTTTTTTTTTTACAAATACAAATGTAATGCAAATTAAATATAATTTTTTTTTATATGTATGTATATTTATATGTTCGCATACAATGTCAGGTAAAATGTGAAATTATATAAACTTCACTTTAGGAGGTGATTGGAAAAAGAGTCCAAAGAATAATCTGTTAGTTGGTTTGTCTCTTAAGTATATTTATTATTTATTTTTGCTATCATATATACTCTCTCTTTTACAATTTTTCTTCTTCTTTTATTTTCTTAATCATAAAAATACTCTATACTTATAAATTAAATTCTTCAATATATTCATATTATCAATATGATGTCGAGTTTAAGAAAGTTTTTAGTATATCTTAGTAAGTGAATAATATTATAGAAAAATATACTATAATTGAAAAAGAAGAAAATTGTATAAAAATTATTTTCAACGACACAAATGGATTTTAAAATTTATAAATTTTGTTTAAATTTAACAAAATTATAAAAAAGAAATGGAAATTATAGATAAAAAGATAGTTTCCATGACTATGAATATTAAAAAAAATAAAAAAATACATGTGTAGATTGTTGCTACCAAACAACAATTCAATTTTTTTTTAAATATTTTTTGTTTTTTCTAGTTTTCTTTCTATCGCCCACTTGTTTTAAAAATTTACAATGTAATTTGTAGTAGAAAGGTATTAAGCTTTATATGAATGCACATTCATGATATTATGACTAATTAATGTTCATTTTAAATTAGTGAACAAATTAATAGTGGAACGTTTGCTTATCATAATAGCTCGTGTTCATCATTAAATGTATATTAAGGATGCTTGATAATAATGAACGCAATATATACATATGTACAATGTACATATATTATATGTATATTTAATTTATACATGAAATAAAAGGCAACTACGTACATCGTGATATTATGTTATTGTTTTAAACAGTTAATTGTTATTGATAAGAATTAAAGAGTAAAATGGAAAATTTTATTTTCATTGAATTTCGAAATGTATTGAAAATTTCGTATTCATTCTATAGGAATGAAGTTTAAAGAAAAAGAAAACTTGAATTCTATTTCATGGTGGAAGTTATCATTTCTGTTCTCTAACAGAAAAGATTAAAAACATTTAGCGTTGTAAAAGATTTGTGCATGTTCGAGAACGTCAAATGATCGTCAATCGACGATATTCAGCTTAAAACGTATTGCTATATTTCGTCAATTGACTATCATCTGACGTTTTCGAAGATGCAGAATATTTAAATTTCTGTACTGTTAGTACCTACTAATGTAGTCTACTTATTTTTCCTATTTTGAAATCAAAGTTATTTTTTAATCTAATAATACCATGTTAAAGTTGTCTTTTCTTCTAAGGATTTGATTTAAAATTTATTTAAGTAGTTTCAATACCATAAATCCTTATCTTCACACCTAAAACTCATCTCTGTAATATACTTTCACATTTTCCACATAGGTAGTTTGTGTTTAATGTAATGTATTTGCCATATACATATTTTACAACGGAGTAGAAAAAAATTTAAAAAATAAAAGTCTATAGAGAAAGTACAGTCGGGTCTCTTATTATCTGCTACACATACATTTTACGGAAAATCGGATAAAAAACCTAACTTAAGCTCAAAAATATTATGTATAAGTTCCGTAATTTTCTAAAATTAATTTTCTAAAAATAATAAATTTCTTTGAGAGTCTAAAAAAATTGATATGAAACTCAAATCTTTATCTTTCTTGTATATGTACAAGTACATTGTATATATATGTATATCTTTCTTTTCTTACAATGTAATCAGTACTTAATCAGGCTTTGTGATGATGATTCTATTAGTTTTTCAATTTATATTACTAAATTAAATTACATTTTTACTACAGTTTTCACAGTAGCAACTCTAATTACTGCGTCTCTGAGCGTACCCAATTGCCCAAAACGTAAACTTATTAGATAGTTGGAGCGTATTGCTTGCAAAATGAAAGTTTTTTTTCGAATATTTTGCGTATAAAAATGTATCGTACATATGAGTCGCAAAATTTTTAATTAAAGTGAAATATATAAGCTGAACAAATTTAAAACCGTATAAGAAAGATCCACATAAAAAGATGGTGCTGCGCAGAATAAAAAACTGCGTTGACAGAAAATAGCGATGTCTGACCGTAGCTTAAGGCTAAAAAGTAATACATATAAAATACTTTCAGTGTCAGGGGAAAAAAGGATTTTAATGGTTTGGTACTGTTTTTTCTGAATGCATTATATCAGTTTTTTAGATTGTGACTTTTTTTGTGATATTATTTTTCCTCTTTTATAATTTTCTCTACGTTACATAATGCCCTAAAAACTCAAAAATTAGAACCCCTTAAAGTACCTTTACACTACTTGATTTGTCATATCACTTTATATGTTTATGTTATTTTACATATGTATTGTCATACGACTTCTCATAATGCTAATAATCCACTGAAATAAAAAAAATCAAATATTACGAAGTCGAATCAAATGTCATACGAAAATAGAAAAAATCTATTTTCATGATATGTCGAGTGTAAAGTCGTAAGACAAAGTTTCTCGACAAAATCAGACAGTGTAAACGCTGTCAAACTTCTACCAGTGACATAATATAATAGTATGTAAAGTGATATGAGAAATCAAGTAGTGTAAAGCTACTTTTAGTAAGTTTTCTGATTTTCAATTCAAATTGAGTACATTCGATATAAAATTCCTAATCAAAAATACAAAATAAAATTTTTCTCAGAAAATGAAGATTGTTATTTATTTAAAGAAAAGAAAAGAAAAACACATCATTTTACAAAGTGTTACAATTTAATTTATTTACACTTCTTTTTTTTTTCATTTACTTGTCATCATAAAATATCACAAATCTAATATGTCGTTTATTAAGGTTAATAGTTCATATTCCGTATTTTTCTAAGAATTATGCTAATTTTTTTTTTAAATAAATAACAATCAAGTTCCATATTATCTATCAATTACCTGTTTTTTTATCAATTCGTTCGTTAATGAAAAAATAGGAGTGCTATTGGAAAGAAAAACAAATATAGAAAAAAGAAAAACTATGTTGTAAAAGAATGTGTCATCAATTTCAGATGCCCTAATTTCATTATTTTATTGATATATGAACATTGTTGTTTTTTTTTTTTTTTGTTTGTTCAACTATTATTGGTTTGCATTCTACAATAATAAAAAAATTAAATTCTTTAGATACAATAATGCACTTTGCATTGTTAGAAATTTTATCATTTTATTTAATTTTTTTTTCTTTCTTTTACTTATACCTAAAACTTTTTTTTTTATCATTTCGCTTCATTCAACACATTAATAATCATGATGTGTATTATTTCTTTGCATTTCCATTGAACTTGGTTACGCTATTTACATTCATAATTATTTTATTTATTATTATTATTGTGTTTTTGTGTTTTTTTTTTCTTCTCAAAATAGGTGACATTAAGGGAATTCAAAGAATCAATTTAGTGAAAGATAATTTTCCGGACGACAAAAGAAATAAAAGAAATGTAAGAAAAAAAAAAAAAGAAAATAAAATAAAAATAATTAATTAAAGCGATTGTACTCGTATATACGTACTCATTATTATTATTTTTTCATATAAAACAATAACATTGCAATAATGCGTTACGTATAAGAAATAGATAAAACAAAAAAACCTTCAAGATTGTGTTATACAACTTTTGTATTATTAAGTAAGTATGTAACGCATTTTTTTTTTTATTCTTGTTTTATTTTTATTTTTTTTTTTTTTTCATGAAAATCTTGGGTAATGAGGAAGTTCATTCCATACAAATGAAGAAAAAAAAATAAAAAATAAAGAAAAAAATTTCAAGCTAAAAATTATAAGAATTCTTTAAAAAAAAAAATTAGTAATACATATGAAAACTGGGAATTTTTATAATGCAACAATACATATGACAAAAGAAGAAGAAAATAAAAAAAAGCATAAATATTTATCATTATTATCATCATTATCATTATATCCCAAAGCAGCCAATGAGAAAAAGAAAAACAGCTTTAAAAGGTAAAAAAAAAAAAATAAAAATATTAAATAAATAATGTTAAAGATAGGTATTGACCTGTATTTAGGTCACTCGAACGATCATCCCGTTTGATATTTGCATTAAATACAAAACATATAAGTATATGTATGTACATTTGAAAACATCAAGAATATGGGTGTTCCATGAAGTAAAATATATACAATTCACCGTTGAACTACATTCAAAAAATTATTTATGCAAGAACCCGTTATGTGTTGAGTAGTATCATATATACTATATAGTTTATTTACCTAATAATATGAGGAGACATTAAGAATTTATCGTTGTTTGGTTATTTTTAAGTTGTTTTGTTTTTGTTTTTTTTCTGAGAAAAAAATACTAAACTCTGAAGATACATTAAATAAAAAATAAAAAGTAAAAAACCAGCTGATAATTTGATGACGATATGATGTGGCTTTTTTTTTTTTTGCTGCAATTTACCGTATACTAAACTAAACACATTCTTGATGATGATGATGATGATGATGGTAAAATAGTAATAAAGAATTTCTTTGAAAGGTGTCAGTTAACTTTATTTTTAATTCCTTCTTCTTGGATATCGGTTATATGTAGGTACATACATACATACATATATACATATGTATCTTTTCACCTCACCGTTGCAGGAGCAATTCGTTCCGTTTTATTCCAATCAATTCACAATAAAATAATGTTGTATGTGTGGATTTGTTGATAATGCCATTTAAAAAAATATTACACGAAAAAAAAAAAGCAGTGATTAACAAACAAAACTTTTCTCTAGAACATTTACTTAACAAAAAAAAAAAAATAAAAAATAAATAAATAAAGAACAGAAAAAAAAATTGGTATGTTAAAGATATAGGTGCATTGATATGTCGGCAACATGACCAAGTAAATATATAAATGAATATCTTTACACGTAGGATCCCCAATAATAAAAAAAAAAACAACAAAGTATCTTCAGTACGTGCGTCGCAACAAACATCAATTGATGAGTGTATATATAAATTGTAAAATGTAGGTTAAGAAACCGTTATACGGTGCGGTCTTTTAATTTGTTCAACTATTGAAGAAGTTAATCAAGAGAAGAAAAAAAACATAATACGAAAAAAAAAAAACATTAAAAAAAATATCTAAAGAATTATTCATTCTATCGCCAGTATTTTATTTGGCATCACTTCTTGTATAACATAGGTGTACACTTTATACACACACAATATACTTATATAGGTATGTACAATTAATGATATTTATACATATATTGGTATACGCAAAGCAATAAAGAATCATTTATTGTAAGAAGAAGAATCATCATGGTAAACCAAAAAAAAAAAACAAAAAAAAACACTATTATGTTGGAGGAGATGATGTTAATGATGATGATGATAATGAAGATGATATATTACACATTATTATAATTTTTTTTTTTCACTTAAAATTTAACTTACATTCGGAGGATGATGGTGTGAAAAGAATAAAGAAAATGATTGGCATAAAAATTTTGTAAGTATGTAGATACACACTTGTGTTTTTTTTTTCTTATTATTATTATTTTCTATAGGTAAATCAAAAGATGTTCGACTTTAAATTTCATGAAATACATGTGGTTAAAGATTTAAAATAATATGTAGATAGATACAAGATACATTTATATATTGTATAAGCCCCCTTTGGAGTATTAAAATATATAGTGGATATACATAAATTCTTGTTAAGTAAAGAATCCGTTAAGTTTAATTTTGGCGAAGATAAACAGATAAGCAAAATAAGTATCTTCTTTTATAACGTTTTTATTTTCTAATTCAATCTTTTTTTTTTCTTCCTTTTTTTTTTGCAAAGATCTAGACTTGATCTCAGACAAGTAACTGTAATAACAAAGAATGACTTTAAAAATGTTTATTTTAGTTTTTTTCTTTCCTTATTTTTTTTTTAATATGTATTTTATTTTTTTTTTTTTTAAAAAATAAAGATATATTATGTATTATCAGACATTAAAAGTTCAAAAGTTGTATCTTTTTAATCTGTGAACAATTTTAATAGTAAAATTATTATCGATGTTTAACAATAAGATTATGTTTGGTTCTTTAAGTTTTTTTTAAAATTTTTCTTTTTTCTTCTTCTTTATCTTGATGAATTGAAAAATTAATTATTGTGAATTTATTTAAAAAGGTCGTTTGACGTATTATTATGCAAGCTACTGATTACGTTTATTAATTAGTTTAAAATAAAATTAAAATAACAAATTGCATAATTTGATTATTTTGATATTTAATTTTATTTTTTTTTGGGAAAACCATAATACATATATTAAATTGTAAACAGTTTATATTCTAGTTATTAATTATTAATAAATTAATCCTTTAACTTGTCTTGAAGCAAAGAAAAATAATAAAAAAAGGTTTAACACGGGTAAGTTTTATTTATTGACTTTATTTTTCGTTGCGCAGATACTTATTCAATGCTCGTGTAAAATAATTAATTAAAACTCGTTTATTTCTTTAATTTAAAATAAAAAAAAATAAAAAAATAGAAAGATATTGCATTGCAAGAACCCGGTAACTCAAAGAGTCAATAAATGAAAGAAAAAAAAAAGGATAAATTCCAGATTATATTGCTAATTTTTAGTTTTTGTCTATTGAAATAGTAACAAGGTGTTTTTCATAATGAAGAATATAATTTTTTCTTAGAAAATAAAAAAAATATAGGTAAGTGAATTTTTATCTGTTTTTTTTTTGTTTAAATTTTGTACAAATATTTGAACATGACTTAACAAAAATTACACATATATGTACAACAAAATTTTACCGATACACTTTTTGTTTGATTTATGGTTAAGGACCATCCTCCTGAAATAGAAATAAAAAGTGTGCTATTCGAATACCTTTGCTAATTTAAAAGAAAATAAAAAAAAAAAAGAAAGAAAGGTTAGTAAATTGACATTTTAATGCAAATAATTGTTAATAGTTTTTTTTTGCATGAAATTTAATAATTTTCCGAACAAGTGCATGAAAAAAAAAACCAAAAATAACATTGAAAATATGCGGTATTTTTGAAGTTTCAGTATTATAAAAATTTTAAGAATTTAAGGAGTTAAAAATGGATTTATATTTATTTTTCTAGCAAAAATGAGTGGTCATTTTAATTTTCTAATGAATTATGATTTGTTATTTTTGCTAAGTGATAGATTTTTTTTCCACTTTCTTTTACTTTACATTTTTTTTTCTTTTTGAGTTTTTCTTGTATTTTCTATTAAATTTCAATTTCTTTATCCTACCTACATCTTTTTTTCGTTTTTTTTTGTTTTTTTTTTGTTTTGTTTTTGCTTTTGACATCCGTGAACAAAATTGACAAGAACACATCGAATTAAAATTTCGATGACATATTTATAAGATCATTAAATAAAATTAACCCTTTTTTTTAATAAATTTCCTTTTTACTTAAAGAAAAAAAATCCTTTTTTTTTCGTTTTCACTTTTATATTGTCACGAGAAAAAAAATATTTATAGCACGTGTCTAACTTGTGGAGCATATCAAGTATATAATCAATAATTTTTTTTAAAAAAATATAACAATTGAAAATGAGAAAAAAAAACAGCATTTGTAACCCTTATGAATTTGAAAATCACCTTCGTTTTATGTTACTTTTGTATTTAGTGTATTTATCTTCTTAATAGGTGTTTTTTGTTAACGTTCAATTCATTTAATATAAGAATGTAATTTGATAGTTGAACCCTTCATTATATTGATAAGATTTTATGATTATTGAATATCACAGAGAGAAAAAAAAGGATTAGAAATATTTATTTGATGACATATGAAAGGAAAAGTCTTTAAGGAAGAAATGAACGGTTTGTTTACACTCTTTAAAGGAGTTTTTCTTGAACATTAGGCATTTTTTTTAGATAAGATTTTTTCTAAATAGATTTTAAGAAAAAGATTTTTTTGTGGAATAGGTATTTTAAAGAGGTTTTTTTTTCTTCTGAATAAACGGTTACAGACATTCCTCTTAAATGCATCTGTTTGTATTATTCTTTTTTTTTACATCTTTCTAAAGTTTTATTTATTTTTCTTTAGACATAATTTAAATTATGATAAAGTAGCGGGGCTTCCGTTAGATATTCTGTTTATATTTACATGTCCTTTGACCATTTTTAAGTAAACAGGATCCGTCTGCCCGGAAATAAAAATTTTATTTATTATCACTATTACACACTACATTGAGAAGATATTTAGTACACAATATTAACTGAATTAATTTTAAATATGGAAGAACAAAAAAATTACTATTTATTCTTTGAATTTCATAACAAAAAAATTACTTTAATGAAATTAAATTTGTTTTTTAGATAAATTATGAAGTTTTAGATAAGAAAAATAGTTTAAAAGTGAAACTTCTGTCATATGGAGGGTGTATTTATGAAAAAAAAAATGATAGAAATTTGAAAAAAGTATAGAAAGACTTATCATTAAAACTGTAAGTAAAAACGCATGGTTTAAGAGTTAATATTATTAGAAAAGCGCTTCTGGCTTCCTTTTTAGTAAAAACGATTGGCGATCTATTTTAGTAATTCTTCCTATTTTTAAATTATAACATGTACACTACATGTAGAGTACATATACACTATTGAGGGATAAGAAAAAGCTCACAGCTCTTAACAACTAAAAATAGTTAAAAATTAAAGTTTGTAGGGCAATTTCAACATGCGCAATAAGGGCTATTTTATCATATGCAGTTTTGACAAAAATCTACTAGGTCGTATGATGACACCTTCAATATTACACAACATCATTTCTGATCAATTTTTACAACCCCTAAAATCTCCACAAAAACTGTACTTTACAAACCAATTTCGTACTTTGAATTAAACATCTTAACATCTTCATTTTTGTAGGTGGTGATATATGTAGTTCTTTGATTGAAATTAATCCTGCTTTATCCTTCCCCCCACTACTTAAAATATATAAAAATTGTTCTATACGCACAAAGCAACTCATTTATAAAAAGAAAATTTCAAGTCCATCCCCTTTCGTATTGGCGTGAACAAAAATACTTATTATACATATATGTACATAGGTTAGGTACCTAAATCTTACATAATAAAAATATCTTCTTATACCTATATGTATTTTTTTCCTGTTTTATTTACCTGGTCGACATACATTAATTCTAAAAATGACAACAAAACTAAAGAAATCAAATTAAAAAATTTACTCATATAAGGGATCTCAATGAATTTATAGAATAGAAGACGTGAGAAAATTATATGTGAAAAGGTACTCACATAGAAGAAATTCAACAAACAGAAGAAAAAATATATTGTAAGTAAGATTTAAAACCAGGTATTCTATTCTTTATATATAGTATAGGTACATTTAAATGAAATATGAAGTCAATGTGGTGAAATGCATCTTTTGCAATTTTGCATCTAGAGCATTAGATTTAAAAAATAAAGAGAAAAATTCTCAGAAGTCAAAGAGAGTCGATAAATACGAAAAAGAAATAAAGTAAATAAAATTTTTACCTATATTCTCTTCGACCAGGTGAGTTAAGGTGATCGTACTTTTCTTATACATACCATTGTACATTGAATGATGATATACGAGTATATTTGTATTTTATGATAAATCGACAAATCCACCCGCTTTTATATATGTACATATGTATATACAAAAAAGAAAAAAATATTTCATTTGAAAAATTTCGAAGAGCATGCCGAGTTATGCTTGCTTTATTGATCTTTAAAACAGAAACTCAAACTCAAAAGAAGACGACTTATAAATATATATTTATTTATCTTGTTTTTTTTTTCTTCTTTTGTAAATTTAATATAATCAACAAACTAACATTTGTATAAAACATACTCACCTATATAATACAATCATATTTATGTATCTTTCTTAAACTTAAAAAAAAGATATTGGCTAGTGAGTATCACACAATAAAACAGCAGATGGTTTTTCGAATTAACTAGCCTCATTGTAGAGTAACATTAAAAAGTTTCGACCTAACGAAGATATTGTCAGAACGTTAAAAACTCCAGACAGGAGAACATCATAACTTCTAAGCGAAATAAAATATAAGATTTTTTTTTCGAAATAAAAAAGAAATATAGTAAAAGTTTATGTTTTTTTTTGGTTTTATTTTTTTCTATATTTTGATAAAATATCAAATTTTAAAATTAAATTAATAAATAATTGAAATAAAAAAATTATTTTAATAATTAAAATAAAAATCATCAAACAGATTTTGATTTAATTTCAATTACTTATTTTTTTTTTTTTTTTTTGAAACGAGTGAAAAGAACTTTTGTGCGAGTTCAAAAATAAAAGATTAAAAAAAAATTTAATGGGTGTCAGTGACTTTTTAATGCAAAAGAAGAGACATTGTGTTTATTGAAGAAAAAAATAAAATAAAAAGTAGCATAATAAAAGAAAGTTTCATTGGAAGAAATTTTTTTGATCATTTAATTGATTGTTGTTGTTTTTTTCTTCTCTTAATAAATTTAAATAAATTATTAAAAACAAAATACTTATAACATTTTTCTTGTGAATAATTTCAACATAAAACATATAAGAACAATGATGAACGTTTTGGACCCAACAGGACATTACTGAATTTTAGTCTGACTAAAAGGAGGGAAAGTTCCATCGACTAACTGGAACATAAAAAGGAAACAACTATATTGATGTTATCAATCACTGCCGCTAAATTATACAAGCTAAGTTTTTATCAATAAAGTTCTATGGTTTTCTGTTATTGAAACAAAGGACATACGTAAGCTTATATTTAAATGAATATATCATTTAAGTAAGATTGAATATTAAAAACAAAAAACACATACAAATAAGATTTTGAATGGAAAATCCTTGATTATATTTTATAAATCACAGAAACTATCACTGCCAATATTTTGTGATTTTATTTTTTTACTTTTTTTTTAAACTTTGAGAAGAAAACAAGAAAAAAAAACGCTTCAACTATTCAAGATACAAATTTTGATGTTTCATACAATATAAGTTTTATTTCCTATAATACTGCCTATATATACATATAACAAAAAAAAATGACTAACAAGATGTTTATCCTTGATCCAACTGGTCAATACTAAGCAATTGCATAGAAGCAATTAATTATAATTTAATAAAAAAAAAAAAAGTCAAATTCTTTGATAAATAGTAATTAAGCAAAAAAAAAAAAAAAAAACAAATTAAAATTTATAAAAGAAAAAAAAATTATTAAATAATAGATAAAAAAAAATGGGTGACATTCTTGATCCGACTGGAACATATTAGATCAATATATTATATACATTTACTATATTGTATAAAATATACCATTTAAGTGATAAAACAGCGATCTCTCAGGTGAATCTAGCTCACCTTCAAAATAATAAAAAGAAAAAAAAAAATAAATACATACAAAACACGTCCGGGTATTATTATAATATTCTTGAAAACTTGAAATATTGCAATCATTTTATTAATATACGAATATACTTGTTCATACAAGTGTTGAAATATATTTTATATATAAAAAAAAAATAAAATATATAAAATTTTTTAATATTTAAAGATAAAAACAAAAATTGTTAAAGTTAAAAGTACGAAAATTGAAAAAAAAAAAATGGCACCATCAGTTAAAATTCTTGATCCAACTGGAACATATAAAACAACAACGATTACTAGAAATTTGCAGAAGACTAATAAGGATCCTTTAGATCCAACTGGACAATATTGACAGCATTGTCAACAGAAAAAAACAAAACATCGAAGATTGTTAAGTAAAATCTAAAAGGCAAAAGAAAAAAAAAATTCAAAAAAAAAAAAAAAATGAGTTTTATTGCAAAAATAATGAAAAGAAAAAAGAAATATAAAACATTGTATAAAGATTATAATATTGATAAATATAAAATTCATTTTTAATTAGAATATATATATTTATATATAATTTCCTTCTTATTAAATGTCCTACATATAGAATAAAAAAAAAGGACATACATATATATAAAATACACACATTATACAATACTTTTTATAGAAATATATTTAACATGAAATTTTTATCAAAAATTATCAATTTTCCAATGTCAATTAAGAATCGTTGGAAACGTATTCGTGGTCGTGAAGAAACATCTAGTTGTCGACGTAGAAGGAAGTTTATTAATTCACAATATTATTATATTTTATATAAATTATATTATTAAATATATATATATATATATATATATATATATATATATATATATATATTCGATTTTATTAACATTTATTGTATTTTGTAAAATTTTCAAAATTAGTAAATTTATAATTATTACTTTTTTTTATAATTGTAATTAACATTATTTTTGCCCTCCTTTTATTTTACACTTTTTTTTTTTTTTAAATATGTATTTTCCTTTTTTTTAAGTAATAAATTACAATTTATTCTGTTTATTTCATTTAAACACAATAATATTGTAATTACATATTTTTAGAATTTAAAATTTTTTTTTTTTTTATTTTTAATTTAATTTACAAGCTATTCAAATATAATGAAAAATAACACATTTAAATAAAATTAATTCACATTCAATAAAAATATTAGAAACAAAAAAAAAAAGTATTCTATTTGAAAATTTATTTTAAAGTATTAGAGAATGTGTCATATTTTTTTTTTTTAATTTAAAAGAAACGAATTTTGAATTTTAGAAATGTTAAAAAAATGATTTTTAAAGTATTACGAAAATCATTATAATTACTTTCGTACAAAAGAATGAAGATACATACTTTCAGATAACTAATACTACTTGGTTGAGTTTTGTCAGATATAAGCCAAGAGAAAGATTCTATACGACTCGGATTGGACATTTATTAGAAGAAAGAAAAGAACCATAAGATTTTAGTTTATTTTTCAAAATGCAAATTTTACTTGGAACTGTAACAATTTATTTCAATTCAAAAAGAAAAAAGAAAATAAAGGAAAAAATCGTAAAATAATTTACAATATCTTCCTGAACTTAAAACTTTATTTCAAGTAAAATATCTCATATGTACAAAGTATATAAAATGATTTTTGAAGAAAGATTTTCAAATTAAAATAAAAAAAAGATTATGAATTTGAAAAAAAAAATTAGTAAGATTAAAAAAAAAAATATACCCACCTTTTTTTGAATTAGAAAAAGCTTTTAATTTTTATCAAAAAAAAAAAAAATTAAAAAAAAAAAAATCTTTTTTATATGAAAAATGAAATTTAAAAAGAAAACACAGAACTTACTTATATCAAATTAAATACATATATGTATGTATGTACTTTATATTTTAGTTATTAAATTGCATAAAATATCCCATAAATTTTTCTTTTTTTCTTGAAGTTTGTATATCAAATAATTAATCAAATAAAATGTAATATGTAACAATATTCTAAAATACACACTATATACCTACATACATATATAAATAAATGAAAAAAAAATGTATACAAATAAAAACATTAAATAAGATACACATATCTATGAAGTATGAATCACACATTCATATTCTTTCATAATAAAAAACATAGAAAGAAAAAAAAAATATCCTGTATAAAAACAATAATTAAAATAATTGTCTGTGATCATAACTTTGCACAGTAAAATGTTTTGACTTTTTTTTAAAATAATAATATTATTATTATGACTTTTTTTAAAATAAACATATCAATTAATATCGTATATACATATATATGTAAGTATGTAATATTTTTTTATTATTTTTCAATCATACAGAAAACTTAAAAACAAATAAATAAAAATATCAAAACGAAAGATAAACAAATATTTAAAAAAAAACAACAAACAAACAGAATGAATATGAAAAAAATAAAAATCTGTATTGAAATTAAAATTAGCTATTTAGCAAAAATAAAAAAAAAATACATCTAACATAGCGAAAAAAGATAGAAAGATAGACAGAAAATATAAAAATCATTTCAATTAAACTAATAATAATTTTATGGGAAACAAAAAAAAAACATTTTATAATTATTATTGTAGTTCAATTACATTTTTAAATACGATATTATACAACATTTTTATATCAACTCATTTTTCAAAATAAAAAAAAAGATACAAAATAAATAAATAATTTTAAAGCTAATATTTAACACTATCAATAATAATAATAATGGTAATTTGTTTATTGCAATTTATATTTTAAAATCATTTATTTTGTATTGTACATAAAAAGCTAAGTAATGTTTTTTATTTTTTTTGCATCTTATTTAAAAGCAAAAAAAAAAAAAGATATTCTTTACTTATATCTCTTACCTGTATAACAAAAATATAATACACACTTCCGATTAATTTATTGACTTTTTTTTATACTCAATGCATTGTTTTTTTTTTTAAATTTTTCCGTATTGTCGTGCGCGCGCTGCTTTATTATGATTTTTTTGTTGTTGTTTGTATTATTATCATGAAAAATGTTCAATAGTATCTATAAATAGATTTTTATTATTATTCATTTTTTTTTTTTTCTTCAATGAATAAGAAAAAAAAAATACAAAACAGAGAGTACATTTCAAAATAAAGAAGATTTCATTAGCGTACTATTATTATTATTATGTATATTTTTTTTCAAAAACATTTTTTTTTATATTCAGAAAAAAATTTTAATGCTAGCTTTATTTGCAATTAATTTGATTTTTTGTATGGTATTTTGTTCGCATTTTATTGGAATTGTTAAGTGCATTCTGTGTATTAAAATATTACCTGAATTTTGCATGATTCGTACTTTAACATTTTTTGTTTCGTTAATTTATATTAATTTTTTTTTTTAAATTACAAATAAACAAAACTCATGTAAGTTGTTCAATTGTATTAATTGAGATTATATATACGAATATGCGGAATGCATTTACTTATACAATCACACATGTGAATGCTAAATAAGAGAGTGCAAGACACTTTTTTTTTTTTAAACAAACTCTTTTTGGAGTTATTATTTTTTTTAGATACAAATTTTCAAATTATGTATCTTTTTTTAAAGTAGAGCTTACTCAAAGTATTTTGATTAACTTTTGCTTTTTGAAATATAATTTTTCACTTAATAAAAATTGATAAAAATATTTTTCCAAGCCTAAATTATTTGCTACTCTCTTGTTTTTAAACAAAATTTTCGAAAATTCGAAAAATCAAGAAAAACTCATTCATTCACAAAAAAAGAGAAAAATACACACATGCCACAGAGAGAAAACTTGGAAGAGTGGGAGAATAAAACAAGAGAAAACTTGCAATTAACAAAATGCAGAAAATATGTAATAAACATTTTATTTATTTATTATTTTTTTCTTTCTGTATTTATTCGTCGTTTTTCTTTTTTTTTTTCTCTCTCTTTTTTTGAAAAAATATTCTTCCGCATTTCATATAAAGTTGATTATTATTATTCTTTTTATTTTATGTAGGTACAACATCTTGTTGTATGTTTTTGAGGAGTATAAATTGCATTTTTGTTTTTAAATTTAAAATTCTAAATGAATTTTTCATCTTTTTTTCTTGTCGAAAAAAAAGAAGAGTTGAATGCACACAGAATTATGTAACTTAATTTTACCTTTGTTCTTTATTATTTTTATTTTTTAATTGAAATTTGGTTATTTATTGCCATTTTGTTTTTCATTTAAATTATTCAGAAAAAAAACAAACAAGAAGAATGCTTTGAGGTTAAGTTTTTATTTTTTATTTTTTGAATAAGTTCATAGAAAAAGAAAACAAAAAATAAGGGAGAAAAATAATTGAAAAATTAAATAAAATGAAAAAATTGTCAAAGTATTTATTTGTTTAATTGAAAAAAATAATGTAACTCCTTATTTTTTTAATGATAACATTTGAATGTATTTTTATTTTTTTAAATTATGAAGAAAAAACATTGTTAAAAATTATTACTTTTTTTTTTTTTGTTTAATAAATTAAATTTCGAATTTTTTTGTTTAAAAACTATTTTACTATACTATTATGTTTTATTATGTGTATTTCCTATAGTTTTTAATTATTTTACTTTTATAGTTCATATTAAATAATTCACATTTTTTTTTTTACGAAATGTATATAGTATCTTTTTTTTCTAAAAAATAAAATAAAAAAAAAAAACGAAATAATAAAATCGTATAAATATTATTATTTAAAAAAAAAATATATATATATATTGTTGTTTTATTTGTAATTTAAGAGTTTTAATGATGGTCTTTTTTTTCCTCCCACTTTAGCACCCATAAGATATGTTTTGTTTTTATGGCACCTTTCAAAATTCAGTGTACTTGATATTTATTAACTTGAACTTGATGAAGAAGATAATCTATTTTTTTGATGGCTATTTTATTTTTTTCTGCTTCTTTTGTTTTATTTATTAATTCATTGATTGTTATATATACGTGTATATACATATATATTTTTTTTGATTGCAGATAATGCAAATTTTTTTGTGCAGATTATATGAATATCATCATATCATTGGATACATGTGTATTTTATGAGATAAAATCATATAAAAGATATTGTCACACACGCATTATGTTATAATCGTTAATTTGTATACAATTCAATTAATTTGAACACCTTGAACTTGAATAATTAAATATGTTTAAAAAATTGAAAGAAAAAACCAAATTAGAAAGAGAGAAAGAAAGAGAGAGATAGAAAAATAATTTTATTGAATATAAATTGAATTTTGCGACCTTGTCAATCTTAGACTTTGCCAAACAGAAGGTTGGTTTGGTTGTTTGTATTTTTCATTTTATTTAATTTTTTTTTTGGTAATTGAAGGACTATAGATTCATTTACAATAAAAAAAAAACATCGATGTTGAATGAACATTTTTTTTTTAATCTGAATTATGTTAAGTATTTTGTTTTTGTTTTAAATAGGTTTGAAATTTATTAGGTTATTTATTTTTGACCTAAAAACCAAATTTTATACAGAGTAGCACTAATATAGATTAATGATACAAATATAACTGAATATTATTATCAAGTTCAATAGAAATACGATAAAAATTAAATATAAAATAAAATTTTCCATGAAATAAAAAACACAAAAAAAATTAATTAAATTATTCAGTTTTTAATTTTCATATTGCACAAACTTTATTTTAAACTTTGCATAAATTTTTGTTGATTATATAAATTTTTGATAAATTTGTTCTTAATTATTATTTAAAGTATTTTTTTTTAAATATATATACATAGAATAATCCTGTTTTATTAACACACATAATGAGTATCTTAAAAAAAAAACAGAAAGCTTATAGCTATCATCGTGTCGTGTCAATGATCTTTTTAGAAGTCATCTAAAAATTTTTGCTTTTTTTTTTTGAAGAAAAAAAATTTATAAAGGGCCATCTTACTTCTTAAACTTAAATTTTTGGCTTTATTTTATCTTAATTAAAAATTTAAAAATAAAAATAGCTAAGTTATCATAAAAATTATGATATATGTACATATAGATTCAAATTAAATCTTTTTTTGTTTTTTCTCTCTGACTAGAAGAATTCTGTCTTCATTATCTAATCATAAATATACATATATGGCTAGTTAAATTTGTTAAATATTCTTTTACATATTCAAATATTTATCTTTTCGTTAATTTTTTTTTTCTGGTTCAAGTTCTAAGATTTATATATTTAAAATAGCAAACAACCTTAGATATACTTATATAGTATATATGTGTATATAAAAAAATATACCAAAACTAAAAATGTTTCAGAATACAAGAACAGAAGAAGGAGAAGAAGAAGAGAATAAACAATAACAACAACAACAACAATAATATTACTTTGTTTTTGTTTAAAAAAAAAGAAAAATCAAAGAGAAGTGTGTAAAGTTAAGATACACCTCAAAAAGCTTAGTTCACTGAACCCTAACGACAGTCGTCCGTATATGGTTGACTTAATGTCGTACCACAAGAAAGTAACAACTACATAATACTATAAGATTCGATCTTTCTGCGATCACATATAAAAAAAGACTGAAAATGCTTAATTTTTTTTTCTTCTTTATTTTTTCACTATACAGGTATCTATCTATATATTTTCTTTTAATATTAAAGAGTTATAACTAAATAAGTAAATATAAAGTATCTTTTTTTTTGTATACATACATATATGTATGTATCTATATACTTATTTAATAAAAAAAAGTTTTGTAGTACAACATATTTATCGTATTAAATATACTACAAGATATTGAATGTAGTACCAGATCGACCATCACAGGTTTATATGTACATATACTATATTCGAAATATTCTTTATTTTTATTTTATTTATTTATTTATTCATTTATTATTATTTTTTTTTTACAAATATAAATGACGAGAATTTACTTAAAAAGTTATACGACAAATGCCTACATAAGTTCATTTCATATCTACAAAATATATTTCTTATTCTCCTTTAATATAATCACTCCATCGTATCTCAAAATTATACAGGGTGTTTCCGTTATCCAGGTCCAAAAGGATACCATGGATAGGGCTCATCGAGACAAACAAAAAATCGTATTGGAGGGGGGGGGGAAATCCCAACGGTTTAGCCGCTAGAGGGCGTTGAAGTTTTTTCGCACTTCTTCCACTAAACACCCCATAACTTTTTTCAGAGGCACTATAGGGTCATCTTGTACTAGAAAAAAAAGTAGAAGACCCTTTGCCCTTTTCAACGATACCTTACTTGTTCCTCTTTTCCTAACTGTTAAAAAGTTAGACTCGTTTAAAATCAAAATTTTGTGAATTTTTACCCATTTTTTGTGTTTAACCCTGCTTTACACAAAAAAGGCTTAAATTAACCCTCATTTTTTATTTAAGAAAAAAGAAGGCTCAATTGATTCTGCATCGATTTGCTGTCATCAATTTTTGCAAAAAACTCATAGTTTTCGAGATATTTGCATTTGAAAATTAGCACTTCTAGCTTCTATTTTCAATTTACACTGCAATAAAAACACGTGTCCAATAATCCAATGAATTTCAGACTTATTTTTTCAGTTTTTTCAAAAGGTATTCCTTAATATCTCGAAAATTATACAAATCGATGCAGAATCAATTGAGCCTTCTTTTTCTCAAATAAAAAATGAGGGTTAATTTGAGCCTTTTTTGTGTAAAGCAGGGTTAAGCACAAAAAATGGGTAAAAATTCACAAAATTTTGATTTTAAACGAGTCTAACTTTTTAACAGTTAGTAAAAGAGGAACAAGTAAGGTATCGTTGAAAAGGGCAAAGGGTCTTCTACTTTTTTTTCTAGTACAAGATGACCCTAGAGTGCCTCTGCAAAAAGTTATGGGGTGTTTAGTGGAAGAAGTGCGAAAAAACTTCAACGCCCTCTAGCGGCCAAACCGTTGGGATTTCCCCCCCCCCTCCCCCCTCCAATACGATTTTTTGTTTGTCTCGATGAGCCCTATCCATGGTATCCTTTTGGACCTGGATAACGGAAACACCCTGTATATATGTACGTAACTATAATGTATATTGTACGCACCTCTTTATACACATGATATAATTTAAAAAGTAGGAAAAATTACACAGATTCATTCTCTTTGAATATCACATCATCAGATTATTGCAATTATACTGGTAATTTACACAAATCATGAAGTCCACATTTCATTGTCGAATATGATTATGATGATGATGATGATGATGATGATGATGACGATGACTATACGTTAATTTTATCATGAATTTCTCTAGCTATCCTATAATTGAAGATACATTTTATAAAGTAATGTGTACCAAATTTGGATCAGTTTAAAAAATCATAAAAATATTTTTTTCAAGTGAATTTTATTGGGAATAAAATAAGGTGTGAGTAGGTAATTATTATTTTTATAAGAAAAGCGGAAAACCTAAAGATATTTGGAATAAATCTAAAGTTTAGGAATAACATGTGAGGTGTTGGAATATCCTTAAAACGGTGTACTTAATTTCTTCATGGATTAAAATCTATATTTATTAACACCGGTTCGTTTTGGTTTCTCTTTGCTAGAAACGTAGAAAAACTTTTAAAAACAAATATCCTAAATAAATGACAACTTGAAAAGAAAAAACACAAGAATATGTAATCCGAAATTTAGAATTTACTTTGACAATAATTGAAATATTTACCGTAAAATGTAAATCATTCATAATGTATTTTTTTAAATTTATTAATTTTTTTATATATAAGTATGTACATACAACAATATAAAAGAGAAGATCTTCTTACTATTGGGATATTAATGATTCTTAAAGACATGTTTGAAGATTGTTAACATACCTCCACCACGTATATGGTTGAATTGGACATATGTATATACTAAGTATATGTTCATATTATATAGAGGGTTAGATAACGTATATATATGATGATTTTTAAAGCATTATATGTGATATTGGTCAACAGCCTAATGCTCAGCTGGTGATGATTTTGAAAATGAAAGTTAACTTCCTGTGGAAATTTATGTTGGTAGGTATATTGTATATACATATATCTACATAATATAGAATATATATTGTAGTATATATACATAAGTAAGTAAGTTTAAACATAGAAGAGGTGTCAATAAGAAATTTAAAAAAAAAAAAACAAAGAAATAAGAAAAATTGAAAGAATTCACCATATCAAAATGAATTAAGTTTATTGAAAGTTTTTGGGGCAAACTTTTTTCGTTGTTATATTTTTTGTATTTTCTCATGAACTATAAATCATTGACTTAGTTAGTTACTTAAGAATGAGATTTACTGAGAAAAAAAAACCATGTACATTATGTATGTATGTACTCAAAGATATTTTTAAAGTTATATCAGAGATAACAATTTGACAATATAGTCATTATGGAGCATGTAAAAATGTTTTAAAGAATTTCGTTAAAGCACGTGCCAAATGAATCTTTAAAATTTGATTTATTTTTAAAAATCGAGAGAAAAAAAATGTGAAGAAAAAAAAAATTGTGTTTTTTGGTTTTATTTAAAAAAAAAAGAAAAAGAACATGTGAAAAAAAAAATATGGAAATAAAAGTCATAATACGTCAGATTTGATTCTTATTTTGACTTTTAAAACAATTTTAAAATTCATTGAATAATTTTTTTTTTAATTTTTTTTGTAGTGAAAACAAAGAAAATAAAATAGTTAACAATTCGAATAAAAAAATTATAAGTATTGAAATAAATTTTAAATTGAACGGACATCAACTAAATGTATGAGGTGAAAAAAAAGAAAGATAAGAAAAAAAGAAAGAAAGAAAAAAAAATCTTCCTAATAAATGATTTATAAATTTCTTACATAAAATTTTTCCCATAAATGATTTATTTATAAGATTTATTTTAATCACTTTTTCTTTTCACCTTTTAAGCAAAAAAAGAATAAAAAAAAACTAAAAATAAACGTTGGTTATTTTGTAAGATTTTTTTTTGTTTGCCTTTTTGCAAAATTTAGGAAGCGCTAGGAAAAAAAATTATAGAAATAAAACGTGACAATATATATAAGAGTATCTTATGTACATATGTAAGTATATCAAAGTTATTATTCCTTTCGTATATTTTATTTTATTATTATTTTTTTTTTTTCGTTTTGTTATTTGTATAATTTCATTTACATGTTTTCCTCGTATTTTATGAATTTTAAATATATATTCCATTTGTTTTATTATTATATATTTTTTTACTACTTTATATAATAATTTATATTTTTCCTAGTACAAAGATTTTTTTTTTTTAAATTTTATGTTAAACATAAATTTTAATTAAATTTAATAACATTTGTATTTTTTTTTCTTTCAGTTTTTCTATTTTTAAATCGATATGACCAAATTAATACTGTTTTATAAAATATAGCAAAATATGTTATTTTTTTTTTATTATTATATACTTTTATACATAAATGTATATCTTTTTTTTTGTTTTTAATATTGAAAATGACCTTATTCTTGAAGTTTCCTATCGACAAAAAAACAAAAACACCATATATACGTATTTATTTATATATACGGAAATTGTATTATTAAATATTGCGAAAAAATATTGACCTTAAAGATATTTTTGTCTTTATGATGATGACGATGATGATAAGTTCAAAGAAACATAGGTAAGTAAGTATCTTTAGGTTTATCTTAATATACAAAATAATATATTTATATATATATTTTTTAAATTATTGAAGATGTTAAATATTCTAATTAAATGAAAAAAAATTTTTAATGTTTTAAAAATGAGGGTTTTGTTTTGTCCATAATTTGTTTTTTTCCAACCATCTGTTATACTCTGTTTAATAATTTTGCTTTTTGAACAAGAAGAAATTTACAATAAACATTTTATGCTGTATGTTTTTTTAAAAAATTAATTATTTTTTTTTGTAATTTTTATCAGTAAAATCAATGGTTACGAAATAATATTGTGATTTTTTTTCATTTTTTTGTATAAATTTGATGTCATCATCGTGATTCCAAGGTTCATATTAAATCTAAAAAAAAAAATAATAAAATAAATAAAATAAAGTTAATGCTATTAATTTTGATTTTTAATTTATTTCAAATATTATACTAAAATGCTTTGATTATTATAATAAATTGATTTTTAATATTCAATTTAATTATGTGATATAAATGATATTTATTTTTTAATGCGTTACGATATTATGTATTTTTTTTTTTAATTAAATGAATTATCTTTTACAACTATCGTATTTGATTAAAAACTATACCACATATAATATAATAGAATGTGCATATAGAGTGTATATTTTTCATATTTTTATTTTAATTTATCGTTTTTTATGCACATAACAGGGCCGGCGCTAACCTTTTCAATAATAAATAATGGGACCGGTGCATCAAATAATTTTTTTTTAGCCGGTTTTTCTTTATTTGAAAAAAAGATGATTTTTTGTCTCTACATATTATATTTTTGACTTTGTTTTTTCTTCTCAATATGTTTGTTTTTATAGTAAAATTCAGTTTTACTTGAATTTTAAAATGTGTTACGATTTGTATCTTTGGCCCCGGTGATAAAAATTCAATTCAAACAAAGAAGATGAGAAAAAAAAAACACACACACAAAAATTTTGTTTAAGTAAACATTGTTTTTGAAAAATTGCAATATATATGACAAAAAAAAAAAAAAAAGAAATATTAGGATGAAAAAACATTTTAAATTTTTGGTATTATACACCAAAATTATAAATTATAATAAGAAAATAATTAAAATAAAACAAAACATCAGTATCTACTTTTTAATTAACTGATTAATTTTTTTTTTCAGGTTTTTTGCAAAATTTAGAGAATGCAGTTTGACAATTTTTTTTTTAAATCAATGAAAAATAAAATAAATTTATTAAATTTTTATATAGGTAGATATTTTGTAAATACATATGTATACATAGTAGACAAGGTATTTTTGTTTTTTTTTAAATAGGTTTTGGTTAACTTATTAATTTTTTTTTGAAACTTTATTAGTGTTTTTTTTGAAGCCTTCAAAATTAGATTCATGAAAAAAAACATGTATCCTTGCTATTATTTTTTTTTTTTCGAATTAGATGAATTTATAATCATATAAACATGCATAATAATGCAAAATGTTATGCCATTGATTTTAAATTAAAAATCAACTATTATCAATGTTGTCAAAGAACATCTTATATAAAAAAAACAAAAACTAAAAACAACAGATAAACTTAAAAAAAAAATAAATAAAAAACTTGAAAAAATTTATTTTTTTATGATAAACAAAATAATGATCAATTTTGGTTTTTTTTTTAAATTTTCGATAAACAAAGTTCAAGAAAAAAAATACATAACTAAAAATTGATTATTTGATGATAAACAAAATATTTGAAAAATTTAAAGAATTTGAGAGAAGAAAAAAATTAATTCATCTAAAAATAGAAATGGCGAGAAAAACAGGATGTTTATTATGAAAAATAAAAAAAAAAATTTGTTTTGCAAATTTTTTCTAAACGCATCAAAATTTTCTCATTTATCATTTTTTCCTCTATCGAAATATGAATGTTTTTATTTTTTGTTGTTGTTGTTGTTAAATTTCTTAATCAAAGAATTTTGTTTTTCGTATATATATAAAAAAACAAAAAAACCGCACACATACAATGAAGTATGGGGATAAAAATCACAAATATATAATAAAATGCATCAATTTAAAGTGAATTAATGTTCAGTGCTCATCATCACCTTTAATTCTCTTGCATTAAACAAAAAAAAAAATTTTATAAAGATTAACTTCTTAAAACAAAAGAAAAAAAAAACCAAAAAAGGTAAAGAAAAAAAAATTCTATATTAGTATTAAAGGGGAAGGTGTTGTTATTCTGTTGGTATCTTTTGCTCTTTTTTTTTCGTAATACTTAAAATGAAAAAAAAACGACAACGAAATAAAAGAACAAATTAAAAGTTTTTTGGCCGTACGTTGAACTTTAACGCCAAAATATCACTTCTCCAGGTGAGCGAGCGCAAACATTATATTATTTTTTTTTTTGTATATATTCATAGGTACATAAATATATACGGATATACATATGTATGTATGTACAAATGTATGTACATTAAATAATATTATTATATATAGTTTGTAGGTACCATCAATCCAATCCACCAAAAATAAAAAAATGTACAAGAAAGTTGGGAAAAAAAAATTTAACAGAAAAAAAAAAAACAGAACCGACAACTGGACAGTGTGGTTCATACATTCATAATAATATTATCACATAGGGATTGTTTTTTTGTTTCTTCTTATTTAAACAAAATACATATGCAACAGTCATCATCATCATCATGATTTTTT
The DNA here is from genome assembly GCA_932526495.1 of Bombylius major. Taxonomy (NCBI): domain Eukaryota; kingdom Metazoa; phylum Arthropoda; class Insecta; order Diptera; family Bombyliidae; genus Bombylius; species Bombylius major. The sequence goes on along the minus strand of OW052045.1, from coordinate 25,223,072 downwards.
TTTTTTTTTTTTTTTTTTTTTTTTTTTTTTTTGAGCTTTTGGACAATATCACACGTATTTTAATACTAATAAAAAAAATTACATTATATGTATTTCATTTATAAAATTTACCTTTATAATTCATTTGCGCGCTTTTTTCTTCTCCTCCTTCCTCCTCCACTTCTTCTTCATCTTTTTTTTACAAACACATAATCATACATACATAAGTTTCTCTCTCTCTCTATGTTTATATTTAATATTTATTTAAACCAACAAAAAAAATAAAAAAATTTTATCATGTATTTTGTATTTTTTCTTTTATTGAATTGAAATTGGAGAAGGTCTCCTTTTGTAAAATTTATGCTAATGATAAAAAATCGTCTAAAAAAAAAAATAATGCAAAATAAAACAAGTAAAAATAATACATGAAAAAAAAATGTATTTGTAAAAATGTGTAATAAATATGTAATGTAAGTGGAGTCATGAAAATTTTTAGTGGCTCATAATAAAACACATTAGTTGCAATTAGAATAATTGAAAAGGGTTACATTTTTTTTTGTTCAACAGGTTTATTTTAAATTACATTAAAAATTCATGAAAAAGTTTCAGAAAGAATAAAATCCATACGGAATCATGAATTCTTATTTAATTTAACGAAGTACCTATAAGAAATTATTTCTTTTTTTTATTGAAAGAAAAAAAGCACGTTTTTTTTTCTATGCAATGAAATCAATCTATGAAAATAGAAGAAAAAAAATTAATACAATTAATTCGCCGGTTACCCAAAACTTAACCTAGACAGACAATTGGAAATTTTTTTTTTTTAATAGTCTTACCACATTTTTTTTTTTTTTTTATTCATATAGAACATTTTAGTTTGAGAATTTTTGAAAAATATATTTTTTCTTGTTGTTAAAATTCATGTTGACTTTAGTGCTCATAATTTTACATGAAATGTAAACTACAAAGTTTTTATTTTCGCTTTCTAGAAAATGGAATTTTTTTCTCTGTTGTTTGTTACAGTTTGGCGACAATTTGGTTATTAAGCAGTCTTCTAAGTTCTATGATCACAAAACAGAACGTTTTTTTTTCCATTTTGACACTAAAAATTTTGACATAAGTACTTTTATGTAAAAAATTATCTAGAAATAAAGAGAGACTTTGTTGTAGCTAAGAACAGAAAAAACGACATTCGACTCGACTGGGAATCGAACCACAGTCCTCTATCTTGCCGGGATAGTGCGCTTACCAATGCGCTACCGAATGTCATGCCGTTCACTGTTCTTATTTACTACTTCTAAACATTGATATTTAAATCTCCTACAACTTTCAATTCATTTCAATATTCAAATTCAATATTATGTTGAACACCACATCGACACCATAGAGTCAATCCACCTATCCATCTTAATTAACAGGTGGTGTTTTAGTGTTTTTGAAGAATAAAAAGAACGATGTACCAAGTAAAATGACAGAAAGAGTTTACAACCCTTTGACTCGACAACTGCGAGGTGTGTCGGTCGGTGTGTGGTATCAAAATGGCACGGTTCAGTGCTAATTGGGTCTTCGTAAATAATCCAAAGAACCGCCACGTCAATCAACCAACCCAACCAAGTAAAATTGGAATGTTGAGCTTACTGCTGCAACCAATATGTTGGCAAAAGTGACAATTTCAGTGAATTTACGGTGAAGTTGTGATCATTGAAACATCAAAAACAGATTTTAGTGGAAGTGGTACAAACGAGTATCTGTTGAACTAATATTTTTCAATAAACGTTGAAAAATCTCAATTGGTAACATTAATTTCTTGAATGACCATATGAAATGATATGTGTCTTTATTAGATACCTATTTATTTATTTTTTATATCCACAATGTTTTTTTATAGCTTTAACATCAGACTACTATTCATTTCATTCTCAAAACTAATCTAATTGACATTCAAAGGTAGTATATTGTATTTCTAATATATTCAATCCATATCAATAAAAAAAAAAGGAACACATATATGTATGTATATATGTTTATGGATGTGTAAATAACGACAATAAAAAAAATATTAAAGAGAAATAGATGAAAAAATAATAATAAATTCACATAATATTGTAGGGACTAGAAATGCTTAATTTTGTTTGCTAAAAATTTTATTACCTCTTATTTTAGTTTTATTTCTAATTTTTGTCTATTTTTTATTTTTTAATCTTTCTTTTTGGGTAACCAATATTCTTGAGGAGAGTCTTTAAGTTCATTGAATCCAACTAACGACCATGTAAATATACTATAGTATACAAATTTATAAAATTGTGGAAAATCCATTTAAATTTTGAATATAAAAAAAATTTCTCTCCAAACTTTTTTTTTTCTATTTTTTTTTTCACAAAAGAATCTTTTACCATTTTTGCAAAAAAACAACAACAGCAACACAACTAATAAAAAGAGACTACTTTGATATGAATATAAAATTTTTATTATTTATTTTTGATTTTTAAATAATTTTGTAATCAAAAATTAATTAGTTATTTACTTAGATTATTTTTTTAAAAAAATAAATAAAATAAAACGTGTAATACAATAGATTGATTCTCTGGTAACGCAAAAGATATTTTGTAAGGAATTTTACTGAAAAAATTGTTAGATAATAAAAGTGTAGAGACTTGATACATTTATTACAATTTACCTTCACTTTTGAAACTATATAGCGCATTCTTATTTTTTTGACCTTATTTTTTAAATTTATTCGAAATAAAGGCGGCATTAATAGTTCTACGAATTGTTAAGTATTTAAAAATTGTCCAGATAACGCATAAGACAAAAGAAAGTAACGCAAAAGACATTATGCAGTTTTAAAAAAAAAATTAAAATGTATATTGTATTTGTAGTAATATACTAAAAATCAATGTCGATAAATCAGGTCAGCTGCCAATAAAAACAAAGAATTTTTTTATATTTAGTTATTCTTTTCAACACTTTTACTTAAGAAAGTGAAAATTTTGATTTCATTTTACAGAGAATTGATCAATAACATGTGACACTTCTGAAAATGCATAGCGTAAGTGCAAAAAGTTGGTTTGGTTTACTTTAGGTACAAATTATTTATTTTTAAAATATTGAAAATGTGTGCAAAAATATAATAAATGAAATTATTGTGAATTTTTAATACTGAAAACATGATTTTTTTCACATACATACATATTTTATAAGTTCAAATGTAATTTTTCTTGATATTTTAGCTTTTTTAAATGTCTTATATTGATTTAAATACCGGCAAGAATAAATTTTCCCTGTATGAAACTTTCGTTGTGAAAAATTTCTCTTTTTTTCCTGAAATTTATTCAAAAAAAGCAAAAGTAATGATAGAAAAACCACGTTTATCTTGTTGGCGACACAATGGGGTGTTGTTTTATTTTTTGAAACTATTTCAATTCTTTTTTTTTTTCTAGAAAGAATCAGATCAATCATTCACTTTTTATTCATTGATTTAGATATAAGTATGTCAATAAATCAGTTAAAAAAATGCATATAATCATTGTATGAACAATTTTTTTTATTGTAGAAAACTTCTAGAAAACTAATGTGACTTATGTCACGTTCATTATATTCATATGTAGTTTTGTTATTCAACTGGGTCCCAAATTGCTTATTTTGTTCCAGAAAAGTATGATTACATAAAAATTTTTGAAATTTAAAATACGAAGTTTCTAAAATATAAGTTTAAACTATTTTTTCTTCTGTTTTTGGGCAAACAACACTTTTTTTTTTTTTTTTTTTTTTTTTTTTTTTTTTTGAAACAAAAACATTTTAAAAAGCTTATAAAAGCAAGATTTCTAGTTGGTCAGTGACCGACGGGTCATTAAGTGCTGGCTTCTAATTTTGAAGATGTTAAGGTTTAATTATGCATCAGTCTACTCAGCGAATTTAGTGGTTCGCATTGGAATGCGAAATGGATTTAAAACTGTATATGAATGTGTGACAAGAAAATGTGTTTTACTTGAGTAATGTCTCATGAACTTTGTTAATTTTAATTTTCCTTTCAAAAAACTCGAAAATTCTTTATTCATTGTTGTTTATGACAAGGATTTTTGAATTTTAACTTTTTTTAAATCTGTTTCATTCATGAGATTTCAATTTGCGATTTATTATATATTGATTTCAGGTCTATCTTATGTAAGTATATCTTAATAATTATGAGATGGGGTTGTAGTGTGTTTTAATGTGTTAGTTTTATAATTACGAATTCAATTTGCTGGTATGTTAATCAATGGTGCAACAGCCCAAATCGAGTCTTGGCCTCCTGTAAATCCTATCCGAGGTTTGTCTTTAGGATTCGTAACATAGATTTTTTTCCAGGATCAGGTTGTTAGCCTGAAGCCTAATTCCAGTTGGGGAATAATTCCCATCCTTTTTGTCCCTTTAGCTTCCACAAGGGTTGATTACGCTATCTCCACTAAAGGTTATCAGTACCACCACGTGAAGGCAGGATAGGATGGAGTAAGATAGGTGAGAGGCTTCATGTCCGTAGATCCGCTATTCGGTGCACTTCACTACTCCATGGTCGATGTTCTGACCAGGTACCAGGTATGTATTCTACATTAAGTGTAAGTCCTAAATCTTCTTACTTTGCTTCTAAACCATCAGATACATTAGATACAGATTCGAAAAAAGCGAAGATGCAAATATTTATTGAATCTTAACTTAAATTCTCACAGATTCTTTTTTGTTTTCTAAAATGAAAGTGAAATCAATCTCTGTAGGTATTTTAAAAAAACCGGTTTGAATTTAATTTAAAAGACATATTCAAAAGAGAGAAAAAACGGCATTAAAATACATATTTAAAATTAACTTAAAATATATTTTTCTATAAAATTGAAAACATTGTTGTTGAAAAATGAAAATAAACTGAATTAAAAGAAGTGAAAAAAAAAAAACAACAACGTTAATTATAAATAAATATCAATTTAATGTGACGTAATATTACATAAATATTATATCAAATATATGTATGTATGTATAGTATACATTTTTATAATATTAAAAGTGTTCATTTAATTTGATTGATTTATACATAGGTACATACACACATGTGTTCATATTGAAATCACATTATCACCTATAAGATTTACCTTTTTAATTTGTTTTTTTTTTTTTTTTTTTTAAATTAAATGTATTTTATTCAATGAATCGACAAATATAATTAAGATTAATAATAATATTAACAACGTTAACATATTATACCTACATACCACACCCAAATGCATATAATAATCATAATAATAGTATATAATATACATATCTACAAATATGTAATATATGAATATGTATTTTGAAAAAAAAAGAAAAACTGAAAAAAAAATACTAATAATAAAAAAACATAAAAATGATGTTTGCATACATAGTTGCAAATGTAATATGCTTATTAAAACTCACTTATCACATGTTTATATATTTTATTTTTTTCCTGTTTATAATAAACTATATTAAATTTCAAATTAACAAAAAGACAAAAAAAAAAAACTGTTATTTATTTATTTTTTTTCTGCAATTTTTTTTTCTTCTATCTAATATGTGTATTAAAAAGTTTCATTATACTATTTTTTTTTTCTTTATTCTATTTTATTATTATTCTTATGATTTTTTTTTTTTTTTGTAATAAAGGTTAACAGCTGACATTTTCCATTTTGCTGAGAACACTTCTAATAGAGTCATTGCAAAATTTATACATGTGTAAAATATTTTAATTTCCTAAGAAATATTATTATTTTTTTCTTGTGTTTTTTTTCTTTCTTTTTTTCAGATTCTTATGATAGAAGAAAATATTAGAATTGTTTGATTTTCTTAAGAAAAATATAAAAGAAAAATGTATGATTTTTAATTACGTTTGTATATATATGCGTTGTATATGAATTCTGTGTAATAATGTGGTGTTTATCTAAAGACATTAAACGTAAAAATTATAGTTAAATAATATTAACACATAAACATTATGTTATGAAATATCTTTTAGTAAATTATTTATAAAAAAAAATTAGAACCTTAGTATGTGCGTATAACCTTGAATTTAATTTTAATTGATTTTCCTTTTGATAGAATTTATTTTTCAATTTTTTTTTAAACAGGTTTCATAATCGAAATTATAGATTCTTGATAAAAATTCGCAATTATATTTATTTTCTGTTAATTTTATTGTTATTATCTACTTTTTTTTCTCCAGTGTTTTGTTGTTGTTGTTGTTTTAAATAATTATGATGATATAATTTATATGTATATTTAATTTTTTTATTATTATTACTAATTTTTTTTTCTATATTTAATTTCATTTTTTTTTTTATTATATCATAGAGTGTTATGTTAATTAACATCAATAAATTATATTATAGTGTAATATTTGATCACTTGTAATAATGAATAGAAAAACTTATATGTAGATAAAAAAATAAAAGTGTTAATATATTTTATCATTATTTGAGAAAAATAAAAATTTCTTATAATTAATTATTACGGCTTAATTTTTTTTAATTAATTTAAATTTTTTTAATGGTTTTTAATCCTATGATGGACTAAACGTAGGTACGTCGACTTTAATTCTTATTTTAAATATGATCCTTATGAATTACAACCTTGAAATTTTATCAATTTCTCCATTGAAGGATTTCATGCAATCGCAGCCTTTTTTTAGAAAAGACATTTTTAGATTAACCCCTCTATTCTAGGTAATAGACTAATAGCTATTAAGCTACTAACCCAAGATAAATAGAATACTACTAGGTATACTCGAAAGCTGTTCTTTTGTTTTGTGACGTCACAGGTAGAAAAAATATCAATAGATATTTTGAGGTTAGAAAATTCTCTTAATTAATAGCTCCTGTGGATGAGCTATTAGTCTATTAAGTGAATATAAAAATAAAAAAAAATATTTGTGAATGAAAAAAAAATTAAAAATAAATACAAAAGAGTGCTTTTTTAAAAGTGTTTAAAAAGAATTTTTAATAAATAATGCTGGAGGAATTGTTTATTTTTTTCGGAAAATCAGAGAAATGATAAGTAAGATTTGAATAATAATATAATTTTACGTGAAAAAGTTTAAATATCAAAATTTTTTTTTTTTTTTTTTTTTCAAATTTAAAATCACTTTTGACATATATATTGTATTTAAATTATTTATTTTCATTAATGGCATACTATTTTCATATTTACATTTATTATTAAAAGTCTACAAATCTCTTAGCCTATTAACTTTTCACACTCTGCAAACTCTATAAAGTAGAATACCATTTCTACTAACTTGTTAATTAAGAGGTTAAGAGGTCTATTAAAATTCTATTACCTAGAATAGGGGCCTATAATAATTAGTATTATTTACAGATCCCGTACAACCATCAGTCAATTAAGTGTCTTCATTCATCGTTAAAGACAAATCTAGGCAAATAACGTTGAATATCGACTTTATTTTTTTAAAACATTTTCAGAAAAAAAGTTTAACGAACAATATAGCCTTTTGAAGAAAAATATAGGTAAAGCTTTTTCACGATTCAATAACGAACATTCGATATCGACGCTTAAAGTAATTCAAAGCTACAGAGAGGCGCTAGATATTAATTATTACACTCAGCAAATCGTCACGATAAATAAAGCGGCTTCACGAACGTTTTGTTTTTAAAAGTTTGACGTTTCTTTTTTACGGCACGTGTTAAAATTGTAATAACTATTGTATTAAAAGTGCGAAAAATTATATTTTATTATTATAAATTTATTATTAATATTATATAATGAAATTTAAAGTGTTCCAATTTATAGAAACTATTTTATTTTGCATCACCATTTAATTAAAATACATATATTATATTATGTCGTTCCATGTATGTACTTAGAAAGACTGTTAAGTATCTTTTTGACAGATTAATGCTGTAATAATATATATATATATAACGACTGTTATAGCAGAAAAAGTAACTTTAACGGACTTCAACGTTCGGCAAAGCTACACAACGATGTATAGAGTCCAAAATTTTCACGATAAATTCCTATATCGATGGTTCTAGGTACATAACGACAGTATTGACGTAAGTGTTTGTATATTTATATACCGCAACTAACTAACAAAAGTAAGACAGTGGAATAGCGTAAGGAGAAAGCTGTGGCTTAGTACCCGTAGCACTGCGGGATCGAACCTCGATACGGATAAAAATACACAATAGGTAAAAATAACTCTAATTGAAATTTTCTAATGCAAAAAAAAAATATTTATACAAAAAAAAGTCACAATAATAAAAAAACGCTACAAAATATGAGAAAATAAAAATAAAATTTTTAAAATATTTTTTTATCATCTAGGAAGTCCGTGAAGCGTCGATGAATATTCCTTTATAGTTTTTTACATGAATAATTTAGCGTTAACGTTGTAGATCGTTAAAGCTTCCTGAATGTATTACTAGAACTGGCTTTAGAAAACGATGTCGATCTTCAACACCAACTTGATTTTTTCTATAACGAACTTCACGCAAATCTTTATATAACTTTATCGCTATCTGTATAGCTTGGTTATACGGGATGTGATACAATTTTTTATAGTCTAAAGCTAAGTATTGTGTTCGAAGCGGAATTTCGTTTCCCATATAAAATACATGTAAAAAAGGTGGCGAAATTCCGTCAAGAAAATATTCCGTTCACTTTTTGTTTTGCAGTACTGAGTTCGTAACGGAAAATAAGTTAAAATTGTCTTTGCTAACATTTTTAAATAATGTTCAAGGGATGGCGTTGACGATCAGTCTCCACTAATTATCCGTCGCCATGAAATAAAATAAATGTACAGACATTTATTCCGTGTGGTAAATTTGACAGTTGTAAAAAAAAATAAATACAAAGAAAAAATCTAAAGGTATCTACGTAAAAATAGAAAAAAACAAAAGACAAACTAACTTCAAATTTAAATTTAATTTACGTTTCTCCAAATATTATACGTCACTCTACACAAAATTTTTTCGTGTAGAAATAAATAGCAAAACATGAAAAATTTTTCGCTTCGAACACAATACGGATCTTAAATTTAAAAAAAAAAATTTTAAAAAAAACCCTTCAACGAATAGTTTAGTCAGAAAATGTCGGTATTTTTATCTACAGATATCTCAGATACAGAGATGCTGAGATACTGCTCTTCAAAATGCATACCTTTTGTCAATTTTTGAACAAAATTGATCTGTCAGTTTTAGAATTAATTCGTAGAAATGACTTTTATAGCCGTCCAATGTTAGGTAATTTGTATGAAAAATTATTAAAAAAGAAAGTAAAATAATTTGAGTATGTAAATATGAAATCTTTATTAAAATCCCCAAAAACTAACAATTGTTGAAAGAAAAAGTATCATATATTATGATTTTATTCTCCACCATTGAATAAATTGCGAACATAAACGTGTTGAATAAAAAAAGTTTAAAAGATGATTTTAATTTCAGAATAAATAAATTATTAAAATTTAAAATTGACTTTTTTGAACTGAAATTACATTTGATTGTCTTTTTTTAGTTCGTTGGAGTATATTTATGTTCTAAAAATAGAAAGTTAGAGAAATAGAAATTTGCAAAATAAATACAATTTCTGTTATGTTACAATTTTTGTTTTTTGAATTTCAAAACTCGCAGTACAAAATTTGAAATGTAAAGTTTGGAAGTTTTGTAATTATAGTATAAATTTGCAGTGTAGTGTACATGAAAATTCCAAACAAAATGTATTCCACTAATAAACTAATAAGGTGTTAATTTTAGGTAAAGTGAAAATTATTTGTTCTGATTGGAAAAACCTTTAAGCCCACATTTAAGAATATATTTCATATATGTATTTGTTTTTAAGATAAAAATTAATTAAAAATTTCCATTTTAATGAAAATCTTAAATTTATTCAATATTTACACTTTTCGCACAATAAATATATTTTGTTTTTTTTTTTGTTCGTTTTATTTGCAGACTTTGTTTCAATATGGTGCTTATACCTTTTTTCATTAAAATTTAACATCCAAAAGCATTTATTCTTCACTTTTCAGATTGTATAAAATTTCATTTTGCATTTCCGTCATACAAACGTTAAAGAAAACAACATAACGAGATAAAAAATTTGAAACAAAGATTTTGATCAGAATTTGATGTGCATATCATTTTTTGAAGCATTTTTCATCATTGTCATCACTAGATATACATATATACTTACTCATGAAATAAATATATAGATACATACATATACATACGTATATGTTTTTTTTTCAACAAAAACCAAAATTTTATTTTTTATTCTGTTCAAGAGAGATTAAGAATAAATACATCAATAAGATACATTGTGAATTCATCCAAACAAGAAAAGAAAACAAAAAAAAAGAAATGAATAATTTAGGTCAATTCTCTGGTAACGCACACTACAGTGTACAAACTTTTTTATAAAAAAAAAAAAATTATTTCAAGAGTACCTACATATATCGTACCTTTTATTATACTTTTAATACAAAACTATTATAGTAGGTTACTACCACAAAATATTATTTGTTTCTATGTAGAGTATCATTAGTATAATTTGAAAATATAACACTACATAACGCTCATACTCGCACAAAATTTGATTTTTGTATCTTCAACATTGATAACAAAAATTCTGCGAATTCTATTGAACATTTTTAATTAAAAATATTTTAAAATATAGTATGGGACAAGTAATGGTATTCCTAGTAACGCACACTACCCGTAGTTATAAATATGAACAAATTGTAAAAAAAATTTCTTAAAAAGTAATTAAAAACTTAAAACACATGTTTTTTTTTAAATTTTCTATGTGGTAAATTCAAAGGATAAATTTATTCCAATTTTTGCAATATTTGGAAGGATTTGAAGTAAGAGCATGTATGTATATAAATAGCAAAACTTCAATTTTACTTTTTATTTGAAAAAAGTGTTTGTTAAACGATAGCTCAATTTAATTTAAATAGTGATAAATTTGTATAAAAATATCAGATTTTTGAAAAAAAGTTGTTTTTTAACGAATTATAAAATTATAATGTGGTGGCTCCATATACGAATATATTGTTTTCTCTAACATTAATCAGTTATTTGGTAAGTTTAAAAAGAAATTAGCAAAAATTCCTAAATTTTTATTTTATACAATGCTATTTATGTATGTGTATATAGTTCAGTTATAAATGGAGAAAGTCAGCACCGCAGAAAAAATGAGGAATTATAGACACAAACAGGTGGAAAGCTATAGGCAAAAAAACAGGGAAAGAATGGCTAAAAAAGACAAATGTCGATAAGAGGTGTTATTTACATACCAGAAGATGAAATTCCAAGATCTGGAGAGGTTTGAAGTGCTGAAGCACAGATACGTGGTATTAAATCTATTCATATGTTTGAGGCAGTTTCTGGCGAAGACTTGAAGTTTTACAATAATGGTGATGAAGAAGAAAGTGGTAACGCAGTAACGCACACTACAATGTTTAATTGTGAAAAATAAAAATTTTAATTAGTTAGATGAAAAAGATATTTTACAATTTTGTTCCTTTTATAGAGTTCAAATAAAATTTATAATAGTATTGAAATTTGTCTTTTAGTTTTCAAGCTATCAAACTTTTTTCATTTTTGTGGTAACGCACACTACGTATTGAACTACATACATACGTAATATATTCAAATATACGTATTGAAATAAAGAATAATATTTTAATAGATTTTTCAAAGGGTTGCCTAGATGTTGTATTTTCACACATATTTGACTCATTCATTGGATAATATCATGTTTTTTTTCTATATAATTGAATTGCTTTTTTACAAATATCCATAAGGAAAATTGGTGTTCTTAACTCTCAGTTTTAAAAACCTCACACATAACAAGTAAATGGGACTGACCTTTCTTATTTGTCTTCTAAAATAAAATTTGATTAATGAAGTAAACAATTACGTACCATACTGTTTTTTTTAATAAACTTTAGTTTTTTCGACTTGGTTTCATTTTGTAGAGAATTGACCTTTAATTTTTTTCTCTTTTTTTTCAATGCGTGAAATTAACAGTCCAATTTCAAATTGAAACTCAAGTTAAAATCTGTTTTCGATAATTTAGACGAAAATTGTATTCAATTTGTTTTCTAGAAATACTCAAGGATTTTGAAAATCGAAAAATTATAAAGTCTGGAATAAGTTTTGCTACGAAGATGTCTGCTAAGCCAGAAACTCCAATTAGATAAGAACTTCAAGGTTTTAAAATTTGCACTCAATTTGACTGAGACTGCGTCTTTATTTTTTTTGTGTTGAATTGTTTGATATGACTGTTAAAATAAAATAAAAAATCGAGTAATATGTGCATATTCAATTTATTATTGTTGTTGTTCCGCTCCATTTTGTGATAGAGCTACAGCCTTTATATAAATAGTAAGTTTTCTCTATTGCTAGCTATCATCATCGCATTATTCCATGTGTATCCTAATATCAAGCTCATGGTCGTTATAGTTCTTCTCATGTACTCCTTGGAAGGCCTTTGCTACGGGATTCATATGGGATACATTGAAGGGATTCTTTTGCGATGCTGTATCTAAAGCTTAGCGTATGTCCGATCCATCCTCATTTTCTTTTTTTGATTTCAGTTAATACAGCTTCCTATGTCAGTTCAAGATTTGATAATTGATTTGGCCAAAATGTCTTCAACATTCTATGTGGGTAACAATTAATAAATGTTTGCAACACTTTTACTAATATTTCGTTCAGCCTCTTCTACGTTTCGCAGCCTTAAAGAATAGAAGGACTAATATTACACTAGTATTGAAAATGCATATTTTTTGATACCACGACATATAGTTTGAAATACTCCATTAACTACATTATTATTATTCCTTAATATTCACTTTTCTTTGTTCATGTTAATAAATTTAGGTGTTAAAGATATACAAATTTAAAAATTCATCATCATTTTTAAAATGCAATCTTGCAAAAATCACGTGAATATAAAAATTTACTTACACACTTCTTTTTTTATAAATGCAAAACCATTCAGTATTTTAGTTGGATGAGTTTTTTTAGATGAAAAAATTACAAATTTTTTACATACATACATAACATACATATATATGTATATATATATTTTTTTTTTAAATGTATCTCTTTTGTAAAAGCCAATTTTGTTTTGTTTTTGTTACATTTTTGATGTATGTACAAAATAATTGCAACAAATTTTAACATTGAAAACAAAAAAAAACAAAATTGAATGCATGACATTGATTTAGTCCGAAGTACTTTTACCTCAATTATATTATCGATTGTGCTCGATTGCCTTTATAATACGTAGTGTTTGTATTGATGTTAATATATCATAATATGTATATTATATGTAACATATGCATTGATCAATATGTATTTATTAAAAAAAATGTAAGTAAATGAACTGAATTTATTTTTGTTTTGTATTTTAATGATAAAAATATGAGAGAAGTGATTGGACTTGGATAAGTCACATTGAATAGGACAATCACCCTGTATAATGTGTTAAAGTTTATAAATGTTTAAATAAGCAAGAATTTAAAAAAAAAAAAAGTAGAGACTTTTAATATTAAGCTAAGCGTCAAAATCTATACATATGTATATGGTACCTACCATCTCTGTATATACAATGTAAGTATGTAATTTACTTAATGTTGGATAGGAAGTAGGTGATTTCAGAGCACAGTATTTATATTCAAACTGATTTCTCTTTGCACAAGATTATATTCCAGTGAAAAAAAAAAAAAACCGGCTGAATCACAATATTTAATATTTCATATTTAGATAAATGGTGAAATATACTCGTATGTACAACAGATACTTTTTTTTCTGCTCATGTATATGCATCTAATACATGATGTACCAACTCGTATATATATTTTTTTATACTTTTCTTTAAAAATATTCGAATAAGCCTAAACTGAAATTAAAGTATACATTATGTATCTCATGAAATATTTGTGTGCAACCGCATGTAATTTATTTTTTTTTAAATTTTTTTGCTTGTTTTTATATATAAAAAGTAAAAAAAAATAAATAAAAAATATTCAAATATTACAAATAGCTAAATTGAAATGTAAAAAAAAATAGGAGTTGAAATAAATTTTGCAGTAAAAGTACTTATTCATTATATGCATTTTTTTATATATTTTCAAAGGTTTTTTTTTTTTCATTTTGTATCTGAATTTAATGTCACCTTTAAATCGAACTTTCTTCGAAAACGTTTCTTTAACTTATCCGATGATAATGATGATGATGATGTTGGTGGTGGAAATTATAAGTAAAAATATGCATTAAATTACATACTATAATTTTACCTGACTGTTTTTACCTTGTTGACTTGTTAGTGATGAATGATGTGGTTGTTGAAAGGAAAAAAAAATGTTTATCTTAACGTATGATTTGTACTCGTATGTAGGTACTATGGAAAAGTTGTTATATTATAAAAATTTTTATTTTTTATGTTGAAAAAAAAAAATGAAAAAATAGAAAAGAAAATACACAAATCCATCTTGCTGTGATTTAGTTAAATATTTTTTCTTAACCGCAGCATATGTGTGTTTTAAATATTAAAAGAAAAAAAAAGAAAATAAAAAAAAAAACAATAACAATAGTCAGATAGCGAAAGTGGAAATGATCGCAAAATTAGATAACCAAACTACAAATATATACAAACATATGTACATACATATTTAATATGGATATATCAAAGATACTTTCTTTTTGCAATAAAACTAAAAAGGTTTTTGTTGTTTATTTAGAGAGTGAGAAAATTTTTTTTACAGAAGATGAAAAATATTTTTGTTTTGTATATAGGTATGTATTTTTTTTTATTATTTATTTATTTATTTCTAATTTTATTTTATTTATGTTTTATATATTGTATATATACATACATATGTAGGAACATATTTGCAAACGTACATTGAACTCTAATAAAACTGTTTAATGAAGAAAAATATTGTTAACTGAAGAAAAAAAATTTCTATGTGTATTATTGTGGAATTATTTCCGCAATCGTTTGGAAATTTATTGAATGTTTGTTTAAAGATATCAAAAAGCAATTATTCAAATATTTTGTTTTATTGTTAATCAAAAAATTTGTATATTTTACAGGAAAAAGGATTTTCCTAATCGATTGAAATGTTATCTTTTTAAAACTTGAAAGTTTTTTATTTGGAGAATTACAAGGACTTTGAATATATAAATCCAGAAGGACGATTTTAAATATCATTAACATGGCCTTTTCAACTACCTTTCTCCATTTACCTATATCTTTTCGATATTTTCCCATTCTTGTTCTTGATTTCATAATAATCTACTACAAAAGTTCAAACAAAATATTCATCTTTCTTTTCTCCCATGATCTTTTCACCTTTTTAATCTTTTTTCTTCTATATATGCACTTGTGCTGTGATAATCCTACATCTTATTGCAAAACGGAATTTTGAATAAATTATTCTCAAATTGTTTTTATTTTTATCTAACAAATTTCGTGGTTTGCATTCCACTTAAAACTGTAGGTGCATGTATGAAAAATAGTTTCGAGAACTCAAATCTATTTGAGAAAGCCAAGATTCGTCATGCATTACCTGAAGAGCTGAAGAAATTAATCCTTTCTTTTTTCCATTCCAGGCAAACTGACCACTTTTGACCTTAAAATTAATATGAATGAAGCTGATAGAGATATGGGTATATATCAATTTTTGGTACATTCAGAGTTAAATTATTTATGATATACGATGAAAAATAGTATTAAAAACAAAATTTTTGCTACTTGTTATAGTTAGAAAATGTTCCTCGTCAAATTTTTCCAAAGGGTTCTTTCAAGTGTCTACCAGTATAATTAAAAATAATTTTTGAAATTTTTTATATAAACATTTTGTAGATATTCAATAAATTATACCGAAATCCGTGGAATTCAAAATCGACAGTGTCACACCCGTTACGCTACTGAAATGACGATTCTGATTAAGAATATTTGAAGTTTTCTGTTTTATCGTAACCACTTCATTTACTTTCACTAGAAGGCATATGAGGAACATCAAAGTATAGTCAAAATGCAATTGCTGTATGAGTTTTTCAATATTTAGAAGTCAGTATGTGCATTTTCGAAAACTTCGAATGATGGTCAATTGATAAAATTCAGCTTAAAACTTTTAATGGCTGAATATCATTATAATTGATGACCATTTGACGTTTTCGAAGATGCACTATGTCACACCCGTTACAAATGGACTTGATAATGCTGTATTTTGAGACAAAATGAAAGAAAAAGATGTCCTTATGACCTCTTGTCTCGATTTACTTTCATAAATGTAAAAATGAATGAAATAAATTATTAATTTAAATAAATAATTTCTCAATATCACATGACACAGTACATTTGAATAAAAAAATCTATTGTTATTTATTTATTAATTTTTTTTTTTCAATTACAAATAACCATTAATCTAATAAAATATGAATATTTATAAAAAATAATTTTTAAAAAAAACAATAAAATAAAAATAACTTAATTACTTAATACACATACAATTTTAAATTTACAAGAGAGGATGAACACAAATTTAAATTTTAAAATATACATTTGAATAGAGAATGGCATTGAATTTATATATTTATAATATTTACAATAAATATTGTCTGAGGCTATTATAAATACAATCTAATTAAATATTATTAAGAAAAAAAAAATAAAGAAAATGTAGATACATACATATATCTACCCTATATATCTCTGCTGTATACTTAATTGTTGTACATTGTATGAAAATTCAAGTATTATACTTAGTTAATATACTATATTGTGGTATAATGATTAGATTTATGTTATACAAAGGATTCTGTTTTCTCACGCCGTCATTATGCCACCTGTATGATTTTTTAAAATTAATATTACATACCTATATGTATAAATTGAATAGATTGTAATTATTTTTTCTTCTTATGTTTTTGTAACTTTGTCACTAGAAATAACGGAAACAAAATATATGTACAATATTTTAAAAATATTGTGAGTATTTGTTATTTTTTTCATATATACATATGTAAATACATTGATACATATATGTAAATATTAGCGCAGATTCACATTTTAAATTATTAATTATTATTTTGAAATCTTGAGATTTATTTCATTTATATTTAAATTTTCCTATTAATGAAGCTCACACTTTGTTGTTTTGTTGTTGTACGCACATATATACGAGTATATGTATATTGTATCTTGTATCTGAATTATGATAAAATAGGAAATTAAATTTTCACATATGATTTTTTTTTTCTTCTTGTATTGTATTCTTTGTACTTTTTCCATCTTATTTGAAAAATGCATTTTTTTTTTTTGAAATTCTTGTTATAAATGTAATTAATCTCATTCAGTTGATTGTAATTGTACAATAATTGGTTGTTGTTGTTTTTTTGTTAATTTATTAATTTTTTTTACATAGTTACATACTTATTATAAAGTTATAATGATTATGATGATGACGACAACGCATAAACGACTTTAAAACAGCACGATGGTATTAACATGTATGTAGTATAGTATAATTCTTGTGCAACTGGATTACCTTCTAAAAAATTCTATTAGAACTTGTACTAGTATTTTTAAAATGTTTAATAACAAAACAATAAAAAATAATGATAATAATAATAATCATGTATATTATGTTTGAATCTAAAACAGATAGAAAGAAAAACCAACATATATGTATATACATATATCTACCTATATTTCAGTTAAAGAATCTTTTTTTATTCAGTGAGTGAGTGGTTAAAAGAAGATGTTTAAATTTTCATTTATAAAAAAAAAAAAAACAATCAAGAAGAAAAAATGAATATCGTGACTTATGAAATTATTGCAATTTTTATATGTAATTTTTTTTGTATCTATATTTTGTTTGTTTGTGTTTTTCTCTTCGTCTTTGTTTTAAAAATGAAAATGCAATAAAATTAATAGATACATATTATATTTTCATATATTATATTTTAAATATCATCATTTATTTTTTAATTTATTGATTTCGAAACATGAGAAAATATATCTTCACACCTTATTCGACATTTTTAACCTCTTTTTATGTATTTTTTTTTTTAAATTTATTTTATTATTTTTTTTATATTTTTATTAATTGAACGCATGCTTTTAAATTTATGTTTCTCCTAACATAATGATTGTTGCATATTAGTTACCTGCACTTATTAGATATCATTAAAATAACATAAATATTTTTGTTTCTAATTTATTATTATTTTTCTTTTTTTCTTTATGAAATTAGATTAATTTGAGTGCATTTTATTGTGTCTAATAAAATTGTCAATTTTAAAAATTTCAAACATAACAAAAATATGTAAACAATAGATATTTGATAAATACCTTAACAATACATGTCACTTTATTGCTAATTAACTACATACCACCTTTTACCTCCCACACTCTCTATCATAAAAACATAAAAGTTAAAATAATAAAATTTTATGTATTATTTAAAAATTTTCCTAAAAAAATATAAATTAAATAAAACCTGTCTAAAATTAAAACTAGAATTATTCTAACTAACTGGTTTTGCATGTGTGTGTGTGTGTGTGTGTGTGTGTGAATATATGTATGTGCAATAAAAATGCAGCAAAATTTCATTTTTTAATTAAAAATTTATTTTTGAGGAAAACAAGAATAAGTCATTTTTATTTTTGTTGTTGTTTTAAGATGAACAATGTTTTATTTAAAAATATCTTTTAAGACAAAAAAAAAAACGAAAACGGAAAAATGTTGATCGACAGGGCGGTCTTGCAGATTAACTTGTGTCTCACACAGTGTTTTGTTTTATAACTTTGTTTTTTTTTTTTTCCTTCAAGGTTGTCTTTTGCAATATTTCATTCAAGTTTCATATAATTTTATTATTTTGTTGTTATTATATTTTAAAAATATATTTATTTAAATTAAAACAAAAAAAACAATGATTTTTTTGTAATTTTTTTTAAAATCTGCAATAGCTGAAAAAATGTTCGATAATTTTTTCGAAAGAATTTAAAAAATTTATACAATAAGATAATTTTTTTTTTTTTTGAGTACCTATAGTTTGTTTTGATATTATGAGATTAGGTCCATTTGATGGATAAAAATAAATTTTACACTCATATTACTCGTATATCAAAAATTGAAAAATGTTCTTTCAAAAGAAAAGTTATTTATTTTCTGATTTTCCTGTTTAAGTGTGATCCAAAACAATAATGTCATAAATTACCGTTGTTAAGTAAAAAAAAAAGAGAAAATATTTTTATCGAAAAAAAAACCATTATGTGTCCCTTTTCACTTTTTTACACCTTAATTGTAACAATAAAACAAGGACGAAGAAATTACAAAATTTTTAGCAAAATTACCACACAGTAAGGGTTCCTCAGTGTTTTCTTTTCTTCTTTGTTTTATTTGTGAAATACTAAGGATTTTTTACGCAACCTAACGGTATTTTAACTGTAATTTTAAATCTATTATCATTATTATATGTATTTATTATTTTATGTCATATTATAATAATAATGTGTAACAGAAAAAATACCTGAATTAGATAAAAATTTATGATATGGTATATTCATACATATAACAATATATGGGTATTTGACAAAAAATATATGTAGCTTATATTGTATATACTCAACAGCAACACGGATGTTCTTCATATGTTTCTTGTTAAATATATATAACTTAATGATAATTATATTCAAACAAAGTACCGGTTTTATGTTACCATTGTCACCGCATGATATTTAACAACAATAATAATAAAAAAGTATGTTAAATATTTGTCTTAAAAAAAAAAAAATAATTATTCATTAAATGACAGAAAAAAGATATTTTTAAGAAGAAAAAAAAACCTATATGATTCAACCTTTAAACTTTACCTATATTTTAATGGACATGTAGTACAAAATGTTCACGTATATCGGAATCGGAATTAATAAATATCGGTCGGTATGTATGTTTTTTTCCACTCATATACATACACGTATGTACATAATGTTGAATATGCCGGCATGTAGATGTAGATATATAATTCTCAATTCAATTGTATCTATAATTTTTGTTTTAATTTTGTTTTTCTTTTTGCTCAAGTGATAATTAATCGGTATGTATTTGATAATATCATAAATACTTTGAATGCCGGTAATACAATTTTTTGTTGTTGTCATTGTTTTGATTTAATTTAGATTTAATTTTTATATGTTAAATGGTGTTGGTTTTCTTATATATGTATATTATGTGACGTAATTAATTTAATCAAGGTCATATAAATATAATAATATTTATGAAAAATTTTCATTTTCATTTTTGCATTTATTATTGATTATTATTATTTTATTGCGTGAACTAGAGAATTTAATAAATTTGCAATTATTATTATTACTATTATTGCAACTATCAAATGTTATATTTTATACACATGCATGCATACATACATTATACATACATACATATGTATAGAGTCTGAATATTAATTAATTATTATTATAGTTTCATCGAAGTTAATTTATAAGTGCATTATTATTATAATCACCATATTACGTACATATGTATATGGCTTAGCAACAACAATACTATCACGTGTTATAGTTTTGTTACGTTAGATAAATATGTATGTATGTATGTATCTTGAAAAATATTCTCAAAAAATACAAAAAAAAAAAAAAGACAGAGAAAAAGAAAATGTTATAATTTGTATTTTTATTTTAATTAATGATTTTATAATAGATTTTGAGATACAATCAAAGATTATTTGAAAGAACAAAAAAAAATGAATAAGAATTGTAAATTGTCGCAAATGTTGTCACATATCAATAAAATGATATGTCAAAAAATTAGCATAAAGATTTTTTTTTGTTTTGTTATTTTTCTTTCCGTTTTGCACAAATGCATTCTTTTTTTGTTTTTAAATTAATTATAATAGTTAGTTGTGTAGTTTTCTAAAATATGAATTTGTTTTCTACTATGTTTATTCATTATTTTCATTCTAAAAATATGTATTCTGTTAATTTTAAATTTTTATACTGATATGTTAAATAACAGTTAGAAATATACATTTTTTTTCTACATTATTGATAACAATTTTAAACGCAAGTGTTTTATATATTATACAATTAATGATAATTTAATATTTAAAAAAAATAAAAAGTATTTAGTAAAAAAAGTAAAAAAAGTAAACTTCTATTTATTTAATATATTTATTTCAAATATACATTTAATTATAATATATTTACAAATCTATGTATTATACATATATGCATATAAAATAATATTAATCAATAATTTTCATTATTAAATTTAAATATCAAATGAATTCTTAAGTTTAATTTAAATTTTCCTTTTTTTTTTTGCTTTACAGAAATCTACTAATAATTTTCTTATCTAAAGTAATCCATTAAAATTTGTTATTATAAAGATTTTTTTTTTTTTACTTTTTGCAAGACAACAATTTTAAATATTTATAAGAAAAATTACAACATAGTAATATGTATGTATTTATGTATAAATATTTATTTATGAAATCCATATAATATCATATTTAATAATAATTAACGACAATTTACATGGTAGAGACCATAAGGTGAAAAAAAATAGAAAAAAAAATATTTGTATTCATATCCGTTGTTCTATTAATGCAATGACTTTGCAAAATATTCAAAATTTCGAATAAATTAAATTAAATGAATTGTTTTGTGGTTATGATTTCTGCATAAAATTTAAAAAAAAAAAAAAAAAAAACATAATATTTATTATGAAATTATGATTATGACATTTTTTATTTATATGGAAAAATTTTGAAGAAAAAAAATAGCTAGAAAAAAAAAAACGGATTTTCTAAGAAACTATATTAATAATTTAGATTTGAAAAAATTTTGATGATAAAATATTTTATTTAATTATTCGGTATTAATCAATCACATTATGTTTGTGTGTTTTTATTTTTTGTGAAGTACCATTTTTTTTTTTTACAATCAAAAATTTGTGTATCAGTTACTTTTACTTATTTAGATATATTTTCTTGTGAACAAATAATTATTATATAGAGTATTTATGCAGAGGTCAATAAAGTGTATCAGTCGTCGTTTTTACATTTTTTTTATCCTTATGAGCCATCCCTACGCCGTGGCCCATTTATTAAAAAAAAAAAAGAACAAGTGAAAAGTTTGAAAGTGCGTTATTTCTGTAAAAATATACACTATTAGAAAATATGAAAAAAAATTATTATGTTTCAAAAATGAAAAGTGTGGAAAATCCACAAATTCATTATTTTCATCCTGTTTGGCATTTGTAGGTCATCGTTATGTGGAATGTAAAGTTCTTGCATAGAATATTTGCTTATATTATGACACGTTTCTTGAGATGGATGACATTTCAAAAAATATAGATACGAATTTCTTGACCTTTGGACGTGTCAGGCATTCTAAGGTAATATGTATATACTTTAACACGTTAATATCATAAATATATGGTTGTTCCATTGGACAGCTTCTTTTATCACTCGTGAGTAACAGTT
Organism: Bombylius major; assembly: GCA_932526495.1. Classification (NCBI taxonomy): domain Eukaryota; kingdom Metazoa; phylum Arthropoda; class Insecta; order Diptera; family Bombyliidae; genus Bombylius; species Bombylius major. The sequence continues at coordinate 25,200,562 of OW052045.1, read as the reverse complement.
GCTTAAATCGGTTTTGTTGAATTGGTTATTCGATTGTTACAAATAAATTTTTAGCTGTTGAACAGTTCAAGAACTATTGGGGGAAGTTTTATGGGGAAAACCCGAAAGTATTTTTAAAATCTATGTTGCTGTGCATTTAGCTATGTATCTTCTGCTCTATAATAAGTAGATTTTTACCATTCAAAGACTTTTTAGTATGTAAGTCCAGCAAGAATCATCAAATTGAAATCCTTCACCAGGTGTTCGATACTGAGACATATGTATGTGCTTATTTTAGGGAATAAAAAGTATGTGCATTTATACACTTCACATTGAGTACTTCATCCTGAAGCTCATGTATTTTTTCAAGGATCTGTCTCATTTCATGTACGAAATAACGGGGTTGTATTGTTGCTATCATATAATCTGGAAAATATTTAAAAATGAATTTTAAAATGCACAATGAAACAAAACACGAAAAAATTAACTAGTAAAGGAAAAAATTTCAAAACAAATGTTATTTGTTGTTAAAATAATAACTCTTGTAATAGAAAACCTATTCTGATAGTTATTTTCTTGCTAAAGAAATTTTTATCCTGACTGAAAATATCCTAAAACGTCAAATAGATTTTTCTCAAAAACAACAAGTGTTATTTTAATTAAATCCTTTTTTCATATATGTATGTAAAACGTTACACAAACAGAAGATACATGTAGCTGAAATACATAATGCTAAGATGGTCATGTGGAGGCTAAGATGGCCTATGGGCATTTTAAAAGGCTATCTTTCGAAGAAAGCTCTAGAGCTATCAGGAAAGAAGTGAGAACAAGATAGGTTTGTGCCATAAAAAAAGGACATTAAAGAAAAAGGTTTAAAAGAATCAGGTACGCGAGAACTTTTAGTCTGGAGACACAAGACAAAGAACGCTAACCCTCTCTAAGTGAAAGTAGCAAAAAAGAAGGACATGTATGCGTATGTAGTATTTAAAAATAATATTTTCACATTTAAGAAATTGAAATATATTCTCTTCAGAAAAAAAATTTGTTGTTAAATAATTTTTCCATGAATAAGTCATACGTCAAGGTTGAAAGTTATGAAATACATTGAATTCACAGAGAACATAAATGAATCTATTGACATAATACATTTTTCTTATAAAACTTAAATTTTAAAACAATATTTCATATGAATTTTCCAACAAATCACATTTAAATTTCTTCACTTGTTTTATGTAACACATCCTTTGAAAAATGTATTAAATTTTCGATGACTTCATTTCACTTCAATGTGATTTATTTTTTTTTCTTCACATTAAAATGCACATGACCATTAAACCAAGTATAAAAAAAAAAAAAAATAATTTCAAATTGAAAAGAAATTTTTATTTTCATTTCTATCACTAGCATACATTTTTTCTTCTCTTTCTTCAATAAAATTTATTTTTATTTTTTCCACTTGTTTTTTTTCCTTCATATTATAAAATCTGCATAAATGCATATACCCACAATATTATGTAATTTTAAATTCAATTTGTGTGCAATATTATAATATTTTTTTATAGGAATTGTATATGCATGCTAATAGGACAATTTTCACTCTTTTAGAGACTATGAGTTCTTATTTTTCTATGATTTGTTTTTGAACCTCTTCAATTTGACCCACCTTGAATGTAAGTCGTCGTAACATTCTATTAATAAAAAAAGAAAGAAATAAAAAAAACATATATGTAGAGGGAAAAAAACATTATTGTTATTCTTTTATTTTTTGCGTAATACAACAACAAACTAGCAACAATGAATAAAATTTATTCAAATCATATAATAAAATCGAATGTCTTTATTTTTACTTACATTTTTTGTTTGTTTTTGTTTTTATATATGTATATATGTATGTATGTATTTATTACATGTACCTGTTTACTTTATTGTACAAGTGCATGGAAAAATAAAGAATGTCCTATTAAATAATTCAAGTAAGCTAGCCAAAAGGTATCATAGTTAATATATGGTCAAGATTTATATATACGTATGTATGTATGTATTTTAGCCTAGCTAACTCCTCTATTATTTATATTTATTGTTGGTTTTTTCTATTATTTTTTATTTTAGTATTTTGTTTATTATTTTTTTTTTTAAATGTTTTTTAAATATGGGTATGGAATTATAAACAATATGTAATTACCAGGAAATTGCAGTACAAGTAGCACAATTTTATGCTTAACGCGATTGAAAATGAAAATTTCTCTCTACTAACATACTCAATTCCCCTTATGATACATCATATAGGTATAGGTATTTGAAAAAAAAAAAAAAATAAATAAATTAAAAGAAAAAAAAATAAATGAAAGAATGCGTTTATGTCATCTGCATAATGTAAGACCATCGTGGCTACGTCAATCGACCATCTACCCTAAAGAAAATATTTTTTTTTATATTATGTATGCAAAAATCGAATTACATTTTATAAATTTTTTTTTTTTTAACCATGTAATATATCTAAATTTATTTTTTCGTGTTATGTGTGCGCGATTCAATTTGATGTGTCTAGTTTTCTTGTCGATGTATTTATATGTAGTTACATAGAAGTAAAAATGCAAAAAAAAAAAAAATGTAGTACGAGTATGTGTGTTAATTTTGTACTCATAGTCATATACATATCTATCTATCTATATCTGAAACAAAATAAGTAAATTAAAAATTATTTATTTATATGAAAAAATGAAGAAAAAGTAATTGAAAAATATAGGCAAAAAATGCAAGTAATAGTGAAGAAAATGAAGAAGAAAAAATAAAAAAAATAAAAAAAGACTGAAAAAAGATACATTTTGATTTGAAATATGTAACTAGCATGCATGCACTTTCATGGGAATGCGGAAGGCCATGGTTTATGTCTCATCCACATCAGGGCAGGTAGATATGTATTTATACATACATACTTACTTACTTAAACATAAATTTTATACATAAGATTTGTTTTTTTTTTTTTTAATTTAGTTTTTTGCAAAAAATTATACATTTTAATATATGAACACAAATACAATTATGTACCTATGTCTTTATAAAAAAAAAAAAAAAAAATACAGATTTTAATAGGAGGTATCTTTATTTTTTACATATTTTAAAGAGTCTGTCAAGATTTAGAGCTAATTTGCTAGATTTTCTCACCTTAAAGTATTAAATTGGATTAAAATGTTTTAAAGGCATTGCAAAAAGGTAGCAACATACATAGCAGAATAACATACATATGTATGTACATACATACTCAGTACAAACAGTAAGTAAATATATAAATTAAAAACAGCTAAAAAAAAACTCATCTATGTAATAAATACATGAACGTCGTATAATAATCTTATTAATCCGGCATTCATTTCAAATGAAAACGATAAAATCTATCTAAGCAAAATAAAATCAAAAAAAAAAACACAAAAAGTAGGATAAAATAAAAAAAAAGAAACAATTTTTGTATTGATGTTGTTAATGTATAATTTATTATTTCATCGTTGTTTTTTTTCTCTTTTTTCATTTTTTTTTCTTTATTTATTTTTCTGCATTAATTGGAATTAGATAATAAAGTTGATTTCTTTGGAAAAAAATAATTACAAAACAAAAAAACAGCAGCAACAACAAAAAAAGTGAAATATAATAGATACATTTCATCAAAATATTTGAAATTAAACATACATTCACATATGTATTATATACGAGCATGTATTGTGTGTTTAATAAGATACATTCGAATACAATTCTCATATATGATTTTTATCTTTTTAATATAAAATAACTTTGTATATACAACAATCAACAATAATTTATTTTATTTAGATCGATAGAATTCCTATTTTGTAAAATTTTTGTCAAAAAATAAAAGTGAATTCCATATCAAAAATAATTTTTTCTTTTTTTTTTGTCAAGATCCTTAACCTTAAAAAAATTACAAGGTCTTAATATTTGAAAAATATACGTACAAATAAAAATACAATCAGAATTTGGACTAAGAAAAAAAAACAATAAATTCATCAAATAAAAAAGACTTTTGTCTAAAAAGAGAGGGCGGCATTTGATCTTTGATTGGCATGCGGCGTGCAGTCATCATATATATGCTTTTCAAATGTTTTTTTTTGTTTGTTTGTTTGTTTGTTCTTATTTTTGATTTTATTTTTTTTTGCATTTGATTTTTGGATGAAACATCCATTGTGCACCCACTTCATCACTTATATCATTGCTGACTTTAAAGTAAATTCCTTATAATTTTTTTATTTTTTATTTTTTTTGTAAATTGTCATGATTTTGAGTTTTGTGCCCTTTTAGAACAGAAGGATGAATTGTTTTTTTTTTTGTTTTTTTTTTATTGTACTGACTCCTTGTGTATATTCTTTAAATTCATCATAGATTTTTATATACAATACTATAAAATATTTACTTTGTATGTAAACCGAATAAGGAGAACATTTTCAATTTTTGGAGATTCTATAAGATTTAAGGTACCATTCTTCACTATCTATACATATTATGTATGTATCTTATTATTATATTATATGTTTTTGTTATTGTTTTTGTAGCTTTATAAAACAAACATGGATTTTTAAAACGTATATAGATATTTATATAAACAATTCTTAAAAACCATTCTGCACCACAAAAAAATCTTTATGGGTCCATAACCAAATTCAAAAATATAGAATCTTTAAAATATAAAAACAATAACTACTTAAGTAGAACGTGTAACTTCTTCAATATAGGATCAGAAAATCATCATCGTCATCATCAGGTATTGTATAAAATGATGATGGTCTAAGAAAACAAAAATATACATATATATATAAAATTACACAAGATATGCTACCAGAAATGGACTATCAAACGTAAAAATATACAAAATTTAAGATTGATGACGAAAATGGACATTGGGATTTCAATTTTATATTTGTACATATTTCAATTGTTGTTGTTGTTGTTGTTGTTGTTGTTGTTGTTGTTGTTATTGTTGTTGCTATTATACAACAAAACATTTAATATTATTGAATACATATATACATATGTATCTTTTTGGTTCTCTTCATCTTACCGAAAAATCGAATTTTAAATTAGAAATGATTATGCTATGTGTGCGATGATGATGATGATGATGGCTTTTTAACATAAATCTATATAAAGTAAAAATTCTTTAAGAACAAAACAAAAATTATACATAATATTATACCAAATACAAAAACAAAAAAATTTAAGTGAATAAACAAAATAAAATTTCTACTAAAAATTCAATAATCAAATGGAAACAAAAAAAAAACATATTATAAGAAATCTATTTTCAATATTTTTATTTTTAAATGTTACTTTTTCTTCCCCTCTTAAACTAATTTATTATGCAAAATAAATTGATTAAAAATTTTATTTAAAAAAAAAAACACACACGCATATGATTAAAATAATATGGGTGAAAAAAAAACAAACAAAATTGTCACATGGAGAAATTTTCTTAGAAAAGTACAAATTAGATCAATCTTGAATTAAAAATTAGATTGAAAAAATTATGACAACAAAAATTTAAAATATATTTTTGTTATATTTAAAACCTGTTTAATTTATTTCAAATTCATAATTTCATTTAAAAAAAAAAAAATTTCGATAATATTTAATATTTGGGAATTACAAGTATATTATGACGTAAGTGACAGCAAACCATATGAGTGGTTGAAAATGAAATTAATAAAACAAAAAAAAAGTAAGAACATAATAAAAAAAAATCAAGTAATAATTATGTATCGTAATATGAATAAAATTATGTATGTTACGTAATATCAAAGTCACATGTTTGTTTTGTATTTACTTTTTTATTGTTTTTTTTTTTGTTTTAAATTTTTTTTAATCTTTAGTAGATGTTTTTTAATGTGTTTGGTAGTTTTTTTTTACAGATCCTTATAGTAGAATTAATTTTTAAGAGTTTAATTGATTTAGACTTGATAATTAAATGTATGTTATTATATTTAGTGGAAAAAAAAAACAAACACATAATTATTATTTTTAACATTTTTTCATTGCGTTTTAAAATTTGGAAAAAAGCGACTTAATTCTGTGAGCTTTTTTTCCATTGTATTGTTTCTGTTTGTCATTAAATTAACAAATGATGGAAGTGTCTATTTAATTTTCTTTTTCCAATAATTGTGTGGAATTTGAAGAAAAAGAAAACAAGAGAAGAAAATTCTGAGAATGATATACGTATGGACTCAAAACTGATATAGAAATTTGGCGAGTTATTATAGATCCAACTATATGACCTGTACTGTTGTATAAACACCCTGAATGTCCAGGGCACTTGAAGCTACAAATACCAATGAGCAAGACATGTCTTAAAAAATGAACGATGCAATTATTTCTTAAAAAGCGTGGAAATCAAATAGAAGTGAAATAAAGATAACAGGAAAGCCTAGATTAAGGTGGGAGGAAGCAGTTGATAGAGGCAATCTTACTACAATACAAATTAATTGGAAAAATTTTGCAAAAGATGAAAATTTTGGAAAGAGTTGTCTTGAGATTTTCAAAAAAAAAAAACAGCTGAGTTGAAGAGTTTTTCGAGGAAGCAAGAATGAAACAGGATTTTTAAAATAGGCCGATGATGATAAAATTCAGAATAAATGTATAAAAAAATCTAAAATTTTACCTTGATACATCATCATGATATCTTTAATTGTACCTACATATTTTTGACATTTTATTGTTTGAGGATAAAATAGAAACAAAAATTATGAAAATAAAAAAAAAAACAACTCAGAAAAAAATAAACAAAAAATAGTAATAGCATAGTTTTAGAAAATACCGGAAATTTTCTACTTTTAAAATCTAATGAATAAATCATGTTGACTTCCTTTAATCTCTGATTTTTCATTTATTTATATATATTTTTTTTAAATTAAAATATTTCAGTTCTTAATCGAATTAATTCATATGAAAAAAAAAATTATGAATAAATTAATAAATTTTTTTTAAAAAAAAAATTTAATAAAATAATTTCCTTAATTCATGTTATGTAAACATTTTTTTTTTATTTATTTATTTCTATTTATAAAAAGTGGTATACATTAAATACGTTTTTATTAATTTTATTATGACTTTTTTTTTTCTGTTTTTGAATAAAGCGTGTAGTATATAAATTCATTATACCTTTCATTTTTCGTTGGTTGTTTTTTTTTTTATTAGCATACACGTGTAATATCTTCTAGTTCAATTTAATTAAGAAATCTTTAACCAGTCAAACAAGATGTTATATACCAGAAGTTACCATCATCATCATCATCATCATTTTTAGCATTAACATCTTCCTATCGATGATACTATTTTAATCGTACAAATCTACAGCATATGTGTGTACATACATAATATGTGTATGTATATAGAAAAAAAATAATAAAAAATAATTTACTTACACTGTATTTAAAATTATGTATTTAAATTCATAGAATTTAATAAATACATATAAGTGTAAATACTTAAAATTTATATACATACATATATTTATATAATGTATATATAAATATATTTTAAACACCCTTTTTCAATTCATTTTAACAATCTATCTAATATCTATTTATAGTTTTAATTTTTATTACAGGTAATAATTTTGTTTTGTTTTGTTTGTTGGGTTTTTTTTTCTTTTTTTTTTGTTAAAAATATAGGAAAATTATATTATAGAAAATAAATAAAATTAGCTTAAAATGTAGAAAATAATAATAATAAAAATAAAAAAAAATTGAGATAAATGAAAAATAAATTGAAAAGAAGTAAATAAATAAATAAAAAAAAAATAAAACATGTATCTGCAATCAATTTGAAATAAAAATTAAATTTTTTAAAACAAAGTTTCATTATACATATATAGCTATATTTTTTTGTCGTTCAACTATAAAATATGTAAGTATGTATGTGTATATTTTTTTTAATATAAAAAACGTGAGTACTTATTATATTTTTCAAACATACAATATGAGTGGCTCAGAAGTTAATGTGATTAAATCCATAAGTCCATTTTTCGATATTTTCCAATTTTTGTAGATTTACATACGATACCTATATCATAATTTTTTTTAATAAAAGATTCATTCGTTACTTCATATTGTCTACACTATAGAAAGCCCTTTTCTAACCTAATAGCAATGATAATATACGAGTACATAGTTCTAATCACCTAAACAAGATGAGGCTACAAGAGGATGATGACAAATGCAGGTTCTGCAAAGAGACCAAAGAGACCAAAGAGACCTCAAAACACATTATGTGTGAATGGTAGGTGTTGGTCTCAAAAAGAGTGCGACATATGCACCAACTTTTCCTCAAGCCTGAGGAAATCTTGGTGTGCACCTTCTAATAGAATCTTAGGATTTATAAAAAAAAAAAAGATTTATGAGAAGCACGGACGGCACAAAAGATCTTATTAGATCGAGGTGCAAATTTTCCAAATCAACTTTATCTTAATCTTACATAGTTCTTTAACTGTACATAGATGACTACTCTGTGGTAATAGTATGTAGAGCAATTTTGAAAGAAACAAGTAGAAACATGGTCAATTTATAAAAATAATTTGATTTATGTATGTATGTATGTATGTATTAGTATCTCCAAAGAAACATATTATAGCTTTTGTAGAACACTGAAAACAAAACCTACAGATAAAAATTAAGATAGTTTGGAAGAAGAAGACATTTGTTATGATGATTAACACTATTTATCAATAATTTTTTTCATATATGAATATTATATCACAAATAAAGCTTATGTATAAGTGAATACCTAAGATTTTGCCATTGCCCAATTAATACATTGATTTTTTTAAAATCCTTTATCTACCTTGAATTATTGTAGAGCTGGAATTAATGAAAAACATTTTAAATACTTTTCTGATCAAATTATTAAAATGAAAATTTTAAAGATTACTATATAAGAAAACTTTAATTTTCTCAATTTTTGTTTTTTAAACATTATGTTGGTTTCTGAACCACTCATATTATTAATTTGAAAATTTTAAAAATTTAGAATAAATAAAAATTTTGTGTAATCAGTTTTTTTTGCTTCAAACAAAAAAAAAAAATTTACGAAATTTATAATTTAATGTTTTTTTTTCTTTCTTGAATAAAATAAAATTAATTTTAATGAATTTTATATTTTGAAAAAAAAACCTACAAAAAAAGAAGAAGCAAATGTTATGTCATCAAAAAAAAAAATAAATTATACATTTAATAGAGTGCAACATATACAATAACATACGTGTACGATATGTATACACAAATTATGTATGAAAAAAAATGAATTTACGTATATATTTTATTTAAATTTATTTACACACTTAATATAACTAAAATTTTATAGTTTAGCATGTTAATAATAAAAAATTAAAAAAATGATAACATACATTAAAAATTCAAAAAACACCATCTTCTAATATTATTATTATAATTTATTTATTTTATTTAATTTTAATTTTTTTTTTCAGTTTTAGTCGCTATTAATTTAAATATAAAATGAATTTTTCTGTACGTACATAATATGTACATTTTATAAAGTTTTTATTAATTATAATTATGTAGTTTTATGAAGTGTGTGGCGCAGTATTTAAAAAAATTAAGTATATAAGTATATTAACAAGAACGAAAAAAATAAACAAAAATAAAATACATTTTTTTTTCAAAAAAAAAAAAAAAAAACATTAAGAAATATCTTAAAAAAAAAAATAAAACTATAGAAAAATCACGAAATCAGTCGAAAATAGTAGAAGTATACAAATTATTTAAAAACAGGAAAAAAATATCTAAATACATATTGTCTCTGCAACAGTTTTTTTAAAATAATTTTTTCTTACTTTAGATACACAATAACAACAACAACAAAAAATCTATAGGACTAGGTCAATAAGTAATTAACATAAAATATAATTTATTTACGAATGTACATATGTATATGAGGCAACTAGGTATGTAAGTATATGAAGAAAAAAAAAATACAATCAAATAGATACGAACAAAAAAAAAATTTAAATAATTTAATTTATTCACATATGTAATTATTTCATCATGTTTTATTCTGCGTTTATTTATTATTTAATAATTTTTTTCTTCTTCTTCTTAAAAAAAAAATTATTATTGCGATTTTTATGTACCACAATTTTACAATCACACAGAAATTATCTACATATATATTTTTTTCTAGTGTTTAAATTCACATCCTTTTTTTGTTGTTGTTATCTTTTATTTTAATAATATGAATAATTTATTGAAATAATTATTTCTAAAAAAAAAATGATGTGTGTAATAAGATAAAATTAAGAAAAGCTGTTATAATAATTAGAAAATTAATTAAGATTACAGGCAATTAAATGACGTAAATTTCTGTTGTAATAGACAATTAATAAATTAATTTGTAACGTGTTTATTTTTGTTAGTGTTTTAATTGTAAATACATTTTTTTTTTTTAAATTCTGATTAATTATTTATTTGTTTAATTGTTTTTTTTTTACAGTTTAAAAATATATATTTTCAATTGAAAACTAATAAATTATAACACCATCAATGATTTGTCAACGGTAAATAAAATTTTTTTTTATTTATAATTTATTGATATGTAGCAAGTGTTTTTTTTCTTTTTATGTATTTAAAAAGCTTTTTTTTTTTTTTGTTAATTAATTTTTTTAATATTTAATTTGTTTTTAATATGGGATTTATTTGTATTATTTTAATTTCAAGGGAAGTAGAATATTAAATATTAATTATTAGAATAATTTTTTATATATTTTTATGTTCGATAACGAAACAGTGGTATCCTGTTTGGTTGAATTACAGTTTCTTAGGAAATTTTTGACGTATCCAGTTAAGAGATGTTTGATGAAAAAGGAAAAAAAAAAGAATGATGTTAATGAATAAGTTTTACTTTTTCTGATTTTTTTCCCTTTTGCACAAAATCTAACGTTGAGATTAAATTTCTCAAGCAAAACTGTCATGAAATACAAGAAGGTTTAAATTTGAAATGGTTAGTAAAAGATATGTAAGTATGTATATGTATGTAATATATACATTCATACATATATTGGATATAGGGTTATCATTATCAATTAGGTATGAGTAGGGGCTAGCCATTGAAGCACTCCATTTTCTTGCGTTTTGCATTGGAATATTTTCATTTTTTGCTTCTTTGTTAACAATTTATACATTTTCCAGCTTAAAAATCTTTTAATAAGAGTTTTTTTTAACACTTCATAGTTTAGGGTTGAGGATGGAGGATTGCAAGCAGTCATGAGCATTTATACAACAGAACCCCGGTTGAGGACTTTATGTACGAGTTAAAAAAAAAATATATCGTCGCTCGAGAATTGGTTTGCCTTGAATGCTACAGAAAACCAATACTCAAGTGACGATATGTATTTTTTATTCTCATTTCGTCAAAACCTTACCTGAGTGTTCTTAGCCATATTTTCCTTAGGTTTTTTCAAAAAGTTGTTTCTACCGCTATGACTTTGATAAAGCAGACCCATTTTTCGCGTAAAATTTTTCCATGTTAAGAACTATCCATTTTGTCAAATTTATTCTGCATGCTGGAAATAAATATTATATTTCAAAATGGCTTTTATATTTTCTGCGCTTTTAAAATTCAACTATAAAATTAAACAAAAATAATAAAAATTGAAAAAAAAATATTTAAAATAACTAAAAGAATTTTAAATGCATTTAATTTTCTACAAAACGCATTGTAATTTTCGATAAATATATCTTCTTTTTTTTTAAATTTAATTTTATGTCTGAATATTATTTTTTTTTTGAAAAAAAAAAAAAAATGAGTTCCTTATAAATGTGGATTTTTCAAAATTTTATTATGATTAACTTGCACAGCAAAAAAAAAAAAGAACAAAACAAAAATTCTAGAAAATATTTAAAGATTTAATTTCTAAATGGATTTTTGATATTTTAGAATTCGCCATTTCGCATAGTATATGTGATACCTATTTAAAAGAATTAACTTAATTTTCTTTGATTGTTAAATCTTTTAAACGGATTTAATATAATTTATAAAATACCAATGAATAGTTAGTATAGGTATAACCCCTTTAGATTTTTTTTTTCTCTTCACATTTTAAATCGTTTTTCGATAAATATATACCAATGGGTACATTTTTTATCATTAAGATTGCATGGTAAAAAATTATTTTTGATATATTTAATCGTAATAAAAAAAAAAACAAAACAAAGAATAGAATAAGAATTTTATATAAAAATGAAAATTAAAAAAATTTGGATTTTGTGATTAGATGTTTCGGTTTCGATTTGGCAAAAAAAAAATATTCATTTATATAGTTATGACTGGATATTTATAATGATAGGGTTTATGTTATTATTATTATTGTTTTTTATTTTTTCTATCTAAAATCAAAAATGAATCGCATTCGTAGATATTTTACAGATGGTTACTAAATTCTTCACTGGAGTCGTATCCTTTATATTAATTTTATTTCTTCATATTAAAAAAAAAAAAAAAGAATGAAATATGCGAAATAAAATTTTCGTTTTGTTGTGAAAATAATAATTCTATTTTTCCAAGCGAGTGAGTAAAATTAGTTTCTATAGATACTTTTTATCACGAAACTTTCATAAAAATTGACTTTCAAAGAAGTTTCATTATTAATTTAGTTTTTTTATGAATTTCGTTTGTCGCAGATGTTTTTGTTTTTCACCCACAACAGTTTTCATCATCTTTTTGTAATATTTAGCAAAAAAATATATATATTTGTTAGGCTTCAGAAAAATATTGAACAAGGCGATATTGATTCTATAAAAAGAAATTTTATAAGGAATCTTTTGTCTAGTATCCAGATGTCGCGGAATCGATATGTGTCAAAAAATATATATTCGCTTAATTCTGATTTGAAAAGGAAGTAAACGATCAATTTGATTTTGATAATATCATGACTCAGTCAAGACAAAAAATTTTTAAAAATAAAGAACATTACAAACTGGAATGCTTATATAAAAAAAAAATGTTGAAAAAAGAATAATAAGTTCGTAGTACTAAAACACGTGATATTATTCATCTGACAAAATATTATACCGGAAAAAGGGTTAACTAAACAACAAGAAGAAAAAAAAATCTTCATTGATTTCATCGCCTATTTTTTTTCTCTCTTGTTTTTTTAATATTTTTATTATCGTCTTGTCAGTAATAATATTTGGCGGCTTCATATTTCGTAAATACATATATGTATATATATTGATATATATATCAATTCAGTAATCAGTATACGCTCTATAATGATGACAATCATAAATTACTAAAATATGATGAATTTTCAAAATTCTTTCCTTTTTTTGTTCTCTTTTCTTGTTTTGTGTGTTCTTTTATAAAATTCAATAGAAATGTTCAGTTTTGCTTTTAGTTCTTTTTTGAAAATTGTTTATTTTTCCATTATATTAAATGTCAGGTATTTAAAAAGAATATGTATGTATGTTTTTTTCTTTTCTTCTTCATAAAATTGACGCAATAATAATTATGTCACATATTGTAAGGATATCTATCATAAAACCATTTAAATCTTTAACCCTTTCACTTTATTATTGATTGTTGTAAGAGAAGTAAAAGTAAGAAAAAAAAAAAGGAGAGAAAAGAGTAAAGAAAAGTAAAAACCATTTAAAATACTTTTACTTTTATTGAAGATTGAAATAATTTTTATGTAAAAAGGGCATTTTAAAATTCACTTTCTTTATGAAAAATAATATTCTATAGTTTTTTTTAGATTTATTGAGAATAATTTCAAGGACATTTCAACAACAATTAGTCAATTAGTCTACACACAGAATTCTCTATGAAGATACACACTGTTGCTCAGTGAATATTTTGGGAAATAAAAAAATAGTAACTTTTACCAATATCATGCGACCAAAGTATTCTATTGTCGTAATATTTATCTTTGTTTCTACGAAAACTCATAAAATATTTATTCCAAATATTTTGAAATATACATACATATAAAAAAGAAATCATGTGCCTGATAAAATACAAAAATTATTTTTCAAGGATTTATTCTAAAAATATCTAGGATATAGAGAAGAAGAAACAAATGATAATATCATAAAAAATCACACATTTTCTTAATAAAATTAACATCTTATTAACATTTAAACATTGATTAAAATCTTTTTAGATACATCTATATATATCTATATAATATGTATCTTTAATTTGTTTGTTTCTATAATTATATATCATATTAGATATTGTTTTTTTTTCATGCAATTTACCTGTTTTGATTTATATTAATCTCTTTTTAAAAAATGTACAATGTACGAGTATATTATGAATATAAAATTATTCCTACACTATAATATGATCTCCTGTCAAAAGCCGGATATTAAAGTATATTAGCAATATTATGTTACATTTATGTACAATATAAGTATTCATGTACATACATATGTATGTATATCAATGCACAATAATATGCCTTAAAACAAGAAAATATTAACACAACAACAACAACAACAACAACAACAAAAAACGAAAAAAAAATCAATTTTTTCCCCTCATTTCAGATATTAAATTTATGTAGATTAATTTATTGTATCTATCTATGACATGATACTGATACACATTCTAAATATTAAATTTTTTTTTTAAAGATACCATAATGATGATGATGATGATGATAATGATGAAAATAATAATAATGTTACTATCATAATAATGATAACAACATTTAAAAAAAAAATAAACATCAATTCGCTTTCTCTTTGGCATCAATTCAATGTCCGGAATTATGAGGTGAAAGTGTTTATATTCACTTTTTTTTTTGTTTTGTCTTTATTTATATTTGTATTTAAAAAACGATTACAATATACATACGAGTATAGATAGATATAATAAGTAGTATAGATATTTTTGTATACATATTTTTGAACCAAATCCATTTTATATTTTATGCTATTTAGATATCAGCATTTTGGAGTCAATGGTTTTAATTGACTCTTTTCAAAGAAAAAATAAAAATAAATAAAAGTGAAATTTTAGAAATAGAAATAAATTGTAAACTGGAAAAAAAAATTAGGTAGCTAATATACTTATTTATAATCGTATATATACATTTATGTATTGTGGTCCATTTAAGATAAAAATTATAATTAAAAATTAATTTTTTTTTTAAATCTTAAGATATCTTGTTGTCAGTGTTTTAATAAAACAGTATTTTATTCTTGAGTTTTTAAATTGAATAAAAATGTTAAATTTGATCTGAAAATGTTAATTACATCAGAAAATTAATTGTTTATTAATTCAATTTGCCACTCAATATGTGATATAAATCTCTCTTATATTTTTTTTTCTTTGTTATATTTTTCTTAAGCTTTATTTTTTTGAATGATTTTTTATACTGAATTTATTAAGTATTTATAATAATTTTTTAATAATAACAAATTTATGATTATTATTATTTATGTAGAACATATTATTAAAATAATGACGCCAATAATAATTAGAATATTAATAGATTACAAAAAAAAAAATTGTCTTTTATAAATATAATGTGTGTATTTTTATTAGTTTTATAAAATATATTTAACAAATCGTTGTCTACACACTTTTATGTTTTTTTATTTTTTTTAAAATATATAACTCCTACATTTTTTGTAATTTAAAAAAAAAAAAAGGCAAACTAATAAAATTAAAATTTAAAAAAAGAAAAATTATACATCATATAATATTGAATGATTAATTTGTAAACCACACTCCAGACATTAATTATGAGTATTATTAATAAATTCAAGGGGAGACAAGATTTTATAAACATACAGGAGTATATGCATGTATGTATACTACACATATTAGCCATATTTTGTATAATACCAACGTAATGTACAATAATTATATTTTAATATTGCAATTTTTGTGCATTTATTTAATGCGGATATCATTATGTATGTTTGTAAACTAATATAAAATTTATTTTATGGTTGTTTTTATTTTTTATTTTTTACCTTGTATATGAGATGTGTGATAACATGTGTTTGTGTGTGTATGTTTTTTTTTTAAAAAAAAAAATAATTTTTGTTCTTTTATTTATATTTTCATTCAGTAATTGAGAATTATTTTGTTGTTGTTGTTGTGTCTTTTCTGTAGGATTGTGTGTACACAATAAGAGTATCCAATTTCAAACCTGCATGATAGATATTAATTTCAAAACTGTAACGTGGGTAGAATAAGTTGTAATATACATATTTACTTATATACATTACTTATTTTTATTTATTTTTTTTTTTGTTAAATATTTTTAATATTCAAGTTTATTATTATTATTTTATTATATTTTTCATTTATCATCTTCACACCTTGTTAAAAAGTTATTTCTTTTTTTTTTGTTCTTGTTTTCCTTAGTTTATTATTGTTTCTTTTAATTCTCTTTTTATTGTCTTTTTTTATATTTTACTTTTAATTTTACTACCAA
Source organism: Bombylius major (assembly GCA_932526495.1). NCBI lineage: Eukaryota > Metazoa > Arthropoda > Insecta > Diptera > Bombyliidae > Bombylius > Bombylius major. The sequence goes on along the minus strand of OW052045.1, from coordinate 25,184,118 downwards.
ATAAAAAAACAAAAATTTTTTTGCATTAATTCAGAGCATCAATTATTGTGTTTGCAGATTCATTTTCAGTTCATAAAAATAAAAATTAAATTTAAAGTTTTCTTCCTGGTGGAATGAATTTAATTATTACTTTGTTATTTTTTTTAATGAAATTCTTTTCTTTTCTTTCAATTCAATTTTTCTTTCAGCAAACTATCATAATTCATAAGAAAAAAAAAACACTTCATCATAAAAATGTTTGCACCTTATGTTAAATTTTTAAGGATTTTTTTATTGTAAAAAAGATAAGAAGTTATCTTCAAGGTTTTTCCATATATGTATATAAAAGTAGGATTTTCATGTCATTTTCAGATTTTTTGAATTTTAGAAATATTACGATTTGTTTTTATGCTTCATAGAATTCTTAAAATATTTTCAAAATCTTCTACTTTAGAATATGTATAAAGATTTAAAACTTATAGAATTTTGGGAGATTATTTTCTTCTATTTTTGTGTAGTAGACTAAAAACAAGAAAACGGTATTCGATTCGACTGGGATTCGAACCCAAGATCTTTGCCTTGCCGGGGCACTATTCTACCAATTAAACTTTCAGATGCCATGTCGCTCGCTGTTCTTAGTTACTGCGTACACATGGAGAATGCTCAAATTTCCTACATTTGATACTTCACATAGCGCTGAATTAATTACCTTGAGTAACCTTGAGAAAATAAAGGTTTGGAAACAGAGGGGGAGAAATTGATCCTTTCTGTTGCAAATTCTCGAAGTCAGTGTCAGATTGGAGAAGGTCAGGGCTCGATTTTGACTGTAGAATCATTCGAAGATAAAAAAAGATCAAACTATTACCCTTTTTAATAATATACCTACTTATATTTTTCCCTGTGTTGCGAATCTCAAGTGATTGTTAAAGAACAAACTTACTCTTATATTGTGGATTGGATTGATCAAAATAAGGATCCATTCTTAAAAAGGTAATAGCCTATTAATGATATGGTTTAATAAAAATGTCCAAATGAAATTATGTATTACTAAAGTATCCGTTTTAATAATTGCACCTTACATAAAATTCATATTATTAATTTTTCTTTGGATTTTCCAATAAAATGTAATTTATTGTTTTCTAAAGTTCGTATGTTTAATTTTTTTTCCAATAAAACCACAAAATTATCAAATAATAAATTAAAGTGCAATTTAACAATTTTTTTCTCTCTCATTTAAAGATTAATTTATTAATTATTAATTTTTTTTTATTCTTCTCTACATCTAATTACAAATTACATCATGAGAATTTACACAATTTTATGTTATTTTTTATTCTCTGTATTCTTTGCGTCGCTTTTTTTTTTGTTTCGTTTTTATTTTATTTTTGCATTCGTATAATAAAATTTTTATATTCATTTTCATCCGGAAAAAAAAATAATTATATTTATTACACGCCATAATTAGAATTGTTCTAATCGATCATTTAAAATAGCAATAAATTAAATAAAAAACAATGTCACTTATTATACTATTAAATGTGAATATTGTATTTAAGAAGAAGAAAAAATAATCAAAAACATAAGAAGAAAAAAAAAGTGCATATACGCGGAACAACTAGTCTAACCTCTACGGAAATGCCATGGTGTTTAAATATAGCTTTTTTAATAATATCTAAAAGGTATATAAAATAACCAAGTATCTTTTTATTTTATTTTATTTTTTTACATATCATGTATTATTACGTTATTATGTCGTGGCGCGGTGCTAGTTGATAAATCCCACAATAAATAATACAAACTTTTACAAATTCACGTGAAGTTTAAGATTTTTTTTTTGTTTTGTTATGCCATTATAATATGTAATAATGAATATAATGGCCAATAGCTACTTACTATACCTACTGTTGCTGCTTATACTCATTTATGTACATATGTATATTTTCAAATACAACTCATGTGCTTGATTTTAAATTAAATTTCAAACAATTATTCTGTTTCATTCACGATTTTGAATTAAAAACGCATTCATATAGGTTATTATATACTCGTATGTAGGTATGTATGTAACATGTTATTCTTTTTTAAAAGATCATCAATGATTTATACTTTTAACATATCTAAAAAAGATTAAATAAATTATATTAAAGAAGACAAAAAAAAATTGTATTTGTAATTATAAATTCTTCAAAGTATATATGATTTATTTATTTGCATTAATTGTATATTATTTTTGAATGTAAGATGATTTTTTTGAATAATCCTTTCAACAAATTCATGATTGCTCAATTTAAACATGAAAATGTAAAATCTATATTTAAAATATGTTTTTTTTTTGTTTTGTGAAATCAAAATCAATGAAAATAATATCAAAATATCTATAATATTCCAAATTCTATTTAAAAAAAAAAAATGTGGCCTATTTAAATCACGAAAAAAAAAATAAATAATAATTAAAATAATTAAATAATATTCTGTCATCAGTTAAATTTGAAACCGTATATAAGCTAACTACTTTTTTTTTAAAATTTTTTTTATTATATTTCATTTAAGTGGAAGATTCATTTGCATTGAGGGTTTTTGTCGGAAGTTTTTTTTTTTCATTGTTGATTGATTGAAACAACAAAAAATTATATCTACCACATGCGGTTTGATATAATATGTATCTATATAAAGTGAATGATATGCTGCGGTAGTGATGATATTAGTAATCAATATTTTTTTTTCATTTGAATTTTATTTTTAAAACAAATCAAAATAAAAAAAAAAGCAATATTAAAATGAAATTACTGTTTTTTTGAGTGATGAGTAGCAATATAAAAAAATTATGATTTTTTGATTTTTTCAATTGTAAAATCGTATTTCACGTGTTTTTTATTTTTTCAAAATTTATTTGTAAATTAAGAAAGATTTTATGAATTTCAGGTGACTGAGGCGAATACAATTTTTTTTTTAATTTTCAAGTGTTTTTATTAGTTTTTAGGGCTGTACAAATCCTATGCTAAAAATAACCTACATCAGTACTTTTGGTGATATTGAAAAATTTGTTCGGTATTTGAAAAAGAAAAAGCAAATGACAAAATCCTTCCTCAGGACATTTACAAGAATGTATTGCCATAAAAGGCTAAATTTAAAAAACCTAATTGTTAACCAGAAGGAATCAAGAGATTACATACTTAAATCCGCACCGAAAAGTACGAGTATAATGCAAAAAGGACTCAAATGACAAAAATGTGATATTAAGCGATTTAGTGTTCAAAAATATGGTCAGGGTAATTACGTATTTATTTGTGTAGTTCAGAATGATTATTCCAACGAATCAAAGTAAAGCAAAGTTAAAGTATCAACTCTGACTGTGTTAAATCCTTTTTTATCCCTTTTTAAATAATTGTATCACAGAGTAATATCTGTACCATAGAATAGTTAACATAGGGAAATAGGTATATATAATGGTCAATGAAAAAAAAAATTTAACATCTTTTGTTTATCATGGGTGGAACTATTATTTCAAAGACACAGAAAAATTATTAAAAAGTTAAAGAAAATTAGATAATTTTTTGTTTTTTTTTCCATTCGCTATCACTTTTGAAAAAATAAACTTAACGAGAATTCTTAATAAAGAAATTTTAATTTCGACTATTATTTAGTTAAAACTTGGAAATCACAGAACGTTTTCAGTTTCCATATAAAATTCAAATCATAAAATGTTTTCAAGTTTATGTAATATGCAAATTTAGAACGTTCTGTGATTTCCAAGTTGTAACTAAATAATAGTCGAAATTAAAATTTGTCTATTAGTAAGACAAAAAAAAAAAATATATGTGCTTCGTTCAATATTCGCAATGGCAATGATTCAACAGCAGCAAAAATGAACTGTTATTTAATTAAAATATGTAGGTACATATGTATGTATGTACCTTAATTACATAATTAAAATGATTTTTTAATGTGTAGGTGGTTGATATATCGAATTGAATATTGAATGGAACATTGCTTTTTAAAATTTTTGTAGAATGTGGAATCTACTCAACGCCGCCTATTAACAAGTAGAAAATATACAAGTCTGATGGTTCTGGTTGGAATAAATGGTTTGTGTATAAAATAAAATAGTTTTAAAAATTTTCACCTGTTGAAAATTGTTCTTGGTTTGAAATTTTCCATAAATATAAATTTAAATTTTTTTTGTTTATTTTTCAATTATTTTAAGTATGGTTGATTTTCTAAACTAAACTTGATTTTCCATGAATTTGATTAGTTCAATAACACCTTCAGGGAATTTAAAAACAAAAAAAACAAAAAAAAAAACAGAAGAGGAAAAATTAAGGAATAAGGAAGACTAACGAAAAAAAAGAGGAAGGAAAATATAAAAATAAATAAAACAAAATAAAATAAAATCGCCAAATTTGTGCATTTATTATAACTTTGGTATTTACAAGTTCTTTTCTGTGAAATAAATAAATAAATAATGAATTTAAAATTTATTAACAAAAACAACATATCATCTGAATTTTCAGTCACATTACAAAAAAAAAAATTATTTATTTTATTTAAAAAAAAAACTCATTTCATGTTTTTTTTTTTGTTTCTTCTTAAATTTAAGAAGAATAAGTTGAATATGATGATGATGACGGTGAAGATGATGATGATCCACTAGAACTAGAACCAGTATATGAACTGCCTGATGATGAACTGCTTGGATAATATGAACTATATGCTAAATTATGTGCAGAATTTGATCCGGATGTATCCCAACGTGAATATGGTCCACCACTTGGTTCCCAACTGCTACCTGCTGAATATGATGATGATGTTGGTGATGTTGTTTGTTCTGGTGAACCGTATGTATTCATTGGTTCAGCAGATGGCATCATTGGCATCATTGACATTTTTTTCAATCCACCTAATTTTTGAATTAAATTATAAATTAAAAATCCCAAAACTAATTTAATTGCCAATTTAGATAGAATTAATGCTTTTATAGCTTTGAGACCAATCAAAGCAACAATAATTGGCATTAGAGCTTTCATTTTTAATTTCAAAAGAAGAAGAACTGGGAATAACAATTTCTTTTTCAATAAATGGCCACGACCTGAAAATATAATAAAGAACAAAGACAAAAGAATTTCAAATAAAAAAAATCAATATGTATCTAAAAAAAACAAAAACAAAATTCTTTCAAACCTTCTTCTTTCGGTAATTCAAAATCAATACCACGATCTGATCTGTATGATACAACAGCATTTCCAAATATCATTTCAGGAAGTTGTAATTTAAATTCATTTGTTTGTAATATTCTTTCAAGACGATTAAAAATTATTTTATCAGCATTATTTTCATTAAATGAACGACCATTTTCTTCATCAATTCCAATTAATGTATCCAAATAATTTATAACTTTCTCTTTAAGACAATACATTGTATCAACTTTAAAACAATTATCAACAATTGATGATATTAATTCATCACTACTACGTATCCTTGGTGTTTCATTATAAACCGAATTATCAATAATTGCAGCTGAATTCACAACATACACAACACATCCAAATAATATTAAAAATTTTAAATTACCGAATATCATTTTTGCCAATGTAAAACCAGTCGGTTATCGTACACTTATCGTAAATTTTTATTATTCTTTTTTTTTTAAAAAAAACTTAATTTTTCAATATGATTTTTATATAATTGAACCGTGTAGTGGACAATGGGTAAATGATTGTCAATTGTTCGAGTAATGTGTTTTTTATACTGCCGCTCCCATCGGAAAAATTCAAATTATTCAAAATATATTATATTTAACTGAATTTGTAGAAAAAAAAAACAAAAAGAAAAGAAGAAGTCAATTTACGAATACCTACTCCAATTCTTCTTCATTATAATATACTCATATGTATATTGTTTTAATTTCTTTTGGAGTGTGTAATATTAGTAGTTTTACAAATAAACCGAGAATTACAAATTTGTTGTGTGTCAGTAATTCAAACAAATCCAAAAAATACAAGGAAAACTATCTTTTGTTGTTGTTGTTGTTAAGTGCATTAAACACATTTTGTAAGGTATGTACATACATATATATATAAGTATAATGATTATAACTTCACTAGTTCACTGTCATGGCTCATATTGTAGTAGGTGATTTGTTTTTGTGTATTTTTAATAGAAAACTAATTAGTATTCAATCAATGTAATTCTCAGACTTGGATATAAACTATACGATAGTAGATACACCATATATTACTAAACAATAAAATTGTATAAATTTTGTTCGGTTATGGAGGAGTTAAAAGTATGTAATTAAAGAGATTTTTGGTTACTTCGTATCGATATGCAATATAACGTGATTTCGATATTAATAACTCTAAAAAATCGTCGTACTAAAATGTTTGATTTTTTTTTCTTCTACTTTTGTAATTACTCAAATATAACATAAATGGGAAGTAGTAATATTACATCCGTTACGATTTCATTTATAATTTTGAAATACAAAAAAAAATTAAGCATAAGCATTTCGTTTTTTTGTTTGTTTTGTTTTCAAACGTGTATCGGATTCCTGTTACTTGATCTGAATTCCATAGAATACTTAGTTTGGATAAAACGGTTATGAGAACACAAACAATAATTTTTTTTTGGAATTTGAAGAAAGTGCAAGTGCGTATTTTTTAAATATTTTTCAACATAAAAATTTTTTTAATTTCATTTCTTTTTTGTCTTTTTTAATTCAGCACACGCATGAAAATATGCGATTATATTCAAATATCTACTACACAGAAAACTTTTTTTTTTTTTTTTTTTTTTTGTGAAATTAAAGGGATAACAATAAAACTGGAGCCTAATTTACTTTTTAAGAGAATAAATAATAATAATTAGTCCTTAGAAATTCGAGTGTAGAAAAAGAAAAAAATGAAATACCAAAAATATTCTCTACTAAATAATTTCAATGGAGAATCATTGAAAACAGTAAAAGTTTATTTTTTATTTATCCTTTGAGAATAAACAAAACTTTAATTGACATAAATTTTTTGTTTTACTTATATCCTTTGAGAATTAAGAATATACTGGCTGAAGTTGAAAATACATATTTATTTTCCTATATTACATTTGGAACTAGATAATTTATTATTAATAAATTTTAAATAAAATTCTATGAATTATAAATCCTTACAGAGAATAAGCAAATATCAGAAGTTTTGTCGAAAGTAAAGAGAAAAATGAGAAAATTACTTCATAACACGTGTATTATTGTTCATTTGGATGATTTTTTAGATTTTGAATATGTTCTACACTATAAAGCTATACTATAGTTTCTTAGAAAAGACTCTGCGAAGTATATTAATGATTTTTCTTAAAACTTATTAATTGTCGCTAGGAAGTTATTTTAAAGCAACTTTTTTTATTTATGTTATTTTTTTTTTAATTTTAATCTGATTTACTAATTGGAAAATAGATAAATAAAACTACGTTCTAATCCTTTTGTCTTAGTTTCTTTTGTTCATGGAAACTTAATTATGAAAAACAGCGGAAATTCTTAAATACAAATTCCCAAACTGTTATTTCAAAATTTCAATTTAAAATATGAGGACACAATTATTTTTTGTTTGTTTTTCTTGTCGTTTTTTTTTTTTTAATTATAATGTAAAATTCAAAAACCCGTTTTCCTCGAAAAGTTTGTGAAAAGTAACTAAAAAGAGCTGAAGACAATTCAAAATAAATTAACACTTTTTGTCCTTGATTGTGAAAATTATATTTGTTAAAATAAAAGAATAAGAAATTGAAATTTTTTTGGAATTTTTTCAATATTGTAGGTTATAAAAATGTACTCTGATCATATTTCAAAAATCATATCATCTATTTGAAGCTTTTTATATTCAATTGTCATAAAGCTTTTTCAAGGATAAAATCTAGCCTGATTTTAGAGTTATGAATAAAAGTTTAAAAGAAACGAAAAGTGATAATATAATTCAGTTGTTATTCTGATAAAAATGAAGTTTTTTTCTTCTCTTTTTACACTACTGTAGTTCCGTTCTCCTAGTTTTCAAACTTCAGACAGTTCGGTCTTTTGTTAAATTTTCCATTTTTTTGTTAGTTTTAAAAATTTATTAACAAGTTGTTATTTAAAAAAAAACTTTATCAAAAAAGCTTTATTTTAAAATTTTTGAATATATTTTTCATTGCAGTTAAATTTTGACTAAATTGTAAAAGATTCAAAAAAGTCTCAGTTTTTACTCGAAATTTTTTCTGATGCTTTGTTTTGTTTTATTTTTAAAAGTCTTTCTGTAACATATTTGCATAACGGTTCTTACCTACATAAAATAAAATTTAGGAAGCTCTTGATTTTTCCAAAAAAGGATAATAAAAATTAAAAATTAAAAATTATAATTTGAAAAAAGATAAAATTGGACATTGTCAAGAATAATGTAATGTTATGGAGTATTAATAGTTTATTAGTGTGTAAGTGAGTTCGATCCTTAGTGCTGCGTACTAACAATTCTTATAATCATAATAAAAAAAATAAAAAAAACAGAGCTCTTGTAATTTTATTCTAAATATTTAAAAAATGTACGACCACTAAATCTTACTGATTTAAATTAAATTTGAAGAAATTCAAAAGGAATAAGATAACAAAAACACAAAGTAAATGACAAAGTCCTTATGCAGAAATGATTTAACAATGAATAAAAAAAGTACATATAAGTTTTTTTAGTTTTCAAATTTAATCCTTTTATTTTTAAACAAAAAAAAAAAAATAATAAATGAAAATTCTTAAGAATGAAAGTAAAAAAAATTCTTATGAAATCAGTTCTTTTTTTTTTTTTATTAAACAGAATCAACAATTCAAATTTCAATAAATTAAATAAATATATAAATTCGCCTATGTAGTTAATTTTTTTTTTTAGTTTGAAACGTAAGCATTATAGGCTAAATTTTGTGCATCAAATTCTGGAACGGATTCAACATTTGAGAATGATCTTCCATCCCATGGGCCATGTGCAGTAATAGCTGCAGGATGATGATGATCAACGGCAATCTATTTTAGTTTAAAAAAAACATATGTATGTTATTAATTAAAATACAAAAAAAAAACAACAATAATTTGAATTTAAAACAAAACAAAAGAAAACACTTACCTTTTTACAAAGTTGGAAAATTGCTAATCCAACAGAAACTAAGAATGATAAGAAACCAAGTTGAAGTGCATTCCATGCTTTAAGTCCGAGCACACCAAGAGCTAATGGAATTAAAGTCATTGCTTTTAAAAGGACAAATACCATGATTGGAATTGCAATTCTCTTCAATTTATGTTTACGTCCTGTGAAAAAAAAAATTACAAAAACAAAATAATTTAAGAAAATGTATTTAATTTATGAAATAATTTTGTTTGTATTTGTTTTTGAATACATACCTCTTCCTTCAATGTCAGTGGGTAATTTCACTTTCAAAGTCAATTCATCATTGTTGATATTTCGTGGTGATACAGTTACTTTAGAATCAGCAAATGGCATATTAAATGTGACATCATGACTTTGAATGTATTTTTCTACACTTTCTAAGAGATCATTTTGTCCACGTGCTTCATTATTATTATTATTAACATAACCATTTGATCTCACTTCAACATCATCGGTTAACTAGAAAAATTACGAAACAAAAACAAACAAAAAATTGTGTTATATAATTCCCGAGTAAGAAAAACTTTCCTTTTTTTTTTTAATTTCTTTATTTTTTCTTACTTGAAAGTTATCCTTTTTAAAAATCGTATCAATGAAATTCATCACTTTAACTTTCATACAAGCCATCGAATCACTACCACTATCACAATTTGATCTCATTTCTTCAACCATACCATCTAATGGGGTTCCTTTCCAAAAATCTGTATTAATAGCTGGATTTGCTGTTGTTATAGCAATAAAACCAATTGCAAGGATGATTTTCATCATTGTTAATGACATTTTTTATTTATTTTTTAATATAAAAAAAAAATGATATATCCTTCGTAATAATACGTTATATTATTTTTTTATTTGTTTTTTTTTGTTTTTTTGTTTTTTTTTTTTTTTATACCAAATGATATGGTCGCTTCAATGGAACGATACTGATTGATATTAGATATTCATTGTTTTGCGATTTTTATACTTGAATGAACTACTAAAATAGTAAAGTATATTAAAAAGAAAACAAACTATCGATAACATTTATGAATGTTTGATGGTGAGGTAAATATTTCATATGTGTACCTACATGTATCTATGTATGTATGTAGATTTGTAAAATTGTATATTGAAAATTTTATTGTGCATTTTCTGGAAATATAATTTTGTTAACACCCCATATTATGAACAATAACATACATATGTATAACTACTTTATTCAAATTAAGATGTAGTGGTCAATTTATTGTCTTTTACACACATTAAAATTTTATTCCTTCAATGGACATATGTATAATATTTAAATACGGTTTAATGGTAATGTGGGGAAAAATGTATATTAGATTATTTGAAATACAAAATAATTCATAATGTATATAAGTACTATTGTGTAGACAATTTTCTATCTATACTTCCGATCGACCGCATTTTCCTTAGTATAGATATAGATATATGTATAATTTTCATACATAACACAAGATACCAAACTTTTACACCTTAATATAATCTTATGTAGGTATGTATATCGCACCTGTATATTGCAGATTGAGGGTTTGTATTGGGCATTAGTGTCACGTTCATTTTAAGGCTTAAAGATTAGAATTTTAATCAGTTGATAAAGTTTACATAAAAAAACACTAAGAAATGAAAAAAAGAAGAAGAAATTTGTGGTATAATAAACAGAGAAAATTATATTCGTACATTTTGATTTTACTTTTGTTATAAATGCGTTTATTGTTGTTAACTATTTTGTTGGCCAAGTTTTAAATTCAGGAGACTAAATCTGATTAACATTGGTCGGGTGAATGATTTTTGTAAATTAGATTTTTTTTTTTTCACATTTTATTTTTATTTTTTAAAATTTAAATTTTTATCATTTTTTGTTTGTTTTTTTTACATAAAAAAAAAGTTTCACTTTATAACATAAATTGAGGTACCTATCTGTATCTATACTGACTGAATTCATGATATAGCATAACTGACAATTTTTAAATTTAAATTCTAAAGATAACAAAATGAACATTTTTTTTAAAAATAAATTGTATTTTATTTGATTGCTTTTGTATTTTCTAATACATATTGCGTAATTTTTTATATACATATATATTTTTTTTGTTTTATAAAAGTTAGAAGAAAATGAAAATTAAAAAATTTAATTAGAAATAATTGATTATAGTTTAAGAATTAAGGAAACAATAGGAAGAATATATGTATATCCTGGTATAGAAAATCTAATAATAAACTTCTAGAGATTTTCAATAAAATAACAAAATAAAAAAAAAAAATTAAAGAAAAGCTTTTAATTGGACATTATGATGCAATTAAAAAATTTTATTAAATTATTTTCACTTTGTTTTACTTTAAAATTTTTTTTCTTTTAGTAAAATCTACAAAATTTTCCTAATAAATTCAATTATGATGGATTTGATTTATCTTTATTATTTTTCCTAATAAAAAATTCCATTAATAAAATTATTTCGCCTCAAGGATTTTATGTAAAATATCATAATAATGAAATGTACTTTTTGTAAATAATTTTAATTGTTGATCCTTTGGAGAAATTTGAATTTTATGAAGAAAAAATGAGAAAAAAAGATTTTCATTTTAAATTTGAGTTTGTCTTTAAAAATTTTGTCGAAAGAAATTTGAATTTTAAATTTATTAAAAAAAAGCAATTTCACGTGGAAAATACATAAATATATAATAATATCCTTTGTAATTCATTATATTTCATTAAAATTAAAGAGTTTTTCCTGTATTGTACGAAATTTATTATTAAAGGGAAATTTTACTGTATACTTACTAACAATTACGTATTATTTTATGTTTCCATCAGGTTCATAATCAAATAGAAATGTAGAAGAAAAAAAAAAGAACAAAATGACATAGCCTTTTTGTAATACACATTGATTTTTAAGAAGATATTTTCGCATTTTCGTTTTTAAAAAGAAAATCTTTGAATATAAATTCTTTTGAAGTTTATCTAATATTTTTTTTCTATTTTGTGTTGGATGAATTTAATTAATCATTAAAATTTCTGAAAGTATATAGATACATATACTTATTTTTACTATGGCATCAATTTCGACACATATAAGGATAAAAAAAATAAAAAAAAGGGACTTAAAAAAATTGTCTAGCAACAATATTTTATTTTCATTAGGAAGGGAGGGTAGATATATAGAGATTGTTTATTTTATCTTCTTTTTTTTTTATTTAGATTAACACAAGTAAATATGGATCCTTTAAAATTTTTATAATTCATAATATTCAATTCAAAAACATTGTAAAATCTATTTTTATCCATTTTTAATTCTTTCACAGTTTAAAGTAATATTAAAAAAAAAAAAAATACGTAACGTAAATAAAATTACACATGCATAAGTACTTCTTATGCATACTCGATTTTATTATTATTTTTTGTTTCTTTTGTTTTTATTGAAATGGAAAGTTTAGAAAAAAATATATTCAAATTAAATAAATTTTCACCAAAAAATTTATTATTCAAATTGAAAGTAAATTGTCAGACATAAAGTTTATATTAAGATAAAAAAAATAATAGCTTGTAAATAATACAAAATCAATAAAATTATTAAAATAAAAAAAAAATCGTAGTGTTTGTTTTTTTTCCTTTGCCAAGTAATTAATCATACAATGCAAAGTATCTATAAAATACATAATATGTACATTGTACATACATATACCCTTCCCATTCATTCAAAAAATAAAAAAATAAAAAAAGAAGAAAAATAAAAAGAGAGAATGAAAAACAAAAAATTTCACTTGATTCCCGGACATTTTTTTTTTATATAAATCCTTATTTAATATTCAGGACATGTTTTGATTTGATTTTTGGGTTCATAATATCAATGTTTAAGTATCAATGCCATGTAGATATTATTAAAAAAAATTACTACATTTTTTTTTTCAAAGCTAAAACAAAAATTCAAAGACAAAACTGCAGAGAAAAAAAATTTCTTTCATAAAAAATGTATTCCTTGTAGCATTTAAGCTGTTGTCGGTATTAGCAAAAATACAAATACAAATACAAAAAAAAAAAAAACAACAAAAACGAAGTGTTTGTATCATCATCAACGGCATATCTTTTTTTTCTGAGGGGAAAATTATATATATTTTGTTTTGTTTTTCATTGATTGTAAAAATTTATATTAATATAATTTACGTTATGCCATCATTTAATTAATTATAATACAATTGATATTGATACTTTTTTGTATCTTTTTTATTTTTAAATAGATATCATGAGTTAAGTGGTAAAATTGACGCGACAAAGATTTTCTTTTTGCACTTAATCAAAATATTAATAATGTTTTTACGATGATGTACATATTTAATTACAATGAACAAGACGAAAAAAAAACAAAGTAAGTAAACAATGAAAAAAAAAAAAGGTTTGGTATAAAGACTAATTAAAATTAATTTTGTTTATCGAATTTTTTTCTTTTATTTTCTAAAATAAATAAGTATTAAAAAAAGAAAAGCTAACAGACTTTCTACACCATCTAAAATCAAGTTAAAATACATAAATAACAATTATTCAGACAAAATAGGAATATTTTAATATATATGTATATGAAATTAGTAGAAAAAGAAGAAAAAGATGAAGAAGAGCATAAGGTGTAGGGAAAACGTGATTTGTAATTTAATTTAATTAAAATTTAAGAGTTTTCGAATTTAAAATAAAAATACAATTTCGAAATTAATTTGTTTTGTATTTTTGGAGGGTGAAATATCAATTTTTTTTTTTTTTTTTTGTTACAATTTGACTGATTTTTTAAGGTACTTTAAAAAACAAAAACAAAGAAGGAAATAGCAAAAATCAATTGATATTCTCAATGCTGGGAAGGTGTTGTAATTTTATTTTTGTGAAAAATAGAATTTTATTAGAAATTATAAGTAGTAATGTGTTTTTGGTAATTTATTGGTATTATTGATTTGAATAAAATGTTCTAATAGAATCTGGCTAAATAAAGCATGAATCTTGTCTGTAACAGATTGTCTTTATTATCATATTATGAACATGATTTTAAAATAGAACTCAATTAGAATCCTTTAAATGATTATGTACTGCTAAGATCAACAACCACAACCACTTTTTCCTTATTTTTCAAAACAACAAGCTTGTGTACGAATTATACACGTGTCAAAATTTTCTTAATATAATAATAACAATCTGATAATTATAATATACATAGGTAAAAATTGAATCAAGTACAATCCAGGTAAAGTATAAATTAAACAAAAATATATTTTTTTTTCTATAATACTTAATTTTCTTGCTAAAAATAAAAATACCTACATTTTTTTTTTTAAATTTCAAATTGGACAAATTCTGTGGAAAAATTCGTGCGCATAAATTACAAGTCAAGTACCTTTCACATTAAAGTTAGATTTTTATAATCTAATCACAAAAAAAAAAAAAAAAAAAAAAAAAAAAAAATCTGAAATAAACAAAAAATCAATTATTTCATGAAATAAAAATAATTAGCTGAAAAACAATAGGTACTTCTGGAATAATAAAAAATATTTTCTCGCATGCTTTGAGTTTATTTTGCCCTACTTCTTAAGAATTTTCAATTATTATTTATTATTTGAAATTATAATGACGTCATTTGTAAATGATATTCAAGCTTTTTTTCTAGTTGCATGGTAATTGTTATATATTTAAAAAAGTGAATTGTAAGGACGATTTTTCAAGAGAATTCATGATAAAAAAAAATCTTTAGGAAAAAAATTTCAAATGTTTTTCGTTACTAAGGGACAAAGAGGAAAAAAAAAAGTTAAAAAAGGTTTCTTATAAAACAATAACTTGGAAATCTTAGAAAAATTTCAAACAAGTGAATTCATTTCCAGAAAAGTTGAAAACAACAAAATTTAATAAAATCAAAACAAAAATAAATAACATAGAAATATTTTCTTTGGTCATGTGGAAAAATAAATAGATTTATTTACAAAAATAACAAAATAAATTAATAAATTGTATCTTAATAACAACAAAATTTGTTTTTTTTTTGTTTTGTTTAGCTAAAATTAAATTTGTTCTGCATATGCCATTTCTTGAGCATCTAATTCACGAGCCCATCCATGATGTTCCCAATCATTTGGTGGTGGAAGATGTTCAACATGTGCAATATGATTTGGAATATGATCGACATGATGTTCAATATGATGCGGAAGATGTTCGATATGATGGGGAAGATGTTCGATATGATGGGGTAAATGTTCGATATGATGTGGAAGATGTTCAATATGATGATGTTCTAAATGTGCATGATGCGGATAATGAACAACTTCATAATTAACAACCTGAAATTGAAATAATATTTTTGTTTTAAATGAATTTTGTTTTTCGAAAATATTTTTTTTTTTGTCAAAATACTTACTTTTGGTTTTGCTAATTTAAAAATGAATAGAGCACCAGTTAGTACTAATGATAAGAGACCTAATGTTGTAGCTTTCCATGCTTTTAATGCAATTAAAGCTAATGCAATTGGAACAATAACGAATGTTTTAAATTTGAGACCAAGTAAAAATGGAATCATAACTCTTTTAACAAAACCACGTCCTGGAAAACAAGAAAAACAAAAATAAAATGATATGGGTGAGATTATATTAACGAAAAATAAATTATTATATTACCTTCAACAGCATTGCCATCAGTTAATGGTACTTGAAAATTTTCAGCTAATCCTCCTTGTAAAAAGGATTTTGGAAGTAATGCACGTGCTTGTTCAGATCTCAATAACTCTGGAGCTTTTAGCTTCAATGAATGAGTTGTTAGAAAACTATCAATTTTATCAAATAATTCGATTGTGGTATCACCATTTTGATAGCTACGTTCTTGTTTTTGTGATGAAAAATTAATTGTTTCATCATTTCCAGTTTTAATAATTGATAAATCTTCAGTAATTTTAATTTCATCCTGTTTAACAGCTTTACTAATCCATGATAATGCTTTTGGTTTGACACAGCTGGTCGATAATTCACTTAAACATGAATTATAAATATCTATAACAAGATCTTTTGCTGATGATTTATCTGCTAAAACACTATCACCACCAGAACAAAAAAAAATTATTGCCACCAAAATGATTGATAAAATATTTTGTTTCATTGTTTCTTTTATAACCTTTTTATGTATTAAAAAAGAAAAACAAAAAGAATGGACTAAAAAATAATGTATGTTAACAGTATGAAATCACAATAAGATTTGTGTTTGATTATTACTTTGACGATTGTTTTTATACGACACCTTTCAATGATTTCAATTTTTATTGGATAGTGGAACAATTTTTGAAATTCTTTCACTAGGAGGGAATAAAAATATTCGATACGAACATATACAAATAGATACTACATAAATATTTGATTCAGATTTCTTGGTTTTATTTTTTTTTCTTCATATGTGTATAATTTTTTTATTTTATTTAAATTAAAATGGTCAGCATAGTAAATAGAGTTTGAAAATATTTTAAACTGACCGGATGATGATAAAGAGGGAAATCAGGTTGATACGTGATGTGGATGAATAAATTCTATTATAATTTCATATGAATCTTTTTCTGTGTATATTTATTTATATCTATAAACAAATTATATGTTACATATGAGCATATGAGTATATCATTCAAAATGGATATAGGGACATTATGAGGAAATAATGTGTTTACCTTTTATTGTTTTTTTTTTTTTACAAATTTTAAAAGTTAAGGTAAAGGTTAAAAAATTATTCACAGTATGTATTGATTTTTTTTTTTTTTTGTTGTCTTTGTTTTAATAATTTTAATGATCCCGATGAATATGAATTTTAATTTTTCTTTCAAATAAAGTTGTAATTTTCACTTTCATTCGATTTAAAAAATAATAATACATAAATACATATTGTGATGTTTTTTATGTAAAAAACATTTTTAAAAAATTAAAATAATTTTTGTTTATTTGTTGTTTTTATTTTCTGTGAGTTATTACGTGGGTTTATTGAAAGATTATTTTTTTCTTTGTTCAAAATAATATTTCTTATTTTATTTACTTACTAAAGATAAATTGAAATTACATACATATATATATATATATATATATGTATATAGAAATCTATGAAATCCTTTTTTAAATCATTTATATAACGCCTATGAAAAAAAAAAGGTTGGACCTTTTAAAAATAAATTTCTTTATTCCTTTTTTAGTTAACAAAATATAATTTAATTGAATACTTAACAAACAAAAAAAAACAAAAAAAAAAACGAGAAAACAAATAAAAGAATCAAATATATCTATGTACAATATATCGTATCTACAACAAAGATTTTCAAAGGTTTCATGTGAGATATTTTATTTGAAATTCTAAAATAGCTTACGGTCATCGTTTCAATTACCTATATCGTAATTTTTATTTACCATATACATATGTTTATGGAAAGATTGAGTTTAACATAAGCATGTGATGAAAAAGGTTTTATTTATGTAGATATTTTTTTTTTAAATAAATTAATGTGTGTTTTAAAGGATATAGAGTTGAAAAAAAAAACAAGAAAAATATGAATAAGTCAAATTAAGAAAAAGACTGGGTTTAATATAATGCCTGCTTACAAAAAATCAATTCAGATTTCATATCCCCTGGATAATAATTTTTTAATTTAAAATAATGGATTTAAAATCATAGGAGTATTTTATAATAAATGTATTGGAAAATAAACTTGTTGTCATTTTACAAATAAAAAGAAGAAGAAGAAGTTGGAAAAAATATCAATATTTTTAAAATTAATTGGGAGAAAATGTCCCTAAAGCTAAATTACCGAAACTGCAACGCTAACCAACCAACCAAGGTTGAATTATATTGATTTTAGGTTTCAGGATTTGAAAATATCAAAAGAATATACATATATAAGGTGAATACGTAAATCAGGCATTTTTTTTTTCGAAAATTTTCATTTAGAATTTTTCATTTTTTTTTCAATTTCAAATTATTATTTTATTCAAAAATATTTTTTTAATTAAAAATACATTATGATTTATATAAGAATATTTGAAGGTATTGAATTATTTTTCAGACAGGAAATCGTAAATTTTAAATAGATTAGAAGGTATATTCAAATCAAATATTTAAATAGGAAAAGCTTACCTGTGTAAAACGATACAATTTTTACCTTTGCTAGCTATCAAATAATAATTAAAAAGAAAATAAGTACCTGCTAGTACTCACATATTATTTCTTCAATTCTACCATAAATTATTTTGCTTAAAATGTGTCAATAAAGTACTAGTGCGTTTTGGCCAATTGAACTTTGAGACTTTAAAACCTTTTTCAATTTCAATTAGGAAAGTTTAGACACAATATAATCAAATTTCAACAACAACAAAAGTTGTAATGAATATTCGTTGAAACAATTAAATTTCCTGTGGTGTTTGTTAAATTCAGTAAATTATATCTTTTGGTGAATAATATCAAATGAATCCCAAAATAAATATACCAAACAAAAATATTTTTCATCAAAAAGATCAATTTTTCATTTCCTTTATTTTAATTTTTCTTTTTTATTATTTTGTTGGTTTGTTTTTGTGTTTATTTATTCAATGAACAATATTGAAACTGTCATTTTATTTATTAAATGAAAAGATACAAAATATTCGTTACTTATAATTAAAATAATAAACCATATTGAAATTTCAACTTTTTTTTTTTTCATTTTTAAATTAATATTAAAACAAAAATGTAATAAATATGAATAAAAAAAAAAAAATAAATACATGAAAATAAATAATACAAAATAAATAAACTTAATTAATAAATTAACTCACAAATAAGCTAAATATAATAAAAGGTTTTACTTAATATCCTTTCCTTTTTCAATTCTTATTTTGATAGTTATGAACCTTTCCGGAAAGTTCTATATTCACTTTTGGCTTAAGAGGTATAAAAATAAATAAATAAAAATAATAAATCCTATTAGTACCATATTTTTGAATATTGAAGTTCTTGAAAACAAAGAAAAAAAAATTTAATTAATTTTAAGAATTTAGAATTTATGAATAAACGAAAAAAATTATGTAGATATACAAGTATAAATAAACATTCACACAATAAATATAAAACACAAATTATTATTATTAAACCTACAAATTTTATCTTAAAAAAAAATTCTTATTCTAAATTATTAAATCATATTAATAAATTTAATAAATTATTATTAATTTAACAACACCATCACTGTTTTTTTCTCCCTTTTTTCCAAATTTAAAAAAAAAAGTTTCCTTCAAGCAAAATTATAAATAATATATAACTTAGAAGTACGTATTTAAATTAATTTAATTACAAAATAATTTTAAAATAAAATAAGATAGAAAAAAAAAAGGAAATGAAAATATTATAGAATAATTATTAATATTTTTTTTTCTTTATTCAGTACTAATCGAACAATGCGGATATAATCTCATACAATCACTTTGTTCTTGTCCATCACGAGCTGCCTGAACATATCGATAAAATCTTATAGCAGCTGTATTTGTTGATGATGGCTTCTCAAGTTCACTGGTATCCCTAAAAATAGATGGGAAAAATTAAATAAATGAAAAAAAAATTATTAAAGGATAATAAATATCATAAATTTAAAATTTTTATGTATGTATTCTTATTAAAATATTTTAAGGATATCAAAAAAAGATTATTTTTGTTATAATTTAAATTTAAAAGGTGACCTTTAACCTTGATCACTTTTAGAAATCGGTAGTTGAATTTATTTAAATAAAAGCTAATGTGCTAACCACGTATGTTGACAAGTTTTCGTCAAAAATCAGTTTCCAAATATAAATACTTTTGGACTCTATGCAAATCAATGTTGAATTTAATTTTGTAGATCTTTTCGGTCTTTTAAAAAAGTATGTTCCTGAAAGAGTAGGAAGTTGAAATTTGACTAGGATATTCATAACAGGTTCTTTAGTTTTTTCACATATAAATAAAATTCACATATTATAACTTTTTTTAAAAATTCTATATGGAAGGATTGTGACTTTGAGATGTTATATATTTGGCTGTACTACACTGGTTCGAGTCAAATAGGATGCGATAGATCGGAAGACACTGCAAAAATAACTGAAAAAGGATATTTCTTCAGGATGTGTTTAAATAAAGGAGATTATACAGTAGGGAAGGAAAACGTCTTTTTTTCTTCAGGAAACATCTTTCTGTGTATTTTACACTAACTTTTATCCTAACTTATTTAGTAGAGAACCATGCAAGAAATATTCTTCCATTTTCAATAATTTTCAAAAGCATGAAACTGTATCGAAATTAACTTAAACATTCAAGTTCGTATGTAAAATTTAAGGAAGGTGAAAGTATTAATTGAAAATTTTATTAATTTGGTGTTATATGTTCCTTTAATTTGGAGAAAAACTATATCTTATGGATTTTTCGAGATAAATACTTTCCGAAATATTAAAATTTTCATTTGTTAAAACTCACTGTATGAGGCTTGATATTTTAGCCGTAAAAGCACACATTCCTTTTTTTAATTTTTTTTTTTTATGTTAGCTAATTTGTTCTACTTAATAGTTTTTGTTTGTACACACTTTGTTGTTTGTTTGTTTTGTAAAATTTATTTGAAATATTTGCCATGACTGCAATATTAAAATTAAAAATTGTTTTTATATTTATTTTGTTCCAATAAAATGCTCAACGTAAATAGAATTTTTATATTTATTTAAGTAAATAAACTAGAACAGTTTAATCCATTTATGTATACATACTTATTTACTTTTATATGATAAATTTTTATATAGCAAAAAAAAAGTGTATATTTTTGCATGATTATTTTATAATAATTATATTGACAATATGTTCCATTAAAATATATTAGATACTAAATGTTAAGCTTTTAATTCCACGCAATTTCTATATTTACAACAAAATTTTATGTCATAAATGACAGCTACCATTAAAGAAAAATTTCATATAGAAAATAAATAAATAAATAAAAAAAACTATGTACCCACAAAAATCAAACAAAACAAAACGAAGCAATGAAAATGAAAATTGTAAATTGCATGACCTAATTTTATTTTGACACCAATAATATTTTATATTGAATGCTCATACTAATAATAATATAAAAAAAACCCCATCATAGGCGCATATACCGTTAAATTAGGTGACAGTTCTTCTACATACGAATATATTTATTCTTCTTCTTTATTTTTTTATTTTATTTATTTTTTTTTTTTTGTAGATAAAGAATAAAAAAAATATATTTAATAAAATAAATTCATATTTAAAAACGGCATATATGTATGCTATGTAGATAGGTACTATGCGACCTCATATGTGTGCAGTGTGTGTGTGTACATAATATATTGAACCTCAAAATGCATAAAAGAAATTGCTTATTAAAAATGCATATTTTCCTTTATAACTTCGATTAACTTGCAAAAAAAAAGAGTTACAAATAATAAAATACAAGAAACATGTCATTAAAAAAAAACCTACACCTTTTTTTTTTCTAATAAATTTGTCACATTATCATCATAAGTGCAAGATACCTGCATATGTATAATTAATTGTATATAAATGTATATATTCCCAAACCATACGAATAGAAAAAAAAATTATTTTTTTACGATAATAGTGTAAGTGGGTGATTCAACCATAAATTTATTATTCATAAGCTGTGAAGTGTATACAGTAAAAAAAAATTGCTACTTATACCACAAAATACCATTTAATATACGACACTAAGGTGTACATTGTACATACTATACAATAATGGAAATAAAAATAATATACAGAATTATTATTACACTGTTTCAGACTTTATCTGTTACGTTAGCTAATTTTATATTACTGATTGTTATTTTTTTCTTTTTCTTTTTCATTTACGAGTATGATTAAATTATAGATGAAGGCTCGTATAATTTTGTTAAAGGGAAAATGTAATTACAATGAAATTGTTTTGAAAATTTACTTACATCATAGTATGTCTGTTTGTTCGTTTTTTTTTTTTTGCTATTATGAAGAGAAAACATATCGAATTAAGAGGTTATTCTGGTTTGAAATTTTGAAAAAAAAAATAATAATAATAATTTCTGTTTTTGGTTTCATTTGAAAAGATGTTTAAAAAAGTCCTTTTGGTTTTTGAGTTTTGTAAGCGAAATTTTACACTTTTTTTCGAAACACAATTTTTTCAATTGGCTTGAGTGACAAAAGAAAAACTAATTCTCCGATTAGTTTGACATTATCCTGTATACTGTGGGCTATTGCCTGAACTGTGGATAAATTCCCATCTTGAAAATTTCGGACTTAGAGAAATTAAAAATTTGAAAAAAAGTACCAAAATTCGGTATTTTAATTTCAGGTGGTTGCAATTTTATTGATTTTTTTTTGTTCGGACGATAGCGGCACTCTTTTGTAGTACACTAAGAACAGAAAAAAACGACATTCGATTCGACTGTGATTCAAAAGCAAGACCTTTGTCTTTCCGGGGCACTGTTTTACCAGTTAAACTATCGAATGTCATGTCGCTCACCGTTCTTAGTTACTATACGTAGACATACATTGATATGAAGAGCACTCAAATCTCCTATAATTTCTTATTAATAATTATTTTGTTTAATTCTGACATGTATGAGTTGTCCATTACACCAACCAGACAAAACTTTCCAAAGACTTCCACCCACTAGAATTTTGCAGAAATATATTCTTTTTGTGAATTTTTTCTTATATTTAAGTTCAGAAGTGTTCTATGTTTTTTTTTCTCAATAAAAAAATTTTTAAAATATTATCAATGAAGTGACGCGTCAAACTAGTAGTACCCCTTTAATGCATTACAATAATTTTAATTTAATTTTTTTTGCTAAATAATAATAAATTTTAATTTAAATCATTAATTTTTGTGAACCTTTTACCTTTATAAGCACATATTATACTCATTACAATCACCATTATCTCAACTTAACCACATTTCTTAATGATTTGTCTCGGCTGGACATTGGTTTCAAATTTCGAAACAACATTATATGTAATAATCTTTAATATGGATATCAAATTTTAAAATTTAATCACCGATTAAATGATATATAAATGATAAAATTCTATTATATTTCAACAATGACTGTCTGAAGATATATATATTTTTTTAAATTCATTAAAAATGTTAAATGATGCTCAGTGAGACAAATGATTAAATTTTATCTATTAAATTTGCATGACGATAATGATGATGATGATGATGATGATGAGAAGATCTATTATTAAAAAAAGTAAGTAATGTATATAATATATTGTAGTAATATAAGGAAGGTGAGAAAGTTTTGTTTGTATGATTATTATCTGGGTTTCATTGAGTAAACAAACATTCAAAGTATGTATGTGTATACTCTTATGTATTATGTACAATAGTACGTTCCACCCACAACCCACAACTATCATTAAGGTTGAGGAACTACCTAATTATAATTGTTTTTGAAATAAACATATGTAAGTTATTTTTTTTTTTAATTTTTGTTTATTTGTTTGTTAATTTTTGTATTTTGTAGTTTTAGATATTTGTTTAAATTATTATGTTGTAATCGAGTTGTTTAGTTTTAGATCTGCATTTATGGGTAAACATAAAAAATACAATTTGTTATTTTTTTTTTATCTAAATAAATTTTGTTTAACAGAAATAATAACGTGTGTGGGAAATTTTATGCATTACGATTATAATGATCTTTTATTAATTTTTATAAAAGACAAAATTATCTTTTTTTAATTATAGTGTTTAACTTAATGTTATAATTGTAAAATGTGATTAATTTGAAAAAAAATTTAATAGGAGTAATAATTAATTATGCTTGAGGTTTTCAATCTTTTAAATCTTTTTATTCAACTATTTTCTTCTCTTTTAAAATTAAAAATTCTATAAACTGTGAAAAAATAAGAAAGTTCTTAAGAACTGAATTATTTTCAAAAATTAGGGGAATATTAGTTCTTCCTTGAGGAATTTGTTAGAAAAGTAAAGGTAAATGTAGATTTTAATTTATATAATTATGAAATTCTGAAGATACAAGAATGTTAATGATTTAAGTTATGTACGATCTAACCTTTCCTCTTGTATGTCAAAAATTGAGATTCTTCTTTCAAAGAAGTACACTTGAAAACCACATTAATAAGAAAAGCGTTAAGGAAAATTCAATAAGTATAGAATGAATTTACAAGAAGAAAATGAATTTGTTTTAATTAAATCGATTCCATAGAAATTTGAAAAATGCTTGAAAATTTAATTATAAACTTTTTATTGAATCGAAATTTTTTATATTTTTCTGTCGAAGTATTTGATACTGAAAACTGAAAGGGTTATTTAGAATAATCGTAAAAAATATGAATATGATGTGTTTTTAAAGTTTTTTTTGAGTTTAGTTCTTCTCTTACTTTTAGTGAAGGAGTAAGGATATTCAAAAAGAAAAAGACGAAAAAGAAAAATAATGAACTCGAATTATAAATTAAAAAGTGGTGCATGAAATAAATGCTTCAATTTTTTCTTTTTCTTACAACTAAAACTATCTTTTTCACAATATTTCATGGAAACGTTCAATATTATAAAAATAATAAAAAAGCCATTGAAAATTAACGAATACCTTTGCTTTGTTTATATCGAAATAATTACTTTTTTCACTACAAATCCAATTAAATTACCCAGCTTGTCTTGAACATTTTCAATGAAAATTTTCATTGTATAATGATTTTCATTTTTAAGATATACTCTACGCATTATATTAAAATTCAAAAGATTCATTAGATCAGACCCTTTAAAGTTCGTCAGGTCTTTTTAAATTGAAGAATTTAATTATAGTACTAGTATACTCAAATGTAATTTGGTTGATTCACTTAGTATACGAGTACAATTTTTTTGTTCCAGTTCGATTGTATCATAATAGAGTATCTTTTCGGTTATTATATTATGAATTTTATGAATTATACTTGAAATGAGATTTGTGAAGTAAATTAATCATAAGTAGTTAAAATGTTAACTTCACTTTCAAAATGAAGATGACAATGTCATTAAGCTGATGACTTATGTAAGAGAAAAAAAAGAAAAAAAACAGACACTTTTAGTGTAAGAGAAGTGTTATCTTTTTCATAATATTAACTATTAGTTAAATGTTACTTGTTTTTTTTGCTGTACTTTGTAATTTATTTTGTAGATGAACAATAAACATTCTCCGTTACAATAACCTGACCTGAATATAATCTTATTTCATAGAAGAAAAATATTTTTTTAGCTTTTTAGTTTTTTCTTAGCACACAAAATGAAAAAAAACAAGAAAATTAATTAAAAAACAACTAACCTGCTCAATTCCGCTGAAACAAAATTACTGTGTGGACTATAACGTGTTGGATTTTTGTACATACTACAAATTAATCTTTCCTTACAGTAATCATCTGTAAATCCTAATTGCATTAAAAATTTATCAACTTTTGAAAGTATCGGACTATAAAATGGATCATAACCTTTCGGATAAATTGGCTAAAAAAAAAATATAAAAACATAAAAACATTATTTTGTCATTTTAATTATAATTTTTTTAAATAAATCTTTTAAATTTTTTAAAATTATTTAAAAATTTCATATCAACAACTTACTTGTGAATCTTGTACGAAAGGTTGTTGTTGCAATATTTTTTGCTGTTGTGCAACTAATTTTTGTTCAGCTTGTATTCTTAAAGCTTCTTTTACTTGTGCCTGAGCTTTTTGAATGTCTTTAACCTGTGTAAAAAAGAAATGATAAAAAAGAAAAAAATTTAGATATAAAGTTTGTAGTTAAATTTTATTATTCAATTCTCAAAACGTTGACTAATTTTATTAAGAAAAAAAGAAAAACATGAAAAATTTGATGAAACTTATCCGGTTAATGTTTTATTTTTGCAAAAATTACGATCTGGTATATGATTTATCATATACATCATATGTACATATGTACTCGTATGTATGAAAAGATTTTATTTTATTATTATTATTTTTTCTCTTGTATTTTAATTTTAATTTTCTTTTCAACTCCAAAAGATACAAATTTAATGTGAGTTTGTGTCTATGCATATGTATATGTATATACGTTTGCATACATGTTTTATTGTAATAAAAATTGAATCATCAAAAGATTCAAGAGTTACGAGTAGTGAAGTGAGATCAATGTACTGGTTAACTGAATGATGAAAGTGTGTCAATTAATAATTGGAGTGTAGTTGCATGTTGTTTTTTTATTTTTAAATATTCTTTTTGCAAACTAATATTGAATATGTAGTAAATATATATTGCCAATAAAATTTTGATTTTTCATGTATTAATGCATTTTTGTTCAAATGTAAGAGAAGAAGTAGAAGTAAATAGCGTGTAAAGATAATAATTAATGGAATTTTTCTTGTTTTTCAAAAATAAATTTTTTAAATGTGCTATGAGCTTGGAATTTTTCTCCATTCTTGGCTGATTAATTATTTATAACAATTAAAGTAGAAAATACATTTTTAGCGGAAAGTATTTATCTTCTATTCTTGTCCAGTAAATTAAATTTGATAGTGTAAAAATTGGTGGAAATTTTTCGGAAACTAGATTGATTGAGTACAAAATTTTATTTTTCGGTTACAAATTTATTTGGAACTTTTATGGCCAGTTCCACAGTCAAAGTTTAAACGGAGTTTAACTCTTAAACTAAGTTTAAGCACTTTTTTCAGTTTCACAGTGAACGCTCAAGTGTTAAACTGAGTTTAACTTAATCCGTTTGAATTGAGAGTTTAAACTCTATTTGAGGTTTAAGTAAAAGTCAAAAATAAAATAAAAAAACAACTGCCATCTATCTATCTGTTTTGTCCATAAATTTATTATAAATTGAAATTTATATGAAAAAATTTAAAATGTCACAATAATTGCCACTGTTTCTACAAGTTTCTAAGGTTTCAACCTAAATTCATTCACAATGATAGGTTTAACTAAAGACAGTTAAACTACAAATATAAATTGACTGAGGAACGAAAAAAAATTTAAATGAAGTTTAAACCATGGTTTAGGTTTATCTTAAACTCCGTTTAAACTTTGACTGTGGAACTGGCCATTAATAAAAAAAAAAGTCTATTTTGTAATGAGTCCAGTGGTCAAGTAAAACAATGCCTTTAGTAATTATTGGGCAATTTTTAAGTTTAAACCAAAAACAGAGCTAATTTAATTGATTAATTTTTAATTTTAAAGAAACTTTTCGGATACTTTTGGAATTAATTAATCTGAATCAACAAAAATAGTATGAATTTAATATCTCTTTTTGTCAATTATATGAAATTAAACAAAGCACTGTTATTTACAAAATTTTTCTTTTTTCATTGTAATAAAGAAAATTGAGAATTTTCTCGAGATAATTCAATAAATTTTGCATTGGGCTTTCATAAGAAATGTAACATTGTGTCCTTAGAAATTCAAAACGAAATGACAGAAATTTTATATTTTAAAAAAAAAATGAAGTCTTTCTCAATTAAACAAAGATCTTAAGAAAAAAATTTTAATAAGACAAAACATTGACAATAGAAATTTATAATTTTGTTCCGGTGGTTGCTCTTTTGAATTTAGCACTTTTGTTTTTTATTCTTTGAAAATATTCCGTTACTTTTCATCAAGAAATAATTCTTTAGAATTTACCATTTTAGTGATCTAATTATCCATGTAATCACTGTAATAATTGACATGTAAATCATTTAAAAATTTCAGAAAAAAAATAATACATTATTGCAGTTTTCACACCTTTGAATTTTTACTTTGAAAAAAGGAAAAGTGTTAAATTACCTATCTCGATGTGTACTTATAGTGAAATTTAGTGTATCAAATGTTTTAGAGTGGAAAATTAGTAATTTTTCTGGTAAAAATGAAGTAAAAAAAAGTTGTTACTTTAAATTTTCATGTACCTACATACATAATATGTTTATGTATGTACACATTTATGCACAGTTAAGATTAATCGTTTGTTAAATTTAATAGCCATGTGGGCACACTCAATAAAGTTAATTTGAAAAAAAT
Organism: Bombylius major; assembly: GCA_932526495.1. Classification (NCBI taxonomy): domain Eukaryota; kingdom Metazoa; phylum Arthropoda; class Insecta; order Diptera; family Bombyliidae; genus Bombylius; species Bombylius major. Next base: position 25,155,954 of record OW052045.1, on the reverse strand, counting down.
ACAAACAATAAAATATAAGCATATAAATGAATCAGGAAATTACATTTTATTGTTGCGAATATAATTTTGGTAAAATTAGAGCAAACAAATAATTATTTTATTTATTTGTTTAGTTCTTTATTTTTTTATTTTTTTTGTTTAACTTTTATTTTGATCCATTACAAAGGAGACCAATTTAGATAATATTTCATAAAAAAAAATAACTATAAAAGAAAATAAATCGTTTTTTTTTAAATTTAAGGTGGAGAAAATGTTCTTGTTGTTGTCGTTTTTTTTTTTAACTTTTAATATGAATAAATTCATACACTCAATTACTGACCTAATATTTAAAATTACCACAAATTGATTTTAATGATATCTTTATAAAATCTCTAATGATAATTTATTTTTCTTCAATTGTTGTTGCTTTTTGAGTTCAATATCCGGTATCTTATATTTTCTCATTTCACTTTTTTATTTAGAATGTTTTTGATACATTTTCAAAATTAATGCTTTCAAATGGTAAATGTTCTCATTATCGGTCACTCACTGTTTACTGCCCACTCGATATTATTTTTAAATAAATTTCTTAAATGGGTAACAATATGAGAACTACTTTAATTTAAGATGTGTTAGTTGCAGCTTACAAAAAGGTGATATACATAGGTACAATTGAATTTAAAAAATAAGAGAAGAGGACCTCATCAATGAGTTTTTGTGGGTAAAAAAAAGTGATTTCATTATTGTTATTTTATTCTAAGTTTGATATTAAGTTAAAAATGAGAGAAAAAAAATAGTAAGAAATGTAGTCTTATGCAAATCCTTAAGTTTTTCTATTAAAAATTAATTGATCGGACTTGTAATTTATATTTACTTATGAGTAATTATATTAGAATGAGAGGACGAAAGTTTAGAAGCTACGATTTTTTGGAACTAATAAAGAAGAAGATAGATAAAATATTACAACATTGAATATTATAAAACCTTCTCTTAAACTAAAATACAAAAATCTGTTACAACTAAAATAAGCTGATTTAGAAGTATCTTATCTTCCTTTAAATTAGAATAAGCGTGTTAAAATCCTAAACTTCACATGATTTGAATTTAATTGAAGCTATTCAATTTTTATAAAACATTTATTGTGTAGATCACAAACGGAACGGTTACCCTATATTGTTTACATAAATAAACAAAAAAACAACAAATTTTTGTTTTCGTTCGACCAGCAACATGAACTTTCATTTAAAAAGTAGAAATAAAAAAAAATCTATACATATATACATATTTATCCATTATGACTTTCGAAAAAAAAAGTATCTTTTTAAATAAGTGTTTATGTACACATTGAAGAGTAAGAAATTTACAAGTAAATCAATTACTTATTTAGAATATACTTATGAAACCACAACAAATAGTAATTATTTTCTTGTTTTTAGATGTTTTTTGTTGCTGTTTTTACCTAACAGGTAATACTAATTTAATATGACAACCATAGAATATTGTGTTTGATTATGATAATATGCTAAATGAGAATACCAAAACAATGGTTAGTCATACATATACATATGTATGTATTTATACTGTAAAAAGTGCTAAATTGTTTATATAGTTACATAGTGATAGCCTATTTAAAGTGTTGTGCTATGTTACTTTGTCATAAAAATGATGTCTTTGAAAATATAAAGGTAGACATATCGAAAGTAAATGATGTAAATTGAATGAATGAAAAAAAAAATGTGTGTGTACTTTGAAAGTTTTCTGATAGCTAATGTAATGTTATTGTTTGATATGAAAAAGAAAAATTTGTGTCAAATGACTAAGCAAACACACAAATCAGTTACATACATACATTATAGATATTGTAATTAAAGACAATAATACTTACCGAGTTTTGATTTATTTGTGGACCATATTGTGCTGCTATTTGAGCTGCTGTCATTGATGGTGTACTCTGTCTTTGTGGATTATAAACAGGACCATGATTTTTTAATTTTTGAGGTGTAACCATTCTGAAATTATATTTCATTGATTTCCTGTTTTTGAACAGAAATTTAAAAGATTCATGCATTATACACGAAAAACAAATACGAATAAAATAAAAAAAAATAATAATAATTAAAATCTAAAAACAATAAAAATAATAATAATAAAATACATATGAAAACTAACCCTCCAGGTTCTTGTATAAATGGATTTATATGATAACTATGACTAGCTGATGATGGAGTATATGTTGTCCCTAATCCCCATGAATTTATTTCATTTACATCATCTAATTTTGGTTTAAAATATGGTCCTTCTACATGTGCATTACGGTGTATATCACTTATATATCTAAAAAGAAATGTTTTTTTTTTGTTGTTGTTGTTTTTGTTTGTATGAAAAAAAAATGGAAAGTAAAGGAAAGTGCAAACTAAATGTTCAAAATAAGAACTACTTAAGTCATTTTTTTTTTTTCAATTTTAAATAATAAAATACTATTTTATAAATGAATTTAAAAAATTTTAAAAAAATAATAAAAATTTACTCAGAGCCAAGTCCAGGTCCAGAATTTTCCCAATCGGATTCGTAATGTGATATTGGTTGTTGTTGTTGTTGATGATGATGATGATGACCATGTAGAAATTCAGCTGGATGAATTTTTGGTGGATCTGTGAAAATTAATTCTGGACCATTTGGAATAGAAGCTGTATGATGATGTTCATGATCATGATACCATTGTGGTAAAACCTTAAAACAAAAAACAAAAAAAAAACAAATTTATTAATTTAAAATGCAGTTTGTAGATTTATAGGCTTTTTTAATAGGTGAAAACCAGTTAATGATAATCAATTATTGATTTTTTTCCCACAGCAATAATAATGCGTGTACCGAAAATTGATTGATCACTTTCATTTGATTAAAATAAATTTTGAATTTATGCAAATAAGCTGATTATCTTTTTTCTTGCTTTTTTTAAAAAATATAAAGCTTATGTTTTGAATTCAAATCTTGAGTCTGTTTTCTACCAAAAAATTTGCAAAAAAAAAACAATATCTTTAGTTTTGTAGAAAATTGTGTCACGCCTTGTGTGTTTGTTATGTTTGTTTTTTTCTTAATGCAAAATCTAATTGTAAAAAAAGCGATGATAATTTGTCTAGGAATTTTATTATAGCTATTTTCACATAATATTAGCATAGCACACAGAAAAAAGATTGATAACATACATGCGTAAAGTTTAATACTTTCTTGTATTTCATGAAAACAAGTTTTTATTTCAAATCTTGAAAAAATGTTATTACTCTTATCACAAGCAATACATATGTATAACAAACATGTGTGATGATTGTGTCTTTGACTTGTATTCATACTGGGTTGTGCTTTTGATTACCATTCCAACGTGGTCATTTTTTCATGACATTTTGACAAAACTTTCACTATGAAGTGTTATGTTTATTGCATTTAAAAAAAAATGTGGTTTACGAAAAAGAAACAAAAAATCGAATTTTTTCACAATTTTTCTCTTTACATTTCTCCTCTTCTCATCGTGTTCATTCATCTTTTTGGTTTTGTTTGACAGTTTAAAACGACCTACATATTATGTACATTTTTTTGTTTTTTCATCTATACTACTTTAAACAACAGGTATTTTTATTTTGTTTGGGTTTTTTTCTCTCTTTATTTTAAAAGTCCACGTTTTAGTTTTTTATTTCCTTCACTCACTCACTTACTCACGTACTACCTGTTGTTTAGTTGTGTTATTGTGTGTATACAAAATTTAAAAGAAATAAAAATAAAATTGAACTTGAACGTTTACTTTTCGAAAAGATACAATTTTGTTTCATGGTGAAGGTTGTTTTAATAATTTTATAGTCATCATGCATGAAATCAAAGAAAATACAATTAAAATAGTACAGAATGAATAGAATTTGAAGAGTATTGAAAGTTTTTCTATTAGATTGTTATTACTTTCATGGCAGAATATCATAAAAAAGAAAATTATAGTTTATAGGAAAATTAAGAAAAAGAATCTATTCAAAATTAATATCAAGAAATTTAAAAAGATTATACAAATCGTTTTAACTTACCGTGTGATGATGATGTTTTACATGATGATGATGATGATGATATTTTGTTGCATGATAGCTATCATGATAATATGAGCATAATTTAAATATATGTGATAATGCAGGGAATAAAAATAATAAAAATTTAAGAATTAATTTTTTAGCTGTTGTTACACCAACAATAATTGGTAATATCCAGAATAATTTCACTTTTATTAATTTTATAATTAATATTAATGCCAAAAATGATAATAATAATTTATTTTTAATAGCTTGTTCTGAAAAGAAAAGAAAAACAAAAGATAAAAAAATGAAAACTTTATTAGTTATTTTACACTGATTTATAAGATTAAACGAAACAGTTAAATAAAATTTTTTAAAATAAGATACAATCGGCCAGTGAATTACACTACACTGAGTCTTATGATATTGCGTCGGAAATTGCGACAATTTGGTTTTAAATTACATGATTCGAGCTATATATACTATATATAACTCGATGGCTGGACAAGTCCTTTTTAATAAGATAGATGAAAAAGAGTAAATAAATAAAATGTAAAAATAATGAATTCTAAGATACTATATATGTATAACATTTGGACTCTCGTTTTCTATTTTTTTTTAAAAGAAAAGAAAAAGTAGAGAAAACAAGAGCACAACACAATTATGAGGAATTCAAGGTTTATTAGATATTACCATGTCATGCTACGGATAATTATCTATAAATTTTGGGGTCAATTGGAAGAAGAACTTTCTTAAAATCTAAACTTTATTAAAGGTTTATTAAAGAAAAGCCAAAGTACTTAATTAGAAAAATGAAGTATCTGTTGTACCAAACATTGGTAAAGCCAGTTCTGATGTATGGATCAGAAACGACAGAAACGTGCCCAGATAACATTTTGGTATCGATACTCGGGTATCAATTAGTCTTCAATATTTTTCCCATTTTCTAATGATGGTTTATTGAAGATATTTTGATTCCTACCCTCAATACAGATGAGTTTGGTGGTGGTAGTCAAAATGGTGTTGTTAAGAAAACGAAATGATGAATATTACTGATGTAGAATTGATTCTTTTCTGATTCCTACCATCGTATTATTAAGGGGAAAATTATAGAATGTACGACTGATGTAGTACTGATGTTTCTTTGATGTTGTTAGTACATATAAAAAGTAAGAAAATAGAAAACAAAATATGTACATAGTTTATTTGAATGAAAATATTCCTCAGTGTTCAAAAAAGTAATATTACTTGCATTTTCGTTAACAAAATAATTGCAAAATTTAAATTCTACACTTTTTATATGTAATTTTTTGAATTTTTTGAATTTTTTGAATTACATATAAAAAGTGTAGAATTTAAAGCTTACAATTAATTTGTTAACGAAAATGCAAGAAATATTACTTTTTTGATTCCAGTCTTCAGTACAGCATCAATGCAAAACATCAATACAGTATCGATATGGCATCGAAGAAGTATATACTGTTCTTTATTGATGCAATTCCCTTTTAAAATTTTGTTACAAATTCGATCTTTCATCCATACATCTTTGATGCAGGGAATCACAGTCAATTTCCCCTTTTTCAAATTCAACCAATCAGAATGCTCAAAATGCGGACATGGTCCATATAAAAACATCAGTTTTGGTAACTAAAAGGTATCGAACCTTTGATACCTGAATATCAGTCCAACATCAGTTCTTCATCAGTCCCGTGCTATCTGGGTGGACTCTTAAAACCACAGACCAATCGTTGTTAGGGAGTTTTGAAAGAAGAGTTCTTCGTACGATATAGTATGGCGGAGTTTGTGAGGACGGAATATGGTAGAGGCGCTATAAATTTATCAATTATACGGACAAACAGATGTAGTCAAAAGTACCCTCCAGCAAAAAGAGTCGCGGACCATACAAAGAAAAAATTTATTGATGCATTCGTAGAAGACATCAAAACTCTGGGAATAAAAAACTGGAAACCGCTGGCCAAAGACCAAACTAGACGCGCTAATCCAGGGCTAATAAAAAGGCTGTAGTACTAAAGATGATGATAATTTTTAATATTTATTAAAGTGTTCTATAAAGAAATTGCTAATAAGAACCACAGAATTTTGACTATTTCAAAAAAAAAGAGCTATACAAGATATCATTTCTTTAAGCATTTGAAAGTCCATACTTTCATTTCTTTCACTTTAGATTATATTCAATAAAAAGCTCTGTGTTTGCTAAAGTGAAGGAATGTTCCATTGAATGAGATAAAAATCAATGAGATGATATTTCAAAGTATCTAAAATTTATCATGAAATTGTATCTTAAATATTTTAAGTGTGCAAAAACACCCTGTATAAATTTAAATTTCTCTTAAATTGATTCATTTATTTGTACTGTATTGCATTATTGTATCATTCAAATGGCTTCTTGTTCCAAAACATAATAAACAGAATATTGTAAAATTCTATAGCTTGAAATGTACAATTTACTGAAAATGTTATTAAATTTGTTAAAATGATTAATAACCAACCAATAAATCATAAATTTTGTAATTTTTCATTAAATATGCAAAACAATGTGTAAGTATGTTCAAAATGATAAATTTCAAATATAAAATTTGTATTTGTAATTTTCTTTATTGATTATATGATATACCATCTATGTACAATAGATAGATAAAAAAAAAAAATATCTATAATGTATCATCATCTATCAATATTAATGTCATTGCAATGTGCATCATCATATGATATGTATATGCAATTTTTGTTTAATTTCTTTAAAGTAGGTTAAATATAAAATAATTTGCTCTCTAAATTAATTTACATATGTACATATGGTCTACAGATATTAGATTTTCTTTTCTAAAAAGGTATATGGTAGAAGCGTAGAAGTTACATTTTAAAATATGGTAAATACTAAATAAAAAAAAAAAAATAAAAAAAAAAACTAAATAAAAATAGGAAAATTTTATTCTTTATTGCCATACAATGTTTAAAAAAAAAGGAAAAAATGGTAATAAAGTGTTTGTAGAGAGTTTTGATTACCGGAAATAACTAATTTAAAGTGTACTCAAATAATTACAATAAAGTTTTTTTTATTCTTTTGATTTTTGTTTTTGTGTTTATACAATTTTATAATTATTTTATGATCAATAAATGAGTCCTATTAAAAGGACTGGTTTTTATGTGGATTTCTCTGTTTTTTTTTCACTCGTTTAATTAAATAATATTTCGCTTTTATGGTATACCAGTATGTAACTGATGAAATCTCATGAGAAGCACTTAGTCATATTGAAGATTGAAAAAGTACTAATAATTAGATAGTTGTTTCGATTATAAATTATAGACAATTTGAAATAATAAAAAGTACACTTTATTTTTTTTGAAGAGTTTTTTTATTTTAAAGAAAGTTGAACTATTTGAAAAGTACATAATTTAGATACAATTCTTAGAAAGTCGTCACGGATTTTTTCACACTTTCAACAAACAAATTAATTAGTTATTTTTTTTTTGCTGAAATTCAATTACGTTTTGCTCTTGGGGAAATCTTGAAGATTACTTTTAATTATTCAGGGAGATTATAAATATAAATGTATTTTCTAGAAAGGATTACGCTGACACAAACGCTTCGGAAAAGCTGGTTTTTAAAAGTAAGTTTTTTATTTTGAAACTGCTGCTGCAGGTGCTTTGTTTCATTAACCCACTTAAAGAGGAACCAAGAAATTTAATTTGAAATTCAGAACTTGTAATTTTGAAAGGTCTTCCTTGAAAAAGCTCATTCTATTTTAACGGTTAACAATTTTCTTTCGAAAATTTAAATTTTACTGAAAAAATTTAGCATAAAATTGAAAAACAAGGACATGCTCCAGTTTTTTGAGATTAGAGAGTTCCCAAAACAAAAATAAAATAAATCAAATTCATGATTTATTTTAGAAAAATGTTCCTCTTTGAAAGAGAAAAATAAATTATCGCTTAACAAAACCCAACAAAGATATAATTCAATTTAAAAAAAAATTTCTTTACTTACTAATTTTCTTGAGAAATATCCTTCCAGTTTCTTTTTCTTCAATTTCATTTTTTGGCATCAATTCTAATTTTATTAAAGCTCCATTCCCTTCAAATGATTTTGGTGATATTTTTATAATAGCACCATTAAAAAATATTTGTGGTAATTTTATTTCATAGTCATGTGTCATTGCAAATTTTAATGTTTTATCCGATAATGCAGTTGTAACTTCTTCGATTGGTGAATCTGTATCAAAAAAAAAGACCATCAGAAAAAAGAAAGTATAAATTAACAATAATTTTTTTTTCTAAATAATTTAATGAATAAAGATGAATTTCAATGAGAAAAAAAATCAGAAAAACAAAATTTTCCATTTCTCACCCCATTAAGTAAGTAGTATGTAAAATTAAATACAGTGTATTGTACGAGTATCTTTATAAAAAATATATAAAATCAAGTAGATACTCGATAAGTGAAAATATGAATAAAATAATTTGAAATTAAAACAATAAAAAAAACGATACAATAAAATAAAAAATAAAAGTGATTTAAAGGGAATGAAAATATTTATTATATTTAAGTATTCAGTGTATCTTTCATGTGCTAAATTTTTCCGTATATTTTTTTTCCTACATACATACATACATACATATTTGAACACGCAATCTGTACTATTACAGTTTTATTGTATATTCCTCGTATAATATATACATATACATTTTTTTTATTGAATATTGCTTACTTATTAAAGTAATGAGCATGATTTTCTTGTTGTTTTAATGCTTCTTTTTTTCATTTCGTTTTACATTACATTTTAGGAAAAGATATAAAGGTAAGATATGAAGAATAAAAGTATCTTATTTTGTTTGTTTTTGTATGTTTTTCTCAAAAAATAAAAAAAATAAAAATTGTTTACAATTTACCTGATCTCGTTTCATTTGGTATCTCATTATCCAGATTATTTTCATGATCTTCTTTGTCATCGAATTGATAATTATTATCATGGTATTGGTGATTTTGATGATGATGATTATAATCATGATATGGATTATTTATATCACGTGTATATTTTGTATAATCAACTTTATTTTTAGAAAATTTTAAATAATTTGTTACATTAACATCATTTACATCTAATGTTTTATCTAAATATGAATATACATTTTTTTGAAAACATGAAAATGTTGGAATTTTATAACAATCACCAATTATATTATCCCATAATTCATTACCAGTTGTCCATTTATTATTATTTCTTTTTGAACTATTATTATTATTATTGGTATTGGTATTTGTTTTTAATATTTTGTCACCAATTTTTGTATTAATTTTTATATCAGTATTTGAATTAAATTGATGACTAGTTAATTTATCATATGATGATAATGATAAAGGTAATGATGTTGTTGTTATTGTTGTTGCTGTTGTTGCTATTGTTTTATTTATATATGGTGTCATTGGTGTGGTTGAAATTATTTCATTTAATCTAATTCCGGAATTTTTATCGTCGGCACGCACATAATCAACATTACATGATAAAATAATGAAAAAAATTGCAAAAACTAAATATGGATAAAAATAAGCAAAAATTGTTGTTGGTAATGATGATGATGATGGCAATGATGTTGGCCTACTGACCATTATTTTACTTCTTCTTCTACTGTTGTTATTGCTGTTGCTAATATTGTTGTTGTTGTTATTTTTATTGTTGGTAATGAACGCAAACCAGGTGCGTTCAATCTTTCGTTTCATCATTATCATGTATAAAGTTTGATACTATTTTATAATTTTTGAGTATATAAAACTTGAATAGATTTTTTTTAATCTTGACATTTAACATTAATTGAAATTTTTTTCTATGTAAGTATATACACTTTTTTTTTCTTCGACTTTTCAATTTTTACAAATAAATTTATTTTTTATAAAATTGAATTTTTTCGTTTTAGTTAAAATTTAGGTTATTTTTATTATCACAGCACATTGATTAAAAAATAATTTCTTTTTTTTTTTTTAAAAATTCACATCAGGGAAAAAACGAGTGTGGGTTACATTTCACGAATAAATATTTAATTTTTAAAACCGAACAGGAAAAACGAAAATTATAAGAAAAAAAAGCGGTTTATTAAAAAAAAAATGCGTAATGAATTTTTTTTTCTTAATGCTTCTTTATCGTTTTGTTTTTGTAATAAGCACACACATACACACACCACAATATTGACTTTGGTTGGTTACATATTAAATACGATTTAATTATTCGAGAAATGTTATCTTTTTTATAAAAATTTTACTGGGTCTTTAAAAGATGTTTAAACTTTCTTAACAGAAAATCATCGATTCCGATGTCTTAAGTGGTCTAACAACCGTACAAGAATGAATCGTTTTGCTAAAATTTGGTTTGGATTTTACCTGGTTTGAATTTGAATCAATGGACTTCCCTACTCTTATATTTTTCTGGTATGTAATTGAAGTTTTGTTTTGTTGTTATACTTTATAAACTTGATAATCTGCAATTTTTTATATCTGTATCTGGAGCTTTAATTTTATTGTCTTCTTCTGTATTTTTTTTTCTTTTCTTTTTGTTTTGTTTTTATTTTTGCTATTATGAAGATGATAATGATGATGATGATGATGATTGTTGAACGCTTATGATTTACCTTGTTTTATTGGAATTGACGTGATCTTTGGTATGATCAGTATCTGAAAGTGATGATGTTGATCATAATGATGAAAAATGTGTTAAATAGAAAATATACATGATAAATTTTATAAAATTATAAATATAATTTACTAGTAGCTAAATCATATGTATTTACCCTATATTTTTGCGGTTTTCGCCTATATATGTTTACACACATATAAATGATAGGCATACTATACAATTAAAACATAATATGAATGCTAATTTAGAAAATTTTAATGCTATTTTGACGTTTTTTGTGTATTTTTCTTTTAATGGAAATAATGAAAAATAGTAACATTTATTCAGAATGTGCCATATGTGAGTAGGTACTTATGTACATACATATATGATTAAAATAAAAGAAAAACAAATAAAATGAATTATTTTATATTTAATATGTAAAATATGTTTATTTTTAAATTAAAATTCTCAAGGTGTGATTTTTTTTCAGCAAATAAAAGACAAAAGAGAAATAAAATACTCATAAATTACACACAGAAAGTAAAAAAAGTAGAAAAGTGAAGTTTTTTTTGCTAAAAAATTTCACTGCCACAGATTTTTGTTGATATATTTTTTTATTTCCCTTTTTTTGTTGTTGTTTTTTAATTTGCAAACAATAGAGATAATATGGTTTATTGATCAAATTTAAGTTAAAAAAAAACACAATTCATATTCTTACTTTTTATATTAATTATTGGAGAAATATAATAATGTTTTATTTAATTACAATGTATAGAAAATAAATTATGAATTAATTAGTTTGAATTACCTAAATGTTGCTTTTGTTTATTTAAATTCTTGTTAATTCAATTGAACAATAATTCCTTGAGAATTTGCATTCTTTTGTTTGCCATAATTAAGTTTATCGTTTTAATTTATTCATTTATGACATTAGAAATTGATTATATACTCGTATATGTGTATTTAAATAAATTATGAACTTTCGCAATCATGTTTAGCATATGCATGCGGCAGTAGAAATAAAATAAATTGTTTTTTGAATTTTTTTTTTTTTTTTCATGAAAGAGTATTTTTAATGATGTGTCATAAATAAAAGAAATTTAATTAAATTATTTACATGGAAGAATTTCTTTTTTTTATGATTTAATAAATTAAATAAAAAAGGAAAAAGGTTAAACATTTATTTGCATACAATCCAGGAGAGAATTTCATGTTCTATTCCGTGTTTAAAGCCCTAACATAATTTTCAAACGGCTTTAAAAGGTCGTTACTGGAAGTTTTAAAAATGGAAATTTTAACAATAAAAAAGAAAGTTTTAAGATAAAGGATATACCTATATTAAAAAGAAAATTAAACATGAGAAAACATATTCCACAACATAAAAAATAAAATATTTAAAACAAATAATTCTAGTATAGTTTATTGAACTCGGAAAGGATAATTTTTTAAATATAAAGGTTGACTTTATTAAAAGATTATTTTTTTATAATTCGGACTATTAAAAAAATTAGTAAAACATAAAATTGCTGTCGATTTAAGGAAAAAATAAAAAAGTATTTCAGGTCAGAAAAATTCACTAAAAAAAGAAATTCAGTAAAATTCTCTAGAAAACCTAGAAAAATCTATAAGAAATTTAGATTTCAAGACCACTTTTTAATATCTTAACACACAAAAAAAAAACAAAATATTTAAAAAAAAATGTGACAGTAAAATAATTTTGCCCTTAACCATAACTTTCTAAATTGGTATTAAATTTTTTTTGTAGCCTTAAAAAAATATATATGTTACATCCAATTAGATTTTCTTTCATCGCTAAACTAAGTTTTTGTTAAATAAAATATGTCATTAAGAAAAATGGTAAATAAAATTCTTTTCTAAAAACATTAGAAAAAATATTTTCATAAGAAAAAGTAAAATTTCATTCATTTTCAAATATGAAAGTTTTTTTTTCTTTTTTGTTCCTTTTACTGGTGATATTATTTAGGTATTTTTTTTTTTTTTTTTTTAATGTTTAAAAAAACGAAGATGGGTACTACACGCAAATAATATTTTTCAACAATTATTTTCACATTATAATAAATAAAATGTGCCTTCTTTACTTATTTTCAAATAAAAAAAAAAATAATAATAATAATAATAAAATAAAACTGTAACAATACAATTCAAGAAAAAAAAATGTTATGTTCATTTTTATTATTTTTTTCCTATTTAAAAATTTAGCAAAACTTTGTCAAAAGTACAATGAAAAAATCTCAATTTAGTTTTTTATTGCAATAGCGTAAAAAATTATTTATATTCACTTTTGTTATTATGCTTTTGGCATTTTTAACATAATTGTTGAAAGTAGATCTGTTTTTTTTTTATTACTCCAGGTGCATTCATTTTTTTTTTGTATTCAAGAAAAAAAATTTTTTTGAAGTCATTTTATTTGATTAATAAGGCCGAACTTATTAAACGATTAAGGTTTTCATTTCATTATTATTATTGTATTTTATTTATCAGAAGGAACATACATACATATAAGTTAATTTTGTTTAAGGGGTTCTATTAAATCTTTTTATTTTTTTTTCTTTACTGGAAAGTAACAATGCTTATTAACTGTAACTGAACATATTAGATATATACATATATATGTATATTAAATTTGAACAATTTAACTAGAAAAAATATTGCTTTAAGTTTACAGTACAACAAATTAAGTATGATGGATTTAAATAGTTATTGTGTGAGTAAATTTTATTTAATAATGTGTAAAGTATGTTAAATTATACCAATTTATTAAATTCATACTTTTTTTTTTTTTTTGACATATAAAATATCTCTGTACTTAACTTAAACATTAATTTAATATGCAATTAAATATTTTCAAATTAGGGATGAACAATAAAATTTTACAGGTAATGAAAGTTTTTTTTTTCTTTCTAATTTTCATTAAATTTAAGGTAATTAGTTCTAGTCCTTAGAACATGAAAGTTATTTATTTTCTTGTTTATTTTTTTTTTTTAACTTTCGTTAAATTTAAATATGCGGAAAATTTAGGACAAACGTTAGAAAGTACTTAATTTTATTATTTTTTTTTGTTATTGTTCGTTTTAATGTATTTCGAGATGAAATCAAATTTAAATAAGCATAAAAGGATTTTAAAGTATTTTTTAAAAATTGATGTAGAAAAATATTACGGTTATACTGAATATATAGTAAAACATATTTATTATTTACTATTTAGTGAATGTGTGAGAACTATTTTATGATTTATGCAAAAATTTAATACTAAATTTTAAAAATGAACACAAAGTAATAAAATGTATTTTAAGAAAAAAATCCAAAAAAAAACTGATGGAAATAATAAAAGTTACTTAAGAGAAAGCATTATATTAAGGAAATTAATTTCAAATTACTTATGGTTATCACATTTTCAAATATGATTTACAATAAGAAAATTGTCATTAAATATAATTTTTGATTTGTAGAAATTTAACTAATAAATTTTTAACATTTAAAAAAAAAAATAATTATGACATGAATTAAAATATTCATGTTAAGGGATAAAAAAATTTTAATTTGATATATTTTATTTTAAGAATAATTGAAAAAGCGAAAAATTTAATTTGAAAAATTTTCTTTGCAGTTGTCAAAGAAAAATCATTTCAATTTAAATAATTAAAAAAAAAAAGTGATAGTATGAGATTTTAATTAACAAATTTTTTTTTTCAGTTGCCCTTCTTAAACGATTTGGTTGTCGATTTTTATTTAACTTTTAAAACAGGGTATTTTTTTTTTAAACTTCAACAAAATATTGTATTTAAAAATAGCATGAAAATAGACTTCAAATTTAATTGATGGAATAGCCATAGGAAAGATGCCAGCTTCAATTTCCTTGCATCAGATACTTTCTACCTAGAAGCCACACAAAAAATAGTATCAAAGAATGGGAAATAAAAAACTTTATCTACTTATGGGAAGAAAATCATAGGAATCTAAGGCGAAGAAATTCATCAAAGTGCAACAATAGCTCCTAAAAATCCATTTATCTAATTGATGGAAACTTACACACTGGCTTTGGATAGTTTCCTCTGGCTTTCTAAGCTGTAGGTATGACCAAGGTTCCCTATTGTTTCAAGAATAATGAATTCGAATTTTTCTCTTCAAAGAAATTTTTACTAATACCGGTACACAAAGTATACGTAATTAAATTTGATTTTATTTTCGAAATTTTAAATTGAAAAAATTAATCTATCATTTTTAGTTTGCTTTTAGAACTTTTTTTGTATTTTTTCCTTCAATTTATGCTAATTTTTTTAAATTTCAATATTCGTTTTCACCCTCACAGTAAATATTTCACTTGTACAAATTTTTCAGAATATATAAATTTTCGATTCATTTACCATGTAATCATAGGTAGTCGCCCTGTACAGTGTAGAACACGTACAGATACGTGATATTTAATCATTATATTCGGTTTTTTTTTTACTTTTTTTTTTTTTTTTTTTACATCGAAATTGAATTATTTTGTTGCTGTTGTTGTTTCTCTTTTTTTTTTTCTGTACTACGGACATAAAATAATTCTTTTACTCTTCAAGGCTGTCAAACTAGGCAACTTTGATAAATGATGGAATTTTCTTTCATGTGAAAAATTACTCTCTCACTATATATTAAATTCGCTTTCAATTGCTCTAGAATGTGCCATCATTATATATTATTATTCATATTGAATCTAATGTTATAGATATAAAAAAAGCACACATAAAAAAAAATAAAAAAATAAAGCACAATTTATTTCCGGATTTAAATCTGGTCTACCATACAATTTTCAATTACAACTCAATTGAAAATTAAATCAAGTATATTTATGTATAACCAGAGCAAAAAAAAAAATTAAATTATATAGAAAAGACAGAAAGTAAAATATTCTGTATAGCACATTTTATTTGTATGTGTAGATGAATTAATCGTGAAGTTAGGCAGGTAAGTGATATGTATCATTTGACCACGTATTCTATAAAGTTAATATTATCTTTGATGATTTTTAAGATGGGCTTTTTTGTTTTTTTCATTGTAAATTTGAAAGTTTTGTAAGATTTGAGAGAAATTTTTTGTTAAAATATCGCAAATATAACCTTTGAACTTGTAGAATTATAAATATTTTAGAAAAATAAAAAAAAATTATAAAAATTTATTGATTGAGGACAAAATGAGTTATGTTTGTAAATTTATGTTCAAAGATACATGTCACATTTACATAAATACATATTATGTATAATGTATATTTTTTTCAGTTTAAAATAACAGTAATTTTGTAGTGCATATTTTTAAAAGATTTTCTTCCTAAAAATTGCGAAATTTATACAAAATATTTAATCAAAATCGAAATTTCGCACAAAAAGAGAAAATAAATGCTTAAAATTTCAATTGAACAAATTTTATTCACCTTTTTTTTTTGTTAAATAAATAAAAAGTGTATTTTATTTGAAACAACTCATAACTATTCATTTCGCCGAACTTTCTTCAGTAATTTTTTTTCACTTTTTATTTTTTTAAACAATATTTCGTTATTACTTTTATTGGTTTTTTTTTGAAATTCATATGAATTACTCGTACATGAGGTCTTGTATATTAAGTAAAACTATGTACACGATATCGTTTTCTATAACATTGTGTACATTTCCTATTTATCGATTATTTACTAATTCATCATCTGATGAGCATTTAATAGTTTGTTTTTGTGTTTTTTTTCTTTCTTTTTTTTTAAAGTTTACTTTTTATGTTATGAACAATTTAATCTTTAATTTAGTATTTTTTTTAATAATTTTATGAAAAAAAAAAAAAGATTTAGGCACCTTCACTATCGTTCCACTTTTTTATTAAATTTTTCAATCTGACTATAAATTTTACTCTTTGAAAAAGAAAAGAAAACCTTTGAAAGTCAAGATGATTTCCTATTTGACAAATTTGAGTTTTCAATAACAATTTTTATAATTAGTTTTTGTCTGTGATGTTGAAGAAGAAGATAAAAAAAAATTAATTCAAATTCTGATTAAATAAAATCTAAAATATAAAACTTTGACTATGTAAATCAATATTTAATCCCTTTAAGGAACATTTTTTATAAATTTCAAGTTGGTTCTTTTTAGAGGGAAAAATTGCCTAAATTTTTGGTTTGAGCGTGTAGTTCCTTTTTCATGCCCTGTACTATAACTTGTGTCATGTTATATGAAATATTATAAAATCATAATAATTAAAAGAATACCCTTCAGAAATTTTAAATATGAAAAATTACACAGTTTGGAGATATTCAAATTTGTGGAAAAATTCAATATGCCTCATTAAATGTCATTTCACCTTTCTGTTAGTGCCATACCAGTCATACCAGTACCACCTGATAAAGACTAAAAACACAAACGGTAATATTTATACAGATGGCACAAATGGAAGCATATTTCTTATACAAAATTAAGTTTTTTGATTTCTTTTTTAAAAGCTTTTTTGCGAAAATCCACCTGAAATTTTACTGAAAACATTATAATACAAAGCTTGCACTAACTGTATAGATATTACCGTCTGTGCTAAAAACGTATTACACATTTGACCAGATATGAAAGTGAATTTTTTTTGACAAAACATTCTCACATCAATTTAAGTTCCACAAAAGTGATTTTTTTTTCAAATATAATGTCAAGCACGTGCTATTCTTTCTTTGATTTTACAACATTTAGTATTTTTTTCAAAAAAAAAAAAAAAGATAATAAAGCTTTTGTAAAATTGTAAGACCAAGTAAATATTGCTGAAGGCATAACAAAGTATAACAAAAGAAATTGTATACAATAGTCAACTTAAAAACAATAAGTTCTTGTCTACAAATTCTACTTTTAAGTTACATGTTCGTTATCAAGCACCCCATATACATATATGTACCACCTACTTAAGGAACTCATTATTGTGGAAAGCTGAATATTTACTTGCTCAAGAATCTACAAGATGGAAGTTGAGTTAAAAATTTGAAGGCCTAATGCTAGTAGTTAGTTGAAAATTTACAATAGGATCCTAAAACCAAAGTATCTTTTTACATAGCTCTTTGAGTTATATGTACATAATTTGAATAAACATAAATAATTGAAGCTTTTTAAATCATATTATTTTTCTTTAAACATTTTTTTCTTAGGCTTTTTAATTTATGAAATGTAAAGAAAAATACAAAACAACAGACTTTTTATTTTATATGAGTAATTAAATAACATAAAATATGAGAAAATCTTAAAGATTATTAAATAATTAAATTTAATAGATTCATTAGAAGTACAAAACATTTTTTTTTTCTCTACCAAATAAAATTATCACCCAAACTCTAAACAAAAATGTAAACATTTTTTAATTAAAATTTTCATCTCTATTTATTTAATATACATATACATATTATGTATATACTTAAAGCCTACATAAGATACTTTTGAAGTTCATATTTACAATGATAAAATTATGAATGGTGAATAAAAAGCAAAAAAAAAAAAAACAACAATCTAAACAAAAATAACTCCACATAATAAATTTTACTTGAAAATTGTAAAAAAAAAAAACAAAAACAAAGAATTGAACTTTTCAATTCAGGTGAGTCTAAATATATAATAACACTTAGCAATTTTTATATTATATTTAGTAAAAACTCTTTTGGCTGTTTTTATTCTGAAAAAATTCACAGCATGTTGTGTATTAGAGCGAAATTGTTTTACCTTATGATCTAAATAATCATAATCATATAAACATAAATAATGAAAATTAAGATGAAAAAAAAAATAATATAACAGAAAGGTGATATATACTTACAAAATAAATATGATTACTTTTGTTTTGTTGTTTGTTTTTCAGATAAAAAACACAAACAGGTATCAGCTTTTTATGAAGTTTTTCTCTAAAATTTTCTTTAAAAAAAAAAAAAAGAATTTATTTAAATGTCAAAAAGTTATTTACAACATAAAATATGCCTTTAGATTGTTTTTCAAAAGAACTTATTTTTTTTTTTTTCAAATGAATTAACGTGTTTATTTTCGTATGTTCATTAAAAAATAATATATTAGTCTTCGAACTTTTTAAATGAACTTTCAAACTTATTTTATTTTACAAGAAAAATATATGTATTTTAAAATTGTCTTTTTTTTTACAAATTTCTACAACAATTTTTTTTTTTTTAAAAAATTATTTTTTTAAGAAAAAGTAAAAATATTTTTTACACTTTCTCACACAAAAAAAATAATATTGATTTATGAAAATTTTATACACGTTCAGTAAGTTTTATCTTAACAACCGGTTAACAACTGAAACCATCATCTTTATTTTCATCAGTTTTATTTCACGACCAGAAAAATTAATGTGTTTAAAAAAGAAGTATCTAAATATAAGCATGTATAATTTCTCAATAATTTGTTTTTGTTTTTATTATTATTTTCATTATTTATTCTTTGGATGTACATGTTAAAATAAAAATAATCTTGTTTTAGTGCTGAAGAGAGTATGAAATGATGATGATAATAATGATCAAAGTTTGTTTCAAGGTGCTTTATGAAAGATATTTTGTTTTAGGAAATTTATTATTTAGTGCTTTCCGGTGATAACAACAGTTAAAGATTGAATTTTTTGAATTGATTTTATTTTTGTAAAATTAAATAAAAGACAGAATTTAAGTTACTCGTGGTGCTGTTGGTGTGTTATTTTTCTGCTAAAAAAGAGAATTAAAATGATCATTAGATTTTTATGAATCTCTTAATTCAGCTAATACATAAGATAAATAAGTAAAGTGTGGAAAATGTTAACGATGCATCATTAAAATTTATGATTTTTGTAATTATTCTCATGTGAAATTTAATGTTATGAAATTACTTATATATTTTATTTACAAAAAAAAAAAAAAAAAAAAAAACAAGTATGTGAATTCATAAATATGTATGTAGGTACTGCGTTGTTTAAATTTTTTCAAAGATATTTTGAAATTTTTTGAAATTAAAATTTATGAATGTAGTCTTTTTTATCAGTTCAGAAGCTGAATTATTTTACTTAAAGAAGCGGTCAAAGAGTGAACTTTAAGATTTTAGAGGCAAGAATATTTTCAAATAAAGTGCAGGATCAAATGTCGATAAACTTTTTCATGAAAAATGTTAATAAGCCGTTTATTTTGAAGTGGCTTAGGACCAATTTTGGTGAAAAATTATTGGTGAAATAAATAATAAATAATATGTATTAAAATTATTGCGTAATGTTATTCATGGAATTTTTTAACAAAATATAAAAAAAATTTTAAAGGAACTGAAATAAAAAACTTTAAATATCCAAAACAAAACTAAATGTGGACTTAATCCACTTTCAAAATAAACGTCTAATTTCTATTTGAATTCAGCTTGATGACTAGTTTTTCAAAGATTGGAACAAATTTTTTTTAATTTTTTCAGAATTTCAAGTCATTTTGTTTTGTTTAAAAAGAAGGAATAAAAAGGAATATAAATTCAATAAATTGATCCACATTTAAGGGATCTTTCTAAATAAAGTTATTTCTGAAAACAGGCAGTCCTAAACTTATTTTATTCAAACAAATTCCAATTGAAACATCTAATTTGGTTCTTTTAGTCTAAAGAAGCTAATTTATTTACTTTATTTTTCCTACAAATTTAAAAAATCTTGCCTGAATTTCAATAATTTTGCAAAAAGAAAAGATTCACATTAGAAAGTACAAGATATACTAAGAATAATGTTAGTTGGTAAAAGTTGAAACAGAAAAAAAATATAATAATTAAAATAAAGAATAAAAGTTTATTTTATTAATTAATTCAATTAAAGTGAAAATCTTGTCATTATACGCCTGAGTCTAATTTATTTTTTTATTTATTTTTTTAAATTATAATTATTCATGAAAATTGATTTTGGTTTTCCATTACAATATATACATATAATTAAAATTAACTTTTCCCTTTATCATTAGGAAATTTTTATATTTTCTGATTCAAAATAAAAAAAAACTAGGAAAAATTATTAAAACTTTCATTTAGAAAGTTTATTTTAATAAATTAGAAAAAAGGGAAAAACATTATTCTTTATTGTAAAACTGTAATAGTATGTATAGTGATGATTTTATAATAAATTAACCGTTATATTATAGAAAACTGTCATAATAATTTTATAATGAACAGTTTGCACCTCCCAAGATGGAGTAATTAAGTTAGTTTTTGTCACTCTGATTGATGAAAAAAAAAATTAATCCTTTTTTATTTAAATAAAATATTCAACAGAAAAGGAAACAAAAAACTATTAAAATGAACGGACAATGTTTTTTAAGTGATAAATGATGATTAGTGAGTCTACTGAGTATGACATGACTATGTATATACATACTCGTACGTAGTAGAAATAAAAGTGATGAGAATTATAAATTCACAAAAAAAAAACAAAAAACAAAAAACAAAAAAACAAACTTATTATCATATTCATGCTGCAATAATATTTCAAACAAAGAGTCTCTTTCAGTTTTTGCATTTCTTTCTTTTTGCATAAATTTTCATTATCATTAGAACATGTATATTTTTCATTTTTGTGTCTAAGTTCATTATTTTTTTTCATATGATTTACTTGATGATGTTAATTGTTGCATTTATAATAACTTTTCTTTTA
Source organism: Bombylius major (assembly GCA_932526495.1). Lineage (NCBI taxonomy): Eukaryota > Metazoa > Arthropoda > Insecta > Diptera > Bombyliidae > Bombylius > Bombylius major. Next base: position 25,134,650 of record OW052045.1, on the reverse strand, counting down.
ATTATGATTTAACTTTGATGGTTCATGAAAGGCATTTTTTTTACTCTGTAATTCAAGGGTTTTAAATTATTATACAAAAAAGTCATAGGTGCATACAAAAAATGATTTCAAAATGAAAAATTAAAGCAATAAGAATAATTAAAATTAACATTTCAATGAAAATCTAATTATGATTTATTTCGGGTAATTGCATTCAAAGTGCTTTTATTTTGTAACAAAAAAGAAACAAAAAATATACCTCTTGGGCCATTGTTTTAATTATATTGCGCTTTGATGATTATTACTTTGAAAAGAAAATTATTCACTGCACAATTTTAATTCTTTGTTTTTTTTTTTTTTTTTTGAAATTGAAATTATGCTTTGTTGTAATGACATTAAATTGTATATACGTATGTACAATGAATTTTTAATTGAGATTTTTAAAAATATTCTAGACAATAGAACAAAGTATATGAACCAATTTATTTTAAAATAAGGTCGGTATTTCATTAAAATGAAAATTGTGTGTTGCTACTATATATCCCCTTTAAGGTGCTAAGTACTACACTTGAAAATTAAATGAGAATTTTTGTTCTAATTGAGTAATAAAAATTCGGATGCTAAAAGCATAAGAAACAATTCGTTTAGAACTTATTTTTACCTTTTTCTTTTTTCTTGCTTTTTACCAAAAGTATTTTAAGATTAAAAAAATTCATAACATTGATGCACTTACTAACCATCCAAAATACTCTTTTACTAATGGATTTATTTTTTAGTGGCACCATTAACACGAAAGGTTAACCCATAAGATTGAAGCTCTATGGAAAAATCCTAATTAAAGGAATGATGTAGCTAAAAGCTAGTGTACATATGCAAGGACAAAATTAACAGAATTTGTAGAAACTGCTCTTAAATTATGGCTCATAACTTTTGAACTGATAAAAGTATTGCAATACAATAATGATAAGCTTGAAGCAGACAAAATAGACTTTTATTTAAGTTAACAATAAAAAAATAAAAAAAATAATAGGGAAAATTTTCGAGATGTATTCTACCTTGAACATGGTTGGTTTACGTTGAACATGAATTGTAATAACTTCTAAACAAATTAATGCACGTACAGCTTGATAAAATACATTTATGAAAAGTTCTGAAGGTTCTTTTTCAATTTAATCCTTATTTGGTCTTCTTCGTTGCGTACAAGCCCTAGAATAGGTTGCAAAAAGTGAAACCGGTCACTTTTCGAAATAAAAATTATTTGAACTTTATTATCTCAGAAACCATTGAGAATACACCTTCTTCCTCTTTCATACGGTTTTTTTCATTTATCATCGAGATCTACCACCCTATTCATTTTGGCACACGAACTGTGAAACACCCTGTATACAACTTTTTAGGATTTTTTCTTTTTTTGGGAATATAAAGTGCGATAGAAGATACTTTTTCATACATGTGTTTAAATATTTTTTACGGTAGGATATGTTTGGAAAGTTTTTTTTGTTTTAAAAAAACACATTGATATTAATATGAAGAAGAAAAAAAACAACAAATTTTTCATGCATAATAATAAAATTTAAAAAAAAAAAACGTGTGGTGTATAATACTAAGAAATAATTAAATTTGGGAATGTGTAACAGAAAATTAGTAGATTATATTCATGTAGAAAAAAAAAGGTATATAAGAAGTTTTAGGAATTTTTAATTATTCTCGTACAATAAATTAATTAGAAATACAAAAAAATAGAATATCCTAAAAAAAAAGAAGAAATTATATGATCACTTGTGTGGAATAAGAGTAGAATGAATTAATTAAAATTTATTTAATTATTGTTTATATTACTAAAAAAGGATGTATTTTAATTAATACTATTTAAATTTTTTAAAGTAAATTACAGCAACAAAAATATACTTATTAAAAAATACTCCTAATAGTCCTAATTAACCCAAAGCTAAAGGTAATACTTTTCTTCTTGTGCTTTTAATGCCTGTAGTTATGCATTACCATTAAAATTATGAATTTTAGCAATAAAAAAAAAATAAAAAAACAGAAAAAATTCCAAATTTTAAATTCACGTGAAGAAAATAAATTCTAAAATGTGAAGTTTACAAAACAGGAAATTAATTACGTGATTACGATATACATATTTTGCTACATGTAAAATAAATTCTTATAAATAATGTAGGTATGCAATGATTAAATTTTTTTTAAAGAGAATATAAAAAATAAGTAAAAGTTTTTCTTCTTGCTTTTTATTTTTGATGAAAATTTTCACTTGATGACTGTGAAAGGTGTTTTTTTTCATAAACTTTCTGATGATTGTTCCGAAACAGTATTCGAAATGAGATATGTTCACATAGTATAAGTATGTATATTTTTTTAAAGAACGGTGCTTTAGGATATAATTTTTCCTTAAGAAATAAAATTTGTATATTTGGTTCTAGAGGTTAAAAAATAACACACATACATATGTTTTGTCTTGTTCTTTTGCGTCTCAAAATTAAGCACTGTTCATTATGAAAATAATGAGTGTTCATTTATTCTTGTTTTAAGATATTTAAGGTTTTTCATTTGAATTACTATATGCAGTTTTTCTCGTATAACAGCTCAGTTTCCACTTCAAGAGGATCATGTGATAACTTTAATATTATAAACAGTTAAAAGGACATGCCATTCTTCATCTGAAATTTATTTTAATTTATTTATCATTAAAAGTGGACTTTTTTAATAAACAATTCCGCCAAGTTGCTAGTTGAAAGGCTCAGAAGCCAATAAATAGGTCAAAAATGATTAGGCCATTTTGTGGTATTTTCTGATTTTTTAAGTTTTAAAACGATTTACTTCTTCCTTTCTCATTCATATGTCTAAAAATCTTTTTTCAATGACTTTTAAAAGACGAATTGGTGTAAAAAATAATAGTGTGAATTAAATTAAGTTCTCTGAGCCATTAAGGTATGAAAATTTGTATTGCTTCTACCAGCGCAGCAGTCGGAAAAATGTATTATTATTATTTTTTCTATTTACTTTGATAAAATCAATAATGATTTGGATAAGTTGAATCTTCCATTGAAATTGACAAATTCATCATGATCTGACAAAATTATGAATTTGAAGGACTTTAAATTAAAAAACAAGATAAAGTTAATTTAACCAAAATGTTGAACAAAATTTTTAAAAAAATGTTATTAAAGACAGTTTCTCAATTTTTTTCAATTGAAAATTTTTATAATAATTTGTGAAGGTCCAAGCAGAAAAACCTCCTTCTTTTTTATGATCAATAAAATAGGAAGTTACAGTACAGTTATGACTCTAAGATGTTACTTTTGATTAGAAAAAAATTCCTAAAGTTCTCCATTAAAATTCAAAAAGGATATTAATAATAATGAACAAATCAAAGTAATTCTTTACAAAATAATTTATTTATATTTATTCAGACAACTACAAAATTCAGAATATAATTTTTAAAAATTTTTAAATACTTTTTTTTATTTCGTCGTTATTATTATAAATTTTTTATTTTTTTATTTAAAGAAATCACAGTGTGGAGGAGTCGAAATTTCTCATAAATATACAATGCACACATTATTCTAGTTTGGTTTTTTTCTTAGTTTTTTGTTTTTGTTTTTATAAATAAATAACTTAAAATTTTTTTCTTTTTTCAATTAAATAAATTATTAAATAAATACAATATCGTGCATACGGAATTCATACAAAATTATCATTATCATTAATCTGTCAATTTTTCTTTGTTTTTTTTCTTTTCTTAAATTTTGTTTAAATTATGCCTTGGCTTTGGTTAAATGTTCTGGTAATGCTAAATTAATTGATCGTCCATAACCGCCATAACCGCTATGTCCATGACCACCACCACCGCCACCACCACCATGACCATGAATATCCTCATGACTTACTGAATGACTGTGACTTGATGCATATACTGGTTTAGCAATTATTTCATATGTTGTTGATTTACTTCCGCCAGATGATAATGACTTGATACCAACAATTGCTGATAACATAAGTGCCATCATACCAGTCATAAGAGCTTTACCAGCAAGCATAGCTAAACCACCAGTTGCAATTGCAAAGAGTGTACCTGTCAAGATAATTATCCAAAAATATTTAAGTATGTATTAATTTTTCGTGAATGATAAATTGTAAAAAAAAAAAATAAAAAAATAAATGTTTAATTCTGAAGTACCTTTCATCATCATACCAGCGGCAATAATTCCTTCTAAACCACCTTTTTTACCACCACCTCCTAATCCACCTTTTTCACGTCCAGTGAATACAGCACGAGCTTCTTCAGCTGTTTGTTTGTCCATCAATTTCAATCTTAATGTATGAGATTGAAGAAAACTACCAAGTTTTGCTAATAAATATCCATTAAGTCGTTTTTCAGCATCATTTGGAAAACTTCTTGCGATTTCTTGATTTCATGAGAAAAATTTGAAAGAAAAGAAGAAATTATTAAATAACTTTACCAAAAAAAAAAAAAAATAAATAAATAAAAACAAAAAAACGGTGGTATTTTAATGTGTAATAATTTTTTCAACCCAAAAATTTCCATGTATTCCTTTATCACGATTATTCACCGTAGACAATACATATTATTAAATTCTTTTAATACGTGGGTTAAATATTTTTTTATTTCACAATTGAGTAATCCAAAAAAATTTTTGTGTATCTTTGAAAAAAATAAAAAAAAATATATAAAAATGTAAAAAATTTACCAGCAACAATTTCAGATGTTTTTGGATCACTTGCATTTATTTCTTTCACAACACTTAATCCTGGTAAAATATCATATTCTTTTTTATCTGAGAATTTTTCAATAAATGATACAACATCCAATTTAAGACATGTTACACTATATGATGTATCACAATCACGACCGTATAAACGTTGTTTTGAATCATGCATTGATTCTTGATAACCGTACACAAATCCATTATAAATGCAAAATAAAATTAATAATCCACAGGATATTCTATTTGAGAACATTTTTATTGATGTTGATGATGATGATGATGATGATGATGATGAAATAATGATGATGATGATGATTGATATTTATCCTTAAACCGGATATATATATTTTTTCTAAATATTTTTTTAATTTTACTAAATAATAACAAACTAAATCCGATGAATGAGTAAATTGAACTGATGCCTAAGTAACAAGTGTTTATCTTTTTATACCGATTCAAAGTCAATTTGATAAATTCAATCAGAAAAAAAAAGAAAAAAAGAAATACAATATTTACTGTAAAATAAAATAAAAATTATTTATTCCCTTTACTTATTCACTTCACTTATTTCACTTTATTTCCTATCAAAAAACAATCTCTTCAATACCTTTTCATATTATACATAGTATATACCTAAAAAGATACAGACATAAATTTCGTATCTGATATATCTTCTCTATTTTCATTTTTCATGAAATCATTATAAACGCATGAATTATTTTTGGTTGTTGTACAGATGCCCCTTTTTTTTTTAGTAGGGTCATGATTTTGTTTTGTTTTAGTGTCTTTTTTTTTAATTATGAAGATTGCTTTTTTTGTAAAGTACTAATTTTACTCGATCTGGATTTTAATTTTTTTGCTTAAAACTTCAGTATAATTTTTATTAATCAAGTTCAATACTTGAACAATAAAAATCATTTCGTGTGTGAATGTATGTGTGTGTGTATTAGATAAAAATAAATGATGGAAATCTTTGATATGTACCTTTTAATAGTAATAAAATATGTATATCAAATAATTTCATTTATAAACACACACACACATACATACACAAATTTAAAAAAAAGATACAAAGAGGGCCACAATCGATTAAACCATAACCATGCTAATATAGCGGCGGCAGTAGCGATATATGTATGTATACAAACAATAATCTCATCAGAACAGAGAGAGCAGTTAAGATTCGTACATTTACTTTGACTTACATTACAACAGGTACATGATATCCATCCATTAAGTATATAGTACTTATGTACCAAAAAAAAGTTGTTTTTTTTAAATAAAAAAAAAGATATTTAAAGTGAATGTGAAAATATCTGACGGCTTGTAGAAGAATGTATGTAGTAGTAGTAATCTTAGGTGATCCATAATGTAAACAGTTTCAAGAGGCAGTTGCACATATTGGTAACATATGTAATTGGCAAGTCAATGAATGAACCTAAAACCATATATGCTACATACCTACATACTACTTCTCAGTGTTTCAGTCAATTTTCATATTATTTGCAGTTAATCAATTTTTTTTTTTAATACTTTTATCATTGTTATCTTTTATTTGATTGAAGTAAGAAGTAAGTATATATTTTTTTTTTTTTTTGAATGCAAAAAAAAAAATAATAATAATCGAAGTTTTCTTTTGTTTTGAACTCCCATAAAAATTTAGTTGATGTTCATTTTGTACGGCTGAATAATATTTAGCCTAAAATATCGTTAACTAGAGCATCAAATCAATAATAGAAATGAATTAAATTATATTAAATTTTCTGTATCGTTTTTTTGTTTTCCTCTATCTAGCTTTATATTCATTTTTAAATTACAAATTTTTTTTCGTTATTTTTATATGTGCAACGCAAAAAAACAAGGCTTTTTTTTTCAAAAAATTACAGGTATACTATGTATTTAATAGTTAGACCGAACCGAATCGTTCTATATTCTTAATTTTACTATAAATTTTCTTAAATTTATGTGTGTTGTATTTATAGATATGTACATACAATATGACCAATACATTTAAATTTGAACGGATATCACTTTCTAAAAAATTCAATTTCGGGGACTGTTAATATTTGGGAGGAATTTTTCTTACAAGCTCTAGTTAAAATTCGAGCAAAAAAACAAAAATAATAATAAAAAAAAACGTTTTTTTTTTTTTTTAAATAAAATTTGTATCGTTTTTTGTTTTAATTTTTCGGTTGTTGTTGTCTTGTTTTTTTTCGAATTTAAGTGAACAGTGAAAGCATTTCATATTTTGGGAATTTTTTTTTCACTTTAAATTTAACTTTTAATTTTTTTTTTTTTTTTTTTTTTTTGAAATGTAAAAGACAATCACTCTTAATGTACATATCTTTCAATGAATTGTACATACGAGTACATGCAATAAATAAATTATTCTTATGTATAAATGTGAAGAAAAAAAATCGACAATATAAACTTTCACATAAAGTTAATATTGTAAAACAAAAACAATCAAAAAATAAAATCTCTAATAAACAAGAATTTTTAAGCCAAATTTCTCATATTGAAATATCTCAAAAAAACAACAAAAAAACAAAGAATCTTATTAAAAGTTATTTTTATAAAATTCAGAAAGTTTTTGTTAAAACAAAATAATAAATTGTTGAAATCACGTGTAAAAAGCAAATTAGGAAAATAATTTATATTTTTATGAAAATGTTCTATTTGATTTACCAAATACTTAGCTAGTGTGTTTTAAAGTAATACAATTTCCGCTTTTTTTTTTTTTTTTTTTAAAGAAATATGAAGAAAAAAGTATCTTAAGTAGAATAGTTTGTTTTATAATATTTTCTTTTGAATAAGTTCTTTTCTAAGAAAAGACTTGATCAACTAAAAACATATTTCAGGAAAATTACTATACTACCTTTTTTTTGTTGACTTTTTTAAATATTAATATCGTGTACAATTTAATGGAAGGAAATTGTCTGAAAAGTAATTACATATATTAAATAATGAAGACATTATTTTAAAAATCTAGGTGACCTTGAGAAAAATACTGTCCTAGTTTTAAAAATAATTTTTTATTTTTGATGTTATCAAATATTTTTAAATAATAAATATAATTAAGTTTATTGAACTAAATATGCTTCGAATTTATTTGGAAAATAGTCCGCAAAAGAACTATAAAAAAGTAGAATAAATATGATGTTTATAGACAGATTGAAAAAAAGGAGAAAAATTTAATTAACTTTTGTAATTATTAATTTGTATTGCTTCAAGGCGTGGAGTATACTGTAAAAATATGCATAGTTTGTGTGTATTATAGAATGGATAAAAAGAGGACAGAAAATTATGTATAAAAGATAATGTTGGTGAATATTCTGTTCGATGTTTTTAGTTCATAAGAAGGAGTTAGAAAAGGAAAAGTTGTATCTTCGAAACATTTTTTTACAAAAACCTATGAACAAATATTGTGAGTGATAAATATATTTTTTGGTTAATTCACGAATATTGCGACTCACATATTTCAGTGGGAAATAAACTTATTTAAAAGACAAAATTCGAATTTTTATTCTTTTGCACTTTAAGCATTTTTTGCATGACAGAACTAGAAACTTCACATTTTTTTTAAAGTAAAATATAAAAAAAGTGGACAGTTATGTTAACTCTGACTGTTTGCTTATAAGAAGAAAGTCCACTAGGTGGCCTAAAGGTCTATAGTAAATGTCCTTCAATGGGCAGTAAACTCGGCCTATTCCGAAAACCATCTCGATTTTGGAATGAATCCTGTCGTCAAAAACCTTGCTCCTATACAATCGATTCTTCATTCTTTTAGAACTGGAAATTTGCAGAGTAAACACACTATTGATTCTATTTCTAAATTGCGGATGCAGTTGACAAGGAAAATGAACAGTTAAAGTGTATGAAAGTTGCATGTTGATATAAACAAATAATTACTTATCAGGAAGTTAGTCTTAACTGTTTGATTACTAGAGGACGTCAAAGTTAGAATTTCACTTACTTTACTTAACATTCTATAACTTCCTTAAAAAACACTATGAAGAAATACATATTTGTTGTCTCTCGACAAGAAATCTTCTAAGCTGTCCAGTCATACATTCCTAATTCTTTGGAATACTGAAACCTTTAAACTCAAAATCTAGTAGTTGCAAAAAAAGGTGCCAACTCCAACTTCATTGGACCAGAACCCTTCTACGGGTTGCCCAAAAGCCACACAAGAAATAACATAAAAAAATGGGGAATGGAAAAATGCATATTCCGATGGAAGAAAACTCCTGGAAACCTACAAGCAAAGGAATTCATTTTACCTTCGGCTAGTATTTCCAGAAAACTACTCAACCTCAGTAGGAAAGAGCTAAGAACCATTACGGGTCTCTTAACTGGACACTGTCCTCTAAATTACCATCTAAGTAGGATAGGACTACAGGAGGAAGACAAGTGCAGATTCTGCAAGGAGGCCAAAGAAACCTCACAACACATTCTGTGTGAATGCGAGGCGTTGGCCTCTAAAAGACTGTGCCACATGCACCAGTACTTTCTCAAGCCAGAGGAAATCTGGTGTATAATAGAATATTAGGATTTATCAATAGCCTGAATCTATAAGAAGCAAGGCCTGCACAAAAGATCAATATTGGTCGAAGTGCAATGATAGCCCATAATCTATCTATCTATCTATCTAGTAGTTTTTACTTCTACATATATCCTAAACAAAAAATATTGCTTTGGTAAAAGCAGTGTATAAATTTTAAAAACTGAACATTTTTTAAAAGTGCCTTTGATTTCTTATAAAATTGCTAAAGAGAGTAGAATTTAATCGTCACTAATAAAAAAAAAAATTCAATAAATCTAAGAAAAATAGCGTGGTGAGTGGTACGTTGGACAGTCAAAGAATTAAATGTAAATTTCTTATTTTACTGATTTTTTCGTAATTGAATCGTTTGCTTCCGTTTTAATTGTCATGCCTTTTTGTCCTTTCCAGAAAATTGATGTTGATTTTTTCATTGTGCAGTTTTTTGATGGAATAAGGTAGTTAGCCTTACGCCCAACCCCTAGCTAGGAAGATCAGTTGTCGTTTTTGTTTAGTTCCCTTGCATAAGGGTTAAAAAGATCATCACGAGAAGGTATAATGAGAACGAACAAAAATAATGTAAGACTTCAAGTTAAATTAATTTCTTTTCTAAATAAAAACAAAATCGTAAAATTGAAAATTTCAAATATTATTTCCAGTAATTAGAGTTTTTTTTATAATTTATTAAATTTCCATAGAAATCAGAATAAATTTCATGATTTAAAGCATTTTTTGGTCAATTGTTAATGAGAAGAATAATTTTCATTAAATTTCATTGCCTAAACTTTCACATTTTGTACCTAATTTTGTGTTTTTTGTATGTTGTTTTTTATTATTAAAATAATAATTCACATTATAAATTTTATTTCCTATTAAAATAAATTATGCGTGTGTGCGTACACAAAATGTAATTTACTGAAAAAAAAAAAAAAAAAAAAAAAAAAAAAAGAACGAAAATTATTAAAATGTGACCCAAAATCAAAATAAACATACATAATTTATAATAATCGACAATTAAAATTACTAAAATATACATTCAACATAGGTACACGTTACATTTAACACCTTATGTTTTATATTACTTTCATGTGAAGTACATAAAGTATAACAATAATTAAATTAAAAGAGTTCAAATGTTCAATAAGAGTGTATGTACTCGTGTATACTAATATTATATCGGTTAACAAAAAGTCATAATTTAACGCACCTAACTGTTAGCTGTTATTGATCTTTTATAATGTAATGAAAACTTAATGTTGAAAGGTAATAAGATACACACACTCTACAGGTATAAATTATATTGTAGGAGGATGTATAATTAATGATTGAATGATTGTAATGAAGACTGTTATTGTTAAAGAACAACATTATTAAATTATTTGATTTATGTATTTTTGGTTTTTTGTTTTTACAAATTCATTTATTTTTTTTATGCTTTTTTACGTTTTATATTTGAAGAGGATTAGGGTGTATTGATTAAATTGTATCTAACGAAATTGAAAAAGCTTTTGATAAAAAATTCAATTAAATTAATGAGATTTTTTTTATAATGTTATTGTATGGCATTTTTAAAGAGAATAAAATTAAAAATGGATAAAGTGATAAGAATAATAATAATAAAAAAAACCCACACACACACACATTCATTGAATTTTTAAAATTTTATTATTCCCTTAACATACGCAATATACAAAACATGATATGTGATGTACATTTACCACCCAACACGATAAATGTTTTTCTTGATAAATTTTAAACATATTTCAATCTATTCACTGCTTTGCATTAAAAATAGATTTTTCTCTTTCTGAGGCACAGAAAAAAAGTCGGGAGAAGTTGAAGAAAAAAAAATGTTACAAAAAGGATTTATTACTCATTCATATAGCTTTTATAATATTAAAAAACTCTTGTCTTATGCGTTACTTTTAATATCGATTTTTTTCAGTTTTTTCAAATTAAGTCATGAAAATAAAATGTCAAAAAATAAAATATGAAAATTTTCCAAAAAAAAAAATATATAAGCAAAATATGTGTTAAATTTGTTTTTCTTCCAAAAAAAAAAAAAAAAAAAAAAAGATATTTTTAATATATGCCTTTGGTATTTATGACAAATAAATCTCTTTTGTAAAAGGTTTTAACTTGAAAAAAGGAAAAACCAAAAACAGAAATATTTTCAAGATTTTTTAATCAAATAAATTAAAGAAGGAGATGATGTGCTTTCAAGACTTTTTTATGAGAAACATCGATCGTATAAATAATTCACAATTTCTAATTTGAAAAACGAAATTAAAAATTTAATTAAAAAGAAATCTTAGACTTGAAAAACGAAATTAAAAATTAAACTTGAAAGAAATCTCAGATTTTATCATGAAAAGTGATGTGGTTGAATTATTTTTTCAACTGTTGAAAGCGATACGAATTAATTAGTATCATTTTTACAATGACGTAGATTTACTATGTCATTTTCGAAATCGTTCATTTGAATTTACAACCCACTCATTTTTACAGTATTTCTTTTCAAACAATCAAATTTTCAATTATTCATGATTAAAGAAAAGACATTTTTTTTTCACGAATTTGAAAAGGAATATTTATGCAAAAATTTATAGTACAATTTAATGAGACAAAATAAATTTATGACGTAGAACGATAATAAGAAATTTATGAATACACATAACCTCGTTAAAAATTATGTTCAATGATTAAGGATAGCAACCATATAAAATTGTTAAAAAAAAAGAAAAGAAAACCATCTCACAAAATTTTCTTTTTATTAAAAATTTTATTCTATTATTTCTAGAATATGTTGTGTGCTAATCATTTTCTATGTTTTTGTTCTTAGAATATGTATTTATATTTTTTTAATGCAAAAACAAAAAAACAATTATAAGGAAATAAATTAATATTACACGTTTATTTCATTTATTTGTTCTTCGCTCCCTTTTTTTCTGATTTTTTTTTTCTTCAATTTAGTGGAAATGAATTGTAATTATTATTATTATTTTTTCAAGTGCTTTTTTAGTTTCTTTTATTGATTATTAATTTTTCTTTTTCATAAGAAGATAAATTTGTTTTTAATGAGGACAACTAATGAGAGAAATTATGAATTATTTATTAAGTGCGTAATATAAATGTGTATGAGATTTGTTTTTCTTGATTTTATTTCTGGAAATGTGATAATTTCCGTTAATAAATACTTTGATTGTTTTCTTGTATTTTATAAATTTTGGTGTTATCAATTATATTGAAAACGACAGGACGATTAAGATAATAAGTATGTATATATGAGAAAAAAAAACATACCTAGGTTCACAGTAGAAGCTTAAGCTCCACTTAAATTTTTTTTCACTCCTCAGTCAATTTATATTTGTAGCTTCTTAACTATCTTTACTTAAACTTATTACCGTGAATGTTTTTCACTGGAACTTATGGAACTTGTGAGTGTTAGTAGGCAGTGTTTTTAAGTAGAGTTTAAGGCTCTCAATTCTGAAGGCTTAAGTTAAACTCCAGTTAAACTCCTGTTAAACTCAGTTTAAAAGTTAAGCCTTCACTGTGAAACTGAAAAAAGTGCTTAAACTTAGTTTAAGAGTTAAACTCTGTTCAAGATTCCACTGTGAAACTAGGCGTTAATAAGTGCGTTCGAATCACACGATTTATCTGATAATTATTAGTTCCACAGTTCCACATTTGTTCTACATTTGTTCCACTCACTTAGTTTTCCATTCTTTTCAGTAGATGTCGCTAGCTTTTAACTAATCTTAAAGTGAAAAAAGTGATAAAATTTTTTTTGGTTCACTTGCTGTGTGGAACTAATCAAAAAAGAAGAAGACATGTTTAAAAAGTTGACTGTTTATAAATTCTAAATTGTCAAGATGGAATATGAAGTAGAAGTACTTACTCACTAAATTTAATTAAGTTTTTCACTAAAAATCAACTGCCTATGTACATAAAAGAACTCGAAACTTCAACTGACAGTCAAAAATCAGCTAGCTGATATTTTTGACGTTCCAGTCATCCAAATTTTTCAGTTTAATATCAATTTGTACGATTTGAAGCTTCGCTTATTTTAAATCAGAACCGAACTGATAATATCAGATAAATCGTGTGATTCGAACGCGCTTAATGTCTCATTTCATATTTTCAAATTTTATGTGTGGCGTGTTTCATAAACATTTTAATCAATTATGCAACTGCGAAATAATCAACACAACAGATGTTACCACTCAAGAAATCATCAATAACATATTATTATGTCAACAAGCTTAACAAAAATTTTTGAAATATCACTCAAAAATACAAGTAAAAATTATTGGTGAATTTTATGTTTATTTGATAAATATGACATGTTTGACAAAATTTTCAATTATGACGATATTACAAAAAATAATAATAATAATAATAATAGTAAAAAAACAGGAAGGAAAAAAATGTGTCTGGGATGAATTAAGAAAATAAAATAAAAAGTATTCACAACACAACAATAAATTAAATTTTTTTTATAAATAAAATAAAAAAATAATGATATTCAATAAAATGTCAAGACAAGTCTTGTATATCACATTTTTTTGGCTGTCACAATTAAAAAAAAATATCTAAATAATGATTTGGGTGAATTATTTATATTTTTGTTCAAAAAAAAAATTTTTTTTTCAAATTTCTTTTTTATTTCCCTTTATAATTACATCATATTTTTCTCATTACTAATAATAAATGTCGACTATTCTGATTTACATTACTTTCTTTCAATTTAAAAAAAATTATAATAATAATTTTAATAAAGTTTATATAGGTACATTCGATTCGAACTTGAACCTCAATTTTCCGTTCATTTACCATGAACCAATTAACTAACAATTTAAAAAATAAAAAATAAAGTAATATTAATCGAAATGATTGGAACTTTTACTGATCCCACAAACTTGATTTGATAGACTTTCAAAAAAATAAATGAGCAAAAAATAAAACGGTTTTTATTTTTACTTTTCATTTTTTTAAAATCTTTTCACCTAAATTGTTTTATTTTTCATAAAAAAAAACTGTCACTGGTGTGTATTGAAGAATTTTTAATAATTATTTCGAGAGAGAAAAAAAAATGTAAAGTAAATTCAATTTATTGTTAAATTTTTTAGTTTTTTTGAAAAAGAAAGTGATTTTTTCAAATAAAAATGTAGTGATACTTTTATTTTTTGTAATTGTTGTTGTGGTGAGGTTATTAAATTTTTTTTTTGCAATGGAAAGAAAGATAAAAAAAATTTAAGTTTTTTTGTTAAACTGATTTATTATTTTTTACTTTTTGTATTATATTTTCAATAAAGTACTTTTTCTGAAGCTTTTTTCTCCCAATTTTATCAAAAGTTTTATAGAAAAAATTCGATTTGGGATATCTTCAAAGGAAGATTAAAAAAAAAATTAAATTCCAGCGAAAAAAGATCTTGGTTGAAATTATGACATTTCCTCTATTTTTCACTTTTCAAAAATATGCTTAAATATAACCCTGTAGGTATAGTTACATTCAAAAATAATGTTCTTAAAATTCAAATTTTTTTTTTTTTTTATAAAAAATATGAAAGTGATCCTTATGATTCATAGATATTTTTAGTTGAGATTTTGAATTGTAATTTAGTCCAAAAAATTGATTTAAAATTGGACAATTTTCGACTCTTAAGGATGTTTTTTTTTATATACATACACAATAAATATTTTAAAATTCACATTCTTATTTCATAAAAAAAAAAACACAATATTGAAATAAATAATATTTATTTAATTAAAAAACATCAATTTGTGCAATAAATTATTCAAATATTTTTCTAATTTTTATTTTATCATAAATTTAATAAAATAATTGAATTAATAACTTGTAACTGGTAGTGTATGATAATTATAACCAGCATAAGCTAATTCTTGTGCAGATGCTTGACCATTTCTATGCCAATCTGTTGAATGAACAATTTCAGCATTAACTGGATGACCAGTAATGTAAGCTGTAGTAATGTGATCTTTTTTCTTTGGTGACATCATATCTTTAAAAAAACTAGCACCTGAAAATATGTAGATAGTAAAAAAACGTTATGTTATTTTTTTTTTTTTTTTTAAATATTGGTACAGAATCAATATTCATTGTTGGTACATATTAAATATTTAAACACCCTGTTACTGACAGGTAAAATATTATATTGTCAGAGAGAAAAAAATATATATAAAATATTGTATACTTATTGCTACTAAGCTTAATTTTTCTGTCAAAAAATAAAATCTGATGTATATTTACAGGTAATTTATTAAGATTTATTTAAAAAACAAAAAAACAACATGCTGGTCTAGTTTGTGCTTACAGATTTTCTTATAATTTTTTTTCTATTTACATTTATTTTTTTTTTTTTTCTGTCCATTTTCAGGGAAAGTCAAATTCAAAGTAAATACGATGATATTGAAATATTTATGATTTATGTTAGAATTCACCAGAAATAAATAATAAATAAATATTCTTACCTGAAAGTAGCAATGCAAGGAATCCAGCAGCTAATCCCTTTAGAGAAATTGCTTTGATAGCTAAAAGAAGTATTGGTACAATAAGGGCAAGTTTCAATTTAATAGCAAGAAGTAAAGGAATCAATATTTTTTTCAATTTTCTGGTTCTTGGTTCTGAAAAAACAAATGAAAAAAAAATGAGCAAAATAATATTGATAAATGTTTTTAATAAATAATATATAAGATTTGTTGAAAGGTGAAAAAATTTTTTTGTAAAATGATTTCTATAGATAGTTTCGCATTTAAAGACTATATTTAGGTGTTTTGAAACATATGAATTCTCTTACTGTTTCAATTTTGTGTGAAGAAACTCTGTAACTTTGAATTATATTTCACCAGGTGTAATTGTTACCTGAAACGGTTTTTTTCTTCAAGTTTTTTAAAAAATTAATAATTAATCAGGTAACAGGTAAAATAGCGTTTTGAATTTAATAAAATTTTGTCGTTAAATTAAACATATTTTCTTTGGAGGCGTAGAGGTTAACCAAACTCATTAATTTTTAAAAAAGTGAAAATTATGAGAAGATAGAAGACAGTTTTTTTTCTTTTCAAACGGTAACAGAAGCGTTAAAAAATAAATAAATTATATTATAATCTCAAGCAAAGGAAAAAATAAATGTCATGGTTGCATAGTAAAATAAAATTTGAATAATAAGAGAAGTTGATATTTTTACATTAAATTACATTTCATCCAGCTCTTAGGTACTGGATACTTAATTCTCTTATTACTAGGACTCACGTTGTATCTTTTGTAGTACTTTAATGCTGGATTTGGTTGGCCTAATAATCCCAAAACTTTTTTAGACGGTAGCTGTCACACTTTATCAGGTGTATAAGGTACAAGGTACACATGTGTTTCAAACTAGGACGGATACGATATCTTCACATTCCCACAAAATATGTTTTGAGATTGTAGAATTTTAGGGTTTTGAAAGGCTTTTCAAGGATAATCAGTTTCTTTTTCTCTTCTTTTTTTGAAAATAAAAACGATTCACAAGGAAAAAGGATTTATGTGTATTTGTTAAAAAAAAATTTTACAAAATCGGGTCAGATTAAAGTATATCCTTGAGCAATTAAAATCGACTTTTTTTTTTAAACAGGAGTTATAGACTATCTAATATTTTCAATTTTCAAAGACATTCAATAGCACGATCTTTTCTAGAATGAGTTCAACAGGAAAAAAATATCCTTTCAAACAAACTAGAAGTTTTATTAATCCCTCCCTTTTGATAATTTTAATTTTTACTAATAGTTCTTTTTTTTTTATATTATTTAAAATAACAGATTTATTTTTCGGTTTTTTTTTTATTTTGTTTGAGAAATGGCATCAATAAGAAAAAAATTTATATTTGACACATTTTTTCTAATTCGAAAATAATTGAAGGTTAAGCTTGAAATTTTTATTTAAAATTCAGTTATATTTTTAATCATTTTTCAAACTGTAAAATAAAAAAAAATAAATATTTAATCGAATAAACTGTAAGAAAAACTGTTTAGAAATACAAAAAGATATAAATTGAAGTAAACATTCATCGTCTGACATTAGATAGATATTATTTATTTATGTATTTTTATCTCTAAGATCCAAAGTCAAGAAATTGATTTTTCTAAAATTAAACAAATTAAGGATAATAAATAATTTGATGTAAAGCCAAAGAAAAAACGACGGTGAGTGTAATACTGATTGATGAAAATAAAATTAATTTTTATGCAAAATTAGTTTTGGCAATAAATTTATTTAATAAAATACTGCCTAAACATATTGCCTTTTTTTCATACAATCTTGCTTATATTGCAATTATACATATGTACACGCAGTACAATAATGTATGAAACTGTTGGTCGAATAAACCTCATACTTGTTTATATAAACGAAAGTTTCCAGTAAAATAGAAAGTTTTTAAGAAAACAAATTTAAATAAAATGTACTTACACCTTATATGTAAACACATATTGTGGGGAGGTAAAAAAAAAACAATAAAATAAAATAAAATAATGTAGATACTCGTATGAAAATAAAAATCTATTATTGTTTTGTTTTTTTGCTGAATCAACGAAGAAACATCTTTTCACAAAAGAAAAGAAAAGAAGAAAAAAAAAATACTTTGGCCATTGAGGTGAATTTCTCCAATGGTAATATGTTAACAAGAAAAAGAGAAAAGCTAAAAGAAAAAAAACCAGTTAAGGTAAAAATATTTACAGTACATTAAAAGCAACCGAATATGTATGTATAATTTTTTTCTTGCTCTCGAGAAGGTCATTGTCATTGCTGTTGTTGTTGTTGTTTGTGTTGAGCTTTAGTAGCTTTATGTGATGATGGATATGGTATGAATTGTTTTTTTTTTTCAGCATGCATGATTTGATTCAACATTATATACATTATGGAAAGGTATTTTATTTTACAATGTTTTTTATGGCGTCAAAGTCAAGTTCGGTTTTACATCGTTATCATCATAACAATAATAAAAAAGCAATATAAAAATAAAAAAAAGATACGTATCATCGACCGTGTATTACATACATAAAAGGTAATGTACATACTACATACATATTTATATTACAGGTCTTGTTGTTCATTTTTCAGGTGTGTAAGTTCGATCATAACTTTTGCTTTTTACCCTTTTAAAATTTTCTACATTGAAGAAAAAGGTATTACTGTACATTGTAAATAATTGTAAGGAGAAAAAAAAAAAATAAAAATAAAGTACAGGTACCTATGTATGTATATAATGTACATTATGTTTAAAGAGTATCTTATTATACATATTACAATCAGGTAATTTCGATTTCTCTTCTTATCGGTCGCGGAAGTAAGAAAGTAGCACACAAGCCAACACCATGTTAAATGTATGTCATGTACTCGAAAATAGCAAGTGAAAAATAATGAAACTGTAATGAATGATGGTAATAATAATAATGATAATGATGATGAAGATGGTGAAGAGTCCCCAAAGAAATTTGTCGTGTTATTTACCGCCCAAGTTGTTGTTTACTACAAAACGGTTGCTATAAACTGCCGCTCCAGTGGTTGTATACTTGTTTGTCATTTAAAAAGAAAAAAAGTATTAATAAAAAAAGTCGAAATAAAAAAATACCTCTGTGGTGTTTTTTGTTTTTTTTTTTTTTTTGATTAAAATATAAGATGAAAAATTGAAGAGTTAGTTGGATAAGAAAAACGAGCTAAAAGTAATAAGAAGAAAGACAAAAGGAAAAAAAAAGAAATAACAGCAACAACTTTTGCTAAAACGTTAGCTGATTTGGTTTGGTATTGATGCCGATGGCAAGTTGTTACTTTTTGTGTATAATTAGAAAGGTGGGGTTATCACTAAATATATATAAGATGCTTATTAGATGAAAATGCTAATGCATTTTCACAATTTATTATTTTCTTTTTCAAAATGCCACAAACAATATGTATATTTTCACGTATGCATGTACATTGTACATATATGAATTTCTTCTGTTTTTCTTTCTTTTGTTTTGTTTTACCTTATATCTGGTGAACTTGACTTTTAGTATGCATACCATTCTCTCTTATTAATTTCCGGTTCAGGGGAAATTGAAATTATCTACATAAATATATGTATGTATCTACGAGTATGTATCTACCGCTTGTTCATATATTCATTTTATATACTGCCAAAGAAAATATTTTATTTTATTTATTTTTATTTTTATAAGGATGT
Organism: Bombylius major; assembly: GCA_932526495.1. Taxonomy (NCBI): domain Eukaryota; kingdom Metazoa; phylum Arthropoda; class Insecta; order Diptera; family Bombyliidae; genus Bombylius; species Bombylius major. The sequence continues at coordinate 25,115,163 of OW052045.1, read as the reverse complement.
AAGTATGTATGTGAAGAGAAATTGAATTTTTATAAAGATTTATCTTATAAGCCTTATAAATAAACATATGTATACAGTAAATCCGATGTTATAAACCGTAGCATGTGTAAATAAAAATATGTTTTAGTTAAAGTTTTATATATAAATGATTTTAAGATGAAAAAAAAAATAATATATAGAAATACATACACATGGTTGGTAAATTTTTATATATTTTACTTAAGTCCGGTTAAAATGAGGTTACATATAAAATCATATACATATGTGATTTTAAAGTAAAAAAAAAAAAGAGAAAAAAAAACGGTTCATTGGACAGAAAGTAATTCAATTTATAGATTTTTTTTTTTTTGCTTTTGTTTTTTGATGCATAGATACAAAATTTATTGTACGTTGAAAAAACCCTTTCAGACATGAATGTATGTATGTATGAACACATACATATGTATGTGAAGTATATATTTTTGATAAGAATATAATTATGAAGAAAGAATTGTGTGTATGAGATAAAAAAATAAAAATAAATAAAGAAAATACAAAACTTTCTATAAAAATTTTTGTTGTTGTAAAATTTAGATGAATGAATAAAAAAAAATTAATTATTAAATCACTATAAATAGATTGAAAACTTTAAAATTTGATTTAATTTAATCGAAACTTTTCATAGGTTACCACACTTTTTATTTATTTATTTATGTATTTTTTTTTTTTTTGAAAATATCCTTAAAGTATAGATACAATTTTTTGAATATATGGTCATTGAAATTGAAATATTTTGGTAAAATTGTTTAAAAAAAAAGTACCAAAGTATTTTGTAAATGTTGAACCATAAAACCTCAATGTATGTATTTCATAGAATTAAGTGAACGACAATTGAATCTTTTTTTTTTTTTATTTAAGAAAAAATTCGTGATTGAATATTCAAAGGAAAAGAAATAAAAAATCAAAGTACGTACTTGAATTATACAAATTCAAGGACCTGTTTCCTCTTGTTAAATTTTTGGTGTACATGTACATCCTTTTAAAGGATGTAGATTTTGTTGTTGTTGCAATCGATGTGAAAAAGGATATAAATTATCATATTAAAATTTAATAAAAATCAATAAAGTATAACTTGAGGAGGGTCGAAATTAGTATATTGTCTGTCCATATTCACATTTTAGATTTTGCTTGAAATATTGAAAGAGAAATACTAAAAGTAAAATTTAATTTCCATGAGATCAAAATATTAGCATAATTTTCTTCGTTTCTCGTTATCAGAGTTGGAAAGTTTCGTCTCAATGTCAATAACCTATGCAGGTGGCTTGTGGGTGAAGACTTATAAATGACTCATAATAGCCTTTTTTTATAAATTTTAATAAATCAATAGTATTCAAACTTTTTGGTATTTTTAATTTAGGATTTTAAAATAACTTGTCATAAGTAACATTGAACCGGACCTATTTAATATGCAAAACTGATTGTTTTGGAAAATTTAATTTTATCAGGTTTTAGAATATTAAATGCTTATTATTAATTAAATTTGATAATAATAAATGTTTTTTTTAATTAACGTAAGCTGCATAGTTTCAGGAATATTAATGTAAATAAAAAGAATATTTGGCCTTAATTATGTATGTTGAAATTTATTGGAATTAATTTTAATTATCTACCGAAGAGAAAAATTTTAATTACATTGAACTGAATATTTATTATAAAATTTTATGTATTTTCATTTAGTATAACTTTCAAAAAAAAATTGCTTACTAATGATTTAAATTATAAAAATTTATGTAAATAATTAAATACGATCATTTTATTGTAAGATTAACCCATTAAACATACATACGTATGTATATACCACCCACTTTAATATATCAGAAAATAATTATTAAATTTTTTCCTTAAATAAAAAAACTTAGATGCAAAAACACCAGGAAGAAAGTGTTTTTATTTTTTGTAAATTTTGAAAAATTTTTTTATATTTATCATTGCTTTCTTATTGAAAATTAATTTTTTGAATCATAAATCTTATTGAATATAAAATAATACCTTTTCTTTTAAACATAATGTAAAATCTATACTATATTTGATATAAAGATCAGATATTAAAAATCTGCATTTGATATATACAAATTCGTAGAATGTAAAAGATATAAAAAAAATATTGTATAGTAAAAGTGACTTTTTAATTTTTTCGAAAAGAGCAAAAAAACGAAATCGTTAAATTTCATTTTTTAAATTTTCAAATAAATTTAAATATTTTAATTTTAATAAATCATTGATTTACTATTACGGTATAATTTATAGCATGTTTCACATGCGCTTTTTAATGGTTATCAAACAAATATGAAAAAAAAATCTAACACAAAGAAAATGCAGTTTATTTGATTAAATTTTTAGACTTTTTTAAATTTTAATTATTTTATTTTTCTTCTTTTTTATTATTTATGAATTGGAAAGCAAACTATCAAATACTATTTGTTGGATTGTATTTTTTAAATGATAAATTAATTATTTTCTAAATAATTTAAAATAAAACATAATTAAAAAAAAAAATTACCTTCTTCAAATTGATTACGTCCACTTTCAATTTCATTATCCTTATCTTCTGGCCAATTAAATTTCAATTCATGTGTATTAAAGTATCTTTCAATTCTATCCACAAATTTTTCATTATTTTTTAATGATTTCATCGAACGTACATTTTTCGATTTTTCAATACTTAATCCTCCAAATAGATGCACTGTTTGTTCTTTATCAAATTCATTTACAATATTTAAAAGATTTTTTTCAGATGCATCCTCTTGATTATTATTAATTGGTGTTGCACTAACATAAACTAAACAAATAACTAAAATTATTAAGGACGATTTCATTTTTTTTTAAATTTTTTATTATTATTTATTATTTATTTCTTTTAACTTAATATATAATTATTTTATAGGAGTATAAGATAACTTAACACGTTAATTATTCACTTTAAAAATGAATTTAATTGAAAATCGATTATACTATTTATTAGATTTTTTTTGTTGGTTCATTTTGTTAAATCATGCTGCCCTTCTGTCAAATTATAATGTTTGTTATAGGTACCCCACTAAAAATATTTGAAAAAAAAAAAAAAAAAAATAAAGCAAAAATTAATTTACACCCATATTTGTATTCTTTAATATTCTCTTCATATGAACGTTCAAATATATCAAACGACGTGACAAGTGTTCAGAATTTAATTATTTTGAATGGGTCATATATGTATAATTATTTTGTATCACGTGCAATATTATATTAGGCATACCTAATTATTTTGGTATGTAACATAGAAAAAAAGTAAAATATTTTCGATTTCTACATGAACTTCCGTAATCATTCAACCAGACGTTTTCATTTATGAAATGTAGCTAAGTATGTTTTGTTTTTTATAGGAATTTAATCTAGTTTCATAGTTCAATTATGGTAGTCCTGTTTCGAAAAAAAAAAAAAAACAAATATGAAATGGGGGCTTTTTAAATAAAAGTAAAAATTGCATGAAAATCATTGCGATTTTTTTTCAATTTTTATGAAGTTAGGAAATTGTTTTCTAGAACTGGAGGGCTGATACACAATATGTAATGTATTTATTTTTTCGATCCTTTTGAATTCACAAATATTCATGGGTAAAAATTAAAGAAAAAATGGTAAATTGAAGTCCCAACTTTTATGTTTAAAAATACAAGAAAAACCTCAAAAAATCTTGAAGGAAAAATTGTAATTTATTCTCCTAATTTTTATCTGTAAAGTGAGTCAATTAGTTCTCTTTAACGGGTTCTAATTCTTCAAAAAATAAAGAAAATAGAAAATAAAGAACATTTAGAGAAAAATCCTAAGACGAATTCTACTACATACTATATTAAAATGTTTTAATAAATTTAAAGACAGTTGAAGGCTTTTTGTATTGTCAGATTTTTATTTTTTTATTTCCCAAATCATATTTATGTTAACTGAATTGTATATACAAATATTTTTATACAAAAATAGTCAGAAAAGTTAACACAAAGTCAATTACTCTCCTATAGCAATTTTTGATTTTTCCTTGAAGATTCATAAAATTTTGTGAAAAACTGAATTCAATGAAGCCATATGAAAATAGAGACTACGGGGACAACAAAGGATATTTTTCTTAAATCGGATGCATATTTAAAAAGATTTGAGTTTTTCCAAGTCAAACTGTGGTAAAATGGGATGTAAGGGGTGAGTTTGTGATTTTTTTTTCTTTGATTACATGGCCTGGCTTATTTGTGTACTTAAAATTTAATTTTTTTATACGATTTGTAGTTTGGGTTGTGAATTATTATCAGTCAGTCAGTCATCACAACTAGTAATATGAAGGCCTGCTTCTACAAATAAAAACGTGGAAATATTTAGATGTCAGTCGATTCTGCTGTTAAAAATGGCAAAAGGATTGAAGAAAAATTTTCATGTATAAAAATTTTATGTATAAATTTCATATGATTAACTTTTAAAGTTAAATTAAAATGCAAAACTTTTTCAGGCTTACACATCGTAGGTGTTACTGTATTAAATACCAAATAATATTTCGCAGTTATCAGGTGCTATCTAGTGATAATTATTATTTTTTGAATATATATATAATATAGTTAACCTACAGACTACCGTATTAATCAGTTGTAAATACCGTAGTATTAATTTAATAATAATTCAATAAAAAAGGATTTATCATATTGACATATTTTTCATTTGTAAGAAATTTTGCAAAATTCACTTACATATACATATAGTTTTCCATTTAGAATTTAAATGATGGAACTTTATTTAGCTTATAGCTTTTGTTTATTGAATTTCAAACTGGTTAACAATTGGCATTGAAATTTGAATAAAATAAATTCTATGCCAATATGTCCATTTCAAATTAAATCTAGATTAATAATTAATCTATTATTCACTATATCATGAACGCAAATCAGTTGGAGATCTAGGCTGAATAATAAAAGAGAAAAAGTATATAAAGAAAAAGAGTAGAAAGTGATTGGCATTTATCAATATGAAATTTAAAGTTTATAAATTTATAGCTTCAAGCTTTTTAAGTTTTTTTTTTTAAAATAAATTGTTCATATGGTGTTTAATTCCTTCACAAAGACAAAAAAAGAAGATAAAAAGGATCATTCAATTTTGTGTCAATTATGAGGCTTTAATTGATCTTTTTTTTTTGTAAAGCTAATATCTTATTTTGTTTCAATTCAAATTTTTTTCTTCTTCTTATGACTTTAAATGCATCAATTAAATAAAAATAATAAATATTGTTTTATTCAAATCATAATAATTTATTCAACACATGAAGTAATAATTTATGGCTATATTTTATAAATAAGTTAAAAATAACTCTACAAATTCAATTACTATTATTATATTTTTTTCTTTGAAAATAGTAATTGACTTCAATACTTTTGGTATTCCAAATTTTTGACTGGTATAATCTTTTTTTCCCCAATTTTATTCTTCTTGTTGTGATGGTGCTTGTCCATTGTATGCAATATCATGTGCATCTAAACTACGTGCATATGGATATGATCCACTTGACCATCCTTGATTACCACCTGCAGACCATCCAGCTGTATTACCAGACCAACCAGATGTACCAGCACCACCAGCAATTTTTCCTAATACCGATGAACCACCGCCTAATAATTTTGTTGCACTAAGTGAAACAGCAAGAAGGAATGCAATTTTAGCAACAACTAAAGCTTTTGTTGCCAATAATGCTAAACCACCAAGAAGAATTGGAACTAATGCAACTAATTTAGCACCTAATGCCATCATAAGTGGTCCCATCATTTTCTTCATTTTTCCACGTCCTTTTTAAAAAAATAAAATTATAAGAAAATAATAAAGGATATGTAAGAAAAAATAAATGTGGGAGTATGAAAATATAATTTACCTTCTTCAATTGATCGAGCAATTTCTTTAGTATCTTCTGGTGAGATTTTTACTTGTAATTCATGAGATTTTAAGAAATCAGTAACTGAATCCATTGCTAAATCAACTAATTTTTCTGTTTTTTCTTCTTGATCTTTTGGTAATGATGAGGTGACATCACTTTCAGAAATTGATTTACCTCCACGAGCTAATGGCACTGATTGATCTCTAAATGATACAAAATGATAGAAAAAAAAAATGATTATTATTTAACACGATGAAAAATTGTAAAAAAATTCATTGATTAAAAAATTTATTTGTTTGTTTTTTTTTGTTTTGTTTTTTTTTTCTAAAGTTTTACTATAAATCATTTTTTATTCATCTTAAAATAGATATCACAAAAAAGCCATCATAGTCAAAACATTGATTAAAAACTGTCTAAAAACTTAACAACTTTATTTGAACAAAAACAAAAAAAAAAAAAGGTAAATACTAAAACCCAAAAACAAACAAAAAATCTACTAAAAAACCATACAAAATTATTACACATCATGCACTTGACCACCCAAAGCTTTCTAATTTTTCTGCCGCAACATGATACAAAATAAAATTAAAAAAAAAAATAAGAAAAAAAAAGAAATGTATCTTCTGCAACATTTAAGATTTTATACGCGTATATAAAGTATTGCAACATCTTTCACTCTTTCTTTATTTTTGATCTTAAAACTGGTTTATGATTAACAAAATAAAAAAAAAAACTTTCATTCATGAATCTTGGTTACACTATATTTATGTTATTAAGCCATCTGATGTAATTTAGATTGTGTATGTGTGTTTTTTTTTTTTTTTTTGTATCTTTAGTATTTATATTTTATTTGTTTTTATTGCAATTAATTGTCATCACATAATAATAAAATAATGATATGATGATGTCTATATAATATTATGTTATTATGATTTTATTATATGATGTGTGTGCTGCTGTATATACCTTGTAAAGATAACTCCAGGTGCAATTTCAATTTTATTACTTCTAGCAGCACGATTTAATGTAGTTACACCACGTACTGTTAAACAACTTAATATATCAGAACTTTCTAAACAATTTCCAAAAAGTTTTGTAATTTTTGAATCATATCCTTCAATTGATTCAACACGATTATCCGTAATTCCAGGAGCAGCTAAAACACATGCTACTAAACATAATTGTATAACAATAAACACTTTCATTTTTATTTTTATGTTTTAATTAAATTAAATTTATTGAAAAAAAGGATATTTTATAAATACACGATATCTGTAAAGGATACGCGATAATTATATATATATTTTTTGTTTTTTGTTAGTTTAGATTCGTTACACTTGAACGATGTGAACGTTTTGATGAATAATTTTCAAAGTATCGGTTTTTTATATATGCTAAAAAATTTTTGTTAGTCCAAGAAACTCCCATATGTTTCCGGAATTATGTATATTTACATTTGAAGTACTCAGTACAAAAAATATATACATATACGTATGTATGTAAAAAAAAAAAAAGATGTCGCCTAGTGTTGAAATTGAATGAAAACGTTTTATTTAATTTATTTTATTTTTTTTCTTTAGTTTACTTCTTCTTTATTATTATTATTTTTTTTTTTCACTGCGTAAGATTGTTTATGTTAAGCAAAAATTTCTTTGCATATATTAAGATCACAATGAAATAAAATTAACAAAAAAAAAAAAATTTTTTTTACTAACGTTTGTGCGAGCAGGAATGAGGGTACATTATAAATACACATACATATTTTGCTATGACCGCATAATAATCGAAGTATACTAACAGAAAGAGGGAAAACGGTGAAAGGGCGGAGCTCCAATTTAGCGATAATTTTTTGCTTTTTTTTTTCTTCCTAAAGAAGAAAAAAAATATTCATATATGAACCACGTCTGCCTTAGAGTATCTATTGTTTGCTAAAAGTACCTCATTATTGAATATAATAATAACCCCTCTTTTCCTTATACACAATATTATTCAAATATTGAGTCATCATATTAAACTTATGATAAATATTTTTTGTCCGTGACTTTTTGTTGATCATGTCATCGTCATTATCATCATAATCATCATCATCATCATCCACATCATTCACATCCTACCAAACATATATTATGTACATATTTTTGCACCTACTTAAACCACGCACCCGACAAATTAAGCAACGCCATTAAGCCTCGTATTGAATACGAATCATATGAAAAACTATTCAAAAAAAAAAAAAATGAAAAGTAAAAACGAGAAAAAAAAGTAAATAATAATAAATAATAAATGCGTTATACACCTTTTAACTAGCTCAACAAAATACTTACGTATTTATAATAGGTATGTGATCTGTAAACAATTTCTCCATAATTTAACAAAATGAATATAAAATTTACAATAAAAAAAAACAATATTTTCTCAAATGTAATATCTTTAAGGGGTCACAAACAGTCACACCTACACATCAATAGGAATGCTAAATTTGATGCTAAAAAAAATAATAATAAAATGAGAAGAAAATCTTTCATTTTTGTTTTGAATGTAAATTTTTGAAGAAATTTTTCAAAAAGGGCTTGTCTGTTATTTGTTTGAAATGAAATTGATCATTTCATTTGTACCATGCGTGTAATGTTTAAGTACATATCTTTTTTTTTTCTCTTCTAATAGCTTTACAGCCCAATTCAAGCCTTTTGGCCTCCTCAATGTTTGACTACTAGAAGATAATAATTATTAAAATAAACAATAGAATCATCTCATGTATATTCAAAACGATTAATTAGATAATTTTTTCCGGTGTATAAAATTATCAAAAATAGTCTTTTTTTTCCTTATTATTATTAATTAAATATTCAAATTTATGTCTAGACATGTTTTTCATAAATTTTTGCTAAATTTGTTGAGAAAAATGTTAAATATTTAAAAAATTCCATCAATCAGACACATTTTATGTGAAAGAGAAAATAGATAAATTGGTTAAGAAGATAATATAATAAATGCAAGGTGTCCTAGAAAACAAAAATTTTTTTTTATTTTGTTAGTCACGTGACTGATCATTGTAACAAATTGAGGAAAAATTATCAAAAACAAATTTTGTTGTTTCAAAAACGTTTAGTATAAAATTTGATTTTCAATAGTGTGGAGGAATGTTGGTTAATGGTTTTTATGGTTTACTTTTTTTCTTCTTTTTTTTCTTTTTTTAATTTTTGGCAGTAGCGTAACGTGAGGTGTAGTATCAAAATGGCAATCTTAGGCTTTGGTGCTTAAGCTCTTTTGTTCTTGTTTTTATCGACGATTTCCTTTAAGTTTTTCTTGAGAAAAATTATCACCGTTGTTTCGTATCCTTTTTCAAATTGAATTGTAAAACTTTTAATTTTTTTGTATGTCTTTTTTCTTAAAATTTCTATGTTTTAAAAGTTCTAAATTTTATCTTCAAGTTCTAAATATTCTTCCCTGCTCCTTCGAAAGCCTATTTAAAATTTTTCATTTGTAGGTACATACTTTTAATTAGTTATCTTGAAAAAGTCTTTTAATTATAAAGGATACCCTGTTCAAAATAAAATCAGAAATTACTTATATAAAAATTAGGCAAATATATTCGACATAATGTAAATATTTACAAATATACTTTACCAAAATAATTCGATTTAAATTTGACTATAAATTGTGGTTAAAGCATTTTTCATTTAACAAATGTAAATATTATTTTTGATTTTTTTTTCCAGCATATTCAAAAATATTTTCCATATTACCTACATACCCTTTTTTTTTGTCATGATTTACACATGTGCTTTATTCATTACTCAAATACAATACGTCATGTATTATAGCCATGTGTAGATAAATTTGAGTTTATAAAATGAATTTGAACAAAATCAATACCTATATAATATATAGGTATCATATGTACGAGTATATATTTTATTAATGTTTATTCAAGTACTTATTTATTTTCTCAGCACTTTCTCATAACATCAATATTTGTACATCTTATTTAATAAAATGAAAAGAAAATTAATTTCACTTGCACACATAAAATTTCAAAGAAAATCAATATAATATTGTTGAAAAAAAAAATTCAAACTTTTATCTATACAATAATGAAGACGAATTATATCTCCTATTTTTTTTAATGTAAATATAGTCCTTTATTTCGTTTAATCTTGTGTACATTGGAAATTAGAAGAAAAAAAAATTATCACAGACAAAATTTGCAAGCAAAAAAAAAATCAATTTTCTAAGAAAAGTTTATTTTACACATTTTTTTTTCTTCAATTTCTCAGATTTATTTTGAAAATTTAAATAAAATTGAAAGGTTTCAATATTGATAATTTATTCAATAAATCAGAGAAGAAGATGAAAACAACAACAACAACAACAACAACAACAACAACAACAACAACGAAAGAAAATAAAGAAGATGAACAAGTGCATTTTCTGAAAGTTGATTAATTAAGTAATTGAGTTATAAAGTCAACAAAAAAGATTCAATTATCTTTAATTTGAAAATGTTTTATTGATGTTTATAAAACTTTTTTTTAAAAAAAGTTGTGAAAATTAATGAATATAAGATGTAGAGAAGCAATTAGAAGAGAAGAAGAAGTATAGACGAAGAAAAGTTGTATGCAATTGAACTCCTTTTGACTCTTGATAAAAGTTTATAAAAAGTTTTAGCTTTTGAACTAATCTATACTTGTATATAATGAATTTTAAATCATTAACCCTTTAACGAATATTGACAATAAGGTTAAAAATTAAGTAATGTTAATTCCGTAATTTAAATGAACAAGAAAACAAATACACATAAATAATAATTTTCAAATTTTGTAAGGTGTAGGAGGAAAAAAAAAATAAGAATATTTTCTTATGAGGCGATTTTCTTTTATTTGAATAAAATATTTTAAAAAAAATATGTATGTATGTACAATGAACATTGTACATATTTACTTTAAAAACTTCTTAAGCAAAGAAACAGCTGACAGGTATGTAAATTTTTTTTTAAATTTCGTTTTTGTTAGATTTAAATTTTTAATTAGAAAACAAAAATATAAGGAATAATTTTGTAACAAAAAAAAAATGTGAAATTTAATTTGAAAACAAAAAAGCATTGTGAAATTTGCAATTTCGATAATTGTTTTTTTTTTCTTTGCAAATTTGATTTGTATACCTATTGTGTGTTTATTTTTTTTGAAATTTTTAAATTTAATATACATTATAATATGTCTAATAATATATTACGTGCATTATTATTATAATCATTTTTATTACTTTTTTTTTGTTTTTTGTTCTCTGTTGATTACACAATAAATAGATATTAAATTTCGTGACCGTCTGTAAAACATTGTTTGTATGTTGTTTTTTTTTTCTTCTCTCTTACATGCATTACACCTATTTGATACTTTAATGATAATAATTCACTTCAAATAATAATAAAAAAAATCACCTTCTATCTTTTGAAATAAGAGTGAAATTTCTGGGTCAATGATCTTTTACCGAAATATGTAAATGCGTACCTATATCATGTACAATTTTAAAATTGCCTCCTTATTCAAGAAAAATAAGCAGAAAAATAAAACAATCATTGATAATTTTCAATTTTACATACGAGTATAAGTACATTATATACAAGTTTTTAATATGTACATAATTTAAGATTTAGTTTTTTTCTTCAACATTCGTTTTTTTTTTTTTTGACTTGTTCATTTTTAAAAAAAAAAAAAACTATTATACATAATGTGTGTAAAACAAAATACCTATATACATTTTTTTTTATTTCGCTTTTATTTAACACACATCATGTTAATTTAATAACCTGAACTTGATTATATTTTTCTTATGTTTTTTTTTTGTTTTGTTTGGTTGGCGAGAAAGTGGTTTTTTGTTTTTTTGCTTTTAAAGAAATTTAAAACGACGACGAGACCATCATCATTATCATCATTATATATGTATGTAGTTTAGTTTTAGAGACCTTTTACACTTTTCTTTTTTATTAAACAATTTTTATTTTTTTGTTAATTGTTACTTTTTTTTGTGTTTAAAATATACAATTGAATTTCTAACTACTTTTTTCAAATAATAATGTTCGACAACATTTTTTTCTCTTCTAATACTTTGTTAACACGTGATTGTTGAAAATGAAAAAGAAAATACGAAACAGAAAAAAAAAGTTAACTAATATTAAGAAATTTCACGCATATTTTCCATATGTAATTTGATTTGTGAGTTTTATTGTACAAATAATGAAATAATGAACAAATTTAAAATAAAAAATAAAGTGTGTAGGAATATAATTAGACAATATTTAAATAGGTAATATTACTAAAATGTATAAAGTATGCTTGATTATTTTTTCTTTCAATGCGGAATTCATTTATTATTCAAATTATAAACATTTTTTTTTATCAATTTGCATAAAAACGTGTGTAAAATAAAAAAAGAAAGTTTGATCATCTATTTGACATTATTGTTACTTTGTGAAAAAAAAAATTTGAAGTAATTTATAATTCAGATTAGACAGGACAGGATTTTCAATCTTCCTTGAACGAAATTTTAATATTAATGAAAAATCAGAAAATTTTTTCTTGATGGTTTTTTGGGCAAAAATCCAAATAAGGCAGACATTAGGCAAATTGTTTTTCTTGTTCTCTAAATTGCTAATCAAACCGAAAATGAAAATTATAATTTGTGTAATTCTTTTTAGCTGGAAAGAAAGTAATTTTCTGTTAATTTGAATCAAAATTATAAAAGAATGTCAACATTCTTAACATTCTTTTAGAATTATAACAATCGCATGCAATGTGAGAAGGTCAAATATGTATTTATTCTTTATAGGTGCAATTTGAGGAAGATAATCACATTGTCAACCTGCCGAAAAAGTTTTACTTTACAGTTGAAATGTCTACATAAGATTCAAGAAATTCGCTTTACTGTTATATTGAACATTTTCAGTATTTCTTTTGCTGAAGAATAAAGGGAAAGAAGTGGGAAAGGAATTATGATAGAATGCCGAAAATAAAAAAAATAAAAAATAAATAGAAATTTTCATTGAACTGTATGTATAACTTATTCAATGTAATGAAATACTAACTGTAAAAATTCATGATTATTTTTTTGGTTCATGATTTTTTCTTTAAAAAATACAATAAAATATAGAATTGCCCTCAATACTGTATTTTTTTTTGTTCTTTAATTTTTCTTGCATTTTCTGAATGGCTTTTCTTCCTTTACGCAACTTGAATTAAGTTAATTAACGAAAAAAATAGAAAGAAAAAAACAAATCCACGTTCCAAAGTATGAATTAAAAAAAGAACCCAACAAACTAAGATTTTTTATATCTTTTGTATTTAATTAATTCCATTCTAACGTCTCTATAGAAACCCATTGGCTAGAACAAGAGTAATTATGGTAATTGCATCTGTTTCTAAAGCTTTTGAAAAATATACATATAGCTGGATAGTGTATGCACATAAATAAAAAAAAAAGGAAAATGTGAAGAAAAAAAAAACTTTTTAAAGAGTTAACATAAATTAGATTTTCTCATTTCATTTAAGTAACTCGTAATGTTAAAGTTTTGCAAAAAGTGAATAAACTGATAAAAAGATTAAAAAAAAGAAAATGTTTCGTAAAATTTATCTGATCATATTGATTTTTTTTGCAAGTTTAATTAATGAAGTTTTTCTAAAAAATATTGAATTTTGTTGTAATTCTACAGAAGAGAATAAAATTGAATCAAAAATTCATAGTGAAATTGAAATATCAGGTTTGTTCTTAAAAAAAATAAATAAATAAGTAAATAAGTATAAAAGGAGATATTATTATTGAGTGGCTATAACAAATGTGATTTAGTCCATTTTTTAATGTATTTTGATTACGTCAAAAAACTAATTTTTTATGGCTTAAAAGACGTACAATGCATTGACTTTGTTAGTTTTGATGGACTCAGTCACATAGCTGGACAAAATTGATGTTGTTTGTAGAAAAAAAACTAATAATTTCCATTAGAATTTTAAAAGAAACAAGAAAAGAAAACAGTATCTTTTGAAAATTCAATTTTCTAATTTTGAAATTTCGTGTGTCAGAGTGAATTTATAAATCCCTAAGAAAATAAACACTTAATTGTTTTTTTATTTTATATTTCTTTCTATTTTGTTTTGTATTTTATATTAAAATGTTCTTTTTTGTCTTTTTCATTTAATTTACAGAACGTTCAGGGAAATTTAATAAACAAAAACGTATATTACAATATATTTATCCATTAGTTATTGGTTTTATAGCTGTAAAATCAATTATAATACCGTTAATTGTAAAAGCATTAACAGCATCAACAGTAATTAGTAAAATTGCTCTAATAACATCAATAATAATAGCAATTAAAATATTATTTGGTAATGACGGAGCAAAAGATAAAACTAAAATTGAAATTTTACAATTACCATCATTATCAACGAAAAAACTGAATGGATGGATTGATAGAGATGTAGGACAACAAAAATATGGTCCAATTGGTGGAGATGGTTATTATGATGTAACATTTGATACTCCAGAATATGATGATAAGATATTTTTTTGAAATACAAACAAAAACGATAAGAAAAAGAAAGAAGATAGTATTTGTAGAAGAAGAAAAAAATAGTTTAGATGGTGTGGTAGATTTTTCTTTTTCTTAAAATATTCTAAGGACGATGCATGCAGAAATGGGTTAGATGATTTCTTTTTTGATTTTTTTTTATATGATTTTATTTTCTAATTCAAAAAAATTATAATTTTAAAAATAAATAAATAAATAAATATTAAAATTTAACTATCTACTTGGTGCTATAAAATTTTTTTAATGTTTTTCTGATTTTAAACTCATAACTGCCGCAAATAAAGCAAAAAAGAATCCAGCCATACCAGTTGATCCAACTAATAGTATCAGTCCACCAATCATAACGGGAATTAATGTGAAAAATTTTAATTTATATGCTAAAAGTAGTGGCAACACGAATTTCTTATATTTTCTTTTCACTTTAAATTTTCGTTCTTCATCATAATCATCAATGGAGGAAGTAGAATCTGAAAATAAAATTTAAAAAAAATATTAAATTAATATTATTATCCTTCAAAAGAAAAACAAAAGAATAAAAAATAAGATAAATCCATTTAAATTTTATATATTTGTTGTTTGATTATGGCAGGACTTAGAGATATCTTTTTACTTTGTCAATCCAATGATAAAGAAAAGGTGCTTGAGGAGAAAAATTGCAACTTTTGAATTGTTGGCTTTTACTTTTTAACTTTTTTGAACAATAGAAAAATTATTAAAATCAATATCAAGTGAAAAAAAAATATTTTAGTTTAAAGTTTTCAAGAAATTCAATTATTTTATTTTAAAATTATTATCATTTTTGGCACGATTTAAATCAGTAATTTTTAAACTTTAAAGGGTTCCAGTGGATAATCAATAAAAGTTAAGAGAAATGAATTAATTACTATCTCTGTAACTGTTATTTTGAAATAAGTCTTCTATAAAAACAAATAAATTACCATCATAAAAGAATTGTTCAAATATCATTAACCATTGTTTGATTTTTGTTATCCATGATTTAAATTTATCTGTAAATCCACGAAATTCTGGATTTAATTGAACTGCTCTTGTATTTTGAATAAATTCAATATTATTATTTTTATTGTTATTATTATTGTAATTATTTTTATTTGTAATTAATTTCAAATCATTTCGATTTATTTGTTTATTATTATTTATGACTGGCACACTATTATGTAACATTAATTCACTTTTATTCACTTTAACATCTCGTAAAATCCAATTATTCCAGAAAGGATATGTTCTATGAGCACATAATACAACAAAAATACAATTTTTTATTTCAATTAGGAAAATTAATTTCAAAAAAATATATTGTAAATTCATATCGTTTGAATATTATTTTTTTTATTTTATTCTATCAAATAACACTTTTTTGACATTTTTTTTCTATCTATTCAAAAAATTTTTCTTCTGTATGTAGGTATCTTGTTCTCGATCACTTTTCAACTGAACTTCAATCAAATGATTAACTAAAATTTATAAAATTTCAATTTCATATTACTTGAATGAAAATTATTTATTTTTTAAATTCTATATTTTGTCCGAAATTTAAATAAAAACAAAATAATAATAAAAAATGACCTGGTCAACATTACAATTCAATTGAAAAAATTTTTTTTTCTTATTGTGTTTATCTTTTACATACACAAAAAACAAAAATAAATAAATAAATAAATAAAGACAACTTCATACGACAATTGATGATGAATGATTCAACTTTAAATTCAAATTGTAATCTAAATTTATATGACAATCTTCATGAAGATATTTTTTTTTTTTTACAAATTGGTTGCATTTTCTTTTTGCGTATGCCGCGTATCTTTTTTATTTTAAATTTTTCAAAATAATAACAAATACATATATACCAAGAATAATAGAACTGTTAAATAAACTGACACTCCTACAACATCAACAGTCTGAAAAGAGTAAAATATACTTTTTCTTGTAAAAACACAAAAAAATAAGTAATCATTCACCTGTACAATATTTTTATGATATCAAACATATAATTTACATGTCTAAGATATGTTATCAAAATGTAATAAAAATTGCTATAAAACAAAACAAAATAATATTCGTCACTATTTCATAGAGAACAATAATGAGTATAATGTCATGTTAATGTTTGATAAATTCGTTGCACTAAGTGGAAGTCATGCATTAAAGTTAACCTGAACTCTTTTCATAAAATTCTGTTTTTTTTTTAAATTTTTTTTTTTTTTACTAAAATACTTTTTTTTTTCGGCAAAATCTAACTAACCATAACCTTCTTACAAAGTATATGGAAATGAGACGTTAAATCCATAATAATAAGATTTCATATACATAATATGAATTATTGTATTCGCTATAGATTTCTAAAAATAATTAAAAAAAAAAGAATACTAGGTACATATATACTTGTACTATATGTATATCAGGTCATTTTGTAAAAACGATTAAAATATCATTTGTATATTAAAAAAAAAATTTCATTGTTATATTATATTTTTTCTTTTATGTAAATTACGTATGGAAAATATCAATTTTGTGGTTTTAGATTGAACATACATGAACAAAAGATATACTAATAGTATGAATGTATGTATACGCAAGTTAATACATGCGTTAAGAAGCCGTTTTTTAATTAACAATGAACATTGAAAGTAAAATATATACATACTCTCATTTTATGAGGAAGTAATTTAAAAATCATTGTAAAAAAATCACGTTCAATATATTTAACGGCATTAAATGCATTCTCATAATTTATACATAAGATTTGCATGCAATTTTTGCAAAATATACATGAAAAAGTTCAACAACATTTTATTTAAATTTCTTATGTTGTATTTTTTCTTTTAAAAGGATTAAGGATAACAGTACTATAAGAGTGTGATTTATAGCTTTTATAAAGTATTAAACTTTTGAAAAGTTGTTGATATAAATTAAAGGATTTCAAAGATTATCTTTAAAAAATTGCTTGATAAAAGTTTAAAAATTGCAATACAAGACTTAAATAAATTGTATAGCATATATGGAATGGAATTTTTTATTAACTTTAAGCCTCTAAGTCAAATGATTAAATTCGTAACAGTGACACTATACATAACGTTTTTTTTCTTATAAATTATTAATGAATGCACATAGTTTGAATTATTTATAAAAGAATTTTCAACGAAAAAAAATTCATGGTGTTAAAAGCAATACAAGAGTAAAGCCGCAGTGAAAGAAATTAGAAGTATCTTTTTAGGGAAAAAATTCGAAGAAGCTCTAAAAATAAATTTTCACTATGTCATCACTGAGAACGAAACTATTTATTTACAAACGTGAAATGAATGAGATTTTATTTTTTATACTTACTTTTTTTTAGTAGTGAGTACAAGCACGTGCATGGAATAAATTTTCAATTTTTGGTAAATCAGTTTATTTAACTAAATGGTTTCGAAATTACTTTAAAATGGAATCTTTTAATCAATATTTCATCCTTAGAATATATTCTTGATTAAGGTGTTGATTTAAAAATAAAAGTCTGGTTTCCAGGAATTTAAGGAAAAATTCAAAGGATACTTTGAAAAGATAATTTTAAAAACTGTCTTTTGAAAATCAGTCATACTGGAACTTTTTTTACTAGCTAAAATTTTTGGTTTTTTTCAATAAGATAATGGAGTTTTTAATAAGCTGATTTGTTTTACAGTTACAAAAAATGTTCACATTTCAAACATTTCAGGTTTTTTTTTAAATTAAAAAATTTTTGACTATCTGAAATTCTACAATCTTCCAAAAAAAAAAAAAAAAAAAAAAAAATCTAAATCAGAAAAAATGTCCCAAATAGCAAGAGAAGTTAAAAGGAAAACAAATATTATGTAGGTACTTAAATTTTTTTCATGCCTGGAAGATTTTTTACCGAATATTGTAAATCTATTTTCTTTTTTAGTTCTTGTTTCCAAAATTTATTTAAAAGTTCTTTATATTATAAATTTAAGGTAGAAAATTAATTTGAATTTATCTTACTGTTGCAAACAAATTCTATTTGCGATTTTTATTTTCCACAAACGGATTCTTTTTTTTTCGCCATTATGGTACAACGCTAAGTTTTCTTTCTTGTTTGCTGGATTTTTTTTGTCGTGTTAACTTTATGTATATACATAATGTACTTTCTAAATTTTCGATTTTCTAGAAAAAAATATTATTTATTTCATTATTTTATTGAAACTCAAAAAATGCAATTTATGATTTTTAAATTTATCACACATATAATAAATTAAAATCAATGTCTAAATTTAGAAAGAAAAAAAAATTTTTTCTATACATACATATAACATAGAAAATATTTACCAACATTCAGAAAAACATTAAAGAACACACATAATTTCTTTTTAAAAGACAATAATTTATTACAAAAATAATAAATTAGGTACAAAATTCATAAATTATCATATAAATAATAATAAGTAATATACTTACAACTTATCTCAATAACAAAGAAAAAGAACATATATAATTTTATTATATAGAGAAAAAGCTGACATGAAAATAAAATAATTTAAAAAAAAAATAATTGTAATTATAAATTAGAGAGCATTCATTTTAAAGCTTGTTCTTTGTTTATAAGGAGAAAGATTTTTGAAATAGGAAATAAAACAAAAGAATATATTACAAAATGATAAAGACGCGCGCATTGGAAAAAAAAGTTTATAGATTGACTTTGTTTTTAGTCAGAAGAAATTAAAATTAGGAAAAATAAAAGTAGTTTTTCTTCTTAAAATTTTACACTTAACCTATTTATCTATTGTTTACTATAAGCTCGATAAGCTAAATCTTGTGCTGCATCAATTGACCTTCTATCCCAACCACCTCCTCCATGACCACCACCACCACCACCACCTGAAGACCATCCACCTGTGCCGGACGTCGACCAACCACTTGAACCTCCAGATGCACCTCCTCTACCCGAGAGCAATTTTTTGAGTCCAATTATACCGGCAAGCAATAGAGCAATCTTTGATACAATTAAAGCTTTACCAGCTAAAATATAAAGTGCAGCAATTGCAATAGGAATTAATCCAACTAATTTCATGGCCATTCCCATCATCATCATTCCAGCCATTTTCTTCATTTTGGCACGACCTATAAATAAGTGAAAGATATAAATACACACATAATTCAAGAATAAAGTATTAATTTTTTTATATTGATTTTCTTAATTTTATTCAAAAATAATTCACGCACCTTCTTCTAATCCTCTTCCAAGTTCTTCTGATGTCATCTTTGGCAGATTAACTTGTAATGTATGTCCACTGAAGAATTGTGATACACGTTCAATTAACATTGTGGTTAATGTACTATCACGATCATCGATTGATCGTGGTAATGTTGATTCTAATTCATTTTCACTTAATGCTTTCGAAATTGGTGAATCACCTAAACGAATAATTTTCATTCCATCACCAATATGTATGGCATCAATTGTTGATATCCTGTCAATAAATGTAATGGCTTTCTTTTTTAAACACGGCACAAAACCACCGTCAATTTTTGAACACTCATCATAAACTCTAATCACTGTTTTTAGTCCAGCACTTTGATAATCCTCTGTTGTTGCATATGTTTGATAATGATGCAAGGATAACATCACAAATAATACACTTGATATTTTAAACACAACCATTTTTATCTGTTTAAAATTATTATTATTTTTTTTTTTTAGCAACTATAAATATTTATTATTGTTTATATCACTGTTCATTGATTGAAACGATGGTAATTATATATGTATATATTTTTTTCCTATTACAATTTGCTTGTTTCGGAAACAAACCCTTATATCAGAATCCGTAAAACGTAATCCAACCGTGCAACGGACTATAGAGTTTTAAAGTAACTGATGTTGAATGATATCAAACATCATTCTTTTATAGACCCCGTTGGATAACATTTATCTATCTAAAAAAAATAAATAATAGTAATAGAAAAAAAAAACCTCAATGGGAACACAAATCTCAAAGTTTATTGTGTGTGAGCATTAAATCAAGCACACAATCCGACACATTCAATTCCCTAGAGCTCTGGCTATTATTATTACTATTATCAACAACAATATCATCAAACATCATCAAAGCCATCATCGTTTCAAACACACACAAAAACATTCACAAATATAACCACACAAAATAAAAATATAACAACACAGGCGGGATATATAAAGAATTACTATTATACCCATTTTCAATACTATCTGCAATGTAAAAGCTTAAGAATATTATAATAGACCAAAAGTTACAACACTTTTACAATGAGGAAGAAGAAAAATGTTTATATTTTCTTTTTTTTTTTTTCATTTTTCAAAAATCATTTTATTATTGGTGTGTTGAAAATCTTTTTCCTGAAGGGGACTTTTAATTATATATGTATGTATGTATATTTAAGATCTTGAAATTGAAAGCCCAAAACAACAGTCAAAAAATAAAAAAATAAAAATCCAAAAGAAGATATTAAAAAAAAAGAGAAGAAAAAAAAAGAATCTAAAACGACAACAATTTGTGACCACTATAGTTTAAGATAGTTTCATTTCGAATTAAAAAATATTAAAAAAAAAAAAAAATTAGGCCTCTCTCTGTTGCTCTATCACCATCACCTTTTTCCACATCATTCGAGTCGAGTTCATTATAAAAAAACAAAATACATATATTATATAGAAAACACGTTGAGGTCACGTTTTCGATTTCAATTTCAAATACATTCAAAAAGCTAAGAAATACAAAAACAAAAAACAAAAATCTACTTCTTTTCTTATATTCTTTTAGTATATGGTAAAAAAATAAATTTCTTAATAATATATAAATACCACAATTGCCGTATATGTAATTTCAGGAAAAATTTTATAAGAAATTCCCATACAACACTCATATGTGGTTTTTTTCTTCTTTTTATTCTTTGAAGTAACTAAATAAAATTTATAAACTTATATGATGATGATCACTACTGAACTGTAGAGTAATATATTGTTTTCCTTTTTCAAAACACTAAAATTGTATATTTTTTTACTAAAAGGTTTAGCTAAAAACAGTGAAGATTTTTCTTATTCAATTCTAAAACTAAGAAGAAAAAAAAGTGCAACATGCATATATTATAATTGTTTTTGTATATACATATGTATCTACTATCTACAATTATAGTCACGAATATCGTCATCATCATCATTATAGAAGATTCGTGTTAGACAATGAATAAAAACAGGGGAAATGCAAAAATAAAAAAAAAAATAAAAAATTTTCATGATGATTATTGCAGATACATATGAACAATATACAATATATTCAAAATGACGAAGAAGAAGACACCATTAGAAGACACGGTATCATCACAATGGTAAACTCATGCAGATTTCTTTCTTATTATTTTTTATTTTTTTATTTTGAAAATGAAGAACATAAATAATAAATTAAGAAGAGGAAGAAGAAGTAGAAAAATCATGGTATATAAGAAGGGTTTCAGGACTGACTTAATATGTGTAAGTTTGTTGAGATGTTAATGAAGATAATTTTATTTTCCGTTCATATTAGTGTAACCCGATGTCCTAGTTTTATTTAAATATGACCTTACTCGACCCACAAACCCACTACAAACATTTTCATGTGCATATGTGACAAATACACTGCAATATTATTATATTTTTCTTCATTAGTTACTTGCTTTTTTTTTTTTTTAATTTTGTTAATGTTGTGAAAATATGTAGTAAGAAAAATGTACTCGTTCATGTAATTTGTAAATTTTCTGCAACAT
The DNA here is from genome assembly GCA_932526495.1 of Bombylius major. Taxonomy (NCBI): domain Eukaryota; kingdom Metazoa; phylum Arthropoda; class Insecta; order Diptera; family Bombyliidae; genus Bombylius; species Bombylius major. The sequence continues at coordinate 25,092,901 of OW052045.1, read as the reverse complement.
AGTTTTTTTCACCTTGTTACAAACTTTACACAATTGTATGTACATGTCAGTTAACTTACATATGTACATTGTACATATACCTACATATGTATGTACATACTTCATTTCATGTGATGTGAAATTGAAAATTTACTTTTGTATTATAATAATAAAATTCTGTGTTGTACTCAATGAATTGTGAATCTGTGATGACTTCTTATTTTCTAACACAAGTAGATACTTTTTTTTTTTTTTAGTTTTTATTCCATTACCAATCTGTGTAAATTCATAAACAGAACAATATAATAAATTAAAATGAACTATGGAATTTTCTTCATATTGTTTTACAGTAATCGAACTTAAATTAAATGCAATATGTCCGTACATATACATATGTAATATGTATGTATACATACATACATTCGCACTTCTACATAAGATACAAAAATAATAATAATTTAAAATCTATTAAAAAATAACAGAATTATTATAATTATAAAATTGTATGCATTACAAAGTGCATATTATGTATATTTATAATGATAAGTATGTATGGTAAAAAGTAATAAATCGTATTTTTAATTTATTTCAGAAAAAATAAAAAAACGAAAGAAAAATGAAAAAAGAAAATAAACATTTATACATAAGTTTCATATTTCACTAATTATATGGTGATTATTACGATTGGTATGCTAAATATGATAATAATCTGTCAGTATAGACAGACATTATTGGAAACTTTTTGATGCTTGATTATGCATTATAGTAAAAGCATAATTTCTTTTTTTGTTTTTTTAAATACTCTTATCAATGACAAAAACATATGTAGCAGCTGTATGCTGAAACATCTAAAAATCAATGACAGGTGAAAAAATTCATCATACATCATATGTATGGATGTATGCATAATTAATCATTGAAAAAAAAAAAAGAAGATACTTCGATTTTCATCTGAATCATTTGAGAAGATATTTTATCAATGAGTGTTTTTTTTCCTTTTTAAATAATTATTAAAAAAAAAACGAATTATAGACGCCCGACTTTTTTTTTTTTTTTTCAATTTCAAGTGTACATTTGATGCCATTTACACATACATATGTATGTACATAAGTAAGTATATAAAAATACGTAAAGATACAAAATTTCCATCAATAAAAAAATGATCAATAATATAATCAACAAAAGTGTGGAATGTTGGTGAAAAGAAATTATTATTTTTTATTTTAAGGCTTGACACCAAAAAAAAATGTACAGATAAAATGATTTTTTTACTATAAAAAGAAAACAAAAATAATAAAATAAATTAAATATCTACATTTGTATCTGTGTTTATAAGTAGATTGAATTTGTTATTATTATTAATATATGTATGTATGTATATTTTTTTTTCTTTTTTAACGGCGGTGATTATTAAGAGGAGAGAAATTCTTTTTATCGATGTAAAATCAAAATAAACTTAAATTTCGGTTACATTATAAAATTAAATTTCAATATTAATAGATGGTATATACCACCGTATTATTTACGTATCTGCGACTTTGTTAACAATTCACATGTATCTTTTTGTTGTTAACTCGAAATAAAAAAATTAAAAAAGGAAAAAGAAAAATGAAAAATAAAAATACAAAGAAATATTAAAGAAAATGAGGTTTTATGTTTTTTATTTGAAAAAAAAAAAAAAAAAAAAATTTTAAAAAAAAAAAATGAATTTAATCTTAAGATTCAAATCAATATTCTATTATCATTGATCCGTTACAAATATTGATCAATCATTTTATGCTATTATAAAGAAGTTTATAATGTAATGACAGTATATATACGAATATCTTTGATTTCATTCATTAAATTATACATTTTCAATTTATTTTTAATTTTATAATGCCTAAAAAGAAAATAAATACATTGAATTGTGTTGTATTACATGTAAGTACTATTTTCAATAAAATTGTGTACACACCTTGATTATGCATACATAATAATAAAATATAAAACATATAACATTAAGATTAATATACATATAAGATGATGTGTTATTAAAGAGATCCGTAAAACAAAATCATTTTTGTTTTCATTATTATTCTGTGTGTTTTTGTTTTGCTACTTTTTAATGTTATTTTTGATGATATTGCTGTCATAAAGATTTCCGAAAGGTGAAACATAACATATAAAGTCTATGTACCTAAGTAGGTATTTCTTTATATCATAAACATGCTTTATTTGTTTTTACAATATAAGAATTTACACCGTACATAAGACAAATAAAAACTAAAAAAGAAAAAACTAACAAAAAAGGAAAACAAAAGCACAAAAAAACATCTTGTATAGTTATAATAATTTGATGCTTATTAGAAAGCAAATAATGAAATTTTATCACCTGTAATATAAAGTGATTAGCGTGCGTAAAAGTGTGATTTAATTAACATTTTTTAATGGTTATTATCATCATTTTGAAATTTCGCAATTTAAATTGCTATATTATTATTATTATTTTAAATTTAATAATAAAAATTTTGTTGGTGTATATATTCTAGTGTACATATAGAAAAATAAAATACATATGAATAAAAATCGTATGCGGATTTAAAGGTTTTTTTTTTGTGTTTGTTTTAGTTTTGTTTTTTTTATTTTTATTAGAGGTAAATAAAAAGCACAAACAAATGATGATGATGGAAATGATAAAACAACGTGATGGATAATTTGAATGCATGCAAAGTGCATTATAAAAATTACTATGGCTCCGGTTTGTCTCATATGTATATGATATAGCAAATGGAATTTCATTTTATTATTTAAATTTAAATGAAAGATAAAAGAAAATAATAGAAAAGGAATTTGAAAAATGTCTGATTCACATTTGTGATTTTTCTTTCAATACAAATGATATTTTTAAATTTTTTGTTTTCTCTAATACAATCCAGTTTTTAGTAATATATTGTAATTAGTGTTTTTTAGAGTAAAAATTTTAATTTAGTTCAATTTTTAATTTGTTAACCCTTTTAGAGTTATCATCATCTTAACTCTGTATCTAATTAAAAAATAAAGCTGTGAAAAACTGGGATGGTCACATATATCATATGTGCATATATTAGAAGTGGTCAGAAATGGTTTGTAGTGTAACATATAGTGTAAGAATTTTTTTTCCATATGATATAATGATAATCCTGAATGTATCTACTGTTATCTTCACATTTGGTTTAACAAATTAAGGTGAACAAATTTCAATTTGATATGAAAGTTATTGTGAAATCGTATTAAATTTATTTTCGATGGTCGTTTATCACTCATGATGGTACACAAAATACTCGTATCTTCAAAATTTCTATTTATGGTTATATTTTTATTACTTTTTTTTTCTTGTATTTAAACTTTAATATTTTTTTTTCTAATGTTTGTAGATATGTATGTCTACAAAATTATCGTTTTGTTTTTCAAATAAATATTTAACACTTTTATTACCATAAAGAAATACAAACTAAACTAGCTAGATAACAAGTTGTTGTCATCTGAAATTATAATGTCATTTAGTAAAGAAAAAAAAAACAAATAACATTTTTATTTTTCTTTAAAAGTCATGTCTTTATTATAATAAAAAAAAAATAAGAAATAGAAAAATAAACGAAACCTTTCAACCTCAATTTGTATATATATTTACTTAATTTACGTATGTATTCCAAATAGTAGATATTAAAACAACAATTCATGGTTTTCTTTATTTTTTTTTTTTCTTCTAACTTCTGGTCAAGTATTATTTCAAAAAATTGTAATACAATTTTTTTTTGTTTTTTAAATTATTTTACAATGATGGTTTTACTTGAATGAATTTTACTTTTGTACTATTTTAAAGATTTAAAATAGTATCTTTTTTTTTTCTTCATTTTTTATTTTAATTTATATATTTCAAAAATGTGTATCACTTAATAAGAAATATTTTTGATGTACATCATTGAATTTTTACAAAAAGGTGAAAGTTATATACATATGTATGTACGAGTATCTATGTATAGCATATGTAATTCTGAATTCCAAACTTTGAAAAAAACCAAAAAAAAAAAAAACTTATTGTACCTGTGGGGTCAACTTCAGACCAGTTATTTTAAAATAAAACATAATATCTTTTCCAATATACATATATAAACTTTTGTTGTTTCTGGACTTGAATTTTATTAAATTAATTTCATTTTCTAAGAATGTATACGTATACGCACTCATTCATGTGTTATTATGTTAAACAATTTTTTTTCTCTACATGATTCAAAAGTAATCTTAAATTTACATTTTAATACATTTAGTTGTTTTTTTTTCTTTTCTTTTTTTTTTAATTTGAAAATAAAATTTTAATTTTCTGTTCGAAATAAAAAAAAATCTTTCAATTGATTAACAAACGAATTAAAAAATAAAATAAAAACTTTCTACGCTGTTTTATTTTCATTCAGTTTTTTCTTTTTTCTTTTTAAACTGAATTACAAATCAAATGAAATTCTGTTGAAAAATATCACGAACACATATAAAATGATTTATTTTAAAAATTTTCTTTTCGAACTGAAAAATAAAAAAAAAATTCCTTTTTTTACTTATGTAAATTTTTTTCAAATTTATCTTTTAAAAAATTATCTTAACATACGTGTGAACTTAAATGATCCTTCAAGCTTTAAATCTGTCATAATTTTATTTATAACTGACATATAAGTGTGTGTAGAAAAAACAACTTCTTTTTTTCATAACAATTAAGTTTTATAAAATATGTGTGTTTCAAGTTTGTGATAAAATATTTCAAAAACGATTTTAGATAATATAAGGATAGAGAGTTTTTGTTTTGTTCTTAAATTTCAAAATGGTTTTCTCTTGAAAAGGATTCTTTCAATGAATAATAAAGTAAAGTTGGAGCTTATATAAAGTTATAGTCAATACACACACACAAACACACATAAAGTTCTAATTTTTTACATTTAAACTCATTTATTATTCAAATTTTTTTTTTAGATTATAATCGATTTATGTCATCATTAATTTATGTGTAACAGGACTTCCGCTTTTTCCGTCTTACATTTCTCTCCTCCGGAAAAATTCATTTAGTAAAATATACATAATAATTATTATAGATATGATGTTGTATCTTTATGATAATTACTGTTTAATTACATTGCGTTAATTCATATATAAAATCCGTGTATTATAAAATATAATGGAATTTAAATAAATAAAATAAAAAATAAAATAAAAATGTTTCTCATAACACCCACAACCCACAATTATTCACATTTAACATCTTTATAAGACTTTTTTTTTTCTTTCTATTTACTAATTATTATTTGAATTTCATTATCATTGAATTGTAATCTGGAACTGATTTTATTAGACCGCCACAATTGTTGATTTTTTTTTATTTTATAAAAAAAAAAAAAAAAAATAGGTAGCAATAAGTATTTTATCATAGTAATGCGCATACATAATACATTTACAGTATACATTTATATATTTTTTTTTCTTCTCAAAATAACAATTGCATTCTTGAAAAGCAACAGAAAATTATCATATAATTACAATACGAGCGGTATGAGCATATCGTACACTTATAAAACTGGGGGTGTGTGTGTGTGAGTGTTTTTTTTTCTATTTTAAAATCATTCATACAAAAAATAATCCCACTGACTTAATTCTCACAGTCAGTATGTTATCTTGTTTTTTTTTTTTTTTTCGATGTCGTTTCAAATAATAATTATAATAATAAATGTAATGTAGGTAAAGTAAAGGTATATATATATGTATATAGAGGTAAATAACCATGACTTTGTATCTTAAGAAATGACTTATCGCATTTACCTTAAACGTGTAATGAAAGGGTACCAAAATGTTACAAGCAAACAAAACAAAAAAACCAACAGCAATAAAAACGCAAACCTACTTACAACATACTGAAAACTGAATATTGTAACAATGTTATTATTCATGTAAATAATAATTACAAGAGTACATTCCACTCTTATAATATACGAGTAGATACTATTATTAAAGTGTGTACTTAATTTAAGGTATAAAAAAATTAATGACTTTTATTTTTGATTTTTTCTTTATTTTTACATTGCTTTTTTTTCTCTAAAAACTGTAATTGATGTCACTATTTGTCACAATTCAACTAAAACATCACCTCTGTGTAATGAAGTCGAAAATAGTTTTTTTTTTATTGAAACAGAAGAAAAATAAACCAAGATATTGTATCTGTATATGTATGCAAAAGATACAGAAGAAAAACAAATCTAAAGTCATTTATATACAAAAAAAAAACGGTGAAATTTGTTTAATAAATTTTAATTTATGCGAAAATTTGTATTTTAAATCAAAGAAATTACGTTAAAGAAAATTAAAGAAAAAAAAAACGTTAAAAAATTCAACAGTAAAGATTTTCAGTAGACGTATCGAATTAAGATCACTGTACAAGCAAATATCAAAAATTGTTTTGGTCAGATACTTTTTAACATTTTGTTTTAGAAGAATTTTATCAGTAGACCGACCCGTAATGAAAGACTGTGTACCATGATGCAGCAAAATGTTGCGCTATTGTCGTCGTGTTTCTTATCCATTTGTCTTAGCTGTAGCAAACAAACTTGTCCAGTGAAAGTGTTTTTCAAAAAACAATGAAAAATTAAAAAAAAAAAGTACATAGAAATAGATGAACGCTGTTTTGATACAATTAATAAAAAATTTTATAAATCAGCTAGGAAAAAAATAGAAAAGATACAATATCTACTACTTTTCGTTTTTGTTGTAATTTCGATGATCCACAATATTTAACAAAATATTTGTCATAACGCTTGAATTTTAAAAATAGTCATAGAATTTAATGGAAAATCTCGTAAAAACTGATGGGTTTTTGTTTTTGCGATCACGCGTGTGCAAACAAAATATCTATTGTTTTTTTTTTTATTAGATATCTTTCTTTTTCAATCAATGAAAAAATATCATAATTATTTTTAAATTGATAAGTAAACAATAAAATGTTCAATTTTATTGATTTGTACAAAAAAAGATACAACCATAGAAAGAGATAATGCGACAGAATGGTATTTTATTTTGATGAGAGAAAATTATTGAATAAAAAAAGATGTGGAAACAAAAAAGTGCTTGAAGAAAATTGAAAATATATTAAAAAGTAGAATTGAACAACAACAAAAAAGAAAAAAAAAAACAAATTTTCGTACATATGTTACTTGAATTGAAAAACAGACAAAAAGCTATGAAGTCAAATGAGAAAAAAAAAGTTATAGGAACACCTGTTCTGTCACAAATTTTTCTTGAAAGTTGAAAATACTTTTTGTGTACAAATTAATTCTGAAAAAATAAAAACTGTAACAAAAAAAAATCGATATTTTCAATAGAAAATAAAAGTAATGACATAAAAAATTTAGATTAATAAACAAGATAGCTATAGGTACGTACAAAGTACATACATATGTACATATATACTCGTCCATATACATATGATATACATATGTATGTATGTATATAGTACTTTCTAAGAAGTCATTCTCCTAGAAAAGAAAAATCCACATAACATAATATATGTATGTCAATTGGTATTTAAGTAAAATGTGTAATGAATATAAATTTATCATGAATTCAATATTGTCTAGTTTTTACATTAGATTATTTTCTTCACTTTAAAAAAAAAAAAAAAAAAAAAAAGATCTTTCCAATAACACTGAAAGTTTTTGTACTTTCTCATTTTCTAAGGATGCTGCTTATGTACATCAAAAAAGAAAAAAGTACATCTAAAGAATTGAACAAAAAACATCTGGTGATGATGAAAATATTCTTTTTCATTTTGAATTCATTTTATATTGTCACGTTGCTGTTAGTTGACAATTTTTACTTTCTATTCAATGAGATAAATTTTCAAAGATAATAGTGCAATATTTTAAATAAAGAAAAATGATTATTATTTTTTTTCTCCTCTCTTATACCTTTGTGTGGGTACTATCATTTTCTGTAAAGTTGTTATTTATCTTATTAACTTAAAAACTAGCATCTTATGATGATGACGGTGAAAGTAATAAATATTTTATTTACTAGTACGAGTATACATACATATATGCATATGATAAGTATAATAATGGTAGATATTTATTGTGGTCGTTGTCTGTTTCATTATTCTTTTATCATTTATTATTGTGACTAAGGTATATGAACTTTATAACAATGTCAGAGGTTAAAGAGATGATATGCAATATTCGCATAAGAAAATATATTGTGCAAAATAAAATATTCATGAATTTTGATCGTTGTAAATGATTAAAGCTCTAAAATATAAAATAATGAAATTTTATTGTTTGTTTTTGTGTGAGAAAGTGAAGATTTTATTTATTTTTTTTTTTCAAAATAAATGACTAAATAATGATATTATTAAAAAATTATACATTCAAAATGATGTATGAATTATGCATTAATTTTTTAATTGAAAATAGATTATTTCAGTAATGAATTTGACTGAAATTTGAAGAAAGTTATTCTGATATAAAGATAAAATAAATTAAATGATAATGAAGCATATAATTAGGAAGATATGTATTTTCTGAAATAATTAGACAAAAAAAATGCAGAATGGGTACCTATGAATTTTTTTTGTTTTTGATAACTGAAAGAGAATGTCGTTTGTGAGATAAGATTAAAGCAGATGGAACTAAAAAACATTCTGTTTTTTATTTTTACAAATGACACGAATTTGAAGGATTCATCAAGCAAGGGCATTGAAAAACACTATCTTCGATTTCTCTCTCTGTTTTCTCCATTTCAAGTGTATTTTAGCACCGTATTTGGAAAAGAAATGCATCAAAAGCGTTAAATTTTATTTTAAGTTGAACAAAAGTGTCACAAAAACTTTAAATGACTCAATGGGTTTATGGTAGTGAAGCAGTGAATCGTAAGGACGTTTTCTAGTGATTGATGGAAAAGAAGATAAATCACGATCACAGTTATCAGTATCAGTATCATTCCGAACTGAAGATAACGTCCAAAATTTAGTTGAAATTTTTCGAAATGTTCGTAAGCTAATTGAAGAGCTCACTGGGTGTTCCAAAATCTATCGTCCATTTCATTTTAATGGAAAATTTGAGAAAACGTAAGGGTCTGTTTAACTTTGTACTACACAATCTGACTCACGTTCAGATCAGAGCGAAAAACGATTATGCGTGATTTATTGGTCAAAAAAAGCATCGTTAAACATCAAAAATATTTCGACAATGAGTATGAAGGCGATACCGAAAATGTAGTACCAGCGTTGTATTGATTCAGAAAGAGACTGTTTTAAATAAAAAATAGTTGAAGCTAACCATAAGTAAACATATTTTATAGTTAATTTTTTATCATTGACTTTTTCTATTGGACACACTGGAACACCTACTTCTCAATAAGTTTACATTTAATATTGAAGAAAAAACAATGTTGGTTCAATAAACCTAATTTCATATTTTTTTTAAATAAGCATTTTATTTTTGAAATTGTTTAAAAGAAAAAAACAAATAAATACAAAAAAAATTTTTTTTTAGTAATAAATGTTGATTTATCATCAAATAAAAGAATTATTATTACAAGATTACTTTCTCCATATTCGTGTTATTATAATCCTGTGTAGTATGTATGTAATCCGTTTATTAATTTTATTTTCTCCCTCATATCCGTTAACACTTCGAATTTCTCTTATTAAATACATTTATCCATCAAGATCACATTTAGTATATATGTACATATTTGTATTGTACTGACTTTGTAATAAATAATTGTTTTTGTCTGTTTGATTTTTATTTTTTACAACAACAACAAAATTAATAAAAAATTTGTTCAAGAAATTAATAGTTTTTTTTTCTTTTGATTTTATTTCTCACGCGATATTTAAACCATTTTTGTGATTTTATTGTTTTTAATTTTTTCTTGCATTTTTTTTTTTGTTTTTCTGAAGAAAAAATGCATTTTTGTGCATAGATACATTTTTTTTCTTCAAAGATATTCTTATATAGTAAACAATTAACATAAATACGTTTAATTAATGTATAATAAATAAACAATTAAAACACATTTGAGATTTCAATGTTTTTTTTTTTTTTTTTAAATGTATAAGAGTTAGAAAAACTATAGACCTGATTAACAATTGTGTTGCACCAAATTATTGAAGCTAAAAATTAAAAAAAAATAAAAATAAAAAATAGAAAAAAAAATTAAATAAAAAAGAAAAGAACATGCAAACAAATGTTAAAGATAAATGCATTGCATCTAAAAGATTTACAAACCACATATACATATATTATGTATGTTAAACAATTATATGGCTATATATTTTTTTTTTTAATTTTCATTTTTTTTTCTTCTGTTTTTCAACTTTTCAAATGCAAAAAAATTGCAAATAAAATTCTGAAGCTCTCATAGAACTAATCACATTTATATAAAACCATTTGTTGAGTTCATTTCGTCTAATTGTCGGTTAAGTTATATATATTTTTTGCAAATTTAATTAAAATTTAAAAAAACAACAACAACAACAAAAACAATGAAAGTCCTTAGAAATTTATTAATATTATTTCTAATTGTGACGGTATTATCATCAAAAGGATTAACAGATTCAATAACAGATAATAGTATATTACGTGCAATTAGTCGTGTATATGATCAATGTGAAAATAGTGATGATTTAATGAGATGTTTAAAAATTCAAGGAGCTAAAATTGCTGGACGTGCTCTTAAAGTGAATAATATTAAACTTTTAGATGGATTATCAATTGTTAAAAAGCCAGGATATGTTGAAACACAACAAAGATCAGCATCATCATCTGATAATTTACAAATTAATAATAACAATTTGGATAAAATATCATCGAAAAGTTTAAATAGTATTTTCTATGATCGATTACATAATTTATTGACTAGTCATCAAATACAAATAAATATGCCACGTTTAATGAAATTCGGACAAGAACAGACAACAGCATTATTTGATGGTAGAGGTAAAAAAGATAAAGGTGGTATGAAATTTTTTGGACCATTTTTAGCTGCAGTTCTATTAAAAACTGCCATGATGAAAATGGCATTCCATTCAATTGCATTAGTTGCTGGTAAAGCATTACTTGTTGGAAAAATTGCATTAATTATTAGCGCCATAATTGGTCTTAAAAAATTAGTTACATCTGAAGGACATGAAAAGACAACATATGAAATTGTTAAACATCCACATATCCAACAAAGTCATACATACTCATCAAGTCATGGTGAATATGAAGGTCATGAAGGTGGTGGTGGTAGTGGTGGAGCATATCATCGAAGTATCGGTGATGATGAAATGATTATGGCTGACAAAGCATACAGAGCTCATGTACCATCAAGGTCTTAAGTGGTTTTGGAAAAAATTGAATTATATAAGAAAAAAGTCTACAGGAAATGCAATCTTATTTTGTTTTTGTTTTTTTATAACTTGTGTCAAATTGATTTAAAAAAAAAAGCAAGAAAAAAAAAAGTCGTGCAGTTAATTTAAGTGTGTTCTTTGTATTTATTTTAATTTATAAATAGAGAAAAAAAATATATCGATTAAGAGAATTATAAATTAAATTGTTATATAATAAATAAATTATTGATATTTAACTTAAGAATAAAAAAATCAATTATTTTAATGACTCTATGTAATGAAAACAAAGGAAATTCAAGAGACAATAATGTAGAATTAATTTTTCAGTTCTTTTCTTTCTTTTTTTTTCATTTGAGACGTGAATCATCAGGATAACGATTATCATATTGTTCATCATTATATCTTGGAACACTTCGATGCCAACTACCCTCATGTGAAGTTCCACTTCCACCTGAATAAACAACATGTTCACTTGATCCACTTCCTTTTTTTAATGCATTCTGAAAATAAAGAAAAAAAAATGTAGACTTCACACTATTTTTCAAAAAAAATTTTTGTTATTCTAAACTTACCAAAACTGAAAACATCAGTGCTATTTTTGATAGAACTAACGCTACACCAGCTATCATAACAATTTTTCCCATAAACATTTGTGCCATCATTCCAACGATTGCAATACCACCCATTAAAGCGAAACCTCCTTTATCCTTTTTTTTACGTCCTGAAAAACACAAATTTTGTTGTTTATAAATTGACAAAAATTTAAAATTCCAATCACAATATTACGAAATTCAGAACTACAAAGAACAATCTTTTAAATAAAATTTTAGAACTTTAAGTTGTTTTTTCGTCCTGAATAATTAAAAAGGTCATAGAACCGTATTTGCATATTTCTCTGAACAACAAACACTTTAAAAACAAGTTTAATTTGATAATAAAAGCTGCAATTACATTTAAAATTAAAGAAAAGTGAATTGCATTATTTCTAGAGGATAAAAAATCTAAAATTCATTCAAGAATTTAAAATAAAATTTTGTAATTCATGCAAAATAAAAAAGAAGAAGTTTTTTTGAAATCTCGTATTAAAAAAGGACATGAAAATTGCTAAATATTTAGGGTAAAAACTACTACTATTCATTGGATATAACATCACCATAAAAACTTTCTATAGGTCGAAATGCAACAACAATTCCTAACAACACCACCAACTTTATATTTTTTTCACACACATACATACATACCTTGTTCTTCATTTTTTGTTCTCATTGTCAAACGTATACTTCTCGATTCAGCAAAATCTTCAAATTTTTTTGCTAAAATATCATTTAAATCATTATAATCCGTTAAATTAATTGTTGTTGATTTCCAGTCAGGATCTTTTTCAATAACAACATATTCATTTAGTTGCCATGTATCATCATCTTTTATTGCATTATCTAATTTTTCAATCATCCTTTTTTTAAAACAACGTGTTATTTCTGGTTCAACTAAACAATGTCCTATAATAGTTCCAATATTCATATCATGTGTTAGATTATTTTTATGTTGTAATGATGATAGTGATGATGATAATGATGATGATGATACTTTTTGTTCTAATGCTGTTGGATGACTCCAAATTACACATAATTTTGTTATCACTAACAAAATAATCACTAATTTTGTGATAAAACTCATTTTCTTATATAATTTCACACTACCACATAAAAAAAAAAAAAAAAAGTAAAATTTAATAGGATTTTCGACTTTCTTAGTATTTGTACACTATTTTTAAATGGATTTTTACACAAAAATAATATTCTACTATATAATAAACATAAAATGAATGTCCTTTTATATCAGATTATTATGTATTTTACTTATAATAATATCGTCCTTATCGTATATACATAAAATTTGTACTTCACTGAAACAATTTTCATGAAAAACTACTTTATATGAAATGATGATTGTCTTCTTTTATATATTTATATTTTAACCTTTTAAATCAGATAATTATAAACGGTATAAGAACTTCTCTTCTTGTTTTTTTGTATATTGTATCTTTTGGTAATTAACTAAATGTACACAACAACAAAAAAATTCGATATCTTTATGGAAAATAAGTTATCTTATGGTGTCAACTAAGAAAAACAAAAATTAAATTTGTCCCAAATCTTCTATAAAAATAAAATTTAGATTACATTTAGTTTTTGCTTATTTTGTTTTTTTATTTTTTAAACATACATATGAAAGTGATATTTTTTAATTACACATAAGTGATATGAAGAATTTTTTTTTTGTGTGTGGTATAATATGCTTATTAAAAATGATATTCATTTTAGAAATAATTTTTTTTTTGTTCACATCACTTACCAAGCATTCACCGGAAAATTGATTGAAATTTCGTTTTTGTTTTTAGAGCAATCCTAATATTTATAGAAAATTATTTGTATACATACACTCACATGTAAGGACAATAAAAGTATCTTTAAGATGAAAAAACTTTTAAAATTCAGACGAAAATTTGAAATAATGTAAATTTAGGTTGAGATGTCTATTTGAATTTTGTGTCACTAGATATGTATGTATCTATCTAATCTAATTTTGTTTTTGCATGGATACAAATTTTTGCTATGCAAAATAAGTATATGTATGTATGTATGTGATATGTTTATGCGTACTATATACTTTATTAACAAAAATTATATGAATATTCCATGTACATAAGAAGGTGAAAAGGATCATTTTTATCTCACACATATACCAACTCTTTGATTTTTTTTTCATCTTTTAGAATATCGAGTTAAAGCAATTTCAAGGTAACGATGTTCAAAAGAAAATTTAATACTCATTTTATCTTTGGATTTATCCTCATAATTTTATATAATTTTAGTACAATTATTTTATTCAGAACTCGTTTATTTTTCATGAGAAATTTTTCTATTAAAATGATTGCAAAATGAAGGCAAGAAACAAGTGAATAGAACAGGATAAAATCTTCATAGTTAAAATTTTAAAATCTCAAGTAAAATGACATCAAAACTTTTTTGAAAAGGATTGAATAAAATTATGTAAAAAATAAATGAGGTATAAATTATGAATGAAACATGAGTCACACTCTTTTCTTAAACATCGTTCACTTATAAATAAATTGGTAATGAAAAATCATTTAAAATTTTATGTTTTCATGACTTTCATTTTGTTTTTCACCCAGATACAATAAATCATAAGAAATGTGAGAACGAATAAAATGTTCTTAATTAAGTTCTTCTTTATTTTGCATAGAAATAAAATATTAAAACAATACAATACAATGAGAAAATAAATATTTTATAAAAGAAAAATAATTAATTTTATTCAAATAAATAACAAAAAAAAAGCTTACGTTAAATAATTAAATTAAATATAAAACAAAAGAATGAAAAAAAAAAACTTATGTGACACATTTATAGAATTCAAATGTGATATTACCTTTGTTTTTTTTCTTCTTCTAATTTTTTTTCAGGAGAAAAGCTAGAAAAAAATTGACACATTTTTTGTATCAATCATATTTTATCAGATAGTCACTTTTAATTTAAATTGTTTATTCAAAAATGATAAAAGGACACAAGGAACACCAAATGAAAGAAGCAAAATTTCAATTAAGGAACACGAGTTTTTTGATAATTTCATTTGATTGTTTATTCAAACAAAAGAATAACGATTTTATTTATTCAATGATAAAATATCCTTTTTTTTTGTAAATGAAATGTTACCTAAGGCATTCAAAGACGAAACAAATATTTAATTATCAACAACAAAAACAAAAACTTTATTTATTTATTTACATATTTTTATTATTGCATCTTTGTTTGAAGCATTTTCAATTTAATATTCTGTTTTTATTTTTTCATAAGGATTTTAGACAAAAATGATAAATTGAAACAAAGTTTTTTATTATTTGATTTAATTTTATTGAATTTTTTTAACAAATAAATGTATTGTATTTTTGGTATATATAGAAAAACAATTTTTTAAATTTTAAAAATTAAAAAAAAAAAGATGAAATATAAAACTCAAGTTAAACTTTTTTCCATGTGTATTGTTGCTGAACATCGTCATTTGTTTTTTCTCCTAAATCCTTTATATTTGAAATTTCAATTCCATCCTCGTTCATTCGTATATCTCCAATATTATCTTCATAATTTTTATTTGCGAAATTATAATGTCTCACAATTTGTCCTGGATAAGGTTTTTCGAAAATAATTTTTCTAGAATTTCTTTGTATTCCTTCACTATAATAATGATAAGGATCACCATCACCAGCAGCAATAATATCATCATGATGATGGTTTGATTGTGGGACTGAATTTTTCCATAATTGTGTAGAAGTGAATGGAAAATTCATTTGATATGGAGTAAATAATTCTGTTTGTTGTGTTGTTTTAAAATCATTAAATAAATTACTCAAAAAAATTATTAATTTTGATATAAAAAATATATTTTTAAATGCAAATATTATTCCAGCAAATATTAATGGAACAAAAGTAATTAAATTAAATTTGAATCCCAAAATTAATGGAAGAATATATTTTTGAGTTAGAATTCTTGCTGAAATACAAATAAAACGTAAAAAAACGTAAAAAAATTAAATATATTAAATGTATACTAAGTATTTTCTCAAATATAATTTTATCTATTTAAAAGTATTCTAAAATATACACACATATATTTCTTACCTGTACTAATATTTTCATCATTTTCACCTGTCGTCGTTGATGTTCTGGTGTCTATTATAAATTCCAAAATGCTATTAGCATCAGATGTTGCACCAATTTTAAGATACAAACCAGGATAAATATTATTTAGATTCCATTTTATGGTTCTTTTAGATAAAATTATACCAGCATTTTCTATGATTCCTCTGTGGTTTAAATTAAAAAAAAAATACATGACATTAAAATGTGAATTATGACTTGAATTATAAACAAACAAAGAAATAAATAAGGAAGATGTATAGGCATAACTTCTTAAGTTTGTCAGTGAAAATTATATACATTCATCACTCTTTTTTTTTCTTTCTTTTGTGAACAAAAATTTTAGTAAAAAATTTAGAAGAAAAAATGAAAAACTAAAATGAAAATTTCAAGTAGGTACCTCAGAAGAAATAAATAACATTTTCTAAAATAATAATTCTTGATTAAAATTTAAAAAAATGTACAAGCAATAAGTTAAAAAAATATATACAGACACAGCTCTAGGGAGTTTACAAATAAGAAAGACAAACGAAATAAATGACATGAAATTATCTTGAGACATTTAAAATTTTTCGTACATAATGTTTTCATTAAGTAAAAAAAAAATTCAAATCATATTACTGTCATGAGTAAACAACGAAGAAGGCAGGTACAACGTAATAAAACAAAAAAATTAAACAAAAAACAAGAAAAAATAAAAACACCCACCCACAAGAAATATTTTAATGAAGACTTACCGGAAATCAGTAGGATTCTCTTGATGAAAATCCTGTTGTTGTTGTTGTTGTTGTTGCTGATTTAAAAAATTACCATGTTCTTCAAAAGTTCTTGTTACTGATGGTGCTATATTTTTTTTAGCTTTTAATATTGTCAAATCGTTTGTTAATGTAAAATTATCAAATTTTTCAACATTTTTCAAATAATTAATTGCCTGTGATCCAATGCATTCTTGAACATTTGATATCAATGTTAATTCTTTAAAACATTCACCAAAATAAAAATTATTTTTTTCACTAACAACACACGTGCAAAATTTAGAAAATAATAAAAAATTATATATGAAAAAAATTCTACAAAATGAAATTTCATGTGTCATTTTAAATATTTGTACACGTTTCGGAATGAAATTTATACTACAATAAAATGATAAAAAATAAAAAAAAATTTTATTTAAAAAAAAATTGAAAAAGAAATGGAAGAAGAAGAGAATAAAAATGTTAAAAAACGTAAAATATATCATTGTATTGTATTATCCACCCACCTTTGTGAATTTGTAAGTACATTTTTTTTTATATCCACTAAAGAGAATACACAAAAGTACAACAAAGGTCGTTCTGGAAATTGTATTATTATTTTCTTTAAATTTCTTTGTGTTATAGATCCACTAGAGAGTGGAAATTTACATTGAATAGAAAATTGGATGAAAAGTGAAAGTCTAATTTTTCACAGAAAAAATTCACAACCGTTAAAGGTCCAACAACATCTAAAAACACATAATTCGTATATATAGCAAAAAAAATTTTGCGGTCTACCTTTTTGCAACAATGACGAGAAAACATTATTTATTATTATTAGAAAAAAATTTAGGAAATTCTTTCAAATTTATGTATTTATATGTACGACAATTATTACAATTTATTTAACGTGCAACCGCTTGATCATTTGGAACGAAATGTTAATTGCATATTTTCAGGTATATTTCTTAAGAAAAGTAAACAAGAAGACTAATAGTATCTATTCTATGTATTTGCTTTCTATGATTGTACAATAGTTTTATTTAATAAAAATTTTCCTTTTACGTAACAGCTACTAAATTGCAGAAATTTATCGGATACAGAACCAAATGACAAATCGTTATTTAAAAGGAGTTCTGGAGTCCGCACTGGTTTCTTATTGAAGAAACTGGAATTGTCCAGTGATCAATTGAAAACTTATAACTTCAGTTATAATCAATAAACACTTCAAAATAATTTAAATAAGTAAATTAAGAATGAAAAGTGTTATTATTTTATTTAGTATCTAATCATCTTCCTGTGGATATTTCAAAACCTAAGACCCATTTTGTATTGTAATATTTCTTTTAATATTGACATGAGGTTACATTCTGATAAAATTCAATAAAATTCATTCGAAAACTACATACATTTTCATATTTCTTTTTGCATGGTTTGGAAGTGATCTCAAAATAAAAAAAAATTTCAGATGTAGGATCAAAAATTATTATTCATAATTACTCATATTTTGAAACGTACAAAATAACTACAGCTCAAATCGAACCAGGCCTACTTAAGTTATCTTGAGTTTTTCTTTCAGAAAAAATGGTCTAGAAAACTCTAAGATATTTTTATATGTAATTTTTAAAAGAAGTATTTCAAAAATAAAGAGTTAAATCAAACATTTTCTTGTTCAGAATTGAGTTGAATGGGCATTTTCTTTAAAGAATTAAATCTAGTAAATTCGGAAAAAGTATTTTTTCCCTTTACATTTTTCTCCGATTCAATTTGATTTTGTGATAATTTGGAACATTCTAAGCTCAAATCTGAAAAATATTTTGATGTACTTATAAGCAAGACTATTCGTTTTTTAGATATAAAAAATGTAAAAATATTCTTATTGATTCCCACTTTCGAAAACCATGAAAAACATTTTTAATCCTACATAGTAGATTTAATGTTATTTTTACAAAAATCTTACATATTTATAGAAAGCAGAGATCCTAAGCTTTATTTTGAGGACACTTCCATAAGCAAGACGAAAATATTGAATTCTCTTTTTTAAATTAATAAAATTATTCATTTGTCTTATACTCAGGTGTTATTTTTGCATACTTTCAGGTATTTTTCAAAAGTTTTGTTACTTTAACATTTTCAGTTTTCAATAATTTGGTATGATTTTTTTCACTTCATATTATTCTCTAATAATAAATAATAGATACCTACTCAAGAAACAAACTAAAACTTTCTCTTTAGTTTTGTGTTTCTATTTCTATATTATATAGATATATACATTATATATATATCAGATTGCAAATTAGCTAAAAATTTTGCGATGAAGTCTTTTTTTAAAATAATTTTAATAATTAATTTACACAACTAATTTTCCTACCAAAAAATCAATAAGTATTTTTTCAACCCTAAAGAATTTTTGTTTTTATAGAGATACTTTCTATGTAGCTACATTACATATAGTTTTTTTCAACCAATATTTAAATCACATCAATTATTTAATTACAATAATTTTTATCAATATTATTTCCATCTGATTTTCTTCTATAAGCCGTTTAAAAATAAGTTTTTATTTCTGATTTTACATTTTTTTCTGTGAATAATATTTTATTGTTTTTTTTTGTTCTTAAATACCTCAAACACATGATGCAAATTATAATCTAATTTTTGGCTTTTATTTGTTTAAAATAAAATAATTTCCAAAATTAATTAGCTCACTTTTCTAGTAAATGATTTTTTTTTCTTTTCCCAAAAACTTGATTTTGTCGTCATGTGATAAAAAAAGTTTTAGTGTGAAAACTGTTATTTTTTTCATCATTTTGTATAGGCTAATTTTTTTTCTGTAAATAAATTATTTAATTGATTTGAAGAGCATATCCATAAATATGATTTTTATTTTGCCAATTTTCTATACTGTATTTTGTTACTTATTTCGTAGAAATTGTGTTAAGAGAAAGTTTATTTAGATATATACATATCTATGTGTGTTTAATATTTGTCCATATAGAAAAATATATATGATAACGAAAAATAAAACATGAGACCAATGAACTAAATATGTATGTTAACAGAGTATATTTTTTATTGCCTATACACGTGACGATTTTAGGATAAACGCGCCTTATAATATCTAAGTGTATTGAAATAATATCCCAGCAAGCAAATGGGCAATAGAACGAGCGGGCAATAATTGGGCAAGAACTTGTGGCAATAACTTGGCAATAAATGGGCAATAGAACTAGTGGGCAATAATATGGCAATAATATTCCTATTGCAGATTTTACGACTGAGCGATAAATGGGCAAAATGCAATAATAACTATTTTTATTGCAGATTATACGACTGAACGATAAATGGGCAATAATATTTATGACCTAAAGGAATTGAGTGTACATTCGTTTTTTGTTCTTGATAATATCGTTCAGTTTGTGTTTAGAAGTGAAGTTATTCAGTCGAAGACTTTAAAAAATGTTACATGTTATTCACTTTTATGTTCAAGAAAAATAATGAGAAAATCACATAAACGTAAACTCGACAATCGAGTGTTTCCCATGTATTTTTATAAGTGTATCTTCGAAAACATAAGATGATCCTCAATTGATGAAATTCAGCAATTCAAAGTTTTAAGCTGACTTTCAGCAATTGACGACCATTTGACGTTTTCCATTTCCATTACTTTGTAATCGATAAAGTATCATAATTTCGGCTTGCTTTCTTATCGTAATGTCGATAAGAACGCGACACTACAAGGCAATAAGAATTCGAATCATAACTTTTATTGCCCTTTAATTACATTCTAAACGTATTTTACTTGCATTCCTATTACTTTTTTAACGAAAAAGTATCATAATTTCGGCTCGCTTTCTTATCGTAATGGAGATAAGAATGCAATAGCTCACAGCAATACGAATGTCTGTCAACCTTTTCTCAAGCAAACCTTATTGCCCTCGATAAGAAAACTGCTATTGCCGCAATAGGCAACACTTGCCACTGTAATACGAAAACACTATTGCATTCTTATTACCATGCTTGCTGGGATATAATTAATAAAAGCTAAATTAAAAAATACATCCACAAATACATATATATACATACGTATATAGACTTATCATTTCACATATTTTACAGATACATCATAGCTATTTATTTATATTTTCTATTTATTCATAAAAATAATATTTTTTTCTAATTAAAAGTATAATATTTATTTTTTTCATTCTGTTAAAAAACTCTAACTTGCAAATTTACTGCAAAAATTTGGAAAACAAAAATATAATTGAAACTGTGTTTTTTAAATATGTCAGAGTTAAACGTACGAAAAAAGTACATAATTGCTTAATCTCAATAGTTAAAAATAAAAAACAAAAATAAATAAAGAAGTAAAAATACAATAATTATTGAAATTATTTTATTCGAGAAAAATATTAATAATTATTATTTTTTAAATCTGAATAAAGATGAAAGTGACCTTCTTTTTGACGTCACCTTCTTAATCTTATGTACTTATTTAACTCTTTAACTTTAAAAACGTGTGGGTATAATAATAAAACAGCAAAATGATCATGTATTTTCTTTTAAAAAACGTTCATATATTGGTATACAAAATTTAGCTTCGTCTATGTTGTATATGATTTTAGTAAGTTTAGTAACTTTCGATTTATAAAATTCAGAAGAAAAAAAACCAACAACAAAAAAATAATTTGAAAAAAAAAAAACCAAAAGAGAACTTGACAAAGATATTCAAGTTGAAGGTTTAAATTGAATTTTAAAAAAAGAGATACGTACGTATAATGCATGTAATGTATGTAGGCAGTCACAACTCACAATATCTAAGTTATACGGTTTTATATTGTAGATAAGTTTATAATTAGATATTTAGGTAGGTACTCACGAATCATTCATTTAAGCTAATTTAACAATGACTATGATGAAGTTATACATATTATGAGTATGAGATGCCTATCTAATTTGTTTTTTTTTTTTTTGGATTTTGAAAGATTAGGTAAATTTTTTTTTTGAAAATTTTGACCGCCTGTTAAAAAAAACAAAACATAAAATTATAATTATGAAAATTATTATTTTGTTTGAAGGTCAATAACCTTTGAAAATCGAAATTTATTTTTCCTTTCTGTCATAATGAATAATTATGAAAAAAAAGGGAGAATGATTTGAAAAGAAGAAGAAGAAGAAGAAAATTATATTTACGTCAAAATGGATGAAAGTTTTATCATGAATACCTTTTTTTATACGCCATGCCGCCACTGTAATTCTACGTAATTTGAAAAAAAAAAACAATATTAAAGGGAAAACTTCTTATCGTGATGAGAAAAAAAGCAAATAAAATAATAAGAAAAAATTTTCATTTCATTAAAATTTATAATATCATTTGGACTTTTGTTTATATCATTATTTCGTTTATTTTTAAATTTATTTTTATTATTTTTATTTTTGTTTATTTCGACAACTTAATTATGACTTAAATATAATGAACAGACTTTACGTACTTTCCTTTTAAATATTATTTTCTCATTTTGTTCTTTAGATATTATTAGTAACAAAAAAAAAATGTTGTTGTTATTTTTCTTTTTAATACATAACTTAAATTATTTAATAAATTTATAATTTGAGTATAAATATTTGTTTTTTTTTAAGTAATAATAAAAAAAAAATTAATAATTATGTTCTACTATAATTGATTTTTCTCATTTAATAAAAAAAAAATATATATATATATATTGCATTTTAAATGAAATTTTTCGATATTTTTTATAAAATTGTGTGCCGGCTTATATGCGGAATAAGAAAATTCTCTCTATAAGATATTTTATTTTTTTCTTTATACTATTTTCTTTGATCAAAACAAAAAAATTAATAAATAAATACATAATTATATTTATATATGAATATTAATATGAGATATAAGAAAAATTAATATATTTTGTGAAATCGTAAAACAAGTTCATAATGCAATGCAGAATATAGCTATATAATGTTACTTACATATATATGTATATGTGAAATGTATGTATGTTTATAAGCATTGAAATTGACCTAGATGGTCTTAATTTTTTTCTTCATGTATATGATGATGATTATGATGATAATATTTTTTTTTAATGTTAGTTAAAGTAGTTCCGTTACCTAAAACACATATGTATTATATGTTTATTTATTAAGTATTTTATTTACTAACAAACGCACTGGTTAATCTTGTTTTTCCTTATCATAGTTGGTATACTATGAATGCACTTTTCAGTAAAAAAAAAAAAAAAAATTTTTAAATATAAAGAAAAAAGATGGAAAATATTGAAAAGAAACTGTTTTTTGATGCTCAATATGGAATGTTGATGTATATGGTATTGTATCTGAACAAAAAAAAAATGCATCTTGTTTGTAAAACAAACAAAACATTTAATAATAAAAAAAAATAAATAAATAAAATAAGCAAAACATGTATAAAATGAAAATTATTAAAAGAAAAATTATTACTTTGTACTTTTATATTAATATATTAGTGATTAAACTCAATTTAACAGAAACCTATAATTTTCAAGAAAAATATAGAAAAAAGGATTATTAATATACGATCGTCCACTGTCCACTGAGAATTTCAAAAGAAAAAAAAAGTATTTCTTTTAATAATAAAAAAAAATTAAGAGATTAAAAAATTATGCAAATATTATTTAAATAAATTAGCAAACTTCAACGTGAATAAAACAAAAATAAAAATGTTTTCTTTTTTACAAACCTATTTTTTTTTTTAACAAAAAAAAAAACTTATTAATTAAGTTTTTCAATTTATCTGGAAAAATTCTAATTATTAAATTATTATATTATTTTGTTAAAGAACACAAAAAAAAAAGAAAAGAAATTTGAATAAATAAATAAATTAATTAAATAAAATAAATTTCATTATCATAAACATATGTATATATATATACTCGTACGTATAATCCTATTTGGTATGTGCTGAATATGCTAAATTTTGTGCATCTTTTGATAAATCATCAATTGATCTACCATAATGTCCATGTTCATCATATGTTGAATGTGATGATACATGTGGATGTGCAACAACTTCATATTCATGATTTGAATTTTTTGAGTCCAATAATTTTTTTAAACCAATTATACCAGATAATAGAAGTGCTATTTTACCAACAATTAATGCTTTAAATGCGATCAATGCTAAGAAACCGATTGCTAATGGTAAAAGTGCAGCAGCTTTTAATTTAAAAAGTAGAAGAAGTGGTAACAGGTATTTTTGTTTCTTTTTCTTTCCACGAGCTGTTGAAGAAAAAATAATTGAACAAAAAACAAAATTAAGATTAAAACGAAAGATACAAACAAAAGATAGCAGATAAAAAAATTAAAAAAAAAACGAACAAAACATTAGTGCAAAAATAAGAAAAAATAAAAATAAAAATTGCAATTTATTGAAATAATGAAGATTTAAAAATTCCATACATGGTATTCGTATATTTCACATACATAAAAAATTAATGTTAGATACTCAATTTATTTATGTTCTTCTGGTTTTTATAGGTTTTTCTTAATAAAATGCTTTTTTTTCTTCTTCTTTTTTTTTATTTTTGTTTTTAAACTTAATAAGTAGGTATCTGTACAATTGACCTAAATTAAAAGTGTTACACATTGATTTTCTTTCCAAAGACTAATTTTATTGCATCACGTACTCTAAACAATTCGGACATTGACATTGACTATAATTATAATATATAGCTAGAGCTACTCGTATGTTGTGTAAAAATACGGATGTGTATAAAAATTATTGTTGCATTCACAAATATATCTTACTACCGCATGTGGTTTTTCTCTGGTATGTATTTTTGTTTTTGTATAGATACATTTTTTTTTCCCTATTTCAAAAAGTCTTGTCTAGACTTTAAAAATGAATTTAATTCGGAAATTATATAAAAACAATAATACTAAAAAAAAAAGGTCTTTAATAATGTTTTCTTTTTTGGTCTTTTTTGATTCACTGAATCAATGTTCTCCGGATATGCAAAAATCCATCAAACAAAACAAAAACTCACATGAATATGATGTAATTTATATGTTATGCTGTATGACTGTGAGAAAATGAGAAAAACATTTTTTTATTTCGACAAAAAAAGTAGAAAATAAATCTGTTTTTTTTTTTTTTCATTCTCAAGGTAAAAACTTTCTTTTGTTTTTTTTTTCTTTCATTAATTAATTGTATCTTTTCTATTATGATACAATCTAATGAATTTATAGACAAAATTAATGATAGGCAAAACGGAAACATAAAAAGTTGAATATAAAAAATCTATCTTTTACACAGTTTAAATGATGATGATGATGAAACGATGACGTCTATGATAAATTATTTATTACTAAACGTTTAATTATAAAACTCTTTTTTTTTATAATCATTTTTTAATGTGAAATTTCACTTTCTTACAGAATACCTTTCATTTTTGTTGTTTTTTTTTATGCCGTCGAAAATTTTGGTTTTTATTATTATTTACGATTATAGATCGTTTTTGGTTTTTCAAGTTTTTAAATTTCGTGTAAGAAATAAAAGATTTATTTACCTTCTTCAAGTGATCTTTGCATTTCTTCAATTGAATCCTTTGGTACTTTAAATTGTAATGTGTGTGTACCGAAAAATCTTGCAACTCTTTCAACTAAAAGTGAATCAACTTCATTTTCTCTTGCTTCTTGATCATTTGGTAAATCAATATCATTTAATGATCTTCCAGCTGGTATATCATCAGTTTTAATCAATTGTATTCCATCAGAAAGTTTAACATCTCCAGTTTGTTTGTCCATATAATGAAGGGCACGTTCCTTTAATTAAAAAGTAAAATTTGTTTTGTAATTTTATTTTGTGTTTATTTATTTATTTTTTCAAATAATTTTTATTATTCTAATTTTTGCATTTAAATCTTTTTTTTTCTTTAAAAAATAAATTTTTTTCACTCAATTTTCCTCAAATAAGATTTTATCTATCACAATATACACTTTTATCTTTTTTTTTTTTTTTTGAAGTAACTTTAAAGCACATTCTAATTGTTTTTTTTTTTTAATTTCCTTACCTTTAAACACAGAACAATTGATCTATCACCACAATCTTTAACAATTTTTAAGGCACTCGATAATAAATCATCTGATTCAGATGGCACCGCTGAACAAATTGCCACAAAGGCCAATAAATATAAAAATTTTTGCATTTTCAATTATTCAACTCGTTTTTTTTTTTTTTCTAAAACACTATTTTTTTAAAATTTATTATTTAAAAATCCTAACTGCTCCTAGCCGTTAGGACACCTTTTTATTTTTTTTTGCAAATTTAATCCTTGATTTTAATCTCCTTTATTGCAAAAAAAAAAATTTTTTTTTAATGATTATCCCGTTGTTGGTGGTCAGAAAGCAGTCGGTCAACTGTGACTAGAAGACGTTGATGGTCGCATTTTATTCTCTCAAAATGAAGACGTTATAGAATTTAAATTAACGTTCAATTTGAAAAAAGTAAATAAATAAATAAATAAATAAAATAAAATGGGAAAAAAAACATACAAGAAACACTACACATTTAACTACTTGGTAGTTGGTACTATTTACTCATTGAATATTTATACTACTTAGGTACACTTACTTTACGTCTTTTACCAGTTTACTATTTGTATGTAATCGATTCGATATTAAATACTTACATGAGATGGCATGGCACAACACTATAATACATGAATATCAAATGTTGTGCATTTCTAATAGGAAAAAAAAATGTAAAAAAAAGAAAAACAAAAACTAACATGCAATTTTATTTATTCATATATATGTACATACATAGAGTGATGATACTTTATATACCTGGGCTACTCTCTTTTATTTTTGCTCTGAATGATAATAACAAGAATCTAAGTACATATTATAAATATGTAAGTACGAGTATATATGCTCTTACAGATACAATTATTTACAATTTTATTTATATTTTTATTTATTTTATATTTTTCTTGCATTTCACTAATACTTTCAAGGAACATATTTATTTGTGTAGATATTCAATGACATAGTATAAGAACTGTATAAACATATAAACATGAACAGAAGAAGAAGAAAAAAAAACACAAAGCATATCACCTGAGTTGCATACTAAATTATACCTATGTTTAATAAAAGCTAATAAATATATTATAATATTTTTATATCTATACTTATGTATATCTATCTAAATATGATATCTTTGCGTATTTGAATCCGTGATCTTACTTCTTCTATATAGACTTAATTAGCCTTAGGATATACCACGTTTTAATTTTTCTTTTTCCTTTTCTTTTCTTTTTTTTTCCAACTTGAAATACTTAAATCAAGTTGAAAAAAAGAAGAAGAAGAAGAAGAAGGAAAAAACGTGCGAAATTAAACAGTTAATTTGATGGGACCATCACAATAAAGTATTTAAATATATGTACCTACAAATTATTTTTGTTAATTTGTTTTTGTTTTTCCTAATATGTAACTTATTATAATATTCGATGAACGTATTCACGAATTGTATATATTTTGTAGAAAATAAAAAAAAAGGTGACAAAGATAATTTATTTTTTATTTTAAAAATGTCACACCAACAAAAATTGTACATAATGTATGTCATTGTTTTCTTTTTATGAGACATCAAAATTTTTTAATTTTAATTTAATTTTAAAGAAAACTTATACATAAATATAAAATAAACATACTAACAATAAGACATAATCTTTAAAAATATCTGAACAAATCACACAGATACAACTATACAAATAGTAGCCTATTATAAGATTACCACCCCCTTTTATTATCTTCAAATACTTAAAGAAGAAAAAAAAATCAATCGATATGTGAGATTTTATGTTGTATGTTGTATGGGTTCCACTTTTTTTTTCTTATATTAAAAAAAAAGAAAACAAAAACAAGAACTCCTATTTCCATCATACATACATAATATATGTATGTACATACATACAATTTTTTCCTTCTATTACTTTATTATTATTATTTTTGGAAGACAACTCACGTCTTGGTCATTTACTTAAGAAAATAGAAACTTTTTTTTCGGTTCGATTTTAATTTGATGTTTTTTTTTCTTCTTCTTTTATTTATTTTTTTTTTTTTTTAATTCAATTTCACCAGACAAATCCGTTTTTAAAATAGAAAATTGTATTTGTGTAATGAAATCAATACACTTTATTTATAATCAAATATCATCTGAAAGAAGATTGAAGAAATGAAAAAAAAAAAATATAGCTACATACTTTCCGTACATTTAATGTGTTTGAAATTTAAAAATGAGAAGAAAATTAGTACAAAAATCTATGATTACCACTATGTACACATACAAATATTCATATCATGAATGAAAATGTTTTTTTTTTTTAATCTTAAGCGAAAGTAGAAAATAAGCTCTTTTAGATATATCTAGCGATACAACAGTTATGAATTAAAAAGTTAAAATAATTAATTACAAATAAACCAGTATCACATTTAATATTTATGTGTATGTGGTATGTATAAAAAAAATAAATCATATATATAAATAACAGCAATAATTTAAATTTTAATGATTATTAAAAAAAAATGTTTTTTCAAAAATAATCGTTATTTAAAAAATATACCAAGTGTATACAATATATTTTAATAAAACAAAAAGTGCATCTATGATATGGTGTTAAATTTTTATGAAAGCTTTTAATAGTTTCACACAATTTTATTTATTTAATTAATTTAAAAAAAAAAAGTATAAAATAATAACAAAGAAAGAAAATAAAGCCTATTAAAAGAATTAAAAAAGCATTTAAAATTGATTTTATTTTAATTTATTGAAAATTCATAATAATATTTACAAAGGGGGGGGGGGGGGGGGGGGTCAGGCGAAGGGTTAATTAATGAGTAAAAAAAGGATTTAAAAAATATAATTTATATTGTCAATTATTTATTTTTAATAACAAGGATAAATTCATAGAGAAAATTGCAATATTTTTAATTAAAACGAACCAGTTTTTCAAACAGGTAATTTTTATATAAATTAAAATTAGAAATAAATTGACGGTGTTTGTGCCAGTATCTACATACATACATATAGATTTTTTTTAAATTAAAGATGCATGGTTTAGTTTTAGATTTTCATAATTGATAAAACTTGAATCTTTATAATTTTTTTAACTGTTCTAAAAATATCTTAAGTTAATCATCCTTCAAAAAATTTGAAAACTATTGGTAAAAAACTTCTGAAGAGTTGTGAACAAAAAACCAATAAATCCTTAATGCAATTTGCCGTGCAACCAGTCGTGAAGTAACTTTGTCCAACTATATAGATTTTTATAGATATTGCACGATATTTAACGTTAATCGAAGACATACAAAGAAGCTTCACGTTCTTTATCGATATCTAAATCCTGCTCTCAAAAAAATTATTGCAGACGAAATATAAAAATATTATGATATAGATCTATATCGATCCTTAACGAAGATTAAAGGGGAATATAGAACAATAACGGGGAATAAAGATAAACATTGCTCTCGATTAATTACGAAAAAATCTTTAAATATCTATATCGTTTTACGCAGATATCGACGATAAGGAAAGCCAACGACAAAATCTATATTGATCGTTATCGATTTTCAAAGTATTTCAAAGACGCACAACGATCTATAAAGAATCGTCAAGAATCGTTATCGGTCTTTAAACGAACAATTTATATTTAAAATAATTTCTATGTCTGTGATGAATGGTGCAATGCAAAGATGATGGCTTTACACACGAAGGTCCGTTGTTCGAATCTCAAGAGTAAATTTTTTAATTGAATAATATAAATAAATTAAAAAAATGCAAGAAAAAAATTTTTTTTTTTTTAATTATGTCTATAAATTCCGACAAAGATTCCTATAACGCTTTATACAGATGTTGAAACAAAATTCGATAAAGCTCTTCATCGAAATCTTTTATAGCTGACGTCGAATTTCGTAAATAAAATCGATGTCGATCTTGATCAAAACCTTGGTTTTTTCTATAAAGAGCTTCATGCAAATCTTTATAATTCTTTATAGCTAACTTTATAGCTTGGTTGCACGGGTTGTCATTAACTTTTATATTTTCTTTTTTAAACTATTTTGAAAAAAAAAAAACTATCTTATAAAATTTACGATTCTCAATTAAATTTTATTACTTCATTATCAACTTATTATTATTATTTCATCATATTTATCTTCATTTGAAAATAAACTCACATATAACATATGTACATATGTGAATAATGTTCATACATACTATAAATTAAAGAAACATGATAATTATTTATTATCATCAATTTTCTTCTTATTGATTATTACTAATAAACAAATAACACAAAAACAAAAAAAAAAAAAAAAACAAAAAAAAATAATAAAAACAACAAACAATAAAAATATAGGTATATAAAAAGGTTTTACTTATATAATAAAAATATCTAATAGGTATAAAATTAAATATACGACATTATTGTGTATTATAAAAATTATAACTTGCATATCAAATAACAAAAAAAAAATATTTGCATTAGCAAAAACATAATTATTTCGTTTTTCATTTTTACACTTTCAATATAAATTTGTTTTTTTTTCTACATCGACGACACACTAAAAAAAACTTTCACTCCAACGAAAACGATGTTTTTTTTCTTAAATCTCTGTGGTCATGTATGCGCAGCTTATTAGTTCAAAAGAATGAAAGTTTTTATGATGATCAAATATGAAAACAATTTTTGTTTTTTTTTTTTAATGTATAAAAATCATTTTTCTTTCGACTAAATTACAATCAAATTTTAGTCGTTGGGCTATTTTTATTTCTCTATATTTTCGTGTTTAATTTTTTTTTCTTTAATTTTTGTTATTATAGAAACTTTTTACATACATACATATGTACAGACTTTCATGGCCCAGACAATTTCAACTTTTTTTTTCTACAACTACAACTTTACTTTTTTTTCTTGTTTGATGATTTTTGTTGTTGTTGTTGTTCGTTTTAAGGTTCATTGCCCTACGTAGGTAATTTAACTTTCATTTTCAAAAATGTAATACATATTATGTGAATTATAATAAATTATATGTTGAAAATGTTTCTTATGTTTTTTTGTTTTTCTTTTCTTATCTTACATATTATTATTTTTTCTTCTTCTTTCTTTCAATTAATTAATTTTATATTGTCTTTTTAAATTTATATATTTTTGTTTTATCACATCAAATGGATCATTTGTACTTGTTTTAGCTTTTTTTTATTTTTTTTATTTTTTATATGAATTATTTCAAGACATTAATCAAAAAAAAAAAAAAAAAAAAATAAGTAAAAGATTTAATTTAAATTATTCACCATAGAAACGAGAAAATATTATATGTATGTATATAAAAATTTATTAACTGTAACAACAATCTTTACATATATCATATCAGATGTATACACGCTATTCAACTGATGTGTACAGAATTCAATTTTATTAATAAATATCTTTAAGTATCATTTTTAGTTAGTTATGTAGAATGAATTTGATTAACATTAAAACCAATATAAATTCAATTATTTTATTATTGTTTTCTCTTATATACAAAAAAAAAAAAAATAAAATAAAATAAAAAAATAAAGGAAAATGAAAATAGAATAAAATATAAGTAATTCGAAATCATATTTCATTTTGATAGTGTATTTAGCTTTTCAATAGAATAAATAAATATCCTGTCTTTATCCTTGATATTGAAAAGAATTAAATTTAACCATAAAATACACAATAAATATATGAGACGAACAAAAAAAATAAATAAATAAATAAAACAGAAAGCAAAGTAAATAATTTAACTGAAAATAAATTGTATAAATGCGTAATCCAAGAGAATTTCAAATTAGATTTATTGATTGCATTCTTTTAAAAGAATATCTTGTAGATGTATGTATATGTAAATGTATACATATGTATATGTCTACAATAAATATTATTTGACTTGTGGTTAAATAAATATAATTTTCTAGATTTTTATTTTTTTTATTTAACTTACATTTCTCTTCTTTTTTTTTTTAGGATAAAAAATAAAATATACCCTTCAACAATATGAAATATGATATTGATTTTTTGTGTACATACTTTAATTTTGTATTGCACACGCAAAACATATACATACATACACAAATACAATAATATTCTGGAATGTGAAACAAGCAAAACATTTTTGTGTTTATAATAATGTAATGATAAATAATGATAAAAAAAGGTTTAAGAGAATGAGCTTTTACGATGATAACGAAAATGTTTGGACATATAATCACAAAAAAACAATATCCTTAATTAAATATGTCCTTTTGACCTTCTTAAATTGTCTCATATAAAGCTATTAGCTATATGAGAATAATTTCAAAGATATATAAAGCTGTTCAAATTTGTGAAAAGAAAAGTCGTTCTAAGAGTCATTATTGTTTGACTGTTTTAATTGGGCAAATGGATATTTCAATCATTTTTTTCACAATTAAATCCGTCTGAACCTTTTTTTTTTTCTGATGAATGTATTTTTAAAAAATACATAACAAATATTCCCGAACACCCTACAGTATCGTGTACATTAAATATGTACATTAAATATTAGTTAAAATCTGACTTTTAGAAAATAAGGATAAAAATCAAATAAAATTAAAAAGGTTTCAACAACAACAAAAAAATGTATATCTCTCTCCTTCACTATCCTTTTAGTGTGACCCTCATTATAAAGTTCCATTGTGAAATGGAAAAAATTAAGTAAGATTTGTTGGTTTATATATATAGGTACATATATATATATATATTTTTTTTTTTGTAAATAATCCTTAAAATTGTTCATTTCTATTCTATGATAGTTTGTACAACACTGAAAAATGATTTACAAAATTTTAAATAATATGAAAAAGGACATAAGTTTCACTTTATTTCTTATTTTCAGTTAAAAAAAAAAGGAATAATGAAGAAAAAGGGTCTTATCATATTGTTAAGTTAAGTATATATTGAGAAAGAACATCAAAAAGTATTTTATTTTAATTGTATTTAATGTAGTGGTAGATTTAGTGACAAGGATTTTCTTTTAGTGACTTTCATTTGTTATGTTCGTTAAGTATAAGCAATAATAAAGTCATAATAGTGTAATGTTTTTGATAGTAATTCAATTAATTTAAAGAGAACAAAATAAAATTATTAGAGGAAAGAGAATAAAAATAAAATCTAAATAAATAAATTGGTTAAGATATAAAATTCTAGAAATATTTTAAAAGTTAAATGAGAAAAAATGATTTTTAAAGAACAATAAACAAAGATTCATTTCTGGTATCTAAATGAAATTCAGTGTAATAAAAAAGGAAGATTATGACTTTCAATTTATTCAAATTTAAATTAAATAAAATATTTTGTGTGAGTTTTTCCTTGAATCAAGAAAACAGAATAATAATATTTAAGAAATCGTTTTTTGTTAAATAAAATATAAATTAATTCTCTGGGAAAATTTAGAGATTTTGATCCAATTATTCTATTTGAAAAATGAATTCTTTTGTGAAAGTTAAAAAAAAAAGGCATCATTATTTTGTTTCACAAGGGAAAAAAACCCAAAATTACCAGAACCACTTCACGATTTTCCATTACAATTGTATTTTCTAAACTAATTAAATTTGTCTGGAAGAAAATCAAACTGAATAAATTGCAATAATGATTTATTCAAAAAAAAACTCTTATTCAAAATTTTCTTATAAAATGTATCTTTTGCATGCTTGACTTGATAGTTATGTAAGTAATTGCTTTTATATAAGATGAAAATTAAATTCTGATTATATTCTATCTTAATTACATATGTTTATATAAAATAAATATTAAATTAAGACTATTATATAAAATCTACATACTCTCTTAATCATATATACTTATTTCTTTTTATTTACAAAAAAAAAAAAACAAAAAAAAAATAAACAACATCATTCAATAGATATCATTTTTACATTATCATTATGAACGAAAGAAAAAAAAACAAGTAAATAACATAACAAATTGCCGTTAATAAATAATGATCAACACGAATAAATTGTAAATAACTAAAATTCCTTAATATATTTATCTTGTGGATTGTATGCACCATATGCTAAATCAATATCTCTACCCCATCCAGAACCTCCATGACCTCCTCCAGCAACAACAACTTCATGTTGTGTCTCTTTACTACCATGACTAAGTAATTTTTTAATACCGATTATTGATGCTAGTACAAGTGCTAATTTTGATACAATTAATGCTTTTCCAGCAAGTAATGATAATGCTCCAAATGCAAGTGGTACAATGAATCCTTTAATAAGTAACGGTATCATAATATAAGCAGCATGATTACCACCTTTTTTCTTTTTACCACGTCCTTCTTCTGTATCATCATTCATCGAACGTTCCAATTCTGAAGAATATGGAACTTTTATCTATATAAGAAAGATTTTTTAAAAAAATAAATAAAACAATATTCAAATTGAGTTAAAATTACTAAAAAAAAAGAAAAACACTTTCTAACCTGTAATGTATGACTACTTAAGAATCCAAATAAATTATTAAATATTAAATTATTCAATGTTTCATCTTTATCATTTAATGATCTTGGTAATGATGCTTCAATATCACTTTCAGTTAATATTTTTTTCATATTAATTGTATTTTTATTATCTTTAACATTTATATCTTTAATAAATTGTATACCATTTATTAATTTAACATTACCATTATTTTGTTTTGTTATTTTTTCTATATTTGTTAATAATTTTATTTTTAAACATATTGTTAAATTATTATTAGAACATTGTTGATATATTTTATATAAATCCCATATATCTGTCCAAAAATCATCATCATCTATTTTATCTGATGATGTTGTAAAATCATTTTGTTCTATTGTATCTTTATCATGATTTTTATAATCATTTTTAATTAAATTTTGTGATATAATATTATTTCCATTATTTGTAGTACTACGACAAAATACAATATTCGATACACTTAATAAACATATAAAAATGATAACTGATGAAATACTTGATTTTAACATATTGAATCTATTATGAAAAATTTTTTAAAACTGTTTTTTTTTTTTTGTTTCTATTCTTTTTTAAATTTTAAATATATTCCTTTTAATTTTTTGTTTTAATCCTTGTGTTGTTATTAACAGATTTTCTATTTTGATTGAAATGTTAAAGCATCTATTGCTCGTGTGCAACTGCATCAAAGTTTTTTCGTTAAAATGAATTTATAGTGATATATGCTCAATGAAAAAAATATATACATAAAATTTGCAAAAAAAAAAAAAAAATGCAATGAAAATATTATTGCTAGCTATTTTTCATTTTTTTTTTTTTTATTTTCCCATCAGAACAATTGTAACAAATAATATTAACATATAACATGTATGTAAGATATATCTTCATACAAGGAGAGAAATCTACATTAAAATTTTTTTTTATGTCTTACATATTTTCTTTTTATTATACTATTACTATTTTTTTTTTATTGCAGAAAATTCGTTCTAATCTAATGCCTTTTTACTAAATTGTAATGATGAAGTATCTCGTGTGTAATATAAAATTATATTATTGTTGTTTTACATTTATGTATGTATGTATTTTTGTTTTTTGTTTTATTTTATTTTATTTATTTTCAAAAGTCAAACACGCAATTATAAAATTGCAATATATAGGATGTGTGTATTTTTGTATGCATTTTATGATGAGTGTGATATACCTAATTTACACAAGATGAAAGCATATATGCATTGTAAATATTATGTTAATAAAAATACATATTAATATTAAAGATAAAAAAATATATATATCTTTCTTTGTTTTTTCTTTAAAATATTTAATGAACAGATAATGCACACTCTAGAATCACAAATAATAAGTGGACCGAATCTTATAATAATTTTCAAAAAAAAAAAAAAAGAAATAATTAATCTTGAAAAACTATAATTTGTATTTTAAGTGTTTTTTAATTTGCTTGTAAAAAAAATTTATGTTTTTTTTTTTTTTCAAATTTTAAAAAATAAAAAAATGAAAGCAGATTTAATATGTTTTTGCATTGAATTCACGAAAATCATTGAAATAGATGAATTTGACATGAAAATATTCTGCTTGTTTTCAATAAAAATTTAAAATTAAAATTTCAAAATAAAGCAAAAATAATAATCATAATAATGGAGTACTTGTAAAATAAGTGAAATTTTTTACTTTATAAACGATAAAAGTACATAAATATAGAATGAGTAAAAAGAAAAGCTTCAGAGAATATTAGATCCTGGTAGAGCGGAAATCAGAAGTTGTAAAAATTATTTTAAAATATGGATAAGGTATTTGAATCTTTTTAAACCGTGAAAATAAACAAACTATTTTTAAGTGATAAATTCTAGTAATCCTGATGTTTATATTTGGTCCTCCGTGTTTCTGAAAGTGAATGAAATAATTTTTGTTTTTTTTGAAGACATCACCAGAAAATATACATTGAAATTCGGTGAAAACTTTATGAATTTAAGTTTTTTTTTCCAAAAGAATTGATTTTCTGGGTGGAAAACAATCAATCCCATTCAATGGGATGAAAAATGGGAAAACAACAGCCAAATTCAGGACTTGATCTCCTCAAATTCAGGATTTGTAACGGTATTTCTGTCATATATGCACCTACAGTTTAAAGTGGAATGCGAACCACTGAATTCGTTGATAGAGAACGAGTTTATTCGTATGACAGGGCTGGAGGTAATGATATTTTTTGTAACTGTTTGAAAAACAAATTAATAACACCCATTAATTCAAATAAGATGTGAAGGCCTGAGTTATTATAGCAGTAGCTGAAGTCATTTTATTTTCACAAATTCTTGGCTTGGTTACTCATGTACGGTACAGAAGAAATAAAAATTATTTATGTATACTTATTTTCTATCAATATAGTCGTTGAAGGGCTAACAGGATTTTTGTTTTTCTCTGTGTTCCCTATTTTAAAATCTTTAATAAATACTGAAAATGAGAATTGAACTCATCTATACATAATACAGGATAATACAGGATGTATTATCTTCGCAATACTTTTCTAATTAATATTAATTAATGATAATACAAAAGCTCTGTACTTGAATACATTTCCTTACAATACATTATTTCTTTTTTTCTTTTTTGCAAAATCATTCCACTTATAATGAAGTTGAGATCTCATTAATATCATTCAACTAATGACTTTTATATTTTCCTGTATATAGTAAAAAATAAATTAATTGATAAATACTTTATATGTAAGGATAATCGAATTTTTGATATTCATTGTTCATTCATATAGAAATATTAACATAATTTGTATGTATGTAAATGTATGTATGTAAATGTAACCAGATGATAGATTTTATTTGTAATCCTAATCGATTTGTTATAGGATTTTATTTGTGGTCATGTTCTATTGTACAATCAAAATAATAAATAGTATTCTATATATTTTTTTTATTTGCAATAAAAATAAAATAAAATAATTTGTTTAGTTGTTCACTTTTTTTTGAAACCATTTCACTTTCTTTACCATATACCCACATTTAACCACAATCTTATGGCTTAGTTCACCTTCTTTTTCAGGTAACAAAGAAAGGAAAACAAATAAAAAAAAACAAAAAACAACAACAAGAAATAGGTAATTGATGATGATGATGATGATGATGATGATGATGATGATGATTACTTATTCTGATAGAGTTGCATAGATAGACGATAAAAGTACTTGCTGTTGTTGATTTTTAGTTATTTATTATTCAAAAGGTCGATAATACATATACAATGTACATACATACATACATACACTGTGTATAGATGTATAACGAAAAAAATAAACTAACTAACAATAACACAAACAATATTGCATTTATTTTATTATTCCGTATTCGTATCAGATAAATAATCACGCATATAGTTCACACAGAAGCACCCACAATTTGTATAAGACCGGAATATTTTTTTCCTTTCTTTTTTTTTCTATTACCCTTTATCCAATGGGTTAGTATGTCAAAAACTTTTTTAATTTTTTTTTTGTTTTTATTTTTGTAATTTGGTAGCATTTTGTATTTTTGCTTTTTCTTTTTATACATTCATGTGCTTTTTTTTTCTTTTTTTATTTTCTATTGTTCTCGAATAAAATTAGAAAATTTTTCACATCATTGAAATACATGTATGTACGTTTATTTAACGTGATAAGGTCATATAATTAAAAATTTTCAATTAATATAAACTTTTCTCATTTATAATTAAAGTTTTTGTTTTTATCAAATTATCCAGAAAATAAAAATCTTTAAAAATAAAAATTACCTAAATGTGAAATAAATTTACTGTTTTTTGATAAATAAAAGATATTTTTTATTATTTTGTGCAAATTGTAGAATTAATTGAATTTGTTAATACTATAAGAGTTAGAAAAAATTCTCCACTTACCAATATAATTTGTTGTCCATAAAATAATCTGTGTACTTATATAATTGTGTACCTACATATGTCCAGTAATTCAACTTTTTTCTCATCTTTTTTTTTTGGAGATTTTCGTACTTCAGTATCCCAGTAGTATCCCATCAATAGATATCCCATCATAACAGCATTAGGGAGGAAAGTAAGTATATCGTTGGATGCCCAATTTAAATCTTTGTAGATTTTAAGAGGAGGAAACACTCTTGGTACAATTATTAGTTCTGTGACTGTTACTTTTATAAATTCAAAAAATATTTAATTTTGCAAATCTGCAAAACAAGATCTTTAGTTTCTACGAATTACTTTTCTTACTAAAGAAAGGACGAAATTCTCTTGATGGTTTAATTTAATTTTAACTGATTTCTTTTTAATATATTGTGAGCCAGAGTTCTTCTAGTTTTAAGTGCATTCTAAAAATTAAAATTGATTAACACACATTTATTTAGGTTTTAATAATAATTTTTTTTAGAAAATCTTTTGTTTTTTTACAAGAAATTTTTTTACATCAAAGAAATTGTTTTTACAACAGAACAGTGGTAATTCAAGCCTCAAGGTATGCAATGCACTTTCTCAGTTTTTTACAACATCATATTTGAAAATTATTATTATTTGAAAAATTACAACTTTTTACAAGAAAATAACTAACATTAATTTTTTCAACAGAATGTTTGATTTTCTTGCTTTGAAATGAATTATTTCGCCTCAGGTTATGGAAAATATTTGAAAAAAAAAATCAAGTGAAAATTTGAAAAGAAAAGTTAACTTTTCAGATGGAAAAAAAAATTGAAATTCCAAAAGACAAAGTGTTTTTGGTTCAAATTTTCTGGGTTTTAAGAATTCTAGAGATGCATATGTTCTTGGGATTTTTTTTAGTAGCATGTCTTATGACATAACTAAGTATTTCGTAAGTTAAAGGTTGCGGTATGAAAGATCTCTACTGGTCGCAGTGCAATAATAGCCCATCAATAATCTAAGTTAATAATGGTTCCATCAAAATTCAAATTTATTTATGGGTTTTCATAACGTAACAATTGAATTTTTCTGAAAATTATTCAAAATAATAAAAACTGCACAATGACGTACCTACGACTAATTGTATCTTTACACAATCTGTAATTACATTAAATTCGATGCAATAAAATGTTGGCTTCTGTAACTGAGTATCATTAACTAAAAGACTATCTATAAATTTTATCACAGTCAATTACACATTGACTTTACTTCACGCTTCACGCATAACATTATAAATAAAAAAACTTTTCTCCACTTTTTTTGTTTTTCAAAATTGTTTTTTTTTTTTTCATATTTAAACTATAATATTATGTTATACTCTACTTTTTGTTTTCGGAAATTATTTGACTCACGTTTTTCGCTTTAAGGTTTTTATAATTCAACAATATTAACAATTTAATGATTTTTGTGTCTGACAGTAAATCGTTATTCTTGTTACACTAACCTCATCTTTTCTTGTTTATTTACAATTAACTTTTTTTTAAATGTTTTTTAGTGTTTTTTTTTTTAAATTTTATTTTATCGTTATTATTGCACCTCGTTTGAAATTTGATCAAATCACATAATGAGCATTTATTCGCTTGAGTATTTTTTGTTTCTTTTTTTTCGAATTAAATGTAATACATACTCGTATATCGGGGAATAACAAAAAAAGATACAAAATTTTAACATTTTTATTCACACAATTAAATTTTTTTTACAGTTTTTTTTTCTTAAATTTTTAAATTACTACGATGAACAGTGAAAGGATTTTTTTTTTAAATTAGTCATTTTATGATGAAAAAAACGTCTATCATGAATTTCAGACTGTTTTTTATATCTTATCTTTTTTTATGTTTTGGCTAGATTAAGGATTCATCTTGAGAATAATAAATAGACAATTAAATAAGTAATTAATTAATTAA
The DNA here is from genome assembly GCA_932526495.1 of Bombylius major. Lineage (NCBI taxonomy): Eukaryota > Metazoa > Arthropoda > Insecta > Diptera > Bombyliidae > Bombylius > Bombylius major. The sequence goes on along the minus strand of OW052045.1, from coordinate 25,052,672 downwards.
TTAATTACATAAAAAATCCCAGATAAATAATAATAAATAGGTTCCCAAAGTAATTAAAAATAAAATAGCATTCCTCCACTTTTTCAGTAATTATTATACAGAAGAAAAAAAACGTTAAAAAAATGACATAATCTTATGAAAAAATTCAAAGGATATATAGGTATGACGGCTCAGACATTTAAATTATCTGATGGAAAGCTAAATATTATTAATGAATTTAATTCCCACAAAAAAAGGACATCGGGCACGCAGTCAGATCTTTGAATTTATTGTTAAACAAAAAAAAACGGGCCATTAAAAGATGCTTCTTTAAAAAGTCAAACAGTGTTTGGGGTGTGAAATGGAATTTCTACAAAAAGTATATATTTAATTTTTTTGTATTTTCCTTTTAATTCAAAATCTAATTTATGTCATGTATATATAAGTTTTCTCAATCTTTATGAACTTTTTGTTGTTGTTGTTGATTAATAAAATTAAAAACCGGTGTTGACTATGTATGTATATATGTAGTAGCACATATCAAATTATGGTATCTAATAATAAGTACTAATATTTTTTAACAGATATGTCAAAAGTATTAGAACAAGTTCTTGAAAAGTTGCTGATATAGTTTCCTATATAGTAGCTAAAAATAAGTGAAAAGTAGGTTTTTTTTTAACAACTTTTATGAAAATATTTTGTATGTAATTCACATTTAATATAAAAATTTGTAAATATACATATATAAAATAAAATGAATGTGAAAGAGAAAAGCGTTGTAGTTTTGTTTTTTTGATACTTGTATAGTAGATAACTAAATTAATTGTGAAGTAATATAAACTTAGTAAGTATGTGAGTTATTCAAGCTTACCTAGTTTTTCTTTTATAATATAATATAAAAAAAAAAAACACAAAAAAATGCAAATAAAATGAAAAACTCTCTAACAAAATAGATTACCGGCCGCAATATAAGTGTATGCTTAACAGTTCAACTAACTGTTAACATACATTCCTCTTAAGAATTTTGCCGTGTCTTTTATTTTTTATATTTTTTTTATATCAACATTTTATTAAATATTTACCTGTTGTTTATATACATACATATGTATATATATATTTTTTATGTATATTTTATATCTATATACCTACATACTCTTATAATTGAATATTAAAATATATGTATTAACAAATCAGTTGAAAAAAAAAAGTTTTTTGTTTTTCAATCAAATTTACAGCAGCAAACTTTCTTAATATTATGTGGTAGTATGTATCTATTTTCCTTAAAATGTAATCTTATATTCATACATACATACATACATACATATCTAGCAGAAAAATAATAATAAAACAAATTCATATCATAGAATACACAGGTGAACACTGAACATGTATAGATTGATTCACGTTTTAATGAAAAGCCATATATGTACCTATAGAGCCACACTTCTATAAAATAACAAGTAGTACTCGTACGTACGCAATTTCATATGTGAAAATATAAGTATATTAACGAAACATTTTAATAAGCTAACAATATAAATAAAAAATCAAATTGTCAGAGCGAAACGAATTAAAATTCATTCGAAAAATACTATCAGACATCAACAACCAATTGAACTAAAAATTGTTGTCATTGCTTTAATATATCAGATGACCAATTATTATTAGCATTAACATTAAAAAGAAAGGTAAAAAAATAAAAAAGAATGTCAAGAAATATAATTTATAATGACAGTTACATACTTAGATGTATATACATAAGGAGATGACAACAACTACAAAATCAAAATATACATATATAATATGTACAATGTACATTGTATATAACTATGAAATTTGTCTTTTCAACATTTAATGTATTATAGGCCATTAAACACGTGAAATCAAAATGATTGATTATACTCTATGCGTTCATATACATACATAGTAGTACATACATGCATATATCGACATCATTATCTGAACAAGTGACAAAAATATAAATACATACCAAATAAGGAAATCATATAAAAGAAAAGTCATTAGAAGAAATTTTTCTTTTATCACATTCGTTTTTTTTTTTGTTTTTTTCAGATTGTAACGTGTCATCTCGTTTTTTTAAAATCTTTATTTCTTCCGATTTAATATGTTTACCCAGAGTACCCACCCATTCAACATGTTATGATGACTTTTTCAAAAAATTTATGCAGAATTCCATCGTGATTTTTACTTAAACAACATAAAGTTTTTTTTTTAAATACCTATAATGAAAAAAAAAACTTTTAATCATATAAACAACAAGAAAAATGAAACCAAAACGGTAGGCGTATAGAAAACAAGAAGAAAAAAAACGTAGAAAAAAATTACACGAAAAGAAATACAAGAAAAAAAAATTCAAGAGAAAAATATCTTGAGGAAACAAAAAGATATTAAAAGTATCTGATGGTACACATAAAAGGCGGTATTTCCTCCTCAGGTGAATAAATTATATCCACTATATGCCTTAATCTTAATATAACAGCACTAGCTGGTTGAGGTTGATGATAATGATGTTGATGGTTATATGGGTTCGGTCGGTGTGATCGGCAATCTAATATGCAATAAGAAAGTCCACAAAACTGGTGTGTTCTCATGACACACTTTATAATTTACAGATGGACAGTGACAGTGAATTTTTTTTTCTTCTTCTTCTTCTGTTTATTATACTCGTTTATAGTGAAAGATACATTTAAGAAGAAAAAAAAAACTATAGGAATACATAATGATGGGGCAATGGAGAGTGATAATCAACAAAACAACATCATAAACTGACCTTTAAAGATAGTCAGGTTCAGATAACATCATCATCATCATCATCATCAAACACACGATGTAGAATAAGTGTTGAGGTGTGCTATAATGCTTTTAACTTACATATGTACCTTTTGAATATAATTTTGTGTATTGTGATTATTGTGAATGAGAAAAGCGTATAGCTATGTATACATTTTTTGGTTAAAATTTTTATTATGATGAGAATGAAATAAATAAACAACAAGATTTAAGATGGGTTTTTTTTTGTTTCTATTGGTATGCACATTTTTATTACGACCTACAGAAGAGAAGTAAAATAAATAAATAAATAAATAAAAAAGAAAATTAAAAATTGAAATGAAAATACAAAAAATGTTTTCTTCTTTTTTTTTTCTTCTTCTCCTTCTACTTTAAGCCCTTGAATTTATATATAAGATACTTCCGAAAAGAGAAATTGAAACATACTGTAAAATTAATTTATTCAATTTTTATTATATTTTTTTTTTATTCATTTTTTCTTTTTATAAAAAATTTTATATTCTTTTAATTTTTATCTTTAATTTTTTTTTTACTTTATTTTACATATTAATTTTTTTATATATTTAATTTAAGCTAATTTTATATTTAACATTTTTTTTTTCTTGGATTTTTTTCTATAAATTTTAGATATTTTTATATATTTTTTTTAAGTTTTTTTTTTTTAAATAGTTACTAGATATACTTATTACTTTTAAAAAATATTTGAATATGAAACATATAAAAATACACAGAAATTTGGGAAAATGAAATAAATAAAAACTAAAATATATATTTCATTGGCATAGATTTAAAAGAAAGTGAAAGAAAATAGAAAAATATAGTAATAAGACAAAAAAAAAAAAAAAACATTATGTGTATATAATAAATATATTACATTTAGATACTTTTTTTTTTCTTGAAAAAATATATAAAGAATTTATAACGGAAATTATCTGGAAAATAACAAATTATTAGGTATTATCTGAATGTATTACAATGTGTAATAAATTATTATCTATATAATGTTATATTGCAAAAAAAAAAAATAAAAAAAATGAATATTGCATATTATGTATAAAAATTAGCAATAAAAATGAATCTATTCCTGTTTTGTATTATAAAAATAAAATGAATGAATAATACATAATGTATGAATGTGTGTTTGTGTAATGTGTGGCAAGTATAAAGGCTTTTAAATTGACCGAAACTAATAATCAAAAAAGTAAGTAAGTAAAAAATAAACATATTATAAATAGATACTTAGATAGTTAAGTTGAGTGTAAGAAGCGAAAAAATGAAAAATAAAAAAAGAATCTATAATAATCTGTTATTTTCCTGATGATATATTATGTGCGCCAGCTGAATAATATATGTACTTATATGCTGTAACTATTGTAATGGGAAATTAATTTTCTTTTTTTTTCTTTGTGTTTTTTGTTTTTTTAAATTAATTTCTGCAAATTTAACAAAACAAAAAATAATAAAGACTAGAAATAACAATGAACTGAGAAATAATAATAATTGAAAGTACATTATCATATTAAATTATATATCTTAACGCATGCATTCAAGTATTTTTTTTTTATACAAAAGAATTTTCATAGAATCGAAAGAAGAGAGCTATAAAGAAAATTAAAATCTTTTTTATATATGTATGTATATGTAAAAAAAAAGAATATTCAGCACATTTTAGAATATTAACAAAACAAAAAAGAAAAAAACAAAACGTATGTAATTAAATAAAAAAAAAATTCAAAAACTGTAATGTGTTGAAAAAAAATACTTTAAATATTATCTAACAATTATTTATATGAAAAATATATATAAATGTTTATATTATGTATAATCAAAAACTGTGATATAATTTATAATAATTTAATTAACGATTTTTTCTTCTTATTTGAAAAAAAAAAACATAAAAAAATCCTTTTTTCTTCGTTTTAATAAATATTACAAAATAAATTATAAAACTAACTTTGTAGATATTTTGTAATTTAAAAAAACAAAAATGAACAAATAAATATCTACAAAGCCTGAGTATTTAAAGGTACCGATAATTGGCTCTCTCTTTCTTCGGTAAAACAAACAAAAAATCCAATAATATTTTATCATTATTATACTAAAAAAAACAACAAAAAATTAAATTACATACGACGACGACAATATTTATAAATAAAAACTCAATTAAATAAAATTTAAATTATTGTGTGAAAAGAAAAAAAAAACAAAAATAAGAAATAAATCCCCTAAACGGGACCTAACTTATTCAATTTTTATGTCTTTTTTCCTCGTTTTTTGCCTTTTATCTAAATAAATTAATATTAAATTGATTTTCTTTGAAATTATTAATTCTTTTTTTTTTTTAATAAAAAAATTACTGTGTTGGTTTCTGAGCATTATACGCTAAGTCCTGTGCGTCCAATGATCTACCCCAACCACCACCATGTCCTGAACTGCCATAGCTACCAGCATCACTACCGCCACTGTATCCACCACTTCCGTATGAGTCATGACTTACTGAATGACTGGCTGAATGATGTGGATGAGCAACAACTTCATAAGTGACATGTTTCTCTTGTGATAATAATTTCTTGAGACCGATAACAGCTGATAATACAAGGGCAATTTTACCAATAAGCAGGGCTTTACCTGCAATTAATGCAATTGCACCCAAAAGTAATGGTAAAAGTGCAGCAGCTTTAAGTGCAACTAATGCTAAAATTGGTCCAATAATTTTTGCTGCTTTCTTCTTTTTTCCTCGACTTTCTTCAGTACCGGTACCAGATGGTTCATCACCAAGTAAATTTTCTGTAACATCTTCTAATGCACGACCCGTTGATGAGACAGCATTTACAATATCAGATCCTTTTAATTCAACTTTAATTGTATGTGTTTGTAAGAAATTTGAAACTCGACTTAATATTAATGATTCTAAGGATTCATCTCCAGATATTGATCGTGGTGCACCAGTTTTATCAACACCTGGTGTTTTAACAATTGTAACACCTTCAGTTAATGCAAATTGATCACGTGTTCCCATTATTTTATCCACAAAATTGAAAAGTTTATATTTAACACATGACACTGAATCCTTTCTTAAACAATCATTATAAATAGTATCCATAATATCGCTATCTGTTGTTATTGCATTCCTTGCATGTCCTCGTGATTCCTCAGCTGGTAATGCTGTTGCTAATGTAACCACTACACACAAAACACCGATAATTCTTCTAAAAGACATTTTTCACTTTAATTTCTTTTTTTCGTTACTTTTAAATAATAATACTGTTAATATCCTACAGATTTTTTTATTGTCAGTAAAAGACCGAAATTGTTTTGTTTTTTTCTTAGATAGTTTAAAAATCGAAATAAAAAATCAAAAAAAAATTGAAAAATTTGAAAATTTTCTTTTTAAACTTAGTTTTTTTTTTCGAACTATCGCCGAATAAATGTAAGGATGATATGATACTGCTTCCCGAATGATCATCCAATTTATATAGGTACCTGTTTGATATTATACCCCACCAAAAGCTTTCTTCAAACTGTTTGCTTCTTTTGGCTTCTACTTAAAGTATCTTCAAGACACAACAAGATGCGACGATGTAAATATGCGCCTTTTGAAGATCATATACATTATGTTTACATGTATCTAACATACACACACACACATACGCACACATACACACACATAATAAATATATATATATATATATATATATATATTTTAAATATACTTTTTTTTACATACAAAGATTCACCAATTCATCCATACAATATTATGTTTAAAGTCCATTCTTGTTTTCGCATATAACAGACATTTTGAATTTTTTTTATTTTATTATTATTTTCTTGAACTTGGGGATCTTGAAAAAACAACTTTAACACTTTGCGGATTATGATGGTTGGTGAAGTAGATGCCGGGAGGTTGAAAGCCACATGCATGAATGTATCGTGTTCGTGTATATGTACATACCTATTTGTATGATTTAAATTTTCTCTTGGCTTTGACAATGGCATTGGCATTGATATTGCATTTAACTGCAAATGAATTTTTGTTGTAGATAATGAAACAAGAAATATAACTGAAATTTTGTGGTACTTGAACTTTAATTATTCTTCTTTTTTCTTTTCTTTTTTTTAAATTTAATTCAGCAAAATAATTTTTCTAATTTTAAAAAATTTTTTTTTTACTACAAGAAAAATATGCGTGAGAAAAAGAAAATCAATTTGATTATTCAACAAAAAAAAGGAAAAATTGAAAGCAAAAAAAATTAACAAATATGTATTCAAAAAAAAAAACAACATAAAATTAAATTTTATAATTACCAAACAAGTAACAAGAATACATTGACCGTGACTAATACATCTCAATTGTGTTGCATTTTCCATTAAAAAATTTCTTTAAATTGCATTGTATCATTTATATCAATGATGGTGCCAAAACAATTTCTTTTTAAAGTAGTTTACCTGTTTTTAATATTTTTTTGTTTTTTTTTTTATATTTTGTGCGATTATGATGAAAATTTTCATCGTCATTGCAACATTATAAGATTGTCGTTTTTTTTTTAAAAAACTCTTGTATCTTTTGAGCGCCATTTTAAATTTCAATGAGAATGTTAAGTGTATGTAATTTTGTGTGTGTTTTTTTTTTTTTAATTTTACATATTTTCATTAAACATAATATACACTTTCTCAACCGATATGACAATAACGGTGACCATCAGGTTCAGCAACCATTAAAAAAGCATCATTTTTTTTTTTCAAGAAAGAAAAAAAAGTAAAGCACACGGACCACCACAAATTTTGATTATGTTTCGTATTTATTTGTGGAATTTTTCGGATGAATATCATTCATGAATGGATTTTTTTTTTTTTTTTTTTAAATTTATGAAAAGAAATATTTTTACTCGGGCATTTTTGAAGAAGAAAAAAAACATTTTTTTAGTTACAATTAATTATAGAAATCTATGATCAATTGAAATATTCCTTTAGTAATTTAGCAATTGATCTATTGATTTGATTGACTGTCTACGATATCATCACACAATAAATACATACATTTTATATGGTGTTTTACTTTTCTTTTTCTTTTTTTAAAGTTTTATTACTTAGATTTTATAAAAATACAATTGGAAGTAGATAATATTGTATCTTTATAAACATAATATGTATACTCTAAGCGAGATCACCTAGAAATTAATATTGAATGCCAGAATAACTTGAAATGACCAAGAGAAAGCGACATTATCATCATCGTCGTCGTCATCATCATCACATTGTGTATTTAATTGAAAACATCGTTTAACATCTTTCGACAGATTTGATTTTCATCATCATCATAATCACATTTGGGCGGTTAGATCAGATAATTTTTTGAAAAGGTTCCTACTTGATAAATAAAAGGTATAGGTATAGATAGGTATTATATTTGAATATGTATTCATATAAATATTTTTTCTATTACTATAGTCATTTTTGTGGGAGGTATCTATAGTTTTTAGGAAAAATTTTTTGTTTATTTTTTTTTTTAATTTATTTTGATGTGTTTATCAATGAAAATTTACTATCACAATATGCATTTTTAAATTTGAATATAACACGTTTGTTGACATTGATAAATTATCATAAACAAAATATAAAAAAAATGGTTTTATTTTTCTACTACGATTACCGTTATATTTGAGAATTTAACATGAGTTTTTTCTAGAAAAAGAAATAAATGAATAATACAAAAATTCATAATTCAATTAAAAATTCTATAGTAGCTAAAAAAATTTTTACTTTTCTTTCAATACGACAAAAAAACACTCTCACACACACATTGTTTCTTTATCTGATTAAATTTAATTTTCGCCGCATAATGGAAAATATGTTTTCTTCAAATCAAAAGAAAAAAAAATTAATCTTCAGGAGACAAAGTGAAAAAGATTAATAAGAGCTGGTTGAAATGAAAAAAAAAAATTAAAAACAAAACAAAAACAAAAAAAAACTATAGAGGAGTCTGATTGACAGCATGACAAAACTTAGTCATGTGGGAATGGAAAAAAAAAATATTTTTGAAGAAAGTATAATTTGCAGAAAGTACTTGAAATTCCTTTGCAATATTAACCTCTTTTATATTATGTTAAATGAATTAAGAAAGAAAAAAAAATGTATCTGTTTTGTTGTTGTTGTTGTTTTGTTTTTGGTATTTCTTGTTTTGATGCCGATTATCGAATATTTAAAAATTTATTTAACATATAAAATAACATTCAGTCGAACAGAGTAATATCTACCATATAAAGAAGATGAAAATGAAAAATGACAACAACAACAACAACAAAAAAGAAGAAGAAAAAGAAAACAAAAAAAAGCTGATGAAAATTCTTTTTTTTTGATAGGCTGTTTAATTTCTCGAAAAATCAGGTAACACAAAAGATACATATCAGACATTATAAAAAGTGAATATTTCTTTTGATTTCGATTTTCGATGAATCTTTTTTTTTTTTCTTTTAAATTTAATTTTTTGTTTTCATTAATTTGTGATTATTACTTTGAAAGATCACCTTTCGTTTTTTGGGTTCATTTATTTGTTTTTTCTTCGATTTTTTTCGAAAATTTTAAACATTTAACATTTTCTTAAAAAAGTCACATAAATTAAAATTGAAAAAAATAAAATAATAAGAAGAAGAAGATAGAAATGATATTTTTCTTGGAACTACCAAATATTTACTTTGAAATCGAAAGTCTTAAATATTATTATGAGTAATTGTAATGTGTAAATAATTAGTAAATTGGAAAAAGATACAAAAAATTATGAAGAAAGAAAGTAGACTATTTGAAAGAGAAAAAAAGAAATAAAATATAATTTTTTTATTCTGACAGGAAATAAATAATTAGAACTTTGCATACACGCTATACTATACATATACAAGAAATATGTAATTTATTTAAAATGCATATTTTATTTTACCTAATTAAATATTTCTGTCATGCAAATTACAATCACGCGTTTCATTTAAAAAAAATATTTAAAAAATTATATTTTAATATTTTAAAAAAGTCGGTCAATTAATAATTGTAATAATTCATGTTTTATATAATTTTCATAAAGAATTTTTAATTAATAAAAAATAAAAAAATAAAAATAAAAATTAAATATGTAACATAATTATTATGCATACAGAAATTTTTGCGTGATTTTTATATATCATGATTTTTAAGGAATGTTATATTCATATTATGCATATAATGTAATAAGATGAAGGGTAACTAACCTAAACTAACTTTATTACGTTTTTAAAACCATATTATGTATGTATGCTGTATAAATATATATGTAGGTAATGTTTTCATTATTAATATTCCACATATCATACTTACATATAAATATGATTTATTTACGTGCAGAAAACCTAAATAAAAATATAATCAAGTTTTAAAAAAAAAATATATAGGTACGATAAAAAAAAAGTCATTGTCATTTTAAAAATATACATGTAGTCGTCATGTAATATACTGTTCCACATATTGAGAACAATAGTGATTGTTATTATTTTTTTTTTTTTTTTCATATTCATATAATGGTCGTATATGGAATTTAATGAAGATAGAAAAAATAAAACAATACACCAGATATACTTTTAAAAAAAATGTTTTTCTCCATTATTATGATGCAATAATTAAGTTCAAGTAGATAATAAATGTACCCTACAGTCCTACACACACACACACACACACACACACACACACACACCCACCAGAATCAAGATCAATGTTGTTCATTAGTGTACTTTTTATGGATAAGACATTATGATTTAATTTTAATTCACAAGTGCAATAGTAATTGCATACTGAAATGAAAACAAACAACAACAAAAATAATAATAATAAAAAAGAAAATTAGACTGAAGATGAATTAGAAAATCTGTTTCTTTTTGATTTGAATTCTTGTCGTTTGAAATACATTCCAATTGTGTCAAATATGTTTTAGGTCATTTGAGGTTTTGTAAAAATTTATAATGTGGAATTGTAAATCTAAATTGAAAAACAATTTTTTTTTTTTTTGAATAACAATTTCGGATTTTAATTAAATTATGTGAGAAGGTAACGTATTAGATTCTGATGAACTAAATGAGTTAGGTATATAATTTAAAAGTATGTTAAAATGTATTTCTAGTATTTTATTTCTCAAGTTTTTGATAATCAATAAGTTTATGCATTTCACAATCCTGAGTGAGAATATACTGACCTCCTTCTTGCATCTTGTAATTGCATTCTTTTATTCATATATGCGCTTTAAGGATCTGCTTGGAATGTTTTACTATTTTCCATAGAATCATTGAAAAATTATATAAAGAAAACAAAATGAAGTTTTTGAACTTTAAAAAAACACAAATATCTGTATCTAATGTATATGTGTATCTTTATCTATCTTCAATTGTCGTCATCAAAAGTTTAATTAAAATTTCAAACGTAAATTAATATTTTAATAATTCACGTATCTATAACTAAACTGTATGCTTATGTGAAAAAACAAAAAAAAAATTTTTTTCCAAATTTTACCGTTGTATTATTATTAACTCATTGGTTCCGGATCAATGCACTCTTACAAATTATATCACCAATCTAAAAACAAACAAAATACACAAAACAAAAAAAAAAGTTTTATTTATAAAATTTAACTTATACAATTTGAATGTGAAATGTTCGTAATTCATTATGACATTTTTGTATGATAACACATAAAGAAAAAATTAAATATTGATGCGAATATACTTTTGTTTTATCGCTGTTTTTTTTTTTTTTTTTTTAATTTTTTTTATTGAAATTTGCATTGGAAAAAGTGAAATTTAATTTTTTGTGAATTTTTAATTAATTTTCTTTGTGATTAAAGTAACAGGACGTTCGTAAAAAAAAATCTTTTGAAAAATTTCTTTTTATTTTCTATTTTTCTGTATTTTATGCAAAAATTTAAAGATTTTTTTTTTTAATACATATATATTTTTTCTTTAAATTAACCTATACTTGTTAATTTTTTAAAAAAAAAAATTTTATGTATATAAAAATTTGTATGAAAATATTTACGTGTGTCTGTATATGTACAATATATTATTTTTATTAAAATAAAATTCAACTTTCGATTTTCTATAACATTTAGTACTTACAATATAACAAGCATTTATTTAAGTATAAAAAATACCTTAAACAACAAATAATAAGTTAAATAAAAGTTGTAAAAGTAAGCAAAAAAAAGAGCAAATCAAAAAAAAAAATTAAAATAAAGACATGAAAAAGAAAAGATGAAGAAGAAGAAGAAAGAAAAAAAAGAAATTGAGAACTTGGTTGGGATGTAAAAGAAAAATTGAACGACCACGATTTCTCACATCCGTTATTGAGCATATACAATAGATATTTTTATAAGTATATATGTATAACATGTATTTACATTCATACATATATACTCGTACTTTTATTATAAATTTTATAATTGTACATACATCGATTTGTGAATTACCTCCAGAAGATACCGTAGCATTTTATACACCTATATACTGATTAATCTGATGTTGTATATAATAATTTCTTTTTGGATTTCTTATTCATATAAAATTGGTTTTTTCATCTTTATTTAATTTTTTTTTTTTCAAAATTTTATTTTTTTTTTCAGCTAGCAGACATATAGAATTATTATCGGTCATTATCATTTAAAAAAGGCAAACGTACGCATGTGTTTAATATAGGTAGTATAATACATATATAACTTGAAAATAAGAAAAGAAAATACAAAATAATAGTAGGTATTTTTTTTTTCCATATAAAAAATAAAAGATACATTTAAATTAAAGTAAAATGCGAAAAGATGAAATTTCATCCGCAAAATTTCACTTTTTACGATTTTCGGATATGTTTAACAAGCACATAACTATACACCATCATACTGACTATTTTAATTCAAATATTTTATATATTTGCGTAAATTTTTTATTTTTTCTTTTAGTTTTTGTTAACGTTTTTATTTTGTTTTTGAAAGCGTAATGTTACAAGATTTTTTTTTCTTTAACAAAAAAAAAAAAAAAAAAACGCAATCTTATTTTATATGATTAACTTTATATAGGTAGGTATGTGAATGTCATGAACGATGTAAGGTCTGGTAAAAGATGTTTTTTTTTTGTTGTTTTCGTTTTGTTTTTAATTAGCACGAATAATTTTTTTTTCTGATGTATATCTTTGAAATTTTATTAGATTTCTATATTTGTTGAAAAAAAAAAAAAAAAAAAAAAGATTGTTTGTTTAAATTTAAATCTTTTCTTATAATATTTTATTTAGAAAGATTTATTTATTTAATTTTTTCTTCTTCTTCTTCTTACATTAAAGATATCTAATTTCTGTTTAAATCATGATATTTTAAATTGAAAGAAAAAAAAAGAAAACAATAATAAATAAACAGATGTTGCATATATATTTTAAATGCATGCATGATATAAATATGTGTATTCCATATAAATATGTATGTACATGCATGTAAATAATAAATTGTCAGGTATAACATATATATAAGTAGATATATGTTGGTTAAATTTGTGGTAATTGCATTTTCACTTGCAACAGAGGGTCTCTGAACTGGTTTTTTTTTCTTCTCTTCTCTTATACTACTGACAAATATGTACGTACATACATACTATATTTCTTGAAAAATTTTCACACAAATAACATTTTTTTGCAAGCATTTCATTTAACTATATATTCATAATGTATAAGAAGGAAATTTTCATATATTATTTTCCTTTTTTTTTTTTTTTAATAAAGAACCTGTAGTATAGAAAACATAAACTAAAACTGACTTAGTACGTGTATATGATTAAAAATTAAAAAATATAAAAATAAAGTGCATTTCAGATTGTAGCTACCCAATTTTATATTCAACTCAGGTTCATATTAGATGTTTTGGGATTTGAGAGGTGTTGTATAAAATATATAATTTCTTTTTAGATTTAAAAAAAGAAAATATAACTTTGTTTTAGTTTTATTTATCATTTCATACATTTGATAGTTTGTATAAATACATATGTATTTGCATTTAAAAAAAAAAATACTTTAGCTACAAAAATACACAAAATCTCACTTTTTCCGTTGGTTATTTCATATTTGTAAGTATAGTATGTACCTGTGTATATGTAAAAAATGTTGTAAGTACACACAAGGGGATATCCGGGATAAACTAAAAAAGAAACTTCTTTATTTAAGTTTCAATTTCTCATCAATTTAAGTAATATCAAAAATTTAAAAAAAGAAGCAAAATACTTATACGTATACGAAATTCATCCTTGCAAAAATGTACTCAATAACAATTTGTATCTTTTATTTTAACAAAGATATAATAATACTAGTATGTATGTACAGTCAGAACAAAAAATGAGCGAACAATGTGACTTTTTCATTTCAAAGTTTTATAAAAACTAAAATAACTGAGTAAAACACATGAAATTGATATAAAATAAAGTTTTATTTGTTTGTAATAAGATATTAAAAAATCAATGAAAAAAAATTAAAATTAAAAAAACTACAACACAATTTATAAAAAAAGTCCGAAATTTTCAAACAAAAAATGAGCGTACAGCATAATAACTATGAGTACACTGTTGTTACCGTTACATTCTATTTTCAAAAATTTGGTACATTTTCAATAAGAAGTAAATTTTATTAGTCTTTCAACGTAATTATTGTTGATAACACCATAAATTACATTAAATTTGTAGTTTATTTTATTGAAAATGAAAACGAATAGACAAGAAACAAGTGAAAATGTTAGAAAAATTATAATAACAATGAAAAATGAAGGAAAAACTATAACTGAAACAAGTAAAACAATAAATAGACCACGTTCAATAATTCAAACAATCATAACAAAATTTAGAAGCCATGGAAATATTAAAAATAAATCTGGTAGAGGACGAAAAAAGTGTTTAAGTGAAACTCAAATAAGAAATATACTTAGAAAAGTTAAAGAAAATCCATAATTTTTCCACGCTAGGCCTTAGATTTTTCTTCAGGATCTTCAAATAATAGTAGGCATTCATTTTTGAATCAATGAAAGCTAGATTACCAGGTCCAAAAAGTGCAAAACAGAATATGATACTAAAAATGTGGAAAACTATAAAACACGATAGTGGTTCCGTAATGATGTGGGAGTATAGCATCGAGTGGACTTTGAAATGAAAAAGTCACATTGTTCGCTCATTTTTTGTTCTGACTGTATATCTGTGGTATTGATCTATGAAAAAATTTATTTTACATATTGTCATGAATGAATCGAATTTAAAATGTAAAAAAGAAAAATACTTTGGTTAATAAAATGCAAATAAGAAAATATAGGTATATAAAAAAAAAAGATACTACAAAAAAAAAATCTATATACAATTTTTTCAAATAATATATCTAACCTCAATGAAAAACGTTTCATTTCTTTGATGGAATCATAAACCTGTTAAGTTTTAATATATGTATGTCTGTTGTCACGTTGATATTTACCTAATGGTATATACACCTGTATTTGATTACACCGTATTTATCAATATTAAAAGTCAGTTACAAGTTTATTTTAAAGTAAATCTATAAAATAGCGGCATAATTTTATATATATACATATATATATATATATATATATATATATATATATATGCATATTGCAATATTGTTTTTATTTCTGATGTTTTTTATTTTCTTTTTCAAAAGTCTTTATTTATTTTTCTATAAAATGCTCACTTAAAAGTAATTTCATCTTTTGTCATCAAAATAGTATAAAATTGGAGAAAATCTATATAAAACATTTAAAAAAAAAACAGAAGATATTAATGGTTAACAATATAGAAAAAAAATAGATATAGAAAAAAAAAGAGAAAAGAAAACTGTGAAAAAGAAAATTTTTCCGATTTATTTGATATCATTACACTATAATTTTTTTTAAACTGATTTTAATATATTATATTTTGGCTTTTTCTTATTAAAAAAAACATTTTTTTTTCAATTAAATATTTGGCAGACATCTTGGCGAGACTAAAGTGAGTCTGACTGTTACAATTTGTTTTTTTTTTTTGTGAATGTATACTATAACAACAACAAAATAATTCAGTAAAAAAAACTATATTGTTTTTTGTTATAATTACAATGGTTTTTTTTGTTTTGTGTTTTTAAAGATATAATGTTCAAGACCGCTGTTTTCTACTTATTATTTATATCTTTTCGTGAAAACTTACAACTAAATAATAAGTCATAAAAACATAACACATATCACCATAATTTATAATTTGGTATTATTTTCTTCTTATTTTTTTTTTTTTATAGCACCAAAAATAAGAAAAAACAGTATTTTTTGCACTTTTCCAATTATCTGGAAGGCTGAAAGTCGTGTGAAATTATATGATTTCGTTTCTTGGAAACCCTTTTTTTGTTGTTGTTGTTTAAAATACAAGTGAAAACATGTATGTTGCATGTGAAATTTTATTTTATCACATAAACAATTTTAACAAAACAACAAAAAACAAATTGTTTGTTTTTTATTCGAATAATAACACGAATAAATGTATCATAAAAAAAATTTTTTTTTTGGTTTATTTATCATTAATAAAAATCATCTTTGAAATAACGATGCATTAAAGATAATATAATTATAAAATAAATTTTTAATCGGAATTAAGGCGTAAATCATTATAAAACGAAAAAGAAGAAAAAAAAAGGTTTTGTTTTTGTTTATTTTTAGTAGCAATTAAAATTCTTAATTACCCGAGTAATAATTTTTATTTATGATTCAATATATGGATTTTTTTTCGTTTTGTTATCAATTTGGCTTTATAAGAAATTAAAGGTTCTAATAAAAACAATGTGATTAATTATAACTGTAATATTGTAGATATGTTATATGTTGTGTAATTTGTTAGAAAATTGTATAATTTTTTAATTAATTGAATATGATTTTATTATTTTGTTTTATTATGTTTTTATTATAATTAATATGAGTGAGCACTTGAAATGATAAAAAAAAATGTAATTTTCTTGGAAGAATAAATCCATTAGGTATATAGTATATAATATAATTATAAAGAAATTTCACGATACAGTAATTTTTTTCATGCGTTTATTTGTTTTTCTAATTACAGATTTAATTTTAACTTCTACTCTTTTTTCTGTGAAATTAAATTGATTATTTAGATTTTAACATAAACAAAAAAATCTTTTTCATTTTTTTCAAGGACAGATTTTCAGAAAGTTTTTTGTTTTTAGGATTTGCAGATAGGATTAAAAACAAAATTCGATAAAATTCTGCCTACAGAAATCTTTAAATTGGATAAAATCTAAATTCTTAATCTTTTTATAGAATTAAATAAATATGTAAACAGTAATTAAACTATTTTGTTTATTCTATATTTTCATGAAAATTATAAAAAAAAATGTTCTAACATCCTTTGTGATAAAAAACATAATTAATTTCTTTGGCTTAATATACTAAGTTCAGATAAATATTTTTTCTAAAGTATCATAATTCAACTTTGCGAAAAAATGTCCTATGATTTAAATTGTCAGTAAATATGAATTACTTTCCTTTAAAAAAAAAAGTTTTAATGAAATTGAAAATAAAATTTATTAAAAAAACCAAAAATTACAATGTACCGTTATTATTTCACGTTTGCTGGAAACATTATAATCAAAAAAAAAAATTCCTTTAATATTCAATTAAAATCTTATCTACTTCGGCCGCTTATTTAAAAATTTACTTTCACATGATTTATAAATTTTTTATAAAACAAAAAAATTCTCTTTGTTAAAAATTAAAAAATTAAATTTCAACCCAAACGATTTTTGTAAATTCGTTTTTGTTATCTTTAAAAAAAAATTAATAAATTACTTCAAAGGCTTATCTAAAGTATATATATATTCACACATGTGAAGCAAAACCAAAAAAAAAAGAAAAATTTTTTCGATCCCGAATTAATTCAATAAAATGATCAATTATATGCCACGATTCTTTTACACAAAAAAAAAAAAAAATATATATATATATACCTATATATAATGTATATAAAAGTACCGCCGCATCAGTGTTATCAATTTTTCATGTTCCTTTATGTAACATCGTAGCATGAAATTTACTGATAAAAAAAAAAAAAATAAAAAGGAAAATTGTATCTTTTTATTAAAATTTAATATTTATTAACTGTTTCCATCTTAAATTATTTTCATATGATTTCACCAATATGTGAGCAAGTGCAAAAATATTTTTTTTAAAAATACAACAAAATACAAGTAGGATGTAAAAATTCAAGTGTACATATCTGTTTTTGTTTGCAAACCTTAAGGGTACGATAAGCGAAATTTTTAAATAATCTTTATTCAAGTTTCACACAAATTATGGTATAATGAACCATACATGTAAATTAAATTGTACGTATGTTCATATGTATGTATATCTAATAAGTATTACATATGCACATATCACCTGTATGATGATACTTAATAACAATAAAGGAATTTGGGTTGTACGGAACTGTGGATTTTTAACTTTAACAAAAAACGAAATTTAAAAAAAAAAAAAAAATAAAATAAAAAATTAAAAAAGTAGCATTATTTTTCGTCAAATTGTGATTTCTCTAATAAGACAAAAAGAAGAAAAAAATTTCTTTTACGTTTATTTTTTTTTTTAGGTTGAAAAAATTTTTTATTCCCATATCGTCGTCAATCAAAACTTCGATAAGTGCTCTGAATGATGGACGGTGTTTGTACAATAAATTTACAATAACGTTATATAGGTGTTATCTTCACAGCACACAAAATATTATATTATTGCTTGTTATTAAAATAAATTTTATTATTATTTTTTTTTTGTTAAAAATTTTCCATATCTTTTCTATTGAATATGGTTTTTCTTTTTCAAGAAGAAGAAAAAAAAAAGACAGAATTTACAAGTATCTTTTTAGCAACAAAATAAATTATTGTTACGCGTATTTTCCTTCCTACTGACTGCTTTGACGATGCAAATGATAAAAAAAAAAAAAAGAAAGAAAGAGAGTGTTTGAAGGTGCATAGTCATCACTAAATCTAGTAAACTAAACAAAAGTAATAATAATAATGATGGATGTTTGAAAATTAAACATTAAAAGAAAGAAAAAAAAAATAAATAAATAAAAGAATTAGTAATAATAATAATAATAATAGTAATAATAAAAATGACAAATAGTAGTTTTGACCTTTCAGTGAGAGTTTTTTTTTACAATTAAAGTGAAAATTTTCATATAGTGTACATAATTTTCATAACATGTGAATGATGAATCTTTTCGGAAGTCTTTAAAAATTTGAAAAAAAAAAATATGTATAATTTTTGTGCAAACAGTTGAAAGCTAATTATTTCAAATTTTATCTTTTTTACATATAGTCACTGTGGTAAGTAGATAGATATTATTTAAAAAATTATTTATATGTCTAACACATACATACTATATATGAATAATTTTAATAAAAATTTCAATAATTGTATTTTTTATCATTAAAATACAAAATGAATTATTAATATTACTTTTAATGTTAATTTTGGAACAACAAAAGTATATAACGAAAAAAACAAGTACATTAATAACAAAAGATAATAGAAAAAAAAAGAGTGATTTTACTTTTATTCTTTTAATTGTTCATTCAAATTTATTCACGAAAAATTATTTGTTATAAATTTTTTTTTTTTTAATTTCATAAACCAACAAAGCATAAATTGTTTGTTTTTTAAAATCATTTTTCATTTCTTTCACATCATAAAAGCGAATCTAAATTTAAAAATAATAATAATAATAATTTTCTTTTCAATAATAAATTCGTTTTCTTAAAAGGTTTTTGTATTGTGGGCAATTTTTTTTTTTTTTCAATTAAATGAAATTTTACTTTATTTTATTTTTTTAATTTTCTATTTGATTATCTATTAAATTATTGTTTGTTTGTTTTTTGCGAAACATTAAAATTTAATAAATCAAATAAAATTTATTATTTTTTATGGGAAAATTAAATTAGGGCAATGATTTCACTTAATTTTGTTTTAGAAAAAAAAGAAAGAAAAAATTATTTAAAATAATAAATTATTATTTTCTTTTTCGATTTTAATTTCATTTTAAACAATTTTCACCGATGAGTATGTTTTTTTTTTTTTTTTTTTTTTTTTTTTTTTTTTTTTTTTATGGAATTTGGAAATTTAATGGTTTTTTTTTTCAATTATTTGTAGATACAAAAAATTGAAAATTAATTAGGTTAAAAATTATTTTCAATTATTTTTAATTCAATATGAAATAAACGAGAAAATATAAAATTTGTTTGTTAATATGTATATTTCTTTTTAATGATTTTTAAAAACTATATTAAATTTTTAGGAACTTAAAAAAATACTGTGCGAAGTAGGAATGTGATTTACTTAAGAAGTCCTATCGACGTATATCAAGAAATTAAATTGGATTTCTATTTTTAATTTTGAAGGATAATTGGTTTTCAAATTACTTTGACAATAACTGTAAACATGATAAGTAAATTCCAATCAGTTTTGATTTAATTTTCTTCAGTCCTTCAACCCCTTTGTAATTCACTTGTTTTGTCTAAGTGGAAGATGATGAATGCGTCATTCGGATATTTTGAATTAATTTGTGTTTTTTTTTTTATTTATTTAATTGTGTATTTTTAAATTATCATTTTTTTCTGTAATTTCAATTACCCGAAGTCACCTGAATACTGTCTTTTTCCTTTGCTATTTTTATTCCTCATGGAAACTTAGCGCCTTAAGTCAAATTGATTCATATGACAGTGCTGGACTGATATTTGTGTAGTTGGTTTTATGATTTGCTTATGGTCAGTAGCAGAGCCACTAAACTACATACTTTATAAGTAGTACCGAACACTTATATATATTATAGGTATATAATATAATAAATTGGTACCAATTCAAAACGGCTTCGAACTCGAGACCTTTAATTAGAAGCCAGCACTTTACCGCTTCGGTCATTATGTACGATCACCTGAATTCTATAAATGATTCTAATTTTTTAGAAATAAATGCATTTTTACATAAAGTCAGTGTCATATAAAAATTAATACTTTCGTTGAAATTACTAAAAATTTGAAAAATTCAACTATGTTAACTATATAATACCAACTCCTTACATTCATCACATTATTAATTTGGTGAGTATACTTGTCGTCGCTTGATTTTTTTGAAAATCCACCTTAAAGGGTTAAAATTGAGTTGAATTATTTTAAAAATATTGAATAAAGAAGGAATAACTTGAATTGAAATTCTTCAGATTACGGTTTTATTAGGAAATAATCAGAAAATATAATAATAATAATCTCCTTTACAGTTAAATACACAGTTATGAAGAAAAAAACAACATAAGTGAAGTTTGAAATAAAAAACGACAGAAAAGCACAAATCAACGAATATTTTCAAATTTGAAAAAATAAAACAACAGAAGTTTCAATAACTAAAAAGCTTCAAAAAACAAATTAATTTAAAGTTAAAAATAATCTTAAAACTAAAAATTTGACAAATTTTCAATATTTTTATAAAGATTTTGTTCAAATTACCCCTATTGTTATGCAATACTTTCAAAAGAAATATTAAAAATTATGAATAAAAATTTTTTAAAACAATTTTTAGATTTTTTCACTTTATCCGCAATTTTTATTTGGTTTTCAACTATTGTGACTGTTAATAATTAAAAACTTTCAAATTTACACATTTTTTTGTTTTATCAATTTCTTTGTTTTCTTCGCTGAATAAATTTTGTTTTGCATTTTTTTTTGCAATATTTTTAAAAATTTCAAATAAAATTATTTTGCATGTGAGAGAGAATACAATAAATCAGTATTATCGTTATATTTCATTTTGATTGATTTTTCTACAGTAAATTTCATTTTATAATGTGTGAGCAAAAATCATATATCACTTGAAGTCTAAAAAATAAATAAAATTATGTTAGAAAAAATTAATATTTTATTAGCGAGGAAAGTAAAATTTTATCATTTTGATTATGTCTATTAAAAGAAAATAAATTTTATTTACAATATGAAAAATATCTCTAATTAAAAAATTACAATTAACACTAGAAAATTAAAGACCGTGTCTTAAATTTACACATTATTTCACTGGGGTTGTTTTGATTTGTTATCTGTTTGCAATTTTTTTTTTGTTATTAATAAATTTTATATGGTATCGGACCGGTCATAAAAATTTGTATATTTTATTAATTAAACTGAAAAAAACGCAAGTGTACTTTTTTAAATTCATACAAGCAAAAATAAATAAAAAAAAAAAAAAAAAAAAAAAACTATTCAATGGGAAGGACACAGATTGAGGAATTCTTCTTAAATCTTATTTCACAAATCTGGCTTATGAGTAAAAAAAGGTATATAAAAGAAAAACCCTAAAAATAAATAGGAAATAAAATATAACACAATTTTGATACAAATTTTTTTCTGGTTGAGAAAGAAATCATAAAAAGAAAATTACGTTTATTTACAAGTATCTAAAATCAAGTTCATTTAGGATAACAAAAAATTACAACGCTATGAATCAAAAAAAAAAAAAAAAACAAAAAAAAATTTCATTCTTTTACAAACAAAAACATTTACAAGAAAATGAAGTATTTTTTACATTTTTTGTGGGAGTTGGGTGTGATCATGATAGGCGCTATTACGAAAAAACTGTAATATTACATTAATGTCTTAATTGCGTGATCATTAACTATTATTTTCTTCTTCTTCTTGTTTTTTTTTTTTTTTTTTTGGTAATTTCAATTGCTTTTTAGTATTCATTTTTCATACTTTTTAATATATCGTGTCTTAACATAATTATAATACTATCATTACAGAATTATGATGACAGTGATTGCTTAAATTAATCAAAAACCATATGTATGTATGTAGGTATGATCATAATAATTCATAAAATTGTATCGCTTTTGTTTCATCGATTAAACTACATACATAATTACGAATTAAAAAAAAAAAAAAATCTATTCAAATATTTTTGAGAAATTTTATCTATCTCATCCCGTTGTCACAATGACAATATGAGACAATTTTTTTAATATGAGTATCTTTTATTTTTATTGTACATTAAAAAAAAAAAAAAAAAGTAATCAAATCAACCACATAATAAACTGAAAGAGAAATTTTAATTTTTTTTCTATAAGATTGATTGCATTATAATCAAAGCAACAGTAAGAAGAAAAACAAAAAGTAGCATACAAAAAATTACTAATAAAAATAAAGTCATGACATTCATTGTTTGATTGTTTGATGACTAAAAACTCAATATCTTCAACATATTTTGTCTTAAAAATAGTGTTATAATATAGAAGAAAATATGTACATAATCGTATAAAAAAAGATACAAATTATACATATATCATATACATATGTATGTATGTATTTGTTGTGTTTAAAAAAAAATGTATGTATATAATATTAAATGATTAATATTATAAAGATTTTGACCTGATTTTCTTCAAGTTTTGCAGTATCTCTATATATAAACAAACAACACTGAGGTTTAACGGAACTGCATTTTAAAGGTATTCAAATTACCTTATTCTTTGAATTTATGTTTATCTTTTTTAAGTAAGTTTTTTTTTTTTATTCATATATAATAATTTTTTTCATTGGTAAATTATTTTATGAGATAAATAATATGAAAACAAGTTATGATGAATGTATGATTTAAGAAAAAGATAATACATATGTATGTGAAATTTAAAATACTCGCATTCATATAAACAATTTATTTTATTTTAGTTTTATTATTTTACCTTTTTTCGTAATGAAATTTTACCTTATGATGACATTAATAATTATACACGTGTCTGTAAAAGATAATAATAATAATTTCATTTTGTTTTGTTATGAAAATTAATTCAAAGAAAAAAATATATCATAAGATCGTAAAAAGAACACATATACACAATGTTTACATATATGTATATGAATATGTAATTGAAAAAAAAAAAAAAATTGTTTAATAAAATGTTACATTTTTATCTTTATTATATCTTAAAAAAAAAAACAACCAAAAATAAAAAGAAAATTAGCTGTATGCTTTAAAACATATTTTGTTGTTGTTGTTTTTAAATAACATCAGAATATATATATTTTTTTTCAATTTGTCGAAATGTTTACATAAAAAAACACAAATTTTACATAAAATAACGATTTTCTTTTGTTGATCATTTTGATTTGAGGTATTCTTGAAAAAAAAAATTACAAATAAAAAAGAAATTGAAAAACCATTAACAAAAATAAAATTATCTTCAAATTCTTGGTATATTATTATTTAGACAGAACACATATGTAAATTAAAAAAAATTAATAAATTGTATATATTATTTACCTCCATGTTCGACTAGTCATATATAATTTGATCGATAAAATGATCTACCTTATTTCACCAGGAAATAAATAATTAATTAAAATAAATTAACATTGAAAAGTGGTATAAGTAAGTAGTAGAAGAAAAATTACATATAAAGAACAATATAAAATTACATAATTTGAATCACTAATAAGAAATTAACGCATTTTCATTGATAAATTTATATACAAAGTTTTTTTTGTGTGTGTGTTAGTTGTTTGGTCTGAAGAAATAATTTAAAACAGTATAGTTACAAATAAATTATGAAAAATAAATAAAATCATATAAGAAGAAAAAAAAACATTTAAAAATTATAAATAACTAAGAAATTTGGATATTAGCTCATCGTGTCGTTGGTTTATGTGCTGAATATGCAATCGATTGGGCTACTGGTGAACTATATGATCCGTGTGAATCCCATCCACCTCCCCAACCACCGCCTCCACCGCCTCCACCGCCAGCACCCCATCCACCACCACCACCGCCTCCGTTCCATCCTCCAGCACCACCTGATGACCATCCACCTGATCCTCCTCCTCCACTACTACTGCCTCCGCCAAATAATGATCCTAGTCCACTGAAAATACCACCACCTCCTCCGCCACTGCTACCTCCTCTCTGAGTAAGTCCTGAAATACCACTGAAAGCTGCCAAACCAAGGGCAACAATCGATATAACAAGTGCTTTCTTAGCAACAAATAACAATCCAATCAATGCTCCGAATATTAAAACGAATATCTTAACTTTAATACCAAGTAAAATTGGTAATAATTTCTTAAGTAAAAGTTTCTTTTTGGTACGTCCTTCAAAAACCAAATCCCGAATATCTGATTTAACAGTATCTGGTATAGCATTTGCAACACTGCGGGCAGTATTCGCTAAATTCAAATTCAATGATCTTTCTTGAAAGAAATTCCTAATATTCGTCCATAAATATGTTTCCATTTCAGAATTTCGTGTTTCAACTGATTTTGCTGTTTCAATTGCAATTGAATTATCTTCAATTGATTTAGCTGATCGTCCTTCAGCATTTTTCGATAATGATAATCCAGCGATTAAATCAATTTTTGGTTTATCAAAAAATGATTTAGCTTGACGAAATACCTGTAACCATAATAATGTAAAAGAAAATTAATATTATTAAAACAAAAAAAAATATTGTATAGCTTTTATTTTAATTAATTAAAAAGATTTGAAAAAAAAAAAAATTTATGAAACGCTTATCTTTGAAATATTCAAAATTATTATTATCTCACGTACATACAAAATAAAAGGATGCTCAATAATATATTTTTCATAAATAATTTCAAAAGATAAAATTTCATACAAATGATAAGGGTTAATGAATTATAAGAAAAAAGGTTTCAAAATCACTTTGAAAATGTCATGTCCAATATTTAATTCAAAAGTGTTTTAATATTGGCAAACCGCACATTATTAAAATTACTTTTTAAAGATGAGTTACAGAAAAGAAGAAAAGTTATATTAAATTTTCCCTTGGTCATTTATTATTTTGTAATATTTGATAGATATTTAATTTCCTCATGTCAACAAATATGAAAAATTATAAAATTCTGAATAATATTAAAGTCATTAAGGGTTTGTGTGGGTTAAAAGTAAAATTTTAAAAGAAAAAAAAATTTGATACAAAAACGTGGAACGTCTAAAATCACAAAAAATCAAAATATGATATTTTTTTTTTACTTCCAGGAATTTCCAGCTTTTAAAAAAAAACTTTTTTTTTTCGTTTTTCTGTATAATTTTGTTATATTAAATTTCTTGTAGTTTCAAGAAAAAAAAAATAAATTTGGAAAGTTCGTGACTATACGTATAAATTTTGTTAACACAAATATGTATCTTTTTTCCAAATCATCTTATTTTCTTTAGCATTTTGTTTCCATAAAGATTCTAAATAATAAAAACAGTTTTTTTCTCTCTATTTTCTATCACCTATTCCACAGATATTTCACTACATTTATTTTTCTCTCCTTATTCCTTTTATTTCTATTGTAAATATGATTTCTTTTAAATTCACTTTTTTTTTCATATGATTCACATTGTTGTAATCAATATTAGTAGAAAATATAACTAAAAAATTTGAAAACAAAAACAAACAAACAAACAAAAAATGTAATATCCGTACCGCTAATTGCATACATGAAATTGAATCCTTTTCAAGGCATTCTTGAAATAAATTTATATCGTTAGCTGTAGTTGTAGTTGCCACTAACAGGACACATATTGTTCCAATAAATAAATTCATAATTTAATTGATGTAATAAACACTTTTTTTATTTTTCACAATCGCGTATCCTTATATTTTCTGTTGTATATTTTCACGTCACAAAAATAATTTTAAATGTTCCAAAGCAAAAAAAAAAAATAATAATTTTTTTCTAATATTCCAAAAATGATGTTTATTCGAATGGAACGAAACACATATTGTCAGGCTTCCGACAAAAACGCAGTGTTTTTAAAGACTTCAACAATGGTGTTAAATATGCAGGACAGTTAATTTTAAAATTAATAAATTTAAATATATAGAAAAAAACAACAACAACAAAATGTTTAATAAATTTTAACAAAAAAAAAATGTATATATTTTTTTAAATATTTCTCCTACTCCGGAACTAGAAACACATTTTAGTACAAAAACCTATTCTTTGATTGTTTTCGTCTTCACTATCAACTGATGAATATTCTTATTTTATTTAACGCATACATTATGACTATGCATTTAAAATAACGTGGAAAAATTCACGAAAAAAAAATAGTCATTATGAATAAGAAAAAGAAGAAGAAAAAAAAGATAAATCTTTTCTTTTAGTAGATACTATATACCTTTAAAGTAGGAAGATCATTCAAATCTCTAAGTTAAAAAGAATAAAACAACTACTGAAAAAAAAATACATAAAAATCATACGAAATAATCAAATAAGAGAAGAAGTAAAAAACCTTCCCATTATGGACCTCCAAAAATGTGGAGACAAAGAAAGAAAATACAAATAGAAAAATAAAGTAAATAGAAAAAATATAAATATATTCAAAAAAAAAAAAAAAAATTATGCTTTTTAATGCAACGATCATAATCATATCATCGTCATAAAATCAGCATCAATACTTTTTTTACCATTCGGTTCTTTAAATTATGTATTTGTGACGTCTGAATCGCATAGAGTCATAACATACACATACACATACATACTATCAAATACCATATAATATGCATTAAAATGATAATGCGATTTTAGTGAGATATGTGTTAGGTTTATTTGCTTTTTTTCCTCTTCTTTAAAATCAAACATTATCAAATGTAAAAAAAAAAAAATTCATCTTAAGTTTTTTCTTCTTCTTTATTTCTACTTACTAATTTTCTATAAATAATGTTTATGTGTTAGATTGAAAAAATCATCAAATCCCAGATTGATGCTGATATTATTAAGATTTTCCTGTACATGCATAATAATACCTTCATTAATGATTAATGGAGAAAAAAAATTAAAAATGAAAATTTTTCAATAAGAAAAGAGAAAAATAGTATAGCAGAAGGTATAGATAAAATCTTAAGATGTTAGTAACTTTGAAGGCTAAATCATATCAGTCAGCATCCATAAACGCATTCAACACCAATATCAATAGTATCAATGTATCTTTTATCCAATATATTTATATTATATGTGTGCTTAAAGAGAAAATATATAGCATTCATCTGATCTGTACATTTGTGTCACTATTGATTTGATAACATCATTAAATTAATAGCTTATCTTTAATTGTATTTAAAGTTTTTTTTTTCTTCTTTATTCTTTTCACAGCATGTACATATATGGAAAATGTATCTAAAATGTCAGATTGTTGTGTTAATAAAAATATTTAAATGCATGAAAAATTTCATTTTTTTATTCATAATCAAAAATTAAAAAAAAAAAAAAAGTAATAAACTGGGCAGGTACTAAAATGAACACAAGTTCAAAAAAAAAAAAAAGTCTTCAAACTTTCCATAATAATACAATTGAACATATTTTTATATAAAATTATGGTATGTATATGTACTTGATAACCGTAAAAATCATAAAGGTTCAACTTAACTAAATTAAAAAATCTTTAATTTTGTTTTTTTTTTCTCATCTTTTCTTGATTATATTGTGTTTTTGTTGTCCTATGTAAATTTTTCTTTTCGGCATAATAATAATACCTGTTCTCTATAAAAGATTTAAATCTTATTCTGTCCATATATAGATACAGAAGTGAAAATAAACTTAAGTGAATAAAAACAAGAAAAAAAGAACAAAAAAGAAAATAATAAAATTAAGAAGGAAAGAAAAAAAAGAAAAAGATTAAAAAAAAAACAAAATTAAATCTGCAAAACTTGAAAATTGTTTTAATTTATTTAAGAAAAAAATGTCATTTCTAATTTTTGTTAACATTTTAAAAAGAATTTACACAGAGGAAGTTGATAATTCTTTTTTTTTATTTCTTCGAATTTTCATATAATTTGTATAATATATTCGTACGTACATATGTATGTAGATAAAATTATATGTGTGTTTGGAATATCTAATTTGTATATACATATGTATAATTCCCACCAAAATCAGGTAATCATTTTAGGAAGTTTTCTGTAATTTTTGAAAAAAAACTTTTTTTTGGTTTGTTTTTTTTTTGAACACAATACAAACAAAATTTGATTGGACATTATTTCCACTTGAAAAAATTTCACATTTTAGAATACATTTTTCTTGTTGTAATTTTATTATATACGAATATATAAAATTACTCACACATAAACCTTAAAAGAAATGAAAATTTCATTTTTATCTTTTGTTGTTGTTAATTTTAAATGTGCTCATAAGATAAATTTGATAAAGAAAACTAGATAGGTACTCGTATAGAAAAAAAAAACATAGGTAGGTGCTCTGAACAAAAATTAGAATAAAATAATTTAATTTTTACAGTTTTTCTTTTACGTCAAGTGAAATTTTTTTTTTCTTCCTCCATGAATATATTAAAATTACATATATTTTATCGATTGAAAAGTGGTCATAATGAAAAAAGATGGTAATATTAATAATTGTACCTACACAAAAGTTTAAAAAAAATGTAGGTAGAATTATTGAAAAATTTTCAAGCATTATTTTTCAATAGATCAATTGATTAAATTGTTCAATTTTTATCTTATTTTTATTTTCTTCTACTGAATTTTGTGTGTGTGTGTGTGTGTGTGTGTGTGTGTGTTGCATATGAAAAGGGAAATTTTTATTATTATCTGGTCGAGTGAACATTTTTCACAGAAAAATTTAGATATAGTGAAAATAGTTCATTATAAAGTTCATTGAATTGTATTTTTTTTTTTTTTTTGATTTTCTATGTTGTGGGAAAATTTAAGAAAAAATTTTCATATCTCTTAATGAGATATTTTGATTTCACTTTCGAGATATTTAAAAAAAATATATATAAAAAGAGGAATCTACTAATTTTTTTAATTGAAAAAAAAAGAGGAGAAAAGTCATAAATAATTTTAGAAAAAATTTTATAGTTCAAAACAATTACATAGATAATTATAATTTTAAACTTTTCAATTTTTAAACTTTTACAATTATTAAAAAATTTCGCAAATTTAAAAATGATAAAAAAATAAAAGATTTTTGTCTTTATCAGATTTATTGCTTGTTAAAAAGTTGTGTAGAAGGGTTATAATACTGTAAAATACATACATATGTAGATGTGATATATATTATATATGTAGATATGCTGATTAATATCCTCCTTCTAACACTTTAATTAGTTTTTTTTTTATTAAATTAATGGCAATATTTTTTTTCTCAATATCTGTCTTTTTACTTTTTTTTTCTAATTTTCCAGACAAATTATCGGAACAAACAAGAAATTATTGAACAAAAAATATAAAAAAATTCAATGTGTGACGAATAAGAAAGGAGGTCAAAGGCATAATGGAAGAGCCAGCAACTTGAACTGCAAAGAGCTTTTAAAATTTAATAACGAAATGAAAAAAAAACTTCACCTGGGTCACTGGGTGATGATGACTTAACAAGTATTTTGCAAGTTAACTAAGTACATATACCTACAAAAAAGAATGCACATTTCCAAGCAGTTAAGATTAAACTGAGGAAACTAGTATTGTAGATACAGGTGAGTAAAAATAAATATTTATGAGTACAAGAATTACTGTAATACTCGTACTAAGCTAATGATGTTGTTTGTGTGGGTGAGGGGTGAGGATTAGGTATCCACGAGCACTCAGACAGGAGAGTCCATTGTACTCATAAAGCTAATGATAATAAGTACATATGTTGAATTTGTAATCCAAAATCTTCTACGAAATTTTTCTTTTCTTACTTTTCGATATTTCTACGATTTTTCGCACGATATTGTAAAAATTTAAAATTAATTAAAAACGCATTATTGAAAACAAAATTCAAAATATATTTTTAACATTACAAAGTCTATATGTAATTAAATGTGTTGGTCAAATTCTAGCAATAAAAATCAAAGAAAAAACAAATCAAGATTTATTGTGTAACTTTCGAAATAAAATTAATTATATATTCATTGAAAGTCATTTATCATTTTTACTTAGACCTTTTTTTCTTTCTTTTTTCTCTCAAATTTAAATTGCGGTTTAATAAGAGGTAATCAAAGAAAATTATAATTGCTACCTTACACTTTCACTAATAATTTCTGTACTTATTTTTATGTTTTTAGTTTCGTTTTTAATTTTGTTCTTTCTCATTTCTTCTTTCTTTTATAATTAAGTCATTAAAATAATGTATCTTTATTATTTTAATTTCAAATTGAATTGAACGTTTCATTTTTTGTTTTTAGTTGTAAAATTTTCTTTTTGTATTTTTCAATGATAAATCAACTTCCTCGAAGAATTTTTTTTTGAGAAATCCTTATATGTTCCAATAATGTGTGACATGGAAAAAAACAACATGTAATTACAAAGAAAAACAGTAGGTTTTCTGTACCGTCATCTAATTAAATCCATTTGGACTTTAAATTTAGAAAGCAAAAAAAAAAATAAATTGAAATACAGAATACAAAATTTACTTATTTAATTATCTCTTCTACAGAATATTTTCAAAGTTTTTTGGTGAAATCCATTTTTGGGATTTGTGGTAAACCGGGGGTTAAATTATATAAACCATATTAATATGTGTAGGTATACCTTAAACCTTCTTCAATCAAAATTTATTCTTATATATTATTATTTAACTTTTCCAAAAAAAAAAAAAAAAAAAAAAAAAAAACAAAAACAAAGTTAATTTTAACCGAAAGCTAAATGGATGAAAAAACAAAAAAAAACATATGGCACCCAGTTTATTGTGATAACAACAAAATTAGAATTTATTCACAAAATCAAATTTTTATTTAATTTTATTTGAAAAATTCGTTTTGTGTGTGTACTTTTTTCTTATGTATGCAAAATTCATTTGATAGAAATTTTATTATGTAAATTAGATGAATATTATACTATGTAAGGTTTTTCTCCTTGTTTTATAAAGAAATGGTTTACAAGATTGAAAGGAAAATCTAATGTGTATTTAAATTGATAAAATATTTAATTTATTCAAATATGTACGAATTACAATAGATTCATACTGTTTCTATTTACAATATTTAGACCTAAAATTTGTAACGGTAATAATGTGATATTGATTAGTTTGCAAATTGAATTCAAATGAAATTTCATTATATCTTAAAGTGTGCACATATAGGTACACATGATCCATAACTTCAGATACAAATTCATGTTTGAAATTTTTGTAAAAAAAAAAAAAAAAAAAAAAAAAAAAAAAAAAAAAAAAACAAAAACAAAGATATTACTTAAATTGAAATAACAAGATAAAAAACAAGCCTTTAAACTGAATGCTAATAAATAAGAATTGATTTAAAAGGAAATTTATTGCAAACGTGTAATGATCCAGTTAATGATTTTTTCTGTACATCATCATAATCATAATTTTTCTTTAATGGCAAACAAATCATAATTGTAAGCATGAAAATTTTTTAAAATATTTCGGTACTTAATTCAATCATTAATCATTTCTTTTTTTTTTTTTTTCAGTAAACGTTTTTTCTTTTTTTTATCTTCTTACACGGACTTCATCTCTATTTTTAATATTAACCACAGTATAAAAAGCTATGAAAGTACATAACGTTAATTTTTTGTAATTTTCTTTTTCATTTTTTCTGTAAAAAAAAAATTATTTTCAATTTCTTACCGCTTTTATACAATTTTGTATTTTTAATTTTATACCTTATCTGATTTGTCTCTAAGATACTTTTGCCTTTAAAAACGTTAAAAATGTCTCGTATTATATGCACCTGCATCTTATTTCATTTGTTGAATACAAAAAAAAAAAAAAAATGCAGTAAAAATATGTTAGTTATGTGTATTAGGTATATAGCAGATACTTTAATATGTATGTACATACATACATATGTATCTACATAATATGCTACAAGCATATTTTATGCAAATAATAATAACTGTGATAGGTATTATAATATACAATGTAGAACTTAATTACATTGTTGTTTGTGTCTTTTTTTACATGACATATACTCATATGTACAATATTATGTATATTTTGATAGATTTTGTTGGCAAGCTAATCAACATTTTGTATCTTTTTAGAAGAAGAAAGTGAAAAAAGTGAAGAAATTCCTTTACTCTGCTGATACGATATACGGTAGTAGTATGTATATGTACCATATAATATTGATAATGAAATCAAAATGAATTACAACAAAAACTAAAAGATATGGAATTTTAAATTTCATTATTATTATTTTTTTTATATTCAGTTCAAAGAAATGTGTTAAAAGGTATAATCTGCATATAATAAGAAAAAAAAAGTATCATTTAATTTAAAAAGAAAAAAAAAAAGAAAAAAACAGAAAAAAAAGTGAACCATCATCATCATCAGAAGGTATTTAGGTCGTATTTTTGTTGAATGTGTGGAGTATAAATTCCAAAGACGATGATTATAATGATGATTTTGATGATGTCTTGTTAAAGCTCACATGTGTATTATTAAAAGTTTATTTTTAGATTATTTTCAATTTATTTTCTTTTTTTTTTTTCATATACAATGTGTATTTACTGTTTTAAAGTATGTATCTTCGTTTTTAAAAATTATTTTCATTTTTATTTAAACAAATTTACAAGTATCTAGTCGATATTGATTTTGTCATTAGCAATTTTTATAATAAATTCAACTAAATGATTTGCACTAACAAAAATCAGATAATGTAAATACCATGTTTTTTTTTTCCTTTTTTTTAGTTGTTTTCTTTAGTTTTTGCAAATATTTATTTATTTACTTAATTTTTTTTTTTTTTTTTTTTTTTTTTTTTTTTTTGAAAAAAAGAAAAAGACAACAGAACTTTCTCTGTTCTCAAAAATATGACAAAAAATATTAAATTTCATTTCAAGCTGTCTGTTATAAGCACGACATATAAATATGCAGAAAAAAATAAATTTTAAATAAACAACATGATTATTATATTATGTTTGCTTAAAATTTTACTTTTTTGCAATCTATTTTTTTTTTCTTTCATATTTGGATGAAAATTTTTAATAGTGAAAGGTGTGACGTTTAGAAGAAGGTCGATAATTTATATTGTTTTCTTTTCTTTCTTTTTTTTTTTGTCATCATTTAATTTTTTTTCTCAGTCTCATTCTTTGAATTCTTTTAGTATATGTCTTGTACTTGTTATGTCTTCTCTTCTCTAATTATAATACGAGAGAAAAAAGCGAGAAATATATTAGCGAGAGTATATATATATACTTATAAGTATATTTAAAAAAAGCTGTACATATTTAGAAATTTTGAATTGATTGTATTTGAAGAAGCCTTCAAACTCTAATTACCGTGTCGAATTATTATTACTGTATTCTTAAAACTACAAGGTCACAACGAAATTTCAATAACGATTTCCAAATTATTCAGAAAAAACATTTAATTTTATAAAAATGTCCAGTATCTGTGTAAACTTTAGATGTCATGTGTTGTATAAACTAAAAATTCAAAATTATTCTTCTTCATATATGTATGTACATAGGTAGCTTGAACCTGACCTCATATCTATTGTTTTTCTCTAACACTCTCTGTTCATAGCTTTCCACTCCATAGGTGCATTGTGCCATTGTAGACATTATATTCTCACCTTTTCCCAAGACTTTTAACAGGTCGATTACAATTTTGTAAATAGGGTCATTCTTATCATACCGTTCTCAAACATCTGTACTTCATAATCATCGCAATCGTTTTGTTCAAACGATGATTCAACTTATATTTTCTAGAACGACATTCATATGTTCTCAAGATCAATATTCTTAAAATAGATTTGGTCTACTTATGTAACTAATATTGTCTTTTCAAGGGTGCTTTGTTTTTTGTGAGATTTATCTTCTCCGATTCGTTGCAAATGAAAAATAAAAATAACATCATTTATCACGATTATTTACAACTCAAGTAGTTGAGTTATAGAGCTTCTGAATAGAAATCAAATAAAAACTGTAGGGAAGAATTCTTTTGAAGGTTAATAAAACATCAACATTATTCACACCCATCAATTGACCAATAATATGCATTTCAATAGGTATCTTCCATTTTCTGCTGTGTGTGTTTATTTTCCTAATTAAATTAATCTCTTTTTAAAAAGACGTCATTAATCTCTAATTGCATTTAATTAATTAACACAAAAGTTAATTAAATAATGAAGAAATGTTCATCTAAAAAAAAACAAATTACAATCAGACATCAAAGAAATTCCTAAAACTCATACCCTTCATTCATTTGTCATGACGTGGCTACACATATAGTGTGTATCGCATCATGTTAAACACCTCATTTTTTTTTCTCTTCCAAAATGCTATGAACACACACAATAAAATTAAACCTAAAGTTTATATCTATGATTTTGAATCTTTTCTATTATTATTTCTTGCGTTTTTTTTTCTTACAATTTTTTTGTGCTTGCGTGTAATTTAAAAAAAAAACAGCCCATCATCATAATCATTTGAAATTTTTATTTTTCTACTAACATGATATTTTATAAATTATGTTACATGTTGGATGTTTTAAAAAAAAAAATAAAAAAAAAAACAGAATATACATATACGTATGTACGTATGTACAGCTAGTTTTTATTGTGTTTTTTTTTTGTTATTTTGTTTTCATGAATTCATTGCGTTTATATGGCATATTAATATATATTATTATGATTAAAATACGTGTAAAGTATAAGAATAATGAATTTAGTATTACATGTATATTAATCAGCTGTTAATTGGTATTATTGTAGGTGCAAAAAAAAAAAACTAACGTGAGATGTAGGTACATAAATATTATTTAATTAGGTGCAAATTAATACGTCAAATATAATTAATATCGATAGCTGTTTCAAATGAATGTTTTTCTCTTTTAATTGAGATTAATTAGTAATTTTCTTTCATTTGGAATTTTTAGCAGAAGAAGAAGAGAATCCTGGTAATTAAAAAATTTAATATTACATAATTAAAAAGTATCTCGAAAATGTTTAAAAGCTCGCTGTAAATGGAAATATGGTCCATTATTACTTTCCAAAACTGTCGTTTTTTTTTTCAATTTTCAAGAACAATATTTTTCTGGAAGACTTCGACCATAGTCTGTAATTTCCCTTTTTTATGCTTTTAGATTTAATTTAAGGTCATTTTATTTTTGTTTTTTTGTTTTTTGTGTTTTCTAATAAGCAATAAAATATAATAAAATGCACGTGGAAAATTATTACTGTAAAATATGAAA
The DNA here is from genome assembly GCA_932526495.1 of Bombylius major. Taxonomy (NCBI): domain Eukaryota; kingdom Metazoa; phylum Arthropoda; class Insecta; order Diptera; family Bombyliidae; genus Bombylius; species Bombylius major. The sequence continues at coordinate 25,016,678 of OW052045.1, read as the reverse complement.
ATACATATTTATTTTTTATATTTGGAAAAAAAAGGAACACATTTAAAATTATAATTTACAAAAAAAAAAAAAAAAAATAGAAAGAAAATAATTTCAAATAAATTTATACGAAAATATTTTCTTTTATTGATGTGTGAGTATGATACATCATAAAAAAAACAATATTCTCGCATACAAATCAAAATTATTATTTTGAAAAAACAAACACACACACACACTACAACAAAATTATATGAAATACAATCTAAAAATCTATAAATTTTAAATAGCTGCTTTTGTGTTAAAAAATATTTTTCTCATAAATTTTAAAATTTCATAAAAAATAGACGCACCTGAAATAAATTGTTGATTTATAAAATAAACAAAACTTTTAAGGATTTGATGAATTACGATGAGTAAATTGCTTTTATAAACATAAAATTTAAACTTTGAAAAAAGTTAAAAACAAAAATAAATTTTTTAATGTGATTTTTTAATATACTTATGTATGTATTTTATTCTTTAGTATCCAAATACTCCAGATGTTTTTTTATATTTAAGAGAAAAAGAACATGTGTGTTTTGCAATATGAAATATTAACTTTGGAAAATTGCAAATTATGTATTTTAAATTTATTTACTTGCAATTTTCACATTAAGAAAATTTCGACAATTTCTTATATATATATTATTTTGAAGAAATAAAAAAAAAAGTCACACTAAGAAAGTGAGAGCTTTTTCTTTTTATTAAAGTATATAATAATTCGTTTTACATACATGCTCGTATATAAAAATACATACATATATGTACATATATATGTATATAAAATATCTGTGGTCACTGACCCACTGTTCTACTTTATACACATGTCGAGCACGCAGGTATTTTATCATTTTTTTTGCGATTTGATGATTTCAGAAAGTGGTAGATATCTTTAAAAAAGTAACATATAGCAACAGCTTATACATATGTATATACAAATTGTATGTATTTATGTACATAAGTATATGTAAATAAAAGCCAGACATGAAAAGCTGAAAAGTGCATAATGACTTTCACCAAATGCACCTTATATATCGCATGATAAAAACTCACATATTTAAAGTCCATCATTACACATTCAAAAGTGCAGCTTTTTTTTTTTCTTCAAATAAAACATATTTATGTATATGTATTTATGTATTTATCAATCGAAATATAGGTAGTTTCAATTCAGATTTAAGATTCAAAATATGCTATATAAATGCAAGAAGTGTTTATAAAGTATTTAATATGCTTTCTGTTACCGATACAAAATCATTTATTTTTTTTTTATTATTATAAATATCGTAGATTCGATTTTTATAACATACAACGTACATAAAATGCATTGCGGCATTTTTAAAAACCTGTTCAACTTGATTTTTTTTTCTTTTGCAAATAAAAAAAATATACAATACATATATATGTATATGTATATAAATCGGAAGAAAAGCACACTTTTCAACTTTACCTTTTCTGTATTCTTATAGGTACATATGTACAATATATATTTTTTTCATCTTCATTCAATTCTCGTTTAAGAAAATATCATTTCCACTTATTGGAAATTATTTCAAAATTTTCCTTACTTTAATTTTCTTTAATATATATTTTTTTTGTTTTATTTTATTTTATAAAGTGCTACTTGTGTTTTTCTTAACTCTTTTCGGTATTTACTTATTCTTTTATTTTACTAGTATTATTATTATTATTTTTTTTTTTGCTTTTTGAAATTGTGTATTGTGTATTGTGAATGTGTGTGTGTGTTTTTTTTTACCGTTTTAATTTATTTCTTTGATTTTGATTTCAATTGATAATATAATTTTACTTGAAAATATCTACTATATCATGATATCGTCTATAACACCAATGTTACAACTATTATTAATAACAAACAAAAACTATCTAATAACAACATACATACACACATACATATACTTACATTATAGCAACTATAGTAGTATATAAATTTCGTTAGAAAAGAAATTTCTATACGCACGCATCCAAATTAGATTAGTAGGACAATTTTGGATTTGAAGAAAAAAAAAAAGAAACAAATTAAATTTATACTAAAATTACATTAGATATCTGATTTTATTGGGATCATTTGATACTATAAATCTATAGGTGACTGTTTATCTTCTACACTTTATTCGGTAGAAAAAGATACATACCAATAAAAACAAGAACAACAACAAAGTCAAATATTTTATAATGGATTTTATTTTGAAAAATTAGATTAGAAAATTATTGAAAATCACTTCAATTATGTTCTGTAATATTTTTTTTTTTTTGTTCGTATCTTGTAAAATAAATTTTTATAGAAATTCAATTTTTTTGTTAGTATTTTTTCTTCTTCTTCAAAAAACTGCCTTTTTATAAGATGAAATAAAAAAATTGTAGACCAATTTTTAATGATAGTAATTTCCTGTAATGTTTTTTTTTGTTTTGTTTTTGTTGATTTTATTAAATCGATACATGTAACATAACGTTGTCATCAAATTACTAATATCATCAATCAAATTTGATGTTTTTATGACTCATTTGAAATATTTGGAATTTTTTCTTTTACGTTTTATTTTTTTTATTTTTGAAATTTAATTTTGTTTTTAATATTATTTCTTTTAGGTAGGTACATACATATGTGGCCTGTGAGTAATTTCTTGTTTACAAAGCACTGGGTTGTTGATAGAAAAGTCCTAGAGGAAATATGTATACAATTTTCTTGTTGTATTATTTTTTGCATTTTACAAAAATTTATATTTCAAAAAAAATATTGTAAATAAAAAGAAGGTAAATAAAAAAAAAGTTAATGAAATGCACACATACACACCGGTAGCCTAAAAAATCTGTACATATAACACTCTGGAGACCTCAATATATGTTTGTTTTTTTAATACAAAAACGAGGTAGAAAAAAAAATTATTAAGAGTATATCTGAGGTTATTAGTGTGACATACAACGATATTATTTGGCTTATCCAGGATTGTAATGCGAAGAAGAAAAGTATACAGTACATGAACGCATTTCAAAAAATTTCAATGAAAAAATATCTTCTAAAAAAAATTTATTTGAGAATTTGTATTGAGATAAAATTCTTATCTTTTGTTTTCGAATGAATTCTTGATAAATAATGGCGTCATATCATGCTGAGGACTATGAAAAAAAAACACCAAAGATTCTAACTAAAAAATTTTTCCAAACATAATTGAGGTAAAAAATTAAAAAAATAATCAATAGATTCTCCAGAAATTGTATTTAATTTTTATAGGAATAATTTATATCCAGTAAACTACATTTCAATTAAAACTCTTTACAGATAATTAAATATATTATGAACTTTGAAAAAAAAAATTATTAACACGAAAATTCAGTAGCCACATACAAATATAATTTATTAGTTCAGTACCATATTTTATAAAAAAAAAAAAAATATGTATCTTTAAATTAAAATTTATTTTCCACAATGATGTACAAACAGTTAATTTTATATGATGTTTAAATATTGTTAACAGTGCATAAATTTTTTATAATAAATAATAAAATTGAATTTGTTTTTTTTTTTTTCAAAATTTTTTGTAAAATATCTTTTCTCTTCGAAATAAAATAGAAATTTAATAAATAAAAATGAAATTTAATATGTATATATGTATATTGAATTATGAATTCATTAATATTCATATTGCATCCGGATTGAAATTTTTTTCTTCTTTTTTTTTTTGAAATATTACTACGTTGGTGGTACTTGTAAAAACAAAAAAAAAGGGCTATTTAATTATACGAGTATGTATATGCTCTAAAAAGTATCTTGACCTTTAAAATACATACGTATACGTATTTATCTACAATAATCATTAAAGAAAATATTACGTAGGTGTATAAAATTTTATTTATATTTTTTCAGATAAAATTAGATACTTATGGCTTCCATAAAAAAGAAGAAGAAATTTTTTTTTATTATTTTAAGAAGAAAAACAAAAGAAAATATACCATAAAACACACATGTGTATTATGAATATGTCAATAATTGGAAGAACGGAAATGACCATTTAATAAGACAACTTTCACTTTCTCTGTTAGCTTTTTGTTTTTTTTTCTTTAATGATTTTTTATTTTTCTTTTATGATTTTTTAAATTTTTCTGTAAAAAAAAAATCTACCAACAACAATCTCTTGAATCCGCATAGAAAGTCGTTTTGAATGCCTGATTTTGGCGATTCATTCACACTTTCGCTGTTACTGTTATTATTGCTATACAACATTGTGGTCTGCTTGTTGATGAATAACAAAAAAAATACACAATTCTTTTTTTTTTTTTTTTACTATACTTATTTATTTTTCGTGTATAATAATAAATGGCTATATCTATCTAACTATATATGGTACTATAATAATAATCATAATAACAGCAGCCAACACGTATTAAATTCATTTACATAAAATTTCAATGAAATATCAACTTTCAATATTACAGAAGGTATATCGACTTAATAATCAAAGAAAAAAAAAAAAAAAAAAATACACTGGTTTCAAAGAAAAGATACAATTAATACAACATTTTTTTTTTATTTTGTAAAAAGATCTTCTTAAAAGATACTTGCTGTTAATGAACTAAATATACTTGATTTTTTTTCTCTCTTATAATTAACCTTTCACTTGTTCAACTTTTACCAATAAATTGAATAAAATTGTCTTTGTTTTTGTTATTAAACTGTAAAATTATTATCAATGTGTGTTTTTGAATATAATTGTTGTAGTAAATTTTTTTTTTTAATTAATAAAATATTTTTGTATCTGTGCAATATCAGATACATCAACCATATACATATTTTTATGCATTATTTACTTTTTCGTTAATGAGATTTAATCAATGATCTTGGACTTGGACTTGAATATGAAATTTTTCATTTGTCTCTTCTGTTAAGTTCAAGTTGAAAACAAAAACAACAAAAATTGATCAAAATTGAAAACAACCGAAGATAAATAATGAAGCAAAGAAAAAAAAATGAACTTTATAATATGAGAAAAATTAAAGAAAGGTGATCAATTGAATGGAACAACCTTTCGACATTTAAATAAGAAATATATACAGAGAAGAATAATGAGAAGAAGAAAAAAAAGATTGTTTTTGTGGTGGTTATTTGATTAAAAAAACAATCTATATATGTTTCGGTCTGATTGTAAAGTTAATATTTACGAATAAATTGAAATTATAAGTAATGAATAAAATATACTTTTTTGTTGTTGTTGTTGTTTTTTTTTTTTTTTTTTGTGGGCAATGAAAGTTCACTTTGTAACTCATTCATGCGGGATAAAAATGTATAAGATTTTTGTTTGAAAATGTTCTACATGAATAAAAAAAAAATCGTGTATACAGGTGAAAAATTTAGTATACAGGTGAAAAATCGTGCATACAGGTGAAAAATATACAAAATTAAAATATGAATGTATTGAATAAATATTTACAAAAAGAATTTTTCGTTATACATATAATTTTATGTATGGTACATCAATAAAAAAAACAAATAAATTCAGGTGTATTTTTACTTTCTCATTATAATTCTCATTACGTTAATAAATAATCTTACTTTTTAAAATTCTTTATTTATGCTACATACATACATATATTTACATATGATACGAGCATATTTATAGATACACCAACCATCCAAAAAGATACATATGTATATTTTTTTCTTTGTCGGAATATTATTGAATGCTTATTATTAAATTGCAAAAACAACAAAAGAAAAATTCGTATATGGGTTCGTAAATTTCGGTCAATTTTTGAATAACATTTTTGTTTTGTTTTTTGAAAATATGAAAAATTGAAAAATGTATGTATGTATGTATGTAGCAACAAAAATAAAATGTACATTTCGAATTGATTTTTGACATACAAAGAGATATATGTATATGAGTCTGAAGTGATAGTGATGTTGATGATGATAATAATGCGATGATGATGATGATGATGATCTTAATTTCATTTTTTGAAAAGTTATGCAGTACATATACGAGCACATATGTACATATGTACAGGTAAAAATAATTACCTTCGCTTGATTTTTTTTAAGGTTTTTGATATGTTTTGGTGGTTTTTTGTAGTAATTTAATATTTTATGTACAAGATTTTATTTTATTTTTTTTATTTTTTGTGTATATGGTCTTTAAAAAAAGAGGAGAATTTTATTTTATGAATGTAAGATAAACCAGAGAATTTTATTTATGTTTTTGCTTTTTTTTTCGTATATGTAGTTAGTTTAAATTTTTTTAGTTGTTTTTTCTAATGAAATATTTTAATGTTATGATTTTTCTTCTTTTTGATTTTTTTTAATTATTTCTTGTTTTTTTTTTTCTTTTTCAAATTTATTTGTTATTATAATTTTTTGTTCAGTCCTAACATGCTCCATTAACTTCTTTAAGATAAAATTCTATTTATATGTATCTTCCAAACGGAGAAAGGGCATATTGTAGAAATATAATGATAAATAAAATATATACATAAGTAAGTTGTAGTTGTTTTGTAGGTACCAAAGAGTAAAAACAAAAAAAAAAACAAAAACGAAAAAAATAAAACTGTATCAGACATTAATGATGTAAAAAAAAAATAAAAATAAAATAAAAAGTAAGTAGCAAATAAAAATAAATAAGAAGAAGAAAAAATTCATAAGCGGAAAAAGTATTAACGAAAGAAAGAGGTTTATCCTAAATTAAGTGTATCAATTTACTTTTTTTTTCCGTATTTTAGTGTTTTTTTTTAATGTAAAATTTCATTTTATTTTTATATATTTTGTTTTTATGTATTTTTTTTTTTTTTTGTAGAATGTACTTTTACATTGAACTATGTACTTTTTTTGTTTCAAGAAATTGGAATTCATTTCTTACGATCTAATTTCAAAAAACAATATAAATTGTCGACAATTACCAAAAGAAATCATCAGTCAGTATTCGTTTGTTGTACAAGTTGTATTCGGGATTTTTTTTTTACAAAATACAACTTGCAAGAAAAAGGATTTATCATTCGAAAAAAAAAATTATATATTATCCTTTTTTTCTTCTCATTCTTAAGTTTATTATAATAAATAATTTTAGTTAAAAAAATAAAAATGTTCGCATTAAAATATAATTCATATAAATTCACATTTATTGTGTTCATTGTGTCAATAATTTTTGATAGTGCAATCTCAGCATCATCATCATCAGCAACATCATCATCATCAACATCAGATGATTGTAAGGATTCTGAATTATCGTTATTATGTTATAGTACACGTGTTGCAAGGAATGTTTTTAAATCGATGCAAGATAATAATGCACCACTAACAATTATACCAGGATTAGAAATTGTTAGAGTGCCTTCATCTGTATCTGTATCTGCATCATCGACATCATCAAAATCACAAGGTTCATCGATTGATAAGAATTCAATTGAATTTGATGGACGTTCAAATGATATCGCTGAAGATGATTCATTTGTTGGTCGTGTTAGCAATTATATGCAAAATCATGAATTAAAAATTAAATTCTCTGATTTATTAGATAAAAGTGATTTTAAAGAAGCATTATTAACAACATTGAAATATATTGATGATGGCAAAGAAGTTGTAGGTATGTAAAATATGAAAAAAAAAAAAAAAAAAAACTAAAAAAGTGTGTGTCATGCAATATGATATGTTAAATTTTTATTGATTTAATGATCCAAATCGCACCATCAAAATTCAATTAAATCATTTAACGTAATTCCCAATTACAAACCCCAAAAATATTTCTTGTGGGTGAAAACTACAGAAAAAAAAATTGACATCCAAACTCAATTTATTACAAATCATAAAGTTTTTTTGGAGCATTAAACATTTAATTATGATAAATCGAACATTTAAACGAATTATAATTATCAAATTTCATTTATTTCAAAAAATTCGATATTAGAATTTTTTTTCTTCAAATTACCAATTTTAATACATACTTCAAAAATTTAATTTTTCAATTTACTAGCTCGTGTAAATTAAATTTCATATTAAATGAATTTTATTTTCTAACCAAAAAATATTTGCATTTTTCACAAATCAATTAAATTTGAATTAATTTCATTTATTTTCATATAAGTAGACGCACAATTATGACGTGTGTAAAATTTAGGTGAAATGTTATATATGCTGAAAACAATAGTAATTTCATTTTAATTCTAAATATTTTTACAAATAATTAATTTCTATCCTTTCTGATGGAAAATATGTAATGTAAAAACTTTTCATAAATATTCTCATTAAAAATAATTAAGATATTCTAATACAAAATATTTTATTTGAATATAAATATTTTATTTTCTAAAACTTTGTCAATCAACAATTTAAATTATTTTTTTCTAATCTAATAGAAAAAAAAGGGTTTTAAAAGAACAAAAATCTTGATATTTTCATTATCATTTTCATCATACATACGAATATGTAATTCATTCTTAATTAAATTTTCTTTTACCACACTAAATGAAAAAGGATTCATTCTAAAAACAGAATTCTATATGTTCCTTGAAAATGTTATACAATAATGAAAAAACATTTTAATTCCTCAATCCTCATAAAGTTTTACAATTTAAATTCACATTATTTGTTTTCTTCTCTTAGTCGGTTTTTTGCTCTTTTTTTTTATTATGTTTAAAATAGAAGAAAAAAAAATTAAAATCTTTTGTTTTAATACACACAATAATGTTAACAAACTTTTTCAATTAAGCTATTTTAATGTTTTAATTAATTTTTTTTCTTTTGTAATTTTCTGCGCAAATTAACAATTTCAAAATATCAAAATATATAGAAAAAAAATTTGAAAAACAAAAAAAAAAAAAAGACGATAAGGTTCAAGGGAAAAAAAAATATTGAGTTCATAGAACTCCACAAATCCCTTCTTTAGAACGAAAAAATAAATAGAAAAAAAAATTGTTTATACCTAATTTTGATTTTTATCTTAATTAAGGATATCTGACAAAAACAGTCAAAAAAATAACAAGAAGAAGAAAAAAAATCTTTAGAAAAACGAAAAACATACTTATCTCATTTTGATAATCAAATAAAAGAGGATTCTATGATAATTTGATTTTTTTTTCATTTGATTTCTTTTCATTACTGATTCCTTTTTGTTATGACTTTTACTCATATAATTTTCAATTTTTCTATTTTTCATATGTTGTTGCTAATTTGATAATAAATAGAATATTATATTATTCAAGTGAAAAATACACACGTGTCAAAAATTAAGAACAAAAATTGATTATCAAAGTTTTACTTATACTTTTTTTTTGTTTTCTTATCCTTTAGAAAACATACCATAAAATTGAACAGAAAAAAAAATCATAAAGTAAAATCTTAATCTTACTTCATTTCATTTTTATGCATGAAAAATTCATAAAAGGATATTATATACCTATGAAAATAATGAAACATTTCTTGAATATTTAAAGAAAAAATTTATTCATAAAGAAATTGTAAAAAGTTAAATTTTTCACCATCAAACAATGTCTCACTTGAAAAATAATAAAAAAAATTATCCACAAAAATAATAGATCTGTAGAAACTCAAAATATATTATAATAAACATTATAAACGTTTAGGGAAATTATATAAACCCGTTTTTCTTTTTTATTGATAATTTTTTACTGGTTTAGTCTCTAAATATACCGTAACTAGAATTACGGAAATAATAATTTTTGATGTGGATGATCTATCATAGTATATAAAAAAAATACATACGAGTATATTTACCCACCCACATAAAAATTTTCCTTGGATACAATAATCATATACTCGTATACTATATATGATTATGCATGAACTTCATATTTTTATTCATTGTATGGTATAGATACATAATATATCCTTTTAACATACGAATAAATATAAATTTTCATTCATATCATGTGATTATGATTTTTTTTCTCTTCTTCTCTTTATAAATAAATAATTATTTTTCTTGTATTTAGAAAAAATATATTTCTTAAAATTCAAATTAAATTGAATTCATTATTAAAATACTCGTGTTATTCAATGCTATTCATTTTATCACGTGTTTATTAAAATATTTTTTTTTTCTTGAATACATCATACTAAAAATCAATAAGTTTTATAGATAATGAATAGGAAATTAATCATGTAAAAAATTCTTGAAATAAAATAATTAAATTACCTTTTAATTTAACATTAATTCAATATTTATTAAATCCTCTTTTTATAATTCAATTATTTTATAGAATTTCATTTCGAACATGTTTTAATTTTTTTTTTTTCGAACAGCTACATATTTTCAAATTCAATTAATTAGTTTTTATTTCAAATAAATTGAGTTCATGTTGAATTTAACATAAAATTTCGTTTTTTTTTAAAATAATTTACAGAAGGACGTAAAAAGGACAAAGGTGGTTTAGGTGGTGTCATGATTATGGGATTAATGATGGGAAAAATGATGGCAGCATTAGGTCTTGGTGGTGTTGGTGCACTAGCAATGAAAGCTTTAGGTGTTTCAATGATGGCATTATTATTAGCTGGAATTGTTGGAATTAAAAAATTAGCTGATTCTGGTCATGATGATGGTGGTCATCATGTTCAATATATTACAGCACATGATTCACATCATAGAAAACGTAGAGATGTCTATGAAAATGATAATAATGATGATATTCCATTACCATACAGAGGATGGACACATTACGCACAATACAATTAGATTTAAAAATACAATAAACAAATTAAGTGAAGGAAAATAGAACAAATAACAAAAAAAAAATGACCAAATGAAGATCTCTTCACGTAGCTAATAATTTAAAATTTAGCTATATTTATAAATTAATTTATTTAATTTATTCAATTTAATTCCTACTACTATTTATTATGAACTGTTTAAATGTAAAATAAAGCAAATGTGAAAAAAACAAAGAAATATTGTTTTCTTCAGTTTATTTGACAATTTTATTAAATTATTGGTCTTTTGTTTTGGCAAACAATTTATTTTTAGACTTTTGAAAAAACTTTTCGACCATAAAAAAACAAAAATTAAAGTCTAAATTAAGTCTAATGATTACAATTTTTGATGAAAATTATTAGGAAAAAATATACAAACTCAAACAAAAAAAAGGGAAATCTAATGTATGATTTCCGGAGGAAAAGATTGTTTTTTATGCCTTTTTCTCATAACTTGTATATTTTTATTTATTGACAAGAATCCCACACCCCATTCACATTATGTAGGTACATAATATGTACCTAGATATATAGATTTTTTTTTTATATAAAAATGAAAACAAAATGCTGAAGTTTTATATTTATTCAGAAAACTATTCATAGAAAACAAATATTCGTCCAGTAGAATCCTTTAATCCCACTTTTTAATATTGGAAATACACATGTTACTCTAGTGATACTTGAAGCTTATTACTTCTTATTAAACATTAACTAAGAAAATAAAACAATTGGCTAATTAAAATAATAAATAGAAATAATCAAACATAATTGTTTTTTAAAATAAGATAGAGTGTAAGAAAAACAATATTTTGTAAAAAGTAGCTAGCTATAATTTATTTCTTGATGACACAAAATATTGTATAAGTAAGTTCTGAAAGTTAAAAGTGGAAAAAACAATATGTACATATTTTCCAAGAATACAACGCATTTTAAAAAACCAATGAATTATACCTACAGCCACCCCCATGAACGTATGTATGTGTACATAAAAATATTTTTCATTAATAAAACTTTTAAATTGTGAAACACTCTTCCATGCTATATTGTGTGCGTTCCTTTTCTTTTATATTATAAAAGTTCAAATGGAACACTCATGAACACTTTTCTTTCTCTTTTCGCTTAACTTTCCCAACCATTTTCTTCAAGTTTAAGCTCCAGCGCTGTTGACCTGAAGTGCACTAAAACTGAAAGGGTATCTCTATGTACAGGTTTATACGTAATTCGCTTTTAATACAGATTTTGCTTTACTCCCAATTTTATCTGCTATAAACTCACTAATTCGGATTCTGGCTTAAGCCCAATTTATTTGGGTTTAATCCCAATTTTTTTTATATGTATGTGTGAGGTAAAATGCAATATGGTGGATTCTAATTTTTATGGTGAAAGTGAAGCTGTCACGTTCTTCTTCTTTTTTTTGTGGTAAAGAAGAAGAATATGTATACTATACGTGTATAAAAGTATCAACTTTTGCATGTTTTATTTTAATCCCAATTTACCGTTTATAGCGTACTCCCAATTTAATCCAAAATTCGGTTTTAATTCGGATTATTTTTTCCCTTATAAGCTGTCTATATGTCATAGCTCATAATTAAAAAAAAAAAAGAAGAAGAGAAAAATATATATGTGATTGTTGAAAAACATATATATAAAATGTACATAAATGAATCTATATCTACTACATGCATATAGGTATGTGCATACGATAGTTTTGCTCAAAAATAATAAAGGTCAAAAATTTTAAAGGTCGAATAAAAAAAAATTTGAAATATAGATTTTTCATTAAATTGGAACTTATCGAACAAGAAACACTGGATCAGAATAGACTTCAGTTTAATAAACGTTGATTTTTTGATAAATGATGATTTTTTTGCATTTTACCCTATAAATTTTGCCCTAGTCAAGAGATTTTTACTATTAAAATTTTGTTTGGTAGAAAATATTTTAGAAAATATCCTCGCCAAATTTCAACTACCTACTACCCCGGGAAGATACTTTTTAAAAGGGGCGAAAACGTCTACAAAATTTTATTTAACAGTATTGATTCGCGTATGTAAAATTTAAAAACTGTACGTGGAATGTAAAAACTTCAAACTAGATAATACTACAAAATGCAACACCTACTATGAAACCATTTAGGGAAAAAATTGATAAAATGTCATCAGAAGTTGTCGATTCAAATTCATATAGTCGTTTGATGGCATTACAAAGAATGGGAATAGTTAAGGATTACGAAAGAGTTCGAGAAAAATCAGTTGCAATTGTTGGAGTAGGAGGAGTAGGAAGTGTAACAGCAGATATGTTAACAAGGTATAATCAACATATATCACAATCAACACAATCAATGTATATAATCAACAGGACAGTTTTGTCATAAAAGACAACCTTAATAAATCATGTTTATTTTTTTTTTAGATGCGGTATAGGAAAACTGATACTTTTTGATTATGACAAAGTAGAATTAGCCAATATGAATAGATTATTCTTTACTCCAGATCAAGCTGGATTATCAAAAGTTCAAGCAGCTGCACAAACATTAAGTTTTATTAATCCCGATGTACGAATTTCAACACATAATTACAATATTACAACAATAATTGTTTTTCTTTTCAATTTTTTATTTATTTTTATCTTTTTTTTTTTAATCGAATCTATAAAATTTAAATTACAGTACTTTACCACGAAAAAAACATAAATTAAAAATACCGTTTGTTGCATTGCAAAATTTTTTTAATTATTCATGTAAAATATGATTTTTTGAGATTTTTCTAAGGCCTTAACTTATTTTTGAAATTATTTTACTTGAAAATCCTTTTTAAATACTCAAATTTTTTAAGTTCAAATTTTAGGTGAATCCAGTTCTTTTTGCCTTTTTTTGAACTGTAAACAAAAACCATTGAACAATTTCATGCGAAATGTTTGTTTTCTTCTTATTATTTTTAGTTTTTAAAATTTTATAATGTTAATTCTTTTAAGGACAGTTGCATTATAGGAATTCAATTGTGAAATGCATATTTCTATTTTAGAAAAATGAATGTTACAACTTTTTAGAGAAAAAAAATGAATTTCAATGGTTGAATATAAATTCAGCTTATTTGAATCGACCAAATATACAGAAGTAAAAAGATATTTTGTTTAATGCAACTGTTGGCATTAAAAATTTTAATTTAAATTCGGGTATCTTAGAAAATACAGTGATGCAACTATGATGCAGAATTATTCAGCTTAGAGTTTTTACACGCTAAATTGTGCATACTTCACTGCATTTTTGAAGATGTCCTTTTCTCTCCCTCTTTTGTATTTCCTTTAATTGTTATTTTTAACTAACACTAACACACACTGCATTACTTCACTACCAAGTACCAACACTGCATTACTTGACTACTAGCACTTGCATTACCACAATTTTTATATGGAAAAAAAGTTGTGAGATTGAGGTTGAAAGTTGAGAAAAATTAAGAAAAAAAGAAAATTACTATTTTTTTTAAATTTTTGCCTACATTTAGGTGTAACTAAAAAAAAAAAAAATTAAAAGTTGTAGTAGATTAAAAAATTAAATTATAAATAAAATTTTTTTTTAAATTTCATTTCCGGCATGTAACGTTTTTCATTCAGTTTTCTTTAGTCCACTGAAACAGCTTGGAAACACTGAAAATTAAGAAAAATTTTAAATAAAAACAAGAGAGAAAAAACTGTTACAAAAATATTCCTCTACAATTATTCCGAATACAATAAATTAAAAATATTTCAACCCAAAATAATATTTCCTTTTTTCCCCTTTGCAAACAAAAAATATCAAATTTTTCATAAATTATTATAGAAATAAATAAACTATAGAAACGAAAAAAGGAAGATAGGTAGAATTTTTTTATTTATTTGTTTATCCTTGAAATATGGATATCATATTTACTATATATTTGTATTAAATGGGGGAAAAATGCCTAAGTTTCTGTTATATATTAACCAGAAAAATAATAATAATAATAATAATAAAAAAAAATACAACATACAAAATACAACCCCATTCCACAGTGGTCCAAAAAGGGTCATTTTGTGGTAAAAATTATATATCATCGAAAAAAATTATTTTAAATACAATTTTTGTATTTAGAATGGAATTTAACTTAAAAATGAACAAAAAAACAAAATTTCAATTTTCATGTAAAATAATTACAGAGTGTTATATGCATATATACAGTGTGTTTCATATCTGATGGTAAAAAATATACAGAGTGATAGACCTCGTTGAGACTACTAAGAATTTTTATGCAAATTTTCGATTTTGGTCGCTAATAACTTCTGTAGTAAGAGGGCTGAAAAGATGGTGCTTATGTCATTTGAAAGGGCAAAGTGTTCCCTTTTGTAAGATTTGCATATCCTTGCTATACAATAAGCGAGAACAAAAATACAGGGTGTTTCACAAAAAAAGTTGCAAAAATATTTGCCAAGGTATAAAAAATGTAATTTTTACTGTTTAAAAAAAAGGTGCAAAAACGTGCAGCTAATTTTTTTAAATTTGTTTAATATACATAACTACTTTCAATATTATATGAAGGCGTGAATTTGCGCGAATCTTTTTCATAACTCAAAAGGAAAATAAGCAAGCACTTTTTTTAAAGAAATATATTTTGGTTATTACGCTCTTCCCCTTGATTATCTGTCTATCCTTCATAGAATTTAAAAAAATATAATAGATTTTTTTTCTACTTACTTATACCTTTTGAACATTTTACGCTTCAAACAAGGAGTGATTATATTGAATTGTGTGCCCGGTTTTTATATCCTACTGCAGTTTTATGATCCTTGGAATGTTATCTTTAAAACCCAAATACCATTTATGCCAGCCTTTTGTACTTCGTTGGACCACTGTGCATCCCATCCCGTTGATAAATAAATCTTGAAAATTGATTCAAAAAAAAAAAATGTTCCTTTCATTGTAAAAATGTTTAATTGGGATAGAATTTGCAATTTAACATTATAAAAATTTACATAAGTGAAATTCTTTATAATTAATTGCTTTTTTTTATAATTTTTTAATTTCTATCATTTCGAAAATAAAAAAATTTCATTCAACATTGCATTCGCAATTGTAATGATGTGATAAATGATTTGCTCGTTTAATAACATATTTTTGTTTTTTTTTTTTAGTGAATATATGTACATAGTTATTTGCAAAGAAGCCGTAAATTGCAACACTTTCTTCTGTTGCACGATTTAAATCATATAATAAAAAAAAATAACAACAGCAGATTTTAGGTGTTTATTTCTTATTTTATTTTTAAGAAGAAGAAAATTAATAATAGGTGAAAAAAAAAATAAAATAAAAAATGTATGTCGGAGAAATTTAACTTAAAACTGCATGATTCTAACAAATAGACTGAAAAATAATCATAAATATTATGCAATAATTTATTCAAGATATAAATACATACAAATATATTGTACATAGTACATACATCAGATTTACACAAATAACAGACAATTTTAATTGCTTTTTAATGCGTCGTTAATTATACAAATATATATTGTATGAGTGTTTGTAATTTGTGAAAATATATATTAAATTGTTTGTTCTTTTTATTTTTTTAATAAAATTTTACTTGTAAATTACCTGTATCGTTAACACAATGTGGTGTTGTTTTCAGCTTGTTATTATATGTTTTCCGTTTTAAAATTATGCATTTTTTACTACAGTTAAGTTCTAATTTAAAAAACAACATATTAAAAAAGATTTAAAAAAAAATAATAATTTTGTTATGAGGCATCATGATACGGATTTAACTATAATTATATTTCTCATTCAAGTGCACATACACATATTATGTTAAAAATGAAATTGCGATGTATGTATAAAAACTTTTTAAAGATTTATTATATTTTCGTATACTTAAAAGTTGTATGAATATTTTCATCTAAAAAGCATCGTATTAAAATAATATTTTGTTGTTTTTTGTAACATTCAAAATTTTGAAAATATTTCCCTTATTAATTACATAATTTTTGAATTTTCATCTAAAAAAGCTGTTTTGTTTTAAATGTTTTGTAAATTTATTATTTTTTGTGTTATTTTTAGAATAAACTCAGAATATAAAATTAAATTGCACACATTTTATAGCATAAAATATAATATAGAAAGCAAAGTTAACTCTTCTGTTGTCTAGAGAATATTAATTCAGACTTAATACTATGTCTTTTTAATATATGTATGTAAATTTTTTTCATTTTGTATAACTATTTTTAAAAGTCCATAAAAACAAAAACTAATAAAATGCATGTTTTTTTTTAAAATTAAATATCCTTGAGTAGCTTTGAATCAGTTCAGTTTTGTTGTACAGAATAAGGCGTGATTTAAAAGGAACAAAAAAAAAAACAATCATTAATGGAATGTGTTTTTGTTCATTTAAAAAAGCAATAAACTAAAATATTCTAAAATCGGCTTCATCATCAGCGTCTTAAATTCTCGAAGTGAGCCAAAAGCCTATCTCAAATTATTTTGGTTTCTTCAATGGCTCCAACATCTCGGAAAATTTTATGTTCTGTTTCGAATCCTGATAATCTATTCTATTTCGTCACAAAAATGAGAATTAGAAAAACTTCCCATTTTACTTCTCATTCTAATTTCTCACTTTATTTTTCAGTTTTCTCATTGAGGCAATTTCATTTTGCATAATCAAACATTGAATGAAATTATATTGTTCTCATTTGCTTTTGGAAATTTTACAGCATGTTATATTATTTACATGAGTTTGACATAATATATACTATTTGTATTATGTAATTTATAGAAAAAAAAATTGTATATTGCAAATTGTATGTATATTAAACATATAAAAATGAACTTAACTTCATTTTTGGTAAGGAGACAATTAAGAAGAATGAAATACCACTCAAATAAGAATACTTTGTATCTTAAGATTTTTTGCTACTAGCTGTTTCAGCGAGCAGTTGGACAGAACATTTAATCTTTCCTATTTCACACTGTTGTTAGTTGATGTTTCACCGAAGTTTCAAAAAACAAATAATATGTATTTTATGTTTCCTGAAAAAGATTTCATTGCTTATCTAAGGAAAATATTATAAAAATTGTATTTGAATACAAAAAAATATTTATATATTATATAATAAATAAATTACGACGATATGAAATATATTACATTACTTACACATCGAAATTAATTTAAAAAAATAACAATTTTCTTGTCCACTTCTCACAATTTTCATACGCTGAAGACTTTTTTTCTCTTACGAAAATAATATTTCAGAATTTTTGTCATTTTCTCATTGAATTAGAATTAGAACATTGAAAAAAAATTGAAAATTTCTCATTCTCATTTTTTCGACGAACAGAATAGACCCTCTGGCCTACATTATTTTTGTTTATTGGACGATTTTTTTTTTTTCTGTCATACATGCACCTACCATTTTCGAACCGCTAAATTTGTACACTTGCTTATATTCAACAAACAAATCCACCAACTACTCAGTACCGATCAATTGAATTACTGCTCGTTCAAAGCTGAGTGAACTTGTGAGGATTCGAACCCGAGGTTCGGGATTTCCAGCTTCAGTACCAGTAATCTACACCACTTTGGTCACTGACCGTCCTGTAACATGGCTTAAAAGGAAATTTTCCAATTATTTGAAAGAATAAAAAATCAAAATCATGCTAAATTGCAATAATTATTTGTATTTTGTGATTTTATGAAATTAAAAGTAAATTAGAATTTTAACCTTAATTGACTGAAAAAATTGAAATCATATGTGAAAGTAATTGATATTATCTGATATATTTAGCATAATGGTGTATTTGTTTTTCTCTAAAAAGTAAATATTCTATAATTAATTTGAATAATTAAATTTTCCAGTGTTACGCACGCAAATTAATCATTATTTTAAGTATCTTCAATTAATGTAATTGTGGACATTTATGGAGTTAAATGTAGCAATGCATAATATTTTTCTCTTAGTTTATGAATCTATAATGTTTTTTTTTCCCCTTTGTAAAATTAGATGAAAACATAATTTTCACTTTATGAGTGAATATGATGAAAAAAAAAATTGTTTTTTTTAGTTTTATTTGATGCTTCAAGTACTTCAAGATATTCAAAAGATGAAACATAATAATAAAAAAAAAGAACTAAATAAATAAATAATAATGAAAATCTTTCATCATATAAGATTTTGTTTTAATATGTTGTATTTGTATATACATACATATGTACGTGATGTTTATAGATACTCTTGATGTTTCTACAAACTTTTTTTCTAAAAAACTTTTTTTGTATTATTAAAAAGATATTATTATTTTTTTTTAGCTGAGGTCTAATTGCATTGACCAATATACAGATTTGCTTTCATGACTATGACTTCTAAAGTGAATTTGAATTAAGATCATATTTCGTGAAAGATACTTTTATATGTATACTTGATTTTTCTTTTTCTTTTTTCTAAATAAAAAAATATATATATATTTAATGCAAAATATTGATATATGTATGTAAGCAAAAATTATTAAGTTTTCATTGCGTGTACATTTTTTTTTCTGCAGAAGTGTTATAGTTGCACAGAGAATGAAAAACAAAAACAAAATGCATCTATTTATAAGAAAAATATAAGTAAACATTTTTTTTTCACTATATAGTCGATTTAAAATTCTGTATTATTTTTTTTTTTTTTCATATTCCATTTTGATATATCAAAGTACAGAGAAAAAAATAAATATGAAACAGTTAAATTTATGGAGAGGGATTATTGTGTTCATTCATTGTAAAAAAACAATAAAACTCGGAGGATCAAGTTTTATTGTGATTAGTCTGCTTACTTTTGTCTACAAATTTATCTACAAATTTAATAAATTTAAGAATAATAGATTTTTTTTTTTTTTTTTTTTTTTTTTTTTAAAAGGGAAAAATAAATCTGTAATTTTAAGTGATAGTGAATTATAATTTTTTTTATAAGTGCATTGTGTTGTGAATAAATTAAAAAAAGAATTATACATTTAGAAAATCAAAAAAAACAAAATAATAAATAAATAAATAAACAGGACATAATGAAGTTAAAAGATATCACAGTGATAAGTTCACTTATTGTGATAATTTCAATGATACATTCATCATATTGCATAAAAGAATTAAATAATCATACAATTTTAGATAATGTTACATGGGAATGTGCTAATAATGCTAGTTGTGTTAATATGATAGCAAATAATGTAATAAATAGATATCGAAAGCAAGAATTAATTGATTTTGGATTATTTAGTGTTAAACCATTAGAAACTTCATCTAGTAATCATAATAATGATAATTTACATAAAAATGAAGGTAGATCATCAGCAATTATGAATTTTTTAAATGGTAATATGCTAAGAATACCAATTGGTCCAACGGTGTTTAGTATTCAACGTTCAGATGATAGTAATTATCTTGAAATTGCTCTATTAAAAAGGATACATGAAGAAAGTGAGTTAAGATGTTTTTTTTTTTTTTTTTGAAAATTTTGTAAAATATACAAGTTAAATATGAATGTGTTTTTGAATTTTTTTTTTAAAATAATTAAAGACGGTCGTAGACATGGAGGAGGTGGTGGAGGTGGTTTAAGAGGAAGAAAAGAAAAAAAACATGTTCAAATGTATATTCCAATGTATTTGGCTGCAACAACATTTGGTTGGACAATAGCTGCAATCAAAGCTGTTGGTGTTATAACAATTAAGGCTTTATTCGTATCTAAATTGGCATTATTAATTGCTGGAGCTTTAATAATTAAAAAGTTATTAGAATCTGCCGCTGAAAAGTAAATATAATTTTTATTCTATTTTTTTCTCATTATTTTTAATGTCACTTGTTTTTGTTTTTCAAGGATGTATGTACCACCACATTATCCTGAACAACATCATCATGAACATCCATTTATGTTACCATATAATATGGAATATGCTCATTTACCACATGCATTAACAGCTGGAGCAGAAATTAATCCTCATGATTTATATTCATTTCATGTTGGGCATCCACATGATTTACAAGCAGGTGTTGAAAATTTAGCAGCTGAAAGTTCATTAAGTCATAGTGTACAAATACAAAATGCAACACAATCACAACAACTTAATGCAGCATTGAATGGTGTCACGTATCCAAAAGTTAAACGTGATGATCATCAAGCATGGAGTGGTAAGTAAAAACGTTACACACACAAAAAAAATGAAAATATGAAAATATTTTTATTTATTGAAGAGACTTTCAAGAAGGACTTTCAAGTAGATATTAATATCTACTGCGCTAATCTCAAATCTCATGACAAAAGTTGTTTATTAAATTTTATTTGGATTTCGTGATTGTAATTTTTATGAAAAATAATGAGATATTTTTTTAAATGACAAATATAAAAAAATTCAAAGATACTTTTGAAAAAAAAATAGGAATTTGTTACAAAAAGTGTTTTAATAGTCTAGGATATTTTTATAGTGGAGTGAATTTAAAATTTTCATATTCATTTGAGAATTTCTAGACAATGTTTAAAGCAAAATAATGAGAAAAAATCTGCATAATTTAAACATGGATTCGTTTTCTTTGAAAAATTTAAATTTATAAATTCAGTTGATGCTGAAAAAAAAAAAAATTAATAAACTAACCTTTAAACTTTCGATAGAAAGCAAAACTTACTACGTAAAATCATTTTACTTAAATTACCTTCAATTCAATTACCTTTTTTGTTTTACAAATTTTTCAATTTTTATATTTAAAATAGAATCTTCTTAATCTTTTGTACTCGTATATTTTAATAACACCTTATTAAAGCAAAAGTTTCATTAAACTTTCATTACTTACGCTTAAACCCTTTTATCATATTTTATACTTAAATTAGTATTATCTTGTTACAAAGCGTATAATTTACACCTTTTTGTTTTGATAGCGAAAAATACAGGATAAAATAAGGAAACAAATTTAATAAGAAGAATTTAATAAACTTCTTTTTGGTGTTGTTTATAAACGAAATAAAAAAGGTCAAAATATTTAAACTTTTGTATATAACCTTTTTTTGTTTTTTTTTCTGAAAAATTTATTAACAACGAGGAAGTGATTAATTAACATGTCACATTTTAACACTTTTTTACTTTAATAAACCGTCATAAATTTCCATTTTTTTTTTTTTTTTTTTTTGAATTAAAAACAAAGAAAACTTTTAATTTATGAATTTAATTTTGTTTTTCCAGGAATAAAAGCGAAACCCATGAATTATGTTCAATCAAATAATCCTTTTCATGTATATCGAAAATTATAAGGTAATTCATACAGTGGGTTTTTAAAATAACAACAACAACAAATTTAGGGCTTTTACGTATATTCAAATAAAATTATCAGAAAAACAAAAAAGAAATGTTATTAAATTGTTATTTTTGTTGAATTTTTTTATTTATTTAATTATTGTTTTTTTTTTTTTTGTCTTTTATGTTAAAAAATAAATTATTATTTTATTTATTTGTTCATTTATTGATTTTAATTAATAGATAAAATTAATAAAATTTAAATATAAAATATATATATTATTGTGTATATAAAATAAACGAAACGAAAAACAATGAAAATTGTAATTTATATAGAATGATTTTATTTGTTATTTGTTGTGTAATATTTATACATTTAAATTAGCAAATAAAAAAAACTAGATAGTTAACAAAATAAATATATAACGAAGTATTTAAATCAATAAATAAATTCTGTAAAACAAAAACAAAACAAAAAAAAAACCTTAGAAAAAAGTATGAGTTGAATAATTGAATTTGTAGAAATTTATCACAGATTATTTACAACTATCTTTTGTTTTAGTTAAAATGCCAAAATATGCAGTTTGGATTTGATTATGTTTTTTTTTGTGTTCATTTTTTGTTGTATCTTTTGTATTTATTTTTATTATTTTGTATTTTGTTTTATTTATAAATGATAGTAATTACATGGATAATGGTAAAAAAAGATTATGTTTAGAAAATAAAACAAACAAAAAAAAAGATATAATGTACTTAAAATGAAATAACAGAAAATTCAGCTGAATAAGATACATAAATAAGATTTTCTTTTAAATGTAATTGAAAATATTCATTATAATTACGTATAGTTTAAATTTAAAAAAAAATATATATGTGTATTTAATAAATAATATTTAACAATTACAAAACGACAAGAAAAAAAATTGTAATACGTAATAAATTTAAAAATTATATATCTTCTTACCTACTAAAAATTATAATTAATAAATGATGATCTAAAAATATTCATACTCGCAAAAATATTACTCTGTTAACAAAAAAGTGTTTAAAATTGATGTTCAGTTCAAAAAATCAAAAATAAAATTCAATATATAGAATTTAAATTTGATTTTCAGGTTTTTGTTCAGCAAATGCAATTTCATGAACATCTAATAATTTACCTGGTACATCAGAGATACCTTCAAAAAAACCATCTAATGCACGTGCCCAACCAGAACTATATGAATCAGTATGATGATCATGTGAATTAATATGTGGATGTGCAATAACATCATATGTAACATGTTTTTTAGCTAATAATTTTTTTAAACCAATTATAACAGCTAATATTAATGCTATTTTAGATATAATTAATGCTTTACCAGATACTAATAATAAACCTTTTAATATTAATGCACCAATAACACCAATTTTTGTAATAATTGCTCCCATTATTATACCACCTAATTGATGTTTTTTACCTCTTGCATCTTCATATGCATTTATTGGACTTATTGATATACCTAAATTAAGATTACCATGTTCTTCAGTTGTTAATATTATATCAGCATTATCATATATTTTATATCGTAATTTTCTACTACGTATAAATTTCCACATTTTATCAGCTAATAATAATCCTAATGCTTCATCATCTGATTTAATTGCTCTAGCTAGTAACATATCATCATCTGGATCATCATCAGGTATTTCAATACCTCTGAAAAATTAAAATTAAGAAAAAATTAATTTAAAAAAAAAAAGCTAATAAATAAAAACAAAAACATACAAAAATTTAATATTACAAGAGAAAAATTACATTTTTATGTCATTCTTCACGCACATATTGGTATAAAAAATGCAAAACATCAGATACTATTAATCTTTGAGTACATGTTATTTATATACTATACTTAATATGTAATTTAATTTATAGTCAGTGGTGCTAATGACATGACGCTATTGTATGTATGTAATTTATTATTTTACACAATAAAGGAAAATAAGTAAAAAAAAAAAAAAAAAAAAATTAATAATAAGGAGGAGGTTAATTAGTTTAACTGGTTCAATGTAACGTGGAAAATATTCTCTTTGTTAAATATTATTTTTCATTAATTTTTGTATTTTGTATTTTATTTTATTTTTTTTTATATTCGTTTTCTTTTTTTTGCAAAAGCCATGATGAAGATTGACCTAATATTATTTCAATAGGAGGCATTTTATAGCCTGTCATTATATCACTTTTCATTTTGAATTATGCCACAGAAAAGTAAGACAATAATTGAAATGTGGATTATATCAGTCAGTTTTTTATATGTGCTAATTTTAAATACATAATTTAAATTTAAATATTGAATTATTTTTTGCCTTCTTCTTTAAATCAAAGTAAAATTCTGAATATAGCACTTCGAATTTAAATTTTATTTTTATGAACGATTTACAGTTTTTTTTTTACTTTTAAAAATTAAATTTTAATACCAGAAAGTCGCTGAAATTTCGAAAGCAATCACAAGAAATAAATTAAATGAAACGTAAATAATTTTCCTGAGTTAGATATATTCAAGGATATGACAAGTGTCAATCCTTTTTTTTCTTCATTTTCTTGATAAATATGAAAATTCTATTTAAAATTTAAAATAGAAAAGTTGCAAAACAATAATATAATTATTTAATTCATATTTTAATCATAGAAAAAAATAAGTAAATTCGTATAAATCTTCAAGGTTGTCTGAAAACTTTAGAAAATTTTAGAATATTGAAATATAAAATATAAAATTCCATTACAATGATTATTCTTTATCCTTTTTTTTTTTTTTTTTTTGAAATTACAATTCTATTCAGAAAATAAAACATTAAAAAAAGTTAAGTGGAATATTTTAACGAATATAAAGTATTTATTCAAATATCCTTTTTCATTTTAACAATTTAAACTTAGAAAATTATTGTATTACAATCAAATTGAATTTTACTATAAGATTATTATCAAATAATTATTACTATGGCGAAAAAAGAGAAAGAAAATTTTGTTTTATTTTCGTATAAAATTTCTTGAGGTTAAAATTTTTAAAAACAATAAAAATTTAGTGGTTTCTTAAAATTGTATAAAATATCATTTTAACAAAAGGAAATTTCATGAAAATATTATACAACAAATACAAAAGAGTAGAAATTATTTTTGTCCTGTGAATAAATTTGATAGTAATCAAGATATTTTCTGTAAAAGATTATTGTTTTGTTTGATGTCTTCTAGAATTACATTTAAAGTGTGTAAAGAACAAAAGAAGAAAAAAAAATATTTTCAATTTAATATTTTTAAGCGGTTAAGTTAGTTATGGGTGTCATTGTAATTTTAAGGATATATATACCCTATAGCAACAAAATTAAATAGAAAAAATTCCCATGAAACTCGATACTTTGAATTTATGTTTAAAAATCTTTTGTGGTTTTTTAAAGGTGTAATTTACTTGACTTAAACAAAATTAAAAAATATTATGTAGAATTCCCAGAATTAGTTCAATTGAAAATCATAATCATAAAAACATGCTTACACCTACACCATAAGTATAATTTGTTTATTTTTCCCCTTAAGTTTTTTTTTGTTTTATGTTTTTTTAAATTCTTGGAAAATTACTATTTTCGCTTGTAGTGTGTAACTAAAGAATATTATGCTACATATAAAAATTTATCATGAAAATAAATAGTAAATTAAAGAACACATACATACATATTGAACAATTACGTCAGTTCTTATCAAGTGAAAATAAAATTATTGTATTTTTACTTTTAAGGATGAGTAAATAAGTTTGTACATACTTATGTCCTTTTTATTCTAAAAAAATAAAGTAATTTGGAAATATGCTGTTTTCTTTCAAAATAAATTGAATTTGTTTCGCAAGAATAATAAAACACATTAACTCAATTTTTATTTTATTTACAAAATTATTGTTGAAAAAAAAAATATTATTTATCATTCACATGATAAAAATTATTACAATTGTCATTTTCTACCAAATGACATGAATATAATTTTTTTCTCGTGTGTAAGAAAAATTGCTTCTCAAAATGAATACTGAATAGCTATTGTGTTGAAATTTATTCAAGGATGTATTGAATAAAAAAAAATATTAATAAAATCATTTTTTTTATTATTTTTTTTTTTAACCAAATATAGACTACACAGAATAGCGAATTATGCGATGTTCTAGGAGAGCTTCCGAAAAGGTTCCTTTTTTATTTAGATATCTAGCAACATTTTTTTTGTAGAGATATCCTCACGTCATTGCTCATTGGTTAAAAAGAATCAGTAGATTTAGAATCCCTAATAATAACTATATCTAAGTGTTTCGAGTCATTAAAATCGACCAAATTATTCTTGAAAAAAGTGTATCTAAAGTTACACATAAAATAGCTTTGTTCACTGACCCTTTTTAATACTTGAAAATTTTAATTGTTTGAAAACACACTCACCTATTTTCAGTGATCTTCAAATTTCTTGAAATTTCTATAGATGTTTTTTTAAATATTCTATTCATGTAAATAACTAATTTTAACATCATACATGAATGATTATCTTTTTCGGCACATTTTCCAGTTAATTTTTTCAAAAATTCATCTTCTAATTGATTTCGATTAGCTGCATGAACCTAAAGAAATTTGAAAAAAAAATATGAGAAGAAAAAAAAAGATTTTTTCGGTAAATTTTTGTTTTTGTTTTTTTTTATAATGATTTAACTCTTTTAATTTTCAAATAAGTGATTTTCCTTTAATATACAAAATATTCAACAAAAATTAGAAAGTATATAAAAAACGTTTCTCTCCAAACAAGGTTCTTATCGTTTGACATTGAAAAGTTATTAATTGCGTTCGACAACAAACTTTTTTCTCTCTCCTATTTTCATGTAAATCATAAAATTTTAAATTATCCTTTAAAAGATACTATGAACTTGAAGTCATTGACACATTATATTTTAGAAAATATTATGAATAAACTTAATTGAATAACAACAAGAATAAATTTTCTAATTTAAATTTAATAAGGCGTAAAGAAAATTTGTTTGTATGTGTGTTAAATTTTTAAAAAGGGTAAACATGAGAAAAATTATTTAGACATTCATAATTTTCTAGGAATTTTTTTTATGTACAACATATTTTTTTATAACATAAAAAGTTTCTATATAAAATTTAAGAACGAAAATTGAAATAATAAATAATGAGATGATTTTTAACCGCATAATAAATATATTTAGATTGTTGTTATCACAAAGGAGATTATTTTGTGTACACACTCGAATAAAAAAAAACAGATAGGTATTATCAAAAGGAAATTCAAATAAAAATATCATGATTTATGATTTATTTATTACACGTAATAATATGAAGTGATAAATATTATAAGTATGTTTACATACATACATATATGTAGTATATATATGTATGTGATGCAAACTAACTAATGTAAGGTTCAGAATATTTTGACTGAATCTTTATAAAAAAAAAGTAATAAGGAAAATGGCAAGATAAAATAAATAAATAAATAAAGTATGTATTATTACAATTTTTCAAGATTTTTACTACACCATTCAGTATTTTTTTCTTTTTCATTTAGAAAAAAAAAAAAAACTTTTTCCATATACTCATCAATCAATCTTTTCATTTGTGACTTTGATAAGTCACATAAGTAGAATAGCGATAAATCTTAAGAAAAAAAAATTACTTTTATTTATTTTTTACGATTTGAAAAAATATTTGAACGTTTATAATAATTTCCTATCATTGTCTGGAAAATTACACTTTTTTTTGTATTCAATCTATTTTATTATTTGAATAACTGTATAAATATAGTGACGTTATGTTTGCATATACGAAAATATGTAAGGAAGAAGATAAGAAGAAGAAAACAGTTAAATAAATATTTAAACTCTGATATCCTCGTATTGAAAATAACGATACGTGTTACATACGCACATTCGCACTTTATTATTCAAAAACAAAACAACAACAAAAAAAACGAAAAAAGGAAAAATCTTTTAAGAAAAACCATTTTTTAAATTTACTTAATTTTATTCGATGCAACATAAAACATAAGAGGTTTTTCTTTATATTTTCATTTTAAATTTTTAAATTATAAAAATTTTCATTGACCTCATTATATTATTTGTCCTTTTCTATCATGGAATTTTTTTTTTAACTTTCAATGATCTACTTTCACTAAAATATACATATTTAAAATTTACGTTTAAAAATGTAGAACACATACATATGTTATCTACAAAAATGTTGTTATCACCAAATCCGTTATTAAATATTTATAAAGCTTTCCAAATACAAAATATGTACGTATACATATGTACATACAGACATGTTTAGAAAACATCTACGAGATGTTACCATTTTTGGAGGAAAAAAAAATGTCCATTTCGATATAAAAAAAAAAGAAAGTTATTCTCTTTTATTTTCATTTTTGAAATTTAGATAAAATTATAAATTTTTTATTATATTGACACCATCGCGAATAAACAAAAATATAAAAAAGCAAAAAAAAGGATACAATATGTAGGTGTATATTATGACATCTTAAAAATTCACATCAGACGCACGTATCATCATTTAACATTCAACATGTAATTCACATAAAAATAAAAAGTAAAAAAAAAAATTAAATAGAAAAAAAAAACAAACAAAACATTTTGTATATTAAAGGTATACACACGATGTAAGAGTTATCTACTTAAATATTATAAAACCATTTTTTGTTGTTGTTTTTTACCGTATTATCATTAGAATTGACAGTAGGATTTGCATATGACATTAAAAATAAGCCAAATACAAGAAATATTTCCAGTAGTTTCATTTTAATAAAATAACTTTTATACAATAATAAACACGTTTGTTGATTTTTTCTTTTATCCTTTTTATTATCTCACAAAAAAATTTTTTTTTGTTTAAGCGATGCGACGAATAACAAATTATATTTTTAAATTAACACTTTTTCTTGGCAACTACTTCTTTTAATTAACTCCTTTTTTTTACTGCAGAACTTTTTTCTAACACCATAATTAAAAAAAAAAACAACTATAAATTATGAAAATTTGGCAAATATAACTGCCAATTCTCAAATTTAAAAAAAAAAATGTAAATAAACACGAATAAAATAAGGAAAAAAAAACTTTATTATTCTGATGTTATGTATTGAAAATTTGTAATGTGTAAATAATTTTAAATAATGATGATAACATGGTGATACAAGAAAACCTAATGAGTTTCAAAGCTCCTTGTTTATCGTTTATATGGATTTTATTTTTGAAATCTTCAATTAAAGTCGAATTAATATCAAATGAAGTTTATATTAGATTTGTGCTTTTCATTTGAAATATTTATTCTTTTTTTTTTCATATATTTTTTTTTCTAAGAGAAGACAGAAAAATAAAACTATGTAATCTAGTTATAAAGTATAAAATACAAATACACAAATTAACCATATATAATTGAAATTGAATAGAATATCAAGTTCTCATCATCAACATCATTATCATCATCATCAACATCACAACATCAAAAGACTAGACTTGTGCGTTTTCTTATTAAAACTTACATACAACAAAACAACACAACAGCAGTCTATTTTCTATGATACCACATTTTCTTCTTGTTTTTCTTCTCCATACCACCATATACTTTAACTTAAATTTAGGTTAACTGGATATATTGCATTTTATACAGAAAATTATACAAAAACAGAAAACTCCTATACATAATTTTGTTTTTTTCTTCTTTTTCTTCTGAACAAAACCATCTAGACGACAACATACTTACTTCCATTTGGATTTTATGGTTGAAAAACTTGTTTTGTTTTTTCTTCATGAATAAGTTCAAGATCTTTGGAAAATAAAAAGAAAATTTGTATTAAACAATAAAAAAATAAAAATAAAGGAAAATCTGAAAAATAAATACAAAACATAATAAAAACTGATTTTTTTTTCTCCATACAAAAAATACATTTTACAATTGAAAAAAGAGTAAAAACTGTTGTGGTTATTTTTTATGTCCCTGTATTTTCAGTATTAAAGTCAAAAATTTAAAAACAAATACTCTTTATAATAAAACAATATTTTACTAGTTTTTTGTATCTATTATTTTCATATAAATTATGAATCGATAAAATCTTATTTTATTTATACGAACTATAACAAAACATAAAAATTATATCTTCAACTTTTAGCCTTTAGTACATTGTAACCATATTTTCATTGATTATTTATTGAATATCTATTGAATAAAAATATTGTTATAATCCTGTTTGTAACTTTTTTTTATATTATCTTGGGTTGAAGTTTTTCTTATTGAAGTTTTTTTTTTTTTTTTTTGCAAAAGATAAAATGAGGGTCTCGTCTCTCAGATCGTATTCATAAAAATTATAATATCGAAAAATATACAGATATACAAGAATTTAACACTATTTGTTTATTTATTGTGTTTATTTTTTTTATTATCGTTAAAATAGATACAATACAAAAGATTATAGTATAGTTTTTAAGTTCAATTGAAAAAAGATGGGAAAAAAATAAGTCGAAAATAGAAAACAGAAAAACTTTTTATCTTTTAATTTAACAATGGTAACATCACTTTTACTGAAACAGTTATAGTTACTATTATCTTTTAAAAAAAATCTATTCTTATTTTTTCTTCTTTATAACATTTCATTCTGTTTATTTTTCTTCGTTTTAAGTTAAGCATCATAAACAGGATTGAAATAGAAATAGATTTTATTTTATTTTATTTTTTTTTATTTTATATTCTATCGTTAAATAACAATAACATACACCATTAAATTAGAAGCGTATAAACATAAACTCATGAACATTTTTTTGATATGTAATAAAAGTTTTTTTTATTTTAATTTTTTTTTTTATTCTGACAAATTATTACAGGTATATTTAGATATGTATGTATAATATAAACATTATAAAAATGTAACACAAATAAAAATAAAGATACAAGATTTGATACAATCATTTTTATTTAGGTAAAATATAAATTCAAAATAAAAGAGTGAACAGAAATTAGCGGAAAAACAAGGAAAATATGTAGTAGGTGATTTTCCAAGCCATAAATAATTTATGGATTGAATAAAATCGGAAAAATATTATGTGCAAAGGAGGAAGAGTAGGCATGAAATCAAATAATATACATATGTACTTTCTAGAGGAACATTTAAATGCTACATTTAATTTTTGAAACGTCTTAAATTCAAAAGGCAAGGCATTCAACGTTTTTGATTTGAGCTTTTAAAGATTTTAAGAAAAATATGTATATGTACTCGTATTTAACCAGTAGTTTTTCATGGATTGCGAATCACCTAGTCGTTTAACTTTTCAATGTTATTATTTTTGTCCTTTTTTTTTTTTTTTTGGTTGTAGAAGCAGTTTGAGTCTGAAAATTAAAATATTTAAAAATTGAACGGCTCTATGGAAATGAATGGTGTTTTGAGGGGCGGGAAGAATATAAATAAAGCTTAAGAAACCAAAATTTTAACCATTTCAATAGGGTAGGACTACTAGAGTATATCGAAAAACTGTTGTTAAGTCTTAAAAATCGATTTAGAAAAATAAATAATTTGAGCCACCAGTGAGCAACACCGTCGTCTCGTGGACATCTGCGTGCTTTAACGTGTTAAATCTGTAAAAAATAGATTTTTAAAGCTAAAAGGAGTATTATAGTCGACAATTAAAACGTAAAGTAAGAAAAAACAAAAAAGTAAGCACTAGAATTCATTTTCAATAACTTGGAAAAAAATTCTTCAGTAAATATTTCAACAATTAAATTCAAATTATTTCCCCAAATTTCATCTATAAAAAATTTTTAATTATTTTTTAATATCTTTTTTTTTGTTTTTTGAAAAGAAAACGTGTTAAAATGCTTTGATAACTTTTTACTTTCTTTTAAAAATTAAACATGTTTAACTTGTCTTTAAAAAATAACGGTTTATAATAATGATCGACTTATATTTTAACAGGAAATTGACTATTAGCAAACAGTAAAATTCATACATGTAAGTACATACGTATGCACGTGTATGTGCATTTGAAGTTTAAAATTTAAAAGAAAAAAAACACTTTATAAACATAAAAGCTACATACTTTTATGTTGTACAACAAAAACTATCAAATAATTTAATTAATAGAAGAAAAAAAATGTTTATACATAATTGGAAAATTTCAATATAAAATGTTTAAGAGTGAAAAACGAGAAGAAGAAAAAAAGGAAAAACAAAGAAAGAAAAAAGTAATAAAATAGAAAACACACATATGTGAAGAGGAAAAAAATGAAATCATTATATTATAGAAATTGTTTTCACTCCATAATGGAATCCTAATAGTTTATCTAAGATATTTATTTTATAAATATAAAATTATTTTTATTTAAAAATTATACCAGCAAACTTGTTTTAAAGAAAAATTATCTGGTACTTTTTTCATTTTTTTTGTTTGTTTGAACATAATTTGAAAGTGTTTAAAAAATTACTAATAAGTACGTAGATATATGCAAAATACTTATTTTGAAATTAGAAAAATAAATGTAACTAATCAATATACCAAATCGATTTTATTCATTAATTTAGAAAGTACGAATATGTGTGGATTATAACAAGAGAATAACAATTATTATTCATCTATAAAAGCATTTAATAAAAAGCATTTTCACGTTATACGAGTAATTTAGTGAAATAATTTGAAAATTAGTAGAAAAATAATTTTTTTTTTAAATATAAAAAAAAATATTCGAATTAAATTAATTTTAAAACAATTGATAAAAATATGTCACTGAATTATTAGCAATTTGAAAATGATATTGAAGGGAAAATATGTCAGTTGGAAAATTTCATCTATGTATATATGTAAGAAAACCAGGTAATACAGTTAGAAAAATCTGTTAGTTGACCAAAAATATTGGTCTTCTGTTCAATATCTAATTTAGTCAGATTTTTAGTTATTTAAAGTTTCCTAATTTCCCTTCTTTTCAAAAAGCTTGTTGACAATTACTTATACAAAATTTGGTTTCTAATAATCAGCTCATTAGCTCTACTTATCACAAGCACCATCACTGATCTATAATCCAAATTTAAATAATTTACATTGACGACACTCATCTCGCACATATTCACTGAAAAATATCTTTTGTAAACCTCAAATATCCTGTTCTTTTTACAAAAAATCATTGTTAATTACACATTTTCTGATTGACCAAAGCAATCCTCCAATTACTGAACTGATTTTTCTCCAATTCATACAAACAATCTTCCTGTACTTATAATGTTCTCGTAAGCACGCCATAACTTTTAAGGTTGAATAACTATACCTGATCTAGTAAGTTCATCTCATACACATACATACATTTCACATACTGATTCTTTAAGTTCGACCTCTCAGATTTCCTCTACTTCACATTAAATAGTTCTTACAAAATCCTTTTCTTATCCATCTTCTTAAGCCTGATCATACGCTATCTAGTTAGTTCACACATATTTTCGTATCATTAAATTTCCTCCCACTCACATTAAATCGTATTCTTCATATTCTGATTATTTTTTTTCATTACACACAAGATTTTTGGTACAAAACTTTAGTAATTTCAAGGTTTTATTTTTATGAGAATTACGTATACATTATGTACATATTTTTGTTTTCAAGATGTCTGAATAAGATTTCTTTTAAATATTTTCTTGAAAGAATAATAATATGTTTTTATGACAAACAAAAAATAATTGTTTCGAATAGTCTCTTAAAACAATGAAAAAACAAAACATGAAAAAAGAAGAAATGTTTAGCTAGTTTTATTTCTTTTTTATGATTTATTTAATTCGAATAAAAAAAAGTTTGTATTGGGATGAGATTATGATAAAAATAACATAGGAAGTATTATTTTATATTATTATTGTTGTTGTTGCTGTTATTTCGATAAATTCGGTATTTTATAGTCTATTTCACAAAAAGAAAAGGATTCTGTTCGATTAATTTCGCCTTTACTGTTATTGCCGTTTTTGCTTTTAATATCCATTTAGTGTGTAAATTTTGTTACTATATGAACCTTTTATTTTATAGACGATCTATTTTTTTTCCTCCAAAATTTAACATTTATGTTGATACCAAAAGGATAAATGTATATTAATAGCTTTATTTTCTCCATTTTATATTCCTGTTTTTCTTTTTTGTCTGTTTATAAGCGTTTTTTCCGCATTGGATATAATTTTTAGAAAAAATTTTTACGAGAGAATCCTTTTTTTTTTTTTTCTAAATAAAAACAAAGTCCTTTTAATTTACTGTTCTTACTAATTTAATTTTATGTAGTAAAATTACTTAATTATTATTTTTTTACAAATTTTTAATAATAAATAACCTTATTATTACGAAAAAGTGAAAATGTAAATTTTATAAGATTATTATTTTTTTTAAATTATTACTTAACACTTTTTTTTGTTTTCTTTAAATTATTTGGCATCTTTTTTGGTATTACTTCTGTATTCAGGATATCCTTGATAAGCTAAATCATGCCCAGATTCTCCAAATTTTATACCATTATTATTTTCGGATATAGAAGATTTACTATAATAATCAGAATATGGTTTAGCAAATGTTGGTTCAGATCGATAAAATGGATTTCCATTTGAAAAATGTTGTTCATGATTGTGTGCATGAAATGATGCAGCACCAATACCTTGTGGTGAATATTGAGGAAAACCATTTTGGGAATAATAATTTCCAAAGTTCTGTTGTGGTTTACATAATTTGAAATAAGCAAAAAGACCTGAAAAAAAAATAAATAAAAAATTAAAAATATACTTTCAGAATTTACTTATGTAAATTAATTTTTAAACTGTTTTGAATAGAAAATACTTTTTTTTTATCGAAACACTAAAAAAAATATAAATTGTGGTATAGCAGAAAAAGTAAAAAAAAAAAAAAACAAAATCCAATTTTAAATAAAATTGAATTTCTAATTTGTGTATTTTGGTATTTGTGAAGGATTAAACTTTTCTCTTTACAGTCATTTAGAATAGCAATAAATTTAATTACAAATTAACAAATCAAATGAAAGGCTTTCATTTCATTTGTATAACGTTTACTTTCACCCTTTTTAAATTCCAGAATAATTAATTGTGTGGCAAAATGAACAAAATAGAAAAACTGTATAATTTCATAGAAACAAAGTATTTTAAGTTTATACCTAAAACTTTTCAAATCAATTTTTTTCTGTTATATTTTATGTTCGTTTGCATGTATGCTTTGAATTTTAATAGCAATTAGTAACATTGTTATTTTTAACCTAAATTTTTATTATTTTTCTTCTTTTTTTTTCATGAGAAAAAAAATACTACAAACAAAAATAATTAAAAAAAAAAAAAAAAAAAGATAAAATAAAAACGATAAACAAAAAAACTCATGCTAGAATTCTAAATGGTTCAAATTATTGTAAACATTTTTTCAACACCACTTTATTGTGCTTAATTTCGAATTCATGTTATATTTTTTTAATTTCCATCTCATGAAATAAATAATCATGCCCTATTTACAAATTGTGTTTTGTTTACATAAAAACGAAAAAAAAAAAAAATACTCCTAGTAAACAAAAATATATTTTTTTTCATGCTTTTCGTTCTGTTTTATGTTTTGATTTTTAATTTTCATTTTTCATTTTTTCAAAACAGCTAGAAATTTATTATAAATACCTGGAAGGACAATAGCAGCAAGTCCTAATAATTTTTTTAAACTAACTAATCCCAATATGAATGGCAAAAAGAGAAGAAGTTTCAATTTGAATATTTTCAATACCAACAAAAGAGGAATGAATAGCTTCTTTAACTTATGACGAGCTAAAAAAAATATAAGAAAGAAAGAAAAAAACAAAAGAAAAAAAATATAATTATGATCCTGTTGTTTTTTTGAATAAAAAACAAAATGAAAGGAAAAAATATTTGATAAATAAATGAAAAGAATAACAACATGATGAATATCAAAATTACAATATTTTAACAAAATATTTTTTTGTTTTCTCTTGTTTAGATAAAATATTTAATTTATTTATACTTACTGAATAAAGGAGCTTTTTTATCTTCAATAACATCTAGTTCATCCGTAATACCATCAATAAATCTTGGGGAATAACGTCCATCCTCTGTATATTCGTCGGGTATATGAACTTCAAGAGCAACAGATTTAACAAATCTGTTTAAGATTTAACAAAAAAAAAAAAAAATAAATAAATAAATAAGGAAAGATAAATTTGTGAAAAGCTTTTTATGACTAAATTTTATTTTTTTTTCTTTGTTCTTTTAAATAAGTATATTAAATATTTTGCATGTAAGATTTTCCAAACCATAACAAAAACGGAAATCTAAGTCTTTAGTTTTTAAAAAAAATTTTAATAACATGCTTGCTTTTGTGTGATTTATACATTTAACAGCAAGAAGAAATTTTGTCTAGTAAAATTTTCTAATTTACATAGAAAAAAGGTTGAATAAGAACATAAAAGGATTAAGTGGAAAAACTATTATATAAATGATAAAAAGGATTTTAAATTTTCATTTAGTTTTAAGCAGTAAAAGAGCTTATAAGTATTAGTAAAACTGTTGTTATTCGTTCGTTCGCTGTTTATATTAAAAATTTTAAAAAGAGAAAAGAAAAAACAAATCCCTATAAGTTTTTGTTTTCTACTAGAAGCACATTTTATGAAAATCCCGCTATAAGTAATCTGAAAAACAAAATAATCATAAATTTTACACTTTAACTTATAAATCTCACCTTTCTACTTTTCTTAAAGCAAATTTAATCAATTGATCCCATTCTGAATCTATTGATCTTGGTTCAGTTGAATATTCATAAGCTTGTTGATGTAATGATCTTTGATGATCTTCAGACATACGAACAACACGTACATTATCAGTTAACCTGTAATATATAAAAAAAATAAAAAGTAACATATGAAAAAAAAAGTATACACTACGAACTATGAGTACATGATATGTGAGAGCTTTCTAGAAAAAATTTACTTTTTTATTTTAAGTAAAAAAAGAAAAAAAAGAAAAGAAAATTAAAACAACAAACAACAAACAAATACATAAACTTACCGATACGAATCACGTGTGAAGAAATCATCAAATGTATTTAGAGCATGAGTTTTAAAACATTCAGATAAATCACCAGTTAAACAATTTCTATTTGTACGTGCAATAAATGGATCAACATCTGGTCCTGCACCTAATCCAACTAAATCAAATAGATCTTTACCAGTTCTTCTTGATTCAATGGATACTGATGGATTCGGTGTAAGTGAATCTTGATGATGTGATTGTTGAATTTGTAAAATTGAATTTACATCACTAATTGTTGTATCTTTATGTGATATTTGATCTGGCAAACGAATACCATCACCATCAATTGATTTTAATGATAAAAGTGATACAAATAAAAAAATCCAAATAAATTTGTGATTTAAACCCATTTCTGAAATATAAAAACAACAATTTAAAATAAAAAATGTATCTTGTATTTTTGCATCCTTTATCTTTACATTTTGTATCTTTTTAATTTAAGTAAATAAAATTGTTTTATAAAATTTTGAAAAAAAATATTACATACATCATCACTTCAAAACTTCAATCATATCCAAGCACTTTCTTTAAAAATTTCAGTTAATTTTATTTACGTAACGTAATTCACTTAGAATGAATTTAAATTTTAATTATTAGATATTTGTGAAATTTCAAACTAGGTAGCTATATACATAATTTAATTATTATTTTCAATTACAATTAAAATTCACACTCTCGATCTTAACGTTTATTATATTTTATTATTTATTTTTTATTTAACATGACACACTTTCTCTGCTGAAAATTTATCTTTTTTTTTTTTTTTGAGAGATAGTAAACGATATGTGTACACCTTTTTATTTGTATGACAAATCAAGTAGAAGAGAAAGAAAACAAAAATAAACACTAACCAGTGAAATTGCAATAGACAAAAAAATAAAAATAAATATTGAAAAATAATTTAAGAAAACCAAACAAACAAAAAAGTGAAAAAATAAAAAAATTAGCACAGATGAAAACTTGTTAATCGAAACAGTATAATTTATCGACTACTTCATATCATATGAATGTAACTTTGATTTTCAACCAAAATAAGATATATAAAATACCACTTTAACTGTTTGCATTTTTTTCTTCTACCCAATATGACCACATTAAACGCAAAACATCAACTTCTCTAATAATGCAACTGTACAAATAATATCTCTACCACATATTTAAAATTATGTACATACATATGTAGCTTTAATATAAAAACTCAATATTATGTGTATCTTCTGGAATATTATTTCTTACAGTTTATTTTTTTATTTTATTTTTTTTTTTAATGAAAGAGAATCAACTAAATATGTTTAACAGTTATATTCATATTGTTGATGGTTTTTCTTTTTATGGACGCCGTGCCGGTATAGGTTTTTTTATCTTAAAGATTCAACAAGCATATACGGATATTAACTTGTTTTTCTAACTAACCGAAAAGATAGTTTTTTGGTTTGTTTTTTTTTAAATTCCGTTACACCTACAATAAATTCAAATATTAAATTGTTACTATCATCATCACCGTCCGCGTCATAATTTTTATTTGAAAAGACAAAAAAATAGATACCAATGTATGGCAATGGAATTCATGACGTCATCTTCCAAGACGATTTTTTCACAATCAATGTTGAAGAAGGTGATGGTTGAAACTAAAAAGATAGTCCTCCATCTTTTGACTTCATGCCCATGGTCTTCAATTTATTTTTTCAAAGTCAACAAGCAAAACATAAAATATGTGTAAGGTTGATGTTCGTTAAAGATTCTTAATAAATATTGCAATTTTATTGCACGATCATTATCAAGCTATTCAATTGAAAATTTTATAGAATATTTTTACATTTAGTTAGTTTAGAAAGCAACTTTTTAAAAGATATTAACTGTTAGTAGTAATTTTCCGTTATTTTTCTAGTTTATAGGTATTACTAGCTAGACCCTATTACTGGAATACCTATATATACATATACCACGATGATAATAATGATTAAAGTTTACACTTGAAGTAATAAAATAATGATGCATTACGATAAAAGTTTTCTAAAACTCATGCGTTACAAAATATCCTTGAATGTCCTTAAAATTAAATTAACCTAAAATTCTAACTTACTTTTTATGATAATTATTTCGCCTTTAAACTTAACTAAAACACGAAAGAAACTATAAAAATACAATTTTAGTACACACAAGTACACAACTAATTGCAAACACAATTCCTGATGATATACTGTTAGCTCTAGAAAATGTTTTCATTTATAAATAATTCACAAAAAGGAAATGATGGTGGACCAAATCCTATACCTACTATATTCCTTCCACCTCCATTACCTCATAGTACAATTTTTGTCATTTTAACTCTTTTTTTCTTTTTTCTTTTTGTGCATTCACGTGCTTCGGTATTCAATTCATCAAGTTATGCTGTCTTAATTTCTGAATCATAGGAATACCCACTAAATTTAGTAATAATGTGCAAAATCTTATGCAAGTTATTTAAAATCTTATATCAAAAAGTTTTTTAACCTTTTACATTATGTATGTATGTGATATTAAACCCTTCTTGCTGCAGGGAAAATCCAAAATAAAAACTCAGGTAAGCTGTTAAGTTGTGCATTACCTAGAGTATTACATCTTTTAGCTCAAAGTCATTATTACAGCAATCTATATTGTTGGTAAATAATAATTTTGCTTTTTTTTTTTAAATTAAAGTCTTGCATATCTTCGGTCAAAAGCTTCTCAAACAATTTTATTATTATGTGATATTTATGGTGGTATTATTGCGGAGGTTTTATGTAATACACGTAATAACCCAACAATCTAAACTTAAATGTTTAACTGTAAAAAAACAAAACACAGAAACTTATACTATTGTATTCATAAAGAAATGATGACGCATTAACATTGGGTTTTTGCATTTTCTTGTCACCACTTTCACTTTCATGATTTTCATTTAACATTAATTCTCATGATTTGTAACATCTTTATAGATATAAACTGTGGGCGTGAAAAGATAGTTTATCGGGCCTATAGACATAGACTATCTTAAAATTTGTCATTATGTGATTATTTATTAAGTCATACATTAATTATATCAAATTTATTAAATTCTTAAGGCTTTATTATTTTGGAGTTGTACGGTCTACTAATTTACGATGATTAAAGATTCTTTTATATGTTTTTGTTGTAAAATTATGATATACATACATTTTTTTTTTTTAAATTTTTTGCATCAAAACGTGATGTTTTTCTACATTTTTTTCAAGCACATGACAGAAGATCATGAAAGAAAAGAAAGATACTTAGTTCTGTTTGAACTTCCGTAGGCCTTGGGAAGGTGAGAAAACTTAAGATAGGAAAGTGTTTTAGAGTTTAAAGATTCGGTTAATAAAAAAGTAGCCATATTTCATGTAAGCTCAGAAAATGGATGGCTTCTGATAGAGTTTGTGTGATTTAAGAGAATACTTGGTATTATGTGAGAATATGTAAATGGAAAGTATGATATAATTTATTTCTTCAGAGCACACGCCATGGTAGTATGTACGATGTTGTAATGTATCTAAACAAGAACTGAATGATGCATCTTTAAAATATAAAATGTAAGAAGTTTTTCCGGTTAAAAAGGAAACAATGAATAATCATGACCTATAAATAGATTAATTATTTATTATAATAACAAAAATTTAAAAAAAAAAAATAAATACAGGGTGTTTAACAGTTCGTGTGCCAAACTGAACAAGGTGGTAGATTTCGATGAGAAATGAAAAAAATCGTACGGGAGGGGGGGGGGGGGGGTCTATTCTCAATGGTTACCGAGATATTCAAGGTCAAACAAATTTTTTTTCGAAGAGTAACCAGTTCCACTTTTTGCAACATATTTCAGCATTCGCTCAATGTATAGAGGTAAATGAAAATTATTTCCATAAAGAACCTTCAGAACTTTCAAAAAATGACTTTTACAAAGTTTTGTGTTAATTGGTTTTAAAGTTATTGTAACTCAAAGTCAAAAAATTTTGAAAAAAATTCGTCATTTTTATGTTCAAGGTCGAATATCTCGAAAAAAACCCTTATTATTTTTTAAATTTTTTTAGCTTAAATGAAAGCTTATCTTGTTCACTCTAACTGGGCTTTTGTTTTATTACATTATCTTTATCCCTTCATAATTTATAAATCATAATTTAAGGGCAGTTTTTTCAAAATTAGGTGAATTTGTTGTTCTAAAGAATTGTTCAATTGTTTTTTGGTATGTTTTATTTGACTCTCTGTGTTAATTACTTTGTATTCCTGGAAAGGACTTATTCTAGTCCTGGTTCGGAGTTATTTTAGTCTTGAAAAGGACTTTTTGTAGTCCTGGAAGAAGTTATTATTACCTAAAATGCCTTTTACAAATTGTTTTCGATGTGTCACCCTCCATTTTGGATACAAATAAGAGCCGGAAGAAAAGTTAAGAAAATTTATTAATAATTAATTTGAAAGGCGCAATCAGACAAAGAGCTCTAAAATGTATTCAAAAGCATTGAAAACTACAATTAGCTCCTTCTAGGACTTCAATAAGTCCTTTGCAGAATTTCAAAAAATCTTTTCCTGGACTACAATAAGCTCTTTTCAAGACTAAAATAACTCCGAACCAGGACTAGAATAAGTCCTTTCCAGGAATACAAAGTAATTAACACAGAGAGTCAAATAAAACATACCAAAAAACAATTGAACAATTCTTTAGAACAACAAATTCACCTAATTTTGAAAAAACTGCCCTTAAATTATGATTTATAAATTATGAAGGGATAAAGATAATGTAATAAAACAAAAGCCAAGTTAGAGTGAACAAGATAAGCTTTCATTTAAGCTAAAAAAATTTAAAAAATAATAAGGGTTTTTTTCGAGATATTCGACCTTGAACATAAAAATGACGAATTTTTTTCAAAATTTTTTGACTTTGAGTTACAATAACTTTAAAACCAATTAACACAAAACTTTGTAAAAGTCATTTTTTGAAAGTTCTGAAGGTTCTTTATGGAAATAATTTTCATTTACCTATACATTGAGCGAATACTGAAATATGTTGCAAAAAGTGGAACTGGTTACTCTTCGAAAAAAAATTTGTTTGACCTTGAATATCTCGGTAACCATTGAGAATAGACCCCCCCCCCTTCCGATTTTTTTCATTTCTCATCGAGATCTACCACTCTGTTCAGTTTGGCACACGAACTGTGAAACACCCTGTATAAACAATCCACTCTCGAATTACTTTTTTTTAGCAATAAATAAAATAAATTATTTGAACGTGTTAGATAAATTTTCATTACATTTTTTAACATGTCTCAAACTATAAACACCATATAATCCAATCTAACAAGTAAGAAAATTAAGCTTCAGATATCTTTATGGTCTAATGATAGGATTTTATCTCATTTTAAGGTGCTTATAAAATTAATAATTTTATTATTACAAAACCTTTTTTTTTGTTGTTGCAAAAAAAAAATTCTTGTCCTTGATTTGAAAAAATAAAAATCCTTTTTCTTGAAAAAAAAAAGCAAAAAAAAAAAAAAAAAAAAATAATAAAAAATAACAAAATGTGAATTTTACCAAGTATGTATTTATATTTCTTCTATAGTCCTTAATTCTTTTCATAAAAATAAATTTTAAAAAAATCTTTGAATCTTTCTAGTACCTAATCTTTTGTTTTTTGTTGCTTTTTTCTTTCGAATTATGAACAAGATTTGTGCAAATATTATCTGGTAACATTCTTTGATTAAATTTTTTTTTGTTTTAAATTTCTAAAAACAAACAAATGGGAAAAAGAAATAAAAATAAAAAAAATAGAAGATAATTTTAATTACATTAATTTTAATTTATTTATAAAATGAAACCTTTACAGCCGAGGTATATAATAAATACCATTCACAGTAAAACAACATTTTTTTTTCAATCCTTATAACTAAATTCAAAAATTAACATTATTCAATAAATTAAAGATACACATACTCATATGTATAATAAATAAATAATAAAATACAAATAAATAATAAATCCCATAAATAATTTTTAAAAAATAAAAAATAAAAAATAGAAATAAATAAATAAATTACACATTAGAAAATATTATCTAGATAATTTGTAACAATAATTTTATCTTACAAAATTTATTTAAATATTCACTAATAAAACAAAACAAACAAACTGTGAAAAAAACAAAAAACAAACCTGCATAAATCTTTATCTTAATCGGTTTAGATTTGAACAAAAACCAAAATAACAACATTCTTTTTCATGCTTTTCAATTTTCATACTCTTTTTTTTTTCTTCTATACTAGATAACAAAATGACAATGAAAAGGGTTAAATATATTAAATAAGAACAACTTTAGTTTTTTTTTATCTTTAAAAGTTTTCAATGTTCTTCAAAAAAAAAAAAAAAAAAAGGAAAACCAAAAACAAAAAAAAAGAATTCTGAGAAATTATTTGAAATCTTTTCCAAGGCGTTTTTTTACACAAATTTAAACTTTTAAAGTTACAACACTCGTTTTTTTATTTATTTTACTTTTTTATTTTTCTGATATTGATTTTCTACTTTTTATTTATTTATTTTTTTTGTTTTTTAAATCTTTTCTCTTTAAAGTTTTTTGTTTATACACTTGGATTCGTTTGAAAAATAAATATTTAGCTATCCTACAGAATATGTGTATATGTATGTAT
Organism: Bombylius major; assembly: GCA_932526495.1. Classification (NCBI taxonomy): domain Eukaryota; kingdom Metazoa; phylum Arthropoda; class Insecta; order Diptera; family Bombyliidae; genus Bombylius; species Bombylius major. The sequence continues at coordinate 24,972,903 of OW052045.1, read as the reverse complement.
GTAGTTTCTGTCATTTACACAATGAGAAAAGTGACTTTTCAATGAAAAAGAGGCTAAAAGTGAAAAATGAAAATGTCATACAAACGAAAAAAGAAAACACTACAATCACACCTATTTTACAATTTTATAAAAGTTTTTTATACCTGAAAGCAAAAATATCTCCTTTTTAGTTTGAAAATAAAATTAAAGTGTGTATGTCCTTTAATAAATGTGTCAGTCAATGATGTAAATATACAGAAGAAAATAATTTTTCAGAAGTTTATATTATGCTCTATTTGGAATTTATTGAGTGTATGTTGTATTTTTATTTTTTTGTAAAACTTTAAATTTTGTGTGCGTCAAGGTATAAATTAGTTTTCAGATTATACTCATTTAATTCGACAATAAAAAGGACTTTCACGTGTTTTAATCATAATAATTTTAATTGATCGTTTTTTTTTGTTTTTTCCTTGTTTTAAATGTTCTTATTTTTGTGTTAGGGTTATTTATTCATTTTTGAAATTTTCTTGCTTGAACTAATTTATTAATTTCATGATATGTTGCTAACATTGCAGGATTTTCCGAATCTTTAAAATTTATACATTCTTGATATGCTTGTTCACAATTAACACCATCTTGTCCATTTTTAGCTGATTTCATATATTTGAAAAATCTTAAAATATCTGGATTATCACTTGTTGGTTTTCGTAACTCATTTAATTCTCTGGAAAAACATACAAAAAATAAAGTACATTAATTAATAAGAAAATTTTATGGAATAATTAATTTTTTTTTATCAAGGATATTTGGATGTCAAATAGTTTTTAATGATCTTCGAAAAATAAAGCTATTAAATTTTCGAAATAATTTAACAGATTAAAGGCGTATTAGAATCTTATAGTCATACAAAAAAAAATGATATCAAAGAAAAAAAGGATATATACTTAGTTTTGTCCTTCATGTTATTTAATCTCAATCATTGAGTGTTTTTACCTTTTTTAGGTTTATTTTTTCTACAAAACTTATTTGTGTTTTTTTTTTTTTTTCTAAACAGATCAAAAGATTAAGTTTTGTATTGAATTTAAAAAAACTTTATTGTATCTTTACTTTTAAGGAAAACTTGAAACTAAACAAACACATTTTGTTCACTTTTGATTTTTAATTGAAATTTAACAAAAGATTAACAGAAACAGTTTTATATTTTTCTTTTAGTTTTACTAAATAATTAAACTTTTCAAAGCTCAAAACAAAAATAATTCCTTTATTTGATTTTAAAGATAACAAAAGCATAACTTTTTTGTTTTTCATAAGAATTTTCCGATTAAGATATTTCACTTTTTTAAAAATTAACTTGAGGAATTACTTGGAATTTTGTGAATTTATTTTTAGTTACTGTGCTTAATTTATATGGGACTGTCTTTATAATACAAGCATACTGATAGCACGTGAACAAATAAATGGATTAGGTATATTGCACTAATTAAAATGAAATCTCCATCAAAATAAATGTCTTATTATCATTTCAAAAAGATTTTCTTAACACTTCTCCAACAAAAAAACTTTTTAAATGACTCTTTTTCATTTTATTTAGAAAAAAAAAGTAATTATATACTTTTAAGATTTTTCTTTTCGCATGTATTTTATAATTATGAAAAACTCTTAACTCTTACACACTCTAATATAACTAATATTACTCGTGGTTTACGGAGGCATATTAAATATTTAACGAGAAAAAAAAAGACATACTCGTATTTAAATTAAATAATTAAAAAATATCTTATCCTGCTTAAGATTTTCATTTAATCAAATCAAATTAGAAATTTAACAAAATAAATTCCGAGTAAAAAGCACGCGATTTAACAAAAAATAAAATTAAAATAAAGGAATAAATTTTCAAGAAGAAAAGAAAAACTAATAAAGAAAATTATAAAATGAAACGTTTTTCAAAAATTCAAAAATTTTCAATGTACATAATTACAATGTACGAGTTTTATTCATAAGGAGAATCTTTTTTTTTCTTCTGTTGCTTTTCTTTAAAAAAAAAGCTAAGTAATATCTGATGTTTGCTATAATATTATAAATGAAAATATTTTAGAAAATTTTATGGAAACAAAAGCAAAAACATTAAAATATAACTTCGTCACTTAGATATTTTCATTTATAAAATATGAAACAACAAAATATCTTAAAATTGTATATAATTTACTTACTTCTTCATTTTTCTCTTATTTTTTTAAATTTAATCTTACGAGATTTTACTATTTTGTTTTGAATGACTAAAATTTAACATTTGTATGAGAAAATGTATAGTTTTTATTAAAAGTATTTAAGTGACATAAATATTGTGGCTTGATATGGACATGTGTCAAAGAAAGAATCTTTAGAAATAATATTGTATGAGGAAAAAAATCTTTTTTATGGAATTTATTTTCAAATAAAGAAAATTAGTTATCTTTTTTTTTTTTCTGTTTACCAGATGCTTTTTATAGTTTTTCCTAATATTTTCTTTTTTTTTCTCTACTTTTAAATTTTTTGTTGTGTAACATGGACTACAAAAATAAGTTATTTAATAGAACTTTGGGTACTGGTAACTTTGGTAACTTGGGTACTGATTTCTTTAAATTTTCAGTATTTAATTGAATTATTTTTGTTATTTTCGATAAAACTAGCTTTAAGTTGAAATTATTATTAAATTATCTATTCGACTGAAAAAATTGAAAAAATAAAATTATATAAATTGTACTTTAATATGTAAATTACCTGCTTAATTGAGCAGATACTAAATTACTATATGGTGCATATTTAGCTGGATTTGCATACATTGAACATATTAATTTTTCTCTGCATATTTCATTACCACTACCTAATCCTAATTGTTGAAATACAGCATCCAATCTAGATAATAATGGACTATAAAATGGATCATAATTTGTTAAAAGTAATGATGATGCTGGTATATCTTGGAAAACTTTAAAATTATTTTTATTCGATGAAACAATCATATTATTATTGTTATTATTGTTATTATTGTTTGGACGTGTATTTTTTGAATAAAAATGATCTGTTGCTGGTGTATTGATAAACATTAATTTCTGATCACCAAATCCAAATCGTGATAATGCATTATTTTTTAATGATGTTGCAGTATCAAGCATTTGTGTTGTAAAATGATTTGTTGATGCCTCTGGAATTTAAAAAAAAAATACATTTTTAAAATAAAATGAAATTTAAAAAAAAAAATGATTGTTTTTGTTTACTTAGTTATTATTATTTTTTTTTTTTTGGTTACCTGATTGCGGCTGTTGATACATAAAATCATTAAATTTAGTACCGGGATCAAAATCATATGAATTATCTTGAAAATCTAAATCACTAACTGTATCTGAAGGTTGATGGAATCCTGAAACTGATGTTATTCCTAAAAAAGAAAAATGTTTAAAACAATTTTATTAGATTTTTTTTTTTTTTATAAATACAATTTTCTTGTGATTTCTCTTACCTTTTCCTACAATTTTACCCAAAGAACCAAGTATACTTGGTAGGAAAAGTGCTAAAAGTATTGATTTAGCTATTTGAATTCCAATAAAAACTGGCCATAAAATTTTTTTTAATCCTTTAAAGAAAAATAAACGTCCAGTTTCTAATGCTCTTGGTACATTAATACTAATTACATGTTTATTTATAAAATTACGTAATATCGTAGATATTCCATCATTTATACTAAATTTTCTCATTGATATCTCATTAACAGTTTCATTGAAATTATCAATTGTATTATTATTCTGTTCAATACGTACTCCTGATATAATTTCATAAGAACATTTTTCTGATAATAAATTCTCAAAATATTTTAATAAAAGTTTTTCAAAATTTTTTATGTTAAAATGATTATGAGAAAAAGTATCTTCTATCATAAAATTTATTTTATTATTATTATTATTATTATTATTTTTACTATTTTGTTTATTAGTTTTATCAACAGAATTATCTAAAGTTTTAATATTATTATTAATTTTTATATTATCTTTTATTTTTGTTTCACTAATATGTGATTTATTATCTGTGACAGATGACATATTAATTTGTGAATTTTGTGACATTGAAAATTTTTGATGAGTATCTTTTAAATTAATTGATGATAATTTATTAAATTTTTTATATAAACTATGATTAGTATCATTTTGTTCATTTAAATGTTGTGTTATTGTAATTATATCATTTGTTGATTTTAAATTATTATTATTATTATTATTATTATTATTAAATTTTATTAAATTATTATCTAAAATTTCACTAGATTTTTTCAAATTTAATTTTTTATATTCATTCGATATGATATTACTACCGTTCGTTGATGAAATACCAATCAATAATATTAATATCATATTTAATAAAAATAATTTTTTTCGATGATAAAATAATATCACGTCTACTGTGAAAAATTTGTTTTTTGTTGAGGGCATTTCTTTGCACGTGGACTAACATAAAAATGAAGAAATTTAATATGAGAAAGAAAATTGTATATTCTTGTGTGTTTTTTTTTCTTCTTCTTCTTCTTCTCTTGTTTATCTTATTTCTACTAAAAAAATTACGACCAATCTTACATAAACCTGAAGAAAGAAAAAAAAATCAAATCAGTACAAACAATTTTTGTATTAATAAAAAATAAAAAATTCTTGTTAAGAAAAACGCATGAATTTATTATTATTCAATACTTGCCACTGCCAGTGAGTATCTCTTTTGTATACCAGTTGCTTTTTTTCTGCTCTTTGTTGTTTCGTAATTTAATTTAAAAACAAAATTCTCCTTCAAAGTGTTTTCCTTTTTTTTTCTTTTGATTTTTCTTTAATTAAATTTTTCAATTTATATATTTATCAAATCATGTTCTTTTGATTTTTCATGAATAAATCATTCATTATCTTCATTTTTATTTGTGAAAAATTGTTTAAAAAAATTATTACAAAATGCATGACCCTTTTTAATTGTAATTAAACCGAGGCCTTTTATACTTGTATTGAATGTTAGAAATTTCAATGTATTGAATAAGATTAGTTCCCACCAAATATCTGTGAAATATAAAAAAAAATCAAGTTGATTATTAGAAAATACATTTAATCGCACATTTTGTATCTGCAAGCATTATATACAGATACTTTTTCAGATTTCACAGTAAAAAAAATAAAAGCATGGACCGGATATTTAAATTCTGGATGTTCTTTGTAAAATAAAAAAAAAATCAATAATTTCTAACACGTGTACGTTTTGATAAGAACTATAGTTAAAGGATGAAAGAAAGGGTACGTCAAAGATATTTAAAAAAAAAATCTTACATAATAAAATCACGTTTTACATTTTCATTCGTATGATTTGAAAAATCAAATCATTGTAAAAAAATAAAATAAAAAGTAAAAAATAGAATTGTGTAAAGCTATCACATTAAAATTCTGATGTAGTAATCACATATGAATGCAGATTGTTATCATACACACGAGTATATTTTAAATTGTTGTTACTTACAAACCACTTTTTATAATTTTTAATCTACATGAGAAAATTTTCTGATATTTTTCTTTTATTTTATTTATTTATTCTCATGTGAATATGAATATTCAGCATAATCTACAATAAGATAAAGATGTAGCAAACTGAATACGTTTTTTAAACTAAGAAAAGTGAAATTGGAAGAAAAGAAAAAATAACGTACTAAGTAGATTAAGGTTTTAAAAGATTTAATAAAGATTTTCCGATCATATATGAATATCTTTAAATTTTTTTTCTGGTTTAGATTTAGTTTTTCATACGAATGTGAATTTAATTCCCTTTTCTTATCTCTATGATAATATTTTCTGTTTATTTAGAGAAATTTCTAAAGATTTTCTTCTTCTTTGAAATATCAAATGATTATACATACAATTTTTTTATATTTTTATTACGTCTAGACTTCATTGAATATTGAAAATTGTTCATGCAGAAAACGGAAACCTAAGAGAAAAAAAAAAGGTGATGTACTAATGAAGACATCAAATTATCTTTAGTTTATTCAAATTGAACAAAAATCACGTAATTCATTAATTATGAATGATTTGTTTACTTTGTATCTACAACCTTTTGAAATACATATTATGAAAATTTGAAATGAAAATTTATGTATCTCTTCTTTTAGCCTGAAGAAATTTTCCAATTTGTATCTAAGAAATCGATTTTGAATTGTAATTAATTAAAAGGTCAAGTCAGAGATAAATAATTTTTCTTATTAAATACTCGTACATAGTAACATACGGACAATTAAATTTATGATATTATGATGACATTAAAATACAAAATAATAAATGATGATTTATTAACTTATATATTGTCAATAGATTGTCATAATAATATCTGAAACTATACAACTTAAGAGTATAATATACAAATTTTTTTTTCAGCATTTAATTTAATTCGGAAAATCATTGTTCATTGAAATGAAAATACATTTCATCAACTTAAATTAAAAGGGAAATTTTTGAAAATAAAATACAAAAAAAAAACTGTTTCAACATTGTTTTATCGCTGTTTTTGCTTTCTATTAATTTATTAGAATTTTTTTTTGTTGTTGTTTAAATCAAAAAAAAAAAAAAAAATCAAGCGTAACAGAAATTTAATAAATCATTATAATTAATGAATATCATATTGACATAAAATTTGATTAAAGAAAAATATGCTGCAAATGTTGTCATAAAATAAAAATGAACTACCATCTTTTGTTTATTTTTTTTTTTTGTATTTATGAAAATTTCCATAATATTCGCTGTGTTAAAAAATTAAGAAATTTTATAAACATAAAAAACAAAAAAAGTTTAACGGAAACAATAACTTTATCACTGAACATTGACATCATTATTTAATATTTGAGATACTTATTATACTTTTTTTTCTTTTTCTTCTTGATAATGTCATTTTACAAATTTTATAAAGATATTTTTAAAAGTTGATAAGCATTGAAAATTATATTATAAAATTCTGTCATAAAATAAATTTATCAATTTAAAAATAATATGTTTTTCCCTTCTGGGTTTTGTGTATATGTACTTTTTTTTTAATATTTGAAAAGAGAAAAAATAATCTGTACATAAATACATAATATATCTTAAAGTGTGTGACATATTTATGTTAATCTTAAAATAAAGTTCATCATCATGATAAAAATGATGTGGATTATGTCACAAAATGACCGCAATAGCTTATTTAAACACAATTTTCTTGTAATATTTTATAGGAATTTTTTCTTTCTCTATTAATATGCTGTATATACTATTTTTTTTTCTTCAAAATGTCAAAAAGAATCTGTTTTTAGTTATGCTTTTCAACTGTTATTAATTTATTTTACTTTTTCTATTACGACTTCCCTATTGTCGTAATAAATCAGAATCAAAAAAAGAAAAATAAAAATATTCATTTTATGGATTTTTGCTTCACCTTAAATAGGATATATGAGAAATACATTTTCATATGACGTGACTAGAATAATTGTGAAAAATAAACAGATAAAAAGTAATAAGTAGGAAAAAATAAAAATAAAAAATAGAAAACACATTACGGTTACGAAGAAAATTTATTACTTGTCATCACAAAAAGAGGAGAAGAAAAAAAATAGAAACAAAAGGTGAATTAAAATTGTTTGATCGATAAAGTGAATTATGTAAAATTAATAAATCTTAAGCCTAAATTTTAGTTTACGATTGAATTTTATTTATTGTGAGATATTTATTGCTTTATGATAATTATATGTATAATCATGTGAAGGCTTTACGTATATAACATCAATTTTTAAAATTCATAATATCTAAACAAAAAAAGTTTTTTTTGAATATTATTATTATCCTTATAGTCCTTCGACATTTTTTAATAGTGTTAACTTTTATAATTTTTGCAAAGCAATTTGTTACTAAGCTTTCTAAATTACATCAAAACAATAAAGGCTCTGTTGAAACTATATAAATAAAAACAACATCTTACAAAAACAAATTTACATAGAAAAACATTTCTTGAAATGTGTGTGTGTCAACTAAAGTTTATTTGATTAATTTCTATTAAATTGAAATATCATGTTAAAATTAATCATTTAATATAAAATTTAATTAATTTCTATGCATATAGTATCTATAGTAAAATAATAATGTTTGCATACACACTAGACATATTATGTACATATGTATGTGTGTACACATGTGCCATTTTAATACAATATAGGCTTGTATATACATACATATGTGAAGAAGTAAATTGAAATTTATGATATTTTACTTGATACTGATGACATAAAATGTATCACACAGCTATTGAATAGCAATAAAGTAAATGCTGATACTTTTGATTTTGTGAACCTTTTGTGTAAGATTTTTGTCTTCTTGAAAATTTATCTTGTTAAGAGTATATTTATTATAAAGCAGATTCTGCATAAAAATAGATTTTAAAATTATTTAGATTGATGCTTTAAACCACAATTAGTTTGAAACATAGTAATAAAGTAAAGACAAACCCTTTATCTCACATGGTAATGTAAAAATGTAAAAATGAAAAAAAAAAAAACTCAATTCTTATTCGTTCAAATGTGTTTTTTTTTCTTTTTGGCGTCAAAAATTTGTAAGAAATCCAAACCAATAAAAAATTCATCAATTCAAAAAATGTTTGGGAAAAATGTAGAAACTGAAAAGAAATTAAATTAGAAGATATATAAATCATAGAAGTTTTGATTTGCCATATATTTTCCCATCTAATCTAACTCACACTGAGAATACAATATACGTTACGTATTTATTTTTCAAAATAAAGTATTAAAAGTATAACAAAAAAAGTAACCACGAGCAAATAGTCCACCTTACACAATATGTGGTCAACAAATTATTCATTACAATAATCCTCTTTTACCTGTAATAACAACAAATTATAAACGAATTACATAAAAATTCCTACTGTTTCAATTTTAACCGAAATAGTATATTAGATAAAACAAAATCTAAAAATAAATTCCATACTGTATAATAACATAAAACTTAAAAACAAAGAAAAAAGAAAAACAATTTTAATTAACATTTGATGGTCATAAATTTTAGTGTATTAAATAATTCACTTTATGTGTGTGTGTGTGCACATGTTTTACAATATACGTACTTAATGTAGAGAAAAACCAAAAAACCATACCTCAGATAAAAAATTCATAGTAATAGTGGGTGGCAATTTTTTTTTGTTTATTAAATTCTTTATTTTTTTAATGTGATTATTGAGATTTTGACTCATTATAAATCATTTCATTTAATTTCTAGAATATGGCTATAAAAATATGGAAAAATAAAAAATAAAAAAACAAATTTCTAATAAAAAATACAACAAACACACAAATTGGTAAGTAATAGAAAAACCACATATCACTACGTAGGCTTGACGTGTTCAACACATGTGTTTCGGTCGTATAATTACTTTTTTCATAAAAAAAAAAAAATTCCGCAAAAATGTAATTAAATACTAAAAATAATGAGCTTATGTTTCAATCGAAAAACATTTTTCACTCTAATATGAGAAAAAAATATTTTATATTAAAAAACACGGTGTATTCATTATATGTATATGAATAACTTAAATATATGACACAATTTTTTCCTCATTTTCAGACACTTAAAAGGATCTACAAAAAAAACCCACCCGAATCATTCATTTACTTTAATTTTACATATGTACGTTGCTTTAAATGAAATTCAAAAAAAAAAAAGTTATTTAAATATCTTTTTTACTTTCACAATTTCTCGAATTGAAAAAAACGAACGTTCAAAAATTTCTTGTCACCTAATTTGTTTGTTGTTGTTTTTTTCCTCGTTTCTTTTTCCTATTTTTTTTTTCATTTCCTTCTGAACAACCCACTATTATATCAATACATATTTATGTTATAATTTGTAATATTCGCAAAACGTTATCATTGTTTGCATACGAAATTATTCCATTAGAGATAAATAAAAAAAACATGAAAAAGAAATTCCTAACATAGAAAAATGTTAATTTATCACTTTTTTAAATACAACACAAAAATATTGTATACACGCATTTATTTTTTTTTTTTACATATTTAATAAAATCAGCGAAAGTATACCTAATGCTTATATTAAAAAAAAAAAAAAACGTTTTTTTCACATTAAATGTATGTCAAGTGTAAGAGCAAGTGTACTTTAAACGGAAACGTTATAAAGCAAAACAAAAATATTAAAGAAAAAAAAAACACACACACACATAATAATAATAATAATAATAATAAAATGTTGAGATAATAAAAAATGTAAAAAAGAAGAAACGAAGATATTTAAAGATGATAGAAAACTCTTTAAAATATACTTATATTTTTTTTCATAAACATTAAACAGATACCTATTGAGATATACTCTCATTCAAATATACAGGGTGATCTGGTACATTTTTTGAACTTGGTATTTTTCTTCTTAGTCGATATCACAGTCAAATGAACCTTAATCTCTTCAAGTATGACCAACATAACAACTATTTTCAATTCATCATCAAACTATCATGTCGTCGTAATTCTGTGAAAACTTGCAAGTCCAATTTTGGGGAAAATTTTTTGGAATATACACCAAAAATAAGCTCCAACTCAAAATTTATTTCTATGAAGTACCATCTCAAATCGAAATACATTAAGTATTGATTTTTTTTAACTTGGAAAATTTAATATCTTAAAAGTAGTGAGTTTTAACAGACCAACGACGATAATGATACCTATATGAATAGGTACTTTTTGGGTCTTCAAATAGGCAATATGAATGGATCACAGAATAGTATTTTCATTACTGCTCTATCATTTATTTTTTGCCTAGATCATCCGTCTATCTTTTAAGTATCACACTGTGTTGTACCACGAATTGTTAGAAAATGTCAAATAAGTCTCTTAAGTTTTTTTTTTTCATATTACTTTATTTTTGCAATTTGAGATTGAAATAAATACTTTACAAATTTTTTAAAAAATATTTTGTATTTCAACTTTTTTTATTTTAATACGTCACCCCAAATGGTTTTTAAGATTTTTTTTGTAACTTTCAATAAATTAATAAAAAACTTTTAAAAATTAAAAACAAAATACACCCTGTATACGTACAGGTAATTTACACACTATATGAATTCTATAATGAAAAGTTGTAAATTTGTGATGAATTCATTAATAAGTCAACGTTAAAGATTCAAAATTTTGATGAAATTTATCAGTGCGAAAAATATCAGCTGCATATTTCACATATACATACGTAGTGCTATACATACAATAGCGTACCATCTGAAATATGTGTCTTTTAGATTAAAAAAAAAGAAGAAGAAAAAAACATGAAGTCAATAAAAAGAAAAGAAAAAGGGAAATTTTGTGACAATATTTCAGTCTTATGATCTTAATAAAATTTATTGATGGTTTATTTTCGTCATAATATTGCATACAAAATTGTATCTTAATATTTAAAAAAAAAAAAAGGTAATTTATCTCGTAAAATATAAAATAATTTCAATTAAAATTAAAACATAAAGTGAAAATGTCATAAAAATTAAAATCATAATTTTTTTTTTCTGTACTTGAAAGGAATTTTATGCAAAAAAAAATGTATATTTTCACATTTACTGAAAATAAAATACATAATTAGAAAGATTTTTGGAAAGGTGACCTATGTTTTTTTTTTTTTTTGAAGGGCACACATGAAAGTACACAATGCACGTCATACAAGCTACAATTTAAATGAATTAATTTGTTTTATTTACTTTTCTTTTTTCGTTTGTCATCTTAATTGTCTTTTAATTAAGTGTTATGGTAAAGAGAATGTCTTATGTTTCTCATGATTTCTAATTAAAATTGTTACATTAAGAATTTAACATTGTGTATCTAATTAACTCTAATGGAATTTGTTTTTTTTTTTGCAACAGAAAAAAAATTGAAAAGTTCAAGAAATTTGTTTTGGAAATGTATGTTACAAAAATCTTAACATTTCTAATTAAAAAGTCACAACAAACAACAACAACAACAAACTTAAAAAACAGTTTACTTATAGTTTTTTTTCCCTTGAAAATATTTAGGTATGTCAAATCCTTTTTTTTTAACTTTTTACTTTCTGTTTTTGTCATTTAAATGCTTGTCAACCCTTTTTTCCACATGTATTACATTTAATTTGAAATTTTTCTAGGATTTCTAGTAGAAAAAATGTATACGAGAATCTGTAAATACTTATAATCAAATTAGATTTTCTTTGTTTTATCTTGTTTTCAATAAATCTTTTTCAAATAAAATGTTGTTAAATCTTTTTTTTTTTTTTTTTTTTTGTAGTTTCAGTATTTCCGGCTTATTCAGGTTTATCGTGTTTTTTTTTTCTTTTTGATTTTTACTTTTTCCCCTTTTTTGTCAAAAAATTACACAGGGAAAAAAATCAATCCAATTACATTTTGTTTACACGTGTAAAAACTTTAATAAGGATTGAGTTTTAAAATACCGGGAAAAATGAAAAGAATAAGTATGTTGTAAATTATAGAAGAAAAAAAATTAAATAGCAAAATCAGGTATTCTCGTAAATTTTATTTTACATATGTTAATGTCGATTACCACAAATCACATGCAAACAAAATGTCTTTGTTGAAATTTTTATTTTTTTGTTGGAAATATTTTTAGAATTATTTTACATAACCCATTCTAGTGAAAAGTTTTTGAAATTTTTTAGATATCTTAAATATGTTTTTTTGTGTGTGTAACGTTGTTGATATGACAACGTTGAAATCGTATAAGAGGCAATAATAATTTCTTTGAAGTTTTTTAATGGGATTTGTTTATTTCTCATTCATTTTTGCTTCCTTTCCAATTTTGTTTACTTATATTTTAATTTTTGTTTTTAAAAATTTATATATGTATCTAGACAAATGTTATTTTACCTCATTTTTGGTTTGTAAAATATTTTTAGGTATTCTGAAATTTTGCTATTTTTAAGTCACAATTTAAAAAAAAATTTACTACCAATTAATTTTAAAGCTTCTTTTTTAATTTTCAAAAGAAAAATATCGCATAAAGTTTCCTAAGTGTTCTTAAAATAAATTGGAATCTTTTTTTTTTTTTTACATCAGAAAATCAAAAATAGAAAAAAAATTCAGACAAGAAATGAACCATAGAGGGAGGTTAAAAATTGAATGCAGAAAAAAAATCAAATAAAATTCTCACTAATTGAATTTCAAAATAAAGTTATTTTTAAAGCCCACTAATTTTTCAAAGTTAGTTAATGTACAGTTAAATGATGATGATAAACTTTTTATTAGAATTTATTTATTTAAATTTTAAATCTTTTTTCTCTAAAAACAATGTAACCTTGTTATATATTTTTTTTAAACTTTTGTTTTTATTTTCTTTTGTTCTTTTTATGTATTTTATTTTAAGAATGAAAAAGCTAATATGTAGGTGCGTCATAATCAATGCACTGAACCTATGTACGTAAAAGAACATACAAGAGAAAAAAAATACATAGTTAAATATTCGAAAGAAAATAAATTACATAATTGATTTTAATTGAAGTCCTCTTTTTTCCCTTTTTTTCGTGTAAAATTAAATTAAATATTTTTATAAAGTAAGGAGAAAAAAAATAATATTTTTCTCACTGAGAAAGCAACAATAAAAAAAAATTTAATCCGTTTAAACCCTTTGACACAAAAGTTATTATTATCATTTTTTATACTTTTATGTTTTTTACAGTACATTTTATTTTTTTATTGTTGATGTAATTTGAAGGGAAAAACCATATTGTGTTTTAGAAGAGCCAAAAATACCTTTCTTCATCATCCAATATTACTTAATTAATTGCCATACATTATGTTGCCTAGTGGGTTGAATTTTTTACGTCATATCTTTAGAAACAATAAAAGATTTTTCAGAAATTTAAAAAATATAAAAAATCCAATTAAACTAAAAGACAAATTTTCACTTTTACCGCACGAATATTTCGAAAATATTTTAAACTTAATTAAAATTTGTTAGTTAATCACCTGTCTAAAGAAAACACAGGTGTCTTCAAATTTAAATTTTTTTTTTCTTTCAAAAGATACATACATAGGTGTGTAAATTTTGGGTCGTTCAATGTCCTTTCAAATTATCTTTGCTAATTATTTAAATTTTATTAACATTGATTGTATTTGTTTATTTTCAATTAGCTCATAAATCAGTTTTTTGACCAACGAACTGAAAAACACCTACACAATTTATTTATTTATTTTCTTTTCAGTTTTCTTTCTAAAAATAATTTGATTTTTTTTTTTTATTATTCAATAATGAAATTTTAAATTCGTTTGTATGTGAGTTTCTTAGGATGTTTACTATTTTGTAATTTAATACCACGAAATAATCAAAAATTGTGTATTTTAAGATTCAACTCAAAAACTAATGGAAATTTGAAATAAAAAGAATAAAAGAAAAAAATCATTTAAAAACAAGCAAAAACGCATTTCTACATAATGTACTCGTACATTACATATCATATCTGTATCATTTACATAATGGAAATACAAAATATTGCTATTAAATTTTATCAGCATATAAAAATGAAACGTATGTGCTTCATAAAAACGATACTATAACACACAAAATCATTATAATAAAGAAATTGGTTTTATTTCTTTTTAAATTGACTAAGATTTTTTGCAGAAAAAAAAAAAAGAATCAAAAGAAAAAAAAACTTTTATTGTAGTACGAGAATATTATTTTTGATAGTTCAATGAATAATAAAAAAAAGTATAATAAAATCTTTTAAAACGATAAAATAAGACGATGAAATCTTGAGTAAAAATAACAGAAAAAAAATTTACTAAACAGTTATCTGAATACTACTTTCTGAATATTTGTTTATTCTTTGTGATATATGAAAAATTTCAGTTCATTTTTTGCTTACTAAATAATATGTCAAGGATGTATACTTTTTTTCACAATAGAAAAAAAAACAAATTTATCTCTGTGACTCGTGCCATATATATGGTATATGTATATACGTTATTGTTATAGTTTTTATTTTATTTATTTTTTATTTTTTCCCCCTATTATAAAAAAATTACCCCTATATTATATTGTCTGTACGATTTTTCTTAATCTTTTTCACTTTTTTATAATTTAACTAACTAAATCGTGCGTATCCTTTATATAAATAACATTATGAATTCTTAAATACAATAAAGAAGTTTAATCATTTTGAAAAATCGTTATTTAAATTTGAAAAGTATTCAAATAGCGGAAGCATGTGTTTCTAAAAAAATTACTACTATTTATTTATTTGTGTTAAAGAATACGTTATAAATATTTTATATTCTTTATAAATATTCAATGATATTTGTTTAATAAATGTCCTACGCCTACTTAATTCATTAAAATTCTTATATAAGTGATTTCAATTATTTCGAAGAAAAAGAAAAATTGGAAAAAAAAGATACAATAAAATAAATAATCTTTTCTGAAAATAAGACGAAATAAACGAAATCACATTTCTTGGTACATATTTGAGATTTAAAAATTCAACACACTTTGTAGAAGTGAAAACACGTCGTATTAAAGTGTTTTAAGAAAATATTTCAAATTACTTTTCTTTAATACTTTAAACACACTTCAACAATGTGTTTACATATAAACAACTATTGATATCTACATACGAATATATGTATATATGTAGTTTTGTATACAAAATAATTTTCACAAATGAAAATCTTTGAAATGTTTTAATAAAAATCAAACAAAGATTACGTACATACACACACAAATATTTTGTATAAAATTTTCATACATTAAATGTGTCAAATTACTATAATGGAATTTAAATTAGAAAAGCGCACGTACACAATGAATTATAAATACCTTTACCTCTGAAGAGTGAAAAGAATTAAACTTAAATCTCTATCGTTTTTCACTATAGCATAATTTTTTTATGTTTGCTTATTTAGTCTCAATACATACGTACATACTCATATACATATATGTACATGTGCATATTTAAAAATAACCTCTTTATCAGAGTATTGTTATATATGTATATGTATATGTATAAAAATCCAAATTTCTTCCTTTATTATATTTTAAAGATTTTCGAAGAACACAAGTAGATAATACAAAATAATACTGGCAGAAAAACCAATATCCTACGAAACATACATAAATTAATAATTCATATTTTATTTATTTGAATAACGTAATTGATCCAAAAACCCACATAGCACCCCCGTAGTAATATTCAAATTTTCATTGATTGCTTATACATTGAATATTCCGAAATTTGTTTATTAATGCGATTTCAATTTCATTGGAAATCTTATGTTATGAAAATTTTCGTAATTTTGCACATTATATTCATCAAAATCAAAAACATTCTTTCAAGCATATTTCAGTACGTACGTAATGTACAAAGGGTCATTCACTTAACCTTACATTATTTTACAAAAATACATCATTTTTCCAACTTCTTTGATTTAATATTTTCTTCCTTCTATAAATAAAGTATGTTAGTTTCCTGTATTTTATTGTCAAATTGAAACTTGATATGTACTTTCAAATGGAATCAACATTGCAAAATATCATTTGCAAAAATGTTAATTAAAAAAAAATTTCTTTTTTATTTGATTTAATTCTGTCAATTTTTTGTACATACTTAGTACATACATACATATGTACATATATACATATATTCAGATTGAAAAAAACATAAAAGGTAAATGAAACAATTTCCTTTCAAATTAAATGCAACTTTTATGAACTTTTGAAAACTTTTTGATTTGTGTTATACAAGAATTTAATTAAGTTCATTATTACACTTTGTAATAAAATGTATCCGTATATATGCGTATTGTGTGTTTTGCTTCCCTATGTTGCAAGTATTTCAACTGTGTAAGAAAATATTTTAAAATACGTCAAAAATTAACTAAAAATTTTTCTTTTGAAAAAAAAAAACAAAAATTACTACAATGAATTTTTTTTTATTTTTAAGTTCACGGAATTAATAAATTTTTTTTAAATTTATTTTTTCATTGAAATTTTTTCCAGTTTATTTGTCAGATGAAATACTCAAAGTATTTAAAATCTTTTTATTTTCTAAGAAAATAAACATACAGATATTTAAAAAAATGTAAAAATAAATAACATATGCATAAATATCAAAGAAAAAATAAGTAAAAATGTTTATACAAAAAAAAAAAAAATGTTATTTTCTTTACATAAATATAAAAACATAATAATTCGAAAATATTCCAGGTGTTTAAACAATTTAATTAAATATCTATAAATATACTAAGTAAGTATTTGTAGATAAATGGGAAAAATATATTTTAAGCTTATAATTGAGGAACTTTTTGTTATACTAAATTAACACTTTCATGGAAGAAAGAAAAAAATAGCTTCTCTTTTATGACTGATTTATTCATAATATGTACGTTTTGTATACAGCAAATATAATATGTATGTGTATGTATGTATATAATGATATCATTACAAAATGTTCATATTTTCTAATGATACTTTATTTTACATAAAAGCATAAAAATTACATATTATTTACAAAATATGTATATACAAAACATTAGTATAAGATAAATTAAAAGAAACTATCACCAATTAAGATTTTCTCTTTGATTTTTATCTAAAATTTTACGACAATTAAGAAAAACAAATTAAACAAATAATTTCGTTTTACTTTATTAAAGAGATTATCATTATCTGTTAAATTAGACGTGATAAAAATAAGCTCTCAACTTAGATACTTACTTTCTTGTCAGATATATAACTACTTAGTAATTAATGAGATAAAAAATAGAAGAAATTAATTTATTATTAATCACTAACGGTCAAAAGCGAAGAGAGAAAAAAAATTTTTTTTTTTTTGATTGATGAGAATTTTGCTCGTGGCAATGCAATGTTATCATCATCATCATCATCATCACCCTTATACATCACATTCAAGATTCTGTCCAACAAAAATATCTTAATTGAAATAAAAAAAAGGGAAAAAATTATGTCTACAAAAAGTTGTCTTTTTTTTTTTTGCACACGATTTATTAATTATAAATTTATTAAAATTTTTATCGCAAACAAAAAAAAAAACAAAAAATTTCATCTTATTTTGAACTGAATTTACTTCAGTGAATTTTAAGAAACTTTCTTTCAGATTATTACCAATATAACAACAACAAAAAAAGGTATTAAAAAAAGCAATAAAAAAATTAAAGATTCAACTAAAAGCAAGCAAAAAATTACTGTTAAGTGTTGTTCTGTTATACTTTTTTTTTTGTTTCTTTTTATATACATATATACCTACATGTATATGTACCTACATTGATTTACTTTAAATACCTGTGGAGAAACTTCCTGCAGTCATGAAATATTTTTTTTTACTAATTCCAATCTGGTTTCCACTTTCACAAAAAATAAATAAATTGAAAAACAACAAAAACAAAAACAAAAAAACAAACAAAATTAAATAAATAAATACTGAAACTTAAATAAATAATCGATTAAACAAAAAAAAAAAAAAAACGAGATGAGAAGAAAATTATTTTTTTTGTCAAAAATAAAGATGTCATTTTAATATATATATTTTTTTCAATCTAATTTAATTTGTAAAATGTTTTATTTTTCTAATTGAAACAATAAAAACTTTTTTTGTTTATGTTTAATTTTTTCCCACACACAATTTATTTGCACAATAGCATTTTATGTTTTAATTCATTTTCCTTTAAAAAAAATTAAATCACGTATAATTAATTTGTTTGCAATTTTCACACTTTATTTTAATAAATATTTACATTTCAATTTAATAAAATTAATTTTATTTTTAAATTCATAATTAAAAATACAAAACAAATAACGAAACGAAAAAGATTAAAAAAAAAAATTAATTTTCACATTTTTAGTTATATTATTTATCGTTGAAGAAATACAAAAGATAAAAAAAATAATAATAATAAAACTAAAACTTGCACATTGTTTTAACAATATTAAAAAGATACAAGATACAAATAAAAAAAAAAGATACTACAAAAAGAAAATATATCTTGTTATATTACCAAGACGAAACGGAAACGAGTTGTTTGTCTGTCAACTTAAGAAAAGTACTATATTAAAACTGAATTTTGTATGTTGTATGTACTTTATAATGGCATAAATAACAAAATAATACAAAAAAATTATATAGTTATAGTATATATTAACTTTGATGGTATACCTATGTGGTAGGTATATGAAGAAAAACAAAAAGATTGTTTTTTAAATGGTTGACTGCAAGCTCGCATATATTTACTATCTCAAGAAAATCTTCAAAAAATATTAATGTTAAACTTTTATATCAAGGCCGGTCGAACTTCTTGAACACACTAAACCGCAAAATACCATGATCTTGAAATAAACCATCATCATGATCAAGAGCTCAATAAATGTGTAATAAAATGAGTATGGTTTTTCATTTGAAAAAAAAAAAAAAGAAGAAATGTAAGTTCAACACACTGATAAAACACTGAAGCGTTAAAAATAATAATAAAAAGAAGTTAATAAATTTTTTAGAGTAAAATAGAAAATTATTGGAGATAATATATTTTTTGACAAAACATTGGAAAGAGTGTTTATGCCAGGAATTTCATTCACCCCTTTTTTTTCAAATTGTTTAGTGATACACTATACTATACAATATTAATATATAAAGGATATTATTTACACTTTATGCACTAGGGAATAAGTGGTGGGGGATAAGGTTATTATAAAATGGTAGTGTTAATAAATGTTTCTAAAACATATTATTCTCGATACTGAAGTAATTCATGGCTCTGCTTACTGACTCTAAACAAGTACACAAGAAAACCAACTCTAAAAATACCAGTGTCAACTCTGTTTTACGAATAAATTTGTTCTCTACCGACGAATTTAATAGTTCACATTCCATTCTAAATTGTAGGTAGAAAAATAGTTTGGAAAAATTTAAGTTAATTTAAATAGGCTCTGGTTCACATCGAGCTGTTTTACCAGGATGAAGGAGATGTTTTTGAAACATATCTACTACTTCTGGGTGTTAAGTAAGTTAAAATAAATTTTAGATGAAGTTTGGCATGTCTTTTCAACTGTTCACAATATTAAAATTATTACAGATTGTGTCTTGTAGGAATTTGATTATCATCAATGTTTACGTAATAACTATAAGAACAGCAACCGAAATGGCATTTGGTAGCTCATTGGTAAGAGCACTCGTCTCGATTTCCAGCCGCGTCGAATGTCGTTTTTTCTGTTCTTAGCTACTACAGCCCATAAACTTCTTTTCAGAAATTAAGTTGATACATGGAACTAGCATGGAAACTGAAATAAAAAATATGAAATTTCTCAAAATAAAACAGAGTGATAACTTGTATTATTTTCAAAATAAACGTTTCTGTTACCACCATAACTTTACACATTACCGTATTGAAAAATTCGCAGTTATTCAAAATATTTTATATTTAAGTATTTTATACGCACTTTATGTATCGTAAACTTTAAAATCTTCAAATAGAAAAAACTTCTATTTGGACCGGACATAAGTTCGATCTTCTCAAGAGACAACTGAAAATTCCACTTTTTTTGGCAAAAACTTGTTATTCACATTTACTGTCATCAGCTTCATCAACAGAAACAGAAGTTCCATCAGTATCATCATCATCATCATCATATTATAATTATCAACGTTCACCAATTAGTTTGCTCTCAATACGGGTTATTTTTATTTTTTTGCCAACCCGGAAAACCTGTATGACATCCTAATGGAATTGAACATACATACATACATAATTTCAAGTTCGCTTCGAATACAGATACATATTCTTCTATACCACTGCGACAACATTTGCGACTTTCTTCGTTTTGAAGGTGCGGTTTGGGAGTTTATACATAAATCGAAGATATCATGCAAAGGTAAACACACCTGAATGTGTGTATCTTCGATTAAAAATACACAACGTATTACATACAAATAATTTTTTTAACAGAAAAAAAAAACATAAAATGGGGTTACCGGGACATCATACAATTGCTTATATTTATAAGTACTTGAAATATTATTTCGATACATTCATGAAACATTTATAGTGGTTATTTACAGAAAAAAATATACGAGTTCAAAATAAATGAATAATATTATATTTATTTATTAAAGAAATATGTACTATAATAACATATGAATTAAAATCATAATAAAATGCTGAACATATATGATATGCGTTCCTATAACCGCAGCATTATCTATATATGTTAGTATTCATTCGATAACAATGTGCATTATAATTAAATGAACCGGTCTGATGGTCGAATAACTGATAAATCTTATGCATGATTAAATAGTAAAATAATATACTTAATCATTATAATAGCAGACACAAATACATATAAAAAATAAAAAGAAGAAAATAAAAAATTAAATGATATCGTTGATGACATGATTATAACAAAATATATCTGTATGTAATGTATCTACATTTTTTTAAATTAAAATAAACACGCAGAAGATAGTGCAAATATGAAATTAAACTTTCATTGTCACTTCAAATAAAAAATATTTAGACATGAAAAAATTTTGCAATACCTATGTACATGATATGTATGAATTTTTAAATGATGAATTCTTTGAATTCATTCAAATAATATTAATATATTATTGGCGTGGCTGGAATACTTTCACTGAAAGGTCAATAATATGATGATAATGACGAAATTTGTGCTACATTTTATATACACATGAATGTCGGTTCAAAAAAAAAACTCTAAAAAAACACTTGATTTTGTATCTTTTTCTTGGGAAAAAATTTTTTTTTTTAATAAAAAACTTCAAACTAATGAATCGATCTTGTTCATCAGATTATTAAATGTTTTTATTGGAATTTAAAATTTACAAACAAAAAAAAAAAACATAAGAGGAAACCTTGAAGAAATTCAAAAAAAAAATTATTAGTAAAAAGATATTTTTTTCTACAAAATGCTGTATTCTTTTTTAAAATGAAACAAGTCATAAAATTCGTAATTTATTGAACAGTAAATAATTTCATATATGGAAAATATATGTATTTCACGAATATTGAAAAAAAAAAACTCAAATCCTTTAACGGTTAATAACGCTTCACTGAAAAAAATATATATATGTACATACATATATAAAAATAAACATGTTTATTCCCAATACCTTTTATCTATTTCAAAATAAGTGTAGAAAAAAAAAACGACGAAGTAAATAAAAGGCAATAAATGATGGAAAAAAATATTAAAAACAAGAAAAATTCATAAGTTTTTTCTTCAAGGGAATAAACAGAAAAAAGGGTTTAACTTTAATGGGTATTGATAAAAATATAAACATACATATTATGTATAAGTATGTATGTACAATACATTCACGCAAAAATGTTTCATATATCCTTTTTTACATACAATATAACAGTAGCAAAATTATGATATAAAGAAATATTTGATAAACTCTAGATACTTTTTCTTTTTTCATATGTGATACAGGTTACCATATGTGTAAGATTTATCATCTTTTTTCTCTATGTGGGTAAAAATTTTTTTTTTCAGGTATGTATTAGATAAAAATTGTTCAGAAAAAAATTTATAACGAATTCATATTATATAACATTATACGTTACTTTAGATCCTCCCATTTTTGATCTATACACGTATTAATATTCAATTTAGTGTCCAAATATCATGTAGTTTTTCAGGATCAAAATAAGAAGAAAAAAAGAGAATATTTTTTTTTATTTATAGTAACGACATATTCATATAACACACGTACTATAAATAAATTCTACATAAGTAAAGTATATGATATTGTACACTCTTAACACTCTGTTCACTATAAGAGCATGATTGATGGTCATAAATACATTAAAATGATTTTTAGTTAACACCTAGTTTTTTATGGATACGATGTAAAAGACCTTTTCGCAAGAAATAGAAATAAAAAAGTAAAAAGTATTATATGTCATCATTAAGAGTTCTAAATTGATATATTCACATACATTAGAGTTATTTTGTAAAAATATCTCATCAATCGTTCTCTAAGCACACACAAATTAAAAGCAAAAAAAAAAAAATAAAATAAAAAAAAAATAAAAAATAACACTGTTAACATGTCAATTTAAATAAATTATTTATTAAAAAAAAAAAAAAAACCCTGATAAAAAGACATTTTCTTATCTCTTTTTCCCCTTTTTTTTTCTTTAACAAAAAAATTTCAAGTGAACAAAAAAAAGTAAATTAAAGTACTTTTGAAGTATAAGATAAGATTTTTTATATAGGAGTCATTAAAGTGTAAAATGAAAATGAAAAGAAAAATCTAGAAAAAGAAAAAAAACCAACATTGAAAATCGAAAAGCATGTAATAAGATAATTAAGTGGTATTTTTCTACTTATAAGCATATGTTTAATTTAGTACTTATTTAATCTATCTTAACATATGATACTCTCATATAAAAAAACAAAAAGTATTTAAAAAAACATATATAGTGCACAGTTTTTGGTAATGACGTTGAGCTATTATTATCATTAATTTTTTTTTCACATTTATAATGAAGATTTTTTTTTTTCGTTATATACATATTTAACAACATTCGATTATATGAATAAAACAGAAGTTAAGTAGGTAAAGGTATACGTAGTTTAATTGTTCAGTTATAGCACATATGTACATACATCCTACATATACATACATAGATTAAATTTAATGTATTTAATAGGAAAATAACAAATGAAAATCAACAAAGAAAAAACAAAACCAGAGTAATTTTCTACTGAATTGATTTTTACTTAATTTATCAGAAAATAAAGCTATATAAGATATGAATGACTATTGAAACTATTGAATTTAGTAGGCAATTTTTTTTTTCAGGTTATTTTCGTTTTTTTTATTATTATTATTATTATTGTTCATTGATGTAAATGGAACATACGTATGTAGAAAAGAAAGAAAGAAAGAAAAAAACTAGCGGGTGGTCTAAAGTGAAATGAGGTGCTAACTAGGCGTTTCTAATGAAATAAACTTTTCATGTGTAAATATTATTTATATGAATTCTACGATAATTTTTTTTTTAGGTTAATCAAATGCATTTAATGTGAGAAATAAAACGAATAAATATTATGTATTTTAATTACACAGTAATAAAACAGAAAGTATAAAACAATAAAATAAATTCGAAGTAAGTTAAGGAATGTTTTTCTTTTATTTCTCTGGTAACTTTGATTGAAGGACTTTTCTCTAGACATTTGTTCATTTCTAATTATTATTTAGATAATTCTTGTATATGAACAAAATAAAACAGTAAAGTTAAAAAAATTATCCTTTTAATCGACAATACAATTTTATACCGCCATTTTGTCGAATTATAGCATGCAACAACATGTACTTTTTGATTGTTAAGTGTTAAATTAATTAATATTAATTTTCTATAAATTATAAAAAAAAATGTATAAACTGTCACTTTTCGTTCATTCAACATTCTCTAAAATTTGAATAAAAATAACAATTAAAATATATTTTGAAACACACTTATAAATAACGGTTTTCTTGAAAAATTGAAATACAAGTAGGTAAATCCGTAAGTCCCAACAAAAAAATAATTATAATAATGACTTTACGTACATATTTGTAAAATGAAAGATACTTTTAAGTGGTTTTCAAGGTTTTTGCAAAATTAACATACATTTTAGTTGAATTGGATATTTTCTCATGAATTTAAAATGAAAGCACTTAAAATTTATTCAACTTATTTTTTGCATTTCTTTCAACATCACAAAAACTTATTATTTTTTAAAAACAAAAGAAAATTTTCATACCTGATAAAATTATTTGCATTTATTTTTGAAGCGATGCTTTTTAATGAAACAATTTAAAATGTTGTTACTTTGGCAACAAGTCTAAGGTATATGTGTGTATTATTTGAATGCTAAAATACTTGAATTGTTTTAATTTGATTTGAATATTTTTCTTCCTGTAGGTGTGAGAATAAAATCAAAATTATAAAAAAATTAAAATTGAACTACTTACGAATTCTTGCCATTTTAAAATTTTGATAATATAAGCTTTTGTACGTATTCAGCATTGCAGGGCAAAATTTTTGTGGGTTTCAGGTGGTTCAAGAGCTGACCAACTCAATTTCACTCAGATTTTTTTATAAATTTTCACAAAAATGATTTTACAAACATTTTGAAAAAAAACTACAGAGAGCAAAAAAAAAAGTAAAATAGTAAAATAGTAAAAACACACAATTTCACAGTTTTACATTTAATTTTCATGTAAATATTAGAATATTGAATTTTCTGGAATTTTACCGTTAAAACTAAAATAAATTGTTGCTTTATGAAATTACAGCACATATCAATTAATCAAAAACACAAAAAACAAAATATATTCATTATAGTAATTTATTATTTTTGAAACATAATAAAAATGAAATTAACATGTTTTTAGCGAAATAATTTCGTAAGAATTTGACTACAACAATTTAATTGTTAAGTATTTTTTATTTGCCTTTCTCTCAAAACACAAAAAAAAAAACATGCTATACACTTACACACATGACGAGAACATATTACGGAAAAATATTTACATATTATGTACATATACATACATATATGATATATATTATCCTTGCTTTGACATACAAATTTAAACAGACAAAGGCAATTAATTAAACACCTTTTTAGAAAGGTAAAAAAGGTTAAATGAAATAATAATTATGTCATAATAAGACACGAACAAAATTCAAAAATAATTTTATAATTATACATTTTTCATATTATGTTTACATGTATGTACATTGTACATACATACATACGAGTAATATGAATATGAAATGAAAACAGTACACATGGATAACAAATAACATGACTACTGGGAATTTATTATATGTATTTGTTTAAAAACCGATTTTTAAGGTCTATTAAGAGAATATTATTAATTAAATTATTTTGTATGTATATACAATTTTGGTAGTATTAGAATACGTGTATTATTGAAAAAGTAACAACAGAAAAATATTCATGTAATAAACAAATAAAAATGTTCTTTTAAAAGTATTTAAATTTTTTTTTTAAATTTTTATTTCTAAAAACAGAAATTAAAGCTTGCCACAAGCTAAAACATTTTCCGATCAGTCATTACGATCATCATGGTTTTTTTCTCTTAGGCACTTCTTTTCCAAATTTGATAAAATTGCAAAATAAAAGAATAAAAAATGCGATATCACATGTTTTAGTAAAAAAAATAATCTATCTATCTATATAGTTTAAATATCTTTTTTTCCCTTTTATAAAAACCCTTTTTTTTATTTATTTTCATCGCTCAAATAATATATAATTTAAAACTCATAAATTTTTCAATTCACGTGTTATCGATTATTATTATTGAAATAAAATATTAAATTACATTTCATACAAAAAGAAAAAAAAATAATAGAAAAAGAGATGAAATGAAGGAAGGAAATCATGATTTTTTGTTGAGTGTTAAAGGGCATCTATATATGTACTAATTTTATGTAAAATATACCTTCTGTTACTATGCGATTAAATAAATAATTTATCAGATAATTTAAAACGCCCTTTTTCAAATTACCTTTTCACATTATTATTTATACAATTATTTATACAATAATAACACTTTTATAATATTATATAGTACATCAAAATAATAATCTAACATCTTTTTCTTCTTCTTTAACGCATAGGTACTTATTTTTTTCAACACCATTCCTAAATGGGAAACATAAATCATAAATCATGATTTTAAAATTTTGTTTTTTTAAACATGTTTTTCTTCTGACACTTTTATATTTATTAGAAATTTGTGATTGAAATTGAGAGTATCTTTATATCTTTATAAAAGTATCTAGTGTAAAAAAAAAAGATAATAATAGAAATAATAACCTTTTACTTTTAAACAGTCATTCAAATTCATTATACCACAAAAATGCAATCACTCAATTTAAATGCTTACAAATATAATTACAAATTACATTTCACTTTAAAACATGTTGTACCTATAATAATACAAAGTATCTATACAATTTTAATTAACCTTTTAAGAAGAAAATAACAAAAAAAAAAAAATTATAAAACCAAAATTTAAAGAGGAAAAAAAAAATATTAATAATAACAAAAATGATAGATGAGTACTCTACGATAATAATTTCACTGACCTGTTATTAAACTGAATAATGGAAAGGAAAATAAGAAGAAGAAGAAGAAGAAAAAGAAGAATTTGATCTACTTATACTTAATATCGATTCATACAAATTTTATAAAAATTATTTTGGTGAAGGTAACAAAAAATCTTTTTTTTTTTTCACAAAATTAAAAAGTAAATTGTAGTAAACGATAACGAAAGTTTAATTTTTCGACAAAATTAATTTTTTTTCTTCTTTCTTTCCCATTTTATTTTTCCGGTAAATAAAATTTAAAAACTGACATTTCTTTTTTGCATCAGGTCAATTATGTCTACAATGCGAAATGTATCTAAAAACATTTTTGTTGTTGTTGTAAAACAAACGGAAATGACAATATATATTTTTCTAAATAAAAACTATTTTATTTTTTGTTGTTTCATAAATAAGTGAACGATAAAATTATTAAATTCAACATACGAGTATTAAATTAATTTTGTTTAATTATAGCAAAAAATTAGATATGTTCAGTTTTTAACAAATCAACAAAGAATAAAAACTTATAAAAAAAAAGATATGAGATAGAAAAAGATGTAACTAATGAAAATCGTACATAATATAGTATGTGATCGTTTAATTTTATTTTTCCAAAAGATACACTACGTATAGTACATGTATGTACATAATGTTGTAATGTTTTACTCAACCAGCTTCATAGTTTTGTTTTACTTATTATATTTTTTATAAATAAGAAATTTATTACATCTTAGCTTACCTTTTACTATACTGCCATCAAATTGACCGAATTTTTTTTTTTTTTTTTACCATAAAATCTTGAAAAACTTGTAGATGTATCTTAAAATATTCTAGTTCATATATTCAAGAATATATGCCTATTACACAACATTATTCAAGTTTATCACATTTTATTGTTTGTTTTAACCGGTATCTTTCAATTGCAAAATTATTATATACAAAAATTCTACATAATATACTTACTACTGTATTTTCACACCTTTTCAACCTTTTTCAAGAGAACTTTTTAAAATGAATTTATTACATTCCTCTTTGTCTTTAAGCCATTTCATTTAAAAAAACATGTATGCCATATTAAATTGTAATCAATCTAAATGTTCAAATGATGTATGCTGCTTTTTGTTTTCTGTTTAATGTCTTCTTGTATCTTTTTTATCATTTATTTCTTCATTTTTTTTTTTTTTTCGTTTAATAAAATGTACATATAATGACTTTATATATTTAACAATATCTTGTCAGCATTATTTTCAATTTATTAAGGTTCATATAGTCAGGCATTGACCTTAAAGTTTTAAAATACTAAAAAGGAGAAAAAAATGTTTATTTTTTTCGATAATTTTACAAATCAAATAAAAATCACGTCTTTTTTATTTCTACTTAGATGTTTGTACTTTAAAATATTTATTTTATGGTGAAAGCAAAATGTGTTTACTTCATCTTTCTTTTTGTTTGTTTTTTTTTTTTTTTTTTCGAAATTAAATATTTTGGCAAATTTACTGACTTTTTTTGTTGTTTAAAATTGAGTCTAAATTTCTGAATAGAATAACGATGAGTGGGTAAAGTTGCGATTGTTTGTAATTTAATAGCCTCTCACATTGAATTTGCGTGTTTATATACAAGTACATATGTATATATATTTCAAAAATAAATTAGAACAAAAAACAAACAAATAAACAAAAAAGAATAAAAAAAATCAGGTTCACTTTTTATTATAATACTCCTCACATTCATTTAATCTTTCTATCTAAACTTAATTTCATTTTAAACAGAACCTTTAGGTTAGGTTGTTTTTTTTTTCGTTTGTCTTATTTTCAGAGGTTCTCCTAAAATGATCTTTTGACTTTCCATCGTAAAATAAAAACTATTTAAACAAAAATACATCCAATTTAGTCATTCCCTGCAAAAAAAAAAAAAAAAAAAGAAGGGAAAGGAATAAACATTTATTTCGTTAATTGCGCGTTGGCTCATACTTTCTACACAATTAACCCATTAAAGTTTACCTTTCTTCTTTAATAAAATATATCACGACATTACACCTGAAATTTAGCAATTTAGAATTTTAAAATACATTTTTTTTTGAAAAAGTTCAGTATACGTCATGAAAAATGTTTTTAGTGTCTATAGAAAAGCAAAATGACATTTATCGCGACATATTGAACTTTCTTTCTACTCGTTTGTTTTTGCTTTTTTTGTCATTTATATCTTTTCATGTTTGAGGTTTGACCCTTTTTTTTTTCATTGTAAATCACTATTTTCAATATTTGATCTAAATTTTGCAGTTCAATTAACTTCCGTTCTAAATAAAATAAAAAAAAAAAAAATTGAATTTACTATAAAATAGAAAATTTAATTATAAATACACTTCAAAAGATTTACATGTCTCTCTTCAGCATGCATTATAAATACATTATTACTATCTTATTTAGAAATATTCAAATGAATTTCATGATGTTTAACAGAGTTTGAAACTTATCATTATCATCGTATATTCTTCAATATATCATTTACATGCATACATCTTGATTTTTCTACGATATATTTCATTGTCAATTTCATGTATCAAATTACATTTTAATCAATAATTTCATTTTAAAATGTCTCATCAATGAGAAGTGCTATTAAATTAAATACCATACCAGGGAAAAAGCATGAAATCTCTTAAGTGGTTTTGTATTTGTGTATTATTATCTTTGTTGGTTGACTACCATATGTACTATATTCTTCTTCATAATTGAAATTGAAAAGAGAAATCAAGAAGAGTAGGATATGGATTTTAAGTTATTATTATTATTTTTTTTTTTAATTTTATCAGTTGTAAATTTATTTTCTTCTTCTAAAGCAAATTTTTAACGAGACCAGTAATTTTAATAACCAAATAATTTACAAGGGACTGCTTGTCTATAAAGAAATACATAATTTTCAATATAATTAATTTTATTGTCAAAACTGTCCAACAAACACTTCATTCAAATTTTTATATAATATAAAATTAAAATTTTATTTGAAATATTTTTGCACATCTTCTACCTGTAGTGCAAATTTGTCTGTACAATTTAATTTTTTTTAATCACTTATATTTATGTACACTTTCTTGTCATGATATTTTATTTTTAAAACTTCATTAAACACGATACATTTAAAGTACATATTATAGAATAACTATAATTAGTCACATTTAATCACATTAATGCTTTATTAAAAAAATAAAATCTTTATAATAATTTTTTATGACCAACTAATGTTACGATTTTAGTTAAATTACAGTTACTTTTTTAAAGTCTTAAAATTATTATTAAATTGTAAACTTTTTTTCGTATATAAGCTAAAAAATTATGATTTTAAATTTCCTTTTCATCATTAATTTTTTCTCATACAAAATCTCTCGAAAATATTTTGAAAAGTACCAACAAATAAAAAATTTAATAATCAAATAAAAAAAATGATTATCATAAAATTAAATATTTTTATGACGTCAATAAAAAAAAACTTTTCTTATTATTTCATTTTTTTAACTCATATACTATTGAAGATACTAATTCAAGATACTTTCCCAAAGGAAATATTCACTATAATTTATATCCACCAAAAATAAATACATATTTCCTTATAGAGACACATAAAAAAAAAATTTTTTTAATAGGAAAAACTGAAGAATAAAATATCAAATGAACACACAAAACAAAATCCTTTTTATCTGTCATAATTAAAATACGTCTTTCTACTAAAAATCATAAAATATAAAATCAAATTATTATTTTACATTTCCTTTTTCATTTTAATATGATACTTTAGCTGTGACGTGTAAGTATATACAGGAACATCAAATCAAATTTCAAAACCTGCCTTTATCCTTTAAGGATATTCTAAGAATATTGCTTGTAATCAAATATTTTACAAAATATCATCGTTTTTTTTCTCTGAAAATCATAAAAAATATTTTTTGTATTAATTTTTAAAATTATCAATTTACAAAAACGAAAAAAAAAAACTAAAACTGGTAAAACAAAACAAAAATCGTTTAAATTATGCTTTTGCACGTCATGTCATGTTTTTTAACCTTAAAACATTGCTTTTACCTTTTAAACATTTATTTTATTATTATTAATTATTGAATTTTTCCTTTCAAAATGTAGTAAAAATTAATTTGGTTTTATTCATCAATCTCTTACAACGACACAATAATACCTTTCAAATTAAATCAATGAAAATATCAATAAAATCAACCTCACATTAATTAAATCATAAATATAAAAACAAAAACTTGTAGCAATAAAAAAAAATAAATAATTGAATTTATTTTTATTTCTTTTCAATTATATCCTTTACCTTTAATAATTCACATCATTATTGTGGAATAAAGTATTTAAAAATGTAACCTTCAAACCATACAAGTATTTCTTTTTTTAATATACGTTACATACATATATACATACATACATATATGTAGTCGTATATGTTTTTATTCGTAAATCACTCTTTCCAAAATAAAATCCAATTCGAATTTTAGGGGTAAAACTTAAGGTGTACTGTGTACATACATACGAGTACATTCATACATAAGAATTATTGTCATGAAAAGCTAATGATTATACCATTAAATAGCTCATTAGGTGGTTTATAATGAACATTAAGTAAGAAAACTGAACAACAACAAAATCAAATCAAAATAGAGTAAATTATCAAAAAAAAAAAGTATATTTTCACTTTCACATTATTAAAATACATACATACATAATTATATATTATTTCAGATTTTTACCTTATTTGTTGTTTGTGTTATTTTTTTCTTACTTCTTAGATATAATGTACATATACTCTTATTTTTTATAATGTTGATTTTGTAATTTAAGTAATGAATCGTTAACAAAAATAATATATATGTACTTACTTTTTATTTCTTACAACAAACATAAAAGATGGTATGCGTGTATTTGTATACGTATACGTTCTATTTATGGAATTTGAACATTCTCTTTATTATTATTTTAAAATTACGTCTATACTATATGAATGAATGTGCTGTAGCAAAGACGTGTATTCAAACAAATACATATATGTATATATTTTATGTTATACTTTTTCCCTTTTTGTTGATGTTTTCTGACTCTTTTATTTTTCTTTTTTAACTTAATAATCCTCTTTAATTATCCTTAAAATAAATTTAACGAGAATCTCTTATGATAAAAATGATACTTAACAACATTTTTAAGGATTTTAAAATTTTTGTTTTTCATAATCTTAAAGGTGGAATCTTACGTTTTAAATCTAATCATGCCCTTTAAAGATACATTACATGATACTTTTGTATAAATAAGATTTTTTTTAAATATTTGATATGTAATGGAATAGGATTGTACTTATACAAAGGAAAACGAAAAAAATGTTCAAAATTTGATAGGATAATTAAAAATAAAAATAAGAATATCGAATACTATATATGTATAAGCAAAAAAAGGTTGTATATTTATAAATTTTCTAATTCGTAAGACCCTTTTGTTTATTTCAGCAAACATTTTCCACAGGTAGGTGGTTTGAAATTTTGGAAAAATCAATCCTTTTTTTTAATTTTTTTTTGTTATATCATTTCAAAATATGCTGTCGAAACTTAAAGTCAAAATTGTTCATTGATCTATAGTTATGTTATGACTTTTTGTTAACGAAGCTTACAATCTTATCTTTCATATTTTTCTCATACTTCAAACGAATTTTTTTCGAAACTCAATTTTTAAAAAAAAATCTAATTAAAAAAAATTTGTTCACTGTTGTTTTATATAAACGGATACTGTAATTATTTTCTGTTTCTTTTCTTGCTATATTTAATTCTGCACTTCTTATTTTTAAATATGTAGATAAGTGTTGCTTCGGATCATTTTCAAAACATCTTCAAATTGATAAATCTGTGGATAGTGACAATAAGTTTCTTTTATTTAAATCTAATAACACCAAATAACAATTGAAACAACTCTCCGCTACGCTACCTCTTTTACAAAATTATTTAAGCACATATTTTCTGAAATTTGTTGACGGAATAGTTGAAGTTGATTTGACGAAAAAGTAAAGTTATTTTGGCGAAAAAGTGAAATAGGTTTTTACGTGCAAAAAAAAAATTATTAAGGGAAACGACATATGCCCGTTTTATTTATTTCTAAGATGTCTACAACGAACAAATTATTACATACGTCAATCAGACTGAACTTTCTTAAGGCTTCCACATCCACTTAATTTGATTTTTATAAAAAAAAGGTCCAAAAATACTTGTACACTTTAAATGTTTCAAACCAGAATTACCACTTTAAAGTATTTTTTGAAAAATTTTAGAAGAACAGAAAACTCAAACAAACAACAAACTTGTACAAACTACAAGCTAGTTTTAATTAATTTATTTTTATTTCACACAAGACATGCTCCTTTTTTTTCTCGTTGACAATATAAAAAAATTGTTTAATATGTTTAAATTTTCAACCAAAAATCAATTTTTTTCAAGGATCTTTAGAAAAAATTATGTAAAATAAAAATTCCACTTTATTGTTAAATTTCAAAATCTAATTATTTTTCTAATTCATTTATTTTTCTTCCATTTTTTTTATTTATTCACTTATTTTTTAATAATTCACAAAGAATTAATATTAAATATAATTTATTTTTTTATTTGTTTTTTTTTTTTTTTGATTTTTTTTTTTCGTTCTTAACAGCCATCCTTAAAAATTATTTAAATTACAATAATATTAAGACGAAAAAAAAAATATATAAACCTTTGCGTTAATCCAAAAACACCGTCATCAATCACAATCTACACAGTAATTCATCATCACATTCTTATTTTTAAATGTTGAAAAGGTAAACAATATCCTACAAAGAATAATTAGTGAAAATATTTTTTGTTGCCTCTAACATAAAATACTTAAAGTCAAAATCGATTTTCATGAGTTTTATATTGTATTTCCTTATACAGAAACAATTTTATCACAAAAATTTATGAACCATGACACATAAAACAGAACACAACAGGTTCATGAAATTTAAAAAAAAAAAATTTAAAAAGGTAAATGAAGAGCAGAAAATCGATTTATAATCTTTTAAATATTTTCGATTAAATTTCTAAAATACTTTATAAAGTGCTCTAAATATTAAGATAAGAAATAAGTTAAAATTTGGTGGTGGTGGAGTGGAGTTATTGTTATTTATTTGAATCTAAAAGTACATACCCATTGTAAAAGTTACCGCATTAACATTGTCAATTCCGTTGATGTACGATTATCTGTTACATGAACTCCAGAATCTGCAATACGTTGTTTACTATTGCTTGTCTTATCGATAAGTCTCTGTTCAAAATGTGACATTTCCGAATTGTTAAACTTCCTTCGATTGGACCCTGTCTTACCATTAAGATTAATATTAGGTGATTGTGTATTACGGCATAATAATTCTTTAAATTCTTTACGGAAATTTTCATTAAGCCATCCATATAATAAAGGATTTGAACATGCTGAACTCATACCAATCATATGACAAATAGCATATCCAACTAATATTGGTTGGGTTATTGTATGGGTTGAAAAATATATATCCGCATATAAATTAAAAAAATTTAATGGTAACCATGATACACCAAATATAACAGCAATACTAATTAATAAACAATTTGTTCTTTTCATACGTCTACCACGTTCTAAACGTCTTTCACATTTTATATTAATTGATGTTTTTGTTGATGTTGTTTGTTGTACACCAACTGGTAAACGATTTTTTAATTTATTATATATACGAAAATATGCAGCTGATACAATTAATATTGGTAATAAATATTGTACAAATAATGAAAATGCTGAATAATAAACACGACCATAATCAATTGGCCAATCTTCTATACAATATGCAACATCTTTTATACCATATTTATGAAGTGGTATTTCATAATGTACAAGAGTTTTAAAGAAAAACATTGGTGATGCTAATAATAATGATAAAATCCAGATAACAATTAAAATTGTAATAGCTCCAATAAATTGTAGATTGTCACGTGTTGGATATACAATAACCTGAAATTAAATGTTAAAAATATATGTTTTAGATTTAAAAAAATAAAAAAAGATAAATCAAATCAATATTGAAAAGGTGAACATAAAATATTAAAAGCAGATACTTTTATGATTTCATGGTGAAAGTGAAGATGAATATGAGTTAGTTAGTAACAATATCATAAATAAAATATAAATTAGACAAGAATTATTCTGAATGTGATTCAAATTTTTATGAAAACAATATTTTTTAATATTTTCTACGTTATTCATTCTTCATTATTTTCATTCATTTTATTGTGGGTGGTATACAAGCATGTATACAAATATAATAAAAAGGAAAACAACAAAAACAGTTTATGAATATTTGAAAATTAGATATTGAATAGCTTGGGAAATTATTATTATTGATCTGTGAATGCGGCTTTTGAATACGTAACGAAGAATACGATATAAAATAAATAGAGAAAAAAACATGACGTACTATGTATGTTATATATGTATGTAGTATGTACAAATATTGTAAAAATTGGTGATATTCAAGTATATGTATGTGTTATGTGTAAGTATACATGCGAAAAGTAAATAATTTATTCTTATTGATTGTGGATATGACGAAAAAATTGAGTGTTAATTTTTATTTGTTAATCCCAATATTTTAGTAAAAATATTAAAAATAATTCTTATACACAATATGATTTCTTAGCGTGTTCCGGTTTATTTATTTGTTCTTACAAAATTTGGATATTCATACTATAGTATATCCTAGTACAACTGTGGTCGTACAATAAATTTTAATTGAAGATAAAAGTACAACTAGCTAAAAGAAAAACAACAAAAAAATTAATAAAGACAAATTTCAAAATATTTTATTACATGTACTTTAAAATAAATCCCCATACATATCGAAAAAAATCTATTATCTGATTTTCATCCTTCTGGTACTGACATATTTTCACATGTAGGTACTGAGAGACTTTCAACCCTTGATGAGGTTTAAATACACCCTTATTTAAACATTGACTTTTTTCAAGTTCATACACACATAATATTTACACGTTATACGAAGATAATAATGAAAAATTCATATTTTTCAAAGCTTTCAAAAAATGAAATTCGATTATGAGAATGTTTCTTGTGTACATGACAAAAATTTAAACGATTAAAAATCAATTCTTTCGCTCACCTTTTTTTTTTAAATTTAAAATAAATAATCAAAACAAATACCTTATAAATAGTTTCTTTTTTCTCATTAATTTCTTATTAATTTTGTTTCACGAAAAAAAAAAACAAAGAAATAGAAGCTTGATTATTCACAAAACTAATAAACAAAGGTTTAAAAGAAGAAAAAAAATACATGACGCTACATATTGTTTTCCGATTATTATAAAAATTAATTTCGAATTTTCGAAACATAATTTCGCATTTTCAACGAATTATTAGCCAAAGTTTCTTCTGAAGTCTTTGTGAAGAACTTTTTTCGAATTTCTCTACTAGAGCTTTCTACAAATACCCACGAAAAGTTTTTCAATAGCTACAAATATATACAATATACCCATGTACATAAATACATCTTATACATTATGTATGAATGTATCTTGTCATTTTGTCATTTTTCACTAAATATTATCTCTAATTTACCCATAATTATTTTCAATTAAATCATTAAATCATTTCATAAAATCCCTATTCCCCCCCTTCCAAAAATTTCCTATTCGAAATTCATGATTCATGCGATAAAATTCAAACTTTTTTTTTAAAAATTATGAACTACAACGTAGAAATATCTCCTTTACATTAGAATTAACCACATTCATATACATTATGTTCATATACATATGTATGTATTTTTGTATAATTAAAACATTTATCAAACTTTGATAACTTTTCTTTTAAATTGCATACAAGTATACTTTCTTCTAGACACATAATTACCCCAAGAATTACACATGACCTAAGGTTATGAAAATATATGTATGTATGTATCTTTTATTGATTTTATTATTTGTGTGTAACAAATTAATTAATTTGTTCAAGAATTGTTCTGTGTAATTGAAATAAGAAGAAAAACCTTGAACTTATTCAATAATTTATATTTGTTGTTACAAAGAAATAAATAATTAATTGAATAAATCTAGAAAATATATATGTAGATACATAATATATTGTTTATTATACAACATCAAATTAGAAAATTTAAAAATAAATTAATTTCAATGTTGAAAAACATTTTAATTAAATTTCATTCAAATTGAATTTAATTTCGTAACGCATAAGAATAATTTATCAATGACAAAAATATGTACAAAATGAACAAATAAAATTTTTTACTTTTACGTGTATACATAAGAATAAGAACAAGAATATTGTGAATTTTATTTCACAATAATAATCATGTTGATTAAATCTTAGACACATATATTTCATGTTTATTTACACGAGATAAATTATTTAATTTAATTTTGAATTAATGATACAAATGAACTAATTCTTCGATTCATTAAATGTAAATTATGCAAGAGTTCAGGATTATTCGATGTAATCCTTTGAACTAATAAAAAAAAAATTTTTTTTTTTTCAAATTACCTGATATCTATCCAATGCAATTGCAGTTATTGATATCGTTGAAACAAATATACTTGTTGCTTGTAATGTACCAATCATTTTACAAAGTATTGCTTGTCTTCCTAATGGCCAATATTTTGTTAAAATTTCAACAAGAGTTAATGGCATTGTTACCAAACATAAAAGTAAATCTGAAAATATGATTGAAAATTTGCTTATTATTATTTATTTTTTCTTTTAATATTTTTGTTATTATTTTTAACATTTTCATTGCCACAGGGGGATCCGTATTTAATTTCTCTTGAACTTGTGAACTTTTGAACTTAAGATCATTCAGATTTCCGCTATTTTGGAAATTTTTAAAAAATATCACTTTGGAATGCATAATACAGTTAGCTATGTATATCATCTTATGAGCGGTAAACTACCAACCGGGTTTATTATCATTTCCATTAAAAAAACGAAATAAATAATATACTTAATAATATTAAAATCTCATTAATCACTGGTTTCTAAAATGAGTTCAAGTTCAAAATAGTGGACATTATAATGTGTGGCATGGAACGTGTTCAAAATATGTAGGTACATATGAGTATGTGTATGTAATAACATACTTAAATAAAAATTCTTTAATATTTACCTGATATTGCTAAATTAAGTATGAAAAGATTTCTTGCTGTACGCATTATTGGTTTTCTTAAAACAGCTATTACAACTAAACTATTACCTACAGCACCAACTAATATTAATACGCTATACATAATTATTAATAAATGATAAGCTGGATCTTCTATTTTACGATTACGTGAAAATTGTTCAATTAATTGTTGATCAACTTGTTTACTTGCATTTATTATATCATTAACATCAAATTCTGTTAAATTTTCATGTTCAATAACAACTCCTGTCATAACATCCATTTTTAATTCATTTTCTGTGAAAAATTAAAAAGAAAAAAAAAACAAATTAAGTAAAATTTTTTGCATTTGACATATTGACAATAATAATAATAATAATCAATCTTAAAATAAATATTAACAATAAAATTTCATAATAAGTTGGTAATTTTTTTTTTATAAATATTCAAAGAGTTTTACGCGTGTAATTTACACGTGTTCATTATACTTTTTCATATTAAAATACGTGTAATAAAAAAAATAAATACTTATTTTCATAAAATGTAATTTTTACACAGAGCAATGTACTTTTTCATGTAAAACAAGAAAATGCTTCTTCTTATTCTTCTTTTTCTTCTTTATACTCTCCCACTCTCATTTAATTTGAAACTTTAAAAATATTTTTTATGTTTCCTTCGAAGTTTATTTTAAATGACATTTTCAATATTTGTATAGAATGTTACTACCAGTAATTCCAGTTTTGAAAATAACAAAAAACAAAATAATAATAATAATAATAAATAAAATGAAAATAAAACCAACAACGAAAATTCTTTTTAAATAAGTGTACAATATCACATTTTGTCTTCATATTTTTTAATATTGTATTTTTGATTAACTTTTATTATGAAAATTACCAAGAAACAATTTTTTGACATATTTTCTCCATTCCATTATAATTTTTTTCTTTTCGTTCGTTTTTTTTTAATAAAATAATTTTAATCATAATAATGAATACTTAATTAGCATACAAATTAATACTATGTACATCACACATTTTGTTAAGAAGGGAAATTTTTATAATTTCTTATCTCCTGTTTGTTATTTTTTAATAGAATGATGTCAACATTTAAGTTCCTCTTTCTATTTTCATCATTCATTTTTTTTCTTGTTATGATGAAAAAGAGAAACGTTTTTCTACTGTCAAGACTTTTACTTTTCTTTTCTTTTTTTTGGTGATGAAATTTTCTTATTTTTCTTTCTAAAGAACTTTTTAAGGAAATTCTAAAAAACAAACTTTTCTTAGAATGTCATTGATAAAATCAAAAGAAATTTTACTTTAGGCACATGAAACAAACCACAGCTATTCAGCATTCTTGGATAGAAAGAAGCAATGGAATATTTCACTATATTATATTTATTTGAAATTGACGTGAATATTGTGATTTAAGATAATTCAGTACTAAACTATTTCCCAAGGACCAATCAGATGTTCTATTAAGATCAAAATTAACTTTGTCAAAACAAAATCATCAGAGAATTGATATTATTCAAAAGATTCTAGTTTTTTTTTTTTATTGTTTTTATAGTTTTAAAAATTGAGGAAATGTATGTATGTAGGTATTTACATTTCTATCTAAATAAATAAATACATATGTATACAAATAAAAATCATATTACATTTTCTTGTGTGAAAAATTAGTAGATAAATATGTACTTAGTATAGTATTTTGTAAGTAAGTAATATTTTGTAAACATACTAAATATATGAATTAAAAATAAAAATCATAATATATATAGGTATATATTATTTTTTTTTATTTATTTCACGTGCTTTAAAAATACAAATTTCATTATTAATGACAGAGTAAATCTGAATTAAACAGGAAATAATCTAAACCTTGAAGTTCAATACACTGCACTGCAGAGATAACTTATATAGGCGAAATAAAATATTTGTAAAAATTTCCAGAAATTAAGTTGATTGACTTGTATTATCTTTCGTTTTATTCCATATTTTTTTTTATTTTATTTTTTCTTAAATTTAATAAAATGTATAAAGAATTTTTATGATGCTTTACTTTGCCTTGAAGAAAAAAAAAATATTGCGACCGGTTTTTTTAACTTGTAAAATTACTGCAATATGCAGAAGGGATGAATAAAATAACCATATAAAATGAAATTCGTTTACAGAAATTTCGGTTATTTGTTGAAAAATCATCGGTGAATATCCAGTCTTATTTGATACTTTAATATAATTTAATTTAAAAATTTTGTTAAAAACTGTATAATATCTTTTCAAGATAAAAATGAGTTCAATTTTTATATATCTTTTCATAATATTTTTTTTGTATTGTATTTATTGTATTCAACAATATTATCG
Organism: Bombylius major; assembly: GCA_932526495.1. Taxonomy (NCBI): domain Eukaryota; kingdom Metazoa; phylum Arthropoda; class Insecta; order Diptera; family Bombyliidae; genus Bombylius; species Bombylius major. Next base: position 24,932,137 of record OW052045.1, on the reverse strand, counting down.
TGTGTGGCGTTATATTGGAAAAATTCCTGGTCCACGAGGGTATCCTTTTATAGGAAATATATTAGACTTTGGATTTGATTTTGATGGTTTGTTAAAAAAAATTTAAATATAATTTATTTGTTATTTTCACATTTAAAAAATAATATTTATAAATATCTGATTTTTGGAACTTTAATTATTTAAATTCAATAATCTTGTTTTGAATGTGTGTTTTTGTATAGACATATATTAAGAAGTTTAAAAGGATCCATTTCTAAGATAAAAATTAGATGAATTTTTTTTAGAAATTTTTATTTGTGTTGTTAATTCAAAAATTGAGTGATAAATTTTTTTTTTGTTCGAACAGAATACCTTGGTAAATTTCTAAAAATTTGGTATGATTATGGTTGTGATAAATTTAGTGGATGGATTCTACAATACCCATATGTTATCATAACAGATCCAAAGGATGTTGAGGTAAAAACAAATTTTCATTATAAGATATGTATTCGTACATAATACTATATGTCTGATCTGACATCATAATATACAGACATTTGATGAAGTTGATATAAATAAAATAAAGTCATGAATAATAATTTTTTTCTTTTTTACTAGACCGTTTTATCTACCTTACCAATTCACACCAAAGCTAATTATTATAAGCCAACAAAAAAAGTTATAGGAGATGGTTTAATTACAGCAGAAAGTAAATCTAATTCTTTTATTATTATTATTACTTTTTTTTTTCAGTTAAAAATATTTTGAAAATATATTTTTAAGAGGTAAAATGGCATAAACATCGTAAAATGGTTAATCCGTTATTTAATTTAAAAATGATGATGGGATTTCTTGAAGTAATGAACGAACAAGGTAATATTTTGATTGATAAATTTCAGAAATATGGAAAAACTGAAGAAATTTTCAATGTTCAACACATGATAAGTGGTTTCATTTTGGATGTTATCTGTGGTTTGTATATTGTTTTATTAAATAAATCTTAACTCCTTTAAATCCTAAAAAAGAAACTAATTTTATTTTATTTTGCGTTTCTTATACCACAGAAACTGCATTTGGAGTGCAGGTGTCGACAATGAAAAATTATCATTTCGATATTGTAAAATCATTTGATATGTAAGATTTTAGTATTTTCATGAAACTTTTCAAATTCTTATCAAAAAAAATTCTCGTCTACTTTTTATTGTTTATTTTCAATTTTCAGAATTTCCGAAGTAACTCAAATGCGTACTTTTAGTGTTTTAAAAAGACCAGATTTTATTTTTAAATTAACATCTGATTGGAGGAAACAAGAAAAAGAAATGCAGAGAATGAGGAAATTTATAGCTGAAGTTAGGAAGTAAAATTTTTTTTTACAAATCGTATTCTAACATGATGTTTTCTTTTTAAGATTATCGAAATACGTCGTGCACCATCTGAACGAAATATATTCAACGAAGAAAATGAAAATTCACAAGAAAATGGAAAACGAAAAGCATTTTTGGATAATTTATTGATTGCAGAGGTTGATGGTAAATGTTTAACATTTCAAGAAATTTTTGATGAAGTTATTACATTTTTGGCTGCGGTAAAAAAAATTTATAAATCTTTTCAATCAAAAAACTTGTTTTAATTCGAATTATTTTTTAGGGTCATGAAACAACAACTTCAGCAACTAATTTTACCTTGTATACAATTTCAAGATTTCCTGAAATACAAGAAAAAATTTTCGAAGAACAAAAACAAATATTTGGTGATGATATTAAACGTGATGCAACATATAATGACATTCAAGAAATGACTTATTTAGACTTAGTTATTAAAGAAACATTAAGGATTTTCCCTAGTGTACCAGCTATAGGACGATCCGTTGATGAACCTTACAAATTAGGTTGTTTCTTTTTTCTTCTTCTAGCTCTCAATTTCATGATGTATTTCTTTAAAAATTAAATTTATATATATGTATATATTTTTTTTAAAGGAGATCTCATAATACCTCCAAGCTCAACGATTATTTTACTAATTTTTGCAATGGGTCGTAATGAAAAGTATTTTAAGGATCCAATGAAATTCGATCCAAATCGTTTTGATAAAGATAATTATGAAAATAGAAATAAATTCGATTGGATACCATTTAGTGCTGGACCAAGAAATTGTATTGGACAAAAATATGCAATGATGGCAATTAAGTCAATTATTTCAAAAATTATACGAAACTATGATATCCTTCCACCATATGAAAAGTGTTGTAATGAAACAAAAAAACACAGTCATGATGTATTGGATCCAAAACTACAGCCACCAGTTTTATCGTTAACTATAACATTAGTTCCAGGAAATGGAATGAATATTAGACTTAGATCTAAAAAAATGTGAATAATTTATTAAGGAAAATAATTGAAAAAATAAAGTTATAAAAACTCTCACATTTAATCGCCTCTAAAACAATTTAATGAGTTAAATTAGATAATAAAATTATAACAAAAAACACAACAACAAAAATATGAGTAATTATTATTTTTAAATTGAATTTCGGAAAATTTATAAACCCATAAATCTACATATTTGTCAGGTGATACATGTTTTATGTTCCTAATTTAAATAAAATAATCTCAAGATTGAAAATGAAGAACAACTTTTTTATGTGTGAAAACTCATGGCTCATCATACATGGCTCTAGGGTAATTGTACCAGATACGAGCCTATCTTAAAACTTTTTGAAATATCAGTGTTAAAGAAAACTATACATATTATGTATATTGAATGATTTTGAAACTCAAAAGTATGTATCTAAGTACTTATTTAGTCATTTAAAAACACAACAACAAAAATCTAGGAAAACGTCGTAAAAAGTCAAGTGATCTAGTAGCAAGCCTTATCTGGTAGCAGTGACGAAATTTAAATGAAATCTTTTTAACCAGTTTATATCTAAAAGTGAAGTTATAATAGACAAAGATTGACACATGAAACGACATGTATAGAGTTCGAATCAATTATATTACAATAATTGCGTTGCGACCGCTCATAATAAACATATGTCAGAACACTTCTTTTTTTTAAACTCTCGTTAAACATTCGTCAAACATAACAAGTGTGATTCAGATCTCACCTGACATATGAAAATTATACACATTTAACATGCATATACATATGTTGCGATTTTGATGTTTTCCCATGTCAGCACTCGTTATTTTTTCTATGACAACACATGTCCATTACAATTCCACCTTATTTCGACGATTTTTTTGAATTTTAACTATTGTTGTATTTAATAAGAAAACAACAGTATTTTATTGGCATTTTACATAATAAAAGCAGAAATGGACACACATCAACGCGTTAAAATGTCAAGACATTGCATTGGTTCAACGAGTCGTTAATGCGTGCCATGCATCATGTTGGTGTATCAAACATTACGTGGACTTATCAGCCAAATGATAACAAGTAACTGCCCACTTTCACTGAAAAAGGCCTTTACTGTAGCAAAAGTCCTAGAATGGCATGGTATCTCAACTCAAAACTGCGCGGTATCACTACCCTATTCACAAGTAAAGAAAAAGAAAAAAATTATTTTTTAAAATTCAGTGATTTTCTATTTCTCAACTTCAACAAAAAATAAAAAAAAATTACTCAAAACTTCACATTACATCACTATATATGTAATATAAATATTGTGACAATATGTCTTTTCATTTTATACGCACATACGTTATTTGTTAGCATAGGATATCCTCTTTTATCTTTTTTTTCCACATTCTTTTTAGACAGGTGAAAAAATTATTATTAATATAGGTATATTCTAAAATAACTTACTGAAATTTTCATTTTGACACACTTTTAACTATACATACATATATGTATTTTGAATATCATCACAGAATTAAGGATATAATAAATTTAAAAAAAAAAAAAAAGAAAATAGCTACAATCAGTTTAGAAGATTAAAATTCATATAAGTACATACATACATACATTTTTTGCGAATATGTAAAAGATATTAAATTCAAGATGAAAATTCATGTTTTAAGAATAAAAAGATAGAAAAATGAAAAGTTGAAATATACATATATCTACATCAACGTTTTTTTTTTTTATGAAAATATATTCAGGAAGTTATATGACTTTCGTTTTTTTTTTTTTTTCAATTTTCAATATGGCAACAGGATATTACAACCGGAAAAATATTATTCCTACTTAATACTTAAAGAATATAATATAAAAATCTTAAGAAAAAAGATAAATTTAAAAATAAAATAGAAGAATTTGAATTATTTATGCGAAAGATTACTTTTTTTTTCTTTGAAAATTATTCAAAAATAATGTTCAAATTTTGAGTTTAAAAATTTTTACAGGAGAAAAAAAAAACAATTTAATGTAAGAAAAAAATTTAAAGAAAATCGATTACTTCATGTGAGCATGCTATTTGAAGAAAAAAAAATATAAATTGAAATTATCCTGTAAAAATGAAATAATGTTTAACTTTTGTTCATAATAGTTTTAAACTGTAATAACTTATTGAAAATTAAATTTCCCTTTTTTAAAAAAACAATAAAAAACTTGGAATAAGAATTATATTCGATTTCAAAGTACACTTTTATATAGTTATTCTTTAAATTGTATTATCCTTAAAATTACTTTTTTTATATTATTTCCGTTTTTTATTTCAATATTTTTTATATGCGAAATTTAAACTTTGAATTTTATTTAAACCAATAACATTACATCATCATCGGTATTGTTTTCATTCAAATATTGAATTTTTCTTTCTCTTTTTATTTTTCTTTTTTAAACGATTACAATATTCATTTTCTAAATTTTTTTAAGTCAAGAAAAAAGTATATTATGTATGTATAACATCATTGAACCTTTAAAAAAGAAAATTTTATCTTGTTAGATTTTGAAACTGAAAAATAATAAAAATTTATTATTTACACGAGAGTAATATCGTTTATGTAGATTTATTTATATGTACATACTTATAGTACCTACATAGCACAACAAAAGACAATTGCTCTATCTTTTAAGAATGTTTACACACATTGCTTAACTATAACAAGGATTCAATCGTAAAAATGTTTATTTTTCTAACATATGACAAATCATAAAAAATTAAAGTGCTCAATATGTGAAATAGGAAATTTTCATAATACTCGTATCTACGTAATGTAATTTCATTTATCTAATTCTAAAGATTTTTTTTTTTTTTTTCAAATTTAATGAAGTAGAATAAAAGCATTCTAAACAACAGAGAACTTGTATCCAAGATTGAAAATGTTTTTTTTTTCTTTTCTGTTTAATAATTTTATTCGAATTTCTATAGTAAGTCCATGTGCCAAAATAAACCATTTGTTAAAAAGTCAAACTTTTTAATATTTTTCAATATTTTCTGATTTGAGAAACTTTTCACAGACAAATCATTTTTATTTAGCACACTTATCATGTTCTAGTATATTTTCAATTGAAATAACTTTGTTGATAAGACTACTTTGTCACATGGACTTATTCAATATTTTTTCGTTTTACCTTCTGTTTTTTCAATTAAAATGTAAATTTACAAATTAAATAAATTTACATACTAAATATAAACTATATTATTGTAATTTATAAAACTTAAAAAACAATTAGAATAAAATATATTTTTGTATCTTTCTTTAAATTGTAATAAAAGAATACTTTAAAATCATTTTTTTTCTTATGACCACAAGCATCATTTTTATTATTTTATTTTTCTTTATTTTTATTTCTCTTATTGTTCTAAAACGTGATACGGAAAAGAAAGAAAGAAAAAAAAATTAATGAATAAACAAAAGAAAAACGTTTTGGTTTTATTTTTTTTCACCTCAGGGACGTTACTGCGTTGGTTGGATGGATGTCAAGAAGAGAAACCGTAAAATAAAACCAATTAAGAAAAAAATAAAAATAAAAGAAGACAACAAAAAAAGAAAATAAATTAAATTGAAGACTTAAAGGAAATCCACGTGGTCATGTAACTGTATTCCACAGAACTGTATTTATACAGAAAGAAAAAAAATAAAGAAAAACAAAAAAAAAAAAACAACAAAAAAGGAGCACAAAATAAAATAGTAAAATTCAATTTATGTATGTGTTATCATTCCAATTTTCTTGTGCTTTTTAATAATGAGTTTGTTATTTAACAACAAGCACAAAACATATTTAAAATTCCATCTTATTTACAAAACTTTTAAATTATCATCTTTTTTTGAGCTCAATTATTATTATCTTTGTTGCTTTTTTTCCTTCAATATTTTTTTTTATTATAACAAGAATATATATATAGAACTATATTTTCCGGGTTCATATACATACTATATGTATTATAATATATACATTTACAATATCTCTATAATTTATATACTATATACAGGTGAAAGTATCTATACTATATATCTTTTACAAAAGATATTTTGATTACTTTTCATTTTCTTGAATAGAAGGGTTTATCATAGCAATTATTTCAATAGTATGTTTATTACAAACCCTTTTAGAATTGTGCTGAAAGTCGAAATGATGAATCACAAAAGATAATAATAATAATAAAATAAGAAAAAAAAAAGATACATTTTTTTTCTTCCTTTTATGTAAAATATCTAATTTTCTGCTTAGATCAAATATACATCAAAATCTCATTTACACTTTATGTTGTAGGTACATAAATACATCAACAACAAAAAATTTAGATTAGAACGAATATAGCTATATGTAGAATTTCAGTTTGAAAAACAAAAAAAAAATTTATTTTTTGATTATCTCTCTTTTCCATGACGATTTTTTTTTTTTTTTTGGAAATTCTTTAATCAAATTTCTATGTTTTTTAATAAAACTTTTGTCTTCCTAATTCCATATTATTATACTTTTGTATACAATTACAACGACAAAATAAGGGTAAATGATATATATTTTTGTTCTTGATAAAAGAACTAAAAGATTATTCAACAGGATGTACCAATTTGAGAAAATTTAATGAATTTATTTTAATACGTTCCTATGAATATTCGTTTTTCTGTTATTTATTTTAAAACACTAATGAGGAAAAGGATGAATATAAAAAGGTCAAGAAAAAGATAACAAATATAGTATGTTAATTTATTTTTGTTAGGAGCCTATACGGTTACACGTAAGTAATATTTTTGCAACGAGTTAGTGATTGGTACCTACCACTCCACGTTTAACTTTCGGTATACTTTTTTCGAAAATCACTTGGCTGAGATTTATGAAATTTGACACACTTGTAATATTTGTAACTCTAAAACTACTGAATGGAACGCTTTTTGAAAGAGTAAAAGAAAGAGATAACTGAAATTCCATTTATTCAATTGAGAGACAAAAGTGTACTTGAATAAAAAAAAACGACTTTTCTGGAGAAGCGAAAAACACAAAGAAAAAAAAATACTTGGCCAAACCCGTACCTGTTCACTTCTCCTAGAACATCGTATTTTTGTAATTCTGTGCAGAATTGAATCTACATTATATTGAAAAAAAAAAAAAACATTTATTTTTTTATTTTTTCGGTCACTAATCTCTTAATTGATTGTTTTTTTAGTTGTTTTCCTAACTGTATTTTACAATTTAAGAATATTAAAACGCTTTTTTAAAGATTTTTTTCTTATTTTTTGAGAACCATTGCTTTTTTCAAATTTTCTTTTTAACTTTTATATATGTATATATATATTTCTTTTTAATTTTCGTATCACTCTGTATTCTGTATTTATAGTATTATTTGTGTTTCATAAATATATATTTTAGTGAGAAAAAAAATATCTATTGTATATTGAACATCTCTATAATCAAATAAAAAATTCGACTATGTAGAAACAAAACACAAAACACTAACAACAACATAATTTGAAGAAAAAAATATAGAAATACATACATACCATTATTTTTGGTATTACACGCGTTTTATAAAATGACAAATATCCAATGTAATAGTGAAATATTAATAAAATATGTAATTCCGATATAAGTATAAGAAAATTGGACATTTTTATATTCACAAGGGATTGCATCAATTTTCATTTAATACTTTTTCGAATTAACTTCATAGATACTACATGCTAAAATTATTGAAGTGTATGTCTATAAATATCTTTAATTTTGGATTATCACACCGAAATAAATAACAAATAAAATAAGATAATATTATTAACATAATACAAATTCGAAAAAAAGCAAACTAAACAAAAAAAAACAATAGGATCAAATATCTATTAAAAAGAACACCCACGTGAAATGATTAATCCTTAAAATAATATATTGTACAACATACATATAAAAGTTGAATTCAATGAACTATAAGTATTACAAAAAATTGTTATGTGTTTTTACTAAGGATAATTTATTTAATTTACAATTTTTATAGAAAAAAAAAAAAAAACAAAAAACAAAAAAAAAACGTATCTAAAAAAAGTTTCTCTTCCAGAAAAAATGAATATTTACGATTACTTGAAATTTAAAATATGTGAATAGGTTTTTTTTTGTGCCTTTCATACTTTGTGTGAAAAAAATGTGAAATTTTAACGTGAAAAATATAATAATCATCATAAAGTTGAATGAAAAATGTAAAATATGTGTGTACTATGTATAAAACACATCATTATCAAAAAATGTATGTATGTATATGTATGTAGGTTTTTGAAAAAAAAGAAGTGAAATTCATATTAAAAAATAAAATATTTACGTTAAAGTTACAAAGGATAAAAGTTTTTCATATTTTTTTGAATAGGTTTTAAATTTCAATTATAAAATGTTACTTTCAAAAATTTTTATCATAAAAATTGTATTAAAAGAGAAAAAAAAAATATTTCGTAGAATAAAATTTAATACAATATTATACAAAAAATACTTAATATATTATGTACGTATTTAGGTTATAAGATATGACACGTCACATGCTTTTTAAATGTGTTCTCATTCAAAATTATAATACATATGGTTATCATGTCTATGTAGTTAGTATGTTTATTAGTTTATTGTACGTGACTAGAAAAATAATAACGATAACACAAGAATAACAGTTTTTCAAAAAGCTTAAAACTTTAGCTATTTCCCATGTTTATAACTATAGATTCAATTTTTCTACCTAATAAGTTTGTTCTGTTATACTAAAAAAAAGTGTTTATAATTTCGATATCATATTCACGAAAAAATTGATTTCTATAAGTCACGAAAATTTTGACAGTTTAAAAAAATTAACCCTAAAAGGAAATGAAAAAGAAAATAATATTTATTTATTTTCAATTGAAAATTTTTTAACAATACAATAGAATTTTCTCTAAAAAGTCTGATATCTATTCTGTCATAGAAAAAAAAACTTTATAAATCCCAAATAAATAAGGATATCTTGTGTGATTGTTTAAAGTCAAAAATTAAACGCTCAGCAATTTTCAATAATATAAATAAAAATTATGTAAAATACCGTAAAAATTATTTAATTTCAAAAATATTTTATTCCAAAGAAACAAGAAACACAATTTTGCGTCATATGGTATACCAATCATTTAACAAGGGTATATCTATCCTTTGTAATTAAAAATTATTTATTTTAAAAAACTTAAGAGGGCATGTTTATTTAAATTTAGAATAAATAACATATGTTATTTTCCAGGACTACTGATATAGGTATACATATACATATATATATATATACATATTTATATATTTTTTGTTTTTTTAAATACGGTATTTGAACTTTAACACACTTTGTGAAATTTAAAAAACAAAATACAAAAAAAAGTTTAATAAATATGTTAAACTAATTTTATTTTTATCAAAAGCTTTGAAGAAAAAATAACAGTGAAATATTTTATACAATTTATATAATAAAGTGCTAAAATATATGCTTTAAACAAATTTAATAGTTTTATTATTCTTTTACATTTTACGAGTATATTCCATATTTTTAATTTTAAAACATTCAAATTAATCCTTTTAACTTGAACATTTAATCTTCTTAAACATTACTTTAAGTATACAAAAACAAAACAAAACAAAGCAAATAAAAATGTAAGCTCAAAAACTAAAATCTAAATCCGTAAAAAACCATAATCCCTTAAAAAACAATACAGTTATAAACAAAAGTTATAAATATCTTTTTTTTTATTATTCACGTACAATATTCATAAATCATCATAATTCGACTGAAAAAGAGAATAAAACACAAAAAACTTTCACTGAAATACTATTCTTCCTTATTATTATTAATATTTATTTATTTTTTACCATAAAAGCCGAAAAAAAAAACAAAAATTTTGCAAAGTAATAAATATATGTATATGTATGTATGTATACATATATAGTAGGGTAGGTAGGGGGACATTCGACGCCTAATTTTTGTAACGAAATATTTTGATATTTTTTATATAAACAAGCAGAACGAATACCATTTCCGCATAATGAAAATATAAATTATTATACAAGTGGAGCAAAATTCATTTATATGTTATGAATTTTGAGCAATTGAGTGTTTTTTCATGATCACACCTTTGATGAATCTCCCCCTTGGTAGGTGTAGTTTTGACATATGTTGGGGGTACATTCGAAACAAAGAATTTAGTCTTAAAATAAAATAATAACAATTCATTTCGTTTTAATAAAACATAAAAAATAATTGAAAACCTTGTTGCAAAAACGGGGTATCTCCATTTCAGACAAAATCCAAATTTTTGTGCCAAAATATAGAGAATTCTTTTATCTACCATTGGGTGCAAGAATCAGGCTTGTCCAGGTATTATATTCTTAGTCATATTTGATTTCATGTTAACTGAATTTGTTTTTTGTATTAAAAACCAGTCATCTCCTGGAGTTTTTTTGCATCTCCTGAAGAATTTGTAAAAATGGAGATAACTCCTTTTTGCATAAATTTCTATAGTATATTATAGTTTTGAAAATTAACTGAAAAATTATACAATGAAGCGCTTCTTATCACAAGTGATTCGCATCTCAGAATAAGGGTCAATTCCTCGGCATTTTAGCAAAAAAATAAGTAAAACTTGGCACAATATAGTTGAAGTTGAAAAGTCGGGGTGGTTTCGACATGTGTCTAATGTGCCCCATACTTGAATGTCGAATGTAACCCACAAGCCATTTGCAAGATAATTTTAAATATTTTCACAAATATTGTGGCAAGTTCACTTTTTAGAATTTTATACAAAAAAAGACAGTTTTATAATAACAAATAACAAAAGAAAGAGAAAAAAAAGTTGAACTTAGAAAATTTATGAAGCAAAACGTACCTTCTTGAAGTACAGTATTGCATACACCAAAAACACTTTTTAACCTAATCACTTTCACAACTGACAGAAAACTAAATAAAAACGAAGATGTATTCTGCTTGTCAGTATTGTCCGTTTAAAAATCTTGGAATAGTTTTAATTTCAAATTTTAATCGTTATTTCGAAGATGTCGAAACTACCCCGCTGTCGAATCTCCCCCTATCTACCCTACATCTTTTATATACGAAATATTAAATCGATAAAATTATATATATACGTATGTATTGTGATTGTATGTACATACATATATATAAATAGAAAAATTATAGATACAGCAGGCAGAGATTAAAACATTTTTTGTTTCTCTTAATTATTATTCATTTTTGATTACACATACACACACACACACACGCATATGAAAATTTTATTAGATTTTCAACACACACTCGCCTTATCATATTAAATGACAGTAAAAACATATTTTCCTGATAAGATATTTTGTAATAAAAACTGGATCGTTTTATCGTGTTTAATAAACTCTTTCAGTAAATTTTCCTTTTTTATTTTGTTTTTGTTTTTTTTTTCTTTTTGTTTATTCATTTCGCATGAATAAAATACATAATAAAATATGTGTTTTATATACTACACTACATACATTTGTTTTGTTTATGTTATTCATATAAAATAAAAGATACAATATGTGTAGTATAGTAATTCATTTAGTCTACATAATGAAGATATAACAAACAGATTCAATATACTTCTATGTTATTGTTATCATTAAAAAACAGGAGAAAAAAAAAGAACATACATTAAAGAACATACATTCATAGCTATTTTAATATGTGAATTTATATATATTTACTACATACGTACATACATACATATGTATAAAAGTAGCCTGAAGACATTAAATTGTTGTTTAACTTTTCATATCATATTTCAAATATTACATTGCACGTATAATCCACATGTAGTATCTAATGTAATGTAATTAATACAATTTAAGATAAAATAATAAAATCATAAATTCTTGTATTGTAAACATTGAAATTGTATAATTAATTAATACATTGTAAAGTTAATAAAAAATAATATCATAAAATTTTTGTTTTTCCAAATGTAATTACATATTGATTGTACACGCATGCATTAATTGTGTATTTTTATTGTTTAAAATTAAAAAACAATGATAATAAAGATTTTAAAAAAAATAAACGATTTCTTAAGAGAATATTAATTATTTTTAATGGAACGTTATTCATGTTAACGATTTAATTATTTTATCAAAGAAAAATATATACATACCATATGTGCATACATACTCGTATGTTTTTTTTATATACATATGTATATAAAGAAAAATAATGGTTAGGATTTCAGTTCCCTGACACTGAAGCTTTTAAACTTATTGTATCTTTCATTCTTGCCTCATCTGAGTATAGTTAAAGAGTTTTCCATAGATTTTTGGTTGTCTATGGTATTAGATCTCTATAAATAAGTGAACTCCTGTTTCGTTTTTTATGACTGAGTCTATAATATATAGGTTCACTTTCATTACCCATTTTACACAGATGAATTTTGTATGACCCAGTAACTTCTTTAATGATTTTCCTGTACAGTCATAGGATTCAGCAGTTCTTGATTCAGATGGCTTTTTCGTCTTAAGTCTGCTCGTTTGCTATGTTTTAGGCGCTCTAGCGAGAGCCAATGTCTTTTATGCTGATGGTTGCTTTGGCAGTCTTTAACTACTTTTGTATGTAGTCTTTCGTTAAACCAAAAGCAGCTTCAGGTATAAATAAAAATATTTATTCAATTATGATCCTGTTTTAAGAAGATCGTCTCAAATTTCGAAACTTTCCTTCAATATTTTTTTTTTAATTTTCAATTTTTCTTTTTATCTAAATTTATTATGATTTTTAAAAAAGCATACTGTTAAATTAGAAAAAAAAAATAGAAAAACACAATATTACAGTCTCCAAAGTTTAAAAAAAAAATGCAAAATACCGTAATACGTAAAATAAAGTTTTATTTGTTTTCAACAAAATGAAAAAAAAATCAAAATAGAAGGATTACAATACAGTTTATAGATAAAATTCAAACTTTAGGAACAAAAAAAGACAGAACACAAATATTATTAGTCTAAAAGTTTCAAATATGTTTTGGCTTTTCTTAGATTATTTATATATTTTTTACTTTTAGATATTCAATAAGATAGATATACTCTTAAGTTGTTAAGAATTCTTTGTTTTGTCTCAAGTGGCATTTAAGATTTTGTAGTTTTATCTGGTTCAAAGATATAGAGTTTTTACAACAAAAGAACAAAATTTGTATAATTTTTGTAAACCTCTACAACAAGATGACATGAATAGTTCAGAAATCAATGTGATTAAATTCTTAAAAATATTCCTTTCAATTATATTAAAAGATTCGAAATTTTTTTTTTTTTGTTCTACAGTAAAAAATGTTTTTAATGGTATTAAAAAAAGAGTTTTAAAAATAGTCGCTTGTCATTTTGTTAGCTACTACTTAGGTCTTTCCTGTACAATGCCGTATTTACTTGCAAAGTGATTTTCACTTGATTTGTTCTTTTTTTAAAAAAAAAAAAAAAAAAAACTTTTGAAACTAATTTTATTTCGATGTTCACTGACTTTTTGGTCTAATTGTATTTCTAAAATTCCTTTAAAAAAGTCATCAAATTTAAAAAGAAAAAATGATTTAATTTTCAATTTTTTTTCCATGCAGCAAAATATCTAATATTTCATAATTCCACTCAAACATGAAAATCACATCAATAATAACTAATATGTGCCTTAATATATATTTAATTTTTCATTTCTATTTTCCTTCCGTTCACTTTAATAAAAAAAAAAAAAAATGAATCGCAATTTATAAAATTTATAAATTTTTCATTTTCATGAGAACAAACAAAAAATTAATTAAATTGGATTCTAACAATTTTTAATTTCATTGGGCAGGTAAAATTCTGTTTACTTTTTTCTAAAAAGTTCATAAAAACAAAAAAAAAAAAAAAAAAAAAAGGAATAATAAAAACAATTTTTTTCCAAAAAAGAAAAAGTAAGTGATTTTTATTACGAAAATTTACAAACGTGTAAAAAATATTCGATTACGCATTCAACAAAATAAATTTCACTTTAAAAAACAAAAATATAGTAACAGATAAAAAGGGTTATTGAAATTTGGTTTTTTTTTCGTAATATTTTTTTATTTCAATAATCACGGGAAACAAAATGAATTTCCAGAAATTCTTTTTTCTCCAATTTCCTTCGCAATTATTTTCTTGATTGTGTTCTAAAAATGATAATTTTTCTCTTGAAATATTTATTTTGTAATGAATGAAAAATAAACTAATACATAGAAGAATTTCTATTAATTTTTTTTTTAGTATTTGTATTCTATATATATTTTATTTCTTGTATTTTTTGGCTATTTTGGGCATAAGTATGATAGAATAATTTCTAAAAAGAATTTTCTTACCATAAATATATTTATTTTCTATGAATTTGAATATTCTATATATTTTTAACCCACCTTCACCTCTGTATCTATACATTATTTATATACTTACATAATCTGATTTAATTTTACATACACGAAAAATAACAACAATAAGAACAACAAAATTCTGAAAAATGAAGATTCTATCATAATACTAATTTCGAATTGTAAAACTTGAAGCTATAGTTACAAATTTTCAATACATAGCTATAGGTATGTACATTTCTTATTTAGTGGGCGGTTATAATAAGTTTTAAAAATACATTATATGTAGGTACAATTCTAAATAATACATAGAATTAATTCGAATTCATAACAAAGCTTTATTTATTCTAAAAATATTATTCTTAAATTTAAAAAAAAATTTAAATTTATACAATTTATCTTCACGTGAAATGAACATTTTTTGTTGATTTCTTATAACATTAATAAAAATAAATCAAATAGATATTACAAAAACAAAAAATTATAATCTATTCTGAAATATAGATAGAAAAAATAAAAGATCATCAAAAAATCTAAAACGATAAATATCTGCAATACTAACGATTATTTTGAGCAAAAACCAAATAAATGATTTTTGTTGTCATTTAATACGAGTAACATGAAGAAAAAAAAGTGTCAAAATAGAAAAATTACTCTTGAGCTTATGTCACTTTCTCAGCCAAAACAAAAAAAAACATAATGTTAACAAAATAATAAAAGTAGCAAAAAAAATGTAATATCGCCTTTAAAAATTCTCATCACATTGTATCCTTTTTACTTTTTTTTTTTGCTGTATAGCAACTCAACTTTATGGTAAAGAAAAATAAATGGAAAAAAAACAACTTTATTTTCACGAGATTGATGTTTTTAGGAAGAAGAAAAAGTTATTATATAGGTATAAAAATAAGACATAAGAAAACAAAAAACAAAAGAAAAACAAATTATGTATGTATGAAATTCTAAAAATGTTTTTCTTTCAGTCATTTTTGTTAAACTTTAAAAAAACCAAGTTGCACATATTCAAGCATCCACACAAAACCATATCAGAAATATTACACGTTACTTAACAAGTTTATATCACAAACAAAACTACGTGATTTAATACACCTTAACGGAAAATTATACGGTTACTTTTTTCTTATATTTATTCATTTATTTTTATTTTTTATTTTTTTTTTTGATATTTTTTCCACCCTACAGCATTTTCATTATTTGAAGAGACAAAAAAATATGGGTAGTCTTTCGAAAGTGCTTTTGACAGAAATTTCAGAAAATTTTTGATTATTTTTCAAATGTTATTCCTATTATTATTATGAAAAAGGATACAAGTTTTATTTTTTTACAAAGATACAAAAAAAGGAGAAAAACAAAAAAAGCTCAAAAAATAGAAAATTAAAAAAAAAATAACTTGTAATATTTTGCCCTTATTTTGAATTTATAGAACTTCCTGTTGACAAAAACAGGAAAATGAAATATTTTTTTACAATGACACAACTAATCAATACAAAAATATTTCCTAGTACGTAAATTTATTTTATGTTAACAGTAGGCGATATTCTTTTATTTATTTATTTTTTTTTTCTCAAAATTTCTACTTCCTTTTTATTATTGGTCAAAATAAATCAAATATGAAAATAAATTTACATTTTAATTTTTTGTTATGCAATATTGTTTGCTGTTGTGTAGTAAATAAGAAAAAAACATAAATAAACAAATTCGTAACATTTTTGTTATTTATTATAAATAGAACTTTTTTTTATTTTTTGTTCTATTCTTTATTTGACTTTCATGAAAACTTTATCAAAATACATAAAATTTACATGTCAATAGAAATAAGGAAAATGAAATTTTTGGGGAAATGTTTTATTTTTTTTTATGTTTTATTTATAAAATATTACTTTGAGTGCATAAAATTAATTTATGTTTTATTAATTTAAATCGTTTTTTTTTTTTAATTTTTTTTATTGACGTAAAATATTAGAAAATACGAAAAGCAGTGCAAAATTTAAAGACTTCAAAGTCCATTTAGAGTTAAACAGTAAATCAGTTAAATTTTATAGCATATTTAAAATTTACGATTTATTCGTAAAATATATTTATCGCCTTTAGAAAAATTTTAATTTGTTTTTTTTTGTTATTTTTATTTCTTTCTGAAATCAATTATTAAAAAAGCAAAATGAAATATAAAGAAAGAAAAAAACAGCAATAAACTAGCTGATTTTCAATATTTTAAAATTTCATAATGTTTTTTTTTTCGGAAGCACACTTCACAAACTGATATTTTCAGGAAATAAAGTGTTTTGTTTTTTGGCGATTCAACGATATTGTTTATATTATTCGTCCAGATGTTTTATTTTTTTGTTATTTTTGTATCAACAATAAAAAAAAGTTCTACCAATCAATAAAAAGAAAAAAAAATAATTTAGAAACAATTTTTTTTTTTTTTAAAACAATAAAAACCATTCATCGTTTACAATTTTTTTTCTAAGTAGATATACATATAAGGACCGCACTTTCGAAATTCAATTTCCGTTTGCAAACTTTCAATATATACCTTTTAAAAAAATAATAATAATAAAAATAAAAAAAGTAACAAAAGATAAATTTGTAAATAATTTTTTTAAATGAAGAAAAAGTTAATAAAATAAAATGAAACACAAAAAAAAAATTAAGGAAAAAAAATTCGCATGTAACTATTCAAGCAATACAACATAGTAAACCGTAAAAGGACCTTATTTCCTCTTAATATAAAATCTATGTTTATTGTATGTTTATTTTACGCAAATAAACCTGTCTGTACTGTACACAAAAAGCAAAAGGATAGAGTATATTTCGATGATTTAAATTCCCTCGAGTTTGAAAAAGTTATTTTGTTTTAATACAAGAATTTTTATGTATGTTCGGATGTGTGTTTCTGGCTAAACAAATGTAAATAAAAAAATAAAAAATATACATACACATATCTATGTATCTATTTATCGAAATTTTCTCATATTATTTTTTTCTTGCTGTACTATATTTATTTTACAATTTTTTTATGGGGTACATATATTATAGTAACTCACGAAAGTATTGGAACGAGCAATACATCATACTTGTTTTTTCGTTCTCTGCAAGTCGATTTCAATGAAACAAGAACTACTTAGCTAGATCGAAAATTTTCTCTAATTGAACGAAAGTCTTTAATGAAAGACGATTTTTTATATTTACTTAAGAACTAATCTTCTAGTGAAAGCATTGACTTATATATACTGGGCAGAACATCTCTATGAAACACCATACTGTAAAAATGGGACTAACTTTATATTGCTGACTCACTTTTAGGAAATTCGCCATGTTTCAATGAACGAAAATTAATTTAAACATTTCATATTTTTAATAGATAGATGGAGGCACAATGATCATTTAATTTAATAATGGATATGAATTAAAATCAAATTGAAATTCGATAAAAATCAAATTGTCCTTAATAAATCAGTAACTTACGTTATTTCAATGGGGAATTTTCCAACGTTTTTAAATTTGAATATATTCAAATTTGACAGCTTTGACAATCTATGAGTGAAAGTGAGGTAGGTAACTGAATGAACGAAAATAATACATATACTTATGTACATATATGTCTCACTCTTAGGGAATTAACGAAATTTGTTTTGAGCCCACATGAAACAGAAAGTTGTGCTGTCCAGTATATATAGGTCAATGAGTGAAAGGAATTTAATTACACAGGGGTTGTTTTTTAATGATTTATCTAAGGAACATTGTAATTTCAACATCCTGTTCTCAGGAGAAACAATGAAAAACTTACAAGCCAAATATCTCCAAATAAGAAAATTTTCGCACGAAATTTTCAACGTCCCAATACTTTCATGATCTAAAAATTGAGAAGTAGATTTATATTTCTATTTAAATAACGGTACAATATATATGTAATAAATTTGATACTCATAAAAAGGACATTCATACATATAAATTTAAAAAATGTTGTTTTAACGAATTTCAAATTTAAATACAATTTTTCGAAAGTTAATTCTAAAACATTTCTTCATTTCAATACTTTCGTGAGCTACTGTAAATATATACTATAAGTATGATACATATATGTAATATATAATGTATATATGTATATATGTATATATATCTTTTTCAAGTATTTGTGCAAAAACATTTGTACAATTTTTCCAAAATATTTTTGAGATTTGATGATATAGAACGAAAAAAATTTCAACGTAAAATCTGTATAGATGATTTACTCATCTTTAATTAATATAAAGTATATACACACGCACGTATATCGCATAAAATATATTAAGATTGTATCTTTGTAAAGCAGTTGTTTATTCTTTTCTTATGTTAAAATAATGTTTGTATTATTATTATTATTTTTTTTTTTTTTTTGTAGGTATATCAAAGTCATTGTCATTTTGATTTACGAATATATTTAAATAGTTTTTCATGTTGAGTTAAGAAGTTGATGAGTATTTGAGTATAATACATATATATTAAATACAATACATATAGTATAATCAGATTTTCTATATTTTTTACTATTTTTTATTAGATTATAATACATTCATACATACATATACATATAAAGGGAAACTTTATCAAAAATATTTATGTAAATGAAGCTCATTTGTGATTCAAATAATTCATTTTTGAAATAGGTACACTAACTTAGTTTACAGTAGAAAAAAAGTAGAACAAACGTATGCAATAATCTTTTGCTAACCAAAATTTCAATGATTTGGAAATGATTGATGTCCTTGTTTTATTATCTACTAGTAAGGTTAATGAATTTTTCATGAATTTCTTATGAATTAGTTATGATACATGCCATGTACATTTATATAAATATAATTATTCCTCAACAAGGATAAAAAACTATTTTTAAAAATTAAGCAACTTAGAAAATAATAGTTGTCACTACACCAAAGCAAAATCGGCATCCAAAAGCGCTTATTTTGTTCATTTGATGAAAATCATCTTAAATCACGTGATTTTAAGAGAAATTGTTTGCAAAATTTTCATTTTTCATAGAAATATGGAAAGTTATAAGTAGATATCTAATACATGAATACACATAATATGATGAAGATAAATACTTACACATAATACTATTAAAATTACCAAACCAATTACTTAAGATTATCTTTTTTTATGAATATAAATAAAATTTTATGTTCTTCATTTTCTGGAAACGATAAAAGTAGCAAACAAAAGCAAGCATTAAATAATAATGACTATAGAGAAAATCTAATTAAGTCAGTTTTATCTTTATTTGTTGAAGAAATAACTGTAGAATGAGTTTGTTTTTTTTTTTTTTCAATTTAAAACAATTAAATTTGAGTTAAATTTAAAATTCAATAAATTTCTTTTCAAAAAATATCTTTTCAATTAATATTTATTTTAAATTTTATGATTTTTATTTTTAATATTATTTTTAAATTATTTGTTGTTGTTGACTATATATTTAAAAGAATTTCTCATCATATACATTTTATTACTTCGATAAAATATTTTGATTTAGATATTTAACAAATTTTAACTTCATTTAAAGAAAAGTTATTTAATAGTTTTACAAAAAGCAAAATTTAGAAATTAAAAATAATTAAATTTATTGCAACTTTATATTTTTCATTTAAACAAATGAAGTTTTTTAATTTAATTCTTTTCAAGGATCAAAAAACTTTTCAACAACAAAATAAAAATACTTAAAAACCTGTCAATTATTTTAACAAGTTTTTTTGTACAATAAACTTTTAAGTATTTTTCTACACTAAATAAAAACGTATAATTAATGAAAAAAAAAACAATTTACAAAACAAATGTAATTTAAAATTTGTTGAAGTAAATTGATGGAATGACGAAAACAATTACACAATTATTATTTTTTTTCTTTTATGTTTTCACAATATCTTCAAAGTCCATTAAATTCATTATTATTTTTCTTTTTATTTTGTAATTAAAAAAAAAAAAATAGAAGATGATGTTATTTTTAATCTATCTATCATGAAAAAATAGATTTTAATTAGATTTTAAATCAGAGAAATTCACAAACAGAATAAAAATGAAATGTGAAAAAATACGAAGATTTTGTTTTTATTTTAAAATATTAAACCTAAAGAAATTCAAACGAAAAATTAAAGAACTTTCTTACATTTATCTAAATAAATTTTAAAGTATGATATTTAAAATAGAATCTTTACTCTAAATCTAATTGAATCAATAATTTTTAAGCATATTAGGAAAGATACATACAATTTCCCAAATGTCTTGAAAGTAAAATTTAGTAAGGACCTAAAAATATGTATTATATTGTTCTTAAATACTAAAATGTATGTACTATATAGAACGTGTACAAAAAAATATTTATGTATATTTTTATATTAACAATTTGTATCTTTTATATGTATGTATAATATATTTTTTTTATCTCTATACAACCATTGTGCGTCAAATGCTATAAAAATATAAAATAAAATACAAAATACAGACTAAAAGATATTAAAATAAAAATTATCGGTGGTGTTTGGGGTTTTATTTTTTTTCTTTGCTTTGCTTTTTTTTAACAATGTTACTAAGTCGAATACATATATGAAAAAAAAAGGTTTTTACTCTCAAAAATCTGACAATAACAATAAAAATATATATATATAAAAAAAAATCATATATTAGTCATATTTTTTTATTTTTCAACACATAAACCACATATACTTACCGTATGCATATAAGTACACATACTTTATTCTAAATAATGTATACTTGTATGTACCTTATACTGACAAGAAAAAATAAAGCATACATTTATCGACTTAATGTTATTAAAATTGCTTTTGTGAAACTTTATTTTTTCTCCCAAAAAAAAAAAAGAGAATTTTAAAATGTTCACTGAAGTTTATACATACATATATATTTTATTGTTGTTTTTTTAATATTTAATTTTTTTCTAAAGTTTTATGCTTCATTTCCTATAAATCTTAAAGTTTTCCACCACAAGGGTATTGTTGAGAATTTATTTCTATATTTTTCTTTAATATTTCCTTCTTCATTTCTGTGAAGATAGATCGTAAATATAAAAAAAAATAAGTAGGTATATCTGAATTGCTGTTATTAAAAAAGTTTCTTATTTCATCTTTTAAAGACGGAAGTACTTTATCAAATTTCGGAAATTTTTCAATAAAAAACATGATAAATTATTAATGATACTGGTTTATGTCGTAATGACTAACATTTAAAATCATAAGAAAATGTGTGATAAAAGGGAGAAAAATGGGTTTTCTTATAAAATTAGTTTTTTTTTTTTTTTTCATTAAATTTCTCTTTTGAAGAGAAAAAAGATGAAGTATTTTTCATATCTTAAACGATGTATGTCGTTGAAGCTAAAAATTTGCAGGAAACTAAAATAAATTTCAATATTATTTTTTCATGTTATTTAATTGTCTCATTTCATTTGAAAGCTACATAAAAAAAAAAATAAAAAAAAAAAAAATCTACAACATTTAATTAGCCTTAAAAGAAAATTTGAATTTAAAATTAAAAGTAATTAATTAAATTTCTCCAAAACACAAATTTCACAACATAAACAAATTTTTTTTCTTCATTAAACATATTGCCACTTTTTTTCATTAAACATAAAGCTCAAAAACAACAAAAAAACCAAAAGAAAAAAAAAACTAAGACAAGTACCTACATTTTGTAAAAATAATAAAAAAAAATCGAATTACAAATTCCAAACATGTTTACTAGATTATGTTGTATTTTTCCTTCGAGATAGATTTAAGGACTTCTTTCAAAATAATAAGTAAAATGTCTAATGAATAAAATTTGTTATAATACTTCTTTTTTTTTTCTTTGCTTACTAATATTCTTCAATCACAAATTCTTAGAAACTGGACTAAAGAGCAAGAATTAGTAAAGAAAAAAAAGTAAAAGAATAAATTAAATAGAATTCATTATACAGAAAATCTAAAGTAAATAGAATAAAATCATGTTTTTCTATGTAATGAAATACATTAATAGTAATAAGATCTAGCCAATTTTTTGTTGTTTATTTTATTAAAGATATTCTAGTGTAAAAATTATGTTAAATATTTACAACATAGCCAAAAAAAAAAACAGGAATGATATGGCAAATTATATTTCAACTTTCACACTAATACACACATAAAAAAAGATATATATAAGATAACTTATTTTTCAATACTTTAGAAATTTTTTACTGTTTAACATTTCTTTTTTTTCCATTTTGTTGTTAAGGATAAAAACAAAATTAGAATAACAACACACGACGTCACAGTGAATTTTTCAAAATTTGAACATATTGCGATTTTTTATAATAAAAAACTACAAAAAAAAACGTTATACTTTTTAAATTTTTTGTTTATCAATAAAATCAAAATTATATAAATTTAAAAAAAAATGGAAACAAAGCTCATTTTGTGATGTCTTCATACAAAAAAACTAGACACATTTTATATGTATAAGCATTTAAGAATTTAATACATGTTACGATATCTACATAACATACATAGCTACATATTTTTCAATTTAGTTCACATCATGAAAAAAAAATCAAACAATCGAATAAAAATTATGTATTTTTAGCTGATATTTCAATTTTCCGAAATTACCTTTTATAAAACAAATAAGATTTAATATTTTGAGGTGAAAACACGTGTACGCATATAAATGAGATCCTTTATTTCAAGAAAAAGTCATCAAAGACTTTTACAGTATTACATTATAGGTCTTCTATTTTTAAAATAAAACATTTTCTTATGTGTTGTACATCATCTACAGTAAGAAAAAATTAAATTAACACACATCAGTTAGTCTTTTTTTTCTTTCTTCTAAATATAAAAATTGAAGTATTTTTAATCACAAATCGAATTTGTGATGTAAAAAAGATAAATAATATTGACATAGAAAAAGAAGCTGCGATGTTTGTTATTTTATTAAATTAATTTTCTGAAAAGCAAGCGTTTTTCATATTTCAATACGTCATACATACATACATGTGCCCATCAATAAATACAATATATTAAATTAGAGCAGATGAAAAATTAGCTTTGTTCGAACAAACAAACAAAATTTTAATAAAATTAGGCAATGTTTTTTTTTTTTTGTTTCTTTTTATTAAATTTCTTTCCTGTTATTCATTTTAATAAAATGACATTTCACATAATCAATTAATAAAATTCTAAATTTAATAAATCATCCCAAAAAAAACAACATAAATAATAAATAAAGAACATGTAATTAATTTTAATATACATAATGTCAAAAGTACTACAATGATAAATAAAAAACCTAATTGATTTTGAAGTTTAATCAATAATTTTCTTGTTTGACAAAAAAAAAAAAGAAAAAATAACAACAATAAATTGAAGCTTAACATACATTTTCGCACAAAATAATACGTATTACTATAGTATCTAACGATCACGTGTGTGAGAAGGACAAAATCCACCCAAAAAACGCCACTAGAAAAATAAAAATATGGTCACATGTGTATATATATTCGTATGATATAATTAATGTATGTATATTATCTCTAAGGCATTATTAAGAACCCAAATGACATAATCTTAAACATTGTAGTATAGAATTTCAACATAAATTTAATAATTTTGAATAATTAATAATTCTAATTAGGAGTTTCTATCAAAAGAAAATATAGGACAAAAAAAAAAAGAAACACTATTTGTTTGTTTTTAAAGAAAATATTTTGAAAACTTTAACATACTTATGTAGGTATATCACAAAAAGAAAATCAATTTAGAACATTTGAAAATTTCATCGATTCAAAATCATAAAATTTTAAATTCTAATATTAATTTATTCAATTTATTTATTCAGATAAATAATTATTCTTGTTAAAGCATACATGATACGTTTTACATAAATCTTCTATGTTTTGAATAATTTAAAACTTTTCATTATATTTTATTATCTCTGGTAACTTCATACATACATACATATTATGTATATGAGTGTAAGTTATGTTTTCATTTAAAATGTTCTAAAATAAAATATGTGAAAATATTTTTAACAGAAATTTTACAAAATTAAATAAAATATCATGTACAAAAATTAATTTTCAGATTTACAAAAACCAAATGTGTATATGTTTTATTTACAATGAGGTTTGTGATAAAGTAATATTTTATGTATGTGAGCATTATAATAAATTATTATGTTAAAACATACATATGTACATTTAATTTATCATGTTATTTATTAAACAAACTTTTTCAAATATTATGACCATTAATTTTAATTATTTTACTTAAACCTAAGAAATAATTAATTATAATTTTTATTCACGAGTATTTGGTCATCGAACGTGTACAATGCAATGGTGTGCAGTATATTAAGGAAATTTTAAAATTTTAATTTGAGGACAAAAGCATGTGGAGAAAAAATTAGTTTTCCTTAACAAGATATTTGTTGAAACGTTTTCTATGAAATTCTTCCTTCATGGTAATCTTTTAATTCCTATAATTTTCATAAGAACAAATAAGTACAAAATCAATATGAAAAAAAAAAAAACCAAAAATCGCGCAATGACGATTTATGCTGGAGGTTCATTCTACAATCAAACACTGGTGCACAATGACATCTAGTCTTCATTAAAATTATAAGTAATTAAATAGCATCGTCTTCTACAACTTTAAACTTATTTTTCAGTGAATTCTACAAGCAGCCCATTTATATATGTACTTTCCATGCCAATTCATCCCACTAAATACTGGGTGCTTTCATGACATTGACGATTTGAATGCGTTGGAATTTGTAATCAGAGTCGTCAACTATGTGCATGCAAGCATTTTGTTAAAATAAAAAAATGAACATGATTCAAACAAATTTTAAATTAATTTAAATCTTATTTTAAATTTAAAATGGAAATAAAGAAAAATATTGAAATGTTAAAATAAAATATTGATAACACTATTCGTTATTTTTATTGAGAATAAACATCACAGTCGTCGCCTGAAAACGATTTAGCAATTTCATCCAACTGTGATGCCGATGCAAACTTGAATTAATGAATCCAGTACCATTTCACGATTGCACTAGAAAGTAATTTATAAACATGATTTTTTCTTCGTCAGCGTCGATGATGCATTTATGAAAGCGCCCACTCTAACGCTTAAGATCATTGTCTACTTATAAATTCTAGTCCACATTGTCTTTGCTCGTACAGCATTGCTATACAGATTCCAACATGCTATTTTTGTACATATATGTACATACATTACACATACATAAAAACAAAAATAATTTCTTCAAAATGAACAAATTTTTAAAAATCCAAATTAATACTTAAATCTTCTAAATTAAATTTTGAAAGATCATATTAAATTCCCATATTGTTACGTACAAAACACAAAATGTAAAAGATTACATTGTTAAAAAAATAAAATAAAATATTATTACTTGTTAAAAATGACAATCACATCTTGTATTTAAATGTTTTTTTTTCTACTTCCAAGGACATGAAAAGAAAGAAATATTGATCCCATTCCTTGTACATCATGTTTCTGGAATGTTTTATTTTTTTTTATATAAAATATTTGATTTAATCTTTTTCTATTTATTTATTTCTTTTTTCAAGAACAATTTTTTCTACATTGTCTGCTCTTACATATTCTTGTCTTATTTTTGGTTTACGTTTTATTTTTTTAATTTTCATATTTTCACAGAACATAAATAATCAGAAAAGGATATTACTGTCATGATATCAAAATTTTTAAATAACAATAAAAAAAATATTCTACATATGCATGTGATACTTACTTCAAAATTTGTATGCTCTTTTATTTCTACGTCTGTCATATTTCATAAAACAAACAAAAGATAAAATTCTTATTGAATAAAATCATAAATCAACGAAGAAAAATATATTAAAGAAGAAAAAAATGAAATAAAAAACAATGTTAAATGTAAAAAAAAATCTTAATTGGAAATAAGATATTCCACATACATAATATGTACATGCTAAAGTGGTTACATGTACTTAAAAATAAGCTCAATGATAGTATAAAAGGAAAATAAATGAAATTAGCTTACAAAAATGTTTTTCGTTTACATGACAAAAATTTGAAAGTTAAGAAATTATTTTTTACATTTTTTTTTTAAATTTGATAAAAAAATGAACATATTATATTAAAAGTATGCAAAAAAAAATTCCCAATCTTTTATTTTTTCTTCTTCTTGTTAATTTTGTTTTAAAAAACGAATTAAAAGCTTCATTGCTCAGCGTGAAAAACTCAAAAGCAAGTAATGAAATTATTTTTTCAAATAGCTGAACTTTTCTTGGAATTTTCAATGAAATTTCAGAAGAAAAATTGAATCTGTCAGTGTAAGGAATTACATAACAATTTTTTAAAAGTAAAAACAAAAATATAAAATTTGTTTACCTAATTTTTTAGACGTTTTTTTTTTCAAAAATTATTGGAAAAAAAAATTTCAAAATTTGACAAAAACTTCCCCTGAAATTTTAGACAAAAGCTTCAATAATTTTTTAAATTGAGAACTTCATTCGTTGGTAATATCTGAACTGAAAATAGAAGCTCTCCACTTTTATTAAAAGCCTTCATTTTGAATATTTACGGACATATTTACCATCAAGTTATAACTCTGTTCACCATCCTAGTTTATGACCGTCATAATCAAGTTATGACCAGGTTATGACCACCCATATACATATATAATTAAATAGAAATATTATTTAATAAAAATATATAATTGAAATATAGAATTGGGACAAAATATGAACATGGAAAAAGTGAATTTTATTTGGATTTATTTGATAGTTCTTCGAAGATTATTAAAATCATGCCGAAAAAAGCTTTTCGGTGAATACCGATTTCAAGTGATAAGTTATGACCGTCATAATAGTTTATTACCAACTTATTACCTGTTGGTGAATATGGGTGTTAGTTTGAAAATCGAGTCTCATCATTCAATTTTGTCATTCTTTTCTTCATTCCTTATTCTTTATTGACAAACTTTAAGAACCATACATATTTCGAGAAACCTTTCTCAAAAGGGGGGCGGGGGTAAGGTGTGTTTAAACTTCTGTATGGAAAAGTATGGAAATACATAAGTATGGAAGATAATATCAATAAATCAAATTCCAGAAAAAAGCTTGAGAAATTGTTATGTGTTCGAAAGAGATATTGACATTGAAAAATAAATAGGGTACATAAGTATAACATATGAAGTTTAATTTGGGGTCTATACTAAAAACAATTACGACAACAATATCCATTTTGCTAAAAGAACAAGAGAAGAAGAATATAATATAATTTAGAATATTTCTATCAATTGTATGAAAAATTGTAATGTAATCCACAAAATAAGTATGACACACTTTTCAACGATATCTGCGTTGTGAAAAATGCGAGCACTTAATAAGCAATTGATTCTAGAAGTTCTAATAGTCAATAAGGATTCAAATAAATTTTTCTTCTATGGTTAATCTCTTTGTATAAATTCTATTAAATTTTCACAATTACTTAAACTACTAGTTAAAAAATTGTTTCTATTTTCTTTCACATTTGAATTTCAATATTAAAAAAATAACAAGCATACTTACAAGTATTGTATATGTATTTACACATGTACACTTAAATGATTCTATATTTCTATGAAAATAATCTAATAAGTATGCATATACGAGGGCCGGTCCAACCATCTCCGGCCTGATAGTAATTGAAAGGTCTGAATAAAACAAAATAGTTTTTATTTTTCAATATAATCGCCCTTTAATTAAACGCATTTATTAGATTTACAAATTAACATTTCTATGCCCTTAAAAAATTAATCTGAAATTTTGTCCTTAAAATGGTCAAAAACTGTCAAAAAAAACTTGATGTCTTCAAAAGTCTCAAATTTTTTTCCTCGTAAATCTTTTTTCATTTTCGGAAACAAATAAAAGTCACTTGGAGCCAGGTCCGGACTGTAGGGTGGATGATCAATTTCGGTGAAGTCACACTGCATAACAGCGGCCTTCGCAACAGCTGCAGTATGGACTGGTGCATTATCATGTAGCAAGTAAACATTTCTGGATAGCATTCCTCGTCGTTTTTCCTTTATTTTTTCTCTTAATTGCTGCGGTAAGTTAGCATAATATTTGCCATTCATGACTGTATTGGGTTCTAAGAAATCCTCCGTAGTATGTAAATGTAATATGTTATTATAGTTTATATTATTAAATTCCTTTAAATTACAAATCTGTGTTTTCATGATTAAGTATCTTAAGTCGACTTAAGTCCAATTCGGTTTTTTTAAATTATTCGTGATATAACATCCAAAGTTTCCATTTTTTTCAATCTCCGCCTATCGATCTCTTCTCTATGTGAAGCTTTTTGGTTTTACATATCAGCTTATGTTGTTTTTTTCAAGACATGTTCGCGACAAAAGAACTTAAATAAATATAACATACTTTGAATACTTTTTATTCAATAAAAATTGCAGTTGTAAAACACCTTAAGTTGAGTTTGGCTTTTTTGTTGCACAGCAAAATTGTTACTCATGCTATTTAGGCACCATTTAAGTTATTTTACCGAATAATATTTTGTAACTTTATAATAAATTTGTTTCACAACAAAGAAGCTTAAATAAACATTGGTGTTTTTACAAATTTATTTTTTTACTTCGATTTAGCTTATGTCTTTTAAAGCTACTTTGTTACGAAAAATTTCAATAAACATTTTTCTTAAATAGTCATAGGCTACTTCAATTTATGTTGTGCATGCATGCTTTTTATTCCACATAACAGCTTAAGTTGATTATCCTCCAATTTAAGGACTTTTCGCACGTATTCTACCCCAAAATAGTATTTTAAATTAAGAACTGGACATTTTTTACCTCTGGTTAAAAAATGTAGACAAATTACTTTACCAGTTTTTTTCAGAAATCCAAATACATGTTAAAATGCGTTTTTCTCAAAACAACAAAATCAGACTTAAGATACTTAATCATGAAAACACAGAAATTATATTATGGGTACACATATGCACATACATACATATCTACACGAACTCAAATACATAATTTATAGATTTTAAAAAAAAACTGTCTGTTACTAATTTCATTCATTTATTATTAATATGTACTATTTTTTTCGTCCTTTTTTGCCTCTTTAATACGTATTTATGAAAAAAAATCATTCTCATCCTATGAATAAAATAAAATCTAGATAATTATATGGCGCCAAAAAAATTAAAGAAAATTCTGAAAAAAAAGAAAAAGAAAGAGAAAAACAGATGTATTAACCTTACAATTGACCATGAATCTCATTTGAAGCTAATTTAAAAAATGAGGACAAATTTCACCCATGGCAGTCATTAAAAATCAAATTAAAGTTACAGTTAATTTTTTTCTTCATTATAAATACGCTTTTACTCACTTTTACGTTTGAAAAAATATTATTTTTCTCAGAGAAGCTTTCAAAATTCCAAAAAGAAGGATAGTAGAAATAAAAAGGTTTATCAAATTTTTATGTTTATTTCAACTGTTCAACTGTGCATATGTAAATTTTTTATTTTTATTTTAAAAACTGTAAGTAAAAAGATATTGTTAAAACTTGACATTAAAAAAAAAATAAATAGAATAAAATACAATAAAATTACATATTACGAAAAATGTTTGAAAAATTTTCTCTATTGCATGTTTTAATATTATTGTTTTATATTTTTGTTTCCCTAGATAACCGGAATTTTTCTTTTATCATGAACATTTAGGAAAAACACAAATAACAAATCTAAAAAAAAAAATTTTATCTCACAATTTTTAAAGAAAAGTTTTTTTCATTTTTCTCCCAAAAGTAAAATGAATGAGATAAAAAATGAATATTTTATACTATTTTTCAAAAACAAGCTTTTACACAAAAACTTGAAAAATAAATAAAAAATATAGTAAACTTTTTTATGGGAATTTTAAAAGTTAATTTTTTTTTTCCCTATTAGAATAAAAATAAATATGTATATTAAAACGGTAGAAGTGCAAGCATATAAATTTGAAATATAGTCTTCAAAAATTTATAAAATAGTCTGTACTTTGTATAATAACTTAAATGCATATTCATATCCTTAAAAATAATTCCCATATTTTAAATATATTTTAATACATATTTGAATAATTAAAAGTATGTATTTTAAATTCAAATTCTTATAGAACGAGTGCGTTCTAATAATACAGTGGTATTATTGTAGGTGTCAAGTTGTGATATATATTCTATTATGTACTTATTAATTTAATTTTCTTATATACTTATTGGAAACAGTTATTTTTATGTAAAGAAAGAATTTCTACAACTTCTATTGTGAACCGAGATTAAGTGTAGACAAAAATGATTAAAACTTGATTAATTTTATGAGTTCGGTCTTAATTAATAAAATGTTAATAAATTTCGTTAATTGAGAAAAATTTTTGTTTTGTTAAATCTAAAGATTATTAATATTAAAATATTCTTCAAATATTGTCCTATGAATTTATTTTCTTTTCTTTCGTATTTTATTTTATACCTTAATAGACTGTAAATAATAAAATTAGTTTTACATATAAAAACAATAAAATGATAATGAATAAAAATTACAATATCTTTAAAAACATTTTTGTTTTATTTTTATACATGCATCTTTAAGAATATATAGGACGTATCTGTATATATCCTCTTGGTCAGAAACATAATAATTAATTTTAATTAACCCTATATTTTTTTTGTGCCAAAAAAGCCAAAAAATTAACAAACAACAACAAATTTCTATTTTTGAAATTTTTGTCCTTTTTTGTCCTTTTCCTTTCCATATTATTCTTTTGCTTTTTTCTAATCTTTTCCCTTAGTTTTCCAACAGAATATATTTATATCTTTTCACACTGTTGTTATTAGCTATATTTAAAGTGTATATTTACAAGGTTACACGCATATATACAATACATAATCTTCCAAGGAAAAGAAAATAAAAAACAAAATTAATTTACAATTCAGATTTTTCATAATGTTTTTTTTTCCTGTTTCTTTTTTTATACTTCGTAATTAGATGTTTATTTTTTTATCTTATTTTGTCACACTTTTTTTATCAGAAAATATGATTTAATGTCAGACATGTTTTGCTTTTGCTTTTCTGTGAGTATTGGAAAATATATCAGATAATTTTTCGGAATACCTACGTGAAAAAAA
Source organism: Bombylius major (assembly GCA_932526495.1). NCBI lineage: Eukaryota > Metazoa > Arthropoda > Insecta > Diptera > Bombyliidae > Bombylius > Bombylius major. Next base: position 24,900,232 of record OW052045.1, on the reverse strand, counting down.
GGTTCACCATAAGAGTGTGAAAAAATCTATTTTTAAAGTGCATAACTTTAATTTGAAGTGTTATGTACAAAAAAGCAAATTTTATATATTGTGTAAAAACTTTTCTTCATATTTTAAGCCAAAGCATTCTAAAATGAAAATATAGCCATTACCAGAATAACTTCATTCCTCAAATATGTATGCTGTCATTTTTTTTTACTGTCTCGGGATTCTCAAAATAATTACATTAAGTACGACAAAACCACCACATTTTTAACACCACGATCAATGTTTAATTTTACATTCGCGGATCAATGTTAAGGAAATTTTTGTAGACATTTTCGTCCCTTAAAAAAGCATACTTTTTTTATGATCCCGAAGGAGTCAAACATTTAAATTCAGCCAGAATATTTCTTGAAGGGTTCTCTTTGAAAAAAAACTTTGAACAGAAGAAATCCGTCTACTATGGTAAAAGTTATAGGGTCAAGTGCATTACATCGTCATTATTCAAAAAATTAACGTTTTTTCCCCTCTACTGCGACCCATCTTATTTTTGACGGAATACCTGGCCGAATTTCAACTTACTACAATTCTGGGAACATACTTTTTCAAAGAAATGAAAATGTCTACAAAAATGTTCTTAACATTGTAGGAAATTCGAATATCAACAATGTTTACGTGGCAACTGAGAACAGTGAACGACATGGCATTCGATAGCGCATTGATAAGAGCATGCACTGTCCCGGCAAGACAGAGGTCTGTCGTTCGATATCCAGCCGAGTCGAATGTCGTTTTTCTCTTCTTAGCTACTACAACATTGATCCGCATAACTTTTTTCTTTGAAGCCCTGTAATTTGCTCCTTGTTGCAGGGATCTTTTTTGTTTAAAAGAATGTTTTATAGAGGAATGATGAGAAGAATAATCTGCAAAAATTTCAAGTTATTCGACTTACAGAGTTCAGAGATATTCAAGTTTAAAAACTGATTTTTGACGAAATTGTGCCAGAATTGACTCGAGTGTTAAACATATTTATTTGTTAGCATGACTTTTCAATTTTTTCATTTATTTTTTTGACAATGATTTTCTTTTTTTCTCAGATTAAAAATTAAAAAGTAATTCAATTTAAAAAAAAATCAATTCCATTATTGGAATTATATTACCAATACATTTTTTTTTCATTATTGAAAAAAGCAAAAGAATAAAATAAAAATTGGAAAAAAAAATTAATCACTTTCTTGACATATTTATTGAACATAATTCAAGATAATTGTTTTAAAATTTTACGAGTATATACCACGACTATGTATGTTTTTTTTATTATTATTGTCTTATAATTTATTTTTTTACTTTCATACTTAATTCATTTCTTAAAGTGAAATCTTTTTTTGTACAAAAAAAAAATAAATAAAATATATCTTTTACTTTCCTGTTTTTTTTTTTTTTTGTTTTTCTTGTATAGGTGAACACATTCTACTTATAATTTTTTCCCAGATGATTTTTTTCACATGAAACTTCTAAACATATTCGCCTCTGGTGTAATAAGTTATTTAACTTTATGTTAGCGTGAAAATCCGATTAAATTTTCACATATATATGTATTACAACGTGATATATTTAGTATCCTGGATGTTAAACATCATAAATTTCATAAAATATACGTTATACACACATACCTTAACAAAAAATAAAATAAAAAATAAAATGTGTGGTATATTTTTTTTCACTTCATACATACACATTTCATGAAGAATTTTCTCTTTGATATATTTTTGTTTTGTTTTAGGTTTTCCTGTTTTTTCTGGTGTTCTGTTTATTTACACGTCATGTATGTATCTGCACATGTATGTATCTGCACATGTTTTCATTAAATAAATTTTAATACTACCTAGTGCTTTTCTTAAAGGTATTCGTTCTTTTTTTTTTTTGTTTTTTAACTTACACAATAATTACATATGATTATTAATTTATGTTATAATAAAATACAGACCAAATTATATTGTACATACAATTGAACATATGTACATACGTATATATTTCACAACCCACAAAATTGTATTTTTTGTACCTTTCATGTGGGTACATTACCTAAGATACATATCTAACATATATCATATACATACATATGCGTACATATGTATGTATATAATTTTTTTTTAATTAATTATTATTTACAACAATAATTGAAGATACATATTGTTAAAATGTATTATTTATTCTGTTAAATTCATCCTTTTTCCTTCTTTTTATTTTTTATTTTTATTCAAATCCATCTTCCTGTCAGCAACAACAATAATTATTTTAAAAAAAAATTTTTTTTCAATAATTTAATTTAAGAAAATTTAGCAAAATGAATATTTTAAATATTTTGTGTGGATAGGGAGAAAAATTTTGAAATTAAAAAAAAAAAATAATAATAATTAAAATATTTTTTAATAAATGTTTTATTAATAAAAAAACAAAAAAAAAATACTTTTCTTATTTGTAAAACACAAAAGAAAAGCTAATTGATTTTTAGTAAATGTTTTTTTTATTTTTTCTATTTGTTCGTACGTTCATTGAAAAACAAATTAAAAGCATGAATGAATAATTGAAAATTATTAAAATTGAAATAATTTTTTTTTTTTATGTTTAAAATTTAGGTAGATATATGGCAACAAGGCATTCATTCTACAGCATTGTAGAATTTCAATTAAAATATTTTTTTTTTCTTATTTAATATTTCAGTATTTGGTTCCATAAATAATATTTGATTTATAATACAAATTTGTAAGTAATTATTTATTATTAATTAATATTTCATTATCGAAAAAAAAAAATCAATAACTTTTTTTTTGGACGTGTAGAGAACTTTTGTCGTTGAAAGGTGGAAAAAGTTTTATTTTTGATTTTAAATATATTGATTTAATTTATTTTTTAAAAACTCTGATTAATAAACAGATGGAAACAGTTAAAAAAAAAATAAGTCCATGACATTATCAATTAAAAAAGTATTATTGTAAAGAACATTTTCATAAAAATTCTAAGGACTTATAATACATGTAATTTTTCTAGTAAAAGTAATATGTGAAATATTTATGTAAGTATATATGTATTTAATCAAGTATCTTTAGGATAAGAAGCTTTTTACGCCTACGTTCATCAATAATTGAAACTCCAAAAACGTATTTGTACATTAAGGACAATTATATAGAATTTAATTGAACATTTAATCAACATTCAAGTATATATTTTCATTTTATACAAGCAAGCTAACAAACAAAGTGAAATAAAAAAAATCCGATACCGATTTTTGTGTTTTTAAGTATGTACTTCCTTTTTTAAAATACAAAAAATGTTAAACTTAATTTAACAGTTCATCACACCATTAATTTTCAACTAAAGATAAAATGTTAACCAATTAATAAAATAAAATCATAGTATTTTTTTCCTTATAATTCAATTCCGTTAAGTACATATATATACTTATATGAAACTTTTTATTTATTTTCATTTTGTTAAGTGTCCTTTTTATTGAACATTATTACGTCTAATTCAAGTATACACAATTTTAATTCTAATTTATGTTTCGTCAATTGAAAATACTTGAAAATCTAATAAATATCCTTTGAAGAAAGTTAATTTTATCTCAACCATATACTTCAAATATTATTTATTTCCAATAAAGATTAAAATTTTCCATGAATAAATCAATACTTTAAGTTAATTATTGAAAAGAACTTGTATTTGAAAGTAAAAAAAAATATATATTAACTACTTAATTCGATTTTTCCTTTTTTTTATTTCTTATTTTTTGTCTGTTATTTGAGAATTCTTGAAATTATTTGCTTTTTCATCCATAATAAATTAATAATATAAATTTAAAGGTTCATTGAACAATCACACAAATTTCAAATGAAATTAATCAAATCTCAAAAGAAATTCAAAATCCCTTAGAATAAAAAAAAAAAACATCAAAATAAAGAAGAGAAATTAAATGTAATGTAAACATCTTATCTATACACAATAAAAGATATTAGAAAATAACATATTTGAGTTTTCAATTTTATTGTAAAGAAATATTCTTTATACATCTTTCTATGTAGATACATTTTTTTTTATTCTGAAAAAAATTTGAAATGTTTCTTTAACTTCGAAAGATTTTTAAAATCCTTTTCATATGAAAATTTTATGCTTTATCAATTTTTTATTCAATTTAATTTTTTTTTTTATTATCAAATCAATATCCTTTGTCCCATAATTTCGTAATAAAAACTACCTTCAAAAAAATGTGGACATTATTTATTTTTTTTTTTTTCATATATAAATTTATTCAAACAAGAAAATTATTAAAACTAAAAAAACCAACATTAAAAAACTCACTTCTAATTTTATCGAATCATTGATTTTTAATCCTTTTTAAAACCTACAATTTGGGTAGAAAAGAAATACTTAAGCTTAATTTATTCTAAAATTGTATATTCACTCGTTGGACTTTTTTCTTTTTTTAAGCTGATTAAGCTTTTCCTCTTTATTCTTACCCTAAGCATGAAAATGTTATTACATTAGAATAAAAAAGAAAAAGGGTGAAATATAAAAAAAAAATTCTAGATTAATATGTGTGTAATATTTATTGTTATAAATTTCCTGAAAAATGAACAAAAAAATGATGCGTGAAAAAAATATCAAAGGAAAATTATTATTACTACTCTTATGTGAAAAAAAAGGATAACAACAAAAACGAAATAAACAAAAAATATTTATCGTAAAAAAAAAAATAATAAATATGATAAACTTCCATAAAATGGATTATTCATGAACTAAACCAAAAAAAAAATAAATAAATAAATAAACCAAGCAATATTCATACACACTTTTAAAATGATCACACAAAAATACTTTTAGGTACGTGTTTATAATAATTTCAATGAACCGTTTCAAACGAATTTTATAGATGGATCATAAGTTTTCTTCGTTTTTATATATTTTTTTTTTGGTTTGTTTTTTGTATAAGAATACTTTTTCATAATTTCAAATACAACAGGTGTGACAAATTTACTGTAAATAAACAATTGTGTGTATTTTTATTTGTTTTATTCTTAATAAAAAGAAGTTATATATTTTCCAAGAAAATATTGATCAGACCGAAAAAGCTAAAATAGGTCATAACTTAAAAAATATGCGAAAATAAACCCATCATGCTGTAGACGAATTTAATGGATAATAAATAGTCTTTCTATAATTATTCTAGAATAGAAAGCAAACTAAGTATATAAAAAAATGAGGTTCTCCTTTCTTACTATGTAAGACGTAATATATGAAGGGCATAGAATATATTTTATGAAAAGTGGTTGGAAAACTCCCAGAATTAATAAGCCCAATCATCTTTACGACTTTATTTTATTATTGTATTTTTTTTTCGTTACTTTTTGGTTTCATCAGATTTACTTTCAATTTAGCAAAAATATATTTAATACAAGTTGCCCTGAAATTTAATTGAAAACCATCCTCTGAGCGTACAATGATATTTAGTCAATCTTTATAATTAGAACTCTCTAATAGGGGAACGCTCTTCCATCTCATATGTTTTCTTTCTCTTATAAGAAGTTTAAATGTGGCATAATAAAAACGAAAAAATATCAATGACACTAAAAACAACCTTATATACAACAGAATAACCTTATTATAACCTAAATCATAACAAAACCTTAATAGCACAAATTTAAAGGTCAACTGTACAATGAAAAATATTTTTTTTAAAAATTTCAAAAAATATTTAATTTTCAAGCTTTAAAATATTTTATCATACATTCTATGATATTTACCTTTCTTTTTCAAACAATAAAATTTATTCAATAATCTACATAAGTATGTAGAAGCTAATAGTACATTTTAACATACGCAAAAATTTCTTGTTTTGGTATCCTTTTTTTTTTATAACCTCAGGAAAAATTTACAAAAAAATTAGAATTAATTTTTATTTTGTACACATTATACTCCTTACCTTTTTGTTCCTTAGAAATAAAAAGAAGAAATATTTAATATTTCGATACATGTATTATCCTTTTTATTCCAATATTTTTACACGACAACAAAGATTATTATTATTTACAAGAAAAATAACATGAATAATAATATATTCTACTTTTCCATGTTTTCAACAACAAAACTTAATACCTACCTACCTTATTTTTAATTTTGAAAAATCTATTACATTAGGTTGAAAAAAAAATTATTTTTCTGATTTTCCAAGAAATAAATTCTTTAAACTTTTACATTTTTGCAAATATTTCGTAGAAAAACTAATGTCATTGATTTTTTTTCACAAATTTATTAGGGAAATTTTGGACTCTGTACATAGTAAATTCCAAAAAATTTGAAAATAAATACATATTATTTTATTCTTATCAAAATAACAAGCTGTATTGTCTATATGCGATACATACATATTATAAACATAATGTATGATGTACAATATAAATATAGGATCAAGAAAAGATAAAGAAAAATAACATTAAAAAATCATCATACTATATTTTTGAATACATATCTTTAAACTTTCCTTTAAAAATAAAATCCCATAAGAAAATGAAGAACAGTGATTGAAATTATGTTTTATGATTGAAATTGAATTTTTATCTTCTCAAATAAAATATCAATAAGAATTAATACAAAAAAAAAAAAAAAACAAAAATATATAGGAAAATGAATTATTTACTATACGTATAGGTGAAATGTATACTAATACACTTATATAATATTTAAGACTCATGATCTTTGGTCTTTCACCCTGAAAATCATAAATTTTGGCTTTTTCTTTTCTTATTTCATCATTTCTTTTATATTTTTTTTACCTTTTTCAATTTATTACCCCTTTTATGACATGTCAAAAAAAATAACTTTTAAAAATGAACTGTACTTTAAGTTACTTAAAATTTAAATTTAAACGAAAAAGAAAAATCTTAAAATTTATTCAAAATCTTAACACTTAACAAACTCTGAAGAAAAAAATTTTTTTTACTTCAATAAAATGAATATTAAAGATTACAAAAGGTTACACGAGCAAATCAATCTATAATATAAAAAAATTAAGGAAAAAAAGTTTTACACAAAAAAGAAACCAAAAAAAAAATTCATCCATACCTGATTGTTGCAAAAAAAAAAAAACAAAAAAAAGGTGGGTTGAATGGAATTTTTTATGTTTTGTCAAAATACAAAATTAAGATATATAGGTATGTATATGAAAAGTTAATATAAATTCAAATATTTTTGTATTTGTGGTATCTAGATACCGGAGAAATGAAAAAAAAAAGGTTATACAGAAGTTTTAAAAAGAAAAAAAATTAGTATCTTTTTGGTTATGATAATATGAAATGTGTGAAATCTTTTAAAATATTTTTTTTTATACTAGTAAAAAAAAGGAAGATTTTTTTTGGTTCTTCTCAAGAAGTTAGAAAAATTTAAATTTACTTGAAAAACAAAAATTAATGCGCATTTTTAAATGTATGATGTACAATTACGTAGGATTTTAAATGGAAAAATTAGCTGTTTTTTGCATATATACATATATGATTTTTCTATTTTCCAAGAAAAAAACTGTATTTAAATTCGAAATTTTCACAAAACACGCCTTAAAATATCTTTTGTTCTTTTTTTGTAAACCATATTTCTCAACAACAACAACAACAAAAAAAATGACATTTCTCTTTTTAAATTATCCCTATGCGTGATATAAATTCCTAGAAAATCACATCAATTGAAAATTTAAACATGAAAAGTTTTTAATAAAAATTATTTTCCCTTTGTTTTTGTTTTTTTTCGAATAACAAAATAAAAAAATTATTAAAAGTCTATAAAAAACATTTAATATTTTGTTGCCAATCAAATTGGGTTTATTGTATTTAAATTAATATAAAAAAAAAATAATAACAAGAAGAATTAATCTACATTTTATTATACTCTAGAAGATAGTTAATTAAAAGTTAATACTCAAAAATTCTTAATTAATTTCTATGAATAACATCATCAGACCCTTCATGGAATAACCTTCATTGTTCGAAAAATACAGAGAAATAACAAATCTCAATCGTTTCCAATCAATGATTTTCAATTAAAAGAAAATCATCTTAAAAGAATTAATCTTTTTTTTTTGTTATATTATATCTAAAATACACAAAATCAAAACACGACTTTTAGTTTATAGAACATATTTTTTATAAATCTTCTTAAATTCATATGATGGCAAATGAAAATAATGAAACTAAAATAATATATGTAACAGAAAAATCACATATGATATTTTCTGATAATACAATAAAACTTCAATGAGAAAAAGAAACCTCAATAAGATGAGATACAATTGAAATTATTTAGAATACACACATACATACATATATGTATGTAAGTATATATTTTTTCTTTTCTGATAATTCGATTTTTATTTGAATTTGTGTGCCATATTGATGTATAGAAAAAAAAACATTTTTTGTTACGGGCAAATAAACACACACAATTTATTGTAAGACCCTAATTATTTATTAGTCTTTCTTTTTTACAGCCCTTTCTTATAGTTATTCCTTTTATTTTGATTATAAATATTTTTTAATTTCATTTGCTTTTGTTCTTTTTCAATCGCCATTACTAAAGGTAAATGTATAATAAATATTTATTCAATAGGATTAAGAGTTTTTAAATTGTACTTAGATTAGAACAACAACAAAAAAAAGTATGTATAATTTTATAGAACGTCTTTTTAGATACTAAATTTTCTTTTATGTCAAAATATAAAAAAAAAATAAATAAATAAATTACATTTATTACTTACCTTTCAAATTTTTTTCTTGTATATTTAATTTAATTCATGAATTTCTCTTGTAACCGATTTCATTTTCCAAAAAAAAAAATATTTTTTTTTTTATTCTATTCGCAATTATATCAAATCACATTACATTTTTCTAACACAATTGATATCACATTCGATTAAAGAACAAAAACATTACACAAAATTTTGTTTTCTTAAAATTTATGAAAAGTATATCTAACACCTTTTATATTGTACAACATTTATTTTAAACAATTTATGAATCATCACATGCTAAATATACACCTTATTTTTTATCTAATTCAATAATGTGTTATCATAAATTATCATTTTTATTTGTGAAATAACATGATGGTTATTTTAAAACAAAACACACACGATTTTTGTTTTTTTTTCCCATTTTCCTTTATTTTGTTTTTTTTTCTCCATCACACATGAATAAACATTTTATTATTTAATATTTTTATTTTCACGTCAGAAAAAAACTGACTTACAAATAGATTTTATTTCATCTTCTATCTTATATCTTATGAACATCTTTCAATCATTTCAAAAAAAAAACGGGAAAACACAAAAACGAACACCCGTCATTTAACACCTTTTAAAAACAAATTTTTATTTTTTGTTTAAAAATTAAAATAAAGTAAAATAGAAAACAATAATAAAAACCAGACCATATAGTAATTAGATGTAAAAGTAAAAAGTATCTATCTGATTCTAATATATTACAAATTACAGATACTGGTTAATGTGCCAAAAACATGAGATGAAATTTATTATTTTATCACGAAAGTTTGATATTTTTAAAAATTAAACAAAAATTATTTTTTTCTTTATTTTCGTCTTTACTAAAATTTCTTCTTATTTTTTTTTTGTTTCTCTTTTTTCTTTTGCTATATTTATTTTATAACAAAACAGAAAAAAAAATTAATAATTTGAATAAAATTCCAACTATTCATCACGAGCACTAAGAACAATCTGATTCAGGTGAAAATCATTTCGACGGTTTTATATTCATGATGGTTTTATTTAGTATATAAACAATAACAACACGACGTGTATTTTATATGAACTAATATTATTCACTAAAGTTACATTTTATAAAAGAAAATATACTCGTATATTAAGTATCAAAAATTTTGAAATAATCAACAAAATGTTGATTGTATGTATCTGTAAAAAAAAAATTGAATGGAAAGAAATTAACATGATGTTGCAAAATTTAAGTATCTATAAAGAAGGAATATAAGTAAATCAAAGTTGAAAAGTTCAATCAACAGAATCTAGCATCAAAAATGATTTTCAATAAACAGAAAAAGGATATAAATTTTTTAAATCTATCAAAATTAATAACAGAACCATAACATGCTTAATAAAAACGCATATTTTGATCAACAAAATAAATAAATTGAGAACTATTTATTGTCTTAAAAATTTTCATAGCCATTCCATTCAATTCCGTTACCTTAAGACTATATCATTCTTGTGCTGTAACACCTTTTTCAATCCTTAAAATGCGAAAGTACTCCCACTGAATTTTAAATTCAAAAAGGCCAGTGGCGTATTCGACTAATAAAAGTTCAGAAAAACTAAATGCAATCGAAGAAAAAAAAAGGATTCAAAATTTAGCACAATACTTCTTAATTGTTTAGCACTCTACTACTAATTTCCCCTTCGAATTCAACTTGAAATTCATTTTTCAATTCAATTTTTCTTTGCGCAAATGCGACAATGAATTTTCATTCAATAGTTTTCTCGTGACTTATTTTCATGGAATATGTAAAAAAAAAACACATTTAAAAGTTTTGTTTACGTTTTTCAATCACATGCGGAAAAAAATAATGTAAAGCACATCATCATAAATTCAAATGCTTAAGCATACTTTTATCACTCTTGATAATACTCAATTTATGTACAATAAAATTTTCAAATGCAAGATTTATAAATTCTTCTTGAAAAAAAAATTAATAATAATAATAATAATCCTTTTTAGGTTATTATGTCATATATCATTTATTATTTCATATAAAATTCAAAATATTAACTGAAAGGATAAGAAAAAATTTAATAATTCAACTTTTAAATTTTCGCATAATACACACGACATTTTTCATAATTTAATTATCTGTAATGTAATTTAATTAATGTCAATTATTTATAACAACAACAAAATATTTCTGAATACAAAAAAAAAAAATAATAATAAAAAAAAAATCAATTTTAAAACACATGCCATTTTTAATATAATTTATTTTTGAAAAAACATTTTTTTTTTTTCAATTTTAATATGAATTAAATTTATCTTAAAAATTTATATTTTTATCAACGACATGATAACAATATTCAAGAGATTATGTAAAACCACAAAAACTTATAATGTATGTAGAGTACACACATGATAAATGTGTATCTGTACATATGTACATATATAGAAATTTACCTCAAACACGTGACACCACATTGATACTCCTACATCAACACTATAGATATAAAAATATATAATTAATCGGCTTTTAAAGATTTATCATCAATATCATTCTATAGCATACCTCATTATAATAATAATTTTATAGAGTATTTTATTCCCTATATGCAAATAAAGCAACAAAACTTTTTATCACAATATTAACACGACACACAGCATATGTTTTAATGATGTTAGTATATTTTTTGTTTTAATAATTTTTTTTAATTTAATTATTTTATTTTTATATCGAAAGATTATGAAGTACATTAAAAATGAATAAAAATAGTAAAACGTTTTAGGAATGTTTTTTTATGTGTGTCGTACGTATGTAAACACAAAAATAGTCACATTCTCGTGATAATGAAAATACGTGTTAGAAATAGATAAATTTACACATGTAAAAAGAATGTATGGATTTGTGTTTACCTGTAAACATGATTAAAATTTTATCACTAGTTCATGACTGAATAGTAAATACACTTAATTTTAATCACTTTACATGAGATTTAAATTAAAAAGAAATGATTTGAAAATTTCATAATATTGTACAAGTTTCAATTTCTCTACAATAACTAAAGGTTGTCAGCGTAATGCAATAGGAATAAAGTGGATCCAGTTTTAAATTGGATTATTGGATCCACAATAATCGAAAAAGTTAAAAAAAAGTAGTTCGAAGCACGAATCTCATAAAGATTTTCCTAAAGTTATGATGACAATGTAAATGAGCCGGTAAAGGACTAGTACAGTACTCGCTCCTGTAGGAATTGAAAAGATGGTTCTATATTGCTTAACAACAACTCTTGGCTCCATCCTCCACAAAAAACAATATTAAAGCTGATAAGATTGGGATTGAGATGTGAAACTTTACCTCATCCACCATACTCATCAGACTTGTCGTCTAAGAATTACCACCTTTTCAAAAGTTTGAGTAACCATCTGAACAATAAGCAATTTTAAAACCCCAACTCAGTAGTTGAAGTTTCCGATGATTTCTTGAAAGATAAACACATACATAGACCTTTTTTTCATTGCAGAGCCGTTAGAGAAAAGCTACTGAAGCTAATGTAAATTATTTTGAAGAATAAACTTTGGTTTTAATTAAAATATGTACTTTTAATTTCATACACACTTTAAAATCGAGAATTTCATATGTATGTAACAACCTAAAACCTTTTAACTTTCTACAATAGAACCACAACCTCGAAATATTAATTTAAAAAATAAAAGAAAAAATTATATTTTAATTAACACAAATTTTAATTCTTATTAGCACTTTTTTTTGTCATTACAAGTTTTTTTTTTTTTTTTTTCGACGGATTTCCAAATTTTCAAAATTAATGTGTTACCAAAATATTAACGGCAAAACATGCAACTGGTGAATTCTTTTCATCAACAACAGATACTTCAACTTTAACTGGAATTTCTGGATAAATTTTAGCAATTGGTAATAAGAATTTGTATGTAACATCTTCACCAGCATCTAATGGGCATTTAGCACCATGTAAAAGATTTTTACAAACATCGGCAACATTAGCTGGTAATTCATATGGTACAGTAACACCTAGTGCTGTTGCCAATACATTTGCTTTCAATGATGAAACTTTTCGTGCTGTAAATGAATTAAATTAGAATTTACTTTTTTTTTCCAAAATAAAATTTTTTTTCACTTACGTGCTGTAAAATCAATTTCAAATTCTCCAGATGTTCCTTTAACAACTTTGCATGGTTCAGAGTCACATCCCTTGATACGAACTGCATGTGCGTTAGGTTTTCCACTGCCTACATTAAAAAAACAATAGGATTCATTTTTTTTCTTTTTTTGAATAAATTATAATACAAATTTTGTCCTTAAAATTAAATACTTACATTTTTGGACTTTGGTTGCAGTAGCAACAGCCAAAACAATCACAAGAACAACAAGTGAACGATACATTTTTAAATGTTTTTCGAATTTAATAAATCGCAATTATTTTCTATTGCTTGCTTGGTTCTTAATGCTCTATAAATGAAATTTTGTGAGTTTATATACAAAAATTTTCATTCAAATGAAAAACCAATTCAGATTTTATTAATCAATAAAAATGACTTGATAATTTTTTTCTTCTTCAATTTGATAGGAAATTTATCTTATTGCTCTTCAAGTTCTATTTAAAAAAAAAATAATTTACTTCAATACTTATAACTTACACTTAAGTACTTTACCACTTGGTACTTGAAAATCACACAGGTGTGTAAATAAAATATTTGAAAACAAAAAAAAACAAAAAAATCCATTCAAGCACACTTGTAAAATGTAAAATTTTTTTGCACTTGTAAAAAAATCTTATAAATTTCAAAAAATTAATTTGATTTTTAAAAACATTGTTGCCCCAAAATAATATGAATTTATTTTTTTATATTTGAAGAAAAATGAAAAAATAGAATTCCATGATAATTTCTAGAAACTCTTCCTCTTTTTCCAAAAAAAAGCTCGTACATTTTCCATGAAAAATTTTTCAATTTTCTATCAAAATATACATATATGTACCTTACTTTATTTACCAAGTTAAAAGAAAAAAGATACAAAATCATTCACCATGTCGTTGCTGTTAGTATGCACTGGAGGTAAAGCACCATTGCTTTGAGGAACTGATCTTCGTGCAGACGGAATATTTTGGTCTTTCCATGCTATACGCCTGGATTTAATGTTTTGAATGTTCTATATATGTATACATAAATCATTTAGGCCCAAACTGAAAAAGTTGCAGGCCCGAGGACTACAAGAAAATCAAATGCTTCAAGAACGAAAAGTAATCATACAAAAAGCTTTTAAAAAGAAAATGGGATTAATTATTGACAAACCACCAAACCAAAATTATTGTATTGAAACAGCAAAAATATTTGTTAAAAAATATTTTTGGTATTGCATGTCTGTCACAGTACGTACAATTTCGATTCATGCAGGTCTAATAATAGTATTCTCACTTTTCATCACAATTGGCCAACATTCTCAAGAAGCAAAGAATAAGGATGTGAAATTTTTAAAGAAAATCGAACTCGAAAATTTTCTATGCAAGTTACAAATAAAGATTTTTTGAATGTTTTGTTATCAACATCTGACACATACATCAACTCACCACCTACAATCAAGCGTCGCGCGTTTTTCAAGCAATTTTTAAATAAAAATTTAAAAAAATTATAGGATGCATAAAACTCATCTGGCAATACCATAAAATAATCAGGAATTTCCAGTTTTATAAAAGGATAAACATGCATTTTTTAAAAGTCGAACATTACTCAGCAAACAAAAAAATTTCATTCTGCCTACAATCTTGTGTCGCGGAGTGTATGTATACATACGTATATATGTAAGTATGTAGAAAAATATGTTTAAATTATAGTTAGTTATAAAAAAAATATTGTTAAATCCGTTTTTCAAATTTATTTTTCAATAAATATTTATTTTAAAATTTAAAAAATAACTTTTAATATAGAATAATTCAAGAAAATTATTTTAACCAGAAAACACCCTCATTCGTACCACTAACTGTGCATGGGCGTTGCAAATGGCATGGATTTATGACTTCTTTCGAGCCAACCTCTTAAAGTTCTTGGCAACTGCAGTGTTAGGCAACTACGCGTAAAGAATAATTCTTTACGTTTGAAACGTAAACAATATGTAAACAATTAAAATCTTGTAAAGAATGTAAAAAAAAACGTAAAGAATGTAAACAAAACGTAAAGAATGTAAAGAAAGAAGAATTTCAAACGTCAGACTATCTTGTTATATTTTATGTGTATAATGTAATGTGATTAATAGGCCCCATAGACTACACATGCTTGCATGCACAATCACATGATTATGCATAATGACTGGCAGTGTATGGATAAAACTGTGCATTTTGTAAAGAATTTAATAGGAAAGTACAAAATGAGTGTTGGAAATAAAAAATTTTGGACTGATTTTTTTAAATTGTACGAAAGTTTGCCAATGTTATGGAAGGTGAAAAGTGAAAAGTATAGTAACCGAGTTTTAAAACCACATGCATATGAAAAAATGATTGATAAATTAAAAGAAATTGAATCAAAAGCAAATCGAGATATTTGTATGCAGAATAAATACTTTTCGAAGTAATTACAGAATTTGATTGCCATTGCAATAAAAATAACTAAATATACGGTATCGAAAGTCGATACTCACTAATTAATTTCTTCTTGTTTTGTCTATATAAAAATCTATATCTTCTATAAATATCCAAAAAAAATTTGTTGTTGTATATATGTATATGTTTTTTTTTGGATTTTACTTTTTTAATATTTCACTAATTAATATAATATATGAAATATTCTTTACATTGTTTACGTCATAAAAATGTTGAGAAATCTATTTTGTGTTTACTGGTAAACAATTATGTAATTTACTTTTTGTAAACAATTTGCCCAACACTGGGCAACTGTTGCAACATTTGTTGCACAACAGCCAGTTATTGTCTCTTTCATCGACAGGAAACCCAAAGAATAGTCGATTAGTAGTTTTCACCAGAGTAGTTATTGCATAATGTTGAGATTTTATAGTGAATTCATAACAAATGTAGCAAAACAAGTTTGCAGAAGTTTTGTAAGTCTGTAACGGAGTTACATTCTGTCCCCATTTATTTTTAAGAAATGTATTGAAAAAGAAAAAAAGAAAGAAAATAAATTTTAAGTGAAGCAAGGACTTCATAATGTTTAAACTTAACACGCATCCGCATGGAAAGTTTATTTTCCTAGACATTACCGCCAACAGCGCCATCTGTTTTATAATAAGAAAACAAAGTTTTAAGTTTGAAAAAAAAACCGTTTAAAGAATGTTCTAGAATAATTAAAAAATTAAAAGCTTGGAAATTGGAAACACGCAATTTCAAAAGTGTATAAATAGAGATGAAATTTTCATATTAGATATCATTCATTTGATCAAGTAAAGATCAGTCGATCAGTGGTTCTGATCAGGATTCAGGATATCAGTTGGTTTTCATAACTCAAAGTAAATGTTTTAAATTAAAAGTAAAAGTAATAAAAAGTGGTAAGAAAAAAATAATAAAATAACATAATTTTGTTGAAGATTTGTAGAAATAAGGATTTTCTCGTCTATCTATGAAATTCACTTTTTGAAGTTGAGGTTAATCCTCTCGTCTCAAAAAGTAGTCTAGATAAGTTGAAAATCCCAAAAACATTCTACTTAGCTTCAATGTAAATTGTGGTTATATTCGTTAGAATCAAAAGTTGAAGGTTGGTAGAAATAAGGATTTTCTCGTCTATCTATTATCTTGTTTATGCACAACAGTTAAAACGTTTTAACGCTAAAACGTTTTAAACATCGTTTTGAGATAATACACTTTGATTGGTGTTTATGCATAGTATAACATTTCGTTCCCACTCAAGACGTTTTAAGTAATGTCATTTGTTGTTCTGGTGTTGTTGTTCATACAGTGTTACCACATATATTTTTTTTATTCACTGTCATTCAAGTGAACTAACTGTGTTATTTTTTAAATCCAGTTAAATTTTTTATTATTCGTGCGATGCGATGGAGCAATATCAAGTTATCCTTAATGTTCCATTGTTAATTTTGTTGAAAAAAATAAGAATAAGAAGAATATTAAGCTTTTGCAATATTTTTACACGGAAAGACGAAGCCTTTATCAAAATTATATAAAAAAGAGAAAACTTTTACGGTATAATTTTATTACTCAGTTAGATGTACCTACAAAGTTTTTTAATGTTACTGTACCACGATTCACATCAATTTGCAAGAAATCTAGAACTGAAGATTTTTGGAAAAATTTTGTTTTGGGATTTGGTACAGATGTAGAGTTTTTTGAAATGTTTCGAATGAAAAAAAATACATTTTTCATGATCTGTGAAAAATTAAAATCTCATTTGGAACCTTCACCAAACTTCATTACCACACCTGTTTCTATAGAAAAAAAAGTGGCTATTACATTGTATAAATTAGCAAGTTGTGCTGAATATCGTGTTGTAGGTGATGTTTTTGGTGTACACAAAAGCCCAGTACATAAATATTTGTACCAGGTGGTGAGAGCAAAAAAATTAATTAATATAATACTTTATAAATAAATTTATTGTACTTAATTTAAAGCCGCACGCACTTTGAACACTTATACTTGTTTATTTGTAAAGAAACACTTGATAATAAAAATAACCGCCCATCAAATGTCATTTGAAATTTTAAAGTGACGTTACTAACACTAAAGTTTATATTGATTTTCAGTGTGTTACCAACACTATTTTGAAATGTCAAATATGACAATTCACTTAAAACGAAGTAAGTGTTTATGCACATTTTAAAAACGAAATGAAATTTTAAATGCGGATTTAATAGTGTATTAACTCAAAACGACGTAGAGCTTTAATGCGTTTTGAAATTTTGTTTATGCATCCGTATTAAGTCAAGACGGAGTGAGTTAATGCGAAGTAACGCTTAGTATAAACAAGATATATGAAATTCACTTTTTGAAGTTGAGGTTAATCCTCTCGTCTCAAAAAGTAGTCTAGATAAGTTGAAAGTCCCAAAACATTCTACTAAACTTCAATATAATACGTGCGTGTATATTTCACAAAGAAAGGAAAAGTTGAAGACTAGTAGAGATAAGGATTTTCTTTTCTATCCGGAAATTCACTTTTTGAAGTTGAGGTTAATCCTCTCGTCTCGAAAAGTAGTCTGGATAAGTTGAAACTCCCAAACGTCCTGCAAGCTTCACTTTTCATATTTTTTACAACAATAAAAAGAGACTAGGTAATGAAGTTTTAAAAGTAAACTTGTAAAGGAACTAAAGCATTCCTGAGATTCAGAAATATATTTTAAATTAGTGGAATTCAAAAGGAATTCAAGTATAAAGGAACTAAGCTTTCCTGAGTTTATAAAAGTATATTGTATTTTGAGTTGAGTTAGGAGAATTCAAAAGAATTCAAGTATAAAGGAAATAAAGTTTTCCTGAGTTGTAAAAAATATATTTCTGGGGTTATTAAGAAGTTGTAAAAAAAATATTATATTGTGAATTAATAAAATTAAGTAAGAACGCATTGTATTAAAGATAAGAATAAAAAGTATATCAGGGAAAATTATTGTAAAAGATCAGGATTTTTGAAATAATAAAGAATAAAATTAAGTTGTTAAAAATTGAACTTTTCATTAATAATTAACGACGAAACCTGATCCTGGAACGACGAGCTAACCTGTGCTAACCCATAAAAGTCGTTATAAGTCTTTGGCATTTTATATACCTAAAACGAATAAAATATGCTATATATGATCTTAACATCTGACTTTTTTTGTTTCTTTATTTGAGAATATAATTGGGGAATTCATTTCAAATTGCGTAAGTCTCGTATTTCTCGTAAGTCGCGTATTCTTCGTATTTTTACGAAACTTCGTAAATTTTTCCTTTTGTTTTGAGAACTACGAACTCTGCGTAAATGTACGCAACTTTTTAGTCGCGTAGATATATCTCGTAAACAAATTTTGTGTAAACCAAGATTTTGATAGCTTGTCATTTTTACCAACTGGAGTTTAATTAGTGAATAAATATACATATTTCGCATAAACAAATCAATAAATCATTAAATTAACATTTAAAAAAAATTTTTGAAAAGTTAAGTTACAATTACGATTAGTGTTCTACGAGGTGCTTTCACGTCACTTTACGCGTAGTACTTTTACGATTTCAAATGAATACCCTAAATATAAATTTTCGCTGCATGTGTATATTTTGCGTAAAACTTACCAAAATATACAGTTCAAAACAAAAAACAACCACTATACAATTTTTTAATGTACTGAGCATAAATAATAATATTCCAAAAAAAAAAGTTGTCAAAAACATGCACAGCTTGACCAAAAATTGACCACTTAAACAAAATTGATTCTAATTAATTAGACATAGGAAAGACAGGCTTCTAATCTTCTATAGTAATTTTTAACTATCTGTACCAAAAAAAAAAATGTGAAGAATAAACTTTGGTTTTAATTAAAATATGTACTTTTAATTTCATACATGCTTTAAAATCGAGAATTTCATATGTATGTAACAACCTAAAACCTTTTAACTTTCTACAATAGAACCACAACCTCGAAATATTAATTTAAAAAATAAAAGAAAAAATCATATTTTAATTAACACAAATTTTAATTCTTATTAGCACTTTTTTTTGTCATTACAAGTTTTTTTTTTTTTTTTTTTCGACGGATTTCCAAATTTTCAAAATTAATGTGTTACCAAAATATTAACGGCAAAACATGCAACTGGTGAATTCTTTTCATCAACAACAGATACTTCAACTTTAACTGGAATTTCTGGATAAATTTTAGCAATTGGTAATAAGAATTTGTATGTAACATCTTCACCAGCATCTAATGGGCATTTAGCACCATGTAAAAGATTTTTACAAACATCGGCAACATTAGCTGGTAATTCATATGGTACAGTAACACCTAGTGCTGTTGCCAATACATTTGCTTTCAATGATGAAACTTTTCGTGCTGTAAATGAATTAAATTAGAATTTACTTTTTTTTTCCAAAATAAAATTTTTTTTCACTTACGTGCTGTAAAATCAATTTCAAATTCTCCAGATGTTCCTTTAACAACTTTGCATGGTTCAGAGTCACATCCCTTGATACGAACTGCATGTGCGTTAGGTTTTCCACTGCCTACATTAAAAAAACAATAGGATTCATTTTTTTTCTTTTTTTGAATAAATTATAATACAAATTTTGTCCTTAAAATTAAATACTTACATTTTTGGACTTTGGTTGCAGTAGCAACAGCCAAAACAATCACAAGAACAACAAGTGAACGATACATTTTTAAATGTTTTTCGAATTTAATAAATCGCAATTATTTTCTATTGCTTGCTTGGTTCTTAATGCTCTATAAATGAAATTTTGTGAGTTTATATACAAAAATTTTCATTCAAATGAAAAACCAATTCAGATTTTATTAATCAATAAAAATGACTTGATAATTTTTTTCTTCTTCAATTTGATAGGAAATTTATCTTATTGCTCTTCAAGTTCTATTTAAAAAAAAAATAATTTACTTCAATACTTATAACTTACACTTAAGTACTTTACCACTTGGTACTTGAAAATCACACAGGTGTGTAAATAAAATATTTGAAAACAAAAAAAAACAAAAAAATCCATTCAAGCACACTTGTAAAATGTAAAATTTTTTTGCACTTGTAAAAAAATCTTATAAATTTGATTTTTAAAAACATTGTTGCCCCAAAATAATATGATTTTATTTTTTTATATTTGAAGAAAAAATAAAAAATACATTTGCATGAACATTTTTAGAAACTCTTCCTCTTTTTCCGAAAAAAAGGTCGTACATTTTCCATGAAAAATTTTTCAATTTTACTAAAAAAATATGTATTATACTTTTGTTAGAAAGTAAAAGAAAAAAAGATACAAAATTTACTTGAACTTTCCAAGTAAAATATAAAAGGTATCCCGAGTCAGGATTGATTGATTTATTTAAGAAAAAAAACACATAATTTTATTCCACTTTAAATTCATATATTTTTCCCATTCAACTAGATAACACATATTAATACAACAAAAAAAAAAGAAAGAAAAACTTTATAAAAAAATTATAAATTAAAAAAAAAATGCCTTTATTTTTATGTAAATCGCATTTTAAAGAAAAAACTGTTTATAATGGCCTACTAATTGTATCTAAATAATTATAACCTCTGTACGCTTTACTAGTACCCCAATCACTACTATAACCAGCAGCAGCATGATCGTGTCCTCCTGATGGACCATGGTAACTTCCAGGAAATGATGAGTATTCTATAAAAAATATTTAATTTGTGTTATGTAATCTTAATTTTTGTTGTTACACAAACTTCTTACAATTAGGAAATATTTTTCTCTTATTTCTTAAATATATTTAATTTTTTTGGGGATTACTATAATTTACGTAAAATCTAGATACATACCTGGTTCTGAATCCCATACATGTGAATGTGTATGAATAAGATTCGGATGAATTTTACATAATGTATTATGTTTTAAATAATGAATAACATATGCTCCACCAAGAACAGTTAATAATTGTAAACCAGCAATACCAAGTAATAATGGTACAACAGTCATTTTTAAATGTGCTATTTTCATTAAAATAATTAATGGTAATATTATAAGCCATTTTTTTTTCTTCTTATCGCCACGACCATATAAACTAAAATCTACAAAACAAAAGAAAAACAAACACATACATACAAACAAAACAAATTCTAATTTTCAAGAATATTGTGAAAATACAATAAAATAAAAAAGTTTTTTTTTTTTATTCAATTAGAATTTCCCACAAAATTATTTTCGACAAAAAAAAAATATGTTAAATGTTTTTTCATACATGAAACATACCAGCAAATGTTCTTTCTAAACCATCAATTTTGGCACCCCAAGAATTCGTTAATGGAATTTGAATTGCATGCCTTTGTAGAAATGTTTGAGTAGCTCTTTTAATAAATTTCCATGCTTTTGTGAATTCGTTATCATCTAAACAAAACAAACAAACAAACAAAAATAAGGATTAAGATAAAAATTAAAAATAAAAATAAAAAACACACACACATAAAAAAAAAAGATATAAAAAAAATTTCTTATTTTATTTGAAAAAAAAAAAAAAATAAAAAATAAATAAATAATCTGGAAAACAAATCCTTCGAACTGTGCTAGTGTATTACGTTTTTGTACGTTATTTTCTTAAACAAATTCATAATAAAAACCAAAAGAAACAACAAAATTATTGTGAAAACTTTATTAACAGAAAAGTTGAACTTAGAAAAACACTAATAAATTTCTCTTGGAAACTTTTTAATATCATTTTCCATGGATTACATAACAAAAATTTAATTTCATTTTATGTACAAACATTATAAGGACTTCACAACAAAAATGTCAAATTGAACTTTAGATACAGCGAAATAATAAATAAAATTTGTTATTCAGTTATAGAAAATCTGTAATTATTATTATTGTAATCAATATGACAAACATTCTATGAATTTATTTTATTTTTGAATTTTTATCCTTTTTTGTTTTCTTTGTCGTTGTTTTTTTTTTGAAATAAAAGTTTTGTAATTTAAAATATAAAAAAAAAATAAAAAGCATAACATTACAATTTCCTACAACCACAAAAACTTAGAGGGATCTGTCACAAGCAAACTAATTATTTTTATTTATTATCAAGAGAAAAATAATTTACTTAATTTCTTATTCTTCTTCAAACCTGTGTACTCATTGATAAAATCCTTGAATAAAACACAATTATGTTGGTGCTATGATTTATTTTTTAAGAAAAGAAAAAAAAATTGTTGAATTGAAAGCATAACTACAACAATTAAAGTAAATAACAAAATGAACATTTAAAAAACTTGTATTTATGTGAAAAATTGTGTTAATTACTTTTCAAAATTACTTAATTTCATTTTTTCTTTTTTCGAAAAAAAGAAAATTATTGCAAAGTGTAAATATTTTACTACATTCATCAATTTTTCATTTCAATGCACTGTCATTAACTAGAACTGTTTTTTGTTTGCAGTTTTTCTTTCGATTATTCTAATTGAAATTTTTTGTTTAAAGTTTTTCCATTTCATCGAATTTTGCAATATTTGAAAATAAATACAGAGAAAGTTTTTCCATTTCGAGAATAATACCTTTTTTGCAAAGAAGGTTTTATGAATAATAATATTATTTATTGAAGTGTCATAATTCCATATTTCAAATATTTTTAGTAATTAGAAATTTTGCAAATAATTTTAATTATTTTTAAAATAAAACATCAAGGACATGCCATAGAAACAAAATATTTTTAATCCTTAGCTCGACTTGACATGGTATACAAAATTCTTGATAACTCTGACGGAAACGAACAGCGTGCGAACTACAATACGTGCAATTTGGAAAGAAAATTATTTTTTGTGTACAAAAACAAAACATCCAAATTCATTAGGTGAGAAATACAAAATTGTATTTTCCTTTTTATATTTTTTGAAATCAATATTCTGTTATTTATTACAGTGTGTAAAATTTCACATGTAATTTTTATCCTTTGCAATCGATATGACGTTACAATAGTGAGGTAACATTAAGCTATAAAGTTATGTACTTGTAGATTACTTTTAGATTATTTTTTATTTTATTTTTTTAATTAAAAATTAAATCTTCGAAATTTCATCTTTATATTCACGTGTTTTTCTTGTTTTTTTTAAAAATTATAATAGGAAAATTTGAGAAAAGAAAAAGAAAAACAAATTAAATTAAATATTAAATTCAACATTTAAATTTAAATAAACAAAAAAAGCACCTTTCTTTAACGAAGTCATAAAATATGTTTATGATTTATCAAATTACGCATTGGAAAACTTTTTGAAAATTAATAAAGCGTGTGCATACCCGCCTACAAGGTTAACAAGGTTTCTTTATTCTCTTTAAATTTATACTTTTCTTTTCAAATTAAAAATTTATAAAAAAAATACAACATCATTTTTATGACTTTATCAATGTAAGCTGGTGATTCGAATTGGCATCATAAACAATTTAATAAAAATAAAACTTTCCTGTAAGAAAGAAAACATAATTTTTTTTAACTTTTTCCTTCTTGTCTTTTTTTGTTCTTAAAAAAATTCAAATACATCATTTCGTTATTCAATTAAAATACGCATACTCGTATGTATATTCAAAAAACCGTGAAAGAAAGCGAATAAAAAAGTTTTAATTATTGAAATTCAACACATTTCTAAAAATTTTTAAGCTGAGAAATTTTATTACTTTTCATGACGAAAAAAAAAAGTATAATTAAAAAAAAATTAATTAAAATAAAATTCATTCAAAATAATCAACTATAGGACCTAGGTTCTTTTCTCAATTTTTTTTTAACAAAATTAATTCTATTTTGTGTGTCTTTTCTAAACTTCTACCGAAGCTAGTATAACTATTGCTTAGTCAATTTGAGATCAAAAACTTTTTCGATATTGTACCTAAAGTTTTACTTGAATTCCGAACCACAAACTGTTGAAAGAGAAATAATCATTCATAAAATAAAATTTAATTTTGATTTATTAGTGTGAGAAGGCAGAGTATCTTATGTAAGAATATTCTTATACTCTAATATGTTGTTGTTGTTGTTGTTGTGTGGGTGGGGGGGATGCGGATAAGGCATCCACGAGCACTCAGACAGGAGAGTCCATTGTACTCAGCGCCCCGTCTCTAGTAAAATCTCCTCGTTTTCTTAACAAACGAGAGGACTTTGTCTAGGGGTTGAGAACAGATGTCTTCCATTCTCATTACATCAGAGTTCCATGTATGAAGCCTTATCCTAGAGAAGGCCGGGCAACAGCAGAGATAGTGCTCTGTTGTTTCGGCCTCCTCCTGGCAGGCCCCACACGTTGGGTCCCTGACCACTTTCATGACCGCCAGATGGTGGTTACACGTGTTGTGCCCTGTAATGAGCCCAACGAGAGCCCGACAGTCTTTTCTACTAAGGTTTAGAAGAAATCTAGCCGTTCTTTCCTCAGGCTTTTTCACAAAGCATTTCGTACCACTGCAACCAAGTAGGGCAGACCATCTTTCCGCATGGATTTTCTCCATGTGTTTGGATACTCTAATATACTTCAGAGTCATTTCAACTGTGTATATGTATGAGGTCTTATTGAAACAAAAAATATATTTTTACTCTACTTTATGTGTGGAGAAATGATTTTTTCCAACGAACGTACAAGCTTTTGAATGATTTACTTTACATCCTAAAATATACTGTCATTTGCTATTTGTATCCTAAACCAAAAATTACACCTACAAATGCACCATATTTGATGTTTTTCTTGTTAATTTGGCTTGCACTTTAAATAATTAAAGCCTTAATTTGTAGAAATGTCAAAAAGTAATTATGGTTTTATGTTTTGTAATAGCCTCATTGACTTCTGTCCCATGTAATTTCGAAGAGTTTCTGTTTTAAAGACAATTGGAGCTCTATTTTTGACCATTTTAATGACACTGGATAAAAAGTAAAGTAGAAAATGTTTAAGCATTGAAGATAAAAGGTGTCCTTTTTCACTTGGTAACACAACATCTGTAAACCTAAATTGAAGCAAAACCACATAAAATGATTCGAGATCTGAAAAACTGTCAGCTATTTAATAATTTTTGATCATTTAATAAAGCAGGTAGAATGCAAAAAAAAAGGCTTAGAAAAACACAAAATTTTTCCGATTAACTTAATAAATTAACTTTTACCTTTTACGAATTTCCGTTGGTACAAAATTTAAAAAAAAACTATCTGAAATATATATACATACTAGACCGAATTGTGAATCTAAACCATTCTCGGAGCCACCTGAAGACACACAAAAAATTTCATTAAAATCGGTCCAGCCGTTTAGGAGGAGTTCAGTGACAATATACACACGCACAGAAGAATTATATATACATATATAAAGATATATATTTTTTTTTTTTCAAATTTAAATAAAATTTCTACTTACTTTCCATACTTCTAGCATCTGTAAATAAGTCCATTTTACTTGGTTCCATTAATTGAATAAATTTAACATTATCATAATTATTATTTATTGATTTTGTATTTTCATGTTGAAAATAATTATAATTATTTGTTGCGAATGACCATAGAAATTTTGATGTTTTAAATTTAATACATGATATTATTTTACGTGATAAAATACATTCTTTTTGATTATTTATCATATATTCATCACTATTATTCATATTTTTTAAATTATTATTATTATTATTAAAATTTTTAGTATTTATTTTATCATTTTCTATCACATTCATATAAATTGTTCGAAAAAATAACAAAAATGTTATCATTACACATAAATTTCGTGAATTTAACATTTTTTTTTAAATTTTTCTTTTTTTGTCAAACACAAATCTAACACATTTTCAAAAACACAATTTTATTTTATTTTTTCAAATATCTTTCAATTCAAAAATGTATCACTTAAAGTATTAAAAATGTAAAATTACACATGTATGGACACATCTTGATCACAATTGTTGTATATATAGTCTTTATTATAAAATGATTGAAATTTCATCAAACATCTCATCTTTATAAATGAAATTTTTTAGGTCATAACCTACCCGGTTTAATTTAAATAAAAAAAATAAATCTAGTATCTATAGTTATTTAAAATACTCATCTAAGCCAATCATGTATGTGCAAATTGCAAAGTATGTATAATAATTACTATACAGGAAACAAGAAGAAAGAAAATCTTGTACAAGAATATTAAAAAGAAATTGTAAGATTATCTAGCTTGAAAAAAAAAATGTAATAATAAAACAACAAAAAAAGTATCTTTTCTTATTCATTTTTCTTTTTTTCACTTTTCTTGAACGACTTTTCCTAACAATAATTTGCTTAGATACTAGTTTTTTTATAAACAATAATAATTGTAATAATGATGCCTGCATATTTTCAAATATCACACAATTCATTAAATCTTGTCTTTGAAAAAAAAAAAAAAAAAGAATAAATAAAAAAATAAATCAATCCATAATGAACGAATTTCAGATAATTTTCTTCTAGTTTTTTTTTTTTTTTTTCACTTTTGTAAGATAAATGAATGTGTGATCAAGTTTCCGTTTTATTTTTACTTTTTTTCTCTCTTCAGTATAATGATTTGTCATCATTTTTATTTTTTTTTTGAAATTGTGGTTAAAAGAAAAAATATAATAAATTTCAAAAGAAAGGAAAAAGAAAAAACACACATCGTACATTGATGAACAATTAATGTGTGTAAATATTTTCACATTTCATTAAATAAATATTGTGAGAAAAATGAATAATTATAATAAAAGTTCAAAAAAAAGGTAATAGATACAAAATAGTCAAAATATAATTAAATTCAGAGAATTTTTTTTTTTTTTCATTTAAAAAATATTCTGAAACTTTTAAACTCTTCTATTTATACTTATCCAAAGAATTTAAGGACTATTTTCATATCCTTGAAAGTTTTTCAAGAAAAAAATTTCATTACACAAAAAAAGATTTTTATTTAACAAATTAAGCAATAATCTTTGAATTATTTACAAAGAATAAATAGATAACTTATTTACCTCTTTATAAAAAAAAACTTAAGATTAATTTCAAGTTTAAAGAATTTTTTACAGATTTCTTATCTATCCTTTTTAACATTTTCTCCAATAATTTAAACAATTATTGCTGTAATATTTCACTTTAATTTCATTGAATTCTATCTGAAAACCCACTCAAAATATGTTATCTCAAATTTTTATTTATCAAAATAGTTTTATTGAATATTCCATTGTCTTGATAATTTATTCATTCTTAAACATAAAAAACTTTTTTAAATTATCATTCTCCAAAAACTCACATAATATGTATATGTATCTTATAAAAACCATTACATATGGTCATATATCATGTTAATTAAATTCGATGGTCAGTTTCTATCCTTAAGAAAGAAATCTTAATGAAAATTCCTAAAATTTTTCTAGAATATATATTTTAATAATAAAAAACCAAAAAGAAAACACAAAGAAAAATAACCATTAAATACTTTGAATAATATAAGTCTTTAAAAAAAAATTTTAAAAAAACAACAACAACAAAAAGTTCAAGTATCTAAAGAATGTAATTAAAAACATCTTGGAATTTTATTATGTTATTATTTTATATATTTTTGATGCCTAAATTTTATGCCAAAATAAATAAATTAACAATAATAATCACTTTTTTTGATAAAACAAAAAAATGTATTATATCTATAGTATTATCTACTTATATAACAAACCAACAAAAACAATTTTTCTATATTTCATTTTAAATTTGAATAAATTTACCAAACTCTCATATATATTTTTTTTTTTAATTAAGATATCAAGAAACGTCAAAACTGTCGTAAACTTTTTTTTTTGGTTGTATTGAATATTTTTTTTGTATCTTCAGTTATTTCAATAATATTTTTTGTTGCCCACTCGACATTTAAAATATATGCAAAAAAAAAAAAAAAATAGCAGAAAAAATAAATGTTAAAAAAAAATCGATTATGTAATTTATTAAATTGTATGTAGCTATATATTTTTTTTAAAATTTGTTTTTACTTTTACATTCCTGATATGTATATGATTTTTAATAAATTAATGAAATTGTAAAAACATGCATCAAAAGATTCGAAAGTAATTTATATAAAAGTTTTTAAATTCTTTCTTTTTTTTAACGGATCCATAAATGAATTACAAAGTGAATTATTGTATGTAATTTATTTTTAAATAATAAATCTCAGTTTAATAATTCACAACATAAATGTAAAATAAAATCTTATGAAATGCATGTATAGACTCGTAGATACAGATACTTTTATTTTTTGTTTCAAAAACTTGGATTATAATTTTAAGGATTTTAAAAAAAAAAATATATGGCTTTAAAATTATTCAAATTTAATTTCATTTCGATTCAGAATTATTAAAGATCAAATTATCCACTCTCCGTCATAATCTCACATTTTATCCTAAATTAACTATCAAATTTAACAATTCACTTACTTTAGTAAACAAACAACAAAAAATTTTACAAATAGATACTTGAAAAATTAAAGATAAAAATCTTTAGAATCTTAAAAAAATATATTAGGTATACAAGTAGCTATTTTGTAAACAAATAACAATGACAACAATATCCTACTAAATCAGCATTATTTTTTATTTTTTCTTCATTATTCAAAAAAAATTTCTAAAAAGAAAATCTTCTTTAAAGCAATATTTGACGTATCTAATGATGATCAGTTCCCATTCCATTCTTTATATTTATTGTATTATGTTTTGTGATTATCTTATTTTTTTTGTTGACTTCATAAACATCAATTGTATCATCATTCAATAAGCAATCATTATTTTTATGAGTTTAGATAAATAGGAAAAATAATGTATACTATTGAAGGAAGTATGATTTATTATGTCTTCTTCCCTCAAGGATTACTGAAATATCATTCCAACGTAATAATCAAATAAATTCACGAATACCTTGTGAATATCATTCAATATTTTTCTTTTTACATTAAAACTTTAAAAAATTTGTTAGAAAAAGAAGGGAGAAAATAGGTAAGTAAACTGATGGTTGTTTTCATTCTCGTTGTTTTTTTATGACCTTTGACATGGCATAGGGATACAGCACAGAGCTGGCACATGATGATAGAAAAAAATTGTTGGGTGGGATAAGTTAAGTGTCGACAAAAAGAAAGTGTTTTTGAGAAGAAAAAATAAATTAATAGAAATGATAGGTATAAAAAAAATTTACACGTTTACAAATTAAAAACTAAATTAGAAAATATAAAATGACCTTTCGTAAAAAATGGTTTTATTGATCCTTTAGAAATTTGTATCCGACAAAATAAAAGTTTCTAACCGACTTGTATATTTTTCTTATTTTCTTCTTTTTCAAATTACCAATTTTTAAACAAACAAATTAATCCCAGCTGGTGTGCTGGTATAACAACAAAAATGTTTATAAAATTATTAAATAGTTAAATAAAAAAAATTCAATCCCTTTCAATTACAATTACAGCAATTTTAATATTTTAACTTTTTGACTGGAAATAACTATTTTCCGAAAATTTTTCTCTTCTTTCTTTGTTTGTTTGCTTTTTTGTCGTTTTTCTTCTATCGATATCCAAGAAACATGATTTCAAAATAGTCCCATGGAAACTTTCTTTCAAATATAAATTGTTTACACAAGCTAAACAGTTCACTAACATAGGTGTTTTTTTTTTATAAATTAGAAAATTAGAAATTTTAACATTATGTCAAAATTGTAAACTTTTAGAAATTAATTTTTTGAAATTGAAAAAGCAAAAGAAAAAAAATGTTATAGTTGATTTCCATGAAAATTTTCATTTCACATGTCCTTTTTTTAATGTAGTTTTTAAATGAAAACAATACCATTTTGAAAAAGTTTTTAATACAATTTGTTTTTCTATATAAATTTTTTCTAAATTACAGTAATTTTCAAACAATTTGTAACATATTCATGTGAAGAAAAAAAAAATGAAACCATAAGTGACCTAGAAAATTTTATTAATTGTACCTTTTTTTTCAAATGTTGTTTTAAATTCATATTTTTCATATTTTAATGATTTATTTACAACAACAAAAACAAAACTGGAATAAACAAATATATTTTGAACGTACATATATACTATACACTTTTATTACGATTTTATAAATGTAAACATACATCAACTAATCATCATCATCATCATCATCATCATCATCATCATCATCATCATCTTTATCAGAATTCATATACAGTGCTGTGAATAAGTCATGGGACAAACATAATTTTTTTAAATATTTGAGAAGAAAACGAAATTTCTTATTTTATTAATAATAAATTAATTACATATCATTCCTCAACAAATTACAACAAAAAATTGCTTCCAAAATCCACAAAGTTTACAATAATTAGCCATAAAATACCTGTGAAAAAGTTATGGGACATCCCTTTCATTTAAAAAAGCCTCCGCGGTCGTTTTGGTATTGATTCCACAAAGTTTTCAACAGAATCTTATGGAACCTTTTCCAATTCGTCTGTTATTACATCTTGTAATTGCTTCACTGTTTTTTCTGACATGTTTTACTGTGCTTTGGGTGAAGACATGAAGATAACAGAAAAGAGAATTAAGTTCAAAAACTGTGAACAGTTCAAAAAACGGTGCTAAAAGTGTACTTTTATGAATTGCAATGGGGTAACATGGAGTAGGAAACATGCAATTTATAAAAAAATATTATGGACCAGTGTTTGTCCCATGACTTATTCACAGCACTGTATGTACAACTCAACCGGATCAATCATGTCATCATTATCAGATTCACTTATTATCAAGCTTTCAGAAATAAAAACAAAAAATAGTAAATGCGTAAGTTATAATTACATATTTTGTATTTCGCTTTCAAATTCAACAAGATTATTAATTTAGATTGAAAATGCTAAAATCAAGTTAGAATTTAAAAAAAACTAAGCATAAAAAAAAGGATTTTATAAAAATGATCTTCATTTTTAATTTTTTTGTTTCCATTTTATTTTCTAGAGAAAGTGCAATTAATAAAATGTTGTAGAATGTAGTTTATTTATCACAAAGTACATACATATTTTCAAATTGTACCTACGTACATACATGTTTTCACATATATGTAAATACGCTTTTATGTTGATTTAATTACGATGATATTGAATGATTTTTCATATCAAATCAATAACTTCCTTTTATTAATGAGAAGATGGTAACAAAAAATAAAAACAATAAAATCACTGAATTTCAATTAAGGATGTATCGATAAAATATTTATAAAATAATAAGTTAATTGACTTAATTGGAAAACGAGAAAGAAAAAAAACATATATGTATTTTGTTAGGAGTCGCGTGAGAATATTTCTAATGAAAGAAGTCACGACAGTTTTAAAGGAATTTTTATTCATTTTGTCGATTGTTTTCATGTTGACGAGACTTCATCATAGATATTACCAATAGATACTTTTTTTTCATTTAAAAATGTTTAAGAAATTGTAAAGATTCTTCTGAATCTATTCCCCGCCTCTTATAAAAATCTGCAGAAGTTCAAATAGGCCATTCATCGACACTTATGTACATTTTTTTCCTTCTCAACCTCCCCCATAACCTCTTTCTAGTATATACGATAACGTTGTACTAATTAACTAAAGTAAAGAGATACATACTCTTATCTTATGTACATTGTAGCTCTTTAATTTTAAAATAAATACTTTAAAAATCTTTAAAAATAAAAGAAATAACAAAAATATTTTCAATCAGAAAATACATAATTTTCTATTTTCAAATCCTTGGTATAATTTAAAACATCCTATTTCAGGATAAAAATATAAATTTATTCACAAAAAAATTTCAACAATTACTTAATCCATTTAGACATAAATAATTTTTGCTTATGGAAAAATTTTTCATTAATTTTTCAGAATATTTTCACTTACTGACTGCTTTTTCAAAATTTATAGTCTGTTAACTGTTCATATCCTTTTAAGAGATAAGAACAAATAATCAAATTTCATTCATTTTTGACTTATGTATGTCTTTAAACAAGGACATTAGGTGTGAAAAAATGCGAAAAAAATATAAAGGAGCGCTCCATAAAAAATAAATTTAAAAGAAAACATAAAATACCTCAAAACTACCTCTTTTAACCAGTACTTTAACAGCACCAAGTTTAAGAATTTCAATAGACTATTTTCCCAAATCCAAAAATCAAGACGAAGTGAATTTAAAAAATAATAAATCTTTTTTTTTCAAATAATCGACCGTTACATAAAATTTCCGAAACAAATCCGTTCCCAGTTGAGTCTCCCACGCCACCTTCATTTAAAATTCAAACGTTTTTTATATTCGATATACAAACCATCTCTTCTGCGTTTCCGACAGGCGACAACCCTGCAGAATTTTTTCTTCAAATTTGTTTATGTTTTTCTTCTTCTTCTTCTTTTGACATTTTCCTCCATTTTTTGACATTTCTATTCATCTTTTTTTTTTCTTTATTCATAAAAATTATCAGTCAAGTCAAGAGTCAAGACAGAAAATTTATTCAAGTGGAATTTTTATTTTGTTTTTAATTAAAATGTTCTAATTTTTATCATGAAAAATTATTAAATAAAAGGAGTTTAGAAATAAATAAACAAAAAAACTGACATTTTTTTTGTGTAATTTCAACCACATTTGAAAAATAAAATAGAAAATAAAAAAAATGTCACAAAATAACACACCTTCAACAACAGCACTTCAATCAAATTGTACAAAAGTTTTCATTCAACGTGATTATAGTGAAGGAACTGCCGTTAAATTTCATACAAGGCTTCCAACAGAATTAGAAGGACATGTAAGTTATTTTTTCTTTCCTAAAATATTTTCAATACATAGGTACATCTACATAGTTGTTTTTACAAGGTTGTTGTTTTTTTTTTTTGTAACAAATCCACCCACACACTGTACATAGGCACATGAAAGTTCAAAATACTAAAAACGTATTCTATGTTTTTTTATCGATCATTTATACAAAAAATCCTTCAAAAATAGTAAAATTGTTAGGTAGAAAGAAAATTCATGATTAGCTTTTCCTTTGACTTAAATGCAACTCCTCATAAAAGCATGCACTTCTTTCTGTTATCCATTTAAAGTATCATGTGTTTCCTTGAAAATAATCCTTTTAAAATTTTTACGTTTATTCACTTATTTATTTTTCCATTATAGATTGAACGTCATGTATTTGAAGCGACAATCACTAGATTAAATGAATTCTTTGCTGAAGCAGAAAAAGGTTCATGCAGTACATATTGTGAAGGTTGTTTAGCATGTATTACAGCATATCTAGTTTATATGTGTGCAGAGACACATTATGAAAAAGTAATATGACTAAACTATCGAAATAATCTTATCTTTTTCTAATTACTTTTTTGTTTTTGTTTCAGACTCTACGTAAAATATCAAAATTTATTGCCTCACAAAATGAACGCATTTATAATCCAAAAGGTCTTCAAATAACAGATCCAACATTCCGTGGTCTACGTGTCATAGAAATTTCGATTTTAGATCGACCTGGACGTACGTGACTTCCG
The DNA here is from genome assembly GCA_932526495.1 of Bombylius major. Taxonomy (NCBI): domain Eukaryota; kingdom Metazoa; phylum Arthropoda; class Insecta; order Diptera; family Bombyliidae; genus Bombylius; species Bombylius major. Next base: position 24,866,317 of record OW052045.1, on the reverse strand, counting down.
CTTTCCCACTCCACTGAAGAATTTTTTATGTAATTTATTTAGGAAAAAAAAAGAAATGAAAGAAAATCAAAATCAAAAAGTATCATTGAAAAAATTTTTAACGAGAACGAAAAAGAAAAATCATCAATTAATTTTTACTCAATTAAGAAAAAAATAATTCATTTCAATTTTTTTTTTTATATTATCTTCAACTTCTTTTTTAATTCATTAAATTTTATTTTACCTTGAATTAATCCTTTGATGGACACAAAATTTCTCAAATATTCTCTTAGAAAGGTGATCTACAATTTTGTTGAGAATTTCATGTCTATCAATGGTTCATATTTAATTTTAATTTTAATTATTTTTAATCAATTTTTTGTTTCTAATTTTATTTTTTTATTTTTTTTTTATTTTATTAGAAAAAGATGAACAAAAAATATGTTTCGTATAAACAGACGATATTTTGTAGCAGAGATTCTTCCATTTAAAACTATACTTATAAATTTCTTTTATAAGTTCATAGATTTAGGAATAAATTTAAAATTAAAAAAATAATAAAAATAAATTATATTTTATTAAATTCATAACTTGTCAACATTTTAACCGTTATTACTATATTTTTTTTTATAATTTCTTGAATTTTTAAGTTATGTTTAATTTAAATTTTCATATTTTAACACATCATTATTAATTTTGTAATAATTGAAATAAAAAACAAAACGGGAAAAGTTTTCATGTTTAATTTGCTTGAAAAATTAAAGAAAACCAAAACACATGTGGAGTTGGGAATTAAAAATAATTGTGAAAAAATTTTTAAAAAATAAAAATCTAAATGATAAATTAGCTCCTTAACATTTGAATTGATAGTTTCAATTAGATAATTATTTAAGAAAATATATATTTTAGAAAAATATAATAACAACAACAAAAATTGTATGTATACAAATACATTATACAATAATAATATCGAAAAAATGATATACATTACATATATACATAGATAAAAGAAATAATTAAATAATAAAACGTTGTATGTATTTTAAGAAGAAAAAAAAAAGAATTTTCCGAAATAAAAAAAAATAAATATATATGTATAGCTATTTAGCAACCTTGGTAATTTATAAGAGAAAATTCGGTTTGTTTTTCGTAAAAAAAATTAAATTTTGTTCAAATAGAATTAACCGATTCATGTAAACAAAAATGTTAAGATTTTTTTTTTATTATTTTTTTTTCTTCAAATATTAACGCCAAAAAATTAAAGAAAAAATAAAAGATCAGTTTTAGTAATATGTTTTGAGTTTAAAATATTTAAAAAAATTTAAGTAATGTAAGATGAAATTAAAACTTAAATTTAAATTCTTAATTAATTGTATTTTTTTTAAAAAGATTTTTCTTGATTTTCAGTAGAACTTTTTAACCATTTATGTTCGAAAGATACTTCTTAAAGACTTAAAAAAATATTATTTTTTAAATAAAAAGTAATTTGGACATAGCTATCATAAATTTAAAGAAGAAGAAAAAAATGTAAAAGTCTCCATTCTCTGGTTTTCGAAGTTTACCATGTATATTTTTTTCACAAGCTTGCATCATGAAAATTAGTCTTTAATCGAGGAATATGATGGAATAACAAAATTTTAAAGTGATTAAAAATATCAGAAGGTGTTGAAAAGTTTGTTGTAATGACGAATTAATTGAGTTCTAGAGGTTAAAAGTGATTACCTATGATTAACTCAAATATGAGTTCATTTATAAGTTTCACTTACTCTCTGCAAAGGTAAAATTTTGTATTTGATTTTTACAGTTTTTAAACAAATTATAAAATAACATTAATATTCACAATCAAAACAATGGTGTTTTGGACTTTTCAGAAAATAAAAAAAACTAATGTTGCAGTAACCAGTGGTGATAATTGTGACACTTTCACAATGAGATTTTGGTGTCCAACATGTTAAACATTGAAACAAGGCCTGATATTCAAGATATTTTATTTTATAAAAATATGATTTATCGTTAGTTTTCTTCCTAACCAGTGGAAAACCTTCGATTACCTTATTTTAAAAGGATCTTATAGTGAGTACTTAAAGTACCTTTACACTACTTGATTTGTCATATCACTTTACGTATGTTATTTTATACACTAATTTTAAAAATATTTACATCCTAAGAAAAACGATTAATTTCAGTCTGGTACTTTTCATTGAGACTTCAAAAATAGAAATATTTATACTATTCATGAGAAATTAAATAGGTATGGAAAAGTATGAAAAAAAATCATGAATCTTACAAGAAATTTACGAATTATTTTCTTACGACTCCAAAAAATTAAAAAAATGTTTTTTAAAATTTTAAAAAAGGTGCGCCTGCCAACACTGCCAGACAACACAAAGAGAAAAAGATTGAATATGAACTTTTGTATCTTACCTTTTTTTTTATCAATGAAATTCCTCTCAATGCTAAAAAATATGCTTTGAGAAATATTTCCACCAAAACTTTATTTTCATCGGTTTTTTCTTCAAATCACACTTTTTCAGAAAATTGTCAATAAAAATCAAAACAAACAACAAAATTTCATTTTCACTTCAATTTTTCTTTTTCCATACTTTTTTTTTATTTTTTTATTTTTCTCTAAATTTTAATTTTTCTTTTTTATTTCATTTTATTTTTACAATACAAAATATAAAACTTAAAATTCATTCACAATTAAATATAATTTTCTTTTCTTTCACGTTTTTTTTTTTTTCTAAATTTGGTTTTTTTTTTCTAAATTACTAGAGTCTCTAATAAGAATTAATTTTATCCTAAAAATTAAATAAATGTGAGAAAAAAAAATATTTATGTATCTTATAAATATTTTTTGTATAATAAATGTATAACGTGCATTTTCTAATAAAATAATTTGCTCTTTTTTTTAAAATAATTTCCGTAAAAATAATGTGCATAATAATAAATACATACAAATACAATTATTTACAAAAAAAATTAACAAAATTACACATTATAAAGTTATCTTCTTGATACACTGACCTATAAATTAATGTTTTTTTTTTCTTCATGTTATCTTTTTGTTTGTTTTTTTTTTTAATTGCAATGTTATCTCGTCAAAATGTCTCAAAAAATACAAAATACACAAAATTAAATAAATAAATAATTCTGAACAATAAAATCATTCCATAATAATTACAAACAATAGAAAAAAGATATAAAAGTAACATGTTTTTAGATATTTTTTTATATTTACTCGTAAAAACGACAGAAAAAAAACATCAAATTTCTTTGTTTAAAAGGACGGAAACAAAAAAAGTGAAATTAAACAAAATATTACTGCGTAATTTTCTTTTCTGTCAACTTTCTACTTAAATACTAACAAATTTCTTTTTTTTATTTATAGTATGAGTTTAAAAAATGAAAATTTCTTATAGTATAATTTCTACTTGTATCTTTCTTATCAGCAAATCTATTTTTGCAATTACAAAAAAAAAAAAAAATTACTACATTTCATTTTCAAATAAATAAATAAATAAAAATCTAAGCAATTACTATTTCTATTTTTTTCTTTTTTTTTTTTGAATTTCTTGCAATAAGATATTAAGAATAATTATTAAGATTATTTATATAGTATTTTAATTTCGTCGTGTATATAGGTGTGTATATATGTATATCATAGATTATATATACACACAAATCGACCTTAAATAGATCACATATTTTTTGACATTTTTGTTTTATATTTTTCTATGCATTTATTTTTTTTTCACAAAAGTTTTACTCTTTTTTATTAAAAAAAAATAAAAGATTTTTATAGCTACATTATTAGATTCTACATAAATTATAATTTTTTTTTTCATTTTCTAATTTTTAATGTTGTGTATAATTGCAATGAGATTACATGCATTTTGTGTTTATTATTTCTTAAAAACTATTTTTTTTTTAAATTTGTATGCTTCAAGATTTTCAAAAATTTCTTTTTTTCTACGAAGTACGATCAATAAAAGTGCTGAAAACAAAAATTTCCAATAGAGAATTTGAAAAAAAAAAATTAAAGAAATAAAAAGTAATGGTGGAGGAGGAGTGTACCTACTTATATTGCATAACTTATTTTAAGTGCATTTCTAAAAAAAAAATTTTCACCATGACCACCGTAACTTTATTTTTTCTTCTGAAAGTTAATTAAAGAGAAAACAACAAAAAAATGAAATGAAAAATAAAAATTCTCAAAATAATTATTCTCTACTTTTAGTGCCTATGCATTTTGGCTACTTTCACAAAACAAACTCATACAAAATGTCTTTTCAAATTAAGTCGAAAATTAAGAACTTTAAATTAAAACAATAACAAAACATTAAAAAATTTCCTTTTTTTTGCAAATGCATTCTCAAAAGCCTTCTATGATATTTTTCTACTGTTAATCTATTGCTTGAATGAATTTTATTTTCTTTAATTTCAAAATTACACGCTACACTAGGCTGTTTCCTAGTTTTATGTTTATCCTTCTTTCTGATTTGTTAGCTTTTTTAAAAGTTAAAAAATAAAAAATTGAAAATGAAAAAAAAAAGAAGCCACAAATTAGTATTCACACGGTTAATTTGAAAATTGAAAATGTTTTAAATTCTTTTTGAAAAAAAAATAATAATAATCTTGTTGCCTAATGTATTTGAAAGTCACTTTTCTACTTATTTTTCTAAAATATTGTTGGAAAAAGAACACCAAAATTTCTTTTCTTTGTCGGTAACGGACATCTTGTAGATAGGACGAAATATCACGCGTTTACAATTTTCTAGTACATATGAAAATGTGTTCTTTTAGCTTTTTTGTGGCAGCTTTTCCGGTTCTTTCAAAAATTTCAATGAAAATTAGGCGTCCGTCAAATTAAATTACTTTTTTTTTTTCTAATTTTTTACCAATTTATAGAAATTTTATTTTTTTAAATACTTCTTAAATTATACAATTATTCTATTTAGGTACTCCATGAACTAGTTTTAAGCTTCACACACAATTTTTTCTTTTTTTTTTCAATAAATTATAAAATAAAATTTTAATTAAAAATCAAAATCAATAATTAGAAATTTTTTAATTTAATTATATAAAAATTGACTTAATTAAATTGGATTTTGTTTTTTTCACACCTATAATTTTCTTTAAAAAAAAGTGCATACAATATTTTCTCATTATTTTTTATTTTCATAATTATTTTGAAAAATTCTATTAACAGATATAATTTATCTTTTCACTAACCTTACACATTAATAATGCATTCATAATTAATTTTCTAATTGTTAATTTTATTTTCAATTTCATTCTTTTCAAAATACTAACATTCTACATATACAATTATTAAGATTTGAAAAAAAAATTCATTTATTTTTATTTTTCTTTGTTCTAAAAGACCTATAATAAGTATCTACAAAAATTTATGAGATTGTTTTACACATTTAATTAGTTTTTTTTTTTCATATACGAAAACAAATTTTATTCCTTAAATTTTACCAAGAATGTGTGGATGTGTAAGTGTGGGTGTATGTGTTTTTCAAACTACAAATTTTAATGTTTTTATTAATTTTATTATATTAATTACTCTTTTTTCCAATCAAATCAATGATATCAAGACTTTAGTCACAATAGTGAACATAATTTTGATCTTTTCTTTGATTTTCCAGATTTTAAACGTTCTTTATCATCATTTACATCATCCTTATCATCTTTATTTGTTGTTGATGAAGATGTTGTATCATCAATTGTTTGTAATTTTGAATTATTTTCTGATATTGTTTTTGATAATTTTTTATTATCAACAACCGAATTATATAGTGATTTTGATAAACGTGTTCTAACAATTTTACTAAGAGCTCCAGTCTTTTTCATACTACTAAATCTAGGCCGATGTATCGGTGTTATTGTATCATTTATTTCACTATGCTGACAATTTAATGTTGTTACTGTAAATTCAATATCTTTTATTTCTTCTGTACAAGCTAAGAATGTTTTATGAAAAGAAAAAGAAACAATTTAACAAATTTTTGAAATGGATGTAACTTCAATTTATATTGAAAATTGATTAGGGTGAATATGTTAGTTGTGAGCCTTCATTATACAATCATTTTAAAAAGAAGTCTAGAAAATTGTAAAACACAGGTTTTCCTTGAATTGCATGGTACTTGGGTTACACGATTTTATTAAGGTACCTAAAAAACGAAAAATTGGTGACATTTTCTCAAGTCTCGACTTGTACGATTTAAACTTACGTGAAACCAATTAACCATAAAACTCCAGAGAAACCTGTATTTACGGAAGAAAAAAATCAGAAAGGCTCAAAACCAACTTTTTTTTCTCTTCCAATTATTAAAACTTTTTTTACCATGAAATTCTTCAACTGGCTTATCAATGGTATCATGATCAATCCATGTCAAACCCATTTCAACTTTTTCAGCAAGATCCTGCCAATGTTTTCGATTCTCTAATGTACCGTCATATAATGGTTGTATCCATGGAAATGTTTCACATAAAACACGATACAATGGTAAACAAATTACATCAATAAATCCAACTTGCATTTTAGGTAATTCATCTTTTCGTTCTCTGTATTTTAGGCGTTTAATAAAAAAAAAAAACAATTATAATTAATTGAAATTCACATATGAAAATCAATATATGAATTTAATCTGTATATACATTCCATGTACAGGTCAAAAAATCAACAAAAAAACAACAAAACAATCAAAACGCAATTTACTATTTGTTTTTTTTTTTAATTTTTTAAAAGGAAATTATGATTTTGTATGTAGTTACCTATCCATCATTGCAACTGGTTGAGTATTTAATTGAAGTTTTTCTAGGTCACCTTGATCAAAAAATTCATCAGCAACCATTTTAGCGACACGATGTTGAACTTCCCAAGGTTTTGCAATTGCACTCACATCACATGCAGTCATCATCATTCCACATAAAACTACATTAATATGCATCGTGCAAGCATTTGAATAAAAATAAAAACAAAAATCAGTAAAAAAAACAACAATAAGTCTTATTTTCCAGTTGAATAACCGGAAAAAAAAGTAATTTTCATTTAAAAGAAAATTCTTTGGAAAGAATCAAAATGAAATTACTTACGTTCTTTTTTCTCTTCACTTTGCCAATCAAATTCACCATTATCAACAAGTTCTAAAAAGCTATTACGTTTCTTAAAATACATTGCTAAATCTGTTGATAAAATTGCAGTTTCAACAACTTTCATTACTTTTCGATAGTCTTCCGGTGAAAGTGCCTAAAATAATTAAATACATTTTCATAGTAACTTTTAGTTTTGTTTTTGTTTGTGTTTTTTGTTTCTTTTATCTTCTAAACTTTGGCTATTTGTTTTTATGATGTTCCAATGGGATTTACTGAATTTATCTCATAAAACTTGAATTTTCTTTTTTTGCTATTTTTTGTTTTATCTTCATTTTATTTTTCCAGCTTCTAAGTGATATTTTTGTTTTTTATTACTTTCCACACTTCCAAGAAAATAAAAATATAAATATTTTAATTTTTTTTCTTTTTCCTTTTATCACAAACTACCTTACTAACTTTACCACATTTTAGATACTCTTCTACCATACTTATTTATGCACAAAAAACAGATATAGAAACTTTCATTTTTTTTCCACAAAAAAACAAAAATGTTTCCCAAGTATGTAATTAATTTTGTATTTTATTACCCAAAAAACCAAAGGGAAATAAAGTCAACATATATATAAAAAGAGATCCTAAATCCTGAATAAATATTTCTTTTTTTATTTTATTTTATACGAGTATGTATGTCAATATTCAAATGTATATAAGTATGATGTACATATTACTTATGTGTGTTTGTTCGTGTTATTGCAAACTTTATTTTTTAACTCTATTCTAGCCGCAATAAAAACAAAAAATAAAATTAAGAACATTCAAAGACAAAAAAATTAATTCATTTTTTTTTATCTTGAGAAGGAAAATGTCTTTCAAATTTTCATATTAATTCATTTAAAGTGGGTTCAAAGCTTTCAACTGCTGAATTCTTTTTTTTTTTTTTTTTTTTTTTTAGTTTTTATTTCTTGTATTGAACGTGACTAAAATTATTCAGAGAAAAATATTTTCCGAGTCATAAAGATGTCATATTTTCTTTTGAAAAATAATGTAGTTTCAAATTTTTCTATTTTTTTCCACTTCCTTTTTAACCACCAGAGAATCCTTTAAAAAACACATCAAGTTTGTCAAGTACCAAACATTTTTAATATGTATTTTTTTTTCGTATTTTGCTTTTTTTTTGAACATTTAATTTAGTTTTCACAATTCATTACATTACTACAAATATAAACGAAAGCTTTTCTCTTGTGTGTTTTTTCTTGCTTTTTTTTTTTTGATATGTAGTAGTATAAATAAAATGTCTCTTATATAAAATGTACCGTCATATAATTGTCAATCCTTGTCTCAGAAATAAACTTTTATTTCATACTATATTTTTTTTTTTTGCTTCATGAAAGTTTTTTTTTTCCGAATGTTGTTTGTAAATGTATGTGTGTTATCATGTAGAAGAAAAATTTCTATTATTTTTTTTTTTTTGTGTCAACTATTTCAACACTGTGATGTGTGTTTTTCTGTACATATTTAATATGTGTATATTTAACACAATAAACATCAACTGGATATAGTAGTTATATGTTCTATTTAAATTTCTCATTCATGTGTATTTAATTCGAAAATAAAATCAAGGATGTAGAAAAGTTTTAATGTTTTCTCTTTTGAGAATTATTCAAAATTGTAAATTTTTTTTTTTACCCACCACAATATAAACGATACATGAACGTGTACGTACTGTATTTCATTAAAAAACAATATTTAATGAATTATTTAAAGGATAAATATAATTTTTGATGTATTATTTATTTTGTATCTATTCCCGGTACATTAAGTTTATTTGTGAACTATTAAATTATAATCCTGCTGAAATATTAGAATTTAAAGTTTTGTAGACAAATTAAACTTTGAATGATAAGAATCCCTTTAATATGACCAAAATTATAGGGGCAAATTATATAGCAAAATCATAATTACAAAAATGCTTTCATATCAATTTTTCGTTTATCCGCAAATTGAAATAAAAACCCTTTCATCGGTGCAATACAACCCAAGGAACCTTCAAATTTGGCAAAGCTTAGTTTTAAAAAATCTACGTACTAATCTATGACAGAGCCCACCAGAATCAACCCATTACTTTCAGAACACCTATATTATTGAACTCACAGTTCAAGGATAAAGTTCAATAACACAGAACAGAATTCACATTCCTAATATGTAAATTTCATTTATGTATTGAACCTGGATGTTAACGTGAAACTAAAAAGTTCCCCCTAAGATATATTTTATAAAGTTATGTATTTTTAAAATCTACGTCATAAATTTAAAATTCATCTTTATTTTTGAAATTTTATTATTTTATCTATACTGTTTATCTTAACATATAAAATATACAAATAATATATACATAAAGATACATATACACACATTAAAAAAATTACATACCTGAAATATATTATTTCCTTCGGAATTTAATATCATAACACATTGATCAAAATGATGATGTTCCATTGTACTTGTTGTATATAATATTGCTAATGGACTTTCAGTTTTTGTTTGAAATGCATTATTTGTACCACGATGATCTAAATCATGACATAAACATGCAACAAGTAAACCTAATATTTCTAAATCATTCATGAAACGTTCCATTTTTCCAGTTTTTAACATTGCAAACATTGTTTGTGTAACATTTAATGCATGTCTCCAATTATGATATTTAACTGGACGATAATTTTTTTTAACACTTAATACCCATCGACAAAGTACCTAAATAAAAAAAATAAAAAGAAAAAAATTCGATTAAATGATAAAAAAATAAGTAATTTTTTATAGCTTTAAAGCGGTCAGGAAACACTTTGGCATAAGGAAATAACGCGTTAATGCGTTTTGTACGGAGAACAATTTCAAACTACTTTTTGAAGTTTTTATTGTTTCAAGATAGAACGCGTTGATGTACAGAAGTGACGCGTTGATGTATTAAATAAATTAAATTACATACTTTTAAAGCTTTAATGTTTTCAGTGTGGTAAAAGAACGTATTGACGCACAGAAATAACGCGTTCTTATATTTCATATGTGAAAAAAGTAAATTTTAAAAAAAAGTTTCAAAATTTCTAACGCAATAGAAGGATACGTTAAGGCACAGAAAATAATACTTCTATAAAAAATTAAATTAAAAAGAAAACTTTTCAATGTATTGAAGGTCGGCTCAATAGGTGGCTTTTGTATATATATATTTTTCTTTTTCAATTAGTTTTCACACTGATTTTTGATTAGGTTTCTTAATCGTAACAATTATATAATTTCATGTTATTTAATAATTCACACATTTCAATTCCATAAAATCAATTTTGTTTATATGTATACGAAATTCATAAAGGATATAAAAAAATAAATTATATTAAAGTTAAATCGTAAATTCAACCGTATTTTAATAAAATATATTTAATAGAAATTTCTTTTTTTTGTATATGTTTACAAAAACAAAAATTTATTAATAATGGTCAATTTATGTGGTTGACAGAATTTTTTCTATAATCCTTTTTATCAAATAAATGAAATATTTCTTTTTTTCTTTTTTATTTTTTCTTCTTTTTTTATTATTATTTTTATTATTTATTTAATTTCAAATATAAAATGTATGTATGTATGTTATATGGATATTCTGGTATAACAACGCAATCAAATAAGCAACTGATGTTAAGAATCGATCGATTTTATTTGGATTATTTTAGTATATACTTACTCGTATATGTACGTACATAATATATTATGTACATATATGTACAATATTACATACATAATAAGAACATAAGGACATAAACTTAAAAAACAATCACCTAAATATATATATACATATGTATATAACACACATGAAATACTTATATAATTCATTCGGAAAAAAAAAGATATTCTATAATACAATATACTTACATCATATGGAATATGAAATTGTTCAACTAAATTACATTGAAGAAACATACGAACAGTTGCTCTACATGTATCATCATCAGATAAATCGAAATCTGCATATGACATATATTAAATATATATAAATATATAGTATATAAAATTATGTAATATTTTTAAAATAACAAATGATACGTATACTTGTATGTAATGTATGAATATGATAAGAAAAATAGTGTAAAATTTAAACCATTCTCATTCATGTAATTTTATTTGAATAAAAAAAAAAAAAGAATTTTTTTACATACCAATAAATTTAAAACTATATAAATTATATTTTTCAGCTGTTTCAATTGTATCTTGTATTAATTTGATTGTTTGATCTTGACCAGCAGTTGCATGATATGATAAACATTCTAATGCAACTTTTTGTTTAGCCATTAATTTACATGCATTCTCATACATTTGTGTATTATGTATACCAAGACCACAAAATATTGCAAAAGCTTCTAAAATTGATACATCAGATTCTGTAAATGGTAAACCATTTCCCTATAGAAAGAAAAAGAAAATATGTATATACAAAAAAACATAAACATTTTCAACATGAGTTTTTAAATTTTTACTATGTAATTTGAAAAAGAAAATCTTTAATTTAAAAAGGAAATAATTTTGTTGATTTTACATGAAAAGGGTAATAAACGGTTGTCATGTATATTTTCAAAAATTAAATTGAAATAAAATTTGAAATGTCATCGAAAAGGTATTTTAACTCTTTGACAGATACTTGGGTCAAATTTATATGAAGGTTTTTTATAAGAGAACGAACACAATATACAGGATGTTTCTTGGTGCTTGATATTAAGTATTATATTTTAAATCATTTTCGAGATATATAAAATAATATAGATTCGGAAAAAAACGGCTGCTAAAAGGAATTGACATTTATCAGAGATTTTTTTATTTTTAGTTTTTTAAATAATTAAAATTAATTGATCTTTCCTAAAAGGTTCTTACTTGTCTTTTTTTCCTTCACATATCTAAGAGTAGTGTATTTCGAAAGTAAAGAACTATGTTTTCTATAACTGAAATTCAAGGCACCGCCACTTTTAATAAAACCGTTTTCGAGAAACGAAATAAATTTGTGTTTTGTCCATCAGAATCTTGTTATAACTTTGGTTCACCCTATTCTAGACATCTTTATATATTTTTTTCCATTTATTTTTCAAATATGACAAATATTATTTTTCTGTTTTATTCTTGTTGCTTTCTTGAGATAAGGAAAGCTTATTTATCAAAAAATAAATTTTAAAAGAAAATAAAATTTTACAATACAAAAAAATATATATATAAATACATTGTACAAATGTCCAAAGTAGCTGTGGTACATGATGATAATAACATTTATGTATTTATTTTTTGCTTTTTCTTTCAGCTTGTTTTCTTGATGTACTATTGTACTTACATATACATGTTCATTTCAACTACATTCAATAAGATTACATATTTTCCTTCTTTTTTTTTATTTTACAATCTTTAAATTCTTTGTTTATGCTCGCTCAATAATAATAATCTTTTTACTTATAAAACAAAAATTATATGTATCTATATCTCTACTCAAGAAAAAAAGTGAAATTCTACAAAATAAAATGAAACTTCAAAGAGTAGATTTATTATTTAACAAGATCCTTCAACATAAAACTTGACAAAACTATAACGAGAAAACAAGAAAAAATTACATAAAATGATTTATTTCAAACGAATATCCTTAAGGTTATCGTTATGTAGTAGATTTAGATTCTGTATAACAAAAGTAAAAAAAAATAAAAACTAAAGGATACTAAAACGAAAGCAGATGAGAAAAAAAATGAAAAAAATTCTTTTAGAGTTGAATTAAATTTTTGTTGCAATCCTTTTTTTTTTTTCATTTTTTCTGTTTTTTTTTTACTATTTTTGGATTATCAATTGCAATTTGTATCATTTGTTTTTACTTCTACACAGTAGAGCTTATAAAAAGATACATCTGACAAATTGAGGGATTATTTATAGAATCGCATTTAGAAAGTTTGTTTTTTTTTCTTCTCGTATTTCTTATTTGATAAATCTTTCACAATAAAAAGAAGGATTTAAACTTATTTGTATTTGGATCAAGAACTTTTTTCTGATTTTTCGTCTTTTTCGTCTGTTATTTTTTTTGACCGTAAAACTTAATTGTATGGATTTTTTTCAAAAGTATCTATAATGAAATAAATGTACACAACTACTTAATTTATCTTGTCCTCAAAATCCACTACAGACAAAATGATAAATTGATGAAATTTTTTATTTTACAATTGAAAGGATTTTTTTTTTTTTGGTTTTAGGAAAAAAAAAATCTAAAAAAAGAAATTTTCTTATATTTTCGTTTTCTTACAACAACAACAACAAATTACCTTATTTATTAGTTGAGCAACACCAACAACTTTTTTTTGTGCATTAACAATTGGCATACATAAAATAGCTTTTGTACAATCAATTTCACAATCAGTTTCAATTTGATTATGTTCTTTAGTCCAATTTTTAATATCGGCAATATTTAATGTTTGTCCAGTTGTTGCTACAAATTGTGCTATTTGAGCAAGTGTTGAACTACTTAAATCATTAATTGATGGTCGTGATATATTTGCTGATTGATTTTCTGCTCCTAATTCAAATAATATATTAAAACGTGTACGTACTTTCTGTTGAAAAAAAAAAAAAACAAATAAAAAATATAACTCAAAAATAAATAAATCAACAATGTACGTACGTACAATTGAAATATTCTGTATTATTTTTACCTTTTTTTCATAAACTTCTTCAATCTTTTCAAAATTTTCACTTGGTGGCCTTGAAATTACACCCTCACGTTTTGGTTTCTCAAGTATTTTCTCAAGATGACTCTAAACAAATTATTAAAAAAAAAGATAATTTAAAAATCATCGAAAAATCAAAATTCTGAACAAAAATTTAATAAATATTCAAGTGTTCGTTAAATTAATCATAAATATTTAATTTGATTATAATTTTTCTTTCCAATTTTAAAATGTTACAAATTGAAAAAAAGGTCGAAAATTTAAATTTGCCAAAAAAAAAAAACAAACATACTAAAATCCTGATTTTTTAAACATCATCCTTCAAATTTATTTGAAAAAAAATTAAAAGCACTTTTCCACAACATTAATAAATCTTCTACCACTCTTGCTTTAGCTTTTTTTTAAAAACAGGAAAATCCTAAGATACATTTTGTATTCCTACAACGTTATACATGTATAATTTAGTAAAAACAGACAAAAAAAGGAAATAATAATAAGGAAATTGAACAAAATTTATCCTACTCCACAAAAAAAAAAATAAAAAAAAAACCAAAACAAAAAGAAAAGTATATTTTACCTCTTTCTACTTATAATTCCCATTTAACTTAAAACCTTAGAGATTTTTATATTTTTTCGTAGTAAAAGAAAAAAATATTGTGAAAAATAAAATATATTTTTTATCCTTATTACAAGGATTGACACTATGTATACGCAAACATACATATATGTATGTATGTATATATCATCAGAATATTATTTACGATACATATAACGTAATCAAATACGATGAATTTTTTAACATAACACCTGTGAGCTATTTAACGTTATACATTTTCCACCTACACGGTATGGTATCATCATCATCATCATCATATTAGTAGGATACTTTTGTTCACCTGTTGATTCTAAACATCAAACAGTACTCATTCCAAATATATGTATGTATAAGATAAGAAATCTTTACTATAAATATGTCAAAAAAAAAAAAAAATATATATGTTTCATGTCTATGGATTTTTCATATATGTTATATAAATAAAAAAGTATATAGAAATAATAAACAGCAGAGGCATACAACGAGTAGGAGTACATCACTATACATATACATAATGTATGTATAATGTATATCCTTTATTTGCACGTTTTTATACTCATTTGCTTATATATATTTATATCGCATATACGTATATGTATAAAAGTAAGTACTTTTCCAATGGATTTGAAACATTAATTTAGATTATAAATACACACATATACATATGTACATATATCTATCTATATATTTATGTGTATGTATGCATAGGTATGTATGTATATATGTATGTGCATATGCTTAATGTCTGAGATTCACCTTTTCAGGCGACAAATTTTAAGGAATTCACTAAATAAACCCTGTTTTTTTTAATGATATAGATATAAACAACATTATATGTATAAACATATGTATAAACAACATTACCTACAATTTTAGACATATAAAATTGAATGTGGATGAAAGTATAAAAATATATATGATATATGTACATATACTACACAAAGAAAATATATCGACCTATAAAAAAAAGAAATTGACATTATAGAATAGATTAAAAAATCCTTGAACATACTTATATGAGTACAAAAAAAAAAAAAAATGCTAATACTTCTCGTATATAAGATTTAATTTTATTTATTTAAAAAAAAAAACAAAAAAAGTTTACGGTTGAAAACACAATTAACTTTGCTATATAATTCTTAATGTTATCATTTTAGCAATGTGTTTATCACGTAGAAATGAAAACACAACAACAATAACAGCAAATAAGGAAAACGGATAAAGGATAAAGATATTTTCGTTTATTTATTTTTTTTTAAACATTATTATTTACTTATTTTCCCAGAAGAGCAAGAAAAAAAAAGTTATTAAAAAAGAAAATTAATAAAGTTATTATTGAATTTTTAGACGTGTAAACATACACACAAAGTATGTCAACATTCTCCTTAATTTTTAATATTATGTAATGCAAAATATAAAGTTAAAGTAAAAAAAAAAAAAAAAAAAAAAATAATGAAAAAAACAAACAAAATTACACTCTTGTTTTAGAACTTTTCAAATATATTTTATTTTTTTTCCTTCTTTAAAAAAAAAAGAAAACAAAAACAAAATTAAATTTATTTTTAAAAAAAAAATAACGTTTCACATTTTTTGCCAAACAATATGTTGACAAAATAATTTGATTTATAAACATTTATTTAGAAACTTTAAAAATAGCATGGATAACAAGGACAACCAAAATAATTCATTATTACGATATTTATTATTCATTTTAACAACAACTGAAAAAAAAAAGGAAATTAGCAATATTGTTTTTTTTTTCTGTTAAATTATCGATGAAAAACAAAATTGCGTGATTCAATAAATTGTTTTATAGCAGAATTTTTTTTTTTTGACATTGATTAAATTTAGTGTGTTATTCAAATTGTGAATTTTTGAAAATTTGAAGAAAAAAATGTTAAAGGAAAATTTTGTGAAGAAATTTATTGTGTAGAAAAGTGAATAACGGCTATAGTGATGTTCTAATTTCTTTAAAATAAATTTGGAAGATTTTAGAATTCAGGGTGAGTTTTTTTTTGTGAAAATTGAATTTGATTTGCAAAAGGTGAAAAACTGAGAAGAAATTGATGTTTTCTTTCTTGAATTTCTTATTTTCTTATTTTTCAAAAGCCTTTTCTAATCACATATTTTAAAAAAAAATCACAATTTAGAATTAATGTGAAAATGTTTCTTTCTACCATCATTTAAAAGTCACAAAAATTATTTTCTAAAAAGGTTAATTTTTAAAAAATGTTATTCTATCTTTTAAAAGGAATTTTCTTTGACATTACAAAAACCGGAAGATAAAACCGTTTTAAACGTTATTTTGTTGAAAAATTTATTGATATCCAAAGAGGATATTCAAACAAACATTCTGAACAAAACAATACTAAATTTCATCATTTCATTATTACATAAATTTCATTTTCTATTCCCATTCTAAATAAAGAATTCATCTATAAATTAAATAAAACATGTACAGTATATAATTTATATATGCATGGGATGTTTTTGTTTTTCCGTAATAACACCCACACACACATATTTCAGTGAACACAAGAAGAACAATATTATAAAATTTATTAATTTAATTGCTTTAAATTGCTTAAGTTTAATTAAATAATAAAATTAAATATCCTTAAGATATTTATCATAATCATTCATGACATACAAATATTTAATTTGCATAAATTTCATATTTGAAAAAAAAATGAAAAAAAATTTATGATTTTTAATTGTTTCCGTCATTGTTGTTATTTTTTCTTTCTCCATTTTATTTTAAATTACCATTTTTTTACTGTACAAGTTTTACAAATTCTATTGAACGTGTAACTACAGTTACTTTTTTTCAGTTATAGATTTTTATATGACTTTTATCGAATTAAAATATAAAGTTCATTTTATAAGCACTTTTCTATGCTAAAAAAAAAATGGAAAAACAAAAAAGAAGGAAAAATCATTTTTAATGGTCACTTTTCATAGTTTCTATAAAAATAACATTCATAATAAAATTGCACTTATTGTGTTAAAGACTCTTTATTTTTTCTATTATTATTATTTTTCAAATATGAAAATATCTATGAGTTGAAAATATTTAAAGTCATGCACAATTGCAATAAAATTGAAAATATAAAAAAAAAAAAAAATGAAAAAAAGAGAAAATAAGGAAAAATTATGATAAAAAAAATTGTTACAAAATACTTGTGCATTGTACGTTATTAGTATTTATTATTTTCAATACATACATACATATTTATTCATTTTTCTAAACAATAAAATAATAAAAGAACTTTTTTTATTTTCGTTCTATATTTTTCCTCTTTTTCAAATGAAAAAATTCATGTACAAGTACCACTATTTTCTTTTTCTAGTTTGTTTTTTTATTCTTAGAAAATATTACTCTCTTAAGGATCTTTTATTTTTTATATTTTTTTTTTCACTTTAAATTTTATTTTCTTTTTTTGTTGAATTTCTTGGAAGAAAAAAATAAATACTTCCAATTTCTCAAAGTGGAAAAAAAAATGTTCTTTTAGAAAAATTTTATTCTTTGAGAAATTTTTCTTTTTAACTATTTTTTCTTTCTTTTTTTTTCATTTAATATTTTTCCATTGACGTAAATACATACCACATACATCTACAGAATGCAACAACAACGAAAAAAAATAATAAAACTGCATTTATTGTATAAAAAATTTTTATACCAAAAATTTCAAATAATTCTTTTACAATTTTTTTTCCGTTACAATATCATGGTAAGAAGTTAGTTATAAAAATCCTTGTTGTTATTTTTTTCTTTTTCGTTTTAAATCGATTATTGTTGGATTTTCCATAAAAGATGTATGTATGTACTTTTTTTTTTTCAGAGAAAAGATGTATTTACTTTTATGTGTATTAAAAAGGTTTTTATTTCACATGAATGAAATTAAATATTTTGAGTACCTATTAAAGTTGTTTTTTTTTTCTTATAGAAAATAAAACATTGTAAGAAGATTTTATGTTGAGAAAGTTTTTAATATTTTTACAAAAGAAAAAAAAAATGAAGTAAAATACAAATAAGATTTTTCTTTTCCAATTTTACGTTATACATACTTTGTTCATGTTGTTTTACACATTTTTCTTATTTTTAAAAGTTATTCAAAATTAGTATACTTTCAGAACATTAGATAGTAAGTACTATATTTTAAAATTATTTTTTTATTGGAATTACAACATAAAAGTTCTTAAACTCAAAAAGTTTGTAAATCTCATGAAAACGCAATAACCAAAAATAGCAAAATATATTTTATTTGAAAAAAAAATGTACCTGTGGTGAATATGAACTAATTGGCTATGTTTGAATTTTTACGATTTTGAGATTTTTGTATTACTGAGAAAGGAAATTTTTTCATTTTTATTTTCCTTCAAAGCATTTTTTAAGAGTTACTAAGAAAATTTCCAATAAAATAAAAAACAAATTTTTCACTAATCAATTTTATCTGCACTTGACTTGATTGTACAAACACAAATTTGCTATCGACTATCTTAAATTTGGGTATATGAAAATTAAAATAATGATAATTTCGGTTTAAAAATTTATATAACCGATAAATTCATGTTATAATCATTGCAAAAACGTCTCCTGTAAAACGTAATACCCTAGAGACACACCGATGCAAAATCGTTATCGAAAAGGGATTTTAAACCCAAAAAGCTCGTATTTCGTTCGCTTTCGTTAACTAAAACAGTTGAAAAACTTCCATTTTCAATTGATACTTTCCAATATCGACTGTCATTTTTTTTTTGCTGTCATTCCACTTGCCTTGTTTTTCTTTTTCTTTTTTGTTATACATATAAAAAATTAAAGGTCTGTAGAAAAAAAACTGTGGCGAAAAAACAAAAGAAAAAAGACTTCCAACCGAAATCTTTATTCATAATTTAAATTTCTTTGTGATCAATATAATTTTATAAAATCGTTCAACATTAAATCGCTTGAGATTTCAATTTTGTGTGTCTAGAGTATAAGCCTTTTTATCAACATTAATCTTTAATTAATTATTTCTTCTAGAAAATTTGATAAATACAAATTTCTAAAATAAAATGACTCAATTAGTTCATGTAACCACAAATAAATTTGTATTGTATACGAGTTTATATAAATAATATGTAGAATATAAACTTACCGCTTCACAACAATCTAAATCCAATAAATAAACAGCACAACGTTCACATTTTAATAATTCTCTAGCTTCTGTCATTATTTTTGTAACTAAACATTCTAAATTATTTTGTTCTTCAAATATATTTCTAGCTAGATTTAATAATATTTGATTACGACGATATTCTTGTACAGACATTTCAAATAATTGTGCATTTTGTATACCAATACCACAAAATGTTAAATATCTTCGAAATATTTCAACATCATGATCAGTAAATTCACCAGATCCTATAAATAAATAAGAAAATATGTATTAAGAAAATTAAATATACATGAAAAATATTTAGAAAATCAATTTAAGAATAAATTTTTAAGATAATTTCTAAGAAAAATATTTCAAATAAATAATGAACAATTTATTCAAGAAAATATATTTAAAATGTAAATTTTTTATTAAGAACGTTTAAAATTTAAATCACATTTGAATAAATAAATATTTACCACTTTTTTTGTTAATTATTTGTGCTACACCAATAACATCACCCTCATAATTACAAATTGCCATTGATAATATTGCATTAGTTTTATAACCAGTTTTTAAATCAATTTCAGAATTAAAACGTGAATCTTTATATGCTTCTTTAATATTAATCATTTCTTTTGTTTCTGCAACAGTACCAGCAATACCAACACCAAATGGTATTATAATTTCTTCAGAACGAGCTTTTTTAACGGCATCATTTAATTCTAGAACAAAATACATTAATTTTATTTGTTTTTTTTTTTTATTATTATTCTTGACTTTATTTTCTATTTTTTAAAAAAAAATATTATTTATTCTTTTTTTTTTTTTCTATTTTCACATAGTTTTTTTTTCTATAATAGAATTTTGTGACATCTATAAAAAGGACATATTTTATGATTCTTTATACAAAATGATAATAAAAAACAAGCTAGGGAAAAAAATAGAAAATAATAATTTAGTAAAATCCTAAAACATAAAAAGCATGTCATTTGTTTTATTGTTATTTACATTTTGTGTTTTTTTTTCTCTATCTTTGACATTCTTTGTCATCACTTTGTTTTTTTTTATACTTTATTTCTTCTGTTTTTATTAATAGATGTATTAGAAAAAAAAACTTTATGAAGCCACAGCTTCTAATCCGATAATAAATCCTTATTTAAGGTCGTTTTTTCATCATCAGTAACATTTCAATTTATACTTTTTAATCGTATTTTCTTTTTTTTTCTTTATATTAATTTTATTTTCATTGTGTTTTTGGGAGTTTTTTATTCCATTTTGTCATTTTATCATTTTGCTTATACATTTTTAAACTATTTAAACATTTAAAATAAAAGATAAAGAAACATAATTTTACGCTTTATAGTTAAAAATCTCATCAAAATTATACACAAGTATGTATATAATCAAACTTTTCTCATTCACCACAATATAATCTAATTTAAATTTGTTTTGTTGTAAAATTTACACAGAATAAAGTATTTCCGTGTTTTGTTTGGGTTTAATGATAAAATTATGAATTAGTTTTTTGTTCTTGTAATATTTTACAATCTAAAATAATTTTGAAATGTTAAATTTTACAATTTTCGTTTCAGAAAAAGAGAGAATAAAACATTGTTACACAATGTTTGGATATTTAATACAGAAGTAAAAAGATATTTAACTTGTTGCTAAAAAGTTATATATGTACTATAATTAGTATCCTTGTTTGTTATTAAATAAGTTCTGTCAAGTAAATATGAATTAAATTTTTTAAATTATAATTTTTGTACATAAAACTTTATTTTTTTTGAAAATTATGAAAATTTTGATTAGGTACGTAAAATTAACGTGTGAAAACATAATTATTGTAGAATAATTACTTTTTTAATTACCCAGTACCTTAATTAGTTTTTCATTTTTAAAATTTTTAAAGTCGTAAAAAACAGATTTAAAATAAGTGTTTTAATAACTCTCTTTAAAAAAAAAAATAAAAAAATAAAAGGAAGGGAAGGGAATTAGAACTCCCAAATTGTAGAGAGCTCTTCCATCCTATGTGCTAATCCTCCTCCTCCAATAGTTCAAATAGTAAGCATTCGTCAACACTTACTTTCGTTTTCCCCAAACCCCTTATTTTTTTCTATCTACATACGTCAGCGCTATACAAATAAAATTATTGTGAAAGGATATTCCTAAATTTTGGCTCTTAAATAAAAAATAGACGTATTTTAAGTGTTTTCCTCTGTGCAAGTCCTTTCTCATAAATTTCAAGTTAACGTACTTATGTTGTACTGATTATTTGTTAAATTTTATATTCTTTTTCGAAAAAGGATATTTAATTACAATTATTTTGCATCTAGAACATCTGAACATTTAATATGTTAACTTGAAAGAATAATCTAAAAAATTTCAACTTTAAATCATATTTTATGCAAATGTATCGCTCTGATGTGATTTCAACGATTAAAATCTCTAAATAACTTCTAACTGCTTTTAATATTTTAGTTTTAAAACTTACTACAAATTTTTTTTCCCATAATCTTTCTCCTATATACGCAACAACGCACGCTGTGGTAATTGAGTATAGTAAAGCGATTCATTACATTGTAACTCATTAAAAAATTAAAAAATCTACCAACAAGTTCTTTGTTTCCGAATTTCAAGTAAATGTAATTATTCTTTTGGCATAAACCAAGAAATTTACTTCGTTCTATTGAAATGACTTCAAGTTAATCAAAATATACGTATAATATATGTATGTATTTACTACTTAGGGTTTTAATTACCCAATACCACATGGAGTATAGACTCATTAAAAAAAAAACAACTGAAGCCGAAACAACCACAGAAATTTCTTTTTATGTTTATAAATCTTTCCTTTTACTATACTATTTTTCTTTTTGAATGTCAGTACAGGCAAGATAGGCATACTTTTCTATATTCTTTTACATTGCGTTTGAATAAATCTGTCTCGTGTGTGGGGTGATCAGATCTCAATTTCAATCGAGGGAAATCTTTTAAATTAAATATTACCAAGGCAAAAAACTCATCGGGTACTGCCTCCATAAGCACAATACTGACTTCCAAAAAGAAAAATAGTATAAGTGATTTTTAGTAAATGTTATACGATTTCCCTAAAAGTTTTTATTTTTTCATAATTTATTATTAAAATAGAAATACTTAATTTATGTAAAAAATGTAAGTCATATGTATAATAATGGTTTTTTTTTTTACTTTTATTTATCATAAACCTTGAAACAACATTTTATGTTCATGGTGGTACATACTCGTATATTATGAAATATCATAAAAAATAAAAGCCACATAATATAGTATGTATGTAATTTAATGATTATTATTATTTCCCAATGTATTTTATATAAAATGTTACCTAGATATTCTTGAAATTACACTTATTCGAACATAAAATCATGCTATAATTCATGTTTTTTTCATTTGTCCTCTTTTATTGTATACAGGGTGTTTTTTTTTTTATTTGAATTTTGTGGAAAGTACTTTTCTTGTTGCTCAGTCCAGATTTGTGTTAAAAAACAAAATATAAGCAATGGAAATATCAAATAAATTACCACTTTCAAAAGAAAAAAATTTTCTCAACTTGAATTTGTGTTTTATTTTTTGCTTGCAAAATGTTGGCTCCTACATACATACATATGTATATATGGACCGTCTTTTTAAAAAAATCGTCGTCTCGAATGGATTAAGGAATGACTTCGATGCTTCCCTTTAGAAGAAAAAACTTTAGAAATCCAAAATTATCTTACACGCATTTTTTGCTTTTTTTTAATCAAGTGAAAGAATCAACGATTTTTTTTTGTGTGTATCTTTGCAAGCTCATTGTACTTTTTGGGGTCAAACCACAAACTTTTGAACAGTTTTTAAATTAAATCTTTTTAAATGTTAATTTGTGGCTCCATGAATAAACCATTATCTGAATTCCTAATAAAAAGTACTTTTATCGTTTTTGTGAAATTTTTATAGCTTGTTTGATTTTTTTTTTCTTAACATGAAAATCACAAACAAATACATATAACAATGTTTTGACAAATACCCTGTATTTCACCCACACAATATTTGAATATTTGATATGTTTGACATTCAAAAAAAAAAAAAATGTTGTGTATCATGTAAAGAAATATAAAAAATAATGAATACGGCAAATTTGAATAACATATCGTGATTGTATGTGAACAGGTACTATTATTATTTTCGTATTTTATATTTTCAGAAATTTCTACTTTTTTTTCGTTTTCGTTTTCCTTTATTTTTTTCCTCGTTTTTTCTTTCTTCTTCTTTAATCTAATTGGCCTAATAAGAACGTATAATTTAATAATGTTTCATATTACAAAAATAAAATATTCTTTACTAAAATTCGTTCATTTCCTTCTTTTTGTTGGAAATTCAATAGCAAAAAAAAAAAAAAAAAACAAGAAATCCAAAAAAAAGAATAAAATAATTGACATAATTAATTATATCAAATTAAATTTAATTTAAATAAAATTCACTATACATGCTTATTATAAGGCTTTTTTTTTATTACATTTACCTGTCGTTTGTGTTACATCAAATAATTTTGCAACCAAATATCGATTGTTTGGTGTACCTTTGGCTAAAAATAATGATCCCCTGTCAGCATGAGTTAATAAACCAACATTAACCAATATCTTATGACAAAGGACATCAATATCTAATTCATTGGCTACATCACGTATCAATTCCATAAATAGTTCTCCTTCATCTAGACCCTGTAGATGCCGACGGCAACCAATTACGTTTCTTGATATTGGTGAATTACAATTCTATATATGGAAAATATATGAAAAAAAAAAAAGGTAAAAAGAATAAGAAAAACAAAAATTAGGTATATATTTCATTAAGTAAAGAAATGAAAAACCAATATGAAAATAAAAGAAAATATAAGATACATATATGTATATACATATATTTGTATAAAATGTATGTATGTTAATGTGGTATTTATTATTTTGCCTCTAAAAGGATCTATATAAAGTGAAAAAAAAAATTACTAAAAATAGAAATAAAAACAAAGAAGAAGAAAAAAAATTGTAGTAGTAAAAAATAGAGAAAATTTCAGGAAATTCACTTCCGCATAAAATATTATTGGAATTTATACCGTTATACTACATGTACATTTCTTTTTTCCTTAAAGCATTTTGTCTTATAACAAAATCTACGTGGTTTTTTTATATTTATTTTCTGCTTTTTTTATATAGCAAGCCGCAGGAAACGAGAAAAAAAAATTTTTTTTTTTTGAAAAGAATACGTAAATAGAAGAAAACACAAAAATAAATAAATAAAAAAGAAAATTATGTAGTAAAGTTTACGACTACTACACGATATTATGGAAGTATCCTTATAAAAAGGAACTTTTTTTCTGCACTTATTTTTTATCTTCCTTTACTGTTTTTTTTTTTTTTTTACTTTAAAAGTATATTCTATTTTTGAAAAGTTATAAAGCTGTGTAAAGAAGATGTACATTCAATATTTATTCAATATGGTATATGTATATGTATAGGTGGTTTCATGGTACATGTAAAAAGCAAAATGTGTATTACATATAAAGAATGAAAGCTTATTTATTTTTATATGAAAACAAACACACAAATATAAAAAATTTAAAAAAAATTAACACAGAAAACAATTTTTTTTTCTTTTTTTAAAGTAGAAAATAAATGAAAAGGAAAATATTTTTTTTATTTTTTAAGATTTTTCTCCTTTTTTTTCAAACTTCTTTTGTTCCATTGTGTGGGTGTATGTATTTTGGTTTACATTTCAAAAATAAAATTAATTTGAAAATAATTTTTAAGGCGTCTGAAATCGATCAAAATAATGTTGTTGTTTTTTTTTTTACATATGCACATATGTAATTGTTTTTTTTTCATATGTTTTTTTTTTCATGTTCGTAATTGATAATAAAATGAACAAAAAAAAATTGTTCTTTAAATATTTTTATGGTCCATTATATTTTTGTGTTATTTATTTTGTTTCTGAAATTAATTTATGTAAAATATTCAATTTTAAGAGTGCCATAATTCTGGAAAAAAATTGCTTGTAATTTAGATTTTCACTTAAAATAATGAAATCCGTTTTCTGGTATTTTTTATGGTCTCTTTTTTGTTTTTTTGAAAATTTAAAATATAGAATCAATATATAATTTTATGTTTATCAATAACTGAAAATAATAAACAAATAAACAGGATGCTTTAAACGAAATTCAAGTCTAGAATTACAAGAAAATTTCTCTTCAAAATTTTTTCAGTACAGCAAGTGTCTCAAGTATATTACTGCAGCTTTTACACATGAGATTTTAAAGGCATGAAAATTCAGGAACAATAGTGGCACAGATCTTAACAAGCTTTTAATATGTAAATTGAAAGACAAAATCTAAAAAGTGTGAGTTTGATGAATAATTTGTTGTTTTTTTTTAGAAACTCAACAAATTTTATCGAACTCATAATCACCCTACATTTACAAAATAATAATCTTTTTCTATACAAAAAAAAAAAAAAAAAAAAAACATTGAAACAAAATATTTTTATGCTGAAAATTATATCTCATTTTCACGCTCAACATTTTATGGATTATTTCTCTGTTATCTTATAAAAACACCATTAATCGCTCTGTTTTTTTTTTCTTGTTTAATATAATAGGATAAATCATTATGTAAACAAAAATGGAATAGCTATCATAAAAATTTGTAATAATTTAGAAAAATAACACGTTTATTCATTTTTTCATAACAAAATATAATAATTTATTTATAATTTGAAATCATTAAATTCATATTATGTTGTATAATCTTTTTAATAATATTCTTAATCTACCTATATACCGAAGAAAACCATTTCAAATTTTCCAACAATCCACATTTTATTTTATACGATACGAAAGTACACATTTGTATCTAAGTATCTAACATCAATATACGTACTTCGTTTTTTTTTTAATGACTTTAAGTATTATTTTATACAGAAAAATTATTTTATTGAAGTATGAAAGGAATGAATTATGATTTTCACGAAACAATTTAATGTTTACAATAAATTTTTTCCTTTTTTTTTTTGCAATGTGCCACATAAATTTACAGAAAAGCTGTACTGAAAAGACATTTTAATAGCATACAACAACCCATTGAATAAAAAACGTGGAAATTTGTTAAAAATATTTTCTTTTTTTTTGTGTTTAAGAAAAATATTTATTTCCTTTTTTTTTGTTTTCATTTTACTATGCCAAATGTTTCATCATCATGATATTAAAAACATTAAATTTATACCAACAACAGTACAAAAATATCTACTATAAATCTTCTTTGAATGTTTTAGATCGTTTTCGTGTATAAAGAAAATAAATCGATATAAAACTGTGTGTGTATGTACTTTTTTTGTATAAAAAAAATAAAATAACAAAAATTACATCTTACACACAGAAAAAGACTAATTAGAACAAATAAGAATATTTCTTTTCATAAATAAAATAATCCGATTATTTGCCAAACGGAAAATCAAAAAAAGATCTTTTTAAATTATGTAAAAATAATTCTTTTATCAAAAAAAAAAAAAATAAAATAAAATATTTTCTATGTAAAAAAAAAGTTCAAAAGCATAAAATTGAAAATTATATTGAAAAATATTTTATTCATCACCTCAGAAATATGGTTTCACCGCTGATTAAAATTTGAATAAAATATTTCAGATATTATTTCCCATTTTTTCACACAAAAACAAAAAGAAAAAAAAATAAACAAAGTAGCAGAAAATAGAAAAATTAAAGAGAATTCAAAATAAATTCAATTATACTTCCATGGTTGGGTTCGTTTCAATATTGACAACATGTTGTACACTACACCATACGAATCCAGTATCCACCTTAGTTGACAGGTGGTGTTTTTGGGTTTTCAGTAAATAAAAAGACAAATTATTATTGATGGTATTGTGATTTGATGTGTCCATGTATAAAAGGAATAATATCAATAATAAGCACCAAGTAAAATTCACTGCATTGTCTACTTGTAAGTTATTGGCTAAGATAATTATAATTCTTGGCAAAATTTCTTCTAAATAATTAAAATTCGCAATTTTAGTGTTGAATTCAACGGTTCAAGCAGTCAGTTATGCAAAATGCACACCTTCAGTAATTTTACACTGAAATTATAATTATTGAAACACTGAAAGAAAATTTTGATGAAAGTGGTGTTTAATGTGTTAAATATTGAAACGAACTCGTTATTTGTGTATTTGTTGAAACGTTAAATATTTCCATAGAAATATATTTTCACCAAAAAAAAAAAATGTAAATGTCACGTATAATACAAAATTTAATTTAAAATTGAATTGATATTGTGAATTTTTCATTTGAAAATCGTTGATGTGTATTACACACTTTTTTTTTTCCTTTTTGCTATGCAATTTGATAATGTAGCTATGGAAGCTTTGAAATGAAAAAAAAAGTCAAATTATGCACAAAATAAAAAGTATTTAAAATTTATGTTTTTTTCCAGGACCTTTTTTTCAAATTATCATTTCCATTCAAAATAGCAGATAAAAAGCAATAAAATTATTCATTTTTAAACACTCAAAAAAAAAAACCAACAAAAAGACACAAAAAATAACTCAAACTTATTAAGGAAAATTACGCAATATTTTTTTTCTTTTCAAAACACATTTTCAACACAAAAATTTGAACATGATTATATGATTAAATTAGGAAATCTTTATACTTATTCATAAAAATTTAAATAAATAAAAAGAATATAAAATATCTAGTGAAAAATTAAATTATCATAATCGTATCATATTCATCATATTTTTTTTTCTTATTTTCTCCCTCTCTATCACTCTCGCTTTTTATAATAATAAAACGTTTTTCGTGAAAAAACACATATGGGAAAATTTACATATACCTACACACAAAAATAAATTTAAATAGAAAAAATAACCTTTATAAAACATATGTAAAATAAAAAATGTGTATGTAATTTTTCAAAGATTTTTTCTTTCTTGCTTTTTATTTCAAGTGAAAATGTTAAAAAAAAAACTTAAAATTCAATATATTACACAATTTTTCAAAATTCATAAATAGATAGATATCATAAGTATTTTATTCGTAGTATTTATGTAATAACATTTTATTCATATGTTCGAGTATTAAAATTTATTGAAGCTTCATTTACCTGAAAAGGTAGAAAAAATCATAAAAGAATCTTTTCATTTTTTTTTTTTTTTGTAAATCTTTTTCATATGGGAATTCGTATACATTTTTTGAATATATGTACTCTCTTACGTATATAACTTGAAAAATACACGCCCACACTTTCATATTTATTTTAAATCCTCGAACACACATAGTAAAAAAACTTACATACTTTAAAAAAGAAAAAAAGAAAAAAAAATCCTTCATATTTATGCTTTTCAGTCATCGCATAAATAAACAAGATTAAAATAGATAAACAAAATGCTAAATATGCCAAACGTTGTGAGAAAGAAAAAAAAAACAAAAATTAAATGATACATTAAAAGTACATGAAATAAATAACTTCATCCTAATCAATGTTCGTTCGGATGAATGTCGAAAAAAATAAAATTGAATAGAGTAAAATGAAATGGATAATCGTAAAATGTCAAAAGGTATTTATCATAAAAATATCATATAACAGTAAATTGGAAAAAAAACAAAAAACAAACAAACAAACAAATTTAATAAACAAGAAATATAAAATATAGAAGGATAAATAATCCTTAGATATATATTATTTAAGTATCATAATTTTTTATTCAACACGGATTTTTGTTATTTTTTTTTTTTTTATTTAAAAAGCTTATGTTAGAATGTGTTGTAAAAAATTAAATGGAAGAAATTTATTGTTTAATTAAACGTTGAAAATTAATTTATTCTATTATTATTAATTTTTTTGGTGTTGTTTAGAAAATCTAATTTAATTTTAAATTTTTCAAATAATTTGAAAAAAATTATTACAAAAGTATTTAACTTCGAATATATTCTAAAAAATTAATTGATAGTCTTAACAAAGGATATTTTTCCAAGTACCTATATCTAAAATGTTGAGATTCAAAAATTTTTGGTTGTACATTGAGAAGAAAATTAATAAATGTGGTGAGATTACAAAAATTTAAGACATAAAAAATTGTTAGCTTCTTTCGATCAATTTTTTAAAAAATCGAATTAGTCATAACCGGCGCCATTTTTTATAGAACATTATTTACTTTTTAAAATGAAATTTTGCACATTTGTAGTATTTGCGACTGTAATTCAACGTTTTTTTAAAAGTGAACACTTGAAAGGATTGTATTTGTATTTTTTTATGTAGGGTAGTTTTTTTTTTTTAAATCCCTTCTATTCAATAGTAGCCAATATTTCCACCTATAAGTAAGAAAAAAAGTAGGTACTGAGATATTTTTTTCTATTTGATTTGCGATATATGTACCTATATATACCTAAATAAAAAATAGTTATCTGCTTAGGAGAACCGAAAAACTAAAAATAATGTGCCTTCTTACTTCGAACCGATATTTCAAGCGCTTTCAAATATAAAACATCGCGGTTTGCGCTTATCTGTGCGGAATTGAGTCTATAAAAGTATTTTTTTTTATTTTCAGTCACGATGCTCTCAAGCTCGATATCTTGGCCTATCAGACTTGAGACCACACACACATTAACTTAATTAAGAAATTTGATGTCCTAAAAACAAATTTGATCCGACTATTTCTCCTCTTAATAAATGTGATGACATTACCAAAATAAAGACAAAAAATTGTTAGCTTACGCCCCTAGGGTTCCTTTAATGAGGCAGTCTACTGCAGATACATAAATTACATAGCTTTTAAAATTCACTTTATGCAGATGCTTATGCAATAACTGCAGTGTTCCATTATATTTTTATTATTAAAAGTTTAAAAAAAGTAACAAAAACAACAACAAAAAATACTCATACAATTTTACGAGAATAACTTTACATTTTAATAAAATTTAATGTATCCTTACTTCAACATTAACCGAATACTTGTACAAAAAAAAAAAAAACTCTTTATATTTTTTTATGACACATTTTGAAAACGTCTAAAAGGACATTTCTACCATTTTTGTTTTGCTTTTTCTACATATTGTACACTAGAATATAATATATGTACATATAAATAAATTAAGAAAAAGTTGTTAATTTGAAATGTAAATACAGTTGAAAAATTTTAGAAAAACAAAAAAATTCCACATTTTCAAAAAACTCACACATATACAATATAAACATCATATGGAAAAACACATGTTCTTAATTAAAAAACAAAAAACAAAAAAAAAAAACATTTACAAAATTAAAAATACATAATACTAACAGGCACTTCATGGAATAAAATGTTTTACATCACAAATGTTTACTTAAATTCTTAAATACTTCTTACACACAACAAACAAAAAAATTATAATGAAAAAAAAAATTATTATAAGTGAAAATGAAAATTTTTCAAGAGAAAAGTTTTTTTCATTTTTTTTTTTTTTTTTTTGGTTTATTTTTATTTTTTTGAACAAAAAGTGTGAAAAGAATTTCACAAAATAATAAGAACGTTAAAATTTACACTAGAACTAGCTAATTATCTTTTCTTTTTTCTCGTTTATATAAATCTTAAGAATTTTGTTTCTTATTTATTTATTTTTTTTTTTTTTTTTTTCAAATTAAGAAAAATATTTCTTCAGAAGCAGAAGCAGGTAAGGACGTATTTAATTTTGAAAAAAAATTTTAAGGATGTTTATTATTATAAAGAAAAATTAAGTAAAATAATTCATAACTTTTTCTTTTTATTCATAAAAAAAATAAAAAATTTAGTTTACAAAGTAAACAAAAAATATTGGTTCACTGCTTTCTAAGAACATTTTTTTTATAATGAAAAAGGACGTTTTATTCTAGCATTTCGTTAAGTGGAAAAACATAGACAAAAAATTCCCTCTCAAGAATATTTATTTAGGAAAATTTCATAAAAGTGGTCACTTAAAAAAAAAAATCTGTACACACTTCTTTTCAGAATCTCTTCAAAATAATGAAAATTCTCAAACTATTTATTTTTTTCTTGTATTTTGTTGTTGTTTTTGTGTGTGCGGATTTAAAAGTTCGTCAAAAATAATTTGAATAGTTTTTAAGAAGAAAAGATAAAAAAAAAAACAAAAAATAAAACTATATAGAACAAACTATTATCAAAAAAGAAAAGGAAAACATGAAAAAGAGAAGAAAAATTTGTGGATAATATAGTGTAAGATCCCTTACCAGTTAATTTTATCTTGAAATTTTTTGCTTTTTAATTAAAATGATAATTCATTTTGACATCATGACGTCAATTATATATAATATACATATACTTAGATACATATAATAAAAAATGTATAAATTGACAGGATTAATTTAAATTTTTCACTTAATCATCATGTAAAAAATTACAAAAATGAAAATAGAAAATTCTTAAAAGGAAATTTACATTTTATCGAATCATTCAGAATTTATTAAAAATAAATCATGATTTTGTGAAAATGTAAAATTAAAGACAACACACAGAGAGACAGTGAGAGAGAGAGAGAGAGAGAGAGAGAGAGAGAAAGAAGAAGAAAATAAGAACAAGAAAATTTTGTTAAGATTTTAATCAAATTATATAAAATACAAAACACAAAGAGAAATAGAACAACCAAGAAAACGTAAATTACATTAATAAATTCTTAGGATTCTTCCAGTTATAAAAAAGGAAAATAAAAAAACGCGAAACTATTATTATTTAAGAATCTCTCTTTTTTTGAAGTTTTATTATCATTACAAAAGTTTCACTTTATAAAATTCAACAATAATGATTCTATCTATACGTAAAACAGTATATGTGCACACAAAACATAAAACGTATAAAAAGAACATACATAATTAAAATAAAGATAAAAAATTAAAACAACAGCAAAAGAAAGTTTCTCGTATAATAAATTTTACTTGAAAATCAAAATATCTACACAGAAATACATATCTTACAATCTTTTCATCTGCATAACTACAAAATTAAATTAAAATCTTTGAAATCATTGGCATAAAAATTAAAAATCATTTTATAATATATACGAGTAATGTAACAGTACTTCTGATGTACATAAGAAAGTCATGGTGAAAATGAGTTGAATGTATATGTATGTACGTACATACATATACTAATAATTTAAAAAAGGTACATAATTTAACCTGGATTTTATTTTTACATTTTTTTTCCTTCAATTTAGTAAATACTGCATTACTAAAGAAAATAATTATCTTTATTTATTCAAAAAAAACAAATTTATTTTATTTATTTTTCTTTATTTTTATGAAAAAAAAAGAACTTCTTGTACAGTTTTTTAACAAAAGAATAAAAAAAAATACAAAAAAAATCTTTTGTATAATTGAAAATTCTTAATATAAAAAAATAACAACTATACTTTGCGTGCATATGACAGTACTTCAAATTAAAACAAAGTAGATTATTTTCTTTTTAATTCTATTTATCTTTTATTTTTTTCTTTCTAAAAATTCATTAAAGTTTTTGAAATGCCTTAAGTTACAGATACTTGACAAAAAAAAAAAAAAAAAAAATAGTGAAATAAAATAAAATATAAAACTTGTGCTGATGATAAGATGTTAAATAAACTATTTATCCTTGTAAGAAACTAATTAAACTTATATATACTTTCAAAAATAATTTATATATTTTTTTAGTAGACAGGTAAAAGATACAGGATATAAGATAAATTACATTTATTATAATGAGAAAATGTATACAGTGTGTTTCCGTTGTCACCCACCAAAAGGATACCATAGATAGGTCTCATCGAGACAAACAAAAACTCGTATCGGTGGGGAGGGGAGAAATCCCAACGGTTTGGCCGCTAGAGGGCGTTGACGTTTTTTTACTCTTATTTCACGATGTACCCTATAACTTGTTACAGGGGCACTCAAGGGTCACTTTGTGTTGGCAAAAAATATAGAGAACCCTTTGCCCTTTGTAACAATACCTTAATTGTGCCGTTGGGATTCCCCCCCCCCCCCCCTCCACCGATACGATTTTTTGTTTGTATCGATGAGACCTATCTATGGTATCCTTTTGGTCGCTGATAACGAAAACACCCTGTATATACATTATACATATTTTACTAAAATACCTAAATGTAAATTTGTTTAAGTAGAAAAGTAGAAAAAAAATAAAATTTGAAGTGTGGGAAATTTTTTTCTGATTTTTCCAAACAAAATTAAATATTAAAAGCTATGAAAAGATATTTATTTTTTCTCGCATTTTCTCTGGATGAATATATACTTAATTTTTAATGTAAATTGCTTAAACAAAAACAAACTATAGTGTATATAGGTAAAAGAAAATATTTAGTAAAAATTTAAATGAAACTTCACAATAAAATTTACTTCAACGGAAAAAAAATATTTTTGTCTTTCCCTTTGTTTTGATATTAATTCAAATGATACTGTATTCGCCAGAAAAAATTGAAATACCTTCTGAAAATTTTAGGCTAATTTACTCCTGAGAAGAGTCTGCACAATGTGTCAAACTTAATTGTACTTTCTACTAGAAGGCTTGTGTAGTTTTTAATAAAAAAAAAACCGTATAATGCATCTCGATAAGAAAACGGAAAGCCACAAAAGTATATTTTTCCATTGACAAAATGAACTGCATTGAAATACAGACGAGGAAGACTTCTGAGATTCCAAAGAAGCCCTTCTCCATGCATGATTCCAAAAAACCCAAAATTCGAAAAAATATATTACAAAACATGAAAAATTCTTATCTAAAATAAAACATTTTCAGGTCTATTAACTTTTCTATGAATCAATTTTTTTTCTTCGCTCATTTTACACATAATTTTCATAAACTCAACAAATCAAAAAAATAATAGTTCCTTTATGTTCAAAAATATTCCATCAATTCATATGTGTGTAAGTTCAAATCAAATATCCTGTATCCCTCTATTCAGTATGTGTACGTGATACAATTTTCTTTTATTTGAATGGCAAAAAAGGACTGAAAGTACTTATAATAAAAGAAAAAAAAATTGAAAATTATACTGAATCCTTTTTTCTTTCAAATTGAAAGATATTTGTAAAATGTTTTATATATTAAATCGATTTGATTCGGAGAAAAATAAAATTGCTTTTCAACTTTTTTTTGACTTTTGTTTCATTTTAAAGACAGATAAAATTCAAATTTATTTCAATTGAAGAATTTAATTTAAAAAAAAAATCCTTTCGAAATTTTTATCCTTTCGTTATACAAATAAAAAAAAAAGCAAACGACATAATACGTGGAATTTTTTTGATATTCTTTGAAAGATAAATCTAGCTTGTAATTTAAAACAACAAAAAAAAAGAACGCTTCCGTTGAACACTTTAAAAATTTAACTGGAAAATAAATTTTCAGAATGGACATTTTTGTATCTTTTTGTTATGTGTTTAGATGTACTTTTTTTTTCTTTTGAAAAATCTTGCCAAGAAAATTTTATTAATTCTTTTAGAAACTCATTTCGAAAAAAAAATCTTATCTTTAAAAATTGAATAAAAAATTTTTTTATCTTAATGAAGAGTAAAAAAGTAAAAGTAAATTAAATCTTTTTTGGAACATTAAGAAATATAAAACATTGAAAAATAATCCAATTAAAAAATTAATTAATATACAAATTTCTTAATTTATAAGCACATTGTTGTCACGAATAAACTTTTTTCTTAAGCCTTATTATAAACTTCATAAAAATATTACATCTAATAATTAAGTATCTTAATTAATTTTTCTTATTAAGTATGTATAAGTGCACTATCTATAGAATTAAAGTGATCTCATAAAATCGATTAGAAGTCATTAATAAAAACCATTTTCTCGAAATAAAATTGAAAAATTAAAACAACACATAATCGTGGAGTCAAAAAAAATTTTTTTAAAAGGAAATAAAAAAAAAAATGGTTTCATGTTTTTGAAACATTTTGTAAAATCAATTTTCACATATCTTTTAAAAGCATTCTGAGTATTTTTGACAAAAAAAAAAAATAATAAATAAATACCAGTTTATCGACAAACACATTAAAAATGCAACAATATCATGTTTGTTTTTCTTTAGAATTTCGAATACAATGAATCTAAAAAAAACATACATACATATAAACAATTTTTATTTTTAAGATAAATATAAACGGTAATACGAGCATCTATTTTTTTTTTTTTTGTATCTTCTGTAACATTTAAAAGTATTTTTATGTTGTACGTGAATAGAAAAAACAAAATTATTATTTATCCTTAAAAATTGTAAGCCATAAAAGGTAAAACTTATTCGTTTCGTTATTTTTATTTATTGTTTCTTTCCTTGATTTTTTTTTTTAATTTTCTTGTTATACCTTTTCTTGTCAGAGAGAGCTATAAGCTTTAACAAACATGAAAAGAATATTTCTCATGTAATGTAACTTATTTTTTTTGCTGTTATTTATAATTTGTTATTTCATATACCTAACACAAAACCACCTTACTTTTTTACCTTCGCATATTAGATTTTTTTTTTCTTCATTTTTTTGTTATTTTTCTTGTATCTGAACTGCGAATATGTAAGAATATCTTTTAGTGTATTATATATCATATTATCATATCGCTTGAGAATTTATGATAGAACTTTTGTATCGCATGATAAATGTGTTTTCTGTACCTTTTTTTTTTTTCATCAGAAAAAAAAATCTAATATACTTGTGAATAAAGTTTAATAAGACTTTCTTTGATATGTCCTCAAATTCACAAGACGAAAAAAAAAAACAGAAAAAAAAACCACACATATCTGCATGTATCCTTGTTAAGTCATGCAAGATTGTTAAAATACTTTTTATATAGATGGAAAGTTGTTATTTTGAAAGTTTTATCTAAAAATAAGAGAGAAAAAAAATTGTTTATGTTCAAGAACTTTTTATATATTTTTTTTACTTGTGTGTACAAGCCAATTAAAGTTCTATTTTTTTTTTTGCTTCTCAAAACGAAAAAAAAAACACAACAGAAAAAAATTAATAGAAAAAGAAAAAAAAAAAGAAGAAAAATACTTGCAAATTGAGAAAAAAAAAACGAAAGAAAGAAACTAAACACGTTTTATGGTGAAAATTGAGAGAAAAAAAATTTAATTATATAACATTCATAATTATTTGTAATAAATTAGTGGTTTCTTTTAAAAGAGAAATGAAAAAGTGAAAAAAAAGAGGAAAATAAAATTTAAAAAAAAAGGAAAATATTTTTTAAATTATAAAAGTAAAATTTATTAGGGAAAAAAATTGTATATTTGTTGTTGTTGTTGTTGTTGTTATTAAAAACAAGAAAATTAATTTGGTTTTTTTGATATTCATTCATTTTTTTTTCTTTTTGTTTTTTTTTATTAACTTTTCATTTATTTCCAGGAAAATGAAAAATATATTAATTTCCTCTTTTGAAATCATAATCAACTGAATTAGAAAAAAAAAAAAGAAAAATTTCAAAGTAAATCGCAAAGAAAAGGACTAAAGTAACATTTAAGGCCTGTGGGGCATACGGTTCGTTTTGCAAAGGACTTTGAAATTAAAAAAAAAAACTCAAAACAAAAAAATTGCTATAACATCGCCATTTTTTTGTTTTTCATTTTTGTTCTTTTCCTTTCAAATGTTTAACATTCAAATAAATTTGCAAAAGAATCTTTACAATAAATTAAGTACTAAGAAATACCTAAAGAAAATAAAAAAGAAAGTATGATAAAAGAAATTTTTCCACAATTTACAATTTAATTAATTTAATAACAGAAAATATTTACTTTTTTGAGTTATTTACACTGGTCATGACTTCATTATACATAATTCATTTTTTTTTTACAACAATAATTTGTTCTTTTTTTTTTTATTTATTTTATTATTCTTACAGAAAAACAAAAAACAAATATTATCCAAACCATTTAGTTAACTTAATTTAATATTGTCTCATGCTTATATGACTTTATAACTATGAAAAAAAAAACTGTATGTACATAATATGATTTGATAAAATATGCGTGAACAAATCTACACATTATTGTTGACAAATTTAATTTTACATTTTACTTTACTCAAAAAAATAAGGACAATTCCCATATAACAATGAAAATATACAAAAAATAAATAAAATAAAATAAAAAAGATTATAAAAGTAGATGCCAGTTCATAATATGAATACAAATTGACATATAAAGAGAGAGTGTCATCATCATTACCATAAAATGTATTTCAAGTTAAAATCATTTAGTAAAACAAAAGAAAATTATACATACATATAACTTATTCAGTACAAATCTCATTCATATTATTAACCCAACCCGCATTATAAACATAAATAAAAATGATTTTCATGTGGAAACATTTTTTTTTCTTAATTTCTGGGTCATTTCCTTCCAATTTTTGAGATACTACAATACATACATACATATATATACTTACATGTACATGTATAAATTTATTGTTGTTGTTCTTTTATTATTATTGTGTTGGATGATGCATAAAAAAGGTATACAAATAAATATACTAATATACTGGTTGATGAATGTAATGAATAAATACACGTACAAACAATAAATGTTCCATTTTGAATAAGACCATTGCAATAATAATAATAATCGCATAAGCTCCCTTCATCCCTCTATAAAAACTTACTATGTACATATTTAATCCCATTGGGTTTGTCCCAATTTAATGTTTAATACCATTTCTTCATAACCCATTGTCCATTTTTATTGTAAAGGATAAATTAAAGTTGAATTTTATTTATATACATTTAAGGGTGATATTCACCAAAAATATTTATCTTATACTTAATCTGAATTAAGATTCACTTTTTATATTGAATTTTGAAGATACTAGCTAACTTAAACTTGCTTAAACTCAGCAAGCAAGAACTAACGTTAGCAGTACTTATGGCTGTATGACACGATATTAATACTATTGGAAAATTTAAGCACTTGAAGAAAGAGACAACAGATTTGAGAAACAGAGACACACTATCAAAATCAGCTGACATTTTCTTGAAGTTATGTTGCTGGTATCTCTGTTTAAAGTAAAGGACAATTAAATAATTTAGTAAATAAATGTTCGCGATTATTATTTTTTTCTATTAATTTTGTTTGCACTCTTAAAGAAAATAATTAGAAATAAATAATTAGACACGTCACACTTGTTTGAACATAATATTTTGATAATATTGTCAAAAATGTCTAAACACGATGGCAACACAAAAATAATATTAATACTCAAATTTCATGATTAATTTCATGATTAATGGAAGGATATTGGAATTTGGAGAATTTGGAGAGTTATTATTTGACATTTTCAGTATTAATACTGAATTAATTGTTAGTTCATCTCTCTTTCTTTCTAGTTGCTTTTTCCGTAAAACATACTTGTTATCTTTTTTTAATAACGAAATTAATCATGAAATTAATACCGTGTTATACAGCCATTACTAGCAAATTATATCTCGGAAAAAACTGGGCAAAGCTTAGTCTGAATTCTATCTATCCCTTATACCTGTCGAAGAAAGAAAGAACAGAAAGCATTCTGTATCACTTTGGGAGGATAGATGTCAAAATATTTACACATCTAGTAGGAACAGATTTTTCTTTTCTTGCTAATCTCAATTCTCTAACTTTTTCAAAAGTCTAAGAACCAATGAATAAAGTTCGATCTTTTAAAAACTTACAATAGACTTTTTAAGAAGTGGAAGCAGTGCTGGATTTAGGCTTAGGCAAGTGAGGCATTTGCCTAGGGCGGCAAAATTTTAGGGGCGGCAAATTTTGCTAATATAAAAATAAATCTTTACCTCTTTTCGTTTTAAACTTCTATCTAACAAGCAAAAATAAAAAATAAAACCTCACACAACTTTGCTACCAAGGACGCCATATGGGACAGTGCCTAGGGCGGCATCACACTTAAATCCGCCACTGAGTGGAAGTGAAGTAAAGTGTGTAGAAGATTTGAATGTCATCAATGTTTACGTAGTAATAATTAGGAACAGCAAGTGACATGGCATTCCGTAGCCTAATGGTAAGAGCATTGCCCCGTCAAGGCGAAGGTCTGTGGTTCGATTCCCAGACGAGTTGAATGTCGTTTTTTCTGTCTAATACAAGTAGAAACTCAACTTATACGATTACCTAAAAAATAATGTTGGTACTTCTAAATTATTTACTCTGACAAAAATGCATATTATTCGTTTCTCTGTACTGCACATTGTTTATTTCACAACTTAGTTGAACTCACATTAACTTTAATCACTTTTTAAACTTAATTGGTGAATACCGCCCTAACAGTAGACTGTATTATTATACATACACCTATACATTTTGTAATGAAATAAAAGTAATAACAATAGTATAAGATAATCTTTTAGATCAAAAAGCCTTTTTTGTTTTTCTTTTTTACTTTTTTTTTGTTGTTGCTTTGCGTACTTTATTTTTGTATTTTTGCACGAACAAATAATAACGTGCAAATAGAAAATGAATTCATTAGTCTCTAGTGTAGTTAGTTAATGGACATTATATACAAATTGTTATAAATTAATTTTTATTTTATTGTGTAATAATATATTTTGTGTGAAAAATGTTTTTATTTCCTTCTTCCTTTTTTTCTTCTCTGCTGTGATGTAATGCATGGAAATGCTACAATTATTCTAAAAGAAATTTAAAAAAAAAAAAACTTTTTTGCAATATGTACATCTAATGTATGTACATATATATTCATTTATAATAAATTGTTGTTATTATTTTGTTACATGTGTGTGTGTGTGTATGTGTGGGAGTTTTTAATTCTGTAGATTAAATTATTCATTCTGTCTTTCAAATTATAAAAATTATTATTGTACGATATATTCATGGGTGGTCATAGACATTAGCTTTTTTTGCTTTTTCTATTTTTTTTTCAGCATGTTTGTGTAGGGTTTTATTTTTTTTAACAGACATTTAATTTATTGCGTTTAGAGAACAAAAAAATGCATAGCAATTAACACAATTTTTTTAAATACATATTACATATTAGTTTTTTTCTCGGTCTGTTGAGAGAAGGAACAAAAAAAAACACAAACAAACAAACAAACAAAAGGATAAAATGTTTTCACGTACATAATTACATTAAAAGTAAATGTTTCGTGAAAACGTTTGAAAAATGCATAAAATAAATTATTATGACCGTTTAAGCACTTTTTTTTTCATTCTTTTTTATGACATTTTTTTTAATTAAAATTTTTTTCCTTATGCATTTTTCTTTACCATATTTTATTTTGTCGTACGAGAAAAAGGACTTTCAACTTGACTGTTTCTAATCTATTTGTTATAAAATTTTTTAAGCTTTTTAATTTCTTTTTCAAAGTTTCTATACTTCCATTTTTTGTTTACTTTTTTTTGTAAAACTTTTGCAGAACTACAGTAAAATGGCATATACAGTGAAACCTCTCTTAACGGACACCTCTTTTATGCGGACACCTCTTTTATACGGACAACCTGGAAGCAAATGGTTGGTTTCTATTGACATAAATGTGTACTTTACCTCTATAAAGCGGACACCTCTTATATGCGGACAACGGACACTTTTTGAATAAAAATATGTATGAAAATCCTTTCTTGAACGGACATTGTCTAACAAAGTTGTTTTGGAAAAAAGTAAAAACAAAATCAAAAGTTAGAATATCTGCTATTTAAGTTGGAAGAATTTTTTCAGTTCTATATACATAACAGTAAATATTTACAGTTAGCATATTTATGTATTATTTCTTCATAGGTTCAGTATCAAACGAGACGAAATTATTTATGTATTAGTTCAGTCAAAATTTTTAATGAGTGAAGTAGTATTTAAAGACAGTTTAAAACAATTTTTAAAATACAAAAAAAAGTGCACACACTTTGTCAGAAAATTTGAAAGATTTCACTTTGAAAACTGGTCACCATCAATCATTGAATATTCATTTTTTTAAATTATATAATAACTATATTATTATTATATTAATAAACAAAACACTTGTTATTTTAATTTTCCACAAAATTATCAAAGTTTATTAATATAATAATAATATAGTTATTATATAATTTTAAAAAATGAATAATATTTTCCACTACAAACCAAATAATAAAACTTTAAATATCATTGAATATTGTTTCCAACTTGATAAAACATTATGAGAACGTATCAAGTGGCAAACATTTACGTCAGAAAAAAATTGATGAGTAATTGAAAAATTAACAATATATTATGTACTATATGTGTATATTTTA
Organism: Bombylius major; assembly: GCA_932526495.1. NCBI lineage: Eukaryota > Metazoa > Arthropoda > Insecta > Diptera > Bombyliidae > Bombylius > Bombylius major. Next base: position 24,824,465 of record OW052045.1, on the reverse strand, counting down.
CGATTTATTGATATAAATTATATCGAACAGATTACGTACAAATAAACTTTTATAAAAATTCTAGAACTTTCACTTTCTTATAGTTTTTGTTATTTTGCATAACCCCTTTCTAGCGGACACCTCTCTAAAACGGACAAACTTTTTGGTCCCAAGGCTGTCCGCATAAGAGAAGTTTCACTGTATACATAATATACTTATGTATGATATATACACATATATTTGTATATTTTTATTGTTTGACATGAAATTATCTGTCTTTTACATGACATTCTCTATAACTTTTCAAATCTTTTTGTTTCTTCAGGTGTAACAAACCACCGCTTGTTTGAAGAAAAAAAAATTTTTCAATCAGAATTATCCCTGGGCAGTTCTTTGAAAGTTTAACAAATCGAAAATTTTCTCTATTGTGAATTTTTTTTCTGGATTTGTGAGCTAGAAGTTTTTTTTTTCAGTTGATAACAGATTTTTTTGCAATTGTATCATACAAACAGACTTCTCTGGTGTTATAGAAAACATCTCTTCAATAGTTTCTTTGAAAACTGACAGGTGTTTGTTTTTTTTTTTTTCAATCACAAAACTTTTTTTTAATTTCCTCGAAAACTTCAAATTTCTTTTTCTATCCTTTAATAAATCTTTTTTTTGCTTCCTCAATTATATAACATAAACTAATTTTCAACATTTTTTAATCATCAAAACTTTATTATACGCACACATATTCTCATCCTAACACGTGAAAATTCAAATATTTCAACTTTGTGGAAAAATTTATAGATAAATATTTACTTTTTGAAAACATTCATCTCGATCATTTCAAAGGACATTCAATATTTATCAATTTTACTCTGTGTTCCAATGCCTAAAGATAAAATTATGACGCCATTTATAAAACAAATCTAAAAAAAAAAAAAACGAAGGAAAAATAATAAAATGAAATACATTTTATATATGTACGACTATAATTTTTTTTTTAAAGGATACCCTGTGTGCAAAAATTTTTTTTAAGGTTTATTGTATTTTTTTATTCAATTTTTTTCTGTGCTTGTTGTCATTTTTCAGACTAAATTTTTCAAAGTAAAAAAAAATCGATATCAACTTAAATAACATTATACACACATCACATGGTACCAGTCAGTGTTTTGTTGATATCAAATTTTATTTATTTTGTTTTTTTTTTTCATTCTTTTTATTATCAAATTTTTTTTTTCTTCACAATCCTATTCGGCAATTTATTAACTTTATATGTACGTACGTACATGAAATATGATAATATTACATAAGAAAAAGAAAAACCGATACTTTAAATACAAAAAAAAGAAAATAGAATCAAAGCACAAGGAAAAGATATTATTTGAGATTTTATTATACTCACATATGAACATACATATTATATGACTTCAACTTCTATGTATTTAAGTGCGTTATATAGTATGTAAAGTAAATCATTACAAAAATTGGGTTAAAATGAAAAACTGTTTGTATGTAAATATACAACATAAAAAGAAAACACTGTATTATTTAGGTTCAGGATTATACAAAATAAGGACAAAAATAAAAAGAGGATTGAAAAAAAAACACACACACACACACAATATTCAAATGTAATAAGAAAAAAATTCTAATTTTATTGACATAAGAATCGATTAAGTGGTATAATAAACTGTATTGAAAAGAACATACATATGTATGTGCATAGGTATATAGTGTATACGGACTTCATTTTTATTCCTTGTACGATTCGATTACAAAGTTTTTCTTTTTTTTTCTGTATTTTTTGGGCTACCCACATTAACCCACAAAAAAAAATAAATAAATAAATAAATGATGAATAAAAAAAAACAACGACAACAGCAAACACAATTTTCTCCAGGTATAATAAAAAACAAAATTCTTTATTTTTTTTTATTTTGATTTTGACCGGAAAGGAAACGGGAAGAAAAAAACTTTTACGATTTATGACTTATTTTTGCCTAAAATTTATGTATTTTTTCTTTTTTCCTTTTCATCCTCTTCCTTCTCTTTTAATTTTATATATGTATTGTGTATATTAAATTTGACCAAAGAAAAATGGGTTTATTCATGCTTTTTTTTTACTATGTTTTTATTTTTCGTTTTCGAATCGTAGGAGGATCTAAACCACAAATAAATGCTTAAAGCAAATTTTTTTTTAATTTTATGCCATCATAATATTGAAGTTAAATTGCATGAAATTAAATAAAACGAATGTCATTTTAAAGATGAAAAAAAATTATAAAATGTCAAAAAAAGGAAATATCAAGGGACAATTTTATTATGGATATAGTTTAGATTTTAAATGTTTGATATTACACAAAATTTTCTCGTTTTATCTTTAATCTAACGAACATAATGTCTACAGGCAAATAAAAAAAAAACAAACAACAACAAAATTTAACAAGCAAAAAAAATTACAATTTATTTAATGTTATATGGAGAAGAAGAAAAAATGATTGATCCTTTTATCTTAAATTTACAAATCTTTTAATACTTGTTTTGCTTAGAGTCAGCAAATGTTTAATGTCCTTTTTTTTCTGTTTCATTTTGTTTTCTCTAACCTTTTATTTTTCATTTTACATGAAAATTCAAATGGCTTCTTAATTTCCTCATATTATTAAGGGAGTTTGAAAAAAAAAACCGAAATGAACTTGTCACAAAAACAAAAATCACAAATTCTAATTTACTTTATGACTTTTTCACTTTTTTTTACATTACAAAAAGAAGAAGAAAAACTCCATGTAATTAATTATTTTGATATTTATAGATTACTATTTTCCATGTACATATACATACATAGCTATATATTGTCAAATATCGATTATATTGATAGGATTTTAGAAATAAATCTTAATGTTCTAAATATATATTTTTTTCATTACTATGAATGTATGTAGAAGTGTACACAAGTATGTACAACTTTATTTATATACAGAAAAATTTTCATTGATTTCAAATGTCCTGTTCATACATAATCATTAATCAATGTCGAATTAATTTTTGGAGTCTTTTTAGACACATAATAGCTTAGTTTGGTGTAAGGAAATGATTGATAATCCAAATATATATACATGTACTCGTATACATTATCCTTTTATTCGAAGCGTATAAGATTAATATCTAATATATTCATTTAATGTTAGATGTTAGGTAAATATATACACATTATAAGTGAAATAATAAACATAATAAACAAATGTGTGATTTATGTGTAAATTAACACAAAAAACAAGGTGAAAAATAATAACGAATAATATTAATGAAAGTGTTTGTTTAATAACACTCTTTTTTTTACCGTTAGGCTAATATTTTTTAAGGATATTAAAATAAATGGTAAAATTATACTGAGTTTTTATTATATTTTGAATTTTTCATACATATTTTCTAATTACTTTTTTTCAAGCTTTTAATTTTTAATTATCCTCTTTTTAAAATGAATAAAAACTCATTTTCTTAAAAATTTTCTCCAAAGTATTTTTTTGATCATTAAAAATTATTTGCAGGATATCGTAATCTTTAAATCTTACAAGCTTCTCTATTAATATTCTCATCTCTACACTACGAGATAATGCGACAAGATATAACACTAAATGGTTGACGTAAAACTATCTTTTCTGAGATTAATTTAATTTTTTTTTAACTTTTTATTAAAAAAAAAAACTATACATATTAAAATTATGTTTATCTTCAATCTTCATGACTAGAATATGAGTCATAATTAAAAGAGAAAAAAAATCAGAACTCGAAAATGTTTGACTGTGAAAGCCATTTCAGTATTAGAAAAATTTCAAAACTATTTTTCTTTAACATTGTTGCTAGGAGACAATATATTGTCAACTTAATTCACATCTAGAATGAAAGAATTTTGAAGTATCATACAAAAAATTTGCTAACACATTATGGTTGTATGGATTAAAAACTTTCAGAATGTTTCAAAAGAAAAAAAAAATTTAAGTCTCATATTTCAAAAAAGAATTTATAAAATGACGAAACAAAAAGTTTTAATCTGATATGAAAACAAAAATTTAAAAAAAAATAAAATAAACTGAACCAAACTACTATTATCCGATACTAATTTCCTAGTATTTCCAGGAAAATTAATACTATCAAATAGCAAAATAGATAATATAAAGAACCGAAATACCATAGAACAAAAGGAAAAACAAATACCAAAATAACATAATGACAAAAGAAAAAAACTTTTGAATATAAATACGAGTCGTTAATTATTACGTACTCAAATATCATATAATGGATGAAATTAATTCGAATTATAATAATTAAGTACTAATTAGGTAGCAAATCGAATAAATGAAAGAGTTAATTATTAATATGTTTTACATACACCCACCCACACAGCACACACACATAGTAGATATTCCTGCAAATTTTCATTCATTTTATGTTTCAAATTGAATTTAGTTCGAAGATAGAAATTTTTTAAATAAATTCAATCTTATTTTTCTTTTTACGTTAATAAAAAAAAAAAAAAAAAAAAAAACAAGAATAAAAAAATTCAATATTATTTTTTTCAAAAACAAAAAAAAAACCGAAACAAAAACAAAAAGTAAAATCTGTTTCATAAAAATAAAAATTTATTTGATTGTTCCTCGTTGAATTTAAACATGAATAACCAAAAATAAAAAATGATCCCTATGGAAAAAATATTTGAAAAATATAAAAACAAAAAAACACACACATACACATAAATTTACATAGATACTAACCTTTACAGGTGATGACGCCAACCATTGCTGAAATAAATCTGAAGTAACACTTGGTCTTCTTGGATTTTTAAGTATTCTTTGTTGGTGTCCTTCAATAAAATCATGAAGCTTTGTTATTACTTCCGGTGGGGCTCTTTCAGTTAACCATTTTTCAAAAGCTTCTGGTTTCTCCTCAAAAAGCTTACAAATTTCATCAACATCTGATGATTTAACATTATCTAAGGAGGATGTTGATGCAAATACAGATATCTTTCGTGATGGTGAATTATAACTAGCAGTTGATGGTGATAATAAATGTGAAGAATTATCATCATTATTTGAAATATTTTCATCATTTTCAACCATCAAATCAATTGATTCTGATTTATGAACTTCGATCTTATGATTTTTATCACTAATTTTTAATGATTTTACCTGGTGCTGTTGCTGCTGATTCTGATATTGCTGATTTTGTTGATTTAAAAATCTTATTTGATTTGTTAAAGGATTAAATACTCCATTTTGTTGTTCTTGTTGCTGTTGCTGTTGCTGAATATTCGTTCTTTCATAAGTTGTGATTTGTATTTGATTGTCTTCATCTTTACTATTATTACTTGTACAACATTTATCAAATGATGATGATGATGATAATGATGATGATTTTGTCTTTTCGGCTCCATTTGTTTTGGTTACCGAAGTATTCTCTGTCATTTTTGCTGATGATGTTTCCACATCATCTGATTATAAATGATGACATACTTTATTTTATTATTTTTATTTTTTTTACATCATCTAATAAAATTTTAAATTGTTTGGAATTTTTATACACATGATGTTGTTAGTTTTTTTTTATGTCATGCACTAAGAAAAATTCTAATTTTCCTCTTTTTTGTTATTGTTTTCCACTTCTTCTTCTTCTTGTTTTATTATTATTTCAGATTATATATATAGAAATCATGATATTTAAAATACATGTATGAATTTTTTATAGAGTCAGCTTATTTATTCATACTGTGTTTTTTTTTTTCGTGTAAATTATTTAAAATGCAGAAACATATAGTATAACTGTAAAAAAAACACACAAAATATGAAAAACATATTATTACATATGAGATTTTTATATACTTATGTATGTCAGAAGAAAAAAAAATAAGTTCAAAAATATTCAAGAAAAGTGTTATGAAATTTTTTTTTTAACAATCTTATCATGTCTGTTGGGATTTTCAGGAAACAAACAAACACATCTGTTATATTTCTCATATCAAATTGTACATGTAAGAGGAAAAAGGTGAATTTTTTTGTAACGATATTTAAAATGCTTTTTTGGGCTCGAACATTATTCGAAAGTGTTTGTGTAAGTATGAGTAACATCAAGAAAATGTGAAGAAGAAAAATATCTTAAGATAAAAACTCATCAACTTAAGTATGTAACAAAATGAACTTACTTACTTGAAGTAAGTGAAGATATGACAATATAATGAAAATTTTACTTTATTGAATATTATCAATGAGTTGCAATGAACAAAGAATGAAGAAGAAACAATAATAAAGAAAATTTAATTTTGAGAAAATTTTCTTAGATTATTAGTTTTTTCTTTTATTCTGAAGAAAATTTTCTTTTCAACTTTTCATTAAATTTAAAAAAAAAATATTCTTCTCATAATTTTTCATAAATTTTTTAATTATCCAAGTTTGACTTCATTGAATCGAGAAAAAATCTGCAGGTTCGAAGTTATATACAAACAAGGCAAATAGTGCATCTTCGAAAACTTCAAATGATCGTCAATTGATTAAAACTTTGAATGAGCTGAATTTCAACAATTGACGATCATCTGACGTTTTTGAAGATGCACATATTCTAAGTATATTGAGATTCAATACGAGAAAAATTTCTATCTGAAACTACGTTCTGAGCGTACATTGAAAATAATATTGAATAGAACTCTCTAATTGTGGAACGCTCTATTATCTTATTTGTTTTTCCTATTTTATAATCAACAGAAATTCGATTGTAAGATCAATCGACCCTTTTTTTATCTCACAACTTTCTCCAATCTTTTTTTCCACTTTCATGTACCAACGAGAGTGTGCTAACAAAAATGAAGTAAGGGATATTCCCACATTATTGTGGTTCTTTTGGAAAAAAAAAGTGACTTAAAGGCTTCCTGAAAAAAGAGATTAATATCGATTAAATAAACTCTTCGGCATTTGCAAATTTGATCAAATGAAATATTTAACAAACCAAAATGGAATCATGGAAAATTCAACCTTTAACTTTCAATGTGTAAACCACTGGAATTTACCATTTTTTATCGACATATCTATATCTTGACATTTTCACCCAATCAAAGAGAAATAAGAAAAAAAAAACATTGCGCACAGTAATAATGACAACAAAATCACTTTGTCTAATTTTACAAAATTTCAATAAAGTAATCTCTTAAAAAACGACGATTTATTTAATTAAAAAATGTATCATCTGAAAAGAAAAAAAATTTAAAAATTTTTTTTTTCTTCTAAACTTTGCATTGTTGTACGTTTTCTTTCTAAAAAAATCAGCTTTTCTAACTTGGCATTGACAAAGAAAGCAAAAACAAAACAAACAAAAAACACAGAATATGTAAGAGAATTACAATTATTTCTGGAATCATTCCAAGAATTTCATAAAAATTCGTTTAATTAGCATTGTTGTTGTTAAATACTATACATACATACAAAAAACAAAAAAATTCATGAAAATACAAAATATTTTCACGAAAATTTTATTTAACTTTTAAAAAATAAAAAAAAAGTATTTTCTCAAATTACACTAATAAAAATATTGAGTAATTTTTTTATTTTTCTCAAATTAAATAAATTTTCAAGTAAATTTAAGTAATGAAATCATAATATTTTGATTATTATTTTTTCATTATTTAATTTCTAAAATTGTAAAAATATCATAAATCATAAATTATGAGTGTATGTGTGTGTATCATTTATTTTTAATGTTTTATGTAATTTTTTTAAAACCTAAAATTGTTTTGAAAATATGATATAAAATTAAAATGTTATCATCATCATTAAAGTTTTTTTTTAAATATTTAATTGACACTATACTAGTAAAAAAAAAAAGATGTCATTACTTTCAATTATATTAATAAACTTTTTGTACATAATAAATATTACAAAATAATGACATTAAATAATATAATTTTAAATTAATGAATGTATTTTTTGAATAAATTATAATGTATACATATTTTTAGATTAACACTGTGTGCCAAATAGAACCTTTCAGTAGCAAAGATTTCCTGAGATTTTCAATGTGTTTGTTGATTTAGGTCTTTCAGTATTGCCGTAGCTCTATTGTAGCTCTAATTTTATGATTTTAATGAATATCGATATTCCTAAGAGACGACTCGAATAATCTAAGACTAATTGGCAACATAAGGACATTAACGCAAGACAGAGTTAACTAAAAGTTAAAAATTATAAGTCAGTGTGCAGAACCCAAGTAGATGGAACAAAAATGCAAGAATAATAGTGGTGATTCAGAGTCGGTGATAATCACCTGCAGCTTTGCGATTGATCGTCCGTAAGTAGTAACTCGAAATTCTAATTATGTTTCTACTGTTAATTAGAATAATTGTAGAATTAACTTTTAGTTTATATTAGCTTTTAAAAAATCAAACCTTTTATTTTAACAAACCTGATCTTATTCTTATAAATTGTTAACACGATGACTTTTTAAGGGGCCTAGTTTGATAAGCGATGTTGAAAATTCATAGTTTAAAATAATCTTAAGTACAAAATAAATTATAATTTTTAAAAATTCTTTGAATGCGTGTACGTACTATAAATTATTGTTATTAAAAATCCTCTACAAGTTAAAATTACTAATTTATTTAAAAAGTTCCCCTTTTCTTCTAAAAATCATGTTAAAATTTTTATGAACTTTTTAATTAGACAATTTTTTTTAAGAAAAAGGAAACACTAATGAAAACTTTCACTTCTAAAGAAAAAAAAACACTTTACTTTAATTTTAAAATTCCTACCTAGTTAATTAAATTAAAAAAAAAAACCCATAAATATAAATTGTGTAACAATTCTAGATAGATAGATATAGAAAAGCTCGTATTGTGGGTGAAAAAAATATTTAAATAATTTATTTTAAAAAAAAACTAAAAATAAATTGCGTGACTTTTTCAAATTACTGTAACATTATCAATAATTTAATAACAACATATACCTATATCCTTTTTATAGTTCTTTGACCTAGTTTCTTAAATAAAACGTCTATTATTTAAGTTTAAACCAATAAAAAAATTAAAAAAGGATATTCTTTAAATCACAGAGGGAAAAAATTGGAATTCGATTTTTTTTTTAAATGAACAAATTCAAATAGAAAAAACGAAATCCAATAACAAATAAATTTAAAAAGTGGAAAAAAAAGAGACATAATTTCATTTCCAATACATTATGCTTGAAAAATTGAATTATCAAGAATATAAAATAAAGACAAATTATAAAATGAGCTTGTAATTATCCTGTTTCAACATTCTTTTAACTCATTTCGGACACAAACATTAATGATACGAGTATTTTATATGTAAAAATATATTCAAGGATATTGAAATTAATTTTTTTATTCAAAAAAGAAAGTTTTTGTGTTTTCGTTGCTTTTTTTTATGGGATTTTTAAACCTTTTTTTTTGACATTTTTTTTCATTTTTTGTTTTAAAAAAAATGCATACAATCTATTTTTTTTTATACTAAATAATTTTTTTCTATAGATATTTCAATTATTTGCATAAAAAATTCTAAAATGAAAGTTTGTCATAGAACTCAAGGCGCAATAGATGTTATAATTATCTTTAGACTGCATTATAATTCAACTGCAACATTCATAATTTAAAGTTTATGTTGTATCATTGAAAGTTTATAATTATTTTCTGAATTTAATGAGGACAGAGGTTTGAAAAAATAAAATAGAGTGAAAACATATTTTGCTTTGTTTTAAACTTCTAGAAAATCCAATTAAAAAAAGTTTCGACAATGAAATTATGTTAAAAATGATTTTTTTTCCTTCGTTCATAATTAACAACAAATAAGAGAAAAAAAAAACCTAGAGAAAACCCAACCGTTGGTTATAAATACAATTAATATTAATAATTATTTACAAAATGAGAAAAAATTCTAAATTGAAATTCATTCTTTTGTTGTGAAATTTTCAACATCATAAAAATGAGAAATATTGACAAAAATTGAAAAAAAAATTTTTTTATTAACTTTTTATGGTTCAATTTTTCTTTTATATGCTCAATATTTTTTTATTATTTCCTTTTTCCTTTCCTTTTTAATATTTTAAATCATCTACGATATTTTCTGTGTCACATAATATATACTTTTCACTTCACTATACACTTTAAGAAGTATCGTAGACGTAGTAGGTAGGTATAGGTTTTTTTGTTTGTTTGTTTATAAGTATAAGCATGTATAATGCTTTCTTGACACCTCTCTTAGAATTTTCAAAAGGATAAAATGACATCAATATTTTTTACTTAAAAAAAAAACAATTTTATATACGCCCACATTAAAATAAATGTACAATATATCATAGATTCATATGCATATATTTAAACTTTGAAGTGTCATGAAAATATTTTAAGATCATTTATTGTTTGGAACCTTTTTCTTTCTTCTTATTTGTTTTTTGTTTTGACTTGCATTCGTTCAAAATAAAAAACAAATATAAAATTTTTTCGTTTTCTATTTACGTAAATTTTGAAAAATTATTCTATAAGATTCGAAAATCAATTTAAATTTTTCTCCTACTTTAGAAAACAAAAAAATAAAATAATAAAAGATTTATGGATATTGTGAAACTAATAACAAAGACCTTCAAAATATATAAAATGTATCAATTCAATCAAAATTCTTTAAAAGAACTTCGATTTATTTTAAAAAATTTTAGAGTTTTTTATTATTTTTTTTCTGCTTTTTTAAAAATGAATAATGCAAAACAAAAATGCTTTTTTTTAAAAGTATTCTCTAAAAATGTTATACGAGTTGTGATAAGAACTAAACGTGAAACGCCTCAAATGAACTTGAAATTTTACATCGAAGGACACAGCATTTTCACTCAATTCAAAAAAACAGAATAAAATGGCTACATTAACTATAAATATGTTAATTCATCCTTTTTTCATTACTGAAGTATCTTTTTGAACATTTAAATAAAATTTGTGAAATTTGAATGACTTAAACTTTTACACTTAATGATGAAAAAAATCAAATTGAATTAAAATTTATTACTTTTGGGTTATTTTAAGCTCAAAATAATTTTCTATAAATCATAAAAAAAAAACAACCTATCGACCTATTTTTTAAGTCCTTATAAATTGTCTTAAATACATATTTTAAATTTAATACAAAAAAATTTTTCTTCCTTATAAAATTGATAATTTCCTTTTAATAAATAATAAATGATTCATGCGACATGAAAAACACATCATTTAAAAAAAAAATAAATAAATAGCTAAATAGAATAAATTGACGATGTCAATTTGTCATTAAAAATTAATCCTATAAAAAATTAATAAATTAATTGATTTCATATTTTCAAGAAATAATAAATAATTAAAATCCCAAAAAGGATTAAATCATCTTATTTAATTTTTTTTACACAATATTTTCTTTTTTTTTTTATATTTAAAACTTTTATCTTTAAATTTTCAAATCGCAGCAAAAAAAGAAAATTTAAAAACAAAAAAAAAAAACAAAATCATCTACAGAGAAAAAAAAAGGGTTAATTGACGCTAATTTAAGAAGAACACTTATTTGTGAACTACAATAAAATAATTTTTAACATGGTATATAGTACACCTGTAATTTGTATATATTGTACAACTGTGACCCATAAAAATAAAATTGTAATATCAGCATATACAATATACAATGCACAAGCGTTAACATTTCAGCATAGTAGAGAATTTTTGCATTTAACATTGTCATAGCAATATAATGTATTTTAATTAAGAAAAATTGCATCTCTCGAGTTTGTTTGTTTTATTTTTATTTTTTTTTTTTAATTTCATTTAATTTATCAACTGAGGTTGACATTTATTTCATAGCATCATCATCATCATTATCATCAACGACATCAGCATCATGATGTACTCGTATATACATACATATATAAAAATATGTGTCTGAAGTTGACGTGTTTATATAAATTATTTCACTACTACTATACTATATATTCATTAATTGTTCACAAATTATTTAAAACAATAACAATTTTTTTTTCCATTGTAGTACAGATGCAGACAAAAAAATCTGTGGAAAAATTAAATCAATTAGATTTCTTTGTTTAACAAGAAGAGGAAAAAAAAGTAAGTAGATTGAGTAACAAATTTAATTTAAATGAATTTTATCTTTTTTTTCATCATATAATTATAATGATATAATGAAGTACAAATTTGGTGATATTATCTGTAAATAAAGAAATTAAGAGGATAGTAAATATACGTAGAAATACCAAATTTAAATTGAGCAAAATACGATAATAAAGATAAGTGATTGACACGGCACCTCTTAGAAAAATAGCGTATGATTAAGCTCTGAAGTATGAATGAATTTTTTATTTTTTGAAGTGAAATTATAGTTTCAACGCATCAATTACTCCGGTAATGGGCAATAGAACAAAAGTGTTTCGAATTTTAGTGTTAACCGTGCTAAAACTAAAATAATAACAAAAAAAAACTTAAAGGAAGCCTAGCCTGTATCTAAAATCTTTATTTCTTCGATAATATTAAATGAAATTTTTCTGCATAAAATCATTTAAATTTAACAAAAAATAATATTTTTATAAATGTTCTGTGCTCGAAATAGCCCTTTTTAAAATAAATTTCTTTTTTCACTTTGCGTAACCACCAAATTCAGCTTTTTATAGATTGAAATCGTACTAGGGATCGGTGTCGAGAATCAAAGCCAATCATCGGCTCTATGCCGATCTTTTATTTCAAGCTGAGTTATTCACTGAAAATTTTGTGCCAATCTCTCTGTAAAAAAGTATGTAGTATATTTAATTTTTTTATAATATATACAATATACAGTAAAACGTGTCAAAGACGGAACCTGTCAGCAACGGAAAACTGCGAAAGCAGAAAATTTCTGGTTTTATTGGTCCCATTTTCAAATTTTGTATGAAAAAAAAACGTGAACACCGGAAATACTGTCAGAAAGCCGTTTAAAACATACATAAAATTTTGACATTCTTCATATATTTTAAACCTGACAATACCGGAATTTGCAGTACCTTGCGTGAAAAAATATTTTATTATTTATATTTTTTTTTACTTTCTTTAAATTGTTATCTTATGTTTACTTTAAGAGATGAAATAAAATATTTTTGTTCAAAGATTTTTATTTTAAAGCATTTAATATTCGATAAATTCTAATTTAAACATATGTTTATTCCACTTTCCTTATAAATTGTTAAAGGCGAAAATTTCCGGCATTTGCTTATCCCGGAAAACTGTCGAAGCCGGAACAATTTGGTGGTCCCTTCACGTTCCGGCTCTAACAGGTTTCACTAGCTGCTTTCGATTTGCCATTTCCAAGTACTTGCGAGTACTAAAATGTGTCTTGGATAAATGGGTAAATCGAACGACACAAAAATTTTGATAGGTGTCAAAACCTAAAAATAATTTTTATTTTGTCATATATTACATACAAAAAAGAAAAACACATCTAGTGCTCTTAGTTTTAAACTATAAAGCCCTCTGTTGTAAAAATTGTGCGTAACTACTTGTATCTACTTGAAAAATTTTACATGAGTAGCTACGTGTAGATGATTTAGCACAGACTTCCACCTTATCTACTCGCAAGTACTTGAAAGTGGCAAATCGAAAGCAACTACTGTACATACATATATTGAAAATTTTAACTCTTTTTTTTCATCTATTTTCATAAAATAACATTCTGTGAATCGTTTCTGTAGATTGTGGATAGAAAAGAATTTTTATTGCTATGACATCACGTCATTTATGTATGTATATTCTATTTACGTTCCACAATAGAATATTAATTCAGTACAAAAATAACTGAGTAGTGAAAATAATTTCAATTAATCAAATAATGTTTTTTCAATTCATCATTCATAAAAATAAGATATTCATCATAGAAATTTAAGCCTAATAAATATGTAAGTCATTTTGACGTCAAATTAAAAAAGCTTAGTTGAAAATTTTTCTATTTCTAAAATTCAGAAACAGCGTAATGGTGTATCATAATATTCAATTTTAGTCACATTTCTTGTCATACATTATCAATTAATAACAAATAAAAGTCATTTATCTTTCAAGGATGCTAATCAGTAGGTATTTTACCCTAAACAGACAAGAAAAACGAGAAAAAAAAATTGGAAAATGAAACATCTTTTCTGAAAAAATATAAATATAAGATCCTTTCCGCACAATTATGAAAATTTCATTATTATGATATTTTTAAATATAAATGACCTTCACTCTAGTTAAGTAAATTATGTATGTAATTATTATCTAGAAAAATGTTATTGAACTATTTTTAAAAATATATCTTGCATAAAATTTAAATTAATTATTAATTCATCTACGTACGTGTTTATATAATATCTTTACTAATAATGAATAAGTGTAATTTTTTACAAAAGACTTCACTTCATATGAGTGCGTTCTTTTTTCTTTTTTCTTTTTTTTGTCCTTAGAAGTACTTTATAACTGTAATATAATGATAAGTGTTAACAGCCAGGATATACTACAAACACATAAATACATCAACGAACATTTAGGTCAGTCATATATAATTTTATCTTATGTTTTTATTTATTTATTTTTTTTTTTTCTTATTTATTAAATAATTATTCAAACGAAAAAAAACAACAAAAAAACAATTTTTTTCATATTATTTTTCTTTCTGATTAATTAAAGAATATTTTTTGAAGAACTAAAAAAAAACACACTAACGTGCTATTCAACTTTAACGTAGTTTTCCAATCATATCATATATGTATAAAATAAATAAATAATATTAAGATAAATCTTTAAGTTTTATTTTATTATGTTGTATGAATATTCATTAAATTAATAGATAAGTCATAATATTTGTATTTTTTATTTATAAAAATTAATTAATTCTGAATTAATTTGTTTAATATAGTACTCATATACGGGTATAAAAATAAACTAACATGATAAAATTGACCAAATGAATAAATAAATAAATAAAAAGGTCGAATGAACTTCGTAATTTTCACATTTAAATAAAAGAATATAAATATTCAATTTATAATATTTTTATAAATTCTAATATAATTTAGAATATATATATTCAAGAATATAAATTAAAATTTGCTCATCATTTCATTGTGAATAATTTGCTTATCAACATTTTTTTTTTCTTAAATTTTAATAAATATTGTTTATTTTTAGAACTGTAAAATTCGATTTTGCCAAATTAAGATGAGAAGAAGAGGTGTTTTTCTTGTAACGAAACTATAACTTACATAGAAATTTTGGATTCTAAATAGTGATGATGGACAGGCAGTGGACGAAGCGGTTGAGTGTTGGCTTCTGATGCTGAAAGTGACAGGGTTCGACTCCGCCTAAGTTCACTCAGCTTTTAATTAGTACCAATTCACTTTGAATTGGGTGAAAGTGCTCGGTACTAAAGTATTTTGGTGGCTCTGCTTAGAGACCATAAGCTAAGTCCACAAAAAAGTACGAGAAATATTAGTACCAAGCCCTGTCATAAGAATAAAATTTGTTCTCTACCAAGAATTGTTGTTTCGACTCGACAAACAGCCAGGTGTGTGGTATCAAAACAGCACGGTTAGCGCTAATTATGTCTTCGGAAGTAATCCAAACGCACATGTTCTGCTTAATGCTTTCTATAGGCAAAATTAACGTAAAATTCAGAAAAATTTATATTCAATGATTAAAAACTGAAGAAATGCTGAACAACTAAAAGGGCGTTTTAAAGATTTTTGTTTGAATTTTCTAATAGTTTTGCTTTTTATTGTACTATACTATTTTTCTTTTTGGAAGTCAGTATTGTGCTCATGGAGGCAGTACCCGATGAGTTTTTTGACTTGGTAATATTTAATTTAAAATATTTCCCTCGACTAAAATTGAGATCTGATCACCCCACACACAAGACAGATTTATTCAAACAATTTGTGAAAGAATATAGAAAAGTATGCCTATCTTGCCTGTACTGACATCCAAAAAGAAAAATAGTATAAGTTTATATTACTTATTGTGATTTTTTCACTTAACCGACTTCTCTATCTTTTTTTTATCGAATTTTTGTTTGATTCATTCCAGTGCATTTTCTAAAACTGATTTAGCATTATTGGTTCTAAGTAAGAAAAAAACAAAGTTGTTGGAATTACAAGACTTGTTATTATTTTTTACTTTTTAAGGCGCAACTAATCAATAAAATCTTAATTTTGGATAATTTTTTTCCTACAGCTACAGGTAATTATCCTTGTTTGTATATCCTCTAAGTTTCCGATGCATTATCTTTGAGTTTTTAACTTTTGGTTAATTCTACAGGATTTTGTATTTGGTTTTCATTTCACTCTAGTCCTTGCCAAATTAATCTATTAATTTAATTGAAAAATGACAAGTAAATGAAATTATACTCTTCTTATTTATGAGCGTTTTACAAAACTTATCAATTTCAAACGCATCCAAAAAGATCCTCTAAATATTTCCCCTTTCAATTTATTAATTTATTTTGAATACAATTAAATGATATTTTCATCCGATATACATACGTATACCCTATGAAATTCATTATTTATAATAATCATTAAATTGCAGTCAAAAATGAAAATTAAGTAGGTATCATATCACCAAATCAAAAAAAAAAAAAAAAAATCAATTATTTTTATTTTAATATGCCACCCAAATAATATTTTTATTTTTAATTTAACATTTTTATTATCCCAATGTAACCTGAATGCAAATTAATTAATTATATAAACAATTATTATTATATGAGTACATACAACTTTATAATCATATACATCATGTATTTTACATTAAAATATAAATTGTTTTTGTAAAAATTTCATATTTAAATGCAAAATCACGTTATGATGTACAATTTTGACCACCAAAACAATACAATTTGACCGGCTTCTTATTTTTTTTTTTATAGTAAAACTTACATGTCTTTTTTTTTCGATTCATCACAAACACATATTGAAAAGGTAAAGTAAAACTTGAAATACGTAAGTAAATAAAGACTGTATGTGCTACTATATACAAGAAAAAACAATTAAGAGAAAAACAAACAATAAACCTATCACGCGTTTTTATATAATATAATAATATTTAATGTATGTACCACCCACACTTTGAAAACAATTGAAAGGCCAAAATTAGTATAATGACACCTATAAATTATTATTATTTACCACAATAACAAAATAGTATATTGAATGTTGTTAAAATTCTAAAAATGTTGTCATCTTATCAACAATTTAAATATTCGATGACTAGACAATGATAAAATACAAAATGGATAAGAAATTTTTTTTATTATTGTTGTTTTTATTTACGTTTTGCTTTCTACATTTTCAATGAAATGTTATGCAAAATAATTGTATCATTAAAAATTAATCAAAATATTAAAAAAAAAAAAGCAAAAAAAGCACAAACAATTACTTATTGAAAATTGATTACAAAATAATGTTATGAGATATTCACTGGAATTATATATATGGAATGGATGAGGGTGTCTGATCGTAAGCATTTAAATAAAGGATTTTTGGCTCAAAAGATTCAAAAGATATACATATATTATTTTAAATTTGGAAATTTCTTTTAAATTACGATTTAATTTCTCTGAACAAAAATAAAAAACACCTTCAATAAATTTGAAAATATTTTGCAAAATACCACTAACACACAAATCTATAAAGTTTACAAGCCATACAAACATTATCTAATCCTACACGATAACAAAACAACTTAGATATAGCCAATTCGACGCCAATTCAAATGTATCTTTTTTTTAATACAACAACCGTATATCTTAAACAGAATGAGGATTTACTATACCTTTTCAACATTTTGCCATGAATGTTAAGTGGTTACAAATACATACATAACAAAAACAATTTTTCGTACATTTTAAATGTTAAATTTTGTAGACAGAGGAAGCTAGTATTCTACAATGTATTATGTAGCATATTTAACATATTATTTTTTGTACATAAAATGTTGCCAGGACCATTCAACTCAGAAGGTAGAAGAAGAAAAAGTTTTGAAAGAGTAATCAATAAATATGAAAAAAAAAAAAAATGTAACTTGAATGCTTTCATAATTTTATGTAGAAAATAATTTTTCATGTCAATTTTGTAAAAGAAAATATTTAAGGACTTTAGAATTTGTACACGTTAATGCAAGATTGTCCTTTGTTAGGGTTATATTATGACTAAAGTATTTCCTACATGACAAAAATCGTAGAATTTCAAAATAAATTTCTAAAGACATATAAAACATAAAATTTGAAATACCAAAGGATAATAGGTAACATTTACTCTCGAAATTCTTTCTCAAATTTATTTTTAAATTTCATTGGAAGTTCTTTTATTTTGAAACAAAAACTTTTTTGACAAGAACTTCCAAGAAATTTTTCATTCCAGAACTTCATAATTCTATATTAAGCAAATTTTTAAATTTTAAAACAAATAAAACAAAAACAACTAAAGGACCAAAAATCCTATGACACAGAAATGTACAATACCAGCATTATAAAATTCAAAATTATTCAATACCAATATTCAAAATCATCCAATAAATGTTACAAAAACAAACAAAAAAAGTAGTTATAGAAAATTATAACAAAAAGCTAAAAAGATTATGCAATTTAACACATGACAAATTGAACCAAAAAGTTTATTTTATATATAAGTAAAAGGATTAGAAAATCATTATTTAAACAATGTAGACGATTATAGATACAAAAATATACTACAGATACAATATATAGATATAAATTGCCCAAGATAATTTCAACAGAATTAAAATGAAATACAAACAATAAAATTATTATAAATCTTTAAAGACAATAAGATTGTGTCTGGAATCTGGATTGAACAAAAAAAAAACCCCAAAACAATTCATACTTTTCACTATAAAGTAAATATAAAAAAGATATTTACGAAAATATAATGAAAAATTTGTTGTAATTCCTTTTCAAATTTAAATAATGATGATTATTATTAATTTCATTAATTTCTCTTTGAAAATGTCGAGAAAAAGACAACTGAACCGAATTTCAAGAAAATACCATTTTCAAATAATTTAATGATAGACTTTTTTTTTTGTTGATAAAGAAAATGTTTTTTCTTTTTTTTTTTTTGTCAAATTTTTTTTACAAAGGCGGCGGCTCGGCTCGTTTATAAACAATGAGGAACTGCAGGTCCCCAGGTTTTTTTTTCAGTAGGTATATACATTTTTTAAATTTCCCTATTTTAAGTAAAGCGAAGGGCAAAGAACTTTATAATTATTACAGTGTCATTCTCTCATACATAAGTGCAGTGCAGTGGTATAAAAAGAGAAATTGAGCTTGTGAAAGCGAAATGAAAATTGCACTGTTTCATTTGCCGGGGCTTTGTTGTTTGGAAGCGAAGCAAAATAGACGAAGAATGGTTTTAAAATTGAGTAAAATTAAAGAATGAACATATTGGAAAAATCCGTTTGTTTTTCGCTTTTAAAAACTATTCATTATAAGCAAAAACTTAATGAGGCCTACAGAATTTCAATTAATAAAAAGTGTATCTTGAAACCGTGAAATTCTATTCAAAATAATTGGCTGAAATTTATTTTGTGGAAATTTTAAAATTACTTTACCTAGGAATGAAGAAATAAATGTTTCGATAAATCTAAATGTATTTAAAGGATTATTTAAATTTGCATATATACGTGCGTATATCAATTTTAAAATATACAACATTCCCACGCACAATTAGAATTCACATTTCACGTACCGCCACTGTTTATATTTATACTAAACATTATCTATAACGTGCTTATTTCCTAAGATAAGAAGATAACTCAATACAAATTATAAATAAAATATTGTATTATAGATTTCAAGGATTATATATTGAAGTGTTTGTAAAAAGAAATATGTATATACGAATACGTGTATTTAAATTTACGCACTGAAAATACAATTTAAATATCTAGACAGAACAGAAGTCCTGTTTTTATATTATTAATTTTAAATAGAACATAATACTGTATTTATTTTGTATTCATAAAACGTGAAAGTATTACATTTTACTTTTTTTCTCATTACCATAATTTCTTCTTTTTCGAAAGAAAAATACAAATAAAATACATTTTTATTTGTTTTTTATTTAAAATTTTTTAATTAAAGAGAAATTCATATTTTTTTTACATAATTTTCATAAAATTTTATTTTGTCGTGTAAAAATTTAATTAGAAAAACAAAACAATAGAACGAATTTTTTTTTTTTTTTTTTGTTCGAATAAAATGAATTACATTTTTGTGAACGAACCTTTTTACTATTTTATACTGGTGAACAATTCAAAATTTTATGAATACAAATCATCAAACTGGTAAATGACTGTTATAACTTTTGAATATATTTTCCAAAGTACTTTTTTTTTTCACTTTTTTGAATATTTTTCTTAAAAATACACAATGAAAGAAAATTCATATTTTTCACGCAAAAAGTTGTATTCCATACAAAAGAAAATTATTATACAATTGGCATAGTAATTTTACTTTTCTTTTTATAAGTAATTTTTTAAATAAAAGTTTTTCTTTCATATGAAAAACAAAAATACAAAAAAAAAAACTGGTAGATTACTTTTATTCTTTGCTCTTATAAATTTTGTTTTTGTTTTTATTTTTGTAAGGATTTCAACCTTGAATTTTTTATTTTCACACCTTTTAAATATTATCATACTTATTATCTTCATTTTTCCTTTTTTTTTCCAATGGAATTATACACACTTAATTTTTTTTTTCATTTTTTTTAAATTATTTTTTCATGTGCACGTCGTCCTTTTTTTGTTTCTCAGAAAGAAAAAAAACAGAATTTTACTTAAAATTTACATAAGCATAAATTTTTGTTACATTCTATTTTTTTTCTTCTTTATTTTTATATATTTTTTATTTAACTGTTTTCAAATTTGCATAATAATACACCGTACTAACAAAATAAGTGAGTGAGGTTAAAAATACGCACACAATCACAAATAATGTTTTATTTTTTTTATTTTTTTTTTAAACTTCTACATTTTTTACTTTTGTGAAATAAAAAAGTTAATTTTTTTCTTAAATAATTCTGATAATAAAAATTTTTTATTTTGTCATGTGTCAAATATTTTGAGGAATTTGATACAAAAATACCAAAAAAAAAATTGAGTTATATATTTCATAAAATAAAAATTGAATAGTTTAACAATAAAAAAAGGACTCATTGTAACAAAATAAACATTGTTTTCTTTCTTTAATTTTTATTCGTTATTTTTTATTTCTCCCTTTAATTTTATTTTTATTAAAACAAAAATCCTAAAAAGTGTTGTTTTCTCCAAAATAAAAAAAAAAAACAACAACAATACTTTTCATTTTCCCAGAATTATTTCGCCCGAAAAAGAAAAGCAAAAACAATTCAACTAAATATACAATTTCCTAGAAAATTCAAAATACATAATTGTAATTCTTAATTATTTTCATGAAAGTTAAAGCACTTTAATGAAAAACAAAACAACAAAAAAATGAGGATACCGTAGAAAAAAACAAATCTTAATAAATGTTGTATTATACTTGAAAAAAGAAAAAAAAAAGAACTTTAAGTATACGTTAAGTAGAATCATTTTATTAAATAATAAATAGATAAAACGAGAAAAAATATCGTGTAATTTAAGCAAAAAGTTTTGATTAATGGTTTTTTGGTCCATTTAACGAAAATGAACAGGTCATAAAAGTGTAAAAAGAAAAAAACTTACACACAAAGCAAAAAAAAGTACAAAAGAGGAATAAAATTGTATATGAAGATAAATGAATACAGATAAATTAATAGATATTTTCTAGAAATGAATGTAACTGTGAAATTAAATACGACTATAGAGACAAAAAAAAAAGGATAACTATGCAAAATACAATCTGATCAACATGAGAGTTTGTTTTAAAAAATACCACCATAACCACTTTATTTATACTATTATCCTTGTTTATATATATTTATATGTATATACATATACTTGCCTTGTAATTGATTCCTTTTTCCTATATATAATAATAATATATACTATATATGTATATATTATTTCTGTTAGATTTATGTACGTTTCAATCCGCAATTTCCTTTTAGGTTATCGAATTGATTGCCCGGGATTATGTCCTGGAATCACAATTGAAAATATGCCGTATACGTATATGCTATATAATATATTATGTATATATGTATGTGTGTAGTACGTAAACGTAATTTTACATATAAATCTATATAGATAGATACACAAATATGTATTTTAACTTGCAAAAATATCTATAGCTTAATGTGATGATGAAGATGGTTGGCTTTTCTACCGTATACAAAACAGGAAAATGACTTTTACACAATAAAGAGTACGGATATACTAAAAGTATGTATATTGTACAACAAAAGTTGAATTCTATGATATATTTACAGGAAGTTATGTTGTATTGTTGTTGTTGTTAACTTTTCTTAAGTTGATGATAAAGTGCATAATATAACGTTCATTTTTATTATTTTTGATATTAAGTATATGAAGCACACATTACAATACAATAGAGCCTTGATGCAAATATTGTATATATTTTGTCTTCTTAGATCTTTAATAGATACATAATATCTACGTTGTGCTCCTTTCACCTAACTTTCAAGCTCACTTATAATAATAATTTTATACACAATCATAAAATGAAATACCTTCATACACATCTATTCATATCTATGTACATATATCTCAACATCATGTATGTATTCCTGAAGTGAAAATATATACTATATTCGTATATTTTCATGTATCTATGTACTTATTATATATTTAATGTATAAATACGCTTTTCAATACAGTTTTTACTATACAGCATTGTCTTCTTATGCTATATCAAGCATTAGTGACACATCTCTTTCTATTTTCTTGTTTCCTTCTTTTATATTATTTTCTATTATTACTATTTTTTTTCTTTACTTTCTTTTACTTTTTCTTTTTTCATTTTTATAAGCTTTATAACTCTTTTATTATATGTATTTACTTTTGTTTAAAATATCTTTTTTTTTTTTTTGTTATCACTTTACTTGCTTTATTTTTCATACAAAACATTAAAAAAAAGGAAAATTTAGCCCCTGGGCATTAAAAGAAAAGAAAAAAATATATAATGAAATAGAAAAATTGATATTTATTTGATAAAAGCTGTTTAATGATATCACAAACTAAAGACAATATAACAAAAAAAATCAAAACAAAAATTATTAAACACTTATAATAAATTTAGCTGAAAGTTATATTTCTTTATAAATCACATAACAAATCGAAATAACAAAATAAAAAACACGACCAACAAAAAAAATTAAAAAAATAACTAAATGCCAAAAACAACAGAAAAAAAAACAAAACAACAAAAATTTACACCAATTTTATACAAACAATTTTTCTGTATGAAAAACACAAAAATACATTATCCGTTAAAGAAAAAACACGTTCAACAAAAACGACGGTAGCTTTCAGACTGACGATAGATTCTGGATAAAAGCCGAATTCATATATCTACACAAAAAAAAACTTTTTTTATATACACATATATACAAAAACAACATAAAAAAAAGGTGGTGGGTGGTAAAAATAAATGTGCTACAATATTTTACCCTGTTTTTAAAAAGAAAAAAAATTAAATTGTAAAAATAAGCTTTTTCCACAGTAAATAGGGGAATAAATTTATAATGAAAGTTTACAATGATAGAGAGCTTTTGTTTTTTAGGAGGATTCTAGTATAATTCCAAAGGATAATAAAAGTTTCAAACATTCGTGACAAATAATAAAAAATGTCACATAGCTTTACAGTGACTTTTTATGTAGAAGCTTTGGATACATTTTTTTTCACTATTAAAGTCACCAAAATATTAGTCACAATATTTGGAAAATCTTTGATTATTTATTTACGTTGAATTTGTACGATAATGGTCATGAAAACTTAAAAAAATTAAATTAAGTATGTCAAAGTAATACTCACTTCAGAGATGTTTAATTGAAGAAAGAAGTAGAATAATTTTAGAAATAACTTATTTGAAATGAACTCGTTACTAATTTTTCTTTGGTGCTGTGTGAAGTTTTAAAAGTATCCTTTTTGTACATCGCTCGTTAATCGTTATTAGAAAATAAGAAAAAGGGGAAAGGAATATCTTGTATGCCAATTTACTTGAAAGCAAACTTTTCTTCAGATAAAACACATGAGATTTATTTTACACACTAGAGAAATTCTTTTAAAATTCTCAGAAATCAAGTTTTAAATTATTCTGAAGAAAAAATCAAAGGATTTTCATGATTATTTCTTAAAATGTTTATATCGGTTTTGATGTTTTTTACAATAAAAAAATCTATATTATTTTAATAAACTATCATACAAACCTATCGTACACGAAATTTGATATACATTTATATACATTTGATATATTATGTTTATTTATTATTTATTTTGATGTGTGCTGTAGGGAATACAAAACAACCAATAAAGCAACTGTCAAAACATGAACGTAAAAACTTTAAAAGGATCAAAAGATATTATTAAACGGTTTTATAGTTATTTTTTACCCCCTTTTTTAATTACAATATAAATTTTAATAAAGGTACCTGAAAGCTCATCTCTTGTTTTTATGATATTATTGCTGTTTTGTTGTGTGTATGTGTGTTATTTTAATTATAATAATTAAGTACACGTTTAAGTTTTTTATCAATATTATTTTCTTTTGCTAAAATTTTTAGATTAAAACTAAACCTTTTATCTTGGCGAGAAAAAAAAATAAATAAAATAAAATACATACTTCTAAAACAGATAAAAAATAATTAAAAGCTTTCCCCATTCGGTACAGATAAAAAAAAAATGAATTATAATAGAAAAAAATGAAAGATATTTATTCACAAACATGAAAAAAATTCTTCCTTTTTCGATATGTTTTTTATTTTTTTTTTAATTTACGCAATAAAAATACTCGTAGGTAGACAATATCACACAGTACCTACAAAAGAATCCTTTATTTTTTTTGCAATCAAAACTTTTAATTAAAAACATACGTTTTATTATTGTTGTTTTTCTTTTCTCAAATTTTTTTTATGACGGGTTATTTAAAAAAATAATAACAATTATAAAAACACGTATTTTTTTCTTTATTATTTTCATTTATTTTGTATATTTTTCATCAAGGACGTCCCATTTTACAATTATAAACTCTTGCATATGTTTCAGTATATAAAAGTTTACATATTGCTGCATTATTTTCATATGTTATTTCTGCAACTTTAAATTCTGGATTAACAGCAACTTTCATAATATATTCACCATAATTCATATTTGTTATATCAATCCATTGGCAATCAATATTATAACGATATATATCTGAACAATTAACGGATATTCCTGATAAAGAAACAAGGAAAAATAGAAGAAAATTAAATCAAAACAATAAAAAATAAAAGGTAGAGAAAAAATTAATTATAAATCAAGTTTTTTTTTAGTTTTAACTTTCAAACAGAACGATAGAAAATTTTATTGATATTTTTCCAACATTTTCTTTCTGTGTAACACACTAAATAATTTCACAAAATTCACATTAATTAAAAAGGATTTTTTTTTCATTGTTTTATTTTGTTGTTTCTTCATTTAAGGGTTATTTCAATAGTTATAATGAATAAAATATCATACAAACCTTGATCACCATAATTAGCACATGCATATTTTGGTTCAACTCCTGGTAAACATTGATTATCCTCTAAACAAAATGATGCTTTATGTCCTTGTGCTACTCTAATATTATTCGAATCGAATACATCGAATATTGCAAATACTTCCATGCTATGATAATGCCTATTTCATAAAAAGAAAAAAACAATAACAAAATTAATATGTATATATATGTATTTTGAATTCGTATAATTATGGTAAATTTCTAAGCATATATCTATGCAAAATCAGGACAATAAATTTTCATAAATAATTTATTAATTAATTTTCTCTTTTACAAACTAAATTGAAATTTATATTAATTATCCAAAAGAAAACCATCAATTATATTATTTTATATAAATGGGACCCATTTATATACGAGTATGTTCAATATTAATCTACATATTATTATTGAATAAATTACAAAATATACATACATATGACACATATGCCATTCCCATAAATGTTTTGGTATTGATGGACGAAAATCAATATTTCCTACATTCATTACACGTGCTGTAAATTTAAGTAAACGACGTGTTTCTAAATGCCATGATGGATTTGTTTTTTGTATATCATATGCATCTGGTGCAATACAATTTTCTTCCATGGCACATTGTAAATAAAACATTTGACGATCTTCTAAATGTGCTGTTTGTTCTAATTCTAAATGATCAAATAATAAATCTGGTAAATAATTTGTACATATAACAGCAGCAATATGATTTTTATTTCCATGACAATTATTATGATGTGAATTTTTAGATTTTTCATGATCATAATGTATACAATTTGAAAGATGTGTTTCATTTCCATAACATTCAGTACCACTTAATATTATTTTTGTATGATTTGAACCACCAAAATAATCTGTTTGTAATGCATCACTTGCATAACCATAATTTAATTGATGACATACAACATTTGCTTCAAGTAATGACCATCCATCACTGCAAATTGTTCCCCAATGTCCTTTTTTAAAACGTACCTAAAATGTACACATTAATCAAAATTTTAAAAAATTATTTATTAAATATGTAGGTATGTATGTGAAAAATTATTAATTTTTGGAAATTTTAAAAAGAAAAACAAAAATAAATGTAGGTCTTTTGAACAAACAATGAAATGTTGTCCTTTTAAAAAATATAGGTGGATTTTTTTTTCGCATCTTTTACTTAACTCACTTCAACTCTTCCTTCTGTATTTACACGTCCTCCAGATAATCTTATTTCCATTTCATGATGTTTATGAATTTTTGATTTTGTATTTTTTATATTTTTTATTTCATTTGTTTTTATTGTTTTAGAATTTTCACAAATAACTCCTGCTGCTTCTGAAGATTCACAATCATTTGTTCCCCAACCATCAAAATGGCAATGTGCCAATTCTTGTTCATTTCCGTTACAATAAATATTGTCCATCCAAAATTTTCCTTAACATAAAATATAAAAACAAAAAAAAAAGTATTAAGTAAATACGAGTTTATAGAGAAAGAAAAAATCATAAAATTAAAGCTATAAAATGAAATGATGATGTATCTTAGTTTTTATCTTTAAAATATCTGCAAAATATTAAAATGAACAAAAATAAATAAATAAGGATACTTTACTCTTTTGTTCCTGTTTTTTTTTTTCTTTATTGTATTTTCATCTTAACGCTGTAATACCTTCATAAAAATTACTATGTATCGTTTGTTAAAAAATTCATAAAATATACAATAACAAAAAACAAAAGTGCAAAAATTATACATAAATGCAAAATCTCTTGAGATATTATATATGTTGTTTAGCATAATCATAAAAAAATATATGATTATGATATAATGTTGATAATGCATGAAGTTTCATCTTTTTATGCACAATTTTTATTTTTATTATAATACATTCACCATTATACACACGTCAACAAGATGCAATAGAATATGTAGGTATTATATATATTGATACACATTTATATATACATACATAATTTATGTAAATTATACTCGTATATATTATGTAGATACTTACTTTTAGCTGGTCCAAATGCTCCATTATATGTGACCTTTACATAACCATCAGTATAACCAAGTTGTCTACAAACAACAATTCCTTCATTCTTGTCCCATTCGTCATCACAAATAGCTCCCCATTTGCCATTATGTAGTATCTCAATATTACCTGGATAATATAAAAAAATATATGTATGTATTTTATATATTTCCATAATTTTATCTATATTATGAATATCCTTTTTATCTATTGTTTTATGATTATTAACTCTTCTATCAATTTTCAGCTAATTATAATTGTGAATAAAATAAAATATCTCATATAGAATGGGAATATATTGTATTTAAAGGGTGAAGGATATTTCTTTGAATTTCAAAAAATAAACAGCATTGTCAAAATTAATATGGGATTATTGAAATTTGTTTGAAAGGACAATAATTGATAGAAATTTTTATTACGAAAACAAAGTAAAAGCCGATAACAAAAGATTGTAATCTAATTTAAGGAACTTTTTGAAAAAAGCTTGCAATTGATGTAAATTTTGAATGGAAATTGCAGCAATTCTTCTTCTTTTTTTTAATAGATTAAGAATTTAGGTACCAAAAGGACTCTAGCGTTGAAAAATATAGTATTTTTTCTCTTAATCATTTAACAAATTCTTCAAAGCAAATAAAATATATTCTCAAAATTTGTTGTTTTTTTTTCTCTATTTGAACTTTCAAATTGAAGTTCCTGTTAAAATCTTAAATTCTCCAAAATAACACATTCAATTCTAAGACGTTGACTCTCACTTCTTAATCAGTGAGTGGTGGACAGTAAAAGCACTCTTTGACTTATTTTAAGATTTTTTGATTTTTAAGAATTTCGATCAAGATTAATAATAGTTTTTGCAGAAATAGTGAAAGGCTTTAGCCTATAAAAAATTTAAAAAGGACAAACAAAATTTAACTATGAAAAGCCTAAAATTTGAAATATTGAAGACACCACATTAACATTTTGATTCTTTCTTGCAAAAAATATTTGACTCTTTTTCTCAATTCTATATAAGAACACAAATATGTGTATAATTCTAATCCATTAAATATAAATAAAATTATCAGCTTCAATGGTTTAACAGCCCGATGTGAGCTAGAGCCCTCCAAAGTTAACTTTTGACTTTCTTCACACTGTTTTTCTGTACATATTGAAAAAAGGACCTTAAATTCTTAGAAATTTTGCTATAAATCAAATTTTCTTTTCAACGTATCCTTCAAAACATTCAATAAATTGAGCAATGTTTTTAATCCCTAATGATAATATCCTCGAATACCTCAATTAACGAGATCAACGTACATTTCAAATAAACTGAAACAAAAAACAAGGATTAATAATTCAGATAAAATCAGTGGAATTACTTTTTTACTTTCATAAACAAAAACCTAATAAAAAATATATATACATGTATCCTTTTATCCTTTACAGCTTTTTACAGCTTATTCAATTTTAATAAATCCTCTAGTTATAGTTTTTATATGATCATTAAAAAAAAGAAAGAAAAAAAATTACAAAATTTTATTTTTAATCTATACAGAGATAAAATAAAATATGTAATATCCTTTTTATAGTAAACTGTGCGGCATCTCTTTAAATATTTAAAGGTAAAAATTATGCATAAAACAGGATAATTTATTTAATTTGTATGTAAAGTAGTATATAAATTGCATTTTATTTATAAATACAATTCTAATCTATTTAATTTCACTAAATACCTACATAGATTTTATTTTTATTGTACATCCTTTTTTTATTTTTTTTTTCCTATGAAAATTAAACATATTAAATGAAATGCACTTTGTTGATTTCAAGCCAATTATTGATTTGTTTGTTTATTTATTTATTTGAATTTTGTATTATATTATCCTTTTCCAGTATAGTTAACGTAAAAACAAAGAACAACCAGTATAATAATGTCAAAGGATTAAATTTAAATGACATGAATTATGAAAATAATATAAAAGGACACATCTGTATATCCCATAGATAGTGAATTGATGAATAAAATATTTACATGATATGCGAAAATACATATATTATGTACATATATGTATATGTATGTATGTATGTTTATATAACTAAACAAGTAAACACACAATTTGATCTTAATTTGTCTTTTTTTTTTATAAAATTTTATTTAAAATACATAAACCAACACCATCAATTTAAATTTCTAATAAACATGAAATATTTTCTAAAATACAAAAATACATAATTTCCTGTGTCAACATAAATTTAATTAATTGCTTGCTTATAAAAGGATATACATACGATTATGTTACAAATTATTCACATTTTTGTTTGGTTTTTTTGTTACATTCAACATATCCTTGTTTTTTTTTTTTTTTTTTTTTTTGAAAATGTACTTTATTAGGGATAATACAAACATTAATATAGATAATATCCTTTTTACATTTATTTATTTGAAATTTTTTTTTTATTTTATCCACAAAAAAAAGGATAAAAAATAATTAATTTATACGAAAAATAAATACGATTCATAATTTTACTTTCAAACGAAATTTATTTTCAAAAAAAAAATTAATGTAAAATGATTTTTTTTTTTTCGTAAAAAAAGGATATTTTTGTTACCTATTTTATATTATTTTTTCGAGAGAGAGAAAAAAAAGGATAAATTCATTTATGTGGTTATTTGAATAAAATGATAAAAAGAAAAAGAGTTGTTATTGGTTATTGGGATCAAATATTAATCAAGTGGTTTTTGTTTTTATTTGAATTGTGTTTTTAACAGTTAATTAAAAAAGTAAACATTTAGGAAAGTGTTGAATATGTTGTTCTTTTTTTGTTCATTAATTTTTAATTTGAAAAAATAAATTATTAATTTTCCAAATGGGATTACGAATCGATGTGTTTTAATCGAATTAATTTTTAATTTATTTTAGGCAAAGAGCTTTTTTTTTTTTTAAAGAAAAAAAAAATTTTCATGGGAACCACAAAATAAAAGATATTAAATTATCGGTGATAAATCGGTGGTTTTGTAAATAAATAACTGGGAATCTTCGCGATAAATAAGATTAAATAGAAAACAGGTTAAGAAAATTTTTTTGATGAATATTTTATTTTGTTTATCTTACGAATTGGAAGTCGTAAGACTGCTAAAAAATAAATATGATACATATAGACAATTAATAAAAAAATAGCTTAAAATCAAAATTGTGGGATTCATATAAATTCTAGCTTTTTTTTTAAACAAGACATTTTTGGTAATTATTGATTTTCAATTTTTTGTTCGATTTTTTTTTTTAAATTAAATCCTTTCACTTTTTTCATGTATTAAGAAAAACACACAAATTAAAAAAACCGTTATTCTGTGCAGAATATATGTATATACCTATAACCTTACTGAAAAAAACACTTAAAAAATAAAAAGATAAAATTGTCATTTAGTTCATAGTGAAGACACACAGAAAATCACCTTAACCGATTCAATTAAAATTTTAGATTCGACCTTCAAAATAAAAGCAACAATTTCCTTTTTCTTAAACCCCCGATGAAAAACTATATTCATCTGCTCACCTTCATATTCTGTTTTTCCACCAACTAAACGAATTGCTCCTTCTTCTTTTCGTAATGTTTTTATATATTTTTTAATTAATTTTTGTCTTTCATTACGAGCCTCTTCCACCGTTTGATGAACAGCCATTTCAATTATTCTTACCAATAAAAAAATATAAATTAAATTTATAATGATTTTTAATTTTAAAGAACACGACATTTTTTGTTGTTGTTGTCGTTTTGCTTTGAACACAAATGAACACTAGCAAAAAAAAAAAATTAACAAGCAAAAATAATTAATTAAAATTCAATTTGTGAAATTAATTAAATAATTTTCTTTATCCCTTTTTTTTTTTTTTTTTTGAATTAATTAACACAAAAATTTAAAATTAAAGAATTTTTTTTTCGCCAAAATTTTCAAAATTACACACGTTACACATCCGTTCAAGCAAACTTTTAAGACTGTTGTATCTGATTAAAAATTACTAAATTAAAATTCAGTTTTATTAAATTATATCTTAAATTTCTGCTTTATAATTTTTTGCTTGTAGTTAACGCGATAATTTAATTTTTTTCTTCTGTTTTTTTTTTTCTAAGAAATAAAATTCAAAGTAAAATAAGATTCAAATGAGGTGTAATACGATCACACTAAGATACTGTATAAGGAAATTAATAGAGGCGTGTCCTGACATCATCATAATCAATTCAATATATGATAATATCAATTTTTTAATCGTCATCATTGTTATAATTATTTCTTTGTTGTTTTTTTTTCTCTCTACTTTTTTCTATTTTCTTAAATATAACATATCAAACACATTCATCGTTTCATGATCAAATAATTCCTAATATGTTGCCTTTTCTGTTTTTTTTTTTTTTCTAAATACTTTAGAGAGAAAAAATTTATGATCCATGAATTAAAATATGACAAAAACAACAACAAAAAATAAAAAAGCATGACATTAAATGTGCCTAATAATTTATTGATATTATTTTTCTATTTTTGCATTATGTATGAAACTCGATCAGTAGTATTTTATAGTCACATTTTAAAAACATATATTATTAACTTTTCAACTTGTTTATATAGAAAAATCATTAAAACATCGGAAACTGTTTGAAATATGTAACAAATTCATTATGCATAAATATATTTTCTATATTTTCTTTGTTATTTTATCTTTTTCTCTTTTTTTTTTTATTTTTACTTTTATTCCTAATATAACATTTCCATATGTTTTATGAGATCATTTCAAAATGCATTTAATATCACCTAACTAGTTATTACTTAAAAAAGTCATTTTAAATCTTACGTAAGTGTAAAATATCGTACTTATGACATACATACATATGTATATATCTTTTTAATCTAAAAAGATACACGTTTGTTTTTTTACTTTTTTTTTAAGTTAAAAAAAAAATTTTCCGTCTAAACTTCTAATTTTTATTGGACTGTATTCATGTTTATTTTATATTCTGTTACTGTAATAGTTTTAGATATCATTTTTCTAATTCATAACATATTCAAGATTGTAAAATATAGATCAAAAAGTTATCGGAAGATTGATTTTATTGATTTTTTTAAATTTATGTTATTGCCTTATTTTTAGATGTTTTTGTCAAGGTTAAAATGAAACAGTTAATTTCAAGATCGTCTTTGCAGAAATTATTTAAATTTTATTTATTTATTTTCGTTTTTTTTTTAAATTTTTTTCTGAGTCATTTTAACAAAAATATTTAAGTTTTTTTTTTTTTTTTCAAAATTTTTGGCCTAAAAGTTACTAAGGTTCTAACATAAATAAATCACTTCTTAATCGTTATTTTTATTTTTCGGTAATATTTTGTTTAAAATATTAAAAAAATCAATTCGAAAATTGATAAATTTAGAAAAAATAATCTACACAAATTTTTGTATAATTTTAAGTTTATTTTATATGAAAAAAAAAAAATACATTTTCTTTTAAAAAACCGTTTTATCTACAAAAGCCCGCTGAATCAGTTCAAGTTCCATTAATACAAGAAACATGAATTGTCCTTTAATTCTACTTTATTTTAAAAAAAAATGAAGAGAAATCTGAGAAACTATCCTGATTTTTTCAATGTGATGTATGTGGTGATATTTTTCCTTGACATTGAAACTAATAAGTTTATTGTATCATTCATTCTTATACCTCAAACACAATACAGCGGTTATTCGCGACGGCAAGCGGCGACGGAAAGCTTTGCATGTATTTTGTTATTGTTAAAATATCCGTCGCCGCTTGCCGTCGCGAATAACCGCTGTATTGTGTTCGGGGTATTACTTAGTCTAGTAATTGAAAAATTCAGATTCATACTCAAGTCTCACTAAAAATTTCACTATATAGGTTTTTTTCGAATGTTCCATGGGTTTTTGATTGTCTAGACCTCTGACTTTCAAATCTTCATCTTTAAATGCACTGCATTCATGTATTATGTGATGTTCCATATTTTTTTTATAAAATAGTTTACATTCTGGTTCATTTTTCTTAACCATTTTATGCGTTATAGATGAGCTTCAAGTATTCTATGAAAAACACAGCTATCTCCTTAGTGCTTTTTCTATTTAGTTCTAAAATTTCATTAGTTTTTGTTTTAGACATGTAGGTCCCTTCATTATTTTCCTACTGTGTTTTAGGACTTCTTGTAGCGATCAATGGCCGAAGCGATAAAAGTTTTGGATTCGAATTCGCTCAAGTTCACTCATTTGAATGAGTACAAATTCATTTGAGTTGATTATAAGTGGTCGGAAGTAGTTAGTAGTTAGTTATCAGCAAACAAGTACATTTTTAAAAGCCAACCACACAAATATCAGTTCCAGCCGTGCTATACGAATAGATTCGTTCTCTACCAACGAATTTAGTGGTTTACATTCCATTCTGATATGTATGTAAGTGCATGTACAGAGTGCAGAGAACCTCAAATTAACTTGAGGAATAATTGAGTGAGATTTAGGCCTTCTAACGAGACTAATATATTATGTACTGGTTTCTTTGGTAGTTTTTAGCCATTCTTCGTATGTAGCCCTTGGCTATTTCAATGGCAAGTTCAGGCCCTATAAAAGGGGTGCATGAACCTACACTCTGGCTAAGTTGTCGGCTTCTTAATTGTCTTCTATATTTTCGTGACTTGGGCTCATTTTAAATAACTCTATTATATTATATTGTCGGAAATTTCTAAAAGTGACCTTCGAGAATGCCTGGTAGCAGTCTTACTTTTTTAATGCTTTAACGTTTTTTCTTTCAATTGAATAAACTTGATTTGAATTCTTGTTGTTAAAATAACAAAAAACTTACTTTAACTAATCATTTTTCAAGGCTTGAGTCTTATCTTGTGTAATTTAAAAAACATTTTCAATTGTAACTGACAATGACTTTCTTTTAAGACTAAATATTTTAAGGACAAATTTCTAAGCCAATATGTATGTGGCATTTGAATTAACAATCCCTTACGACGTACGATAGCTCCTTTTTAAAGAAACACTCAAATAAATTTAACAGAGATTACTGTAGACAAAAATTCGTAATTAAATTAAATCGATCACAAAACAGGCTGATTTTGACACTCGACATGTCGAACATCACACCATACATACGGTGAATCACGGTGAAGTGGTGAATAAACATCAACTATCAACAATGAAATTTTAGTGGAAATGGTGTGTAACATATTAAAAAAAATTTCTTGTTATTAAAAAAATAAAAATAAAATTCATATTTTCATTTTTATTTAAATTTTATTTTTAAGAAATAAATGACATCATCTTAGTACTTCATTACACATTATTTTAATTATATTAATAATTTTTTTTTATTTTATTTTTTTTTTCTTCTTCTTTTTCTTTTTCTTCGTATTATAATTAATTCTAAGAATGCATCCATTTTTTTTTTATCTACAATATAATGCGATTTTTTTTTTCAAATTTATCCTTTTTTTTTATTTTAAATCCTACGAATACATTTTATGTATAATTTACTTCTTTTTTTTTTTTCAAATTGTAACGACGAATTATTATTACTTTTTGGATGCTATGTGGAATATGTGCCTTTTTTTTAAATTTGCATAAATGTTTTATTATTATTTTTATTTTTAATTACTTTTTTTTTTAATGAATGAATGTAATAATTTTATAATGAAATTTTTATATGTATTTATATGTTTTTTTAATATTTATATATGTTTTTTTTACATATTTACTACTTTTTATTTTTATTTGCTTGTTGTTTTTTCTTTTTAATGAAAAAATATCATTTTGATACCAAATACAACCCTGTAATGAATAAATACAAACTCAAAAAAAAAAAAAAAAACAAAAATGAATGAAAATTTGAATGCAAAAAAAAAGTAATAAAAAAAACCATCAATGTTTATATAATATCATTAGGTAATTATTATTGATACAAATTTTAGGTATTTATTTATAATATGTATATAATTTTTTTTTATAAATATACAATTTAAATGCAATATGAAACGCAATAATATCATTTTTATTTTAATACAAATATTTAGTTTTTTTATATTTATCGTAGCAAGGATATATTCTTATTATTATTGTTCACAAATTCGATTTTTTTTTAATACAATTTGTTTTTGTGTTTTTTTTTTTGTTTTAAAAAATAAAATTCCAAAATTCACAATATTCTCATAATTATTTTTCTTTAAAAAAAAAAAACGTCTTACTTTAAAAATTCCAATTTACATATCAAAAAAAAAGGTGCAGTAATTTCAATTTTTCTAATTTTGAAATAAAAAATAATAATAATAATTCGAGCTTTTCTTGTGTTTTTTTTATATTTTTAATTTCGAAATAAACACAACAATTTTCTAAATTGAAAATATAAAAAAATTAACTAAAATTTAAAAAAAAATTAATTCAATTGAAAAATTTGTCCTAAAAACTTTTAAATAATTACACCAGTTGTCCACATGAATTTTTTATTAATGTTTTAATCTTGAGATTGAAATATCTTACAAAATAAAATAATTAAAAACAAAAATTACATAACTGTTTATAAATAAAAATTATAATATTACAAAATTAAATTAATTAATTAAACTGTTAAAAAAAAAAAAAAAAAAAAAAAAAAAAACTAAAATTTATCTTCATTTTTTTTCTTCATTTTTTTAAATTTATTTTTAATTAGTTTTTTTTTTGTGCAATTATTACAGCATTTTTGTATCACAATTAAAATCATTATAATAAGTATAATGAAAAAAAAAACACTTTATTGATATTATTTTGTAATGAAAAATTTAGAAAATAATATTTAAATAAAAAAATATTAAATTAAAAGAAAATAATAACGAAATAACAAAAACTTAGCTTACAATCAATTGCTTTTTTGTACGTGATGAAAAGTTACAAAGGTAGAACGGAATTTTAAATGTGCATGGATAATTTTATCATATGAAATTTTCGATTTAAAAAAGTTGATCATGGTCTCTATCGAGCTGCACTCTTAATTGGATTCGTGTAAGTTGGAACCGTGGAGGAACCAATACTTAAATTTAGTACAAAATAATCACCTCATCAAAACTTAAGGCGCATACCGCTATTTTTCATTCATATAACTCGAAACTCGTATTAACTCAATTATCATGATTCATGGAACTCAAGAGTCTCTTGGCTAACAATAAAATTGTAGAAAGAATTCAATGAAAATTTTATTTGAGTTAACTTTTTTCTAAATTCTTGTCTAATTTAATTTTTTTTTAAAGAAGAAAGCTCACTAAATTCGCCATCAGAGAAGAATGTGAAATGGTTGAATTGACCATCTAGTTTACAAAATTAATTTTAAAATGGTATATCATAGAAATAACGAAGATGTTTGTACTACAGCCTTAGGCCAATGTTTAAAGTTATCTTTTTTTTAGAGTTATCAGGAGCATAAAAAACATTCAACAAACATGATATTTTATTCATGAAAATTTTTCTCATATAGAAAATTATTTCAGGGCTTCTAGCTTTATAAACTTTTATTTTCTTCAGAAATTTCATTTTGTTCGAAAATTTTCGATTTACAGTCTCAAAATGGGACAAAGAGTGAGATAATAAGAATTATTTGTTTGCCGGATTTCGATCAAAAATGATTTTTAAAATGTTTAAGTTTAAAATTATATACTTAGCTATGAGCTAAAAGTCTTTTTAATTAATTAGCTTTCTTTCTATATCATTATATAACTCTTTTTAACCCTGAAATACTAACGTGTACGGTGTACGTACACCCAGCACAAAAAAATAGTATACCCTAATCGTTATTTCGTTTGTAAATTTAGTTTGAATCATGTGCCTGTGATCTATGCTATGATATAAAAATAATATTGCAATATTATATTGCAATATAAGGTAAGAAAGAAAATTCTAATTATACCTAATTATATTAATTATAACATTTCAGGGTTAAAAAAGTAAATTAGGCTGTATTCCTAAACGTCTATTTGCAGCATCATAATTATTCATGATGCAGTAGTTGTTCCACTTTGCTGTCGTCAAAAATTCAGATTGAGTTTCGAAATGCGATACTTTGTCATCACTGTATATAGTTGACCTTTGACATTGTAAAAAAACGGTCGTAAGACGTTCACGAATTGAGCGTTATTATTCATTTTTTAAAGATTTTTGAAAATAAGGATAATGAATAAAAATTTAAAGTGAAAATTTTAATCACTATTCAGCTGT
Source organism: Bombylius major (assembly GCA_932526495.1). Classification (NCBI taxonomy): domain Eukaryota; kingdom Metazoa; phylum Arthropoda; class Insecta; order Diptera; family Bombyliidae; genus Bombylius; species Bombylius major. The sequence goes on along the minus strand of OW052045.1, from coordinate 24,786,529 downwards.
TGGCAGCTATTTGAAGTTAGAAGATTTAGAAAAAAAAAAACGTTTCACTCTGAGAGCCTTAAGATGACCTTGATAATGAACGATTAAATTATGTATTTTCGAAACTCCGTAAATCGAAAATTTCCAATGACGAAATTCTTCAATTTTTTAAAATTCCATTATGCCTTTAAACTTTTCCAGTACATATTTATCATTATAATTAAAATTTACATAATTTGTTTGTTTGTCTAAAATAGCCTAAATTCAATACAAATATTGATTTCACATTGTAAAAAAAAAATTGAAATAAAATTAAAAAATCCTAACTCATGTGGGTGTATTTTTTTTCTTTCTTTCAAAAATAAATTCAAAACTATAAAAACAAAAAGTTAAAAAATGGTTATTTTTCTTCTTTTTTAATTTTAATTTATGTTGTTGTTTTATGTAAGTGTGTGTGTGTGTGTAAGTGTGTTTATAAAGTATGTGTGTGTGGTATGTATAAATATTTGAAACCTAATTTTAAAGAGATTGTCTGTATATACATATAAATACATATTAAATATGTTTTTTTGTCTTAACATTAGAGAAATGCTTTCTTTTCTTTTTTTTTTTTTTTTTGCTTTTAATTTTTTTTTCAGTTGATTTTAATTGGATTTTATGTTTATTTTTATCAAATTTTGTTATTATTATTCAATTTCATGCATGTTTATTATTCTTTTACTTCTACAACAATAATAAAACATAATTTATTAATTTTATCTATTTATCTATTCATTTTTTTTTTTCAAACATTTAAGCCACAGATTTTATTTTTCCAATTAATATTTTTTTTTATTATTCTTTTTTTTTTAAAGATTACATTTAAATTGTGTTTGCATTTTTATAAATTTGTGCTATTTTTTTTTTTTATTTTAATAAAAAGGGGTTGAACACACGTTAATATATATTTTTTAAATACTTGTTTATTTTATTTTCCTCCTATATGTATATATTTTTTTTCTGTTATCAATTCATGAAATTTTGTTTATTTTTCGTTTAATATGTGTGAGTGTTTTTCTTGTTTCACAAATACTATTGAGATATTTCATGAGTTTTTATTACTTTTTTATTATTTTTATTTACTGTAATATAATTTTCGTTATTTTGTTTTCTTGTTAAAACACCAGAAAATGAAAATAAATAAAAATTATATTAAAAATTTATAAAAAACCAAAAATTAACCTAAGTTTGTTTGTTTTATTTATTTTTTTGTTTTTTTGTTTTTGTATTTACTTTTATTTCTACTATTTTTATATAGTAATGAGTTTTTAAGACTTAATTTTTGATAATGTACACGCCAAAATTTATTTTAAAAAAAAAAGTATTTTTCTAATAAAATAATAATAATAAACTAAAATGGAAAATAAAAATAAACAAAAAAAAAATTTAAAACAAAATTAAATTACAAAAAAAAATAAAATAAAAATATAAACTTAAAAAAAAAAAAAAAAAAAATAATTACAAATATAAAATTTAAAAAAATATTTATAATAATGTCCTATAGTATGCGAATTCCTTAAGCGAATAATAATTGCTGACATGACTAATGCTTCTTTTTTTTTTTATTACATACATATTTTGTTTTTTAATTATTTATTTATTTTTCTGTTTCTATTTATTTATTTAATTATTTTTTTCTTTTTCTTCATTTTTAATGATAATTTTTTTTTTTTATATAAGTCTTATATTTGTTTCATTAGTTCAATTTATTCTTCCTTTTTGTTTTTTTTTTTTTAAATCCTCTAAACTAAATCAATTGATGGGTTTTGTTTTCTTTCATATTTTCCCTTTCTTTTCTCTTTAATTTTCAATTTTCAATAAAAATTTTGTTTGTTTAATTTTTATCTCTTCAATAAAAAACAAAGAAAAAAGAGAATACAAATTCAATATCAATAAAATTCAGTTATGACTTTTTTTTTTTTAATCCTTGAATATTTTATGTTAAATCTATCAGCTTTCTGCTGGTGTTGAGGAAACACTGTGACTAGTTAATAAATGTTCAGGAATGGGTACTGGTTTTGTTCGTGCTGATTGTTTTTTCTAGAAAATGAAAAATTGGAAAAAATGTATAAAAGAAAATTAAATTGTTTTTTACAATAAAAATTCAACTTTAAGACTTTTGAAGCAGCACACACATTTTAAAATTGAAGAGTGTGACCATTTGAAATGTACTTCTGGAGAAATTCGAAAATTCACCATCATTTCGGTGCCGCTACCATATGGTAAGCTAACCAATTTAGTAAGTAACAAAATCAGCCATAAAAAAAATTTGATCACTAACTGTGGTAACATAACATTTACCGAATATGATAGCTGGTTACTTTGGGTAACTGGTGAATTATCGGATATGGTAGATTTACTTTTGCTTACTTGCATGGTAACTACCATGATCAATTTTCGAATTTCCCCTCTAAGATTGTTTTTAAATTCAAATAATAAATGTAATTTGTTTTTTTGTTGTTGTTGTTGTTTACCTTCCGTCTAAATGGAAAACATCCTGGTTTTTCAACTACTGGTGTTGCATTTATTAATAAATCTGATGTTGGACTATAATTTGGACCAAATACATTTAATTCACGATAACAATCTGTTTCGATCATTTCATTTTGCCATGATATCGATACAGAACCAGTATTAAATTTTGAATAAAAATTTGAATCAGATTCATCGATATTAACACCTTTAACTGTTGAAAATTGTTCAATATCTAATACATCTTTGGCATAAACAGCATGTGGCTAAAAGGACAAAAAAAAAATACAATTTTAATATGCTAATAAAAAAAAAAAAAAAACATTCTATTACAAAAAAAAAAAAAAAAAAAACTTACATCTGGAACAAATGGTGGATCAACCATTCCAGCTTCTAATCTTTTCCAATTATAAGAACTAAAAAATGGATGTAATTTAACTTCTCTTGCACCATATCTACCATTTCTACATCCTAAACGTATTTTAACTGATTTAGCTAAAAGCTGTTGGCACAATGATTTGGCTTCATCACTAAATTTTGATGAATATTTTTCTGAATCTTCCTATAAAAATATAAATTTTCAAAACAAAAAAATCAATAAATAAATTATCAAAATTACATATTTTACAGAATTTAAAATTTCATAAATTCAAGACAAAATAGTTTTGAAGAAAAAAAAACAAATATTGTTTATCATCTTTTTCAATGTGAAATCATCATCTTTCATTTCTTTTTTTTTTACTTTTTTTGTATTGAAAAATATTTTTTTGTGGTTAAATTCAAAATAGAGATATTTTTATTTTCTATTTAAACTCATTTGAAAATCTTCCTCTAATTTATATCTTGTTGATATGATTAATGACTTGACTCTAAAAATCTATAAATGCCATATTTTTGCTTTTTTGTTTTTGGTTTGTTTTTCTTTTCTTAAAGTAAATAGAAAAAATATTTATGATAAAGCAAATCGTTTATCAATTTAATTCATAAGAAGACTATATAGGAAAAATAAATCAATTTAATGTATACATACGTTATTTTGCCTGTTTATGTTCATTTTTCATTTTTTTTTCTTGTTGTTGTTGTTGTTTTTATTTATTGAAAAATTTTAAATTGAAAAATGAAAGTGCAATTTTGTTGTGTAAAAGGTTTTTTTTTCTGTTATGAGATTTTTTTTAAATCAATGTATGATTTGTCTAGACTTGTAGATGAATCAACATATTGAATGCGACATGAAAATTTTTAGTTTTTTCCAAAGAATAAACACAGAGAGAACAGGGTGTTTTTCAGGATTTGTTGTTTATTTAAGCGAAAACAGTATCAGTATCTACCCACATATGTATATTCGAAAAACAAACACAAAAATCATAGACCGTATTTTACAAAATAGAGATTAGAAATTAAATTTTTTTTCAAATTTTGGTTCAATTTAAGCAAGGGATCAAGTACCATCGAACGATTTCAGTAAAAGCTGAAGAGGTAAAGTATAATAGAAATAGAGTCATTAGTGCACTTATTCTGTGAATGTCCATCAGATCTAAATGAACGACAGCTAGCTTGTTTGAGAGCAAGGTTCTTTGGAAGTCTGGAGCTTGAAATGTTAGCTGAGATTGCGCTAAAGAACCCAAAAAACTACATAAAAATCTTAATAGTTTTCTGGAGAGATCACACAACAAACATAATGAAGGGAATTCATAATAGGCTTTTTTGTCCTTCTCAGATAACTTTCTATCTAACTTAACCTAACACAGGGACACAATCATAAATTATGTGTATCTGATTTTAAGTGAACTTGATAAATTTTAAGGACTAAGAATATAAAACAATAAATTATCTCGTTGAAAATTTCTTAAGAATCACTTGATAAAGAACGCTTTTCCACATTGTATAAATTTTAATTTAAATACACATTTTCTTGTGGTTTAATTCCATTGTTTCTATTCTCATTAAAAGTACTTAAAAAATAATAAAAATGGCATTAAAATGAATCTATTATTATCATTGGGCGGTGTCATTTATGATTCAGTGAATACAATACACAACTATATTTAATATTTAATAAATTCTTTATTGTTTTTTTTTTCTTTTCTTTCATCATTATCATTATTATTTTTTTGTTTTACGTTCTTATTTACGTTCAATGACTTTCATTTCATTGTCAGTTCGTATTTTATGAATAATTTTACGATATTTTTGCAAATGTGCTTCTATAAACATTTTATTTCACATTTCCTACATTGAAAAAAAAAAAAAACTAAAACTAATACTAAACAATTACCATTGAGTTAAATTAAATATCGAATAACTGAAAAGCATAGAATTCTATTTTAGTAATTTAATGGTTAAAACAAAAAAAAAAAAAAAAAATACATAAATGAGACCAGGAAAAATATTTCAAATCACTTCTCATCACGACATTACAAAAAAAAAAAAATTTCATGAATGTACTCTCATTATTCAGTCACCTTTTTTTCGAAATTCATTTTTTATTCATCAGTTAGTAATTATTATCGCATGGATGAATGCATACAAATTCTATCTTTCATGTATAATTTTCTATATTTTTTTTTTCATCGTACATACTTTTATTTTTTGTATTTTTTTTATTTTTTAACTGGTGTATGAACCATGAAGATACATATGTACTCTACCTTTGTAGTACATAATCTACATATATACAATTACTCTGGTATATGTATTTAGTATATAGTGTATAAATTTTAAATTTTCATTTTCATCCCTTTTGTCATTTTATACATATATAAAGTATAGTATGTATACAATATAGGAGTACGTATATTTTAAAATGTGGAACCATCAATCGAAAGCAATCAGAAAATAAATAAAAGAAAAAAACAACCAGACAGTATTATTAAAATGGGGGATAGATACAATGTTCATTATTTTTTTTTTCAATTTCAATGTACTATTGAGCTTTTTCAAATGCAATGTAGCAATACTTTCAAATTCAAAATAACGTGTACATTTTTTTTTATTTTCATTTTTATTCTTTTTGTTTCTTTGTTGTAGCTGTATTTTTTTTTTATTATTTTCATCCATTAAAAGTCTTATAAATAAAATATGAGACCATTTTGTGCCAGGTAATTGAGTTCTATACATATTGCATCATTTTGTACGTATTTGTTTTCACCTCCTTACATTTTTTTTTTCTTTATTATTTTTTTAATTTTGTGTTTGTTTTATTCTTTTTTAAAATTTTTGTATTTATGCTTACCTTAACTCTTCTATCAACTTCTTCCCTTTTAACTTTCTCCTTTCTCATTCTAAATGGTGCCTGACCCTCAATCATTTCATATAGTAAGCAACCAAAGCTAAACCAGTCTGGAGAAAATGAGTATTTTTCATTGTCGATAACTTCTGGAGCCATGTATCCTTTTTGATTTGATGGAATTGTTTTTAAAGGAAACCAAAAAAAAAAAAAAAAAAAAAAAGTCTATTAGAAATTTATTTCTTGCATAAAAAGTTACTTCTTTTATTATTGATTTGTTTTAAAAAAAAAAAAAACAAAAACTTACCTACAGTACCTACTCGTCCTCTAACCATTTCACCTTCTGGTATTTCAACAGCTAATCCTAAATCAGATATACGTACATGACCATGATCATCAAGTAATATATTTTCTGGTTTACAATCTCTATAAACTATACCCTGTTGATGTAAATGTTCTAATCCACAAACAACTTCAGCTGCATAAAATTTAGCTCGATTCATTTCAAAACCAGGATCACCACCCATATTATATATATGAAATTTTAGATCACCACCTATGTATGAAAATTGAAGAAAAAAAAATTAAATGAATAGAAAAATTGTGGTAAACCTCAAAAATAACACATTTTACTTTAAAAAAATGATGAATTTTAGAAAAACAAAAAAAAAACCATTTACATCCTTACCATTCATAATTGTTAATACTAAACAAAGTGCATCTTTTGTTTCATATGCATATGCAAGATTTACAACAAATCTTGAATTAATTTTTTGTAATATTTGTTTTTCAATTAATACCATTGATTCACCTTTCCTTTTTTTAATTCTTTTCTTTTCTAATTTTTTGCAAGCATACATTTTACCAGTTGCACGTACCTAAAAAAAAACAAATAAAAATAAAATAAACATTGATTGCAAGACAACAAGAAGAAGATTCTTAGTTAAAAATTAAATTTAAAATCGAAAAAAAAACTATCTTATTTATAAATTTATTAATTTTCATTTACCTGACATGCACATACTTCTCCAAATCCACCTTTACCCAATACCCGATACATTCGAAATGTTTTATATGTGACTGTTTGTGCTTCTAACCATTTCCATTGTAAATATCTGAAAATATATTATACGGATATTAAATTTATCATAGATGAAAGAATTATGTGTATTTTATTTATTTATCAGGATAATTATATTATTTCTTTCTTCTTTTTTTTATTTAAAAATCAAAAACATACATCAAATTAAATTGAATTAATTTTTTTTGTTGATGAAATAGATTTCCAATGAATTTTTTTGATTTTTTTAATTTTTGTACCACGTTTCTTTTTAATCTTTGGAAAAAGTAATAAAAAACAACTTTATGATTTAAAAAAAAAATCAATAAAACATCAGAAAATGATATTATTAAAAGCAAAAGACGACAAATTCATAATAAAATCGGGTCTAGGAAAATTCATCGCCAGCAATTCTTCGCCAGCAATTCACCGCCAGCAATTCTTCGCCAGCAATTTATCGCCTCAACAATTCATCGCCACAGCAATTCACCGCCAGCAATTCTTCGCCAGTGTATTTTATCGTCATATTACGAAAAATTTTTAGGAAAAATTAATTTTGTTGATTATGTGTATAATTATAACATATTGTATTAAAACATAAAATCTTTGTTTATATGTATATTTTGTATTCAAGGAATCATTTTTTTGTTTTTTTTTTTAAATTTTAATATTGATTTGTATGTTATTCTATGACTGAAATTAGTACGTATACTTTGTATGTAGATACATACATATGTATATATTTATTTCGTATTCCCTTCAAAAATTTTTTTTAATTAGTAGGTATACTTTAATAGATATATATTTATTGTTCAGTGAAAGTGTTGAAAAGAATAACTAAATATAAAAAAAGTTTGTTTTTATAGGCAGCTTACCTTATATTGGTAGTTGTTTTTATTATTTTATTACAAATACAATATACATTTTTAATTTTTTTTTTAAATAGGTACTTCATAATATCTTCTGCGTTACCTTTTTTAAATTGGTAGATTTTGTAGACTACAGTTTTATTGTAATTGCATTTTCATATTCCATGCTCAAAAGCTAATTCAATTTATAAGTTTAAGAAAAAATTAATTGCGTTGATTGTGTATACTTAGGCCCATATTTACGAAAGCACTTGCGATCGCAAATCGCCACTTAGCATCGCAAGTACGTGATTTGGTATTTACAAAAATTTTACAATCGCAAATTTGACATACTGCTGTGGTAAAAATGTCAAATTTGCGATCGCAAAAGTTGCGATTAGTAAATTCCACTGTTAAAATGTAAACTCTTTGTTTATATTTTTTGTAGCCCTGAAAAGGTAACGCAATAAAATAAGCAATAAAAATTAATGAGGACATTCCAGGTAACGCAGAAGATAAAAGAAGGTAACGCAGAAGACATTATGAAGTACCTATTTAAAAAAAAAATTAAAAATGTATATTGTATTTGTAATAAAATAATAAAAACAACTACCAATATAAGGTAAGCTATTCTTTTCAACAATTTCACTGAACAATAAATATATATCTATTAAAGTATACCTACTAATTAAAAAAAAATTTTTGAAGGGAATGCGAAATAAATATATATGTATATATATCTACATACAAAGTATACGTAGGTACTAATTTCAGTCATAGAATAACATACAAATCAATATTAAAATTTTAAAAAAAACAAAAAAAATGATTCCTTGAATACAAAATATACATATAAACAAAGATTTTATGTTTTAATACAATATGTTATAATTATACACATAATCAACAAAATTAATTTTTCCTAAAAATTTTTCGTAATATGACGATAAAATACACTGGCGAAGAATTGCTGGCGAAGAATTGCTGGCGAAGAATTGCTGGCGGTGAATTGCTGTGGCGATGAATTGTTGAGGCGATGAATTGCTGGCGAAGAATTGCTGGCGGTGAATTGCTGGCGAAGAATTGCTGGCGATGAATTTTCCGGATCCCAATAAAATCATCCAAACCATATAAGATACTCATACGAGTATATGTATCTAAGAAAAAAAAATTAACTTTATTTTGTCCGTTCTCTCTTTATTATGAAATCAAATTTAGGACATTTTGTTATTAATGTCATAAAAAAGGACAAGAAAAGAAAAGAAGAAAAATCAAAGTCAACAAAAATAATATAAAATTTTAGTGTAATAAAAATTAATGATACATGAAAACGTGTACCAAAAGAAAATTTTATGAAATTATACATATAAAAATTGAGATAATTTATCAAAATTAATACATAAAAAAAACCAAAACAAAAAGAATTATTACGTTGATTAAGATATATTTTTTTTTTGTTTTTTTTTTATTAATCAAATTAGAGATACATAATACATTTAATAACAAATAACGGTAATATCAAATATAAACAATGAGAAATATCTTTAGGGACCTTTTACTTATTTCAATTATTATTAGATTTTTTAATAAAAATCAAATTTCACGCATCACAAAAGAAATTACAAAACAAAGCAACAACAAAAAAAAAAAAAGAAATGCAACGAAATCTCCCTGAAGGATAAGATAAAATTACATAGTAAATTTTGAAACGAAAAATGATCCTAATTTCTGAAACTTTTTAAGATTATCATAATGAGAAAATCTTTTTGAATTCCCAACGATACTGTTGTTTTTTTTTTTCATTTTTAGAATTTTCCTTAAACGAAAATTAGAAAAAATAATAATAAGGAAATTTTCAAGTGTAAATTCTTATATTTGTTTGGATTTTGTTTTCTTCATTTACTTATAGTTTAATTATCTGTTGTTGTTTTTTTTTAAAGAGTCCTTGTCTTGTTCAGACTTTTAATTTATTTTCTTAAAAGCTTGATTTTCATGAGAAATATTTTTTTGCTTTTATTCTCGAAGAGCCATCATTTATATATTTAAAGAATTTTAACACGGAGCGCATCTTATTACATTTTTCTTCTTCTTTTTTAATACTTGAGAATATTTGGCTAATTTTTGATTTTATTTTAAAAGAAAATTTCAACTACTAAGCTCATTGAATTTTTATCCTTAAAAATGAGTTTTTTCTTTAAGAAAAAAAAAAAAAAGTTTCATACAGAAAATCTTTTAAAAAATTTCAAGTGACTTTTAAAGTTTTTCAACAAATTTAATTACGCCAAGAAAAATTTTTTTAATAGTGAAAAATAAAAATTTGTTTTTTTTTTCTCCTGCAATTTGACTTTTTTCGAGGGTCGAGTATAGCTATATAAATATAGGATTAAAAAGGATAAAACACATAATTCATTATTTGGAAAAAAAATTTTCAATTTACATTTGCTAAAACAAAAATGACAAAATATCTTTGTACAAAGTAAAAAAAAAACTTAATTATAATCTCCTACAAAAGTATTTACACGCGCAACAATATAATCTCTTGTACACACACACACACACACAAAAAAAAGGACACCCATAAAAATACATTTTTTGTAAGTATCTAACTAATTACTACATTTTTTCTTGTACGTATTATTTTTTTTAGATAATTAAAAATACAAAATCCACAAAAAATTACTAAAAATCAGAAATTTAAATTAAAAAAATAAATAATAGGATTCTTGAATTATTCGAAACCTTTACTCTTTAAAAACTTAATATTCTTTTCTCAGATTATATTTTACAAAAAAAAAAAAAAAAAAAAAAAATCTCTTTTCATTTCACAAGTATTTTTAAAATTCAAAAGAGTAGAAAATTAATAAAATAAAAGCCATTCTCTAATTTTAGTTATTATTATTTTTTGATTGTTAAATCCTATTATAAATTATTTTTTTTGTTATAAAAATTTCTATAATACCCTAACTAAGTACATACAAAAATTTCTATTTTCTTCCTTTTTTTATTTCAATTAATTTCAAAATATGAAAAAGGAAAAGTCAAAAACAAATCAACAATCATGAAATTTTCTTCTGCTAAATTAATTTAATTTTTACGATTGCTTTTATTTTTCTTTTTTTCCAAATTTTTATTTTTTTAATTCTTTCTTTTTTTAACAATAAAAATTTTTCAATTTTGATAAAATCAAAAACATAACAGTAAAAATACATATCATACATACATATAATATATTTCTTTTCAATTCTAAAATATGATATTTTTCAATATTTCTGCAAAATTAATTTTTCAAAAAAAACAAAAAAAACAACAACAATTTGTTGTATCGATTTCTATTTAATCGCAAAATTTTTATTACATACTCGTACTTACGTATTTCATAGATTTCATGCAAGATATATTTCGTACATAGGTATTATGTACACACACATCACAAATACCCATTTTTTTTTTTTTTTTTTTTTTTTTTTTTTTTTTTTTTTTTTTTTTGTAATTATATCTCATTCACTCAACACATGGAACAAGAATATCCTATATAGCAATTCATTTTAATTGAATGCGAAAAATTGAACAACAAAAAAAAATAAATAAGTATGATTAAATAAAATAACATAACGTATAAAATAGGTAAATCATGCTGTTTAGAATCACATTTTCCACTTAATTATCTTTTCATCGAAACTTAATTAATTAAATATGAAAAAACATACAATTTTTCTCTTTTATTCTTGTATGTTGTATTGTTGAATACACACACACAATCAACAACAACAAAAAACCTATATGTATGTGTACCACATTAAATTTTCTTCCTTTATTTTCCTCATTTTCATTAATATTTTCCTTTTTCATTTTTATTTTTTAGGTTCTTATTTTGTTTCCTTGAAATTTAATTTCCGTTTCATATTTTTATTCAGAAAAAATAAAATACAGCACACAGAAGAAGAAAACTAAAAAGCAAAGAAGCAAAAAAAAAATAAATAAATAAATAAATAACTGTACTATAGAAAAGTTTTTTTTATATATGAACCATATAGGAAATTTTGTATAATCAGAGAAAATATGTGAGTATGTTATAAAATATGCATGTACCGTATATAAAATTATATATGAAGATGATAAAATATTTAAAGGTGAGAAAAAAAAGGAAAAGAGGTTGAAGGATATAAAAATGTGGTCGGTCATACCTGAACACATTGGTAAATATTTCATTTTATTTAATTTCGTTTTTTTTTCTTTCTCTCTGTTATTATTACCTTTCTCATATGAATGACCATGATCATTTTAATGTTGATTTTACGTTACTTTATTTCCTTTTTTTTTTTTTATTGTGAATGACATGTACGAAAATTTTGTGTGTTGGAAAAATTACCGTATAGTAGAATTTTATTAAAATGCATATAAATTTAATGTAAATGACAGTTTTTTTTTTTTGGTTTTTTCTTCATATGACATGAAGTTAATTAAAAAAATATATATTTTATTTTTGTTTAATAAAAACACATACTAGAGTTTTATTTTATATATTTAATCCTTTTTATACGTGAAAAACACACAAAAAAATAATTTTTGTAAATGTAATTTTATTTACCTACTTTTTTTTTTAACAAAAAATTAAATTTTGGTTTTTAATTTGAAAAATAAAATAAACAAAAAAAAAGTAAAACATGAATTTTATTAAGTATACCTAACATGATTTAAAATGATGTACATACATACATGTGTTTCAGATACATCGTCATTATATTCATTTATTGGGGAAAATACAAATAAAAAAAATAATAATAATAAGTAAATTATGTATATTCCCCTTTTCATTTTTTCAATTATTAAATAAAACTAGAATTTTCCGAATAAAAATAAAATCAAGTAAATTTCTAATAAATTGCATCCAACCAATCCAACCCTATAGAACTTGCAGAACAATTTTGTTTAAAAACTGTCTAATTTTTATATTTTCATTTTAAAGAGATGTACCACAGCATCTCGTAGACAAAATGGCGATATTTTTTTTTGTACATTCGCAAATGCAAGTATATAGACTTTAAAGATATGTATCTTAGTATCCTGTTTTTTAAACATACCTACTTCAATCAGATTTGAGATTTTTTCAAAACAAAAAGATACATACATATTTAGTTTTACTAATTTTGAGCTATGATCTAGGTGAAATAAATATGTTTGCACAGAATCCTTCTTTCTAATAATTTTGAACTGGAGTTTTGAAAATAAATGTGATTTACGTAGAATCATTCAATGAAGGATTTGATGGAGTTTCAAGTTCAAAAGAACCACGGTTAAATTAAGGCTCAAAATCAAAGTGTATAAATATACATTTTTGTATATACGATCAATCTTTTTTAGGGTTAAGAAAAAAAATCTTAAACACAAAAAAAAAAATTACGTACATACTTTATAAATTTATGTAAAGAATAAAAATAAAATAAAAAGATATGTAATTGAAAAATTCCAAATTTTACATTTAAAATTTTCTTTTATTTATCTTTTTCCCTTTATTCTATGTCGTTATAGAAATTCTAAAAATGATGATAAAGGTAAATGGTACATGTATTTTTTTCAATCAAAATCTTTCAATACATTAAAAATAGATACACAAAACATCTAACACAATTTAAAGATGTGAAGACAAAAAAAAAAAAGTAGTCGTAATGGAAAAGAATTCATTGATGAAAAGAAAAATGAAAATATAAGAAGAAGAAAAAAAAGAAATGGAAAATGGAAAAAAATAAAGTTGTTCTTTTCACAAGTTTTGTAAAAGAATATCTACCTTTATACCTGCATTATGTACATTTTTGTTTTTTTTTATTCACTTTTCTTTGCAAAATTATTCAGTATTATTATATGTACATGAATTGATATTTTCTGTAGCAGAAAATTTAAGATAAAATAAGCCTACTAAAATGTGAAGACAAAAAAATAAATGAATGTAGCACATAAAACCAAAAATTTTATACACGTGCCTTTTATGCATATAATATAAAAATGATAAAAACAAAACAAAAAAAAATAAAGGTAAAAATAGAAAAATTAACTTTGAATTGAATTAAAGCTAAAATTTTGCAAAAATAAATACAACAACAAAAAATCAATTTTGAAGGTATTTATACTTTTCAAAGACAACATTTTCTTTTTATTATTTTATTTTTCATGTGTTTAACTGCTTGTAAGTTTATTTTTTTGGATTATTATTTTCTAGAATATGTATTTTCAATAACCATTGATATATTTTATGACGGTTAGAATAGAATTTATTAATATTCACCTTTCATTTCAATCAATCAAATTATGTAGCAATTTGATTGAGAAAATGGAAAAATAAAAAATTGTAGAAAAAAATCAATAACATGCGTAACCGCCCACATAGTAATGAAAAATTAATTGAACGAATAAAAGTGTATAACACGTCTTACATACACATACGCATGTATAATGAATGTAAGTATAGAATAAAAATGTGTGTTTTATTTTGATTGAATTATTTTGTAAAAGATGAAATTTCTTAGAAATAAAAACAAAAATTTACTGACTAAATACTTGAGTGTTCGAAAAGGTGTTTTTTTTTATTTTTAGTTACAGACTAATATCTAAATTTAATATGACAGGATATGTATCATTTTGTTGTGAAATTAGATTGATTTTAAGAAGAAAAGAAATAAAGGTAAATTATAGTCTGAGTATATTCTAATAAATTAAGACTTTTATACTTTCTAACTTAAATAGTGGAAACAAATTAGATACTTGTTTTTTTTTAACACATCAACGACTTTATTGAATTTTGTTTTTCTTTCATTTCTCCTTCTACTCCTTAATGTAGCAGAAATATGCATGAAGTGAAAATAAATCATTTTTCTATAACGTTATTAAATTTAAATAGAGTAAAATGTTCATTAAGTGTAAACATTTTATCAAAAATATTCCTATACCTTTTTCAAAATTTATTTTAATAATAATTTAATTAAAATTATGACTTTTATTTTTTGTAGAACACCCAGAAAAAAATGTGGTTGTAAAATTAACTACTTACGTTATTGTTGAAAAAATTGTTAAAATTACCAAAAATCTTCTTAAATTAATGGAAAAAAAGGTTATTTCAATAACTTGAAAATTTATTGCAAAATTGTGAAAATATTAATTTAAAAATTTGAATATTGTCAATTTTTATTTTTTGAATTAAGAATTTTCTATGTTGAATTAACAACGAAATGTATAATTAATAGTGGAAACATTTTGTTTCTAAATGATACATTGTTAAAATAAAAAGCTGAAGTTCTTATATTAACAACTGTTATTCACATTATTAAAATAACATTTTTCCTTTTGAAATTAAAAGTCTACACTTTTACTTTAAAAACGTTCGTTATGCACATTACTATTGTACATAGCAACAAAAAATCAAATAATTCGTCTATAACGGTAAAGACATATTTTTTTACAGTCTAATTTTTGTTTCAACAATGAACGTTGTTAAAATAATAAATACACTGTTGATTTGACAATATTAACTGTTAAAATAACATTTTTTAGTGTTATTCTAATAAGGTTTATTATTACCAAATCGAAATTCTTAGCGGATATTTCATTTTGTATTGTGATTTTATACGAACAGGTCGTACAGTTTATATAAAATTTTAGTAATTAAAGTGTCTTTTTTTATTTAATTTAGTTTTTTTTTTATAAAAGACGTATGTATATTTAAAATTAAAGGTAAGTTGAATTTCTTTATTTTTATTAAAAATTAAAATTAATTAATAAAAATATATTTAGAAATGAAGAGTGACAACATCACAAAATTTGTGATTTAATTTGACTATCAAATAATAACGACGCATCACAGTCAGTGGAGCAAAATTTGTGAGTACTAGAGAAAAACACATCAGTACCGTACTAAATGTTTTTGAAATTTTAAAGAAGATCTGATAAACTTGATGAAAACATGGTCCAGATAAAATGATTCAAATGGATATGAATTGGTAACAATTTACATTTCAACTTTTAAAGATCATTTTACTTAATACTGTTTTTATAATTTTAGATTGATATAGACTTTTCCTTTCTGTTCCCAGGAAAACAAAATTTATTACTAGAGAAATTTAATGAATTTGCGAGAAAATTGTAAATATATATAAAAATAGTATAACAGATAAGCACAACAAACAAAATTCTTAACAACTGGATTCTTCAACTTTTTCTCAAAGTAACTATATTACAGTACAATATTACTCAGGATGTTTCGCTGGCTTGATAAAAGATTTCATTATTTTATCAAGCAGCGAAGCACCTCGTATACATGTATTTTGAATATAATTGGAAATAATAATTTTATTTTTTAGATTCTAAAGATTACATCATCTTAAAACCAATCATTCTGTGCTTCAACCACCGAGAATTTCAAAAAACTTCAATCCAACAATTTTTGATGCACAAGAAGACTTTCATTTTCATCATTCTGTTATGCAATGGGAAGTTTTAGAATATTTGTATGATTTTAAATCATTTAAAATAGGCATATCATTACATTATGTAATTATGTAAAATAGGATCCTGATGAATTTGATGGTCATCCAATACATTTCTATAAGTTATGTACTGGGGAAAAAGTTATTCGCTTAAAAAAAATATTAAATTAAATACGTTTAAAATCAAAATAAAATAAACTGTTTTTTATTTTAAAAGAAATTCCATTTTAAATTTAAAAGGTTGCAGGGTTAATTTAAAAAGTTGAATTTTTTAAATTGAGGTAGGAAATTTTAATTCTAAATTGAATTTTCTTGATTTAAGAAGTATTTTATTTTTAAAATAAAAAAGTACACTATTGTTTTGAATACAAAACTTTTGAATTCAACAATAACGTATTTTCATTTCAAAGATATAAGGTTGTCTTAACAAAAGAGTACAATGTTAATTCAAAAAGTGCGATATTTCGATTTGAAGAAAAAAATGTTATTTTAACAATGTGTGACAAAAGCGAAACTTGTTAAACCAACTACTTCGCGCTTTCAATTTAACATTTTTAATAACAAATAAAAGGGTAACATTTTTAAATTAACATTGCAAAAAGTCTTAACAAAACAATAACTTTGAAACTGTTATAGTAAAAGTAAAAGTTCTTGAGCACGAAATAATAACTTTTATTCTTATTATTACCAATGAAAGTTCTTAAATTTACGGTGATATTTCTCTGGGTGAATGTATAATATTCTTCAAAAACAAACAAAAATATAATATATGGATGAATGATTTTATTTCTTCAAATAAAATTTTAATTAAATTAAATTCATATTTAAATTATTTAATTTAAAAAATAAAAAAAAAATCAATATGTATATTACAAACCTGTGAAAATACATTGACATTTCAAATTCTCGGAATGGTTCACCAGCTAAAAATGATTTAACAGCATTTACGCATGATTCAAATAAATCTTTACTTCCACCTGAAATAAAGATAAACACAAACAAAACAATAACAAAAAAATAATCAAATTAAATATGTAATTTTTTTTATTTTTATAATTTTCATGTTTAAATTTTAAAATTTATTTTATTTAATAATTTATTTATGAAATTAAATTTTACTGTTGTTTTTTTTTTTTTGTTTTTCATTATTTAACTCGAAACAACAACCGAAAGCATGAAAATAAGTTTTTTTAAATTGATTTTATAAAAATAAAGAACCTAATTTAATTAAAAACAAAAATTTATTTATTTTTATTGTGGGATTTTCACATAAAAAAAATTTTAAATTGAAAATCTGTGTGTAAATAAATCAAAATGATTGAAAAAAAAAAAGTTCATATGAAAAAAAAAACTATGTTATTAAAATATCTTTTTACAAATTCATTTTGTTTTTTTTTTAATAATTTTTTTGCAAAAATTCATTAAAATACCAAAATTTAACATAATAATTCATTTTTATTGAATAAAAACGAAACTGTTAATTTGCTAATTAATAATTCATTTTAATTATGTATAATTGAAAAAAAAAACTTCTTTTTTTTTGCTTTGATATTTTTTATAAAAAAATAAATAAACAATGAGAAAAAAAAGAACATGAGTTATTTTCAATAAAAAATGAAAAAAAAAAAAAGTTATTTTCTTTTTGTTGAAAAAATATCATAATAGGTGTGTAAATATGATTTTAAAATTTCCGGTGTGTTTATACATATGTATAGGTAATATGTGAATCCACATTCCTGTGAATTTTTTTAATAATCAAAGTGAAAATTCGAGAAAGAAAAAAAAATGTTACCATCAAAATAATTTAGAAAAACGATATATGGAATATGTAGGTAGGGAGAGACATAGAGGAAAAAATTACACCAAAAAAAAAAAAAAAAATTGTTAAACATACCCTTTAATTTAATTCGCACCTTAGCGATAAGATCATCATTAAGAACATCAAGAACATGCCATCTACAAGCTAATACATCAGTCTGTTCAAAATCTTTTGTTTTCAATTCATTTATATCTTTTATTATGCTATTGTTGTCATTTGTTGTTGTTGTTGTTGATATTTGATTTATTTCAATACAATTTCCTCCAATATTATTTTCACTGATAATATCTTTATTATGATGACCATCATTATTCTCTTTGCCGTCATTACAGTCATTACCATTAGTACTATTACCAACACCACCACCTCCACCTCCTCCAGTACTATCTCCTTCACCACCTCCTCCTCCTCCTCCTCTTCCACCACCTCCTCCATCATTATTTTCTTTATCACTTTTTTCTTTTTCACCATTCAATTGACTCATATCATTCGCATTATTACCATTATCTAAACCATCTACTATATTAAAACATCTATGGTTGTTGTCATTCTTATTATCATCATCATTATCACCACCACCACCATCATTAAAACTGATGGCAAGAAATACTTCTCCAATTTCCTTTGCAATTGCAATACGTTTTTCATCACATTCGACCTCGTATCTAAATTGTTGTCAGTATAATAAAAAATAAAATGATAATAAAAACGATATGAGAATAAAAATAATATAAAAAAAAAAAAAACATATAAAACAATATTTTATTTTCTTAAATCTAGGTATATAGGAATATAGGGCAAAACATAATAAAAACAAAAAACATATATATGTATGTATGTATGTATAGTGAATTTTATTAAAGTTCACAACAATAATAATAAAAATACAAGATACATCTTTTCAATTATATTAAATTGAAAACAGTAAAAAAAAATTTAATTATTAATATGAAAAAAAAAACCAAAAAGAAGAAGATAATAAATAAATAAATGAATAAATCAATATCTTTTGTACCTTTGAACCATATTTAGGAATGAATTGTATCTGTGGTAGATGGGTCTTTTGTTTTCGCAAAATTGCCGGAAGAGTAATCGTCCAATTGGTTGTTGATCTACAACATAACCATAACTTACATCTGAAAATATAATGAAAGAAGAAGAAAAACAACAATAAAATAAAATTTAATGATTAAAAATTTTTACAAAACAAAATTTTGAATTTTTTGTTTTTAAATTCATTTAAGAGGGATATTCTAGTCCACAAAAAAAAAAAAAGCGTTTAAGTTGCTTTTAAAATTCTCCTTCAAGAAATATGTATAGTTTGACTGTTAGATTTTTACATCAAACTGTTAGGAAAAATAAAATTTATAATAAATATCTTACAACGGAAAGAAAAATTTTAAAATTCAATACCAATCACAAATACTTAAGTATGTGAAATATAAATACGCAATCTTTTATTTTATACGAAATTTATACAGTATAAACTAACTACTTTTATTAACGTATAACTCAAAGGAACTATTCGCCATTTTACTCGTATGATTATCCACCTCTCTCATATTTTTCATCTATGTGCGCCAGCGCTGTGCTAACATACATATGTATCCCCTATGTTGTGGGCTGTGGCACATTAATTAAAAAAGTAATTTGAGAACTTACATTAAGATATGTTTCTGAACAAAAAATGTTAAGATACACAAGCAAATTCTTATTTTATCGATATGGTCAATCTGATAAATTAGATCTTAAGATATTTATGAAGCCTTTCAAAAATTACAAACAAAAAAACTGCACAACTATGTTAACGACTAATTATAGATACCTTTTTAATTTCATTAATATATCGTTAATTTGAGGAATTAGCAAAAAAAATCTAAGAATAGAATAGAATACCCCCCTTAATATTTGAGAAACATTTTCAAAATTGTCCAATAAAAAAAAAGCAATAAATTATAATTAAGAAAATTATCAACAGTAATTATGTTTTAGTATCTTTGATTTCATATTAAATTTTAAAAATATATAAACAAAAACAATAACACAAAAAAATAGCAGTATGTACTATTTTATTGCCTTGTTGAACTTTTCACTATTTATCTTTAACCTGAATTTTCATGACAGAGAAATTAAAATAATCAGCATTTTAATAATAAACATTTTTTTTACATATATATATTTTAGTTTCATTTTTTTTTTAATTATTCACTTTTAAAATAGCTCGTAAAAATTTATTTTTAGTAAAACACAAAAAGATACAGATATGTATATGTACTATACAATTATCTATTTTGCATATATGTAATATGTATATATAGGATGCATTTACATAAAAATGTTTACTGCATTATTATTTGTTTATTTTAAATAAAATATAATATTAAAATAGAGGATACACAAGCTAAATGAATGAAAAAATAAAAAATAAAAATAAAAAGATATTTATGTTGAGAGAGTAATAAATATTAATCCAACAAGATATATTATGCATCTCTATTTTTTTTTTTTGTTTTGTTTTTTTTTCTACTGCTGCTTTTTTTTTCAATATAAAAACAAAAGAATTATGGGTAAAAATTTAAATACTTTAATACGAGAAGAATTATTGTGTTTGAGATATTATAGTTACTTGAATAAATTTTTATACAGTGAGCGAAATTCAATTAGATCCACTCACTTTAAAAGTATCATAGTTGCAAATAACGTTTAATATTGTATTAAATTTTGATGTAGTTATTTAAATTGATGCTCTAAGTCTTGTTTTATTTTAAAATTTTTTAAAGTTCCAGACACTAGTTTTCCATAGCGTAGCAATGGGTAAGTATAATATCCTTAACTCTGAAAAACGTGCAAAATTTGAAACCATCGAGACCATCAAGATTAAACTTTTTTTCATCTGAAAAAATTACATTTTTCTATTGGTTACCAAACGTGATGTACTTTTCCGCGAACTCAAGCCGCTTTGTCTTGTGATGATTCTTTAATGCTGATTTCATTGCACCTTTGAAAAAAACAGGTAACGGTTTGTTTTAAAACGAAGAAAAAGAAGGTGGATTTAATTGAATTTCGCTCACTGTATGTTATTTTTTGTATAAAGTATCTATAATACGGTAAAAATATTTTTTAATGTGTATTATATATATACATATGTGTACGTACAGTATATGTACATTATATAAATTATAATATGATATTTAAAATTTATTGTAGCACATATTTTTGAGAGAAGTGAAAAAAAAAAGAAGAAAATATATTTGCACTATTTTATATGACAGATTTTTGTTTTATTACGATTTTTT
Source organism: Bombylius major (assembly GCA_932526495.1). Classification (NCBI taxonomy): domain Eukaryota; kingdom Metazoa; phylum Arthropoda; class Insecta; order Diptera; family Bombyliidae; genus Bombylius; species Bombylius major. The sequence goes on along the minus strand of OW052045.1, from coordinate 24,765,316 downwards.
GTTTTTGTTTTTCACTCGAAAATGTAATTAATTTTTAAAATAAATTTTAATTACATTTTTATGAGTTTTTATGAGTTTCAGTAATTAAGAACTACTGGACTTATTATATCAGATTTTTGTTTTTTAAAAAAGAATTTAATTAAAATTTAAAAGCTTTTAGAAATTATATCAAAATTAATATTAATTATTTCTCTTTACTTATTATTTTTTTTTTTGGGCTTTTTATATTTTATTTTTAAAGTATTCAACCCGAAAGCTTTATGTACGTTATTTAAAATAAGTCAAGGAAACGAAAATTAAGTAGGTATTAATGTAATATATAGGTGTTTTTTCGAAGACTGACATATTCTTCTTGATAAGTTGATTGGTTACTGCTTTAAGATACTTTCTAAGACCCAATCAGTACTAAAAATACTGTTATGAGTAAGAGATATCGATTATTGACATCTAGTTTCTTTTAGGAATAGTACGATATTCTTAACCTTGGCATGTCCTTAAAGAGAAAACTGGATGATAGTCCGAAACCTTGCTATGTATACAAAGTGCTAGGCAGCTGTTGAGATAGTGGCTGAAAGTTTCAATGTATGTCGTTAACCACTACGCAACTGCGATAAATTGATTGATGATATAGTTAACAAATATGTAATTGAATTTTCTCAATATATTTTTTATTTCAAATCGAAATTCAGTTCGGAAATTAAAACTGATTGTGGTTTGGAATTAACTAAAAGCAAAAGAAGAAGAAAAAAACTTCAGATTCAAAATTGAACATCAAGGACAAGGTCAAGCTTCTGAAAACAATCTTTGAATAAGACCGTTGCTTTTTTGAATGTGTAAATGAAATAAAAGAAAATTTTGGTAATAAAATGTAGGACTTAAACATTTCAATATTTATTCACAGTGTCAGACTAAGATGATGAACGTTATACGAATTTCTGAAAACTAATTTTTTTCCATTTTATTGTAAAATGAAAAAAAAAAATCAATTTGAAACAGATAATTATTATCATTCTAGTCCTCCGATGAGAATCCCGAAAAAGACAATTTTCATAAAATAAAAAATCCAAATTAAAACAAAAATCGAAAAAAAGAAAAAGAAAAAAACGAAAACCAAAAAAAAAAAAAAATGAAAATAACATACCTACCTATTTTGTCTTTGAGATGAATACACTGCGATATGTGTGGAAACTGGAGAATTTTTCGCCATTTTTTACTTCTACCTTTATTACTGTCTGAACCACCTGAAAAATATGGAAAAAAAAATAAATAATAATAATGATTACTGATATTTCAAAACAATTCAAAATAAATAAACACGTTAGAATTCACTTATAAATAATAAATATAAATATACTATTTTCATACATAAAAAATTGAAATAAAAAAAAAATCTTAAAAACACATAATATTACGTTATTGTATCTAATTTTTTTTATTGTTTTTATTATTAGAAATTTCTATCACGTATTTTAATGTGTAACTAACTTTTCATAATATGAGATCCACTTTGAATTCATTTATTTTTTTTTTCGTTTTACGATGTCAACAAGTTTACAATCTTGAAATACATATAAAAAAAAAAGTCAAACACAATATTATGTATCTATATTTTAGAAAACACATTTTTTGAGAGAAAAAAGAAAAAGAAAGAAAGATATATAAATAAATTGATGGTGGAATATGGAATAAAATTGTAATAATAAAAGAGCTGCACTTGTTACTTACTGGTTTATTTTATTTTATTTTTTTTAATTTTAAAAATTTCACTCTTTCATTTAACTTTTGAGCATGTTTTTGACTTTATTACACAGAAAAATAATAATATAAAAAATTGTGTAAGTTCTCTACGTATACAAGTGGAATATATGTATATGTATACATACTTATGATGTTTCTTTAGTATTATTTTTTATTATTTTTCCTTCATTCATTTTTTTAATTTTTTTTCTGTTTTTTAAATAATATGCATACATATTGTATAAACACGTTTTTATTTACATTTTTATACTCAAACATGAAACATGTTTTAAAACAGAAAATAAAAAAGATTTCGTTTATCTAAAAAAAAAAAAAAAAAAGAAGAAAACAATGTTAAAATGAAATGAAGCAGATGTTGACACCTTTTTGACAATGAGCACAATTTCAACAACAACAACAAAAATCAAGAAAATGAAAACAATGAAAAGCTTTTTCTTTCTTTATGTGGGGTACACACTTTTTTTTTTTCATTAAATTTGGAAATGTTCATGAAAATTGTTCAGATTTAATTTTGAACAAAAAACATTTCCAAAATTCAAATTTCATCACTAACATAAAACTACAATTCATAATACTTTTTTTTTCCACCTCCTCTTCCAAGTTTAAGCTACTACCAAGTAAAATCAAAATTTTAAATTAAACTCAAAACTAACAATTTAAAAACAAAATTTAAAGTTCCATAGTGTTCCTAATTCTATTATGTACATAAAAAAAATCCTAATTCCAGGCTGAATGTGAACGTAAACTTTAAGTACTGTGGGAAAATTTCACTGAATTGGACTATGAAATTTTCACATACCCACGCCATATTCTCTATAAGACATTTTATCAACTGTTTATCATCTTTTCAGATATCTCGAGCTTTCTTTACGAATCCAAGTCTTCAACAATCGTTTAAGGAGCTATAGTCACATGGTACATAATATATTCTCATTAATAGAAAAATTTTAAACTGAAAAAAAAATTTTTTTGGGTCCTGAAAAAAGGGCGGTAACGCAGAAGACTCGTTCGCAACCTTATTAATATATTCTTAATATTTTCTTTAAGAATTCTGTGAATTGTTAAGTATTCAAGAATTGTCACTTTTATAGTTTTGTTATAGCACATGTCCTTTAAAAAAGTATTCAATAGAAAACCTCTAAAATTGATCTATCACAATAAGCAATAAAAATTCATGAGGACATTCCAGGTAACGCAGAAGACAAAAGAAGGTAGGATAACATATTGTAGTATAATTTAAAAAAAATTAAAATGTATATTGTATTTATAATAATATACTAAAAATCAATATCAGGTCAGCTGCCCAACAACGAATTTTTATATATTTGGCTATAATTGACCTTTAATTCTTGTATAAAACCTAGTACAAAGGTTTTTTTAGAATATGTACATATATCGAAACAAATAAAGCGGAAAAAAAACCATATTCGAACAATATTATAATCACATATAAAAAGAAATTGAGGACTGAAGAAATTCATAACTGCAGATTCTGCAAAGAGGAACCGGAAACCTTAGAATGCATTTTGTGCGAGTGTAAAGATATAGGTAGTACTTCTTAGCCTCAAATAAATGGATCAAATGTACTTAACACCAGACGATACGATATGTGGCACCTACCACCCAAAAAAGTTTTGGTATTTGTTACAAAAGATACAACATGGAGCGCAGTAATGAAGGAATTTAAAAAACAATCTAATCTAATAGAAAGAAATAAAAAACATTGGAAAACTGTCAAATTTTTCGCTTATGAAGATTTGTTTTACAACTATGTACTTAAATGTTTCATTGCTTTCAATCACAGCAAGTATATATCTGTTCAACAGTTCAACAGATCACTGGAAATATACCGGAGTTGGAGAGCAGCAAAAAATAAAAAATAAATCAATTTTTGCTTTTGCTTTTCCAAAAAATTACCATGATATACAAAATCGACAAAAAAATTAATCTAAAAAGTGTTCCAATATTAAATTTAAAAAAAAAAATATATCTCATAAATTAATTACATATATGTATGTATGTATACATATGTGAGTATAGTTATTTCACTATCAATAAATTCTTATGAGATCAGATATTTATAATTTGATTACAACAAACTAATTTCAAAAATGTTGTAAAATTAAAATAAAAAATAAAACAATTTGTTGACAATGCGTATTACATTACCCTTTTTTTTAAGAAAAACTTTTTTTAACACATGATTATATTTTAATGTTGCAAATGTTTAATTTTATACATAGACATCAATTTTCAAGTTAGCATAACTCATATGAATTCGTCATTGTATATTGACAAACGCGTATGTTTACGAGCATGTGTGAAATTTAAAAACATATAAGAAATTCAGAGTAATGTCACATGAAACTATCAAACTGAATATGTATATATTTTTTTCATTATTCTGAATTTGGATTTTTATTTTTTAAATTTCATTGATAGATATCTGAAACGATTGATATTTCAAAATTCTAAGAATTTTCGAATCACTCACAACGGTCATGTTTTACAACTCCAACAACAACATTAAAAATTAATTTAATTAATTTTAATTAAATTGCTAAGATTGTTGTTTTTTTTTCCACAATCAAATTTGGAATATGAACCTGAAAATTTTTTTCAGTGTCATATAACAAACAGCTGACATTCCAATTTTCTTATTTAGTTTTTTAACGACGTGATAATAGCTTTAAAATTCTGACATGTACATTTTTTTTTCTGTGTTTTATATGTGAAAATGAAAAACAAATTTGAAAATTTGTGTTGAAAAATCTAGAGTCAATGAAAGTTATTCGTTTTATTTTTACAATTTAATTGTTATTTTTAGTTTTTAGAGATTAAACAAAAATAAAAACAATAAAGGAGAAAAAAAAAAATACAAACTTATTTGTTTTTTATCTTTTTATTTTCATCTATTTTCAAAGCATTACTAATTAGAAATAATTGAGAGTGAAATAAGTAATTACTTAGCACAGTACTATTAAAATTTAAACCATAAACTTTTTTTTTTTCATACGCTACGCTCTATTGTTTATAATTATATGTAACATGTATCTACTTACATATACAGGGTGTCCCGTTTGGTTTGCTTAACCTTGATACCATAGATAGGTCTCATCAAGACAAACAAAAAATCGTATCGGAGGGGGAGGGAAATCCCAACGGTTTCGCCGCTAGAGGGCGTTGAAGTTTTTTTGCTCTTATTTCACGATGTACCCTATAACTTTTTACAGGGGCACTCAAGGGTCACTTTGTGTTAAAAAAAAATGTAGAAGACCCTTTGCCCTTTTCAACAATGCCTTACTTGTTCCTCTTTTTCCAACTGTTGAAAAGTTACACGCATTCAAAATCAAAATTTTGTGAATTTTTTTAAAATTTTGGTGTTTAACCCTGTCTTTCTCAAAAAAGGCTTAAATTAACCCCAAGTTTTTATTGCAGAAAAAGAATGTTTGATTGATTCTGCATCGATTTGCTATGTTTGGTTTTTTCAAAAAATGCATAGATATTAGGGAAGAGACCTTTTGAAAAAACTGAAAAAATTAGTCTGAAATTCATTGGATTATTGGACACGTGTTTTTATTGCAGTGTAAATTAAAAATAGGAGCTAGAAGTGCTAATTTTCAAATGCACATATCTCGAAAACTATGCATTTTTTGAAAAAACCAAACATAGCAAATCGATGCAGAATCAATCAAACATTCTTTTTCTGCAATAAAAACTTGGGGTTAATTTAAGCCTTTTTTGAGAAAGACAGGGTTAAACACCAAAATTTGGGAAAAATTCACAAAATTTTGATTTTGAATGCGTGTAACTTTTCAACAGTTGGAAAAAGAGGAACAAGTAAGGCATTGTTGAAAAGGGCAAAGGGTCTTCTACATTTTTTTTTAACACAAAGTGACCCTTGAGTGCCCCTGTAAAAAGTTATAGGGTACATCGTGAAATAAGAGCAAAAAAACTTCAACGCCCTCTAGCGGCGAAACCGTTGAGATTTCCCTCCCCCTCCGATACGATTTTTTGTTTGTCTTGATGAGACCTATCTATGGTATCAAGGTTAAGCAAACCAAACGGGACACCCTGTATATACTTAGATATGAAAATTTAAAAAAAAAATGATTGAAACATTTTTTATGCCTATATAGTTACATAATTTTTTTTAAAAAAATACAATTTGTAATTAATAAGAAATTTTTTCCACAATAAATATAAATATTTTTTATTTATTTTGAAAATAGTCATGCTTTTTTTTTTTAATATTTTTATTTAGGTAATGTAAATATTTAAATTGAAATAATTTAGACACAATTTATTCATGCTCAAAAGATACGTTATTACGTCATTATTATGATCGATATTATTTTTTAATTTATATTCATTCAAACGTAATGGACAATAACAAATAAAATAGTACAGAAAAAAAATAACTACATTCTTACATAGTACTTTACAGATATAAATCGTAATCAATAAAGTAATAAATAATAAAAATATTATTTTCGATGTTTCTGCATGATTAATTTTCAAGTTTAAGTAAGTGTAAACATTGTGAAAAAAAATAAATAAATAAACAAAATTTTACTTAATAAAGAAAATATGGAGGAAAAATTTAAAAAAAAAATTCAACTTAACGTTGTAGGCAACGTCTTTATTATTAAACAAAAATCTTTCATGAATTTGAAGAATATAATTCCAAAGAATAACAACAAAATTTTTATTTTCAACTCCCACATATACTACATTTTATATTATTATTTTTTTTTTACTTTTGTAAAAATCAGTAAAAATTCAATAATTCATAAAAATAGCAATTGCAATAAATATGAATTTTTTTTTTTGCAAATAACAACGCAATAACAACAAATTGTGAAAAAAATAATAATAAAATATGATGGTTGAGTAATTTTTAATCTTGCAATAATTTTATCGGATCGTAGGAAGGATATTTCCAATAGCTAAAATCATATATGTAGTTATGTACAAAATAATAAATGCATCATCGGCATCAACAAAACAACCTACACAAAAATATTTATGTATGTATATGTACATACACATACATAAACTATACGTTTACACAAAAACAAAAACAAATTATATATCCTGACCTAATTTTGTGAAAATTTTATTTAATAGAATCTATAGCATTTTTTTACTACTAAGTATATAAATTTCATTAGATAATTCTTGTTTTTTTTAATGTTTTCTGTTTAGAATGTGCTTTTTTTTACCCGTCAATTCAATTTTTTATAATACCTATACACTTCTGTTTTATAAAATCGAAAAAGAGAAATAGAAAAAAAGAAAAATCGTGTAAAATAAAATGAAAATATATATTTTAACACTCTTCTTCTTTACCAATGATTTCTAAAACAGAAGAATTTATTATATTCTACATTATTTTCTATATGAACGTTGCAGTATACTAGAACGCTTGTAGTTAAAATTATGGTATATATATAATAAATCAAAGAGAAAAGTTTTCTTTTTTTTTCATACAATTTAAATTTATGATTTTTACATTTTTTGAATTTTAAAATATTTTTCAAATAAATTTTTTATGTGAAATAGAAGAATTTTTTAATACATAAAAAAAAAAAAGTACTATTTTACTTTGAAAATTTTTATAATTTCTACAGGACATAAACATTTTGCAGGTTGCTTCAAAAAAAAAATTAAAATCCCTAGTAACCAATTCCTGAGAGAAGAAAATAGAAATTTGTAGGAGAAAATATGGAGGATTTACACAATGCAAGGATGAAAATGCCAGATGATCATCATTGATGAAATTCAGCAATTAAAAGTTTTAAGCTGAATTGCATCAAATGACGATCATTTGACGATTTTGAAGATGCACATTTTGTCCACTTAGAAGTTTGTTGTTGTCCAGTTGGACAAATGATGTATTCAAACCGAGAAACAAAAAACAAAGCATGATCAGCAGACTTTTGTTAATGGGGATATAAAAATTTTTTAAAGATCTATATTGAAGGATCTTGAAAAGGATAATTTAGGAAATCATGAAAATTGTTAAATTTTTCTTTATTTTTGTTTTGAGAGAAGGCAAATAAATATTTAATATAATATAATTATATCATTTCATCTCTCTGTTAGTACCCCTTTTACATCTGTTAAACATTTCAAAAATAACATATGTAGTTACGTCATTTCAGTGTGTCACCTTTTTCCTTATATCCTCCCCTGCACTTTAATTTAACTTTTGGAATTTTGAATTTAAAAAAATAAATTAAAATAACGAAAGAAAAAACACTTTTGTCTAAATGCCACCCATTACGATAAAAAGTAATAAATTTTATGTCTTTCTTCCTGCATATAAATTTCTTCAGATTTTTTCTTTTTTTTTTTTAATTAAATTTCACATAAAACTTACTCATTTCAAAAATGAAAATCTTTTTTTTAAAAAAAATGGACCATAAATCACATTAGACATCCTTTTCAAGGATTTGTTTTTTTTTTTTTTTTTTCATTTTGTTAATTACCCTGTACTTATAAAATATCAAACAAAAAGAAAAGAAAAAAAACTATCTAAGTACCAACTATATAATCTTAAGTGGCCAATATCTTAAATTGTTCTTATAAATTATTACTTGAGCGCATAAAAGCAATATGTCATATGAAGCATTCATGAGTATAATGGTGAACACATTCATGAGAATCAATGAAGAAAAAAACTTGGAAAAAATTGCAGCAGTATGAAAATGTTTTATATAACGATGGACAGAACAATGGAAAGAGGTTAATTTACAAAAAAAAAAAAAAAAAAAAAGGGAGAACAAGAAAAAAAAGATTGACATAAGTATTATTGATAAAAATTACATGAAACGCACTTGTTTAAAGAATTTTTATATTGAAGGCAACAAACTAAATGAAAAAGAACATAGAAAACGTGATGGCAATTTTAATATGTATATGAAATTTTTCTTATTATTTTCTTATTTTTTTTTTTCATATCTGATGCTAAATATTTTATATATGAGTAGACAAAGAGAATAAAATTATGATATATAAAACAATTTTTACATAATAATTTAATGCAACAAAATTGTTGGAAAATTAAAAATTAATGGAAGAATTTATTTATTACAATGCTGTTCAAGGAATTTTATTTAGTTATTCTCAATTTTTTTTTGTACTGTTAAATAATAAAAGATTTTTTACATAACTTTTGTTATTAATCGTGAAAAAAAAATAGCTTTTTTTAAAAAAAAATTATAAATTCTTTGTAAGGATTTTTTTGTTTATTTTACAAAATCACCTTGAACTCAATCCGAATAATATATTTAATTAAAAAAAAATTTAATAAAAATTCAAATTTCTACCTACATCAGACAGATAGAAAATGTATTTATCTATATGTAATCAATTACTATATCTATGTATGTATATGTATATAAATAAAATTATTAAAATTATATAGTATAAATTACACCACCTACCCAATCAAAAAATTCATTTCAAATTAACTAGATACCATTAGACACACATTTACTTACAATGTTACTTAATAATTATACAGTAGACGACAGACACCGCAAAATTATTTTCATTTAAAAAATAATAAAAAGAGAGAAATAAAAATAAAAATATACTTATAATTTAATTTAATTTTTTTTTTGTTATTTTTTTTTTTATTTTTATTTAAGAAAAATGTTTGCTGTTTTTTTTTTTACATCACGGTCAAAATTAATGTGACATGTTTGACATGATTTACGCCAATTGGTTAATTTTATAATGTGAATCAATTTAATTAAAATTATTGTGAAATTACTTTATGTAATTTTAATTCTTTTTAATGTTTTTGCTGTTGAAAACATGTGCAGATATTATTTATTAAATATGATACAATCTGTAAGATACATATTCCTACATATACAGGAGATATAAATGAAAATTCAGACGGTTATAAGTATATAGTATTTTTCTGCAATTGTTTTACACAATAAACAATCACATCAATTTAAAGTTAATTTAATATTACACACTTATATATTATGATATGTGTGTATTTCTTCTTTAAACATCTTGTGTAAATATACATATATAGATACTCATCATATTTCAAGTGAAAATAATTTTCAAATTGAAGGAATTCTTATTAAATTAATGTTTGACATTTTCTTATTCTTTTTCATTTTTTATATTTTTTACTAATCAATTATCTCAATAAAAAAAAAATCCAAATATCTATCTATTTATCCAATTTTTTTCTTCTAAAGATTGTAGACGCAAACAATAAACAAATTTCTATTGAATAACTAAGTAGTAAGTACATATCTATAACTTCATATTATTTTTCAATTTATGGTTTGAAGAAAGAAAAAAAGAAAATTATATAAAATAAAATAACAATATAATTTGTGTTCATAATAAAACCAAAACAAAAAAAATCATCGTCTTATATAAATCTGTTTAGCAAATATTTAATATTTATAACATTCCCTCACTTATCATGACACTAATTTTGTGTGATAAGTATGTTCATTAAGTCAATTGATCCCCACGTCATAGACGACACACTATTATTATTATTTAAAATATGTGCAAAACAAAAAAAAAAAACAAAAAAAAAAGATGTAAGTAAAACTTGTATTTTGTATAAAAAAAAAAACATTAAAAAAACAAAGCTTCAAATGGAATTCAAAAATTAAAGCGGGATTAGACAAAAATAATGACGATCTTGTATCTTATTTTAATGAATAATATAGAGAAAAAAAACACATACAGACAACATATATAACATAAATCATAAACTTAGTAGATACATACGAAAGTATGAAATGCATGCATGCGATTTAACAGGGTACTTCTGAAATAATTTTTCGAATTTCACAAAGGGTCATCATTCCAAGAAACAAAACAAAAAATGATTTTACATATTCAACCCTCATACATTGTCTAGATCTTCCTCGACTCAAAGTTGTAAATAATATATTTTATTTGTAAATAAGAAAATCGTAAATTGAAGTCATACGTCAATAAAAAAGTTACACTCAAAGCATTTCAGGTTGAAGCAAACAGCGTAGAAGAGTTTAATAATCGCTTTTTGAAAAACAAACATCAAATTTTATCTTCCAGCTTATAAATTTTTTGTGTTCCATGAAAATTTATCATATTTTCACCAAAATCTTTTTCAAGTTCTAAACTAAGAGTTGAGACATCAAAATTAGAAGAGAACTTATGAAAAAATCCATTGAAATCAATAAAGAAGGAAAAAGCTATGGAAAAATTTATAAGAAAAGGGGTAAAACTTTTATATAACTTTTATGGCCAGTTCCACAGTTGAAGCTTAAGCAGAGTTTAACTCTTAAACTAAGTTTAAGCACTTTTTTCAGTTTTAAACTGAGTTTAACTTAAGCCGTACAAATTGGGAGCTTAAACTCTATTTAAGGTTTAAATAAAAGTCAAAAAGAAAAAAAAGAAAAAAACTGCCATCTATCTATCTGTTTTGTCCCTAAATTTATTATAAATTGAAATTTATAAGAAAAAGTGTTAAAATATCACAACAATTACCACTGCCATCTAGCGGCTATACAATGACATCTACAAGTTCCACAAGTTCCATTATAAATTCATTCACAATGATAGGTTTAACTAAAGATAGTTAAGCTACAAATATACATAAATTGACTGAGGAACGAAAAAAGATTTAAGTGCCATGTTTTAGGTTTAACTTAAACTCTGCTTAAGCTTCGACTGTGGAACTGGCCATTAGAGATTATGAGTGAACAAGAGACACAAGCTCAAAACTTCTATTCTACAATTTGAAAATTCATCAGAACATCTTCAAAACAAAAGTATCTTACAACTGACAATTATAAATACATATATGTATTTTACTTTTTCAAAAGCATCATAATCTCATAACAAAACACCCTGCATTTGACATTTCCAAACACTTTATCATATCTATACATTCTATGGTTCATATATTTTTAGAATCACATGTACATATGTATGTATATATATGTATTATTATTGTACAAACTTTAGGAGCGCTAATGATTGCATTGTTATATATTTTTTTATGTTTAAAATGATTCGCGTCAATTTTGATGTCAAGAAAATATAATTTAGGCCAATTAATATGATGGAAACACTTTTATTTAATTCTGCGGTTTTTTTTATATAGTTTAAAGATTTTATTATTCTTTCTTTCATTTTTTTTTATCTCCTTCTTCTTTTTCTTTCAAATAAAAATACAGTCATAGATATAATTTAATATATTTAATCACATCACATCACAAAAGTGAAAATATTGAAGAAGAAAAAAATCCTAGTGTTATGTGTGTCTGCAATGTTTATAACGAGAGACAACGTAAATGTTGAAATTATGAATTTAATTCGAAAAGTATTTAATGTATGAAAGTGAAGAGTAAACATTATGAGCAGGGTTGTCACCTTTGTTATAATTTTGGTAGATTTAACTTCATAGTCTTATTATTTTATCAAATTATAGAGGATATCCTTTGTAGGATTACCTACAGCAGATCGGTAATACAGGGGGTGTTCAAAAATTAAGAACTGCTGCATTTCTTAATTGCAGTGCGTCTAAAACTCTACATCTGCCCATGCAGTACAGATTAGCAGATTGGCAATAAGTAAGTTCTGAGAAAGTGCTTCAAGTAAGATCTTCATTTCTGACCACCCCTCAAGCTTTGTGAGGGAGGCGATATGGTCTATGAGAGAGTCAAAGTTTATGAGCATAGTTACCTACTACAAAAAACAAAATATACAACACAACAACTACAATATATAGAGGTCAATCAATCTACTACATTTTATAAGAAAATATCTACGATTTCCACTGAAAAAAAAGTGACAATCTGACAGCACTAATCACAAGATTAAATTGTACAAACACATGAAATATTTAAGATTAAAAAATAATACATAATATGTAACAACAAACATTATTCAAACTCAATCTTTTTTCTTTTTTATAAACAATAAACTTTATTTTAATGAATTTTATCCAACAGAACACACACACACACATGTTGTGTTGACACACGTGCATTTTAATTTGAAAAAAAAAGCAGCAATTAATTTTAAATTTTTTTTTATTTTTTCTCTATATGACGACAATCAATATAAATTTAATATTAAAATGAGAAACAATTAATCCTATATGAAAATTTTCATTTTCTTTGACGAATCAATCTCGTGTATCCTTCAATGTTTACATAGGATGGATATAACTCGATTTGATTAAGACACGTGTTTACTTCAAATTTTCTCCAAATATTCTTGTTCTTATGAAAATACAAATTAAATAAGCATAAAAATTTACATTTTTGTCTTTGATAAATGAATCTAAAACCAAAAAAAAAAAAAAAAAAAAATCGTAGGATAAATCAAAAGAAGGGTATACGTAACATGAATTTTTAGGTCAAAAGATATTATTTATATGCTAATTGACTTTTCTCTTTCTTTATTTTTTTGCAAATATTTGAAATTTTAATTTTAACTTACTAAACTTTTTTTATAAAGAAAAGATTTTTTAATTGTAAAAGCTTCAGCGTCTTTAAAAACAAATTTATAAGATTCTACATAGACTTTGTTAGTTCTTAAGAATTTTCACAATAAAAAATGCTCATACTTTTATTTCTATGAAACGTCAGATGTTCGAAAGTATTAATTATTATTTAAAAATATCGTTTCAAATCGGAATACAGTATGTACGTATTGATTTTCATTCCAAATTTGAAACTTAAAAGTATAATTTTGGATTTAGTAAGTTTTCACAGAACAACGACGACATATAGTCTTAAAATCGATTTATATTTTTATTAAGTATCTTCTGTATAGAAGTTACTGATTTATTATACGTACATATTTCTAACTCAATTATTTTTTTTTCTTAAATTTTAATTATATAAACTTTTCGAAAAGTTTAATATTAAAAATATTTCAAATTTCAAATATTAAACAAAGAAAAGCTCCTATACTAAACTATCTAATAAACAAAATTCAATATTTTAATCAAGTATTCTATAGAAACATTAATTAATTTAATTTTACCAATGTTGTTTATTATATGAAAAACAATATATGTATTTAAGAAAAATAGAGAGAAAAGCATCTTCCACCCAAGCAAGGTTTCTATGTAATTAATATTGTATGTTACATACCTTAAAAAATAATTAGGTATACGTTGTTGTTATCTATTCTTAAAGAGAAAATAAGGATACAGTATAATATGTACAAACATACATATAACTTGATATAACCTATATTAGTTTCTCTTCTTTTTCTAATTACCTAATATAAATAATACAATTTAAAAAGTAATTACCGTAAATAAATGACATTATTAATTTTTTAGTTATTCAAATTTCAAAGAAAAACTTTGTTCTTATAATTAACTTTTTTTTTCTTTATAATTTACAAATAAAAAAAAGGTAAAAGAAAAATTGCAAATAAATTATTTATTTTGGACTTTGTCACAAAAAATATAAATTATCATTTTTATTTTTTCTTAAAGTTAACTTAAAATTAAAAGTACGTGCGTAAATTTCATTATTAATAAATTATTGTCTTTTAATATTCGAATCAATTCTAACAAAAAAACATTTTTTAAATTTGAATATTTTCGAATTCTGTTATTTGATTAATTTGAAATTTTTGAATGGTATTCTTCTGCCATTTTTTGGTCAACCTTTTTTTACATAAAATTCATAGATTCTTTCAACACGACACGAGTAACAGAGCACCAAAAAAAATACAAATGTAGATATACAAAAATTATTTTATGTATGAAATGTTTATGTCTTGCTAACTTTGAACTGTTATATAAGCTTTTAGTCAAAGAAGATGTACTATAGATCAGAAAATGTGCCTCTTCAAAAATGCATCGCTGCTTTGGTGATGCTAATGCTCTTCTGTTTGTGATGCGTAAACACTACTTTGTTGCTATGACAATGCAATGTTTTAAGTTGGCTATGCAATGCTATTACACAACAGCTGAATATTACAAGAAATTTTCAATATGTACTTGGTTTGATGCGATGCTTTTTTGAATATGTGACAACGCGTCATAAAATTTAAGTTGCATTTTTGAATTTGTGACAAGCATCAGCATCGCATCAACTGTGCAGCGATTCATTTTTGAAGATACATAATACTTTAAGACAACTGAAACAGAAATTTTTCTAAAATACTTTTATAGAATAAAAAGGGTCGAATCGCATTAGATTGTTAAAGAAAGTCGTTTTTGTTCATTTTATCCTATAATTTTTGCCCTAGTAAACGGATTTCTTTATTTTAGAATTTGTTTAGTATCAAATCCTTCAAAAGGAATATCCCCGCCCAAATTTTATTTTCCCAATCCCCTGGGAACATACTTTTGTCAGAGGAAAGAAAGTCGATTTACATTTGTAACCTTAACATTGATACGCGAATGCAAAATTTAAGCGAGACCGGAATGTTAAACTTAGTATGTAAAAAAAGAAGAAAGAAATCTATAGATATCTATGTGGTGTGGGTACAACACAACACAAAACAATTTTTATTAATTTAATAGTTTAAGTTTTTTTTTTCTTTATCTAAAATATTCTACAGATACATACATACATATACATAATTACATTTATATGTAGTAAGTATATTAATTTTAATAATTAATCAAGTCTCTATAAATCTCTTCATTTTTCTTAGTTTGCATTTTTTAATCATTTAAGCTTTGATTAGATTATAAAAATACATGTATGTATGTATTTATGAGTATGTCACTCAAATGACTACTTAATATCAACACTAAATAAATACATATAATGTACACAATTTAATAGTGTAGCATTTATTTTAAAAAAGGCAAACTTTATAATTTTAGTTTAATATACATATATGTATGTATAAATGAAAATAATTATATATACATACGTATACATATATGACATTTTAACTATGTATATTGAAATTGCTTTTTTTTTCATCATGTCATATCATTTTATACATATGTACATATATACTTTGAGTAGAATGAACTATGGATGGAGTACTTATTTGTCACGCAATCAACTAATGCATGGTAATAATGACAAATATATATTATATTCAAAATAACTAATCTGATATGTATGTAAATATCATATATGAGAAAATATATAATGACATTCATAACTATACATGTACAGAAAAAAAATATACGTACCACCTATACATATATATCGTATTTTGTAAGGTAGGAAGTACGTGTATTTATTTATACACAAAGTACACATATGTATATACATATATGCATGATGCTATACCCAAATGGGCAATTCATACTCGTACATGAAAAGTGTAATTAGAAAATTAAAGTTTTGATTGAAGTCATTAATTTTAAATTGACTTTTTGCGATTTTTTCTGTGATTTTAATTAAATTATAATTATATATACATATATATATATGTATAATTAAAAGATATAAGTACACATAGAATGTGTTTCAGTTTTTGTTTTAAGATTACAAAAAATGATCAAGCAATAATTGTTTTATTTTACGTTTTCCATATTCGTTGAACTTCAGAGCAAGGTTGTACATAATTTGTAGGATTTATACTCATTGAAGAATTTTTATGCTTACAAGTTATCATTTTTCAATCTTTTGGTAAAGAAGAACAATTTTTCCCTAGAGGTTCACAACAGACTATAAAAAAATTACTCATTTTAAAATTTAAAACAAGGAGTAAAAAGTCAAATTCAACCCTTTCGAGACTGCGGGTATACACATAATGATACACATATATTTAATAAAAACGTGAAATCGTACTGTAGAGTACTGATGATACACAAAATTTACTGTACAATTCAAACGATTGCTGGCCTAAACCTATATAGATATATTTTATCTTCGATTGAGATCCTGGGAAAGCCACATTCAACTTTGACTTACTTTGAAATTTAGTTAAAAATTCTCTCTAAAAATAACATTTCCTCCCAAAAATCTATTTAAATAGAACTATCACTATCGTTGTTAGTCTGTTAAGATATTTTCGTTATAAACCCGAGCTGGTCGAATTTTAAGCCACCACTCTAAACTAACCTATTCTTTCAAGCCGGACTTAAGCTATCTGTAGCGATATTTTCTAGTTGATGAAAATCGAAAAATCAAGAATTTTCTGGGCGAAAAATAAGTAAACCATGAGAATATACATAATATGTATAAGCGTTGTACCTTAATAGCTTTTCTGTATCTTGAATCTCATTTACAAAATTCAATTATAAATTAAAATATAATCTTTTTAAAGAGAAAATCTTTCTACAAAACAAAAATTGTACTCTCATTAAATTAATTGTAGGGAATATTCGAAAAATGCGATTATAAATTAAAAAACAAAAATTAAAAAAAAAAAAACAATTACATATAGGAATACATAACACATCAAATTTCACATTTAATTAATCTTTCACATTAAAAAAACAAAAAAAAAAGAATTCATAGTAATGAATAAAAAATAAAAAATTATATTACAGTGACATCGATAAAATTTTACGTAAGTACTTATGTGTTTGTTTTTTTTTCTCTTATTTTTCTACTTTGAATTTTATTTGTTAAGGACAATTTATTTTTATTTTATTTTATTTTTTTCATTTAATAAAATTGTGATTTTTTTTAAATTTTAACATGCTAGTTATATTTCTATATATACTTATATGTATTTATATAATTTTTGTTTGTGTTCTAATATCCTGGAAAGATATTAAAGAAATATAAAAATTAAATAAGGATGTCACGCCTTTAATATTGTATATAAATATATGACAGTATACATTCACAACGTTCATAATAACTATAACTTTTAATTTAACTGTACATTACAAAAAACAAAAATCAATAAAACAAAAAAAAAAACTTTCAAACGTCATACAGGAAAAGGATATATATACAACCTGCATATACTATATTACTATACATATACACGTATGTATATGTATAATAATATTGTTATTATAGGTATTTAGATACATAGTTAGTTACCCCCCATTGAGCATAACAAGGTAACAACAAAAACATCAACTGAAAATTTATTCACATATTTTCTTTTTATTTTACTTTATTTTATTTTTTTTTTATTACTTTGTATATGTGTATATATATGTTGTTCGTTCATTATAAACGATAACTGTTTTTTTTTTTATATAATATATCGTACCTGTCATGATAGTGAGAAATTAAATTTTACTTGATGGACGATTTTATTATTAATTTACATTACTGACTTGCAATTGTCGTTTTTTTTTATGTTGAAACATTTTTTTCTTCTTCTCTCTTTCAATAAAAACAAAAAAAAGATGGGAAAAACGAAAACGTAACCTTGAATAGATTTAATTCGTGAAAAAAAAATAATAAACAGGTAATTTTATGAGAAAAATTTATTATATACACTTTGTGAAAATAAGTATGTATGTATGTAGATTGTGGGTACATACTACGAATAGGTGCTTACAAAGCATGAAAGTCAAGTTTTTTTTTCTTTTCTTTTCAATTCATGAAATGATAATAAAGGAAAAAAGTTAATGATTTTTTTTTTGTGAATAATTCCTGAGTATATAATTACTTTTAAATTTATGTAACTACTTCATATTTGCAATTTTATTCTTGAAATTTTCAATAACAAAAAGAACCAAATAAAAAAATATGTATGTATAGTTAAAAAAAAAAGTTTATTTCCCTTGAAATTTTACTTTTTAAATTAAAAAGTAGGTAGGTAAATTCTTTAAATTTCAATAAAAAGTGAAAGAAAATAATTTATTTAACCTTGTAAATTTAATCTCACTTGAAAAGTAATTTCACTTTTTTCATTTTTTTTTTTAAATTATTTTGTACTAAAAAAAAGTTCAATAAATAAAAAAATAAAATAAATTAGTCAACACAAAAATTAAATATTAGTTTAAATTGACGAGTACCTACTTAACAATATTGAAATTTCATTCATTTTTATTTTTTAAATGACGAATAGATACTTTTACTTAGATACATTTAAAACTTTTTTCACTTAAAAAAACAAATAAAAGAAAAATGTCAAAATGTCATTTTATGTATTTGTAAAATTTGTATTAACAATAAAAAGATTTCCATATGATTTACATAAAAATTTAGTTCAATTTTTTTTTATACATATGTATTTGTTATCTGTTTGCATGAATATATGCGATTAAATTGAAGAAAAAAAAGAATAAAAATTCAAATTAGCAAAGCACCATATAAATAATGTAAAAAAAAAAAATAATAATAATTTCTATACACGTTAACAAATTGTCTAGAAAAGCGTGTTATTTTTTTTATATATTTCACTTCAAATATATTTCAGTTGAAACACCTATTTAAAATATTTATTTACAATATATGTATGTACTTATCACATGTATGCTATGTACGCAATACGTACATATGTGAAATATTTAATCTTTTATTTTCGTCATCAAAACGAAACAAACAAATAAAAAAATGCGGTATAAGTACAAGGTACAAAAAAAAAATTATTAACGTACTTAAATGCCTACACAATAAATTATTGCTGTTATTATTTATTTATTTTTAGGTGCTTTTTCAAAAAAAGAAGAAAAAAAATTATATAAACAACGAAAAATAAGAATAAAAATTCAGGTTTATTATTTTATAGTTTATTATTGTTTTAATTATTTCTTTTTTTTTTTTCTTCAAAATAAAAAAAGCAGTTATTTATACTAAAAAATAGAAAAAAAATTTAATTATTTGTTGACCATTGAAACAGATACTTCAGAATGCTGAAATATCATTTACTTATACACGAGTGACGTACATACATACATATATAAAAGCGAATAAGTTAAAATATACAGATACTTTTCCAGAAATCTTAAGCAAATCGTTAGCATAAATTCATTCTAATATGACCCGGTGAACGACGTTAAGAAAAAATTAAAATTTCCGAGTACCTACCTATGTATTTTTTTTTTTTTAGAAAAAAGCGAAAAAAGCTTGTTTTTCATTTTCAATCCGATAACGAATTAACCCATGTTAGTTTCTCATCGATTTTATTTTCCTCTATAGACTATGGGCCTTACTTATACATTTTTTAGTTTTAAAACTAAAATATGTAGTTTCGACTTGAATGAGTATGACAGAAGGGCTTTCAACCCTTTGACTGACAACTGAGAGGTATGTCGGTGTGTGGTATTAAAGCGGCACTATATGCTAAATGGGTCTTCGGACCGTCACGTCAACCAACCAACCATCAAGGCCCTATAGATATAGTTTAAACTACATATATATAAGTAATATAACCAGTGTACTTAGGATTTTAGAAGTGATGTAACCATTTTTAAGGATCACTACTAAAAATTACAATAAATATATCAAAATTAAAGATTCTCTGAATTGATGACGAACAAAGAGAATTTATACAAAAAGGTTCTTTGCAGAAGAAATATTTGTAAAGACCTTGAAAAATATCTTCTAACTGCAAGCTCAGTTAGAATCAGACTAGGTGGCAAATCATAACAAACAAAAAAAACAGTTTTTTTACTATTCAATTAAATTCTAAGACGTTTCCGCCAAAAAAATAATTTTAAAATTTGAATTATATATTATACATATACGACGTTAAGCATCCGTTAACTGGAACAAAAGTTTTAGAGAAAAATGGGAAAAAAAACAATCTGTAGTGTTATAATTACCCTTTATTTATATAGGTACACAAGTAACTATGCTGGAAAAACAAGTAGGCATTACAATTTTTGTTCTCTAAAATAATCTTGTATTTTTTTGTTTTAGAGATAAAATTCAAAAAAAGATAAAGAACATACGATTTTTCATACATTTACAAATGTAAACAATAAATTTTGTCTTTGAAAACTCAAATGTGCCGCTATGTTTAATTATAGATTCAAGTACTTATGCCATGAGATAAAAAAGGGTAAAAAAAACTTTTAATCAACAAAATTTTATAATTATAATTTTGCCTAACATCTTACTTATCACCCTTCACTAAGCTTTCATTTTTTGTTTTTGTTAATTTTCTTCCTTGTTTTTAAAATCCTTTTTGAATCAACTCTTTGAAATTGATAACCAATGATAACCTTATATGTATGTACCATTAATGTTCAATTTAATTCGTCTATCGAACAATATTATTTTTCGTAATATCTTTTTTTTTTTTAAAGTCATCTAAAATTTCAATTTCTCTTATAACATTGTCCAGATTTTTCTTTTTACAAAATATCAAAAGGAATACTCAATTTACATCACAGAAACATCATAAAGTAAAAATATCTTCAATTTAATTTTCTTAAAATTACTTTAAACAAAGATATATAACTACCCTTTCTTTTGTCTTTAAACGTGTTAAATGTACAATATCATGTAACAAAGAATTTAAAGAACCTACTTGAATGTACAAAAAAAAAAATTGAGAACGAAAAAAAATAATAACACACAAAAATAAATTTGATATATTATTAATCTACTTCAATAATGATTTTCAAAAAATTCTCCTTTAATAAAAAAATTAAGTGAATAAAAAAAAACGAATTTTATTATTATCGACAGTTACTTTATACATATATATATATGTACATGCATATATGTAACCATGTAGGTAGGATATCGAATTAATATGATATGCTTCTTAAAATAAAAAATAAACAAAATAAAAATATGTACATACACACAAAATTTCTATAATAAATTCATATTTTCATATTTTCCGTGAACATAAATTGCCTAATTTTCATTCTGTTCAACATGAAAAAAAAAACTGACAACAATCATCAAACAGAAAAAATATCGATTCGATTTGGAAAAAAAAAAAGGACAAAGAGAAGGAAAAAAAGATAACGATGACGTATATATTTACAAAAATGGTGAAGAAAAAAAAATAAGAAGTGATTGTGGAATGTTAGGAATTTTTTTAACAAATTTTCTACCAGTACTACTTACATTCGAGCCTTTAGGTACTTATTTTTATTTTATTTTTTTTCTTCTTTTTAGATAGATATAACTCGAAGGGAAAATTCTTTATTCATGTTAAATGACATTTTGTTATGATAAGAAATAAAAACGATTTATTTCCCGCTTTTCTTTCGTTTTTCTTATCAAGAATTTTATCTTCCGTATAATACCTACCACTTTTTTCGCTTTTCAATAAAATTATGTACAGAAATTTTTACGTATAATTTTCAACCGTAAAAACTAATTTGTTTTTTTCTTCTTCTGCTTTTTCATTCTTTTTTTTTTTTCCCAGAAAAATTTTATCAATTAACATTTATAAAAAAAATTGTTAAATAAACATGAGTAAAAGTGTTATACTTTCTATTTAATACTCGTATGTAGGTAATGTAATGTTAATTTTTATTTGTAGTGTTGAAAATTTTTGTAATTAGTCATGAGAACTGAAATTACACGAGCGGAAATTTTTTTTTTTTTGTTTTTTCCTATAATGTTATGAATTTATAATTGAACATCTTCTTAGATACGTACTTTGATCAGTAAGTAAAATTACACAGATGAAAAAAAAAAACAACAAAATAAAGTTAATTGAATAAAAAATAATAGATACATATACCTATGTACATATTTTCTTTCAGTGAAAATTTTTACATTTTTCTGAATTTATTTTTAATTTTTCTGTTTTGGGAATTGAGTTTAAAAACAGAAAGGAAAGAAAAGAAGTTCAGAAAACAGTGAACTATAAATTTTTCTCGGAAGGTTTTTTTCTTCTTTTTTTTTCACTTTTTCCTTTAATTGTTTTAATGGTTGTTGAAGTTTTTCGCGGAATTAAGAAGTATCTATCTTTCACACACATGTATACCTATAACCACCCATAACACTTTGACTTTGAACGTTATTTTAACATGTGATCATTTTTAACTGCAACCTTAAAACTTAATCAATTCCTTTACTGAACGATTCCCTGAAACCACCATTTTTTTTTCCAAAGTTTTGCGAGTAGTTTAAAATGAGTTACACTAAATTTTTTTTTTTCTTTTTCGAAAAAAAGGAGCTCAAATCAGATCAAATTGTAGTGTTTGATCTAAGAGATGCTGAGACACAGATCTTCTAAATCAAATCTTAATATTTGCACTTGTGAATGTATGAAAATTGTACATTTTTATTCTTGTTTAGCACTTTTTCTTTCAAAAACCCAAATTTTGAAAGACTTTTCAGTGAATAATTTGGTCAGGATAAATTGAGTTTTGGTCCACGGGATGCTGAGATAAAGCTTTTCAAAAAAAAGTAAGTATATGGTATAATAAGTGTACAGTCCTAGAGTTAAAGAGATACAATTTTAAAATTTTGCAAAAAAAAATCCAAATTTTGTTTGAACAAAAAATCAAAACTCAAGGTATCTTATTTAAACTTTTGTTGTTGTTTTTTAAAGTATAAAATTTTATAACTTATCTGACAGTTAGCTCCTTATTATCTATTATGTTTATCTCATTTGAATTATTTAGGTACAAAAAAAAAAAAAAGGAAAAAAAAAAGATAAATTAACTACCCTTAAGCGGCAATATTTTCCTAATCTAATAAAACCTTTCTCTTTTTATTTTTTTCATACAAAAATTCACAAACTGTCAAACTTTTTTTTTTTTAAATTTCATTTTTTCTCTAATTTATATACAATTTTCAAGATTAATTTTTCTAAATAAAAATAAAAATAAACTTTATCTGAATAAAATTGTTAATAAACATATAATACATACATATACATACATACTCCATTTACAAAATGAATTGTTTACAACAACAACAAAAAAAAGTAATAATTATAATTAAACTGGAAACTTATCTGTGAAATCTCTCAAAAACAAAAAAAAAAAACAAAATAACACAACAAAAAGTTTGTGATCTAGATTACAATTTATTTTCGTCAATAAATATACAATTTTCACACACATACATACATAATATATATGGTATATGTACGTACAAAATATGTACATATGTAATTTTTATCTATATACTATATCATAAGAAATATGTAATTACTTTTAATTCATATTTCATACAAAGATTGTGTTTTTTTCTTATAATCAGATTTTTTTTTTTTTCACATATGCTAAAATTAAATAAAAACACAAGAGACAATGTTTACTTTAGAAGAAAAAATAATGTATATTTAGATAAATAATAAGAGAAAAACAAATACATTTTAGTGACGTTATCAATGATATGTTATGACGCATCACTTCAATATAAAATACATAATTGAAAAGAATCAGAAATATTCAATTAATCGCAGCTATACAAATATTTGTTTTTTAATTCATTTTTTTATTTCTTCTTTATAAATTGAACTTTATTCTTATTCAATAGATATATAAGCATATTTATAAAAATCAAATAAAACGATGTCATTTTCTTATTTTTTTTTTTTTTTGTTCTAAATTGAGAGAGAGAAAAAAAAAAGCGGTCAGTAACCTAACATTGAGCTAAAACAGCTTTATTATTACGTCTATCGTACATTTTTTTTTTTTAAATTTGGTTGTTGTTATTTCTGTTTCTGGTATTTTTGTATCTTTTTTTTTTTGTTTTTGCTAAATTAAAACATATTGTAGATCCCACTATTAAATTTTTAATTAGAGATCTTATAGTAATGTGTTCTGTATTTGAATTGAAAAAAGATACATACATACTTAGATACATCCAACGAAAAAAAAAATCTCATATCATGTGAAGCAAGAAAAACACAAAAAAGAAGAAGAAAAAATATTTTTCTTACGTAGGTTCTCGATTGTATTTAACTTTGTTTTTTGGTATATGAATTTTAAATATAAGTATGTAGGTACCCTACAGATGAATATTTTTAATATCATTTTGGTGACATTTTTTATACAAAATAAAATATGCTTAATCTGATGAATTTACACATATGTATTTGAATATTTCTACAGTTACACAAAAGTATTTGATAGTATATTAAAAGTCATTCCTAAATTATAAAAAAAAAACTACAAAAAAAATATATATTTAGAGAGAAAAAAAATTAAGATAATTTTGCAAAAAATAAAAAATAAAACGGTTATAATCCCGCCATTTGTTGTTCACAATTCATTGTTATTTAGAGATTTTTATAACGTATAAAATCGTAAATCTAAATAGATATATATATATGTATGTATGTATATAATGTATCTACCTATATTTCTATCAAAAGAAAAAAGCAACAAAAAAAAATGTTGCCATGTTTGATAACAAAAAGCTTAATGTTTATTTCTCTACTTTATAAGTTTACCTATATACTATTTTAGACATAATAAATAATAATTTAGATACCTATTTTATTTTTCTTTTGTTGTTGTGTAAATTGTCGTACTTAAAATAAGACCTTCTCAATATTTTTATAGTACGTTACGTTGTATACTACACAAATATTTTGAACGTATCTATATGTACGTACATATTTTAGAAATTTAATCAGTATAGTATAATTGTATAAAATCTAATATTAACGTATAGATTATAGTTACACATGGTAGCCAAAAAACAAAAAAACAAAAACTGCTTCATTTCTTTTTTAAAAATGATTTTATTTTTCAAAAAATTTCCTTGAACTTCTTGGCAAAATGGAAGAAATCTTTTCAGCAGCTCAACAGTTTTAAAATTTCTTCAAGGTAAGGTACACATGTGTCTATATCAGTTGCAAATGGGCCCTTTTCCATATTTTGAAAAAAATGAGTTATATACGTCATTTGAAAGATCTTTAAAAAATCTACTTATTTAATTTACTTTTAAAAGAAAAAAAATACTTTTTCCTTTTTATTTTGATCACCAAAATATGAGCTCATTTGCAAAAAGGTACCTTTTCCTCAAATTTTTATATATAATAATATAGTGTATCTTCAAAAATGAATCGCTGCTTTGGTGATGCTAATGTTCTTTTGTTCGTGATGCGAAAACATTACTTGTTGCTATGACAACGCAAAGTTTTTAGTTGGCGATGCAACGCTATTACATGACAGCTGAATATTACAAGGAATTTCGAATACTTGATTTGATGCGATGCTTTTTTGAATATGTGACGACGCATCATAAAAGTTGCGTTGCATTTTTGAATTTGTGACAAGCATCAGCATCGCATCAATAAAGCAACGATTCATTTTTGAAGATACTCATAGTCTCTTACTGCAACAATATTGTACTGGAAAAGAGTACTTTTTGCTGCGAAATTGTACTGTTTTCTAGTAAAATAATACTAGGTTAGTTGCAAAAGGGATCATTTCCATTTTAATTTATTCGATAATTCGATCAAAATTATTATTTTGTTTACTTTTTTGTTGAATCGTGGTTCTATTAGTGATAATAAGCAATTTGATCCACTTTCTTCATCACATTTATTGACAGTTTCTTCTAAAAACAATTTTGCTTAATAACTCAAAATGACTTAACATGACAAAGACCCCTTTTGCAACTGATAGACACATATGTAGATATAGTTCACTCGTGGGTGAAAAAGGAGAATATGATCCTCCTCCTCAAGCAATTTTATAAATCGAAAACTTCCAAGACGTTTCTTTACAGAAAAACAAAACGTTGTTACTATAATGTGAACTCACATTTGAATTGATGGAGTTTCAGGTGTTTTCTTCATTAAAATTAACACGGTAACGCTCACTTTTAATAATCAAAGTGATGGAGGACAACATCGCAATTATTTTCTTTCAAAAACTACTAATTTCTGAGGGATTCCAATCAAGATTTTATACTGTTCAAATCAAGGTTAGACATAGAAGCACGTAAGTTGTTCAATCAACTTGTTAATAATTAGTTGAATTAATTTTTAGTCACTTCTGAATTGATTGATAGAACTTACGTGTTTCCTGCCTAGATTATTTTATTTTTTAACTACAGCTAACTAGGCTACAGCCGTCATTTGTACATACATATTTATATACATACAATGTACATTTATCAACAACGAAAACAATCATTGGACAGCTATAGTCGTCATTCACGTTAACTTTTTAAAAGATAAGAGTAGTAACATTCTTCTGGTCCTTCAGCTCATGAAAATTCTTATTTCCAATTTCATATGGCCAAATGGCCATATTTTATTACCTCATTTCAAAACTCAAGATGTTTTCCTAGCAAGAAAAATATACCTAAAAGTAAATCAAATTAGTCTTATATTTTTTTTTTTTGTTTTTTTGCATTTTTTGGGACACACTGTATATGTATAATTTATTACATAAAAGCAATTTATACGCAAATGATAAATTATAAAATACAATCAAAATTCACATATGTGTATAAATATATAATCATATTGTATAGTAAAATGTATTGTGTATAGAATTTACATAGGTGTAGATTGAGGTTATAAAAAATGAAAATAAAATGATGTAAATAATCAAGCTTAAAAAAAAAAAAACGACAACAAAAGGAACAAAACAAAACAATTGTGTACAATTTTTATTATCAACATTCTAAATAGGTAGTCAACATTAAAAAATATATATATATGTATATGAAAAAAAAGATTTATCTTTACAAAATGGATTGAATTAAAAAAAAAAATTACAACATACACATATATCACCATATAGAAAAAGAATTCCCATATATAACATGTACTAAAAACACCTTAATGACGTCAAATCTTAGTTCATAAATAAAGAAATAGTAGCTTTTTTTTTAATTTTTTTTTCTCCTCATCAGACAAGTTTCGATATAATGTACGTAAAGCTATTCTTAATACTCATTTATTTTTATTTTTTTTTACTTTTGTACATTTAATTAAATATATATATATACATATGTACTCTCGTATGTATGTATGTATATTTATAGAAAACAACACGATTATTCTCATACAATATATGAAGTTGAGGTGATAGAGTATAGTTATTTTATTAAGTATTAAAATTAGTTTTTAGATTAAGTAAATAATTATAATTCATCAGCATTCAATCAATTTTTATCTACTTAATAACGTATTTGTTTTTTATTTTATTTTATCTTATTTATTGCCACTATAGCCATTCATATATATATGTATTTTTTTTTTTCTACACAGATACATACATATATATTTAAGTAAATTATTATGTAAATTATTAATTGATGGTTTTTATTTTTATGATGACGATAATGGCATGTGTTTAATATTTTATTAATAAATTTATTTCACGCTGACTTGACAAGATACTTTTTTATATTTTAAACGCACATTTTTTTTTTATCTGTCCGGTCTTTTTTTTTGCACATTCAGCAGCACATTAATTTAGCTGTGCATATGAGTGACAAAATTAAAAAATAATAATAAGAGAAACACAATATTTTCAATTAATTGACATAACCAATAAATTACTATACATGTGCTTATAATGTATCTGTGAACATTTTTTCTACAGAAGATTCATATATGTATGTAGCTATATATGCGTATAATTTGTTGTCCCCAAAAGGATGTTAAAGATTTTTTAACAAAAAAAAATAGATTATAAGAAGCGTAATAAATTACACGATTGGGAATGTAAAAAAAAAAAAAAATCAAATTGTTAATTTTCATGAAAATTCTCTAATAAAAAAATAATAATAATAAGAATCTACAGATTGAGAACAGTCGAAAGGCAGAACGTACATAAAAGCAGGACGATATTTTTCGACTTAATTTATTTTGAAATTTTTCGTAACGATGGTAAATACCAATTAAGTGAAAAATTCTTCGATATTGATAAAAAAAAAAGTATAGGTAATAATAAAGAAGATTTAGGGTGAAATCGAAATTATTTTTAACCATCAAGAAGCTACTAGAGAAAAAAAATTTTAATTTAATTTTATTCCTTCTTGACTTTCTTTTTCGGTCTCCTACACATATTTTTTTTCACTGTAAGCATTTTCGATTTTTTCACAACAAAGAAAATTCATACTAAGAAAAAAAATTACAAAAGATAAATTTATATTATATGTATAAACATACTATATATATGTAGACAACAACAAAAAAAAATAATAGAAAAAAATAGAATCCTTATTGACCCTAATACCATAAAGAAGCAAATAAGCTTCTAATACAGAAAATTAACAAACCTGATAGTTACAAAAATTTTCTAAAACGTTATGGTTACCATTTTTTTCTCTTACTTTCAATGAAAAAATCTTCCTTTTTTTATTCATTATTCATGGTAATTTTCAAATAAAATTTTTATTGTGAAATAATTCTGAAGAAAATAAAACTTCATAAATTAATTTATATGTTTTTTTTCCTTTTCCTATCAGCTTATAAAAAAATAAAAATATAAAAAAATACTCAAAAAACATTATTTTAATGTTAAAATAAAATTTAAAAGAAAAAAAAATATATTCAACTAAGTAATTATTTTTATTTATTGATTTTTATATATGTACATACCTTCCCTAGCTTTTAGGTAGACCGTATTGGCCACAATATTCTCTAATTCCATTAGTTCCAGGTTGGCGGTTTTTTTTAATTTCTACTCTCTTCTTTAAAAATTTTATTTCAATAATAATTTTCAATGAAATTATTGATTTTTTTAAATAACTTTTTATAAATCGCCTTAAAATATGATAATAATGATGACAATTATAACGATGATAATGATGATAATGATGATGATAATTTATTAAAATTTCTTCATTTATTCCTTTCAAATTTCCCATCAACAATAATAATTCACTTTCATTTGATCAATCACAAAATAACAAAAAAAAAAAAATATTTTTCTATAACTTTTATTATTTTTATTTTCTTTTACTATTAAAATTTTTTTTAAGCTATAGATAGCTTATCTTTCTTTTGTATTTTAAATACTTTGAACTTTTTTATTATTATGTATTTTTCTTTTTAAAATCTTTTTTTAAATTTTAATTGGTTGTTTATTTTCAAACTATAATATGATGTATTATTGAATTTCATCTATGTTTATTTTTATAAAATAGAAAATATAAAAATAATATTTTATTAAATTATAAAAACTATTTTTATTTCAAATTTTCGTTTATTTTTTTTCTTCTTTCTAATACTCTGAAGAAAAAATAAATAAATAAATAAACAGAAATTTAATTCCACTTTATTAACCTAATGAATAAGATACATTTGAATGAATTTTCTTATTTATTTATTTATTTTTTCTTCTTTAGATTTTAGATAAATTTTATTATACTTATGTACGAGTATTATCAATTTTATAAATTCTATTTTATTAATAAAACATCAGTGATTTTGTTATATTATGTATGTATTATATATTTTTTAAATTCTTACATGAAATAAACGTAATGCATACGTTATATTTTCAAAATTTCAACGCACACACACACAAACACAATATTTCAATTTGTATATTACACGATTTTATTTTTTTTTTTCAAACAGATGTGTGTTGTATTCCTTATAATTTCTTTTTTATTTTTATTTTTTCTGATTTTTGTTTTAATGACAAAATTTCACAGCTGAAAAAGATTAAATAAAAAAATTTATTATTTAAAAATATAATGATTTTTTTTTTTTTTTTTTTGAAAATAAATATTAAAACAAAATTGATTAATTAAATTTATCTTTTTATGTGTAAAGAAGGATAGAAATACCCAATTCCAAGCTCCTTTTAACCTAAACTTATTTTCAATTTGGTTGGCTATAGAAAAAAAATTAATCATTTTTAAAGAGAACTAATTAGAGATTTAAAATCAAAATTTTGTTAATTATTTATTTAAAAAAAATGAAAAAAAAAACATTTTATAATAAAATACATACAAACACATAAAACAAACTTAAGAAAAGTCGGGTATAGTCATATCTAACGATCAAACAGTATTTACATACTTATTATTAAAAACAGAAATTGATAAAATCAACACATCAATGCGTCATATCGGTGCGTCAATGGCTTCTTGTCGATGCGTCGAACACATAACCAAAAATAGACTAAATATATAAACAATAAAATACATGTAAAATAATGATATACATAATGTATATCCGTTATTTATTGAGAAAACTGGATGAAATTTAGTTTTTCTTTTGGACAAATGTAGCTAGCTAGATTTTTTTGGAAATCTTTACAAATTTCAACTTTTCTAAATAAATTTCCTGTTCAGAAGAATATTAAAAATAACTGTAATAAAGGAAATTATTGTCGAACATACAGGAAAAGATTTTTGGTACTTTTTTCTTATTTTACCCTATAACTTTTTACAGGGACACAATAGACTCATCTACTCATTTGCAAAATTGTATAGAACCCCTGTTTCTTTTTAATAACATCTTACATGCCTCTGTACGTCTTACCGTTCAGAAGTTATAAAGTCTGAAAACTAAAATTTTGTTATTTTTTATCCATTTTTTGACTTTAATCAAAAATCATATAACTACAAAGATAAACAATCGCCATATATCCTCATGTCACCATTAATTTTTACTTCTACACCTGATATCAGGTGGCGACATGTTTACTGAATGTTATCAACATCTTATGCTTATGCAACAATTTTAAAATCCAGAGCAAACCAAAAATACGTTGATGTTGCTAAACATTATATGTACCCAATAATGTGTCTGTTTACCAAATATAAATAATGGTTGTTGCTCTTTTTTATATACTTTTTATCCACTTACTTTTTCCTTTGTGGGTAAGAGTGTTCCTCGTGACGTAATTGAAATTTTGGAAAGAGTTTTAGGGTAGTAAACGTGAACGGATTTACATGGGGTTTTCGGATTTGGGATGAGTGAATAGAATGCTTCCTGTCTAGAATCGATTCCTTTCTTGAAAATAATTAAATATGATGGAATATTCGAAAAACATGAATTTAAAGAACGGAGAAAGTTACTGAGAAACTTCCGAAACGTCCTCGAACAACTCTTTCTTGAATATCATCGTAGTTACAGAGGCTTTATAATCAATTTTTAAAAAGTATATGTTATAAAAGTTTTTTTAACCTTAAGCTTATTTTAATATGAAATATTATTTCTATTATACCTCTAAATACTACATATATACTCGTATATACATATACTATATACAAAATACATTTTATTTTTCAAATTTTAAAAATATATTTTAATATTTTTCATCTTCATTGAGAAATATGAAAATTTTATTCGTAATGAATCAGGAGATCAGAATCAATAGGCACGTTATTTCATTTTCTTTTACATTATAGAATATCTAATGCTAGTTTTAGAAATACTATAATGTTTATTCATTAAAATTTAATCTAAGCAAACTCTGATTTTCAAGTCAAAAATATTTTAGTATTAAAAATTCTTTTTTTTAAAGCAAATATGTATTTTTATTCAAAATGAAAATAAATTCAAAAGTATAAATCGTAATTTATGTTGCCGTAGCAACAACCATTATTTATAATATATTTGGTAAACAGACACATTATTGGGTACATATAATGTTTAGCAACATCAACGTATTTTTGGTTTGCTCTGGATTTTAAAATTGTTGCATAAGCATAAAATGTTGATAATATTCAGTAAACATGTAGCCACCTGATATCAGGTGTAGAAGTAAAAATTAATGGTGACATGAGGATATATGGCAATTGTTTATCTTTGTAGTTATATGATTTTTGCTTTAATCCTAATTTTCTCAAAAATTGCTTACTATTATACCCTCATTTTTTATTGCAGAAAATGGAAGTTCAATTGATTCTGCATCGATATTCTATCTTCAATTTTTTCGAAAAATGGATAATTTTCGAGTTATTGAGGAAGAACTCTTGAGAAAACTGAAAAAATAAGTCTGGGGGTCGATTCTGTTTCGGTGAAGTGAAAACGTGTAAACAGTTTACACGCTTACACTGCTAATTCCGATTCTAATACAGTGTAAACGTGCAAAAATATGTCAATCAGTTTTCATATGAAAATATTTTTTGCACTGTGAAAAGTATCAGTGTAAAAAAAATTTGTCATTAAAATTTTTATTTATTAACAATAAAAAGAAAAAAAATAAAAGAAATGGAAAAGTAGAAATTAAGTTTACATTAAAAAAAGAGTTAGAATTAATAAAATTAGATTTAATAGTATAAATGAGACTATTAAAAGCAAAAGTTGATCTATTCCACTTTTTGAAAAAATTGAGTTAATGATGGCAAAATGTTCGTTGTGTTGAAGACTTTTAATCTGAAAAATTTCAATTTTGAAAACTGCATTGATGCCCCTGAAAAATGGTTGTAAAATTTGGCATTGGAAGCAAAACTTAAACTATTCCAACATAATGTTGGTAGCAAAACTATAACTATTCCAAAATTTGCTTACTAGTATTTACTAAATTAAACATTGATTTTTTAAAATCCATGTTTGAATTAAATTCAGAAGCTTAGAGTTCTCATATAAAATAAAAAAATTATTAAAATTGCATTTAATTTAAAAGTTATACGTTTTTCCTGTTTTTCTCAAAACCATCTAACATGGAATAGGTATACTTTTGCTTTTAATAGTCTCAAATGAGGTTTCAATATTTTTAAGATTACAATTTAGTTTAAATAAGTTTAAATGACGAAAATAAAATATGTATTTGAAAGAAATTACATAAAATAATCTTTTATTTATTCGTTGATTACTGAAAGTAACTAAGTTTTTACAATAAACAATACAAAAACACAACTTTTTTTTACTTGATTTGACAGTTCTCATATCACGTCGGTGAAAAAATTTAAATCAGCGCCTCATTCAGCACTATGTTTGCACGAACGCAACAAGAATCGCTTATTTGGGTACTGTGCAGTGAAAAAGTGAAAACAGTGTGTGGAACGTCAAGTGCAAACTTTTTTTTTCATGTTTTCACTTCACCGAAACAGAATCGACCCCCTGAAATTCATTGGTATTATTATAATAGTGCTTTTATTAGTGTAAATTGAAAATAGATGCTAGAAATGCCCATTTTCAAGTGCAAATATCTCGAAAACTAATTAAGCATTATTTTTCTGAGAAGCTCAAGATTTGTATTATGGCTCGAAATTGGTATCACTATCCTAGTAATAGAAGTTTATAGATACTTTTTTTTTCCTTTAAAAAATTGGGAAGCTTTTCTATCACGTAATCAATTTATCAGGAAAATAATCTCTTAAAGGCGTACACTATTTGTAATACAGAAGGCTGAACACAAAATTATATCTAAATCGAAAGATCAATACTGTAATAATTTTATAAAAACAACAAAAATTATGACAGAAATAATGATGATGTATCTTTTTTTATATTCTTATTATTTTTCTTTTTAATTCCTATAGTTTCACGGTAAAATATTGAAGAAGAAAAATATTTGCAATAGTTGAAATTATTAATTAACAAAAAATATTTTCTATTTGAAGGAAAAACATAACTGAACACTTTTTTTTACCTCACATTCATCATTTAAAATAAAATTTAAGATTCTTTGTCGCGAATTAATTCAAAAAAAAAAACTAATGAGTCGTTATTCAGGAATGTTGCAAAAATATAGATATGTATATGTTAATTTTGCTTTTTGTTCTTCTCAAGAATTTATTAGTTAAAATATGTTTTTTTTCTTTTCTTTTCTTTTTTAAATATACTTAGATAATCGTGAGTCGTGACTTCAGAATTTTTTTTTTTATTAAAAAAAAACGATAAAAACGAACAGAATGAAAAATTTATTTAAAAAAAAAACATTTTAAAAACGAAGATTTTACGTCAGAGATATTATGATGATAAATTAGTAGATCAAGTATCTTTTTTATTTAAATTCTTTTAATTTTTTTTAATTATTTGCATTCGATTACGTTTTTAAAATACACCTGCTAAGAATTTAAATGGAATATTATTTATTAATTACGACATGTGATAATTACTGAAATAAATTAAATAGTTTTAATTTTTATTTATTTTTTTTTTTTTCATTTAACAAAAAATAAATCAAAAAAATTATATTTACGTAATTGCTGCAACACTAGAAATATCATATACATACATATATTTTTTTCCAAATTAAAAGTTATTTTCAGAAAAAGAAAGAAGGAAAAACAAAAGGTGAACTCACGTAAAATTAAACATTCGATGACGTAGAAATATTTTTTTTAAATGAGGTTTAATGAAGTACGAACAAATTTTTTGAAATTTGTTTTTCTTGGAGTTTTTATATTACAGTGCTGTGAATAAGTCATGGGACAAACATAATTTTTTTAAATATTTGAGAAAAAAAACGATAACTTTTAATAATAAATTAATTACATTTCATTCCTTCATTCCTAAACAAATTACAACAAAAAAAACTGGATATTTCAACTTAAACTGCTTCCAAAATCCACAAAGTTAAAAATAAAAGTTATCAATAACATCCAACTTTTAACACTTTGAAATAATTTTTTTTTTAAATATTCAACATTTAATACTGGTCCATAATATTTTTTATAAATTGCATGTTTCCCACTCCATTTTACCCCATTGCACCCCATAAATGTCCACTTTTACTACCATGTTCACAGTTTTTAAACTTAATTTTCTTTTCTGTTGTCTTCATGTTCTATATCGTGACTTCGAAAATTATTAAACATGCTTTGATCGATGAAAATGACCTTCTTTCAAAATTCAATACCTTTATTTTTATTATTTTTGGCAAAATTATATCTATTTTTCTTATTATTATCAGATAAAAAAGGTTTGTTAAGAGAGATATTTAAAAAATATAAATCCACCTATAAACGTGGATGACTTATTCACAGCACTGTATATTTTTTTTCTTCTCAAATTCAGGTAACTAAATTTTTTTTTTTTTTTTCATAATTAAAAAACCAATTTGTTTTTGAATGATGGCTAGTTTTAGTTAATTGTTTGGTTAACATGACGATCTTCAGATTCTTCTGAGCGAATACCAATAGGAGTGCTTTCTTAAAACCATACCTTGCATAACATCAGAAAATAACGTTTGACATTCGGGTGAAAAATATCTATAGCCATCCTGTTTAATTTAAGAATGGAACTATGTCTCTAACCTTGATATTTGAAATGTTCTTTTGGCCCTTGAATAGGGAACTTCCTATTGTCCAGAACTTTGCTCTGGAAAGTGCTGAGTAGAGCATTAACAGTAAAAAAAAAAGGAAAAATAACTGAATTTTGTTTAGAAAAAATTTTAATCAAAAAATAATTTAAAAAGATCTAAATTTATTGAATCTGAATACAATGTAGAATTCTATCTTCTAATATTTTCATAAGTCTACTATCTTTTCAACAGAAAAATAGAAAAACAAAAATGATACTCTTAAATTTTATCATAAAAACTATATTTTGTAATTTACATATTTTATCCTTTAGAAAAAAAAACTTTAAAACACAACAAATTTGTATCTAAAATAAACATAATTATTCTAATATTTTTCTTACCACCCACTACTATTTTAGGAAAAAAAAAAGAGATACAGTATATAATAATTTAAAGTTACAAAAAATGTCAGACATAATACTTAAATGTCGTTATTAAAAAGAAATTGATGTAAAAAAAAAAAGGAAAATAGTAGTATAGGAGTATTATTTTATTAAAAAAGAAAATCTTATATATGTATATGTATGTTTTATGTTCACCCTTTTTTAATTTTTTTTTTTATAAAAAAAAAAGTCATGTACAAAATGTATACGTAATTGTATATAATATAAATTTGAAATACGATAGATACTCAATGTATAATTTATTTTCCTTTTTTTTATTTCTTCTCTTTTTTTAGCTTTTTTTTTTTTAGTTCATGCAGTATATTTTCATATTCAACTGTTTTTTATTGAGAAGGGTCCTGGTAAAGGGTAGTTAATAGAAGAAAAAATATGTAAATATACATTATACATGTATATATTATTTTACTTGTTTACTTGTATTTAATATATATGTATATGTGACTTTAACAAATTTTTGCTACTATATACTAGAAATATTCATGAAAAATTATATATGTAAGTATGTATAAATGTACATATTTATGTGTGTGTATCTAAATATTCTTTATGTAAGTTATATTTCAAAATAAATATCCTTAAAATTTGTTTTCCTTTTATTTTTTTTCTGTTATTTTTGTTTTGTATTTTTATTTTCTGAGGAAATATAATATTTATATGCAAATGAATCTTGTATAGAATTTATTTCTATGAAATTGAAATTTTTACAAAAAAAAAAAAACAAACAAACAAGAAAAAAAATACGAAATTCAAAAAAAAAATTTAAAAAAATATACATTTTTTCTTTTTTAAATTGTATAAAATTCCACTTTTAAAAATTAAATACTTGTTTACAAACAATTTTCTTTTTTTTTTTTTTTATTGAAAAGAGAGAAAACCAAATTTATATACAAGATATTTTATAATAAATACAAAAAAAATAATTTTTTCATACATATTCTTTTAAATAAAAATCAACTTTAATAAGAAATTTATGTTATTTTTTTTTTTTTTAGTGCAAAAAAGAAAAATTAAAGGAGAAAGAAAAAAAATTACTTGAAGGATCAAAATGAATTGATTATGGAGAAAAAGTCTGATATTAAATAGATTACAGATTTTAATCAAAAATTAATCACATAAACATTCATTAAATCAAATAAATGAAATATTTAAAAAAAAAAAAAAAAACTAAAAACAAAAACCTAATTATTCTTTATCTTCAAACTTTAACAGGATACATTTAACATTTAAATTTAAATATAGCAACAATTATTTTATTTTTTTTTGTTAATCAAAAAAGTTCTTAACAATCATGTACAACAAACGCTATACTTATATACAAATGAAATATGTAGTTAAATAAGAAAAAATTAATTTCATGTATTATACAACAGTAAATAAGTTTTCTTGAAAAAAAAAAGTTGGTTAATTACAATTTTTACTGTTGTGTAATGTATTACAAAACATAAGATTGTGAATAGCAACAACAACAAAAAACTTTTTCTTAAAAAGAAAACAACAAAAAACATCTTTCAAAAACAAAACAAGTAAACACAAAAATAATATGAAAAATAAAAGAAAAAATCAAGATTAAAAGAATTTAATTTATCAAACTTCATGAAACTTGTAAGATAGGTATTTTCTTTTTTTTATTTCATTTTGTTTAAAAAACATTAAATTTAAGTATTTTAATACTTTTAAGTGTTCTGTGAAAAATACAAAATGTAAATTTTAAATTTAACTTAAAAATACAAAAAATAACAACAAAAACAAACTAGCATGAGGGATAAAACAAAAAAAACAAAAAAAAAACATTTTAAAAATTCAGTTTTATTTAAAATTCAAAGATTTTGATAAAATGTGGAATATTTATTTATTTTTCTTAGTTATTTTTTGGTTTTATTATTTAAATTTTCTTACTATCTTATTTTTTTTTTTTTTTGCTGTTTTTGTTTTTTTAGAAGAAAATTAAACTAACACTATGAAAAATAATAAATAAAATGAAAAATATATAAGAAAAACATTTTTACTTTATACTATATACTCAATTCTACAGTATATACATACATGTGAGGTACGTATATATAACTACACAATCCTTTTATCCTTTTTAAAATGAAAATCTGTTTTTAGAATAACATGTACAGCATCATTTTTATTTTTTGTTTATGAAAATTTTTAAACAAAATTCAACACTTTTTTTTTCTATATACTACATAGTAGTTGGCATATTATGTACATTGTACATATAGGAAAATTTATATACATATATTCGAAGGTACACGTACACTTTTTCAAATTCACTATACTGATTTTTCATTTTGTGTACTTGATTTCAATTCTCAATTTTCTTTATTCAAAAAGAAACGAAAAAAAAAAGCAACAAACATTATGTACTCGTATATAAAATAAAATAAAGTATCTAGAAAAAAACCAGCAAAATAGTCACAGTGTTAACAGCATATTTCGTTTAAAAAAAAAGAAAAAAAAAGAATGAGAAGTATACTCGTATATCCTTAAAGGAAAATATTTAAGCTTTTCTTTTCTTCCTTTTTTTAAGGGAGGGCTACCACTGAGAGTATTTAAGCTATACGTAAGGAAGGAAAAGTGGAAAAGTGTATAAAACATACAATCATATGCTCACTGTGTAAAAGTATATATTTATGTATGTACGAAAATTGTGAAAAGTTTGAGATTGTTGTAAGTACATTTTTCTTCTTCTTTTTTTTGTCGTTTTACTCATCTCATGAAAATTTCGTCCTTTTCGTCCTTGTATATACATATATGTATATATATTGTTGTTGATGGTGATGGCGATGATGATGTTGATGGCTTGTATATTATATTACAATTTGAGTTAAATGAACAAAAAAAAATATATACATATATATGTATAAAAATAATGTACAATGAGAAAAATATTTTATATAGTATGTATACGAAAAATTTAACGTAATATTTATGTATGAAAAATACAATACGTTGCTCCTTTTTCTAGACATAAAGTGTTTTTATTTTTTTTTGGTTTTTTTGTTCATGTATAATTTATTTAATTTTTAAGCAAGCACGTTTATATGATAGCATTATATTACAATTCTGAATAGTATACAACATAATAATATTTTAGCAAATTTTTTTTTTTTTTCATTTTTCTGGTATTTTTTTTTTTTTTTTAATAAATATATATTTTTGTATTGTGTGTAAACGTATAACAATTTTACTTAGTATGGTATGGTATTTTTTCTATTTAGAATTTATTTTTACTTGTTTATGGAATACAATAGGACTTACATCACACCATAACTAAAAGTTAAAAAAAAAGGCCACCCTTTTCATTTTTTTCTCTCTAAAATTTTTATAAATCGATCTTATATGTATGAAAATTGTAAATAATTGCTTTAACATATGTAAAAATGATGCTAACTGTTGTACATAAATCATAACAAACACCGAAAATGTACATACATACATATGTATATGAGAAAGAAAAATAAGTTTACATTGAAAAATAATTTTCTAGAAGAAATGTAGAAAGTACGATTATATTAGGAATATGGCTGTTTTCAAAAATTTAAGCTTGACGCAAGCATTTTGAACTACATAATATATTACATACATACACTGACTTGCACTGTAAGTTTTGAAAAATAAGAGTTAACAATTTTCAACATTTAGAAAGCAATTTACATATGTTTTTTTTTAATAAAAAAATTTATGACTTTTAATTCTTTCTTCAAAAAAATATAAGTATATCAAACTCAAATTAATAAAATTCAAACAATATTTATAGCGGTAGCATTTATTTTCTGTCAAAATTTAGAAAATGTCGAAAAGACTTCATGGAAGTATAGTCTTACTTGCAAATTTAGCTTACATGCTTTCTACTTTTATGTATAAGTATGCATGAATGATGGTGGTGCAAATACATAATTCAATTTTCGAAAACGGCCTATACAATTAATTGTACCGTTATGAAAAAAATTACAAACACTTATGTTTCAAGTATTTTTTTCCATATTTTTAGATACATTATGAAATTCTCTTTGTAAAAATGTTAATAGATTTTTAAAATGGCAGTAATCCTCTCACAGCATATGAAAAGATGAAAATGAGAACTTGAATGGTTGTAAGTTGTAAATATTCTGATGGACTTCTAATTCATGTCGAGAAAAAAACTAAAAACGAAAACTGTACGGCGTCTTGTAATATACTTATTTTTTGTAAATTTTATTACATATTAGCAACTACTGGATAATAGTCCTTTTTGTTTCAGTCCTTCATTGAAAAAATATGACATCAGAATTTTTTTTCTTTTTTTTGCAATTGAGTGTCACAATAAAATACAATATCTCAAAAATTTCTCGGACACTTTTTCTACACCCTTCATGTATTTTTTTTTTTAATAGAAAATCAAAAATTAAATAGCAAGTTTTTAAGTAGAAATCACCCTTAGATAATTTAATTTTTCATAAATCAATGATCTTTTAACTTTTGATACTGCTATTTTCTCATTTTCTGCACAAAAATGGAGAAAAACTGAAAACTTTTAAATAAATTCTTTTTGACAATATCAAAAGTTTTACATACTGTTGAAAACTTTCTTTCTTTCTTTTCTTTTTTTTTTTTTTTTGAGTATTTCTGAAGTATGTATTGCGGAAAACTAGAGATGAAAATATCGAAAATATCTTTTATAATAAAAATAGATTCGAAGAAATTTCAAAATTTCTATCTACCTATTGAAAGAAGAAAAAAACAAAATAATGAGGAGAAGAAAATCTAGAGGGAAAAATAAAAAAAAAGAAAATTTCCAATTTGATATTTCATATTGTTGATGCAGGTCAATGAAACTTTTTCAATATAAAAAAAATTTGAAAAAAAAAAGAAAGATTTTTTTGATTTTAACTTAAGCTTCCTGGGTTGACAGCTTGAATGTGTTTTGATGGACTGGATGGATTTGTTGACGTAACATATTAGAGTGACGCGTTAATACGTTGAAATGATGCGCTTTTTAAGTAGTTTTTTTTTCTTTCAAAATTGTAAAAAATAAATTTTTCATAAATAAAAAATCATAAAAATAAAATAAGTAAAATTATGTAATACAGTTAAATTTCATTCATGAAAATGTATGAAAATAACATAAAAACGAAAAATTGTTTTTCATGGTAAATAAACATTTTCAAATGTAATACATACATAATATTCCATGTTACATTATTATTTTTTTTTTTTAGAATTAAAATATTTATGTACATTAAATATTTATGTGTGGGTTATATAAACACATAAATACGCTTGAGAGATTTTTTTTTTTTTCGGTATAAGATAAAATTGAAAATTATGATAACATAAAATTTTTAAATTTTAATAACCTAGCAACTTCGAGTAAGAAAAAAAAGCATGCTTATTTTTTACAGAATTTTATTTCCTCTCATATTTTTTCATATAAAATAGATTTAAAGGACATTCACATTACATTTGTTTTTATTCAAAATGATAAGTATCTTTAGATATGTTATACAACTACCAGAAAAACAAGAAAAAGAAGAAGAGGGAAAAAAAGGATTTTCATACTTTATGCATGTTCTACATTTTGAACAATTTTTTTCTTTTGTTTTTGTATAGCAGGATGATAGGTCACAATTTTCTTCTTCTTCTTCTTTTTTTAGTAATAACATACATGACAAAAAATTCATAATCTTGTTTCAAGATTGTTTTTTTTTTCATTTTCATTTTTATTTGATTATGAGTATGAATCTTATAATCTGTAATATCTTTTTTTTTTAATAAAAAATTTATACAAATTGAAATTAATTTTTGTAGAAAAGAAAAGAAAAAACAAATGTAAGTACAAAATAAATATGTTGAATAAATAGGAGAGAGAGAAAAATTTAATAAAAACAAAATTTAGATATATGTATGTACTTGTCAAAAAATATTTTCAATTTTTCATTTCCCACAACCCACAAAAAAAAAAAAAAAAATGAGGAAAAAAATTTAAAACGACCGGATATTAAATTGAACCAAATAATGTTTCTTTTACAAAAAAATTGTTTTTTTTTTTGTTGTTGTATATATTTCTCACAAATTTTAACATATTTTTGGTTATTTTTTTTTATTCTGTTCTATTCAATTCATTTTGAATATATTTCAAAAATACAAATTATATCTATTGTACATATTTTAACTGTATACATAAATATATACTTGAATATATTTCAAAAAAAATTTTTTTTGTATCTGTCTGTCGATTGAATTTTAACACAATTTTGCGCATATTCAGTGATTTTGTGAGTATAGTATATACAGGGTGATTCCGTTACGGTGTCCGACCGGGAAACTACGGATAGGTCTCGCGAGGGGAACAAAAAATCGTATTGGTGGGGGGGGGGGGAAATCTCAACGGTTTCGGAGTTAGAGGGGGTTAAAGATTTTTGGTACTTTTTTCATATTTTACCCTATAACTTTTTACAAGGGCACGCTAGGCTCACCACCTTTTTTACATAATTGTGAAGGACCCCTGTGCCTTTCCATCAACATCTTACCTGCTGCTGTGTCTCCGACCATTCAGAAGTTATAAGGCCTCAAAACCATAATTTTGTCATTTTTTCACAGATTTTTGGACTTTAACCCCGCCTTACTCAAAAAATGCTTAAATTAACCCTCATTTTTTATTGCAGAAAATGAAGACTCAATTAATTCTACATCGATTTGCTATCTTCATTTTTTTCAAAAAATGCATAGTTTTCGAGATATTGAGGAAGACCTCTTAAAAAATCTGAAAATATTAGTCTGAAATTCATTGTATTATTGGACACGTGCTTTTGTTACAGTGTAAATTGAAAATAGGTGCTTGGAATGCTAGTTTTCAAGTGCAAATATCTCGAAAACTATGCATTTTTTGAAAAAAATGAAGATAGCAAATCGATGTAGAATCAATTGAGCCTTCATTTTCTGCAATCAAAAATTAGGGTTAATATGGAGTATTTTTCGAGCAAATTATGGTTAAAGTCCAAAAATCTGTGAAAAAATGACAAAATTATGGTTTTGAGGCCTTATAACTTCTGAATGGTCGGAGACACAGCAGCAGGTAAGATGTTGATAGAAAGGCACAGGGGTCCTTCACAATTATGTAAAAAAGGTGGTGAGCCTAGCGTGCCCTTGTAAAAAGTTATAGGGTAAAATATGAAAAAAGTACCAAAAATCTTAAACCCCCTCTAACTCCGAAACCGTTGAGATTTCCCCCCCCCCCACCAATACGATTTTTTGTTCCCCTCGCGAGACCTATCCGTAGTTTCCCGGTCGGACACCGTAACGGAATCACCCTGTATATACAATATACCGATAAAACAACAAAATTTTCTTTTTCAAAAATCTTTTATCTATACCATGTACATATTTTACATATATACATATATATGTACATATTTTACATATATACATATATATGTACATAATACATATATATAAATATATACATATATTCCAATTCCGACCATCTTTTACATTATATTTAACCTTAATCACCCCTTCTCTTTAAAAAATATCATCCATATTTTCTTCCCTATAACTACTTTATGTAGATACAGATAGTAAAGTACATATATAAATAAAGTTGATTTTACTCAACAACAAAAAAAAACTTCTATATTAATAAAAATAATAATAATAATAATAATAATCAAAATAAAAAAAATTATAAGTAAATAAATACAAAATGAAGAAGAAGAAAAAGAAAAATATGAAATTATACATAAAGTATTCAATTGCTATAATAAATGAAGAAAGGAAGTGATTGCAACAATGTAATATCTTTTTTTTTGTTATATTATATTTAAGTTTATATAACATATTACATAAGTATACTTATGTGTACAAAAGCTAATATATGTGTTTAGATGTATGTATGTGCTTCTTCAAAAATGAATCGCTGCTTTGGTGATACGATGCTGATGCTTGTCACAAATTCAAAAATGCAACGCAACTTTTATGATGTGTTGTCACATATTCAAAAAAGCATCGCATCAAATCAAGTATTAAAAATTCCTTATAATATTCAGCTGTCATGTAATAGCATTGCATCGCAAACTAAAAACTTTGCGTTGTCATAGTAACAAATAATGTTTACGCATCACGAACAGAAAAACATTAGCATCACCAAAGCAACGATTCATTTTTGAAGAAGCATTATACTTATTCATTTTGTTTTCTTCCACATATTCATTGTCAATTCACATAAAAAATAACTTTGAACAAATAATTTGATAAATTTTTCTTCTCATGTGTCAATAAAATGTGTCTATCAGTTGCAAAAGGGATCTTTTCCATATTTTGAATGAGTTATATACGTCATTTGAAAGGTCTTTTAAAAATCTACTTATTTACTTTACTTTTAAAAGAAAAAAAGATACCTTTTCCTCTGTATTTCGATCGTCAAAATATGAGCTCAGTTGCAAAACAGTACATTTTGTCAAATTTCAGAAACAATTTTGCTTAAT
Source organism: Bombylius major (assembly GCA_932526495.1). Classification (NCBI taxonomy): domain Eukaryota; kingdom Metazoa; phylum Arthropoda; class Insecta; order Diptera; family Bombyliidae; genus Bombylius; species Bombylius major. The sequence goes on along the minus strand of OW052045.1, from coordinate 24,720,734 downwards.
AACTCAAAATGACTTAACATGACAAAGACCCCTTTTGAAACTGATAGACACAAATATCTTTTCTTATCCTTCATAACATAATTGCACACCTGACACAAAATATGTATTGAGAAAAAAAAAAAATACTTAAGAGATAAAAATAATAAAGAAAAATAAAAATATTATTTTATTTTTGTTTAATTGAATTTCGTATTTTTTTTTTTGTTGTTGTTATGTTGTGGGTGTATATGACTGGAAAAGAAAATGAAATGTGGTAAGTATGTGAAATATGTAATAATAATGAATGTGTGAAATTTTAATGATAATGAAAGTTTGTTATTTTTAACTTTAAAAGAAATGGAAAATTGTCCTTTTATTTTAGAAAAAAAAAGCATTCTTTTTAAGAAATGACATACACCTCAGAGCAAAATTTTTTCCGCTTCCTTTGTAACCCATTAATTTCCATTATGAAAGTCCTTTTTATTTTTGCAAAACATAATTTCTTAATTGGAATAAATTTACAATATCTAACAGTTGAATGAGTGGTTGTGTGTGATGATAGTCATCATCTTGCTAATAATTTTAAACATTTCATTACCTGTGAAATTTCGAAGGCCATTTATCTTAGAAACATTTTTTGGAAAAAAAAAAAACAAATTTCTAAAATAAATCAATAAAATTGAAAATACTTGACATACGGTCGTCTAACCCTTTTCAGAAATTTAATTTTACGTTTTACTCTGAACATGAACCTGTAAGTACGCAAGAATATCTCTATTTCGTAGAAACTGAAAAGTTGAAATTAGTGTTTTGAGAACATATAGAGATGGATTCAAGGAGAGAATGATAGATGGAATTGTCATATTATTTAGAACTATAGCTAAATTGGTATCAGTTTTTAAAACAAAATTAACAAACAAACAAAAAAAAGCTTATTTAATTTTCATGTTTTCGGATTTTCAAACGTATGCTCATAAATTTAAACTTTTTAGGGTGATGCAGAATAAATTACGTATTGATTTTTTTTTATTCAAAACTCCTTAACTTTTGAATAAAATAAATAATACATTGAAGATTTTTCATGAAAATGATGTTGATTAAAATTAATCATTATTTTCAAGTAAGTACTTTCTTGCTTAGAAAAACATTTACTTATGTACTTTTTTTTCTTTCTTGATAAGTATTTTTTGTTTAAATTCTAGATGAAGGTTAATTGAAACAAATGCGGTGATATCCAAGTATGTAATTATGTATTTTGAAAAAAAATAAACTTGTTTTTCCATTAATTTTCAAAATACATACATTAACCACAGCGTGTAAGTAGTAGATACACTTATCTAAATGTATAAAAATAATTTAGAAAAATGAAAATTTTCATTGATGGTAACTTGATTTTTTTTTTCTAACTCTTTACCCTTTCTCTCTTCTTCTTTTCTTGTTTTTAAAACAGCAGAATTAAAAAAAAACTAGAAATAAGTACATTGTAAAAGTGCATTTTAGATGCAATAACATTGTATGTATGTAGATAACATACATACATACATACATGCATTGTATAGCGCATATATAAAATATGTGCTAAAAAAATGGTAACTGTCATCATAATAGAAAAAAAATCATGGAATGAATTTTAAAAAAGTAATAAATAGATTGATTGATTGATTGATAGCAATATGAAACTAAATTGGCAATTTTTGATGCATTTTAAAAATATAGTATTGGTACATTCACTTCAGTATCATAAATATAAATACTGATAATATATTATGACCCTGAATAACCTTTTTACTATTATTTTACGTTTTTTTTTTTTTTGTACATCATTATCCCATTTACAAGAAGAAGAGAAGAAAATACACATTTATGAAAATGGAAATAAGTAACTACATAATATAATACGTATCTATCCAATCAAGAAAAATGAAATCCCTATATTTTTTTTTCTCTGTCCTTTTTTATTTGTTTTTTTCTTCTTCTTCTTTTTATTATTTATTTGCTTATATTTTTTCGATTGAATAAATTATGTGCTAAGATAGATTTTCTTATTTAAGTTGTATTTTTTTTCTTTCTACTATTTTATTATTCTATCAATTTTATTACATATTATGATGACACGACCTTTCTTGTGAACCCTTAAACTACTTTAAATTTTATATTTTATTTATAAGTATGTACATACATACATATACATATATGTATTTGTAGTTTAGAGAAAAAACTTTTTAAGTGTATTCTGATTTAACTTTTTTATATTAAATAAAATCTCTAAAAAATATAATAAAAAAATTAGTATAAAATATATAGTTATCACAAACAGAAAAGATAATAATAGAAAAATAAGTTACTTTATAGAATTTTTGTTAAGATATTCGTTCAACCATTTATTTCTGTTTTTTTTTCTTTATTTTTTTTTTTTCAACATCTCTGTTGGAGTTCATAATACAAACAAAACCTGGAAGTGACCAGACAATGAATACCACTTTAGTCAAGTATCACAATAACTTTTCTATATTGTAGTTAGTTAGTTCGTTATTTTATTATTATTTGAAATGATCATGGGAGGATCAGGTTCCTCTAGACTGTCTTCATTTTTTCTTCAAGAAAAAAAAAAAATAAAATAAAATAGAAATGAATATTAAATTGAATTTGCATTACTTTACCATTAAATTAAACTACCACATAACTATCATAATAACTAACTTAGTTCAAGTTAACTAGCTAAGTAGTAACTACATATAAATTCAAGTGGATTCTCCTCGACTCATTCACTTGCCATGAGAAATTATTTTTATTGTGTATATTATATACCATACTAAAATAGTATAGTGACTTGTTTTACCTCTTGCACCTTTTCTTATTTAGCACACCTTTAAGAAGAAGAACTTAAACTGAACTATAATTTTTAGTATACATAAATATAAAGTAAACTAAAAAACGTAGGTATATTTACTATACGCTATATATACTGGTAAGTAAGTATAGAGTACATATTATATTTAAAAGCAATGTAAGTAGGTATTGTATTATATTATGTTTGTCAAGGCTTGGCACTGTCGCTGACCGAACCACTCAATATCTTCGATTCATTGACCAATGATTACTGACCAGTTATACCTATTTTCACCAATTTCCGATAAATATTAAATATATATTATGTACATAATATAAAATGTTGCTTTTTAATTCAAATATTGATTGCGACCTCAATTTAAATTTATCTACATATGTATATATTCACAGATGGCTATTGTGTATATATCATATATGTACAATCAAAATGAACAGTTTTATAGTATAGTATCAAGTACTTATCTACTGATAAATATGTACATATATATTGTACATACTTTAAAAGAAGAAAAAATAATAAATCTTTTTTTGTGGTGTGTTTTATGTAAAATGTTCTAAAACAGAGAACAAAACAGAAACAATGCAGTTTTGCAGATGAAACAAGTATTTTAGAGGAACAAAAAAAAAAAAAAACAAAGAGTACAATATAATAAAAAAAAAATTTAAAAAAACACCATAGGAACTCACTATGCATAAAGGAAGAACATATATTATACATTATAACACACATTCCTACAATCAAACATTCAGAATCTAATAATGCATTGCACAATGTTTAAAATATGCACCCAACGACGATTCGACTCGTTCTGGAATTTTGCAAAAAATTATAGAGTTGATGCTTGTTTAGTTGGTTTGGTTGAATGGATGATGATGATGACGATGATGATGGTATTAACCGCCAAGTTCCCGATCAATGCTCTTCCAGAAAAGAAAAAAAAACTAAGTATAAATACTCTTATTCGTTTGGTTAGATTGGTGGATATCTATATATACCTATGTACATACATATTTGTAATGTTAATATAAAAAAGGATTAAGCTGCAGAAGTACATATCATCAAAAATGTGTAGAATAGAATTATATACATATATTGATGATGGTGTCGCTTCTTCGTTTAAATATTATTGGTACAAAGAACCCACATTGATGGTTAGCTTGGCGGCCTTTTTTGAAATGAAAAAAAAAAAATGTTGTCTTCTTTTAAGATACTTTTATTCAAGTCAAATTCCTCACTAATGCAACATTTTTTTTTGTGTTCTGGATTTTTTTTTTTTTTTTTCGAATATAAATTCTATTAAGCATCTTGATTATAAATAAGTAGGTACCTATGCTGTGTTTGTAATCTTCTTCAAAAAAAATCCTAAAACTTAAGAAAAAATATATATTCAGCTACTTTGATCTCATAAAGATAGAAAAGGAGCAGGGAATTAAAGCATCTTTCAAATTTAAAAAAAAAAAAAAAGAAGATATTCTTTCGAAATAAAAATAAAAATTATGTATTTAAAAAAGAAAAAAAAAACAAAATTTTGATTAAATACCTAATACCTCTAATAGAGCATCAAATAGGTACATGTATACATATTATATTATACACTTACACAGGGTGTGGTATACGTCTCCGATTTAAAATAAAAATTTAAGATTTTTCTAAAAACACTACACTTTTAAATCGAAATTCACTTTTTGTAAGCATTTTTTTCTTTCTTTTTTTTATTCTTTTTCTACTTTCTTTTTTTTTTCACACTATAGAATTTATAATTTATATAAATGTAAATTGTTATTTGTGCAACATTTTTTCACAATTATAAATATTCTAAAATTATTTTTTGGGCTTTCATTTATAATAAAAGAAAATTTCTCTATTTTCTTTTAATTTTTTTCCCCCATTTAACACCAGAAATAACACACAAATCACAGGTGACACTTTCAATCCTAAAAATTAACTGCGAGCGATTTTTTATATTTTCTCTACACAGCAAACATATTTATTTTTTTTTCCAGGGATATTTATAAGGAAATATTTTAATAGAATTGCCGCCATAGAAAGAAAATATAGGTATATTGTTTTTTTTTTTTAAAAGAATATTGAAATTTTATAAAATGTTTTAGCTGAGAAAATGTAAATAAATATGAAATAGAAATTTAATGTGATATTTTAATCGTTTATTGGTTTTTAGCTATGTATGTGTATGAAGTTGTGAAAAACTATAATTTATCAAAATAAAATGTATTTGAAAACAATATTTTATCAAAAAATAAAATCCCATTACAAAAATTTTTTTATTTAAATATTTTAACTATGGCAATACTATTATATCTTTTTGCTACATTAGCCGCCGTCGGCAATTGTTGAATAAAACATTATGAATTCCTCTCAAAAGAGGCACTGTAGTCGTTTAGTATTCAAAATTCATGTTGCCAATATACACTTTTTTATAATCTATAGCGTACTCCTCAGCTGAAAATAAATTTTATGTTGGAAAAAGTATATTTATTCGGAACGAACTAAAAAATCTACAAAAATAAGAAGAAATCTACACAGATGAAAAAAACTTCACATAAAAAAATCACAAATCACAAAAATAACGATTTTTAGGTTACTACCTAACTTCACAAATGTCGAACAATCAATTTATTTTCATTTTCCGGACGAAATAAATGGAACTTCATTTATTTCGGTTGGATATGAAAATAAAAGTTCTCCAAAGGACAGCCAACGCCATCTATGAACAGCCACATTTTCAACTCTTATTTATTTTAAGCTGAGTACCACTTACGAAATCGTAACAGAAAATTTTTTCGGTTCCATTTATTTTGGTTTTTTTTACATAGATTTTGTATAGGCAAAATATCTTATTTTCAGCTGAGTAGTACCCTTATTGCGTTAAATAGAAACAGAAATAATAATAATTATTAATCATTAATTATTTTTTCAGAGAAATATTTAAATTTAATCAAAAAAGTTTTTGTTAGAAAATTTCGTCTTAGTACTGTCCGCTAAGTTCAAAGGGGTTTGTAAAATCTTAACTTTAAAACGCAACTATGGTCTGGAAGTTCTTCCCCCTGTAGATCAAGCGTTAGGGGAGGATGGGATTCCAGAATCTCTTACTCCCCGACAGTCTTGTTCTCTGGTGGTCCTTCCATTTCCTGGGCGCCTCATAAGCGCTCAGCAGAAGCGCACCAACAAGAACAACAAACAGAATGGTACCAGTTCCGGAGAGGATTCAGACCATTAGTAGATCCGATCAACTGTATTGCATAATTGAATCGGTCTAAGATTTACATCTTTAAAAATTAATTATACGCGTCTTGGTAAAAGCGGGTGGTCCACCAACTTGTCACAGGTCACAGGCTGATGTTTAGTTTCGATGCAAGTATTTCAAGTGCAAATTTGCTCATTATTTTTCTGGATCTGATTGCTTTTGCTTTTATAGGCCTGTAGCCGTTTTGTGTTTTTCCCTTGCTATAAAAATTATCTTTCTTAATTTTCAAATGGTGGTCTACAATCTACATTGATAAATTTGCAGCCAGCCACCAGGAGGACAGAACACAAGTCATGCCATACCAATAAAAATATCAAACTCACACCACATGTTAGGGTTGTTGTTGCCTGTTGGTTGCAGGGCTGTCGAAAGTACTCCTTTCGGAGTTTTTTACTCCTTTTTGATCATCCGTAGTCCCATACTCCCTCCATGAGGAAAATACTCCCTTGTAATAATATTTACAAAAAGTTATTTTACTTATATATATTTGAAGTTATTTTTGTTATTTTTTATGTTTTCTTAATAAATTCAAAGGCAATAAATATATTCATGTCAGTTTTTATTACTCCACTATTTAGGTTTATAGTTATTAACCTATTCTGGGAATATTTTTCCAAATTTAAATAAAAAATGCAATGCAAATTCTGTTATAATATACAATAAAAAATTAAACATGTGGAATTGCTTAGATTGCCGAATGGCGAATGGTTCCAATGCTTTTTATATTTAATTATCACTTCGACTGTTGTGAATAAAATAAATTCGTGTAGTAAAAATAGGATAGGTTCTAATATTTCTGGTAACTTTACTCTGGTGACTGGTACTACCTTTTTTTCAAAAAACTCCCTTTTCAAAAGAAATTTTACTACTTTTTGAAATTCGATTTCGGCAGCCCTGGTTGGTTGTACTTGTTTGTAGTAAGTGTCATGTCTGCGAGGTGAAATAAGAACGCTTGGCTTGATGGTTTAGATTTATTTTATTATTTTTCTTTTCATCACTTACGGTAGTCAAAAGTTCTCATAACAAATATCAAATTAAAATTTCAATAATCAAGTTTTATTTCTATACAAAGTTTTACAAGATAATTATCGTTTTAATTGACTTAATTGAAAAAGAAAATTTTCATTTAAAGTGAATTGACATTTTTTTTTCTTCGGGTTAAAATAGTGACTAAAAACAACTATCCTTATTTAACTAATTTAAAAATACATTTTCTTTCTTATTTCTTCTTTCTGTCGTGGTGAAATTTTCAAAGTAAAAGCAGTCAGTCATTTTTTTTTCTCGAAGGAATTATTGTGAAAGTTTTTAGTTTACTTATAAATTATTTCAAAAGAAGAAAAAAAATACATAGTAATAAAAATTTTGTTCAAAATTAAATAAAATTTTTTCAATTTTTAAAAATTTAAACAGGTTAAGTGTTAAAAATTATAAATTAAGTGAAAAAATTAAGTAATAAATTAGACACGAGTAGTGATAAAGTGACAAATTTCCGAAAAAAAAAAATTAAAAAAAAAGATTTTCATTTTTCTTCGTTTTTGTGAAAACTTATCAAGAAAAAATTTAATTCAGCTCAAGTATTAAAAGGATTTTAGAGACCATTAAATCTGATTTTAAAGTTATTGAAGAATTAAATGAAGGTTTGCGTCCCAATCCTTCAAAATTTAACACACAAAAAAAATATTATATACATACATATATATAAAAAATAAGAAACATATTGTACTACGTAGTTTTTTTTTTTTTTTTAATAAATTGGTTCAAATTCATTTGCACAAAGTGGAAGTCCAATGCCAAAAACGCACGCAGTACTACATTTTTTGACTAGCTAATTTTTTTTCTTTTCTTTTTTTTTTTACATATATTAAAATATTATATTACCTTACCTATATTAATATTATTTTGTATTTTCTATGCTGATTGCTAAATTCTTAATGCTCTTCTAATTAATTGTATTTTTTTTCTGTTAATTATTGTTGTAAAAATTGAATTGGTTTTTGTGCGTTTATAAAAAAATACCTACTTTATAAAAATTTTATTCAAAAAAGGATTAAAGAAAAATAAGACTAAAAATGTGCTCTAACAAGAAAGAGGTCGAACATTTGGTTATATATAAATTTGTTGTTATTGTTTGCTACTGATTTCTGTTGTTATTATTGCAAAAGTTAACAAATATTTAATATTGATTTATGAAATTTTTTTAAATTTTTCTTTTATTTTTTTTTTTGTTAAAAAAGAAAAACTAACAGTAAATGTGGTTTTTTGTGATTTTTAATTTATGTATAAATTAACAACGATTTTTGTATGAAATTATTCAATATTAAAGGATTATGGAACAAAACTATGATTTATTGTGAAATAATATCATAGAAAAAAAAAATAGCGATGTTGGTGGTATTTACAAGGATATCAGAACATCAGATCGTGATTCTGGTGGAATCAATAAAAAGCTGGGTTTTATTAAATTTATATTTATTTTTAATATAATACTTAATTATTTAATTTTTAATAGGCCATAAGGACAACATGTACAACAATAAAATAAATAATTAGGCCTTAAAAAAAACGAAAATCCACCAGGACAAAAAAAGAATTAATTTAAGTAGAAACAATTCAAGAAGATTTAGATGATTTCAGAGATGAAATCTCAAGGAAGAGAAGAAATCATTCTAGTGATCAGGATTGTACGATCATAGCCGATCACAAATAATGTAGTAATGTACATTTACAGGTCTCCCTCGATTTATCTTATATTCGGTATTTCCTCAAGTTACACGGTACGTAATCTTTTATTTTGTACTAAATCTGAATCCTCGACCTAGAAGGAATCAATTAATCGATAACTCGAGAAAGACCTGTAACTGTAACTTTGAGGGAAAAGGATTAGTTATATCTGGGTAGCATAGTTTATATGAAATAATTAGTAAGGGAATTTAGTAAATCAGCTTTTATTCTTGTAAAATTTTATTCAAAAATTTATAATTTTTCGTTTTAAATTGGCAAATTTAATGGACTTATTATAATTTTGTAATTTTTGTTTTCAGTTAAGTACAATTTATATAATAGAATAACTATATTTAAAAGAAAGAAAAAAAAAGACACTATTTATAAGATAAATTAAAGTATCAAAGAGTACCTAATTATAAATATTTAAAAAAAAAAAAAAACAAAAAAAAAATCATAATTGTACATGTACATATAATTTTAAATATAAATCTTGTATATCCTGAAACGTTTGACCTCATCAACAAATAATACGGATTTAAGAGAAGAGATAAAGAAAAATACATACTTCGAATTTAAATATTCTCAACTCTTGATAATTTTTGGATGGTTCTACTTCTTTTTATTTTTTGTTTTATGGTTTATTCTTCAAAGAAATTCAGTTATAATGAGAGGTTAATACTTTTATAATTATTTATTTTTATTTTTAGTATTTAAAATTATAATTCATTCATATTTAAATAATCTATTTTCTATTATTTTTTCTTCTTCTTTATTACTTTCTATTTATTTTTATTTAAAATTTTAAGTTTAAGTATTTTCTATCTATTTCAAAATACATACATATTATTTAAACAATAAAAAAAAAATTCAAAGTACCTTAATTATTTTGGGATATTTTCATTAAAATACCATCTAAAAAAATAACAATTTCAATAGATCTTAAACTTTTTAAATTCTAAATATTTACAAATTACAAAAAAAAATATCTAAATTTCAAATTAAAGGTGAAAGGTTCATCATTATTCACATTTTTATTTACACATAATTTTTGTCTAAATATATACATACTCTAATTTGTAGTACATACTCACTTAGACATCTAATAATAAATAATATCATTTAAAATAAAAATCTATTACATACAACATTCAACAGTACTTGCTAGATACATTTCTAATTACAGTGAAACCTCTCTAGCGGACACTCTTGGGACCAAAATTTTTGTCCGTTCACCAGAGGTGTCCTCTTAGTGGAGGCTAGCTTACAATTCATCTGCACTATGATGTGATGCACTAATTATATAAAGAAATTGCCCTTTCATTTGTAAATTATTTTTTTATTCGTATTTTTTACAAGTATAAATCGTAATTTTGAACGGAAAATAAAAAATTCCATTAATTTTTATGGTAGGCATAACAAAAACAATAAAACAACAGAACATTCAAAATAATAATAAAAAAACCAATATAAAAAAAAAAAACATTTATATTACGTTAAAAAATGAATCACTCTCTAATGCTTTGGCTTTTAAAATTGGACCCGAAATAGGAATGTTTTTTGAGCGCATATTTTTGAACCATTCATAAATCATTGAATCTACGACTGCTCCTGCTGACTTTGAAAAACTCCTTTTTGTTTTTTTATTTATTCCATTGTGCCATGATTTCAATAGATTTTCTTTCTGTTTTAAAATTTCTGATACACAAGTTTTTCCAATACCAAATTTCCTTGCCAGTGACCGAACTGACGTGTTATTTCTATTTTCGGGATTTTCTACAAAACTTATTATTTTGAGTTTTTCTTCTAACGATAATAACTTTCTTTTTGATGGCATTTTTAAACTATAATTGTAAAATAATAATAAGACTCAAATTTTAAACAGAGCACAATTTTACTTTTTCATTTTTCAGCACAAATAATTTTATTTCACAAAAAGAAAAACCAACAATCTCGTGGTTGAAACAATAAATTTAGAACTTGAACTAATTATGCTTAAAATAATTTTTTTAACATAGGCATAAAATGTTAGACAGACATTAAAGAACAGTTATTTGTCGTTAGAAAAAATAAACATACATACAGAAAACACAAAACCTGTATTTCTTTTTGAACGCAACAGTAAAAATAAAATTTACAAAAACAAAACAAAAAAACTGTCCGCTTGAGAGAATACTTCTAACCAAAAATATAAAAATGTACTGTCCGTGTCCGCTAACCAGAGGTGTCCGTTTAGAAGAGGTAAAACACACATTTATGATATGTGCTGCCAGCCAAAATGTCAGTTACTGTCCGTTAGCGAGAGGTGTCCGCTCAAGAGAAGTGTCCGTTAGGAGAGGTTTCACTGTATATAGATATAATATATAGATATAAAGGGTATTTAATGTACTTTTAAACTATTTATAGATTTTCATTCAAAATGAGCAACAAAGTCATTTACATATAGTTATGTATGTATCTGATTTACATTTTTGCAAAAAACAAAAAAAAATGTACAAAAAGTTCATGAATTGCAGGTGAATGTCAGAAAGGGTTTTGAACTTTTTAACCTTCCTTTTGTTTAAAACAAAAAAAAAAAAGAGAAAAAAAAATTTTAAAAAAATGTGATAAGAATTTTTATTTGTTTCATCAGCAAGGCCTTTTGCCATAAATGAAAAGTTGTATTAAAAATCGAAAAGATACAATGATATTTATGGTATTATTATGCTATATATGTATCATATATGTATGAACATAATGTATTAAATTTAATTTAATGAAAGTTCATGTAGGTACAAACACCATGTGTATTTACTAACTGTTGATAAAAACAAAAAGATAAATAATTATCATTTATTTTTGTTATTATTCGCCTTGTTCGGGGGAAAAAAAAACGATTTTCGTAAACCATAATCTTCGAAAATGTCTATAAACATTCAAGTACATATACGAGTATTGTGTTTTTTTTATTAATTTTTTTTTTTATTTGTTTCTCGTTATCATTTTCTTCATTCAGACGTCATTTACTTATTTATGTAAACAAGCATGATGTTTATTGTTCTTTATGAAAATAATAAAAATTTAATCAAAAAATATATATTTCCAGTAAATTGAACAAAATATGAAATAATAATAATAATGTTGCAATAATTTTGTATTTTGTTTTTTTCAATGACTCAAAAAAAATATATATATATAGGTATTAAATAAATAATTAAACACAAATTTCTTACTAAATACACGGTATTTAATTTCAAAACATTTACTCTGTCTATTTCTATGATACCTAGCTATTAAACTTAATTAAATACAAAACAAACAAAAAAAATTTTTAAAGTTTTTGCATATGTAAGTAAATGAATGTTTAAAAACACATGGGCCGTTGGTACTCGTGTTATTTTTTTTTATTTAACATTTTGTCTGTTTTTTCTTTTTCAATGTTTTTTTTTTCTTTTCAAAATTATTTTAAATTACAATAAATTTTTGTATGTTTATTGTCTTTCTGTTTGTTTTTTTCTCTTCTGGTTTTTGTTTTTCTATGCAATTTAATTTGTTTTTTTGTTGTTGTTTGTTTTAAACATTGACTAGCATATTCAAATTAAACACCAATTTATATGTAACTTACTTACTTACGTGAATTAATATTCAAAAAGGACTGATTTGTGTTATTGAACAAAAAACCAAACAACCCCTCCTTCCCACAATTTTTAAGCGTGCAAAAATCTATAACTACCTACATAATTTTTCTACTTAAAAAAATTTATATATATTTTTATAATTCAATTATTTTTGTAAATTTGTATAAAAATAAAAATTTAATTGTATATATAAATATGTTTTTCCAATTAACACATTACGGTCCAAAAAAAAGTTTAGGAAACAGAAAAAATCAAACCTAAAATTCTTTAAATTTAATTTATAGAAAATTTAATGAAATTTAAATTAATAAATTTGAAAAACAAAAAAATGCTTTGAATAAAATCTATTCAAGCTGTAATGTGTTAAAAAAAATCACATATTCATTTGACGAAATATTGCAAAAGAACAAAAAAATAAAATAAGATAAACATAATTCAAATCAAATTTAAAATTTTTCGATAAAATGAAAAAAAAAATTATCCAAAAAGAAAGTTTTTGTTTTTCAGGAAATTCAAAATTTAAATGATATTTCGTCAAAATGATGATAATAACATTTTTTTGATTGAAATTTACATTTACTATATATAGTATATGCTTGCATATTTTTTGCTTTATTTATTTTTCTAAAAGTAAAATTTTTAAAGCTTATATACATACCTATATATATGTATAAAAATAGATATTATATATCCTTTTTTTTCATATATTTTGCTTAAAAAAAGATATACATTGTTTTTTGGAATATTATGCTAATTTTTTTGTAAGAATTCATTATAAAATTTAAAATTCATTATAAAATTTAAAATTCATTATTCAATTTAAATTTCTTATATTTTCTAAATTGAGAATATCTTACATTATTCAATTTTAAATCCTATATAAAAATATGTTTTCCTAATTTCTATTTAAAAAATAAAAAATAAAACAAACTTTAGGAGTACTAACTTTCTAAAAATTTCATTTTTATTTCTCTCATTCACATTTTATTTTCATTTTTTAAACTTATTATATTTTTTTTTTTTTTTTGTTAATTGGTTTTTTCTTCTTCATTTTTCGAAAAAAATAAAGTAAAATTAATTTTTTTTTCAATTTTTTCTTCTTTGTCTGTTTATTATTTTTTTTTTTTATAAATTCTGAAATGCTTTCTTTTTGTTTTCTTTTTTCATTTTTTTTTTCAAATTTGCATAAAAATTTTTTAAAATTTTAATTTTATAAACTAATAGATATTTATTTTTTCGTTTATAAATATAAAAAAAAATATATTTAGGTAACTTCCACAGAATGTCTCGGAATAAAGACAAGTATGAAAATAATAATTCAAGGAGACAACAAACATTTATGTCACCGGAGGATGTTGCTGCAGGCAAAAAATCAGTTTGGAATGGACTTGAGATAACAGGTAAATTAAATATTGAACAATAATTATTTATTTATTATTATTATTTTTTTAATTTTACAATTTAGCATTTTAAAAAACGAATATGTTGTACGTACCCACTTTCTTTTCCTTGAAAATAAAAAATTTACATGATTAAAAATTTATAATTAGATTATTTTTATATTTTTAATTAAAATTTCATTTTAATTACTAGTTTTCTTATTTATTATATATTATGTATATTTCTTTTACATAAATCGATTTATATTAGCATACCAACTAATCTGCATGTATACACGAAAGTACTTAAAATGTTATTTACCTTTTACATGCTTTCCTTATCGATCCAATAAATTATTTTTTTTTTCTCTAGTTTAAACAAAAAGTACTTTTGTTATATATATTTTATAAATACTTATACATACCCCTCTAAATATGTATGTATATGTACTTAATACGTAAAAAGTCCATTATTTATTGCATATGGCATTTGACAAAACAAATAGAAAAAATATTATTCAAATTTACTTGAATATTTTAATTTATTTTTAATATTTTAAATTTATAAAGGCTATGTAAGGAATATAAGTCCAGCACTCTGGCAATTTGAACATCTCACTGCCCTTTATTTAAATGACAACAATCTTTTAAGACTTCCGGCTGATATTGGTCTTTTAAGCAATTTAAGAACATTAGATGTGTCTACTAATAAATTAAGAAGTTTGCCTGCAGAATTAGGTGAATTAATTCAATTAAGGTAACATTTCATTTTATTTTTTTTTAATAAACTTAGAATATTCTATTGAATTTTATTTTAAAATGAAAAAAAATTGTGTATTGACGTATTTGTCTTTTTTTTATTGTTGTTATTTTAGAGAATTATTACTTAATAATAATTATTTACGTGTTCTACCTTATGAAATTGGTAAATTATTTCATCTTCATGTATTAGGATTACATGGAAATCCTTTAGGAAAAGAATTTTTATCAATTTACAATGAACCAAATGGAATACAAAAACTGTTGACATATATGCTGGATAATTTATCTGGTAAGTGAATTTAATTCTTTTATTCCTCTTTTTTTTATGTTTATTATTATTATTAATTTTAAAACACAGTGGTAATTTTTAAGAATTATTTTGTATTTATTTAATTCACGAATAAAATCGTAAAAATATTCAAATATGCCTAATCGAACAATTTTTTATACGTTAGGATAGTTTTGTTTGAAATACATAACTGTTATAATTCGTATGATAAATTGAGAAAACTAAAAGTTTATGTCTGGCTATATTACGCTAGATGTCTCTGTAAATGGAAAAGTGAAGAAAATGAAAGATTTTTAAAATTTATTCGTTTTTATTATTCGTCAACACTGTGTGGATTTATTTATTACATACTTTATAAACCAAATATTTATTTTAGAGTATAATTTTCGAATCGTAATATACTTTAAAATGAATTATTTTTATATTTTGTTAAGTTTTCATTTATATTTCTATTAAAATTAATGCATAGTCAAGACACTTCGTTATGTATGGTTGTCGTAAATATTAACATAAATATTGTGTGTTATCGTATAGTAATTATAGAAATATCAAGAAAAAGGACGAAATTAGAAATGAAATGTGTAAAATGGAATAGTAGAACCTATTGATAATCACATTAATCCGACATATCTGCCGTACAAAGGACAATCGCGTCAATTACATTTTCACTCATTTTGACTTAGATATATTTATGATATAATATATAGTTATACATATGAACTAGTGGAAAAATTAAATTATATATATAATATATAATATATAGACATATTTTTTAATAGAGAATTTTTCCTTCAGTTCATATATATAACTATATATTATATCATAAATATACTTAACTCAAAATGAGTGAAAATGTAATTGACGCGATTGTCCTTTGTACGGCAGATATGTAGTCAATTTTCATTTGGGTGAAGCTCGATTTAACATGATTTAAGCTAAAACAATTAAAACAGTTCATTCTCAATCTTTGAACAATTATCTCTTCAAACCAATTTTTTATGGCAAATCTGAACATGTATTCTTTAAAAAAAAAATTCTTTTATTTTCCATTCTATAAAAAGTTCTATAAGAGAAAAAAGTAAAAGTACTTACCCACACTCTGTATCTCTGAAGAAAAAAAAAATTCTATCAATAAAAATTAAATTTTTTCATCATAATTTTTTTTTTTTTTTTTGAATTAAAATTGAATTTAACGTTTACAATTTACAAACACATTTTACTCATTACATATTATTATTTTTTTTTTCAAAGATCATTGACTTTATAATTGAATTTTATATAACGGAAATGTGTACAGTAGGTATACAGTATAAAAATATTTTTTGAAAATAAAAAAAAACGGTATGAAAGGCTTCATATTGTTTACATTTCTAACGATGCGATATGTACATATTGTGTTAATATTTGTATATACATACATATGAATGTGTTACTCATTTGTATATATACATTTTTGTTAAAATAATATACAGAAGCCATAACATGTCATTCCAGCTTCAAATTTCCAAATCATTCATAATATTAAAAAGAAAAAAAGAAAAAAAGAAATTATATTATGTTTACCTTTTTTCTTTATTATTATTATTATTATTATTTTTTTTATAATTTAAAGATGAACTTTTTAAATCTAAGTGCATCAACATTTTTATGAATTAGTCAACATAATTTACAGTCAAGTCCAAATGAAGAGAAATTATAATTTTTTTTCTTTCTTCTTTACTTCTTTTTATTATATACACTCCGCGACACATGTATAAGAACACCTGAATTTTTCCAAAAATTTTGCCTGCTTAATACATTCTTAAAATTTTTTGAAGTGAAATTATTCTTTTTAGAGAAGTCAACAAAAAAAATTATTAGTTGCGGAAATTCCGCGACTTAGCAGGAATTTAAGGACATGTTTTTAAAAAACGCCTATAAATAACGCGACACATGTATAAGAACACCATTCAATTTCAGTGTTTTAATGTGCTCTTTATGAAATTTTTTTACAAATTTGTTTTTTTAAATTAATTCGAATTATTCTGTTTTAATTTTTTTTAATTATATTGATATTTCCAAAACTAAATTTTAATATGCCAAGAGGTACAGTTTTGACCACAATTATGGCCACAACAGCCCAGGAAGGACAAAAACAGCAACAACTGAAGCTGAGAAAAGAAGGAATTTGAGAGAAAACATCGAACTCTATAAAGACCTCGAGACAAATTAGAATTTTTATGAGCACCAACGCGTCGGTTCGGACCGCGCAGATAATAATCAAGCGATTACCTACCCTCAAATTGCTTAAAATTTAAAAAAAAAACATGTTTACCTAGGCGGCATATGGACAAAAGATTGAAATTTGCGCGGACCCATATGACTTGCAAGATGGAATGGCTGAGAGTTATATTTACCAAAGAAAACAAATTCAATCTTGACGGTTGTGATGGGTTTAGTTATTATTTCCACCATATTCGCAGAAATAGTTGATTTTTTCACGTCGTCACCAAGTAGGTGCTTCTATTACGATATGCGGTTCCATTTGAACGAACGGACCAGTGGATATTACAACTTGTAAAAGGCCTTACAGATGTCAAAAAACATCTAAAAATAGTTAACAACCAGAGACTAACAATTCTTCGACGTCTACAAAGAGATGTCTTCATTTTTCAACAAGACAATGCGCTTTGTCACTCTGCGAGAATTGTGAAGCGATGGTTTGAAGATCAGGAAATCGAATTAATTGACATGGCCGCCACTATCACCGGATTTAAATAACATAGATAATGTCTAGGGATGGGTCTCGTCAAGTTTGTTCAACATTGAAGATCTGAAAGAAGCTGTCTTAATGTCATCGTAATGTCATGGAACTCGGTTCCACATGATTCATTCCAATCCAGTATGAATCATTACCAAAAAGAATATTTGAATTGATAAAAAATAATGGAAAGCATACTCATTATTAATAAAAGTAAATAAAATAACATTTCGATCTAAAATCTCTGCGTTTTGTTTAGTTTTTTGTACCTGTTCTTATACATATGTCGCGCTATTTATAGGCGTTTTTTAAAAACATGTCCTTAAATTCCTACTAAGTCGCGGAATTTCCGCAACTAATAATTTTTTTTGTTGACTTCTCTAAAAAGAATAATTTCACTTCAAAAAATTTTAAGAATGTCTTAAGCAGGCAAAATTTTTGGAAAAATTCAGGTGTTCTTATACATGTGTCACGGAGTGTATTACACACATTTACATGTGTATGTAAATATATGTATATATGTACATATAAGTATCCAAATTTTACTTACGTCATATTCAAATAAATAAATTAAAAAAATATCTAAATTAAAATTTAACAAAAATGTGATAAATGACAAAATTTTCTTAACAGCAACAACAACTGTTGTTATTTTGAATCTATGATGATGATGATGATGAATGGTAAAGTCCGTCGAACCCGTTACATAATACCTACTTCTTTTTTAAATTTCTTTTTTTTTTTTTTACGGACGACAATAATAATAATAACCAGACAGGTTCACTTAAAAGTTGTGGTATTGTTTGAATTTACCATGGGGCTTACATATAAATGTATATATCTATCAAAGCTCTTATCTTAAGTACATATGTACATATAATTTTTTAGTATGTAGGTATACTTATGAATATAATCACTGAACTGTACTTGAAAAAAAAATGTACAATATACAAATTTTTTTTCTTTTTCTTTTTATAATTTCTTTATATGTTCATATATGTATACATACATATGTATATGTGTTATTGAGCTTCCGACAAAAGATTTTCAAAATAAGATTTGAAGAAAAAAAATCTTTTTTTTTCTCTTCTTATTCAAAAATTTAACTGGGATTTATTGATTTAAAGATAAAGAAGAAGAAGAAAAGGTGTACTAATATTTTTTTTTAGGATAAAATTCAAATTGAAGATAATGTGAGAAACTATCTATCAGTTATATTTAAAATGTTTTAACATCATAACAAATATGAAATGGAATTTAAATGTCATCATTTATGTACAATGAAATTTATGCATTTCATAATTTATACATAAAAAGTAGAGGTTTTTTGTGATAAGAATCTATAATTCCTAAGATACTTCTTATTTTTCTTTTAAGTGAAATAAAATCATGTGTGTAGTTGATTCAAATTTATTTTAACAAACGTTAATCAGAAATCAAATTATTGATGTATTCTTTAATTTATATCAGAATAATAAATAGTCAGTTCCCTATGCATGGATGTTATAATTTAAATTCAGTCTACCAAATACAAGTATTTATGGCTTAAAGCTGACTACTTTTTCACTTTTTTATATACATTTTTAAATTCCATTTTAATACGACTCTTCTCAAACCTCATAGATTTAAATATTCTAAATTCTACTTCATTCTCTTACACCCCCATTTGGATAGCAGTTATTCACTCTCATTTTCACTTTGATGTAACAATTTTGTTGTTGTTGTTGTTGCTTTGTTTCAACATTTCCTTCATGGGATATCTTGCTTATCTGAACATTCATTCATACAACCTCTCAATCCTCATTCATCCATGTTTCTTTCAGTCTTTTTAATATTCATTTAATTTAAGTACCGATCCTATTTTCATTTCTAAAGAGTTTATCATAAATTATGATAGTCGATATAATTATGTTTACAAATTGCTGAGTAAGCCAAAAATACATGCATACGAAATTACATACAAACATTTATATAAATTTTTCCTTATATGTGTTGTTTAATATAAAAAGATACATCTAAAACATATTGTAGTAAAATTAGTATGTAGGTATCTATAAAAATGTTTCTGCAATTTTATTTATCAAATTAAATTAAATTTATGTTGATAAAACAATGTTGCTAATGATAAAAAATTTCTCAACATAGCTGTTTTAATGTGTAAACAAAACATGAATCAAAATAATAGTTTTGCTTTGCTTGCTATAGTTGCTATTTGAAAAAAAAAAAATTTGAAAAATCGTGAAACAACAAGCACAACTCGCAAGTCTTCATAAAGTCGAGCTTCAAGTTTTTAAGTTGATTTTTCTTTCCTCTTTAAAATTTATTTTATTGGATTTTGGTCTTTTGTATCTTTTATCTTCTATCTATGTTTTGAAAACTGAATTTCAAGTCAGTTGCTTTTTAACAATCGTAAGTAGTGAACGAACGGTAAGGTGAATGTGAGTTTCATTGAAAAAATATTAATGTGAAAAATTTTACATTTTTAAATAAGTGAAAGCAAACAACAACAACAAAAAAATAATACACACGATAAATTTTGTATAATTTTACGTGCGGTGTATATTTAATTAAAATGAATATGTTTGAAATTAAATTAAGTTAAAATATCCGAAAATGTCTCTTTATGAATCAAATAGACGTGTAAACGGTATAAATTCCCATAGTTACGCAGTGAAAATCTTATAAAATTTTATTATGAAACAATTTTTCAAAAAATAAAAAAAATAAAAATATATACTAAAATGCAATTGAATAAAATTAAATGTTATTTATTTTAAAGATATTTTAAAACAGGTAATAACCCCAATATAAGAACAAACAATAATTAAAAGATTAAAAAAAAAAAAATTAAATTTGAATAAAAATTATCCTCAATGAAGTGTAAAAGGAGCGATGAATTTGACACCATCGTTAATGACAACTGGATGTATGGATCGATATGGTACAAATCGTTTTATGATGTCACATAACCATCATGGATCACCAGCACAAATTTCTTCAAATCCTTCAGGATATTATTCCCCATCACAATCATCACCACAACAACAGCAACAGCATCAACAACAACATTCACAACATCATCCACAACATTTACCTTTAACTCGTCATCATTCAAATTATATGATAGGATGTTTTCCACAGAATCATAATGGATGGACAGGAGTTCCATTAATAACGAATACAATAAGACGACCTCGTAAAAATAATAATAACAATAACAATAATAATGGTTATAATGCAAATGCAAATATTCATAAACAAAGATTATTAATAACAAATTCTTCAGAATATGATGAGAACGCAATGTCACGTTTAGCTATTCATGCACATGGTGCTCCATTAATTTTAGCTGGAAGACAGAGAAATCGTTCACAAAAGAATTTAAATAAAACTAATTGTGGATCATTTCAAATAAAAACAAAATTTGACAATTTTAACAATAATAATAATAATAATAATAATAATAATAATAATAATAATAATCATATTAAAAATAATTTAAATTCAGAAAAACAAAAATTTTCAAATTCTACATCAATAACAACAGCAGATACAATATCAGTTACTAGTGATGAAAGTTCATCAAATAATGGTACATCAGTTGAAACATCATTACCACGTATTATAAAACCAAGAAAAAGAAGAAAGAAAGATCGTAAAGCATCATCAAATGGTTTATGTTTAACACAATCTAGTTCCTCAACATTAAATCATGAAAATTCTAAAGAATCTTCAAATAATAATTTCAAAATTAATGAAATTAAAATTAAAAATAATCAAAAATTTAATCGAATATTACCATCAGATATTCATAATAATACAACAGATTATTTGAAATTAAATAATACAAATTCATTAATTAATTTAAATAAATTATCAAATTATCAAGTTAAAGAAAAAAATACAAATAATTATCATCATCATCAACAACAACAACAACAACAACAACAATTATATGATGATCCTATGTCAAAAATTCAATTACATTCTGAATCTAATTCATCAATACCAGAAATTGGAACAACAACAGCATCAACTGGAAGTATAACAAGCTCTTGTTATTGCCGTTTATGTGATCCATCATGTAGAATATGGGCATTTCCATTACGTAGATCATGTTCAGATAATTCAGCTGAAATTGAAATACAACGTAATAATCATAATATTAAAAAAGATGTTGGTGTAATTGGTTCAAATCGTTCATTAAATAAAAAATATGATTGGAAAAGTTCATTACAATTAGAAAATAATCATAATAATAATAATAATAATAATTATAATATTTTATTACCGAAAAATGATAATTTAAGTGATTCAAGTGAATCAAATTGTGATTTTTTAAGTGGTATTGATTTTGGTGAAACATTATTTAATAATACTAATTTAATTGAAAAAAAATTACCAATAACATCAACAACAACAACATCTTCATTATTTTCATCATTATCATCAAAAACATCATTACAAGAACATAATAAAAATTATGATTTTCCAACAGCTGAATCATTATTAACAGAAAGTATTAATGAGATCTCGAAAAAATTAATGGAAACAATCGATTTACGTTGTAATAATAATAATAATAATAATAATAATAATTTAAATAATAATTGTAATGGTAATGGTAATGGTAATGATAATATTGGTGATAATTGTGATGATGATATTGATATATTTAATTCATCAATAGATAATTCGATTTTATTTTCAACAAACAATAATAATAATAATAATATTTTAAATAATGATGATAATAATGTGATTTTTAATTTTGATTATTTAACAAAAAAAAGTGCAAAAAATCTATTCTATACAAGTGATGATGTTAATAAATTATTTATTGATTCAAATCAAAATGAATTTATAAATCATACAACAACTACAACAACAACAAAAACAGGATCAATTTATGACAATTTTAATGATAATAATAACTATTTAATTTTCACTGAACAAGAACATGATATATTTCAAAATTGTTATGATTTACAATCATGGTCGTCTTCAAGTGGTAATAAAAATTTTTTACCAATTGAAGAACGTATACAATTACAATCGAATGGATAAATTTAATTTGAACATCCTTTTAATACAAATTTTGAACAACAAACAGGAATTTTTATTTAAGCACAAGGAATATTATTATTATATGTAGCAGATTTTCTTCATTATATACTACTACATACTACACATATTACACATCATCATCAATATAAATATGTATCTTTGTTTACTTTTTTAATTATTTTTATTATTATTTTACTTTTTTTTTCTTTTTTTTTTTCTTAAATAATAGAATTTAAGATAGTTTGTTTAGTTAGTAAGTCATTCTTTTTTTATTATTTATTTTTTTTTTTTCAAATACTTTTCTTCCGTTATTTTTATTTTCACTCCAATTTAATTGGCCAAAATGTTTAAAAACAAAAACAAATTTGATTTACAGAACAACAACAAAAGGAAAAATAAAAAAGACAAAAAAAAAATGAAACAATCATTACATTTGCTGTCTACTAAATAATGGTCTTACTTTGCAAAACTTTCACTTTTTTTTGCCTATATAATGTAGTAAAAATGGTTAAAAATACATAATATATTTTATGTATAGATATAAATAAATAAATATGTATGAGATGGTTGTATTCAATATCTATAAATGCCCACAGAATAAAATGTTACTGAACTCTTTAATGTTGGTATAAAAAAAAAATATCTTGTGAATAATGTACAAAAAAAAAAAATAATAATAATAATGTTAATACTACTATATAATGTATTTATGTACATATATATACTGGTACATTGTTAAAAGATAGCTAAAAGCATAAATAATCGAAAGAAACTCATGCAATTCAACACTCTTTTAACACAACGGGGAAAGAAAAAAAAAATGATCATCATGATGATGACGATCCGTGGGTTACGGCCGTTATGGTTACTTTTTCGAATTATCTTCTTTTTTTTTCTACCTTGCTGTTTGTCGGTGAAAGTGAATGGTGTGTCAGTCCCGTCCGGTATTATCAGTTTATATATATATATACATATATATTTAGTTTAGTATAGTTTTATTTACTTATAAAGTTATAGTTTTTTTTTTATTTTATTATATTGTTTATTTGTTGATGATTATATCTGTAGATATTTTATATGTAAAATCTATTTTTACATGTATTTATATTTTTTTCTATCTATCTATATTTGTGGTGACAACGTGATTACTATAATATCTAAATGAAAAACATTATAGAAACGAAAAGAGAAATAAAAACACGAAGAAAATCATTAAAGTTTTCCATCCATATAATATAACAGCTATGGAGAATTGGAAAGTTTTTCACTATTATAATATTTTGTATCTTCATATATAGATACCTACATACATACAATATTTATGCTTTTTACATATAAAACTCATGTCATATGTTGATAATGATGACAGACAGAGATTAGTTTTGAAGAAAAAAAAAGTGATTATATTATAATCGTTAAATTTGTAGTATATGGGAGAGAGAAAGCTATTCAAAAAAAAAATATAATAATAATAATTTCCATTTAAACAAACAAACAAAAATTATAGAAACATAAAATGTTTTTTTCTTCTTTCTTTCTTTTCGATTGTAGGTAATTACAAATTTTTCATTTAAAAATATTAACTTACTGAAAATAAAAACGATGAAAATTTTTTATTGCAAAAAAAATTTTTTTTTCAATTCGTTTTTGTCTTTCTGTTTAATTTTCATTTAGTGAAAGGTTTTTATTTTATTCAATTTTTACACACCTGTTTTTTTGTTTTTGTTAACCTTAAATAATTTTCCGTTCATTTTATTTCTAAAGAAATTTAAAGATAGAAAAAAAAAGTACAAAAACCCATAACTTATTTTTAAAATGAACAAAAACAGAGACATTGCAAAAATAAAATATAAAAAACAAACAACAACAACAACACAAAAAAAATGCATAAAATACGAAAGTGATAGTTTTATACAAAATTTTGCGCTTTCATTTGCAGTAGATACGATACATGTTAATCGTATAATTTAAAATTGTATCTATATCATTAAGATATCATCGTTTTTATCTTTATTCTACCAAAAAAATTATTTACAGTTTCACTTTTTTTCTTCTTCTGGTTTTCGTGTTGATGATTCACATATTTAACATAAATTGAAATTAATTTTTCAGTAGTTTTTTTTTCTTACTTAAAATTTTTATAATGGTTTTTTTGTTTTTTTGTTCTTCAGAATCAATTAATTAAATTCACATGAAAACAATTATACATACATATGTATCTAAGTACTTAAATAATTCCATGTGAAAAAAAAAACAAGTAGGTATCTTCAATTAAATTACACACCTGTTCGAATTAAAATTACCTTTTCTAATCCAGTTATTAAAAGAATCTATGTAGGTACTCATCATTAATACAATTTTGTATTCAATTGAAATCTAATACGAAATAATAATATCTTTTTGTCTGTTAAATATTTTTGTCATCGTTTTTTTATGTTTTGCTGCATATACAATTTTTTTTTTATTAGAATGAATATCTCATCTAACTTCAAAAGATTGAATACGATTATTATTATTATTATTATTGTGTTGCAATAAGTATATTTTATTACTTTTTAAGCTCTTTAAAAATACATTATATGTACATATGTATGTATTTATAAACGTAATTTATATTTATGATAAAATTCATATAACAAAGATTTAAATTGTTTTTTTTTATAACCATCCGGTTATAATATAAATTCATGATATTAGATATTATAACGATGCTGCACTTTTCAAAGTACACAATAATTGCAACACGCAAAACTATTTATTCTTCTTCTTCTTCTTCTTCTTCTTCTTCTTCTTCTTCTTCTTCTCTGTTTTAAACCACCAACCACCTTGAGCACCTACCAAGAAGAAGTTGAATTGTGTCATTAATGTATCTGTATATCTGTGTAATCATTTTGTGCATTCACTTTTATGAATAAACATAAACATACTATACTATATATAAAAGATAAAAAAGTATCTAATATTTATATTTATGTATCTTTTAACAAAAATATTTACTATTAAATAACATATATCGCAATATATACTACATATAGGTATACATATTTAAGTAAAAATTTACACATCTGTATAATATTATATTATTACGATAGATTTTACATTCTTCAAGATATATAGTCTGCAAATCTAATGGAAGAAAAAAATTTTTTCTTATTTCATCTTTTTTTTTAATGTTTTTACCTTGGTTTTGTAAATAAGATTCATAGTAAAAAAAAATAAAATTAAAAAAAAAAAGTATCTTTAATATAGTATGTTCCGGATTTCAGTGAGATTATAAACCGATTCAAAAATATATTTACTACTTTAGCAGCACTGAAAATTCAGAAAAAGAAGAAAAAAAAATCAGTTATTAAATTATTGTTAAGAACAACTACCGGCATACCAACAAAAACGGTTTTTTTAGCAATGATTGTGCAATCATTTTAATGTTCGCGCCATAAATTTCAAGGTGCGGCAGGTTAATCTTTTACAAGTGACATAAAATATACATGTACGTAGTTTAATTTTTCTATATATGTATATGTATGTTTGTTTATACGTTTGAGAGCATTTAAAATTAATTTCTTCATTTTTTTTTTTATTTTACTCTTAAACATTTATTTTTTATATTATTATTCTACCACATTTTGAATAACATTTAAAAACATATTTGTTATAGTGATATGTTTTTTCTCTCATTTATTTATTTTTTTTTTCTTCTTCTTGAAAAGCAGCACATATGGATATGGTTGTTATTTTTTTCCTTTCCAGATATTGGAAAAACCACATTCTTGAAAAAAAAAGAAAAAAACTTGAAATTCTCAGCGATTTTATTATTTTAAATTGAATTTTTTTTATCTTAGATAGTTATTTTGCGATATGTGATTTTTCACATCACAACTTAACTAACATGCTATGATTTTTTTTTATTCGCACATGTTTTTTTTTTATTATCCATTTGACAAAACAATCCTTATGTTAAACGTACGAACATAGCTCGTATATGTTTGTGATCTAAAGTTAACCTTTAAATATTCATAAAGTCGATAAATTATGTCGTGGAATAAATTAAATTTTTCGCATTAAAATTTTATATAAAATATAAAAAATAAATAAATTCCTTTTAAAAGATATATGTATGTAGAAAAAAAAACTCCTATATGAAAAAGTAAGAGTTTAAAATTAAAATTCATATTAGTTAAATGGGAAACTTATGAAAATAAATGAATCTCAACCAAAAGTTTGTGCAAAAATGTGATTGAAGAGAAGATTTTTCTCATGTGAAAATAGAATATTGATAACGACTTTAAAACCAAATTGATATTTTTATTACGAATTTGAAAATCTTTGAAATTTGAAATTTCGAAAAATATATCGGAAGGATGTTGCAAATGAAAGGAATTTCTTAGTTATTTTCTTATGAGTTACAAAATTGAGGTAACTAAAACAACGAGGCACACAAGATTTTTATGGAAATTTATTTTTAAGTTCCGAAATTTTTGAAATAGAATTCAGATTTCGAAATCAGATAATTGTAAAGAAATTTCGTGCAAAATCAAAGTCATATTTTCTCTTTTGGTCTATTTTTGACTTCAACAAGATATTCCAGCAACACAGCACGCGGAATCATTTAATAAATCGCAGAAGAAAGTTTTAGTTCGCCAAATTTTCTGAAGAGATCCGAAAGTGAATCTCCGGTATTGAAAAATTATTGACGTATTCGCGAATTTAATGAGAGAGATTATTCGTTTTACATTCTCACGGATGAAAACTAGAAAATTCATTATTTTTTTGTGAATGTTAGAATAATCGATTAACGTTCATCCAGAGTAATATAGATCCATTCGTTTTGTGGAGTTAAACACCTGTTCTTCAACCAACAGTATAAAAAATAAAATTTAAATACATAGGTACAAACTCTCCGGTAATTGGTCCGTAAAAACTCTTAATACGGTGAAAGTTCAATTATACGTTTAGTTAGTTAATTGAAATAACATTAAAATGAAAAAAACGTAACAATATAAATTTTTTTAAATACCATATTATTAAAATTAAAACATTACAAATGAGTAAAAACAAAAACAATTTCTTAAATAAAAATAAAAAAAATTATTAAAATAAAATAAACACTTTGCAATAAGTTACTGTTATCGTAATTTAACTTTAACACACCTTTTTTGTTTTTGTTTTATTTAATATACCGACTATAAATTTTATGTTGCATTTTTAACCACATAATTATAACATACGAGTATGTACATAAATAAACGTACGTACGTGTACAGCACCTATGCAATATTCACCAGAGTATAGTACTTATATACTCATGATTTCTTAAAAGGTTTTTTATTGCAAATTTTATTTAATCAAAATAAAAGTTTTTTTTTCTTCTCTTTCTTCTCTTTTCTCTTTTTTTTTTTTTTCTTTCAAATGCATTTTATATGCACCACAATATTGTACAGTAGTTAAAATATACTTTATTTTTTATTTTTTTATAATTACATTCTAGATCATAGGTATATTATAAATTTACAATGAATAGAGCTGTTAGTTATTTATTAAAGCTACTTAATCATATAAATATGATGTCTTACTGAATTATAAATAAAGATATCATATGTATAAGGTATATGTGCACATCTGTAATGTAATTTTAAAATTTAAAAAAAAATATAAAATTAAAATAAAAACAAAACAAAATAGAAGAGAAAAAAACACACACGCTTTTATACAATAAAATTTAAAAAAAATAAAAATACATATAATAAAAGTATGTACATACTATCTTATTTATGTGTACCTGATATAAATACGAATACGATATAATATAATGTATGTGGTATATAAAAAACATTCCTGCTGATATGATGTTAGATACATTATTGTGTAATGAATATGCAATCATAAATTTAATTTGTATACATCTTATGTGATCATATTTCTCTTATATCGCACGCAATCGAATTTTTAATCAAAATTAGAATTTATTTGAGATTCTTTTTTTTTTAATTTGATTTTGATCTTGAATAAAATCACCGCTTGATAAAGAAAAAAGAATACACGAAGAATAATTTGTTTGATTTTAAATAAAATCGATAATTTACGAACATGTTAAAAGATATGTACATTTTTTTTTATCTCTTACCACATACGATTTTTCTTTTCTTAAAAAAAAAAAAAAAAAAAAAAAAAAAAAAAAAAAAAAAACAACAACAACATAGTAGAGAAATAAAACTTATTACAAGCATGTAATCTCTTGGATAAAAAAAAGCAACATCATTACTTAGCATTCTTGCATCATTGAATAAGAACTTGATTAGATTAACTGCCTTATTCTACATCAAGTCATAACTTGTGACCAGTCATAAGTCTATTCACCAAACTAGTTTATGACCGTCATAATCAAGTTCAAAGTTGGGTTCAAAATGCTAGTAGCAAAGCTAATAGGTCAGCAAAACAGTTAAAAGAATTTTATGGTCATAACTTGACTATGACGGTAATAAAACTAGTTTGGTGAATAGACTTATGACTGGTCACAAGTTATGACTTGATGTAGAATAAGGCAGTAAGTTTATTTAAGCCACTGCTTATTAGTTTTACAATTTCGAAAATGAAAAAAAGAAAATAAAAGATTTTATCTCTTATTGATCCGTTTTATCACCTATTAATTTTATAAATACATAAGCATTAAATTCATAATTTTGTTTATTACTTTTTCGAATAATAATGATACTTTTCGTATGTGATGCATATACATACATACATACTATCTATTACTTTTTTTTCTTTCTTCAAAGACTGTTGTTTAAGATACTCCAGTTGAACAAAAAAAAAAAGTTATTTCTAATATTTAATTTAAAAAAATTATTTTCAAATAAAAAAATCATTAAAAAAAGAAAAATAATCATCAAATTATTTCCATGATATTGAAAAAACAAAATTATATATAATATATTTTTATTTCTAATAAAATTGTCAGTATCTATCGACGTTAAAAATGTTGAATGGAAGAAGAAAAAGTAGATACATGAAACAAAAGATAGAAAAAAAAAGTGAAAACTTATAATCAAAAAAAAATATTAATGATAATAATGCTGAACATTATAAAAATTAAACAATGACGTCAACTTATTATAAATTTAGCTCAATAATATATACAAGATGATTTTTTATTTAATTTTTTGACCTTTTTTTTCTGTATTATGTTGTGTTGTTTTTTTTATTAAACTCTTCAAACACTTTTGTGTAAATTTCGGACACTAGACCAAACCTTCAACTTATTCATATAAGATTTATTATACATACCGAATAAATTATAGAGAAGAAACTCTTTGAAATTTTTTATACGATAATGAAAAAATTGAAGGAGAAAAAAATAAATAAATAAATAAAGATAGTTTTTCTTCTTTCAATAAATTCAATTTTTTTTTTATTTCACTTTAAATTAAGATTCACTTTAAAGAATCTATGACAAAGCAAAAATACTCTTTTTTGTTTTTTTTTTTTTTTGTTTGCTTTTTTGTCGTAATTTCTTTGGCTGGTTTTTTTTCCTTTATCTACGAGAAAAATTTCATTTTTTTTTTATTATTATAATTATTATATTATTGTGATATCTCTTGTTAACAGCATGAACTTAATTAGATCTTCAAGAGAAAAAAATAGATAACTTTGTTGTTGTATTTCGAAAAAAAAAAAAAAAGCAAGAAGTGTATTATAAAAATTTCGAAATACAGTGAAACCTCCCTTAACGGACACCTCTTTTATGCGGACAACCTGGAAGCAAATGGTTGGTTTGTATTGAAATAAATGTGTACTTTACCTCTATAAAGCGGACACCTCTTATATGCGGACAACCTGGAAGCAAATGGTTGGTTTGTATTGAAATAAATGTGTACTTTACCTCTATAAAGCGGACACCTCTTATATGCGGACAACGGACACTTTTTAACTAAAAATATGTATGAAAATCCTCTCTTGAACGGACATTGTCTAACAAAGTTGTTTTGGAAAAAAGTAAAAACAAAATCAAAAGTTAGAATATCTGCTATTCAAGTTCGAAGAAATTTTTCAGTGCTATATACATAACAGTAAATATTTACAGTTAGCATATTTATGTATTATTTCTTCATAGGTTCGGTATCAAACGAGACGAAATTATGTATTAGTTCAGTCAAAATTGTTATTGAGTGAAGTAGTATTTAAAGACAGTTTAAAACAATTTTTAAAATACAAAAAAAAAGTGCACACACTTTGTCAGAAAATTTGAAAGATTTCGCTTCGAAAACTGGTGACGGACCATCAAGCATTGAATATTGTTTCCAACTTGATAAAACATTATGAGAACGTAATATCAAGTGGCAAACATTTACGTTAGAAAAAAATTGATGAGTACTTAAAAAATTAACAATATATTATGTACTATATGTGTATATTTTATAATTTATTGATATAAATTATATCGAGCATAATACGTACAAATAAACTTTTATAAAAATTTTAGAACTTTCATTTTCTTATAATTTTTGTTATTTTGCATAACCCCTTTCTAGCGGACACCTCTCTAAAACGGACAAACTTTTTGGTCCCAAGGCTGTCAGCATAAGAGAAGTTTCACTGTATATAATTTTTTTTCTTCATGTATTAATCATTAAATTTAAGATTTTCATGTATTGTTGTTATTGTATGATTGAATCGTGTTTTATTCAAAAAAAAAAAATTATAAATAAATAAATAAAAATTAAAGAAGAAAAAAAAAAGAAAAACGTGTGAATAGAGTAGGTACTCCTTTATTTTTTTTTTTTTGTCGAAATAAAAATTCGAAAGTGTAATGACATGGTAGATTTAAAAAAAAAACAGCCAAGATAATAACAATGAATTACCTACCACTTTTTTTCTTCTTCTTTAACTTTCACTTATTCATTTTATTTACTTTTTTTTTAGTTTGAAAAATTATTATTGGTACATGATAAATGATTATGAGTTTAATTTTCTATATTTCATCAAAATAAATTCTTTATTTTTTTCTTTATTTTATTGTTAGCAGGGAGAAAAAAAAATTTTGTATTTTTCTTTAAAATTATTTTTTAAATATGTATCTTATAATATTACGGATTACAATCTTAATTTGAAAGATTTTTTTTTATTGATGATTTTTTAATACAGAAATTCATTCAATATATCGACTTTTTTTTTCGTTGAATTGAATTATTTGAACAATAGAAATTAGAAATAATGAATTTTCAAAAATACATAATTTCTTTTTTTTTAATTTTTATTGTTTTTTCAAATAAAAAATTTCAATAGAATTAGAAAAATAAATCTCATTCAATTGTTATATTAGAATAAAATTATAGGTTAATAATTATTTTATTCTTTGTATAACATCTGAATTGGCATTATAAGATTATTTTTTTCTTTATTCTGAATAGCCACTATATTCACTTTATCATCTCCTAATGAGATCCAATTATTGAATACCAGAACCTAAAAAAAATATATATTATATAATGAATAAAAAACAAAGAATGAATAGAAAAATTGTTTTATTTTTTTTAGATAGAATTCTTGGTTGTTTTTTTTATCTATTCAAAATAAAATTCGCAGGAAATGTCAAAAAATTGACCACAAAAATGTATAAAAAGTTAATTTTCGTGACATATCACGTCAGTTTTTTCTTTCTTCCTTGAATACAAATTTTTGAAAAAAAAAAAAAAAAAAAGAGAACAGATAATTTATTTTTGAGTTTTGAAATTTATTGTATTTTTTTTTTATACTGAACATAATTTTTATTTCATATATAGCCACATTTTTTTTAATGGTTTTGTGTTCATACATCAATAATTTTGTTTTATACCTTTTTTTTGTAATTTTTATCATTTTGGTGAAAGCATTTACAATATGAATATTTTATTTGAAAAGTATATATCTACCTGACCGAAAGTGGAAAATTAAAAAATTTATTGTTATTGCTGTTTTTAAGTTTACAAATCACGTGCTTATTAAAATGTTTTTTTTAATACAATAGAACACAAATATTAATAAATATGTATTCATAGTTTAGTTTCATTTTATTAAGGATGCTTTACACTATACAACCTTTTTTATTTGATCAATGGTCAAAAGCGTTGTTAGAAGTTTGAAAATAAGGTAGAAAATCAGATACAATCATAAACTTATTCAAGCTGGGCTGGGAGTCACAGATTTTCAAAAATTCTTAAAAATATGTATGTATATTTTTTGTAAATGTAGCAGAAAGATAATGTATAAAAGGAAATGATGATAATTTAGAATTACTGTAGCTATAGTATTGCCTCAATTTATGGAAAATTGCCAAACTTTTTGAAACAAATTTACAAAACGCTTGCAAAGTCTATCGGTCCGGTTCGTAAATTCGTAAATTGCCAGATTGAAAATTCATGTTGCTTGCCGCATGCGATCCTTGGTATACATCAGTTTTACAATCTGCATGTCGTCGGCCTAGAGCCAAAGGAACGTAACTGATGTTTTAAAAATTTTGTAAGAGAACATGAAATTGTTCTAGAATTTTGATCATTGAATTGTTCTCTATCATTTGGACAAGATAATAAAATGGAAAAGATCTGATACTGTTTTGTTTTTAAAATGGTATACATAAAAAACAAAAGATTTCAACATAAAGAATCAGAGAATATGAAAAACTTAATTTTGGAAAATTTTCAGTTACGTTCCTTTGGCTCTAGGCCGACGATGTATTGTATTGTTTCAGAACATGATTTTTTACATGGAACGAATTTATCACATTTACGAGGTTTGTTTTTAGCCTCCAGATATTAAACATGCTAAACAAAAGCATGAATTCAAATATTTATTGATTTTTATTACCACTTTATTTACTTTCTCGTATTTAAATACTGATGTCGACCAAATATAGACACATTTTTCTAACACTTATCAGTACCGTGATAGTCAAATGAAAAAGCTAACATAGTGCAAAGTACCCTTTAATAAATTTTGTAATCATAGAAATTAAAAAAAAAAAAAAGTTGAAAATACAGTAATAAAGAAAAAACTAATGTTCTTTTGTTCTTGAATTTCTTTCTGTTTTTGGACATCATCAAAAATATTCAATTTAATATTTTACCTGTATCTACACAGGTACCTATATCATTTAATTTGACACGTTTTCTTTATTATTTTATTTTTATTTTTTTTTTTTTTAATTTCTTATTTTTAAATTTCTATTTAAAATTTATCATTTTATATAATAATCATTAAAAATAACAACATGTATCTGACTAGTAAAATCTTAATATTCATTCAATATGATTGAATATTTAACGGTGATTAGACATTTCTTCAGGTTTTTTTTTATTTATTTATTTTCAATTAAATAGTACACCTTTGAATTACTTGTTTAATATATTTTTCTCTTATTTTTCGTAATTTCAAAAAAGAGAAGGAAAAACACATACATATTTCTTTTAGTTAAACAGAATTGCATCTAAATCATAATTTTGATCATATTGAGTATATAGTTTTTTTTTTTTTTTTTTTTTTAGTTTTACGAAAATTTATGCATTTGAAGTATCTTTTAAAAATATGTACATAATGTTTTGTGTACTTCAGGTTTGAGGTGAAAACGTTATTGATCCAAAAAATTACGCTTCATTTATTTTTCTTTTAAAAATTTCCCAAGAAAAATGGAAATTTGTATCTTTTAAATTTTACATAAATTTTCAATGTGATATTTTTATTTTATTTTATTTTTTTTTTTTTAATAAAATTTATTTATGTTTTGCTTTCTTTTCAATTTTTGCTCTACATTGTGATTAATTATTTACGAAAAAAAAAAAAAAAAAACGCTGTAAAAAATCTATATTTTTTGCTTCAATTTTCAATTTATTGAAAAAAGATTAATTTTTATCTCATAATTTTTTCTTCTTCTTAAAAATCTTTTTTTTTTTTTGTTTTTTCGTTTTATAGGTTATTTCTCAAGAAATATCGTAGTTATGTTCATTCAAGAAACATAAAAATACTTGTAGAAAGAAAAAAAAACACAAATATTTTTTGATGATGCAGAAGAAATAAACCAGTTCATATTTTCTAAGTATCTAAATTTAAAGAAACTTTTCCTACAGATACATTTTTTTCTTCTTTCGTCTAATATTAAATTTTTACTTAAATATTTCAAATATGTACATATATATTCACAAAAAAAAAACATGAAAAAACTTATTTTGTTGTTTACCTGCAATAAAATTTTGAAGTTCATGGGAAAATTGTGGTAATGGAAAAAAAAGCATAAATAAACAATTACTTTTTTTAACTCTTTTAAAAATAAAAATAAAAAATAAAAATTATTTATTACTTTAAAATTTTGTCAGTTTCCAGTTTTACAAGTAATTCTCTAATTCGTCATCGGTTGGGGGTTTTCTTTTTTAAAAGAAAAAAAAAACTTTTATAGATTTTCTGTCAATATTTTTCACTGATGTTTGTGTCATCTATACGAAACTCAATGAATAAATACAGCAAATGTAGTGATTGTTTAAAATAATTTTAAAAACAAATAATAATGCAATTAATTTAAACAAAAAAATAAATAAATTAATCAAAAAAGAATGATTTTATCTAGTTTGTAGATTTCGTACAAATTTATACATCATCCTATTATTAATTTAATAATCAATTATTATAATCATTGTTTTTTTTTAATTATGTATTTTTTTTATATTTTATGTATGTATTATGTTCTCTTTTTTTATAATTACTTTTTGTTTTATTAAATAAGTTTTATAAAAAAAAATATATATACGCCAGGGGTATAGGTAATTTTGTGAGAGAAAAAAAGGCGTTATGGCCGGGTTACATTAGGTTTTAATTAATTTGATTAAATCGAATTGAATTTAAAAGATAAAAAAAAAAAGATTTTTGTACATGTATGTAATTTAAAAAAAAATTAAATATTGCACACATTTCATATACGAGTATGTATAAAATATTTACACCTACAACATAAGAGAAAAGTTATGTTTTCTTCAAAAAATAAACAAAAATAATTTATTTAGAAAATAATTATTAAGAAAAAAATTTATAAAATTTAAAAAAAGAATATATGAAGAAAAGAAAATTGACAATAAAAGTTTTTTTTTGTAAAATTTCATTTTTATTGTATATTAAATTTATTGTTTTAATTTTATTAAAAAAAAAAAAGATAAGATAAAAGCACAAAGTCCTTGTGATCTAAAATAGAACATACATAATTACATATAGCTCTCATTGCGGACAGTTTTTTTATTCAAATAATGATGTTGATATTTTAAATTTGAAACAAAAGCAAATTTTTTAAAGGTTAATTAATTCACATTTTGTATTTTTATTTTACGGAACACAAAACTGTAATATATACATATATTTCATTTTACAGGTAAACTAAATTAAACTTTGCAATCTTATATAGGTTTATGGTTTGATCTAAAGGTAAATTCATTAAAATAAAAACCACAAAATGCAAATATTCTGATAGGAAGAAAAACAATATTTGTGATTGTGTATGTATTTTGTGTATATTTAAAAAGAAAAAAAAAACCTAAAGGATTGTTGTATTGAATCTCCCGTAAATAAAAGGGGTCGTATACCTTAAAGTAGACTGGGGCCGGATTATGAACTTTCGTTATAAATAACGATAAAGTAAAATAAAGATAAAGTGATAAAAATAAAGTGATATTACAAACTCTCTACAATAAATAATTTTCGTGAGAGATCACCTCACTTTATTTTCTTGCTCACCATCCATAGCTTGACGTTTAAAAGTGTAAACAAAAGAAAATCAAGAATAAATTTGTGAATGATTAGTAAATTATTTATTGTGTTGTAAAAAATAAATAATATAAAAAGTAAGTTTAATAAATTATTATAAATAAACTATAAAACTATACAAACCTTTACTGAACTCAAGTTATTTTAAAGTATAAATAACAATACAAAAATAACAATAAAGTTGTTTCATAATACCGCTTTATCGTTATTTTCAAAGTCACCACAAAAAATAAAGAATTTGAGAGAATTTCTAATACGTCATAACGATAAAGTAAGTTCATAATACCAATTATACTTTATCCATTTATAGCGATAAAGAAATAAAGATAAAGTATGTTCATAATCCCGCCCCTGGTCTGTTTAAACAAAATGTGGTAGGTATCATGTTATCTTGTTTGGTTTTTTTAAACAAAAAAAAATTTTAAATATAAAAAAAATTAATGAAATTGAGAAATTCAACAAAAACAACCAAAAAAATGTTTGAAAGAGAAATTAAAAAAAAAGTACATGATGATGAGATGAAAGTAAAGATTTATAAAAATAAAAAACACTTTATCATATTTCGAACGTATGTAGGTATACATATACTTTTTTTTCCTTTTCGTTATTAAATTTCACTTGATATATATTAAAATAAAAAGACGGATGTGGATCAATTGATCACCCACTTACAACAAGGTATTATACGTACAGACATTTATTACAACAAAAAAAAAAATAATAAAAACTATAAGTAGGTATATAAGATGCACAGTTAAATTTCCGTCTTTCGTAGGCATAATATCAATATCAACGGAAGGTTTTCGTGTTTTTTTTATTTAAAAAATAAATAAATAAATAAACACATTCAAGTGCGGTAATTGTAAATAAAAAAATTTATCAATATAAAATTGAAAGAAGAGAAAAAATTTTACCCATAAATGTAAAAAGCATCAACAAAGTAACAAGTCATCACATAAACTTGATATAAAAAAAATATATACATATAGGTATGTATGTTTAATATATATTTTATGGAGGATGTAATCAAGGCAAAATCAACAAACAAACAAACAACCAAGAAAATTGTATCTGCATCTGCATTACACTAGTTTGAAAACTGTATCACATATTAGAGCAAGAATTGTAATACAAAATTTACAAATACCAAAAACCCTTGTAACATTAAAAATAAAAAAAAAATAAAAGAAAAAATAAAATAAAATGAGAAAACCTCATAGTTGGTTTACCAAGTTGCAAATCAAGATTATAATGCATTATATATAAAAAAAAAAAAAGCGGCGGCATTCATACACCTTAACCAAACCAACTCTACTACTGACTTTTTTAATTAGGTCAAATTGAAAAAATAAAAAAAAAATAAAGATAAAAGTTAAGATTTTGCCTAAGGTTATAATGTCGTTGATTTTATTAGGATTTTTTTTTTCTTTTTTCCATATTACTATGCGTTTTATATTGAAAATATCATGTTACACCTTGATTGTAAACGTTAAGTATAACAAAAATTACAACTATTAAAAGAATCAAGATACAAGTAGAAGAAGTATGTATCTCTTCTGTATATACATACAAGTATATTGTGAAAAGTATATTTTCTGCTTACTAAATTGTAATGCTAAACAATTACAATCACAACAACAACAACAACAAAAAAAGAAGGTAATTTCAATCTAAATTCCACAATAAAAAAAATACTAAATTAAATTATAATAATAAGGGCAGTTATTCTACATTCTTTTCAAAGTAATTTTAATATCAGCCTAAAGGTTATTAAGTCTATAACAATAATTTGAACACACAAAATACAAAAAAAAAATGTTTTGATTTTTTTTTTGTGCATAGAAAAATGCAAATTCGATTTTTTTTTGTAGATTTTAATTTTTGATCAATTTTATAAAAGTAAATCATAACAAAAACAAAAGCAAAACCAAAGAAAAAATTATAATAAATCATTCAACCTTTTTTTTTTTTTCTTCTTGGTATTAAAAATCTACTCTCTTTCTTTAACACTCCGATCTATGAGAGCACGTTTTCGTACAAAATTAGATTTCAAATCAAAATATCTCTGAACCTTGTGATTCGATTAATTTGAAATTTCTGCATTGCGTTCTTCTTTCCAATTTTTCGAAAAATGACGTTTTTGTGAATTTTACCCTCCCTACAACTTTTGCCCTAGTTGACGGATTTTCGTTTAAAGTTTGTTTAGACGAGAACCCCTCAAAGAATATCCTGGCCAAATTTCAACTTCCTACTCCTACGGGAACATGCTTTTTTAAAGGGACGAAAAGGTCTACAAAAATTTCCTTATACATATGTACATAGATGGGAGGTAGTAAAATTTAACATAGATCGGAGTGTTAAGAAAATAAAAAAAAAGTATATTATGATGAAATTTATAGTGTGATTTTAGTTGTATCTTGTATCTTTTGTAAAAATAAAAAATCAATTTCAAAGTATTAAAAAAAAAAGTTATGATAGTTTTTTTTGCTGGTCTTCTTAAAATTTCTGTATATAACAACAAAATATAGCTTTGTGCATTATGAGATATTTGTTACCATTATTATATAGTGTTAAAATAATGTATTGTTTAAAGAAAAAAAAATGTGATTTTGAATTTCATAATATGAAAAACTCGATATGGGCTCGGTCCTCAAGATGATATTCAAGATTTGAAATGCTTTAAAAATAATATAGGTACATACTCTTCTTCTAATAAAAAAAAAAAAAAAAAAAACCAGAGGAAAAAATTTCGAAATCTACCATAAAATGTTGTTTTTCTTGTTTTTTTTTTCTGGCTTCTTTTTCATTATTATTATTTTATTTTTTATTTTTTATTTTTCTAAAAGATTGAGATCGAGATCGAGAGTTACTTTTGCCAAACGATGTCTTTGACTCACGAAGATCACGATTTTTATGAAATGAAGTAATTGGCGGATATCTATAATATACGCTTCATAGATTATTGTTTAGTATTTATATTTATATGTTAGTAGATACATTAAAAAAATAATATATACCTATCTACATAAATATAAAAATTAAATAGATATAGAGATATTATATATAATAATAATAGATATATAATATCGATATATCGATTTTGAAAGTGCTCATTTGTAAAAAGATTTATGTGACGGTTTTTCAAGAAGCAATTGCATTTAAAATATTATATAGAAGAGATACATCATGTACCTATATAGTAGGTATATATAAGTTAAAGAGAAATCCATTTTGGCTGTAGGTAGAGAAATATTATAGCTATACATGTAAGATACTTACAAAATTACAAATAAATATAAATACAAGAAAATAAAAAAAATAATAATAAAAAATATATTAACTAAATTTTTATACAAATGTAGATGTGTACCTATGTATGTACATATTTTGTATTGATAATAATGAATAGGCAATTTCTCAAATTATTTCAACATTCATATATTATTGCATAGCATATACCACCTTTAAGAATATACACATGTCTCTCTCTACCTATATTTTTTTGATTTTTTTTTCTTTTTTCAAATAAATAAAATTTGTATTTAACAACAAAAAAAAAAATCAAAAATCCTACATTACAATGTTTAGGAGAACCGGTAAATTGTGAAATTAAATTAAAATAAATGAAAAATTGTGATTATGATTATTATTATGCATACATAATATATGTATACTACCACTACTAGATATTCAATTATAAAAAAAATTCAATTCTTTCAATATATAATATGTTATAATCGGAAGAAGAAAAAACCAATTTTTGTGAGAAATTTGCAATTTAACAAGATAATAGATACAATATACATAATTGAAATAATGAAGAAAAATACAGAGACAAAAAACAAAGAAAATAATGCTGCACAAAAAATAGTGTTAAACATGTTTAGATTTGTTGTGTGTGTGATTAGATTTAAATCAAATTGTTATATTCGATTGAATTATACATTACCGGTAAATTATTATCGAACTAATATTATTAAATGTATATGAACGGTTATTTACTGGAATTATATACTTGAAATAAAAGTAAAAACAATCTTTTCGATAAAGTATCTATTTTTGTTTAAGCATGTGAAATTTGTTATTTTTGAACAACAATTAGATAATATAAAAATTATCTTCTTCATTTTTTTTCTCTAGAAAGTATCTATCTAATAAATTTTTCATCTGTATGAAGCCATAACTAAGTAAATCATGTAAATTTATTGGCCATACTATTTCTAAATATCGTGTGAAAATAATATCTATCTTTTATAATTTATACATTGGTCATGATATCTATTAAAAAAACAATAATAACAATAAAAATATCCTCATAACAATGTTATAATAATTTTAATAAATTTCTTTCTATACGTACTCTATACTCACACATACGTGTTTATACTTTAATATTCATAGAATGAATTCTATCGGAATGAAAGAAACGTTGACGAGCTTTAAAAAAAAGAACCTACATACTTTTTTTTTAGAAAAAGCAACAAAAATATAAAAAAATAAATTCATCTACACAATATTTTCCAGGTGAAAATCTTTTTAAACGATAAATTCATGCGGTATCTATTTATATACTTACTTACGTAAAAAAAAAAAAAAAAATTCATTCATAATACATAACTGGCATTGCAATAATACATACATACCTATATACTTTTGAAATTTATGCATTAGAATAGAATTTATTCATTTCTAGGAAGAGGAAAAGATTTTTAAATAATAAGACTTTTTTATGTTTATGTTTGTTTTTTTGGGGCCCTAAGGCGAATTATATATATTTTTATTGTCATCGTTGACAGGCCTTTTTTTCTTTAACGAGATATTTTTCATAAAAGGTTTTTTAACCCCTACTCTATAGGTAGTTAATTTTTTATTTTTCTCTCAATAAATATTTCATGAAAATGCATTTTATTGTTTGTATTCAGAATAAAGAAAAGTGGGGGGGAGGAGGATATCATTGAATAAATGACAAGGTTAAGTGATTTGAATACATATGTATATTTATGTATATTACAGTGGCGGCTCGTGAAGAAATCACTTGGTGGGGCTGCTTAAAGTTTCAAGGATGCTAACACTCGAATCAATGTTAACACGTTTTTCTCAAAAATTTGTTTTTTCAATTTGAAAATATCCGAACTCTACTATCTGACTGATTTGAAATTTTTGGAAGGTATTTTGTTTATTATTCTCTTCAAAACTCCCTTGACACAAAAAAGATCCTACCAATAGGATGCGAGTTATAGTGTACCAAAAAAACTACGCGCATCAATGCTTAGGTTTCGAAAGTTGTGCAGAAAAAACGTTTTCTGTGAAGATGGTTTATTTATATGTACTTCTGTTCTGTTTTTAACACTTTTAAATATTTAAGAAGCTTCATGTTTTTTTTTATTTAGGAATTGATTTTAAAAATTCGTTTTTTAATTTTGTTCTTTATCTTTATTTTAAAACTTAAATAGTTGTGTCAATCTAAAGTTACGTTTAAATCCTTTTTTAAAAAAAAAATTTATTAAGAGAAAAATAATATTGAAGTTTTTTTAAGGAAATATGTATTATTTCCTCAATTTACGGTTGGAAATTTGCATTATGTATTTATGAAAGCCTAATAAATACACGGGTGAAATGTTTCCTTGAATAATGCTTTTTATTTGACTTAAATTGATAAAACATAGCCCAAGATATAATATCTCAAAGTTGGCTAGTCGCATTCCTTCCATATAAAAATTTAAAAAAAAATGCAACAACAAAATGTATGCAAAAAAAAAACAAGCAACAAAATTTAAACATTATGTTGTATTGAAAAAATTATATGAGAACGAACATTATGTTGTATTGATAGGAAAAAAAATGTACTTTATTTGTTGGTTTACAACATTGGGCAATCAACCAACTGCCCCGTAGTATAAAATGATCATACACTTTTGTATAGATGAAACGAAAAAAAAAACGAATATGTATTATTAGAACATTTACGTACATGGTAAAAAATTTTTATGTAAAATATTAATTCATCACTAAGCTGTAACAAAATTCATGGAAAATTGATTTAAAATGTTTATAAAACTTAACAAATTGTTTCAAAATTATATTTTCTCACTGTAAAATATGAATTTTATAAATGGTGTAAAATTGGAAATTTAAAATGAAAAAAAAAAGTTTAATTATAATAGGTAATACAATAATTATAAAATAAATATCATGAATAAATAAAAATAATATGAATTTCTATTGTTTTTAGAATTTATAGCAATTTTTACAAAAATAATTTTAAAATGACAAATTTATTATGAGAGGAACATTTTTAACCATGTAGAATCCTATGAGAAAAAAAATTAAGAGAAAAATTTGTGTTGTATTGTTATGTATAAGACAAAACATTTTCTCTCTTTAGGGGCAGAATTGAAACTGCCCTTCGAACATAAATTTCTTCAGTACAAAATGAATAAAGAGAGAGAATGATTCATACACAAAATATATGAAATTTTACTCTTTTATGGGGCAGTTGTTGAACTGCCCCATAGAGTATCTGGAGTGCGTTCAGAAACGTTACTATGGTTAACTATAGTTAACTATGGTTACTTTGAACCGTTCAGAAAGGTCGTGGTATAGTAAAACATAACCACCAACATAACTTTCAAGCGTTCAGAAACACCCATAGTATGGTTAATTTTTAACCATCTGTAGTTAAAAACTTACCACACTCGAGAGCATGGTAAGTCATAGTTAACGATAGTTATCAGCTGACTCGTATACTAAGTGACAGCCGTATATAAGGTGAAAAGTGAATTTCTTCAGTAAAATTGAAATTTTTTTGGAAATAACGTAAATTTAGGAAATAAAATACATAATGGAATTTAATTTCTACCAATATTAAAATAAAATTTAAATGTCCTTTGACAATTTTTGACAGCTGATAATTGTAACCACGGTGGTAACTATATGAGCGTTCAGAAACTAGTTAAATCCAACAT
This sequence comes from Bombylius major, assembly GCA_932526495.1. NCBI lineage: Eukaryota > Metazoa > Arthropoda > Insecta > Diptera > Bombyliidae > Bombylius > Bombylius major. The sequence goes on along the minus strand of OW052045.1, from coordinate 24,677,326 downwards.
AACTTCGATAGTCAAGTAACATAACCACAGTTAAACTTTACTATACCATTACTATGGTTATAGTAACGTTTCTGAACGCACTCCAGTATGATCTTATTGATTATACAAAAAAAATTTAAACGTAAAACCTATCAATACCTATAGCTATAGTCTATACAAAGAGAATTTGAAATTTGTTTAATCATGTATATTGTATGTACATATAAATTGTTATATATTTATATATATAGTATATATTATATTATCACTTCTCTTTCCATGTTGCATGTAATGTACATTGAAAAATAATTTACACCAAATTATTTTCGATTTTTTTCAAATTTTTTTTACAATTAATTTTAAATTTATTATAATGAAATTATGCAATTTAGGCTGAAATTCTTGGTGGGGCAGTGCCCCATTAGCCCTCAAGGACGAGCCGCGTCTGATATTAGCCGTAAGGCGATCGGTCCATAGTAAATATCTTTTTTTTTTTTTTTTTTGTATTTTTCTAAGACCGTCATCGTTGTCATGTCACCGTAACCATACCTTTGTCATCATCATCATCATCAAAAGCTTAAGGAAGGGCATAAAGTACTCACACAAACATTTTAAATTATTTTTGAAATGAAATGAAATGTTAAGAAAAGAAAAATGAATTTGAAGAAAAAAAAACATCAAGGAAATAAATTCTTTTATATGATTTAATTTCTGTTCATTTAAAGACGACATCATCATTTTTTTCTTTTTATTTTACATATCTTTTTAAATTTTTTTTTTTTTGTCGTTTAATACTTTCTTCTTCGGTTGCTTGAAAGATAATCAAAAGCAATTGTTATTTGGTAAAATATCATATATAATGTAGATTACTTTTCGTGTACAATACATTAAACATATCATTGTGTTTGAATTTGAATGCACTTTTTATAACAATGATAAAAGATTCAAAAAATATGAAGGTGTGACAACAACACAAAACATTAAATTTAAAAATATTTTATATACACGACCGACGCATAAGAAAACATAATTTCATATTAAATGGTTTGTTTTTTTGTTTTTCTTTCTGGATTTTTCAAATTATTTTCATTTCATATGAAATTCTTATGTAGGAATATTTTAATTTACGAACGTATTCAGTACACAAATTTTCACAAATTTAACAGCAGCTATTAAAAAAACACATCATTTATTCGTAATATTGCATATACCTATATTCTTTACTAAAATACAACTTTTATTTTGTTGTTTGATATTGAAATATGTTTTCCTAGTCGTCTGATGATGACAACGACTATTTTTTTAGCTTACCCTTTATAGATGCATATCTATGTACTTGTATGTATGTACATTGTACATGTATGATTTTACCTTTATGAATGTATAATTTCTATGTTTTATTTATATTTTATTTTTTATGTACGAAAATAACTTATGAAAATGTTTGACAATGCAAAAAACGAAAGATATTAATAACATCACATTGAAAATGTCTGAATAAGATACATTTTACACAATTTAATATATGTAAAAAAGGACGTAAATATTTTAGGTAAACGTTTCGTGGGATGTTTTATTAGAAAAACAAAAAATAAAAAGTATGGAAATTTATTTCAATTTTTCTTGAAAAATTTTTAAAATATTGGTAAATTGTCATAATATTTTTGCAATTAGAAGTGAATTATGGGTATACTCAGACCATCTATAGGATTTGATGATTGATCATTAATGGCTTCAAGGGAAATTTAAATAATGATTTATGAAAGTAGTGCAGATAGACAGATAGATTGTTGGGGGTTTGTATTTCATCTTTTCCCTGAATCACTTACTTCTAGAAGTACAACTAGAAGGTGTGCTTTTTCGATTTGGATAAGAGTTCAACGTCCTTTTTTAGAAACTGTGCCTCACATTGAGGTAGTCTCATCCCACTCATACGATAGTTGACGAGACAGTGGAAAAACTTTTAAGGTAAGCAGTTTCTTATAAATGTTATAATTGAAGACTTAGTGAATTCCTTCGCTTATTCAAATTAATTGTTCAAAGGAAAATTTGTCGCTAGCATTACGGAATTTCTATAAGGACTCCATACGTCGCCATTCCACCCAATTTATCCTTACAAAAAGATTCGTTCAAAGATCTTTAATTTTTCCCAAAGAAAATACGGCTGTCACAACAATATTTACTCCATGATGATGTCCTTTTGTTGGAAATTATTAAAGAGATTAAATGGTCTTCAAAAATGCAAACATTTTTTCTTTTTTCTTTTTTTGTTCAGTTGGTTCTAACCAAACATTTCCACTAGCTTTACGTAAAGCATCTTTTGCAAGAAAATTGTGCCTACTTAAGAAACATCGCATGATTGACTTTTGAAATACTAAGGAATTTCGCTTAGTTTTCTCTAAAACACCCTGTAGAAAAATAATTATATAGAAGAAGAAATAATATTTTTTCATAATTTTATTAATTACAATGTGTACAAACAATGAATTCATATATTTTGAAAGTGCAGAAAAAATGTATAGAAAAACTACATTAAATGACAGTGATTCTTTTTATTATTTATTATTGTTTTGCATTAGTACATTCATCTTGGATAAAAGTATTATGAAGGCCGTAATTGAAATCACTTTGTTTCTATTTCCACGCTCTTGCGTAAATACAATTTTTTTGTTGCTAATTTTTCTTCATTTTTCTAAAGAAAACAATAAGAAATTTGAGTTATGGCCTATGGGAGACAATAATGTTGTTTTTGCATATATTTTTGTTTTCCTTCTATTTTCAATTTTGTGATTTCTCTTAGTGTGGAAACTATACCATTCATTTCATTGTCTGTAGTCTGCACTTAGGTGGTATAGTGTCTTTCATACCTATAATTCTAATTATCTAGGAGGAAAAAAAAAAGTGTAATATTTTGCAATTTCACTGAATACACTGAATAAAGATTCTCTTTTATTATTGTTTTCTATAATTTGTTTGTTGTTTTGTTTTTCTGTTTTTTCTGCAAAATATTATAGGTGATATAATTAGCACAAAAATTGAATTTAAAAATACAAAAAATGAGAACAAATCAACCTGGTTTCATTGAGTTTAGAAAATTTATTTAAAATTTGCAATGTGGTTTTGTTTGAAAAGTTGTTGTTTTTTTTTTTAGATTGAATGAATTATAATTAACTTTTTCTTTTGTTTATACTCTAACGACGTATCACATATGAATAATTTCAAAATTCTGAAAACACCGTTGCAAATTAATTTAATTTAAGAAAAAGAAAAATCAAACTGTCTTGCTTGAAAAACTAAAATATATTACAAAGAGAAAGAAAGAGAGAGAAAAAAGGTAAATATTTTTGATATCGCAATGATATGACAGTTCGAACAAAAAAATTTACGTGGTGGTAGGTACTTACCATATACTCAAAAATAAAGAAAAATATGAATATCTTAAATAAAGTTGAAATCTTGCATAAATGTTGAACTTAAAAGCCTTGAAACAGTTAGACAAAAAAAAATCATACATACACACAAAAATAAAAGAGTCATAGCCAAGAGAGAAAAATATGATCCAAGGTTTTGAAACTAAAAAAAAATAATAATCAACAATATGGTAAGCTCATTTTGGCCTCTGAATCTGAAATAAAGTATAAGAAAATTCCGTCACTTGAATATCCAAGATCGTTTATAAACCACATTTTCATATTAACTGTATGAGTTCAGAACTTGAAGTGAAGGTTGCTTTAAGAAAAAAAAAAAAACAAACAAAAATACACAAAAATTGAAATAAGAAGAAAAACATGAAGAGAAAAAAAAACAACATTAAAATAAACGTTATAAGATAAACATAACTGACAATAATTTAATAAAAATAAATTTAAAAAAAAAAAGTAATTAAACCAAGCAACTTGTTATTTCAAAATTTTAACGAAAAAAAAAAGAATTAATTTTAAAAAATACAAAAATATTGCAAAATTCATAATTTGGATTAAGAAAAAAAAAAGCAGCGAAAATACCTATTAATTTAGGAACAAAAAAAAAAGAGCAAGTATGTATGTATGTTATATTGCGGATTTATTTACACACATTACTTCTAATTTTTAAGTTTATAAAATTATGGTTGAAAAAAAAAAAACAAACACGATGATTAAGTACTTTTTGTGCTTAATTTCAAAATAGTTATTATGAATCCGTTATAATTTTTATTACAGGTGTATAAAGTATAAGTTTTTATGAAAATTGATTATCTTTAATTTAAGAAAGAACCAAAAAAAAAAAAAAAATTGTATGGCAAATTATTTTGACACAAAAATAGGGCAAAGTCAAAAGTCAAATTCATAGAAAAAAAAAAAGAAAACAATTTACTTTCTTTCCTTAATTACCATCATTAGTATTTAAATTTCTGAGAGAAATTGCCGACTTGTGTTTTGTAAAATTGATTAGACCACAGAATTCAGCAAAAAAATTTATACAATTTTCTTCCCGTAAAAAAAAATTCCAGTAGCAGCTTTGAAACTTTTCTGAATTTTTCAATTATGAATCATTAGAGAAGAGATTTTTTTTTCTAACGTGAAATTCTTGAATAGAAAAAAAAATTATTTAAAAAAAAAGAAATATAGACGCTTTCCTCCTCGGCACCGCAACTCATGATCTCGACCTACTCAAAATAACTTGAGTTTTCGTAACCTTTTTTTTGTTATAAGTACATACATGCACCTTCAGTTTTGATTGAAAACCACGAAATTTTTCGTTTGGCACTGATATTTCATAATAGTTTTTGCTTTTTAAAAATTTCCAAAAGATAAATAAGTATACAAATTCTATTGTTGATTTCCTTTTTGGTCACTTTAAAAGGATCATAAATTTTGATCTCCATGACCTAACTTTTCAAAGTAGAAAAATTACAGTGGAAATTTTTCCAAAAAAGGATATAATGTGCATAAATTTTGATGTGGTTCTTCCAATTTCGTTCCGTGACTTGAAATAAGCAAGAGTTAGAGGAATCTAATCCCACATAAATCTGCTAAGATCTCATTTATAAATACTCAATTGAAATGTTGAATTTTTATTTTTCAAAAACAAAAAATTGTTAAAATTCCAATTCAAAAAAAACAAAAATATTGTATGGATGTGCAGTGTAGCTCGAATGAAAATCTTGATGAGCCAGTGCAAGTTAAAATTTTTCAATATTTCATCAAGATCTGATCCACTGATCCAAGATAAAAGTATGTAGTAAGCAAGTCACAGTTAAATGACCTTATTAAATGTTGCCAAAAAGAAGAAGAAAAACAAAACAAAAGAAGTGCATAAATTAAAATACAAAAAAAAAAATCGTTATTTTTCTTCGAAATTTTTATTTTTGATCTACAAATCATTTACAGTCAATTTACATCTTTTGGTGTTAACGCCTTCTTTTGAAGAAAACAAAAAAAAATGCTTTTTCGAATGCATAATTTCAAATTTCATAGAATTTTATCTATATAGCTCTAATTTTAATAAATGTACTAGAAAATCGATTACCTTGTTCATGTTTTTCCTTTGGTTTTTGTTTTTTCTTTTTTTTAAAAACATTAAAATTGGCTGTAAATCGATTTATGAAAATGCTTTTCATTTTCTTATTGTTTTTGGTAATTTCATTAATAAAATTTGATAGTTTAATGCACAAACAAACATTAAAAAAACAAGAAAAAAAACAAATTTTATTTCACAAGTTTTAAAGAAAAAAAACGAATTATGTTACACTTGAGAAAATTCACGAATGAGTAATGTATAATTGAGGCAAAATATAAAAAAAAGTGCAGTTTTCTATGAAATCACTGTCTTATAAAGCGTGAAAATTGTGGCTTTACTCACAGTAAATTATAACTTTTCTATGCAATTTCAATATTAGGTAGTACATAGTATATAGAGGAGCTTTAAAGGAAAAAAAAAAGTACAATACCGATCATTAGGCCAACATTGTTCTTCAGTGATCCGGAACATTGACTGTTGAGCATAAATACCGGTAAAGTGCAAAAAATATTATTTTTAACACATTATTATACAGTAGATACTTTTTTTTTTTCATATTGAATTATCTTTTATGATAAAATTACATATAATGAAAATGAGGGCGTAATTCTTTATAAATTTTCATTTAAAAAAAAAAATTCAAAATGATTTTTATCAAAACGTTAAAAAATTGAATTTGTTGTTGTACAAAAGAAGGATATTTTTGACTAAAAACAAATTTATAACAAAAATATCTCACATAACTTTTAGTCTCAAAAATCATGTATGGTACACCTAATTATTATTTTTTGAATTTTTTTTTTTTGGAAAATAAGGTCAAAATAAAATTTCATTGTTTGTTTTTCTATAATTTGAAAATTTTTTCGTTAAATTATATGTTTTGTGTCTTTTATTCTTAAATTTTAAATATATAACATTTTTACCCGATGATAATCATATCAAAAAATGCATACCTAGTCATTAGTTCCATCATACATAAAAGAAAACATATATAATCTACATATGGAATAGATACCTAATATGTATTTTGTAGCTTGTTGACAAAATTACTTATTCCAGCCCAATAACCTAATTTTTAAAAATGAAAAAAAAAAGTGGTTCAATCTTCCGCTGAAATTTTATCTTTTTATACATTTTTTTTTCTCTTTTTGTTTTAACACATATCATCATTTCTTTAACAAGAACCAACAAAAAAACTGAAAACAAGAAAGAAAAAAAAAAAAAAATAACATCCATACAACTTTCATCGAATTTAATTACCATTTTTCGATGATAATATTATGTTTACGACACATTAATAAATTTAAAATTTATGCAGATTCTTGTTGATTGTTTTAGTTTGTTTGTGTGTGCAATCGAAATTTTAAATTTGATTTTTTTATCTTTTTTTAGCATTTTTAATTTGAATTATAATAGAAAACGTATACGTAATTAAATTGACTAAAAAACTATCTAAAACTATCAATCTACGTTAAATTTTTTTTTCTTGTATCTAATGATGAAAAGCATGCATATTACCTGAAAAAATTTTATTATCTATATAGTCTTTTTTTTTTTTTTTCTGACATAATCTAGGCTTCCTCCATTACAATAATCAATCTTATGTTGTACACTTTTTTTTTCGTGGACATGTTATACCATAGCTATCATCATCATCATTATCATCATAAACATGAGCAAAACTATGTACATATATATAACGTGAAGACAAGTTTTTTCCATTTTTTAATTTTTTCTTGAATTCTAGATCTTTTGATTGGGTTGTCCAGCGGGCAGCGACAAAAAAAAAATAATAATAATAATAAACTGTCAATATTTATACCGAACTAAATCAAACTAAATTTAAGATACATTCTCTTATAATATTTTTCAATAGTATTATCACTATACCAGTATGTAATAAATATTTATGTTGGTACCCTTTAAAATGTTGTATACATAAGTTTTTCCGTCATCATCATTTATTGGCAATAAATTGTCAGTTACATATTATTCTGATTTTTTTTTTTTAAGTATGTAATAACAATTTTTTTTGAACTGTTTATAGTATGATCAATATCATCTATAAAAATTTGTATATTAAGGTTTGTACATACATACATATTTGATGCTATACACACATGCATATATGTATATTATCTTTTGATGAATGATGGACAGTTATTATTGATAATAATTATGCGTCTCCAACAGCTCCAGTATTCAAACAATGTCGGATTCTGCATTATTTGCAATCTTTTAATGAAGTCAAGATACATCTATACTTATATATACAGTACTGGTCAGATAAAACGCACCACCTCAAGAATTGTACGAAATCTTATTTTTTTTGAAAACCATGTTGCCACTAAAGGAAGTTAATATAAAATTTCTTGCTATTGTACTAAATAAAAACGAAAATACTTAATTTAATTAAATCTCTGTTTGTTTGTCCACGCTATGTACTTATTTAACTTTAACCTAGAATTTGCATACCCAAATTAAAAAAGTTAAAATTAACTTTTACACTATTTTATACAAATTTTACTTAATAATAATTCTGATTATTGAAAATAATTATAAAACAAAAAATATTAATATCATATCAGTATTAAGTATGGCTTCCTGGAGTTTTAATTGAGGCTTCAATTGATCGTGGGGTCGAAATTACCAAGTTTCCAATGATCGACCAAAATGTCGAAGTTCCATGTTTGTTTAATAGCATTTTTAAATTCCTTCTTACTCCCCGGGTTACTTTAAAATACTTTTGATTTCAAAATTGCCCAACAGTTCTCTATTAGGTTCAGGTCTGGGCTGTTTCCGGGGCAGTCTAGAGCTCTCAATCCTTGATCAGCAACATTTTTTTTGAAATATTAAATACAAAAGATATAATATTTTAATAAATCGGATTAATTTTGGAGCTTTTAACTCTAAAGAAAGCAAATACGTCAAAAGTAACCTTCTGAGCCCGATGTCAGAGTCGCCTTGGAAGATTGGGTCATAAATGACCGGAAACAGGGTCTCTATTGATGGGATCAAGTGATCCCTTATGATGTCGATGCAGGTATCGGAGTTCATAGATCGTTTGCAATACGTTAAATCTCCGGGTCCGAAATATGAAATGCATCCCTACATAATAAAATTTAATGGAAATTTATTTCTGTTCAGTATGCAGTCTTCGTGAAAACCTTCTCCAGTCCGTCGACCCAAGTACCGCATACCGTTTGACTCATTCGGGTTAATTTTTGTATCGTATGTGAAAATCAGTCTCTTCCAATCATTTTCCGTCCAATCCTTATGTACTTCGGCGAAATTCAGCCGAGCGGTCTTCATTTGTTTTTTCAAAATAAGCTTTTTTCGAGGTCTTCGGGCTGTTATTCCCATAGTTTGAAGTCTCTTTCGCAAAGTTCTGGCGAAACTTTTGTAACTGTTGCCTCGATAAAATGTCGCTGCAGCTCCCTCGATGTTTTTTTTCTATCCCTTAGGCAAAAAGATGTCAAAATTCGGTCGTCCCTATCACTGGTCTTCCTATTTTTTAGACCTGGATCTTTTCTTCTTTCTGGGGAACCAGATTGTTGAGTTTTTCTTAAAAATCTTGAGATTGTAATGTGGTGACTACCTACTCTCCTTGCTATGTCACGCACAGAAAGCCTTTTCTTTTTTAAAGCAAGAATTACACTTTTTTTTTTACCAGATAGCTATCGACCCATCTTCACCTTTTTAATACTTCAAGGATAATAACTTGCAAGGGTCCTTCAACTACAAGGTAAACTCGGTATTTATCTCCCTGCATACAACCCTTTACCTGGGGGTAAAAATTCTTAAAAAAATTGGGTAATAAAACTTTTTTTTTGGGAAAATTTAGAAATTTTATGGGTGGTGCGTTTTATCTGGCCACTACGGTACATATCATATAAGATACATATGTATTCAAAATATCTATTGTATGTGTAAAACAAAAATATAGAAATAGAGCCTTTTTAAAACTTCATCATAATATCTAATTTACAGAATATAATGTACCTACTATACCAAACATGTTAGAATAGTATAAGTAAAAGATGAATAATATTATTATTATAACATACTATAGATATTGACCCGATTGTCTAGTGACCCACTAAAAGATTTCTCTGATTTCCTCTTTGGTTATGTTTTTCTAAATGTGAATCATCATCATCATCATCATCAGTAAAAGATCTTTTAGTCCAGATCTTTTTCAGATGATGATGATGATGATGATGACTGATGTTGCATCTACATATTTGTATATGATGTATGTAGGTACATATATGTATGTACAGATTTATACTTATAACACTCTAGGATAGGATCTGTTGTAATAAAATGCTCTTCATGTAATGCAATATTGTTGCTAGAGTAGAGAGAAAAAAAAAAAACATGATGTAAAAACGTTAAGAATATTATTTTTATGTTGTCTTAAACAATTTAATATGATTTGATTTCAAATGAACGCTGCAGGTGTATTACAAGTTGAAAAATTATTTGTATTGACTGACAAATACTACCTGTGTAGATTATATTTAGAAAATTTAAAAAAAAATCTTTAAAAAAAAACATGCAACGCAACAATGAAGATGTTTTATATGCAAAAAGAAAAGATACATCTTGGTTTTTTTTTTTGTGGTGTTCTTTTTTTGTTTTATGAAATAAATAATAATCAAATTAATAGACAAAAGAAGTTGAAAAAAAAAAATTATTAAGTGAAATTCGATAAGATACTGTTAGACAACCAGAAAATGTACATTATATATATGTACATATGTAGCTGTATGTTAATATTACATACGTGATAGTTGACTTTTGATTATCAAAAGATATATTCATTATTTTGTTGTTGTATCGTCAATCAAGTTGAATAAGATACGATGGTTGTTATCTATCAAAAAATGAATTGTTAAGTATCTCTATCTATAGGTATATAAATTTATGTACATCATACATATAAAATGCATGGTGTACTCCTAAGTTACTTTTTTGTTTTAAGTGTTTTGATTCTATCAAAAGAAATATCTTTTTAAATATTATGTTAAAATTGACCTACGCCACAACTCATTTGTAAACTGTATAGTATTGATGTGTATTGTATAAGATATTGTTTTATACATACATAGCTATATATTTTTTTCTATAATATATTAAGGGGATTCACTCTTTGGTGCAAATAGGTATTGCATCGTTGCATTCGGTGTATCGTAGCACGAATTTTTGTTGTATCGTTGCAAATTGTTGTTGTATCGTTGCAAATTGTTGTTGTATCGTTGTAAATTCGTGCTACGATACACCGAATGCAACGATGCAATACCTATTTGCACCAAAGAGTGAATCCCCTTATTATCTTGTTCATTTCTCACCTTCTATTTTCTTTTTTTTCTTTGATTTGGTATTACTACCATCTCATGTACATATGTAAATTGCACATTTTCTTAATAAGCGCCTGCTGTAAAGTTAATTGTGTCACAAATAAGAGATGAAGTTAAAAAAATAAATGTAAAAACAGGGATGGGAATTTTTGTAAAATCTATTGTTTTCGTTAATGGTTCAGTTGAATTGAAAGGAAAAAAAAAATTAATTTTACATTATTTTTGTAATACATAAGTAATTTTCGAAATATATATATATATATTTTTTTTTTATTTACTACTGTGTTTTAGAAATTTTATTTTATAATGGCATATTTTTAAGAAAAAACTTTTTTTTAATAATGAATAGATATAAGAACTTTTAACACTTTTTTTTAAAACTAATAATTAAATGTGGTAAAAACAAATTATTTTCTTTACAATTAGTATCTTTTTTTTGTTTAAATTTAGAAGAAAAAAAATCTTCGTGTAACAAAAAAGACGACAAGAAAAAAAAAGAACAATTTTTTAAGTATAATTTTGTTTTTTTGTTTTTTTACCACCCAATTAGCTAAATCGAAATTAAACACTATCTAAAAGAATATTTTTTTTTATTTTTATTAGTCAGATACTTTTTAATTTAGATTCTACCTTATTAAAGTTTCCTTTCATCTGAAAAAAAAAAAATCATTTTAATTCATTACCACGATAATTGAAAAAAATAAACATTTACGTGCGTGAAATTTACAAAAAACGACAAAAAAACCTCGCAACGATTTGTTTTCTTGTCTTTCCTTTGCTCTTACTTTTTGCTCTCTAAACTAGATATCAGATATTTTTGTCGAAAATATCGAAGACAAAATTTATTTCATTTAATGTTTTTTTTATTTATTTGTATTTTTTAACTTTTCATTTCACTTTACAAAAATAACAAAAAAAACGTGTCATCACATAATCCAGGTTCAAAAATCTTTTTTTTTCTTTTTTTTGCTAGCTCATTTGTTATTCAAAATAAATAACTTTTGAATGTAAATTTTAAGAAGACCATTTATTGAAAATATCTTTCATGCAAAAAGAAAAGAAAAAAAGTATATATGTAGTAAAAAAGTGCGAATTTAATTTGATAAATGGGGGAGTATATATTTTTTTTTCTTCAAAAAAAAAGAAAAAAAGAAAAGTATTCGTGCGAAACGAGATTCACGTGATAATTGAAATTTTAAAAAAGAAAGTAATTTTATTTTGATCGTGTGCTTATGCTTTTGCTTTTTTTTACCTTATCTTTCTTTTCCTTTTTTTTTTTATAAACTTCTCCAAAAATTAATGTTGTATGAATAACAACTTTGAATATATTAAAAAATTAAGAGAGAAAAAAAAATATCAGGTGAAAATCAATTTAAATACAAATGTAATCAATTTTTTTTCCATTCAACTTTTTTAAGACCTTCTTTTTTTCCGTGCATTTATTAGAAAACTATGTCATTTCGATGGGGGAAAAAAAGAAGCAAAAATTAATTAATTCTAAGAATTTAAAAATGAATTTTTATGCATAAATTTTGAAAATAACAAAAAAATCATTTGAAATGAAGGTACAAATTTTAATTATCTGTGTGCCAATACAAAATAAAATTATTACTTTTAAAATCATAAAAAGGTAAGATCATCAGTGTGCAATGGAAAATTAGCAAAAAAGAAAATAGATATATATATATATTTTTTTGTAAAAAGATTCAAAAACGATGAAGAGAAGAAGATTAAAGTTAGATATTTTTTTTCCTTGAATTCTGTTTTTAAAAGCTTGTTATCTGTAATGATCTTTCAAATGTGCGTAACGTTACTGTTAAATTTTTGTAAACAAGGTCATATGTCTTGATAAGCACATATTTATAATTTTATTTTTTAAAAATGTATATAAGTAGTAAAACAAAACATATAGGTAACATATATGTATTGTTATATGTATATGTATAAATTTGTAATATTGTGTAAAAAGCTTTATCATTTTATGTTCAATGACAGTAACAGTAACCTGTTTAATATTTCCGCAATAATGTTTGCAATATTTCAAAATGTCATCGTTGTATCTGTTGCATTACTCAAGTTTAACATATTTTAACCGAGTACTTATTTAGTAAGTGTAAATAGGGTATTCTTAAATTAATGAGTTTTTTTTTCTTTCTCTTGAAATTAAAAAGATTTAGATATTTTAGATTTTATTGAAAAAGTTTTCATTTGCGAATAGGATCCATGATGAGGTATATAGGTAATTATCAATAAATTTTTGAAATTTTCTTTAGAATAATACCTATAGAGAAAGTCTTTCGTTTGAAGATGATTTTAAAATGTATCTCTTTCTTTTTATTATGTATTTATTGTACACAAACAGATAATCGAAGTTTGTTTTAGTTAACAATTTATGAATGTCTGAAAATCTGGTGATAATTACCTTATTTGGGACTAGCTCAACCTAAAATCCAATCACTCGTCCAAATGTTCCAACCAATTTGCATTCAAAAATTACTTTTGATATTAACTATCATCTATTTAGTCCAGTTTTCAACATTCTAAAACAACTGACTTTTTACTTTTTAAACTTTCTTATTACCTATTCCAATTTTCATTGATGGATCAATTGAGTTCTGAGAAGAAAATTTTAACTAATACGTAGGTATATCCTTCTATTGCACTTTTATTAGCGCTGGCGTAGTGAAATGGAAAAATATTAGGGAAAGTTAGAGGGTAAGGAAAGAATCAATATTGAAATCTATTGTTTTTTTTCTTGTGAAATTGTTAACAATTTGACTGCCTAAGAACTTTTAATCAGTTCATCCTCGATGCATTGAATTATCATCATCATACAGTACAATGTTAGAAATGATGAATAATTTTTTTTAGAATACCCTGTTTGATATTCGTGTTAAATAAAGTACATATATATATTTTTTCATGATGTGAAGTACATGCATGAATCTAGATCTATAAGAATATTAAATTGTTTTTTTTTCTGCTTCTTCTTTTTCTTTATTTTTTGTTTCTTTTTCAAATGGTGTCTAACCAATATACCTATTAACAGATTGTCAAACTGCATTCTAATATAAACTAGATTTTCTTATACATATGTATATGTATTTAAAAAAAAAAAGAAAATGAAAAATAAATAAATAAACAGCTCTCTATATGTATATTATTAGTTAATGGTGTCCATTTAAAGTGAAAGTTGTCTCAGATGCAGACTACTGATTGTTATGCATGAGAACTTGGTTAAAATGCAGTATCTAAAAATTAACAAATTCATTTATTCATTTTTTTTCTCTCTCCCCCTCTCTCTCTTGTTTTCTATTAAATAAAAGGGTCAAACCTTAATTAACAGAAGAAAATTATAATTTAACATGTATAAAATATTTATCTAAAAAATTATTAAATTATTATTATAATTTATAACTATAGAGAAAATTATGATTTCCTTTTTATGCGGCATTTCTTTATTTAGATATTATGTAGTATCTTTTGACACAAAAAAAAAAAAAAATCTAAGAATATTATCTCTAATTAAAATTTGTAAACGAATATCTTTTTTTATTTTATTTTTTCTATTTATCTTTGATGACTTTTGCAAGTAATTACACAGTTATAAACTGAATAAATATTATATATAGTACATATCTAAATTATAATTTATATATGAATGTATCTATATAAGTATCTTTTCATATATTTTTTTAACAGTATCTATGTGATAAAACTTTTAGTAGAAATATATTTTCGTTAGTATGTTATTTTAATGTTAAATACACAGGGCATTCATGAGTTTGAGTATGTATCATTTACAAAATGGTAGCATTTAAATCATTCTGTTTTTATGTTTTTTTTTTCAAATGTAATGTGTAGTGAAAATATTTGTTAACAGAGACTTTTAATCAAGATAGTAAATACTATATATTTTATAGAGACTTATATCTCTTTTTAAAGGTTTTTTTTTTGAATAAGTTTTTTTTTTTTGTACGTTTTCACACGCATCACACAATTTGAATACAAATGAAACCATTAAACTCCTAGAGCGAATAGAATAGGTGAATTGTTTTGATTTCCTAGAAGGAATGGAATTTGTATATATAGAGTTCTACTTACTATATCTTTTTTTTTTTTTTTTAATCTTAGTATAAAGTTAAAACATGAAAGGAGCCGTTTATAAAAGATATAATCATTTACATTTATCTCTTAATTTAGATTTTATTTTTATTTTTTCTTATTTTTTTTCATATTTAACTATTTTATAAATTCTTTGAGAATAATGTGAGTAAATCAAAAATAAACAACAAAGAAAAAAGAAAATACAAAATAAAAACAAAGAATTATAGTTTGAAAAAAAAAAAAAAAGATACAAAATAAAATAATTGTATGCATATTAGCACGTTTTTATTAGTTCAACAACCCACACTATTTTAGATTTTAGCACATCACAATTATTTTATTATTTACTTTTTTCCCCCTTTTTATTTTTTTCAATTAAATTGTAAAATAAAAAATAATCTTAACAATTTAATTCAGTTTAATGTTACTTGTAGAGGAGCACTCCACTCCTACTGCTACAGGTTTTTTAGTTTAAGATTGCAGATTTTTTTTTTTAAATTTCATTCATCCAATTTTTTCGAAACTTTATTCCACTTAATTCATCCTACTTTTTTTTTTCTTAAGTAATCACATAAATTTTATTACAAGAAAGAAGAAAGCAAAAAAAAAAAACTAAAATAGAATGACTTAAAAATTAATAAAAATGGCAATACCAGAAATGAAACCAGATTTTATACATAAAATTTATTTAGTTTTTGCAATTTGTTTTCTTTTTTTTTTTCGCACAATCAAAATCTATAGATCAAATAAAATGTCATCATGATTATTTATATTTATATCTATCTACCTATAGATAACTACTACTACAAGAAGAAGAAAAAACAAAAAAAAAAGTGAATCTTTTTTTTTTTTACTATTTTCTGAACATGTTCAGATGAACACTCCTTGAAGAAAAAATAAAAAAGATATTCATAAAATTCAAAATGCTCGTTTTTAAATTTATTTAGTTGGTTTTTTAAAGTGGATTGTAAAGATGCTGGATAATAAATAATACACAGTTGATTATTATGCATCACACACATCATTTTGTATAAATTTTTAATTCATGAGAATTAAAATAATGTTGAAATAAAATTGAAATAATGTGTCCATTATAGAAGATTTTGAATTGAATGCAAATGAATTTTTTTTATAAAAGCAATTAAGGAGAAAAAAAATATAAGCAATTTCAAATAAATTACGTATGTTTTTTTTTTCTGAGAAATAATTTTGTTTATTGAAAATCTAGATATTTTGAAAGTAGTTTTAGAGAGAATATTATTAGAAAAAATCACTTTTTTTAACAAACTTTATCAGGGTTGCCAATTTGGCCACTTTGTGGTTATATTTAGTCACCAAAGTAATTTTCCAGCCACAAGAATTTTAATTTAGTCACACTGGTAATCTAACCACTAAATTAGCCACGAAAAATACTTTTACTGAATCTATTTTAAGTTAATTCTAACTTCGTTTCGTTAAATTGTAAAAGATTTGTAAAAATACTAATTAACGAATTAAGAAACAGGCTTCCAGATAATATTAATACTTTAAAAAATGTGAACCTTATAAGCATAGACAATGCTTTAAAAAATTATAAATCAGCTATTGTTCCTATATTGAAACTTTTTTATGAAGATTCAAAATTAAGAACTGAAATTGAGTATCAGTATAACAATCTATGTAACATAAAGTGGTCTTCTAAAGATACGATATCGTTATGGTCAGAAATATATAAATACAGATGCTGCTGGAAAATATCCATTTGTAAAACTTTGCTACTTTGCATTTAAGTTGTTATCATTACCTCATTCCAATGCTGATATTGAGCGGATTTTAGTACGATGAATAAAATACGGAATAAAATGAAACTGAAAACATTAGATTCTATCTTATAAATTAGGTATGGCCTTCAAAGATATAACAAATGTTGTAACAATTACGAATTGCCAAATGAAGTGATTAAAAAAATTGGAAATATGAAGACTTATGAAAATAGTGATTTTTTAAATGTTGATATTCATTTATGTTTGTAATGAGTTTTTTTTAATAATTTCGTTAATTGTTATTTTACACCATTTTGTTGTTGTTTTGGTTTAATTTTTTTTGTACTGATTACTCAATATGTACAATTATATGTTATTTTTTAAATGAAAATGAATGAATTTTTCAGAAACAAAAAAAATGTTGTATTACTTAATACTATTTCTCAGAGTTTTTGGCCACGACAGTAACCATCGACTAGGCAGCCCTGATCTTTATCTCGTTATTTTATTCTTCATTTTCCTTTCGACTTAGGTAGATAGATAGGTAGAGCTTTTTTTTTGAAGCCAGTTTATTCTGAAGCCCAAAAAGTTCATTTTGAATGCCTGTCTTGTTTGTGAAAAGAATATTATCCTGTTAAGCATGGCAATTTTTTAAAATAAATCTGTTAAGGTCTGTTAGTGCAATCTTAACTAAACTGCAATCGAGACTGTAAAAGAACTCTGTTCTCCAATAAGTGAGCCATTGTTCTTTTAGATCTGGACATTCACGAAGTGCGTTATTGATTTTGGTTTTTCTTCAGCTCTACAACTTCTATAAAAAAACATTCTATATACGTCAAGTGTTTTTGTCATTTCCCCGATCAAGCAGTGTTCAGTAATAACACCAAAAAGTTTTCGAAAAACTTTTCAAGAACACAATATAACAAAGTTTTCATATCCTAACCGATATGAAAGGATCGGTCCTTATGATAGTTCTATTGAATTTCCCTTAGCTTATTTCAATATTTTGGGCTCTGTGCCATATCAATCCTATTGTGATGAAAATGTAAGATAATGAATCAGTGTGTTGAATACAGAACTCATTCATATAAAGCTTTCCGTATGAAATTCTGTCAATGAAAAATAAACTTCAGATTTATCTTTTCATCATAAACCAAACTTTTCATGTAAATAATTCAAGTTGGCACACAATGGTAAATTTAAAATTAAATAGAATTTCAAATAAAAGAAACCCAGATTTATTATTCCCTGTACTGTAATATTTCAGTACTAAAATTTCAATAATTTCATAACAACTGGAAAATTTACATATCAAGACAACAACAAAAGCTAAAAATAAAATAAAATTGATAATAATGAATTTTTAGGTGAAAGTAAATTATTTTTCACAATCATGCTGGCTTACTATTGTCTTTTTTTTTGCCTTTTCTTCTCTTTTTTCAAATTTATTTCACATTATTGTATGATTCAGTTAATTTTCGTGTTACCTGAATGATTTTTTATGACAAACAAAAAGTAGAAAAAACAACAAAACAGGAAGGTTTTTGTTAAATTTGTTTATTGTTTTTGTTTTTTTCTTTCATACTTTACAATAGAACAAAACAGTTATCAAGCATTAAGAAAACAAAAAAAAACAAAAAAATTGAATTTAATTTCATTTTATCGCATTTAACTTGACAAATTAATGTCAAATTTATTATGTTTGTGTAAAGGTATGTGACTTTTGTATTGCTTAATTTTATCTTTAAACAAGAAAAAAACTGTCATGCTAATTACAAAGTATATTTTGAAATATAACCGGAAATATAAAATTAAGCAAAAATACAAAATAAATTTGTATTTTTCTTTCAAACATAAAACAACAACAAAAAAATAACCATGATTAAAGAAAAAATTACATTTGATCAAAATTTTTAATTTAATTTTATTTTTGTTTTTTTTTGTTATTTTGTAAATTATCCAATTTTGTAATCGTAAAAAATTGAAATTTAATTTTACAAAAATATTATGTAATTTAAATTAAGTGTGATTAATTCATTTTGCAAAATTACTTATTTTTATTTTTACTATTTGTTTTTTTTTTCACTGTGAAGAAATACGAAATAATTTTGAAAAATTGATCTTTTGTTTTATAATCGATTATATCTAAGTGATTTTCAAAGTATTGGAAATTTTAAATTAATCGGGAAATTTAAAAAAAAAGTTTTTACAATAAATTTGCTTATGTAAAAATCGAAAAGTGATAAAAATTACCTTAAATTGTTTTTGTTAAGTTTTTAAATAAAATTAGAGAAATTCCACGGGAAAAACACCCTTCTATTTGGTTCAACTCGGAATATATTGAATTTAAATTTCTTATTGACGTCTTTTGAAAAGCTTGTGTTCCATCGAATGTTAAGGATATTAGTAACATGCGAGTAGATAAAAGTTGGGTGATTTTAATTACAATTTTCTATGGTGTACAATACCTATATGGTGCACATTAATTGTGTATAATAAGACTTGGGAAGGACGTAGGAGGGTTAAAAATATTTTCATTTACGAAACCAATAAATAATTTCTACAAAAAATTATCTTCAACACACATATCTTACAAGAAAATCTACATGCCTCTAAACATTTTTGTGAAAATTGAGTCTTTCTTTTTTTCATCTTACAAAAAAATAAAAAATAATAATCAATAATAAAATTCATTAAATCTAATTACTAATAAATTTTTACAACCAAATTTATCATAGATAAATTTTTTTCAAAATTGGTATTTCAATCGTTATTATGTTGATCATATCAATTTTTGTTTTCTTTTTTAATTCTTGAATAGCGAAAAAATAAATAAATAAAATTTATCTTATAGGTAAGTGAAACTAATCGAAACACGCTTTGTACTTTTTTTTTTCTTTTTTCTTAAATTAAATTTCGCAATTTTATCTAAGTTTTCATTACATTTCAGTTCATGAATAGGTATACTCTTTTTTTTCTTTCTACATTTTATTTATTTTTTCAAAATGAAATTATAAACGTGGTACAATAAATTTTCAAAAAGGAAAAAAAAATAAATAAAGAAATATTTTCTTCGGTAGCTTAATTGGTTATATTGCAACTTTCGAAACCAATTTGGAAAGTACTTTTCTGATTTGATGATTTGTCTTCGATATTTTTCTTGTATCTACATTACTCGTACATACATATGTATATCTTTTATATATTCATATAATACAAATTTTCTTTATTCGTTTATTTTTACCTTCTTTTTTTATATTTTATATACATATTTTCTCATATTTTATGAAGATATCGATACTTTTTAATTTAATACTATGTTTACATTTTATGCATTACAAACAGACAGATAACAGCGCAGTGTATACATTTAAAAAAAAAAAAGATATTCATTTATTATTGCACCCATTTTTTATAATAAATTTTTTTTTGCTACTACTGTTACAGTTTACAGCATTTGTACGTATGTATGTACATTATAATAAATGATGATGCACAAACATCATAAATTTTCTTCATATAATATTTTATTATTTGATGAAAGAAAAAGATGAGAAAAAAAAAATAAAATTGCATCTGATCTGTTTCTTCTTTTTTTTTCTTTATTACTATATTATCCATCTTCTAAACCTCATACTGAATCCTACACGTTTTGTCGTTATTTTAACACATCACTTTCATAAAAATCAACGGTATAAAGGGAAAATTTAAAAAAAAAATAACAGGAAAAAAGTATATATTCACATATAAAGACAGAGAAGAGTTAAGTTTTAAAAAAAAAAAAAGCATAAAGCAAAAAAAAAAAAAAACAATGTGGCACAAAAGTGAAACTCATTTGTATGAAAACCGCACCACATTTCAATATTTTATTAATGGTGAAAACAGCAGTAGGTCTAAAGGTAAATGTATCTTATTGATTATTCGATGATAATGATGATGGCAAAAAAAAAATAAATAAATAAATAAAAACAATGAGAAGGTGAGAATTGTGTGTAAAATAAAAGATGAAAAAAAAAATTGTATAGGTACAATAAAACATAATGCATTCATCGCGTATTATAAATATTATTAGTAGCCAACCAACGCTATTCTGTAATTAACATGACATTTTTTGTTTGTTGTTGTTGTTGTGAGAAAAAAATTAATAATAATGAAAAACAAAGAAAAGTTAATTTTTATGTTGATTGAATGTTTTAAATGGAAAATTGTAGGGTATATTCAAAAATGCAATGATGCAATCATTATGTGAAATTCATCTTGAAACCGTTATAAATGCTGAATTATGCATGTTGGTATATTGGTATAGGATCAAAACCCTCTACAATAAAAGCCTCCTACTGGTGTTGTGTATGTATTAGTAAGAAGTGCCATGTTTTGTTTTGACATTTTAGTTTCTTATGGTTTCTTAATAAGAGTGGTGGAATATTAGTGTAAAGAAATAATGTTTTAGCTGAATATTTTTGGTTTTTTAAATAAAATATTGTTTATAAAAGTTTTAAATTATAATAAATTAACAGTGTTATAATTTTTAAAGTGCACAATAGTCAAAAAAATTAAATAAAAAGGTGGAAAATGTTGTGCGTTCTTACCTACTTGTAAGAGAAAAAATTAAAGTATGACTACATAGTACATACCTATCTATGGTGAGGTTATATTATTTATATGTAATAAAGTGAATAAATTGATTTGATTTAATAGAATTTAATTTATTAGTTATCACAAATTAAGTGTCTATTTGCCTTCATTACACAATAAAGATTATGTACCAAATTATTTACTTTTTCATAGACTTTTTTTATATAAATTTTTGTGATTATGTTACGATGTGAGAAATTGATTTGATTCAATAATTTAACAATTAATACAAACTTATAAATAAAATTTTATTAAATTAAATGAATTTGTTCTGTATTTCGTTCACTTTATTTATTTTTTTCATATATTTGTGTTTACATTTCGTTTCAATTTATTCACTTTTATAATATAACCTCACCATAGGTAATGTAGTCATTAGTCACATGTCAATATACATATAGGTATAGAAGAAAAAAGTTTATATTATTATTCTTCAAACTTTAATTATTCATATAAATACATATATGTATCAGAATTATTATAAATTAAATTCTATTAAATCAAATCAATTTATTCACTTTATTACATATGTAAATAATACATATAACCTCACCATACTTTAATTTTTTCTCTTAAAAGTAGGTAAGAAGGCACAATATTTTTCACTTTTTTATTTAACTTTTTGACTATTGTGCACTTTAAAAATTATAACACTGTTAATTTATTATATTTCAAAACTTTTATAAACCATATTTTAATTAAAAAGCCAAAAATATTTAACTAAAACACATTTTCTTTACATCACTATTTGTACTACCAGCATTGAATGTTTTGACGTTTCAACACTTTTATCGTGTTTGATTGTGTTAGTGCAGACATCCATAGCACGGCTTCTATATGTAGATGGTTTTGTATAGGATACCTAAATTTTTAAAAATACCCATACACTTTTTTGCTCGGTAACATATCAAAACAGTTTATAGATACAAGTTAACATGCAAATATCAGATACATACGTATATTTTGCGATACATAAGCAAGAACAGTAAATCTTGTTACCTTACCTCCACTATTGACGTATATTTTTTTCTAAATACATGTGTCCTTTTTGTTTTTGTACTCGTAAAGATATTATTTATTTTGTTGAACCTGAAAAATACAGTTAAACATAATTTTTGAGTGTAGCTACTTTTTATGTACGTGTAAAAAAAAAACATTTTTCAATAATTAATTACCTATTTTTTAGTTCACCCATTCACTTTACCAATGATGCGAATAATGGAAGACAAAAAAAAAACATAATTAATATTAAGTGTTTTAGTAATACCTCTGTACCTATTTTTTTTTCTCCTCCATTAACTATTAAAGCAAATATGTATTTCTTGCCCTTTTACCTTTTTATAACATTCTTTATATTATGTTGATGAATTTTCAAATGAAAACAAAAAAAAAATACATAAGAAATTGTTGAATGATGTGAAAAAAGGTTTTGAAACATTTTTAAAGGTATATAAACCGTCGTGAGGTATTAAAATGCAATTTCAAAAACGACAGACATTTTTCACTTATGATTATATTATACTGCATATGTACATAGGTAACACGTATATCAATATCACACATAAATTTATTTTTATTTTTAATCTATCCGTGATTATTAAATTTTTAATAAAAAAAAAAAAAAAATGAGGAATTAAAAGAAAGAAGTAACGAAAAAATAAAAATAAAAATGAATGTTAACATGTGCTATCCGTATATTATACTCGTACATAACTTTAGTGTATTGCAAATGAGAGAGGATTTCTGCGGAAGACAGTTTTAGGTCACTTTCACCCAGGTGTTTTTTAATAATTTTGTTTGCGCTTTAAACAATTTTTTTTTCTTTTTTTAAAAAAAGCACTTTTTTTTTTACATGAAAATTACACCAACACGAATAATTATTTCAGTTTATTATTCAACGTAATTTTACAGTTTTCTACTCCTACAATAATTTCTTTATGAATAATTTTAAAAAAAAAAACAATTGTTATTTTCTTTTTTTTTTCTCTTTTTTTGTTAATTAAATTTACAATTGAAGAGAAGTGTCTGTCGTGAATTGATTCAATTGCACAAACTCTATGCTATTTAAATTTTTTTCTATTGGATAGAAAAAGTCTTCCTATAGGTATTCAATTGTTTGTTTGTTTATTTTTTAAATTCACACAAAGATAATTTTTATTGGTTAATGACGCTTGAAATGTTACACACAGGATTTCTTATATTCAAAAATTCGGATGCAAACAATTAATTTTAAAATTTTTCGAGTTTTATTAAACTTTTATCATTTTTAAAGTTAAATGAATATTGAAGTTTTCGAATTATTGGTAGCATAGTAGACATGCGTTCAGATGATATTCTAACGCGTTTAAGTAATACGATAAAGGAAATTGTTGATTGTTTTGTAGGAAAATAATTTTCTACCCTTGTGATTTATCAAAACATAGGGATATCCCTTTTTAAAAAATAATACAAAACGAGTTATTATAGTTTCAAAGAAATGTTTTTTATATCAGTTGAAACATTATTATTATTATTATTATTATTATTATTATTATTATTATTATTATTATTATTATTAAAATTGTAAAGCCTTTCAACTTATACCTAATAGGTTATTTAAGGCTAACTAAATTTATATTCTATATAATACATATTGTGACTTACTAGTATATAATTTAACTTAATGATTTACTTATATCATATTTACAATTTACTCGGTATTTTACATTTTTTAAATATTTATTTACATATTTACATTGTTTTTTAGATTTCATTATATAATTTAATTTCTTTGAAAAATTTAACTATGTTAACATCTTCGCTTGCAAGATTTTTGAGTCTTTTTTTCATATGGTTTGTGAGGAGGTTGCATTCTTCGATTATGTGTTTTATTGTTAATATATTGTTACATTTACATTTAGGAGGTGAGGATTTTTCTAGGTGGTGTTTGTATGTGATTTTTGTGTGTCCTGTTCTCAGTCTAGTTATAAATGTAGAGTCTTTACGTTGCATTGAGTTTACTGTGGTCCAGGGTGTTGTGTTGTGTCTTTTTTATTATTCTGAGTTTATTTGTGTCTGGCTCATTTTCCCATTTTTCTTTCCAGGTTTGATATATTTTGATTTTTACTTGTTTTTTTATGTCGTTAACGTTTGTTTTGAATTTGAAACATCAATTTTCTAACTTTTCTTATTTAGAAGAAAGAATCATTAATCTTCTTAAAAAGAACGTACGTAGAAAAAATAATTTATTCAAAGAAATCTCTAGGACTACATTAAGCATAGCACTGCACCACTTGGTTATCTCATCATATTTTCTTCTATTTTTTGTAAAACAATCTCAGATTGAAAATTACAGAAAATATAATATTGCAATGATTTAACAATTGAAAACATCGCAACGAATGCAATTAATTATTTTTCAGTGCTCTTGAAATTATTCAATGAAATTATTACTTAATTTTTTTTTTCAAATTTTCACTTTTATTTATTTATTTGTGTTTTTTTTTCTGAATATTTTCTAAAATTGAAAATAATTTAATCATTATGTAAGGACAAATGAATAATATAAATTTTTTCATTAAAAAATATATATAATTGTTTGTTTTCTCCTACCGTTTCATGATTCATTAGAAATCAATTTACA
Source organism: Bombylius major (assembly GCA_932526495.1). NCBI lineage: Eukaryota > Metazoa > Arthropoda > Insecta > Diptera > Bombyliidae > Bombylius > Bombylius major. Next base: position 24,652,379 of record OW052045.1, on the reverse strand, counting down.
TATTTATTTTATTTTTTTTTTTTCAATTTATAATTGAAATTAAATTATGCAATCAAATTACACTTTATTTATCGATTAAAATAAAATAACAATGAAAAAAAAAAAATTGATGTGTTCAATTACTAATAAAAAGTTGTTGTTTTTTTCGTTTAATTAAAAAAAAAATATCAAGTATTTCCACTTTTTCTTTTAATTATTATTTCTTGGGAAATTATTCACATTTATGTTCATTACGACTTTTTTTTTCTTTTTTTTTTTTTCAGTTTTTACTATTTTTCATAATATTTTCTTTATAAATTCATTATTTCAAAGAAATTATAAAAATGTATATCTACTCGCTTTTCGAATTTAAAAAAAAAAAATAATAAAACAGAAGAAAGAAGCATATATGTATATAGAAAATACATAAAAAGGAAAATAAAAATAAATAATTAAATATATTAGAAAAAATGAAATAAAAACCTAGACATGCAAAACACATATGAAAAACATTTTTGCAAAATGATTTTAAAGTGAAAATAAAATAAAATGAAAAGATAAAAAAACATCAAACATATCTTGAAAAAATAAATAAAACTTTTCACCTTGATCTTGACTTATCTCAACTGTTACTTTTTTTTTCTTTAAAATATATATTATAAATGAACACCTTCGGTTATGTTTAAGAAAGCTGCACATAAAAGAAAAACAGAAAAACAGAAGAAATAAATAAATAAAATTTAAAAGATAGAAGAAAAAAAACACATACACACACGACTAGATAGGATTTGAAGATTTGTGAAGAGTTTTTTTATATTTTTTTTTCTTTTTTGAAAAAGAAGAAAAAAAAATTATCCATTCACTTCACATCATCAACAGACTAAAAACTGACACTAATCAAGCGTGTAATAAAAATATAATTTTTTTTTTCCTCTTTAAATTCCTTTTTTTTCTTGTTCATCTTTTTGTAGAATATTAATTATGAAAGTCATAAGTATGTGTACATATGTATATGGAAAAGAAATCTATAGTATCTTTTTTTTTATGTTAGTTAATTTAAATTTGAAAATTTTAAGAATAAAAATAAAAATAGTATTCAACAGAACGAAAAAAAGGAGATGAGGAGGAGAGAAAAAAAGAAAACAAAATAAAATATAATTAGTTTTTGTATAATAAAATTTAAAAATAAATTACCATAAGAACCATTACTTTTTTGAAGATGCAAAAGGAAAAAAAAATGATGGTGTAACTGATAAAAAAGGATATAGCTACACGATTTAGAGAATATAGCTATATCGAAAAAAGCTTAATTTAAATGATCTCGTATTTAAATTTTTTTTCTATCTTTATTTTTCTTCAAATTTAAAATAACCCAAATCAAAAAAATTTACAAAAAGAAAAAATAGCATAAAGTTGCTGAAAAAATTGTTTAAATAAAAACAAATCTGGGGGTCGATTATGAACATACTTTATCGTTATTACTTTATCGCTATAAATGGATAAAGAAAAATCGGTATTATGAACCCACTTTATCGTTATGACGTATTAGAAATTCTCTCAAATTCTTTATTTTTTGTGGTGAATTTGAAAATTACGATAAAGCGGTATTATGAAACAACTTTATTGATATTTTTGTATCGTTATTTATACTTTAAAATAACGTGAGTTCAGTAAAGGTCTTTATTGTATAAAGTTGTTATTTTTAGTGAACAAATTGTGAAAAAAATAATGTAAACAATTTAAATAAATTAAATATTGTAAGTATTTATGTTTTTGCTTATTATGAATAATATATAAATCGTTGTAAAAGTCAATTTTTCCTTTTTTCGAGATATTTAATGATTGTCATAATCAGTTACTTTATGATGTTATATGTATATTCGAGTTTCCAGTTGATAAAATCATACATTTATTTTAAAATGTGAATCTTCTATTCTATCATTTTAAAATTTATTAAATGTATTTTATTGTATGTATGTATTAAAAAAAAGTCTTATATGAATTTCAAAATATTTATTATTCTTTTATTTTTTTCATTTTTTACATTTTCATTACACAAAAGCAGTATAAAATAATAAGAAATCATATCACTTAACAATAATAATATATTTTATTTATAATAATTTATAAAACTTATACTTTTTATATTATTTATTTTTCACAATAAATAATTCACTAATCATTCACTAATTTTTTATTGATTTTCTTTTGTTTACACTTTTAAACGTCAAACTATGGATGGTGAGCAAGAAAATAAAGTGTGGTGATCTCTCACGAAAATTATTTATCGTAGAGAGTTTGTAATATCACTTTATTTTTATCACTTTATCTTTATTTTACTTTATCGTTATTTATAACGAAAGTTCATAATCCGGCCCCTGAATTAAAACTTTTTTTTTTTGTAACATTTTTGAAGTTTCATGAAAAAATAGTTATACTTAATTATAAACTTTTCATGAAATTATATTTTGTTTTTATAGTTTTAAAGTTTTAACCCTTTTCAGTCGAAAATTTTTCGAGTATAAGACACGAGTTTTCCTTATTATGTATATGTTTTGAAATTGTACTCGAACAAGTTTTTGAACTTTCATTGATTCTTATTACTAACTGTAGATAATTTAAGGTACTGAAACAAAAATAAAGCATCTGAAATATTTCTAAATCATATTTTCTACTCGTTGTTCTTATTAATATTCTTAAAAGTCAAACTCTGTTAGCAACTTAAGCTTTCGTACCATCTTTTCGGTGGTCTTTGTTCACTGTTCGATTTACTCTATTAAATATTCATGATTGGCAATTGAGAATGCTAAGGGTTAAAAATTACCTATAGTTTTTCTTTTCTCAAATTAAAAATTGCGAAAAAATTTTTTTTACAAAAAACAAGCTAAAAATAAAACAGAATCTTTTTTTTACATTTTCATCGTTTCGGTATATTAGGAAATCGAAAATTCAATCTAAAATTTTGTTGTGGTGCCTTTTAATTAGATTTTTCTTATTAAGTAATACCATGATTTTCAGACTTTACTTGTTTTTCTTCTCTATAGTTTATTATTCTTTAATGTATTATTACATAAAGCTTAGATAAATTGTTGACCTTGCTTATTCAATATCTACTTTAGATTCTGTTGATTTTGTTATTACTTTCTATTTACCTGTGAAAAAAAAAACTGAAATATCACTCTAAATCAATAAATTACAAAACGAAGGTAACATTTTGTTAGATTAATTATGCGTACAGATATTAAAGACACGCACACGTTTTAGCTTCTGTCTAAAATATAAGCGTTTACAACAATAACAGCATATCGTGATTTTGAACGTTTTATTCTTGAAAAAACTATTAAAAATTAATTTTCTAATTTTTTTGTTTTTTCAATTCAACTTTGTGTTTGCTGTTTTGTTTTTTTTTTTGGTACCATTTACGATCATATCTAAAACGCAAAAAAAAAAAAAAGGGAATATTATTTACCACACCTTGTAAATGAATCTTTCATACATGTATAAATATTATTTTTTATATAGATCCTTATGAATTGATATAATTTTAATAAAATTCCGAGTATCATATTTAATAAAACAAAAAAATTTTATTAATATGAAGTAAATTTAGAAGATACAATAAAAGAAAGAAAAGGAAAAAAACTAACTAAATTCTTTCTAATGGTGTGATCTAAAAGAATTATAAAATCGAATGAATATATGAATTATATGTTCCATAAAACATTGGAATTTTTCGTTAGGAAGTAAACACATATATTCTTCTTTTTTCATACATTTTTATCTTGATTCACGTTCAAAACTTTCAAAATGGAAAAAATAAAAAATTATGTATGTGAATACTCGTATATATAAGATACATTCTATAGCATTAGCTATTATAGAAAGGAGTTCAACAAGAGAATGTAAAAAGTCATCATCATTTTTGTTTAGATTCTTTTTTTTTTTTTTTTTTTTTTTCTTCATAATATATTTATGAGTGTTGAGATGTTTCAAAAGAATCACTAAATTATTATTATTTTTTTCTTTTTATGATATTATAGTAAAATTGCTAGTTAAATGTTATAAAATACATTAAACTACTATTATATTTTAACTGATGATCAGCCGCACCTCAATATATGTACATAAAAAAATATTACATATATCGTCACCTTGGTTCTTTTTTGTGGTATACGACAAAATCTGCTTTCGAGAAAAATGAACACAAAGTTTGGAAGAATAAAAACACTACTATATATAAGATATTTTGAATTTGGAAAAATATTAATTATTCATTGGCATAATAAAAATAATTTTGCGTTTAATTTTTTCATTTTCGTGATATATTTTATAAGCGATTTCATTTTTAAATTTTTAATCTCGTGCATATACGATACAAGTCTCACTAATTGATCTGGTAACATGCGTATACCACAAAACGACTTCAATTTTGTATGGTATACCATAAAAAAGAACTGAAAAGTGTTTTGCGCATATACCACAAGGAAGCACCAAAAGGTGCGTATACGTGGTATACGTCAGACAAGCACCAAAGTTCAGAACCAATTTGAGTAGATTTTTGTTGTTGTTTATACATAAAATGCATATAAAGCAAAAAAGAACTGAAAATTATTTTGAAATTTGCATATACAACAAAGTATACCCTGATTTTTTTAAAAACGGAGAGAGATAGAGAAATTTCGATTGCAGTTACAGAAAGAGCACAAAAATACAAAATTTTTGTTGTACATAGTTCAAAATTGACCAAAATGCGTATACCACAAAAAAGAACCAAGGTGACGATATGTATATTATATATATTTTTTTTTCTAGAATAAAATGAATATAAAATTAAATATAAGTGTAATAATTTTTAATATGTATAAAAAAAAAGTTTAAATATTCATGGTCAAAAACTAAAAAGAAACCGTCATAGTTTTACAGAAGAAAAATTTGAATTAATTTTTTTCTTCTTCTAATTTTCTTTTAACGTTAGTTAGTACTTTGTCCTTTTTTATGTTTTTTTTTTCTTCTTAACTTTTTTTATCACTTTTTTTTCTGATTTAAAATTCCGTCCACGGTGCATTTTCTAATATAAAATCTACTCTAGAATCATTATTTTAGATACTATTTTTCTCAGAAAAAAAAAAATACTTATTGCTTTGGGCTAACATTACATATATCTAAAGTGTCAATTCTTTAAAAACGAAAATTATGATTCTAAAAATACATGATTTAAGTGAAAAATTTAAGAAAGATGTATTTTTTGACGAAGAAAAAAATCTTTAGTACATCAAATGATTGGAAAAATACATAGTTATATATTCAAGACTGTTTTTGTATGAAACATGGATCTTTCAAAAATATAATCGAATCAAGCTTTCAGATTTTTGGTAGTATTGAAATTTGGCTGTCAAAATTATTCCCCATATTTTCAATTTGACTCAAAAATCAAAATATCTCCACATTTTCAACTAAAGTCCTTTCAAATGGACAATTTTTGGAGCAGTTTTAAATGATGATGGTTATGAATTTCAATAACGAATCCTACTATTTGGAGAAATTCCATTCTAATGTGGAAAAAAAATAGATACATTTAAAAATGGTGCATCTTCAAAAACGTCAAATGATCGTCAATTGATGAAATTCAACAATTCAAAGTTTTAAGCTGAATTTCATCAGTTGACCGATCATCTGACGTTTTGAAGATGCACATATGTATAATAAAAAAATCCATTAGAAAAATTGTTTTTCTATTTTCATTCATTGAGAAAATTCCTGCATTAATAAGGATGAGTACACCCTATGTTTTCTGATTATTTGAATTAAATTCATTAAATTAGGAATAAAGTAACATTTATAATTTCTTTTATTTTTTTCTTTTTCTGTTGAATCGAGAGAATCATTAATTCGATATTACAAAAAGACGGAAAATAAATTTATGAGTTTTAAAGATTTTTCGCTTGTTTTATTCATTCATTTATTTTATTTTTTTTTCATTTATTCAACGGGGGCTGTTGAAAGTTATTTCTAAAAAAATTGTGATCTTTTGTTTTACTTCCGTGAAGGCATTGAAGTGCAATGAATATCATCGAACACCGGATGAGAATACTGTCGGTTACACCCATTTAATTCAAATTATACTGTATTTTCCTTTATTCATATTCATTATTTTGTGAAAGTGAATATAAAATTACATAGATAGTAATTTTTATTTTCCTATATAAAATCTGGAAAAATCATATCAGAAATTATATAGATACATAACTAAAACACAGATTTAATTTTTTATGTACATTATAATTTTTAGATGTAGAGATACTGAGATTCATATATTTTCAACTACATTTTAAACCACATGATGTTATTATGTTCTCTGCCACCAAATCTAAATTCTATCAAATACAATTATTGAAAACAATACCACATAATTCAGATACTTTTGTTGTAACATATCAGTAAATGTAATTATTTTTACATAAGTAAGTACATATCTAAAAATTATGAAATTTTTTCAAGGTGTGCCTTTAAGAATTTAATTCTTTTTGAAAAAAAAAAAAAAAAAAATGATCAGTTATTCGTCGTCTATCAGAATAAATGAAAATTTTTAAGTTCATCATATTGCAACATTGTTTTTCAGGAAAAAAAAAATCTATGATACAACAAGAAATTTTTGTACATATGTATGTACATGAAACATAACATTTTTGTTATTTTCTTGTTTTTTTTTCCCCTCCCAAGTCTCGACACAATAAAAATTATTCCAACAGAACATGACGACTAAAAATGTCAGCAGCGTGTAGTTATATTTTTTTTTTTTCAACTATGAAAATTTTGTAAAATCTGATAATCAAGGTAGAAGAATAAAAAAACAGCAGATAAAAAAAACGGTTGTTGAATTATTTGTTAAAATGATGTTTTTTTTTTTCTTTACCAAGAAGATCTCTTATCGTGATAAATTAAGATAGATTAAACATATACAGACAATGAATAATGAATACTTGCCTATATGTATTTTTTTTTCTATAATTCAAACTGAAAAAAAAAATATATATGTAATAAATAATTTAGATACAAAATATAAAAAAATATTAAACAAATTAAAATTTGTTAAATCAAATTTAACCTATTTTATAGTATGTATTTTTATTTATTTTATTTTTTTTTTTAATCTTTTCAGGTAAGATATTCATAATTGATGTATCCTAGTTTTTTATATACATACATATGTCTGTATATATAATTCTTTTAACATTATCGTAAGTACAAAAAAGAATGAAAAAAAATACATACATACTTCAATCAATCGATAGATAGATAGGTAATTTTTATTTAATTTTTTTTATTTTTCATTTTCAAAATAATAAGGTCAGTAGACCATAATCAATGAATTTTTGTTGTTTTTTTATCTGATTAATAAATGTCGTATTATACATACATACTTGGACAAAAAAAAAAAAAAAAAAAAGAATAAACGGTTGGGTATAAAGATGAAATTTTCTCATAATGTCAATGAAAGATTTAAATCAACAGCAAGCACATCAGGATTACAGATTACAAGGATTTTAAATTATTTATCTTAAATTGACAGTAATTTATTAAATTATCTAGTATATATGTACATACTCGTATATTTAGAAATTTCATTAACAAAAAGTCACGAATTATTAAGAAAATATTATGCCAATTATAATGATTGACAGATTCTTTGAGACAATTTTTCTTATTGTTTTGTCAAATAAATTATAGAATGGTCACCCTCTCTTTACAATAATTGAAAAATATGTATGTTACTTTTAAAAAAGGCAGTTATATGTAGGTGTACGCTTTTGAATAATGTTTCTTTTTTATAATTTGAAAAAGGCGAATGGTGACATCTTTTATACAAAAATGACCTAATAAAAATCTTGTTAAAAATGACACTTAAAATATTATTATTATGTATTTGTACGTGGTATTGGTGGTATATTCAGTTAATGCACTCACTTCCCCCATATGACTAAAAGAACATTAATTCTTTAGTTGGTTGTACTATACAAAATTATTTGCTACTTTTTTTTTCTTCTTCTTTTTCTCAGATATACAAAGAAAAAGATACATACATATTTACAATGTGCAACCAAAATTGAATATTTTTGTATCTTTTTTTTTATTATTTTTTGCTTTTGTTTTTAATTTCTTTTTTTTTTTTATTAGTCTATTGATCTTCTTTTAATATATTTGTTTAGTGCTAATTTTTTATTGTTATATGTGTAAAGTTAATTTCTTTTGTCAGAAGAAATAACAAAATTTTTTAAAAGAAGAAAAAAATAAAAAATGAATAAACAACCCACTATACCATCATGTTTATTGCCTACTCAAATTTTTTTGTTTTTCTTAGTATATACTTTTCAAGTGTTATTTTTATGAAACGATGATTGTACAATGAAAAATTTCATTGTTTGATTATTACAACAAGAGAGAATTGAATTTTGTTTAATAAAAAAAAAAGGGGTCATGACTGTAAGATTTTCTTATTATATTTTGTTACTTTTTTTATTTTCTTTCAAAAAATTGTTAGATCTTGCTAATTGAAAACCCTTTTTTCTATCGAAAATTAAAAATTTCTCACATAATGAATTTACAAAAATAATTTAAAAAAAAAAACAAAAACGAGTATATATTTACTTTTTAAAGAAGAAGAAGAAGAAAAATAACTTAAAAGAAAGACATGTTATTTGAAATTCTTGTCAAAGTCAAAAACCACTTAAAACACATTAAAATTACAATTTAAACTGTAAAAATGTTTTTTTTTTTATGAACATTTTTCTTTTTAAATAAATTTTCAAGTACCTACATAATAAAAAAATAAATTGTGATTATGAAATAAAATCGAAAATGTGAAATAAGAAAAAAAAATGTTTATTAGTGCTCAAGTATCTTGGCTAAACAAAAATTCATTTGATAAAATATAATTATCTTTTAATAAATTGAAAAGAAGGTAATTTTATAGTGAATTTTATCTATGCAATGGTCGCATCTAATATTAAGAAGAGAAAAAAAAAATTAGTAGTACATATACATATGTATGTGTAATAATAAAGGGTAATAATAAGTAGTTAGAAATATACTTTTATGCAACCAGCTGCTAATAAGTGCTTACATATTAATCGATATTAATTTCGAAAAGGAAAATAACATACAAAAACAAAACATAAGGCCACAAACAGAAAGAAATATGTATGTACATAAAAAAAACTCCCTAACCTTATAGGATAGTGCAAATTTCTTGTATAACATGATGTTCAAGCATTTATTGCAACAACAACAAAAATAACAAAAATTCCAATCTTTTATGTGTATATAACCAGTAAATTGTCGTGCATCCAATTAAGGATTCTTCATAAGAAAAATTCTATATATTATACAAAAATTGTATATGTATCTGTATCTTAAAAAATAAAGATACATTAAAAAAATGCATAATACCTACTATTGATGGTAGATGGTACTTAGTAATTTAACTTGTACAATAAATGCTTTCTTATTTACGCGCTATAAAAGAAAAAGTGAATAAAATAGCAAAAACATATTAGCAAGATGTTTTATTTTGATGACGATTAATATTCAAAAAAGAAAAACTGGTTTTTTTTTTTTAACTTTAAAAATAAGAAAGAAAAAAATAAGTATGTATTATTAATAAGAAATTTTTATAGTGGTGACATTGTTGAAGCATTATCATTTTGAACCATTGATTGCAAACAAAAAAAAGGTAGGTACTTGTACATATGAAGTGAGATTGATGATGATGAAGATGATGAACAAGTAACAAAAAATGAAAAACAAAAAAACATTCATAAGATACTTTTAAACTCAGTCATATTTTAATTACTTTACAGAAAGAAAAGAAGAAGAAAAAAGTCATGAAAGATATTTTTGATGTTTTTCAATCAAAGTATTTCTCTCATAAAAATTATTCATTTAAATAAAATTTGCACTTGAAAAAACAAAACAAGAAATTTTTTATTAAAAGAGAAAAAAAAATTTTTTTATTATGGTAATTATTTAAATAATTACATGGCAATAATGTCAGTTATTCATCAAAATATGACGAACAATTAATGAATATATTATGCATATTGAATTTTCTGACATAATTTTTTTTTTCAAACGAAAAACAAAAAAAAATTCTTTTATTTATAAAACCAAAAAAAAAATAAAGATACAAAAAAAGAAGAAGAAGAAGAAGAAGAAGAAGAAGAAGAAGAAAAGAATTGAGGTTTATAATTAGATATTTATCTTTTACATAGTAATATTACAGCACGTTCCACTACGTTTATGAAACGCTTTCATTTCGAAAATTAAATTCAACAGGAAAAAAAAATAAAACAAATATAATTAAAATTATTTTACCACCCATTTCCACCCGCAATTTAAAAGTACATATTGAGATATCTATATACATATGTATCTGAATCGGGCAATTTACGAGATATAGATGTAAATTGCAATTAAAATTTAAAAGCAATAGATTATATACATAGATATACAGGGTGATTCCGTTACGATGTCCGACCGGGAAACTACGGATAGGTCTCGGCGAGGGGAACAAAAAATCGTATTGGTGGGGGGGGGGCAATCTCAACGGTTTAGGAGTTAGAGGGGGTTAAAGATTTTTGGTACTTTTTTCATATTTTACCCTATAACTTTTTACAAGGGCACGCTAGGCTCACCAACTCTTTTACATAATTGTGAAGGACTCCTGTGCCTTTCCATCAACATCTTACCTGCTGCTGTGTATCTGACCATTCAGAAGTTATAAGGCCTCAAAACCATAATTTTGTCATTTTTTCACAGATTTTTGGACTTTAACCCTGCTTTACTCAAAAAAGGCTTAAATTAACCCTCATTTTTTATTGCAGAAAATAAAGGCTCAATTAATTCTACATCGATTTACTATCTTCATTTTTTTCGAAAAATGGATAATTTTTGAGATATTGAGGAAGACCTCTTAAAACATCTGATAATATTAGTCTGAAATTCATTATATTATTGGACACGTGCTTTTATTACAGTGTAAATTGAAAATAGGTGCTCTCAAAAATTATCCATTTTTCGAAAAAAATGAAGATAGTAAATCGATGTAGAATTAATTGAGCCTTTATTTTCTGCAATAAAAAATGAGGGTTAATTTAAGCCTTTTTTGAGTAAAGCAGGGTTAAAGTCCAAAAATCTGTGAAAAAATGACAAAATTATGGTTTTGAGGCCTTATAACTTCTGAATGGTCGGATACACAGCAGCAGGTAAGATGTTGATGAAAAGGCACAGGAGTCCTTCACAATTATGTAAAAGAGTTGGTGAGCCTAGCGTGCCCTTGTAAAAAGTTATAGAGTAAAATATGAAAAAAGTACCAAAAATCTTTAACCCCCTCTAACTCCTAAACCGTTGAGATTGCCCCCCCCCCCCCCACCAATACGATTTTTTGTTCCCCTCGCCGAGACCTATCCGTAGTTTCCCGGTCGGACACCGTAACGGAATCACCCTGTATATACATACATACATAGATATTGCAATATTTATGACAGAAATCAGTTTAAAAAAATTGAATTTGTTTTTTTCTCATTTTTTTGTTGTTGTTACAATTATCTTATGATGGATTTTGATTACAAATACCATACTATTACCATTCATCAACTTTGAAATCAAAGAAGAAGAAGAAAAAAATATTTATTTATACATACTCATAAGTATCTATAGACCTTATTATTCTTCTTATATTTTAAATGTTACGGTAGAATGCAAACAACATTCAATAATAATAATAAAGCAGTAAATGAAATATCAACAATCAACAAATTGAAGAGATACTTTACTTATATATATATATTTTTTTCTGTTTGTTTGTGAAGAATTGCATAGTTTTTTGTTGTATGTCGATGATGGAATGGAATGCCTATTATCATTATTATTATTATTATTTACCCTAGATCAAAGGCAACAATCGGCATTGGCATACAAATAATAAGAAAAACAGATGATGATGATAGGCCATATTATATTGCATTTTTGTGCCAATAAAATATTGTTCGTAACGTTAAAAGGAAAATAAAATAGAAGAAAAAAATGTTATTATATACAGTGAAGAAAAAAAAGAAAGAAAAACAGAAGCCCGTGTCGTCATGGTTTGATTTTTTCGTTCTAAATAATAATGATTTATATTTAAAGATATGGTAAAAAAGTACATATACAAATTTACTTTGCAGTAAAAAAAAAAACCTACACATATATTAACACTTTTGTCAATTATATTAAAATGAAAAGAGCTTTTCGCTTACATAAAATAAATAGTATTTACTTATTTAACTGTTTAGCTGTTAACTTTAAAGAATTTTTTTATCATCAAATAAATCACTTTTACAAGTTCGAATCAATGGGTGGAAGAAAGTCTTTAGAAAAATGTCCTCAAGATTTCAAGGTTTAATTTCTGTAGAAATTTGTGCTGTAACACAATTCTGGTGCGATTAAATGATGATTACATGAAATGAAGTGTTACAGGAATCTGTTCCAAGTCACTTTTGAAAAATAAAAACTATCACACATTTTTACAAGTTTTTCCATTTGATTCTAATAAAATTAGAAATCTATGTATATATTTCTAAAAATCAACAAAAATAGCCTTTATAATTTTCAGATACAATCTTTTCCATTGGTTACCAAATTTTTTCTGTAGCGATATTTGAATACAAGAAATTGATTTCGCAAGTTATGAACCCTTAGGCAGTTTCTAAAATTTTTCACAGAGCTTTGGAATTTGTCTTCCACAACTTAGATCCTAGAAACCAAATTCACTTGAGAATAATTTAACACTAACATCTTATAATGACTTCTCCACTTTGAAGACTTTACATCTCAAGTTGTATTGCATTTATTTAAGTCAGTAGATAAAGGAACTCTTACTACAAGTTGTAGACGGGCTTTTATTGTAATTCGTTGGCAAAGGACGTAAAAGCAAGAAATCAAAAAAAGGCTATTTTTTGGTACGTTTTTAAATAATTGACTTTATCGTCTATTCTATCTCATAACTTTTGTCTTAATTAACGGATTTGTATCGTTCAAAATGTATTCTATAGTAAATCTTTCAAATAATATCCTGGCCAAGTTTCAACTTCCTCTTCTCAAGGGAACATACTTTTTTTTAAAAAAGAAAATTTGGTCTACAATGTCAACACTTATGCATCCATGCAGCTTTCAAGAATGAACGCTGAAGGCGTTTCTTTTAAAAGTCATTTCGAACGTAAAAAAATTAAAAAAAAAAAAAAAAATTCTAAGAAAATTATATTGAGAAAAAAAAACATAAATAAATTAGAACAGAAAAACAAGAGTAAATTAAAATACAATTATCTTAGGTAAAAGAAAAAAAATATTCAGTGATGTGTGTAGCACGCTATATAGTTGTATCTTTGAACACAGAAAAAAATAAAATTTGTTGAATAATATAATTGATTTGATTGCACTGAGAAAATGGCATTTCGCACACTTTATAATATGAAAATATAATTGATGACTAAGTAGGTAGTATCGTTAGAGACTCTTAATGTTATTAAGAGAAGAAAAAAAAAAGAGGTACATATTTTACTTGAATGCTTACACTTTATGTTAACGTGCGTAACATTAAAATGAAAAAAAAATAATAATAATATAAAGAAAATTACACAAAGAAAAATTAGAGCATTTAATAGCAGACACAAAGAGTATACATAATAGAAGTCAATCTTGAAAATATATATTATATATATGTATAATAATTTCTTTATTGGAACATGTAGTAAATTTATAAGTATATAGTAATGTGAATCTTCATATATTGTTATAAAGTGACATAATGAACGTTTAAATGTCATATGTAATTGAAATGCATGAAGCAATTTAGAATTAAAGGTAATCAACATACGGAGTATGTAGTATAATTTGTAAATAGAGGAGAAAATAATTATAATAGAAAAGTAGCAGCAATCACATCACATTTTAAATTGTTTTCTATTAATTACAATTTAAATCCGATAATAGAATAATAATAGCAATAAATAATTCGAAAGAATGTGGTATTGAAAAAAATAATAAATCAATAATATATAGTTCAAGTTTACTTACCATTAAGTTAAGATCGTATTACTTTTTAATGTAAAGCATATCATAACGTTATGTTTTTGCAATATCATTTATTTATAATTTTGTCTAAGGATTTATTTAACAGGCATTTTGTAGAAAAATTATCTAAACAAAACGAACAAATTAATAAAATTCAATGGTAGGCAGTGAGACAGAACGGCTTACAACCCTCTCGGCTCGACAACTGCGTGGTGTGTGGTATCAAAACGGCACGTTTAGTATTATTTGGGTCTTCGGAAGTAATCCAAGAACCGCCACGTTAACCAACTAGGAGGTGGGATTTGATTTTCTGGATTACAAAATTAGCTAACAGCTTTTAATTAAAGCTTTGTCTAGAGAACCTATCTTTGTCTATATGTACGTATATAAATATATGTATATCCAACATGTTATTACATATATGTTCCAAATTTCATGAAGGATGAAAATTTTGTACTTTAGTTAGTTGGTTTCGATCTTCGACAATCGGTTGCTGTAGGAGTAAGTAGTCTTCTAGTAAGGGCGGGCGTGTTTGGTTGTTTAAACAACAATCTTTAAAGATTTGAGTGAAACTTTGTGAAAAACTTTAGAGAAAGCATCTGGCAATAATTTCGAAAATACTTTTTTTTCGAAATTTCGATGAAAAGTTTTAACAAATTTTCTGTTTTTTTTTCACTTTTAAATCATTATTTTAAAATTTTTCAAACAGGTCAAATTTGTTTTTCGAATTTTAAGTGAGATGAGAATTCTAAAAAAAGTTTTGCTGTTTAGAAAATAATTTCATTACTTGCTGTAGAAATTTCTTACGCCGAATATTCGAGCTTTTTTTTTTTTTTTTTTTTTTTATAAAAACAAAATTAACAAGAATAAGAGAAAAGGGAAAAAATTTGGCATACTTTTCGAACAATTCAAATATGTATATATTTTTTTTTCTTTTTTCAAATTTTAAGAAAAATTGTAGAACAAAAGAAAATTGTTATCCTTTAAATTTTGTAATGTAATCGAAAAGCGTTTTCACTTCCTCGGTAAAGAAGTAAAGTATTCGTATAATACGACATTTGCTTACGTTCATCAGAAAGAGCAGAGTGTAAATATTCAAGTACCGAATACCGATTAGACCACATAATATGTACTTCAAATTAATTAATTGACTTAGTCAAAGCTCAGTGGACTTGGGCGGATTTGCACCAGAAACCTCCACTTTCATAAGCCCAGTACTTCTTTACAACCTCGACCACTGAAAATGTTTAACTAAAAATCAAAACAAGACTAATTTTAAACACCCTGCTAAAGTCCAAATTAATTTTCGGATTATTTGTACATATATGTATTAATTTTTTTTTTTTTTTTTTTTTTGTAAATTTAAAATATCTTGTTAGTTTTTTTTTTGTGCTAAGTTATCGATGAACATCGGATAATAATTATATGATCAAAGGAACGAAATAATGATTAATTACAATTATTGGTGATAAGAACCAGTATTTTATTGGAAAAAAAAAATTAGAAGATTTTATAAAAATTAAACAAAAGAATTACAAAAAAATTTTAAAAAATTGTTATGTTTAAATTCGATTGTCTATGCACAGATATTTGAATAAATGTACGTGTTTCAAAAACACTTAATCATTCAGTCTTTTTTTATAATCGTAAAGCTATTTTCAGATTAAAATATGAATTAAAAAACCCCATAATAAAAGCAACAACAAAAAAGTTCTAAACGTATGACATGACATTATCGCAAAAACCATGCTCTCATATACATAAATATAATGTTCTTGTCCCCCGTGTCGGTTCTAATCATGCAATACTTTTCTAGAAAAAAAAAATCTATCTTATACACTTTGTTTAGTATCATAGAAGATTGTTTTTTTTTTTTCGAAGATGATTATGATGATGATTATTCTTTATTTATTATTTTTCTTCTTCTTTTATTGGAACGTGTAAAAGTGGAAGTTGTCGGCCGTTCGGAGTCTCTGAGTCTAGTGTGTAGTCTAATCTTCTATATTATTATATATGTATATTTGTCTTAACTGTGTAAAGCATTTAGCATGTAATATGTTTATAGGGTACTTAATATCTTGTATCTATCTATATAAGTATGTACATATATTGTATATTCTTTTAATAAAATATAACTATAGGTACTTACATTCTATTACAGACATGTTATTTTTTATTCACATATATAAGATACATGAAAAAAAATATACATTTATACATACATTTATTTATCTGTCGTCTCGTTTATTCTAGTTTTTATCATTAAATTTTCAAAGAATTCCGATCCGATCCGACTTCAACCTCTTTATACTTTTTGCGATTGCGACTTCTTTGAGCCACTTACATTATATGTTATTATTATCTAAAGGTAACCTGCTGGGTCCAGTGATTTTTAAATGTATCTTCTTTATATTATTTTATTTTATTTTTTTTTTTTTTTTGCGATAGGTATTATTGTTGTTACAGCAATCTTGTAATATTTTTTTTCTTTTGCTTTCTTGAAAATTTATTTATTTTTATTTCATTTTTTTCTCAATGGTTTTTTTTTCTTCCTATATTTTATTTGTTATCGTCGTCGTTTTAAGTTTGTCTGTTTTGTCTCTTAATCAACCGCATTCATGTTGTTTGTATATACATGAAAAATTTATATAAAAATAAATAAAACAACTTAAAAACAGGTTTTTAAATAAAATGAAAAAACCAAAAAAAAAAAATATGTATGATTAAAATTTTTATCAGGTATAAAGAGATATGAAGTAACAACAGATAAAAATGTAAATAATAAAAAAAAAACCATGCAATTGAGAAAACTATCAGTGTGACGACAATAAAGCATGAAAACTAAAAAACAAAAAAAAATATGTATAAGAATTATATTATAATACTTAATAAAGAAATTGTCACATATAAGAATATTACCTTTAGGTTCTACCTGTTATTACAGGCTATATAAGCATATTATATGCAACAGTCTAGAATATATTATCCATATTATCATAAGACATGAATGATCTAAAGTCCTTTACCATTTAAGAATCAAAATAAAAAATAAAAAAACACAAAAAAAAAATAAATAAATTAAAGGAAGGGACATGATGTCGAATAATAATATAAAGATATAATAATAAAAGCAAAGATATAAAATATAAGATATCCGTGACTTGTGTTTAACACCAAATGTAATTATTGGTAATAGCTTTAGTAATCCATTCCATACCCAGAAAGAACCCTAGAGGTTATTAAAGCTAGTCTATACGTTAAGTCATCATCATATATCGCCATTGGTCAGATATAGATACCAGTGAAAATTGGCTTATTACAAACATCATGTAACTTGCTTATAGAATAAAATAAAAAAATTAAAAAAAAAAAATACGTGAAACTGGAAAATCAATAGGTAATATTTTTTTTTTTCATTTTTTTTTCTTTCATTTTCATGGAGTCTGTAACAAGTGTGTAATTTTTTCTTTTCGATTATTTTTTTTTTAAATACGGACGTTCAATTATAAGTACCTATACGTACTTTAAATTACTATAATATAAAAAGATACAAAAATATATACTATAACCAAGCATGAATGTATATATTTACGAGTATACATACACAACAGAAAATTAACTTACTTTATAGTAATAAAGGTTTTATAACTGGTATTTAATAAAATTGAACCTTGAACCATTATTATCGTAGGAAATCGAATTTAAATTATATTGTATATATATTTTGTTTTGTAAAAGATATATTATTGAAGGTTTTCACTAGAAAATCGAAACGAAGGTCAATTTCACAATTAAATATTAATTATTTTTATATGTTTGTATGTACATACTTAAAAGATCACAAAAATTGTTTACTTGTTTAAAAAAAAAAAAGAAGAAGAAGAAGAAGAAAACTAAAAGATATTCCAAAATGCTACACAATGTTCTTTTTCATTGATTTTCGAAATTTCATATAAACAACATTTTATGGATTTTAATGGTATCAGACGGTATCTAATGATAATAATGGATGTAATTTTTAGTACATTAATTTTAGATCGCAAATAATCAAAAGTCTTATGTTTATATATTGCTAGAAACTAATTCCTGTTAGCGGAAAAGAATTCATTCGAAAGCTGTCTGTCGACTTGATTCTTTAGATAGAAATTATGATTATGAAAAAAAAATTGTATAATTTGAAAAATTTCTTTTAAAATTGAAATTTTTGTTGCTTTTCTTCTACCATCTCATGATCTAAAGTAAGGAACTCAGCTCTAAAATGGTTTTATCTCATGATACTTGAATTTTCAGAATTAAGTATGAATTAAGTCTTTTTCTTGTAAGTGTGAAAAAAAAATGAAAATACGAGTAAGAGCGGGTTTATACGGTCACTTTTTTCAATGGCATTGTCGCCCATTCCGCTTTGTTAAATTACGAAAAAGTCGTACGTACGTTTACACAGTCACTTTTTTACCATAGCTCAAATTCTCTTCATTCTCTTCTATACCGATTTCTTGTTAGGTAAGATGAAACGACAATATATGTTGTGTATGTTTCATCTCCATATATAAAGATAGATATGAGCTGTGTCACTACAAATATAAAATGAAAAGGAGATGCGATAATATAAAAAAAAATTCAAAATTACGAATATAGCATAAAAGGGAACAGGCGTGCTCGAAGAAAAAGTTCGATTATCCCGTGAGTGACTTCCCACCACATACTTGTTACTTCTTTCCTATTTAACAAAGCGGAATGGGCGTCAATGCCATTGAAAAAAGTGACCGTGTAAACCCGCTCTAATAAAAATGATAGAACCAAAGACTATATAAATTACCACCAGACATTTTATCGCAGTACATTGAAATAACAAATTTTAAAACAGCAAAAATACCTCCAATGTTGAAAGCTTACCTCCAATCTTATCACTGTTTAAGCTCTTTCTTATTCTCAGGGTTTTTTCTTAATTTCTCTGATTTTAAAGTATATTCTCTTTTCTATATATTTTCCATGCAATACATACAAAATTTTTAAAAAAATTTGAGAAATTTTAACATTTTTAACTCAATCATTCTCATGATTGTATCAAGCATTACAATATACAGAATCATATGGAAACAGCTTTTCCTTTTCTCCATATTATCAGTATACATACCATTTGGTTCAGTATAAAAATTTGTATGAGAAATTGAAAATACAGGATTTGAGGGTATATTTCAAGTATTTCAAGAAGAAGAAGTATACAAGTATACAATTAGTATACTTTTAGAAAATAATTTTACTCATAAATTCGATCAAAAATCCTAAATTTTACAGTACTAAAAATCGTTTTTGTAATAGGAAATCATAATTCTTAGCAAACAAAAATTTCAACAAAATCATCTCTAATAGGCAGTAGTATCAATTTGTCATTTGTGTGATTTACGTATAGCCAATAGGATTGCTTGAAATTATATAATGACGACATATACATATAAAAAACAATTGGAAGTATGTATTATAAATAATAATAATAAAAATAATAAAAAAAAACATTCTTTTTCCTTATTACCCTTCTTCCTTTACCTCTATACATTTTTCAATGCAAAAGACCAAAAATATATATGTAGGTATAGCTCGATTTAAAAAAGATGCCTAATCGTATTATATTGTACTAGAAAACTATGCGCAGAAGAAAAGATACTTACAAACATGCATTATTGGTGTAGTAAATTCTAAGAAAGTAGGTTTCTTCCTTCGTATATGTATACACAAGAAGATCAGTAACACATGTAAGACATGCGCGAGATTCGCCAACTCATATTATTTTGACTATAATCACCGACCACCGTACAAAAAAATGTGTAGGTATATGTGTTTGAGAAAAATTTTACAAAAAATATATATCACACTAAATATTTTTTATTTTTCTTGAAGGAAGAAATTGAATACAAATTCGTATAGTTAAAACGTAATATGTCGTCAACACATACATAATTATTTACGATCGTGTACATTTTTTTCTTTTTTTTTTCACTTTATTGGTATATTTTTGTGTTTTGTTGGTTTTTAGAAGGGATATATGAGAAATGTATACATGAAATTTTGTTTTTGTTTGCTTGTGTGTATATTTTAAAATGTATTAAAAACTAGCATTAGATATTTTATAATGTACCTAAAAGAAAATAAAACAACATGCCTATTGATTATTCTGATCTCCTGATCCTTCACGAATAAAATTTTCATATTTGTCAATGAAGATGAACAAACTACGAAAATTTTCTGGATATAGAAATTTAGAAAAATATAAAAATATATTTTTAAAATTTGAAAAAAGAAAAAAAAATTTCGGAAAGGATAGATATTTGCTTTCTCAAACAGCAAAATATATACACACGTATGTACATACATATTCAGTAAAGGAGTGGGTATAATTTTTTGTTCGAATCGAGAAAATAAATGTACCTACAAGTTGAATATTTTTTTTCTTTATATCTTTATGCGTATATTTCAATGTATACAGAAAAAAATTTGGTAGAACGCAACGATATGAATAAGGAATTAGGTATACCGTATACATGTATATGTTTATCTTATATGAATAAAAATAATATTTTGTGTAAGAAGCAACTGAGTAATAAACGAAAGTTTTCTCATATATTTTTTCGTGAGAGATAGAAGCTTTTCGTCCCTCACACTTCCCGCACAGGTCATCAAATTTTAAAAATTTTGCCTACATTCGAGCCAGTACTAAGTGTTCCTCTATATATTATGTTGCTCGGTGATAGAACTATGTACTTACAGCTTAGACCTAATTTTGTCATTTTTAAGTTTTTAAAATGCGAGCTTTTTTATATGTATTTGGTCAATTCTCTACAAAATGAAACCAAATCGAAAAAACTAAAGTTTATTTTAAAAAACAGTATGGTATGTAATTGTTTACTTCATCAATCAAATTTTATTTTAGAAGACAAATAAGAAAGATCAGTCACATAACACAGTTACTTGTTTGTGAGGTTTTTAAAACTAAGAGTTAAGAACACCAATTTTCCTTATGAATATTTGTAAAAAAGCAATTCAATTATATAGAAAAAAAACATGATATTATCCAATGAGTCAAATATGTGTGAAAATACAACATCTAGGCATCCCTTTTAAAAATCTATTAAAATATTATTTTTTATTTCAATACGTGTATTTGAATATATTACGTATGCAGTTCAATACGTAGTGTGCGTTACCACAAAAATGGGAAAAGTTTGATAGCTTGAAAACTAAAAGACGAATTTCAATACTATTATAAATTTTATTTGAACTCTATTAAAGGAACAAAATTGTAAAATATCTTTTTCATCTAACTAATTAAAATTTTTATTTTTCAAAATTAAACATTGTAGTGTGCGTTACTGCGTTACCACTTTTTTCTTCATCACCATTATTGTGAAACTTCAAGTCTTCGCCAGAAACTGCCTCAAACATATGAATAGATTTAATACCACGTATCTGTGCTTCAGCACTTCAAACCTCTCCAGATCTTGGAATTTCATCTTCTGGTATGTAAATAACACCTCTTATCGACATTTGTCTTTTTTGGGATCCGGAAAATTCATCGCCAGCAATTCATCGCCTCAACAATTCATCGCCACAGCAATTCACCGCCGAGTTGCTGGCAAAGAATTGCTGGCGGTGAATTGCTGGCGATGAATTTTCCTAGACCCGTCTTTTTTAGCCATTCTTTCCCTGTTTTTTTGCATATAGCTTTCCACCTGTTTTGGTCTATAATTCCTCATTTTTTCTGCGGTGCTGACTTTCTCCATTTATAACTGAACTGTAGACATACATAAATAGCATTGTATAAAATAAAAATTTAGGAATTTTTGCTAATTTCTTTTTAAACTTACCAAATAACTGATTAATGTTAGAGAAAACAATATATTCGTATATGGAGCCACGAAAGTATAATGTTATAATTCGTTAAAAAACAATTTTTTTTTAAAAATATGATATTTTTATACAAATTTATCACTATTTAAATTAAATTGCACTATCGTTTAACAAACACTTTTTTCAAATAAAAAGTAAAAGTGAAGTTTTGCTATTTATATGCATGCTCTTACTTCAAATCCTTTCAAATATTGGAATAAATTGATCCTTTGAATTTACCACATAGAGAATTTAAAAAAAAACATGTGTTTTAAGTTTTTAATTACTTTTTAAGAAAAATTTTTTACAATTTGTTCATATTTATAACTATGGGCAGTGTGCGTTACCTGTTATTTGTAGTGTGCGTTACTAGGAATACTATTACAATTTATTATCTAGATCGAACAGATGTGAGGATTACCTAAATAGTTATGGGGAATTTTTAAGTACTTGTCCCATACTATAGTTTAAAATATTTTTAATTAAAAATTTTCAATAGAATTCGCAGAATTTTTGTTATCAATGTTGAAGATGCAAAAATTGAATTTTGTGCGAGTAAGTGCATTACGTAGTGTTATTTTCAAATTATACTAATGATACTCTACAGAAACAAATAATATTTTGTGGTAGTAACCTACTAATAGTTTTGTATTAAATGTATAATAAAAGGTACGATATACTCTTGAAATAAATTTTTTTTTTAAAGAAAAAGTTCGCACACTGCAGTGTGCGTTACCAGAGAATTGACCATTTAATATTTCTTGATAAAATTTGTGGCTTAGATCGTTCTAGTGGTCAGCGTCTCAATTATGCAAGTATTTCTTGATTTGCACAAATAATTGGTTCCGTGTAAGTTGAGACTCAGATTTAGTACCAAAAAAAAAAAAAAAAATTGGGTGCTGTGTAGTTAGAGGGGAACCTGTATTCTATTGAACTTCATAAAAAAGGAAATGAAAATGTTAAGTTCAAACTTATGTGGAACTTAAAAGTAAAAATAATACGTAAGGTGGAATCGGAGGTACATTTCACGATTTCAAAGTGTAACTGATAAATGATGGACCAAAGTGACATATTATGATATTGACCGGAAGTCAAGACAAAAAAAAGAAAACTAAAAAAATGCATAATCAATTAGCACTACCAGACAATTACTGTCCTTTACTTTCCCAAATATTAAAGCTTTTGAAGTCTTCTATAAAACTAAAAAACCAGATTTTATTCAAATACAACAAAATTAAAATTTTAATTCAACTTTTTTAAATTCTTTAAAAATATTTATTTTTATATGCATTCCATTAAATTTTCCTTTCACTTATTTCATCAATTTTGAATGCAAAATCATATAAAAACAAAAATTAAATTTTTTAATTAAAAATTCATTTTCAGCTTAATTTCATGTTAAAAATTAAATTTTATCAAAGTCAAACAATAACCCTTCTATCCGATGTTAATGTAATTTTATTTTTGTCATAGATGACATTCACTTTTTATTGACTTGTTTTTTGTTTTTTTTTTAGTCTTTTCATAACATTGATCATTAACAAAAATATAATATGATTATGCCCTTTTGATGATGATGATGATTCATAGAATTTTATTATGATTAAATCAACATTGTTGTTGTATTTATTTATTTTATTTTTTTTTTAATAAGAAATGTCGTGAGAAAATTTAATTTTTTGCTTATCGAATTTTTTTTTTGTAATTTTTTTCTTGTTGTTGTTTTTCTTTTATTTTTAATTTTTAATTTCTTTTTTCAAAATATGTTTTTTTTTTTCATATTTTTTTTTTAATATAAATAATATATACACATGTAATCATTCACACTTCTCATGAATATGAATCTACACAACATGGTATAGTCGTAATAATAATCACCATGACAATTTGCATAATTGCAAACATAATATATGAACACTTAAATGCCATTTAAATTCATTGATAGCAATGAAATCAGCAGAACGATGAAAATGCTTTTAAAATTACCATGTATAACAGTCAGTATATGTACTTATATATTTAAAAGGGCGTTAAAGGTTACTTTTTCAACTTGTTGTTGTGTTGTTTTTTTTCTTCTAATGTTAAATTTTTATCATCACAAGAAGAAAAAAAAACGCAAAAATAAGGAAAAAGAAAAACGGGCGGTTAGATACTCATTGAAAGCACAATGTTTTTGTATCTTTTACATTTATAATGTATGTATATACATAAATCAGTTTAAATTGAATTGTTGTTGTATCATAGAAAAGTAATTCAACTATACTTTATTTAACAATTAAAGTCAGTACAGGCAAGATAGGCATACTTTTCTATACTCTTTTACATTTCGTTTGTATAAATCTGTCTCGTGTGTGGGGTGATCAGATCTCAATTTCAATCGAGGAGAATCTTTTAAATTAAATATTACCAAGGGCAACAATCTCATCAGGTACTGCCTCCATAAGCACAACACTGACTTTAATTGTTAAATAAAGTATATATAACATGAACTGATGTACAGGGTGTCAATTAAAAATCAAAGAAACAAAAAAGAAAATGGTTTCGAGAAGGGTTTCATCAAGACCATCAAAATTGAAACTTCTGGGCTTTTTGAAAATTTCCTTTTATTCAGTTTCCTCCATGACTAATCACATGCGTTCCAATCACAATATTAGGAATATGATATGAGCAGAAGATAAGAATTTTTTTTTATTTAGCAAAATGTTTTTCTAAAGTTTACCATTTGTAGTTTGAAAGCACTGAACAAATTGTGATTAAGCTATGGAAAAAATCGAGCAGTTTTGGAAAACATTGGAAAATAATACTTTCCCAACATATCTTTGATAAGCGTTTACATTCGTTTAATCATTTCAATTGTATAATCTCTAATTTTGCAAATATTTGACAATACTTTTTTGTATACAAAAAAAAACAACTTATCTCGTAAAAATCTTAAAATTGGTTCACTCTTTTGCAAAAATTTGAAAATTTAACCTACTTTTTGGACAGCATTATTTGTCTTCATTGATCATTCACTTGTGGTTAAATTATGCTCTCATTTTGGACATATACCCTGCATATAAACTAATAGTAAGTTTTCTTTTAATAAAAGATTCACATTAAAATTAATAGCCATCAACCATTAGAGAGCCATCACATCACTGCTGTATAAAAGACTATTTTTAACAATTTAACAGAAGGTACCAGGCCATTAAGTCTACTTAATAGTGCGATTTGTTTAAAATGTAAAAGATCATTAAAGAGCGAATATTGGTAGAAATTAAGATTATTTTTCTTTTTCTTTTCTTTTTTTCTTTGTTTTATTTATTTACATTTAATTTTTTTTTAATTTATTATTCTTTTGTGGTTTCACTTTATTTATTGTTTTTTTCTTTCTTCATATGATTTTTCATTTCTTTTCAGAAAAAATAAAAGAAAAATGGTGTTTTTTTTCTATGTTATGACATTGAAAACCTTTTGTTTTGTTTTATTTTACAAATAAAAAAAAAAAATTTTGAAAATGATTATGATGGTCACTTTCCTTCAAATGTTGAACACAAAAAAAAAAGAAAAATTAGAAAAACCTCGACAGAAAAAATGGAAAATATGAATGAATGAAAAATTAAATAAAAAACCACAACCGATACAATTTATTCATTTTTTTTTCTACTTCATTATTAATTGTCTTGCCTATTTTTTTTTTAAATTAATTTTTTTTTTCAACATCTAAGATTAAAAAAAAAAGTGGAATGAATTTAAATTCTTATAGACACAAAACGTTTTTTCTTTTTTGGTTATCTTATATTAACTATAGCTCATTAAATAGTTATTAATAAACCCTAAAGTATATTGAAAAGAATTAAGTGAAGAAAACAATAATAAAAAAAATGTACATAGTCATGGTGTTAATGGGTTGTACTTAATGCGTAGGAAATACAAATTTAAAAACAAAAAAACAAAAAATACCGAATCATATCAAGTTTTTTGATGAAGGACAATCACTTTCAAATTAAAAGTGACTTTTTTTTTTTGTTTTCTCACTTCATTTTCCTGTGAATTTTTCACATCTCTGATGGTTGTTGTTTTGATTCATTTTCAATGTATGTATATGTATGTACATGTTCTCTTTCATGGTTGCTTATCTTTATTTAACGCAATAAAGATAGAAAAAAAAAAAAAATTTTAGATTATAATATTCATATTATGTTTAATTTATGTTCTTATTTGGGAAAACAGAGAACAAGGTGTATTTAAATTACAAAAATGCGGTTATTACAGAGTGTGCGTATTTTTAAATGTACACTTATTTCTGTTTAAGAGCAATCTTTATCAAGGTCTTTTCATTTTTACAGAAAAAATAAAAATAAAGTCCAACATGAATAAAAGTATATCTGTGATGTTTGATGGTGTTGTATATGCAATGCAAAACGGATAATAAAATAGTACAAGAAAAATATTTTGTTTGGGTGAAAAAAAAATGTTGAATAAAATGTTTTGTTATTTAAAAAGAGTCTTCATTCTGTATTACTTTTTTTTTCAATTCAATTCTTGACCAATTGTACAATAGAATATACGATCGAGATGTAGATACAAACCATCAAGTGAATATGTATTATGCAATTTTGCAAGGAATTTTGTTGTATTAAATTTCAAAAGATTTAAATAAAATGAACTTATTTCAAAGTTTTTGTTTTTCTTGAACTCGTAAACTTCGATTTTAGATTCAATCGTGCATCATTAATTCTAGACTTTTTTTTCTTCAATATTTTAATTAATTTCAGATTTTACAAAAAACAAAACACTAAAAAAATATTTAAAATTGTTGTTGTTTTATGAAATATGATATCAAGTTTCATAAAAGCACATAATTTTGTATTTTCAATTATCATGTCATTTAGATAGGACTGAGGATTATTTTTTCCAGTTATTTTTCATATTAAATTTTCTAAGGCCTAACAAAAGCAAATTTTCTTTATGAATCTACCACTTGTACCCTACAATGTCGATTTTATCAGAAAAGTCAAAACTGAAACGCTAAAACCACTTCTTAATATAAAATTAAAAATTTAAAAGTATGATTCTCATTTCTAGTTTTTTTCCTCAAAAACGATTAAAGAACAAATTTTACCTTTGATATTAAATGAGTGAGGACACATTTTCTATCCACAATATATTTTTTTATTATGTGCTACAACGTAGGGATATTTCTCTATACTGCTTTTTTATTATGCCCAGTGCAGGCACATGGAAAAATGGATGTAGAAGGTACTTTTTTTAAATATTGAAGGCATTTTGAGTATAATTTATTGTTTTTTGACAAAGGAAATGTAATTTTCACGTTCTATCTTCAGAATTAAAAAAAAACCGGTAATTTCACGTGACAATTGAAAAAAAAAAAAAGAATCCTACTCTCAATCAACATATGCATTGTCAATGTCATACAACTTTTCAATCAGGACAAACTGTCACTGTAATTAATTTATTAAATTAACAGCTTGTTTTATGTACTCAAATAAATAAATTTATTCTATAAAAAAAAAAAAAAAGTAAAAAAACTCAAAGAAAAATGACATAACAGCTTGCAAGTAGCTTGTATAAAATCAAATAAACTAAACATTGAATGACGTTTCAACCTACCAAAATGGTCGAGTTGTTCTTAAACTGACCATTAACCAAGGAATCTAAGAATATTCTGAATATCCCGTCCCGTGTACAAAAGATTTTGTATATCTATATCGGTATCAAAACATGAAATATACATATAGTACTCTATAAATTCCATTTAAAAAGCTTTTAAGCCATCCTACAGAAAAGTATCAACTAACTACCTTTACTCGTTTTCTTTTTTTTCATTTTGCTTTCGAAACTGGACATTAATATTCGAAAAATTGACACAAGTTAAATTTTCTTAATAAATCTAATCTAATAATAATTATAATATAAAAAAAAATCATTTTTTTTTTCATAATTTGTGATACTTGTGATGGAATTTAATGTATCATTATCATTACCTAATTTTTTAAATACCAAAGTGTTATTTAACTTATGTATTTTGTTTGCACAAGTAAAAAATATCTAAAACAGCAAAACAAATTGTGTTTAATAACTAAAAAAGCAGTAAAAATTAAAAAAAAAATACAAATACAAATGCTACTTATCTATACTTAATCTTATATTAAATGGAAATATATTTGATATTATATAATATAAGGTAATTCCTCATATTTTGAATTTTTAATGGATAATATTTGTTTAAAAAAAAAAAAAAAAAAAAAAAAAAAAAAAAAAAAAAAAAAAAAAAAAAAAACAAAGATTCCGGGTACAATTAAAATTCTTGATTAACCTGATGGACATATTAATAACATTAGTTCTTTTTTATTTTCTTTCTTTTCTTTTCTCTACCTTTTTAATTTTTTTTTCCCATATTATCACTTGTTAATGCAATTTAGTAGTATTTTTTTTAAATATTTATATAAATTTTTACTGCCTAAGTATATAAACATCTTTACTTTTATTAACTACCATATTTAAGAGAGTATCTTATATATTTTTTAAATATTTGTATCTATAAATCTAGTATTTATAAAAGGAAAAATAACAAGTTTTTCAAAATCCGTATTATACATAGTCCATCATTTATTATGTATAATAAGTATGTGTTTTTTTGTTTTTTTTTTATTTTCCATTATTTTCATTATTTTGTTTACAATCTCAATACATGTAATCAAAAACATATTTCAATTGCATTATACGAGTATATACATTTTGTATCTAAGTACTTTAATAATAATAATAATGTATCTGATACTGCGTTGTAATAATTCTTCTTTTTTACACACATTTCCACTCAATTGCAAAATTCAAATCAAAAATCTCACAGCTGGGGATTATATATCAATGTTTAAAAGGAATTTTTTTTTCTTCTTTCGTTCAATAAAAGGAAATTTTACTCACATTTCACTTTTATTCTTGTTGGTCGGTGTGCTGTGTTATTTTTTTTATTTTTCCTTGTAATTCTATGATGAATGAGAATAGCTACTTTTTAAATTACTATACTTTCAAGTAGTTATCATACATTTTATAGACATTTGAGCTGTTCATAAGCCAAATCGATTAAACTCTACAACAACAAAAAATGTAGAAAAAAGTAATAAAATAACTCCTATAATAAATTATGATCTCCCACAAATAACACGGTTGATTGATTCCTTGTAACTGTATAAACTGAGATTCAGATTTAATACAAAATAAAAGATTGTGTATCGTGTAATTTAAAGGAATGACCGGAAAAAAAACGTTTTTTTCATACAGAATAATGTAATTTTGGTTTGTGAACAACTCATTTACAACTTACATAATAACGTATTCTTTGTTTAGCATTAGCATACAAAATTTCCTTGCAACAGAACCCGAGTTTCAATTTTACATTTATTGATGTATTAAAAATATATGATCCTCCTGAGAATGGAAATTTTAAACAAAGCAAAGATATTTCTTGAAGGATTTTCTATAATTCCAGATTTATATCGTTAAAATTTGTTTACTAGGATCAAAGAACTCATTAATAGAACTCTCAAACTGATGGAATGTTGTTCCATCTTACGTGTTCCCCCTCTTATAATCTACAGAAATTCAAATCCCTACATACCAGTGCACAGTGGGAAATTTTACCCAAAAAATGCACTTTATTCATCTATGGTCCAATTTTTATAAAACTTCGTAGGTTTGTCTATTGTATGGAAAGAAAATTGTGTTTTAATTTTTTTTAAAATCCGTTGAGTAGAAGTGGCTTATTGACATAGGTGAAATTTGAACTAAATGTAATATGCAGAAATAACTTTTTACTCTATAAAAAAGCAATTTTGAGTTGAAAAATAATTTTCTATTTTGCAAATAACTTTTTCATTTTGAAAGATAAAGCCATACAATTTGACAATTTTATAGAAAATTGACTGAGCTTTCTTCCTGTGGAATAAAAAGTAAAGGTTATCAAGGGCTTTTCTCGGGCAAAGCAGGGTTAAACACAAAAAATTGACAGAAAAATACAAAATTTTGATTTTGAAGGCATATATCTTTTCAAGAGTTAATAATAGAAAACAAGTAAAGTATCGTTTGAAAGGACAAAGGGTCCTCTACATTTTTTCTAATACAAAGTAAACGTCTAGAGTGCTTTTATAAAAAGTTATAGGGTGTTTTGTAAAAAAGTGCAAAAAAAATGTCAACGCCCTCTAGCGGTTTTTTGTTTGTCTTGATGAGCCCTCTTTATTGCATTATATTTGTAGGTGCTTTTTGTCGTGTTTTTTTTTTTTAGATTGAAGCTCAAATTGTTTTGTGGGTCGCCCTGCGTGCGAAGATGTTGAAGCCGTTGAATGTTACAAAATAGTTGGCACTTTTATATAAGAATTTAAGCATTTTTGATACTTGTACAAAAGTCTTTCGTGTTTATAGTGATTTTGTCTAAGTAATTCAAAATACCTACAATAAACAATATTTTTTTCACATCTTCTTTATTTTTTTCACTTGTCATTATTGTTGTCTAAAGTTTGTATTATGAAATCTACACAAATTTCACAGGTTTCTGAATAATTATTATTTCCAAAAAACTTCTCGATTTCTCACTAACATTTAACATTATATTCTTTTAACTTTTCACAAATTTTTTACAATAATTTTAAAATATATTTACTTTAAAGTCGCGTTGATTCACTTTGATCTTGCACTTCAAAATTTTAAAATGCGTTATTCTTATTTAAAATTAAAGCTTTATACTCGTATAGTGAAAATATTAGACTAAGAAGTATAAAAACCGATGGAGGAGGGAAAACTACATAAAATTGTATAATAATTACTTCACGTATACTTACAATGTACTTAAAACTTAAGTTACTTTGAAATAAGATAACGCATTTATTTTACAAAAAAAAAGGTACGGAGAACCCTATCTTCAGCTACTTAAGGACGAATTATGTCCAATGGCGGAAATATGCGGATGAGATTTTTTTTTTATTATATAATATAGATGTCCTTTGTATTGAATCTGAAGAGATCTTGGATGGACAAGGATTTGTTTTTTAAAAGCCTTTTGAAATATTAACATATGTTAAAATTTGAGCTACATGTATAAATATGAAAATTTTTTCCGACTAAAAATTTTTTATGATTTAACTATTACAGGATTAGAAAGGTAATAAAGTGTGACTAACTATTTTCTATTCATTATTTTTCAAAAACATATCATAATATTTTTAGAAGGTACTGATTATGACATATTTTCTAACGACTTTTTCAAAAAACGAACTAACTACGCAGTTTGAGGGCTCATATATCCTTTCTTACTCATACTTTCGTATTATGGCAATTTAGTGCGTTTTTTGGGTAAAATTTGTGTGCAGTGCAGTGTTACACTGAGCAATAAAATAAAATAAAAATAAAAAGAAGTTCAAGTGGAGCATCCATCGACACTTGCTGTCTTCATCACCATAATATCCGCCTAGCTTATTTTACTTTTTTCATGTGACAGCGCTGTAATAGTAGAAGTGTAGTAAAAGGATATCCCTACATCATAGCTCATTAAAAAAAATAAAAAAGCTACAGAACGAACAATAAGGTTAGCATCATAAGGAAAAAAGCCGTTCATTTTTGCCTTTAAATTTCTTCATAAACCATTCACAGTTTAGTTTAGGTTCGGTTATTTTTTTTTCGATTTGACTCTTCAAAAATTATCTTGTCCACATTTTAGTTCCCATATCCCTTTTGACTTTTCTCACGGGAACAAATTTTTTTTTAAATGAAAGAAAAAAACTAGACAAGAAATTGATCGGTTCAAGAAATTTTTTTTTTTTAAGAATTTTGCTTGCAAATTTTGTTATTGTGAAAAAATAATTTTATACATTTATTAAATAAAATATTTCATATTTTTATGCTTTAAAAGTTTTAGAAAAAAAAACATCATCATTATTAATAAAATCCTTTCTATTCTCTGTTAACAATCATTTGATATCTCAATTTAGTTTTGTTTTTGTTTTTCTTCAAATATTAGAGATGGATTTCAAAAATTTCTTTAATTTAAATAAAAAGATGCAATTTTTATGGGAAAATAAAATATGTATAGGTACTCTTTTATTTTTCTCCTTAAATGTCCAACACATACAAAAAAAAAAAAAAAAAAAACAAATTTTAACAAGAAGAAAAACAAAAGATTTATTAAACAAAATTATATTTTTGATTAACAAAGGGGAAAAAAAGATAATAAACACAGTAGCATTTTCTCACTTTCTAAAATGAATTGGTAATGACGATGATGATGATGATGGAAAGTTTTTAAGAAGTGTGAGAAAAGTTTTTCTATAAAAAATTATTTTTATTTTTTTTATCAACATTTTTTTTTTCATCTTTAGTGATTTATAGTTTAGGTTGTTTTTTTTTTTTTTTTCAACGACGTTAAAATTTTCTAATTTCTTTCTTTATTTTTTATTTTCTGACCACAAAAAAAAAAAATGATATTTTTATTAAATTTCTTAATTTGAATAATTAAAAATTTTTTGTAAAAATAGAATTTGTTTTTTTGTTAATTAGTTTATTTTTATTATAATTACTTTTTTTTTTAATTTCAGTTAATGTTGCACCGCCACCTCAAAGACCATGGATACCTCTAGCAAGACCTAATAAAAGTAGACCTGCATGTAAGTATCATAAAAATAAAATTATTATTATTTATTTTTAATTAAATTTCCTCATTTGAAATTACTTTTTTTTATTTGTTTTGTTTTTTTTTTTCTTAAAGGTATATTTACTGTTATGTGTTATAATGTCTTATGTGACAAATATGCTACTAGACAAATGTATGG
Organism: Bombylius major; assembly: GCA_932526495.1. Taxonomy (NCBI): domain Eukaryota; kingdom Metazoa; phylum Arthropoda; class Insecta; order Diptera; family Bombyliidae; genus Bombylius; species Bombylius major. The sequence continues at coordinate 24,619,587 of OW052045.1, read as the reverse complement.
TTATTGTCCAAGTTGGGCACTTGGATGGGAATATAGAAAAAAAGTAAGTTGTTTATTCAATAAAAAAAAAAATTACTTAAAGGCTGTAATTAAGAAATATAGAAATTTTTGTGTTAAGCTTAAGACAATGATAATATTTAGGTTATTTTAAAATATGTTAAGCATGTGTATCTTCAAAAATGAATCATTGCTTTGCTGATGCGATGCTGATGCTTATCACAAATTCAGAAATGCAACGCAACTTTTATGATGCGTTGTCACATATTCAAAAAAGCATCGCATCAAATCAAGTATTCGAAATTCCTTGTAATATTCAGCTGTCATGTAATAGCATTGCATCGCCAACTAAAAACTTTGCGTTGTCATAGCAACAAGTAATGTTTTCGCATCACGAACAGAAGAACATTAGCATCACCAAAGCAGCGATTCATTTTTGAAGATACACATATCATATTGAATTTAAATGTGTCCTAAGAAGGCCAAGGTTCTGAATGGGTTACAAGTTACAATGGCCATGAAGGAAGAAAGATGCAGAGAGTATGTCGTATGTTAGAAAAAATCTTCGAAGATTTTGGTTGTTCTAGATTTGAAGACACCTATTTTACCGCTCAAATATGTATAAAACAAAAAGCTCTTTAAAATATCCTAATTTCTAATTTAAGCTTTCTACATACATGCTCTGTATCTCTCTTCTTAAAAACTCTATTATAACTATAAGCAAAGACCATATATAATTAGACAATCAATTTTTCCGTTACTTGACTGTTACATTTCAAATTTCTTAAACAATCAACAAAATTTGATCGTTATTTTCCAATAGTAAAGCTCTTGAGTTCTTCAAGCTCTGCAAGTACAATTGTACAAGTACAAAGTTTTTTAAATATGTATTTCGAATTTTCGTAAATATCGTCGAAATCTACCATTTTTATTTTATTTTCTATTTCATTCACACACATTATTATTGTATTAATTGTTTTTGTATACCATATGATTTTTTTAAATTTTGTTTTGATTCTGATTGTATACATTTTTGGATATTTATATTTTGTTTCGAAAAACAAAAACAATACAATACAATTGAGATTTGAGAATAATGATTGTTGATTATGATACTAATGTGTCTTGTAATATGTAAAGTATGTATAAAATGAAAAAAAAAATTTTAATTTTCATATTTTTTAAGATATTCTGCTTCTAAATCATTTTTTTAATTTTTATAAAATAATGATAAATTTATTAAATCGGATATAAATTTTACTCCTTTTTATGATTTTTGTTGTTGTCAAATTTCATGTTTTTTTTAAACTTATTTTCATTCTGAAAAGAAGAATTTATTTTAATTTTTTGTAGTACATATACCTACATAATGTATGTAATTCAACTTAAGTTTAGGAAATTTTTTTATTATCATATTATGTGGGTATTATGAGTTTAACTAATAGATCAATTATTTTTATAACTTTTGAAAAATATGTAGGTATATACATATTCGGAAATATAAGTATGTATAATATGTAAGTACATATGTACTAATAATTTTTAAAATATTTAAAACAAATGTGAACCAGAAGAAGAAGAAAAACTTAACTAAAAATGTTGTTATATTAGTAGGTACATATGTACCTACAAATTTTATTTTGCAGTTAACTTTTCCCTCAATTGTATTGTTATTTAACCCTAGGATTGCCTGATCAAGAATGTCACAAATTTGGCCGTGAGTATACAAATGTATACCATACATTTTATATGGAAATTTTAAAATTTTTTTTTCAAAGAGCTGTATCTCAGCATCGCATGGACCAAAAACTATTATTTTTATATTAAAATCTTTATTAAATCTTTAATGTTGTTGCTATTACAGTTTCATATTTTTTCTAGTTTCCGAGATAAAATGGAAAATAAAGTTGAAAATGTTGAACTTCTTAATGGTTTTCGCGTATTTTGTCCTTTTGGTTGAAAACAGTGGCACTTACAGAATTACTGTATAAGACAGTTTTTAAGGAATACTTCAGCAAATATTTTAATCCAAAAATATTAGTTTTTGGTTCAGAGGATGCTGAGATATAGAACTTCAAAGCCAACAATAGATGTTTGCGTTTATGAATGTACAAGAATGTATGGAACATTCACGTTTTTCATGTTATTATGCACTTTATCTTGAAAACTAAAAAAACTAAAAAAATACTGTAAAGAACAATACTAAAAAGAACACTTTGATAAATGTTTTAGTATAAAAATAGTTTCTAGGTCCTAGCTCAAAGGGATCGTATTTTTATCAAGGGTCAAAGTCCGCGTGTATACGTTTGTATACGATCAGGCAATCCTAGGGTTAAAAAGAATGTAGGTAGGTAAAAATTTTCAACTATTGATTGAAGAAAAATTAAATTTTACAAATATGATTTTCAATATTATATCCATTCAATAAATATAAATAACAGTATAATCTCAATAATTTGAACTAATTTCAAACCGACCTTGTTAAAATTTAAAAATTTATATAGAAACCAGTTTACACTTTCAACACTACTTTAAACAAAAACACCCCATAATTCTGTAATAAAATTCATTTGCATTATTAAAACAATAATTACGAAATTGATTATGACGATTTTAAAATTAATTTTTTATTGCAAAAATCAGTGATTGAAATTAGGTACAACATATTTAACTTGGTTTTATTTCATGCTATTTCATAAAGTAAAATCACAAAAAAACCTCTTTACAAAAATACAGAAACCGAAATTACAGAAATTTAGGTGTTGAAAATATAGAGGTTCAAATTACCGATCTAATACTGTATCTCAAATATAATTCATATTTCATTCCATATTGATCATTGAACAAATATTTCTTCTGTCTTTGTCTATGCAGAAAAGTGATATGCATTTTTAATTTGTATTTTTCTTTTTACACATTTTCTTAATCCTTCCTACTTTTCTTATCTTCTTTGAAAATAAACAAAAGTCAGCTGATATGCATTAGGATATTTAAAGAAAAAGAAGAAGTGAAATTTTTGAAGGATAAATCTGTAATAGTTTTATTTTATTAAACAAAAACTTTCTAAACTATTTAAACTAAATTGATAAAATATTTTCAAAAAATATTGAACTGTAAGAAGAAAAAAAACAATAAAAGTATGTTTATCATTATTACATAAAACATTCATATTATATTTATAATTGATATTGATATTGGTCAATTCTTCTTCTTCTTCTTCTTTGTCTTCTGTCTTTCTCTATCTTCAAAAAAGTGAAATGCATTTATAATTTGTATTATTCTTTTTACATATTTTCTTAATTCCTCCTACTAATTCAAAAATAAAAGTCAGCTGATATGCTTTAGGATATTAAAAGAAGAAGAAAAAGAAAAATACTATTTAAAAATAAAAATCTGTAATATAATTATTAAACAAAAACTATCTAACTATTTAAACTAATATGTATTAATAAATTATTTTAAGAAAAATTAAACTGAAAAAAAATTATAAACAAAAAATAATTCAAGTCATTATCAATCACATAAAAAACATTTATACAGTTGTAAAAAATATACATATATGCATACTCATAACATAACATAATAATGATCGTATGGGTAATGTAAACAAAATTGCAACATTATACAAAATTATCGAATTTCGAAATCAACGAAAAAATCAAAATTTTAAATTCAAAAATGAGCTTTACCATTGGAATTACCTGGTTGCGCCATCTATTATTGCTTGGAAAACTAAAATTTTATAATTTCAAAAAAAATGTAAACTGGAATCTCTAATGATTTTATATACTTTTTGCTATAAGTTAGGAAAAATGTGCCCTTCTAGGACTTTTTTTTTAGAGAAAAAACATTAATTTTCAAATTTTTAATACATTTTTTCTCATTTTTTTTTTTTTTTTGTAATTTTTGTTTTCCTTTTTAAAAAAATCAATAAAGGCAATTCTAGATGAAATACGTCATTATTCAGCCGATATAATAAGCCTTCAAGAAATTGAAACAGATCAATTTTATAATTTTTTTAAACCAGAATTAAAAAGTGACGGCTATGAAGGAATATTCTCACCTAAATCACGTGCAAAGACAATGTCTGAACAAGAACGAAAATATGTTGATGGTTGTGCTATATTTTTCAGGTCATCAAAGTAAGTAAAAAAGGAAAAAAACGATAATTACCTTAAATTAAATAATTTTCATAATTTCATAATTTTTTTTATTTTAATTTTTTTTTTTAAACTTTTTTTTATAGATTTTCACTAATTAAAGAGCATTTAGTAGAATTTAATCAATTGGCAATGGCAAATGCTGAAGGTTCTGATAATATGTTGAATCGTGTTATGCCAAAAGATAATATTGGTTTAGCGGCATTATTAAAAGTTAAAGAGACAGCATGGGAACCATTAACACCAGAAGTAACACAAATTGCACAACCAATATTAGTTTGTACAGCGCACATACATTGGGATCCAGAATTCTGTGATGTTAAATTAATTCAAACAATGATGTTAAGTAATGAATTAAAAAGTATATTAGATGAAGCAAGTCATAGTTTTCGTCCTGGACATAAATTTGATACGAATAGTGTTCAATTATTATTATGTGGTGATTTTAATTCATTACCAGATTCTGGTGTTATTGAATTTTTAAGTTCTGGACGTGTATCAATGGATCATTCCGATTTTAAAGAATTGGGTTATAAACCATGCCTTCAAAGATTATTAGCTAGTGAGACAAATGAATTTACTCATTCCTTTAAACTGGCATCTGCATATAGTGAAGATATAATGCCTTATACAAATTATACATTTGATTTTAAAGGTATCATCGATTATATATTTTATACAAAAACTGGTATGGTACCATTAGGTTTACTTGGACCAGTATCAAGTGAATGGTTACGTGAAAATAAAGTTGTTGGCTGTCCACATCCTCATATACCATCTGATCATTTTCCATTACTTGTTGAATTGGAATTAATGCATACAGCTAGTGCCCAACCACCTAATGGTTTAATTAATAGACGGTAGCATTAAAAAAATTTTTAATTAAAAAAAAAAAAATCATCGTTTTTTTTTTCTTTTTTTTTTTTTTTTTTTTGCTTCTTTTTTTTATATGTTTTTGATTATTTTTTTCAAATATAAAATATTATAGTAGAAATTTTTGGTGTAAAATTTAAGAGAAAAGTAAAAAAAAAACAAACAAAATAATGAAAGAAAATAACGTAAATTTTAACATTACAAAAACAAAAAAACTAATATGTAATAGAGAAAAAAAATAAAATTATGTAATAAAAACGTAAAAAAAAAAATTAAGTAAATAAATAAATAAATGACGTCTTGTAATAATTCTAGGTAAATTTTTTTTCCTCAGATATATTTTTTTTTCTTCTTTAGTTTATAAGCAAAAAAAAACCACAATAATGATTTTACAAACAAAACAAAAAAGAAAAATTTAAATAAAATAAACGAGATTTATTATTCTTTTTAAGATTTTATACATATTTTAATAATTATAAGATTGAACGCATCATAATAAGTGGCTTTATTCAAAAAAATAATAAAAGAAAACGATCAATATTTAAAATAATCGAAAAAAAAAATACATTTTAAAAAAAATATACATATATACAAAAATTTAAACAATTTACTAAAGAGGATGTTTCACGAAGCGTATGCCAAACTGAGCTAGATGGTAGAAGGTAGAACTTGAGTCTCGACGAGAAGTGAAAAAAAATTCGATGGCAAAAGAGGGTGCATTTTCATTTGTTTCCGAAATATTTCAAGGTTAAAGACAATTTTTTTTTCTTCTTCTAAAAAGTGACCGGACCAGTTCCATTTTTTGCATCATATTTCAGAATATAAATAACATATACCTCGTATATGCGTAGCGTTAATTCGCATTAACTCACTCCGTCTTGACTAAATACGGATGCATAAACCAAATTTCAAAACGCATTAAAACTCTACGACGTTTTGAGTAAATACACTATTAAATCCGCATTTAAAATTTTAATGCGCATTTAAAGTGTGCATATACACTTTCTTCGTTTTTTTAAGTAATTAGTTATTACACACGCAGGTGTTCAACGTTTTGAGTGAGAACGAAATGTTGTATTACGCATAAACACCAATTAAAATGTATTATCTCAAAACGATGTTTAAAACGTTTTATTGTTAAAACGTTTTAACCTTTGTGCATAAACAAGGTAATAGAGTGCTAAATGAGGATACACTTGAAAGAGATTCTTTGGGACTTTCCAAAAATATCCAGAAGTTATTACAATGCAAAATCAAACGTTTTTTTTTTAAATTCCGCACTTTTTGAATGAAGGTCGAACATGTATCCTATTATTTTTTTTTAATTTCTCATCGAGATCTACTATTCTACTTAGTTTGTTACACGCTCCACAAAATACTCTGTAGAACAAAAAGTTACAAAAAAAACACAAAAAACATAACAAAATATTGCAATAATCAAATTAAGCCTTAATTTCTTGTTTTAATTTTAAAATTTTATTTGAAACTTAATTAATTTTTATCAAATATTCAAAAAAAAAAAAAAACGATTAAGAAAACAACAAAAAAAGTATAAAAATTGTGTAAAATAATTAAAAATAAAATGAAAGATTGTATCAATAATGTTTTAATGATAGTTATATATATACCATATTCTATTATCTAGTAAATACATATATACAGTTATATATAAATATATTGGTAAATTGGCATTTTTAAAATAAATTTTACAATTAATAAAAATAATTAATATATGTACTAACAAAAAAAACAAATACAATTAAATTAACAAAAATTCTAATTGAAAAAACAAACAACAAAAAAACAACATTAAAAGAATTATAGTAGAGAAAAAAAATTCAATGAATTAAAATAACACCAATTACACTAACGAATTTTTTTTTTGCCGAAAAATTTTTAAAAAAGGATCGAAGGGGGATATAATACATTTGAAACAAAAAAATTCAAAGTAATAAAATAATAATAATTTTTTTTTTTAAATGACCAAGCACGAAACAATATCGTCTTTCTCGTTCAAGTTTAAAAAAAAAAATAAATGAAATTAAATTGTTTTCGCAGAAAAAAAAAACAAATTAGCATACACACTTCATGATCAGTCATTCAACTGGGTCTGACAACATTGTGGTTGACTTTGCTACACACACACACACACATTCCGATTGCTGTTTTCCATTCAAAATTAATTTACTTTGTGTATTTCGAAAGTGAAAAACAACAATTGGAATTTTGAGAAAATTAAATGTGATTTTTGAAGTAACGACTTTCTGTTTTACAGAAACAAAGAAAATGCATCTTCAAAAACCTCAAATGATATTTATCAATTCAAAGTTTTAAGTTGAATTTCATCAATTGACAATCATTTGACATTTTCGAAGATGCACAAAATCTGTCAGATTGCAGTACACACATTACTATACAAGTTTATCAGACTTCGACTCCGCCTTTAAAAGATCAAAATCTCTTTTGATTTTCATTAAATTGTCTGACAGACATTAAAAATTTGTCTGTCGACTTACCTTACATACTTTACGATTATTTTTGCATGCAGTTCAACTTGATCGTTTTGAATGAAAAATTTTGAAATGTGTATGCTATAACTTATACATTATATGCACGTGTGTGTGGGTGTGTGTATGTGTGCGTATGTGTGCTTTTTATCTTTATTATTATAATTCAACAATTTTACAATAATAAATTATAACAAATTTTTTTAAAAATTAGAATTAACGTTCGCATTTCAAAATAATCGAATTGTTGAAATTAACAAAAGAAAAAATTGTTTTCACGAAATCATATTTTGCATGCTCGAAAAATAGTTTTAGTCGAAACTTAAGTACAATCTAGTAGAAATAACAGTTAATTAAATATGTATAATAATTTTGAAATAAAACGTGACTTTTTTGATCTCATTTGTTAAAATTTTAAGAAAATAAAAAGAAAAAACAAACAAAATCATTGAAATTCATTTCATCAATAAAATATACTAAAAACCAAAAAAGTTGAGGAATCATATTATGTATACTAAAAAAACATGAGCAGAAAAAAAGATACTTACACTTACACACATGCATTTTTGTTGTTGTAAATTCTAAGAAACTATATTGTTTCTTTTATTCGTATATCTATACACAAGAAGATTACTAACCATATAAGACATGCGCGAGAATACCTCAACTTTTTTGGTTTTGACTATATCACGTGTTCGTTAGTGTAATTAAGTTAAAAAATAAAAAAAAAAACAAGAAACCATTTTTTAAAAATTAATAGAAAATAGATTACATAATATATACAAAATCAAACACCAATCATAAATACATGTATTTAAAATAACAAAAACAAACGAACAACAACAACAAAATAATCATAGGTTGCACTTTTTTTAAAAGATAAATATAAACAAGAAAAAAACAAAAACAAATTAGAAAAAGCTTAAAAAATCTAATAAACAATAAAATAATTGAAAATTTAGTTTAAAAAAAAAAGTAATTTTGTAGATTTCAATTTAAAATAATGTCATCATTTACAAAATAAAATTAGTTGCAAATTTAATAAAAATAATTAATTTGAAAACAAACAAAATAAAACATTAGAAAATATATTAATATTAAATTTAATTAATTAAAATAATAACAACAACAACAAAGAGTATATAATTCTGCAAGAAAAACAGAAACAGATATAAATAATTTTTTTTCTCGTTTCAATTTACAAGATGATTTTTATATTTTTTTTTTTGTCGAATAATATTTATTAGAGGATTGTAAATGTTTTATCGAATTATATTAATATTAGAAAAAGAAAGAAAAGAAAAAAACAGAGAAATTACAATTTTATTCAAATTTTATTAATTAAATAATTAATAATATAATTATATATAAATAAAAGATATACATATTCTTCTTCTTCTTCTTCGTTTTTTTTTTTCATTTTTAATTTAATTTAATTTACTGACTTTGGAAGAAACAGAAAAAAAATTAAATAAATAAATAATTTACAAAAAAAATAAAAAATGTTTTAAATTTTAATAAATAAGGCGAATAAGGAATTTTAGAAAAAAATAAATAAATAAACAATTTATGTTGTGCTTATCATTAGAATCATTGTAATTATTATAAATTACATGATTAATTAGAATTTATTGCTTGCACTTTTGTTTTTCTTATTCTTTACTTTCTAAATTGTGGAAAAAAGAGAGATAAAAAAACACACACATACACAAAAAGAATTCTTTTTTTTTTTCTGTTTTGAATCATTAAGCGATTAAAGTCATTTAACAAAACAAAAACAATAAAAATTGCATAAATAATTAAAAAATAAAATTTCTTGTATTTCTTTTTCTTTTTTTTCATTTGAATTGAAAATTAAAATTTTCTTTTTGTCTAATTTTATTTTGAATTTAAAGGTCACCCCACCACTCACTGGAAAAGTTCACATAGAAATAGAGGGAAAGAAGTTGACTTCAACTTTAAAATCGGAGTCAAAATCGATTGCTCTTTACCTGGTTAAAAACAGGAAAACCAAACAAAAGCTAATTCAGCTTTCTCGATTACATAATCGAGCCAATCAAGGCCATTTTTAATAATTCAAACGTGACTTTATCAACTTAAAACCGAATCTGCAAACTTATCTTTAAATTGAATGTCTTACAAAACCAAGAAAACTGCTGAAATCATCGGACAGAAACTGTGTTTTCGAAGATGCAGTCATGCTGTCGTGATAAACAATTACACGCTTAAAACCTTTACACGCTGAATTGTGTATCACTGCATTTTCGGAAACACAAAAACCTAGCTAATCTTACGAACAGATAAGATAAGCTTGAATTATTAAAGTTTCTATAAAATCAAACTTGAACCATTTAAAAAGGCCCAAATTTTATCATAGGAGTGAATGACTTATTTATTTATATATAGCCAACATGTTTTAACACAAACTGACTCTTTACAAAAGTATACCTAAGAATTAAGAATTTGGAAACACATGTGAACAATGGACATTACAGAGAAAAATAAAAAATATAAATAATATAAAAAAATGTAGAAGTTTCGAGTCCAAAATGTACCATTTATGTGTTATTATTATCCAATTTTTCTAATGTGATACCATTAATATGGTAATTATGTATTAGAAATATGATGTTTAGTACAACAAAATGACATAACTTCACATTTATCAACGTTTAAAGATACTACGCCAATAATAAAATTTATTAAGGTCCTGCTAAAGTAGCTTCGCGTTATTTAAATCATTAATTATTTTAAATATTTTTTTTTATCATCGGCAAAAATTCGAATTTTTTTATATTTTAAAATGTTCACGACATCGCATCGTTTTAATCAATAACAAAAACAGCAAAAAATTACCTTACAGAACCCCTGAAGTCACTTCAATGTTAATGGATACAGATCAAAGAATTTTACTTTTTGAACACGATTGTCGAGATAAGACTTGAGCTATAATAGAAAGTTCGTTGGTACTCCATCGGTATTACATTAACAACTATTTTCAAGTTGACAAAGATCTTCATCCACAGAATTTAACAAATCATTGCATTGGTCTGAAAAAAATTTAACAGAAAGATCAGACAGCTTGTGGACGACAGCTGTACGACTGTTTAGGTTCAAAAAGTTCCTAAACAAATTTAGGGTTTGAATTTGTTGCTGATTTATTAATGTAATTATTATAGACTACTTTGTTAAAAACAAAGAATAGTTTACGAAATGAATCTATGCAAGGTGATATGTGATTATCATTCTTACAATTTTGAAGATTTAAACGAAATCAATTGGAGTAAATTTCAATTTAATTTTCCAGCAAAAGTATCATCTGAAATTAGCCTCAAAATTTTTCTCATTTTCTTTTTTGAAACGAAAGCAAACTTTGAAAAACTTCTAAAACCTGGTGGAAGCATTAAATTCTCTCGAATCTTCTTCTTTAATTATATTTTTTCAAGTTGAATTTTAAATTCACCCATGAAAAAATCGAAACAAGCAAGCTCCTAGAGTCCTAGATAATATTATAAAAATTTTAATTCCTCCCTCTTTGAATCCTTGTTCTACAATTTATAAAATTTTTATAAGAAACCGTTGTTTTCTTCCTGTTTTTACTATTTCTTTCCAAAAAAAAAAAAAAAGTAAAAAAAAACAAACATTTTTAAATAGAAAATCTCTTGACAATGAAAATAGTTTTATTATCCTTTAAATATTAATAAATCCATAAAATGTATATAAGTATGTATAAGAAAATAATTACAAATATCTAGAACCAAAAAAAAATTATTTTCGTCTTCTGGTCATAACAGTTCGTCCTTTTTTCGCAATTGGACTATTATTATCAGAACTTACAACTTCTTCAATAATTTGAACTTTTTTAATTTGTTTTTGTTGATGATGTTTTTGTTTAATATGTCGACGACGTCGTGGTAATTCATCATCCGAAGATGTTGATGATGAAGAACTTGATTCGGAATTAGAAGAATATTGTTTTTTTCTTTGAATTTTTCTTCCTCTTGGTAAAAGATTTCTCACTGATCTAGTATTACTAGATTTTTGTGATTGTGTTGCAGCATTATCACTTCCACCGCCATCACCATTATCAGAATTTTCATTATTTTTACTATCATTTATTTGTAAGCATTCATTTAAACGATTTTCAAATTCAGTTATAATTAATTTTAATTCAGGTTTAGCTAATTTTGATGTATTTGTTATAATCATTTTTAATGATTGATAAACTTCATCACATTGAACTTTATCTTTAAAATATTGTATATTATCAATTAATTTTTTTAATGATTTCTCTGAATAATTTAATAAACTTAAACAATATGATATATCTCTCCATTGACGTTCATTATGTGTTACTTTAAAACGTAAGCATAATTTTTCAACTAAACTTTCAATTTGACGATCTTTTTGCATTAAACTTAATATATATTTCATAATAATACGATATTTACCTTCTTCTAAATTTAAATTAATATCACTTAATTTTGATATAATATCTGGTAATACATTATATAATATATTTGGTTTATTTGATAATTCTTTAAAAAATTGTTGTGTTATATGTTTTATTTCAATATTTTTATCAACAATACAAATTGCTAAATCAGATATTTGACTTTTAACACGTATCATTTCATTTAATATTAAATGTGATATCATTTTAACAGCTGTTAAACGTATTTCATCATTTTTTTCATATAATGTTGAAAATATATGTGCTGTCCATGGTTCAATTATATTTGGAAAACGAAATGTTAAATCAGATAAACCAACAATAATATTACATTTTATTTTAGTATTTTTATTTTGTTGTAATATATTCATAACAAATGGCATATATTTTTCACAAAATTTCGATGATACTGACATTAAACGTAATAAACTTAAACTTGATGATTGTTGTAATATTTCATCATCATATTTTGATGGATATTTACATATTTCAATTATAATTGGTATTATTTTTGTTAATATACCATTTTGTGAAAATAATAATTCATCTTCACATATATAATTTATTAATTCAGCAATATTATCTTCAGCAATTGCACCAACTAAATCTTCATCAGGCTGTAAAAAAAAAAGAAAGAACAAAAATTATTTTTATCTTTTTTAGAAAATAGAAATTGTTTGGAATTGATTGGGATAATGATAGATTGGTTGGTTGGTTGGTTGGTTGGTTGGTTGACGTTACGGTTCTTCTTATATGGTTTCTGAATACTTAATTATAGACTGAGAGTGCCGTTTTGATACAACAGCTCATGTAACGCTAGGGAAATGACGTTTGGCGCACCGGTAGGAGATCTTTATAACAATCATGGGGTGGAAGCACGAAAGTTGTTTCAATCGACTCAGGAATGACTGAATAAATAATTAGTTCAGCTTAAAACTTTGAATTGCTGAATTTCATCAATGGATGATCATTTGACGTTTTCGAAGATACACGTCGATTGAAACAACTTACGTTCTTCCATCCCTGTTTCATTCAAAAAAACGTATTATATACGCTCTTTTCAAAATTCAACATTGTTGATTTTATTTGATATTTTATTCTGATGATTATTGAAACGAACGCTATATCTCTGAACCCGACGTTTACTACTTCATTAATGTCATTAAAGAACAAGTGTCCCATTCTCTGAAACTTTACTCTGACAAGTGCCGGACAGCTGCAGAGATATAGCTGAAATTATTTCAGTTGAAGGTTCATTGCGCATGTTTTACATGTCGTAGTGATCTTCTTGTGTATACATATACGAAAGAAGAAACCTGTTTATTAGAATTTACAACCACAAAAACACATGTGTGTAAGTATCTTTTCTTCTGCACATGCCAACGTAGTACAATACTAAACTTAATCTCTCTTGGTTCAAGCTATAGTATAGTTTCTTCATCATTGATCTCCCTGGAACTGTGACAATTTGGTGTTAAAGGTGCTTCTCTGCGTGATCCCCTGATGTGATCATGATGTGACATTCCCAGAAGATCAAAACTGATGAATTTTTATTCAAAATTAGCAATCAGAGGTGTCAACACGTAAGTTTTTTCAATCGAATTAATTATTCAGTCATTGTTGAGTTACATTGAAACAACTTACATGCTTCCACCCCAGATAAGACATTCATAGTCAAACAAAGGCTTCCAAATTAGAACATAATCGTCATATTTAGAAAAAGAAGAAGAAAAAGAAAGAAGGAAATTTACGCTTACTTCCTGCTGTGGCTCTGCAGCTGAGCCAGAAAGACGTTTTAATGATGCACTAGCTGACATATCTAAATGTGCTGTTCGACGTTTATGAATTTTCTTTTTCATATTATTTTTCATTTCTTTTAATTCTTCACGAAATTTCATATTATTATAAACATCAATATCTAAGAATATCATTTCTTTCATTGTTATATAACCAGTTATAAAAATAAAACGTGTTAATAAAAATGATGGTAATTTTTTAGATGATTGCTGCTGTGTTTGTTGTGTTTGTTGAGTTGGTTGAGTATGAATTTGAGTTGGTATAATTTGAATTTCTTCTTGATCTTTATCATCATTATTTTCAATTTCTAATGTATTATTTATATTTTGTAATTTTTCTGATATTAATTTCATTTTTTTATGAATATCAATCATAATATTTTGACAAATTAAATCTGGTTCTTGACAAAGTTTATAAAAGAATTCAATTGTTTTCATTGCAATATTATCAAAATCATTAATTTTTGGAAAAAAGAAAAAATTTTTAAATAAATCAATAACTTTTTCAACAATTGAATCATTTTGTTTATAACGTTGATAAAATTTTGATGTTAAATGGGTTGGAATTGAATGTAATAATAATGTAAGACAACCAGAATATATACGTGGATCTTTCAAACCTCTTTCACCTAAACCAATATTTTCAATTATTTCAAGATTAGCTGTTGTTATTGATGATTTAATTCTGTAAAAAAAAAAACAACAATAATTACGATAAAAACAAAATTTTTGTTTATCAATTAAATTTAAAATTTTTTACTTACGATGAAGTCGCAATTAATAATTGTAATGCAAGTTTTGATTCATTTTCAGTTATATCAGTTAATTTCATTGTAAATCTTTCAAATAATACTTGAATTATTTGTGAATCAATAACACCATTTTCAACCCATTCTTTAATTAGAACTTCTAATGCTGAATATTGACCATATGTTAAATTTTGAATGAATGATGATAAATTTTTAACAACTTGAGTAGCATGTTGGCTAAAAAAAAACATACAAAAAAAAATTATTTAAAAAACTAAAAAATAAAGATAAAAACACGGTTTTTTTTTCTTACCGTCCTTGTAAATCATTTGGAAATAGTACTCTTTTGTATGCATTCAATATTGAATCACGTTTTTCTTTATCACCAGACCATACTAAATATAACATATTTTTCATACCATTTTCAGTACCTTTAATACCAAATAAATATGCTGTCGTAAAAAAATCAACTGCTTCAAAAACATCTGTATTTGATTTTGACATTAACATTTCTTGAATTTTTGGTACTGCTTCAGTTATTATTTTTGAAAATTCAATTGAATCTTCTAAAAATTTTATAGAATTCTTTTGTGTTTCAAATTGTTCGTTCTGTGAAGATAACAAAAAAAGAAGAAGATAATGAACTTATCCTTTGTTTTTATTATTTTAAATGGATTTTTTTTTTGTTTTGTTTTGTTTTTTTTTATACTTACAGCTTCTTTACAACCATGACTTATGAATAGATATGATTTTAATAGTGTCATTATATACAAACATGTTTCTTCAAATGTTAATTGTTTTCTTAATTCTGTATTACCAGCAACATCATCTGCTTGTATAACTAATATAATAGCTTCTTTTAATTTATTATCAATTAAAAATGTTGATATTTTTTCAGGTAGACCTTCAAAATCATCATTATTTTTATTGGATGGAATATTTTCTGATTCATTTTTAAGTAATTCAGTTAAAATTTGAAATATTTGTGGTGTTATTGTATCCCATTTTTCATCTAATTCAGCAATTTTTTTTAAATCATCAGCTAAATTTTCTTGTAATTTTTCAAATTTATCATTTTCATCTTCATATTGTTTTATTAATTCAGCTAATGTTAATTTAGCAGCAAATGGATTATTTTCTAAAAATGATTTTATTAATATAACAGAATTTTTACGTACTGGTATTGTTTTATCATCTAAACGTTCAACAGCACGTCGTAATACTTTATGTTGAAATGCTAATGGTACTGCATTTTTTTCTTTCATATGTGTCCATATTTGTAATACTTTTGATCTAACATTACCATTAATATCTTCCATATGATTTAATAGATCATCTAAAAATTCATCACGTATTTCTTTTAAATCATCTTGTAAGTGTTCAGATGTTAATTCACTTAATATAACATCACCCATTATTTGTAATATACAATTACGTAATGTATATATATCACAATTTAAAAATTCTTCAGCTAATGATGATAAATGTGGTATTATTAATTTTGGTGATACACCAGCTAATTCTGTTAAAAATTGACTAACACTTTTAGCTATTTGTTGATCATTTGAATCATTTTGTAAATTAAATATAATATCTTGTATTAAAACCGAAAATATTGTTTGTATACCAAATTCTTCATATAATATATAAACACCCCTTGATAACGGTCCAATTGCATTTTCAGCATATTTACTTTGTAATATTTCCATAACACGTACTGGAAATGTTATTGCATGATTATATCTTTTAATTGCTGTACCCAATATTTGAAAAACTGTATCGCATATTTTTCGATCTCTTGCATATGGAATTTCTAATGTTTTATAAGAAACATTACAAAACATACTGAAAAAAAAAAAAAAAAAGATTAAAAAAAATGTTTCTTTTTCATAGAAATCTCTAAAAAAAATGTTACTAACTTTATAAAATTCTCTTCAGCAACTGGTGGACTCCAAAGTTTTTCTAATGGTAATTGAATAATATTATATAATTGTACCAAAAAATTAAATCTTTTATCTTCCCAATTTTGCCCTTCAAATCCTTCAACATCAACTCTTTTAATTTTTTTCAAATTAACATCTCTTGTTTGTGCTATATGAATAACATTATCAATTGCATTAACTGTACCAATATGTACAAATAATGTCATTTTAAGTAAATTTAAATGTGATTTACGTTCATTTGTATCATTTAAATTATCACTTTTTATTAAATAATTGGATAATGTCCTTTCTAGTTTTTCAGTTGTAAAACATAATAATTCAAAAGAACGTAACAATACATTTGCATTAACATTTTCAGCATTCTCAATAATTGAAAAATATGTATCGAAATGATCGAATATATAAAAAGCATCTTCAGAATATGCAGCTTGTCTGCATGCTAAAAAAAAAAAAACAAAAATTTCAAATATAAAATGTTGCTTAATCTTTATTTTAACAGTTATTCAATTAATTTACCTTTAAATTGTGCTGGAATTTCATTTGGTTCAAAAACTTGTTTCACATAATAATTATCACCTTTAGAATCAAGTAAATCTGAATTCTTAATTGGAATAATAAATTGAAAATTCATTTTAATAATTTTTTTTTTGATTTTTTATTAAATTGATAAGGACTTAAATTTTTAAAAATATTTGATAGTTGCCGTTAAAATTTGATCTGTTGTAAATTGGCGTCTAGCGTGGCGTCTGTCTAAAAAGAAAAGAAAAAACAAGAGCAAAATCTGCAAAATGAATCGAAGCGAAATAATATATTTTGATATATCGATTATGGATGTATCGAATAATTTTTCGTTAATTGTTACTGTATGAACATTTTTAATGTTTTTTTATTTAGAAATTGTTCATTTTAAAGTAATTTTTACGACATCGTTAAAGGAAAAACAACTAACATTTGAAAATTATTGTGAAAATTTAAATTTATTTGATAGATCGATTTTCTTTCTGTATCGATTCTCGGATTTTTTTAGTACATAAAATTTTCAAATCCTTGATAGAATAAATTAGTAGTGGGATCAGTTCCATTTCCATCATATAAATGTGTAGAAATAATTTTTTATATTATGATTTATTTATTATTTTTCAATGAATTTACGGTAAATATATTGGTTTTTCGATGGTTTTCACTTATTTGAAATGGCAAGACATGAAAAAAATGGCAAGACATAAACAATGTCCTGACATAAGTCTTGACATAAAAAAGTCTCATCTGGACGACATATAATGTCATCAGATCTCAATTTCAATCGAGAAAAATCTTTTAAATTAAATATTACCAAGGCAAAAAACTCATCGGGTACTGCCTCCATAGACCGATTCAATTGTGCCCATTGCAGACACAGTTGATCAATCTACTAATGGTCTGAATCCGCCTCCGGAACGAGTACCATTCTGTTGATGCTCTTGTTGTTGGTGCGCTTCTGCTGAGCGCGTATGAGGCGCCCAGGAAGTGGAAGGACCACCAGAGAACAAGACTGTCGGGGAGTAAGAGATCCTGGACTCATCCTCCGCTAACGCTTGATCTACAGGTGGAAGAACTTCCAGACCAACTTCATTTTACCGATCTCCAAGCCCACTATCAACAATCATCCTCAGGCGCGCCTAACGAGAGGTAGATGATTTTTTGTTAGATCACAAACCCTCAGCCACCATTGGAAGAAGGTTGACTCTTGGATTTCGAATAAAATAAAATTGTGAGCAAAATCGAGTCAGATGTACGTATTACTACATACACCTGACCGTCCTAACCACAAAATCTAGACCGATTCAATTGTGCAATACAGTTGACCGGATCTAGTAATAAAAACCTAATAAGTCATGTATCAGTTTTTTCCTCAATAAATATACACATATAATAAAACAAATTGTCCTGTTTTTTGATTTTTTTTTCTACTTTTCTTGTACTGCTCCACTGTTTCTCTCAATGGTTCTGTATGGTCCACTGCTATTGTTCATACGTATGAATATTGAATAGTATCCCATAATTAATTGTTTTATCCGATAACTTGATAATTGATGAATTGATTTACCTGAAAAATATATAGATATTAAATATATTTAATATAATGTAAAATAATTAAAACTAAACTAATAAAATATTTTCACAAAATGTGTCAAATACATTGACACTACAATGTCACTACATATATAATATATAATGCATATATTATTATACTGAAAAATGGTTTAATCCTGAGGTTGAGTTAGAAGTTAGTTGGAGAATCAGCACAATTGAAGCGGTCTAGTTGGAGATTGTTTTTTGATGAATTTTGATCATTGATGAAGGAAGTAATTGGTTTTTGTTATAATATAATATGTTATTCTTATTTTGTTATATGTATATAAATAATCAGATATGTAAATATTTAGATAATTCACTTTTAATTGAGAAAGGTGAATAAATGCTTCCATGGATAGGTGAATAAACCAATTCAATTGAACAGACATAACCTCACTTTTGAACAACTAAAAATAATGGTTTAAATATGAGGTTGAATTAGAAGTTAGTTGGAAATCAGCACAATTGAAGCGGTCTAGTTGGAGATTGTTTTTTGATGAATTTTGATCATTGATGAAGGAAGTAATTGGTTTTTGTTATAATATAATATGTTATTCTTATTTTGTTATATGTATATAAATAATCAGATATGTAAATATTTAGATAATTCACTTTTAATTGAGAAAGGTGAATAAATGCTTCCATGGATAGGTGAATAAACCAATTCAATTGAACAGACATAACCTCACTTTTGAACAACTAAAAATAATGGTTTAAATATGAGGTTGAAATTTGAATTTGAATTTTTTTTCAGTTAATGAATAATTTTGGAAATTGTTTTTTGATGATTGAAATGCATTGAATGCAATGGAAATTGGTTTTTGTTATAATATAATATGTTATTATAATAATAATAATAATTTATAATATATATGTTGTTAAACTATATAGTTTATTTATATAAATAAAAGAATAGATTCAGAATATATTTATTTATGGTGGTTCAATGTTTTAAAAATTAAAAAAAACACAAACATACGAGTATTGCCTTCAAAATTAAAAAACAATTGCAAAATCTTGAAAGATTCAAGATAATTGTGTGTGGTGTATCCAGATTTTCTTGATTAAAGCGTTAATCAATAAAATTACAATTTAAAAACAAATTCAATCAAAGGTTTGTATTTTTTTTATCTCAAATTTTTAATTAATATTAATTTTTATTTCTTCAATTTTTTTAGTGATTTGGAACGCAAGGAGAAAGTTCAAAGAATCTATGCCGAAGCTGCGCTGCAGTTCAACAAAGTGAACTTAATGCTCTTTCAAGGAAACGTAAAAAATTGTAGTATTCTTCTCAATTTTACTTTGTTTTAAGGACTTTGTGACTGGAACCTGATCGGATGTGTTTGAATCGACCTTAAAACTCCATTTTATAGAAAATTTATTAACCTTATTAACATTTTCTTAAGGTCTCCTACGGTTTGCATTACAGTACACAAAATCTGAAGATGCACCTAACGTATCAGCTTTTGTGGAATTGGATCCAGAGGTAAGATCAGGACGAGAAGATATTTCTGAAGTCTAAGGAGTCTAATATAATTAAAGAGCCATAAGCCTCCATAAGCACAATACTGACTTTAATTGTTAAATAGAGTATAGTAGTTAACAGTGTTCACAATTTACCACAATGTGGTAGATTTACCACTTTTTTTCAAAATTTTGTAATCTACCACAACTACCACTATTAAGTTCAAATCTACCACATTTTTGAAAACTGTAGAAGCTATTATATTTTGTAAACAAATGACTAATAATAATAAAATATATGAACCACCAATAAATTTAATAAAATTTTATAGAAATTTTAAGTTCCTTAATGGGGAATTTAGGTATTTGTTAATTTTTATTATTTATCGTTACTTTATATATCGTTATTAAAAATAAATGAATTAATTTTATTTTCAAAAAATATCAGCTTATTTCTGTACATTTTTTAGTTCGAAACGGTTTTCAGAGTTAGTTTGCTTGGGGACTCTAGTCTACCACTTAAATATCCTAATCTACCACATTTTTTAGGACTCATCTACCACGTTTGCTGAAAAAAAAAGTGTGAACAGGAACACTGAGTTTGAGTTAGTAGTGTACCGTGTACGGTCATTTTATTTGACACTTTCAAAAGAAAAAAGTTGGGGTTACGGTCTTCTTGTTTAAAAAAAGGAAACATTTCAAATAAATTTTCTTATAATGTGAAATTAAATATTAAAATTCAATTGAAATGTAATTTCAAATTAATTATTCATTTATTAATAATATAATTTATTTATAAATACGAAAAAAATCAAATAAGTTTTCCATTTTATTGAAAAATGTGAGTGAAAAAAAATATATTCAGATTTAAAAAAGAAGAAAAAACCAAAAAAGAATTAACAATAAATGTTTCTACTCTACATACCTACATAAAAAAAAGCCTAATTAGTTAAATCGATAATTTATGATTTAAAAATTGTTTTTAAAAAAAAAATACTAAATAAATGTAAAGTAGTTATTTTTTTGTTTTTTGAAAAAAATAAAGTATCTTTTTTTGTTATTCGAAAAATTATTAAAGTGTGATAGTTACAAAATATTATTATAAAGGACAGGTTATATTTGCAAAATATAAAAAAAATACAACACATATACCTACATACAAAAAAAAAAATGCTGTTGTATAAATCAATAAAAATCTTATAATATACATATATAGGAAAAAAATTTATAGTGATTTAAAGTGAATTAATGTGTACTATATGTTTTTATTTTGCAAACATACATACCTCTACATATTAAGTGTTTAGAATTTAGAATATAAAAAACAAAAAAAAAACAGTAATCATGAATTTTAATTAAGGTATATTACTTTTTTGATCAATAACAATTTTTCTTATTTTTTTTTTTTAAATATTTTTCATCTTAAATCTCAATAATATCCTTAAGTAATTAGTTCTTTTGAAGATCTTAATAGATAAACTTTAGAGAAGAAAAAAAAAGTAATGCAAAACTCCTTGAATATATTTGGGCATAGATACAAAAGTAAAATCAATTTTCAAAATTACATGTCATACCTATATTTATTTTTTATTTTTTGGATAATAAAAGTGTATACATATACCTATATATATTATATACACTTATCAACAATATGTACAGAAATATTGCACATTTATATTATTATTTATTTTTATGTTATTGTTATTTTTATGTAAATTTTAAAAGCGAAATATTTGTAACTTGGAGTTAAATATATTATATACATAGGTACTTACTTCCATTTTTTTTTCAACATTATTTTGATTTATTTTGAAGAAAAAAAAAGACAAATTGAAAAGCTTACAAACTCTGTCATATTTGTTAACGATATGTAAATACCATAAAATAGGTATAATATAAAAAAATAAATTATGAAATATTGGATTTAATCGTGAATTTCTTATTGTTTACATTGTAATTTTCTTCTTCTTTATTTTTTTTTTATTTTTTTAAATAAGAAATAATTTTATTCACTCGTATGCTAAACACATTGAAATTCTTTTTTTTAACAAGAACCAGAATTACAGATTTAACGGTTTTTCTAAAATATTCAATTTTTTTTTTTTTTACTGAAATTGCAACAAAATAATTCAGCAAAAAAAAGAATATTCACATGATTTGAATTTGTATGCATATGCCTGAAAATATGCAAAAAATTCAATTTCAAATTTCCTATTCAAATGCTCAAGGACTTAACCTATTTTTTTTTTGTTATTCATTTACCTACTTTTTTTTAAAATTTTATTTTATTTTAGTTTTTTTACTTGCATTGTATGAATTCTTAATTTAGATAGTGTATTTGTGTATACATACATATGTATGTATGTATATATATATGTATATCGCTTATTGATATCCTATACATAAAAAATACTTAAAATTTTTTATATATGTTTTATTCAGTACCTATATGTATGTAAAACCATATATTATATGATGCAAAGTGTTACACATTCATGCATCATAATTTATTTTTTCGTTATAGGTACATATTTAGCAAATTTTTTTTTAAATGGGAATTTAAATTTAATGAATTTAATAAATAAAAATTTTTAAAGCAAAAAAAAAAAAAATCCATGAATTTCAAATCCTGGAAAAAAACGAAATGACGAAAATTTAAAAATAAAATTTACGAATCTTGTACCAGTAAATACATAAGTAAATGTAGGTATCAAAAATTATTTAAAAGAAAACTTTGAAGTATCTATGCAATTCTATCTTTATCTAGATTAAAATATTCTTCACAACGTTAATTTCATGATAAATTATTAATCTAAAATCTGCATTCATTTTACAATAACAGTAAAACTCAACAAGAATAAAATCAAAAAATACCTACCAAGAGAATTTTTATCAAAGAAAACAATTTTTCCAAATAATAAGGAAATCCTTATTATTCGTTTTGTAAATCAAATTTTAAAATATAGGTAGAGACTATAAAACATTTAAATAAAAAATTAAAAAATAAAAACCAACAACTCAAAAAATCATTAAAGCATAAAAAATATGATGATTTAATATTCATTCAACAAAATTTAGTTTTTCATTTCCTGATTATTTATAAACTCTTCTTATATACATACATATACACAAAATCATGGTATTTTTTGTTCATTATATATATTTAAATTCTTGTAAATAAAAATCTTTATTATTTTTTTTTTCTGTAAGTACAAATTACGCAAATCAAGTTATGCTATCAGAGCACAGGATGTCAATTACTCATCTTATCGATTCAAACATTTTTTTCTTCCTTCTGTTATCTGATTTCTTTTATTTTTTATTTTATTTTATTTTTTATTATAAAAAACTACTTCAATTTTACTTATAAGAAAAATATACATATTGTACATACATATGTAATATATTTATATGCATAAAAAAAAACGACAAGGTGGTGAATAAAATGTCTCAGGAAAGCCTCTGAAATTTTTTTTTTATTTTGAAAAACAAAAAAAAAAAAGGAAAAAAAAAATCAGGTCAAGTTGTTCATGGACTTTTATATATACATTATGATATAATTTCAATGAATATAGATTTAACAAGATTTGTCTTTAAGAAAATAAAAACATAAAAAAAGAAAATAAAATAAAATCATCTCTTCTATAGATTTTTTTTTCTCATTTTTTTCCTTTCCTTTTTTTTATTTAAATCATTTTCAACATATCTCCGTAATAAAGATTATTATCATTATTAATTGCTTTCACTTTTTCTATGTAAATTCTTGTGTTTTTCTTATTCTAATCTATATATTTAAATATTATACATACATACATAAATCTATAGATAAAAACGTGTATAAGTATTTTTACAAATATTTAATTACATTTATATAAATTAATTTCAATTAAAACAAATAATTAGAAAATAAATTATATTGAATTTTTTTATATTTTATATTTTACAGGAATGTTTTATTATAAAGCAGTTAAAACTGTGGTGCTTCCAAAAAAAAAAAAAAAAAAAAACAAACAAAACAAAAATCTAAAAATATTTTAAATCATGGAACAAGAAATTGGTACTTGGGATTCAGTTTTATTAGAAAATTTATCTGAAGATAATTTCATTAGTAATTTACATCAACGTTATAAAAGAGATCATATTTATGTAAGTTTGAAAAAAAAAAAATAAATAAATTTGTATTTCTGTTAATTATTTAAATTATTTTATGGTATATATATATTTTTAGACATATATTGGTACATCTGTTGTAGCTGTAAATCCATTTAAACCATTAACAATTTATTCACCAGAATTGGTTAAGACATATGGGAGTAGAGGGATATTTCAATTACCTCCTCATATGTAAGTTTTTAAATTTAATTAATAAATTATTGATTTTTGTTGGTTTTTGTTTTTAAAAATAAGATGATTTTTTTTCTTTCTGGTTTTATAGATATGGTCTTGCCAATTTAGCTTATCAGTCTCTAAGAGACCAAAGTGAGGACCAATGCATTATATTATCTGGTAAATTATTCATTATTTTTAAGTATTTCATTTTAAAATTATAAATAAAATTATTTTCTTCTTTAATTTAATTTATAAAAAAGGTGAAAGTGGTTCTGGAAAAACTGAATCATTTAGAATGGTTATTCAGTTTTTAACACAAATTCAAGATTTAAAAAAATCAAAATCACATTGTAGCAAAAGAAGAAATTCAATTGGTACATCATATGTAACAACTAGTTCATCATCTCGTCCAAATTCACGGCCATCAACACCAAAAAGGCAATCACCAATATTAAATTTATTACAAAATGAACGTACTGGTTGTCCTTTAAAAATACGTTCAGAAAGTTCAGATCGATCAACTACACAAAGGGTATTCAATTATTTTAGTTTTTTTTTTTTAAATAGAAAATTATTTTCATTTTTAATACTCATACTGTTTTTTTTTCTTCTTTCAATTTTTTAAAGTTTTCACGTGAAAAAGTTGTTGATTTTGATTTTTCACATCATAAAAGCACTGATAATATTCCTCAGCATAGTGTTATGACTCAAACAACATCAACAGCAGCAACAACACAAAAATCATGCTTTAAGCATAATCATATAGATGCAATTGGTCGTTCAAAAACATTAACAAATGTTGATTATTGTATTAGAAAATCAAACTGTGATCTAACAAAAAATCCTAGTTTTAATAAAACAACACAATTACAAGATACAATACATCCATTGTTATATAATAAAATGAATACATTATCATGTTGTAATTCTACAATTCAACAACAACAACAACAACAACAGAATAATTTATTAAAATCTCAACAACAACAAGAAATACTTCGTTATTATGATATTAGTAGTAAATCACTTCCTCATCAATCAAAAAGTGTACCACCATCATCAACAACAGCAACAGGATCATCACCATCAACAGCAGCAGCAGCTGCATCAGCAATAACAACAACATCAACAACAATTTGTAAATTATGTAATCATAGTAATTGTAGAAGGCAACAAAGTTTTGATGAACAAGATTTAACATCAACTGCTGTTGTTCATTGCAGTAGTACTTCAGTAATTCCATTTTCAAAGCTTAAACAACAACAACGTAATTTTTCTGGTGCTTGTGGTGGTGGTATTAGCAATATAAGAGGAAGTTGTGTAAATCTATCAAGAGAATCATCTTTAGTTAGCTGTTGTAATATACCATTATCAAATATTGATTCAATTAAAAGATGCTCAAGAATATCATTAATTGATACTCATAAGTTAAATCAAAAATTAATTAAAGATAAAATATCACCAGTATTTAATGAAAATTTAAATATTATGAAAGCTCAAAAACTCAGGGATCGTGTAACATGTTCAAATATATTTTTGGAAGCATTAGGAAATGCAACAACAATAAAAAATGCAAATTCAAGTAGATTTGTAAGTTTCTATTAACTTTTTTGTAATTTTGAATTTTATATTTTAAATTTTAAATTTCCTATTTTTTAAATATTTTTTAGGGTAAATTTTTTGACATTGAAATTGATTATAGAGGAGATCCCATTGGAATCCACATAACACATTGTAAGTAGATTTTTGTATTTTAATTAATTTGTTTTTCTTTTCTTTGATTTCTAAGAAGAATTTGTTACTTCATTTCGATATTTTTCTTATTAATTATGAATTTATTTTAAATTTTATTTTCCTTTTTTTTTTTAACTGCAAACGAACAGTTATGTTAGAAAAGGTATATTTTGTGAAAAAAAAGTAGAATTAATTAAATTTAAAATAAAATTAAAAAAAAAAAAGTACTTGAACAATAATTTTAGTGGTTTACGTTTACAGAGATTTTTTTCCAATTTTCAATCAAACATTAAAATTTTGTTCAATGTACTTTATCTGGTTTAAATCCTTTGAAAATTAAATTATGCTTCAAAAAAAAAAAATGTTTATTTTGTTTCTTCTTCTTTTAAGACACGTGTTACACAAATAAATCCTGGCGAAAGAAATTTTCATGTTTTTTATCAACTTTTACTTGGTGCTGATGTACAATTTTTAAGTATGTAAATTCAAGGATCCTGTTTTTTTGTTTTTTTTTTGTTTTACCTTAATTTATTTGAATTCATTTACAGAATCATTGAAACTTTATAGAAATATAGATAAATATGAACTATTAAAAAATACTTCAGCAACTGAAGAAGATAAAATGAATTTTTCATCAACTAAGGTAAAATTATCACGAAAAAAAAAACTCAAATGTAATTACTTTATATTATTTTTTTATTTTTTTTTTGTAGAAATCTTTAGAAATTTTAGGCCTAAATTCAGATGAAATTATATCAATATTTCGAATGATTGCTGTTGTATTAAAATTAGGTAATTTTATCTTTATACCAGTGACCAATATTGATGGTACAGAAGGTTGTCAGGTTTCAAATGATTATGGTATGTTAACTCGGTTATCTTATTTTCAAAACAAAAACAAACTTGGAAATTAAGTGCATTTTTATTTTTATTTCTAGAATTACAAGAGACAGCTCAATTACTTAATTTAGATGCTCAAATTTTATTAAATTGCCTTACTAGAAGTAGTTCTCTTTGGGTTCATGATGATAACGGTAAATATAATTTTTTTTTCTTTTTTTTTTTTTAATCCTTGAAAATAATAGTTTTTTCCTCATTTTTTTTTTTTTTTGCATTGAAGGTTCAGAATTAGATGCAAAACAAGCATCATCAATGAGAGATATACTTTGTCGTACACTTTATGGACGTCTTTTTACATGGATAATAAATCGTATAAATGAATCATTAAAATCAGATCAAAGAGAAAAAAATTTAGCTTTATTAGATTTTTATGGTTTTGAATGTCTTGAAACAAATTCATTTGAACAATTGGCTATAAATTATTCAAATGAGAAATTGCATCAAGTAAGAAGAAAAGTAATTTTCGATCGAAAATTATAGAAATAATACAATTTTTATTTGAAATTAAAATGAAAGAGACAAACAAGTTGTTTTTTCGATCGAAAATTTATTCTAATAGAATTTACAGTTACAAATACTAATTTAATTTTTTTCCTTCATTTTTTTAGACTTTTCTTCAAAGTGTCCTTAAATTTGAACAAGATTTATATGTTCGTGAAGGTTTAGAATGGACAAAAATTGATTTTTTTGATAATGAATCAATATGTGAATTAATTGATAAACCAAATTATGGTATATTAAGTTTATTAAATGAACCTCATATCAATAATGATGAAGCATTATTATTACGAATGCAACAATGCTGTGCTGGTCATCCGAATTTTTTAAGTAATAGTCCAACAATTACTTCAATGTGTTTTAAGTGAGTATCGCATTATATTATTTGTTTAAAAAAAAACCGTTTACAAACGATTTAATTTAATCTTTCTTTCATTTTTTTTCAAAATACAGAATTCGACATTATGCCAATGTTGTAACGTATTCAGTAAAAGGTTTTCTTGAAAAGAACTCCGATATTCTACCAAAAAATATAAGTGCTGGTTTATTTCAAAGTAAAACAACGTTAGTTCAAAGTCTATTTCCAGAAGGTATACAAAAATATGGTGTTTTCGAAAATGCAGTGATGCTGCCAATTCAGCTTAAAACCTTTTTATACGCTGAATTCTTTATTACGGCAGCATTACTGCATTTTCGAAAACACCGATACTAAAAAATTGTCCTTAAAAAAAATTATATAAATGAAAACTGATTTATTTTTACAGGAAATCCGAAACGTTCATCAAAAAAACCAACAAGTGTTAGTTGTAATTTACGTACACAATTACAAACATTATTATCAATTATAAAAAATCGTCGTAATCATTATGTATTTTGTATAAAACCAAATGATTGTAAACAATCAAGAATATTTGAATTAGCATTAGTACAACATCAAGTACGTTATATGAGTTTAATGCCATTAGTTAATTTATGTAGAACTGGACATTGTTTTCATATAACACATATTAAATTTTTTAATCGTTATAAATTATTAAATTCATTAACATGGCCACATTTTAAACATGGTACTGTTATTGAAGGTATTGCATTAATTATACGTAATGTACCATTACCATCAGCTGAATTTACAATTGGCACTAAAAATGTTTTTATACGTAGTCCAAGAACGGTATGTAATTTTTTTTAAATTTCTTATAAATCAATAATTAATTAATTTTACTTTTGAAGGTTTATGAATTGGAAGAATTTCGAAAAGCACGTCTTGATGATTTAGCAGTATTAATACAAAAAACATTTCGAATGTATAAAAATCGTAAAAGATTTTTAAAAATGAAAGAAAGTCAAATTGTAATATCAAGTGCCTGGAGAACATGGAGGGTAAATATATATTTTTTTTTTTAAATAAATCAGTTTTTGTTTTTTGTTGTCATTAATTTTTTTGCAATAATTTGCATGAAATTCCATTATTTTTTGCATGATGCTTTTTTTTTATCACAATTTCATATTATTTTGTGTTACATAGGAGTGCCGTTTTGGTATTCCTTTTACTGGCCGCAGACATTTATGGAGTCTTTACAGAGTAGTAAGTATTTTGTTTACAAGAAAAAGAAAAGTGCATGTACGTTTAATGTAGACAAATGTGTTAATGTTCTTCATTGTCTAAAAAACTAAATCTCATGAAATATTGTAGAATTTTGTAGAATATTTAATTTGAAAATTCACCATTATTATTTTTTTGTTTTTTTTTTAAATTAACGTTACATTCTCTTGTTGTTCATTTTGTGTGCATGTATTTTGAGATTTTATAGTTTTTTTTTTTTTTTGATAAAATTCTAAATTTACTTTTTTTGTTATTTTAAAAAATTTAAAATAAAATAAAAACGATTAACAAATTCTTCTTTTTTTTTTTTCTTATTTGAAAAAAATTCTTTTTCGTTTAGGCTCGAGAAGAATATCGAGCAATTAAAAATAAAAAACAAGTTGAATGGGCTGTTCAAGTTATTTATAAAAATTATATTAAATGGAGAACTCGTCATTTTTTATTAACATTATTAATACGTCTTCCGCCAAATTCAATGAGTCCATTATCATTAGAATGGCCAATTCCACCAAAATTTCTAACAGAAACATCACGTTTATTACGTGGAATTTATCATCGTTGGAGATGTTATATATATCGTAGATCATTTGATCAAATATCAAGAAATCGTATGAGAGAAAAAGTAACAGCTAGTATTATATTTAAAGATAGAAAAGCTTCATATCCACGAAGGTAAAAAAATTTTTTATTTTAATCCCTTTTTTTTTTTGTTTCTCCTCATCAATCAATTAATTTTTTTTTTTTTCAGTGTTGGACATCCATTCATTGGTGACTATGTTCGTCTTCGTCATAATCTTCAGTGGAAAAAATATAGTATCGAAACAAATGATCAATATGTTGTTTTCGCTGATATTATCAATAAAATAACTCGTTCAAGTGGAAAAGTATGTTTCCTTTTATGATTTCGAATATTTTTTAATATTTACATTTTCTTCGTTTTTTTTTTCTTCTTACAGTTTGTTCCTATTTTGTTAGTTTTATCAACAAGTTCAATGCTTCTTCTTGATCAAAGGACATTACAAGTTAAATATCGTGTACCTGCTGCAGAAATTTATCGATTATCATTGAGCCCATATTTAGATGATATTGCTGTTTTTCATGTTAAAGCGGTAAGTTTAAGAAATTGTACAAAAAAAAAATATGAAAAATCATAGAAACTTTTGTTTTCTGTGTAAATTTCCTATTAAAAATAAAAATTTATTGTAGGATCATTATTGTACTAGAGATCATCAATGTAATGAATCTCCAACAGGTTGTTTATTTCAGGTATCTGCTTTTTGTTTAAAAAATTGGACTTCAAAATTTTACGTTATATATTTTTTTTTTTCTAAAAATTTTCAAATTTTTTGTAAAAAAAAAAGCTTTAAAAATTTGCTTTATCTGCGCTTTCAATTTTTTTATAATACTGAAAAATAAAATACGATAAAAAATATTTAATTTTTTTTAAAAGCTGCGAAAATTACTTTTTTTACTTGAATTTATTGATATTGAGCTTTTTTGCATGTAATTAATTTTTTTTTACATAATTTTTTAGTTAAATTTTGAAAAAATCTAATATGAATTTTTATGATCGGAAGAAGTTCTAACAGGGAAAGTAGAATACCAAATTCTAATGGAATTTCTACTAAAATGTACATATCCTTAAGCGTTGATAAAAACACGAAAAATTCCCAAAATTAACTATTTTTTTAATGAATTTTTAAAATAATTTCGCTTATTTGATTGTTTTTCGAATGTTTTTTTTTTGTTTTTTGCAATTTAGCTTTTATTAATAAAATTAAATGAGAATACATGTATTTATTTTTCTATTTTTTTTTGTCTTTTACAATCATTTACAGTCTGAATTTGGTCGTAAAAAAGGTGATTTCGTTTTTCAAACCGGACATGTTATTGAAATTGTAACGAAACTTTTTCTTGTTATACAAAATGCAACATCAAAACCTCCAGAAGTTCATATTAGTACTGAGTATGTTAAATTATATATTAAAATTAATTTCATACATAAATTTATATTAAATTTTGTTTTTATTTTTAATTTTTGAAGATTTGAAGCTAATTTTGGACATCAAACTGTTATTTTTACATTTAAATACAGCGGAATGAATGAACTATTACCAGGACAGCCACCAAAAGTTACACGTCGAGGAAATCGAATGGAAATAGTAGTTTGATTTTAATTTTTTTTTTTTTGTAACACAAGACACAGATAATTTCAAAGACCTACTCACATACTTATCTAGACAAAGTGTATAAAGATTTTTTTTTTCCTGTTTTTGAATTTAATTGAAAAATTTATAAATTGAAATGTCTTCTATTTTTGTTTGAATTGTAAGATAATCGTAAATGTTTTTTTTTTATCTCTGGAGAAAAAAAAGGGTTTTCAATTGAAAATTTGAGCTTTTAGAATAAAAAAACAATAAAATTTTGTCATTATGTATTAAAATTGTGCCAAACAAAAAAACACTAATTTGCCAAATTATAAATATTAAAAAAAAACTTTCTTAAAAACTTTTTAAAATTTTTCTAATTGAAATTTTTAAAAGAAGAAAAAAATAATATAATGAAATTCTTAATGATTTTACTAGGATTCATGTAATGAAAAATTTAAGACTTGATTATTCGTTATTTTTCTTCTAGGAAAATAAAACAAAACTGATAAACTGTAAATTTAGATTGATTTACGAAAAACAAAATTAATAAAAGCAAATACACGAATTTATATTTGAAAAAAAGAAAAAGTTTTTTCGCCTTAGGCTTATTGTTTTTCTAAAAAAAAAAATAGAATAATTATTCTATTTTCAAATTAAATTAAATAAATTAGTTTTTTAAATAAAAATTTAATAAAAAAAAACACTTTCTTCCAACGGAATTTTTCTTAGAAACAAAAAAGCAATTTCAATTTCAAATTTTCGATACGTAAAGAAGAAAAAAAACACATATCTTTAGAAAAATTCAGTATTATCTTCGAAAAACAATAATAAAACAGTTTTGATGACAACAAGTTAAAAAAAAAATTGAAAAAAAAGAGAAATAAGCGAAACATAAAAACAATAATCTTTGGACCTTGGCAATATTTAAAAATTTAAGAAATCATATTGAATATTTTTTCTTTTCTCTTTGTTTTTTTTTCTACAAATACTAAAAAAAACTTAAACAAACTAAAGTAATTTAAATTGTATTTTAAAAATTCAATTAAAATTGCAGAACTAGAATTAATGTAGCACATTAACAACAAAATAAAAAGTAACATGAAACGTAACTCTTGTAATTAGTAAAAATTTTCCAATTAGCATTTAGTTAATTAATTTAAATAAAAATCTGTTATAGAAATTTAGAAATTAATAGTTAAAAAAAGTATATAGTATATATTTATTACACCACTGCCATTATTTTATGTTATATATTTATTTGTATGAATGTATGGGGAATGTATTATATCTTGGTCAATTGTTAATTATTGTCAAATTGAGTTAAATTACTATCGTAATAATTAGAAACAAACAAAAGCAATTCAAATAATATTGTAATCAATAATGATAAATTATACTTCAATTACTTGTTTCATTTTAGGCCTATATATTTGAAGAAGAAAGAAAAATGTTAAATATGTATTTATTGAAAATAGTTTTTATTGTTGAAAAAAAAACAAATATATTTAAAGGAACAATTAAAAAACAAAACAAAAATAATAAAAAACCATGAATTTCTTGAACAATATTTCAATTATTTCAAAAATAATTATTATTAATATTCAAAAAATAAAAAATTTAATAATTATTATTAGAAAAAAAAATAGTTTATAAATTAAATTAATTGATAAATAACAAATAAGAATTGTAAATATTTAATTTAATTATAAAATAAATATTAAAAATAATAATTTAATTGAAATTACTTTTTTTTGTTTAAATGAAAAGCTGAGGTTATATTCCTTAAATTTTTCTCATAAAAATGAAATCTTTGTGATTCAAATTTTGAAATTAATGAAAATTTAAAAGAAAATTGTAAATAATTTTTTTTTTGAAAAATTTCCATTCCATTCGAAATTATAAAACAGTATTCAACGGCAGTGATTAAATAAAATTAAATTTTCTTTATTTGTAAATTCCATAGAACTTACATAGATTTATGATTATGTTGTTTTTCATTCATTTTTCACAGTACATCTTGTAAACTTAGGCATGTGCCACACCAAGACGCGATCTTGTGATTTTGCGATTTTTTTATCACGCCATAATCACGAGCATGTGTAATTTAATGAATGGTGCTATACCGGCAGCTATCTGCGATGTCATAATATTATGATTTTGCGTTTATCACTTGATTTTTTTCATGCGATCTGCATGTCGGTCATTATCACATGATATATTGCCGGTTAAGTAGCTGTAGGTAGTGAAAATGAATGAAAGGTCGATAATATAGTAAAATCAATTACAAGTGTAGAGAAAAGGAAGTGTATTTGGGATATAACTGATGAGGATTATTCAAAACAACATAAAATTGAAGTAGATCCAGTACAATTGCAGCACTATATTTTACATTCCGGATAATAGAAGGATGAACCCAATATCTACGTGTTCATGTTTTTTTATTCTATTTCTTAATAATAATGACAATATACAATATCGCGGAACAACATGTCGCAATTCAATGTGGCCAGTACCATCATGTGATAATCATGATACACCTCGACCTCGTTTTGCGTCTTCCCAGTTTGCGTTTTTTTCAGTTTGCGCTCATCGGCGTTTTTATACCGAAAAACTCAAAATGCGTCGTGAATAACTCACTTTGCGTCACCTTTTGATTAGAAAATCAGGGTATTCCCATAAGAGCTTTTATAAGTTTGAATATTTCCAAAAAAAAAAAAAAAAAAAAAAAAAACTAATTTATCTAATTTTAAAAAAACACTCAAAATATTTATTTTTATTTAATTTTTTCTCACTTTAAATACAATTTTATTAAAAAATATTTAAAAATATCCGACAGTTTTTTTTCTACTCTCTCTCTCTCTCTCTCTCTCTTTCTGTTGCTGTTACAGTTACAAATTACAATGATAATTGTTTTTGTTATTCGTGAATATTTGCCAGTTCTTATTCTTAAGTGGTACCACATTTTCAGAGGTGGCTGTTAAAAATGAGAAATGAGAGAGATAATTGTGATTTTAATAAAAAAAATATCATTTTTCTTTAATAACTTAATTTCTATTAATTTTAT
The DNA here is from genome assembly GCA_932526495.1 of Bombylius major. NCBI lineage: Eukaryota > Metazoa > Arthropoda > Insecta > Diptera > Bombyliidae > Bombylius > Bombylius major. Next base: position 24,585,252 of record OW052045.1, on the reverse strand, counting down.
GATATAACAATGTTTGGGAAAAATGTTTATTTAATAAAAATCTGCAAATTTGTAGAACATTATAATTTGATATTTTTAGTAATTTGGGAGATTTAAGGAAAAATTGATTTTCAGTTTTATGTTACTAAATATTTATCACGTTTTTTCTTTGATTTACGTTGCTCATAGATATTTAATATATTGGGTGAAAATAAAGCTAAGGATCTTCTCTACATTTCATTAGAACATAATTTTCATGTAACTTTAATCACATTTTAGTTATGATTGATTAAAAGCAATAAGTTGTCATGTTAATTTGGTACGCCCAACACATACATATAAACAACAAAATAAAATTGAGCATTAAGGCTTGGTACTATAGGAGTCGTTGGTTTCAAAAACCATATAAATACCATATAGACAGACCAAAATGAAAATTTCTTGAAAAAAAATATTTTTCTCCCTGCAGATGGCCAGCCAAGGAGGCTCTGATAGAAAGAATAATTTTTGTATGAATTGAAACAATGATTATAGATTTACACAATAGATATTTCGCGTAGTACATTTGTATTTTCACTCTATTTCATTAAAGGCTCCTAAACGAAACCTTCTTGTCTGTCCTATCTGGCGAGCAAAAATAGAACTAACGTTTTGAAATTCAAACTTAAAAAAAATGATCGAGTGATTTTTTTTATTATCCATTCGCTCATGCTCTTGTTATTTTTTTTTTGTGTATAACCAAATCAAACCAGTTTCCAGTATAACTTTGTGTATACCTATATTTATATAATATACATATATATATATACATATATAAGTATATGTACATATTTTTGCATGTACACAAATGCGTGTTTACCGTCTGTGCACATTTCATTTAATATTTGTTTTTTTTCTTCTTTTTTTAAAATTTGTTTCATCGGTTGTATAATATTTTTTATTTTTTCATCCATAGAATATCAATATGTATGTACATACATTATGAATGTAAATATATTGTATTGTATAGGAATATGAATTAGAATTTGTTTTCTGATTATTGAATGCATGATAATATGAAAAATTTATCCAATTATTTTTATTTTTTTATAGTTTTTGAAGCTATGAGAAATTTTATTGAAATCCAGAATCCAGATCCCGCTTTTTTTTGTTTTTATTTTATGTAACTACATACAGGGTGTTTCACAGTTCGTGTGCCAAACTGAAATGGATGGTAGATCTTGGTGAGAAATGAAAAAAATCGTATGGGAGAGGGGTGGGGGGGTTTCTATTCTCAAATCTCAATGGTTACCGAGATATTCAAGGTCAAACAAATTTTTTTTCGACGAGTAACCAGTTCCACTTTTTGCAACATATTTCAGCGCTCGTGCAATATAGGGAGCTAAATGAAAATTATTTCTATAGGGAACCTTCAGACCTTTCAGAAAATGTCTTTTATAAAGTTTTAGTTTAATACTTGAGAAGTTATTGTAGCTCAAAGTCAAAAACTTTTGAAAAAAAATCGTCATTTTTATGTTCAAGGTCAAATATCTCGAAAATTTCCCTTATTATTTTTTTTAGTTTTTTAACTTAAACAAAAGCCCTTATTACTTATTTACCCATATTTATATTTGAAAATGTTACACAATGTGAGGTAGTTAGATTATGTTGGACTCTACAAATTTTGATCAATTAGGTGTACCTATAAAATTTTATTAAAACCTTGCAGCCGGGAGATGATCACAGTCATTATTAGAAAATTAGAAAATCGCTAATGCTTGCAAAGTGTTAACATTATAATGTACGTGCATTATAATATACAGTAGCGATCATGAAAGTCGCCTAACTAATAATTTCTAAAAACTTTTCGCGATACTATCTTTAAATTTTGGTGGGGATGGATGATGGTTTGTTTTTAACTAAGTATGTGTTTTTTAATGTATTTTCTATAAGAAAAGAAAAACGTTTGCGTTTGCGAAATGCGTTTTTTCCGCTACTGTATAAACTACAATCTGCATATACAAAAATACATAGGGGAAAATACCCAGTAATGGGCCCTCCGCCAGTAATGGGCCTTTTGCTTTATTTTATTCTATAACTAAGTTATTTTAATAAAAATACATGTAAATATTTGCTATATATTTAGAAAAAATGGTTATCCTTGCAATGTGTGGGTGGATTATCATTAAAATTTCTTATTTTAAATATAAATCTAATAAATGTAAAGTGCTACCAAAAATTGCATTTTTCTTAACGTTTTCGTTAAGGAGATGAATTATTATTTTCTTTATATTTTAATAAAAATAAACCGATAAACAGCTAATTTTTTTGGAATTACATTTTAAACTAGTTAAAATTTAATTTCTAGTACTTTTATAACACTTTTATTTATAAAATATATAATTTTTGGCACGGCCCATTACTGGCTCTAATATTGTATATGAAATTCAGTAACGAGCATAGGGCCCATTACTGGCTACAATTCAAAAAAACCAAAGTACCAGTAATGGACCCTTAAAGAAAAAAGCAATAATTCAATTTGTTGTGTATTTAAATACTCTCCTACCTATATTTTAATATAAATGTAACATTTTTAAATAAAAATAATTTAAATTTTTGGTTTATTTTGCAACCTATTTAAATATTTCAATTCTCTAAAATTACACGTACCTACCAAACAAAATATTTTAAAATATTTAAAAAATGGCAAAAAAAATGGAGAAAAAAAGAAGAAAATAAAGAAAATGAAAACTTATTAGATAAATAGTTATATCAGTTACATAATAGTAAATACAAGTAAATAACATATATTTTTTTTTACATTTAATATTCATAATAGTATATACTTATGTATAAAAGCAATTAAAAATATTTTTTATATTAAAATTTAAGAAAAAATCCTTCTAATTCAGTTCAAAATAAAGGGCCCATTACTGGCTCCTCTCAGGGGCTCATTACTGGCGACAGGGGGGCCCATTACTGGTCCTCACGAATTTTGAGTTATTTTATTAATTTTAATAATTTTATTGAAATAAAAACATATTTTTTGCGTTAAATTGCAAATCTAGACCCTTCAGAAAGTTTATTTTGCTCTTGGTTGGAATTATTAATCAAATACCTTAACCGTGGTATACGGAAAAAGTCAAAAATTTTCCTTAAGGGGGCCCATTACTGGGTATCCTCCCCTACTTGTATATGCTAAATGGGAAAAATACAAAATTGAGAAAAAAACAGTGACTTCAATTCAAGTTTACAATAAATTTTGTATTTAGGTACGAAGCAACAACAAAATTCAAATACGGTATTATAAAAAAATTGTAAATTTGGTTGGGTACTTGAAAAATGAAAAATAAAAACAACAATTATTTTTTTATATGTGTGTTGTTTTTGTTTATATTAATTATAAATTTTCATAAAAAAATTGTATGATGATGTCATGCACATTTACTCCGTCCTCATTTTCCATATAAAATTGTCTAATTATAGTTTTGAGGATTTTTGTGTATGTTAAATTTTTTTTTATTGCAAAAACGGTCATAACGTATTTTTAAATCTAATGTTCTAAGCGATTCCTTCTTGTCTGTCCGCTCTATGAACTGATTTAGAACTAAAAATTTATTTTTCAACAGCTTTTCTGTTCTGGAATATCTACTTCTTATTAATTATCTTTGATTGAAATCAACAGTATGAGTGTTTGAGTGTATAAACATATACTACAATAATAATAACGTGGATTTTTAGAGCCAATATGGAAATTGCGTATACAGAAAAAAAATACAGATCGCAAAAATGAAAAACGTACAGAAACAGTATGTATAAGCGCATATATAAATTATGAGTCAATTCATTCAAAAACTATATAGGTATACAACTTGTCCGTTAAAATAATGATCATTATAACAAAGAGTAGATACTAATAAAGAGGAATAACTTTCGGGTAACGGTATATGAAAAAGGACGCAAACAAAAAAAGAGTACAAATATATACTATTATCACTAAAAAAAAAAATTAAATTAAAAAAAAAAACAAAATCTCTTCAAGCGAGAATGAAATATCCCCTTTGTTTTTTCTTATAAATGAAAAACATGCATAAGACTGAAAAAGACAAGAAAAAACTAAGCCCAACCTTTTTTGTTATCTTACAAACATTTTTTACTTGTATAGGCAAAGCGTAAAGATCTAATAAAGCGAGTTCACTTTCGCATAACGGTACTGCAAAAAACACCCACCAATAGAATTGCTTAAAAAGCAATTAAATCATTTCCCCAAAAAATGACGTCACAAATTTCCATATGTCCAAAAGAGATATTTCTACGAACCACCTTTCTAATGTAAAATTACATATGACAGCAAAAGATGAAAAGTGTGTTTAAAACTGCACACAATTTCATTCGATTTCCCCAGTATATACCTACATGATATTTTATTATTGTATAGGTTTTTTAAAAGCATGGAGTTTAAGATAGCTACCTTTTTTTCGAGAATGTATTAGTTCATGTTAATTTGTATTCTTCAGTTTTATTACTTTACTTTCACACGTACGTGTCTTTTCTTCTTCTTCGTATGTAAATCATTGCTACCTTTTTTTTTTAGGTGTATTTGTACCATGTAAATTTTGTTCACCACATTGTTTTTATAGGGGATAGATGACAAAGATTGATCTACCTATGTAATTTTTTTTAAATTTTGTTTTAGCTAGTGAAGTTGAATTAGAAAGAAAAAATATTATTTTATGGCTTTAAAATATGAAAATATTTTCATTTGAAATTTGTTTTCAGTGAAGTGAAGTTTAATATAATTTTTTAATTTTCAAATACAGAAAACATTTTTTAATTTCAAATTTTGTTTCAGTTAACGGAGTGAAAAAAATAATAAAATCTATTTAAAAAACTTGGAAATTATATAAAATTTTTCAATTTTTGAATACAAAAAAAATTTAATCTGTTACGATAAAAATATTTTTTAGAAATATTATAATATAATAAAAATATATAATAATATATTTTTCATTTTATATAAATATTTTTAAATATTTTTATTGTACTAGAATTATTATTTAAAATTTTTATAAGTGAAGAAGTAAGGTACAGTTTTTAGTTTGTATTGCTTTATTTTCTTATTCGGAAATAATATACATTTTTTTATTTTTATTTTATTCCAATAATTTTTAGCAAGCCGCTATACCCTAAATTCTCGAACATTAGAGTAGTTGTGTCCCCACGAACATGTGGAATTTTGCATCTCGCTTGGTGAAATAGATTTTATTATTTGGACTATTTCTAGCAAAATACACTTGCATTTTACACATACATTGAAGTTTTTCAAAATTTCTTATCAAATTTTGTATGGAAAATTAAAAAGTGATTTTACTAGATTTCTCTATACTATGGTATTGGTTTATTTTCTACATGCAAATAAACACGTGCTCATCACTTTAACATGTGTTTGTTTATTTACTAGAAAAATTGCTCATCACTTGCACGTGGCTTCTAATTTTATTAGAATTTTTAGATCGCGCCAAATTTTGTAGGTAAAAAGCAAAGTATACGGTATGACATATATGATTACCTTATCAATATCAGTTCTGTTGTGATATATGTATTAAAGTTAGTTTTTCTAAGTGATTTTTAAAAAAAATAATATAAAGTGTATTTAAATAATATTTAGTGCGTAAATGATAATATTATAAAATATTATTATTGCGAATTTTCATAAAATAAACTAGTGTACGAAAACAATTAATAAGACTATAAATAGAAAACCAAGTGCATTTATTTTTTAAAGATAAAGGGAAAAAAACCAAAAACTTTACTTAATTATAAAGAAATAAAATTTAATAAAATTAATTAAAAAGAAATAAAATTTAATAAAATTAATTTAAAAGAAATAAATAGTTTTAAAAAATACAATATTTTATTATTATTTTTTTAAAATATGGGTCGTCACTTTATTAGGTGCATTATATGTGGAGAAAAAAAAGATGGAGATGAAAAAATGTATTTCAATGATTTTTATAAGTGAATAAAAACACTAACTAAATTTACAAATTACGAAAAAGTCTTTTATTTATATTACTCGACGCAACTCTGGTGCTTTACCCTATATATTTCTCATCACTAATACAACTTTAACGAATCTTCTTTTTCAGTTCCTCATCATGATTTTTCTTGCTATCTATTTTTAACTCAGATACATGTGTATTAGTGCAGAAATTGCGCATTTATTTGAGATCTTATCAGTTCTTGTTCCTAGTTAAAACACTACCTTACACTATGATTATAATATGACATATAGATATATATTATACTGTATAGTGTATAGTGTATACAGAATAGATAGATAATGTATTTCATAGGATTTTGCAATTATATCCTATAATTATACATATATTGCTGGTATGGTTTTTTCTTGTCTTTTTCCTTTTGTCCACATGCATATATGTAGTTATGTATTTGATACAGCATATTCTTTAAAGCTGAAATAAATGGTTATTGTTGTTGTTTTTTTTTTCTGGTTTGATTTTTTTGTTTCTTGTTGTTGTTGTACTTTTGCTACAAATAAATATGCTCGCGTAAATAAATATTTTTTGGAATAAGAATTTTATTTCAAATTACAGTGTACGCTCAATAATTTTTCCCTTCCTATTTTCAACTTTTGGTTTTTTCAACACCCAAATTTCAATAGGTACTTGAAAGGTTTTTCGATGATTTTTATTTTATAAAATAGAGTAAAGTTTAAGTAAGCTAAACATGTACTGCCTAATTTAAATCACCGATTTTTTTAGAAATACAGTCAAATTCCTCTAACTCGAAATCTCTATATCTCGAATTTTCCTTTAACTTGAATTTTATAGGCCTTTTTTGCGCTCCCTTCAAATTTCTATAGAAAAAATATCCTCGAAGTCGAAAATTCCTCTTAGTCAAGTGACCACCTACAGCCTACATTTCTCAACCGATTTTCATGAAATTTTGAATGTAGATAGGTGGAAGGGAATTGTGGTCCTTAAGCGAAACACATTTTTTAATTTTGATCCTTGAATTTTTTTATATTCGATTTTCGAAGGTACACACAAAACAAAAATTCACTAAACTTTTCACACATTTTTCATGTATTAAAACGTTTAGATATTGTGTTTTCTTCTTGTAGGATTTAAATATAATCTTTTCCAAAAAGTTTAACATAAATTTCAAGGAAATTGGTTACGTAGTTTAATTATTATAAATAAAACAAATTGTTAATTTTTCATAAAATTTTATTATCAATTTTTCTAATCACAGGATTTTTTTTGCATACCTTTAGGCTGGAATAAGAATGACACAGATAGTATAAACTCTATAAACGCGATGCAATAAAAATTGCGATTGTAGGGTAGTATGTGTGATGATAAAAAGTACGTAAGCAGCATGTAAAACTTTTGTTGTTTACTTAGGCTGCACATTGTATTGTATATATGTAAATATACGAAAAAATTTTTATGTAAAATTCAAAAATTTTGAGTTATTTTATTTTTTTAAATTTTTACATGGAAGGATATGTGACTTTCTAACTTTGAACTATTATATCTCAGGCTGTATTGCATCGATTTGAGTCAAATAAAATGCACTAAGTCAGAAAATAGTTCAAGAATTAAAATGTTTACTTTTTTCAAGGATCAAGGTATGAACCAAGGAGGGCCCCATTGAGGTGAAAGAAAAGTTGTTTGTCGAAGGGAGTTTTGTGGAGGTGTTGTAGGTGTTTTTATTTCGAATGTTTGCTACCGGAAATTATAGATCCCCAAAATACAATCTGTTTCTTAATTTACCTCTTCATCTAATTGAATTTCCTTTTATATTGCATGAGTATAATTTTTTATATGATATGATATATTCATACAGTTTGTTCAAAATAATTGTGTTGTCAGTTTTACAAAGTGCATAGCGTTTATTTAAAAATTATTTAGCAAATTAGTCAAAAATTAGGCAACAGCAAAGATTTCATAAAAGAATGAAAACTATTCAACGTAGCGTAGGTAAAATTGTACGTACTGTGTGGAAAATAATGATTGGCCAGTACCAGACCTGTCTTTTTTCAGCTTTAATAACCGGTTTTTTCTGGAGACAGAAGGCGAGTTGTAGTACATTTTATCCAAAAGTGGGGAAGCTGAAAGAAGACAGGTCTGGTACTGGCCATTGAGAAGAAACAATAACAACTTCAGCATAGCATAGCATAACAACTGTATGCTAGCTGTAGCCTGTAGAACAAAAGAAAAGATGTACACATTTTACCATGCAATATGACCGCTACCCAGTTAACCTAGAACGTATTTTTGATATATCAAGTTTGTATTTTTAGAGCACGAGAACAAATTCTGTTGACATTAAGATTAGATAGGTGGAATATAATCATCGATGGTGAACTGGGTTTGAAATTTTTTCAAATCATGTACACCAACACTTAGAAGAAATTTATTTGCTTGTGTTGATGAAGACACAAATACATTTCAGACGATGTTGTTGCTGTTTTCGAAAAAATTTTTCACTAAATTTGGCTCTTAAATACTAATTTCAAGAATTTATGATTGAGTTTATATATATTTTTTTTCATAAAAAAAAACAAAAAAAATATTCATTAATAAAACACCGGTTTTTTTATGTTTTCATTTTTCTTTCCATATAATGAATACTAATAATAATAATAATTAATTATTGTATCAGAATAACAGTTTTATACAATATCCAACACATATGATTAATTTTCAATAAGAATTTAAAATGAAAATTTTTTGTGAAATTAATTTTAGCTAAAATCTTTTATTTTACTTTTTTTTTAAATAAAAAAACAATCATGTGAATTTGAAATTCCATTGCAGTCTCAAATTTCTTTTTAAATTCAGAAAAAAAGTGTATTATAAATTCGAATTAACATGCAAAGAAAAAATAAAAGTATGTAAATGGATTCCTTTTTTGAAAAAACTGTTGCTTAAAATTGAGTTTTTTTTCTTCTTTTTATAAATTTTCACAATGACGCCGTAACCACAATTACGGCGATTTTCGCTATCGATGGCGATGACGGATTCGCATGTTGAACACAATTAACACGACAAGCAAATCTCGATAAAAATCGCTTTCCGCAAATCGTTATGATTGTGTTCAGTTCAGATAGATTAAATTGCCCGTTTGACGATAAATTCTGACAGTCGCCATCGACAGCGAAAATCGCCTTATTTGTGGTTACGGTATGAGATTCATTCAATATTTATTTTCGACTTTTTCTTTTTTTTTAAAAAAAACAATTACATTTTGAATAGTATTTTATTTATTCATTTCTTTTTTTTTTTCATTAATTTAAATTATAATTCAAATAATATTTTTTTTTCTTTTGATAATATAAATTGCTATTGAGTTAAGTTTTATTTATTTATTTTTTTCAAACTTAATCTTATATAGTAAGAACAATATATTTCGATAATTTATTTTAATTTTATATTACACACATAATTCATTTATTCTTTTTTTTTTTTTTTTTCTTCTTTTTTTTTTATACAAATATCGCCCTCAATTCTAACTATGTATTTATTATTAAATTTAAAGACTGTGTTGTGTATTTAATTTTTTTATTGTTTATAATCTTTCTTATCATAATTTTTTTTAATAATAATATATAATTTTTTTTTTCAACCTTTGCTTGTTTTTATTTATTTATTTATTTTTTTATTATTATATTTATTTCAAAAATATTAAATATTTTTTTATTTTTTCACACAACTTTTATTTTTCACTTTGATTTGTTTTTTTTTTATTCAAAAATTTTTATCATATTTTTTTCCCTATCTTTTTTTTGTTTGTTTGTTTTCTGTTTTGAGTTTTTTTCCTTTTTTTTCATAATTATTACATTTTGCTTTTATATTACAATTTATAAAGGAATAATAATAAAATTCAAAATTCAAAAAAAAAGAAAAATAACTAAACCCCATAAAAAACATACATAAACAAATATGTGTAATTTTCTTCTTCTTCTTTTAATAGAATATTTTTTAATAGACAAATTTCAAATTAATAATAATAATAAGTTTTTCATTTTAAATATCAATAATAATATATATATTTTTTTAAATATTTTCCTTTTTGTAAATATTTAATTTTGTTCAATAAATCGGCGACACTTGTAAGTTAATTTTTCTTTTCGAATTTTAAAAACCAAAATAATTCTTTTAAAGTGTATGCGAGAAATATAAAATATTTTAAATAAACAGATATGTAATTGAAAAAAAATAAAGAGCACATTTTCACATAACTTATATTGCAGTTATTATGTTTAAGATTTTCCAAAGTAAAATTTAAAAAAAAAATAGAAATAAAAATATAACGACAGAACAGATCCATTTGAGATCAAATTTCATTTTTTTTACTGTTACATGAATTTTTCTAGATTTTTATTTCATTCATTTTTTTTTCTTGTTTTTATATTATATATTTTTTTTTTCATTCATTTCATTTTCTTGTTTATGTATTACGAATTTTTCCTGGAACATAATTTTTATCAATTGTTACTTCTTGTAAGAACATATGTAAACATCTTTCATTTTGTGCTAGAGGATGTCCAGCTATTTTATTTATAAATGTTTCTAAACCTTTACGTCTTTCTTCAATGAAACTTTCATCAAAAATTCCATCATCACCACGGAATGGCATTTGTCTTTTCCATGCTTTTCCCGGTAGTGGTGGTACGACAATCTTAAAAATTAAGAAAAAAAAAATATACAAAAAATTATTATCAAGAGTTTTTATTTTTTTTAAATTTTATTAAATTTATTTACCTTGCTGTCTCGTTCTAGTTCATTTCTGAGCCATTCAAAATCACTATATCTTCTTCGGACGCTAGATTCCTTAATTTTGAAAACTGGTAAATTTGTCTTAAAAAATACAAAAATAATTTTTTTATGTTAATTTATTGATTAAAAATAAACTCAGATATTCACAAGATAAAAATGGGTGGCATAAAGAATGATTAAGGATTTTCATTTTCATATTCATTTGGATCAATTTTACCCCACCCGGCATTTGAAAAATTCACCTCTTAACTATATTACATTGGTCTAGAGCTAACTTAAAAGACATTTTCTTAATAATTCTTCTTATAAATTTAAAAAAAAAATAATAATAACACCTTTTCAAAAGATGTAAAAAAAACAAAAAATTAATAATTTATCCCTAAATCTTCAATTTCTTCATCGATTGTACATAATACATAAATTATTAAAAAATACAAGAACAAGCTTATATACATACATAATGTATAACATATTTACATACTTATACGGGTATATAAATAAATGACGATAAAAATTTGATAATAATTCATCCATCCATCGAACCACGTAACAGCTAAAAATCTATTTTATACAATTCCCGCCCATTAAATTACTGATAATTATATATTTATTTTTTTAATACCGTTTTCGTTATAAAAATAATATAAAATATTTAAAAAATAGATTTTCATGGTATTTTAATAAATTCTAAAAAATAAAATGTTTTTCAACACCACAGTGACACTTAACCATTGCATCGTATCAGTTTTTTTTAATTTTTTTATTTGCATTAAATTTATCATAATTGGATTATAAATGTATTGTACATACTTATGTACACATTGTTGTACAGACTACAGACAATTTTCTTTTCAACAAAAATGATTCACAAAAAAGAAATATGTATCATATTCGATTACAAAGAAATATGTATGTACATAACTTGCGAATAATCTTGACCCGAGATTTTAAAAATTGATAACTAAATAATTAATAGCTTTTTTATGCGTGATGTTTCTTTTTTTTTTCTTTCTTCTTTTGAAATTTGAAATCAAAAATCGGAAATTGAAATTAAATTATATTTAATACAATAGAATGTAAATTATTACCCTCATTCTAACTTCATAATCAGTATATCGTTTTTTTCCTGCAGTCATTGTTGTCATAGGATTAACTACATCAATCTCTAAGAAATTAGCTGGTACAGCATATGCATCATCAAGAGTTTGTTTTTTAACATTTAAACGTCTTGTTGCATCCGCAGTACCGTCTGATTCAACCATCATTTTTTATTTTCCAGAATATTCACGATTATGCACCCTTTTTTTTAATTTTATTTTTTTTTTATTTTTCTTTTAAATTGAAATTGTTTATAAATCTTATATTAAAATATATAAATTTAAATTGAAACTTAAATTATTATAAATTGTTATAAACTAAAAAACTTTCTCTTAGTTTTCTTGATACAACAAAAAAAAAACATGAAATTAAAATTTAGTTAAATTTCCAATTAGCAATTTAGCAGCTCGAACAGAACGGAAAAATGACAGGCCGATGAACAAAAAGCATTACCATATCAGCATAGAGTTAAAACAGATAGGAAACAGCAGCAGCTAAAATTTTTATGACATCTTTAAAAATTTTTGCTTTTTATAAAAAATTTTTTTGTTAATTGACTGAAATTTTAAATTTAATTCAATAAGAAACAATATTTTTTAATTCTAAGTAAAAATAAGTGAGAAAAGTCCAGACGACCAGAGCACGCGATAACGAATTTTCGAAATCGATATTTACCACGTATACATGATGAGATCCAAAGATTCAGCGATTGAAAGATCTAATTTCGATCTGAATATTTCAGTATCCTAGATCGAAAGTTCGAGTTCAGTTTAGATTCAAACGTGGTTCAAAATATAGAAATTATAACCTTGAATTTTTTAATTTTCCTTATATTTGAATGTAAACTTAAATATTAGGGCAAGTTTAGAGTTTTTATTTATGTTTTCAATTTTATTTAAATGAAACAAATAAAAGTTTTTACTCACTTCGATAAATAACATAGCCTAAAACAATTTCGATCTTTCAATCTTTCAATCCGTGTCTGTACGTTACGAGAAAAGGCTATTCGGATCGGTTGGATCCCATATGGACTCGATCTCATCTACATGGTTTTATAGGGGATTCAACCGGATTACTTTAAGATTCAATCTATCATGTACACAGGGTAATTATGATATTATATCTATATGCAAGGTTAGTATAATATTTTTTTATTGTAAGTAGGTAATGCCTATGGGAAGATGTAACCTATATTATATTAACCTTGATCTATATGTACCTTTTGTCCCCTTTTGTCATTACCAGGTTGCACTTAATTTCCTTTGTCAGGAATTATTTTAAAGATTTTTATTATTCAAAATGTCCGTAAATAGAAGTAAAGAAATTTACTATTAGGAGAAATTTATTATTGTGTGACGTGTGTACAATGTACATAATAAATAATACAGAATTTTTGGTTCAGTTTTTCTAATCAATTTTCAGAACAGTTACAGCATTTCTCAACTTTTCTCAACACAGTTGTTAAAAAACAATATTAAAATAAGAAAAAAACTTAAATTTGTGAAGAGTGTGTAAAAAATAATCAAATAAAAAAGAATTTTTAATACTAAAATATTTTTGACTTGAAAATCAGAGTTTGCTTAGATTAAATTTTAGTGAATAAACATTATAGTATTTTATTTGTTTTAGACCAAATTTGAGGACCGAATATCATAAAAAGTAAAATCTTAAAACTTTCATTAGCGATGTAATATTGCATTGTCATGCAGTTCTGAGCTATGTTGAAAGTTTCAAGTCTCTATCTCATCAAAAAGTTGGTTAAAAATCAATTTCTAAATTTGTACCGAACAGACAGACAAGAAACCAAGCTAATAAAAATATTTTAATAACAATTAAGATTTGTAAATCCTGTTATTGTATGGGAAATCACAAGATTTCAAAGGTGATTGAGAGAAAATAGACGAGTTTATAACCGGTTTTAACAACTCCTGAAAATACACCTTAAAGCCTACGCCCAATGGTAACGACAACGACAACTACAACGTGACGTTCAATTAGAATCAATAGAACGACTGTTGATCTCGCCCAATGACAACGTTGTCGTTGTCGTTGTCGTTCACTTATGCTGTTATGATACGGTATTAATTTCATGATTAATTTCGTTATTAAAAAGAGATACAAGTATGCTTTACGGAAAAATCAACTAGAAAGAAAGAGAGATATGACTAACACTTATTTCAGTATTAATACTGAAAATGTCAAAAAATAACTCTCCCAATTCTCCAAATTCCAATATCCTTCCATTAATCATGAAATTAATCATGAAATTTAAACATTAATATTATTTTTGTGTTGCTATCGTGTTTAGACATTTTTCATAGTTTAATATTATGTTTAAACGAGTGTGACGTGTCTAATTATTTATTTCTAATTTTTTTCAGTGAGTACAAAAAAATGAATAGAAAAGAAATAATAATCACGAATATTCCTTTACTGAATTATTTAATTGCCATTTACTTTAAACAGAGATACAGGCAACACAACTTTAAGAAAATGTCAGCTGATTTTGATAGTGTGTCTCTGTTACTCAAATCTGTTGTCTCTTTCTTTAAGTACTTAAAATTTCCAATAGTATTAATACCGTATCATAACAGCTTTAGATCTATTTCTAATTTTGTCGGTGAAGCTTCCCTTCTGTTGTTTTGGAGTAATTCATGTGAACTGACAGTTGTCAAATTTGAATTTGACAATTCAAAAACGTTAAATTTCAAATTTTTGAAAGAAAGTATAAAGAAGAGTTTATTTTTTAGTGTAAAATTTTTTAATAACAAACTATAAATAAGTTATTATTTTAATATTAAATTTTTAAAAGAAAATATATTTCATATTTTAGTGTTAAATTATTAAAATTAAGTAAATTTTTGTAAAACTAATATTTCGCAGAAATTGTATAAAAAAGAGATTATATAATCGTTTTTTTATTATTACTTTTTGTTAATTTAGAAACAAACTAACAAGTAACAAAATCTCACACAAATTTGTAAACAAACTGTTTGACATTTCACCAACTGTTGTCGTTACTCGTTACGTTACCATTGGGCGAGGATGAACGACAAGTCGTTGTCGTGTCGGATGCAGTTGTCGTTGTCGTTACCATTGGGCGCAAGGTTTTATGGTGGTGGCACGACCAAGTTGTAACGAGCGTGAGTGTATTACATTACAACCGTCAGCTAAAATTATTTTAGATTAGACTATTCTTATTATACCAATAACCAAGTAGGAAAAAAATTGTTACAACTAGCGCATTCCAACCAATGTATTTTGGCTCATTTTGTGGTAGATTTGCGAAATCACGCGATTTAGGCTGTAGTGAAAACATAGTATAATTGAATTGTGCATAAATTGAAATGAAATTGCGTCATATACGAGTATATATAAATTAATCTTTTTTCAATGATAACTAGCTCAGTGTCAGTATTAATAAATTATTTTAAGTAATGAAGGAAAAACAACTGATACCTCGAACACAATACAGCGGTTTTCGTTGTCGGTTGTCGGCGACGGCAAGCTTTGCATGTATTTTGTTATTGTTACAAATACAAAATACATGCAAAGCTTGCCGTCGCCGCTTGCCGTCGCGAATAACCGCTGTATTGTGTTCGGGGTATGAAGATGTTAGCTGCGTTCCTTTGGGCTACTCCGGAGTAGATAAGCGTAGTTGGGCGTAGTTAGGCGTATTTGGTGAATGAAACGCTAATTTTTATATTTGGTTCAAATTCTAACCTGTAAATTTGAACATCAAAAAATAAATTTCTGTTTTGTGACGGCTTCTGCAGCTGTTTTCTGACAAAATTAATAATATCTGAAATAAAAAACACTGTTAATTGCAGAGAAAAGTAGATAATTAATTAATATTTAATTAATTTAATTATTTTATTTATATTTATCACTAATATGTATTTAATTATGTAATTTAATTAATTTATATTTTATTTATATTTATCACTTATTACAATTTTATTAATTTTAATAATTTAATTAATTTTATTTATATTTATCACTAATTAACAATTTAAATAATAATTAATTCATATTTTATTTACATATATTTATTACCAATAACCTAAAATTTAAAAAATGTAAACAAACTTTATAACCTCTAAAATGAAAAATCCATCTATTGGATAATAGAATAACTAAAAACCTGCTGTGGTGAATTTCAGTGGTGAAATATATCAACTACGCCAAACTACGCTTGCTTTCTACACCTGAATATGAATAGGGGTAGTTGAGTGTGGATGGGAGTAGATTCATCTACGCCTCAAATCCCAAAGGAACGCAGCTGTTGAAGAAGCAAATTTCTTCTACAAGTTTTTATAAATCTTAGACTACTTAGAGTAGTCATCTCAGATAGAACGCCCTATATGCATAAGAACCATGACAATAATATTGAGTCGGTCGATGTGATGCTTAGAAGATTTTCAAAAGATTAAAGAAAATTAAAAAAGAGTACGTTCATGTCTCGTCCTTAGGTAATAAAATTTATGTTAAAAGCTTGTTATATGGATTATATTAGATTTAGATAAGATAGATTTTCGATAGAATGAGTATTAACAGCGTTCGACGGGGCGCTGAGTACAATGGACTCTCCTGTCTGAGTGCTCGTGGACAGTGATGCATCCAAAGTCGGTCTGTGCCGTAGTAGATAGGTCCAAAAATATATAGTAAATCAACGAAAAATGTAGTAAAATTTTGCAAACTCAAAGCAGTTGAACAAAACAGCTTTGTAATTCAAAATAAACTAAAACCTTTATTCAATTTTTCATAAATTAAACAAAAAAGGAAATTTACACTAAAAAAACATTTATTATTTTTTTTTTTAATTTTAAAAAGTTGACTTTACGCTTTCTCAATTCTTCCATTTTATTTGACAATGATACTTCAATCATGGACGGTAGTGCCAGAAATTAAATTTTAATGGAATAAAGGCATATCATATCCACATGACCACATATTTAATTATACCACATACCACAAACACAATGCACAAGAAAAGTCAAAAGAACAATGGACATGATATGACAATATCCGAAGCCGACAGGTTGTATTGTATTGTAATATAGTTCATTTCCTATAACACTTAAAGTGAAGTAGATTTAATTAAGTGCGAAGTAGATTTTTTATGGGGGGAAAATGTAGTAAATCTACTACAAATGAAGTAAAGGATGCATCACTCACTGCTCGTGGATGCCTTATCCGCATCCCCCCCACCCACACAACAACACAACAACAACAGCGTTCGAAAACGGACTGCAATGATTTTAATTGTTTTTGAATAATTATTTTTTTCAGCAAATGAAACCAATTACAAATACAGTAATAACGAAAAAAGAAAAATGTTAAATTTTTCATTTAAAGTTTAAATTTTAACTCATTTCCACATCACCTTGCGGAAGAGTTAATGACGCGTTTTTTTTTTAAAGAGATTTGATTGTATGTGGTCAGGACGGTCAGGTGCATGATACAATAACTATAGGCAAAGTAATAATATAATGATCTAGAAAGAGTATCCACTCAATGTATTTTATTGTATACAGTAAAATTTTGAATTGGATTTATCATAAATCCAAGCTTTAAAGCTTTTAAGTTGTTGTTAGAGAACTTTCGTGGTACAAATAATAAGAAATATAAATGTGTGTTGTTAACTGCGATTACGCATTTAATATCGAATAAAATTGAAAAACATTGTTTTGCACATTCGTCGCACGACGTCACCCATATAATTTAAATGATTCGAATTTCATAGTTTTTAAATACATATACATAGGGGAAAATACCAAGTAACGAGACCTCCTCCAGTAACGAGGTGTTGGCTTCATTTTACTCTATATATGTGAATTTTTGCTATATATTTAGAAAAATGTGTTATCTTTGCAATGCATGGATGATGGTTTATCATTACAAATTCTTATTTAAATATAATTCTAATAAATGTAAAGCGCCACGAAAAATGGCATTTTTCTTAACGTTTTCGTTCAGGAGATGTATAAAAGCAATAAAAAATATTTTTTATCTTAAAATTTAAAAAAAAATCTTTTTAATTCAGTTTAAAATGAAGGGCTCGTCCCAGCGGCGATATTTAATATTGATGACATTTTCCTCAATGTTGTCATCAATGAACGTAAGACAAATGGAACAAATAGAACAAATTTAATATATTATGAGTAATATATAAAAACATAGTTTAAATATGTTTCATTTATTGATTTTTTAAATTCAACGATGTTTTCATCGAAATAGTCAGCTATGGTCAGTTATATAGCCATCGATGAAAGCATCTATGTTGTCATCGATGAGGGAGTTGCTGGGATGTGATGTAAGAACAATACAATAGAAATCATAGTTGATATATAGTTGCTGTCTGCTACTATGTACTAAGTAAGTCTGCTACTGGTAAGTAATTCTATGTTGTCAAGGCATAAACGCATAAACCTAAAATTGCATTTTTAGACATAAGCGGTTATGCCATGCCGTGGTTGTCTGCTATAACGATTGCTATGAAGAAAAAAGCTTTTTGTCTGCTAGTGAGTTGTCTGCTACTAGAAACAACTTGTCCAACTTTTTTATACAGCATTTACTCATCTGGGTATTTTAGTTTATGGTAATACATATTCTAATACATCTGATTCGATTTTTGCTCAGAATTTTATTTTATTTGATCTCCAAGTGTCAACCTTCTTTCAATGGTGGCTGAGGAGCTTTGTGATATCAAAATCAACTACTTCTCGTTATGCGCGTCAGAGGATGATTCTTGACCGTGGGCTTGGAAATCTATAAAATAAAAGTTGGTCTGGATCAAGCGACAGCGGAAGATAAGATTCCACAATCTCTTACTCTGCGACAGTCTTGTTCGCGGGTAGAATGTCCTTCCACTCCCTGGGCGCCTGATAGGCGCTCAGCAGAAGAGCATTAACAAGAGCAACAAACAGAATGGTACCAGTTCTGGAGGCGGATTCAGACCATTAGTACATATGTATGTATGTAGTCATTAAAAGGATATTGTGTTGAAAGGAAAATTATTTTTTTTTTATTATGACTTTATTTAAAAAACACAATATATAATAACATTGCGAACAAAAGCTAAAATATGCGATAGAAACAGTAATATAATTAAATAAAAAAAGTAATACAATTCAAAAGTAAACCTATGCAAGAAATCGTAATCTAAAATTGCAATTGCTATAAAATCATTACAGGTAAATTAAAAAAAAAACATCTTTTTTTATTAATACTCACACAATATATAGGGAAATGTTAGTCTATCAATAATTTTGTTTATATATAGGTTATATAAAATCAGTTTAATTGATTTATGAAAATACAATTTTCCGGACAATACCATCTCCTGAGCCGCTATAGACACACTCATCTGGACCATTGCATATGCAATTTACACAATTACCCACATCAACTTCACCAGCTAATTTTGGACTTTTATCAATATCAACCCATTTTTTAACTTTACAATCATAACCGGCAGTAAATATCGAATTTTCTGTACCACATAAGGAATTAATAATCATTTCATGGCAGTCCTGTACAAAATACAAAGTAAAAATTAAGAAAAATTTCAAGGTAAAAAAAAAAATCTACACAGAAAAAACAAATACTTCTTACATCTTTTGTCCAAACAACTTTATAATGTTCTCCTGGTAGATTTTTAGTTAATAGAACACCTTTACCATCTCGAGTACCAAATACAAAAAAACTTCGTCTATCATCAACGATTGGTCCAATTAATGCTAATGGTGCACGACCAGGTATTGTTGCTTTTGTTGAATATTTACCAGATTTACCAGCCATTATTTCTGTAACAACTGCATCTGAATCTCTAGCTGTATATATTGTACTTTTTTCAGCTGCTAAAGATTTAACTTCTTCAACAAGATTAAATTTAAATAAGATTTTATCATTTTCCCACATTGTAACAACACCTTTATCATCACCAGAATATAATAGATTATCATTAATACAAACTAAACATTGTATGACATCTTCACATCTTAATAATTCTTTAATATCATCTGTATTAATTGGATCATCAATAAATTTTATTGTACCATCACAACTACTTGAATATAATTTGCCATTCTTATTTACAGCTAATGCATAAATCCATCCTTCATGTGCATTTATAGTTTTCTTAAAATTTAAATCTTTATTCCATATCTGGAAAAATTTTTTTTTTTAGATAAAAATTAAATTATATACCCTTTGAGTTTCATAAAATACATACTTTAATTTTTCCATCTGCACCGCCAGTAAAAACATGTCCATTATTATATACAACACATGTAAGATCACCATCATGTTTAGAATCTTCAGCTCCAGATTTATCAATTTTGCCCGGCATTTTTTTATTTAGAGAAAAAAAATAAATATTGACAAAAAATTATCCAATTATTTTATTATTCAATAATACACTGATTCACTTTCTTTCAATTTAAAACTAAATTGCATTTAACTTTCTGGATTATACAAACTCGTATATAGAAAGAAAGTATTTACGAAATATTTTAAATCTATTTTTAGAATTCATTTTTTTATTTTTATTAATTTTTTTTGAATTTTTGTTTGAAACATTGAAAGTATGTAGGTATGTATGTAGGTACATACAATTGAAAATACATACTTCTAGAATATTCTCTTATGTTTAAATTTATTTTAATATTTTGATTATAAATAAAACAAATAAATACATAATTAAATTGACATATAATATATTTATTGTACATAAGTGTAAAAAAATTTATTTATAGATTATATTTCTATGGAAAAGGTACATGAAGCATGTATGTACATATGTACATATGTAAATATTTTCTAATCTTTCACTCTATCGAAATCCAAAAATAAAAAAAATGAATAAAAAAATAAAAAGTAAGTATGTACTTGCGGAAAAAAAACAGTAGAACGCAAATTAATTTGTAAGAATGTTTCTTCAAAGTTCTTGAGATTTGGAGGTCAAATAAACAATAAAAAATATATAAAATGTATTTAAAAATTAATTTAAAAAAAATAAGGGAAAGTCAAAAGATTTTTCTAAAACATGAAACAATTGAAAAAAAAAAACAACTTGAATAACCGCTATATTTTCGTAGATACATTTTTAAATTTTGAATTTTTACCTAATTTTTTAAATTTCAAAATATTTTCAAATTTTAAAACGGTTAAAATTTTATATTCGAAATTTAGCACTTAAAGTCGGAAATACAATGTGTAGTTGTAGTACTACGAACTGTCAAAAGTACAATTAATACCTTAGTTGTCATATGACGCATTACAATGTGTAGCTGTAGTAGATATGTAGTAGTAGCTGAAGCTGAAAGTAGAAATTTTTCTACTTCATACTACAACTTTATCCTGCCTCTCCACCAGACTTATATGTCTTAACTTAAATCGTGATTTATTTTTTTTATATGAAGTTGGCTCGAAGAAAAAATCAGCAGACATAAATGTCTGACTTAAATCTGAACATAAATGTCTAAAAAAAAATCAAAGTGATTAGTGAATGAAAATCAAATATGGCGGAAATCGAATTTTTATGTACCTTATTATGTGAGATAATCAGGGCCGGCCCAACCTAATTTTTCGCCCTGTTCGAAAAACAAAATTTCGCCCTTATTCTGTTTAAATTTTTAATGAATATTAAAATGTTCAAGCCGTTTCCACACCACCCTTGGGTAGACTTTCAACTCACATTTCACATTTCATATTTTGAAAATAAATCAATTTATATACATAATAATACATACTTTCATATAATTTGAATTATATACGGAACTATTTATATACATACATACAGCCTTGAATATAAAAAAAGTTATTGCAAACTGTTCAAAATAATATCTTGCTCCTATAGTATTATTCGATCTTCATAAAAACAAACAACAACAAAAATGCTATACACACAGTATTAGGTTCAATTTCAAATCTTGCACAGTCTCTGCTTTATCATTCTATATGTTGTATACTGTGTGTATAGCATTTTTGTTGTTGTTTGTTTTTATGAAGATCGAATAATACTATAGGAGCAAGATTTTATTTTGAACAGTTTGCTATATATTGTTGTTTTTGTGGCATTCATACGAGACTTATGTTCATAGTAGATGATTCTGTGGTCACAAGCACTAACCGCTTAAGTCTGAAGATGTTTATGTCGACTTAAGTGGTTTGCAAATGTGACCACAGAATTGGTTCACACAAAAATTAAAATCTATATAAAATTTTAATATTATGTAAATATTTATATTGTTCTAACGGCGCCCCTCTAATTTTGTCGCCCTGTTCAGCTGCTCTGTCTTCTCATATGTAAAGGTCGGCCCTGGAGATAATGGATATAGAGCTAATCGAGTGAAAATATTTAAGTGAAAATAATTTTAAAACAGAGATAATACAAATTAGTGTAAATTTTAAAAAAATTAATAAAATTTAATTATTTTTATGTTTTTTCTCTCTAAAAATTCACACAACAATGAAATGTCAGAAAGACATGAAATTCTCAGCATTAACACACTAGACATATAAATCACAATTTAAGTTACCACATATAGACATACATTTAAGTCTGGTGGAGAGGTAGCCTTACGCTACAGTTACATACTACAGTCTACACTCCACAGCTACACATTGTGTTTCAGGCTTAATGACGAAAGACGACAGGTTAAATTATGTTACCGTTCCTTCTTGATTCTTGTTGTCAAGAAGAAATTGGTCTACTGACCACTGAATACTTTCAGCAAAATTAGGCTATGTAGGGTAGAATACCTAGTAACGAGCACTGTTAAGGAAGATTTTTAACTTTTTGTCATGCCAGGATTGAAATTATTTTTTGAAAAGTCTTAACAGAAGGTTAAATGACTTCTAAAAAAATACATAAATACTAAATATTATCAGAAAATTTATAATGGTGAAGGAAATATCATTAAAATCATAAAAATGTTCAAAAACTCTTAATTTCAGTAATGAGCACTTTTTTGGCCAGTAATGAGCACCTTAAAAATTTAGTAACGAGCATTAATTTTGAAATTTGTTTACTTAGGCAGGTAACTATTCTAAAATTGAAAAAATCGAATTATTTCAACGATGTAATGATAAATAATAAGATTTAAATTATTATAAAGATTTAAGCTATTTTATTACATAAATATTTACATAAGAAACTATTTCTATATACATATTTCCAATTATCAAAAAATTCAAATATTCACTTTCTTAACAAAACACTTTAAAACACTATTAGGTATGATCTCATTAAATTTAACATTTAAAAAGAAACAAACATTTTTAGTTTGAAATTATTATCACATTGTAAGGATAACATAATAAACACCAGATGTGCAGCAGGGATTTCCCAAAATTTCCAAAAATATCTTAGGTACGGAGGGCGGTCCAACCATCTCCGGCCTGATATACTTCTATGAGTCATTTTAACCGGTTGTTCACGTGTTTGTCTTTTACAATCCGTATGTACGTTGCAGGTAAAATTTTAAAGAAATTGGTCAGTTATTTCAAGTAGAGTTGTTGATAATATAGCACATGTCAGTGTCAAGTGAAAAAATTTTTGCATTAGCATATCGTTTAATGAAAACAAAGATTCGTTTTTAAAACAAATAGTTACTGGAAATGAAACAATGGTGCTTTATTACGATCCTACTACTAAAGTAGAGTCCCTGAAGTGGCGTCGAAAAAGAGAGGGGGCACCAAGAAAAGTCAAGGTCGTGAAATCAAAAAAAAGGTGATGGCAACAGTGTTCTGGGATTCTCAAGGAATCCTTTTAATTGATTTCTTAAAACCCAATACAGCCATGAATGGCAAATATTATGCTAACTTACTGCAGCAGTTAAGAGAAAAAATAAAGGAAAAACGACGAGGAATACAGTCCAGAAATGTTTACTTGCTACATGATAATGCACCAGTTCATACTGCAGCTGTTGCGAAGGCCGCTGTTATGCAGTGTGGCTTCACTGAAATTGATCATCCACCCTACAGTCCGGACCTGGCTCCAAGTGACTTTTATTTGTTTCGAAAATGAAAAAAGATTTACGAGGAAAAAAATTTGAGATTTTTGAAGACATCAAGGCAGCAGTTTTTGACCATTTTAAGGACAAAATTTCAGATTAATTTTTTAAGGGCATAGAAATGTTAATTTGTAAATCTAATAAATGCGTTTAATTGAAGAGCGATTATATAGAAAAAAAAAACTATTTTGTTTTATTTAGACCTTTCAATTACTATCAGGCCGAAGATGGTTGGACCTTTGGATGGTTTTATTCTTTGAGATTTTTTTTTAACCAGAACATGTTTGGTACGTATACATGCGATATTCATTTATCTTCGAAATTACTTTTGACTCGAAATTTTAATTTTGCGGGCAATATTATTATAAACAGATGATACACATATGTATGTACTACACAAATTTCTGTCTGCTTTTTATTTCAAACCAGGTTCGAATCGAATACAAACGTATGTATACTTATATATTTCAAAAATCGCAGTCACTGCTCTGAGGGTCTATTCTGTTTCGTCGAAAAAATGAGAATGAGAAATTTCCAAAATTTTTCCCAGTGTTCCGATTCTAATTCAATGAGAAAATGACAAAAACTGTCAAATTATTTTCATATGAGAAAAAAAGTTTCATCACTATATCAGCGTATGAGAATTCTGAAAACAGTGTTTGAAGTGCATTTTTAAATTAATAATTTAAAAAAATAGTCGATTTGGTAACGAAGAAGACATATTTTATGAGAAATTTAACTAAAAATTGTTGGATAATAAAATTAGAAAAAAATATTGAATGTTCTCTGAATTTAATTTTCAAATATCAAAAAATTCATATTCAGTATTTTTTTTCTCTAGAATAATTATTAAATTTTTAACTTCGATGAAAAACATTTCAATAAAAAAAAAAAAATAAAGAAAGATGAATTAGGTAGATTCTCTGGTAACGCAGAAGACATTTTTGTGAGAAATTTTATTAAAAAATTTTCGGATAATGAAAGTGTAGAGACTTGATACTTCTACATTTATTACAATTTACCTTCACTTTTGAAACTACATATGCTTATAGAACATTCCATTTTTTTGACCTTTTGTTTTAAATTTATCTTAAAAAAGGCGTTAACGCAAAAGACTCGTACACAACCTTATTAATACATTCTTAATATTCCCTATAAGAATTCTGTAAATTGTTAAGTATTTAATAATTGTCACTTTTACTGAAGAAAGTGAAGATTTTGTTTTCAATTTACAAAGAATTGACCAAATACATAAATAAAATAAAATAACAATTTTTATTTTTATTAAAATAATTTTGAATGCAAGTAATGTGATATATTTCATATTTTTGTAATTTATTAACTACATTTTCTATAATTAAATTTTTAAGTATTCAAATATTTCAAGTATTATTTCAAGTACAAAAATGTAGTTAATGTATTACATTTTTACAAACCGATGAAGTAATGAAGTAAATAATATAGGTACATATCTAAGAATGTAAATAGTATAACCTGCTGTCAAATGTCAAAATTCCAAAATCAAATGAGAATTCCAATATAATTCCATTCAGCTGGAAACTCAGCAACAATGTTTTATTATGCAAAACAGAATCGCTTTAATGAGAAAAATGAAAAAATAAAATGAGAAATTGGAATGAGAAATGAAATGCGAAGTTTTTCTCATTCTCATTTTTTCGACGAAACAGAATACACCCTCTGCTCTTTATATCTAAGTATACATACTTTTTAAAAATAAAATCACAATAGCAGCCATGAGCATGAATCGCATCGCAATCAAAATCAAAGTTTATCTATATATTAAGTTAGGAAACTCTTTTTTTACAAATACACATACAACTGATAACAACACATTAACAAAAAAATCCATTAAGTGGAAGTAGTAAAGATCTAATTACTTGGTTCATGTCCATTATCTTATACCATTTGCCTATAAGAACGAGAGAATACAATATGAGTCATAAAAAAAAAAATGATAATACGTGACTGTACATGCATATTTTTCATAATGTAATTTTAAAGGCGAGATCAAAACCTACTACAATAAAAGCCTCCTACTGGAGTTTTGTATGTATTAGTTAGAAGTGCCATGTTTTGTTTTGACATTTTAGTTTCTTATAGGTTTCTTAATAAGAGTGGTGATTCATTAGTGTAAAGAAATAGTGTTTTAGTTGAATATTTTTGGTTTTTTTTAATAAAATATGGTTTATAAAAGTTTTAAAATATAAAAAACAGTGTTATAATTTTTAAAGTGCACAATAGTCAAAAAATAAAATAAAAAGGTGAAAAATATTGTGCCTTCTTACCTACTTGTAAGAGAAAAAATTAAAGTATGACTACATAGTACATACCTATGGTGAGGTTATATTATTTGTAATAAAGTGAATAAATTGATTTGATTCAATAATTTAACAATTAATACAAACTTATAAATAAAATTTTATTAAATTAAATGAATTTGTTCTGTATTTCGTTCACTTTATTTATTTTTTTCATATATTTGTGTTTACATTTCATTTCAATTTATTCACTTTTATAATGTAACCTCACCATAGGTAATGTAGTCATTAGTCACATGTCAATATATAGGTATAGAAGAAAAAAGTTTATATTATTATTCTTTAAAATTTAATTATTCATATAAATACATATACATATGTATCAGAATTATAATAAATTAAATTTTATTAAATCAAATCAATTTATTCACTTTATTACATATAAATAATACATATAACCTCACCATACTTTAATTTTTTCTCTTAAAAGTAGGTAAGAAGGCACAATATTTTTCACATTTTTATTTAACTTTTTGACTATTGTGCACTTTAAAAATTATAACACTGTTAATTTATTATATTTCAAAACTTTTATAAACCATATTTTAATTAAAAAGCCAAAAATATTTAACTAAAACACATTTTCTTTACATCAATATTTGTACTACCAGCATTGAATGTTTTGACGTTTCAACACTTTTATCGTGTTTGATTGGGTTAGTGCAGAAAGCCACAACTCGGCTTGTGTAATAGAGGGTTTTGATTAAACCCAATTAAATTGGGCTTAAGCCAAAATCCGAATTATCGAGTTTATACCACAAAAAATTGGGAGTAAACCAATATCCGTATTAAAAGCGAATCAGGCATAAACTCGTACAATTATCGTTATAGCATTTTATATTATATATACTCTATTTAACAATTAAAGTCAGTATTGTGCTCATGGAGGCAGTACCCGATGAGTTTTTTGTCTTGGTAATATTTAATTTAAAAGATTTTTCTCGATTGAAATTGAGATCTGATCACCCCACATATGAGACAGATTTATACAAACGAAATGTAAAAGAGTATAGAAAAGTATGCCTATCTTGCCTGTACTGACTTTAATTATGCGTGTTTATGCCTGCTCCGAATTTAATACGGATTTTGGTTTACTCCCAATTTTTTGTCGTATAAACTCGATATTTCGGATTTTGTCTTAAGCCCAATTTAATTAAATAAAGTATAGTTTATTATTTCCCAAATTCCCTTCCCTATTTATTTCCTATTTATTTGTTCCAAAACTGATAGTAAGTTCATTTGTGTTTTTTTTTTTATTTTGGGTTAAATTTTAATTTGAGGTTCTAAAGTTGAAAGTTCTAAAACTTTTTAAAAGAATCTATTTTGCATTTTTAAATGCTAGGAAATAAAATTTTAAAGAATCACAAATATTTTTCACATTCTTTATTTAACATGCTTAAAAAGAAATTGAAATTAAGTGAAAATACTCAAAAACAATTACAAAATGTAGCAAATACAAATGCAGCTGATGATGACATGACATCAAAATATTTTGATAAACCATTTTGGAAACAATTTTATGATATTGAATGTCAATTAAATGATGAACTAAAAGATATAAAATTATCATCAAAAATAACACATATTTACAATCCAGTTGAATATACAAAAAATTTACATTGTGAATATTTAAAGAAATTTTTAATTGGTCCTAAAATTGTTGTATTTGTTGGAATGAATCCTGGTCCAAATGGAATGATACAAACCGGGGTGAATTAGTTTTTGTAATATTCTGTAGAAATGTAGAGAATAATTTGTAATTTTGTAGTTTTTTTTTTTTCTTAAAACATTTACCATAAAAAATTATATGAAATTTGATAAGTTATACGTATTTTTTGTTTGTTTTCTAGGTACCATTTGGGAATATAACAACTGTTCGTGATTGGATGGGCATAACTGGTGATATTGATAAACCACCTAAAATACATCCAAAAAGACCAGTTAAAGGTTTACATTGTACTATAGAGGAACCAAGTGGAACTAGATTATGGGGATTGTTACATGAAATTTCAACAGATTTACAAATATTTTCAAAACAATGTTATGTCCATAATTTTTGTCCATTAGCATTTTTTGATTCAAATGGCCAAAATATAACACCAAGTGAATTAAAGGTAATTGAAACAAATTGCGTATATGGAGTATTGAAATATAAAAAAAAAACTTATTTTTCTACAGGGTGATGATAAAAAACTTATACGTGATATATGTTTAAAATATCTTGAGAAAAAATTTGAAATTTTATCTCCAAAAATTGTAATTGCAATTGGTAGTTATGTTGGTGAATGTTTAAAAATTTTACAAAAAAAGGATACATATAAAAATTCTGATATAAAATTTTTACAATTACCACATCCAAGCCCACGTAGTTTAAACAATAATAATTGGCCAGAGAAAGCAAAAAAATTCTTCGAAGAAAATGATTTGATAAAATATTTGAAAGATGAAAAACTTTAAAATCATAAAATAAGAATCCTTTTGAATCCTTTTTTTTTTTTTTTTTTTTTTTTTTTTTTTTTTTTTATAAAATTAAGAATTAAAAAAATGGAAAATTTTATGGAGGAAGCATTAAATGAAGCACGTATTGCTTATCAAATGGGTGAAGTACCTGTTGGATGTATTTTTGTTTATAAAAATGAAATAATCGCAAAAGGTGGTAATTTAGTTAATATAACAAAAAATGCAACACGTCATGCTGAATTTGTTTGTATTGATAAAGTATTAAATTATTGTAAAGAAAATAATTTTAATTATGAATTAATATTTTCACAAATAAGTGTTATTGTTACAGTAGAACCATGTATAATGTGTGCTACTGCCTTACATAATTTGAATGTAAAAGAAATAATTTATGGTTGTGTTAATGATAGATTTGGTGGTAAAACTGTATTAAATGTTGAAGAAATTTTAAATCATAAAATTCCAACTAAAGGCGGTGTCAGATCTGAAGAAGCAATGAATTTATTAAAAATATTTTATAAAGGTGAAAATCCTTCAGCACCAATTCCAAAGAAAAAAAGATAGTTTTTTTTACAAATATTAAAGAGAGAACTCAAAGTGTTTTTTTTTTTCAATCTAGACTTAAATTTTCGAAATACATATGATTAATTAAAGTAATTTTTTTTTCACATTCGTTATTTTGTAAGAACTTGAAAATAAAGATTTATTTTGTATTAATTTACTGGCTTTTTATTCAGTTCTTAAAATATAAATTTTAAAAAAAGGAAATGTTAAAAATCCAATGGGTGGGATAAGCAGAAACAGAGGAAGTGCACCATAAATTTAAGGTGTAATACAAATCACAGCTAGTGGTTCCACATAGCACCTTGTTTTAGTCTGAGAAATTTAAATTTGTATATACATATGTATATATTAACAAGAATAATTAAAGAATTTTAGTAAATTTCATTTTTTTTTTGTGTTATTTTCTTCAAAGTGTTAATAAATTTAACATGTAAAATAAATTTAAAATAATTTTGAACATTTTCCAGTACAATATTATTGCTTTTCTTTACAAATTCTCATGAAAATTGGTTTTTCGTTTTTTGTACAGACAAATCCTGTTCAAGGCGTAGTAGAATATTATGAAACATCCACACTTTATAGTAGAAAAAAAATATTTCTCTCAAAAAAAAAAGCTATATTTTATAATGGACCATTTTTCAATAATTTTGAAGCGTTATAACTTTTAAGTAGCATAATCTACAGAATTTGTAATATACTTATTAGAAAGCTTGTAATGTTGTTTACTAGCACACGCTAGTACTAATGGTCTGAATCCGCCTCCGGAACTGGTACCATTCTATTCGTTGCTCTTCTGCTGAGCGCCTATCAGGCGCCCAGGAAATAGAAAGACAATCCACCCTCGAACAAGATTGTCAGGGAGTACGAGATTGTGAAACCTCATCCTCCGCTAATGTTTGTTCCTCAGGCGGAAGAACTCCTTCCAGACCAACTTTTATTTTATCGATCTCCAAGCCCACGCACGGTCAACAATCATCCTCTGACGCACATAACGAGAAGTATATGATTTCAGTTTAGATCACAAAGCTCCTCAGTCACCATTTAAAAAAGGTTGACACTTGGAGATCAAATAAAATATAAAGAATCATGAATATTGCCAGTATGTATTTTTATGGACAATGGAAATCAAATTGTTTCAGGATTTAAAGATTACAATAATAAATTCATTTATTTTTTAATTCAAAAAGCTTTTATTAAAAATTTTAAATAAGAATATTGAATAAAATTTTATAAAATAAAACTTTTACAACGAATGTTTTTTTTTATATAATTTTTTTTTTTTTAAATGAGAAAAAAAATGCAATAATGAAAATAATATATCAATGATTTTTCTTAAATATATGTGTATGTTTTTAAAATATCAATACAATTATTATTATTTTTTTTAAATATTGTATGAAAATTACAAATAATAAATAACATCATAATGATGAATTATTGATTTTTCTTTTTTCATTAATGTTTTTCTGTGCTTTTCTCTTTTTTTTTTCTGTTTTTAACGTTTTTTTTTCCATATTTAAAAATTAAAAAAAAATAAAAACAATATTAAAAGTTGAAGATAATAATAATATAAAAATAATAGATATATGTATAATATGTAGTTCATTTTATTATAGTTTAAGTATTAAAAGAGATATTTTAAAAAAAAAGTAATTAAATAAAAAAAGGGGAAAAAAGAAAAAAGAAAAATGAAAATTACTTGAAAATTGACTCATGCATTTTGATTTGACTAGAAATAAGTCTGAACAAAAACAAAAAAAAAACAAATAGGTGATATTTTATTTTATAGGATTTAATTTTTTTTTTTTTTTTATGGCGATAAATTTAATAATGAAAATGAGAAATATTATAACAGAATTGTACAATGTTAAAAAAAAAAAAAAAATAATAATAATTAGGAGATCAGTAAAAAAAAACAAAGTAAAAATACGTGTATATAATGTATGTATGTATAACTAAAATTTCATGATTTTCAATAATTATGTCTTTATGAGGAAGATTGATGATCTATTACATTTGATTCTGGTGAATCATCTGCATGACCATTACAAATAATTTCATTTCCGTTTTCCAATTGATTTTGTTGTTGTTGTTGTTGCTGCGCCTGCTGTTGTCGATTGTTATCAATATTTTCATCATTGGATTCTAATCGAGAACTGTTGTTATTATTATTATTATTATTATTGTTATTATGTGCATTATTATCATTTAATTCATCATTTGTGTTTGCAGAACTATTTGGACTATAATTACTGCTGTCACATGATGAACTACTACTACTGCTACTGCTCGTACTATCACTTTCACTATCCTCTGAACTGCAAGACATTCGACGATCTTGTGGTATTTTATTTTGAGCGTAATCTAATTTTCGTCGAAGTTCTGAAATAATTAAAAAATAAAATTAATTGATCTTGTGTTTAAAAACAAATTACAACGAATTTAAAGGAAAAAAATGGAATATTAGACTAAAAATTTACCTGAATTTTCTGCAGACAATTCACGTACTCTATCTTCAAGAAATTTAATTTTATTCATTAAATCGTTGTTATTGGTATGTTGTTGTTGATGTTCAGATGTTTGAATGTATCTATCCTCTAATTGTAGACATTCTTCGATTAACTGTTGTTTACTCATACCTTCAAGACGTTCAACTCTGGCTCTTTCATAAACACTTGTAAATTCCTTTGTTAAAAATTCTTCTTCATCTTCAGCCATAGAATAAAGGTAATTATCTTCAGAATCAACAGAAAAACTAGAATCTCTTGTTCGGCCAGAAGGTGTTAAAAGTGCACTTGGTACTTCATTCATATGTTCTTCCATTAGAAATTTATTTGTATTATATGGTACAATACAACGACTTCGAAGGATTTTATCCCTTGCATTACGATATCTTTGTGGCATTTGAAATTTCCAATTTGATTTTTTATATGGTTTTGTTTGATTTTTAGATTTACCGCGACGTCTTTTACGCTTACTTTTTGATAATATATTTTCTGATGTTTTTAAATTGTTATTTGAAATATTAATGTTATCGTTAAATTTAATTTGAGCGCCATCTGGTAATTTTTCATTATGATTATTTATTACATTCGCCGTATTTTGAGAATTTGACGACGTGATTTCAGTCGCAACTTCTGATTGCTTTGTATGGAGGACATTGTTGTCCGTCTTCATATTTTCAGATATTTCTAATGTTTTCGACATTATTTTTAATTTTTTTCAAAAGTTTTTATAACACTTTAAACACAATATTTAATTTTAAAATGAATTAAAAATTCAACACTAATTAAAATTGTAAATTTTCACAAAACACTGGAGCGCAAATTTCTCCGATTGGCATACAATCGCCATTTTCATTTTTCAATATTTTAATTTTTGTAGTTCTTGATTGTACCACCAGGCACCAGACCAGGTCTTTATTTTATAATTTATATATATGTATGTATATTTATAATATAATGTATATGAGCGGGTTTATACGGTCACTTTTTTCAATGGCATTGTCGCCCATTCCGCTTTGTTAAATTACGAAAAAGTCGTACGTACGTTTACACAGTCACTTTTTTACCATAGCTCAAATTCTCTTCATTCTCTTCTATACCGATTTCTTGTTAGGTAAGATGAAACGACAATATATGTTGTGTATGTTTCATCTCCATATATAAAGATAGATATGAGCTGTGTCACTACAAATATAAAATGAAAAGGAGATGCGATAATATAAAAAAAAATTCAAAATTACGAATATAGCACAAAAGGGAACCGGCGTGCTCGAAGAAAAAGTTCGATTATCCCGTGAGTGACTTCCCACCACATACTTGTTACTTCTTTCCTATTTAACAAAGCGGAATGGGCGTCAATGCCATTGAAAAAAGTGACCGTATAAACCCGCTCTATAAAAAAATTGTTTCAATTGTTTTGTTTATTTTTTTTATTTTAAATTTGAATTTAGAATTATATAAATAATTAAATTGGATGTTTTTTAAAAATAATTTTTCACTTTTGTGTGATAATTCTGGAGAAAAATTTTATTTTAGATAAAAAATTTTAATTTGATTTGCAAGCTTTGAAATTAATTAAAATTAATGCAAATAATCAAGCTCAAACAGAATCCTACCTAACTTTTTTTTTAAAAAAAAAAAAGAAATTTCGACTTCTGAATTCTGAAATCAGTTTTAAAGATTAGATTTCTAATTTCTATTGATTTCTACCTAGTATGTACGTGCTAATTATAGGAGGATGCGTTCCATTCTTCATAAATATGAACAATTTTGACATTTTAGCTTGACCTCGACGCCATATTGATTGTGTGCTAGGGTTACGAATTTGTTTGATTTTTATAAAATTTAATTAATTTTTAGTTAGATTTTATAGTGAAACAATTACTTAAATGTGCATTATTAAAAACAAATTAATTTTGTAAGATTTTGTAAATTCTAGAAGTTGGAAATCTTATCGCATATACGTAGATGTATTAGTTCCCCAGTGTGTGGACTGTGGAGGAGTGATAAATTAATGTATAAATTATACAGGGTGTAATGTATAGTAAACTAAGTAGTATGTATCTAAATAGATTATTTATTTAGAATTGTAATGATTATTACTTTTTGTTTAAAAATAGTTGATCTTAAAAACTATACCAAAAATGGATATTTTGTGATTAAATTAATCAAAATGTTTACAGTGAATGTTTTCACAATTTTAGAGGATGATGAGGACACCAAACTGTTATTTCTTTCAAGTGTGACTATTTATTGAATTATTGTCGCGTGTATTCCTTTTGTATATTTTTAAAATAAAAAGTATGTAATATAATGTCATTTTGACAGCTTCAATTTTGACAACTTTTACAGATTTTTGTTTTTTTTTCTTTTTTTTTTTCCTAAAGAAAAGTTTTTTTTAAACTTTTTTCATAATAATATCAAATTAGTTTTAATTAGTATCAATTGAAATTATTCTTGATAAAATACAAATAATTTTCTACTTAAATAAGAAGGAAGAAAAAATTAATTACAAATTACTTTTTGTATTTTAAATCAAAGGAATCATTGTATGACAAACGACGCCAACTTGGCTTAGTAGAGTTCAAAGACTTGAAAAATAAGTACCTAAGTATATAACAAAAAAAAAATAAAAAATCATATTATTGTACTTGCTTAGGTTTTTTTTTCTTTTTAAAAATAATTAATTGAAAAGAAAAGAAAAAAGTGCCTGGGCAAAACTGGTATAGAGAATATTAAATATATTAAAAATATTTTACAATAAATTTTATAATTAGGTATGTTGATTTTTTCTTGTATAAAAATAATATTGTAGGTATTTGCGTAATTTATTTGCTTTTTCTATTCATATCAAAATTTATTGTTTTTATGATCCATCAGAAAATATAATATATGTATGTACATTATATTATAGAAGTATGTATACAATAAAAAATATTTTTTAATAATGTATTGAAGTGAAAGGTACTTTTTCAAAAAAAATTGTATATTTTTTTTCTATTTAGGTATATTTACTTTTTTCTTGAATTCATTATTTTAAATTATTTGTTCATAGTAATAATGTAAAATGTACATACATACATATTTATATATTTTAAAAGAAAATGTTCAGATACTGAATAGGTAAAGTTGTAATGGAATAACAAATAAATTTACAATTTTCTTAAATTCTGAATAGAAAAATACAAAAACAGCATATATTTATCAAGTATAATGTTATGTAGGTAGTTCAAAGTACAGAATAGGTATTTGAATTTAATTTTATTGCTTTTTTTTTTCTTCTAAAATTATATTTCGTATTGAATAAATTTAAGTAAAAAATGTCCAAACGAAAGTCATATATGTATATGATTTTTTTTAACAATTTGTAGATTTATGTTTAAAGTATTTACATTTTCACCAGTCATGAAGTAAATTTCAAAGTAATATTTTAATTTTTATAAAGATATTCAATGTAGGTATACTATTATAGTGAACAACAAAGAAACTTAAATTTAAATATTATATGTAATTTTTTTTCCTATTATTATTTATTACCATATACCTGCCATAATGTTAATGTGTATGATTATTTAAAAATTCCATGCTACGAATTCAATCTTGTCGTTCTTCCAAAAAAGTCAACCAATTTTAGAAAAATATGCTAAAAATCAATTCCTAGCTATAATAAATTCCAATTTTATTTTTGTATTTCTTATAAATTTATTGAGGTTTTCTAAAATATTGCTTTTGTAATTAAAAACAATAAAATCCAACAATTTGAAAAAGTTTATTTTCTCAGGAAATTTTATGTGAATCAAGTTTTTAAGGCTCATATTTTTTTAACGATTACCTCAGATGAAATTTGTATTTGCAGTAAAATTATTAATTTTATTTGAAAAAACTAGATTCCATTAGCTTTCATTAGACCAGTAAATAATATAAAATGTGTTCCATGCTATTACTAAAATAGGTTAATTTAATTTGTTTTCAGCAATCTCTAATAAAGAAAAAACTGAATGCATTTAGATTTTCATGACTCTGTTTTTTTTTTATTTTTCTAATTTTTATATCTAAGTTGTTTAAAAGAAAAAAACAAACATTTACAGTATTCGAAACAGTATTTTTTTCATTTTTTATGTTTTTGTTTCAGTTATTATAATTAAATAATAATAAAAAAATAAGTAATTGCACAAATTCGGATATGTCATGTCAACAAGTCCCTCGACTAACAGAAGATCCGTATGTGTTTACGGAAGCAAATTCGTCTGTTACAGTTTACAATCCACAGGTACAAAACAAAACAAAAAAAAACTATGAGCAATTATATTTTATATTTTTATTTTCAATTTGTCAATTATGTATTTAATTATTTTTTGTTTGTTGCTATTGTTTATTTTTCTTTCTGTTTCAATTGAATTTTAGATACATAAACTTACTCCAGTGATATCATCATCACCAACAATTACGACACAAGCACAAAAACAATTTTTAACTCAAAAATCTCAACTTTCATTACCGCAACATAATAGAACAAACCAAAAATCTCAATCACATCAGATATTTCAACAACAACAACAACAACAACAATTATTTGCACGTATTAATGGCAGTATACCACAAATAGTAAATGGAATGCAAAAGAATGTCACTAATATACAAAACACTGGAGGTTTTCAAAAACAATTTCAATTACAATGTCAGCAAGAACATACTCCAAGACTCGTGAAAAATTCTACAGCCAACAGGAAACTTTCATTATCGTCGTCGGCATCTTCTCAAATGTCTTTAGTTTCCTCTGATGTAACTCTTCATCAACTACAACCACAACAACAACAACAACAACTGCAACAACAACTACTACTACAACAGTCACATTCACTGTATTCGACAACTAAACAAAATACTACTAGTAATATTTTGCCAATTGTCTCGACAACAGTTGCATCTAATATTCCTCCATTATATCAAAAAGGAGCTTTAATCTCACCACAATCATCAAATATTCTTCCACAAATTGATATTAGTAATTTGTCTCAACGTAATCATTCCAATTTAAATAAACAATTTCAGAATATTTCAACTTCACATCGTATTTTATTACAACATCAATTTGCTGGAATGCCTCCATCATCTGCCCAAGCTACTACTATTTATCAACAGCAATCGCCTTTGATTACTTCAAATTCTACTGTTAGTAATGTTATAAAAAAATCCCAAAAAAATAAATCCCATCCTAATATACAAAATGATTTTAAATTACATACTGATGGAAATACTAAACAGAAAAAATTAATGGATAGTGATAAGGATGTATTTTTAGCACCAAGTAAAAAAGATTCAAAAG
Source organism: Bombylius major (assembly GCA_932526495.1). Lineage (NCBI taxonomy): Eukaryota > Metazoa > Arthropoda > Insecta > Diptera > Bombyliidae > Bombylius > Bombylius major. Next base: position 24,548,172 of record OW052045.1, on the reverse strand, counting down.
TATTATCATCACTTTCAACACGAAAAACGCTTAAAAACCAAACAACAATCTCTCAAAATTCACAGAGAGCAAAACGTTCATATAGTCAAAGTTCACATCATGAAGCTTTACAAAGGATATCATCAATAATTTCATCATCATCTTCATCATCATCATCATCTGCTAATGAATGGCATGCTCCAGATTCTTATATATTTGATAATGTTTTACCGTTTTCATCATATTTTAATTTAGATAACTGTGATGATTACGATATAGCACCATGTGTACAATATCATTGGCTTGATGTATCTGATATAATTAAATTTATTCCAACATCAACATCAAAAATAACTCGTGAACAACGAATTGAGTTACGTAAAGCTCAATTAAGAAGGCAGGCAATACAAAATATTCTTGCTCAAAAATTTCGTTCCAATTCAAATGCAAAAAAACGTTTTATTTGTGTTTCAAAAGCATTAAGAAAATTAAAAGATCGGGATGAAGCGTAAGTATCCATTTTTAAATTATCGTTTTATTTATAAGAATTAAGAAAAAAAAACCTGTTCTTTTTTTTTATTTACAGCCCACCGCCTAAAAAATGTTGTTTTCCTGCATGTTCAAATAATGCTTTAGCATTAACTGCATATTGTTATTTACATATAACACGAAATACAGATCAATATTTATTCCTTCCATGTACTGCAAAATTTTCGGATAATTCACAATGTCGTGTACCAGTTTTTGATATAACACATGAGCTACCTCTTTGCCGTGAACATGCATGGAAAAGGGATAATTATAATCGTATTTTACAAGAACAAAAACCTAAAAAATCATCAAGAAAACGACCAAGATCAATATCAAGTTCAAGACCACAAAAACGAAAACAGAAAAGAAGAAAAACAACATCATCATCATCATCAATATCTACAATAAATAATACAACTACCAGTAATAATTTTCCATATGAATCTTCTACAACAATTGCAACAGCAATTTCAAATACTTCTCATAAAACATCAAATTATAATAATCATAATAATCATCATCATAATAATCATCACCATCATCATCATAATCATAATCAATTAAAATCAAATTCAGATATAAATTATACTTCCTCTCAAACAATTTTATCATCATCAACATCTTCAAATCAAGTTCCAGTTATAACACAAGATAATATGTTAACTGTATGTGAAAATAGTTCAGCATATGAAAGTTCTGAAGATACTGGTGTAGGTGGTTTAAGTGAATCTGAATTAATGGTTGGTGCACATGATGTTATAGGTAGGTTAAAAATTAAAAATGAATTAGTGTTGATCAAAATTGTATCGATACTTTTTTATTTTTAAATAGAAGAAATTCCATTGGGCGATACTAGATTATTGGAAGAACATGATTTAACAAATGTTTTAAATCAATTACCAGTAGATGCTTTTAATGAACTCTTTACAACCGGTAAGTATTTAATAATCAATCTTTTACATTCCAAGAGGTGTTCATTTTCATGAGTAAGAAGTTAAAATTCTATTGAATTCCAAAATACTTAAATTGTGATTCACTTAAGAACAACATTTATTCTAAAAAAGAAAATGTACATTTTTATTTATATAATTATTTTTATTATTTTAGTTCAACAAAATGGTCCACTTGAACCTACACAAGAGGAACAAGAGGATTTAGAACGAGCACTTGAAGCCGTTAATAAACAAGTAAAATCACTTCAACAAATGACTGGTGGTGATTCAGCATTTCTTGGTGATTTTCTTGATGTTGATGATCAAATATTAGATGATACAGATATTTGTACAGAAGTTGTACTAAATTCACCAGATACAAGTGGTATTGATACAAGTAATATATTAATAGATGGTTGTAGTAATAGTAATTCTGGTGGAGGAAGTATTGTTGGTGGTGGTGGTGTTAATGAAAATGGAACAGGAGGAGGAACCTGTATTTCAACAGCAGCTTCAGATATTAGAGAACTTGTACAAGCATGAAACTCTTCAAAATTCTTCAAATTATATTTATGAATTTAAAATTACATTTATGTAATTATATATTCTTGTAAAACTAAAAACAACAAAAATCAACACAAAAAAAAAACAAATACTTTCTTTTCTCGTTTAAAATTCAAATAATATGGCTGATTAAATTGCAACAAAAAATTATACAAAATATTAACACAATTTTGTGATTTTATTCCTTAATAATGAGAAAAAAAAAGGAAAGCAAAAGAAAAATGCAAGAAAAAAGAGGAACAGTATATGTTTGATCCGAACAAAGCAAAAGTCTGCTTTTTTTAAAAAAAGAAAAGAAAAAAAAATGTACAAGGGAAATTTATGTTATAGCAAAGTTTTTATTTTATTTGTTTTTCTTCAATTAATTAGTTGAAAGAAAAATTTAATTTAATTTAATTTTAGCTCACATTCATTTCGTTATAAAAAAAATTTTTTTTTAATTTTATGATTTTTTTTATGTTTATTAAGATTTTTAGTTTTGTATACCTAATATTTTTATGTATTATGTTAAATAGGTAATAGAAGAAAAAAAAATGTTTCTATACATATATATACATATATGTATATATATATATAAAGAATAATAATTCACTTATGCATTTATGTTTTTGTTTTACACACAAGGAAAAGAAGAAGAAGGGATATGAACAGAGTTGGGTGGTGTTTCTCTCTTTGAATAAAAACTAAAAAAACAAAAGGGATAGATCGACATAATTGTTTTTTTGTTTTCTATTTTTGAATAATTAACCCACCGAAAGGAAATAATTTTTTTGTTTTCACAAGCTGTTTGAAATATTATTGTTTTTCTATTTATTTATTTCTTTTTTATTGACAATATAAAACCACTTTTACTTGTATCGTTTACACAATAATGACAATTTTTATAAGAGTGGTCAACATATTCTACAAAAAATCACATTCTAAAGAATCTTCTTAAATGAGAAGTACATACAATGAAAATGGAAAAAATATCATGAATACATAAGTTTTCCTACTTAGAATTTTTGTTTTTTGATAAGAATCCTCAAAAATTATTAATTTAAAAATTTAAATGTGTATTTTTGTTTCTTTTGAAAAGAATGTAAAATTATAAAAATATGCAGTGTGGGATATATCTCATTTCTCAAAGATTGAAAACAAAAAACCAAGTAACAAATGAAAAAAAAAGAAAATTTACACATATTTTCAATTCAATTAACAATAATTTAAAGTAATTTTTATAAAATTTTATAAAAGTCATATTATCAATTATTAATAAGATAAATAAACATGCTGCCGTTATAATTACTTTTTTTTTTTTTATAAAAAAAGAATTCATTTTGGGGCCTTAAGATGAGAAATGCTGAATAATTTTCATTTTTACTTGTGTTTTAATTTTTTATGTTTTCAAATTAATTGTTTTGTTTTTGTTTCTTTTTTGTTTTTCATTTTTCAGTAATTTTAAATTCATTAAAGTTTTATTAATCATACAATATTTTGATTTTACAAATAAATATAAATTTGAAAATAGAAAATAGAAAAAATTTAAAAAAATTAAGAGAACCCACAGGAAAAAAAAAAAGGAAATTCAGAACAGTATTTACAGTACAAATTTTAATGAATGTATATGTGTGTATTGTTTGTTTTTGAAAAAAAAGAGGATTTTTTTTTTGTATATTATGTTTTTAAATAACATGTTTCCTTGAAAATTTCAAGTTTGCCTCTTTGATTTACATAATTATTTCATTATGGGCCTACTAGGTATTTTTTTTTTTTTAATTTTAGTAATTGCTGTGAAATTTTTGGCATTTTAACTTTTCTTTTTGTTTTTTTTTTTTCGTTTTTCTAGTTTTTTTTTTAACTTGTGTTTCTTCACCAGTCAAACAGTTTTCTAAAAAAAAAAAAACAATAATGATTTCATGCAAATTCTAAGGATGTACAAAAATTAAAGAACAAAAAGATGATAAATTCATTTTAAAAAATATCCATGATTTTTATTACATACAAAAAAAAAATAACATTAATGTAAAACATAGCAAACAAATGCATATTTTCATTTTTCTATATACATATTAAATTTCACATATCTGTGATCACTTTTTATGTTTCTTTTTTGTTTTTCTCAATTATAATTTTCAATGTATTTAAATACTTGGTAATTTAGTAATTACATATACATATATACATATTATATATATTTTTTTTTTCTAATAAAAGAAAATTTTTTTCCAGTTCATCATATAACATAATTATATTTATGAATAAACTATGCTTGGTAATGTTTTAATTATTATACAAAAAAAAAATATTTAGAATTAAATTTTTTTAGAAATATATAAGAAAAAAGGAAACTTATTATTATTAGATAATTATTGGAATTATAAATAAGTATATTTCTTATTTCTTATGTGAATAGCTAATAAGTGAAAAAACAAAAAAAAAATAATAATAATTTAAAAAAGAAGAAGAAAAATAATTCACTAGCAAATTCAAAAAAAAAAAAAAAATAAATAATAAGAAATTATATTACAAAAGTATTGATAAAATGTTGTTAAACATTATGTATCTTTAAAAATTACTCTTTTCAATTTAATTAATATTTATAGAAAATCTACTAGATAAAAATAAAAATTAATAAATAAACAAAAAAAAAAATTAAAGGGAAAAATAAATAACAAAAATAAAATTCATTCGTGAAATTGAAGTTCATGACTGAGAAAAAGACTTCAATTTCTATGTTTAGAAAAAACAAAAAAAATAAGGTGAAGTGAAAATTAAAAAAAAAAAAAAACAAAACAAAAATAAATACATGATATGAATTCTGTGTTCATATTATTGTGATGTGAAAGAAAAACAAAAAAACGAACTTAAACTTAAATAAAACAAAAATTAATAGTAAAAAAAAAAAAATCTAACATTGTAAAATATATTATGAAATTGTAATTAAATTGTATGTTTACAACAAGAATTTATTCGTTTTTTTCTTCAAATATATTATTTCATAATTTTAATTAAATTTATAAGCAATAAGACAAACGATATTTAAAAAAAAGAAAATATATGAATGTGATTTTTATACGTCATTTACCCATATTCATTAATTATGGTTGCATTTCAATATTCAACCCAACGTTTCCACTAAAACTTCATTTTAATAAATCATCAACACCAATAAATACAATCTACAATCGCAATAATGTTGAATTTTGAAATGCAGCCACATTTATCTAAAATTTAATCATAATATTTACGGGAATAAATTTAGAAAAAAAAAAAACAAAAAAGAAATATATATAAAAATTAAAATTAAATTCTAAAATTATCAATATGTTTTTTGGCTTCTTTAATATATTTACGATATTTTTCTGCATTTTTTGAATCTGAAATCATATTACCAGAAATTACATTAAATATTGCTTGTGAAATTTCAAATTCTAAATGGTTTGGTATATTAATTTCATATTTTATCTCTGGAAAATGATTATTTTGATGATTTTCATCTGTGCAATTTGATGAATCCATTTTAATGATTTTATGAAGTGAGGAATTTAAAAAAAAAAAAAAAAAAGAAAAAAAAAAAAAACATTATATGTAACATATGTATTTAAAATTTTTATTGATTACATTCGAATCAATATCGGTCCACACTTATCCGATCCGGCACTGATCTGGTCTGCATCCATCTTTGTATGTGATTTGTGACCGGAACCGAGTCGGATGTGTGTGTGTGGATAGATTTTTTATTTATTTCTCTCGAAAGGATTTTGAAAGGATATTGTGGAATGGAATCTATTCGGAAAAAAATGAATACACAAATCGGATAGGTTTCTATATTTCGAACGAGAAATCTACAATAGCAATTTAAATTCGAACGAAAGAATTTCGAATATTATTAGGGTATTCGAATGAAATTGTCAATTTAGATTCGATCGAAATCTACAAATAAAGGTGATTAATTTCATTTTTTTTTTTACCTTGATCATTTTCACTTTGTGATCGACATTTTTTTTCATCCTTTTTTTGATCACGTTTTGGAGAGCTGCAAACTTTTATATTGATCACTCTTTTACCAAGAATATAAGAACTACAAAACATTGAACAAACAATAATGTAAATCCTTTATTTTATTTTCAAAAAGAAAAAGAAAAAATTTTCCATACCTTTTATTTTCCAATGTGAAAATAAGTGCAGTTGGTTTTCGTCCAGTACAAGAATTAAAACAAGTAAATTTTAAAGCAATTAAATATTTTTTAATATTATCATGTGGTTTATTGTCATTAATTGGTATTAAAAGTGATAAATGATCATTTGTATTTCGTCCATAATTTCCTGTATATATAACATTTTCATTATTACTATGAATAATGTAATTTTTTAATAATGAATCTGAAACGAATTTTATAAAAAAAATTTTTTTTTTTCATAATTAAAATATAAATATATTTATTTTTTGTTTACTTGAATCACTGATTTTGTGACCAGAACATCTGTGTACTGGATCACTAATATTATCAACAAATACCATCATTACTCTAACAAATAATGGAGTAATTGGTAATTTTGAAGTATATAAAACTTCAATATAAAGTTTTTCATTCATTTTTATGAAGACTTTATTTAATTTGAATGAATATTTACAACGATTTAGTCTAGTAGGTAAATTAGTTTCAAATTTATATCCTTCATTATCATGTTCATCTAAATTTGGAAAAGTATTAGACGTCTATGAATTTACAAAAAAAAAAAAAAAAAAAAAAAAATAATTATGTATTTTTGTTTGTTTGTTTGTTTAAAAATTTATAATTTTACTAATAAAATACTTTTTGTGTTTTATTTTCAGTTGCTTGCAAAATACTGGCATCACATAGCTCATTAGAGTTGCTCTAGAGTAAAAATAAAAATATAAGAGAACAAGTGTTTGAATGTAATAATTTGTAAATTGTGATTAAATAATTAAATAAAATGTAATGTGACGCATTTAATAATGACCTATTTGGAATATGGAATTAATTAAATGATGTACATAATAAGGATCTATCTATTACAAAACAAATAGAATATGTTATTATTTATACATTAAGATATATGTAATTGATAAAGTAATTAAAATTGAATTACTGTTTGTGTATGTGTGTGTAAGAATGTATAATTGAGTTAATTATATTAAAAATAAAAATGTGTTTTACTATAAAAAGAATATATTTGAATAAATTTAAACAGTTTAACTTATTATTTCTATTTATTTAAAAATCATTTCAATTAATTCAAATAAATAAGTGAATATGTCTTTTGTATATGCTTTTAAATTAACACTTAAAATAACATTTATAATATTTATTTTAAGTGGTTTAGGACCATTTATATATAATTCGAAATATCAACGTTTTGAAACATCAATTATTTATATAATATATTCAATATTAATAGTATTATTATTATGTATAATATATCCAAATACAATATATAATCAATTATTAAATAATTTAAATAATTCAATATTACCAGTTTATAATATTGCATCAACATATTTTTATTTTAGTACATTTTCAGTATGTTTAATTATATTAATACAAATATTATTATGCAATAAATATATAAATGCATTAAATTTAACTAAAATATCATATGAACGTATTAAATATTTTATAAATGAAGATTATAATGCAAATCGTTATATTGTAATATCATTTATAATAAAAATAATTATTTTTCCATTATTAATATTAATTGGTATTACAATAAAATTTAATTATATTACAAATAATTTAAATTATAAATATATAATAATTATAATTTTACCATATTTTATACGTTCAATAATACCAAGTTGTATTTATGGTGGTATTATAATTAGTTTAACATATATAAAAGCATTAAATATTAATTTAAAAAATTTAGTTAAAAAAATTAATTTATTAATATATCATAAAGAATTAATTAATGAAAATAATTATTATAAAATGAAATTATATTGTGAATTAAGTGATAAAATTGATTTTATTTATGAAACATATAAAAATGTATTAAAATTAACAATAATTGCAATGGAATTAGGTTCATTACCATTATTATTATCAATGTTATGTAATTTTTATATAATTATAATTGATATATTTATTGAATATATTGAAATATGTGATTCTATATTCAATAATGAAAATTATAATATAATTAGTTTATTTGGTGGTATTTTATTTTGTACAATTACATTTATTGATATATATTTAATTTGTTATATTTCACAACAAAATGTAGCTGAGGTAAAAAATTTTTAAATACTCGTATACAGTCAAATTCTCATCTAAATCAAATCTGGCAGCAACAATTAAATTTACTTTGAATTAGAAGAATTTTGGGAGAATTACGACTTAAAAAAATTGATGAAAAAAAAAAGAATTTTAAGTGGGTAGTAATTATTTATTAAAACTTAAAAAAATAAAACAGAATTTGAAAATAAAGGATCATAAGGTAAGTTTACACGTCAGGAGAGAATGGTATCTGGAGACCAAATCTTGTGTAAACAAGTAACGACTCCTATAGTACCAAGACAGAATGCTCATTTTGTGTATGCGTTGGACGTATCAAATTAACATTACAACTTATTGTTTTTAATCAATTATAACTAAGTTGTGATTAAAGTTACATGAAAATTATGTTCTAATGAAATGTAGAGAAGATCCTTAGCTTCATTTTCACCATATATATTAAATATCTATGAGCAACGTAAATCAATGAAAAAACATGATAAATATTGAGTAACATAAAACTGGGAATCAATTTTTCCTGAAACCTCCCAAATTACTAAAAATATTAAATTATAATGTTCTACAAATTTGTAGATTTTTATTAAATAAACATTTTTCCCAAACATTGTTATCTCATAAAATTAATAGAAATTGAGTTATTAAAGAAAAATGATAATTTTTAATTAAAATCACAATTATCTCTCTTATTTCTCATTTTTAACAGTCACCTCTGAAAATGTAGTACCAGTTGAAAAATTTTTGTTTGTTTATGAATAACAGAAGAAATAAAAAAAATGAATAAAAAAATTCTGTTAAAAATGAGAAATGAGAGAGATAATTGTGATTTTAATCACAACTTAGTTATAATTGATTAATAAGTTGTAATGTTAATTTGGGACGTTCAACACATATAAATAATAAAATAAAATTGAGCATTCTGTCTTGGTACTATAGGAGTCGTTGAAACAAGCGACCTAAAAATATGTATGTACATAAATGTAGTTGGGGACCGAAAAGTCTCCATGATCTCCATTCTCCATTCTTCAAATTCAATTTTTCGGTATCTGGAAACCAGTCTTTTGTCGTATAAACTTACCATAATCTTTAACTATAATTACGGACATTGTGACAATAATTTATTTGTCGACAATAAAAACTAAACATAACATACTCGTATGCATATTTAGTACATAACATACATAATTAACTGTAGAATTCAGTATTATGTTGTGTTCATAAATTAAGCTTGGAGAAATTACAGATTGGCAAAAATTCAAAAGAGCATATCGAGTTTCGACAAAGGATAATTTTTGTACGAAATATTGAAACAAAAGAATTGAAATGGCCGTCAAAAAGACCCTTTTAAAATTTGACTTAGAGGAAAATCCGAAATATGCAGATTCTGAGTTAGGGGAATTTGACTGAATGAATTACCTATATAATTTTTGTAAAATTTAAATTGAACAAATAAAATATTGAATTTTCTTGTATTTTTAGGCTAAAAGAACTGGTTTAATACTACATAAAGTATCATTACATAAAATTGATCCACGTTTAAGGCAAACAATTGAAAAATTTTCTCTTTTCATTTTACAAAAAAATTATAAATTAACTTTATATGGATTTTTTGAAGTTAATTTATCAGTTATACAAAGTGTAAGTTTTAATTTTTTCTTATTTTATTGAAATTTAAAAAAAAACAATGATAGTTACTTTTATATTTTATAGGCAATCAAAACATCAGTTTCATTTCTTCTTATACTTTTTCAATTTGAATTGGCTAATAGATTTGAAAAATTAAAATCATTGTAAAATAGCAGTAAACACATGTAATGTAATACAATAAAGTATGGAAAAAAAATATATACATATTTGTAAATTAAATTTCTAACTTACGTCATTTTCTAGACATCGCGTTGCAAAAAATTCTGAGTTAGTATTTAGCGCAGCTTGTTCTTCTAAAAAACTGGAATATTAAATAATTAAACATACCTAATTTTGAAATAATAAATTTTGTATAAATTTTTTACTTGTCACCGTTATTTTGCACATCGAGAATCTCCCTAAAATAAAGCATGAAAATTATATTATAAAATTGTGTATATGTATGTACATATTTTGAAGAAATAGTATACGTTATTAAAGGAAAACCCCGTGTAATGTCAGCAAAATTATCTAGGAAATTCATCACTATTAGAAAAGTAAAGAGCACAGAAATTGAATTGAAGCAATAAATAATAGAATAGCAATTAATTATGTAAAAATTAAAATCAAAACTTCACTACCAAGCAGGAAACACAGATACAAAGCTGAAAGAGCTAGAGCAGTAAAGCACGCGGCACGCGCAATGAACTTAAATTAAAAAAAAACAGGCCATCTACTTCCACCCACCATCTTTTTTTTCCACAATAAAATGGAATTTAAAGAATAATAGAGATTGGAGAATCGTAATAAGAGTTACCAGATTCAACAAAATCATTTTCACAAGTCTAAAAGAAATTTTTCTTTTCTAATTCCAAATAATATCCCAGAAATTTTAAGTTTGAATTTATTTTGTAAAAATAAAGATCACATAATTATTCTCCATTTCCTGAAATTTGACTATATCGTCTGTAAAATTTAGTTTTTATTTTACACCAATCATCTTAATCTTTTCGTCGTTTCACCTTTTTCTAAGCACAATCTGCACAATGTAAATTGGCCATAAAAAAAAACAAAAAGCGGAAAACATAATTAAAGTGTTCAATATTCAATAAACGTATTCAAAATAAAAAGTCATAAAAATGGGAATAAGGAATAATTGGTGTTTGTAAACAATATTTAATTTAATTTATTTTAAACTTTGAATAAAACAAAAAATACTTTTATTATTTTTTTTTTTTTTTGCTTTCACATTGAACACTCTCTTTAATTTGTGCCGAAATAAATCAGATACATAATTATTTGTGAAAAGACAAAAGAACATAAATTTTTCCGGCCGACTTGACGATACGTTCTAACTTCTAGTGCTTCTAGTAAACTAGTTGTGTAATTATTATTTTTTCTTTTTAAAAATTTATTTTATATTTACCGTTAAAAGGTGTGCAGTAAACAAAGGTAAATGTCTAATTTAAAATTGTATTTTTGAATTGTGATTAACTTTTTGTTTTTCCTCAAAAACTTGATTAAGATTTACTTTATTTAATATAAAATTTTTAAATAGAAAAAAAAAAAAACAATATGTCAAAAAATAAAAAAATCAAGGTTTCCATAAATGTGGAAAATGAAAATGTCATCAAAGCCAAAATTAATTTGCATAACAAAAATCTGAATAATTCAAAAATGATAAATGATTCAATGTATTGCTTAATGTCTGTAGTTCAGACGAATGAAAAATTTAATAAAAAATATATAAAGGACATGCAATCTATATATAAAAATGTAAGTAATCAATCAATAAAAAAATTTTGGAATTATTGGAATTACCTATATGTTGTTCTAACGTATTTCAGATGAATCATGAATCTTTTATGCAAAAATTTATAACAATCATTAAAGCAGCAATGGAATCAGATGAAAGAAATTCATGTGCAAATAGGACATTATTATTTTGTGCAAAATTTGCAACATCATATCAAACAGAAGAAACACATTCAATTCTTTTGTCAACATTTGAATGGGTATTATCAGTAAGTATACAAAAATCTAAAAATTTTGTTACTACTTTATCCTTTACTTCCGATAATTTTTACTTAAGTTTATTTTATTCACAATTTGATTTTTTTTTAGACAGTTAGCCATAATACAACCATTAGATTACGTTTATGTCAATTTGTTAATATGCTATTAAATAAATTTGGACAAGATGGATCATTAGAGAATAATATTTGTGATAATATCATATCATATATGATTGAAAGATTACGTGATATAAATTCAAGTGTACGTACACAAGCTATATTAGCATTAAAAGGTCTACAAGTACCTGATAATCCAGATGATATTGTTATTAAGGTATATAAATATCATTTAAATTATGATACATCATCATATGTTCGACAAGCAATTATTAAATCAATAACACGAAATCATAATACATTATCAAATATTATTGAATGTTTATGTGATATTGATGAAAATGTACGTCGTCTTACATATTTACATATGAGCAGTTATCCTGTTAAAGCATATAAAGTATCACAAAGATTAACATTTTTAGAACAAGGTTTAAATGATCGTAGTGAAATGGTTCGAAAAGTAAACTATAAATTGAATTTATTCCATTTTTTCTTTAATTTTTTTTTCAATGAAATAAAAATAATGTAATTTAAGGTTGTTACTACAGTATTACTTCCACAATGGATTGAATCTTATGATAATAATTTTTTGACATTTATATCAGCATTAAAACTAGATGCAAATGAAGATGAAATCGACCGTTTTAAAAAAATTACAAAACTTGTATTACAAACAATGTTTAAGTAAGTACATATTAAAGGAATAAGGACTGTCTGGCTCTCGTGGGTAGGGCTAATCCCAGGGTATAAGACATGCAACCATCATATGGCGATCATGAAAGTGGTCAGAGATTCTACGTGTGAAGCCTGAATGTGGTAGGCAAAAATAACAGAATACTACCTCTGTACTGTAGTTTTCCGGCCTTCTCGTGGATATGGATGAGCATGTGGAATTCTGATGTAATGAGAGTGGAAGACATCTGTTTTCAATTCCTAAACAAGGTCTTCTTATTTATTAAAAAAGGAGGAGATTTTATTAGAGAAGGGTCGCTGAGCATAATGGACTTTCGTGGATGCTTGCATCCCTTTTACCCACAAACTAAACCAAGTATTTGGAAAAATCTTTTTTATTTTACCTGGTTTTTTTTTTAGAAAACGGAACATGGAAGAATTAATTAAAAATTTGCCGTTGGAAAAAGATGGTGAATTTAATAATTGTGTCTCTATATCGAATTTATCCCTTGAAATAACATTGTATTGGTTAGCATTAGTTCAATTTTTTCAAGATAAAGATGAAATTGATGTTATTATACCAGAATTAAGTGTATTTTGTTCGTATATTCAAAGGTACATATGCATGAATTTTTATTTTTTTATTATTATTTATACATAACAAAAATTTTTCTAAATCTAATATATATACATATTTACATATATGTATATATTTCTATATTTTTAGCTATTGTGAAACAATTAAATTAAATTCAGATAAATGGGAGAAATTAGAACAAGATTTTATTTTACTAGCACTTATCGAGATACTTTATATGTTTGATTTAGGTGATGAATTTGGTAGAGAAAAACTTCAAAATTTATTAGAAATATTATTGAAAAATTATGATTTAAATGAATCTATAATTGAAATTGTAATTAGATGTACAGAAAATTTAATTAAAAATCAAGAAAAACGATTACAAGTAAAAATTACTTATATTTATGTATTATAATTTAATTTATATTTAATCTTTATTATTTCTCATATGTATATATATAATTATATATATATATATATAAATATATATATATATATATATATTTTTTTTTTTGCAGTTTTTTATTGATATAATTAATGATTTGTTAGATGCAAAAGATTCAAAAATACATAATATATCAAATGATAATGGTCAAACTTTTATTACAATAGTACAAAATGAAAAAGATTCAAGTATAATTTTAAAATATTCATCAATTAAATTAAAAATTTCAACATTAAAAGAACAAGAATCAAATTTAATTGAAAATAAAAATTATTCAGAACCTGATAAAATAACTGAACAATTAAATAATGCAAAATATGAATATAATGAACTATTAAAACAATTATATAATAAATATATTTTAAATACAACATCAATATCAGAAAATACTTTGGTAAGTTTTTCTTATCATAAATCAATTCTTTGTATTAGTATGTCAATTTTTTTTCTCTCTAACTTTAATTTTACTGTTTTAATTTCCATCATGCTTGTAAAATTAACCAAAGACTCAACTTCAACAAGTTGATAAGGTCGTGAATGAAATAATAATACAATGTTTAAAAATATCATTTTATATGATTGCATCGCCAAAGGTAAACTCATTATCACCGAATGTTAATAAACTGTATCAGGTGAGTTAAATATGAGATAAATGGGAAACCCCCGAAATCTCCGAATCCCCTTATGAACAAAATCTCCAGAAAATCTTTTTCAAAAAAAATAAATAAAATAAAAAAACAAAAAAAAAAAATAGGATAATTGTCCATTGGGATTTTAGTTTTGGGGATTTTTTCCATAGGATTTTTGATTTCGGGATATGGAGGGTAACTTGATATACATATGTACAATGAAATGAGGTTTTCAGTGTAAAAATTTCGTCTAATTGGAATTTACTTTAATTTTTTTTCATTTAAAAAAAATTAGGATTTTATTCGACGTTATATTAATTCAAATAAAATTACAATTCGTGATTGGGCATTAAAATGTGGTACAGCATATGGTATGCTTTATGAACAAATATCAAAGGATATCTTTACAGAACTACAAATGCAATTTTTTAAAATTAATAGTTCATTAATATGGAAAACAGCAATTGAATGCATATTTGAATTAATTGATAGGTAAAATTAAATTGTTTTTTGAAAAATAAATCAAATATATCATGAAAAAAATGCTGTGCTTAATGTCGACTTGATTTACTAAAATTTAATTTTCATTTATAGATATGGTTTTTCAAATTTTAAAATTGAAGATATAAATTCAACTATTCAGGAATCTGATAGTCAGTTGAATAATACATTGGAATTTTTAGAATTAGATGAAGAAATTTTTTCATCTGAAGAATATGGTATAGAAATTTATTCAGGGCCGTATTTAAGCATTGGCTACAGTCTATGGGTCCGAAATGTGAGGTTTTTTTTTTTTTTGTTGCTTGTTATATATATTTATATGCAATCTTCGGTAGGGGCCGCACCTAGGGACGTCGAATTTTTGAAGTATCGATACTGGGTATCGGTATCGGATCTATGGTATCGATACCTCGATAGTATCGGGACAAAAGTATCGATACCCGATAGTATCGACCGATACTATACTATGATACCATACAAAGGGAAAAGGGAAAATTAAATGAAAATAAGGTTTTTTTTTTTTTTTTTTTGGAGTAAGTAGTCTCGAAATTACGAAATTAGTAACTTTGTTATTGTATACAACGTACTCGTTCTCGTTTCTTGGTGGCTTCTTTATTTTATATAGCTTCTGTACCACTATTTCGAAAACTTTGCACTGCTAGTATCGGGTATCGGATCAAAAGTATCGATACTTCGATAGTATCGGTGGTATCGCGACGTCCCTAGCCGCACCACAGGTCCAGCCTAGATCCTAAATACGGCCCTGGGTACTAATTGCGCAAGTCGATCAATCGAGTCATCGTCGAACGATATTGAAAACGGTGAAGTTTATATAACTCAAAAAACTTGTGTTTCGTGTGTTATAAAAATTTAAAAAAAAATAAAATAAAAAATACTTAAATAAATTTTTTTCAAGAAGTACAGTAATTTTTTTATTCACAAAAACATAACCAATCTCGTTCACAATTTCACTATCGTTAGACAAATCGTTTTCAGCTGACGATGAAAAAAGAAAAATCGAGTTGCGCAAACCAAAAACGATTTTAAAGACGATTTTTCTTGATCGATCGACTTGCCCAATAAGTACTCCCGAATTTATTAATTTTTTATTTATATGTAGGTATCTATATATATATTTCTTTTCAATTTAAATTTTAGGTGATTGTGGTCGAATAATAAATATATTTTCACATATCTTAGATTCATGTGATAATTTAAATTTAATAAAATCAATTATAAAAGGTTTTTGTCGTTTAATATTACATGATCATTTAAATAATGATTACATTTTTAAGAAGTTATTAATAAAATATTTTAATTCAACAACAGGTAATTTTTTTTTTTTTTTTTGATTATTTTTGTTTAAATAATTGATTCCATTTTAATTTGTATTTTGTTTTTTTGTTCTTCTCTGTTTATTAGATTCTGAAATTAATCAAATTTTAAGCGTATTCTTTGAAAATATAATTAAATTAAATAAAGAAGAATATTTTCAATCATGTTTATTACCAATAATAACATCAATATTAACTGCACCATATAATAATAATTCATTACATGGTATTAAAATAGAAATTGTTCTTAAATTTATTATCGATTCAACTAAACCAAAACATTGTAGACCTAAAATTAATATTCATAATAAAATTGCATTATCATTTATACAAGAAATTCAAAATAATATTGAAAATCGTGATTTATTACGTATTTTATCAAAAGAATTGATTAATTTGAAAATTTCAATTTCTGATAATTTAATATTAAAAAATGATTTGAAATTATTTTGTGAAAAAATTTTACAGGTTTGTGTCTTTGAATCCTTCTTTTTTTTTTGTTGCTGTGGTTGTTTTTGAATAATTTTCATTTATATTCTATTTAATTTGATTTTCCATTTTCTCCAATTTTAGAATAACATTGACTCATTAACTAAAAATAATATTACGACTTTTAAAAATATCCTTGACGGAACATATGAAGAAAATGAACAAAATTCAGAAACTATTGAAATTAGTAATTCAGATGAGGTAAGAGGATTTTTGTTCAAAAATGGTAATTTTTGTAGTTTTTCGTTAAATTAATTGAAATGACAACTTTTAGGAAAATTGTTCTAAGAATGCGAGTCGTGAAAGTCAGACGACAATAAATACAACAGGAATCGATGATACTATTAAAAATCAAAATGAAACAGTAGTATCTACTGAAATTGTTAAAGAACAATGTGATAATGAGGATGCAATGATTACAGAATAAACAAAAAGTATAGAAGTGGATGTGATTGCATATGGAGTAGTACCTATATTGCATCGTTTAAAAAGAAGTGATTGAAAACAAAAAACCAGCTTTTTTTGTTTGAAAAGTTAAAAAAAACACACACACAATTTCATGATTACATTGCCATTTATATATTTTCAGTAAAAAAAATTTCGGTATGTACGAGTACAATAATATTTTGTTTTAATTATAATTTTTTATAGGCAAAAATTTTATAAATTTTTTATTTTTTTTTAATTGGATGTATTGGATGTTCCATTCCAGATAAATCTGGTGGATTCTTTTCGAAATTTTCAATTTCCTTCATTCCAATATTACCAATTTGCCATAATTCTGGATATTCTTTTTTAAATGTTTCATACCATTTTTTAATCAATGGATATTCATCAATATTAAAATTAATTGCTTCAAGGCATAATGTTGCTGTTATTAATGGAAAATCAGCAATTGTTAAATTATTTCCAGCTGCATATTTTGTTCCTAATTTTTGTAAATATCTTTCAAATGTTTTCAATGAAATATGTACTTTTTTTAAACCAATCGGTGTTCGTTGATAATCAAAAAATATTGGTGCCATAACATATGCACTGATGTTACCATAATAGAATGCCATATTAAAGCATAAACGATGATTAACAATAGCACGTTCTTTTGGATCTTTTGGATATAAAGTGCTATCTGGACGGTATTTATCGCACAAGTACTTAGAAGAAATAAAAAAAAAGAAGAAAAATCACAATTAGATTGGTCTATAAGCAAAAATTTAGAATACACTTACTTGCATTATAGCAATACTTTCAGATAAATAGAATCCATCATCATCAAGAACTGGTATCTCTTTTTGTGGATTCATCTACAAAATTGATAATTTAGAAATTTTTTATTAATAATGGGGTACAAAAAAATAAGAAAACAACAACTAATTGTAGGTACATACATTTTCATATTCTTCCGTCATATGATCACCGGAATTGAATTCAACATTTACCAATTCGAATGGAATGTCAAGTGCTTTTAAGGTCATACGAACAGCCAATGATGGTGGGCCATCAGAAACACTGTACAATTTCATGTTGTGATTTTTTTCTTATTATTTTTAGTTCCTAATTGAAAATTATATATTTTTTTAACTTAAACTTTATAAAAATTTAATTGTAATTAAAAATCTATGCTTAAAATATTTAAATTTACAATTCAAATTAATAAAAAACTTAAATAATAAAGAAAACTTTAATTATAAAATTTAATATCTTACGCTTGTAGGTAAATCAAAAGTCTTTGAAATCAAGTTTTAGACTGAACTAAAGTCTGGTTTTTAAAATTTACCAAGTACAAAAAAATATCTTACTTTTTTTTCTGTTCTTTTTTAGATTGAATTTTTATTCATTTGTGAAATAAAAAATTCTATAGTGAATTTTTTATAAAATTCGAAAAAATACATTGGAGAAAGAGAGAAAGATAAATTTTATTTTAAGATACTTTTATTTTTTGTATTTTTTATTTTGTAAATGGACGTGTATTTATACATCAGACATCAGTGCAGTAGCATTTTTAAAATTAAACTAGCATAACTTGTATTATACATATTGGGCCTTACTAATAAACATTTTTTAGTTTTAAAACTAAAATAGTTTCGGCTTGAGAATCAGAGTATGCTTTCAAATTCTTTATAAAATGGAGAAATAAAATATTAACTTAACATATTTTGTATAGAGTTTCAAAGCACACTCTGATTCTCAAGCCGAAACTATTTTAGTTTTAAAACTAAAAAATGTTTATTAGTAAGGCCCATTATGTATTATTTTTTTGCCAGTATGTGAACAAAAATTCAAATTTGTGGAGGTGGATATACATTGTATATACAGACAGGCTTTATCTTGTGAGATAAAAATAGTTGGAGAATTATTTCAATAGAAAAAATATTCTTCATTTAAGCCTATAAAATATGTTTGAATGAATGCGCATTTTATATTTCAGATACATGACATGTTTATGTTGTATTGTTTTAAAATATGGTCGTGCATATGCAAATGAAATAAATATACAAAAATAATGAATAATTAATTTTTTCTGATGATTGCATGTCGACTGTGTAGTAGTGACACCACGTATCTGCAAAATTCAAACTTTTCAGTACAGACAAAAAACATTTCAATTCATATAACAAATAATACTGTGACATAAAAATTGACCATTAATTATTAAATTAATTTATTAATTTATTAAATTATTAACAATTTTTAATTTTTATAAATGAGATTGTGTGTATTGATATCATATAAATAATTTAATACTAGTATCTCAATTTCAATAAAAGTGTTAGATACGTGGTGTCACTACTACACAGTCGATGTACAGTTAAATGTTAAATGCATAAGCTAAATTGTATGATTAAAAGCCGGGTACTAGACGTTGGGTTACCGGCTTTTGCGTTCCAAAATTTTTTTTCTTTTTTTTTTTTCATATCAGTGTAGTGTAGACCAGTTTTCTTAAAATAAATAAAGGGCAAAATAAAAAAAAACAAAATTTAAGAAGACAAGAAGTAAACGAAAAACGAAGGATACCTATATACAGGTATTTTGAGACTTTTTTAGAGACACATACATAATTTAAAACTTGAGGTGAAGGACAAAATAAAATATTTGCTTGTATTTTTATGTGAATTTTTTCATATTTTTTTTGTCAGTCTTGTTTTTTTCTAATTCTTTAAGTGGCAACAAAATTTTTAGTAAATTTAAACACCGATAAATTAATTTCAGATATTTACAAATTTTTTTTGGAAATTTTATGATTTTTTTATAATGAATTTTGAAGTGTCGTTTTTTCCTAGCACATCATTCCGGCATTTTTTTTTTCAAGTTTTTGTATGAATACCCCATATTCTCAATGATGGGAAGAAATTGCACAGGCCTATCCATACATACGTAATTTTCTGCTACACCGTAACGAAAAGGAACTATTTTTTGGTCGTCTTATAACAGCAGACGAAAAATATGGGTTCTACTGTACAATAACCCAGTGGCGAAAAAGCAATTGCTTTTTGCTTGGGAATCACCAAGAACCACACACTAAAGCTTTTCCACTCTTGTGTGTCTGGTGGAATATTCATGGCGTGGTTCATTTTGAACTACTCAATGTTGGAGAAACCATTAATGCAGAGCAAAACATCCTTTTTGGCTTAACAGAAAGGGTGTTATTCCCATCATGACAACGCAAGACCTCATGCTGAAAGGACCACTTAACAAAAAATCAGAGAACTTGGTTGGGAAGTTCTCTTACACCCTCCATATCCTCCAGACCGTGCCCCATCTAGTTATCATCTTTTCAAGTCTTTACAACACTTTTTTTCTGGAAAAAAATTCAATTTTTATGAAGAAGTGAACAGGCACAGGGAATGGTTGAATATTTTTCCAAAAGGCGGTCGAAAAGTTGGTGTCCAGATGGGAGAGGGTCATTGAAAACGATGGTGACATTATGTGAATTATGGTACATAATTGCTTGAATGCCGCTTTTTGGAAAAAAAATAAATAAATTTTTGCCATTTAAAACCCCTAATATAATTCATTGCTTTGGTTTTATGCGGTTTTTTAAAATTCGTAAAGCATCATTAATTATTTCAAGTTACTTAAGTCTTTTTTTTTGTGGTTTTTAACTGGAATGCATCTGAAAATTACTGAAATGTTGGGTTAAAAAATATCGAATTCAATCGATTGAGAAATCTGAGGTACACAAATATATTTTCATTAAAAAAAAAGTCGTATACAATTCTTTTTGCTAAAGGATGAGGGGCTTTGTGGAGTTTGAGCGACAGACACGTTGTAGTACGATAAGTTTTGTTTTAAAATAGCAGTGGCGTCGAAGGCAACCAGACAAACACCTTATGGGATTGTAGACATACTCAAAAACCATAAAAAAACTGGATACAATTAAAAACAAATTTTTTTTTTATATTTTTTTAAATTCATTTTTCTTTTGTATTCATTTCATTAATTTTTAAAAATAAATAATAAATCTATTCTGACATTATAACGTTTACAGTACAGTAATACGGTTTTTTTTTCTTCATTTATGTATAATTACAATTACATATTACCATTTTCAATAATATAGCGCGATCATACATTTCATTTATTATTATTTATTATTATTATTATTTTTTTTTAAATATTATTTATAATTTTTCTATCATTAATCTTCTTCTTTTTTTTTTTTTTTTTTTTTTTTTTTTTTTTTTTTTTTTTTTTTATTGAAATTTTTATCATAATTAATATTAATCTTACAATTTATGAGTGATAATGATTTTTTCTTCCTTTTCTTCTTCTTATTTTTTTTTAAATATCATTTAAATATATGATACTATGTATATTTAATTATTAATTTAAATTTTAGATATAATTTTTCTTTAATTTTAATTTCAATAAATAAATATAACATACACATACAAAACAAAAAAAAAAATGAAATTTATAAACATAATCAAAAAAAAAAAAAGTTTTTTTTTTATTAAAGAATAACTTAAACATTTCTTTTTTCTCATTCGATTAAATAAATTTGTGTTTAATATATAAGAATTATTAATTTTTAGATTTTAACTATATTCAGCTATATTTTAATACAATAACTAGTGTGTTTTTTTTTTTGCTTTTTTTTTAAATTTTTTTTTTTTTAATAGTAATTTTAAGGTAGATACCTAATATCAATATAAACTCTAATTTTAGCAAAATTAAATGCTAGTTTATATTATTCAATAATATTTTTGTTGTTGTTGTGTTTATTATTTACAATTATCCTGTTTTACTGTTATCTTTTTTTTTTGCTTATCTATTATTTTTTTTTTGTTATATTTTTTTTTTCAATATTACATTCAGATAGCATATGTATACATATATATTTTAATAATAAAATTTAGCAAGAATTTTAATTTTTATAAAATAAGTTTGAAACGCTCTGTTGTTTATTTTTTGCCTTTGCATTAATTTAAATTTATTAATGTTTTTTTTTTGTTCATCAAATAATTTTTTAGCTATTAAATATTTGTTTTTTTTTTTAAACTACCCCGTCGTCACTTTTATATTATTTACTAATTTTTTTCTTATTTGTTTTGTTTTTACAATGAATTTATATTTTTAACAAATTCTAGTGATCAATGTAACAAATAATTTAATTTTTTTTAAAAAGTTGTTGTTGTATATTTGACTATATTGCGATTTTTTTTTTGTTTTTTTTTTATATATTTTCACATCCATTAAATATAATATGTATTACGTTTTTTTTTAAAAAGTTTTTCGCATATGTGTTAAACTTTTATTATATTTAACGTACAAGAGTACTGATGTGTTTTGAAGAAGTATTAGAATCCTTTCGTTACATAATTCTTGTTTTCATCCTATTTTTTCCTCTTCTTTCTTAATCATTTTTCAATTTTTTCTCTCTTTTATCTGTAATTATTCTATAATTATAAATATTTTATTCCCTATATATACAAATATATCAATTCTCACATTTATTCAGTAACATGTATAATAACAAAATAACATTATTAAACTAAAAAAAAAAAAAAAAAAAAAAAAAAAAAAAACAAGAGAAAAAAGTGAAATGAAAAATTAAACAGATCAAAAGGACATTTAGAATTTTAATTAATTTTTAATTTAATATTCTATGATTAATTTTTTTCTTTATTTTGCTAGGTTTTTTTTCCATACTTGTCCAACATTATTATTTACATAAATGAATTTAAACATATATATATTTTTTTTTTTCAAATTAATGTTTTTGTTTTTTCTATTTGGTTTATGTACTCAATGATTTTCATATTAATTTTTTATTTCATTTTTAAATTTGTTGATGTTCATTATCGCTGAAATTTTGTCCTTATTTAGCATACATATTATTTTTATGTGAATTAAATATGTTTATTATTTGATTTAATTTTTAAATAATGAATTCAATTATACATCATCGCTATCAGTCCCATGTAATTTAATGTCTTTTTATTTTTTTAACTTTTTTAATTTTTTGATTTAAATATGAATTTTAAAATGTAATCATTTTTTTTTCATGTAAATAGAATTTTTTTCCCGTTTGGTTTTCAATATAATTATATAGAATTACTTAAGTATGTATGTGAAATTTAATAGAGAACATTATCAATTAAAGAATTTAAATTGTGCATTTTTCTTTTTATATATAAAAAAAAAAAAATATGTATTTTCAATTTTGTATAATTTTAAATGGTGCAAGAAAATTTATTCATATTGAATTGAATATTATGTTAAATTTTAACTTTGTATTTTTTTTAAGGGATGAATTATAAGAAAATATAGGAAAAGATATAAGTGAAAGTTTTTAAAACAAAAGGATTTAAATAGAAGAAGAAAAATCGGAAAATTAAATGAATAAAATAATTGCAAAAACTAAAGGTTTAGAAAAATGGTAAGTTAATTTAAAATTACAATTATAGAAAGTATACAAAGTTAGTAAATTTTTAAAGGATGACAAAAGAAAATAAAATGGAATCTAGTCATTATTAATTGGTATACTAATTTTATTTGTATTTTTAAGAAAATAGCTTCAAAAGTTTTTTTTTTTAGAATAGAAAAAAAGTGAATTTAATGAAAATGAAATTCGATGGGGTATTTTTTGTTTTTTTATATTATATATATTTTTTTTATATCATATTCATGCAAATATTATTTTTCTAAATGTTTTCTTAAATAATTTATTTTTCCTGAAATTTTTTTTTAATGCAAGCATGCGGGAATGCGCTATTAACATATGAACAACTTTTTTTTTTTTAAATATTAAATTAATTTTTTTTGTAGTTGTTTTTTCAATTGAAGAAATGAAATAGTAGCTTAAAGATATATAATTTGATTAGTTAGGCCTAATCGAATACATATAAATGCATACATATGTATATCGTATTAAATCTAGAATTTTTCATTTGTTGTTAATTTATTTTTTTTTATACACGTATAAAAACTGATATAACGCATAAACCTAAAGAAAAATGATTATTTTTTTGTTTGTTTTTGTTTTATTCAAATATTTGTGTATAGAGAAAATCTTAAATAGAAATACAAAAAAGACAAATTAATATAGAATAAGTTTTTTTTTTTTGTTTTTTATCTAAATTGTTCTCTTTTTTTGTTTTTTATTTTGTAAAAAAATTAGTGCTTCTATTGATATGTATTTGTTAAAAAGTTCAATTTTGGATTTTTAAAAAAGAAAAAAAAAATAATTAAAAAAAAAAGTAAAATAGATTCTCTAAAACCACCAAAAAATTATATTGAAAATTTTCAGTGTTTCAATTGGATATGTTGAATTATTATCATAAATTTTGATTGAAATAGATTCTGAGCCTGAGGATACTGGAAACGAAATTATATTAAATATGTACATGTACAGATACATGCACATAAATAAGATATCTTATTATTTATTACAAGGATATTTTAATTATATGTATGTATTTTAATCATTTTATTGTCACATGTTATTTGGTTTATTACTAAAATCATTTATTTTATATAATGTAAGCTAATTTTTGTATATACTTTTACATATAAATTTATATATACAAAAGCTAAGATATTTTTTTTTTCTATTATTGTTTTATTAAATAATTTTTGTTTTCATTTTAATTCTAAAGAAAAAAAAAAAGACAGAAATTGTTGAGTAGTGATTTATTATTCTCAAATTTCAGATCAAGAAAAAAAAAGGATGTTTAATTAAATTTAAGACAGTAATTTACTTTTCATTTTTGTTTTTTTTTGTTTTGTAAAAATAAAAATGGTTTCAGAAATTAGATACGCTAAATTTCATAGTGTGCTTAATTCAAAAAAAAAATAATGAAAAATTTAATTTTTTGGTGGTAATAGAAAAATATAGAGTGGCAGTTTTGGATAGCAATAAATGTGAAAAGGAGAAAAAAAAATTAAACTTTCGACATTACAAAAATTTGATCTTAAAAAATACGTTTTTTTGTGTGTAGTAGATAAAAAATTTGTTTCAATTTGTGTGTAAATTTTAAGCAGATTCAATAAAAAATTTTAATTTTAGTTGTTGTTTTTTTTTTTCACTTATAATTTTTTAGTGTTTTTTCATTTAAATTTTTCGTGTTGTTTTTATTTTATTATCGCAATACTGTTCTATGATTCAAATCTTCAAACAAACTTTAAACTTAATAGAAATTTATTTACAAAAACAAAACAAAAAATTTGTGCATTCAATGATATTAAGGATTGAAAATTTTAAAAATTAACATGGATAATCGGAAGTATTACCCCAGAGAAAAGGATTTGAAAAAGAATTTTTATATACAAAAATTTATGTTTTTTTCATATTAAATTGAATTAAAAAACACAATGAAGCTTTTAGGAAATTATTAACATTATGATTTTTTTTAAGGATTTACATATTTTTTGTGTTCTGCAATTTGTTTATTTTTTGTTCTAGGGAATAAGTTCTTCTTTATTGTTTTTGTTTGAAAAAACTTTTTGTTTTCCCTTTCATTTTAAAGTGATTTTCTTGGAGAAAGAAAAACAAATTTTATTATCGCTTGTATTTTCGATGAAAGAATTTTTAATTAATTTCCAAATATGTACTTAATTCCAATTTATTTCGACTAATTTAAATTTTTGTTTTCATATGATTTTCTAAAGAATAAGGTACACGAACGTAAAATTCTAATTGTCTAATTTTATTTTTGTCATTTTGAATAGTTTAAAAATTAGAAATGTATGTTATCTTACAATTCATAATTTTAATTATTTAAAAATTATGAATCGAAATAAAAAATTAAAAAAAATATTCTAAAAAATCCATCTATAAAATTAATTCTAACTAATTTGGATTCTGATTTGTTTTTAATTTGATTTTTCTTTTTTTTACTAAATCAAAATTGATTAATTTTTTTTTGCTTGATTTTTACTTTAATTAATTTTTCTTGATGTTTTTTAATTTTATGTTTTATTTTTTTCCCTCATTTTTAACTACAACATGAATCTAAATACTATCAACAACCTAGAATCTAAGTCTTCATTAATTAATTATTACTACTCAAATTTTATTTTATTTATTTTTTTTTTACTTTTTTTTTAACATACTATATTAATTTTGTAATACACAATTACATTTTACAGAAATTTTCAACAACAAAATAATTAATTATTTACTAAAATTTTTTTTTCTTTTTCGGTTTTTTTTTTTTTTGATAACTTTTTTCAATGACTTATTTTCCTCTTTTTTTGGGATTTTTTTTTTTGTTGCTTTTTTTTCCTTTACCTATTAATTAAACTAAAAATCTTACATATCACAACTAAAATCGTATATTTAATTTAAATATTAATTATTTTTGTTAAAAATACTTTTCTCAGGGACTAAATTACAATTACAGCACCACGTATAAGTTTTTCATTTGTTTTTTTTTTCTTCTTCTTTTAATAATATTTTTACTCACATTTTTTGTTTACTTCTTCTTATAATTCTTTTTCATTTTATGTAATTACCTAAATCCTTTTTTTTTCTTCAATAGGATATACTTACTTTTACTTAATTATTTTAATTAATTTGATAATGCAATAGCAAATTGTATTTTTTCATTGATTTTAAAGGAGAAAATTTTTTTTTAAGTTATGATTTTGTTTTTTGTTTGAAAAAAGAATTTGAGTACTATTTTTTTTTTTTTTTGTCAGATAAATTTTTTTTTGAATAATAAAGCGATTAAATGACATTCGCCTATTCATTGATACATTTTGTTTTTCTTTTCTGTTCTTAATTTATGATAGCATTAAATAATTTACTAAATTTATTATATTTTATTTTTTGTTTTTTTTTTGTCGTTTTTACACATACCATTCTTTAATATCTTTTGAGTCCCTCTTTTTAGGTTTTGGTTGTACTAAACCAGTTACCTGGCACTTATCATTACCATTTATCATGGCACCATTCATACCAATTCCACTAACATAACCACCACCCATACTAGAACTTCCTCCCACACCACTAACACCACCACCTCCACCTCCACCACTACCACCCATCATACTACCAGATACTCCACCACCACTATTTCCATTTGTCATTTGTTGTCTTTGGTGATGATATGAACTGTTTGTGCTAACATTACCAAGTAATGCAGCATTTGGACCATGTCCATATGCTGCACCCTTGTCAGCTTCAGTCTTATATGCTCGATCTCCGTTTGATTTTAACCAAAGAACCAATAAAATAACAAGAATAACTGCTATTAGTATACCGGCAACAATGCCGATTATCATAGCAGTTCGTTCTTCTTCAATTGAACTAATCCTTCCACCTCGACCTTTATTTGGACGGTAATTATTATTATATGGTGGTTGAGGTGGTGCAGGTGGTTGGAAATTATATGGTGAATCGGGTCCTTGTGAATCTGGTCCTGGTGCTGGTAAAGGTACTTCAAATTCTGCTGTTGATGTCCTTTCTGTTTCTGATGTTGCTGGGATTTCAAAAAGAGTTGTTTCTCTATCAGGTTGTGTTGTTTGTGTATGTTGTTGAGCTGTGGTTGTTGTTGACGACGATGAGGATGATGATGATGATGATGTATATGAAGTAGTTCCCATTGATATTGTACTTGAACCAGGTGTAGTTTTACCAGTTGTTGTTGTAGAAATTGAAACTGTTGTATCATGACCTGCTGTACTTGGTGTTTCGGCCTCAGATTTTGTTGTTAATGTTGTTTGATGTTCTGTAGCCGAAACACCATCAGTTTTTCTTGTTGATTCTGATGTTGTTGTTGATGATGTAATTTCTCCTACAGGTTCTAAATTTATAAATTATGAAAGGATTTGAATCAAAGAAAAAATGTTAACTGAAAAAAAAAACAAATTTATACCTGTTCCTTTTGCTGTTGTTGATGTAAATTGTTCCGTAGTTTCACCATAATCACCTGAACCATGTAAACAATCTTCATCATCACATGTTCTTTCTGTACCACTTGTTTCTTTATCACCTTTTTGTGATATTGTTGGTTGTTTTGTTGGTGGTACATAAACGGGTGTTATTAAATCATCACCACTGCCAGATTCAAATGGTGGTGTACATTCATCTTCATCATCACCACGACAACCAGATCCAGCACCAGAAAATATTAAATCATCCATTACACCTGGATAACCACTTGCGGGTGTCTAAAATTTTTGTTTTACGAAATAAAAGTATTTTTTGCATTTAAAATGTAAAATTATAATCATGCATTATCGTTATTATTATTATTTTTTTTTTTCAAATTCAAAAAAAAAAACAGAAATTATGTGCAAAAATGTGAAAATATTATTGTGAGTGACAAACATTACCAAAAAAACAAGAATAAATCAAATTTAAAAAAATAAAAAAAAACAAGTGAAATATTTATACTTTGTTTTTTAAAATAAAATATTGTTTTGTATGTGTAGAATAATGCAATATGGATGTGTTAGTACGTTTTAAAGTGTTCATATATTTCTTACAAACAAAAATAAAATGTTATTCAGTGTAATTTTATGCAATGAAAACTTTTACATGCTTACGATGGAAACTTTTCAAGGATGAAAAACACCCTGAAAAATTAACAAAATCTCTTGTGAAATTTAAACATTTTTCAAGGTGTTTTTTACGATCTAGAAAATTTTCGAAGGAGGACAAATACAGTGGGAAATTTAAGAAATATCTTTTCAAAAATTTTCCATACTTTTTTGTGATCTTATATTCAGTAAATTAAAATTTAAATTGTAAAATAGAATTTTAACAATAAAATTACACTAAAATTTTGTTTGTATGTATTTACGAAATGTAATTATGTACTGTACATATTTATAAAGTTGCTGTTTAATTTAATATAATTAAAAAAAAATAATTAAAAATTTATTTAAAATAAGTAGTTGAATGTGTTTTTGTTGTTTATTTTTACATTAAAAATGTGTAAAAAAATTTATAATTAATTCTAAATTTAAAAATAATCTTAAAAATGAACACTGATTGATTGCAGCTGGTTTGCAAAAGTCCAATAAATTAATTTATGTAATTGGTTTTTCATTGATTTTGTTTTCTTAATTGTAAATTAAGTAATTTTAATTTGTCTTTTGTTTTTTTTTTAATTTTTCAACGTTACAAATTTTCTTTTCACGAAAATTCACATGCAAGATTAAAATATTTCAAAATACTGTTTATTTTATTGTTCGAGTATATATACGATAGTATTTTAATTTTTTTTGTTTGTTTCAAAATTAAAAATAGATTTTGTACAAAAAGAAATATTAGAAATATTGATCTTTGATTAGAATAATTTTAGTTTTTAATGTATATTTGAATTGATTATTTTTTAGAATAAAAAAAAACGAAGACAATATGATATATACTTTTTTAATTTTCAAAAACAAGACGGTTATATAATACAGAAAACGGAAAATAATATAATACAATTTAAATTAGAAAAAAAAACTGAATGATATAGGAGAAATTCGAAAATTGATCATGGTAGCTACCATAATAGTCAAAGGTAAATCTACCATATTCGATAATTTACCAGTTTCCATATTCGAATATTCACCTTTTCGGGTAAATATTGTGTTACCGCAGTCAGTGATCAAATTTTTTCAATGGTTGATTTGGTTACTTACTATATTGTTTTGTTCAGCTTACCATATGGTATATTTTCGAAATTCCCCAAAATGAAAGAAAGATTTTTTTTGTCAAAAATCCAAAATAATGTAAAAATGAAAAAATAAGTAAATAATTTTATTTTAACTTTACTTTACTTTACTTTAACTTTAAAATAAATAAAGTGGAAATAAAATTAAAAAAAAAAAAACAGAATATGTAAAATATATTAAATATGTATAAAGCAAACTGAAAGAAACAAGACTTTTTTTTTTAAACATTCCACATATATAATTGATTATTTAAATATGTATATAATGCAAAATATTTGTAAGAGACGTTTCATAAGATATGTGCAGTGCAGTTCCTTATGTCACGTTTCCAATGTTTTTTTTTGTTTTTCAGTATTCTTACTTTTCGCATATATGTATAGTGACAAATTTTATTTAAATTGTTGTTTTGTTTTACAGCTAAAAATTGTACTCATTCATCAAAATTTGATATATGTATTTCATTAATCGATCCAACATTCAGTAGGAATCTTTAAATGTGTCACAGTTTACCCCACCACTACTGTAAAGTGGGTCCTCAAAGCAACTGTCTTCAAAAAAAGATTTTTAAAATTTCTTTTTTTTAAGCCAAAATTTTAAGAAAAATTAGAGTTTTTACTAAAAATGTTTGACAAAAGTTCAGTATGTTTCAATAGATGTTAATTAACCTCTCTCTTGTCACCCCTTTCTTCTCAATTAATTTAAACTAAAAAAAGCAAAAAATATTTATCGAGAAAATTTTTAAAAACCTATTTTTACGAGATAATTAGAAGTTTTTTCGTATTAGGCTTTAAGATTTTGGGTGTGTTCAAAAATGCAGTGTTGTAATTAAAGATACATAATTCAGTGTATAAAGGTATACTGAGCTAATTTCATATCATTTCTGTATTTTTGAAATTAGTTTTTGTGTTTTAAAGGTTGAGCTTTTAAGTATTCGTAAATAATGAAGGTTTTCCATTAATTTAATGATTTTCACAGACATACATAGGTATTATGAATCGTCTCTTATTATAAGTTTGCAAGCGAAGAATATTTTTTTTAATTATGAAAATTTAGAAAGTATGAAATGTATAGAATTTGAAAAAAAAAAAAAAAAAAAAAAAAACGGAATTCAATAAAATTACAGAAATGAGATTATTTTGAAATATACACAATATCAAATATATATAAATATGATACATAAAATAAGTAATTATTTATCTTATTTAATTTCATTATTTATGATTTAAAAAAAAAAAAAAACAAACAAGAAGAGAAGAAACAATACGTGAATATAATATTTTATATATTTTTTTATATAAATATTTATGGATGCTGAATTTTTAATAGTCGTAAAAAATATGTAGTTTTTTAGTTTGTTTTTAAAAAAATTTTTTTTTTTTGTATTTTTTTGTTGGTTTGTTTTGATTAGACAAATCCCCTAACCTGCTGCATTCTTTGCAGATCATTTCTATCTAATACTCCAGTTACCAATTGCACATCTCCACGTATTGTTATATGTGGATCACGTTCAGCAGCCAAATCCAATACACGTAATCTATTCACAGATAATCCAGTTATAACACCAGCATATGGACGTTCAATACGGAATCTACCATTACGACTAAATTTTCCACCAACTTGTATATTTGCCATTGTATTGAAAGCAGTTGATTGATGTCCTAAAAAATTCAAAAAAAAAAAAAAAGAAAAAAAATTACATCGGAATCGTTTTTGTTTTTTGGCAACATTTATTTTATCATACCTTGAGGATGTACGGTTTGAACATTATAATCATCTAATTGTAATGTTGCATTACCACCCAATCGACTAAATCTTACTACATGATAATTATTGTCATTGACTTTTACACCAATTTCACCAACTGGAAGATCATGTGAACCAATATTATATACCATGAATATATTCCCTTCAACAATTTCCATTTCCATATAATCTTGTGTTGTTGAACTTTCAATACGTAATAAAACTGCATCAGATTTTGTTGTTATAAAACCTAAAGCAATATTATCTTCTTCGGTATCTGGTTGCCTACCAGCTGGGAATGTATATTGAATTATTCCTTTGTTTGGACCAAATTCATAAGCAATCGATTCTGTAAGAGTTTTTAAATAATTTCATTAATTTGATTTTATATTTATATTAAAATTAAAATTTAAAAAAAAAATTACCATCATAACATGTTGGTCCAGTATATGATGTCATATCACATTCACATGCATATGCATTCCATTGTTGTACACATACACCACGATTAGCACATGCATTTTGTGAACATTTTGTTGGTCCTTCACAACCAGTTACAACTAATGAGCTTGGTACAACGGCATCACTTGTTAATGATGGTGATACATCACCTAAATCTAATGATGCTAAACAACCTTCAAAACCAGATCTTGATGCAATTGATGATGGTAATTTTGCATACATATCTTTAAATACACCACCAATATATAATATACCATTTAATTCAAGATGTAAATTATTTCCAGGTGCATTAAATATTTCTAATGTATCATCAACCATTAATGTATGAGTTTTTGGTCCTGGTCGACGTATACTAACTGAATGCCAACGATTATCATTCATATGTATACGTGATTTATCTCTAATTGTAATTGGACCATCACCAATATCAAAAGTATAATGTATATGACCATTAACAAGTTCAATTGATATATAATCATTACGACGTCCTCCATTAAATAATAATAGACCATTTGCTTCTAAGGTTTTAAAACGAAAATCAATTGATACTGTTGAATATGCTTTTAACATTGGTAAACCGACATATGAATGTTTTGATCTAAATGTTGCTGCATGATATGGATTACCAGGTGGTGAATTAACAAAACGTGCAGTTAATTTAAATGTTGTTGTTGGTAATGCTGATAATTCTGGTCCAAGAGTTTTAACAATATCAATGTATCTAAACATAAAAGATTTTTTTTGTTTTTTGTTTTACATAAATTAAAAGATTTATTTGTTTATTTTTGTTTTTGTGCATACCTATGTCCATTATAAACGAATCCTTGCATTTGACCAACAAAATTTGGCATTGTTGATGTCATTTGAATTTCTTCTTCAGCATGAAATAGACCACCAAGATGTATTGAACGTATTTCCATTGTACTATGTCGTCCAAGTATTGTTTCAGCTAAATTTAAATTATTATAAATATTGTCTATCCTATAGTTTTTTAATTTTTGATTTTTTAAAAGTAATTTTACGAAAACGAAATCTTTTTTTTTTTTATTATATATATATTTCGTATATTTTGCAAGCAAAAAAAAAAATATTATTGCAAGAAATTATTTTTGGGGGATTAGAAAAAAAATTAAAAAATAAAAATAAAAAGAAAATATAACATAACTAAGAAAAAAAGATGAAAAAATTGTGTTTACCATATTTTAAAATATGACACACAAAATTAAAGAATAATAAAAAAATTAAAAAAAAAAATTGAAATAAAAGAAAAATAAAGTATAAAAAAATGTGCTGAATTTTTAAAAGGAACTTTCTATACAAAATATCTGAAGAAAATTTGCAAATCGTTTTTTACTTTTTGTGTACGATAAAATATTCATTTTATTTGAAAAACCACTTATGTATGATACCTATATGTATATATAAAATACATGTATAGTGTATGTAATTAAATATACCGTTATAATTTGCAAATTTTCTTTCTTTATTTTTTTCTTCTATTTTTGAGGGGTTGTGTGTTAGAAAAATTTTTTTATTTAATATTAAATGCAATATTTATAGTTTTTTTTCTTCTTAAATTTAAAAGTGAATTGTGTGTTTTTTTCTTTACATTTTTCATCAAAAGAAAATTATATATCTGAACTTAAAGATAGCTCTGTTAAAATATACACGAAAAGAAAAGATATAAACCAAAAAAGGAAATTATTTATAATAAAAAGAATCAATTGAAAAAAAATAAGAATAAGGAACATGCGACATGCAATCATTCAAATGTGCAATTTTATTCATTTTTCATTCTTTTTTTGAAAATTTCAACGTATTTTTCCAATGTTCTTTATTATTTTCCTTTAAACTCTTATAATAAAATTTCTTAAAAAACTATTTACAGTTATTTTATCATTGAAATTTTCATAGTTATTTTTTTATTATACAAATGCTACTCTAAAAATAGATAAAAATTTTTTTAAAAAAAACATTTCAAATTTCGTTTCCATAATGTAAAAAATTAAACATTCGTATTTCAATTATTTTTTTTTTAAAGGAGAAAATTTCATTTTAAATTACAAATTGAATGTCAATTGAACGCGTTTAATTTTTTACCT
The DNA here is from genome assembly GCA_932526495.1 of Bombylius major. Taxonomy (NCBI): domain Eukaryota; kingdom Metazoa; phylum Arthropoda; class Insecta; order Diptera; family Bombyliidae; genus Bombylius; species Bombylius major. Next base: position 24,514,093 of record OW052045.1, on the reverse strand, counting down.
TAAATTTAGTTACTTATTATATTTACACACTAAGCTACCAATTCTTAAAAAAAAAAACAAAAAAATTAAATGCTTCAATTTTACAACGACAACAACAAAAAAAAGAGAAAAAGAACTTTGAATTGTAAAATATTTCGTCCTTTTTTTTTAATTGTAAAACTGAATTTTTATTCAACAAACTTTTGAAGCATTTAAAATTTTTCTAAAAAAAAAAACCAATAATTTTTAAACATTCCACGCAACATGCATTTTAAAAAATTACAAAAATTATAAAATTTAAAATAAAAAATTGAACTTATAAGAAAAATAAAAAAAAAAAAATTATTATTTTTTTGTGTGCAATAAAATAGCGCCCTGACGCTCGTAACTTCGTCACGTGTTCAATATATTCTTTTTTATTTCTTGAAAAAAAAAAAAAAAAAACGTTGTACTGTAGTGACGATTTTTTATTTTCTCTTTTCAACACTTTCTTGAAGAAAATTAATTTCGTTGTTTTTGTATTATAAAATTTTTATGTGAACGCGTCCAATTTGAATTTTATGTTTGTTTCTTTTAATTTATTAATTAAAAAAATTTTTTTTTTTAATTACCTGTTTCAAATAAAATTTGTTAATTATAAGAAAAAAATATTAAAAAATTTTTAATATATTTTTCTTACAATTGAAATTAATTAAAATTTTGACAAAAAAATTTTTCACATTTTACAAAATTTTGAAAATATATACAATTTTTTTTTATTTGTACCATTAATTTTTTCAAATTAAATTAATTACTAAATTTAATTAATTAATTAAATTGATTTGAAATAAAATCTTAATTAAATAAAAAAATATGATTTTTATTTACTTTTTAATTTTTTTTTTTAAATCCTGTTTGAATTTAATACCAATTGAAAAAAAAAGTAATTAGATTAAGTTATAGTAAATAAACAAATTTTAATTTGAAATTAATTTTTTGCCAGTATAATTGTTATTGAATGTCCTTTTTTTTTTTTTAAAAAAAAAAGAAGAAAAATAATAAAAATAATAAGAAAAATGAAAACATTCTTATACACATAGAATAATATAAGGTTATGATAAATATATTATTAATTATTTATATAATTAAGGTTAAAATATATGTAGACTATTTTAGATTAGAAACAAAAATTAATTTATATGCTTATGTATTTTTTTTTATATAGGTAGGAATTTTTAAAAACGGTTTTTATTGAGTATATTTGTATAAGTAGATAAAAGATATATAGTAGATAATAGATAGATAGTATACATACATACAATTGAAAGAAAAGGCAGAATTTGTCTTTTTTTTTTAAATGTAAAAAAGTGAACAGAATTAAGATAAGTAAGATTAAGGATACACACTTTAAGGCGCATAAATATTTTTACATAATTTGAAAAATATATGACATGTGTTTTTTTAGATGATTTTTATTGCTGTTTTTTTGTGGTTTTTTTTTTCTTGTTTAAAAGAGAAGAAATATTTTTCTTGAAAGTTGTTATTTTGTTGTTATTTTTTGCTAAATTTTTATTTCACTGTGGAAAACATAAAACTTTTTTTTTCAATAATTTTACATCTAAAATTTCAAAAAAAAAAAAAAAATAAAATAAAATCTTTTGTATTTGTACAGAGAAGATTTTTTTTATATTAAGATTTATTTACATGCAGATAAAATACCGGTTGCAATGTGTGCAATTTATGTGAATTTGTGTAGTAAATTTGCATTCACTGACCATTCAGTGTGTCGTTAATCGAAAAAAAAAAACAAACTATTATTTTATTTTAGTAAATTTTTTTTTACTGCAATTTTAAATTTGAAAAAATCGTATTTTTTTTCTTTTCTTTTATTATGAATTTTAATTTCAACTAAGAAACAAACTCTCTATTGGAAAAAAATATGATGATATTCTGCCTTATGAAAATTTTCAAATGAAAAGGATAATCGGTCTATTTTTCTGGAAATTTTTATTGGATATGTTTTAATTTTGTTTCTGTCTTTTTTTTTTATTTGTATAAATGTGGGTGAATGTTGTATTGATGTAACAGAATATATAATAAATATTTTTTTCTTATATTATTTTAAAATCAAATTGCCGGAATATATATTATAGTATCGAATATGTAAATTATCTTATTATACAAAAAAAAAATTTGTTTACTGCGGTCAATAGCAGTTTTTTTTTTAAATATTTATATAATGAATAAAAAATATATAGCTTTCACCTACACAATTTTTTTTTCTGTAAATTTGAAAAATAAATAAATAGAAATTTTTTAATTATTTTTTTTTTTCAAATAAAAAAAAAATTACAAAAACAAAGTAAAAAACACTTAAATTCGAATAAAATATCAAATGTATAAATTAAATTCGCAATTTTTTGTTTTTTTGTAATTCGAATACACATTACAAGAGAATTAAAAAAAAAACAAATTAATTTAATTCATATCAAATAATTAAATGGAATTTTCAATAATGTCAACAATTTAAATTAAAATATATTTGAAATGAGAAAAAAAAAACAAAAAACGTTTTTAATAAATTTAAATTTTTTTTCTGTTATTTTTTTATGTTGGAGTGTTGGATTTTATATCAAAAAGTTTTTTCATGTTTTCGTTTTTTTTTTGTCAAATTAATTTAAATAGAAAAATCAAGGAATTTTGCACTGTAGTAGAATAATATTTGTTTTTAGTGTAATTAAAATTATTAAATAATTTTATTGATTGTATTTGGAAATTTTTGATTTTGAAATTGTTTTTATGTTTTAACATTGGGGTTTTCTGCGCAAGTAGTGTGTTTATTTTTTTTTTTTGTTATTGGTGATTTTAACTCAATAATGTCGAAAATACACAAAAAGTATTGTAAAAAAAAATTTTTTTAACCTTTAAACCAATTTAATTTTGAATTTATAATTCCAAAAATAAAAAAAAAAACACCACAAATGCATTTCGAGCATTATTGAATCAAAAATATTATAGAATGAAATTTATGAAATATATAATTTAGAAAAAAGTAATAGCTATGTCAGAAGTTTCATTAAAACGAGCCCCTGTTAATTTTTGTAAAAGGAAACGTTAAGCGTATATTTGACGTGCGGTTGTGTTCAATTCAACGTCGGTCAATCACATTGACTCTTTTTCATGAAACCACTCACATAAATCGAAAATATTTTCACAGAATACTTATATTAAATCAAAATTAGAAAGAAAAAAAAAACATATAGACAAAACACAGAAAGAATAAAACTCAAAAACCAAAGAAAAAAAATCGCAGAAATCTTCATCAAACTAGAAAAACCAAAAATATATGAAAACTCAGTAAAAATTTTACAGTTGATATTTTATTTAAAATTTAAACCAAAAAAGGAAAATAAAAATATAATAAAAAAAAAAAAACAAATCAATAAAATTTAAAAATCAATGAAAATCTTAAGGAAAAAAATAAAACAATATAATAAACAAATTTTTTACACAAAACTTAGAAAAAAAAAAGTTATTTTAGCAAGATACTTCACAATGTATACATCTAGATATATATGAAGAAATATATATTTAGTATAAAAAAAATAATAGAATAGATTTTTTTTTTAACAGAACTGTCCAAAATTTTGTTTTTTTTTTTCAAAAGAAAAAATTTATTAAAATGAAATTTTGAAATGTAAAATTTGAAATTATTAATTTTTGTCTTATTAATTTTTTTTTTTAAAGAAAATAATAAAATTCAATAATAAAAAAAAAATTTGTATAGACAAAAAAATAAAAACACAAACGATATGGTTTTTTTTTACAAATATATAGATATAGCAAAATTGTTTAAAAAATTTTGTTCCTTTATAATAAAATCCAATTATATGTATAATATGTAGCAAAATTTTGATAATATATATATACGTATATAATTATGTAATATATGAAAAATTTGATTTATAATTATTATTTATTTTTTTGAACAATAATCATAATAATAAAATGTATTATTTATTATTTGAACGACACGTCACGACACGTATTAGGGCAAATAAGTGCTGTTGATACATACATAACATACCCCTGACGGGGGGAGCCCCGTCGACTTGTAGTCTTAAATTAGACGCTCTTCTTGAAAATCGTATAGTGTGCCAATTATTATCATTTAATACTGTTTGTCCAGCCAATAAATTCTATAAAAATTGAAGAGAAAAAAAAAACAGAAAGAAAAAATTTAGTTGAAAAAAAAAAATAGGGAAAATTTTTGTCTTTTATCTAAAATGAAAATTTTTGTTCAAGTTAATTTAACAAACTAAAAGGATCACATATATGATATAAAGAGAAATATAACGTTTTAAAAGTACATATAATATATTTAATGCATTATATAATGTGTGGTAAAAATTTAAATTTATTACCTTTTCACGATCTCCAAGTCTAACACTGGCACGTATACGACCTGCAACTAAAGCAATTTCTAATCTATCTGGTGAATTTGATTCAGCACTGGTCAATAATAATAAACCAACAGGACGTCCTGTTTTAAACCTTAATACTAGCTCTTCGGTTTGCGTTTTTGTACCCTGACCATTTCCTAACCATATAGTCATATGTTGGCTACCATTAAATGCTAAGGTAGCTGATTCTCGACCACATGTTGGTCCAGTATATAGTGTGGCTGAACAATCACATATTGGTCTATTCCATCCTTCTGTACATGTACCACCATTCATACATGGTGATGGTGTTCCTCCACATACATTAGCTTGTATATGACATGATGGCTTTACAGCAGCTAAAGTATAGAATATACAATATTATATTAAGAATAGTAATTAAACTAAAAGATTTTAAAATGTATATATGCATGTACATATATTATACATTTGTAGATAGATATGTATGTACATATGCATTTTAATTGTATACATTTTATACACAAGTAGGTAGGTAGGTATAGAAATACACGTATGTATATATTGAGATACAATAATGAAATATTTAATATTTTACCTGAATCTTGTTGTCTAGCAAATGCTGCTATATCAATTGGTTTACCACTTAATACTAAATCTCTGAGGCAACCAACAAATCCTTGTCGTAATGTTGCTGTCCATATAGCTGGTGGCCAATTAATACTTGTATATGGTGGACCAGTACCACCAATATACATTTGTCCATCTAATTCTAAAATTGTTGCATCTCCAGGTGTACGAAATTCATTCCATTGTCCATCAACACTTACTTTACCATCTCTACCATTACGACGTAATATTAAATCATGCCAATCACCATCATCAACACGTCTTCTTGATGCACGTAATTTAACAGCACCAGATCCTAAATCTAGATGAACGTATATATGGCCATTTAATAGTTCAATGGCAAAAAGAATGGGCTGAAACGATTTTTTCTGCTTCTAATAAGTTAGTTCTTATTAAATATAATAATTAAACTAAAGATTTCATATAAATCTTTATAAAAATTTAAGTATCTTTTCTAAGTAAAATTAATTACAAATGTACAATTAAAGTTGTTGTAACTTATGTATGTATGTGTATACGTATAAAAATTGTTGTACATTATATATAGAGTTTAAAAAAAAACTGTTTTATATTTATACTTCCTTTTTTTATTTTTAAACTTTTTTTTTCTTACTTTATTTTACAAAAAAAAAGATTTTTTTATATTTTTAAGCTTACGTTTTTTGCTCTAGGTGGTCGACTTCCTGTTGTAAGGATAATTAAACCGTTGGGTTCTTTTGTACGGAATTTAAATGAAATTGAGCTTTGTTTTCCTGTCTCCCACGGTGGTAGAATCTAGTTTTTATTTTTAATTTTATAATGAAAAACAAAAAAGGAAAATAAATAGAAAAATGTATTTAGTAACAAAAAAAAAAAAAAAAATACATAGTAATAATTTTTTATTATGCACAAGAAAAAAAAAGTTAATGTAATTTGTAAACAAAATTTATAAGAAAAAAAAGAAAAGAAGGGTAATTGTAATTAGAGTTCAAAAGTTTTATTCAATATGAAAAAAAAAAAATAAAATAAATAAAATTTTAATATAATTTTTCATCATTTTCAAGAAAAATATTCAAAAGAAAATCTCATTTTAAAATGAATAATTTATATTTTGTAGTGAACTATTATACAAAAATGAAACCATTAATCACGATTTCTTTAATGTATCGTCTAATTTTATTTCAATTTTAAAATAATTATTTACAGTAAAGTGAAAATTAGAAAGAAAAGGAAGTGAAAAAAAAACCAAAAACTTATTATTGTTATTTGCTAGTAAAGCAGAAATGCTGAAATCCTTTATAACTTTTAGTTTCAATTTGAAAATAAAATCCGAAGGCAAAATAAGTTAGAAAATTATCAATATTCTATTTTGTGCATCAAGACAAAAAAACTTCAATTGTTTAAAGTAATTTAAAACTTTTGTTTTTTGGTTTCTTTGTTTTGTTTTTTCTTTCTTACTGCATCTAAATTCATTGTAATATTATTCTTCTTCTACTTCTTCATCTTAAAAGTTTTAAAATTTTTCACCTCTAATTCGAGATGTACAATTTCTTATATGTATTGTATCCTTTATTGTGTATTTTATTTATTTATAGGGAGAAAGTTTTTTTTTTGTATCTGTACAACACTGAATAACACATTTATAAAATAAAAGTTTCCGTTATTTTTTTTTTTTTCAAATTTTTGTTTTTTGTATTTTATGCGCTAGTTACACTGTTTGAAAGATAGAAAAAAAAGATAGTTTTTGAATTGTTCTAAAGAAACAAAGTTTTCGATTTATGTTTTTTTTTTGTATGTGTATACAAACACACGATACGTACAAATACAGAGATAGATTTACTATATTTATCCATAGAAAAAAAAAAAGGTTTAGAAGTTGAATAACGAAGTTCTTATTAAACAATTTGTTTAGTATTTTAGACAAATTTTAAATATAGAATTAAAAAACAACTAAAATATAAAATAATGGTAAAAGGATTATTTTCTATGAAACTTAAATTGAATTTTCAAATATAAATACAATATTGAAAATACGTAAAATAAATATATATTTTGATTATGAAATTTATATTTGAATATTTTTCGATAATAAAGTCAACAATTAAAAACCATAAAGTTGAATAAGTATTTCTTATATATACAATTAAGAAATTACTACTACTGAAAATCAAAATTATTTATAACAAAAGTAAAATTGATTTCTTTGAAGAATAATTTACAATTGAATTTTATGTACGAATGAGTATCTTGTAATCAACAATCTAAAATCAAATCTAAAATGAAATATATGTACTAAAATACATAATGAACATACATACATATTTATGTATTAAATAAAATTTTATATTACATTCGGAAATTATTTATAAAATCATAAAAAAAATTTTTTTAATTGAAATATTTATTATCCACGAGTATGTTGAAGAAAATGAAATATAAAATATATATTTCAATTACGATTTGTAGTTCCTGTAAAATTATTATTTAATTTAATTTTTTTTATATTTTTTCTTATTTTTATTAGAAATTGTATGTAGGTAATAAAATTTGAACATGCAAATATTTTTTATTTTAATTTAAAATGCATAAAATAAAATTTTATACTCATGTTAAATATATTTATTTTTCATTATTAATATTTTTATTTATTTTTTTAATAACAAGAAAAAAGGATATCTTACCAAATGTGAATCGCGTGTTGTAAATGTAACTGGATCTTGTGGATCACCAGCTGGACATTGATAATCAATTCTACCAGCTATTTGAATTAATTTTGAACCACTTTTAGCTAAATCAATTAAATTTAAACGTAGTGTATCTGCAGAGAATTCAACCTATAGAGAAGAAATAAAGTGAAAACAAAAAAAAGATATTATCAGAAAAATAAATTATAAAATATAAAAAAAAGATTAAATGATCCTAGATGGGAATTTTGAATCATAAAATGGAATAATTGAAGGAACTGTACTCGATAGATGGAGACCATAGACAATCATAAACTTAAACTTTTAAATAGAAATCTAGTGAAATTTTTGAAAGGACTTCTCCGCAAATTCAAACTCTTTAACCAAGTAAAAATGAAATAGGTATAATGTACAATAAACATAATATTTAGTATCAGTGTCAGGGAACAAAACCCTTTCTTTTGTAAATGCATACACTATAGGGATTTTGAGGCTTGTTTTAAACATGATCTTTTTGAGTTAAATTCTCGAAACTTCATCAGTTTCTTCTACTGCATTGATGAAGTTCTACATAATTTAGGTCTAATAAATGTTTGTACTTGCAAATGCAGGAAAATTTAATGTTTTTTACCTTGTTTTGTATGTTTTATCTTGAAAGCTAAAAGAAACACAAGATAACCATGGAGAAAAATTTTGAAGAGGACACGTCAGAAAATAGTTAAGTCAAAACTTTTCAGTTTTTGGTAGTCTACAGGATGCTGAGATACATTTCTTTAAAACAAAAATTTAAAGTTTCCATGCAAGAATGCATTGCCAATTTTCGAACAAAAGATTAATATGATTTTCCCCACAGCATAAAACATAATATACTATATGTAAAAATATTTTCTTATTACAGTTAATTTTATTTTTTTTTATCTTTTAATTATATCCTTATTATTTGTATAATTTTTAATTTGTTAGGATATTTCATAGTATATAATCATTAATGTATGTATAATTTAACAAACCTTTCGCAAACAACCAACAAAATTATTATGTACACGTGCACCAAGTAATGCTCTAGGATTAACAGCACCCCCAACATATACACGAGATGACGATAACATAGTAAATTTTCCAGCAATATGTGAATGATCCGTGTAAACATCATCAACAACTGTTACCAACTATTATAGGAAAGAAAGAAAAAACGTAAAAAAAGTAGAAAAATTTCAGAATTAAAAAAAAAAAAACACATATGTACATATGTCTGTACATACATATGTTACACAAACTGATATACTTATTATATGAAAGAAAAAATCTCAATTAGAAATTAAATAAATGATTTATTTGATTTTAATTATGAAGGAAACTCATAACATTTTTTTTTTTCGAAAAGGATTCAAATTTATGTTATCATTTGTGTAGTTTTATCCTTTATTTTATTTTTTTTACTACAGCCAATTTATATTTCTATGGTTATTTTAGAAATTTTTTTTTACAATTTTTTTTTCTATTACGTATCTAAACAAGACCCATATAAAAAAGTGAAAGTAGATTACTTTTGATTTCATTTTCGAATAATGAAACCAAAACCAAAAAAAAAATATTCTTAATAAACCACAAGAACTTTCTTTTCATCCAAAATGATCTTTATATAAATCGTTTTTATCTTAATGAGATCTTTATCAAATTTTTTTTCTTCTTTTAAAGATTCTTAAATAAATAGATTAATAAAAAACAAAAATACATCGAGAAACAAAAAATATTTATTTTAGAATTAATGTCAAAATATTTCCTTTATTACTTTAATATTTCATAAGGAGAGAGTATGAAGGATAATTATTATTAGATAAAAATGTATTTTACTTTCTTCAAGCTAAAAGCTTTTCTTTGCATGGTAGATGGGTAAGAAGAAGAAAAAATAAAAATGAAAATTAAAGAAGAAAGAAAACAAAAAAAAAAATTAAGAAAAAAATTTTAAAACGAAGAGAAATGAAAAATGTTTCTATTCTTTCATTTTTTTTTATGGTTTTTCTTTTTTTGTATCTGTGTTTTGTTGTTGTTCTTTTTTTTTCTTGTATTTTATCGCTTTTCTTATTATTTTTTAATTCAGCTGTAAAATGATACACTGTACATTATCATTTATCTATATTTATATTTATATATATTTAATATATGGGGTAGGTAGGTGTATGAATGATGGGTGTGAATTTTTCCTTTTTAGTCGCTTTTTTTATAATTTTTTTCATTTTTGTTGTTGTTGTTTTGTGTTATATTTTATTGTATTGTGTGTGTTAAGAAAGAAAGAACAGTAAAAAAAAGAAATAAGTGACAAGCAAACAACAGAAAATAGTCAAGTGAAAGTATGAGAAAAAAAAAATTACAAAAAAAAAAAACTAAACCAGAAGAAAAAGAATAAGAAGATGAAAAACAAAAAAAAAAAAATAAAGTCATTGAAAGTAATTGCATTCTATGAAATTTCATCCTTTTGAAATGAGCTTCCTTCATCATTACGATTATATTGTCATTTTAAGCATTGGCATTGGAGTGTATGATATTTTTTTTTTTTAAATTTTCATTATAATCATTTTGTTTTTCTTTTTTGTTTTCTTTACACTTTATTTTTGTTCAATTTTATGTGTTCTATAATATTAACTTTTTTTTTGAAATTTATTCACTCAATTTTTTACAAAGAAAACTTTTCTACTCACCCGACAAAAGCTTGTGATTGATGATATCTTGATAGAGAAAATTAGGTTTCACGTTTTTTTTTAATTTTTTGTTTTGGTGATTTTTTTATGAAAAATAAAGATGGTATTTTTAAAGTTAATAGAAAAAAAAATAAGTTGCAGTTAGTATATAATTTTCATATTTATTGAAAAAGAAAAATATTAAAATTTCCATTTGATTAATTTTACCTCTTGTATTCGACGATGAACGGTCACTTTATGCCATTGATGATCATCGAAACGTACACGTGATGGTTTTATATGCATTTCTTGTTTACCATTTGAAAGACCCATTGTTAAGGATACACCACCATCACGTAAAGCTAAATTTAAATAATCTGTTCCATGACCTGTGAGATAAAAAAAAGAAAAGAAGAAAAAAACAAATGAAATAAAGAAGATTAAAATAAGAAAATTAGATCTTAGTTGTTAACATTCTTTGTCTATAAAGTCTATTTTAAAATTTATTTTCTATTTTATTTTTCTGAACAAAACAAAAAGTGATTCGATTTTTTCAATATTAGGAAAATATTACACCAATATTTTTGAGCTTGAAGTAATGTCACTTCCTGCAAAAATAAAGCTATTTCCCATCGAAACTTAATTACACCTGGAAAATTAACAACATTTTGCCAAGAAGAGGAGTTCTAAAAATTTATCATAATAATCTTTAGGAGATTTGAGTATTCTCCACAACAATGCAATACAATGTTTACGTAGTAACTATTAAAAGCAAGCGAAATGGGATTCGGTAGTTTAATTAGTAGAACAGTGCCACTGAAAGGCAGAGATCTGTGGTTCGAATCCCAGTCGAGCCGAATGTTGTTTTTTCTGTTCTTAAGTGCAAGACACACGACAAAAGTTAATGTTAATTATGTCAATTCTCAAATTACTTAATTCACAATTATAAATTGTGTGACAGACGATAAAATCTGATTGGCAATTGAAACTAAAATTGAAAAAAAATTGTAGCAATCAAAATAAAATTACGTGAAGTATAGAAAAATTATGAACAAAAAAGAGAAAATTATTCTGCTATCTATTCTATTAATTAAAATATGTAATTACTTCTTTAAAATTTAAAACTGAACTGCAACTATAAGTATAACAATAGTAAAAATTTAACCTCAAAATTTGTTATTCAAATCAGATGTTTCAATATCGTTTCAAATTCCAAAATTATACCAAAAATTTTCATAATTCTTAGTAAACTATTTCCCACCAGATGGCTCTAACTCAATTATCTTCAATTATTTTGACGATTAAGTCCATTGAGTAAATTGTCAATTAGGTTCTAATAATTGAGAATTATGTGTACACACGAACGAGAAAATTGGGAATTGAGAGATAATTGCCAATTTAGACTGTCGTGTGTCTTGTACTTTAGTCTACTAAAAACTAAGAGTGAATTTAACATATTTGATAATTTATCAAAAGTAATCAGTTACCTTATTCGAATATTTACTTTTTCGGTAAATGTTATGTTTCTCACAGTGATCGAATTTTTTCAATTGTTAATTTGATAATACGTTACGTACTATATTGGTTATTTTCGAAATTCCCCAAACTAAACCTATCATATGATTGAAAATATGGACTGTCGGGAACAACGAAGTAATTTTTCTACCAAATCGGATGCATGCTCAAAAAATATGAACTTGTCCAAATCAAATTAAGATAAAAAGAGATTTTTTTTCAAGTTTGTGAGTTTTTCCCTTGAACACATGGCCTGGCATATTTTTATATAAAAAATATCAGTCATCAGCCACAACTGAAAATGCATATACAGGGTGTCCCGTTTGGTTTGCTTAACCTTAATATCAGTGAAAGGTCTCATCAAGACAAACAAAAAATCGTATCGGTGGGGGGGAGGAATCACAACGGTTTCGCCGCTAGAGGGCGTTGAAGTTTTTTTGCTCTTTTTTTTCACGATGTACTTATGCATTTTTTGAAAAAAAACAAAGATAACGAATCGGTGCAGAATCAATTGAGCATTCTTTTTCTGCAATAAACATTTGGGGTTAATTTAAGCCTTTTTTGAGAAAGACAGGGTTAAACACACAAATTTTGGAAAAATGCACAAAATTTTGATTTTGAATGCGTGTAACTTTTCAAGAGTTGACAGAAGAGGAACATTAAGGTATCGTTGAAAAGGGCAAAGGGTCTTCTATATTTGTTGTTAACACAAAGTGACCCTTGAATGCCCCTGTAAAAAGTTATGTGGTACATCGTGAAATAAGAGCAAACAAACTTCAACGCCCTCTAGCGGCGAAACCGTTGTGATTCCTCCCCCCCACCGATACGATTTTTTGTTTGTCTTGATGAGACCTTTCACTGATATTAAGGTTAAGCAAACCAAACGGGACACCCTGTATATTCACCGATTTCCACAACACCAATTTTTAAAATCAATACACCTATACTCTATTTAACAATTAAAGTCAGTATTGTGCTTATGGAGGCAGTACCCGATGAGTTTTTTGCCTTGGTAATATTTAATTTAAAAGATTTTTCTCGATTGAAATTGAGATCTGATCACCCCACACACGAGACAGATTTATACAAACGAAATGTAAAAGAGTATAGAAAAGTATGCCTATCTTGCCTGTACTGACTTTAATTGTTAAATAAAGTATAAGTATTGCATTTTGCCAAAAGAAGTAGATCCTCAAATTCACTTTTCAAAAAAAAAAAAATGTGATTCACTTTTGATGTTTATTAGAGATAAGAAAATTTTAGACAATGTAGAAAGAACATAACAGGATAAGTTAATAATATCCTTTGTCCTTTATTTGAAATTTTTCTTTATGCTTTTCAAAATTTTAAATTTTCATATCATTTTCATTTATTGTATTTTGTGAATTTTCAATTTTAATGAATGTTAAATTAAATAATTATGCAAATGATGAAAAACGGAATTTAGAAGAAAAATAAAATAAAAAGAAAACCAACTCCTTCACTTGGCCTTGATTCAAGTTTTAAGATATATTTTTAGATAACGTTTTTATTTATATATATACCTATATATTTTTTTTTTTAAATATACAAAATTTCTTTAAATTTGATCATTTTTATATTATTATACGTAAAATTGATATTATATAATCTTGCATTTACATGTATATGTGTGTTTTGATGCATGCATGTATATTTTTAAAAATATAAAAATTTCATTTTTATAGAAATATTATTGAAGTTTTCATTTTTTCTTGTTTTTTTTTCTCTTCTTTTTCTTCTTTTGTTAAAAGAATTTTTTGTTTGAATTCTCTTGAGATAAAATATTCTATAAAATTGAAAAAAGAAAAAAATCGTTTCCTTTTTAGAATTTACTAAAAAAAAAAAATTAAAGGCGGTTTTTCATTTTAAATATCTAATTTTTTTTATTTTTGAAAAAAAAATGAGGAAAAAAAATTGAAAAGAAATAAAAACAAACGAAAAAAAGAGAAAAAAAAAAATTAAAAAACGAATTTTAAAAAAAATGTTTGCTTATACATACATACATACATATGTATTATACATATTATGAGTATATTGTATAAAATGTATAATATAGTATTTTAAAAATTCAGAAACAAAACACGATTCGTCTTTGAAATATCATCTTCAAGGGCGATTATACACTTTTTTTTTTGGTATTATAAGAAGAGAAGAAAAAAAATCAAATACATATATACATATATGTATGTACATATTTACATATGTGGTATATTGAAAAAATAAAAATATATACATATATGTACAACGGAAAAGAAAATATTTATGTGAATATACATATATTTAGCATAAAAACTAGTGTACATAATATGTACTTATGTAAATACAAATATATTCTATAAAGTTTGTTGGAATAAAATGCATTTAAAATATTTGTTTTTGTTTTTATATTTTTCATTTGCAATTTCTACGTAAGACCTTAACGATGCGGTTTTTTTTATTCAGATATTATGCATTTTATATTATAATACATTTATATGATATTTAGAGTATGTGTTATCAAAATTTTAAACATTCTATTTGTTATCAAGAGGAAAAAAAATTGTTTTTCGATGTTATATTGGTTATAAGGTACATTTAGCTAGGTATTTACTTTTAAAAAGAAAAAAATGTTGAAGGATTTTTGTTTTAAATTTTATGTTCATTCACGTACATATTTATGAAAAATCTTTAATATGTACAAAATGTGTCTAAATATAAATAAAAATTTAGAAAAGAAAAGATTAAGAAAGAAAAAACAGCACATAATTCAAAAAAAAAAAAAGAAGATAATAATTCTTCATTTTAAATTTTTACTATTTTATTTTATCAAATAAATTTCTATTTGATTTTTTACTATTCTTTTGTTTGAAAAATCAAAGAAAATGTTTTTGTTTTTGTTTTTTTTTTTTTTTTCATTTTATTTCAATTTAGTATTAAATTCAATGGGGGTTGGGGGGGGTTATTTTGGGGTGTGGGTGTTTTAAAAAAAAAAAAGTCTAATGTACCCTAAACTAATGCAGTTTACTCAACCAAATATGAAACATTTTTATGGAATTTTAACGAGAAACGAGGTAAAGAGTATAAAAGGACACAGAAGAATAAATATACTACATTAAAATTGTAGAAATGAAAAAAGGATATTATATTATACTGTAGTAAAAAAAAAATATAGTAAAATTCTTGGGTTTATCTTCTGGGAATTCTATTCTAAAATAAAATTCTGGGTTTTTATTTTTTATTTTATCTTATTCTTATTCTTCTTACATTATCACTGTATAAAGATATTCATATATGTATGTATAAGATAACATATAAAGCATTATTTGTATTAAGAAAGAATGAATGCAAATCATATAAAAATTGTAAAAAGAATTTATTTGACAATGCAAAAATGGTTTTTATGTAATTTTTGTTATTTTTTTTCTTCTTCTTCATATTATGAAATATTATTCATATAATTGAAGAAAAAAAAAGTCGTTTTTTTTCATTTCTTTGTTAAATTTTTATGGTTTTGAAATAAAGAGAAAGTCATTACGTAAGATTGGGGGAAAAAAAAAATAAAAAACTAAAATGAATCGTAAATGAAAAAAAAAAAAAAATTACAAAGTTTTTTGTAATTTTATAAATGTGATATGGTAAAATATTGGAAATTTGTTAAATGGAATATAATTTAAATTTTTTTAAAATTTATAAGTATCATTTTAAAAACTGTAGGTGAAAATACAGTTTTTTATTGTTATTGTTGTTGGCCAAAGTTTTTAAAATTAGAAGGCTAAAATTAATTGGACATATGAACATAATGGTCATAATGAGAGATTGTGATCCTTGTAAAATGCTTCTTATAGGTAACATATGTATCTAAATGGTAAAAGACCCAGGAGAAGGCCCAGAAATAGAGATGGTGGTGTGTTAAAGGACTTCGACAAACTCCAAATATTTAAAACTGGAGACAAAAGTCAAAATCAATAATGTGGACCAATGAAAGAAGATTCTCTTACATACCAATGACCTATTCAGGACTGTAATGGCGTAAAAGAAGAAGAAGTTTTAAATTTAACAAAAAAACGTGTTAGTCGATATCTCTACTTTTCACTGTTTTTCTGTGGAAAAACAAAAACCACTCAAGTTCAAGGTCAATAATGTTATGGATGTACTTTCAAAAATATTATTTAACTCTACCTCCGACCGTCTAACTTTTAAGCAAGTAAAAAAAAGGACATGAAATTGCAAAAATAATAAAACGAATTTTTCTTTAAATTTCTAAAAAGGTAAAATAACATTGTCGTAATTGCTTTCCATAAACAAAAAAAAAAACAAAATTATTTTCATGACGGTCATTTCATCAATGTCTAAACATTAAGAGTCCTTGCAATCAATTTTATTTTTAAAAAAGAAAATAGTACTTTTTTGTGAAGTGAAGTGTTTATCGATATTGAAGGTTGTTTTTTTTTAGTGCTTTAGTTGTTAAAAATAATATTAAGATAAAATCTAAACTGTCAACATAATCATGATAATATAAAAGGATTCCATTGCAAAACGGAAATTAAGCCATTTCAATAAAATGAAATAAAATAGAAAATACTTTATTTTTGAGTGTATAGTCCTTATGAAGTCTGATTAAATAAATGTGTTACGTTTTATATACTATATCACAATGAAAAATATTGTCAAAGAAATAATATAAACTTTACATTGTTATACTCACATTGTATGTCTTGTATGTAAACCCTGTAAGGCATATCATGTACATATATAAACTAAAAACTAAAACCTCAGGTATTTTTAATATGAAATGTTGATTTTAACTGTCTTTACGATTTATTTAATGTACTTTATTCTTTTTATTTTTCTTTTTCTTCTTCTTTTTTATGTGTATGTTTTTTTTGTATAAATAATTTCAAATGTTCAATAAACGATAAAAGCTTTTTAAATGTATTTTTTGTTTTTTTTTTAAAGATTGCAAAATAGTACAATCGATATGACTTTGTTTTTTATTTTTTCAATATTATTTTTTCTTTTTCAAAATTTCATCTATATATCGAGTGTAAAATAAATAGACTTTTGTATATAATTATTTATTGAAGATGAAAGAAAAGAAAACAAAATGTATATATTTTGCTTTCATTTCTTGAAACAATTTTAATGTTTTCTTTATCTACTTGTATTTTTTGTAAGGACAAAAAAAAATATGGCAAAAAAGCAGAAAAACCAGAACAACAATATTTGATAAGACGTAAGTACTCTTGGAAAATTTACTTTTTATTTTGTACTTTAAACTAAATGAATTCTTTTTTCATGAAACCAAAAAAAAGAAGACATTTTTCTTTTTGTTTTTGTGTCCTACATGGTGAAATTGCCTTGAAACAGAAAAAAAGAAAATTGGTTCATATTTAGAAAAATAGAAGGAGTATCAATATTTAGAAATTTTTATAGAAAAACAAAAGTTTGAGAAGTTTGAGAAAACACAGTTTGGGAAAAAAAGGATATTTTAGCGAAATTTAGAAATTAAAAAGAAAAATTTTCTGGATTACCTGAGACAATTATTCCAAAAATGAAATAAAATTTGTGATGTTTTAACTTTTATCTCGTCAGTGACATTTTATTTAGAAATACTTTTTAGGATTGATAAAAAGGGGTATTTTATTTACATACATCCACACACTCAGCTTCGGTGCTACAGACTATTCATAGTTTTGGCCTGTAGTACAAGTTAACTTTAGTCCTTTTGACTATTTTTTCTGTCATATATGCATCTACAGTTTAAAATGGAATGCGAACCACTAAATTCTTGGTAGAGAACGAATTTTTTTTGTATGTGTGATTTTTGCATAGTTGACTTACCGATTATTTATGTATATCCAAATTCAAATGATTGATAATATAATTATTTAAAGTGATTGAAAGAAACTATCCATTCCTTGAAAAATACATATTCATGAGAAAATATTTTTCTACTTTGAAACCTTTGTAAATTACTAATTAGTTAATTCAAAAAGACTTATGAATTTCTAGAAATGTACTCGTAGACTATATACTAAGTAGATAAATACTTTGAACTTAAAGTTGTGGGTAGAATAAATTGTGTTCGTAAAGTTTTTTTTACTTAATGTTTTTTTTTTTATTTTATTACTTAGAATTCGAAAATTGAATATATTTTTTATTTGAAAATAAAAATAGAAATATTTTCTCAGAATCATTTTGATAAACTTAAAATTTTGAAAATTTATTCCAGTTTCAATAAACAGTTTCCATGTGGCAGCTTAATTTATTCTAAAAAGCTCTAGGACAAAATTTTGCATAATATAACTTTAATATTATAAATAGTTGAGAGGACATGTCAATTTTCTCATTTCTCGTCAAAATTTAATTTACGTCACTTTCAAAATAAACGGTTCAAATTGTTTCTTAAATGAAAAATTCTAAGAATTTTGTAATGTGAAAAATAGAACAAGGTTTTTTTTTTTAAATTCTGATATATATTCACATTTGACATTCAGTCTACAAATTCATTCATACCAAAGTTCATTCCAGTTGTTTACTTTCAAAATTCTATAAAATAAAATTGTATAAAAATAATATTTACACCTTCATTTAATTTCAAGGTAATTTTTTAGATTCTTTAAAATCGCTTTCATTGTTAACGTGTATATAAAATAAAAATTCACAGAGTGTAATTAATTATATTTTATTTTCATATTGAATAAGGATCAAAGGATTATATTCAATTAAAAAAGATTTATTACAATTTATGTATGTTTCTTTTTTTTGTTATTGTGTTATTTTATTTATTTATTTATTTTATTTTATTTATTTTTTTCATAAAAATATAATTCTCACCTGTATAAAAAAGTAATCCATTCGGTTGTCTTGTTCGAAAATACAAGGTTATAGCGTCTTGTGCACTAACAATAGGTTCTGCACCAGTCTGACCTAAATCATATGAAAGAAATTCTGTTCCACGAAATGTTGCTTCTGATGGTGCTTTGTCTGTAAAAAATAAAATAAAATAAAATAGAATAATAATAATAATAAAAATAAAGAATAAAGAATAGAAAAGAATTATATATTAAAAAATATGACATGAAATTATAGAACAAGTAAAATATTTTTAAAAAAAGGATTATGAAAAATATACAAAAAAAAAAAAAAATCTACAGAAAAAAAACAAGAGAAGATTTATTTTTGTAGTTGTGAAGGATAATGAAAAAATGAATTGTTATATATGTGTAAAATGATGTAGAAAATATTTATGTATGTATGTGTTTGTATTATTGTGATATTAAAAGAAGTAATATAATATAGAACAGGACATTCATTACATGTATACATATATTACATAATTTAAAAAAATTTGAGATGATGAATAAAATCTAACTATGTAGAAAAAAAAAAAGAATATAATATCTCTTGTGAGATGGACACAAAATTTATTTTTTAATCTTTTTTTTTTTTTCGTATTTTATAGAATATTTTATATACCTATGTATGTACATATTATACCCGTATATGTATACGGGTGGTATACGTATTTTTTTTAAAGTAAGAAAAAAAAAAGAATTTTTTTAAGTACGGATTATATGATTTAGAAAATTTCACAGTAATTAGGAATTAAGTTTACGACATTTAATTAACGTATTTTTCACTATGACGTATAGTGTATTGTTTCATTTTTACATTTTTTTTTCTTCAGTGATAATTATTATTTAGATTTTTTTTTAAAATTTATTTTCAGAAAAGTTAATTACGTAGAAATTTGATTATTTTTACATCATTTACAGACAAGATAATATTTCATAGGCAAAAAACAATAATATTATAAAAACAATACAGATTTTTTTTCTTCTTAATGAAAGTTTTATATAGAAAACAATACGAGAGAAAAAGGTCAAATATTGTTTTTATCTATTAAATTAACTGTTATAGGTATACTGAAAGGAAATTCAAAGGAAACAAAAATAAAAGAAAGTAGAAATGGGAAAAAAAACCAAGCATCAGAAACAGGAAAATTAAAGAAAAGTAATTTTATTATTCATTAAATGGTTGGAAATTTCATGATTATGGTAAATTGATGTATATGTATGTGTATGTACAGTTATTTTTGTTCTTTATTTAACTTATTTTTGTTTTCAATATAAATATACAAATATTATGATAAAATAATGAATAAAAACAGACAGAGAGAGAATAAAAAAAATAAATAAATAAAGAAATATAATTAAGCACACATGCATACTCGTACATATACATACATATTATATTCTTCTTTCATAATTAATGATCGTGTAAACAATAATAATATGAAAAATCGTAAATCATGTTATAACTTTTGATATGAATTGTTTTTTTTTTTTTGTTATCAATAAGAAACAAGGTTTGCCATTAAATTTTAGTATTATATACATATATTATATAAAATTATGTGTATACGTATCTCAAACATATAACACATCTTACTCCTACAACTTGGTAAGTATAATCAGAGTACAGTGAAGACAGAGTAATTATGTGCAATGTAGTAAATGCTTGTTTGAATGTAAATACATACACATATGAATAAAAACATACATATGAGTACGTACATACATATGTATATGTTATGTAATTTAAGAAAATATAATAGCGTATACAATTTTTTTCTGAATTGTATAATAGGGTAGTTTAAAAGTATATTATGATGAATTCATAAAATTATCTGAAAGATACGAAAAACAAAAATCCAAAACGTTGTACTTTTCTATAATGGATAACGAATGGTTTGGGAGTTATGAAATGAAGGTCATAATGGCAAAAACAAAAAATACATATACGAGTACATAATTATAAGTATATTTCATAGGTGTTGGCTTTGTAATTAAAATGAAATTATAAAGTCTGCGTTTAATAAATTTTATCTTTTTTTTTTCTCTTGCCTATTTTGCCATCTAGAGTCTTGATTAGGATGATGAAAAAAAACAATATTTGGAAGTCTAGCAAAAAACTTTTTTTTAATTTCTTTTAGTATGACATAAAAATACAATAAAGGATAATTAGGCAATGTAAGCAAAAATTGATAGAATTCTTATACCTATCTAAACTATCTAAACTAAAACATTCGTGTCGTATGTGCTGAACAATATTTAATAAAATAAACCCATCAAAATTAAGTTTTCAATTAGGATCTTCTTATAAGACTTTGGGGAGGCCAAGGTTCGATTTGGGCTATAGCGCCATTGGAAGATGGAAGAAATATAAGATTTTCAAATATTATTCAACTGCCAAAAATTTACAAAAAAAAACTTCATGAGGTATGAAAAATTTATTAAAAGTATATTAAATAATTTTCATATGCTTTTCAATAAGATGGAGAAAACAATTATACGAAGTAGGATTATGAGAAAAATCTAAGAAATCTTTATAGGACCTCTCAGTCTCTTTTTTTGGTTCCATAATAATATTTTCTCAACAATAACTATCTGGACGTTTATCTGTTTTCAGGTTTGTTTTTCCAACAAAATAAAAAATCATATTCAATGTTTACTCAAGGTTAATTTTCTTGTGGTAGCCTTGAATAAAAGGGGTGTCAAATTAGAAAATAAGTATTTGTTTAACCAAGCTTTCAATAAGTACATTACCTATTAGGAAATATGTATGTGGAAAAAAGCTACTTAAAATATTTTCTTTTGAATCACCATTAGATGTACATATGTATCTACAAATATTTATGTACGTATGTATATACATATTGTGAAAGAATTGTGTGATATTCATGTACAAATAATAATTTTGATAGTCAAAAAATATAGAAAAAAGGAAAATTGTACTATTATTAGATATGATGGTATATATACAAGCTGTGATGATAACTAATAAATGAGCAGATAACTGACTGAATTTTTATTATTTTTATAGATAAATTTTCATTATGATACACTTATATGTATATATATATGTACTTTATATTTGTATCTATAACTATTTAATGGTATATAACGTATATATTTTGTATATAATGGTATTCTAGATAGAATTTCAGTTACTATTACACTTTTCTTTCATATTTTATACAATTAATGATTATATTTGGTATAGTAAAAGTTGATATAGAAAATTTTTTTTTTATAGTTATACATATATGTAGTTAATATATATATACATATATGATACAATAGCTAATAGCATTAAATACATCACCATTACAATCGTTATAACTATAGGTTTCAAAGTTATATTATATTCAATAATAAATCTTGTTTTTATGTTTTGGGTCATTACTATATCTACATATATGTACATATGTGTATAGTGTAGTATGTAGTGTGATTATAATCAAATGTGATGAAATTGTAAAAGAATAAAAAAAAAAATTATGTGATTGTGAATGAAGTTTTGTTAATGTCACTTGTCATTAAGTATGGATTTTCATTTTCATTATTTTTTTGTATTTGATAAAGAAAATGTTCTACTAAAACATTATTATGTAAATGTGTCACAAAAAGTAATTTTTTTTTTTAATTTAATTTCACATTTAAATTTCTTCCTTATTTTTTTACTTGCATTTTTGTTTTTTCAATGAAACGAAAAAACTTTAATTTGAATTTTCGAAATTAGATACTGACAACTAGTAATTAAAGGTTTTTTTTTTTTCAATATTTATTTTTAATCATTTTCGGAAGGTGTAAAATATGTGTGTAGGAGTACCTACATATTATTTTATTTTACGTTAAAAAAAATTTTCAAGGTAAATTTAAAAATAATTTTTCAAGTAAATGTTTTTAAAATTTGAGGTACGTGTATTTATAGAAATTTAATATGATACGTCTAATATCGTTTTTTCTTATGAAAAACATTTATTCTGAAAAATATAAGAATTTTCTTGGATATTCTCAATAAACGTATTTTACACCTACGAATGATATTTATTATGGCATAAAATTGATTGACAAGTAAAATTTGTGGTTTTTCATTGTAAGCTCTAAAGAAAATGTCATGATGTCAAAAGCTTTTTTTTTTGCGCTTTTTCTGTTTTTTTTTTCAATGGAAAAGAAAAATAATAGAAATAATTTTACTTTTTCAGGCACATTTTTCAAAATTGTAATTTTAATATTCTGTGACATTTAGCATAAGTAAGAGTAACAACATTTCTGATGAATAATTAATTCTCTATTGAATAAAAGTTAAAAAGGTCCTACAATTGTTATATAAGTTCTCTGATGAATGACATTCAAATTTATAAAAAATAAACGAGAGAGACAAAACTATTTTATTCCATATCACTTATTGACAATGATAAAAATAAATAAATAAGAAAAATAGGCATTCTTTTCAACGCATAGAAAACATATGAAAAAAAAACATACATACTTTCTCTTCCTTCGAATTAATTATTTTTTTCTTGGCAAGAAAAGTGAGTTTCTTCACTTTTTTAATAAATGTGTGAGTGTGCGTAACTCTATATGGTACTCTCTCGTATCCATTGCATTCAAAATATTTAATTTTATTTAAAAACGGTTTATAAAATATTTCAAATGGCGTCATCTTGATTTTTCAAAATACAAAAAAAATAAAAAAAATAAGAGGAAAATTGTAGGGTAGAGGAGAAATAATATATAATAAATAACTAACTAATTTATTTATATTTAAATTTCACACTTTATTTAAATTTCTTTTACACTAATAAAATATAACTTCTCTTATGTACGCAAGCTGTTGTACTACTGACTCATCTCTTGCTGTTTTACTACATTTATATCTATTTTTTTTTCATTTCCATCTGTTCCTACAATTCGGCCATCCTGACCAGTAATCGTCCTCGATTACTATTTTTTAAACTTAATACTAATATTAAAATTTTTTTTTTATGTTTATATAAATCAATTCATAGCAATCTTATAATATTTTATTCTATACATTTAATTCAGTACATTAAATATATTGTATACATATTTATACTTAACATACTTATAAATTCATCATTATACATTTCTTTTAATATTTTAATTTTTATTGTTTTGAATGTCAAGATTAGTTTCTTTATTTTCTTTTTCTTTGGACTTATTAACTTCAATCCATGGACGTAATCTTTTTGCGGCATAAATACCTTTAAATGGTTTATTCGTGATTTGGAAACCTTGAATATCTGTAACTAAATACCTATTATTACCTAAATTTTTTATAATTTTATAAGGACCTCGATATTTTGGTATCAACTTTTTGTTAATACCAGGTGTAGTTTCTGTGTTCGTGATACATACCAAATCACCTATCTGATAACACCTAGCTTCCTTATGTTTTCTATCAAAATACTCTTTATTTTGTTTTTGAACCTTTTCAATCTGTTCTTCAGCCAACTTTCGGATATTTTCCAAACTTTCTCTCTCTTTATTTTGTAAAATCTCACTTAAAGGGTCAGTTCCTAAACTTCTCTGATTTATACCAAACAATATTGTTGCAGGTGTGGAGTCAATACTTCTGTTGTAAGTATTGTTGTGTGTATACTCTACTTTTTCGAGAATTGTATCCCAATAAACCTTTTTATCATTGTCTATTATTTTACTCAGCATTGGTGTGAGATCTCTATTAAATCGTTCAATCTGTCCATTTGATTCAGGAGAACCTGATGCTACCATAACATGTTTTATGTTATTTGTTTCAACGAAATTAGCAAATTGATTCGAACTAAACGCGGTTCCTCTGTCTGAGATAATACGCAAAGGTTTACTATAAGCCCTGAAATATTTTTTTAAACAATTTATAGATTCAATTGTAGAAGTTGTTTTACAAGGGCAAAGCTTAACAAACTTCGTAAATCCATCAATGATAGCAAATACATATTTATTTTTCCTAGGAGTAGTATCTAAAGGCCCGTAGTGGTCAATATGGATCGTTGAAAAAGGTAAGTTACCTTTATTTATAGGATGTAATAAACCGCTAGATTTTTCGATATTGCTATTAAAGATAATACATTTCGGACAATTTTTTATATAACTTTTAATCTCCGTCTCCATATCTGGAAACCAATAAGACCTACGTACGATTTCAATAACTTTTTTCACACCCACGTGACTATGGTTGTCATGCGCATTTTTTAGAATATGATGTATCATTGCTTGTGGAAGGTAAAACAGAATTTTATGTTTATTAACTTTTCGATAAACTAATCCTTCTCTTAACTCATACAAAGGACTTTGAGATTTTTCTAGTTCGTCTTTCAATTTCTGTATTTTCAAGTCTTCATTCTGACAAATGGCTAAATTCAATTCTAATGGATTTTCTGACAAAACTAGTATATTGTGTGAACGACTTAAACCGTCAACATGTTTCATTCTTGCGCTTGGTCTATGCTCAATTACGTAATCATAATTTTCTAATTCCATTACCCAACGATTTATTCTATGATTGATAAACTGTTTATTCATAGTCATTGCTAAAGCATTGCAATCGGTTACTATTTTAAAACGAATACCATAAAGATATATTCTGAACCGCCGTATTGCGTAAATAATTGCTAAAGTCTCGAGCTCATAACTATGATAACGTGCTTCAGTTTCAGTTGTCTTCTTTGAAAAATAAAATATTGGATGCCAAAGTCCATCTGATTTTTTCTGCATTAGGACTGCACCATAACCAAGAGTACAGGCATCACAATGTAATTCTGTTTCATCTTTAGATGAATAAACAGCTAACACTGGAGCTTGAATTAATTTTTGTTTTAATTCATTAAATGCACTATATTCTTTTTCTCCAAAATTAAATGGTACTTCATGTCGAGTTAAATTAGTCAAGGGCGCAGCAATAATAGCAAATTTGTCAATAAATTTTCTGAAATACGAACTAAGGCCTATGAACCCTTTTACCTCTCGTACATTTTTCGGTACACTAAATTCTGCAATAGCTTTTAATTTATCTTGACTTGGTCTAATACCCATTTCATGTAGAATATATGGTTGTTCAGGTTTCGGCATCACGAAATAATTATATACAATTTCTTCCTTAAGCAGATTTTTTGTATTTTGATCGAGACATGGATTGATGTTAATAGATAGTTCCATTTCACTTTTATCTTCAATATTTATATTTAGTAATTCATCTTCAAAATTTTTATTTAAATTATCTTCAATATCATTTATTTCTAATTTAGCTTGTGTTTCTTTTAAAAAATCTAAACCTAACAACACATCAGCTTGCATAGTATAATTTGGTACAATAATAAAATTTAAACAATATTCTTTTCCTTTCAAACAAACATATAGTTGACATTCTCCTAAAATTGTAAGCTTACTATTATTAATACCACAATAATTATATTGTTTATCTTTAATAGATTTAATAAATGATGGTGGGATACAATCAACTTTTACAATACTTATAGGACTTCCTGTATCTATTTGTGCTTTAATTTTTAATTCAAACTTACAAAATTTATTATTTAATTTCAAAATAATATCTTGATATAATTTTTCAATGACTAACCTTCTATTTATATTTGTATTAACATCAGCATCACTATTTATACATTTTATTTGTTTCTCAGCACTGTTTTTTAAAATATAATTTGACTTACCACGTTCGAAAGATGATCCTTGAGTACGTCTGGGTTTAGAACAGTTTGTAGCGAAATGTCCTTCAGCTCCACAATTGTAACATTTGAGATTTTCTTTATGAATATTTTTACTGTTTTCCTCAGAGAATTTCTTTTCATTTGTTCTCATAAATTTTTCTTTCCTTTCATAATTCATTTGAACCACTTCATACTTTTTCAATTTTATTAATAAATCTGGAATTGTTTCAATTTCTTGTAATTGTAAATTCAGCTTCAAATTTGTTTCATGTAAGCCGTTTATAATGTATTTAATCACTATCTTGTCACTAATGTCAGCTCGTGTTGCCAGTTGTTTTATTGTATACACATATTCTTCAAAAGATTCAGAATTTTTCTTCTTTCTTACTGATAATTTACGATGAATTTCGCTTTCATCTTCAATAGACGGAAAAGCTAGCAAAAGTTCTTTCTTGTAGTTATTCCATGACGTAAATGTATTACTGCAGTCCAACCAGAATTTTACAGCACCGGAAGTTCTGATACTACAATAATGTATAATTGTCATATCATTCCAATTATAAATACTTTTTAACTCTTCTAATTTTTTAATCCACTTTATAGGAGTTAAAGATTTTTCTGATGATATATCTAATAATGGTATTAGTTCGTTTATTTCATGTATATGTAATAATTTTTCACTTTCGGTCTTTCGTTCATAACAAACCGCATTATCACTGTCCAACATGTATTTTTCTCGCTTCAACAGTTCCCGTTCCCTTTCCAATAATTTCCTTTCATAGTCCAACAGTTCCTTCTCTTTCTCTATATATATAGAGTCTATATACCTGTTTCTTTCATTAATATGATTAAGTGATACACTAACACTACTTAATGAAGAATTTCGTCGTCCATCTTTGTTATAATCTAAATTTTCATTAGCATCAACATAATGGCCGCTATTTTCTTCATGTTCATTATCAGAATCCAAATTTCTGATGAAATCATTTATATGATCATTTTTCTCATTTCTATTTTCAGTAGACAATTCTTTATATTGCAACGACCTCTTACCATATTGTTTATTGCAATCAATATCGTCAATATCCAACAATTCAAGCCGCGCCAACAATTCCTGCTTGGTACCTTTAGTAGACAATCCTTTAGATTGCAACTGTGCTATTAGTTGTCTTTTATTCATTTTATTATGAACTCCACCAGACTCCATTTTCGATTCCACTTCTGATATTTGTAGGGTAGAGGAGAAATAATATATAATAAATAACTAACTAATTTATTTATATTTAAATTTCACACTTTATTTAAATTTCTTTTACACTAATAAAATATAACTTCTCTTATGTACGCAAGCTGTTGTACTACTGACTCATCTCTTGCTGTTTTACTACATTTATATCTATTTTTTTTTCATTTCCATCTGTTCCTACAAAATAATATGTATTCTACATGTTACAAATTTTATTTTCCAAAAAAAATAAAGGAAAAATAAATTTCATATAAATTTTACAATTTTTTAAAGAATGTGTAATCGGCATGTGTTGGTGTGTTATATTATATCTTACATTTATGGAATAACAAATAGGAAGGATTCTTTGACTAATGCATGAAATTTGTTTTTATCAAATTTGAAAAAGTCAAAAAAAAAAAATAGAAAATGAAAAGCGAAGAAAAATAGAAAGGGAAAATTGGAAAGGCAACAAAAGAGTTTTGACCTTTTTCCAAGAAAGCATCTGAATTTTTTTCCATTTTTTTTATCTCCTATTTACTTTGATATATGGGCTACTACATATGGATATTATTTCGTTTGAATTTTTCAGTATTATCCTTGTTTTTTTTTTTCATATTTCTTTGTCAACGGTTTGCCATTTTTTCTATGGCATTTGTTTGTGTGTCTTTTTTTTCTATATTTCTCGGATGGTTGCATAAATAAATCTTCCAGATGAACAATTTTTGATATTATGCTAGTTTATAGTATGTATTTCTCTTTTTTTGTGTGGGTTTCGTTTTTTTTTGTTTAGTATATTTTTTTGTATGTATTTTTGCGGAAGTAATTCGATAGAAAAATGTGTATTAAAGATACATACTTATATATGTATATATTTTTTCCCATAAACTAACTGCAAAATTCAAATAAAAGTTCCTATAAAGTTAATACCTGCAGTCAATTTATGAAAATATATGTATGCTTTAACAATATTGTTTTTGGGTCATATATACATATGAATGAAATTTATTTGAAGAACGTGTATACATAAGTATATGATTCGGAAGAAAAATTGCTCTTTAAAAGGGAAATTTTTTTTAGCTTTTTTTATTCTTTTTAATTTCGATTTACATATTTACAAAACGTTTTTTTTTTGTTTTTATTTTTATAGTAAAGTCTCGTATTTATTTTGTGTTTGTTTTTTTTTGTTTTGTTTAAAATTTATTTTTTGGAAAATTGAAAAAAAAAAAAGATTCTTTAAAGAGTAAAAATAATGTATAAAAATTTAATTAAGATGAAAAACAAATTGTAAGTTTTCAAGATTATTTCATTTTATTTAAAATAACAGTAAAATTAATTGTAAGCTTAAATATGTATATTATATTCATTAAATAATTTTTTTTATTAGATAATTAGAAGAAGAAGAAAAGAAAAAAAAAGATGAAAATATGTATATATTAAAATAGTAAAATATGATATTAGAATTTTCTAGGGAATGAAAATTTTTCTTGTCAATGTTCTAGATCTTAAAAAGGACATTAAATTACAATATATTTTTTGTTATACGACATTGTATGTATATCTTATCAGTAATATTCATACAAGTTTATATAAAATATACAAATATGTATGTATAATGATTTATAAAATGGAACACATTAGTATTTTTTCATTTAAGGACATTATCATTTGTAAGGAGAAAAGATAATATTGTACAAGAATTTTATCGAAATATTAAAGAGAAAAATTATTCAGTATAGATGTTTACTATAAAACAGCAAATTTACTTTAAAAAAGTATATGTGTAGGTAGGTATGAGAAGAAATATTCTTGTAAAGAATAAATGAAAAAAAAAAGGAAACTAAAAAAACATACATTTAAATCTGCCCTCTTTTTTCCCTTCTTTTTATTATCGTGAATTTTGTATTCATGCGTTCATAATATGTATTTATGTGCAGATATGGATTGTCGAATCAATTTTCATAATATTCTTTACAAAATATTTTCTACCATAACAAATTTGTAGAATGAGAAAATATAATGTATGTACCATTAAATGAAATTTATTCGATGTGTATTCAGGTATTTTCATACAGAAGTCAGGGTTACCAATCAAAACTTATTGAAAAAAAAAAATCATTTTTTGTTAGTGGAAAAATTTTTTTTTTTAGAGGAAACATTTTTTTTTCTAAAATTTTGGAAATACCTTAATGAAAATAAACGTTTTCATTTTCTCTCTCTATGAGTATATTGAAATTTATTATCCATAGTAAAAAAAAAAGTAAATAGAAATTTAACGATAACAAGAGGACGTATAAAGTTTTTTATAAATAAAAATAACATAACAGTTTTTAGGAATTTCGAAAAAAGGATATTAGGAAAAATAAAATAAAAATAAATATAGGATTAGACTCTATTTTTTATTGCTCGAGAAAAATTTATAATTTGAAATGAAAGAAACAGCTTTCTTTTTTTTAGAATTATTCTACATTAAGACCAGAGACTGAGTTCAAAAAGCTATACGAATTTACATAAAAAAGATTTGGAGAATTTTTTTAACTTACAAATTCAAATTTTAGCTATTTTTCGATGTTTCAAACGAATCGGTATCTCTGACTATATGTGTTAGTTTTATGTATACATATACATATATATATACATAAATGTTCATGTATACATACATGACTATTTGAATTTTGGCAAAATGCCCATATAAAATTTAAGCTTTCCTTTAATGTGTCATTTATTATATATTCAGATACACCTACAAGGTATATTACACATATCAGTTCTATTCTCTGTTATAGATTTTAGATTTATATCTACAGTTTATGTACATGACACCTCATTTTCTGTTTGAGATATCTACAATGGATTCCAATATTTAACAAAAAATTCCAGAGTATGTAGGTACATTGTACATAGGTATGTATATTCTACATGTAATATGTAAAATGTAATGTAATGAAAAAGGATGCAAAAATTGTTATGTTACATTATCACAATAAGAAGAATATATGAACAAGCAAAAAGGATATTTAAGATGTTTATACCCATATAGAGTTGAAATACAGGGAGTTAGAGTAATTGAATTTGTTATATATCTATATAGGTGCACAGTATTTTAAAATATAAATTGTATATACATATATAAAAATGTACATATGTACCGTATTAAAATTATATAATATATTTGAAAATATGTAAAGAATATGTATGACATAGAAAAACAAAAACCTAAAATGAACGTGTATCAGGTATGTTGAAAAGTTATTTGTTTTATGCGTCAATTGAATTTTACCTTAAATTATGTATATTATTGTTCCAGAAATTGTTAGTATTATTTTAGAAATGTATATGTACATATGTATGTACATTCAAGATTTATGAGGACATACTAAAACACAAATATGTTATGTATTATATGAGAAAATATGAAAAAAAAAAACAACAAATAGGCGTACAGGTATGTATAATACAGGTATGTAAAACTATTTATTGATTAATTATTCGGTACAAAATGTACAATAATTTTATGGCATGGAAAAGATTTAATTTTAAATGCAAAAAAAAGAGGTAACATACTTTTATTTTTTTATTTTTAATTGACTTACAAATAAATGGGTTAAAATAATTTTAAATTCTTGATATAAAATTAATTCAATTCACAATCGATTCTTGCCTTTTTACAGGAAAAAAAAATTAAGTCAATATTGAAAAGTTTATTTTACAAAAAAAAAAAAAATTAACTTAATTCGAAAGTTATAATTTTCTACTTTTAAACAATAAAAGGTTTTTTAATTTCTCTTTTTTTGGAGTTAAAACTCTGCTCTATTCTCGTTTATATTCCATCTGAACGCATTAATTTTATGTTTAAAAATGCAGACTAATATACATATTTGTTTCTTCTAAAAAAAGTATATTTCAGTGAAAGTAGCAAGTTCAAATTTGGAATAAATATTGGTGTTCACTATGGAAAAAATTATAAGATAAAATGCACAGAAAGTTGGTTCAAGAAAAATTAACTTTTTTCTATCCCTACCTTCATTTACAAAATTATTCCGAAAAAATATGTACATGCCCAACGTTTAGTAACAAATCCTTCAAAATTCCAACTCGATATTCCCATGATATTTAAATTTCTAAAAAGGACTCGGGTTGGAAAAATTATTGCAACGTTAAGAAGTCAATTCAAATTTAATTCAAAAGTTTTCAGTTTTTAGTACTGAATTATTTAACTTTTGATTTTGAAAAATAATACACAAAATTTGTTCTTAGAAATAAATTAAAAAGTAATAATGCAAATTTTAAATGGACACTGGAAACTGGAGTAAAAAGATCATGCAGAGTTTAGTAAAATTTTATTTTCTTTTTGTTTCTTTAAAGTTATCTTTTTCGTTTGTAAATAACTGTTTATTTTTCTATATTAAATAAAATTTCATTTTTCTTTTTCTAAAAAAAAAGAAAATATAAATAAAATGAACATAATATTATGTTTGTACAATTATAAAAAAAGGATAAAAATCTTTTGAGTCATATCTCATATATAAATTTTCTGTTATTTAAACAGAATAAAAAGGATAAAATATATTAAAAAATTATATTAAATTTTTCTTTAATCATTTCATTTTTTTGTACACAATTTATATTATTTGTCAACATTTTTAAATAGGAAAGAAAACTTCCATTTTTTCTATGTTATTCCTAAAATAACTAAAAAAAAGATTTTATTGTAAAACTAAATTTAATTTTGTATTTTTTTCTTATATTCACAGTTTTTGTCCTTTCCCTCATATATTATTTAATATTTAATTCGTTTTTCTTCTTTTTTTTTTTTGCTTTTTTTTATTTTGAAAATAGTTATTTATAAATATGATGAGAATATAATTTTACTTGTTAAATTGAAAAATACACTTATGTTAATGTATTTACTAAATATAAAGATGGGAATTATTAAAAATTTAATATACATATAGCTATTCAAAGTAAATCTCTAGTTGATGATTATAAAATGTACTCGAATATTAAAATGAATTTTTGAATAAGTCTAATTGATAATTTACTAAATCATGAATATGAAAAAAGGACATACATATGAAATATTCAACGTATGTGTAAACGTAAAGGGGGAAAGAATATAATTAAGTGAGATTGAAATTTTAAATTGAATATAAAATTACTATTTTCGTTTTTAGATTTTAAGTGAAACAGAAAGAAAAATAGGGGAAAAAATTAAATAATAAATTTTTGGATGAAATGTAGAAAAATAAAACAAAAAAAAAAAGATATTTTATAACAGTTGAAAAGAAAAAGATACAAAAAAAAATCATAATATCTTTTTCTTATACAAACTCTTGAAATTGTCATATTTGTTGATTTTTTTTCTTTCGTTTTTTGCTGATTATGATTTGATTTAATGTCACATCGTGTGCAAACACTTTTAAAAGCAAGGCAAAAAAAAAAAACCGTATGCCGTACGTGTAAAAAGTTTATTTCAAGAATGTTCTTATTTTCTTATTGCTTTAATTTGAACATTATAATTTCACTTTCATGCTTATATCCCATTGTCACCGTTCTAATTCGTTATAACAAAAAAAAAAAAAATGGAAGATAATTGAGAGTAATTTTTCTTAACCTTGAAATTGTGTTATAAAATGAAGAAAAGAAAAAAGAAAAATCATTTAATTTGAAAAATATTCGCAATGTGTGATGAAAATTCAAGAATGTAAAAGAACACACATACACGTACATACATATTATGTACAGTTTGTAGAAGACATTGTTTGGATATATGGAGAATGAACAATGCTCTATAAACTCAAATTTTGATTAAAAATTTTTTTAATTTAAATTCAACATTAATTTAAGGTGAAAGGGTAAAGTACAAGATCACAGAATTTTTAAAATATCGATTTTATTTCTTAAAAAAAATTCATGAATGTGGAAAATTTAAAAAAATTCATATTTTCATGTTAAAATTTATTTATTGCACTCGAAAGCTTCGGAATATTGAGATTTAATTTTTTTTATTATTTTTTTAATGATGGTTGCTACATAATTCCTGCAATACCTATGTATGTGATTTTTGAAATCATCCTGAATCATTTATTTTTCCGTTTTTATAAAAAAGTTGAGACAAAATTTAAGAAAAATTTTGAAAATTTCAATCACCAAATTCAATTCCATTTTACGTCAGCCTTTCAAACTTATTGAATTCATTGATCCTTGAGAACATTAAAAACAAGTAGTTTCGATTTATTTACTGAAGTTTTATTGTCTGTACACAAATCAGCTTTATTATACCTTTTTTTTTTCCTTTCCATTGAAGGTATGGGTAGAAAAAAATTCTATCTGATTTTTAAAGAGGCCTTTGAACCCTTTTTTCATTTCGAGAAATTTGTGTTTATATAACATGTATTTTTTCAACATGTACATATTATGAAGCAAATGTATATGGGGAATTCCATTTGTAACGGGTGTGACATCCTGACTCTTAAATATTGAAAAACTTGTACCTACAGCAATTGCATTCTGATTATACTTTTATGTTCTTAATATGCCTTCTAGTGAAAGCAAACGACGGCTACAATAAAACAGAAATCTTCAAATATTTCTGATCAGAATCGTCGTTTTAGTAGCGTAACGTGATTTCGAATTTCACGGATTTCCGTATATTTTACTGAATATCCTAAAATTTTCATATGAACAATTCCAAAAATTATTTTTAATTATACTGTAGACACTTGAAAGAATCTTTTGGAAAAATTTGACGAGAAACAATGCAATACTTTTTTCATAATTAAAAAAAAAGAAGTGTAACGGGTGTGACATATTTGTAACGGGCGTGACAGCAAAACGAGTTTCCACTGATAAGTAGCAAAAAAATGTTATTAAATATTGTTCTCCATAGTGATAACGTAAATAATTTAACATTACATATACCAAAAATTCATATATACCTATCCAAATCAGCTTCATTCATACGAATTTTAAGGAAAAAAGTGGTCGATTTGCTTGGAATTCCTCATATACATACATATATCTAAGAGCTACTTATACTTTCAAAAATCTTTCACATTTGACATGAAAAGGGGTGATTCAATGACTGAAGTATTTTAAAGACAATGTATATAATATATTCACACCACATTGAATACCATTATCATCGCATTATCATCGAACTTTCTTTTATGTTGTATTTGTGAGTATATGGAGTATATTCACTTTTTCCAATACATGTACTGTACATATATAAAATTCACTTAAAAAAAATCTCAGACATTTTTTCTTTCTATTTTTTTTTTTTTTAAATTAATCTTTGTTTGAATTTTGTACACAACTTATTGTAATTCAGACAGAAAATCTTATACTTATTAAATATTATAAGAAACTTGAAAACTGCTAAAAATGCAATTTATTATGATTTTTTTTTTAACTTTTTTGTCATCATATTACAAAATTAAAAATGAGTGTTTGATTTTTTCTTTTGTTAAAAAGGATTTTATGTATTGATTTTGTTATTTTTTCAGTATAATAGAGCTTTAGAAAGGATCTAGGGAGCTTTAAGAGAAGATGAAACAACTTTTGAAATAAATGAGATTGAAATAATCATTGAAATTGGAAAATTTAAAAGATTTTATATAATATTCCAGAAAGATTTTGAGAAGAAAGGATGTGTAAAATTTAAAACGAAAAATAAATAAAAGATTATTTTTCGTTATTTAGATTTAATGTTTCATTTCTCAATTGAAATCTTAAAACTGAAATTTTTGTTTCAAAATAATTATTCATTTTTAAAAGATTTTATAGACCAAAATGTCGAAGATATGGAGCCATAGAGAGAAAACTAATATAAGCCTTTATCAACTGATGTCTACATATGTTGAGTGTAAAGGATTTGGTGGTCAAGATTGATCACAAACCGTTTGTTTTAAAGAAATAACAAGAGAGAAGATGATTGTAAACGAAATAGAAAAAGAAAATATGGTCATACTTTAAGAAAAAAATAAGTGTGAAACACGTCAAAAAGTCATATTTTGAAATCCTTAAAGTGTAGACGAGATAAACCAAGAAAGTTCTGGAAAAAGTATGACTTTCCCTGAGCTGCTGAAGAGGTTGGCGAAAAACAAGCTTCGAAATACGATTTTTATAACCGAATGACTTGACTGGAATAAATTTTCCACTATCACAGGCCAAAAACAACGCCTGGATATTCAATAATTGTTTGGTAAAAATTTAGCTTTTCTCTTAAAAAATATAACTTTTATCTCACTATAGAAATTCAAAAAGATTTTGAGAGAAAACAGACAAAAAAAAAAAGGAAAAGGTGAAAAAGGATATTACATAAAATACATAAACTTTTTAAATTGTAAATGGTAAATTTTGAAGATTAATATTGAAAAGCCTGAAAAGTTTTCATATGTTGTTTTCATAAAACTTAAAAGAGCAGTAACATGCATGCAATCTATTATCCTTTCATAAAATAAAATTAATTATTTGCACTTCTCTCTTCCTATCTGTATTATTTTCAATTAATCAATAAACATTTCATAATACTTATGTACCACAAAGTTCCATTTTATAATCCTTTTTCAGTTTGAAAGCATTTTCGTTTTTCCATTTCAATCGAATATAAGGTATATTTCAAGGACATATACAAATATAATTTTCAAAGTATCTATTATATAATTAAAAAGCATTAATAATTGAATTATTTTTGACCTTTTTACATTTAAAATGCATACATGAGAGTATATCATTTTGCGAAATAAGAGAGAATGTCTAATTATATTTAATTATTATTTTGAAATGTACATTTAGGTCAATTTCATGTTCATATTTTATTATTACATTATTAAACAGGTATACCTACACGTGTAAAAATATATGCACGTGAAAAAAAAAAGTTAGAACTTTAAGAAATATTAAAAAATGTTTTTTTATTGTTTTAAAAAAGAAAAAAAAATTTTTTACTCTTTTATTTTTTGAATAGACAAAGTTAAATATTCAATATATGAACGAACATTGTACCTACATACATGTACTCGTATGGTATTTGAAAGAAGAAAATGTTTTATAAATAAGGAAATCCTTTTTAAAAACATGAGGATGCAAAATATAACAAATATTTTCTAAATTATACATTATATGTACCTACATACTTACATATGTATACATATGCTTGTATATATTTTTCTAATAAAAATATATTTATGCATGTAGATGGAAATTATTCATGCATAAAAAATTTGAGGTTGAATGTAGTAGTTTAAAAAAATAAAAAAATACGGAAGTTAAAAGTCAATAATAAATGATAAGTTAAGCTGCTTTATTTGTTTTTTTAAGAAAAAATATTTTAATTTTCTTATTAATTATTTTCTGTGCACAATAAAGTTAATATTTTCGGAATATCCTTGAAAAATATATTCTTTTTGTTGAAAAAAAAAATCTTAGCTCGTTTTATTATTCAACATGTTCAACACTTATACATCGTACTAATACGGTGGTCGGTGAATCGACTTTAGCTGACAGGTGGTGTTTTGATGTTTTCGGTAATTAAAAAGGACGATGCCATTGCTGCAAAAACCATATGGTGATAAATGTAACATTTTCAAGAAGTGGTGAATATTAAACATCAAACTTCGCCGTAGTCGGTTAAAAGTTCAGTTAAAAAGTGAGGGGGAGGGGGGGTTAACTACAACCTGAACGACTGCCAAGTCAACATAAGCTTCCTGAGAAGTATAGACGATATTAAAGGTGAATTTTCAACATGGATCTTAGATGGGAGAACTTCACCATACTGGCTGAAGTAGTTTTTAATGCCCATTAAGGGGTCGAAATAAAATTATGGTCGAAGATGTGTTTAACATGTTGAACAATGAAAGAAGCCCTCTTTTTTACTGCGCTTCTTCTTATTTCATTTAATTTTCTTTTGAATGCAATCAAATTTATTTTATTTTTAATTTGTTTTGTTTAAAAACTAAAATGTTTAAGTTTTAATAATATTATTTGAATGCATTTAAACTTTTTTTTAATAATTAAACAATGATTTTGTTTAAGTAATAAGATTTTTTTCGTAAAATATACTTTTTAAGTGATTACAAAGAAAAATATAGTGCAGAAGAAAATTCTATTTTTTTTTCAAAAAGATTTTCTTTTATTTTATTTCAATTTTTTTTGTTGTTTTTTCGAAATTTCATAAAATGCTGTCATAGTTAGATTAGCATAAAATTATCATTTAACGTTGAACTTTAAATAAATTGTATCGAGTAAAATGTAATTAAACTTTTTTTGTTTGTTTGGTTTTTGTAAAATTCATATTCTTCTTTTTCTCTTTACCTCAGGGAGAAAGTGTATATTTTAAAAAGATATACAGGACGTGTATAGATATTATATAATATACATATTTTACTACACAATTATGTAAGTTAAAAAAAAAAATAATGGATGTAGAAGTAAAATTTGTTTCTAAAGTGGAATGCTTTTATAATACTAATTTGATGAAATTATTTAATATAAGTAACATGAAATTTTATGAAAGGTGTTGGTTTCGTAATTCGTTTTGTTATACATAAAATTAAAGAAAAAGAATAATAAAATCACAAAAAAAAAAGAAAAAGAAAGAGAAGAAAAGAAAGTATATAACTATAATGAAAACCTCAATGGGTATTCTTGCTTTTGATTTCTTAAATATTTTCTGCATTTATGTGTACATTAAAATTTAAATAAAGAAAAGAATTTTCGTTTCTTTCATGAGTACTTTTGTGATATGTTTTATTAATTATTATAATATGATGATGAATATAATTTACCTTTTTCACAGTATGGTCCTTCATATTCTAAATTTCTGCATTCACATAAAGGTCCAGAATCTGTTGATATGCAAATACCACCATGCTGACATGGATCATGTTTTTCACAAGCATCTGTCATATTACCACTACGTAGTCCCTAAAAAAAAAACGAAAAATATGTATGTAAAAAATAAAAATCAAATACTTATATATTATTGAATAAATACAAAAAGATATTTTGTTTAGTATTATTCTTTTGAAAATAAATTCTATTTAATATCTTTGAAATGTGATAAACATTTTAAATAAAATTTCAAATGTCAAAAAATTTTTGAAAAGACGAAAATTAATTAATAATAAATTCACAGGTGAATCGCGCTGCAAATGTTTTTCTTTAGTAAAGCTTAATTCGTAATTTAATTTTCAATTTTTTCTGTGTTGCAACTAGAAAAAAAAAATATTATTATGTAAATATTTTTAAGTTTTAAATTCAATTTTATTTTTTAACCTTTGAACTTTAAATATAAAACTTTATGTTTAAATTATTCTGTTTTGAATTTTGTTAACAAAAACAACATGAAAATAAAATGAAAAAGTACTCTTTTTTTTTCTTTGACTGACATTAATTAAATTTTTCGCTTCTGTTCATAAAATATCAAAGATTTATACTTAAATTTGAAATTAAAAAAGAAAATAAGTTTTTGTTAAATTAATTCTAAAAGGTCATTATTATTATTAATTAAGAATTTATTAAAATGTATTTGTGGAAAGTAAAATGATGTACTTGACTTTTACAATTCTTTGTTTTTTTTTTTTCAATAAAATTCTTATTCTTGGTGAATTTAAAATTCAATATTCATAATTTCAATTTTTACAAAAATCGTCACAAGTCAGTATTAAAAGTGTAAAAGTGATTTTGCCATTATTTTTTACATAAAACTATACAAAAAAACGCATAATATAAAACAAAAATATTTAAAAAGTTCAAAGTGCTGTTTTTTGTCACAGACATAAATGAAATTTCCATAATATACTCTCTACTTTCTTTTGTTTTTATAAATTTTTTTAAATATTTTTTGTTTGTTTTTGATAAGTGAAAAATGATAGTAATTAGTATTTGGTTCATTGTTTTATTGCTAAAAAAAACCAATAACACTTAAACAATTGATACAAAAAAAAAATGGTTAAAAAAAAAACAAACAAACATATTTTTCAACTGAAAAATATTGATATCGAAAATTTAATAAATTTCCATATATCAATATACACAAGCTCTACAAAATCGAGAGGAAAAACAATAATTCAAAAAAAAAAAGTATACATATATGCAAAAAAGCACTTAAAAGTCCTTCAACTTCGCTCTATATAAATATTATGAGTAAAATATAGGGATAAAATTTTTTACAGTTATACAATATGAATGGAATAAATCATTAAATAAAAAATAACACTAAAAACTACAAAAACAAAAAAATCTGAAAAAAATTCAATAAATAAAAATGGAACACAAGTGATTGAAATATGTCAATATTTTATTTTCTTCTTTTATTTATCTTATTCAAGAGTAAAATCAAGAAGAGAAATAAGAAGAAATGGGGGGGAAAATTTAAATAAAATCTGCTAAAATTAAAACACAAAACAGGTTAAAACAAAATAAAGTAGCTATATAAAATCGATAAATAAAATACTTTTTAAAATAAATACCTACTTGTATACAAATAATTTTAATGATTATTTATTGATTTTTCATTTTTAATTGTTAAAAATTAAAAGACTTTTGTTTTTTTCAATCTTTGTTTTTAAACAAACAGAATTTTAAAAAAATATTTCCGTTTTTTCATTATTTCTAACAAAAGAACGTGAAACATATTTCCCAAACATTATTCAGGTTTTCAAAAGAATAATGAAGAAATTGACAAAATTTAATGCTGTGATTCAATTTTATATAAAAAAAAACTAATTACAAAAACTTTTTGAAAGGTTTTAATCGAAGTTTGGACAAAGCTTTTTCTTTGAAAGGTTATGGCTTTATCCAGAAAATCTATTTTTCAAGTTTCACCCTGAGTGATCGCTTAATGTATAATGAACGACATTTGATTTCCCTATCGTTTGATTACTATCGGAGCATTTTTGCTCCTTTTTTTGTAAACGTTCTACTGTGCTACTCCTTTTAGAATTTTTAGAATTTAGAAAAAAAAATTGTACTTTCACCAAAATAGTCAAGTTTTTGGTTTATTAAGATAAATAATCAATATTAATTAAGGAATGAACATATTTGCAAAACAATAATTGAAAATAAAAATACAGAAAGGAATAGTAACACTGAAGATATTGAAGCCGATTGTACAAAGGAAAATCACAATGACAATAAAGGTAGCAGTTTAAAAAAAATTTTGGAGCAGAATGTTTGAATTTAAAAATGGTCCCAAGCAACATTTTTTGCATTTTTTACGTGAAATATACTTTGTTTCGTAACTTTGCTTAAAGTCATAGTTGCTTAAATGTCACAGTTACGAAACTTTGTACGTAACTGTGAGAAAACGTCTTGTATTTTTAGTCATTGTTACAAGTAGGTGATATGGGAGTGTTACATTACATTAACGTTACATTTACGTAAATACGAATACTAAAGATTAGCAGTAAGAATGTGTAGGTATACTATTCCAAAAGGAAAGAATGAGAAAAAAAATATTATATTTGTATTTTGCGTTACAACATGTATAAATGATAATGAATTAGTAAAAAGTATTCTGCATGTATTACATACGAACATGAGTAAGGAAAACGTTCCACAAATTTTAAGTTCTAATTTATAGAAGATCGATCATAGTTCAGAATTCAGATATAAATTACTGCTAATGGTTGTTAAACCTATGTATAATCGGGCACGTCCGAATCAGGACGATGTTCTGCTGATTCCATGAATGTCCCAAATTAGTCTAATTTATTTGTTATCTTTTATAAATTAGAATAATTAATATTCACCAAAAATAAAAGAACATAAATTCTACTCTATTTTTTATAAGTTTATTTAACAAAATACTGCACGTATGTAGTACGTACGTACATATATATTCAAATATGATCTCGTATAATATAAACAAATTTACAATACATACATGATTTAAACAATAGAGAAAATTATTAATTACACGAATGTTATTTTCATTATTATTACACTAAAATTGTATTACATAGTTCATACTTATATATGTATGTATATGTGAATATACAAATGAATAGAAAACCTTAAATAATATAAAATATAATTAGTATGACAATATTATAAAAGCATGTGAGGTAGTAATAATTTTCATGTATTAAATTATAATAATGTATTTAAAGCCTCAAAGCAATTTAAACAATTGCACAAGTATGATGTTTTATTAACAAAATTTTACAAAATTATTTTAAAATGTTTTTGTATTCTCATTGGAAGTAGAATTTAATGTTAACATATGAAAATTTATTTAACATATGAATGTTTTATTTTCATATTTATTGTATTTACAACTTTAATAACGTGTTACGTGATTTTTGTTTTGTTTGATTTTTTGAATTTTATTTTCAAAATTACCAAATTCATGGATTTTTTGTTTAACCCCTTTTGAATTAATCCTTATGAAGATTTGTATAATTTTTAATTTGCAATTGATACATGCATACATATGTATGTAAATGTAGTACCTACATTATATTGGAACCAGGAAGGCAGACTTTTGTTATATTAACTTTTGTGATTGGTGATTTGTAAAATCTGCACATTTGAACAATTTTAAAAATCTCAAGCTCAACTAAGTATTTGCAGTCATTTCAATCAGATTAGGTACGGATGCTTAGTACTATCAATGTAGTCAATAAAATTTACTATCTCATGTGTGAAAAATAAATAGGAATGAAAATATATATAATAAAAAAAAATGGATTTGAAAATCTAGAGAAAAAGAAAAAAATCTAGAGAATAGTTAAGTGTTTGAAATAGCTTTGAGACTTTTAGGCCAAACTTTCAGATTGGGAACAAATGTATTGGTTCAATTTTAATGTACTGGATTTTGTTTTTGGTCTGTTAAGTACTTGATCAATGGTACTTTATTAGCAAATTTAGCAAATTTTGGTAGTCACAAGCCAAATTACATCAAGGACCTCTCTAAATTTTGTCATGTAAATTAATTCAATTTTCACCGATAAACTTTTTCAACTTATATTCCATGGCTTCTAGATGGATACGCATTACATGTATACCACTGAGTTTGAAGAGGCTATATAAAACATATACGATAAAAGCTTGACTTTTTAATTAGTAACTAAAAATTTTTTATCATAATTAAAAAGTGTTCTAATTAATTTTAAATTAAGAAGAAAAATAATAATTAGTTAAATAAAAACAAGAAAAAAAAATGTTATTACTCATTCACTATACACCAACAAGTCTAACACTTATTACTTTTCAATTTGTTAAATTTTAGAAAATTTTGTAATTAAGTGAAATTCACATAAAATACGTGCGACAATATGCAATATATAATATTTTCATAGTATATATGTATATAGTATGTATACTAGATGAAACTTGAACTGTTATTTAAAAGTGATTATTTTAATTTGTTAGTTTTAAAGTTAATTCCATGAAATTCTTCAAGTGTAAAGTTTTTTGTTGTTATATACCATAAATGTATGTATATATGTATATGTATATATTGTACATCATAAAATACAATGTATGTATTTGTAAATATACATATTATTTATATGTATGTGTTGTCATGTAATACTACCTTCATATATGTAAGTTTATTCAAAAATTACTTGTTACTTTATCCTAAAGCTAAAAATAAAATAATGTTGCGGTATAAAGTTTTCGTTAGAAAATCCTTTTAAAATTACATCTTTTGAATAGGTTTTTTGTACTAAAAGTTCACATACATCTCTATATATGTATTGTAAAATATGTATGTATATACAAAATAGATATGTAAATGTAAGTAATATGTTTGGAATTTTAACCAATTTTGTGGGATTTGGATTTGGCACTAATTTGAGATTTTAAACGGATTTAAAACTGTTTTAGTACAGTAAAGATTTTATATTTTGTTTGTTTGTTCTGTTTTAAATTTAATTTTTTTTAAAATCATTTTTCTTTGTTTTTTTTTAAGACTGATAAAATTATATTAAACATTTTTCTTTTGTCTCGTAATTCTTTTTTATTTGAGGTCGCCTAACCATACCGTGTCATGTAATTTGATTAAAACAAAAAGTATAAAAGTAGAATCACTGCATTCTTGTTATAATCTTTTTAGAAGTTTCAAGTAGAATGATTTTTTTAAGAGATGTTTTTATTTACGCATATGATTTATTTTAAGGAGTTTACTTTTTTTTTAAAATGTAGATCCTTTTTGAAATAACACTTTCAGATTTCTTCAGAGAATATTTAACTCTATACGTTTTTCTTAGGCGTCTTCTTTCTTGTTGTTGTTTTAAAAACAGATTTATAAGTCAACTCAAAACGGTTTCATAAGAGAATTTTACTTCAAAGCAAAATTAAAAGGATAAAATGTTCTTTGATATCAAAAATAAATATAATAACAAAGTAAAATTCACGTTGAACTTTATTTAAAAGAAAATTTAACCCTCAAATAACTCTTTTTTTTTTTTTTTTGTAAAAAGAAGGAAATATTTACGTAATTTCTTTTTTTCTTCTTCTTTTCGTTGTTTAATAAACTTTGACGAAATAAAAAAATACTATTTTTAATTAAATTAGTTTTTACACTTTTAGAAACAAAACAAAAAAAAAAACAAAAAACACACTCTGTAATTTAAAAAAAAAAAATTAA
Source organism: Bombylius major (assembly GCA_932526495.1). Classification (NCBI taxonomy): domain Eukaryota; kingdom Metazoa; phylum Arthropoda; class Insecta; order Diptera; family Bombyliidae; genus Bombylius; species Bombylius major. The sequence continues at coordinate 24,469,864 of OW052045.1, read as the reverse complement.
AATAAATAGAAACTTCTAATTTTCCGATTGTGTGAACATTTAGATTTTTTTTTTAAAAATTTATTTTGAAAAAAAAAAAAAATTGTACATAAAAATTTCATTAACAAGAAAATTGCAATGTCAAAGAGAAATTGCATCTGCATAATGCATAAAATGATGTTTTGTATACATGTATGTATATACAATATTTTTTTTCTCCTATTTATTAAAAAAAGTTTTTCATTATGTAAATGTATGTGTGTGTTGATAGGTGTGTATGGAATGGTATGTATGTACATATACTCATTTTAGTTAACAACATTTTGATTTTATGCAAATTTTTATTTACAAAAGAGCACCTTTAATAAATTGAAAGTTGAGTGTAATTCAGTCACTTTAGTTTTATATGTAAACATACATGGTTTTTTTTACCTTTTTTTTTATTTTAATTTTTTTTTTTTTTTTAAAATTATATTTGTACATAAATGTAATATATAAATTTTTATATTTAACTAACCTAAAATATCTATACGTATGGATGTAATATACATTGAAAAAATAAAAATGTATACAAGTTTAAGATACAACTGGGACAAGTATTATGAACTTTATTGTAAATTTAAAATGGATGTTGCTTCTAATGACCTTGTTCTGATTATAAACTTATGTATGTACATACATTGAATTAAGCATGTGAATTACTTTGATTTAAAAAAAATATAATTTTTAGTTTTTTTTTTTTTTTTTGCTTTTTGATATAGAGAAGAAAATTAAAGATAAAAGGATTTTTTTTTTGTATACATACATATATGCATGTATGTAGATTTTTATCTATTTATTTTTATTCAAGCATCAAAAAAAATTTTAAAATAAAAAAAAAACATTAACAATGGAAAACTTTCTTTGATGTTGACACATTTCAAAACTAATGTTTTTTAATTTGGTTTCTAAAATGTTTTTCACTCTTAGAATTTGAAAATTTTATCTCTATGAAGGTACGTATGTACGAGTATTTAAATTTTTTTTTACAGGGAGTGCGTAAAAATTAAGTCTAAATATTACATATTTATCTTTTAGCACTGAAACTCATTAAGAATTTTGACCTCTGATGGAAGCAAAGCAATTAAAGAGTAAGGTAAGGTAGTGTCAGACATCATAGGGCCAATATAATTTCAAGTTTCACAGCTATTATCAAGCTTTATAATATGATGTCAAATAAGGACAATTCATTTAATTAGAGCTATTCGAAATTCATCGTTTGAATTTTCAATTAAATTGTACTATTTTCGAAAATAATCTTAAGTGATTTCCGAGTCTTTTTTTTCGAAAACATTAAATTCATAAAAAATCTTCTTCTTCTTCTTAATTTATTAAAGATTCTCACTATAATAAAATATAAATTTTATCTTTTCTTTACAATGAAAATTTGCAATAAATTTTTATAATAGAAATATCCTGCATCTTAATACGCAAAATATAAAACAAAAGACGACTAATAATTTTATGATCCTTTTTTCATACAAAATCAAATGTAAAAAATTCTTTTTAAAATCACATCTTTTGTCTTTTTTATCTTTTTTTTTCTTTTAATCGAAAATAGATACTTAAATTAAATGAAACATAATTTTTTATAGCTTCATTTATATATTTTCTTTGTTTTTTTTTCTCTCTCAATATAAAGATAAAAAAGAAAAAGTTTAATCAAATCATGTATAAAATCAAATTTTTGATAAATATATTTTATGAAAATTTAATCAAAACTTTTTTTTTGTGTTTTTCTTTTGTGTGTGTTTTTTCTTCATTATTATAATCTTTTATAATAAAAATTGCATGTAAAAAATAATTGAAAATTGAACTTTCACGTTCTCATACACATTTTATTTGCATTTGAATTTAATATCCTTCAGTATTCTTTTCAACAATCATTATCAGCAAAAAAAAAAAAAAAAAAAAAAGAGAGAAGAAGAATAGAAGTAAAAAGTCAATGTGCTTGTATATTATCGTATCTGTAGTTATAAATATTTTACAAATACATAGATGTATTTTAAAGTGTGTTGTGTTGTATGCAAATGAGAATATTTTATAAAGAATCTACTAATTTACATTTTTGTTCTTTTGTTTGTGTTTTTTTTTTCATCTTTTATATATCGCAAGATATTTATGCAATAATAATAATGAATAAAGGTGAAAATAATTTCTTTTGTTTTTAAATGAAAATTAAATTAATTTTTTTGTTTCATCATCTCACTATTGTTTAAAAAATAATAAGTATTTGAATAGTAGTTAGTACAAAAGATTATTATTTATTACACGTAGAAAATATAATTGTACGTATACATCCTTTTATCATACAATAGATATGCAAGCTTTATACAAACAAATATAAATATTTGTGTCTTTATTTGTTTGTTTTTTTTTTTTTTTTTTAATTCAAAAGAGAGCTTCGTTAACTTTTTTACATGTGAAAAAATACAAGAACAAAAAAACAACATTTATTTAAATCAACCCTAAAAATAATAAGATTCACAAAATTTTTAGTATATGTTCATGTTTATTTTATCTAATAAAGTTTACAACGCCCACATGATCTCTATATATACACCACCCATGTATTAAATGAATAGAGAGTAAAAAATGCATACCAATTATAGTTCATTTGTGAATTTACATTGAATACAAAAGAAAAAAAACAAAAAAACGTTTTGCATCTTTGCTTAATTTTGGTTAGTAGAGAGATCCTTTTATTTTTTGTACATGTGAATATTTAAATATAAAGACAAAGTAAAAAACAATATAAGAAAAAAAAGAAAACAAATATGAAGTAGATGTAGTAACATGCATGATGTTAGTTATCATAATATATATGTAGTATTCGTATAAGATAATGTTTGTTTTTATTTGTGAATACATATATACGTACATATATAATACGTACATATATGCTTGAGTATCACATCACATATAATAATAATTGTTTAAATTTGTGTCAATGTCATTACAATTTAATTTAAAAATGAATTTACATTATCTGGATTTTGTTACAATTTATTATAAAAAGAGAAATGGGTTTCGATATCAACTGCTATATGTATATTCGTATACATATAATATATTCGTATATGTACTTAGATACATACAGTTATATTACATAAACTTTAGATTTTCGAATTTTTATGTTTTATTTTTTTCGTTTTTCTTTTCAAGTATACACTAAAAGTGATAAAAACCCCGCGGGTTCGTATCTAAAATCCTTTTTATAAGATACTGATAAAACTATATGTAGATATAAAGAAAAAAAAAAGAAAACATATGTACTTACATATGTAGATGTACTTATATTAGTAAATATACTGTAAACTATACAGGACAAGAAATATCATATCTTTGGGAATTTATGAAAACTCACACACATATGAATGTATGTACTCGTAATAGCAATAGTATATATAGAGAAATGTGATCTCTATATAGTGGCATTAAAAAACAAGGATTTCCTACAGAGAGTGTTGAATAGTATTTTGAACAGCTTGAATTGCTTCAGGGCAATTTCATTCTTGAAATAAATGAAGAATTTTATCTCATTGTATTGTATTTTTTTGTATTTACTATAATGTAAGAAAAGTTTCTATACATGTATATATGTGCAATAAAGATACTTTATGTAAGTATATGTATACGTGTAATACATTTATATATACATATTCGTATGTATGTGTAAAAGTATTAGATATCATTTCATTAGAAAAGATTGAAAAGTATAGTAAAATGATGGTAAGAAAAAACAATCAATTTTGTTAAAAAACAATTTGTTAAAATAATGAAAATGATATCAATTTAATCAAAATTTAGATCGAATAATATAAAATAAGTGATAAAATGAAAATTCTGTTTTGTTTTATTTGTTTTTTTTTTTGGTTGTTTTTCTTACGTAAGTTGTTATTTGAGATTTTAATATGGAATATCTGTTGAAAGATAAATTTTTACTTAAGATAAAATATTACTTTCAGTAATTTGAAGTAATTGTATTTTTTATTTGTTTTATGAAAAATTCAAGAAATAAGATAAATCTTAAAAATTAATACATAAAGTTGTCGTTCTGTGAAAACTCACTAAGTCCAAAAATGAAACTTTATTTAGGTTTTAGCTTCAGAATACAAATCAATAAATAATGTACATATTTAAATTTGGAGCGAAGTTCAAAAAAAAAACAAATCATTTCGACTAATAAATCATTTCGAAAAAATAAACAATTTTAAACAGTTATCTTTTCCATTGGCAAGATTGTGTAAATTTGAAATTTGAGCATTTGTTTTGGTGTAGCTAGCTCATTTCTCCCCATAAGTGGACTTGGTGAGTTTTCACAGAACAACGGCGATTTATGTAGCTTAAATTCAAAATCAACATAATTAAAAATTCTGTTAACTTACCCTTGGTACTTTTTCTTTCGGCAGTTCTGAGTTATCACATGGACCATCTCCACACTAAAAAACAAAAGTACAAAAAAAAAAAAAAAAAAACATTTAAGAATTATTACGAAATTATATTACCTAAAATTTAATGTTTTAAGTTCGACTTTGAGTTTATTTTTTATCTACTCAAGTCTCGGCTTAAATTATATATAAAAAATAATTTTTACTCAAAGAATTTCTATATTTATGACTTCTTATGGTTTTTTTGTTCTAAAATAAAAAAAATCTAGAAAACTATAAATTTGAAATTCTCTTAAGGAGCTTTTAAAAAATTTTCAAATAGTTCATTTAATCATAGTTATAAAGTCCAATTTAGGTGGTAAAAAAAACGCTTTATATTTTTAAAAAGCTTCAATTAATTCACAATACAAGTGCCTACTTTTACACAATTAAATTTCCAACATAAAAAACATTTATTGTCAACATTTTTTATGTTTTAAATTAAAACAATTCTAGAAAAAAAATATATATAAAAATAAAAATAAAGCACTTTATTATTTTGTTTTTAAGGATTTAATGACTTTAAATACACCTTTGAGTTGAATACATACATATATGATAATAAAATAGAATTTAACATGATGCAAAAGTTCTGAATGAATGAAGACTCAAAAGGTGTAAAAAATAGAAAATAACATAACACCATAAACATACATACCACGTAGCATATACATATCTAGTAGTTTTTGTTTTTTTTGAATTTTTTTTTTTTTTTTTAAATTATTTCACGGTAATAATAACAATGATTGCGTGCTTACGCAATAAGGAAGTGACCAATGTGAAACGGTAAAAGGCGTTATTATAAAGTTCAAAAGCGTGTGAACTTTAGCGCCATAACAAATTTATTATAAGATACATACACATATACATACATATGTATATGTATGGCTAGTACCAGGTATCAAATATATGTATAAAAAGAGTTATCACTGTATGTATATAGCTTTTTACAACAAAGTAATAAACTTGATGTAAAAAATTGATAGTAAATTTTGTGTTATTTTATTTTTTATTTTTTTATTTTTGAAGTACATATGTACATAAGCGTAGTGTACTTCACAACCTACTCACTTGGTGAAAATAAAATTTTTCATATCCTTTTTTTTTTATCCACTTTTTTTTAATTGACACGTGTAAAGAGCTATGTTTTTTTTATGTATGTTATTCAATAAAAATTTACAAGTAAAAAAATATAATTAAATGAAAAATAAAAATTGTTATCTATACTTCTTTGTGTGTTGTAATTGTTCAGTTGATTTTTTAACATTTCATTCATGAATTATTAATATTCTTTTTGAGTTCGAGCAGCAACAAAAGAAAACAAAATTTAAATAAAAAAAATTATATGCTTCTAAGAAGAATTGAATTTTCTATTTTAGTAAATTTGTTAAATTCAAATATTGATAAGAAAGGTGAAAAAACAGGGTTAAAAAAAAAGTTAAAAATGCATTTACTTAATAATTTTTCATGTTACTCTGCTTCTCATTTTTCCTCTCTTTTTTTTGAATACATTAACTTGAGGTAAGAAAATTGGCTTTTTTTTCTTTCTTTCTTTTGTTTTTTATTTTTTATTTTTTTTTTACTTTTTTCAAAAGTAATAATTTTAAAAGGGAAAAAAGCTTTATAAAGAATTTATTATTAAAAACATAAAAACTATAAACTATAATTTTCTTCATTCGCGTTATAAATTATAAATAAACAAAAAAAGAAAAGAATGTTAAAAGTTCTTTTTCTTTTTCTTCTTTCAAATCATCTTCACATGAAATATATTTTGTTATATAAGTATTATTGAAGTATCTTTTTTATATTTTTAAAATTTTTTATATTCAAGAAAAATAATAAAAATAAAATATAATTCTTATCCTTTCAAATTTGGCATAAAAATATACCAAAAAAATTTTTTTTCAATAAGTTTTAAAAGTTTTTTTTTAAAAGTATCTATCTACTTTATATAAAACTTCTTTTCGATGAAATAAAAAAAGCAAAAACAAAAGAAAAGTAGGAGAAAATGAATATGATATTTTTAAAGAGAGTAGACAGAAGAAAAATACAGAGAAAAAATTTTTTTTGAAGTCCACCTCAAAGTTTTTAGCTTACTTTTAAGTATATTATCTTTTTTTTTTTCATTTTCTTAAGGGAATATAATTTTTATCATTTTTTTTTCATTTAAACTATTTTAAAATTAAACTTTGTTGCTAGCTGTTTTTTTTAAAAAGTGAATATCTTATAAATAACTGCAAATAGAAATTATGATTTTAGATAATAAAGAAATTAATAAAAGCTTTACAGAAAACTTTACAAAATTGAATTTTATTTTATTTATTTAGAAAAAAATTGAGAAACAAATACACTTGGATACTGGACATTATTAGTACTCTGTGCAATGGTACTTGATTTATCTTCTAGGACTCTAGTATGAAATAAGATTTAAAAGGACACTTTTCGATTTTTATGATGACTCTATCTATACGAAAAATTGAAAAATTGCTTTTTTAAATTTATATCTAAATTTCGATTTTGAAATGAAATGAATCTTTGGGAAGTTACATAAAGCATGTAAAAGTCAAGGACAGCCGAGAAGGTGTTTTTACAACTAACTCATAATTTCGTTTATAAAAAATGAGTATTCACAAATTTTTTACGTTTTCATTTTGTAATTTATCTCAAAAAAGCATAAATTTTAAAGTTTATTGAACAGGATACTTTGAAAAGTCTTCAATTAGAGTTCAATTAGTCGTTGTCAACAGGATACTGGATATATAATTTTTATTGCAAATTTTAATTGAAAGTGTTCTGTGTATGTTATTGGAAAAAAAAATGTATTTTTTCTTTAGAAACAGGACTTTAGTAAAAATATGCTTGTTTTATGCATGTGGAACCTTTCAGCGCAGGATATGTTGAAATTTCTGTGTTCTGGCCTAAAAGGATTACAATTGAATTTAAATTCAAGGTCACCAGATAAATTTACATATTTATGAACCGTTTATTTTGAAATTGGTGTAAGTTGTTCACTTTCGATGAAAAACAATTCGAAGTAAATTTTAGATAAAGATTGACTTGTCCCTTAGAGTCCTAAAAAAAATTCAGTCGTTATGCAGAAACTACATAAGGAAGATAAAAAAAAAAGTTTTTTAAATATTTCAAAACAAAATTGAATGGACTCATACTACTTTCATGGACTCATACCTACATAATGTATGTACATATGTGAAATTATTGGATTAAATTTATAATTGTAAAGAAAAAATCCTGTCTTCTTTGAATGATTCAATTTTTATCGTGTAGAAATTTTATCTAATGTAATTTGATGTTTATTGAATTTTTTCTACGAAAAATTGCAATAAAAAACAACAGATAATTTTTCAAAAGGAATTTTTGTTTTGTCTTTTTTATTTATACGAGTATACCTTTATATATATTTACACAACTTGCTATTTGTTTAATAATATTGTCTTTTTTTTTCTCATACAAATACAATCACTTCAAAGTTTTATTACATAATGAAAACTCAATTTTTTTATTTTTTACTTTTTTTTTTTACTTTTCAACAACTTTAAAAGCTATAAGTTATAGATACATTTTTATATGTATGTTTGTATTACATAATAAAATCCAATAAAATAAAATAAAATAAAAAAAAAGGATCAAATTACCTTGGGCGTAAAGACTTTGTACGTTAAAGGCCATTATTAGTACAATTTTTTTTTTTGTTAAAAAAATAAAATGAAAGAAAAATAAGCAAAAAAAGAATGTTGAAGGACACTCAAATGGAATAATTGAATATCTTAAACGTTGTGTATAGTATACCTATATATTATATATTTTTTATAAGAAATTTTTATATTGTAGATGAAAAGGACATTTTTTGGCCTTTCTATCATATATGTATGTATATTAATAAAAATTCATCAATTCACTGTTTTTAGTTAACTTTTTTGTTTTGTAGCTGTGAGATTTTTTTTGTTTTTCAAAATGACTTTTAACACGCAAGCATTATCATATAGTCCTTTTTTCTCTCTCTCATATATGCTTGAAAAACACATTTTTTTCGTTTTCGTTTTGTTATTTATATAATATTTATATACAATACTTTCACAGGTAAAGTAAGGTAGTTGATGTTTATAACACTGGTTGAGGAGAATTATCATTTTTTAAATATTTCAAAATAATACCTATTTATACCTGTGAATCGCGTGTTTTTTTACCCTTTTATCATTTTCATTAAAAAAATAAATAAAAATATAAAAATTATATATGTTTTGTTTTTTAAATGTAGTAGCAGATTTATATTATTTTTTCCATACATATAATATTTTTGTGAATCATGAATTGATTTTAATGTCGTTCATTTTGAGAAGAAAATTGACATCCTTCACAGAATATCGTATATTTTTCATTGTTCCTTTTTTTTTTGTTTCTCTGCCTCTACTATATGATTCGTCATTTGATTATGAAAAATACAAAAAAAACTTTACATTTTCATTCCTTATTCAATTTTTTTTACTTTCTTATCAAGTTTTTATATTATATATAATTTCAATTCGACATAATACACACATATGTATGTATCTAGAAAAACTTTTATGGGAAAGAAAAGAATATGTGAAAAAAGGAGAAACGATAACGATATAAAAATAAAAATGAAAATATAAAAAAAAATTGTAAAGGAAAATAATGAAATTTCAATGTCAAGTAAGAAATGACTATAATATTCATATTTTATTTATGCAAGGATAAAATTATTACTGTTTTTTTTTTTTCATAACAAAAAATCGATAATATAAATTTTTTTTTTCTTAAATCAAATAAAAAATAAATAATTGCAAATATAGAATTTGTGTTTAAATTTATTATGAAAAAAAAAAGAAAAGGAAAACAGAAAAATAAAATAATTTCGTTAGAAGTTATTTAAATCAATAAAAAAAAAATAAATAAGGTAAAATTCATGGAAAATGAAAAATAAATATTTGTGAAGTTTTTTTTTATTCAAAGAATTATGGAGAAAAATAAATTTCAAGGGCTGACTTTCAAGGTCGTAGTGATCGAAAAAACCAAAAAAAAATCCTTTTTTTAAAATTATTTTTAAAAATGTAAAATTAATTGTGCACAGAATGACACAAACTATGTACGATGTTCTAGAAAATTTGAAAGTACACAAAATATACATATACGATTAAAGTTAAAGTACGGGGCTTCACGGTAAAAAAATAATTTGATTTTACGCTTTTCTTGAAAAGTTGACTTTCTTTTATTTTTGTATATATACGAATATATTATGTATGTACATACATACATTTATTATATGTATAGTGTACATATTAAGATAAGGTTCACATAAGGTGCAAATATTGGCTATCAATTGAATAAAAGGAATTTCAAAATAAGTTGACTTTGGACGAGAAAGATACAGTAAGTAAGACAATTTTTTCAGTATATTTAGAGTTTCAAATATTACAAGTGTGTGAAAGGTGTATCTTAAATAATTGTACTTAAGCAAGTCAAAAATGAATTTATTCCCTCAAACTGTTCATTCGAATTTAATTTACGTGAATTGTATGTTGTCGAATTGCACAAGCTATACGTAGACCCCAATTTTGCTACATTTGTCAATGTGAGTAGAGTCAGATGGGTTGAACATCTTCATTTTTATGACTCATAAAAGAAACATGTTGCTGGACAACATCGATCACAAAGAAAGACCACCGAGAAAGCCAAGTAATACAAGTGAGACACCGTTTTCAAGGACATCAAGACATTAGATGGTGGTGGAGGTAAATTCTTTTAGAGAAAGAGAACCTTCATAGGAGTGTTAAGCTGTAGAAAAAGAATAATAAGAAGAACAAACTTATTTTACTTTATTAAAATAAGTAGCCTGATCTGATTAGATTCTTAAAGAAGTGCAGCAGTTAAACTTCCGTTTACCATTTTACGAAGTCTATTAATTTTTTTTTTCATCAAAAGTCCTTTCAATAATATCAAAAATATAAACAAGAATAAAAAATAAAATTACAGAAAAGAGTATTTTTTTCATAGCTGGATCCTTTCACAGAAAATATTTTTAAATATGTTTTTTGGTTTTTTGTATTTATGTATATTATGTGTGTTCCATGAAATTTGTGATTCTTATTATTTTTTATAAAAAACAAATTTAAAAAAAAGCAACAACAACAACAAAAAATTTAAGTAATGTATAAAAGATTGTATATACACACCATTCTATTCATGGAAACAAAATTAAATCAGAAAAACTTTTTAATTTAATACACAATCTTTGTTTTTTTTTTCTTTTCCTTTTCATAATATCTTTCTTTTTTTTCGTTTTGTATTCTCAATGTGACAATAAAGTAAGAAAATATTTTTTTTTAAATTTTCTTTCTGTTATTCCTTTTTTTTGGAAAATATATTCACTTCATATGTGTGGTAAGTTAAGCTAACCGAAATTTTAAAATTTTTGCAGAAAAATAAAAGAAAAAAAAAACGGCAGAAACTTGAAGTTTAATTCAAATGAAAATTTATTTGTATTTGTAAACCGCAATGGCAGAATCTATAATTCCTTAGAGTAAATACATTTAAAAAAAAAAAATATATATATATATATATATGTATATATACAGGTAGATTTACACATATGTGAGTGAATATATGTATGTATGTACATTGTATGTTATAGATATAGATATGAAGGTATTTCCTGTATTACAATTTTTTCATGTATGTACCAACATTAAAATATATAAGTACAAGGTGTTGTAGTATAAATTTGTGCAGTAAATATAAAATTCTATGTATGTACCATATATTGTATTTTTTTTTATTATATATTCAATTCCTGTTAATTCCATCTAAACACAACTTAATTAGATTTATAGGTACATACCATAACTTAAAGATGTCGAACACGAGTATAATATTCACTAGAGGATAGGGTATATATAAAAGTCTTTTTTCGCAAAGTATTAAATGTAAAATGTATGGTTGGGTAGTATCTGTTTACTATAAAATATAATATGTCTGTTTCCGAATATTATTAATAAGGATTAACTTTTCAGGTATAGGATAGATGAATAATGCAAGTATCTATTGTATATTTATGAGAATCATTTATATTGTAGGCATAAAGAAGAATGAGTTTTTTTTTTGAAAACAATTTTATATACTAATATTTTTTATTTCGTATACAGAGTATACAGGGTGTGTCAAAATAAAATTAATGTTTAGATTTAACTTTAATGCACTTTCATCAGATATATCTAACGTCATGGATCATAAAAAAGAAAATTCAAAAATTTTTTAAATATAGTGATTCAATTATGCACTTTTTTTTGGAGAAAAAAGACTGTAAAACTTAATGTTTTTAGCTAGAAATCCTACTGCGCTTACGCTTACATTTATGATTATTTTTTGTTTCATAGAATTTTCTGATCTCGGATTATTTTTTTCATTTTTTGCATAAGAGAAAAGTTTTTTAAATGTTGTCATAAGAAGTTTTATATCATCATCAGCAGCGGTGCAAACAACTTAATTTGAGCCTGGGCTTACCGAATTTTACTTAGATTTATCAGATTACTTTTAGTGGAATGCGAAACACTACAGTCTTTGGTAGAGAACAAAATCCTGATACTGATAACTGTATAATTATTATTAACTACTTTTGTACGAGCATTTAAAATAAATTGGTACTTATTAAAAGCTCATTGGACTTAGTCATATTGGATCCGCAAAACTGCCATTTTCAGAAATACCACTTTGGTTACTGACTACCCGAAAAAGTTTTAGTTATTATTAAATAGTAAATGACTCCTACATTTCTTAAAATTATCAACTATTAACAATAATAAAAATCGCCCTGTATAACTTATACTAAGTACGTATCATTAAAATAAACTAAGAAAATGATAATGTCATGCGTGAAAAGAGATTGATTTTGGTTTTCATATTTTGTTACTAAAAGCCACCAAAGACAATCATAATATACGAGTTAAAACGAAAAATTATTACTAACCATAAATTATTTTGTGGTTTTGGTGAAGACATGTTGTATGAATATTTAAAAGAAAGAAAAAAAAAACAAAGAAGAAAAGAAATATGAATTATTGTAGAATTAATCTATTTTTATTATATTTCCCGTTAGTAGCATGTATGTATATGTATATCTATAAAGTACAAGGGTTAATGTGATAAAAATTAAACATATTATTTTTACGTATAGAAAAATGAAAATATTATACATACACCTACATAGAAAAATATGATGGTAATAGGAAAAGCTAATGAGGCTATAATATTTATTTATTAGAAATTGAAATTTTATCATTAAATAAATTACTAAGGAAATTTGTATAATAATTACATTTAATATTTTTAACGATAGATACAGAAAAAAAAGAAAAAAAGAAAGTGAATAAGGATATTTTAATAAATTAATGGTAAATTGGTCTTTATTATTGTTAATTACATGTTAATTTTTTTGTTTTTTCATTAATCAAAATCTAATTAATATGACGTTTTTAAATATTGTGAAAAAAGGATACTCGTATTTAAAAATGTACATAGTGTAGAAACATTTGTTTTTGTATCTATTAATGGTTTTTTTGTTTTCTCTGACGAACCTATAAAATAAAATCCTATTTTATTGCTGTGAAAATCCTTGAAACATAAATTAGAATGATCTTATTAATTGCTTCTAATAAACTAAATATAATAAATTGCGAAAATTTTCAACAATTCGATATCGTTTTTTTTTTTTTATATTTTATTGTTTTTGTGTGTGTTTTTGTTGTCATTTTTATTCTATAAGTTGGGTAATATCGAAAACATTTAAGATTAAATATAAATGAAAATTTTTATGGTGAATCTTCAAGAAAAATAATGAAAATATCAAAGTTTTTTTTTTTGTTGTTCCATTGAAAAAAGAAAAGTTTATAACAAACTGTTTTCTTCATTTTTATTGTTTTTTTTTATTGTGACCAAGAAAATATGATATAAGAAAATGTCTAAAAATATATTTTCTTGACATTGTTTCGTGCAATTTGAAACAGAATTGAATTGAATGTCATTTTTCAAATGAGACAAAAAAAAAAAATAAAAATAAAAATAAATACAACATCAAATTATGTAAGATAAAAACTAATTTGTATAAATATTATTTATAAAATGTTGGTTGAGGTTTTGACATATACCAAAAACTTTGTGTATTTTTTGTACTGGGAAAAACAATACCGTCTAGTCTATCTATAATATTATATAAATTTTTATACACACATATACATACTCGTATATCTATGTATATGATACATATTATGAATATAAATGTACTTGACATGAAATTCATCCCTCGCATCTTTTTTTTTTTTATTTTTTTTCTACCCTTATCAAGGATTGTTCAAGTTCTTAAAATTCATTCGTATCTATCTCACGTATTATCCGCATTCTTCTCTATTTTGTATTTCTTTTTCCATTTTTTCATCTTTTAATTTTTTTTTTGCTATAGTTTTGTTTTTTGTTCGTGCAGTTTAACATTTTATACACAATTTTAACACACATAAGCGTATTATAGTAGATACATATGTAGATTATAAATATACATAAGTACAATACCCGTTATATTTATCTTTATATATATGTATGCATAAAATGTTAAATCTAAATAGTTCAACTAATTTTTTTTCCTTTTATGTATCCTTCAACTCTCTATTCTATTTTTTTTTTCAGTTGTTCGCTTTTTGCATATAAAAATCATAATAATTGTATCCTAGTGAAATGAATCGGGTAGATACTGTATATATTGGTACTTTGGTATTATTTTAACTTTTATAACCCTTAGGATGTTATTATTATTTTTATTATAATTTTTTATCATTATCATTATGAATGAACAAAATGACGACAGAAGAAAATTAGTATTATCTCATTGTACCACTAGCTATACATATATATCAGTTTTTTTTTTCTATTTGTTGTTTAGGTGATCGAAAAAAAAAAATAAATTTTAGAAGTATCTATATTTTTTGTTGCTATTTCATTTTGAATAACAATATTTTATTTATTAGATAATATATGGGGGGTTATTGTCTTGTGTTTTGTTATGGTATTGTGTGTTTTTTTTTTCTAATTTCGAAATGATTTAGAAAAATACCACTTTTTTTTTGTGTGGAGGAGATCATAAAAAATGTGGGAGTTTAAATTTTACTATAAAATATATTTGACACAAAGAAAGAGGTATTATTTGATATATTTTCTGAAAATAATATCTATAATATATTATTCTTTTCAGAAAAATAGCTGTTTAGCTTTTTAATATGATAAATGATTCAGGATTTATGATTTAACAAAAAAAAAAAAATACATAAAAGATAAAATGTTACTTATGAGAGATACAATATGCTATTAGTAGTTTATCGAAAGATTTATATACAAAAGAGCTAATTTTGAATTCAAATTATATTGTCGGAAAAAAAAATAAAAAATACTCTTATATCTCTCAGATCTTGAAAAGGATTTAGAATGTTCTTGGGATAATAAGAAGAATGAAGATATTATTATTGTCTCTTTCATGAAAAGAATATCTTTTGATATTTTGAGAGAATAAATATTTTTTAAATAATTTTATTCTAAGAATGACTTAAAAATTTTAAATAGATTTTATGTCTTAGATGTTTTTTTTTTTTAAGTGTAAACACATTGCAATGATACCACCGAAACATATTGACGACACATGAAAATCACAGCAATTTTCTCTTGAGTTACGCGAATGCAAAATTGAGGTATTCCTTCGAGTTATATGTAACACAATCCTTTATTTTGTACTGAATCTGAATCTCGACTTAAATGGTTTTGACTTGCAGGTTTTAAAAATAAAATAAAAAAGTATGATTTTCGTGGAAAATGAGAGTATCATTAATGAATTATTTTCCTAAAAACACAATGATATTGATTAAATATCAGTGCGCTATGGACAGAACCAGCTTTTAAAAGTCTAAGGGTGTCGAATGAAAATCTTTAATTTTAATACGAATACTTAATTTTCACACGTTTTTCATTGGAATAAAAATAATGTATAAATTCGCAATTCACATGAAATGTTGTCACCGGATATTTTTTATTTTAATTTTATTTTTTCTTTCCATGAACGTATTCTAACAATTGAATAATAAAAAAAAATTACCTAACATAATTCTTCATATTTTACTTTCTTTTTATGAAAGCCAATGACATCTCATTTTAAAAACAAAACAAAAAAGAGCAAAAAGTATTTCAATAAAGAAAAGTATTAAATTTATGACAATGAAAAAGATTATGTTTTTCATTTTGCATTAAAATACAACAGTCAAAACAAACTTAATGCCATTCAAGTGTAATTCACCTGTTAGAAATTTAATTTTCCTGAAAGCTTTAAAATCATACTGAAAATGTTCAAAATTTGTTTATTTTTTTTCCACTTAAACAAGTAAAAGTATATAATATACTTTCTGTATTTTAAAGTAGTTTCATATAACATGTGTGTATTGAATTTTCATAAAAAAAGAAAATTGTCTTTGATGTCACAGTGCATACAGGTTGGTGACCTTTTAATACGCTTGTTGAACAGAAATCAATGGTCACGTTCTTTATTGCCACAAGCAATTAGTTGTTTTCAGAATTATAACAAAATGTTTACTTGAAAATTTCGAAATTCAAATACATTCGAAGGTTATTCATAAAATAAATTCAAATATACTTGAAGGATATTAAATGATTTAGAAAAAAAAAAGAAAGTTTATTTTTACATGAGAAAGTAAAGAAAGTATTTTCACTGAAAATATTTGAAAATGTAAAAGGAAAATCATCTCAGAAAGAAATCATTTTACAAATTGCTTTTTTTTATCTAATTTTTTATTGGTTGTTGGTTTTTTATTACGTCAAATACAACCTGCACATTCCCATATTTTGTAAAATATATAGCATGTACGAGTATGTATACGTACATAAGTATATTTATTTTGGTGTAATTACCTTTATATCTCTAGGCTGTTTCATTTCCTGACGTCTTGGTGATACACCAGGTTGATCGGCATAAACTAAATTTCTTATTGAACCACGAAATCGTGGTTCAAATATCACACTGGGTAACGCTAGGAGGGCCAATTTTGTGTTATACCTAAAATGAAATGAAAAATAAGGAAAATTAAATTTATGTATATGTACATAATATGTATATTTATATACGTAAGAAATGGAAAAAAAATAGAAAAGATACTTCTAAAAAAAAAAAGGAAGAAAAATCTTTTTTTGTAAAATAACAAAAGTTTTCCTTTTCACATAAAATGACAAAATTCATTAATTGTAAGGAAACAGACTGTGCAGAAAAAAAAATTTGTTATTTTGTATGTGTGTTTTTTTTCTCCAGTGTTTTTTTTGCAGGATATAAAAATGGAAGCAAAAAAAAATGAAGAATATAGAGGGAAAAAAGCTTATGTTCCTGACGCTATACATTATATTCCAGTATGCAATCCTTAATTGGCTATCCATAATGAAGACTATAATGAATCAGCAAAAATGTTAAAATGTTTTATTTCTCATCTCTATGTAGTTTTGTTGTTCCTATATGAATTGTTTGTGTAAGTGTAAATGTAATGTTATTGTATAATATATATGTACAATATATATGTATAGTTCAAAAATTGTTCATGTTTGTATACATATATATATATATATATATATATAAATATTTATAAAAATTACATAATGATTATGTAAGACTTTTTGAGGTTTGAAATATATTCGCATCGCATCTGGTTTGTTGGAAAAGTTTCATTTAAATTTTTTGACGATCTTAGCGTTTTTGGTTTCGGTTTTGGTTTTGATTAAAAAACTTTTGTTTTTCTCTGTCTCTTCTTATTTTTGCATCTAATTGTCTTGTTCATATTATTATTTTAAAATTATGTGATTCAATCTTGTAAATTTGAATATAATTTTATTTTACTTTAATTTTTTTTTTTTTGAATAAAAGGCGACATTGAATTCATAATAAAATGATCATAAATAATGTCCTTTTTTTTTCTTTTCGTTAAAAAATGAAGTTTTATTTTCTGGGAAAATGGGATAATAATTTATCAAAAAATAAAAAAAAACTGTTTTTAAACACAAAACCGAGCATGAAAAGGACGTGTATTTTTATAACATAACAGACAACATAAAAAAATATAAAATTGCTAAGGAGGCGTATTGTAATAAATTTTAGCTCATCGTAATCAAACGGAGAATAATGATAAAAATAATAATATGATGTGATCTTATATTGTATAGAAACATAAAAAAGGACTTTTTTTTAAAAATAAAATTCAAGATATTAAAGCGGTAATCACTGGGTCCATGAGAATTAAAAGAAAAAGCAACTTTATGTTTTACATAATGAAGAATTTGCCCTATCTTCAAATTCTTTAATGTATCCTTAAAATAATTTTGGCATAAAATTTATTTATTATGAAAATAAAAAATAAGTGTATATACATATATATGTACAGTATGTATTATGTTGATGCCTTTAAATATTTTCCAAAAATCAAATTAATTTTTATTCAGCAATGAAAATATGATTGACTTCACAGTGCATTTCATTTTTTCTTTTTTTAAATATGTATAGTCTTGAATTTTGCACATAATATCGCAAACTTTGATGTTCTAAGAGATCTGAAAGTGTTTGAAATATATGTAGGTTCAAAGTGTATGGACCTGGCTGTGAATAATTTTTTTTGGTACTTCATTACTTCTAAAAAGTTCAAGTTTTTTTTTTTACGTACACTTTTTTTGCAAATCATGAACAATATTTAATTAAATTTATTTCACTTGAAGGTGGTAATACTGGTTATTAATTATAGTAGACTATAAGAACAGAAAAACGACATTCGATTCGAGTGGGATTCGAACGCAAGACTTTGCCGGGGCATTGTTCAACCAATTGAACTATCGGATGCCATGTCGCTCGCTGTTCTTAGTTACTAGTTACTACGTAAACATTGATAAAGAATACTCAAATCTCCTACATAATTAAATGAGGAGAATTAAAAAAAAAACTACCTTAGGAATTACAAATAAAAATTGTTAGCTTTTAAGTCTAGGTTTAAATATTAACTCTTCAATCATACATACATTTCAAAAAATAGAAAATTTTTTTATATTCTTATTTCTAAGTTCTTTAGCATTTTAATATTCAATATTTCAATATATACATAATTTACAAAAAATCCTGGCAAGGGATATCTCTGATCTATTTTATTTATACTACATAGAAACAAAATTCTATATATTATATTTTCAACAAATTCGTTATATTTCATTTTATACTATATGTACATAATAATATAATATATGAATGATTTTGATGTATGGCGCCATTACGCCTTCCAATGGCCTACTGACCGTTTATATGTTGATAGAATTTAAAGAAGGAAAAATAGAAAATGACTAGACGTTATACCCATATGAAAAAAAATAAAAAATAAAAAACAAATACATATATTTTCTATTATTTATTATTTTTTCTATATAATTTTCTTAAATATTTATGTACATGTATGAATAATGAATATATCATGTCATACACAATATACCGTACATACAAATTTTCATACATATGAAGGAAATTAAAATTGACGCACTGAATAATTTGTTTAATATCGATTTAAATGGCAATATAACAAGAGTATAAATTATAACTGCTTATTTAAATACATATACATACATTTCGTATATATAGTTATACATATCAAAAATTCATATATATCTATCTGATCCTTATAAACCCTGTTCGTATATGTAGAATTAAAAAACAAAATATAAAATAAATTAAAATAAAAATAACTTTGCTTGTTTCTTCTTGTTTTTATAATGGTTGTTATAAGGGTAACATAATATCAATACATAGGTACATACTATATGGTATAGTATCTTATTTCTAGAAATTCGCAGAACTAAAAAAAAATTATTTTACATATATAAAAATATATTATAATTTTAATAAAGAGATATTATAAAATATCAATAGTACAAAATATGCATGAATATTTTCATATACCTATCTATATATACATACATATGTATGTATGTATATTTATTTATTATATTACTATATATAAATATGTATAGCATAATCGTTGCCTTATAATAATTCAAAATGGGATTGAAAATTATTTATACATATTTTATTCAAAATATAAACTATAAAATTGTTTTTGTTTTTTGTTTTTTTTTTTTTAATGGAACAAGGAGCAGAAAAAATTATAAGGTAAGTATGTATATATATGGTATATATACATATGTATATATGTGTAGACTTTTCTTTATATTTATTTGTAATATGTACTATGTAAAAAAAGAAAAAAAAAGTATCTTGTATCTATAAAAATATTACTAACTAATCATTATCATATGTATATACGTATACAAAAGGGATCTTTTTATTGATGAATATTTTATGTATGTACATACATTTAATGATATACATAAATGTATAATATGTATTTTATCTGATTTTAAAGAAATCATTTATTTGATTAATAAATATAATTAGATAAAAAAGTTGAAAATTTAGGTTTTTATATAATGAAAATGATAACAGAGCATTTTAAAAATAGATATTGATTGATATATTATTAAAATTAAATAAAGAGAAAAAAAAACAATGTGGGATAGAATAGATAAAAAATTTAAAACTGTTAGTTCAAATATAAAAAATATTTTATTTTATTTAGAAAATATTTAGAAAAAAGTATCTATCAATTTTAAAATTGATTTCCTTTGAAAAAAGAAAATTAAAAAAAAATGGTAGAGGTACAGAAAAAGATATCAATGTAAGATATAATTTACAAACGAACAAAAAATTCTTTGTACATAATTGAATTTTTGTTTGTGTTTTGTTTGAATTTATTTGATCTTAGTGAATAAATAAAGAAAAAAAAATGTAATAGATGTTGAAGTTTAATTATACATTTTATTAAAAATCGTATTATACGTTCAATAAACAAAATTCAATATCCGCAATGAAATAATTTCTTTTCATGTGTGTGTATGTATGTGGGTATATATGTATTCCTAATTGAATGTATGTATTGTATATTGCAAAAAATTTTAAATTAAAAGTACAAAATAAATTAGTAAAAAACTTTTAAAACCAGAAAATAATTACGTAATTTATCTAATTTCTTTGACATTAAAAATAATATGGTTAATTTTTTATCAGAAAGATTTTTTCAAATTTAAATTTTAACCTTTAAAAATTTTAAATTTTACATAATGTTTTACTTATTGCATATATGTGTGATATGATACACGTGACCTTTTTTTGAGATAACATGAAAAACACAATCATTTATGGTTGAATTATTCACTGATAAATAATAACAAAACAAGAAAAAAAACCTAAAGTTATCCTGTCGTCTTTTTTGTTTTCTATGTAAATATTTGTCTTTTTATTTATTTTTTTCAATCTGATGAACAAAAAAAAAAAAAATAAACCCTTTTGAGAATACTACAATCCCTTATAATGTGTTTAAATTTTTCATATAAAAAACAACAAAATAGATAAAAAATTAAATTTGTGAACAAAAAAAAAATAAAAAAGGAAAACATGAACCACGTGTCAGGTAACCCAAAATATAAACAGGTGTGAAAAGCGAATTTTTCCTTTAATTTTTTTCTTTTTGGATAAACTTGAACGCCTACGCAAAATCATTTCGAAAATGATACATTAAAGGTATTTTATAGTATACGTAAATGTAACGAGTAAATGTTTTTTAGAAGAATCTCATAAAATTTGTAATAATAGTTTTACCTGTCGTGTATGTATCTATGGATCCTAACGTTTGTTTTTTTTTTATTATTACCTTGCATTATCTATGATAATTGTTAATTGACGCCGGTTCAAGAATGAAAGTTATACATACATGCATAATAATATATACAATGTACAATTTGTTTAATCATCTTAAGTAGAAATGATTAAAAAAAAGGTAAATGAAAATAAATAATTATGTACATATGTGTTCGTTCATTTATCAACTTCAAATGTTGTTGTTTTTTTCTCTTTCTTTCGTAAATACCTTTAGATTTTTTTTTTTTAAATGTAAATAATTTTGTAAAAAATCAAGGTAAAAAAAATGAACGTTTTCAATCCTTATGTCACGTACTTACTCTTAAAACTTTTTAATGAGATCCGTTGTCAGAAGCACTCTTAAAAACTCTTCTAAAATATGCTTAAAACACAAGAGAAAAAAAATTTAAATTTGCGGCAATGATTTTTTTTTGTCGTTTTTTGTTTGTCTGTTTTTTCAATGTCTGTAATGAATCAAAAATGTACAGATAATTTGTTTTTCTATTTTTTTCCCAATAACTTATTTAACAAAAAATTTAAGCTGAACTCACACATTTGATGTAATTAGAGGATGCGATGCGGAGAAATAAAAAATTAAAAGTTACAGATTTTGAAAAATTACTTATCATGAATGTCACGTCACGTTTGAATTAAATAATTCTACTATAAATTTCAAAATTCAAGAAGATTTTTCTTTCTTTTAAATAAAAATTAATTGTATTTTCGATGAAAATCAAGAAATAATAAATTTTCAATTTTTCATACTTTGACTTTTTGTTTAAGATTCTATTAAAAGATTTATTTAAAAGCGGGCGTATGGAATCTGAACATAAATTTATTTTGTCAAAAAAAAAAAAAAAAAAAAACTTTTGAAACAAATTGGTTTTATGTTTTTTGTTTTGTGTATTTTTTCACTTAACATATTTGAATTTTAAGAACATTTTGATGAAGATTAACTTTTTTTGTTGTTTGTTTGTTTTGTATAGTTGAAAACATTATTACATATTCTTTCATTTTTATGTCAGTCAGTCACATTTTCACAATCAAAAATTATCATCGTCTTCATTAAAACCGAAAAAAAAAAAAAAAAACCTATCTTATGGTATCATCATTATAATCATCATCGTCATCATTATTTTTGAATTTAGGCTACTAGAGGATGTATGTGTGTATGCACGTGTTAGTATGTATGTATATAACATTGTAATTAAATTTTATTAACAAATTTTTCATTTTGAAAAAACCAAAAATTTTCGTTGCTTTTGTTGTTGTTATCATAAAGTAGAAGGTAGATATTTAAAAAAAAAAAGTTTTTCACCTCAATTTTCAGTTTGATGTTAGCTAAATTTATCATTAAATTTTCGTTAAAAATGCTTTTAGTATAATATTTCACTTAAATTTTTTTTTTTTTAGAACGTTAATGGTATCATCGTATAGTATGTATGTATGTATCATATGTACATATTTATGACTAAATTTTTGTACCTCCTACATGTAGTGTAGATACATTGCATATAATCATTTTATATAGAGATATTTAGTGTATATTCTAATTTTGTATAAATTATAAAAATGTATGTATGTACCTACATATGTATACATATTTGCAGTGTGTATGGTATGAACGAATCTGTTTGTATATTGTGTGAGTATTAAAACTGCTAGTTAATTTGGTTTTCCTATTACATACATATTTTATATTTATTTTAACCCTTTGAACTTTAAGCTTTTTCTTCAATTCGAGAACTAATACTATAACTCTGCAGTAGTTTTAAGAGCAACATAAAAAGGATATGAATATAGTTAAGGTGTTTGGGTGAAATTTGCAACATTGAGATAAAAACAAAATATTACTTATTAGTGGTGATATTGTTCAAACGTAAAAAACATTTTACATTTGATGTTTACGATATTTTTTGCGTTTTTACACATCACTGTACATAAAAATGTGATTTTCATTTTAAATATGTAAACTAAGTGCTGAATAAGTTGCTGAATCGTATTTACCATATACTCTACTAAATGTCAAATCATCAACTGATGTCAACTAATTTTACACGAACTTATATGTATTCACTTTACACAAAAAATATTTCTGTGATAAATAATTTTTACACTATACATATATATTTTTTGATAGTTGACTTTACGTTTACGTAGGTAAAGAATCGCAAAGTCGGTGTAAACACTTTACATTTTCACAATCATATAGATACAGAGTTTCGCCTCAAGGGAGCCAGTTACAAGTGTGTAGTCACTAAAGAATATCAAAGCTAAATTGCACTTATGTTACTTAAAATCCTATAACTTTTTTAAAAAATACGCTTTTTTCGACAGAAAATCCTTCAAGCTATCTTCACTTTTCTAAACTCCTCTAAACTAATAACATTGATTGGTTTTTAATACTATTTAATTGTTAAAAAAATATCAAAATATCTTTAAAAATAAATATTTTATATTGCATAAATCAAGAAAACCAGCTTAGTAAGTGAAACTTATCTTTGAAAAGCAAAGGGTTAATATAATGAACAGAAAACTGTACGTTCAACATTTTAATGTTTTTTTTAAGTATTATCTTATTGGAATGTTACCTTTAAAAATAAATTCATTCAATGTCGAATTATCATCATCATCATCACCACTACTTTTAAACATCATCATCATCATCATCATTATATTTCATTTTTATCCTTTTCTTCAAAAGTTTTCATTTTTCAATAAAAAAAGGAAAAAAAAACAAAGTGTTAAATTTATAAAAATACGAATGACATAGAATGTCAACACAGATTTTTTCTACGACGATAGACATACATATATGTATGTACCATATATATGTATTATATTAAAAGAAATCCAGACACAGAATGAGTTCATTCGTTAAAATATCAATTTTTGTTTTCTGTGAAGGAATTTAAAGAACTTTTTATTTCTACATCCTTGAAATACATTTTTTTTTTGTAAATGAAAAAATAAAAAAAAAGGTGCTTTTAAAACCTTATTTTTTTGCAATTTATTGATTTTTTTTTTCTGTAAATATAAAAATGTTTAAACATTTTTAGGCAGTTTAATTAAATTCTATTTGAAGCTTTTATCTTTCTCAAAGAGTTCCTATAACTGTTTTCTTTTATCTCTAAATGTGTAGAAAAATACAAATCATTTTTTTTTGTTAATCCTAGGCTTACAATCCTCTTTTTTTTTTCTAATTTAAATATCTTTTATTCTTTTTTTTTAAAATACAAATCAATAATTCTTTTAAATTCTTTGAATAAATTCTTGTATGTATACATACATATATATATATATATATATATATATGTATTGTATTTAAAAAGGATAAAAAAATAACACATCAAAATAAGTAGGTAGTGGATTTCCCATTAGAATACTCATTTAATATTACTCTTTTCGTGACTTAGAAGAAAAAAATGTTTACATCGATATTTTATAGTCATAAAAATCCTGGTTTATATCTTTTTATTTTTTCTTTTATAACAAAGAATTTAGAATATGGTAGATAAGTTAGTATGTATCTATATTTTTTTTAATGTATGATAAGATACAATTTTGAATTACTAAAACGTTTACAACATAAAATATAAAAAATAGCTTAAAATGTCGTATCTATATCACCTTCTTTTTTTATATTCCTTATTTCACTTTTTTTTTTTGATGAACTATTTTTTGTTGTTGTTCTATAGTTATAAGTAAGTTTTTAAAAATGAATAAAAATGTAATATATGCGGATATCTTATATTCTTTGTGTAGTACATTGAAAGAAAAGTTTTTATTTGTAAAAATCTCAGACTTATTTATTTATTATTTTTTTTTTTTTTTGATTCGAAATCCTGGAAAAAAAAAATTTGAAAATAATCTGAATTACAAAAGAAAGGAAAAAAGTTGAAGAAAAAAATAAAAACAATAGCAACAACAATAAAGTGTACTAAAGCTTCAACTATTTTAGATGATGATAGCTGACGGGTAAAAATATTTATTTAACCGATCTTAGGATGTTCTAGCCTAAAGGATATTATACAAGAACTTATCAGAACTATACTATAATACTATAGTCCTTGCTTTCAATCATTATGGGATAACAAAAGGCGATTCAAAAGAAAATGTCTTCTATTATCTTTCATTCATGTCTTATAATTTTTCACCTATATATTTTTTAGATACACAAGGACTCTATCTTATATATACTAAAATAAACTTAAGAAATAATAGAAAAAAAAATAATAAAAGAAAAAAAAGTGATATTAAAAAGGAGACGTAAGATTATACGTTCACACACAGTTTAGTGTGTTCATAGAACTCATAGAACTAGAAAAAAAGAAGAAGAATTTCTTTATCCTTTTACAGGATACATAAAATGGATCGATAAATATTTTTTTATCTTTAATTTTGTTTTGTGAATTTTATTTTATTTTTTCACGTTTTTTTCTTCTATAATTGTGACGTCACATGATTGGTTTTGTTGTTGTTGTTGTTGTTTTTATTCTGCTAACACATACATATACGTACATAGTACATACATACATACATAATATTATACGAGTATGTTTTTTTTTTCACATGTACCTACATATACATTAACTACTCATATACCAGAAAATGATTATGGTAAATAATTGAAGCTTGAAACATTTTTACTTTTCTTAATACTTTTAGGTTTACGTGTAAAAGTAAGTATGAATATACACTATACTATCTAGTATTTACTACGAGTACCTATATACAAAAATAAATTTTCATTATATATTATCGTAAAAAGAATATAATTTAAAGTTATAGCTAAGTCATTCATGTAATGCTGCTTTTTTTTTTTTTAAATAAAAAAGAAAAAGGTCTTCAAAGCAAATAATAGTGTAAATAAACACTTTTACACCTCATTGATAAAAAAAATAAAAAATATTGTGGTGTGTAGAAGAAGAAAAAAAGAAAAATTGAATATAATAATGTACATGATTGGTTTCTAACAAATGTAGGTGGTGAAATTATAGATTGAAGAAAAAAAAAACATTTAAAAAAAGGGAAAATTTTACCTTATAGAAAATAGTCTATTGTATTATTTACCTAATGATGGAAAAACTTATAACTTTTTGAAAGTAAATAAGTTCGTATATATTTGTGTAAAAAAGAAAAGAAAAAAAAGCACTCACTTTGAAAATAGATAATAATATGTACGGTGTGAGTAAATACTTAATGAAATAAAATTGCTTTCATCATTTTATGCCACCACATTGGAAAAAAAAAGTAGGTAGGTAATATCACAGGTAATTAACTTAATTTTTGTGAATTAAAGTTTTTAGTGATATGAAAGCTTTTTTTTTGAAAATATTATGTATTTTTTTGATTATGTATTTGTGAAAACAATTTTTCGTTGATTCAATTTGCACAAGACTGATTGATTTACTTTTTACGTGAAATGTGAAACAACAATTAGTAGTCTTGAATTTTATTTGAATAGATTCATTAAAGGGTGAAATAGAATTAATTTTTTCGGGGTAATATTGAGCACTAATTAAGCAAATTCAATTTTAAAATGAAATTGGAATTTTTTTTTGATTTGTTTTCGCATTTAATTGCAAAAAAAAAGAATTAATAATTAAAATTATTGTTTTAAATTTTAAAATTCTATAGAAATACCCTTTTTGCATTTGCGTCTCTAAAAATTCAAATGACATTAAAATTTGCTTTTTAAAATTAAACATTAATTAAAAAAAAAATTTACTTTTGTTTTTTTTTTCTATCTGAAATGAACTTTTAAACTTTTTAATGAGGATAAGGTTGATATGAAAAATAATTTTTCTCTGAATATTTCTTAAGTATGATGTGACATTTTGAATACTTAAATAGCGTTTTTTGTTCTAATGAAGTAAACCTTCAGCAATAAACAATATATGCAAAACGTTC
Source organism: Bombylius major (assembly GCA_932526495.1). Lineage (NCBI taxonomy): Eukaryota > Metazoa > Arthropoda > Insecta > Diptera > Bombyliidae > Bombylius > Bombylius major. The sequence continues at coordinate 24,442,657 of OW052045.1, read as the reverse complement.
AAGGATTCTACCTTCATTAATTTTTTTTTTATATCTGAAGTAAAACTTTTTCAATATTTAAAAAAAATTGAGAAAAAAAATAAACAAAATTTCATTAGTCAAAAATAAATTTAGATTGATTGATCAAATTTTTTTATATATAAACAAAAAAAGAAAAAGAAATTTTTTAAAAAAATCATCTTTTTAATTTTTAAACGAGGATATTTTGATTACAATTTGACGTTTTTTTTTTTTTTTGCAATTTAAGATTTTTTTTTTAATTTAATGTATCACAACGTAAGGATAACCTCTTATCAAACTTTTGATGAAAATTGGGGAAAGTTAAGTAACAAAAAAAAGAATTGCTGTATGTCCATTGTCCATGGATGCTGGATGGACTTGAATACTTCTGTTTGTAGGGTAGCACGTTAAATGAAAGGACAATCCAAAAATTTAATTTTGAAAAAAGTTTGTATGTTTGTTTCACCTACAAAAATTTCAAATTTTACTAGCTAGAACATTGTTTTTCTAGTAAAGATAAAAATTTTCAATTCATTAGTTATATTTGTTCAATTTTTCTTCAAATATTTTGAAAATTGGTGGCTTTTATCCTCTAAAATTTCTCAAAATCCTTTTCTTTTAAGAGGGGCATTACTTTACATTTTAAAAAGATGAGTAAGATAATTATGAGCTTTGAAATAAACTTAACAATTTTTAGATAAAATTATTTAAAAAATTTTTTTTATCTAATATCCTAATTCGTATTAACACTGTTATAATTAGCTTAACTGTAAAGTATACATTATATACAAAATGCAAATGCATAATGCCATAATGAAACTAAAATCTTTTTGTTAAACATACTTAAATAAGAAAATATAGTTTTTAACTATAAAATATGATTAAAAAAAATGTTCAAATTACAAGCAAGTATTCTTCTTATACATACATATTATGTCTACACACTTTTTTACACATACACATTATCCTTTGAAAACCACTTTTCACGTTAATCCTAATATATAAAGAACAATATTATGTATCTATGATAATACGAATAGATTATACTCATGTGAGGAGTACTATATAAATTCATTATGCAAAAATAAATCTTCTAAAAAGCAAAAAAAAAAGAAAGGAAGAAGAAAAAACTTTAAAATACACCAAAAATAAAGTATGTATCTATAAAATAATGTTATTATAATTGTGATAATATTTTCAACAATTAGTACATTTTTGTTATACAAAAAAAGTTTGCTCGTTTTTTTTCCCGTTTTACCATTTTGTTCGTATGATATTATCACAATAAACATAAGAAGTTCACATTTTATGCACATACATAGTGTACACATACATATTCGTATATGTATGTATGTATATTCATAAAAAACTTTTTTTTGAGTAGAACGATTCATTTGCAAAATTGGCAAAACTATTATTATTGTTCATTATCCGTATACTGGAAATTACTTCATTATTTATATTCTTCTTATTTTTTTTGCTACTTTTTTTTTTTATTATTCTTTGCCTTTTGCTATGCGAAAGTTTTTATTAAAGCTACTAATACATTCACATTATTATGATTATAATACATTAGAAGTGATAAAATAATATTTTTTGTAATTATGTCAGATACAAATTTTCATTCCTTTCAAAAAAATGAAAATTAAGTAATATTTTAATTTTATTTTTTTTGAATAACTGAAAGTGTGTATATGTGTGTTTATTTGTGAAAATAAATAATATGTATATTAAAATAGTTTTGAAGTGGGGATATACTTGTTATATATAATTTAATAAAAAAGATTAATATAATTATTACTAAACCAAATAAATTTACATTTTACAGATTGTTTTTACTTAGAAACTGTATAAACTAGATTCAGATTAATTACGTATATTAAAAGTTTCATTATTCCTTTTTTTTTTTTTTTTTTTTTTTGGTCCTCTAAGGACATAATGTTAATTTTAAGAGATTTATTCGATTTGACAATGTCGGGAAAAAATAATAATAAGTGGTATACCTTTTAAAGGGTATATGGGTTTGAAATTTTTTATTTATGTGTGTTTAGTTGACAAGAAAAAAAAATTAAGGACTGTTCCAGTCAATTTCGATAGAAAAAGTATTTTTTGTTTAACAAAATTTTACAACAGATACCCTTAAGAGAGGGAAGAGTTGTGATATAAAACAGAACAGAACAAAAAATCAAAAAAAAAATATTATTTATTCTCCAGAGTGTCTCATCAAGTAGACATTATTTTCATGTAATACCTTTCGAAAATTTTTTTATTTTTGACTGCTTTTCTTTCTTTGGAAGATGCAAAAAAAAAATGCAAAAACAAAAAATATGTAAACGATGGAGAAAAAAATTGTTCAAGGAAAAAAAAAAACAAAAAAAAAATTGATTTTTTTGCTTGTGCTTTTGCTTTTGTTATTGTGGTTGTTTCATTTTACTTTTGACATTTATAAATATATACGTACATATATTTTGTTGTTGTTGTAACCTTCTTCAAGGTCAGAACATTGGAGACCGTAGTATAACCGTAAGATAATCAAGGACTTTTTAAATGTAACACCCGTAAATAAAAAAGTGAGGCAAGTTATATAAAAAAAGACAAAACAAAAAAAATAATAATAATAAAAATAAAAATAATAAAGTTGAGAGAAAAAAAAAAGGACTTCATAAATGAAGAGTGAAATAAATGTTATTTTATTTGCATTTATTACAAAATGTCACGCAATTGTTTATATTATACATATAGTAAAAGGGGTGTTACCGGCACTTTTTCAAAAAGCACTTGAATCAATTTTTTTTCCCTCTTAAAAGTTTATTTTTATTATTATTATTATTTTTTTGCACAATATTCTTAGTTTCATGTTAAAATAATTGTTAATATACAGGGTGTTCCGTTTGGTTTGCTTAACCTTGATACCATAGATAGGTCTCATCAAGACAAACAAAAAATGCATCGATTTGATATCTTCATTTTTTTCGAAAAATGTATAGTTTACGTGATATTGAGGAAGACCCTTTAAAAAAACTGAAAAAATAAGTCTGAAATTCATTAGATTATTGAACATGTGCTTTTATTACAGTGTAAATTGAAAACAGGTGCTCGGAATGCTAATTTCCAAATGCAAATATCTCGTAAACTATACATTTTTCGAAAAAAATGAAGATATCAAATCGATGCAGAATCAATTGAGCCTTCTTTTTCTGCAATAAAAAATGAGGGTTAATTTAAGCTTTTTTTAAGAAAAACAGGGTGAAACACAAAAATTTGGAAAAAATTCACAAAATTTTGATTTTGAACGCGCCTAACTTTTTAACAATTAGACATAGAGGAATGAGTAAGGTATCTTTAAAAAGGGCAAAGGGTTCTCTACATTTTTTCTAAACATAAAAAGACCCTTGAGTGCCCTTACAAAAAGTTATAGGGTACATTGTGAAATAAGAGCAAAAAAACTTCAACGCCCTCTAGCGGCGAAACCGTTGGGATTCACCCCCCCCTCCCACCGATACGATTTTTTGTTTGTCTTGATGAGACCTATCTATGGTATCAAGGTTAAGCAAACCAAACGGAACACCCTGTATATATATATATATATATTTTTTTTTTTTTTTTTTTTTTTTTGAAAATTATTATAACTGCAATTTACCAATATTTTTGTTGTTGTTTGAATTATTCATTGTTTGTTTTTTGGTTTGGTTTTGTTTTTTGAAATTTCTATGGTCATTTACAAATTATATTGTAATTAAATATTAAAATTCAAAAGGCAAAAAATAAAAATAAAAATATTTGAAAAAAAAAAATGGTTTAAATCACGAATATTCAATGTGTATTATGAGTTAATAGTTTTTTTATTGATACTTAAAACTATAAAAAAAATTTTCACAGAGCTTTTTTTTTGTTTTCTGAGTTTTTTTTCTCGAATTTTTGTTTTTGTTGTTGAAGCGATTCGTGTTGAAAGGATAATAATGTTGTTGTTAACGTGACCACAGAGAATTTTTTAAAGCATATTGCTGTTGGAATAACAAATAAAATGTGAAGAAAAAAAAAACAGTACTCGTCCATGTACATATTTTATGGATTGAAATATGTATGTATAATATAATATAGTAAAAATAATGATTTTATTGTGAAGAAAACTAAAGCTTTTCGTGTTGCAAGCAAAATAAAAGGGTACATAAAAGGGGATGGTTATGACGTAATATGGTATGCTGTTATACGTGTGAAATTTTTATGCATTGAAAAAAAAAAGAAAGAAAGGAAAATAACAAATACATGCAAATTATACATATATGATGACCACACATGTATTTTTTAATAAAATATCATTATTATTATACAACATCATAGTACATACTTGTATGCATATAATAGCGTTCATGATGCAGAATGAAAAAGGATTACATTGCAGTAACTAATTTTGTGATTAGATAATAATGTAACGAAATATATTTTTTTTTCATTTATAAATTCATTTTTGATTTTACATATGTATATACGAGTACGTTATATGAAAATTGAGATTAAATTTCGTAAAAAAATTATCTCAATGAAAATATTATTTTTGTCCTTAATATTATTATTATTGTTATTTTTTTTTTTTTTTGACGATAATATAATTTCGAAAATTATTACTATATTTTATCAATGTTAAAGTGATTATATATTTTTACAGTATGTAGTTGGTAGAAGTAATTTAAAATGTACTTTTCCCCACGCAATAATGTAATGTGGGTCATTTACATATTTTTATCGTAATATGAGCTTTGTAGTTTGTAGTAGCTTTTTTTTATTCAATGATTTTATAGAAATTAATTTAAAAAAAATACGATTATTTTCGGTATTTTCTTTTTTTTAGGACTAATATAAAATAAAGAGTATTTTTTTTTTGTTAATTAAATTTAGGCATATACCATTTTTTAGTCAAAAAGTCCTATTTGTAAAAAAATTAATATGTGTTACAAAATATTTTTCATGTTTCAGGATCTTTTATGATAGAGGCTTTGAAGAGAATTTCTTATTCTTTCTAATGCAATTTATTTTACTATGATAAGATTGATAATTCCTGGAACATAGGAACTTAAACACGAATCGTGTTTTTTTTTAAATCGATTTTTCAACATTTTTTGATAACGGTTTATCTCCCAAATTTTGTATCATATGAAAGGCTTTTATGTCCTTTTTTACAATTAGTCCATATAAGCCCGATAATTAGAAAAATTAATAAGAAAAAGTGTTAAAAAAACTGCGCAAAATTATCATTATCCTAATTTATTAAAATAACAGTAACAATTAATACAAAGGATTTTATACGCATTGTTCTAAATTTGATATTTTTCTTTCCACATATTTTTACCTGTATTTCAATTTTTCAGTAAAAAATAATTCAAAATAATAATTCTCATGATAAAATCCTACAGTTATAATATTCTTTAAAAATTATTGTTAAATAAATTATTTAAAAAGAAAATTTTCCTTATTCCTTAATTCCAATTAACATTGTACCTAATTATCAAAATAAAATAAAAAAAATTGAATTTATTTTAATCTACTTTGATTCAATTGTATTTATTTTGTCCTTCAAAAATAATTTATAAATAAGAGTATTACGTTTTGTATCTGTATACACATACATAGATAAATATATTTTTTTAAGCTTTTTTCCTTAAGGTTTGTACAAATTTTTCACAGTAGACAACAAATTTAAGTATAGGTACATAAATGTATTTAAAAAAAAAAATATGACAAAAATGCGCAAAATCAACTTTTTGAACCATAGCGCAATCTACCATACCATTTTTAATAGAGAAAAATAAAAAGAAGAAGAAGAAGAAGAAGAAGAAAAAAACATTTTGTACCAAAAATGATAAAGATTGTTTTCTTTTTTGTTTCACTTTAATGCTTTGCATAAACTATATAATATCCAAATTTTTTTTTCATTATTATTTTATTTTAAAAAAGTAAAGTACATGTACTCAAAATTGTAGTGTTTGTAAAATAAGTAATCCTGTCAGAGACCCCATCATTATTGTTATCGTTTCTTTTTGCATATATGAATTTCCTTTGAAATCTTAAATGATTTTTAACCCTCTGTTAAAAGCTTTAAAATACGAGATTTTTGTTTTTTTGTTTGTTTTTCTTGCATGAGTGTAGAATATAAGTGATGAGTAAAATTTTTTTAACATTTATGTACACGTATTGTATACGTATATGTATGTATCTTTTTGTATAGTTATATATGATACATTCTCAAATTATTATCCTTCTTTGTATTTAAATATTTTTGTATAGATACATGTACTAAAATATATATGTATATATTTTTGATAATAGAGAAATTATACTATCTACTATATACATATGTATGTATGTATGTTGTATCTATACACCTGTTAAAATATGCAAAATGATAATGGTAAGAGAAAGAGATACAAGAATTTAACTATATGGAATGAGTTTTAATAAAGACATATTTTTGTGTATAATTTTATAATTTACCATGTCTGAATATATCTATCTATGCACATAATATGTATCTGTATGTATGTACTATATAAATGAAGTTAATTAAAAAATTGTTACGTAAATTACGAGATTTTATTGAAATATGTATGAAAAAATGTAAAATATCCAAATTTAAATATAAAAAATATATTATGAGATAATAAATATTTAAAAAAGTGTTATTATAAATTATTTTATAAATATTTCTTAATAAATATTATCAATTATTAGGGATGAAAAAAAAAATGTATCTTTGTATGATATGTACGTACATACATATATCGTAAATATTAAAACATTTAAAATGATATTTGTTAATGTAATAATTTAAGGATAAAAAGAAGAAAAATAACAAAATGAAAAGAAGAAAAAAATATGAAAAGTAAGTCAAGAATGCACTTATTACTTGTGATTTTTTTATATTTTTCATAAGTTTAAGTACTTTTTTTGTTTTTTTTACCTTTTTTTTTCACTTTAATATAATTTTTACTTTTGAATTTTCAGGTGAATATACAGCATATATAGTTTACGTTGTTATTAAGAAAAATAAAATAAAATAAGAAGTTTTAAAAAAGTGGGATCAGGTGTGATAAATAACGGTAATGATTTTAAATTAAGATGCTTTTATTTTATTTTATTATTATAATTTATTTTTTCAATTAAAATAATTGAAATTATCTGAAATTTCAATGGTGAAATTAAAAAAATTATTTTATTCGCAAAGAAAGAGGAAATATTTCAATTTTTAATAACATTTTATATTTAGGAACATTTTTTGTTGTTATTTTTTCCATAGAAAAAATTGAAAAAAAATGTGATATTTTCCATTTTATTTAATGTGTCATTCAACAATTAATTTTATTCATAAAAATAAACATTTTCATATTTAAAAGATTTTTATCGTCATTATTAAAAAAATATGTACAGATAGGAAAAAAGGTTTTTTTTTTTTTTTTTTTTTAAATTAAAGATTTTTATCGTGTATCAATCAATCAACAGTTTTAATTGTAAAAATTAACCCTCTTTTATTATTTTTTTTTTTTCGAAGATAAAAATTTTATCTTTTATCAATTAAAAAAACATAATTTATACACCCTCGTATTTTTTTTTATTCCAGTATAAATTATTTTTCATTTAAAAAATTTCTAAAGAATTAATAAAAAATACATTTTGGAAAAATGTGTGGAAGTTTTAATGGTAACCGTTATTTATTGAAAATATTTTTCAGTTATTTTTTAACAGATTGTGTGTGGGAGCAATTAATTTTTTTCCTAAAAATTTAATATTCAGGTGTATCATTTGGATTTAAAAAAAAATATATATTAAAGGTTGTTAAAGGGTTTCTAAAAAGTTGATTTTTAAAATTCTTACAAATTGATCTTACCTTTATTTTCAGAAAAATTTTAGCTTTAATCTGGTTTGAAAAGTATTTGTAGATAATTCAATGGAATACAATCAGAACTTCTACAACGCGTTGGTTTTAAATCGCGTTTTTCATAGAAGAGTAGAACAAGTAAGACGCGTTATATATGTAGGAGAGTTGATTATAACATGAAAATAATTTGAAAGAAAATGCACTTTTCTCGAAAAATGATTTCGAAATTTGCTATTGTTTTATAGAATCTATAAATTGAATTAAAAATTGAGGTACAAATTTTTGGGTTTAAGATGATTTTATTTTAGATTTCTTAATCTGTAGTTAGCTCGAGTAAATTTTGGTTTGAGTCGCCAGAGAAGACGAAAAATAGAATAAGATGCTAACTTCGAATATCGAACGTGTTAGTCAAATTTTTAGAAGTGATTTCAGCAAATTTAGATTTTCTGTTTTTTTTTTCCTTTTTAACATTTTTTTTAAATTACAAAAAGACAAAAAAAAAAAAGAATTAAGTACATTAATGAAAAAAGTGGTATTCATATTTGTCATTTTAATTGTTTTATTTGTTCAGATTTTCAGATTTAGATACTTTTTCTCATACAGTTGACATTTAATATTTATTGAAGTATTTAATTAAATACACATAACATTCCACACATACAACAAAAGATCTCATACGAGTATATGTAATTTTTCTACATGATTTAAAATTGTTCAGAACGTTTTGTAAATAATAAAAGGACAAGGTAAAAATCAAGTAAATATAAGAAAAATAAATAAATAAACATAAATAACAAAATACAATATTTTAGATACAACAAAAATCAAAAAAAGGTAAAAGTTTAGAATTGGAAAAAAAAACAAAATGGGTGAAAAAAAAACAAATAAAATAAATTTGTTTTTCTTGTTTTCCATTTTAATTAAATTTTTATTTTATTTTTTTTCCTCTTTTTATTTGGGTGTATGTATTTTGTTTTTTCTGTGGTCACATTATATATTTAATGAAATTTGACCAAAGAATTACTCCTCTTTTCGGTTTTGTTTGAATTTTTTTTCATTATTTTCCTTTTCATTATTTTATTTATTATTATTGTTGTTTATTTTTTTGTTTTTTGCAAATACAATTTTTAAAAGTTTGAAACGAATGTGTTAAGGTAATAATCGGATTAAATTTTATCTTCTTCCTTTTTTTTCAAATTAATTTTTGTTTTCAAAAGAAATTTTATTTTATAATATTAAATACCTCGTATCTCTTTTTAAGAAAAGGTAGGTCGTATTTTTATCTTATTATTATTTTTTTTGAGAAACCGCAAAAGCTGTTTTTATGAAAAATAATTTGTGTTGTTTTTCTTCATTTGAAAAGTATTTTTTTTTAAACGTAATCACTAATTAAAAGTTTTGTGTTTCAATTTTTAAACAAAAAACAAAACGAGAAAAAAAATTCACACACACAGACACAAAAAAAAGAGAAAAAAAAAAAAAATGAACATCAAATTAATTTCAAATTAAAGATAGAATAAGTTCTTTTTTCACCTTTAAAATCTCGTGTTTTATTTAAGTTTTTAAAATAAATAAAAAAAGCTACGAGTAAAAAAACAGGATGTGAATATTTTGTTGTTGTTTTGTTTTTGTAAAATTAATTTAAATATATTCGTAATTTTATTTATTTATTGAAAAATAATTAATTAAAAAATTATTTCAAAAAATATTAATAATAATAATTAATTATTTGTTAATAACAAAAACAAAATAACAAAAAAACAATATTAAATTGAATTTTTTGTCATCTCATTTTCAGTTCATTCAATGAAAATATAATTTAATAAAACAAAAAAACAAAAATAAAAATATTTTTGCAAAATTTCCGATATATAAAAAAACATTAAAAATCAATAGTGCAATTTTTTTCAATAAATTTATTGATAATGTGGTTTTTTTATTTTTAATGAAAAGTTGAATATCCTTTTAAGTTTTGATTCAAATGAATTTGTAATATTATCATCAATGTGTATTCAGTACATGTATACAATATAAGTATTATATGTATTATGTTGTATAGGTCATTCACCTTATTTTATTATTATTTTTTTTAAATAAATTTACAATATAAAATATAGTATATATACTTGCATTTTTTTTAAATGAATAAATTACATTTTAATATAGGTACATATATATATATATACATTATATAGGTACATACCAATTTGGCATCCCTCCAACATATACATCTGAATTTGTTGCAAATTTGCCAAATTGAAATTCTTTGCCTCTAGATGTTCTACTTTGTGAAACTCCATCAACAATTAATGTTGTTTGGTCATCGTTACGTAGAACCTGTAGAAAAGAAGAAAAAACAAAAAACAAAACAAAGTTAATGATTGAATTTATTGAAATTTAATTATTATTTAATGTTTTTGTGGAAAACAACATTAGAAAATACTGAATATGATGTATAGAATCCTGATGAATATTTTTTGTTTTTTGGCTTTCCTAACGTAGAAATAAAAAAACGTTTGCTATTAGAAAGTTATTCTGTTGGATATATAATGTATTCCATTAATTCTTTAAGCATTGCATCCAGAAACGAAAAATCGGATTTGTTATACTTTTTACTACATTACTCAGCTTTTAATGGACGAATTTGAATCAAATATAAGGCTTATTTTTTAGAACGTTTTTCAAGGAATAATGTGTAAAAATACTGCAAATACATCATTTTTTAGTGAATCTCAACTTACATTATGACACTACTGACTGTCTGGATTACGACTTCACTAACCCTCCAGTGAAGTCCTAGCTCAAAGGGATCATATTTAATTTAAGGCTCAAAGTCCGAATGTATATATTTGTATACCCACAGCTAAAACTTTGAGAATGTCGATCAGGCGATCCTAGGGTTATTCAAGAAATAGTTTCTCCTGTACAAATAAATTTGGACACCACTGTATATTCAATGTTTAAAATATGGATGCGAAAGAAAAAAACTCAGAAAAAATGAATTTAATCCACAAACATTTGTAAATATGTGTTTTTCGAATGATATACAAATTCAAAAATTTCCCAAACCCTTTATTTTAAATTTTTGCTTTGTTTCAAAAACACAAATCGAGTTAACAAAATAAACTTTTTCAAAATGGAATAAAAGAGTTTACTAAACAAACTTGTGATATGTATGTAGGTGTTTCTCTTTTAAACAAAATAAGGGATGACATAAACTTAAAAATAATATGAAAAAATGAAGACAACACGAAAACAAAAACATAAAATAAAATAAAATAGGAGAAAGTAAGAACATTATAACATTTTTCTACTTATTTTAATATTTTTATGATGACGTTTCATTTTAAAATTAAAAAGAAGAAAAAAATAACAAAAAATTATAATAAATAATAAAAATATTACTTGACATGAGAAACTTTTTAAGAATGAAAAAACAAAAATGTAAGTACAACATTTTCTACGAAAACAAAAAAAAAGAGAATAATAATAACTATATGTACATTGTACACACACACATATTCCCATACTTCACCGTTGCAATTAAACTCTTTTCGCGTTATATAAAAACAAAAAAAAAGGATATAGCGTAGGTTCACAGGAAGTACAAGGAAACAAAATTATTTACAAATAAAAAAAAATAAATAAAAACAGTTGTCTACAAAAACGAATGAAATTCATTTTATTACATTTTAACATATTTTTGTTCACCCACTTTTTTCCTTTTTTTTTTTTTTGCATTACTTAGAATTTTTTGTTGTTTTGTGAATGAGAAAAAGTCAGAATTTCTAGGAATGAAATATTTTTTCATAATAATAAAATGCAAAAAATGAGAAGAAAAAAAAATCAAGGATGTGTGTAGGCATCACAAAATATATTATACACAATACAATACAAAAAAAAATAATAATAAATGTGTTAGTTATGTTTTTATTATTATGTATCTGTAAATGTGCAATTAAATGATATCCCACGCTAAAAAAATATCCATACATACATATTACATACATAGACATATATCTGTTTGTGTATATAAAATGTATGATAGACAAGTAAATAAATCTTTATAAAATGTAAAAGTTCATTAAACTTATATCATGTATACACAAAACAATTGTGACATCCTTTTTTTTGCTCTGTTTTTTTTTTTCTTTTTCCTTTTGAATTATTTTGACATAATGACAAAACTATTTGCTTACTGATATATAAAATTGAAAAAGAGAAAGAGTACAGAAATAAATACAAAACGAAAAAACAAAAATGAAGTCAATTATTTCATCTGAATATCTGAAAATGTGATTACTCAACAGTTAATTTATGTAAAGCCTTGCATTTTCATTATAACACGTACTATATACCTGTTTACACATTATTTATACGTATATGAAATATCTGAATAAGTATATAAAGTCAATATAATAAAAAAAATATATATCATGTATAAGTCAATTTGCTATGTTTTTAAACTTAAATGCATTTCATTTTATATATGTACGTACATACATACATAAAATTATAAAGGTAGTTAGAGGTATGCAAAAAAGTTAGAATAACAATGAGAATTTTCTAAAATAAAAGCAATTTTTATTGATGACTATGCAAATTTAAATTAAAATTAGGTATACACTTAAGTTTACTTCAGTTTTCTTTTTCAGTTTTTTTTTTATTAAATACATAAAATAAAAGCTTTAAGAATAGGGTATTAAGTATTAATGGTTTATGCAATTCATGTGTAAATTAATCTAATACTATATGTATACGTATATGAATATGAAAGTACAGGTATTATAGATATATTTACATTAACTTATGTACATACATATATTTTCTCTTTAGAAAAAAAAAATCAATTAGTAACTGAATCTTATATACATACTATCTATACTGTAGCTACGATGTACATATACTCGTATAGATGATCTCGTGATATACTGATGAAAGTTTTTCATTAGAAACCACTGAATTTTCATTTTAAATTATAATATGAATTTATCATATTTGGAAAATTTATATAATATCCAAGAATACAATATAAATAAAATTAATTTTGCAAAATTTTCATTAGATGAATTTTATGTAAGTATCTCAGTTGATTTTAGTGGTTGATTTTATATACATATATATATATAAAAAAAAAAAAACAAAGAAAGAAGATTGAAATATGAAATTAAGATTTTTTTTTTTTGCTTTTTAATTTTCTTGTCATGTTGTATGAAAAGTTTATTATGAATTATGAGGTCTGCATTTGTTAGATAAAATTTAAATAATATCTCTGATAAGTTTATTTTAATATGAACATAGAAAGAAGAAAGAGTTATAATTTTTCAATTAAAATCAAAATTAAATTAAATTTTGTGTAGAAGCTAACTTCATTGAATCTGAATCATTTTATGTGGGTTTCCCAAGTCACACACAGAATAGAATTTATCAATAAATGGGAGCAAGAAATGTCTTTAGATTGAAAAGCAGTACAAGGCTCTGAACAAGCAAAAATGCTAATTTTGAAAACAAGGGTTAAGCGATTGAATTTCTTAAACTTACAAGAAATGAACTAAAGACACTGGAAGGCATTTTCATTGAAAAGTTGGGATTGAAGAAAATCATAACATAGCGAAGAGGAACTACAAACCTTTTTCTTTTTTGTCCTTGTCCCGTTTACTTTGAGTTGGCCCTTGTGGTTTTTATCCACCACGAATTCCTGTCCGTTTTTGCTTTCTCATTTACTTCAAGTGCTTTTAAATCTTGATTTCTCTCATCAATATTGTTTTTGGTCGTCCGGAGGGTCGTTTTTGTTCTTCTATGTTTAAGAATTATTTGACCATATGATCTCCACTTTTTTTTTATTATATGCCATCAAAGTTTTGGAACTTGTTTTCCAGCATTAAAATATTACGAAAGATTCGACGTGGATTGTAGTAAAAAAGCAATTAATAACTCCACTTCTAAGGGCTGAACGTAATTCAATCTAATTTAATCTACTCTAAATCCTGTATAGAATTTATGTAAAATATTTTTTTCTTTTATTTTCAGGAAAATTTTTAAGATGTTTTACTTTTATTCATCTTTTTAAAAGAAGTGCGTTGTTTTTTCTTCAACAAGAAAAATTTCCAACAGGATCCAAGTCACAGAACAAAAAAGAAGCTAAGTACATGCATACATAAATCACAAAATTATATTTTACTACTTTAAAAAGTAATTTCTCTTTAGCGTTTAATAGTCTGTTCGTTTCCTTATAAAACTTTTTAAAATTCTTGAAGAAAAAAAACTTTAAAGTTAATTTTAAAAAATTCAATTTTTTTTTTCGCTTTTAAAAAAATCCTTTAATCTAATCAACGTCAATTTTAGTATTTGGTTAAAATAATCCTTTTCCATTTTCAGGAAAATTTTTACTATATAAATAATTAACAACAAAAAAATCATATCAAGTTTCTTATAAAACCTGTTGTGCAAAAAAAAAAAAATGGTTTCATTCGCATGAACTTAAAGTTTTTAAGTCTGATTGACTTAAACCAATTAGTGTCACAGTCTGTTTAATGAGAAAAAAGAAAAAAAAAACTATGTATATTACTTTACTGAATAGAAAAACTTTTAATAAATAGGTAACAACTACATATAATATACCATAGTATGCACTTACTTACAGATACTTTCCAATTTTTTTTCATTATTTCTAAAGCATCCGGTTTTATTACAAATAAAAGCTACAGGGATTTACTACTCTGTGTGTACCCTGTGTGGAGTAGATTTGTATAGATAGATCTACATAGTACATATTTTATTTTCATATTAATTTGTGATAGTTTATTCAGAAAATTTTCTCAAAAAAAAAATAAAAATAAATAAATAAGTTGCAATAAATACATAAGAACTTTAGATTCTCGATGGTACTTGAACACCTGTGTTCCCATGTTAGAAAGTATATAAAAAAAGGCAGTTTTTCATTATAAAAGTTATTTTTATTTTATTCTGTGTGAAAATTGAAAAATACAGTTGCATGTTCTGTGTTGCTATTTTTATTCTCTTTTGCTTCATGTCATATTGAAATATGTAGGTATATATACATTTCTTCTTCCTTTAACAATGTACAGGATTTTTTTTAAAAAGAAAGTATATATTTGTGTGTATGTATGTATCTATTCGATATAATACGTGTAATATTCTTATTGGCACTGGTGTTCATTCTCGTGTATATAATTTGTACATGTTCTACATACAATTTTTTTTTCTTTAATTTTTTAAAATTTCTGTAGCTACTTTTTTTTAAAAATATTAAATTCAACATATTCAACAAAAAAAAGTATATTTTTTAAAAGAAACATATTTTTAGAAAAAAAGCATGTTTTATATCATTTTTTTTTTTGAAGAGAAAAAAAATAAAATTAAATTCAATAAAATAAAAACATTTATATAGAAAATTCAACGAAGCATGAAATCTTTTTCAAATTTTCAAATGATTGAAATTTTAAAATAAAAAATCAAAACAATAATATTGAAAATACAAGAAAATTTAAAAAAATAAAACAATTAACAAAAAATAAACGATACAACGAAATTTTATTTAGCACAAATTGTTTTTTTTTTTTTATTTTCTTCTTTTTTAAAAGCAGAACTAATTAGAGAAATGCTTTTTCCATTTTTTTGTTGTTGTTTTTGTTTTATTAGAATATACATATTTTGATGAGCAGATTCTTTAAATTTTTGTTTTCGTTTTTTTTTTTGTTTTTGCTTTTTTTTTTTTTATCTTTAAAAAAAATATATAAAAAAGTATGCCAAGTACAAAATCTGTGATTAGATACGTAGCACTTTTTTACCATAATTTATTGTAAAAAAAAGCTGTTTTAATTAAAATTTAGTCCAAGTTTACATTTGACTTACATATATATTCGGTGAATTTTCATTTAATGAAGTGTAAGGGCTTTTGTAAAATATTTCTAGGAAAAAACTTTTCATATTTCAAACCAAAAATTTACACTGAAATGAGAGGATATTGTGCATACAAATCTGTTTTTAAATTATTAATGAAATTTTAAGTGTAATCAGATTATGAGAAATAAACTTTTTAAGTGTAAAAAACGTCTTATAAAATCCTAAATTAAAATTAAGATAATAAAAAAGTGTTAAAGCTTTTAAAAATAAAAGAAAACTCTCACCATCATATTCATATGGTAAACAGTAAACATATTAAATTTTGTGTAATGGTTTTTTTTTCTCATTGAACACTAAGGTAATCCCGATTTATCTCTTCTTCTTCCCGAAACGACTTCAGGTACGCTCATTAAACACTCAAAATATTACTTCTAAAAAATGTACTGCAAACGTCACTAAATGGTATTTTGACCTCTCCCCTCCAATTTTTTTTTCTTACTGTACTAGGATTCAGAATTTAGTTCAAGGAGATTTTCTTAAAAACAAAATTCCTTTTTTTTTATGCAATGCAATGTGTTGCTGTTGTGTGTATCTTAAGATAGGTTTAGTTTTTGTATGCCAGAGGGTTCTTCCGACTTTTTAATTTTTCTTCCTCCCTATATTTTGTATTTTCTTTTCAGTCATTTTTTTAATATTTTTTCTCCATGTACTTTCTTTCATACACAGTTTCTCTTTCTCCATACTGTTTTTTCGTTCAAACAAAAAAAAAAAAGATTTTAGTTGTTTTTATTTTTGTATTTTTTAATTTTGTCTTCTAGTTTTTTTTTTTTAGTTCACGATTAGACACGTTTGTCCCACTTCATAACTCTATAATTTTTTTTTTGATGAATGAAAGTTTAAAAGAATGAAAAAAATAATAAAAATAAATAAAGAAAATGCAATAACATGAAAGGGAAAAAAAAACAGACTTATTTGCTAATGCACTTCAAATATGTATGAATGTACGAGTACACGTCATTTTTTGAAATGGAAAATATCAAAAATACCAGTATATCATATTTTTGACTACTATGTGTCATATATAAGACTGAATAAATGCGGAAAATGAAAAGGAAATGAAGGTGCACTTGCTTTTGAAATGGAAATTATTATATACATATTTATTATTTTTTTCTCGTTTTTCTTGTTTTCCCGGAAGGGTATAACCTAAGATTTAAATATATGTAAGTATATGGATATGTATGTATGTAATGTATGTATGGTACGTATGTACGTAAGTATGCATATGTGTAGATACATTAATGCATATAACATGTTTTTCGACTACTGGGATTTTTGAAGGAATAAAAAGAGGAAAATAAATAAAAAGAAAATTAATAGAAAATAGAAAAACAGGAAGAAAAAAAAGAAAGATATGAATTAATAAAACTACAGTGAAAAGTCTTCTAGTGTGTATTTTTTATATATTTTTATGTATAGCATGCACTTGAAGAGTAATTAGGCTATATTATTTGAAAGAATTAAGTTAAGTAGAATTTAAATAAAATACACATATGACACACATAAAAATTCTTTAGATATATAGTATATATAATTGCAAATTTAATTTTCTCAACTTAACTTAATGATAATGATGATGGAATTAACTTCATTCGGAGATATTGTTGTTGCTGTTATTTTATTGCATATATGTATGTATGTATGTACATATATTAATTAACATAATATTTCTAATTTAAACTAATTATTCAACAGTAGATAAACATATGTACCTGTGTTTCTGATTTTTTAATTAAAAAAATAATTTTCAGTAAACTATAAGATAAAGAGGTAGGGTAAACTCTATCTAGTAATCAACACTCTTATTAAAGAATATTTAATAGATAATATACGACAAAAAATATGACAAAATTGCATATTATGATAGATAAAAATTTCGTACAACGGAACTAATTGAAAAAGGAGTTAAAAGGATTAAAATGTTCAATATATGCAAAAAATAGAATATGTATACTGAATGTTTAAGTGATATGAGCACAGAAATTTTAGTTATTGATATAACTTTAAATTTAATGATCGACTTGGAACCGATGATGACTAAATTCGCAAAAACAAAAAATATCTATTTCAGTTATCGGTACACATTTTAGTTGACATTTTCAAAAATATTATTAATTAAAAAAAAATTTTAAATCATTATTTTTTGTTGAATTTAAATGGTTTTTAGTCAATTAAACTAAATTGTTAATAAATTCCACTAAAGATATCGAAGAAATACAGAGTGTCTGATTTCAGGTGTTACAAAATTTAATCACAGATATATAGGTTTAGCAAGCAAGCAAAAAATGGACGGAAAGGGTGATGTAATTTCAATATTAATACCTAATTAGAGGCTCTTTTTCCCAAAAAATACCGAAGATAAGATATTTTACTCTACGTACGTAGATGTTTTTTTTAGAAAAGATTTAAGATTTTGTTTTTTTATTTGTATAAGAAAAGTTTATTAAATTTAAGAAAAATGGTTCTATGTACTTCTAGGTTCTTTTTTTTAAACATACCGATACCCCCCTATTCTAGGTAATAGGTCGATATAAACATAAATAAAAATTATTGCGAATATAAAAATGAATAAAAATAAGTACAAAAGAGTGCTTTTGAATATAAAAGTGTTTAAAAAAAAAAAAAATAATAATAATAAAAAATAATAAGTAATAAGATAAAATAAATAATACATTCAACTCCATTGGATCGAAAATCAGAGAATTGATAAGTAAGATTTGAATAATAGTATAATTTCAGGTGGAAAAGTTCAAATATCAAAATGTTTAAAAGTCTACAAATCTCTTAACCTAATAACTTTTCACAGTCTACAAACTCTATTAACTAGAAAGTAGAACCCACAAGCTTTGTTTCATTAAGAAGTCTCTAATTTCAGATATGATATTTTTAAAAAGTCATAAACTAAAATATAAATAGAATTCAGTAAACATGATACAGTAAACTTGTGTAATTCAGAAAATGCTTAATACAATAGTGCTTATTTAACACAAAAATTGGATAAAATTGATATTTTTCAATTAAAATTATTTTTTTTTATTTTTCATTTTTTTTTTCAACGATATCCTTGATACGAGAAAAAGACTGGTACCTTTAACTCATATGATAACTATAAAGTAATTCAAAAAGGCAAAATAAATAAATGAAAAATAAATATAAATGTAAACTTTTATGCCAGAACATTAAGGTAATACTCATGTTGTAAAAAATTATGCTTAAAAAGCGTAAAACAAGGGTGGATTTTGAGATAAAATTATTAAATTCACTGAACTGAATTCAGTATTACACACAAAAGTGCATATTTCTGTATATGTATTAACATTAAAAAAAAAAAAAACATGAGAATTGTTTTTACCCTTGTTTTGTTTTGTTTTTTTTTTCATTGTTACGTTTTCTGTAAATTAATTACTTCCACAGTGTGATTTTGCACGTGGAAAATTGGAAAAAAAATTTATGATTTAATTTAATATGAGTTTTATGATTTTATAGAGTCTGTAATGGATTTGTGACGTAGTATTGTGGAATAATTATAAAAAATTTAAAAATGAATGAAAAAATTACAAAATTTTCTTCAAAAACAAAAAGAAAAATTTCACTTCATTTATTTATTATTTTTTAAAAAAAAGTGTTAAGCTATGAATTCACTTATTCAAACATTGTCATATATTTGACTAAATTTAACGTCATATTTGTGTAAATGCTTGTCAAATATTTTCAAAAGGACGTATGGCAAATTTGACATCAAATATTTTATATCGAATTTCGAACAGTGCTACATTAAAAGTGATTTTCAGGAGATTTTTAAGTGATTTTGGACAGAAAAATTCAACAAATTTTAGAAAAAATATTGAAAAAAAATTTAATAAAATTACTGTAAATTAGAATTGTTTAAAAATTTTAAGGGGTGAGTGATAATGATTTTCATTTTTTCCTGTAAAATAAAATTAGAAAATAAAAACAACTTGAAAATTTAAAATTATATTTCTAAAGAAAAGTTTTTTCTTGAAAGGGTAAAGGTTACTTTTGGGTCTTTATTGAGTTTTTCTGTTTTAAAAATATTTTTTATTTTTAAACTTCAAATTTGTTTCTGTTTTTATTGTGTTGTAGATATTTTTAGTTGTCCTTGATGATTACAAAATTATCTATTGCGTGGGCGTCCAAATTAAAAAAAATAATTTATTAAAAAGTGTAAAAAAACGTAATTATTTGAAAGATTTTTTTTTGTGTATACATAAATAGCCTAAATCATAATATCTTTTCTGGTTTGTGTGTATAATTTAAATTTTTAAAATAGTCACGATGATGACAGTTATATATAATTAGTATAATTTTGAAAAAATAAAGTTTTAATTTTAAAAAATTATTTCGGGTTTATTATCTACTAAATTTTTTTGTGTTTCTTTTGTATGGAGTTTTCATGTTTAAATTAATTTTTTTTTCTGATGAAAATTCGACTGCATATACTCGTTAATTAAATGTTGATTCATAAGATACTTTTTTTTTTATGTAAAGCTCAATTCGAAAAAGTATATTTTTAAATTTCAGTTACATTACAGTTTAAAATTGTAAAACGTGCAAAATAATAATAATATTATTGCGAAAAATCGTAAATTTTAAATATTTTATGGAAAAATTTTTTAAACCTAAAAAATACAAAAAATATACAAAAATAAAATAAAAAATAAGATATTCTTAACTACTGGTCTCTGTTTTTGTGGAATTTTAGTACTTGATAGTCTGATAAATTTTTTAGTTAAAATAAATATTTAAATTTAAGTTCAAAGTTCTTTTCATGAAGCATGAAACCTACGAAAAAAAAAAAAAAAACAATTTTCAGTATAGGTACATGCTCATTATTATTAATATGCATGCAATGACAAAATTACTTTCGCGTGGCGGATTTTCATCTTTCTTTCATTGTTATTTTATATATTCTTATATAGTAACAAGCTATTAAGTACATGTAATAATACATATACTGCTCTATAGCTATATATACTAAAATATATAGGAATATTTTGTTTTTTTACATTTTATTACAACCGAAAAATACAAAAGAAAATCATTAAAAAAAAAATACTGAAATAAAATTTTTACATTTTATGATTATTTTATGTTATGTATTTAATGTTTTAGTCCTTTTTATTTTTTTTTCTTCTTTTTTTAACGAAATATACATATAGGTACATACATAAGTATAGAATTGTAGATACTATATATGTGTGGTATATGTACATATATGTATATAAAGTTGGGGTTCTTGGGAAACAAAAAAGTACATATTTACTCCATGCAATACATCATGGATGAAGTCAGTTTTAAAAAATAGTTATGCATGCATTTCTCTCTATAAAAAAAAATAATTAAAAAAAAAATACAAAAATACAAATAAAAAAAAACGGAAAATAATAATAGAACAGCCAGACTGTTCTTTATGACTTTTTAATAGGAAGTGAAATGTTTTTTACTTTTTTTTTCTTTTTTCATTTTTTACCTTTTACTTATAAATGCAGAAGTACAGGAGTTTTATAGTTTCATATGTGTAAATATGTTGTGTGTTTTTTTCTCTAGTATAAGTACTAAAGATACTCATATATATTATTTAGATGTTGTAGATTACACATGCAAAAATAATTTTTTTTGTAGTAGTAGTTTAGAATATTAAAATATGAAGAACCAATTATCTTATACTCACGATTATATACATAATTTATTTTTATTTTCATTTTATTTTATTTTTTCTTGCTTTGTTTTGCTTGTGCTATTATTATTGAAAAAATTTTTAACGGTAAAATGGATGTTAAATATTTTATAAAATCTATATGGTAATTATATTTTTGAGTAATTATCTGTAAATTAGTTTAAATTATATTCATTTTGAAATTTACATTTAATTTTTAAATTACATTAAACAGAAAAAATGAGTTATGGTATGGGTAATTAGGTTTTTTTTTTCTCATTCGTATTTTAAATTGAAGGTTAAGCTACGAAGAAATAGAAGAAATTTTTCACTCGGTTTCTAGTGAAATTTGTCTAAAGCATTTTTTGTTTTTCAATGAAGAACGATTATGATGAAAATTACTCGTTTTAATTTTTTTTATCGTTTAAAATACATATTATAATTTACAAAAACAAAAAAAAAAAAAACTATATAGATACTGAATGACAGATAATAAATCACAGCCCAAATTGACACGAAAATAGGCTAGTGTATGAAATCTAAGAAAAAGCTCACCCCTTCTTTCCTCTTACGATGATTTGATTTGGAAAAATTAATTATTTCTAAAGTAATCCGGCAGGCCTTATTTTTATATAACTGGTTCAGTTTTTTACAAAATGTAAATTTTTCAGAAAATATAGAAATTTACCATAAAAGCCATAAATTTATATTTGTGCTAACTTTTCTGAAACCTCTTGTTTCTGATAAAATTTTTTATCAATTTTTTATTTCGAATTTTCTGGTTGCAATTTCAAATTTAAAGTATTTTTCTTGAAAGCGTTGCAAGTCTATTCTATTCAATTTAAATCCAAAAATCTTGCCTACCCTATTATCGAAATTTGGCTGTGTTCAAAAATTTATCATTGCAGTAACATTGTATCAGCCAAAAGTTCAAAAAGTAATTTGACCAAAGTCATGTGTTCATTTGTTCTATATATTAACAACATTTACTTTTAGTAGGCTAAGAACAAAAAAACGACATTTGACTCGACTGGGATTTGAACCACAGAGTACAGACCTTTGCTTTTCTGGGCATTAGTTGTTCTTACCTTAAACTACGGAATGCCATGTAGCTTGTATCGATATGAAGAATGCTCAAATCTCCTACATATACTCAACACCAAATTAATCTTGGGAAGATGAAGTTTGATGTTGCGATGAGTACAAACATCAAAACAGAAATTTTTTAAATAAGGTGGTGTACTTTTTTTTACCATTAAAATTGTCAATTAAATAATTTAGTATCAGATTTTGTTAATTAATGCAAAAGTGCCATTAAATTAATCAATTATGTCCGAGAATCAAAAACACAAAAATTAAATGCTGCAGTAATCCTGCAATAACATTTTCGCAATATTGCAGCATCACGATTAATTTTTGATCATATACCCAAATTTACTTAATTATTCTTTTTGAAAATTCTCAAATATTTGAAAAAAATACAACATTTAAATATAAATCGTTCTTTTATAAATATTTGAAAAGAAAAAAATAATAATAATAATAATTACCTGTACTTTATGCCAATGTCCATCATGTAATTCTCTTCCTACAGTTATTATTTGCGCTCCACCACCCAAATTATATCTTAATCTTAATGCACCTTCAACTAATTTAAGCTCAAAAAAATCATATGTACCACCATCATCTGTATATATTACTAAACCATTCGGTTGTTCTGTTTTAAATTCCAATTCTAATGAACCATTTAAACCGGTATACCATTTACGAAATTGTGCAAATGAATTTTGTGAACCATCAAGTACAAAACCATGACAAATATTCATTGATAATATTATTGTAATTAATATCAATGATTTTATCCATAATAATTTAGATGATGAAAATAATAATAATGATGATTTTGATGATGATGAACGATACATTTTATTTATTTTATTATAATAATATTTTTGTTGTTGTTGTTCAAATTTATTAATTTTTTTATTATATATTTTCTGTTTTTGATTATTATAATAATTATAATATAATTTTTTATACCATAATTTATAAGAATATTCACTAATATCATTTTTATTATTGAAATCGTCATCAATATCGTCATCATTAGTATTACACAATAATAATTCACGTGAGCTTTTTTCATTACAAATTATGTTATTTTGTTGTTGTTGTTGTTGCTGTTGTTGTTGTCGTCGTCGACTATTACTATCATGATAATTATTTGTTGTTGTTTTAAATATCTTATCATTATCATCATTATTTACTACTATATTATTATTATTATTATTATTATATTTTTTATTATAATTTGCGGTTTGTTCGCTATCACTACTATTATCATTATTATTGCTGTCATCGTCATCATCATCATCAAGGACAATAATATTTTTTCTTGTAAAAATTGTATTTGTATCTTGATTTTGATAATGATGTGATTGTTGTGAATTCACATGAGTAAAATTATGCGTTTTAGTCGCCATTTTGTAGGATATATAAGTTAATTTTAATTTTGTTTTATATTTTATTTCGTTTTGTTTTTGTGTTTGTATTGCAATTTTTCTATTTTTTTATTTCAAAATCTATTTATTGTTTTGTTCTGTTTTTGTTGGTATGTGTTTTTATTTTTTAATTTTAATTTTCTTCTTTTTCACTTTATGTTTTTTTTTTTGTAAATACTAAATCTTATAATATATTTTTTTTTCAGATACAATTAACTGTAGTTATACATTCAAAGATATATTTTTCTTTTGTATACGATACATTAATTTTCACTATATGAGAATATACATTTAACTATATGATATCTACAATACGAGTATATTATATATATATATACATATATAGAGACCGTACTATTATGAGTAAAAGGAAAGATGAAAAGGATTATGTGTTATATTTAAGCTTTTTATTTTCTTTTCTATGCTATATGTATGTATTCCCCAATTTTATCCTGTGAGAAATATCATTTTGTTGTTGACTGTAAAAGCTTCATTATGTTGTTTTTCATTTGCTTTACTTTTTTTTTTATTAGTAAGTTTTTTTCTTGATACAATTATTATTTTTTACAAGTGCACTTTTCATCATTTATTATAATTTTTATTATGATTCAATGAAATCGAAATTAAATTCATTATTTTTTTCTTCTCGGTATAAGGATTATTTTTTTTTCTTCAATGACTTAATAATAAATTTTTTCTAGATTGTTTTTAATTTTTAAATAAAATTTTAGCCAAAAAAAAAAAATTATTTAAAAAAAGCTTTTTTCTTTTCTAAAGATTTTATCACTTTGTATTAAGTAACTTTTTATAATTTAATTTTTGAAAATTCACTTGCTTAATTTTGAAATATCACAATTTATAAGATAAAATTTTTGCAAAAGAATAGAACACATTTTATTTTCGCAAATCAACCTCATTTTTCACTTAAACTAAATTTCTTTTGTTATCAGATTGTTTTAAATAAAAATATAAATCAAACTATAAAATAAAAGGTCCTTATATCTGTTCTTCTTTCTCAATAAATTTAAATCTTTTTTCCTTTTTCATGTTATTTTTTTCAAAATTAAAAAAAAAAACAAATCATAAATCAAAATTTTCGTTTAAAAATGAATGTCTTTTTTTTATATATCTTAAAACTAAAATTTACTGAACACTTTTATTATTAATAAATCCTTTTTTTTAAAAATTTTTTTCTTTATAAATTATATAAATACATAAAATATTATCTATGTCCTTGATATAATATTATGTCCTCCATTTAAATTCACATAATATTAATCCTTTTTATATTCAACTTTTCTTTGCATTCTTTTAGTATATAACAATTTTCCATCTTATACAAGAAAAAAAAAACATAATTAAAAAACAATAATTATGATATTTTTTATCCTTTAATTAAAAACCAACTTCACTGCAACCGTAACAAAACTCAACTGCTGCACTTTTGTCCTTAATGCGGGATACTCAAAATTTTTGTTAAAGCTATTATATGAAAAAAATAAAAAATTTTCTGTATACATATTCAATTCATAGAAAATTTCATGTATGTAATATAAAAGATACACACAAAATAAAATCTACAATATATACATACATATTATAATGTATTACTTATTTTTTTAAATGTATATTATATTCTTATGACCATGGCAGTAACTTAGAAATGACGCATGTCTAATGATATTTTAACTAATTTCAATGAATAGGGTATTTTATGAGAAAATCTTAAATACTATAAATTTTTTATATAATTGTAAAATAAAAAATATGAAATACCCTTTACTCAGAAATATAGTATTTATATTTACTCTATTATAAACTTTTTTTTTTAAAATGCTGTTTTGTTCTTGGCTTTCCTGATGTTCTTAAAAGCTTGGAAGCGCATGCATCTATCGATCCAAAATAAAGTTTTTATTGTATGATTTGAAAAATTTTTAGTGATTTTAGAAGAGAAAAAAAACATTTTGCAAGAAAAAAAAAGGAGTTTTATAAGAGATGTTAAATTACTTAAAATTGGGAAAAAATATTTGTTTGATTAATTTATCAAAAAAGCTTTTCAAGAGAGAGAGAGAGAGAGTAAATTTTCACCTGATGTAAATGAAATACAGGTGAAGACAAAAGTTTACAAAGACTTTTTCCAAATCAAAAAAAAAAAAAAAAAAATCTCTCACTTTGAAAAAATAACTAAAAAACTTTATAGTGATGTTTTCTAGAATTAAACAGAGATTTTTCGTAAATTTCATTTGATCTTAAGTAAGGTTTTTTTTCCAAAATAAAATTGTATCTTTAGGTTTTGTTGAATTTACATGCTCGTGTTTATCAGATTGACCTTTCTTAATAGAAAATATTTGTAATTAATATAAGTTTAAGTTCTACGCTATACGTGGGGTATCAAAAAACTGCATTTTTAGTTCTAATTAGATCTTCGAAAGTGTCTAATAACCGCCACGTCAACTATCCAACTTCTAGAAATGACATTACTTTAAAGAAGATTTACTGAACCTTTGTTCCAAAGATTTCCATATAATGGTTATTAAATTCAAAGGTAAGTCGTTTATAACAGAGTTCTTTGTCATTTCAATTAATCTCAAATTACAAGTATATATTTTTTTAATCTGTTTTGTCTCTTACAAAATTGTCTGAAAACATGATCTTTTATGCACATTTAATGTAATGTAATAAAATGCAAGTTAAGAAAAAAAAAAGGACAATATAAAAATGTTGTTTGTTAAAAAACTTTCTAGACGAGAACAATTGTTTCATGTTTGTCGTTCATGCTATTAGAAAAAAAAAAAAAAAAAAACAACAACAAGCATTCTAACAATGTAATATGTTTATGTCCTCATAATGAGATGGATAAAAGTTCAAACACCTCAAAATAATTTAAAAAAATTATTATTAGAAAACTAATATTGTTTGCATTTGAAAAATTTAATTAATTTATCAAAATGTTGATTGGTTAGTTGATTGACGTGGCGAATTAGCATCGAATCTGCAAAAGTGCAATTTTGATACTACACTTCGCTTGTCTTTAGAGACGTGACAGTTGACTTACGAGTAAAGGATATCTGGTAACCATCCTGTTTATTCCAAGGTAGTTTTCAAAGTATTTTAGAGATATTTGAAGTTTTTTATTGAAATGGCATTTTTAGTGCTAATTGGGCCATCAAAAGCATCTGAAAAGCATCACTTCAACCTTAAAAACACACTCCAGCAGTTCCACATTTATCAAACTTCTTGGAACATTAAATACTCTGTCATTAAATTTTTCTACGTCAAATAATTTTCTCAAGTCGCAGTAGGATACTTCCATTAAATAAAAACCTTCTTCTTCCCACAATGAAAATATGGGTTTTAAAAAATTAAAATGAGTTCCAACTTTAGAGTAATTTTCACTTCAGTTGCAGATTTACGTAAAATTGTACAGAAAAATATTTGGAAAAAAAATTATTTCATTTTATTTTCAATTTAGTTCAGTTTTAAAGTGAAGTCCTTTATTAAAAAAAAAAAAAAAAGTTAAAGACCAGTAGATTTCTAAACAATCACTTTGAAATTATGAACTCACTTGAATTTTTAATATTTTAAAATTACATACATACATATGTTAGACTTCATAAGTTTTTATTTTTGAACGGCTATGATACGTGTACAAGCGGAATGCATTTCCTAAATAAGTATCAAGTCTTGTAATAAATGACGTAATAATTTATACTCAATTTTTTTTTTCAGTCCTTTCGTTTTTTTATCTTGGCGCATATTGTGTATTCACTACATTTTAACATTTTCATTTTTCATAACTATCACAAAGTTTTTCTTTTTAAAATTACAACTGTTAAAGTTCCTGTATTTTATTTTTACTCATACAAAAACACAAAAAATTTATAATAACATTGAATGAGATGCATGCAATTTTTCTTTTCGTATCTATAAAAAAAAAAACACAAAACAACAACATTTTTCGTACCTAACTATAATTATTATGAAGTGCTCACATAAAGTGAATTGTTTTATATCACCACGTCATTATTAAGTATATATGTATGAGACTTATACCGTAATGTATTGTATACATACATACATACATATAATTATTATGACATACACTTCCATATAAAAATATACATATGTGCTTTTATTTTTAATAGAAAATTTTTTCAGGTGTTTGCGTGTTTAAATTTCAAAAATAAATAAAAATGTTAAAAGTCAAAAAAAAATATATGCAGATAAATACAAAAAAAAAAATAATAATAATAAATACGATTTTTCACTATTTTAAAAACTTTTACACATAAATTGTACTCATATAAAATGTTATCAAGTAAAAACATGCTAACAAAATGTGCGAAAAACAATTCAGACTACCTACTTGATGTTTTTTTTTGTTTTTGTTTTAGTTTTACATTTTTTTATAAATTTGATTTTTGTTCTTGTTTTTAATTTTAAATTTGCAAATATTTTCTCATTTTTTGTTGCATCTTCTAAAAAATTTTATATTCATAACGGAAAAGAAAAAAAAAAACACATCATATAACACCTCTACAACCTTTTTTTTTTATTTTTCTCCTCAAGTAAAAAACTTTGTTCATTATTATTAAAGCAATTAATTTTTCTAATGAACACATTTTATTTTAAGTAAAATTGTTTTTAAATTAATAAACGAGTATTTTGTTGTTTTTATTTTTGTTGTTATTTGTCATTAACATCCTCATAATTATTTTATAAAACAAAAAAATAATAAAATCATTACACGAGAGCAGAAAAAAAAGAGTTATAATTTCAATTAAAAAATTTTCGAAAAATCAAATAGCAAAATGAATAACATTGATAAATTTATCTCGAAGGACATATACATACAATCATTAAATATTACTGGAAATTATTATACTGTTATTTATTTTATAGTTTTAAATTTTTTTTTTAAATTATTGTATTCACTGGAAATTTATTTTAGGTATTTATTTACAACCCAATCCCTCCCTCTTCAGTTTTGCAAAAAAAAAAAGGAAAATATATTTCATAAAATTGAAAATAAGTATGAGTTTTCAACACAATGCTACAAAAACAAAAAAGACCAACATACGAGTATCTACATAATAAAAAAAAAAACAACAACAGATAAATGCTTCAGATTGTTTTTGTTTTTTGTGTTTTTTGTATTTTTAATACATCATAAATTTACAAAGTAATGTTACATTCATGCGTATAACCGCAACATTCAATTTTTTTTTGTTTTCACAAAAATTAAATACAAAGTAATGTAATTTCGTAATTACTAAAGTGAATATATTGATTGATTGTATGTGTATATGTATGTATGTATGTACTATATGTACTATTTGTGATCCTTTTAAGTAATTTATTTATGTACAATGCGAATGAAGAGAATAATTTGTATTTTTTTTTTTTTTGATGTATTGTTTTATTTCACGTCCTTTTGTTTTTTCTCTGTTATTAACTATATGAGATTCATTGAAAGAGTATTGTTAACGAGTTTATTAATTGCATTTTAATGTCCTGTTTGTTACAAAATAATTTACAATTTGGGTGAAAATAATATGTTAAGGGTATTAAATGTACAAATATTTATTTGGTTAGCAACAAATGAAGCTGAAAAATTTAAATGTACTCGTATGTATATCATACATACATATATAGATGAAGGTATTGAAAAAAGTATAATATTTTTAAAATTATGTAGTTTCCAAAAAAACTGACAGCAAATTTAGGTATATTACAGAATGTGTGTAATGTGTTATTAAATTGAAATTACAAGAATGGTAAGAAAAGGATATTAATTGGTTCAAAGATCTTAATGGGAATCATTGAACCAATACAAATGATGAAAAATTGTTTTCTTCGGACAACATTTTAAAATATCAACTGATTTTTTCTTTTTTACAAATTTTCCGGTTTTTTGTTCAGAAAAAGGATATAAAAAGCTTTGGAAATGAAACATTAACGAAATTTGGAAAATTTAAAGAGGAAAACAAAATTTTCCAGTGAAATGTTAAAACAAATCAAAATGAAAGTAGGTTCAGAAGTTAACTTGGTTGCTTTCTAACTATGACAAATTTAAGGAAATATCTCGAGACAAATTCTTCGCTAGCTGAAATTCTTGAAATACTCATATCAAATCCTTAAAAGTTAACGATTTAAAAAAGCTTAATCAAAATGTTAAATTGGAAAAAAGTTTAAAATGGAATATGTTCTAGCTAAGGCAATAAACTTTATTGACTTTAAGGGCCGTATTCACTATAAGATATCAAATTCAGGATAACACGATGAAGTCTTTAAGAATAAAATACTTAATATGTATCTATTTCAAGGACAATTTAGATTTTTTAAATACATGTGTAAATGAATTTACAGATACATAATTTTAATGAATATTAATTTATATTGTAAGTTTGAATAATAGAATTTAAAAAAATTTTAAAGTAAATATTAATTAAAATTTGGTTTCTAACTGTATTTAAATCATACATAGAATTTTTCAATTCAATATATTTCAACGTAATTCGAAGCCAAAAATATTTTCACTTTTTTTTTAAACTAATTTTTTTTATCTATTCTCTATTTTGCAAAATTTCTGAAATATTTTACTTATTTGCTGTTATATACATATATGTATATTTCACTAAATAATGAAAATTCTTAGTAATTCCAATCAATTTGAAGAGAAAATAAATATTACAGTAGCATTTTAGAAAATTTCATATTATTATCTTTCAAATGAATTCTAAAACAATATTTTTGTTTAAAAAACCACAAACATATCAAATTCAATGAATATTCTATTTATTGATTGATTTCCAATGAGAATTAACAAGAAATTAATTGAAGAATTTTAATAGAAATTTAGCATAGAAAACGTATAATGTATGAATAAAGCTTTCGAATAAATTCTTTTAATGGAATTTTATTGAAAATAATAACTTCTAAGAAATTATGCATCCATTCAAGTGCCAGGCATGTGTTCATGAGTGAATACGTTTTAGTCAGTATGAGTGATTCACATTACACTTAGAAATAATGGTACATGAAAAAAAATAGTCTTTTGTTGCCTTTAGTATAATCTGACTCTTGATTTGGACATCCGTTTTGTGCGTAAGTTTGATATCAAGAAACGCTACCAAGAAGAAATTAAACAAATACATTTAAATGAACAGTGGTTCGCATTTCACTTAGAACACTGAAGGTGTATAAAAGTAAATTCTTATATATTACCTTTGCAAAACTTTGGTTCCTGATTTGAACTTTTTTTTTTTGCATAATTCTGGTATTTAGAAAGGCTGAGAAGGTGAAATAAAACAAATCTTTTTAAAAAGTCTCGTATTTCCTTTGTTTTATTTTAATATTCACAGGTAGGTGGGCGAGTAATATATCGATATATTGTATGATGTTTGTTGTTCAAAGACTTTTTGAAGGCACTGTATTTTTACTTTTTAGATTTTCAATGAGAGAAATATTTTCTTTTAAATCTAAAGTGAATGTTTTTTAAAATAAAACAATTATTCCATTTTTAAATCAATTTATTATTATTCAAAATATTAAAATAAATTGTATATTGTGTGTATTTGTGAACAAATACTAACATAAAGTATATTTTGAAAATATATATTTATATATATGTATTCTTTATATACATATGTATGTGACACAAATATTTTACCAAGAGATGGTCTTCTTATATAATTCTTATACATACATGTTATGAATGTTTGTAGAAGTATCATAATAGACGAAACAATGAAATTATTTATGAGATAAAGATGTTATAGAATAAATCTTTAATGATAACGTGGAATTTTTAATTAAGCCATTTTAATTGGAAACATTTTATAATAAAAATTTCATTTTGTATACTGACAGAATCATTACTTAATTTTTATTTTTTTTTTTTTTTGACTTTTTTTTGTGTCATAAAAATTAATTGCAAATAAATTGACAATTTTGTGGTATGAGAAAATGAATGATAGCTAAATAAAATAAGTATGTATTTTTTTTGTTGTTGTTAAATTTCATTTAAAAATATAATTAATAATATTTAAAATTTACTCAAACAATGGATTTAATTTAATGATGAAAATAATAATTTATATTTTTTTTCTTGTATTTTCATATTTCATGATTTACATAGAAATGTCCTTATTGTTGTGTTTGAATGACAATGTTAATGTATATTATGAACTCTCATGATTTAAGGATGTATGACGTACAATGATTAATTGAATGAGGTTATCATTTAATTTAAATGATGAAATCATGATAATCAAATGTCATTTAGAAAATAAGATATATTTTAAGCATGCTGTTATTAATTTATTCAGGTGGTTTTTTTTCTCTCTTGGTTTTTTTGTTGTTGTTGGAGATAATAATTGTGTTACACTGTTACGACTCTATTTCAGTGATGAAGTAAAAATAAATTTATTGTTTCTTAGGGTTAAATGGGAATTGTTTCGCAAAGTGTCATCTATTCTAAAAAATTTGGGAATATGTTTATTTTTTTTCCTTTTACATTTTGAAGGATTTGTTTTGCAGGTCAGAGGATCTATTTTGTTTCTAAGAGAAATATAGTGAGAATCTTTTCACTAGATATCCTCACCTCACTATAACCGATTCTCGTTTCATGTGAGAAAGTCACTAATGACATTTGTCAAAAACATTTTTCAGTCTGAATTCTATTTAGTTTTTTGTTTAGCAGGATTTCTCACTGCTTAAAATAAAATATGTATAGTGGAATAGATGAGATGGTATTAGAAGAATGCATGAGAATGAAAATTATTTCAATTTAAGTTTTTCATTTTCTCATAAAATCAGAATCGACCTACAGAACTCTATTCAATATACTACCGATCGCCTAAATGCTAAAATAAGGAATGTCAATGTGATACGATACGAGTTTTTATTTGAATTCGAAAGGACGATCAGTGGTGAAGTTGGAAAGTTGAAAGATTTTTTTATTGTGAAATATTGAGAAATAAAATGACTTTTAAAAATTTTCCTTGGATATTATGGTCTTCTGGAACCGAATTTACTTCATTTTGTACATACGAGTACAGTCTTGCTGGTTGACTACATTTTAACATTTTTACATGAGTTTTAACCCATTATGATTTTAACAATGTCACATAAATGTGCAAAAAATCTAGTTACTCAAATTCACTACAAGAAAATAATTTTTCTTCAGCTGTAAAATTTTCTTTTTTATCTTAAATTCATAATTTTTATATTTTAAATTGAAAAATTCTTTTAATTTCTTATAAGTATTAAAATTTTCGGTTAAACTTTGGCTTATAGAAAATTTTATAACCATATAATAAAAGAAATATAATTAAAATCCTTTTTTTTTTTTCTCTCTCCATATTTTAAAAAAGTTTTTGTGTTGTTCTAATGAATCATTTAAAATGTAATTTATAATTTGATTCATTTGTAATTTTCTCTGATAAAAGGATTTTGGTTTTTATGTTGTTTCTTTCTCTTTTTTAAATAAATTTATATAGAACACATATAGGATGAAAATTTATAAAATGTGGCTTTTAGAACAATAAAGAAAAAAAAATATCATCAAAATATATTTTGAAACTTTTATGTACAAGTACAATGTATGTATCTAAATATTTAAATACATACATACATATGTATGTATGTATATGTAATGCGTATAAGTATATATAAAATTAAAGAAGTGAAAGTTGAAAAGTATAAATTGTAATAAAAGTTCTTCATTATTATTATTATTTATTTTATTCGTAAATGCATTGTTCAAATACTTTGAAATTAAATCTTTTTCTCTATATAATTCGAAAGTTAAGTAATTTTTCAAAATATAATAGCTTCAGTATATGTACATTGTACACATACGTATATGTATTTTTGTTGGTATGTATGTTTAAACTTTAACGTATTGTGAAAGAATTAAGAATTAAGTTTCAAAACAAAACCTATCTCCAATTTCTTTTATTTAATTTTTTTTTTAAATTTACTTATGGCATGCCACCATGTGTATAAATTTTATTTAATTAGAAAATTTCATGAGAAAAGCCTTTTGAAAATCTTAAATTTCTCTTTTCATTATTTTAATGAATACAAAATTTATAATTGTAATTTTATTTCTCTTTTTATTATTTTGAAAATGTAATTAAACTTAGTTTTTTTTTTTTTTTTTTTTTTTGTAAATAAATAATTTACTTTAAATTGTTTTCAATGATTCAACAAATTATTTTTAATCAAAAGATGTCTGTGTCTTAACTAAAAATCTTTAAATCTATAGGGAAAAATACAATAGAAATAGAACTAAATGTCCTTATTTCATTCAAATAAAAGGACATTGAATTTTAATCCCATTGATGTTTAATCACTTTAAGTACACAAAGAAAAACACCAAAAATTGAACATTATTTATTTGCCATATACAAATTAATGCCAAAAAAAAAAAAAACAAGTGTAAATGTTAATTACCTTTTGTGTATATTAAAGAGATAAACAAAAAAAAAGCTCACATGATTGGTTTATGTTTCATTTATTATATGAAAATGTTTTTACACCATTTAACATCGGATTATTTCTTTTACACACAAATTTCCATTAAATACATGAAAAAAAAAAAAAAAACATAATTAATGGTTTTCACAAAAGAAATAAAAACACAAAATTAAATTATGTATGTATGTATTCATCCAGTTTAATACAAAATATACCCATATCCTTGCCATATTAAATTTTCGTTTGTTTTTTATTGCGATTGAATTGTCATTTAAAGCTTTCAACTAGAAAAAAAAATTATTTTTAACAACCTAATTAAATTTTTAACAAAGTTTTTAATTTTTATTGATTTTGTCTTTTTATAATCCACTTAAGATAGGTGAAAAACGTATAATTTGAATTTAAGGGAAAACAAATTTAAGGACGATTTAAGAACAGGAATTGTTCACTTTAAAAGTTATGATTAAGAAGTTATCGAATGATTGATGATGATTTATTTATTATTTTTTTTTTTTTTAATGTTGAATGGCATCAAGTTGGAAAATTAACCTTATGAACTTTTACAAGGTTTTCTTTTATGGATTTAATCTTTAAATTAATAAAAGATGAAAAATGAACGGATCAATAGAGGGTTTGAGGAGATTTGCATAAATATTTTATATTAGTTATTTTCTACCATTATTTAAAAAAATTGGAATTTTAGGATTTATAAGAATTTTTACCCAAAATTCATACATGATATTCACAATGGCACTTAAGTATTGTTTAATATGTAGACAAGAATACTTATGTTAAAGGATAAAAGAGATATATTTTTTAAAGTTTATTTGTGAATATTTTCAATAAAATTTGTTCCTTAATTTTCTTCTTTTTCTTTGTTCTCCTCAATTTCACTCACTTGAAATCGGCCTGCCTCATTCTAAAGCACCAAGTATTCCTATTTCGGATTGTCCTTTCGTCAAGTTTTTACACTTATGAATTTTTGAAAGCCACGTGTTTTTAGGTTTCTATCATAGAATCTGCTTTGTAACTAATAAGTTTTTTGTATCATTCATTTTTTTATCGAAAATTTCACTAAAATTTTATTTGGAAGTTCCATAGGTTTGTTTTGAGTTGAGAGCCGTGCATTCGTCTATTAAGTGGTGTGCTGTTACATTTTTGTCATGACGTAGTCTACATACCATTAGTGTTGTTTTTCTTCGTGTATTTCAGTGTTTTCTTCATTACATACGAAGAAATCTAATTTTATGCGCATAAATCAAGTTTTCTACGTAGAAAACTACTTTTCTGCGCAGAAAACTTGTTTTATGCGTAGAAAACTCAATTTCTCTCTCATTTTTAATTTCTCATCTATTAAAAATGTACAGAAACTGAGAGAGAATGAGAGAGATAATTGAGATATTAATTAAAATTATTATTTTTCTTTAATAACTTAATTTATATTAATTTTATGATATAACAATGTTTGGAAAAAATGTTTATTTAATAAAAATTTACAAATTTGTAGAACATTATAATTTGATATTTGTTGTAATTTGGGAGATTTCAGGGAAAATTGATTACCAGTTTTATGTTACTTAATATTTATCACGTTTTTCTTTGATTTACGTTGCTCATAGATATTTAATATATTCGGTGAAAATAAAGTTTAGGATCTTCTCTACATTTCATTAGAACATAATTTTCATATAACTTTAATCATAACTTAGTTATAATTGATTAGAAACAATAGCGTGACGTCTTGTTACTCAACTAGTCGTTGACAGTCACTTCACTAAACATACATGTGGATAATAAGTAAAATAAGTAAAATTTATGACATATATCAAATGGAGTCAATAAATTTCTTTAGTATTCATTTTTTAATACATAGATTTTTACTTTCAATTTGCACCACTGTTTCCTTTTCAAGCTGTTTGTTTTCTAAGTAGAAAACCTAAAAAATTCATGATGTATAA
Organism: Bombylius major; assembly: GCA_932526495.1. Classification (NCBI taxonomy): domain Eukaryota; kingdom Metazoa; phylum Arthropoda; class Insecta; order Diptera; family Bombyliidae; genus Bombylius; species Bombylius major. The sequence goes on along the minus strand of OW052045.1, from coordinate 24,406,240 downwards.
TACATAGTTTTCTTCGTGCACAAAACTAGGTATAATACTTGAAGTATATTACGTCCACAACACTACATACCATACTGATTCATTTTCTTCACCCACTTTAGGCAGACAACTTAAGGGTTGCTTTAGCATGTTCTGTGAGGCTAGTAACTTCCTTAATGATTTTCCTGTTTAGCTGTAAGATTTCAGTAGTTCTCGTTTTAAAAGGCTTTTCCATCATTTTTCTATTGTTTTAGGCCTACCAACCAGTGTAATTTGTGCTGGTTTTATTGTCAATCTTTCTTTAACTACTCTTCGTATGTAGTCTTTAGTTGATTCAGGTTCGGGTTTCATTGAAAGAAGTGTTCGATTCTGTCCTGGCAAGACAATCGAACTTTTCATTTTGCTTTTAATAATTTTGCAGTCTTGAACCCATTTTAGAATGACTTTATTAGGTTTTCTTAGTGAAGGAAAAGAGTATTTTAAATTTTAATTAATATATAACACATATGAAATAAATGATTTATATTAATTAATTAAAAACACTACAAATTAGCACATGGTTCAAACTTTTATTTTATTTCTTTAAATTTTATCACTTAATACAATGTTGACCTCTATTTCTGCTGGCTATGATAAGACTGACTCTAGAGTCTCGTTAAGAAATTACATTTTTCATCAATAATTAAAAAAACAAATGTACCTACAGTTACAATTAATATCGCAGGTAGTAATATAAAAATGTAAGTATGTATATTACATTTTCCTACAAAAATGCCTACATTAGTTATTTCAGAATAACCAGGAGTTAATCTTAGTTCCTGTGTGAAAAAATTTCACAATATTTAAATCCTTTCTTAATGAATAAATAAATTCCACTGGAACAAGAAGTTGTCTGTTCTGGAAAAAAAACTATGTGAAAAGGAAGGATTATTCTTGAAAAAGTCTACTATAACAAAAATTGTTTTTTCACATTATTCTATTCAAAAATCTTGCTTTAAAATTTCTTTTATAATGTTCTAGAGGCGTGATGTAATCTTGCAAAATTTGGCACAATTAAAACAACATCTAAATTATTTTGCAGTCATACATATTCATTTACACCTTTTGAAAAAATACAATTACAGAGACAGGTTTTTTCTTCTTAGTAAATTGCAAAAACGAAGCCAAATTTTTGTTTTTACATACATTCAATCGAACATGTATGCATGTACTTCGTATTGATTTTATAATTTAAAGAAAAAATCTAAAAATATCGAATTGTCTTGAAAAGAAAAAAAAACAATGAAGACAAATATTTGAAATTTCATTTATTTCTCTTTTTTTTTTTTTTTTTCAATTTCTGTTTATTTGCTTTTTTACTTGACAAAGCCATAATAATTGAAATAATCATTAAAATTGGATTTTTTCTCATTTTTTTTTTTGAATCCATCAATTAGTATGTACTTTATTCTTTTCATGGTTTTTTTTTCCTATTTAAAATCTGTTGAACTTTATTAGAGCATGCATACCAATATTATTAAATCCTTTTTTGAATTTTACTCAACTGTTTTTTGTGTGTGTGTGTGTTTTTTTTTTGTAAGAAAATCTTTTCAATTTCTCATTTCATTCTTTTACATTTATTTTCTGTTTTTTCTTTCTTTTTCATTTTTTTTTTGTATTTTTTAAATAATAAAAAAAAAATAAATCAACTTAACTATTGAAGTGTATTTTAGATGAAAATTTCAAATATGCAATCAATATTACCAATATGTATTGTAAAAAAAAGAAAATTGATTCACAAAAAAAAAAAAAAAACCAACAAAAAACAAAAAAATATCTTGTCTTTACTTTCATCACAATTCTATTTTTGTGTGTATCATGTTTTGATGGATACTTTTACTCTGGTTATACTTTTAAAACTGTTATTGAGAAAATAATCATCGTTTACTATTCTGAAAATATATAAGAAATGTTAATAGTATATAGAAGAATTTCTTTATTTCAAAGATCCAATACAGCAGCACCACTATTGAATTGTATTTTTTTCTTTTGTTTGTTTTATATTTGAAATCTTTCAGTTTTAGTATATGCAGATATTTTTTTTTTGTAATTTTTTATTTTATTTTTTTTAAAATTATTTGCATTTTATTTAAAAGAAAATAAGAAATTTTTCTATTGAAAAAAAGAAGATACATATTTAAATATTTATCTAAAAAGAATCTTGTAATATCATATTCGATAGAAATCAAGAAAAAAAATTGTCAAAAATATAAAAAAGTCGAAGGGATAACAAGAAAAAAAAAATTATGTTAAATATAATAAAATATAATTGTTTTGTTGTTTTTTCAAATAATGTTCTGTTGAGGTTGTTTTTTCTACTTTTTATTTTCAAATCAATCGAGATCGTTATTTTTTGAAAATGATTTTTTTAAATAAACAGACATTTTTCAAACCCGTTTTTTTCATTGAATATATGTCCTATTCAAAGATTTCTTTAAATAATGAGAAATATTTTTTTTTTGCTTGTTTCAATATTTGTAATATCAAAGGCAGTGTATTATTATCAAAGTGTAAAAAAGTGAAATTTTTTAATTAAAGTGTTTTTATTTGTTTTTGCGAAAAATTTAAACTAAGTAAAAATTGATTAAGTAAACTAATTTTAGGACATAATATTAAAGGAAATCCAGTAATGAGACGAATGTTTTGTACCTTGCTCTTGCGTATATTTCTTTCAAAAGAATTCAATAGTAGGACTTGATTTTCTGAATTAAAATATAAATTGGCATAGCATTTTGTAAGTTTTTAATAGAAGTGTGAGTAAAGTTTCACCAAACAGTCGTGTCTTTGTACAGAGAACCTATCTATCTCCCAAATTTCACCCAAAACGCTTAATATACAACTGAGATATTCCGAATGAACGATTTCTATAAATTTCTTTATTATTTTCGCAAATTTGAGGTTGAAAGTTCCCAATTTTTTTAAATACTGATTTTTATGGTGGAGTAGGAATTTTGCTATAACATTTTTGTATTTTAGTTAGTGCAGTTATTTGGCTTCAGTTACTTCAGTGGTCAGTATATTTAGTAGTCTTCCAATAGGAGCTTCGTGTGGATTTTTTTAGAATGCTCTTGGAGCAAGCTTTTGCGAATAATTTCGAAAATTCGAAAATAATCTCAAATTTTTTAATAGAAAAGTTTTTAAAATTTGTTTCCGAAAATTCAATTAAAAATTGTTCTCTAGGGATTCCAAATAAAACTTTTTTTACAAAAGTTTTCAAATAAAAGAAATTGCTTATTTTTTTTTGGCGATATTATATATAGACGTGCTAAGGTTGATTTGACTCTGAACATAACCCAATTATCAAGCTTTTTTCAGTTTTTATTTTGCATATAAATTTCTTGTTCAGTAATTAAATTTTTTTTAAAATATGTAATTTAAAACACGTTCAAACTTTTAATTTCTCGCATAGTTTCCAAATAGTGTTATTAATTTAAGTAAGCCAAAAATGTTTGAAAAAATATCTAAAAGTAAAAGGGGATCCCAGACTGACTAATAACTTTTTCATATCTTAAATATAATCGAAATCAAAAGAATTATTTGTTAAGGTTAAATACATAAAAGCTTTATGATTAAATACTTTATTGACTTAATAAAAATTTATCAAAGTTCAAAGAAATTTAAACAACATTTTTATAATCTCCTTCATATAATTTGTGTATTTTTGAAATACAAATTTTCTTTATATAAAACAAATTTAAAGAATCTATTTAACATAAATTATGGAGAAAAATATACTTTTTTTTTTTTTTGAATGTCTAGAAAAAATAAATCCTTTTCATTCGTTCTTGTAATTTTTTTTCTTTTAATTTTACGAATTTTTTTTTATCATAAACCAAATAATAATTAGTTCAAGGACATTCATTTATTACATCATTATTATATTTTCATTATATAATAATAATTGTGTGTATTGATTAAAAAAACCATGTAAAATAAAATTTAAAAAAAAATTATTATCATATGAATGAGAAAATTTCATATGTGTATGTACGGTACAACAAACATTAAGTAACTTATCATTACATTATATCACGTTTTTTTTTTTCAAATTTCACCTTTTTTTTTTAGCTTTTATTAAACAACATTTTTTGACTACATTCAACTAATGATAAAGAACGTGACACGAAACACTCATTTAATACAATACATACTTACTAGAAAAAAAAGGCAAAAAAGTAAAAAAATAAAAAAGCGTTAAAGCATGTTTTAAGAAGGTGGTGGTTGAGAAATATATACATATGTATGTATATCCTTTTTTTTTCACAATTTTCACAAAAATTTTTCTACTTTATTTCTGTTCTTTTTTTTTTGCATCTGAAAATACTTTTTTTTTTTTTTTTTTTTTTCTGAACAAATAACCTAACCTATTTTCAACGTAATTTCATTCATAAACATAAACAGAGCACGAATGATTATACAATATAAAAAAAGCAGAAATGAGTAAGTGGTACCTATAGAAAAGCGATATACATACATACATATGTATATTCAAAGAGATGGATCCTATATAGATGTATATAATAAAGTTTTTAATATTATACACACGATAATAAATACTAAATATACTTTATATAGGGCGTATATCTTGAAACATCAAGGCCTTTTGTCTCACAGGAACAATTCTGGGTTAAATAGATTTTTACACCTGTACATTATCTCCATGTGATATAAATTCGTTTGTTTTTTGTTGTTTTGTTTTTAATTTCTTTTTTTTTTTTTTTTCAGATATCAACATTTTTTATTTAAAGACCTTTTGGACCTTTTGGAAAGGGTTTTTATTAGAATTTGTAGAAAGGTGCTAAAGTACAGAAAAATAAAGGTTGATTCAATGGATAAAGTATGATATAAGATTGAATAACAATAAAAATAAATAAAAAGTATATAATGAACATACATACATATATGAACAAAGTATCAGACATACGATTTACATTAATAATACATACCTTTTTTAATACTATTATATACAATAACAACTATAATACTTTATAACTCAAAATTTAAGGATATATTGTAACCGATAATCAAAATATTTTTGCAATGATATCAGTCGAAATGAAAGCTTTTCATTTTTAATAAATTTAACGAAAATTTAACGAAACAAATTTTTTTTTTGCATTTATATGCAAAAATGTAAAAAAAAGCTTTTCTTTTAAAAGTTGAAGGATTTAACCTACTTATACAATGAAAACTCAGAATACATATATATTTTTTTGTTCTTCTGCTGATTATCATTGTTATACATACGATTAAATTATATATCTGTATATACAGAAATGTATAGTGGGTGGTGGTAAAGATGCGATACTGGTCTCGTACAGATGTGATTATGAAATACTACATGTATAAAAATATATACCTAGGTAGATACATTTATACAATATATATTTTATTTTATTTAGGTGTATAACAATGTAGATATACATATTATATAGTTGAGGAAAATATATAGAAAAAATTTACCATGTGTTCTGACATTGCGTGTCAGAGAATAATTTGCTGTTCATTCAGTAGAGCTTCGACCGTCGACAAATTGAGGTGTGACAGCAGTTTATTAAAAAAAAATTATTTTTTTGAGAAATACAACTTTAAAAAAAAAAAATAAGAAATAGATAAATTTTTTAATTTACCTATAAAAAATTAATTTAAATAATTTATACAGAAAACAAAAAGCTATATTATATACCCACTTTCATTAATTCACATACATATTTATTCATAAACGTTATTTGTGATTTTCCGTTAGTTCTTTTGTTGGGAGAAAAAAAAAAGCTAAATATTTCATAAAATTACCATTAAAATTAGGACAAATTTAATTTTCATTGATAACTGATATTTTTTGGAAAAAAAAATCGTTAAAAATTTTAAAAAGTAAAATTGTTACAAAAAAAAGGATATTCATAGAATAAAAAAAAACATAACATAAATTTTGAATATTTTTAAAAGTAACTGAAAAAACATTGTTTTTTAAAAAACTATTTAATTAATTTTTAAAACAAAAATAAAAATTTTGTGTGTGTATAAAATTAAAAATATAAAACTTTGTGTTTGCTATAAATATTCATTGTATAACATCCTTTTTGTATATGTTGCTCATATTGCTCATTGTAACGTAATTTCAACACTTGTCTCAAGAACAAAAAAAACAAAAAAAAGAGAGAAGAAGGAAAACATAAAATAAAACGGAAGGAAAATATTAATTTTTATTTCACTTTATTGTTACCGGTTTTATGATTACTCAAAAACGAAAAATTTAAATAAAAACCAAAGTCTTCATTTGTAATTTTGTGAAAAATTATTTATACGTCATAAAATTCACCTGCTGATACACACCATCTTTTTTTTAAAAATATTTTCCTAATAAAACGAGAAAAAGAAAAACAGTAAATTTAATAAAAAATACAAAAATTATATAAATCAAGCATAAAATTATCGCGCGATCTTATATGTACACATAACAAATGTACATATATACACAATATATTTAATCAAGTGTTAATGTAAACAGAAGTGAAAATTCCATATATACACATATTTTATTTATACCAGTGAAATTACATATATAAATATTTTTTTTGTATGTAATTGTAAACAAGTGACAAAAATACGATAAAGGAAAAGCAAAAAAAGAAAACAAAAAAATTAAATAAAAATAAATAAATAAGTTATTACATTTTCATTATTCAATAAAAAGTTCTGAAATTAAAGTGAATAAATTTTTACGTAATATTTATTATGTGTTTACAAAGTTGTTAAAAGAAAGAGGAGGCGCCTCATCGTCTCATATTACAAATTGAACCAGGAAACTAGAATAAAGGTATGTATATATAATCGTATACCATGAATGTGTATTATATATATTTTTCCTTTACATGTAATTTTGTATTATATTCTCGTAGTAATTTTCAAATGAAAAATAAGAAAAATTCATTTTTATTTATTATTTTGTTTCATTTAATTTATTTAACTGAGATAAAGTTTAAAGAAAGAAACGGAAGAAAAGAGTTTAAAGGAAAAAAACACACACATTATTAATTTATTACTTTTTACAGTTACTTTTACCATTTTAAATAAATTTTCATTTGAATTTTACCTGTTTAATAAATTTAAATTGTAATCATTAATTTTATGTGTACAATTTTTTTTTTTTTTTTCTAATTTTATTGTTTTTCTTTTTCATTTTTAAACAGATAAATTGAAAATATACATTAGAAAAGCAGCTTTGATAAAATATATTGTGTGTGTGGGTTAAAATTCGAATATATAATACAATAACAGTAAAATATTGTTACATTTTGTTATTTTGTAAAATAAAATTACAAAATGTTTTCAATGTGCTCAAAACCAAAACCAAGGACACCTCCAACAGTACTTTATCAACATCAGCAACAACCACAACCACATGGTATGTATATATATTTAAATTTTCTTTTATTTTCTTTTGTTACCGTTAAATTGCATATTTTAGATAATTATGATTGCTTTTGTACTTTTTTTTTTCTTTCTTTAAATTGGAATTTCAAAGTGAAAAAAAAGAGCAGGATTCTGAATTGATTAAGGGAAATTTAAAATTAACTTTATTTGAAAAAAAAAATAATCTACAAAAATAAATCACTTTAAGCATCCTTAAGATAATTCAAGTGTGAAAAAAAAGATAAGATGTAATTAATTAGAAAACTATATAAAAAGTTTGGTATCAAAAAATTTAAACTTTTGATAACTTTTAGTTAAATTTCGAAAAATTTATAATTTAACAGATTTTTTATTCAATTTAAGATTACATAAAGGGTGAATTTAATAAATATATTATGTAGCTTCTAAGAATATGAGCTTTGTTTCAAAGTAAATTTGCTAAGATTTTATGGAAATATTCTTCTTCTTCTATGGTGCGACAGCACTTTCTCTTTCTCAAAATATATACATATTCGTAAATTACATTTTTTACAGACTTTAAAAAAAAAAAAAAAATAAAATAAAATAAAATAAAATTTTCTGATCGTTTTATTATTTACTTCTGTACATTTTTAAGTGGAATGCAAACCACTAAATTGGTTGGTAAAAAAAACGAATTTATTCTAAGACATGGTTGCCACTTGCATTTGTATAATTGGTTTTGTGTATTTGTTTTTATAGTCAAGTAGGTAGAGCCGTGAATTACTTCAGTTCAGTTGAGTGGATTTGGAGGATTTGACAAAACAATAGCTTCTGAAACTTCAGATTAGCTTGGATTGAGTGGGACTTGGCTCACAGAGATGGTTTAGGAACAGAGGTTGTTAATTTTTTAAGATTTTGGTTATATGTATTTATAGCAGCAGTCAAAATATTATCTTTAACTTTGAACTCGAAATTCCCAAAATGTTAACCACTGAAGGTTATTTCTCAAGAGATCAGTCTAATTTATGTCTAGAATACTTCTTCAGTTTCACCTACATATAAATAATTTCGACTTTAAATTTTCACAGCTTTAATTTATTAAATTTTAAATTTCAAATGAAAAAAAGAAAAAACCAATATTTTCAAAATTTTACTAGAATGTTCCTTTCAGATCATATTTTACATATTGGTACCCAAAAATTCAAATACATAATTCGAAATGGAAATATTTTGCATATTTTCTCACCAATCAATATAACACAAATTGTGCCTAATCGTCGTGAACACTCTTAAGTTTAAATAAAAGGACCATTTATTGCAGATCACCTTGTTTAATTTCAAAAAAAAATATTAAAAAAATTGCAATCTTTAAAAAGAAAACCTAATAAATATTAGTTAGTCTTTTTAGTCTTAGTCTTAGAAAAACGTAGTATCTACCACAAACAATTCTAAAAAACTTTATTGTATGGGCAATTCTCTACGTAACGCAGACCTCATCGTACGACGTTTCAACGTGTATTTCATAAACTTGTACTAAGAAAAGATTATTTTCAATATTTCATATCAATACCTTAATGTCTTAATATATCATACATAAAATAAAATTGAATGTTTATAACACTGGTTTTGTGCTATTAACTCTAACAGTTGTTACGCAGACTACGTCACACGAAGACAGAAAATGTACCTTTCTACTTTCCATTGAAATTTTCTGCGAACTGAATGCAACAAATATTTTGAAATGTATATGGTTTTATAGTAGAAGGTGTATTCTTTAATTGGTATTCAATAGTATCTTAAATAGATTTGTATATTTTTTAAAAACAAAAAAATTCCTTGTTACGCAGACTACAAAACTAGGCGTAACGCAGACCTCAACAATTGAACTCAATTTTTTTTTGTTTTAATAATTTAAGTATATTACTTTTTTCTTGTCATGACGTTCCTTTAATAATAATAAAAGAGAATATAAAACCTTTACTTATTTGGAGTTTTTTTCTTAACACAATTAAACTTTTTCGCTTTCGTGCGTAACGCAGACTAACTTTGTAATAAATTTATTCAGAGAAGTCCATGGCAACAATATTAATGCAATTAGATTTTTAGAAAAAAATATCCAATGCTTTTTTTTCATTCTTACTTTATTGTAAAGATTTTATCAAACTTTGTTGGTTATAAGTCAAAATTGTTACGTTTCGTATTTGTATCATTTAAATATATTTTTTCTCTTATTTTTATATGAATTATTAAAATTAGATGTCTTTTTTACGATTTGTTCAAATCAGTTATAACTTCTTTCAATTTTTAAATTTTCACTAAGAGGTTTATGTTCAGCGAGAATGACCCGTATATGAAAACGTTAGATAGAAAACGTAATGACTGTTGGCAATTTCTTATGAAAAAATTTATTCTGAATTTACTTTAAAGCTAATTTCTACCGGCAAAAAAATTCTTAAAATTCAATTTTATTTTTTATGAATAAAAAGAGAATTCTAAATTAAATTTTAAAATTTTTCAAAATGATTTTTATAAGTACCTACTATAAAAATTTTCCTTTTGAAATATTTTAAATGAAAATATAACAGAATTACAGAGTGAGAAACCTAAAAATAAATTATTAAATGATAAAAGATATTTATTATTTATATTATTTAATATTACTTAAATTGATGTAAATTGCTTATGAGATAACATTAAACAAATTTATAATAAAATTTTATTTACCAAAAATGTTATTTAAAAAGTGGTTTTCATGGTAAACATTTTTTATAAGACAAAATGTTAAAATACAAGAAAATTTAACTTCCTTTTTTTTTTGTTCAGTTTTTGGGATTAATATTGAAAAACATTTGTAAAATTTTACTTTAATTGACAGGAATTTACATTTTTGAAATTTCATAGTTAAATTGAATATTTTTTAAACATTTTTATAATAAAATAACATTGCTTAATTGAGAAGAGAAATAAAACAGAAAAAATTTCATTGTTTAATTTATCATTATGAGAAAACACGTAAATCAATGAACAATAAAAGATTTTCTTATAGTAAAAACTATAAAGGACGAGAAAATAAAAATCTTTACCGTTCATTACATAATTTATTCGTGTGTGTGTTAACATGAAAACTTCCTAATTCATAAATAATTATACCTTTATTAATAATTATTTACGCATAATATTTAATTGTGTATAGTAAAATGTAAACGCACGTGAGAAAAAGAAAATACTAGAATTCTTAGAAAATAGATATTTGAAGAAGGTTTTTTTTTAAAAAAAAAAGATAAATTAATTTTCTTGAGAAGAAAAACTTTATTTACAGTTTTACAATGTATCTTTAATTTTCCCAAGACATGGTACACGTGTGAAATTAAAATTCATGTATTTTATGTTTTCCATCTAAGCATAGTTACTGAGTTTTTACAAGAACTCTTACCTGAACATTGCTTCTCAGTTTTCAAAACTCAAAAGAGTACTACAAATGAAAAAGTATTTAAAAAAATCGTTGATGAGGAATTAAGTTTACTTTTTTAGTGGGAGCAGAATTCTGTATAAACGCAGTGCTATGCTTTATTAAGCAAAATGGAAAACACAGAAAACAAACAAATGAGTAAATATGATTAAGTTTTTTTTTTTTTTTTATTGACAGCAAGAAAAAAATGAATTTTCTACTAAATTTCAAAGAGAAAAATTAAATAAAAACCGTATAGACGATAAAATTGTACAAAGGAAAAATACTTTCATTATTATAAAAAGAAATTACCATTATCGCAATCGAAAGAAATCGTATTGAAAATGCTTAATCATAGAATAAGTCGTTGAGTATAGAAAGAAAAGATCATGAACCCAAAATGCGATACAATGTTTTAGATGATAAAGACATTTTAATAAAAATAAAAAAAAGGAATAAAATAAAATAAAACAAAAGTATGAAATAAAAGAATAAAAAAGCTAAGGATATACTCTTAAGCTTTCCAAGTTTTTCTTTTTTATATTATAAAAGTTTAAGGATGCGTACATGATTACGGTTTAAAAATTCATTAAATTGAAACGCAAATTTTCTTTTTAGGTTTATTTTGTGTTTTCTCATTTGAATTTTTCCCGCTTTCTTTTGATTACATTTTGTTTTAATCCTTTCTACGAATATGTATTACATAATACCAATAAAGATGACATGTCTAGATAAAATACTTGTCTTTCATTCAATATATAGTAGACAGTGTCTGCTCTTGTATGTCAATCGACTGTACATACTCGTACATACTCGTATATTGAATGAAAGTTTTGAATTAAAATTCTATCGAATTTCAGTAAAATTCATGAATAACATAAATTCTAAAATAAAACGACACATACAGACACTTATATACATATATGTATGTACAACAATCCTTTCCCTCGGGCAATTCATTTTAAGTTCTATCACTAAAGATTATCTTTCTCTCCAAATATTAAATTAAATATATTTAATTCTGATCTTTTTTTTTTGTTCATTGTATGTGTTTTATATACATATGTATGTATAATTGTACATATGTGAAATATCGATAAGAAATAAAATAAATTGGTTTTATTGTACATATAAAAGTTTTTAGTCTTAATTCTTATGTAATATTAAATTCTTTTTTTTTATGTAAGTAAAGTCCTCCTTTTATAAATATAATTTATTACATAGAACCTATCATACTTCTCTTGAGAATTTCTTTTTTTTTCTTTTTCTTATAAAGTTTTTTTTTTTTTTTGCTCAAATATATTATGTTTACTTTTAATATATAGACAATTTTATATACATACATATGTATACATACATATATGTATTTCAGATGAAAAGCAATTACATTAGGTCAAATTAAGTTCAGTAAAACCCTTGATGAAGTTTGTCAAGGGCGGTTACAATAGTATATAATGTTTCTTTTGTGTAATAATTTAACAAGATTTCATTTATATAAATTTTCTTTTTTTTAATTTTTTTTATCTTTGTACCCGAGTGAGAAAAATTAAAGAAAAAAGGATATTAAGAAAATAAGGATTTATTTCGTATTATGATAGATACTTTTTGCTTTTTTATAATAATTGTAAGATTTTGTATTGTATTTCTTTTTTTTTTTTTGCTTTTTTTATTTTCCTTTTTAACTATATTTTAACAGATTCTAACGAATATGAAATAATAATCTAATGTATCTTTAAGGAGGTGTACTTATAGTATATAAAATGCCTAAAGTGTTAACAACATTTACCACATTTTTGTGTCTTTACGTTATTGACATTTCTTGTTTTCTGTGTTTTCTGTTGTAAAAAGCCATATTATTCGGTTTTCATAGTGGTTTTATTTTTTTGGAATATAAGTATATATACTATATCTATTCTTATATATGTATACATATATCATATATACTATATAAATTTCATAATGTAACTCTCATGTATTGTGACATGTTAGATATACCTACATAGTACATAGAAAATAATAATGAAAATACATAATAAAAACTGAAATAAAGAAATAAAACAAAAAAAACAGTATACAATGTAGCTACTAAAATCCTTTTTTATAAGGCAGGATAATAAAACAAATAAAAAGTAAAAAGAAAACTCTGCGTGATATACTAAAAGAAAAAATAATAATAAAAAGCTTCTCTTATGATGTGAAATGCTTAAAACTGACTATGTGTGAAAAAAAAAACCAATTATTCTTAACAAAAAAAAATTTTAGAAAAAAAAGTGAAAATTAAATAGAACAAATCACAAAAATAAAACGAATTTCAGCTATTGAACATTTTGTATTTTTCTTTTCTTAATTCTTAAAAAAAAACTAAAAAAAGAAAGAATAAAAAAACATTAAATAAAAAGAAAAGGTATTTTATTTTGACATCGAAAAAAACCCAGTCAATGTACCTTTGAAAAATTTCATAAACATATAAACATATATACATATGTACAGACATTATGTACATGTACTATTTACTTATATGTTTTGAAGAAAAAAAATAATGTTAATGGATAAAATTTCGTATTTCTATATTTCATTTTTATTTTATTTTCATTTTCATTTTTACTTGAAAAAAAAAGTAGTATAAACTTTACAAAGGATGTTCATTTATGTTTTGTATTTCGTACTTAAAAAGAAAGTATAAGAAAAAGTTTTATATTAGAAAATTTCTTTGAAAAAAAAAAAAAAAAAAAAAAAAAAAAATAGGGATAAAATTTCAAGAGTAAATTCTTTTTAATATAAGAGTTCTTAAAAACAAAAAAATATAAAACATAATAAAAACACAAAGAATATAAAGTTATACTTTATACACGAGTAAGGGAACGTACATATGTATGATTTAACAAACAAAAAAAATGCTATGCAAACATTATATGTTCCTATATACTTATATACTTGTATACTTACATTCCATATTCACAAAAAAAGGGCACATAATTCTATAAAAAAAAAAAATATGAATTCATACATGAAAAATTTCTTTAATATATTATTTTTTTTATATTTTTTTTTGTTGTTTTGAAAAATTACATAAAATATTGCTAACAAATTTAAGCTAACAAGTTTTTTAACAGTTACTTCATACATGATATATATTTTGGGTTTTCATTTGTAATTTTTCTTCTTGTAAATGTCTAGTTTTTTCATGATATGAAAATTGATAGAATAAAGAGATGAATATGGAGTAAAAATATTTTGTTTTGAGAATTGAGGAATAAGACTTTTAAACCTTTCAAACAATTTTTAACGATTAATTTTTTTGCTTTTATTTTTACCAGAATTTCTGAGAAATATTTTTCATTGTTCGTAGTCAATTTATTTTGTTTTGATATAAAATATTCAATTTAAGCATTTTTTCAATATGTCTGAAGCAAATTTCAAAATTTTTAAATATTTTATATACTATAGAAGATTTTCAGTCTTGAATGTCAAGAAATTAATTTTCTGTTTGTTTTTCAAGCTGTCAAAACTTTGCAAAACTTGTATCGGAATATTTTTCGAAATATTTTTTAAACAAAATTTATAGTCTTCAATCCTTAAAGCCAAAACAAATGCGTTATAGTTTGTAAAATGGAATCCTGTCAAAACAGTCATTTTTTTTTTTTTTTTTTGAATATATACATATTCTAGTTCGAGAAATTTAGTATAAAGAAAGATACAGGTTCATTGAATTGAGGTTTATAAATATTATTTTTGAAACACAGTTATTCAAAATTAAACTTAAAAAATAGATTTTTGAAAGCCAAAGAATAGAATGTAATTTTGATTTTGGTAGTTTTAAGACTTATACGTCCTGTCAGTAGGATTTTGTAGCATTTCTTATAAGGAAAGTAAAATAATCCTTTTTAGGATAAATTATTATAGAAACACTAAGTGTACAACAAACGATTGGTGACGAACATACGGAATGTATGTTTTCTTATAAAATTGCCCACCTGTACGTGATAACTACTTCTTTTTATAAAATTAAAGCTAATTTCTAATTTTTTTTTACTTTGATACATTTGTTATATCGCTCTTGTTTTGTTTTTGCAATTAAATTTTATTCCTTAAATCCTACAAAATATTTGAAGAATTTCTACATAAAACATATCTTTTAACATTTTCATTTTTTCAATTATTTTCTAGTGAATTAAATTATTTTATAATTTTTTTTTCTAAAGAGAAAATGTAATTTTCATAGATGTATGTGTTTGGTTGATTGTATGAGTAATTTTTTTTGTATGTTTTTTAATTACATAATTTAGAACAAATAAATTATAATTATTTAGTATTTTGCTTTTTTGTCACGTACAATTTAAAATTTTTGTTAAAATCACGTATCATCATCGTCATAATCAACATCATTATCCATCATTGTAATGTATTTTTTTTTGTTCTTTAAAAACATTCTTAACAATAAAATAAAATAACAACAACAAAAATTATTATTATTACATTTTAAATGTTATTAAAAATTATTTTTATTAAATTTATTTTGTAATTCTTGTCAAGAAAATAATGAAAGGATTTTCACACACGTAAGTGACATTTTTGAAGAAAAAAAACTGTGGGTTTGTTCTTTAAAAATCATGTTTTGTATATATGTAAGTATATAGAAAAGCAGAAAAAGTTCAAGGATTTGATTAATTTCATTAAAGCAAAAAAATACAAACTTTTTTGTTTCTTTGAAAAAAAAAATGTATTATTAAGTTTATCATTAGAAAAAGAAAGTTAACTTTTCATATAAACTTTTTCCAAATTATTATGTTTTATAAAAAAAAAAATCATTATTATCTAATAAATTGGAAAAGAAAAGTTCCCATCTAGAACAAATTCTTTTTTTATGTATACAATGATGATGATGTTGATGAAAAGACTACGTATTTGCTTTTACGCTATTTTATTTAATAAGGAAATACAAATTAGTATGAAATAACTTTTCATATATATAAGATAAAATTTAATATCGATTTAAAAAAAAAAAACAACTAAATAACTTTAATTTCTTTTAATTATCACATAAACAATAAAGTTTACAATAAAAATTTAAGAAATTTTAAATGAACATGAAAAAATATTCAATTAATAACACATAAATCCACACACAAACACACACACATACGTACGAGTATACAGAAATATGAAAAAAAACAACTTTAAAATATAGAATTTTTATGTATTATATAACCTTTTTTTGTATTACTTATAAATTTTTAAAATGAAGGAAAAAGGAAAAGCAATCTCTGTACATTATTCATTCAGCAGATACGATGGAAATTTTTTTTTTCTTTCTATATGTATCTACTCGTACATATTTTTCATTTCTTCTTTTATTTTTTATTTTTTTACCCTTGTGTTCCTTGTTAATTGATGTCAGATACTTAAAAGTATCATATGCATTATTAGGTAAATGTCTAAAAGGAAAATAAAATCTACATCTATGCACGTAGAAAACGTTCAATGTGGTATTTAATATATACTTACAGAGAGAAGACCTTTGACATTTTTACTTTTTTCTTTAAAAAAAAATTATTATTATCATGTATTGAAAGGTCATGAGTATATTCTGTCCTGTCAGACATAGGTTAATTACATATTGTTCTCATTAAAAAACCAATGAATATTTTATGATTTTTCATAAATAATTAATTAAGTATATGAAATTATTGAACGATAAAATATGTAATAACAAGAATGTGATTTTTAACGCAATATGCGATGATGTTAAAATAAAAGAAATAATATTGAAAGAAATCGAATAAATTTAATTTCCGGTTGTCTCTTGTAAAATGAAAAATACGTAAATATCATAATTCTAAAGAGATGTTTTTTTCTTTCCTTCTTTATCTTTTACGGTCCTGAGTATTGGCCTCATTCAAAGGATATTTTAATGCTTTTGTTTGTTTTTTTAAAATAAATTGAAATTTATTGTGCCGAATTGAAGGACTGAAAAAAATAAGGAGAAAAAAACAAATTATACACCTGAATATTTTTTTTTTAAATTTCAAGACTTTTGTGTTCATTTCTCAGGCATAGTACTTTGTTCATGTGAAATCCTGTTACACACTTTTAATTTCGTAAAGTGATGTATAGAAATATTTGATATAAGTAATAGAGAAAGAAAAGAATAACTTGAAATTACTTTGTTTCACGTCACATCATTCTTTGTAAATTTTTTTTTAATAACAACTGCCGATATTTTCAAATTGCCAAACAAAATAAATTATATAACATTTGTTTTGTTTTTTGTTTTTTTAATTGTATTAAAAGTTAAAATTTAATACTTTTTTTCGTTGTGATCTCTTTATATTCTAATTAAAAAAAAATCGTGTTGTAGCTTTTATGTAAGGACTAGAACAACCGAAAAGTATATACTTATAATATCTTGGTAAAAATTCAGTATGCCTCAACAAAATGTCATTTTACCTTTCTGTTGGTACACCTTAAATTCTACATCAGTTTTTATGAGCAAATAATACCAACTGAAAAATACGAAAAAAAAATATTTGTTGAAACTTACTAAACTTTTGCCAATATCTTTAATTAAATCAGGTGAATTTGTGTTTTATAAATGAAAAAAAAAACGGTAATTTTATGCGCATTAAGTTGATAAAAATGAATGTACTTGTACATGTGAATGTTATCGCACTAACTTACATGCCTTAACGTATACAAAATAATTTTTATTATTATTTTTTTTTAAAAAAAGGAAAAAAAACTTTTTTTTATAATCGAATTTATCTAACATTTATTTTTCGTTATCCACTTTTAAAAAAAATTACAAGTAAAAAATCCTATTACAAAATTTTTTTTCTCCTTATTTTGAAAAATTCAAGAAGTATTTTATACAGAAACCGTTTTTTTTTTTAAATTCGATGCATGAATTCATAAATATGTATGTATATATACTAGAATGTAGGTATATTGTACCAGCGTACGAGTCTATTCATGTGTATGTATAGCGAGATATCTGAATCTGATAAAAATTGATAGCTTTTAGGAATGTTGAGATTGTTATGTTCTATTTTTTGTTTTTTGTTTTTTCAAAGTACCTATTGAAAATCATCATTGCGAATGTAATCGATATTGATTCAACAACATTTTAATTGAAGTCAATTGATATAACAACATGAATACAACCCCCGTGTATGATATACGTATGTATCCATATGTATATGTATATATATTTGTATATGAAAATAAATGTATATAATGTAGATTCTAATCAATAAAAATATTCTATATACAGAAATTATTTTACATTGTACAACATAAACGTTTTAGATATTTAATATGCATTGTATGTGCATATATAAAATTGTATAGGTAAAATATTGTATAAATTTTATAGGTTTTTTTTTTTTTGCAAGCGTTGGTGTTGTACTGATATGGCTGTTATTTTGCATAATGGGGTACATATGTACATATATTCAAATGTGATAATGAAATTTTATGGAAATTTTGTGGTTAAGAATAATTCATTATCAGCAAATTACAAATTATATATGTATGAACTTATTTAATTTTATATTATAGTTTTTGTTTGTTTTTAATTTTATTTTTTTTTATTTTAATAATTAAATTAATTTTCATGGTAATTTCACATGTTCTAATTAAAATTATATTGATAGGGCTAATGTATTGATTTGTTTGCATTTAACTTTATTATAATGTTTTTTACCCAGTTTCACAGTCGAAGCTTAAGGTAAGTTTAAGTTAAATCTAAAAAATAGCTTAAGCTTCTGTCATTGTGAATGAATTTATATTGGAACTCATGGAACTTGTAAATTTTAACTTTTTTCTCAAATACTGTAAAATATTATTTTAAATCTAATGCTTTTTTTAAAAGTTTTATAAAATTCATTTACAAATTACATATTAAAATTTTAATTTATAATAAATTACAGTGACAAAACGGACAGACAGATAGATGACATGGCAGCCGTTTTTTTTCTCTCTTTTTAACGTTTACTTAAACCGTAAGTAGAGTTTATGCTCTCAATTCTGACGGCTTAAGTTAAACTTAGTTTAAGACTTAAGCTTCCACTGTAAAACTGAAAAAAAATGCTTAAACTTAGCTTAAACTTCGACAACAAAAATAGCGGTTTGAGAGTTTCCAGATTATAGAAGTACAAATTGAAATTAATAGAATAAACCGGATAATAAACATCAGAACTTAAACTTTGTATTTTTTTTTATTGTATTTCATTTTAAAAGTATATATTTTAACTGATTTAAAATTTTAATGACTCTAACACATTGTGTGCCAATATATTGCTGGTGAACATAATTCTGTTCAATCGGAATAACAATGTAAAACTAAACAAATGTGATGCCCTCTATTAAAAAAATTATCTCCGTAATATTTCTCAACCGCTTGGATCACTTTTGAAAAAAATCGTCGTTGATTGATACACAGCTTGTGAGGAATCAGTCTTGGAATGTTTACCGATGATACATGGCACGCAACATGTTAATTAAAAATATTTTGAACAACTTTAAGAAAAAAATGAAAAAAGTAAAAACGAAAAATAAAATTGGTTATTATTATTTCCTCGAAAGATTTATGTTGTTGCACACTAATTAGTATGGTTTCTTGAAATTCTTTAATTTTAAAGAACTTTTAAAAAGCACTTGTTTCGTTGTTCTTAAGTTTAATAATATTTTTTTTCTTTTTAGTCTTTTTTTTCTCCAATTTTTTCATTGTTTAATTATATTTCATCCTTTTTATTATTCTAAGGAATAAACATTAATTACCGATTGTAGTTACAAATCAATATTTGTATACAAAAACAAAATAATTATGTGGTTTAATTAGAGAACCTTAATAATAATATAAAAAAAAATCTATCTATAAATAAACCTTATACTTATATACATTTTTTTTATTGTTGTCGAATTGAATTGATTTTCCAATTTTTTTCTTTAATCTTTTATATATAAAAAGAAGAAGAAAAACATTTTTTGTTTTCAATTTCCTTTCTTAATAAAATCCTCTTATTGGAAGAACTGTTACAGTTTTATTTTCCTTCTTCTCATTCTTTTTATTTTGTAAATGATTTATCGATTCCTAATGATACGCAAAGAATAAAGGATTTTCTTTTTTTTTTCTTTATCTATCATTTCCGTACCATTTCAAAAGATAATTGCTAACGTTACATGAAACCATTGAATATATACAGATGAGAAGAAAATTTTTTTTCCTTTTGTATATTTTTACCTTTTTTCTAATCATAATGATTTTGCTTTTTTTCTTGTTCTTCTTAATGCTTAATCTACTGTTTCATTAGAATTATTATTTAAGATTATTTCACGCGAAAAATTTATTTCTTATCAAAAAAAGAAAAGATAAAAATAGAAAAAAAAAATAATAAAAAAGAATAGCTTTGTTGATTTATGGTATTTTTTCAATTTTTTTATAAGTGAAAAGCTGTTAAAAGTACTTTGTTTCATAAGAGTTCTTCTTTCTTCTTCATTTGAAGAAAGTGTTAAATTTTTGATAACTTTCATAAAAAACAAAAACAAAATATTAAGAATTGTTTTCTATTTGTGAAGTATTTTTTTTTTCAAGAGATTTAAACAGATATCCTTTCAAGAAGATAAACAAGAAAAAATTCAATTAATCCTTCATAAAGTTTATATTTGTATTTTTTTTAAGTGATTTCTTTTTTTCGAAATCTGGGCCGGGTTCTTGTATGGTGATTGGTGATTGTCACCAACAATTTCTGTTCACGTATGGTGACTGTCACCAAAAAATATCACCAAAAACTGTCATTTTCTTGGTGACAGCATCAGACCTGTCACTTTTATATATTTTGTATGGTGTTTGCAGTTCACATTTCATAAAATTGAAATTCCTGGAGTGTTTTTAAAAGAATTTAAGTAAATAAATATATTAATTAGTAGTTTAATATATTAATTAGTAAATTAATATATTAATTATAAAATATTTTATGATAATTTGTAGATAGCAATGGATAGTACACAGAAAACTGTAAAGAAACAATATTATTGTTAATAATCAAAAAATTGTATTAAAATTTTATTAATGACTTTGACTTACTGAGTAGTTTGTAATTCAAACTATTATCTCTATTTCTCTATTTCTACTATTATCTCTCATTCTTCTTCTTATTACCTACTTTCATTTCTACAAAAAAAAAAAAAAAAAGACAACAAACACACCTGACAGTTACAAATTCGCTACTACACTTCAAAATATTATCACTTTTTTGGTGATCACCATACAGGAACAATCACTATTTGGTGATCACTTTTTTACTATCACCATAGTGACAATCACCAATCACCATACAAGAACCCGGCCCTGGTTTATTTGAAGAGGATATTTTGGTTCTTAATTCAACACTTATGTTTAATAAATGATAAGCTTTTAGGTACACTTCA
The DNA here is from genome assembly GCA_932526495.1 of Bombylius major. Taxonomy (NCBI): domain Eukaryota; kingdom Metazoa; phylum Arthropoda; class Insecta; order Diptera; family Bombyliidae; genus Bombylius; species Bombylius major. The sequence continues at coordinate 24,384,972 of OW052045.1, read as the reverse complement.
AAAATATAAATTGGAAAAAAAATTTGGACAATTTTTAGAAGAAAGATAAACAAAGATACTATGATACATACATACATATGTATATCTATGACCTAAAAGATTTTTTTTTGTTCTATAAACTCAGCCAGACAATCTAGTTTTAGTAGGATGGGTAACCATATCTAGGAAAAAATCAACAAACTGAATTACTTAGGAATCTTAGGATGACAAAACACATTATTTTTATTTAGGCAATTTATTAATACTTCTTTTTATTTTTAGGTAAAAGTAAGATGAAATTTAAACCTTTTTATTTTACATTTCGAAATTGTTTGACTTCTATTCCACTACATTTTACGTTACTTTTACAAATTCTATCCAAGCGAAAAGATATGTTTTTTTAAGGCATTCAGAGTGCTTAGATCTTTACACTTCCTCGATGCCAACTTCCGGTTCAACGGCCACTTCACCCATGAAATTCTGTTACTCTTCCGAAAAATAAAATCATTTCTTGGAAAATCTTGATTGTTCCTAAAAAAATTTACAACATTCGATGAAAAACTGAATCCAGAATATGAAAATAGAGACCACCGGAAACGTCAAAGAAATTTTTCTCCCACAATTGGATGCATACTTCAAAAGATATGAAATTTCCCAAGTGAAATTTGGTTTAAAGCGGTTGTAAGGGGTGAGATTTTTGGGATTTTCGGGTTTTTCGTTTGATTACATTGCTTGGATTTTTTTTGTTGCAACATTTCATATTTTTAAAATTTGTTTTATTGATTAATTCATCAGGAACCCCTTGCTATGATGTATCTGCAGAGTACAGTTGAAGAATCAAGATTTTGTTGATTTTGTGCAATGTATCTCAATTCTGAGTATAACCTTGTAGTTTTATAATTCTAATGTTCCATTAAAGTTCCATTATAAATACGCTATTCAGACTGAAATCCTTACATTTAACAGCAAAATATTCCAGCAACATTTATAGGAAAATAATTTTATTATGAAAAATATTTTTCAAAATCTTATTTTGTGTTCATAACAAAATAGTTAAAGTATACTTTAAAAAAAAGTACATTATTGTCTTTATATTTTTCTAAGTACACTTTATTTCTTTTCGGTATTACAAACATTTAAAGTTTGTAAGAAAAAAGGAAAGCATTTTGTCCTTTATTTAATTTTAAAAGGTTTTCATTTTCCATTTATTCATTATCTTGATAAATGCATTTTCATTATACATATTATAAAAAGATATATAGCGATACATTTTCATATACATACACTTATGTTTAGACAGACAATTTTTCGAATTGTTAAACATAAGAATTTTATGTCTTTTTTTGTTGTTGTTGTCATTCCATAAAGGACATAAAAAAAAATATTTTTAAGAAAATTATTAAAAGTATGTTATTGTAGGTGAATTGCTTTCTACACAATTTTGTTTTTTTTTTCTATTAAAATGAACATTGTTTCAATGTGAAAAAATATTCTAGATAAAAATCTTTTACAAAGGAGTAGAAAATATATGAAGTAGAAAGAGAATATATTATATACGTCTTTGTACATATGATATTTTGTTTCTTAAAACATGGAATAATGTTTTTTTTTTTGTTTTACTTATATTTTTAGTTTTTCACTTGTTGTTTTTTAATTACATAAATTTATGTTTTCAATTTTAAACAAAGAAAGTTGTATTTTATGTATACAAAAAGTTTAAGTAACTAATAGAATTCAAAAGAATATTTGGAGAAAAAAAAAGTCGTAAGATTGTTGTTGAAACTAAACTGAAGAACTTAATAAATAAAATTTGCATTAAAATGTATACAAATACAAAGGCGTTAGCATAACTAGAACGAAACAACATCTGTTTTGAATTTATTTATTAAAAACATTCATTTTATTTTATTTATTTTGTTTTTAAATAATAGGTTTAAAATTTAGGTCTTTTCTTAAAGGTTTTAGTGATTTCTATACGTTTTGAGAAATAAAAAGTAAGAACTGATCAACAACAACAAAAAACTTAAAAAATTTAAGATAATTTAATTAATCAAGATTCCATTGGAAGAAAGTTATTTTGAAAATTTATTTTTGAAAGTTTTTCGACTCATCGACTCGTTGTACTAGAGAATGTCAAGCTCTTAAAAGAACGACGGCTCGCCTATTTGATATAAAAATTCCTTGACCGTATTAACGATTTAGCTTAAATTGCACTAATAGACTTAGATAGATTTATTCAAAAATCAGGATGGTTGTTTTCAGGATAGGCCATTTTTTATTCACAAACATATTAAGGGCACAATGGGCTTTTTAGGTCTCCGAATACACTTCTTCTATGCTAGCAAACAGTCCGGGACTATAAATATATTTATTTTATTGAACTTTATATTTTTTGCGAATGGATTTTTTTTACTATGTACCTATTTCGAAATTTCTTTTTTTTAAATTTTTTCGCTTGGGAAATTTTGAAAAAAAAACTATCATGTTTCACAAAAAGTTTTGTTTGACTACACACTGTCATAACAAAAATCTTCAAGATTGCTTAATTTTTGTTTTTCACTTTCAAAAAAGCAAATTTAAAATGTGACCTATTTCGAAAATTTTTTGTTAATAATAATCATCTTGTTTGCATAATTTTTTTTTTTTGCATTATTTTATAAACTTTCTTTTTTGCTTTTCCATTTAATTTTTTGTTTGTTTTTCCTTGTTTTTTCTTCTCTTTATATTATTAAATATGAGCAATTTGTTTTTCTTATTATTTTCCTGTTTTATCATATTTTTCTTTTCATACATATAAAAGATTATGTTTACGAAAAATCAATGATGAAAACAAAAACAGGAAAATTGCATTTTCTAAGCCTTTTTTTCAATAACAACTTTTTTTTATAAAAAAAAACATTCTCTTGTTTTTTTTTTGTTTTGTTTTTTCTTACATGTCCTCTTAAATTCATAAAAGTATGTATATGAAAATATGAACAACATGTCTGGAATTTTTATTAAAAAAAAAAAATAAAAAGAAGAAAAATAGTTCAACAAAAAAATAAAGAAAATAATAATACAGGAACTCCATAGAATATTTATGCATTTTTATTTTTATTTGCTATCCTTTTTTTTGTATTTGTTTTGTTTTTCTTGTATCTTTTGTATATATATATATGTAAATTATTTGTTTATATTTTATTCTTTCTATCTGTTATTCTTTATTTGAATTTTTTTATACTACACATTCTATTGTTTAAAATAAATGTACAAATATATTACAAATTATATAACCACATAATGGGTTCCTTCATTCATGGTTTAAAATATTGAAACAAATTTTCTTCGCTATTTTGTCCTCTTTTACTTTTCCTGTTTTTCTCTTCATTCTTATTTCGCTTTATTTTTTTGTTCTAATTTTCTTTATATTTTTTTTTTATTTAACTTAAAGAGAAAGAAAAAAAATAATGTAGTCGACTATCGAAAACAATTTTCCACAATACAACAATTTTTCTATATGTTTATACTATAGAAAACTTTTTTTTGTCTTATGTAACTTTATATGAAAATTTTATACAAAAAAAAAATAAATAAATAAAAATTAGAAATAAAAAATAAAATGAAAGCGAAAATATAAGACACATACAACACCAATAGATTGTACATAATATGTGTGTGCATAAATATTAATGCATTCTAAAACTAATATGTATATATGTATGCAGATAAAAAATATATTGTGTCAAAGTAAATGTGGGTGGTTGAATGAAAACAATAAGAAATGCAAAAAAGTTTATAATAAATACAAATGAGGTCATCATGTTGTGCAGTGTAGATACATTTATATACTTATGTATATATGTATATTAAAACTAGCAAATTTAACTATTATACATATACATGTTATATCTATGTACTATATAATGATGTACACCTCATATCATGTATGTGTACATAATAATAAGTAATTCATCATAGAACTTGTCTGTAGACATTTTAGAATATGTATAAAGTTGATCCCAAAATGTACACAAAAACAGATTTATTTCCTTCTTTTTTCACTTTTTTTTTTTTTGTGGTATGTTGATAGGATAGTTATGAAGGACATTCAAATTGTTTGTTACTTATTTTTTTCTCTTTTTATTTACTATTTTTTCTTAAAATTTATTACAAAAAGTCTTTTCTATATATTTTTTTTTAAATTGATTTTACAATGAAATAGAAAATATTAGAAGTTGAGAAAAATATATAATAAATAATATAACAAAATATAACTGTAAATAAATTATGATTCTTATCATTGGATATTAAACTATTTGAAAAAAAAAAAAAAAAAACTTGTTTGTATGTTTTGAATTATTAATGCATCTATATTAAAATTTATTGCAGACTTCTTGTCTTCGCACAAACATTCTCATATTTGATCTGTTGGAATTTCTTTTTTAATGAAATTCTAAAAGAATTATTTATTATTTTGTTATTTTATTATGAAAAGATTTTCTAACGATATTTTCATGTGTAAGGTGAATGTTTCGAATACGGGGTCATTCAAATAATTTTCAATATTTACATACAAACCTCCATATTTCAATTCTTGTTTAACTCTTAAGCCGCATCCAGACTTAGCGAACGAATGCAAACAAACATTCGTTCGCGTGTGCTTACTATTTGGACGGCATTTCAAATCCTAGCAAACGAAGGCAAACGATTGGGAGGAAACGAACAATGTTTGCAAAGTGTGTACGGCATAGCAAATGCAAACGAAGGTATTCGCTGCTGTTTGGTACCATTCGCAGCTAGCTGCAAATCATAGCGTATGTGGTCATGTTTGTTTGCATTCGTTCGCTGAGGTTTTTGATAATCTGGACGTGGTTTCAAACAGTAACGAACGAATGTTTCTTCGTTTGCTAGCGTTCGATAGGTAGTGCGAAGGCTAGCACATGTGCTTACTTTAGTGATTGAAGTCTGAAGAGTTTAAAAATTTCCATATTATGGGAGTTTCATTTTAAAATATAAAAAGTAAGCTAATTATGGTTATATGAGTTTATTTTGATTTTAAATTAAAATTCACTTGAAATTTTAGAAAAATATATGTATGTAAATTAAAATATTTATGACACAAATAGCAATCAACTGTAATAACACAAGTCGCCATGTAATTTTCATCAAACAAAACTAAAGCTAAATAATAAAAATTATCTGCGCTAAGTTTTCGATGCATTAGTTTATATACAATATATACTATGGAGGACATTCCTATAAAGGCACTCATTTTTTTTACAGTTTTTTACATTTTTTTTCTGTTTAAACCTTTTAGTTATTTCTGCAACTTAAAAATTGAATTAAAAATATTGTCTGCCATTTAAATTTAGAAAGTTTCTGGCCACTCATTACAACGAAATAATTTTACCCACAAATGAATAGTTTTTGACCCTTTTTTGGGGGGAAATTCATATAAAGGCACACTTATTTATTCATATAAAAAGTGTGATTATAAAATTGAAATTAATTAAAATGTTTGTGATTGTGTGTTTTGGTAGGTGAAGTCAAAAAAAAATTCAATAAAATTTTAATTAACAGTACTGTTATAATCAATTTTGAGAATTTAAACAAAATTACCAAGTGGGATCCTTATTTAAATGGGGAAAAAATCGAAATCAAAGCCTATAAGGAGGCTGACCCCTCAAATAGAGAAATCGGTCGTAGATTGGGACGATCGTCAATTATAATCGATAATTTTTTTAAAATTAGGTGAAAATTATGGAAAAAATCGAAGATACGACACCAATAAAAAATTAGGTACAAAGCAAAAAAGAATAATTTTAGCTTTAGCAAGCACAGTTGCTTTACAAATTATGACAAAATCTTGATTTGTTAGTCACAGCAAGGCGCGTCAGACAAATTCCGGACGCTAATGAAAATTTAAAAGTTGAAAAAAGAGTGAAAACCCAGCTATTACCTGGATCCATAGAGAGAAAAAACTGACATTTGCAAGACACCACATGACCTGGGAAGATAAGTGAAATAATACAATTTTAAGCTATACGAAAAAAAGTTTAATTTGAACGAGACAGACGGTTTTCAGTTTTACTGGCATTTTCGAATCAGTTCTCTCATTTCTATGTAATTACACTTGTTTTTTTTATAAAATAAAATATTTTATAAAAATTATAATGCTGCCTTTATACGAATTTCCCCCCAAAAAAAGGGTCAAAAACTATTCATTTGTGGGTAAAATTACTACGTTGTAATGAGTGGCCAGAAACTTTCTAAATTTAAATGGCAGACAATATTTTCAATTCAATTTCTAAGTTGCAGAAATAACTAAAAGGTTTAAACAGAAAAAAAATGTAAAAAACTGTAAAAAAAAAATGAGTGCCTTCATAGGAATTTCCTCCACTGTATATACATTATACATATGTATATGTTCAAAAACATGCAATAAATCTGTAATATTTGAAATTCTGCATTTTATAAAAAAAGTGGGTATGAATAAAACCCTGCGAATAAAAGTTGAAGAAGTAAAAATCTAGTAAAAGTACTAGTTTTAATTAATTTCTGATCATACAGTAATGCTATGAAAAGAAAAAAAAATGTATCTAATTATTTTTTTTAACATTAATTTCAATTACAAATTAGTTTTTTGATAAAATAAATAATATTACATATAATAAATAATACATAATATATATGTACATTAAAATAATAAAACTTGCACTAGCAATTATTATTTCTTCATACACCATGTCATAAGAAATTACAACCACTGAATACTAACAAATCGTACCAAACAGCAGCGAATGCCTTCGTTTGCGTTTGCTATGCCGTCCACACTTTGCAAACATCGTTCGTTTGCTAGTATTCGTTCGCTAAGTCTGGACCCACCTTTATGTACATAAATGTACATCACGGTTGTCCACGCGTTGAACCATATGGAAATTGGAGTTAATTTGCTGGTTGAAATTTCACGTTGATCATTAGTTTATAACGACGTTTTTTAATGCACGGGTTAGCTCGTCGTTCCAGGGTCAAGTTTTACGTCGTTAGAGTTGTGAATAATAACAACTTTTCTTTTATACTTTAATAGAAAATAAAATGCTTTATTATCTGCATAAATTCTTAAACCTAACAATTCAATATTCTTAAAATTAATAATTCAATATTCTTAAAATTAACAACTTAGTATTCTTAAAACTAACAATACAATAATTTGAAACCTGAACTAGATCCTGTAATTGAAAATGATTAATGAAAATATAAATGAATAGAAAGTAAGTCTCAAAAATAGCTATCTGGACGCAATACTAGTTTCTACCAACTTTCAGATATACTGAGTGGACGTAGAAATGTTTTTGCCAACTGTTAGCTATTAAGAAGAAAAGTTTAGTTGAAAATAGCTATCTGGACGCAATACTAGTTTCTCCCAACTTTCAGATAAACTGAGTGGACGTAGAAACGTTCTTACCATCTGTTAGCTACTTCGAGAAAAGTATAGTAAGAAAATAGCCACCTGGACGCAATACTAGTTTCTACCAACTTTCAGATAAACTGAGTGGACGTAGAAACGTTTTTGCCAACTGTTAGCTATCAAGAAGAAAAGTAAAGTCAGAGAATAATAGCTATCTGGACGCAATACTAGTTTCTACCAACTTTCAGATATACTGAGTGGACGTAGAAACGTTCTTACCATCTGTTAGCTACTAAGAAGAAAAGTATAGTAAGAAAATAGCCACCTGGACGCAATACTAGTTTCTACCAACTTTCAGATAAACTGAGTGGACGTAGAAACGTTCTTACCATCTGTTAGCTACTTCAAGAAAAGACTAGTAAGAAAATAGCTATCTGGACGCAATACTAGTTTCTACCAACTTTCAGATAAACTGAGTGGACGTAGAAACGTTTTTGCCAACTGTTAGCTATCAAGAAGAAAAGTAAAGTCAGAGAATAATAGCTATCTGGACGCAATACTAGTTTCTACCAACTTTCAGATATACTGAGTGGACGTAGAAACGTTTTTGCCAACTGTTAGCTATTAAGAAAAAAAGTATAGTAAGAAAATAGCTATCTGGACGCAATACTAGTTTCTACCAACTTTCAGATAAACTGAGTGGACGTAGAAACGTTTTTGCCAACTATTAGCTATTAAGAAGAAAAGCCTACTAGAAATATTACAAATTCTGTATATTACCTGTACTCGATTTTCTACTTACTCCTACTTTGTTTTCACTTTTACTTTCCTACTAGGTATTACTTACTAGTTCAGAAGTCCAAATTGTAATGAATCTAATATGAAAATCGGCTCTGTATTTATACTGTTTTCGAATTACGCATTTTGAAAATTTCAAGCTTTCTAGATTTTTCTAGAATATTCTATGACGGTTATTTTTTCCAATTTCCTTCCGGTATCCGTTTTTGCCGGAAGTTTTAAAATAAAAAGCTTTCTGCGCAATTCGACAAACAGATGTCACGCATGCATATATATTTTTTTTAATTTTCATTTTCTTTTGTTAGACTTTTCGTATAATAATTGTTGTTTTTTTTTGTTTTCTTTTTATTCGTATTTATATATACATACCGTGATGGTAACATGTAACTTCGTTACATCTCCCCCTCACTTGCTAAAGAAAAATGTTTACATTTTTCTTATATAGGTATGACATTTTTCTTTATTACCGATTTTCTTTTTTTTTTTTTTCTTCTAGTCCAAATTTTTTTTAACATGTGTAACTTAAAGCTATTTAATTCATTTTTCTTACAGCTAAGCTTATTCTAAATACATATTAAATAATTCATTTTTTTTTCTATTCTCGCAGGTGATATTGTTTCAAGTTCTTAACGTGAGTTGTCCCTATCACTTTTCCATTTATTTCCGCTAATTTCACTATAACAGGTGATACTATTTTTGTTACTATAAACGGTCCATTATACCTTGGAGCTAGTTTTGCGTTAAAATTTTTAATTTTTGATGACAAGACGTGTTCTTTACGTAATACAAGTTCATTTATTCCTGGTCTCCAGTTTCTTCGACGGAGGTTGTAATATCGGCTTTGTTTTGCTACGGCTATTCTCAAATTTATTCTTACTAGTTCGAAAATTTCCTCCAATTTTGTTTTTCTCTCTTCTGGTGATTCTTTATTGTCTACTTTGCCTGTAACTTCTTCATACAAGCATTTTGGTAGAACAATATCTCTGCCATAATTAAGGAACGCTGGACTATATCCAGTTGATTCGCTTTTACTGGTGTTTAATGCTAGCATTAGTTCCGGTAGATACTCATCCCATTTTCGATGATCTGTATCTATATATTGTGATAACATTATTTTTATCACACGGTTCATCCTTTCGGTAGGATTAGCTTGCGGTGTATACGGTGGAGTTAACTGGTGTTGAATCTGGTATTCATTTAATAACTCTTTGAACTTTTTGCTAACATACTGTTGTCCATTATCTGTAATCAATATTTTGGGACAACCATATCTAGAAAGAATCTTTTCCTTAAAACCTTTGATTAAAATTGGAGTCGTAGCGTCTCTTATTGCCATAAATTCTGTCCTTTTTGTAAACTTGTCGTGAAAAACTAATATCATCGTGTTGCCTTTGCTTGAACGTGGTAACGGTCCTATAAAATCTGAACTTTCCACTTCCCATGGTTGTGTAGAAATTTTTTTTGAAAACATTTTTCCTGCTGGTGGTTTCTGTACAGGTTTATGTTGAGCGCATGATTTACAACTTTTCACATATTTCGTTATATCTCTAAACATACCTGGCCAATAGTAATATTTAGAGATACGTGCCGTTGTTTTCCTGCTACCTAAATGTCCTGCTGTGACATTATCGTGATTCTCCTGTAAAACCTGTAGCCTTAAATCTTTCGCTACACACAATTTCCATGCTGGTCCGGTGTCTTCATTATCATTATTATAAAATTTCCTGTATAGCTTATTTTCAATAATACAATAATTTGGTTCTTTTTCTGGATTTTCTTTTACAGTTTTTAATTTGTTCATATACCATGAACATTTATAGTCGGTGTTGATATTATATACTTCTGTCTCCTCAGTATCTGGTAGCGGTTGTCTGGATAGCGCATCAGCTACTACATTCAATTTGTTTGTTTTTTTGAAATATATTGTTTGCTTATATTATAATTCGGTACAAGTGTTGTGAACATTGTTGCTCGAAAGTTTTAAAATTGCAAAATTGTATTCATTCCTATCGGCGGTATATTATCAGAACCAATAGTTTTTGGTTGAGATACACGTATTGAGAAACTTGAACTTCTTCAAATTCTAAATAAACGGTTGAATTTAGATTTGGTGAAAATGAATCAGCTTCTGACGTATTTTCGGCTGCGTTGTCATTTTCTATATTAAGAGACTCTTTGTGTTTTGTTAAATATTCAACTAAGCGGTTTCTTAGTATCTCTACAGTCTCTTGAGTTTTATGTCCTCTGGTTTCACATTCAATTATAAAATCCTTTTTTCGTAGTCCATACACCCAATTGAAGTTATTATTTGTAGCTTTTCTATTTCCTGGCATTTTGCTCCTTACTTGTTTTGCTGCTTTTAAATATAGTAGATTTCTGGATGACTTTCAAAGTTGTTTTAATTCTGAAAGTCCCTGCTCACTTGTTTTGCTGATTTTCAATCTAGTAAATTCCTGGATGACTTTCAAAGTTGTTTTTCATTCTGAAAGTCCCTGCTCGGGCGCCAAAATTTATATAACGACGTTTTTTAATGCACGGGTTAGCTCGTCGTTCCAGGGTCAAGTTTTACGTCGTTAGAGTTGTGAATAATAACAACTTTTCTTTTATACTTTAATAGAAAATAAAATGCTTTATTATCTGCATAAATTCTTAAACCTAACAATTCAATATTCTTAAAATTAATAATTCAATATTCTTAAAATTAACAACTTAGTATTCTTAAAACTAACAATACAATAATTTGAAACCTGAACTAGATCCTGTAATTGAAAATGATTAATGAAAATATAAATGAATAGAAAGTAAGTCTCAAAAATAGCTATCTGGACGCAATACTAGTTTCTACCAACTTTCAGATATACTGAGTGGACGTAGAAACGTTCTGCCTACTGTTAGCTATTAGGAAGAAAAGCCTAACTGGTAAAGAATAGCTATCTGGACGCAATACTAGTTTCTACCAACTTTCAGATATACTGAGTGGACGTAGAAATGTTTTTGCCAACTGTTAGCTATTAAGAAGAAAAGTTTAGTTGAAAATAGCTATCTGGACGCAATACTAGTTTCTACCAACTTTCAGATAAACTGAGTGGACGTAGAAACGTTCTTACCATCTGTTAGCTACTTCGAGAAAAGTATAGTAAGAAAATAGCCACCTGGACGCAATACTAGTTTCTACCAACTTTCAGATAAACTGAGTGGACGTAGAAACGTTTTTGCCAACTGTTAGCTATCAAGAAGAAAAGTAAAGTCAGAGAATAATAGCTATCTGGACGCAATACTAGTTTCTACCAACTTTCAGATATACTGAGTGGACGTAGAAACGTTCTTACCATCTGTTAGCTACTAAGAAGAAAAGTATAGTAAGAAAATAGCCACCTGGACGCAATACTAGTTTCTACCAACTTTCAGATAAACTGAGTGGACGTAGAAACGTTCTTACCATCTGTTAGCTACTTCAAGAAAAGACTAGTAAGAAAATAGCTATCTGGACGCAATACTAGTTTCTACCAACTTTCAGATAAACTGAGTGGACGTAGAAACGTTTTTGCCAACTGTTAGCTATCAAGAAGAAAAGTAAAGTCAGAGAATAATAGCTATCTGGACGCAATACTAGTTTCTACCAACTTTCAGATATACTGAGTGGACGTAGAAACGTTTTTGCCAACTGTTAGCTATTAAGAAAAAAAGTATAGTAAGAAAATAGCTATCTGGACGCAATACTAGTTTCTACCAACTTTCAGATAAACTGAGTGGACGTAGAAACGTTTTTGCCAACTGTTAGCTATTAAGAAGAAAAGCCTACTAGAAATATTACAAATTCTGTATATTACCTGTACTCGATTTTCTACTTACTCCTACTTTGTTCTCACTTTTACTTTCCTACTAGGTATTACTTACTAGTTCAGAAGTCCAAATTGTAATGAATCTAATATGAAAATCGGCTCTGTATTTATACTGTTTTCGAATTACGCATTTTGAAAATTTCAAGCTTTCTAGATTTTTCTAGAATATTCTATGACGGTTATTTTTTCCAATTTCCTTCCGGTATCCGTTTTTGCCGGAAGTTTTAAAATAAAAAGCTTTCTGCGCAATTCGACAAACAGATGTCACGCATGCATATATATTTTTTTTAATTTTCATTTTCTTTTGTTAGACTTTTCGTATAATAATTGTTGTTTTTTTTTTGTTTTCTTTTTATTCGTATTTATATATACATACCGTGATGGTAACATGTAACTTCGTTACAAGTTGAAGAAACATCAAAAAAAAATTTGACATTTGATGGACAAAGTTTTTTGATTGACAACCCGAATAAGAATCTGTATAAACGTTGACAAACTGCTTCAAAAGTGACATTTGTAGTGGAAAATTTGTAAATAGCAGTGTTAAAAAATAATGTTTATAGCAAGTTCTCAATTTAATGGTCTAATAAGCATGTGTTTTAACAATCGCGTTGAACGTTTATTAGTTGACTTTTATCTTTGGAAACTAGAATTACCAAATGAAAGTAAATAAAAATTTTATACATGTACAAAAAAGTATATAACAACTGAAATCTTACTGCTTGCTTTTTTGTACACTAAAAAAAAGGATAATATTTTAGTAGTTTACAACAAAACTAAGATATATTGTACAAACATTACACAAAACACGCTGGTCACAATTAGAACATTTACCACATTAAGCAGTATAAGGACATGAAATTTAAAAACTAGAATATATGTATGTATATTTATAATTTGTCTCTGAAACCAATAATAATAGAAAATAGACAAAATAATATAAAGTTTCATTTTTCGAACAGAAAATGTTAACAGTAAAATAATTTAACTTTTTATATAGTTTTTTTTTTGTTCAATAGCATTGAAAATCACAATGATGAAAAAAAGAATTTATTTTCCCCTGTGAAAATGAAAAAACGTCCATAATCTTATTATGCATTTAAAAAAATAAAAATAAAAAAGGAAATGTTTCTTTTACGAGAAATTATCATACCATATAATATATATATATACCATACATAGATGATAAAATTAGTGACCATGAAACAATAAAAATAAATATCAAGGGTAAAGTGAAGAGAGTGAAGAAAAGAAGTTTAAAAACATATGTTAAATACAGTGGCGGAGCCAGTAGTTTTTTTCCGGATGTTCAGATTTTTAAATGAAATTAATGTTATATTTTGTTTTTATTCAAAATAATTCAAAACACGAGTTTTCAGTCCACGTAAGAAATATCGCTGATGTCAGAGTGTTAACCGATATAAAGTGGTCGGTTTCCCTAAGGAGAAAATTGTGTAAACAATAGAAAAGAAAATTAAAAAATCCGTTTAAAATTCGAAAAGTTCTTTTATTTTTACTCCGCGAAAAACGATCTATTTATTTCTTACCTTCCAGCTTCAACTTAAGCAAATTTTTTATCACAACACACACACACAATACGAAATATTCTCTAAAAAACAAATTGAATTATTTAAAATTTAATTTTCTTCAAATAAAAAAGTTAACAAATAGGAAGGAAAACAACAACAACGTTCATTTCAAAATATGAACGCAATGCATTATTATTTAAAGGATATAAAAAAAGAAAGAAAACGAAAAGTAAAAAAAAAATATTTTTTCATAATTTTCTACTACGGTTTACTTTTAAATATGAACCTGAATAATGTATAAGAAAACGAATTTGAAAAGAGAAAAATATAAACGAATATAATGGTGTAGTAGGATTTTCCTAATGTTCACTTTAAAATGTGAACACCTTGCATATAAAATTATATGAAGAAAAAAAGAGAAACTAAACGAAGTAACCAAATAATATTCTCAAGCAAATTTGAACTAAAAATGTGTGATGAAAAGACGTTATTCCAGACGATATCAAAATGTAATAAAAAAAATGACTTTTATGGAATGAATAAGAAAATTTTACTAGAATCACTCGAATACTTTGGACCAGTTTTGCTTGAAATTTTCAATATGTCCATAGAAAGTGGTCAGTTTCCTACAGCATGGAAAGAATCAATAGTAGTTCAGACCAATTAACATGCTACCGATGTATGAGAAGATTTTTGAGAAGTTTGTAGCGGATCAACTGATGGAATACATAGAGAAGAATGACATTTTAATAAAAGAACAATCAGGATTTAGAAACTTACATTCGTGTGAAACTGCATTAAACTGGCTGATGTATGAATGGAAACAACAAACTGATAGTGGTAATGGGGTGATTATAGCATTCTTGGATTTTAAAAGAGCATTCGAAACAATAGATAGGAACATTTTAATTGATAAATTAAACATGATTGGCATTAGGGATAGAGAGCTCGATTGGTTTAAATCCTACCTTACAGGCAGAAAACAAAGAACAAAAATTAATGGAGTGCTATAAGATGCAGAAGATGTTGCACTAGGTGTACCTCAAGGATCGGTACTTGGAGTATTGCTCTTTTTGGTATATATCAATGATATAAAAGATGTCATCAAGTACTGCAAAATTGGGCTGTTTGCTGATGATACATTATTGTATATAGCTGGAAAAGATCCAATGATGTTAGAGCAATGTATGAATGAGGATCTAAAAGAACTGAATGAATGGTTATGTATGAATAAGTTGAAACTAAATGGAGATAAATGTAAAATAATGAAATTAAATATTAAAATGAATCTAAATGTACAAATAGTTAATTTTAAGTTAGAATATGTTAAACAATTCAAATACCTAGGTTTAATAATAGATGAAAAACTAAGTTTCAAGGAACATATCCAAAATGTAACAAAGAAAATTGCAAAAAAATTGAATTTTATTAAAAGAATTAGAAGATACATGGATACAAATGTTACTATTTTGTTGTACAATGCGATTGTTTTACCACATTTCAATTATGGCTCAACATTATTATATGCTTGCTCTAATGAAATGAAGGATAGTTTACAATTACTGCAGAATAGGGCTATGAGAATAGTATTAAAGAAAAATAGGTTTACTAGTATTAGGACCATGATAGAAGAATTGGGTTGGTTGAGTGTAAAAGAATTATGGACATACAATTCCATGATTTTCCTACACAAAATCAAAAATAACTTAACACCAGCATACTTGAAAGATCCTCTCATACAGCAGTGTAAGGATGTACATAAGTATTCTTTAAGAAGAAAAAGCTGGTATAGGGTAAATAAATTTGAAAAAAAAAGTACACAAAAGTATATAATGTATAAGGGATTAGATTTATATAATAAGCTACCAATTGAAATAAAAAATGAACTAAATATTAATATATTTAAGACTAAATTGAAAGAATATATCAAATTAATTAGTAATAGCAATCTGATTTGAAATTATAAACAAACAAAAAAAAAAAAACAAAAAAAAAGTGTAATTGAATTGTAAATATACTGTATAATTAAAAGTCTTTTTAGACTAATAAATAAATAAACAAATAAATAAATACCTTATGTCAAATAGAATAATTTGAATAAAGCTTCAAAAGTCAATAACATAGATATTACTTTGTACTTCGCAAAATTTCATTTTAAAAGAAAAAAAAATAATGCCAAGCTTTTGTTTTCATTTTCAAAGGAGCAATTTATTTCTCTGTTATGATGTTTTCTTCTTCTTAAACAAATTTTTATATCAGGCAGGAATAAAACGTGAATAAAACTCTATACATTGAAAACAAAAATGATGGCAAGCTTGTTTCTTGTCCTACATTTTCGAAAACCATATTAGACTAATTTGAGATAGCTCAAAAAAAATATGCTTTTGTCTTTCATCACTCATTAAAAAGCGAGCATCAACGTGTTGTACTAAAACAATACTTATTTTCAAGTGCTATAATCTTCTTCTTTCATAGCATACAGTCCCTGCTTACTTGCTAATCTGATGTAATTCCTTTTGATCACTTGTCCTCGTTCTACAGTTTATGGTTCCCATCTTTTTTAAATCTGCTGCAACATTAATCTAGCTATAGGCATCTGGGTCTGTTTCTTTTATACAGCTGATATTTTAGTAAATTTTTTATGAAATATTTTATCCTGTATCAGCCATTACAGGATTCAATATTTTATCTTATCCATCTTTTCAACCCGATGCTTTCGTTAAATTAAAATATTTTTATAAAATACGCTTTAAAGTTTTTAATTCAAAATACATTATTTAAAGTAATATTTTTGTTAATTTACTGCATTTTCATCAAGTATACATTAAATAATTATACGACAAATTTTTTCTTGTGTTTTCCTTCAAATTGAAAAACAAATTCTTTTCAAAATTGTAGAATAAAAATTTGGTTTTAGTTTTTATTTGAAGAAAATGCCTTTCTTCTTCTTCTTCTTCTTCCACATTTCATAAGTATTATTGAAATCATTACAATTTCACTTAGAAATAGAAATTAAAAAAAAAACATATTCATGATAATTTTATGCATTACGAATAATAAGTATTTCAAGGCTATGAACTTACAATCTAGCTATTTTCTTTTGTTTTTCATAATTTTATTTTCTGAATTAAAAATTTTTATTATTTTTTCTTCTTCAAATTTTATTTTTTCAATAGCTGTTCATTTTTTTTTTAAAGTTTGCATTTATTACCTTTTCAAGGTTCACAAAGAAAGAAAAAATTAAAAAGAGAAAAAGAAAAACTTTCCAAAGTAAATTCTATTGAAATACTTTAATGAATGAGTTAATTAAATTTTTTTTTTTCTCAACAAGTTTTTGGTTATCGTATTTCTACTAAAGAAAATAATTGACACAAAAATGATATAAAAAGTTCTATTTTTTTCTCTCTCTATTTTGCTCCTTTTTTTTTGGCCCCTTATTCTAAAGTAGATACGAGATATTTACCATGATTAATTAAACTTTTATAGAGCAATTGTCTTTGGAATTTTTTTTTGTATTTTTGTATTTTTGAAGTTAAGATTTTTCCAGCTATGATTTTCTCATTTTCATAGAAAATTACATAAAAAAAAAAGAAAATTTAAAAAGGAAAAAAATTAGTTTTTTTTTTTTTTTGTTTAAAGAAAAAATTGAATCTTTAAAACATATCATTCACAATTCATGAAAAATTAATGAAAAGAAGAGAAAAAGGATAAAGAAGAAGAAAAATCATTTGAAAAATTTGTGATTTAGGTCACATATATAAAATTCAAAAACAAATAATAATTTATACACACAAGCACACTCTCGTCCATAATATGTGGGTGGTATACATATGTATGTATGAAATATAATATGTATACATGTAGTATTATCGATTTGTTCCATTTTTAATATGAGATATAAAAGGATATTCGTATATTATAACAGCATTTTAAATTATAGAGAATCTAAAAACATGATATTCATCGAAACGATAGATTCATATGTACACATACATACATATAAGGATACATAGTGGAAAAACGCTTAATAGATATTTATGTATTGGTTTTTAATTTAAAGATTTACCTATAAATTTCATTATTTATATCCTTTTTTTCCCTGCTTTTGTTTTTTAAAAGCTTTAAAAAAATTTATCAACAAGTAAAAACTTCTATAATGTAAATTTAAAGTGATAAAATTGCTGATTATTCTCTTTCTATTATAAAGAGGAAAAAATGCACATACATAAATGTATATGTATCCTAATACATGCACATACAAATATATTTACATTTATTTTAAATTATATTAAGGATTATAAAAAATAGGTCATCGAACCAATTTTAAACTATATAAAAGTCATTATATTTGTATATTTATGTAAATTTTATACACATACATTCTTACACAGAATATATACAATATATGTACATATATACGATATTATGATAATAATAATGATATGTTGATGATGATAATAATAAGAGTGAGGTATGGTCTTGTCAAGATTTTTCAAATAAAAAAAATTTATATATTCATTCATCATATTTAAAAAAAAAAAAAAAAAAAAAAAAAAAAAAAAAAAAAAAAAAAAAAAACAACAACAACAGCAGTAATCATCCAAACAAGGTAGTTCAAGTCAGAGGTTATCAGGTTACAGATATACATACATACATACATATTATTTTTGTGCACAAGGTGAACATTATCTTTCAACATTAAATACATAAATTAAAAATGTGTGTGGGTTTGTTTGTATATATGAGTACATATCTTATCATAACTCTTGATTTTCATTTTCCCGTATTTTTTATTTTTTTTTTATTATTCACATATTTTACTCTTTTTAATTTTTCAAGTTTTCATAAAATGTTGTTTATTGCTATATATACTTTGTTTAATTAGATTATCATTCTATTCACTTTTTTGATATCAATTAGGTGTATTAACATAAATTTTGTTTTTTTCATATATTTAAAACATGAGATATTTTTCAAGTTCATTTTTAACAGATTTTTTCTACTTGACAAATTATATCTTTGTAAATGAAGATGAGATGAGATTCTTTTTTTTTTCTAAAAGCATAAAAATTAAAATTAAATTAAGTAAACTGTAAAAGAGTGTATATGTACATAAGAATTAAAATAATGAATTATTTTAATGTAAAAAAAAAAGATAGTTAGCCCTTTCATGCATGACTTTTTTTATTTTGCTCATAAAATTCGTCCTTATGGAAAATTCATCGCTGAACAAGAAAATGAAGTCGAAAATCTCGTATCTTTGATAATTTTTTAATAATAGTATATTTTGTATACGTTGCAGATATGCAATATCATGCAAATGATCCCAAAAAAAGAAAAAAAATTTACGTACATATGCTTTTATATTTCATATTCAGTTTATTGCTATATATCAGTCTATAATCATAAAAACTATATGTAACATAATGTAATTCAGAATTAAAAACCATAACATAACTAGCAATATTTATAATAATAAAAATAATAATAATAATAATAATAATAATAATAATAATAATAATAATAATAATAATAATAATAATAATAATAATAATAATAATAATGATAATAATAATAATAATAAACAAACAAAAATATAGGAACTTCAGTTTGACTTTTTTTTTTTATACTTATATACGTACAATAATTTTTAAACTGTTTAAATGTGAAAATGTTTGAAACAATTTCGATCTTTATTTAAACATAGAGCTAAATTGCATTTTGAACATTTTATAAATGTATAACCTGAACAATTTGGCAGTTTACACATTAACCGTTTATCCACACGGTTAAAAATTTTGTGAAATTTACAACTTTAAAAGTTGTGAATTATTGCAAAATTAAATACTAAAATTAAATTGCAATATCAATTTTACGAAAATGAAATGTAAAATTAAATATTTTTGTAGAAAAACACATTGTATTGTAAAAGTAAATTTATAGAATGTAATTTACAACATTTTGATTGTAAATTTAAAGTTTTTATGTAAAATAAAATTCTATATCGGAATTTTACAGAACTTATGTTTAATTTTTACATTGATTGTGGCAGTTTTACAGAATTTATATTTAATTCTTACATTGCTTGTGGTCAGTTAAAAGTGAAGTGTTAACTGAATAGGACGTGTCGTAAAGTAATTCCCGGTATTATATATAGGGTAAACATGCCTATCAACGGCCACAGCCAATATCCGGCCAATAGTTTAAAAAAAGAAACAATTAATATACTAAATCAATAAATAACGGTCTGTTTTATTATTTTCCATAAACTTTAATATGTTCTTTATGTGTTGTAAAAATTGCAGTTATGTGCACTAAGAAATATGAGAGATATTACATTTTTAGCCGGCAAAGAACTGTTCAATAGTTAACACGCTGTTTTTTGGTGAAATTTTTTAAAAGTGATAATGAAATTTATTTTTACAATTAAGTATGGTTTTTGACATATTTTCTTCATTATTTTCAAACAATGTGAAAAAGAAATATTGATAAAATATAAAATAATTAGTTTTTCTAAAAAAAAACACTATGAAATGTAGAAATTATCCTGGCCGGTGTTTGGATTACCTATGTATAGTACTTACCAATTAGCATCCGAAGGTGGCCGGCAAATGGTTTTGTCATCCAAACAACGGCCAGCATTGATTTAAATGTAAACCGAAATTATTATACACCTTATAAAAGTTAGAATGGAAAATGTGATATTTTTCATGAAATTATTTTTTTTTTAATTTCTTTTTTATTACTATTTTGTAAGGGTAGTTTAAAATA
This sequence comes from Bombylius major, assembly GCA_932526495.1. Taxonomy (NCBI): domain Eukaryota; kingdom Metazoa; phylum Arthropoda; class Insecta; order Diptera; family Bombyliidae; genus Bombylius; species Bombylius major. The sequence goes on along the minus strand of OW052045.1, from coordinate 24,364,666 downwards.
ATCGAATTTTCAAAAAACAAAATATTTATACTGAAATTTGAGAGAAAATAGAAGCGGACGGGATTAGGTATATTTCAAAATAGTGCTTACCAAATACGGCCATATTTAATTATTCACAAAAAATTAAGGATAATATACATAATTCATTAATAATAATGGTCTAAATGGTTGTTTTTATATTTTAGAAAAATGAACAGAAAAAAAGTTGTGGACTGGTGTATAGCTACATCTAAATGTGGGTTTCCTATTAAAAAAGGAGAGCTCTATGAAAATCGGTTGAGAAATGTAGGCTGTAGGTGGTCACTTTGAAGGCCCAAAATCGCAAAACTGACTCACTTTGAACCCTTATATTTTTGAAATAAAGGACTTTTTCAAAAATGTGTTCCATTTAAAGACCACAGTTCCCTTCCACCTATCTATATTCAAAATTTCATTAAAATCGTTTGAGAAATGTAGGCTGTAGGCGGTCACTTTGCAGGCCACTTCACTAAATTGGGCTCTTAATATTGTACAAAAAATTAAGTACAAACTACAAATTACTGAATTAAAATAGGATTTTTTATGTTACCTAGATTTATACCTTTAACATGTTTTTGAATTTTTTTATTTTGTTGATTTTTTATTCAATAAAAGTCGAATTATTTTTTAAACTGAAAATTTTATTGAATTTCAGAATAGGTAGGACTTACTTTTTATTTTGTCATGTGAATGAGATTTTTTTATTTTATTTAAATAAAAATGAAGAACAATTTAAAATTTGTTTGTTTTATTTATTCTAGTCGGAAATTTTTGTAATGAATTTTTTTATTGTCCTTTAATTTGTAGGCATTTCATCTGAAATTGATTGTGGACGGTAATTGGCAATATACTGGCCGAAGACTGGATTTTTTGTGGCCGGTATTTGGCAATATGGGTTTTTTTAGATTAAACATAAAATTTCATTTATTTACTAAATAACTATTAAATTTTTTATAGGTCCATTTAAAAGTATACAAATTAAACTTTCATTTAAAAAAATAAAAATGCTTTTCTGATTATCCGATACCTGTACAGACACGTCTGAAGTTAAAAAACAATGTTGTTTGGCCGTTGATAGGCATATCTACCCTAATTTATTTAAATATATATATTATATTAAATATACATATTATACCTATATTCAAAGTGTGATACAATATATATATATATATATATATATATATATATATATATATATTGATATATGTAAGTATTTTTACATTATTTTGTTTAATTTTGTTTAGTTTTGTTTTATTTTGTTTAATTTTGTTTTATTTTATGTACATAATAATATATGTATATAGCTTCTTGATTTGGTTATAGTGTTGCCTAGCGGTGAATCAACATTGGACAGCAGTATTACAAGCAATTTATTAAATAAATAAGTAAATTAAAAAAATAAATAAAATATTAGAATAATTTGTTTTGAGGGCTAAAAACACAAAGTATATGATGTACAAGTGTACAGAGTGTTTTTTAGAATTTTTTATAATTGAAGAATAAAATATATTAACTAAAAAACACATGCATATAAACGTATAGTTTATTATTAATAAGAAAAATAATAATTATAATTATGAATATTATGAATAGCTATTATGATTTTTTTTTATAACTTACACATGTACAAACTTATTCTAATGAATATTATGATATTTTTTTACAACTTTCACATGTACAAACTTATTCTAATGAATATTATGATTTTTTTTTTATAACTTACATATGTACAAACTAATTCTAAGTTAATAAAATTATGTATCTTTATAATCAAACTGTATTTTTGATTTAGAAGTTCACTTCTCGCCATATCGGAGGTATTGAAAAAAAGGGGTATTCACGATATGGTATACGCAATTGTAAGATCATTGTAGTTGTAGTTTATAGAGAAAAGTGGTTTACAGTCTTTGTATATTGACGAATAGCCTACTACCAAAATTTTAAAATTTTTTACACATTATACAATAGACTGTAAAAGTTTTCCATATAAACTCAACTACAATGGTCTTGATTTTTATTTCATATCGACTATCGTGTAGGCTCCTTATTTGTTTTAAACAAAAAACATGTAAAAGGAATAAATAAGCAAATTTACAAATTCCAAAACTGATTGTATTTTTACACTTTTTGTGGAAATGGAAAACAAATCTAAATGTATTTTTACAAATCAAATATTAAACGTTTTCTCGATAATGTTGTAAAATTACAAAACTGTGTTAAACAAAACCCAGTTCTGGTGGTAATTTTACAAACAAAAATTTCACTACGATTTTGGTATTTAAAATTACAACATTCAGAATTGGCAACAAATTGCCAACATTTAAAGTTGTAAAAATTTTAAACCGTGCATGTACTCAGGCCAATGGGCAGTATTATCCAGTCGAATGTCCTTAGATGGAATGGGTGCTGCTGCTAAATTTTCATTATTTGTAGAATCTACTTCATGTTCACATTCCTCTTCATTTAATTCTACATTTTCTTTTACTGTGCTGAATTGCACTTCGTTAAAGTCGTTCTCATTGTTCTCGTCACATTCAAAATCATCGTCACTTTCTTCCCAACTTTCTATAATTTCTAACAATTCTTTCTCCGTCAGTTTATCTGATTTAGAATGTTGCATTTTCTATTTTTAAATAATTGATACATAACATGTTAATAATATTTATGATATATATAGGTAAGTTTGTACTAATATTTAAAAAATATTTACTGTTTTTCAATACTAAACTAATTTTTTATTATGTATATGATACTTATTTATCATAAAATTAAATTTTCTTGAACCTACTAATTGCATGATATGCAATACATATATGACATAAGAGATAATGAATGCATGATCTTGCAGATATGCTATATATTGCACTTATGCAATATGTACCTAAAAGTGTTTTAAATTCATGATCTTGCATATCTGCAATCATACATTTGGATCATCGTTAAAAATTGAACAGATTAACAAATCATTTACACTTAATTATCAAAAGATGCTTAATACCTTAATCTACGAAATTATAATAAACTTACCTTAGTATTATTGCAAAAACCACATAAAATTAAAATATTTACGTCATTGAACCAACACGCTTCACTTGACACTATGCGTTACGATCGAACTAACTATTTCGAAATTCAAAATTCCAATCAAGCTGACAAATACCAACATGACAAAACGAAAGTCCCGACACAGCTCTATTCATTTTGAATTCAAATAAAAAAAATTTATGTCTGTTAAATATTTACAAACGGATAAAATAAGCATTGCATATATGCAATACTATGCATTAAAGGGTTAGCATAAGAAATTATTGAAGTGAAGATTTCAGCGAGGCGGTTGGACGCTGAAGGGTTCGAGTACTGGCTCCTAAAATTTAAGGTCTTGGGTTCAAATTCATCCAAGTTTTTTTGTTTTTTAAATTTTAGGTGGATGTATGGTAGAAAAAGTGGTATGGAGAACCGAAGTTAACTTAGGTATGTAGGCTCTTATTCACGTCGAGCTGAGCGTTCACAATCATTTAGATATTTTCAAAGTGAGTTATAAGATTTAGGTATAAAATATACTTTTTTGTATCTTATGTTAAGATTTATTTATACATATTCTTCGTAAAGCCTTATTTAATATAATTTCTTTCTATAATATTTTCCAGTAAAAAACAAGAAGGACTCAAACCTATATATGTATCTTATTCCCTAATGACAAGTTCTATTAAAAATAAATGAACTGACTGAGATACAGACGAAAAAACTTCCTTCATACGTAATTTATACTTAAATTTTTTTTTTCTAATAAAAATTAACGACCTTCAAAACAAAACAAAACAAAAAATGTCTACTTTTTATTAAAAATTATGAAACTTAATAAAATTTATATCCTCTCAAGAATTACCATAACAATTTTTCTTTAATTTGACTGTAATGAAACAAATGACTTGTTTGTTTATTTTTTCCTTTTCTTTGTCCTATTTACATTTTTTTTATTTTATTTTCCAAATTTAAAAGAAACATTAAAACTCTCATAATTTAATAAACTTGTTAACCTTGTATTTAAAAAGGGTGTTGTTTTATGATGTGAAAACAAAAAAAAAGGGATTACAAAGTTTATTTTTGGTTTTTTTTTCAATCTTATAAGGATTTTTTAGGAGTTTGTTACAAAAAAAATATAGGTACACATTGTTATTTTAACTTATGGACTACCCTTTTATTTTATTTTTTTATTTGCTTAAAATTTCACAACAATTATCGTCAGAAATTTATTTTATTCGCAAAAAATTAACATTTGATTACATAATTAAAGAAAGGTGCAAATTTTTATTAAATATAAAAAAAGGAAGAAAAATAACAACAAAAACAAAAATTTATTTAAAAATAACAAAATGGCATAATCAGCGAAAAAAAAATACAATATTTTTTACAATTTTCTCTAGAGGATAATTAAAAAGTTGTTGTTATAAAAATTTAATTTTGTCATGGATTTGAAAAAAAAACATATTGGGAATACGAAAAAATGTATATAATTTTTTATAAAGATAAAGTATACATATATACTCCTACAATCTGTACATTTCAAATTTTATAACATGATGACAGGTAAAAATATGAATTTTTCTTTAACGTTGAAGTGATTTTAATATTATGTACTTAATTGACAGGCGACATAAAATGTTTCATTGAAAAAAAAGAGAAACAAACATATTTATCAAAAAAAAAAAAAAATTATTTTTTAATGTAGAAATATTCAAATTATTTACGTTTTTGTCTAGACTTCGGTTTTTTTTTGGAAGAGAAAAACGAAAATAATAATGATGAAAAAATTAGCATACTTAAAAGTAACTAAAAGAATAGGGTTATAAATAAACATGTAAGTTATTGTAGCTAGTGTTAATATTTTTAACATTTTAAGTTAAATTAAAATTAAAGAGTTTTTCTTGTTTTTGTAAAAGTTGAATTTTAATTGTTACAAATTTATTTCAACTTTGAATAAAATATATATTTTTGTACAATCTTGCCTAATTTCAATTCAAAATTTCAGTTAAAATTTAAATAGAACCGTTATGAGTTGTGTGTGTGAGAGGACAAACGACATTAATTGTTTGTAACTTTAAACATTTATTTGTAATATTCACTTAAATATATCCCTTAGTTGTGATAAAAAGAAAAGGTAAATTTGAAAGCCTTCGATAATATACGTATATAGGTACACTTCTAAAGATCGTTGAATTTTTATTGATTTTTATTTAAATTTTATAATTAATTTATCTTTTTTCGGCATAATAGTTTTGGTTATTTTTTGAAGTCCGGTAGAAATATAATGGAACTGGTGTTGGTGTCATTGCTCACAAACTGCACACACTGCGAGTTTCCTCTTTAACATAATGATATCAAGGACGATGTCACATAGACCGACCTTCAGTATATAAAATTTCAATTTGATCTATTTACCTGTTGACCGTTGATGATAGTTTAAAGAGACTGTTTTATTTTTCATGTATGTTGCAAAAATAGATAGTACAAAAATCGAACAACATTGTCATTTGTTATATGACACTATCAACAAAAGGAATTCCAGTTGTTTCGTAAACTCCTGTATTCCATAGATTTAAATCCCTGCGATCATTGTCTGTTCCCAAAGTTCGAATCCAATTTCAATGGATATTATTTAGGAACGAATTAAAGTATCTAAAAGGTCATAGCCAATCAGCTAAAGAACATTTCAGTCTAAAAGTACCAGATTTGTTTTGAAAAGTGGGAGAAAATTCTTTAACGGTATATATGTATATGTAGCTGATGGGAGGGAACACGTAAATATTGACTATTCAAAAAAAAAATGCGCTTTCTAATGACATAGATCCTATTACTTTTTTACCAGACCTCGTAATATAAAGGATTATATTTATTTTTTCATATTTTTCTGTAGCATCAGAACAGAAACAGCTTACTTCCTTCTGTTTTACTACATTATACAGTTTCTGTGAAAAAAAGCTCAAATTTAAAAAAAATGAACTTTTTTGTTTGTTTGTTTTATTTTTTCAATTTGTAAAGTATAATAATGAAAAATTCACTAATTAAAAAGAAAAACAAAGAAAACTAAAATAACAATAGAAATATTATACATATTTCAGATTAATATAACTGTTGTATAATTTACCTTGTATAATTTTAAAATATTAATTACAATTTTCATCGTGGCTCTTTTATAACAACTATACATATATGTACATTATAATGTACTGCTTATCAAATGAACTAGAATTTTTAAATTAAGAAAAAATGAAAACAAATAAGAATCTTCTAAAAGAAAAAAAAATAACATGATATTGTTCCGTTTTTTTAAATAAACAACTCATATTTCACATTACAATAATGAAAATACGTACAACAAAAAAAGAGAAAATAAAAAATAAGAATAAAAAAATGTGTGCTCTAGAGATGCACATATTCACATATGTTGGAAAATATTCCCTAATTCAAAGGAAAAACAAAGTGTGAGAAGAAAAATTTTCTTTTTACAAAACAAAACAATACATCAGAATAAAAAATACATACGAAAACAAAAAAACAAACACATAAACTCTTGAGTATCCTTAATGTATGCAAACAAAAGTAAAACTGCGGAAAAAATTATTTTCTATGAAGGCGATAAATTTACCACCTCAATTTTTTAAACTTGTAAATTTACTTCTCTCCATTAAAAAACTTTCTCTTATGCTTGAAATTTACTAGTTTGTTATTTATTTTTTTTTTAAATTTTTTTTTTTTAAATTTTTGAAACTTACAATGGATTTTTTTTTTATATATATAAAATTTGAGTATAAATTACAGAATACAGTGCTCGAAAAAAAAAGACCTTATTAATAGAAATGAAAAAAAAAAACTAATTTTTTATAACTTTTTTAATTAATTCGTCTTTAATGAGAAAAAAATCTCATATTATTCGAATTTGTGCTTCATCAATCCTCATACATTTTCAATCGGATTAGCACCTAGAGACTATTTAAGCACATGTATCATATTTTAGCTTTTCAACATCTCATTGTTCAAATGTATTCGATATTTCGCGTCGTTTTCTTGTTTCAGAATCTACTCAACATTTCTGTTTCCAAGAAATTATCTACGGATGGCAATAGAACTTTTTTGAAAAATTTAATTCACGATTAATTAACGTTGCTCCGTTGAATGAAAGAATCAAGGATTTTTTTTGCTCAAGCTCGTTTTAGATGGTATAACGTGTAAATAACCAAAACGAAAAGTTGTCTGAAAGGACAAATGTTCGTCCAATCGAGATATTTGCTTAGGATGAACTACTTTAAAGTCTAAAGTTTTTTTTTGTTTAATTTTTTCATTCTAAATACTAATTAACAGGGCTTGAATTACCTTTTATTTTTCGAGGACACTGTACATCGTATCACTATTAAAATTGATTATGTTTTGAATGTTTGTATATGATGCGATGGAAACAGATGAAAAGGAAATGTATATGTATGATGATTATAATCCTTTTGTTTTCGTGTCTATAAATTTATTTTACATATTATGTTTTGTTTAAATAATTTTTTTAATTACTTTCAAAGTTTGCTATTGTTTTTTTTAATGAATTTTTAGATAGAAAATTGTGGTTTTTGTACTCTTTCATTTTTTTTTTTTTATGTTACAAATTAGAAAGTTTAAAAATTTATAAAAAAGGTAAAAATTCAAAATAATTTTTGAATAAATTTTTGTTCTATGTTTTAGAAATTTTAATTTTAGGTTGTTTATGTGTTATTTACTTCTGTAAGATACATATGTACATTTGATAAACTGAGGTATATCTTTAAATTATTCAGAGATTTTGTGCTCTTTTAAATTTGCAAATACGTAACAACAACAACAACAACAAAATATTTTTACAAACGGAAAGGTTTTTTCTTTTTTTTCTTTCATTTCAAATTATTTATCAGAAAAATACCAAAAATCTGTTTCATTACTTTTACACATTTGTCTAACTTAAAAAAAAAAAAAAATCCGAATTAATAAAAAAAATAAAACAAAAAATATGAAAAACGGAAATAAAAAAAAAATTTAATTCCTTCGAAATTCCTATTTGTATTTGATAGGCTGTTCAATAGAAAAAAAAGTTTTATAATTCAATTTTTTTTTTCCATTTTACGCTTTTTTCCTGACCCCTTAGAAAAAAAACTTTTTTTCAATTTCCTTTTTTACATTTCAGGTACAGTGGGTAAACAAATTAAAGGTGGATATTTGCTACGTTATAAAAGTGAGTATGAAAATACAAAAACAAATATGTATGTACATAAATAAATATTTTTTCACAATTATTATCAAGGAAATATTGTATATAGATATATTTGTAATACGGAATTTAAAGGAATAAATAAATAAAATATTTGCCATTCAAATTGCATTAAAATTTGATATTTGCTTTATTTTATTTATTTATTTATTTTTTTTCTATAACATAAGTTCTTTCATTTCATTTTTATTACACTTAATTTCCTTTTTTTGATTTTATTGAAATTACTTTTATTTTGTATTTGAATAAAAAAAAAATTAAAAAACAGATATTTCATGTTAAATTTGATTCAATTTTGTGCCATTTTTTCATTTATAACAGTTTTTTTATATAGCAGTTGTAAAAATTAAATATTCTATCGATTTTAATTTTTATGATGTTGATTTTTTAAATACATATTTGCAATTTGAATTTGTTTCTGAGAAATTTACATTGTTTAAAGTTGATTGAGTTATCATACTTAAATACAATTTGAATGAAAAGAGAAAAAAGACGAAATTTTATTTAAAGTAAAAGCGTGTTTCTCCTGAAAATGACCTCTTGTAACAAATGTAAGAAAAATCAACGCATAAATTAGGACCATGGGAGCTATTCTATAATACTAATGTAAAAACGTAAAGTGTTTACACCCTTACACTGACTTTGCATTTCTTCAACTATGTAAACGTAAAGTCAACTGTAAAAAAAATACATAGTGTAAAAATTATTTATTACAGAAATATTTTTTGTGTAAAGTGAATATAAATTCGTGTGAAATTAGTTGATGTCAGTTGATGATTTGATATTTAGCAGAGTAATCTATATGGTAAATACGATTCAGCAACTTATTCAGCACTTAGTTTACATATTTAAAACGAAAATAGCATTTTCATGTACAGTGATGTGTAAAAACGTAAAAAAATGTCGTAAACATCAAATGTAAAATGTTTTTTATGTTTTTACATATCACAGATACAGAATGGCCCCCATGTTCCAATTTTTATGAAATGAAATGTGAAAGTAAATTTATGTGTTTTACAATTCATTCAATTGAATTCAATTTCATAAAATGATTTCGAAAAAAAATTTCGTGTTCAACAGTGGATTGTATTGTAAGTGATTGTGAATTTACATTTCAGTAGCCTAATTAATTGAGAAAATTTTTGGAAAAAAAATCATAAATTTCAAATTTATGACTTCTTTTCTTGAAAGTGAAATTTTTATATAGAATAAGTAATACACCATATGAATGGTAATTTTAATAGCCATTCAGCCAAATTACACCGGGTAGTAATGCGCTAGTTGTAACAATTTTTTTCCAACTTGGTATAATAAGAATAGTCTAAAATAATTTTAGCTGACCGTTGTAATACACTCACACTCGTTAAAACTTGGTCGTGCCACCATAAGGTGTATTTTGAGCAGTTGTAAAAACCGGTTTTAAACCAGTTTGCGACGGTTGTAATGCTACTTGGTTTGTAGTTGGTGATTGATAATAGAAAGAAAAATTTTGATACATGAGGCGCAAAAAAAGTTACAGGCGATTTTGTGTTGAAAGGTCTTGCATAAAACTCATAATTTTTAACGCTCTCTAGCGGCGAAAATAGACACGATAGAAAGTTTCACTAGCACAATTTTTTTCATGAAATAGTCTAGTAAACATCGAAGTACCACTCTTGGTACGTAGAAAAAAAAAATACCCTGTAGAACACCTTTGAGAAGACACCTATAGGGAACCATAAATTTTTAATTTAAATAGAGATTTCCTAAAAGTCATACAATGAAAAACAAATTTATCAAAACTTTAACGATTTTATTTATTTTAATCCTCTTTTAACATTAACACCCACCACATTGTTTATATTTTTATATATAAAAAAAATTTTCATTTTTTCTTTGCCTTTTGCAAAAAAAAGAAAAAAAAAACAAAAGCAAAGAAAGATTTAATATATCAAATTTCTTTTTTTTTCATCTCTATTTTCTAATGATAAATTATCTACTATCATGGTTTCAATAAAATTTTCGTATAAAATGAAACTTCTAAGTATGTAAATAATAAATAAAAAGAACCATGTGAAAAAAAAACTCATGTACTCGTATAATACATAAGACATTGCATTTTATTTGTTGTTTTTTTAGTTGCATTTTATTACATATTACATGAAATTTATTTTTCTCAAAAAAAAGCTTAGTGGTTTTTTTTGTGGAAGATACAAAATGAAAAATTTCGGTATAAATAACATTTTGTCTTATTGTATGAAAAATTCAGTTTTGCTTTTGAAGTAATGGTTTACGTGCAAAAACTTTATAATATATACTTTATTTTTTTTTTTTTTTTGGCAAACAAAAACAAAAAAACATTAAAAAATGAAAAGAGGAAGTATACAAACATGCTTTATGTATTTTTACATATTATTTTAAAGTTTTCGGTTTTTTTTTCGTTTTTTTTTTCTGTTTTGTTTTTGATCATCAGCTTTACAATGAATACCTTTTAAACTTAATGTTATATGCATAGCACAAAGTTTTGTATACAAAACTTTTATAAGGATTTTATTGTCTTTTCTCTTTTTATTTTTTTTTCTTCTTCTTCTTTCCCAAAAAATCCTTTTTTCTTAAACATGTTACATGAAAGACAACAAGAACAAAAATGTTATTAAATTTCAGATTCTATCATAAATCTCATTTTTCAGTGATGTTGACATTATATACATTAAAAAATGTGTATGTGTATATTTTTTCTTAATTTATTACATTGTCAGATAAATAACAATCTTCACAATTTGTTGAAATAAAAAAAAAAAAAATAAGTATAAAACATTATGTCATAATATTTTAAAATATCACCATTATTACCATAAGTAATGTACTAATGTGTTTAAATGAAAAAAAATATATATATATTCCAAAATGCATGATGAGAGAACATAAGAACATGATAAAATGTTTTAATTTCCCATCTTTTTTTTTAATTCGAAATATGTTTCATGTTTTAGATTTTTTATTTTACAATTTACGTGAAATATAAAAGTTGAATTTTTTTAAAAATTTTCTACATTCTTGTCTTAGTTTTGACAAAAAAAAAAAAAAAAAAAAAAAAAAACAGATTTTCTGCTTCTACTTATAAAACGGTTCTTTAAAAAGAGAAATAGAACATTTCTAAATTTCTACATTGCGGAGTTTTTTTTTTCAAAATAATTTTTCAACACAGTTTTCATGTAAATAAGCTTTTATGTTTTAATTTTTAAAAAGAAAAAAAAAGTAGATAGATATAATAAGGGTATTTTTTTAGGATATTTAGAAATATTTGGTTACAGTGCGTTTCTGTAACTTGAAATAAAAAAGTTTTCAATTTGATGTCAAAATGACGTATGTATATTTCAATTTATTTAATTCATTTTTGTAGACCTTTTCGTCCCTTAGATAGATAGATATGTAGATAGATTATTAAGGAAGACAGTGTCTGGTTAAGAGACCTGTAATGGTTTCTTAAAAAAGGGTCTACAAAAATTTCTTCAACATTGATTCGCGTAATTTTTTTTTTGAAGCCCTGTCACTCGTTCCGTCTTGCAGGAATCTTTTTTATTTAACAGAAAATGACAAGAAAAATACCCTACAGAAATTTCAAGTTATTCGGATAACAGTATCGAAAAAAATATTAAAATTTGAAAACTGATTTTTGTCGAAAATGTACCAAAATTGACTTGAGTGTTAAAGAAATTCATAAATTTGTTTTTATTTTTATCTTTTGTCGACTGGATACTGTATATCATTGATATTGTTCTCTTGTTTATACTTTCATCAAAATTTAGTTGCAATTAAGCATTAAATTCTTCGTATTTGGTGTTTTTGTATAGTAATGTTATGTTCTCGATTTCTGTTAATTTCATCCTTTCTGTTAATGTTGCATATGTTCGTCTGTAGTTTAATATTGGGCCTTAATTCTTTTAGTTTATTATTTTCTTCTTTATGTTATTATGTGCCCAGGTTTGCTTTTAGTCTTTTAAATTTTATGTATAAGTCTGGGTGTTCATTTTAAATTCTTATTTTTCGATAGAATCTGTCATTAGAATCTACGATTTCGTTTCCTTCGACAGAGGTATGATCAGGTATCCAAAAGGATTGCATATAGTTTTCATTCTGATTTTTGTTTTTTAATTTTAGTACATTGACGAGCATTTATGACTAAAACCGTTCGCAATCCTTGGGGAATTTGTAAAAGAATAAAATCATGTCCATGTGATTCCTTAAATATGAAATATTGATCGAAATTCTTAAAAACTAACAAGTTTTTATCGTTTGTCACTGATTATAAAAAAAACGTGAACGTGTTAAATATCTTTTTCAAAAAAATTGCAAGGATTTCAAGGAAAACTACAAAATATTAAAATTAAGTATAAACTTATTTCACTTTAAAGTGATTTCATAATTAAATTCTCTTTAAAAAAAACTCAAAAATTGTTGTAGTATATATTTTAAAAACTCATTTATCTTTAAATACAAACTTAATCAATCTTCAAATATTTCTTACTCTTTTATTCAATTATTATAATTTTAATTGAATAATAAAATAAAAACAATAAAAGTTTTTAAATATTCATAAAATCACAAAATTTTAAATTATCCCTTTTTTTTTATTAAATTCATGTTAAAAAAATAAATTTTCATGTGTATATGTGTGTTTGTTTATGTTATACACACACAGTTCACAATATCAAATTATTTTAAAATTGAAAATTATCCTGAAGGTAGATAAATTGTTTATAAATATATTCATAAGCCTTTTGTGAATTGAAAAATAAAATTTTTAAAGTAAATTTCTTTTAACCCTTGAGGATAAACCAATAATAATAAAAAAACAACAACCGAAATTTCCCTCTTTTTTTCTTTTTCTTCCTTATTTGTAAGGTACCTATACCCAAACACACTAACATTGTTTGTTTGTTTTTTTTTTTGACTTTTTTTTTAAAAAAGCCATACAAGAACTCAAATAGTAATATAAAATTTAATATTACGTTATTTCTTTACATATACACAAAATTTGAAATTTAATAAAATTTCTAGTTATTTTGCATCAACCTAATAAACTTTTTTCATTTTATTTCACAATAGAAAAAAAAATAACTTTACGAACAAAAACTTCTTATTTTTTTGCAAAAAAAAAAAAAAAAAAAAACAACAACAAAATTTGCATAACAAAGTCATTTTAAAGACATTTTTTTTTACATCTACTCGGTATACATATAGGTACACGTAGGTATTTTCGTTTTTTGCCACGTGCTGCAATTTTCAATGTATGAATACTGGTTTACAACATAGACAATTTTTTTTTTGTTGGTATCTAAACCATGATGAAAACTTTTTGCAAGTTCTAACATCATGATCAAGACAAGGTAGAACCAAAAAATTGAATTTAAACTTTCTTCCTTTTTTTTTTGCTTTTTATTCATTTAGTTTTGTGATTTTGGTTCTAGGCATCATTACCATTATACTTCATCATTTTTTTTGCAATATTCGCAATTTCGTGGTACTATTTTTTTTTCTTCTTTTTATGAATACATTATAAATTATCTTATTTTAAATTTTCTTTCGTGAATATTTTTTTTCACATAAAAATATATTTTTGATACAGATACTCGTACACCCACTGCTATGATGATAAATTGTATTATGCATATATTTTCTTTTATATTTTTTACTTTTTTTTTTTTAATGATGAGATATATCGCCGCAAGAGAATGTTATGAAAATTTTTACATAAAAAATTTAGATGTCATCATAAAAAAGTTTTCTTGAAAAATTTCATTTATTCTTTTCTTTTCTTGAATTTATTCAATTTTTGACTAACTAAGAGAAAAAGGACAAGAAATCCTGTAACAAAATTATTTACTGTTAATTAAACGTTTTAAATTTCCAATCAGAAATATTTCATTGTTAAATCCCGATGCAAATCAATTAAATTTAGTTTTTATTTGGCAAAATTCCAGATAACATTTTCATACTTCTATCTTTTATACACAACAGGTTTCTGAATTTATTTGAATAATAGAACGTTTACAGGGGAGAATATGTACTTGTATATGTAAGTATGTACTTCTCTTCGTGTTATTTGTAATAAGCGAAATTTTATCCATGAAATATGAATCCAAAAAAAATAATTTTAGTCAAAGGATATTTTGTAAATTAATTTAATTAGTTTAATATGAATCGGAATCAGAATTTATTTGATTTTTGATTTATTTATAATTTTGATTCTGAATAAAATTGGGAATTGTATTTTTTAATTTAAAAAAAAAAAACAACAACAGAAATCAGATGAAAAAAAAAGTAGTAGAATTCTCATTAAAAAAAAAAACATTTTTACAACGAAATTAAATTTTTGGTCATTCAGGAAATTGAATTAAATTAATTATCATTTCCAATTAATTAAGAAAGTTTTATTTTTATTGTTTGTTAAATTAAAATCTTTCACACATACTTATGTGAATAAATATCGTCTGATATATTCACACTTTTGCATATGACATGACATACTTACTTATGTGTAATCTTCTCACTCAGTATCGTAGATGAGAATGTAAATACATACAGGGTGATTGCGTTACGGTGTCCGACCCGGAAATTACGGATAGGTCTCAGCGAGGCGAACAAAAAATCGTATGGATAGAGCGGGGTAATCTCAATTGTTACGGAGTTAGACAGGGAAAGATTTTTGGTACTTTTTCC
Organism: Bombylius major; assembly: GCA_932526495.1. Taxonomy (NCBI): domain Eukaryota; kingdom Metazoa; phylum Arthropoda; class Insecta; order Diptera; family Bombyliidae; genus Bombylius; species Bombylius major. Next base: position 24,349,659 of record OW052045.1, on the reverse strand, counting down.
TTATTTTACCCTTTTTTTACACGCCTAGGCTCATTTACCCTTTTGCAAAATTATATAAGACCCCTGTGTCTTTCCATCAATATCTTACATGCCGCTGTACCTCTTACCGTTCAAAAGTAATAAGGCCTCAAAACCAAATTTTGTAATTTTTTCATCCATTTTTTGACTTCAACCCTAATTTTCTCGAAAAGTGCTAAATATTAATCCTCATTTTTATTACAGAAAAAAAAATGTTCAATTGATTCTGCATCGATTTGCTTCTATCATTTTTTCGAAAAATGAATAATTTTGGAGATATTGATTAAGACCTTTTGAAAAAACTGAAAAAATAAGTCTGAAATTCGTTAGATTATTTATTTGACATGTGCTTTTATTACAGTGTAAATTGAAATAGGTGCTCGGAATGCTAATTTTCAAATGCAAATATCTCAAAAACTATGCATTTTTCTAAAAAAATGAAAGTATCCTTCAGGTTTACCATAGGATTTCAAAAGAAACTCAATGTTCTGCTGAAATAAAACACGGAACAAAAAAACTTCTTCGTCCATCCCTTAATATTTTCTTCGAAATTGTTTAATTTTTTCTCATTATAATAAAATCTACTACGTTTTATTTAATTTTATTTGCGAAATCCAATTCATAACGAATTTATTTTAATACCGATTTCAAATTTTTTGTTTTTCAAATTTATTCACCAACGTAATTTAACACTCGAATCAATTCTGGCACAATTTTGTCAAAAATCAACTTTAAAAAAGAAATATCTCTGGACCCTGTCATCCGAAATTTCTGCAGGGTATTTTCCTTGTCATTCTCTTTTGGAAAAGTATATGGAAAATTGAAAATAATTTTCTTCATACATTTCATTAATTCACAAAAATTTACATATGACTTTTTTTTTCAGAATTTTATATTGGAAAATTAGGACTTGTCAACTTTAGACTGTTATATTTCGAGTTCTTTTGCACCGATGCAACTCAAGTAAGAAGTACTAAATCAAAGAGCACTTCAATTTAATTGCAAAGTGATTTTTTTTTGGAAAAATACAAAAATGACGATTTTTTGCTTTTGCATTTTACCCCATAACTCTTGCTCCGGATTTCTTTTGTTCAAAGTTTGTTTTAAAGAGCCCTTGAACCCTTCAACAAATATTTTGGCCAAATTTCAGCTTCTTACCTCTAGGGAACATACGTTCATTTTTTAAAAGACACAATGTATACAAAAATTTCCTTAACATTGATCCATGTATGTAAAATTAAATATAGATCGGAGTGTTGAATTACCATTTTAATTTCTTTTTTTTTTGTTTCGTCTTTGAATAATTACAATAAAAACTAAAACTTCATTTATAGAGCAATAAATTATACAATAATATGTATATAAAATGTAGTAGATATTCGTATATATTAATCTTAATGCTTTTTTCTCCTTCATATGAAATATTTTTAAAATGTTTATGCGTTTTTACCATTTACCATAACACGTATTTAGCACATTCATATTTGACAAAACTAAAAAAAAAACATAATAAAATATAGATACAAATAACAATACAGGGATTTTTTTAAATACTTAAGTTTTTTTTTCTTCATATCATGAATATTAAAATGTTTCTTATTTTATTTTTCTTCTTTTTTTGTAGCATTAAATTCAAATTTTGCCGACTGTAAAATTTTAAAAATAATAAAAATAATAATAATAAGAAAAGATAACATAAAAAACTGGGGCAAACTCTAAAACCATAATAATGATAAACAAAATAAAATGTATACATACATATGTATATAATATACCATATGTATGTGCGAGAATATATGTATATGTACTACCATATAATAAATATATATAAGAGGATATAATATGAAAAACAAGAAAAGAAATTTCAAGGATAAATATTTTACTGAGCATCCTACTTTGTGTATTAAGAGTAAAAAAAAAACAACAAAAAACAGATAAAATTATAAAAATCTGGTACAAAATGAAATAATTTACTAAATAAAGAGAAGAAAAAAAAACAACAATATCAAAATAAAGATAAAATAATCAAAGACGAAAAATAAAAAAGAAAAGGCAAATTTAATAAAAAAAAAAAAAAGATTTTTTTTTTGTATCTTTTCTGTTTTGTTTGTTCTCTAATTTTTTTTTCTTTTATTTTATTTTCAAGATTTAACAAAAATCTGATAGAAATATGTATGTGCTTTGATGGATTATAATAATATATTCAAACCCAAAAAATATTTTTATTTTAAAAATTTTATCACATAACACTTAAGATTTCTTGAATATATTATTTTCATTTCATTTTATTTCATTAAATTGTTGTTGTTTTTTTTTCATCTTCTTTCAAGTCCACTTTTTCTCATAATAAAAGAAAATTCATTTGTAAGGATGCCCAAATATATAAAAAATTATTAAAACCAAACTAGTAATTCTACTTTACTTTATTTTCTTACAGCTGGCGGAAGTGTGTCGTTTTTATAATTAATCTAACATTCTTTAACCTAGCAAAATTGAGATTAGACCTAAACGCATGTAATATTGGTTAATTATTTAGGTCAATTTAAAATAACTTTTAGAATCTACTATAACTCTTACATTCGGCCATCCTGACGGATAATCGATCCCGATTATCCTCAAGATACATCTTTAATTTAGAACATTTCATAAGTATAACGTCATGCGTGAAGGTGCCAAACCCAATTTTATCATTATTATAATTATCTTTTTTTTTCTTCTTTTACATGAGTTTATTCTTACATTACAGAGATTATTAATAAAGCTAAATGAGAATCTACATAATAAAACATACACATATTATGCGTAAAATATTATCAATTATCACTACATATACATATTTTGTTTATATACTTATACATTTTTTTATTATCAAAACAAATTTGATATCATATTATTTATTTATATATATATATTTTTATTATTTTTTTTTTCATATACGTCTTTATTGATAAAAATTTTGTTTATTTTATTTAATTTCTATTTTTTTTATTTTTTTTTTTTCTTATAGATTTTACCCAATGAGCTTGACAAAAACAAAATTAATTTTAATTGATCAAATTGCTTGTAAATATGGCTTCATATTTGCTGGCGAACAAACACCTTTGTAAGGATTTCTACCAATTTGCATCCCGGCGATATCCGCTATAACATACCTATCATTCGGTAACGTTTCAATTATTTCATACGGTCCACGAAATTTTGATAGCAATTTCTTGTTAATACCCGGAGTGGTGATAATATTTTTTATCATGACTAAATCATTTTTTTCATATTTACGAGATGTTTTATGGGACTTGTCATAATATTTTTTATCATATTTTTGCTTTTCTTCAATTGACTTTGAAGCTTTATCTCTTATTTCAACTAATTCACGCATATTGTTAACTAAAATGTTGTCTTCAATATATTCCATTACTTTGTCACAATGTTCACCTTTCTGATTTATACCGAAAAGTAGCATACTCGGGGTGAAACCAGTAGATTTATTTATAGTATTATTTAATGTATATTCAACTTTAACGAGGTACTTGCTCCAATCACCACTTCCACTATCATCACACTCTTTTGAAATAATTGGGGTTAATATTCGATTAATCCGCTCTACTTGTCCGTTCGCTTGTGGTGTTTGCGTGGCGACCTTAATATGCACGACGTTATTTTTCGAAACGAAATCGGAAAACTCGCTAGAACAAAAACAACTACCGCGGTCAGAAATGATTTTACAAGGTCGGCTGTAAGTGCTGAAATATGATTCTAAACAACTGATTACTTCGCTGGTATTAGTAGTTTTTACTGCATACAACTTTGTAAATTTCGTGAATCCGTCCACAACAGCAAGTATATACTTTTTCTTAGACTTATAGGTAGGTAAAGGTCCATAATGGTCAATGTGAATAACGTTAAACGGTAATTTTCCTTTCGGAATACAATGTAATTCACCTTCCTTTTTTCCAGATATGGGTGAAAAATGAATACAACGCAAACAATTTTGTATGTAATCTTTTATCTTTGCCTTCATTGAAGGAAACCAGTATGTTTTTCTTAACGTTTCGTAACATTTTTCTGTGCTCAAATGGCCTAAAGATTCATGGTGAGTTTGAATTACATTACGCTCCATTTGACCTGGTACATAGAATAAAACATTTTCGTTTATTTTTCGATAGACTAAGCCATTTATCATTTCATACATTTTGCTTTCATTTTTTTCAAGTTCAGATGCAATATTCTTTATAACCTGATCGCGATGTTGGCATGCAGCTAATGCTGTCTCGAAGGATTCATTTTCAATTATTAGAATATTATTACATCGACTAAGTGCGTCTACATGACACATTCGAGAGCCATTACGGTGTTCGATTTGATAATCAAACGATTGTAGCTCGAGTGCCCAACGGGAGATTCGCGGGTTTAACAGTTTTTTATTTAACGTTAAGGTTAATGCTTGGCAGTCCGTTATAATTTTGAATTTTAGTCCTAGTAAATAAACTCTAAATCTACGTAACGCGTAAATAATTGATAGCGTTTCGAGCTCATAACTATGATATTTCGATTCGACCTCGGTGGTACGTTTAGAAAAAAAGAAAACTGGGTGAAATTTTGAATCTTTTTGACGCTGCATAAGTATAGCACCGAATCCTACGCTGCTTGCGTCACAGTGAAGCTCAGACTCACTACTAGGATCAAACACAGCCAAAACTGGAGACCTTGTTAGTTTATCCTTTAAAACTGTGAAACTTTTCAGTTCTTCTTGACTAAATTTAAAAACAACATCTTTTTTCAATAAATCATATAGCGGTTTAGCAATAATAGCAAAACCTTCAATAAATTTCCGAAAATATGAACACAAACCTACGAAACTATGAACTTCTTTCACGTTTCGAGGAATGGGAAAGTTTTTTACAGCGTTCAAATTTTCTTGGTTGGGACGTATACCCTTAGAATCCACTATGTAACCCAGGAAACATATTTCTTCGAATAGAAATTTGCATTTATCGAAACGAAAATCTAAATTGTATTCGATTGCGATTTGCATAATTTCATCTAGAATTTCTAAATGTTCTTTTATGGTTTCTGTTGCAACCAAAAGATCATCTACATATGGTAACAATTTACCTTCACGAATTAAACGTTGAAAAATTTGATTTATGAATTTTTGGAAATATGCAGGCGCATTTTTGAGGCCAAACGGCATCTTCAAATATTCGTATTGACCAAAAGGTGTAACGAACGATGTTAGTTTTATTGAATCTTTCGACATTTTTACGTGGTGAAACCCACTACGTAAATCAAGAATACTAAAAAATTTTTTATACTTCAATCGATCTATTAAATCTTCTACCACGTTCAAAGGATAATTGCATTTCACGGTCAATTTATTCAATTCACGGAAATCAACGCATAACTTAAGTTCTCGATTCTTTTTTTGTACCAGGACAATAGGGGATGCATACGGACTGTCACTTTCACGAATAATACCACGAGTAAGTAAATCGCTTATAATTTTTTGAAGCTCTTGCTTGTGTGCAAAAGGTAGCCTACGAGGTGTAAAACTAAATGGTTGTTCTTTTGTTAGTTGAATATGCATTTCAAAATCGTTATCAGTTTCAACCCTTGTACGCTCTCGTTTCTTATTCAAAATGTCATATATTTTCATTTTAATTTCGTAGGACAAATCATCATTAATGTTATAATTAATTTTTTTATTTTCAGACACGTTAATATTTAAAATTTCCATAACAGCTTCATCAAAATGATTTTTAAATGACATACCTTCGTTATCACCCTGTCCATCAATATTCACAAGCAATTTGTTTTCTTCAATTTTTCCAACATGCAATTCACGATTTACTTTATTCATAATTCCATTTTTTTCAGCACGAGTGTCATTATTTTGTTTATCCATTATTTCTTTATTCATTTTGCTGTTTGTCAAACTCATTTCACAGTTTGATAGGTAGTCTCGACCTAAAATAAAAGGGTATCCCATTGAAAAATTTTTTACTATATAAACATTTAATAAACATTTATCATTCACATTACAAATAACACTTCCTAAAATAGATAAAGGGCTACTATTTAATCCGCAATATTTATTATTTTTCAAATTTACATTATTTTTTACAAACATTGGTACATACTTATCTTGTACAAAACTTATCGGGCTACCTGTATCAATGAGAGTGTAAAGTTGAATTCTACAATACATACTGCTATCGTAACCAGCTGATGTCTTCGGATAAAAATTGTAGGTCATATTCTTCTCAAATTCATTCTGTTGATTTTCACGTCTCATTATCAATGAATAATCTCTTTTGTTGATTTCATACTTGTTGATATTTTGTCGATCAGCTGTAGGTTCATTAACAAAATTAAAATTTTGAGAATCACCTATTACATTTACATTTCTTATGTTGCGACACGAGGATGCCATGTGACCGGGTTGATTGCAACGGTAGCAGTTGAATTTCTCTTTAGGTTTTTTGCAGTTATAAGTCGTATGACCATATGATTTACAATTATAGCATTTTAAGTTTAATGAATCGTTACGATTTTTGTAATCATTCATATTTCTCATATATTGTGTATTTCTTGATAGGTTTTGATTTAACTTTAACAATTCATATTTTTGTAATGCATCTTTTAATTGATTAAATGTGTTAGCTTGATATAATATGATTTTATTTGTCTCTAAATCTGAAATACCTGCAATAATGTATCGGATGACGTCATATTCATCAATGTCGGCAAACGTAGCAATTTCCTGCATTGATAAGACATATTGGTGATAAGTCTCATCTCTTTGTTTTTTTCTCTGTCTTAATTTATTATGTACTTCCGCTTTGGACACACTTCTATTAAATTCTTCAATCAGCTTTTGTTTTAATTCATTCCAAGAACTTGTACTTATAGTTCGTAAAAACATTTTTGCTGTGCCAGACATAAGGCGTTTTGCATAGACCAATTTTGATTTATCACCCCACCCCAATACATTTGCGTTTTCCTCAAAGTTATTCAACCATTTAATTATTGTTAAATCATTATCACCAGAAAAAAATGGTAATGAATTTTCAATATCTTTGAAATTATAATGTTGTTCGATGGATTGACCTTGACCTTCTTCCATCATCAAAGACAATTTTCTTTTCAATTCTTTTAATTCTTGTTGTTTTTTTATTAATTCCCTCACTTTTTCAATTTCGTTATTTATATTTTCCAAATTATGATTAATATTTAAATTATCATTACCTGTTACAGACTCGATCCCATCATCACCTTCCGTATCCTCAAGGTCACCTTGACCTTCAGTCATATTCTCCATGTGTTGCTTCAACTCCTCCAAGGTCATGTGAGAAAATGCATCCTGTAGCCGTAAAACTAATGCAGCTTTCAATCCTGTTGTACTCAAGGACAATTTCCTTAATTGTTTTTTCAACAAATCCACATTGGCTCGTGAAAAAAAATTTTCAACCATTTTATTCTTTTCTCCATCCTCCATACTTAGGTAGCACAAAACTTTTTTTTTTCTCTTTGTAAAAAAAACTTTATATAATTTTCCACTAATATACTTTTTTTTTTTTTTTTTAATTTTCTTTTAGTTATCCCACTTCTGATTTGTAAGGATGCCCAAATATATAAAAAATTATTAAAACCAAACTAGTAATTCTACTTTACTTTATTTTCTTACAGCTGGCGGAAGTGTGTCGTTTTTATAATTAATCTAACATTCTTTAACCTAGCAAAATTGAGATTAGACCTAAACGCATGTAATATTGGTTAATTATTTAGGTCAATTTAAAATAACTTTTAGAATCTACTATAACTCTTACACATTTTATGTTATAGGTTTTCACATTCAATATCATGAATTTTATATAATATAATGAAAATTTCTGTAGTGTAGTGTGTGTATAAGAAAACAATTTTGAAACGATAAAAGGTAAAATTTGATTTATTATAAAATGGTTTTTACGAAAGAAAAAAAGAAAATTAAATCAATAAGAAAAAAGAAGAAAAATAAGAGAAACTGACTACTTTTTAGATTTACAAAAAAAAAAAAAAATCTATTATTTTTAAGTACATATCATATAAGATTTTATAACAGGAGTAGTGATTGCATAAGAGGATATTCTTTAAGCTTCTTTGACACATTCAACAAAATAAAAAATAAACTAACGAGAAAAAAATCGATTCAAGAATTTATAAATCATGTAAGAAAATATCTTCTATATATTCAACTAAATAGAAACAACTCAAAAGATAAATTGTATCTTAGTTTTTCTATAAATGCGACCACATCTGATACAATGCAATATGTTGAATAAAGGTGAAAAAGCAAAACCGAAAAAATTTAAAAATAAATACATAGTGTAAATTGTTGTTAAATATCGCGAATAGTATTACAAAATCCAAGAAGTATGAAGAAATGGAAGTCCAGGAAAATTACGGACAAAATCAATCATTCTTTAATAATAAAAAAAGAGAACTGAAGGCCAATGACAACGGACAACACTTCTATTTTTCAGAAAGAGCTGTGTTCTAGAGTGAGTTCGGTTTAAGTACGTTTTATAGATTATAGATATACATACATACATAAATCAGTGATGGAGGCCGTGAGACCCGGGCCTAGAGCAGTAAAAATTTAGAGGCGGAAAAATTAGATGTTTTATTGTAATTGTTGTAAATGTACTGTGAATATATCAGAATTAGGCTAACACTAATTCTGTTCTATAGTTATTAAATTGGATATTAGGCTAACTTCTAATTCCAACTTAAGTCTTTACTACTATAGAATGAGGTTTACACAGATTCTAGTAACTCAAAGTAATTCTGTAATTTGAATAAAACACGAATAGTTCAGAGTCAAATTAAGAACTCATTTATTCATAAAATTGGTTTCTTTTTATATTATTTTCAAATCAATAATGGTTGACAAATCAATAAATAAAATATTACATTGCTTAATACATTATACCATAATTAAAATGTAAATACTTTAATAAAAAAAAGAGCTGACCTCACGTGTTTTCTAGTTATATTGAACTTTATACAGTACAATGCACTAAGAAAAGTTTACAAAAATTGCAAGCTGTACATTAGTTCAATATACTACATATTTATGTATTAAAATTTATAAGAATGATGAACTAAATTTTATCTATTTCTAAACAGTAATAAGTAGTTATCACTACAAGCAAAGCAAAAAAGGCGCCTTATCGGACGTAAACTAGAGCTTTAAAGAGAACTAAATGTCAAAGAACAGAAACAATGTTTGCAGAATAAAAGTCAATTGGTATTTGAAGACAATAACATTGAAATTCTCTATATCAAATTTTAAAAGAATTAGATTACTCTAATGCACAGTGGGAAATTTTACCCAAAAAACGCACTAAATTGCCATAATACGAAAGTATGAGTAGGGGTTTTTCAGTTTGTATTTATTATTTAGAGTATCCTGGAGTATGTTAATTCAAATTTATAAATTGCCCCTGTGTACTCAGAAAGGATATATGAGCCCTCAAACTGCGTAGTTAGTTCGTTTTTTGAAAAAGTCGTTAGAAAATATGTCATAATCAGTACCTTCTAAAAATATTATGATATGTTTTTAAAAAATAATGAATAGAAAATAGTTAGTCACACTTTATTACCTTTCTAATCCTGTAATGGTTAAATCATAAAAAATGTTTAGTCGGAAAAAATATTCATATATATACCTGTAGCTCCAATTTTAACATATGTTAATATTTCAAAAGGCTTTTAAAAAAAACAAATCCTTGTTCATCCAAGATCTCTTCAGATTCAATACAAAGGACATCTATGTTATATAATAAAAAAAAAATCTCATCCGCATATTTCCGCCATTGGACATAATTCGTCCTTAAGTAGCTGAAGATAGGGTTCTCCGTACCTTTTTTTTTGTAAAAAAAATGCGTCATCTTATTTCAAAGTACTTAAGTTTTAAGTACATTGTAAGTATATGTGAAGTAATTATTATACAATTTTATGTAGTTTTCCCTCCTCCATCGTTTTTTATACTTCTTAGTCTAATATTTTCACTATACGAGTATAAAGCTTTAATTTTAAATAATAATAACGCATTTTAAAATTTTGAAATTGCAAGATCAAAGTGAATCAACGCGACTTTAAAGTAAATATATTTTAAAATTATTGTAAAAAATTTGTGAAAAGTTAAAAGAATATAGTTAAATGTTAGTGAGAAATCGAGAAGTTTTTTGGAAATAATAATAATTCAGAAGCCTGTGAAATTTGTGTAGATTTCATAATACAAACTTTAGACAACAATAATGACAAGTGAGAAAAATAAAGAAGATGTGAAAAAACAAATATTGTTTATTGTAGGTATTTTGAATTACTTAGACAAAATCACTATAAACACGAAAGACTTTTGTACAAGTATCAAAAGTGGTTAAATTCTTATATAAAAGTGCCAACTATTTTGTAACATTCAACGGCTTCAACATCTTCGCACACAGGGCGACCCACAAAACAATTTGAGCTTCAATCTAAAAAAAAAAAAACACGGCAAAAATCACCTACAAATATAATGCAATAGAGAGGGCTCATCAAGACAAATAAAAAATCGTAAGGGAGGAGAGGGTCAATCTCAACCGTTTGGCCGCTAGAGGGCGTTGACATATTTTTTGCACTTTTTTTACAAAACACCCTATAACTTTTTATAAAAGCACTCTAGAGGCTTACTTTCTATTAGAAAAAATGTAGAGGAACCTTTGTCCTTTCCAACGATACTTTACTTGTTTTCTATTATTAACTCTTGAAAAGATATATGCCTTCAAAATCAAAATTTTGTATTTTTTTGTCAATTTTTTGTGTTTAACCCTGCTTTGCCCTAAAAAAGCCCTTGATAACCTTTACTTTTTATTCCACAGGAAGAAAGCTCAGTCAATTTTCTATAAAATTGTCGAATTGTATGGCTTTATCTTTCAAAATGAAAAAGTTATTTGCAAAATAGAAAATTATTTTTCAACTCAATATCGCTTTTTTATAGAGTAAAAAGTTATTTCTGCATATTACATTTAGTTCAAATTTCACCTCTGTCAATACGCCACTTCTACTCAACGGATTTAAAAAAAAATTAAAACACAATTTTCTTTCCATACAATAGACAAACCTACGAAGTTTCATCAAAATCGGACTATAAATGAATAAAGTGCATTTTTTGGGTAAAATTTCCCACTGTGTAATGGCTGGAAAAACTAAGATGAAAATTTTCTATTTAGGCGTTCGTATTTAGTTGAACGTACATATATGAATATCTTTTGCGAAAGTTGATATATTTTTTACGAATAGAAAAACTTCTAGATTTTAATTTTTGTTTCAAGATTATAGTTTAATTTTTCAATAATGTAAGACATACTTAGATTAAGATGGTTGGAGCAAACAGATAGATTGTAATAAAATATTTGGTTTATGATTAGAGATAATAAATTAAAATGAACGAGAAGCACTTTTCACAAACGACAATTATACGTTGGCTAAAAACAATTGTACATATTCTGATTATTTGTAAGTGTAAACAAAATATTTTATCGTGATTCATAATTTTTTTTATTTGAATTTAAACTCAAATTAAATACATAAGTATATGTATATTTTGTTTTTGTACCTACATTTAAGTCTTTTGTTAGTCGAAACCTGAGATTTAAAATGTATTTCTTAGCACACTAATGTTTACTAGCGCCAATATTTATTCCCGTCATCTTTTCTAACACACGTCTTTTTTCCTACAATGCCAATGTAGGAATGATATGTGACAATGATATGTGTACATTATTTGCATTTGAAACTCGTATAATTAAAAAATGAAATACTAAACAAAAATTTTAATAAAATTTCTTATAATTCAACGCAACTACAGTACACCTCATAAGTCTTTAAAGTCATCCAAGAGAAAAAGAAAAAAGTAAAAAAAAAATAAAAACAAATTTACTTTTGAAAATTTTTATCAAAAATCCTCAAGGATAATGAATGTGTGGGTGTTTAAATTACAGCATCTGAATAAAAAATTTCTCTCTTTTTTTTTTTCATTTTTGTTTTTGTGTCGACATTATAAAATCTTTGGTTAATGTAGCACAAAAATAATATAATGAATTTATGTGAATACATTATTTAACCACCGATGGTTTTACACATAAAAAAAAATCAAAAAAACATATATATGTATATACGTGTATTTACAGTATTTTGTATAAGCTCATGTCCTTCATTAGTAACAAAAGTCTTATTTATAAAATTTTATATAATATTTTTATCATAATTAAATTTATTGATATACATAATACATACATACTCGTATGTACGTATTATATGAGTGTATATGTGTATTTTATATAAATAACATACATATTTTTATTTACTACATATCTACATATTCGTGATGTGTGACTTAATTGATTTTAAGATTTTTCTCGTTTTTTTTGTATATATATTTTTTTTTTTTTTTCAAGAATAAAATTAAACTTAATAATTTTCTACATAATATAAGATATAAAAAAAATTTCTGTTATACGTGTTCACGTACATGTACACATGAAATGATGATATTCATACTAATATCCTGTGTCATGTACAATGTATAGTACATATATTATACATATGTATGTAATTATGTATATTGTGAAAAAGTAAAATGAAGGAAAAAATAAATACGCTGATGTACTTTGTACACAAACTGAATTTTAAAATAATAATAATAATAATATATAGGTACTACACATACGTACATATTTACTATATATGTACTTTCATCCATATACTCATAATATTTTACTGTATTATTATAATAAAAAAAAATTTTTAATGAATTTCATTTGCTACCCAGGTGTCCTTTATATATAAATTTTTTTTTTTGATGAAATGTATTTTTTCTCTTTTTTGTTTTTAAAATTTCCATTTTCTTTTGAATACAAAAAATAAGTACAAAACATGTAATTATCAGGAGAGGTGTCAAAATGAATAAATAAATTTAAATCTATAAAGAAATATGAATTAGGAGAAATAAGTATATATTTTTTTTTTTGAAAAGGACAAATTTTAATGAAATTAAATTTAAATAATGGTAAGCTTTTTCTTCATTAATTTATTGTAACTTAGACAAGAAGTGAAAAGGTACTACATTTACATATGTTGTCTTCTTCTATTATATTTTCTTCTGCTTCTGCTTAGATCCTTTTTTATTTCTATTTATGGAGTCGGACTTTTCTGATTCTCATACTTCACACATTCCTGTTTTGTGCCGCCTTATCCTAATAAGACCCTGTTCGCTTCATATCATTTTTCTCTATTTTGTTCTCTTTTATTATATGTATGTATTTATTTAATAATAATTTAATTAGTATGCCTATTGTTATTTCTACACAAATACATATAAGCATTATATGTAGAATGTAATTAAGTAGTTTGCCAAAAGCAAATTGATATGAAGTACAATAAACATTAGAAAACATTCATTTATTATTTATTCTAAATGAGAACTTAATAAACTTTCATAATTATAATTATCATTATGTATGAAAATAAGATAAATATTTGAAGATCCTACAAAACACAATATTAAATACATATTCAAGTATTTACTTACAATTCATTTATTTCTCAAAGAAAACTCATATTAAGTCTTTAACTTCATTAACTTTCTAAAAAAGTGTGTATGTAATTTTCTCTTATATGTAATTTTCAATACAGAAATACCCAATAAGTATAACAAAATTTGTAAATTGTTTTATTTTTCTTTTGTAAAGTGTATAAGTCAAAAATGTCCTCCTCCTCTGTTCTTTTTGTCCTCCAGCACACTTGCCATATAAGGACGGATTTTGTGAGCTGTCTTACATCAGTTTGCAATGTTGATTAAGCACCATTTTATCTTTCATTATATCATCATTTTATCTAAACGTAAAATATTCTTCATTTATCTTAAGTGCTTCACTTTTTTTTTAATCTTCAATGGGGTCAAAAAACAAAAATTTGTTAAATGATAATTAAGGATTTCTTCAAGTTAGTTTTCGTTATATACTCATTCGTACATGTAAGCAACAAATCCCCACACAGAAAAACTTTTCGAATTAAAATTTAATTCCAAGCACTTATATCCACATCGAGTAAACTCCACAAGGTCAAAGGATATTAAAATTAGTTTTTTTAAATAAAATTGTTTTTTTGCTGTACAATTTTAATAAAAAAAATAATATGAAGAGAAATTTCTCTTATTTGTGTCTTTGGGTGCTTTATAAATTTTGAAGCTTACTATATTTAGACAAAGTTAATTCAAGGAAATCTATTCAGCAATGCATTTCAGTAACTTTTGAGCTACACTGCATTTATTGTTTTTTTTTTTTTTTTAATATCCATCTACATCTTAAGTGTACAAATATAGTGTTTTGTTAAAAGCAATTTTAGATTTTTAGATAAATCATCATTAGAATGTCTCAAGAAGAGCACTTTTCATATGTCAAAATTGTGTAGTTTAGCTCCTCAAGATCGTAATGTAACATGATGAATGAGAATAAAAGAAAATATGACATCTATCAAGTGTCATACATACATACAAAATAATTAAAATGTACAAGTTTATAATTATGTTTAATTTGTACTTTAATATTGTACATGTATGTGTATATTGTATCTTTCGTTCTATTGTATGTTGTTTATTAAAATATGAAAGAAAATATAATAAATTTTGTTGTTTTAGCAGTAAAACATAAAAACTATAGAAAAATTTTAACGAAAATAAGTGTTATTTAAAAAGTTTTTAACACTTTTTAATTTTATTTTGTTAATTTCTTTTAATTATTTTGTTTTTTTTTTTTTAATAGAAAGCAGACTTCATTAAAATTTCATAAACAATTTTTGTCAAAGTGAAAAATAATCTCTTGTCTGCCTTTATTTTTATTTTATTTTTGTTTAATTTTTTTTTTTTAAATTTTTTTCTAAGGTTATTTTTGTTTGTTTGTTTATTTTAAAAATCAGATTTTATTTTTAATTAATAAATTTTTCATTTCTTAGAAAAAAGAGATATTAATTTAATATGCAAATCATATAAGACTTAATTTACATGAAGAAATTTCACAAAAATATATTTTTCCGTTACTCAAAAAATTCTCACGAATAAAAGTAAAAAATTTAAATCAAATGACACACCTGCCAAAATTAAATATGTATTTAATAAAATTTTCAATGCTATAAAGTTCTTTTCTTCTCCTCCCTTTTTTTTAAATTTATGTATACAAAAAAATGTTCTATTAAAGTGAATTTCAATTATACTTTATTAAAAACAAAATTTTCGTACAGAGCGGAAAATCTTTTATATTCAATTTATCCTTAATGTATACATATGATAATATTAATATATTATAATAATAATGAAGAAAACAACAACAAAAATAATTTTAAGAAACCACACGTGCTAATATACTATTCATGTCAATTATAATTTCATTTATTAATTTGTTCCTTTTTTGTTTTTATGAGCTTTCAATTTAATATTCAAAATATCTTTTTGTTTTGCATATAATATGTTTAAAAGTATTACATGTACATGCTTTTAAAAAATGATGAATAATTAAATTAAAACGTAAAGAAAAATGATTTTATGGTTTTTTTAATAAATTTTAAGAACTTTAAAGAGAAATTATCTTTTTCAGTTTGGTAGAAGAAAAAAAGTTTTTCCATTTTTATAAAATACTTGAAATTTACAAAGCAAATCGGTTTAAGATTGTTGAATTTAATTAATTTATCAATTGTTTTTTTTTTTCAAATTTTTGTTTTAATTTATTTTGATTATGGTTTTTTAGTTTCCTGGAAATTTTTCAGAATTCTTCTTCTTCTTCTCCTTTTTCTTTGGCGCTACAACCGGCTGTGAGTTTTCGCCTTTCTCCTTTTTAGTGGACACAAAAACTCAACTGAATCTTTTCTGGATCCGGAAATTTCACGATTCACAGCCTTCTTTCCAATAATTGGAATTGGACAATTATTGTCAGTTTTTCATCTTTTTATGTGGTAAAGTACATACATTGTCTCACGATGTTTTTCTCGGTCATCTCACTGCACTTTTTCCTTCTGACCTGCTCTCAAATATCTTTTCTGTTCCAACCATCCAAACATGTTTGTTTTCACAAAATTAATAATTTCGATATCTTTTTACAGCTGTAGAATTTCATCATTATAGTTACGGTGACCATATTTTGCCCGTGATGGAACAAGCAAAAAAAAAAAAAAAACCCTCACACCTTTGTTTGTATGTAACAATTCAGTCTTTTTTAACTTCAAGGAAAACAAAATTAAAACAAAAACAAAATTAAACAAAAAATTTCACATTTTACTTCAATTGTAAATTATCTTTGATATTTTTCTGACGAATGAATTTGATTCAAAATGGTTACACCTTGTTTTGACAAAAAAATCTTTAAATTCAGTACAACTCATTTTAAAATTATGTTTTGTTACTAAAAGAGATTTCACGGTTTCTATTTGCAATTGAGATTTTTCAGTTGTCCACAAATTATTCATTAATGAAAAGACTCTTTCAGTTGGAGCATTCGAAGCTGGAAGACTTGAAATAAATTCAACTAACGGTAAAATATTTTCATGCGGAATTAATTTTTCACCAAATTGAGAAAATATTTTCACCCACTTTTCATCCACTCTTTTGTTAATTTTGAATTAAAGTTCACAATAATTTTAAAAATTATAAGGCAGTGATCACAAGGAAGATGATTTCTAACGCGTAAGCAAAATAAGTGACAAATACAGGACAAGTTTGAAAAAACAGGACAATGTTCTGTCCTGTATTTTAAAAATAATTACCCAGGACAACTTGATAAAATACAGGACTGTCCTAAATACAGGACGGATGGTCACCGTAATTATAGTGTCTCTTCCATGTATTTTCATCTATTTGTGCTCCTCCAAAGATTCATCTTAAAATTTTTCTCTTAATACATAGCACCAAAATTTTTACACACATTATATAGTTCAGTATTAGCAATTTGAACCATATATTGGTATATTGGTCTTATGATTGTTTGAGAGTTGTATTTAGTGTTATAAGCCTTATTTGCAAGGACTTTCCTTTAATTTTGTCTGTTCCAGTTTTATATACTTAGCCTTCTAACATTTAAACTTGAACTACCCTGCCATTTTATTCTCTCTTTGATTTGGCGTTTTTGTTTCAATTATGTTTTTAGGCTTTATTATCGTTTCCATTCATAATACATGGCCAACTCATCCCAACTCCTAACCTTTAAATTTTTATGAAACGTATCGTATCTTTCACTTCTTATTAATATCATACATACATTTAATTTTCTGTCCACATCATGATCCATGATGTATCTTTCTTTTCTATCTTCTAATTGTTGGCCCGTATATTTTTTTTCCAATATTTTTCATCCTACGTTTATACTACTTATATGCTATAAATGGACTTATTATCGTTTTATTCTACAAGAATATTTACATAAATTTTACTTTTTATCATTTTTTACATTCTTCGTCCATTTCCCCCTAGAAAAAAAAATTAATTCAAATTTATATTCGTTTTTTCAGCCCGAACATTTTTTTAAACATCACATTTTCACATAGTTATAAATATATGTATTGTCACCATTAAAAATAAAAAAATTATTTTACAAAAAGAAAATAAAAATACTTTTAGATTTTAATTTTTATGTCATTATGTACATACACACATAATTTCTTAAAAAATTACCAAATAAAAGACATGCCAAAGAATGTAATTCAACATTTTTTGTTTTCGTGTTATAATAAAAAATTTTATTCAAAGCTTTTTTTATGAAAATTTACACATTTTATAAAATTCTAAAGAAAAAAAATAAATAAAAATCTAATGAATTTTATTTTATGATGATTATGAAAACATTAAAGCTACACAATATTTTATATATACATACATACATATACAAACATAATATGTATGTAGATATGTATGTCAAATTATAACGTTCATTTTATGTTATTAATTTATGGACATGCTTTTTCTTTTGTTATCATCCTTACCGTGAAAGAAACAAAAAAAAGTTGTTTTTATTTTTTTATTTTTTTATTTTTTGCAACACCTACATATGTACATATTGTATATATTGTATATTTTGTTTATGAGAGTTCATATTTTATTGTACATGTGTACTTATAATTTATAAGGATGTTGGCCGTAGAGGATATAAAATGAAGAGAAAAAATATAAAATAAAAAATTAGATAAACACGTGCTAATATAATTATATTGTACGTATAGGATACACGAGGGTATAGACAGAATGACTGTATAAAATTTTTATGCATATTGTAAAATAATTAAAAAGATATAAGATACTTACACGATTTCATATACATACATAGAACTAAACTCAATTATAACATAGATATTTTATTTAAATAACCAATAAAATTTTAACGTTTTTCAGACATTTTAAATACTACATCCGTTAAACGTTAATGTCTTCCTTTTATCATACATATGTATATACTTTTATATTTAAATTAATAGATATTATTCATGATACATCCTGTCGTATATGTTTTGTTAGAAAAATAATATAAAAAAAGGATTTAAAATATTTAAAAAAACATCAACTAATAATTTACGTACCTACAAGACAAAAAAAGGTTTTATAAAAAATGATCAAGTAATGTTAAGTTAAAAATTAATTTAATAAAAAAAATCCTTGTCTATCCCAAAAATACCTACATTCTATGTATACATGTAATTTTAAATTTAATTTGATTTTTATAACGAAAATATTTTAAATCTCATGTGTGTGTGTTTTGTTTTTTCTTTTTTTCATGTTTTTTAATGGTCATCACCAGAGCAACTTCTATGGAATCGCTGGTCAGAAGAATGGGTGGTTTTATATGATGACTCAACAATGGCATGGTTCACGGTATGTTAACATTATTTTGATATATGTATGTATATATACATAATATGTATATGAAACATTTTTTTGTTTCAAAGTAGATATTTTATATTTCATTTCCTTTATTTTTCATCGAAAAAAAAAAAATTAAAATTAAAAAATAAACAAATAAAGTGTTTACTCTTTGAAAATGATGTAAGTATGTAAATTCATTCTTGGAAAATGTTAAGATTTTTCATTTCAACTCGTGCGTAACTTTTTTATTTATTTAAAAAAAAAAAAAAAAAAAAAAAAAAAAAAACTCAGTTTTAGTTGTGTAGTGATTTTAAAGATTTCTTTGAAAATCGACAATAGATAAAAAAAGCTTTTCTCAATAATACAACATGTTGGACACCATACTAAAGGTTGATTCCACCTTAGTTGACAGGTGATGTTTATTGGTACGGCTTTTTAGATTTTTCTGGAGAATAATGCTTAATTTAAACTCGAGATTGAAATGTAGAGTTTGCGTTCAGCGTTCAACATTAGGTTGAATTTGAATTTTCCAATATGCAGATAAACTTCAAAGCATCCGAAATTTGAAATCACTAAACCTGACTTTAAACTGAGTTACAAATCTGTCCCTTTGAAAATGACTGTAAATTAAACTCACAAAGAACAATGTCATTATAAAGCACTAATAGAGTTACACGTTCAAGTGATTGTTATTGAAACATTGAAATGAGATTTTCGTGTAAGTGATGTATAACATATTGAACTTTTAGCCCATACATACATGTGTACATAAGTAGTTACATCACATTTCAAAACAAAAATTTTCTTCCGATTCATCTGGAATTTTCCTGTTTATTTTTCAATTTCCGAAATAGTAACGTAACAGTTCTTTTGAAAATTAAAAAAAATAACATAGGCAGAAATATTTTGCACATGATTTCTCAGTAACATTTTTTCTAGTCAGTAATTTCGAAAAATTTCATAGATATTTTCAATAAAAGCTATTTCCTTTAATTCTTGGAAACATGCAAAAATTTAAGATAAAAATAATTTTTGATTGAATAAATTTTGGTTCATTGGTTTAGAAAATTATTTGAAAAAAAAAAGGGCAATAATTGTATTTGAATAAGTAAATAATTGCTTGTAGGTAAATAATAACAAAAATTGAATGAAAAATCAAATAAAAAAAATATATAAATATAAAATAAATATAAAAATTTAAATAGGAACCAGGTAGATCATCACCAGCTGGAAAAATTCTTGTTAAAGAAGCACCAGAAATGTTAGCAATTGCTCATTGGACTGGACAAATTCCTAGAAGACCACCATTACCAGATGGTTGTAGTATATCACAATTAATTGCATTGGGATCAAGAAGGAAACGTTCAAAAGTTTATTGGATGTTAGCAAAATCAGAACAAGAAGTTAGGTAAGTTATATTTATTTTTTCTATGAAGTAATGCAATTAAATTTCGAATGAATTATGATAGATTTTATTTTATTATGTATTATGGTATGTAGGAGTAATTTTTATATTGTTATAATTTCATATTTACCGTATCATTTATTTTAATATAAAAGTATCCGTATCCCATGGTTTTATTCCCTTTTAACCATATTTAATCCAATTTTATTTATTTTCTAGTAAATTTCCATATAACTAAATTAATTAATATAAGTACATACATATGAACTCTATATGTATATGCTTTTCAAAATGTAAATATAACTTCTCATCTTTCAAAATAAAAAATACATACACACATATTTTTTTTCTTTCGGTACATACAGAAGAAAAACACTTTTTTTTTCATATTCGTTGTTGTATTCAAAATGATAAAGTTGGTTGTGTAAGAGTATATCCTAACTATTTTAAATAAATTTCAAACCTGATAAGTTTATCGTATAGTCTGGCTAGTCAAACTTAGTTAAACAGCAGCCAATATATTAATATAGTGAAATAGCTAGAAGCATTTTATTGTGTGCATCTACCAGTAAATTGAGTTCACTGTAGGATAACGACACAGCTTTAGTAACACACAGGGGCGGATGGGCCATATGACGAACCGGGAAATTTCCCGGTGGGCCGGCTGTTCAGAGGCCCGCAGGGCCGGTGGCTGAAAGTACGGATGGATTTTTACGAAAGTTTTCGTCTCTTCGTACCACAAGATGTTGTACCAATTGGACTTGTGTCACTTGCAAATTCTAATTGATTTTCAATATGTCTTTAGTTCAGCAATGGAACTTTGGCAGGTCTTCTGGCTGGCAAATTTGGTTTTATTAAAACGTTTTCTTACACTTTAAGGTAAAATAGGCAAGTCTAAAATGTTTATAATTTCTGTAGATGTTGCAAATGGGCTTTGCATCACCATGTTTATTATGTAGTGCTCTTGTTTATTTGTTGTTTTTATCTTCCTACTTCTTGTTTCTGCTGCTTTTTTCCACTTTAATGCATTTGAAGTTTATTTTGGCAAAGCATCCAATGATTTCCTGATTTTCTTAATAATTTTTTTTTCTCACGCATTTTTATTTTATTAAAATGTCTTGTTTCTTCAGAATAATGGGGACATCTTCCCATTTTTCGAGCACTACAAATCAAAAAAACTTTTAAAATGATTTTTCATGATTCAGAAATAAAACACATACAAAAGATTATTTCAAGAATATTTCTTATATAATTATTCTAATACTGCTATTTTTTCGAACACCTAAAATATGCACTGTCCTTACATTAACTCAAATAGAATGGGAGGTAATTAAAAAGGACATCTATGCATACATAAAATATTGCAGTAAGGTAGTAATTTTTCAAATTATGTGAATTTCAATACGTGCGGCTTTGAATTATATGAAATTTTCACGAGGTAAATATTTTTCACTATACTATTTTTATTTTTGGAAGTCAGTACAGGCAAGATAGGCATACTTTTCTATACTCTTTTACATGTCGTTTGTATAAATCTGTCTCGTGTGTGGGGTGATCAGATCTCAATTTCAATCGACGGAAATCTTTTAAATTAAATATTACCAAGGCAAAAAACTCATCGGGTACTGCCTCCATAAGCACAATACTGACTTCCAAAAATAAAAATAGTATAGGCACTGCTATTTTTTCGAACGTAACTGTATATATTTGGAAAAGCACATCCTTAGAGGTAAAAAAAAAACAAATTACAAGTAATTGGAGAAACTCGTTTGTGGGCAAAAGAAGCAGCTTTGAAAAAAATATTTGGAAATTACAAAAATCACGCCATTACATCGATGTATTATTAGCATTACACAATATAAAATTGTCTGAAAACATGCCACGTGTGAAGGCCTCTACCTATATTTTAGCCATGTCCGGAAATTAAAAAAGGGCCGACAAATATTATTTCCCGGGCCGCTAAGATGTTGCCCATCCGCCCCTGGTAACACAGATGAAGAAGAAAAAAATTAAGTTAGTAACACAGATGGAAAGAATGGGTAATTGTGTGATTAGTTGTTGTCTTTTGACAAAAGGGCGAACAATCATTGCCTAAGGATTTCAAGTTTAGGAGGAACAAAAAAAACAAAAAAAAAACACTTTTATACAACAGTATGCCGTTCTACTTTTTGGTTTGTTTATAACTCATTTTGGTTTTTGCCCAAAAAATATATATATGTATATACATAATGTATATTTGTACAGTTTTTGCTACTCTCTGTTGTTTGCAAAAGTTTCAAGTAATTGAAGTGAAAGTTAGACGTTAAAGGATGTTTCAATTTATTATAATAAATTTTGTTTTCCTGATGAAATTGCTACTTTCTATATTCTACTTTACAAAAACATAAAAAATCTCCAACTCTGCTAACATTGAGATTTTTTTAATGTGTGTACAGATTTTTGGATTCTAGTTTATAGAAAGTGTGGACAAAAATTCTAGATAAGGGAATTGGCAAAAGTGGAGATTTTTTTTTATACTGGTTTTAGAATACTCACATTTTTAATACTTAATTACTCACAAATATAAAATCAATCAATTAATTTTTCTTCGACAGTCACTAACATTTTCATTTTTCAAAACATAACAAAAAAAAACTTACTTTATCAGCTACAAAAAGCATTTAAAAGCTAATAAATGAGGTCCTCTAAAGTTACCAGATTTTTGAAATAAGAATCACAAAATCTGCTAATTAAAAGTCTCCACCGAAGTTAAGAGATCTCAGCGATCTGGTAGTTCTTCTTTTCAAGTACAATAGAATATAGGTGAAAAATTAGCTCCAAAGAATCGATGGCTGCAAACGTGCTTGCGGTGGTCATATGAACGAGATCGAATTCCATAGTAAAATGTAACATGTGTACTACACTTGGAATAAATTTCAGGCCAATATCTCAATTATTCTGTTTTATTTAAATACAAAATTGTTATGTCCCTATTGGAAAACCCTTTACATGTATCTTCACAAATCCTGAATGTAGGACAAAAGTTTTCTCAAAATTTAAAAATTAATTTATGCAATTCTTGATTTACTTGTGCAATGTGGATAATTTAAAGCGTTGAATGGCACATTTTCGTAAAAATTTTAACAAATTTTCATGAATAAATAAGAAAAACTTTTAAGGAGTTGTGTGACCATTTTGCGTATACAACTTTAGGTACCTTTTTCTCAAGAACGATTTGACAAATTTTCATGAAATTTCACACACTTGTAATATTTGCAAATTAAAAAATCTACTGAATGAACCGCTTTTAAAAAAAACACATATAAGAGAAATAATATTTCTTGACTTGAAAGGTCAATAATTTTATTGTAAATCACAAGCTATTTCTTTTCAATTTCCTTTACTTATTTTAAAGCCCATATTTCCATCAACTACACGAAAAAAGCGAAATCCAATAAAAAAAAACAACGCTTTTGTGAAAATCGTAAAACCAAGAATATTTATTCACGGCCTAGCCCGTCCTTTCCATTTCGAATCAATATTTCGCGATTACTTCCACATCTTTCAGAATATCAGGATTTACGCTAGTTTGAGCAAAATTAAAAATAAAGTACATATATAAAAAATATTTTTTTTTAGTTTCTTTTTTGGTCACTACGCTCTTAAAGGATTAAAAAGGGTTTATAAATGAAATTTCTAATTAACTTAATTTAAAAAAAAAAAATTAATAAATAAAAATCTGATTCCATTCAAAATGAAAACAAAAAAACAATTGAAAAGACAAAAAAGAAAAGAAACACACATTAAAAAAAATAAATCAATTTAAAATTAAATTAAATATCTTGGAAAATTTCAATTCATGCCATAAGAAAAAAGAATTCTTAAGTAAAATCTTATCAATTAACAAGCGAATGGACAAACAATGTGTTTTATAATAAAACTTTTATTACATTTGTTCCAGAGAACATGTAATTTTATAATTCCAATGCTATTGCGGGAAAAAAATTATTTTATTTTTTTTTTTTCATTTATTTTCTGATTTTCAATAAAATAAAAAATCAATACAAAAAAAAATTCTGAGTTAAAAAAAAACAAATAATCTACTGAGATTTGTAACTTGATCAATATCAATATATATAAAAAATTTTTCGTCCTTATTATTTTATACTCAATTTTTGAAAAGATTGTTTTTTTTTGTTGTCTTCTGAATCAACAATATTTATTGGAATTATATATAAAAGCAAATTTAAAATAAAAAATTGAGATAGGAAAAAGAACGAAAAAAGAACAACAACAAAAGAGGGAAGAAAAAAAATCAAAATTCAAGAATGTTTATGTTTATGTAGAATATATGTATGTAGTATTTTTCCCTCAGTTTTCTAGAGGGATGATAAGAAAAACAATAATATCAAACAATCGTAAGTATAATAATAATAATAATAATCCAAAATAAACAAACAAGCAATATTGATAAGAAATATTTTATATATAGAGATATGTACGTACATACGAGTAAATACATATTAAGGGGATTCACTCTTTGGTGCAAATAGGTATTGCATCGTTGCATTCGGTGTATCGTAGCACGAATTTTTGTTGTATCGTTGCAAATTGTTGTTGTATCGTTGTAAATTCGTGCTACGATACACCGAATGCAACGATGCAATACCTATTTGCACCAAAGAGTGAATCCCCTTATTATATGTACATATCTCAACGTTTTTTTTAAAATTCTTATCCTTTTTGTTTTCATGAATTGTAAAAATTTATTCAATAAAAAATCAACTTGAATTGGTTTAACACAGCATAGCTTTTATACAAAAGGATTTAAAAAAAAAACAAAAATATATATAATAAAGTGCAAATTTTATGTGAAATGGTGTCTTATCAATTTTTCGTTTTCTATTTCTTTTTCTTTTTTCTTCTCGTTTTTTTTTTTAAACTGCCACTTTTTTTTTGTGTTCTATGGAAAAATAGAGAGAAAAAAATCAAGAAGTTATTCTTTTGTGTTGCATAAATATCATATGGATGAGCTTTTTTTAAACCACAAAAAAAAAGTATTTTCTGTTCATTTTTGTTTTTAAAAGTATGATATAATCCTTGTTATCTTTTTTTTTTTTTTGAAGTTTAAATGCATGCAGATTTTTTGCTGTCATAGAATTTTGAACTTAAAAAAGAAAAACTGTTTTTATTCTGTCTTTTTTTGTTTTTTCATTTTTTCTGATGAATAAAAAATAATGTGAATAAAGAATAATAAAGACAAAAAAAAAAGGATTCTTCTCTTGTAATCTGCATCATCTGTATGGATATGCATAAAACAATTTCTTTATATAGAAAAAGGATTTTTTTTTATTACTAATCCCACGATATTATTCAAGGGTAAGAGGTTTTTCTGAATTTTTTTTTTCTAGTATTAATCTTTCAGAAGTTTTTTTTTGAAAGGCATATTGTACATTTTTATAAGTATAAAAGACATATATAAATGTTATATGCATAAGGAAATATTGTCAAAATTCATAATAATAATAATAAATGACATTCTAAAGGAATACTTAAGTATGCCGTTCTACATTCTTCTACATATATTCTTGTTTTGTATGCCACTTAACTGGTGTATCATGTTACATCATTGACTATATCTTGACTATCTTTTCAATAAAACTACAAAAAATAATACGTTTTTTCTTCTTTACTAAAAATTTTTAGTAGCTATATCCTAGTTAAATATGAATATTCATAAGGAAGTTAAAATGAATGATAAAAGCTAATATGAATTCAGAAAAAAAAAACTTGTGAAATTTGTTTGAAAGTTAGTTCATATACGAGTATTTTATACTTTTTAGTAATGTAAAGTTTTCTCTCTCTATATTTCTTTCCTGTCAAGTTTGGTTTTCTTCTTTGTAAATGATTATAGACAAATCCCTAAAATGTGTATGTTTTTTTTTTCTTTTAAAAGTTGTGAAAATTTATATGGTTTTTATGTAAATGAATGTAAATATGTTTGATAATCGAAATTTTGAAAAGTTTTATTAACTTTTTACATATTCGTATATGAATTTCACGGCTTAAAAAATAATAAAATTGTAAAAGTTTTATATACATTTTATTTAATTTTTATATTTATTAAATTTATATTCCATAATATGTATGTTTCATTATTGTGAAACCTTAAGATATTTTCTCTTATCAAAAACCCAAAATTATCTGTTTTTCTGTTTACTTTTTAATTTAATCAAAACAATAAAATTTAGCTAGAATCAGGCAATTTAAAATTTTCACTTTAAAACCCTTACCAATTAGTAATTGTTGAACCACAACATACATATGTATGTATGTACATTTTTATTGTACATTTATGTATGTAACGGTACATTATTATTTCTGAAAATCATAAATTTTGTATGTAAATATTTGCGGTTAACCAAAATTTCGTGCTCTAAGGAAATGATAATATTATTGAATTCTATGTATTTTTCAATATTTTTCTTTTTTTTTTATTATTTTTGTTACTTTTCACAAACAAACACCCATAAAGGTGTATGAAATAAATTTTTTTGTTTTTTTTTTATATTTAGGTACATATTTTATACATATTACAAATTTATCATTTTGTCAGTGAAAAACACATAATTCATTGGAAAATAAATTTTATTTCCTTAGAAAAAAAAAAAATATTTAAATAAAAATGAGAAAGAAAACAAAGTGAAAAAACATTCTTAAAGTGAAAAAACATTCTTAAAGTGAAAGAATCCATTAATAACATACAGTCAATAAATTTTTGAAAAATTCTAAAGAAAATTGGAGATTTTTGTTTTTTTTTTAAAGCTCAAAAGTTTCTAAAGGTAATTTTTTTTTTTAATTTTCCAAGCATAAATAAATTTGATGAATTTCTTGAATAAATTTTCTGAATGAAAATTTTAGAAGAAAAATAATTTTCACGATAAAAGAAATTTTGAAAGTTGAAAAAAAATAAATAAATAATAATAATAAAGGCTTTAAATCACTTGAAATAATAAAACCATAAAAAAAACTTCTAGGTGAGAAGTATAAAATTTCCACAAAAAGAAAATGATAATTAAGATATGAGTTGAATTTTTTATTGTGAAAAATAAAATATATGACAGTTAAAAATTATTGAAGCAAAAAAAGTACTTTTAGACTTTTTTCACATTAATTTTTATGGAATCGTTTTCATGAACTTCTACCAAAAAAATTCTTATGCCCAAATTTCTTCAGAAGTCTCTAATAACTAAAAAGTGTAGGTTACATCTAGCCAGAGCAGAGGTTTGGTTTTCTTCATTAAAACTTTCTGCTAACTAGCTGACAGCTATACATTTCTGATTCCCAACCCTGAAAATTATAAAATTTTAATCGAAACTCTAAAATTTAGTAATGTCAAATTTGAATATTTTTCAAACTGTAACCGTATAACGTTTATTTTGTATTAAAAAAAAGTGCGTAAATGTCTAGAAAAGATATTTTTTAAGTAAAAATGTGTGTTAGAGAATCAAATTGAAATTTAAAAACCAATTTTATTTACAACTTTATTCGAAAACATAATGTAAATGATTCAATGTCATTATCACTTTATTTTGACACAAATAATCACTTTTTCCTGGCACAGAATCCGCCACTTCGAGTTAGGTAATACCTGAATAAATAATCAGTACTTCATCTACCACTAAACTTGAGTGGCACCTAAGTGTTAATCAGAGGTAAAGAAATGCAAATCTCTTTAATATCTTTCTGCTAAAGTTAGCTACAAGATAGTTGATACTGAAGAAATTGGGCATTAGCTACTAGGAAAAATAATTTAAACGTATGCATTCAGTAGGGAAAAAGAAAGATTAAGTATACGTGTCCATTGCATAACTAATGCCATAGTACTGATACGTATATGATCCACATGGACATAAGATTTGAAAAAATCCAACAATAAATAATAAATATAATATTGTTCAATTTCAATTATTTGTTTTGACACTTTTATTATTTCAAAAGACGCTAACGATTAAAATTTAAAGCGAATAATTTTTAATTTTATTTTTCTCATAAATCATTTAACTAATAAATCTTCTTATAAGCGAAATCTATCATTTCTCATTAGATATACTTATTAATCATCTACAGGATGAAAAAAAAAAATATAAGTTCAATGAACACTCAAAAATCCAATTATTTACTGTCTGAAAACAATTATTTTAATTTTGGTTTGTTGTTTTTACACACGCTTAAAAAAATTTCTTATCTTTTAAAGCACCAGACATCCATCTTTAAATGATCAATAAGATATTGAAGTTGTAAAGAAAAATCTAAATTCTACTCGTGTACATTATTCTAACTTTTTTTTTCTGTGTTTATCGACATTTAAAAAAAAAAAAAAAAAATTTAAATGAGTGGTAAATTTATGGAAAAGAATTTTTTCGTTTATAGAATATTTTATTTGCGCCTCAACTTGACTGGAAAATATTCTTAAATTTTCTATTCTATATTACAAGGATTATATATACATGTTTAGTGTATTTGTAAAGGACTTTAGGTTATGAACATTTTGAAAGTGACTATTTAGCTAAATTTTCATACATCAATAAAGGAAATTGAACCAAATAAATTATGATGATAGTATTATGGTATTATAGTATCTTCTTAACTGATTGTAGCTTCTTTTATTTTAGAACTGATGAAAGTCCATTATTCAAAATGAAAAACAGAAAATAGAAACGCAAAATACAGATATAACAAAATTTACAGTAGAAACACAATGAAAGCTACCAGCTATCGACTAAACACAATTGCCAACGATTTTCTTTTATTCAAAAAATTATAAACATAATTAAAGCTACATAGTGATAGTGACATATCACTTTCACTATGCACTTCAGATAACTCTAGTGCATGAAGGTGAGAAGAAAAGTCAAGAAAATTAAGCAGATAAAAAATTTCTAATGGCCAGTTCCACAGTCGAAGCTTAAGCAGAGTTTAAGTTAAACCTAAAACATGGCTTAAGCTTCACTTAAATTTTTTTTCGTTACACAGTCAATTTACATATATTTGTAGCTTAACTATCATTGTGAATTAATTTATAATGGAACTTGTGGAGCTTGTAAATGTCATTGTAGAGCCGCTAGATGGCAGTTGTTTTCTTTTTTTCTTTTTGACTTTTACTTAAACCTCAAATAGAGTTTAAGCTCTCAATTCGTACGGCTTAAGTTAAACTCAGTTTAACACTTAAGCCTTCACTG
Source organism: Bombylius major (assembly GCA_932526495.1). Lineage (NCBI taxonomy): Eukaryota > Metazoa > Arthropoda > Insecta > Diptera > Bombyliidae > Bombylius > Bombylius major. The sequence goes on along the minus strand of OW052045.1, from coordinate 24,320,093 downwards.
TAAAACTGAAAAAAGTGTTTAAACTTAGTTTAAGAGTTAAACTCTGCTTAATCTTCGACTGTGGAACTGGCCATAAAAGTTCTATTAAAGTTCTGATAATACTGTAATGTAAGAAACGAAAAAACTGCAAATTCTCAGGCTATACACTCAACCACGCAGTTCTATAAATTAAAATAATCTGTAATTCGGTTTGATAAAAAAATATATTTTACTAAATTTTGGCAAGTGATTTTGTGGTCGATAATTCGTTGTTCAACGGTCGTAGTCGCAATCAATCGCAGTTACTAACAATCATAGTCTATCGGTTGTGGCTCTAATTCTGTTTCTACAGTTACTCCAACTGATGATATAGTATTTATCACATTGAATACAAGAATCTTAAAGCAAAATAAACGTGGACTACACATTATTCCTTTTTGTGTATTTCGTTCTACAAAATGTTAAATTATACATATATGTACTTATTCTTATAATTGATGAAAAATACTTTTTCTTTTTAATGTGTACACACAAACTAAATAAGTTATTTGTACATTGTGTATATGTATGTATCTATTGTGTAATCATGTAATTGCATTATATTTTAAAGCTTAAAAGAAATGAATTTTCTTTTAGCTATATACTCTTATAAATCAATCAATTTGAAGATATATCTATTAAGTTTGTATATAACTTCATTTATAAAGTACATTTATACATCTATCTACATACATAAATACAGGACAAAAGAAAAGAACATATCAAATATTTAGTTAATTTTCCAATAATATTAAATAAAATTCTATGAATGGTTGCACGTGAGCTGTCATTTTATATACGAGTACATCTATTATGTCTTCATCGAAGATGCTCAAAAATTCTTAATCATTTTGATTGTTAGTCCTGTCAGCATTTAGAGATTTAAACATATGGTGTACGTGTATACTATTGAAATATACTTATGTATTGTATAATATATACTACTTATATACGTAAGTATAATATCTATATATAAAAAAAAGAACGATACATTAACAGACAGATACAGTAATTAATCTTCCAACAACGTTATGGACTCTAATTGTACACAGATACATATCATTTTCCTTCTAATCAAATTTTGTATTCTGTATCAATATTTTTAAATTCTTTTTATTCTTTTATTTTCCTTTTATATCTTTGTCCATTTTGTTTTTATTATTTCTCTGCTTTTGTTTCTAGTCAATATAGATTATACATTTACATCAGATTTGAATCGAATCCTATAAGAATAGGAATCATATGGATTATGTATTTCAGATACTCATCTTTTATTGTGTTAAGAAAAAAAACAACAAAATAATGAGATTTAAAATTGATATTGTTTTTTAATTTATAATAATCAAACAATTTGAACACCCTAAAGAATGATTTTGATTATTATTTTAAAACTTTTTAAAAAAGTTTAAGATTGTTTTTTTGTTCTAAAAAAAATTATTTCAAGCACAATGAAAGATTTTATTCAAATTATAATTGAGTATGATATTTATTGTAATTCTTCTGAATAGATTTTTTAAATAAGATTTAATAGGATTTAGTGTTTTGTTGTTCTAATAAGTATTCGGATAGATTATCTATTTCAGGATAATATTCCAATAGAGAAATAAATAAAGCTTTTTTTCTGAAAAAAATAAGAAGAAAAAAAAGTAAAAATATGAGAAGGTATGAGATTTTTGCGATTTAATTGATTTCTTTTTCCAAATGAAAAAATTAAAAATAAGAATATAGCTGATTTACCAATATAATTAGGAGAAAAAATGTTTATTTTGAAGAAATTTAAAGCATATAGTAGATTCATCATTTAAGGGCGTGGTAACCGGAAAATAAATCTTTTTTTAAATTTTTTTTCTTCAATATAGACTCAATTCTGCATCGAATATCACAACCCGTGATGTTTTAGGAGATCTAGGAACTAAAAGTGCTCGAAATTTATCGGTTGGATGTGAGGAGCTATGAGCTCTGCGTAAATATTTTTTGCTATTTTTCGCTCCTTCTGAAAAGTTAATTATTTTTTTTTTATAGCTACACTTTTCTTCATGTCTAATGTTAGTATGTTTTACTTATAGTACTTAGGTGGAAACATTGGCTAAATAAAAACTAACCTGTGAATTACAAAAATAAATTTTCAGCAATTAAATATTATTTTGTATACAATTTTTTCTTCTTTGAATTTTGTTTAAAAAAAAGCTTCATTCGGTAGATTTAGCGTTACAAAAATTACAAGTGCATCAGATGTCATGATAGTCAGCAAATTGGCTCACGAAACATGTAGCTAAAATAGTCCCGTTCACTATACCCTTTTAAGACTTTCAATATACAATATATATACGATATATTTAAATTACATGACGACTTGATAAATACTGTTCTTAAAACGATATATTTTCTGCGTTCTTTTTTTTTGGCATCATGGAGAATAAATTCAAGTAGATTTCAGATAACTTTCATCCTTAATCATACTCAAATACTTTTTATTTTTAAGGGTATAATTGAATTTCACTTTTTAACATTATATATAAAATTATATTATATTATTTATATTTTTTAATCTTTCTTAAAGTCAAAACGAAATTTCTAATTTACGAAAAAAAAAGGATATGTGCCTAAGGATTACAAAAAATCTATTTCGGTTAATAATACGTAATATAAATAACGTTTCGAAAGCAAAGGAAAATTATTCAAAAATTCACATATAAATCCTTGAGCACTAGGCAAAACCAAATCTTTCTTAATTATTTATTTTCCAAAAGAAGAAATTTAATTTAAAGGATTTCACAGAGAAAAAATAATATAAAACAAAATTACAATCATAAATAATATAAAAATCCAGTTTTCTACAGTAAATCTTAATTTTGTAAAAAGCTTAGTAATTAATTTCTTACCCTTTTTTTTTTTGCTTTACGTAAGTACATAATCCTAAGGATTCTTGATATTTTTTAATAAACAAATTTCCTGAAATATCGAATTAATTGGTTAAAAAAAAAATAATAATAAAATTCAAAAATTTTAATTAATATGTATTTGTTTTTGTAAAATTTATAATCGTAATAAATATCATATCATGCACAAGATTAACAAAATAATTATTTCGAAAACAAAAAAAAAAAAAAAGTAAATAAATTACAAATTTTTTAGATAAGATTTATGAGTACGTGTAAACTAGAAATTAATATTATTTAAATCATGTGTAAATTTGGACACATATAAAATTTATTAAGGATCGAAAATTTACATGTAATTATATATTTATATTATACATATGTAATCTTAATCTTAAGATTAAATTTGCATAATAAAATTATATATATCCCCTTTTGAAAATCTGAAGATTACCATTATATCACAACACACACACATATATATAAAAAAATTTTTGTATCCTCCTATCTTTATTTATTTATGTTTTTTTTCTTTTCTAAAAATTATACCTTATGCTTTGAATATACAATATATGTATTTTATTGACATGTAAAGAAAATGCATATATACTCTTATGTGTAAAAGATATATTAGATATCTATTCATCTTATATAAGTACGTGCTCTTAATATACAAGGAAATTATAAATTTCCTTAAATTTCAGGTACATACTATATTATATATGTGAAAAAAGGAAAATCTACATTTTAAGTGTTTATTTTATAACAGTTTGCATATATGTAAATGTATACATATATGTACATATGTATTCTATGAATTTATAATTTTTGATACAAGGATAACGATAGACATTAAAACTAATTGGTTTACACTTTAAAAAAAAATTTTTTGTTTATCAAATAAAGTATATTGTATGCATATGAAAAAAGGAAACAAACAAACATTCTTATATTTGTATAGTTCTTATTACCTATACTTGAGTATAAGGATTAAAATATAATACATAAAAGGATTTTGATATGTAAATTATTATTACTATATTTTGAATTTTGATAGATATAATATCATTATAAAAAAAATGTGTATTTGTATATGTATTTAGAAAAAGGAAAAGAGTTAACCATCATTGAAATAAGAAAACAAATATTTTTTAAGGCTCCTATATCCTTATCACATGTCATATTATTATTTTAAAATAACTATAACATGTTGAAGCCTGTGACACATGAGTTCAGATTTAAAAGATAAAATAATTAGAACCATTTTTGATATTTATTGAGCTTCAGACTAACAAAAAAGAAATATTTGTATTAAGGATTAGGATTATTTAATATAAGTTCTAAAGTTCTTAAGTGTTGGACTACATTGTTGAATTACACGATTTTCTTAAGATACACGAGGGAAAAATTACTACCTATGGTCTCAAATTATACAAGGTATGGAATCTCTTATTTTGTACAAAGTCTGAGTTTCGACTTACAAATGCCGTTTCGAATTGCAAAGTTTCGAAGAAAAAAAATGGAACCACAATTAATCGTGCAATTTTTATTTAAAATAATATTAAATTTGATTAAAAAAAAGTCACAATATCTTTATTGAGCTAAAACATTATTTTCAGTGTAAAATTACTTTGAAAAATACCGTTTGAAGAATGACAAAAAAAAATAAAAAATAAAAATTATCTACGGTTTGATACTTTAAATTTCATAAGGAAAAATTTTCTCTAAAAATTTATGTACAAGTGTTACACATCGCACTTTATACGTTCTTTGGATATCTCTAACCCTCCTAACGGTATCTGTATAATATTTATTTTAAGAGTTCACTTCAGGTGATGTACAAGTATTTTTTTTTACTTAAAAAGTCCTTGGAATTATTGCGAGAATTCACATGAAATTTTTTTTTTACTTTTTTTTTTATTAGTTTCAAAACGATATCATTTCAGTCCCTCATTCATTTTCAATGTGAAAACTTTTTCAATGAGATTTCACTAGAAAATGTTTGAATTTTTATTTTACCTTTTGTTTACCGTATAAAAAGTTAAAAGATAAAATAAATTTTTAATGTTTTTTTCAGTAAATTTTGTAAAAAAAAAAAAAAAAGTTAAAGAAAATAATTCAAAAAGCAATAATCACACATTTTATGACCAAAATGAAAGAAAAAAAAAAACAATAAAAACTATTTTATTTTGCAGTTATTCTTATTTTTTTATATTATTTAAAATATAAAAAAAATAATTTTAATTATTTTTTGTAATTTTCATTTTTTTTTCTTTTTTTTCTGTTACAGTGAATGGATTAATGCCATAACAAAAACGGTAAGTACTTTTTTTTTCTTTCACAATAGTAAAATAATATTAATTTTAAAATTTTTTATTATATTTTTGTGTATTTTAACATAATGAATATTTTTATAGCTACCACCACCGCCACAAATTGAATTGGTTATGGATAAACCACATATGATGAATGTCCTTCGCAGACCACTAGTACGAATTAGACGTAAGTATACACTTATGTATTGATAGTTGAATTTACATATGTATATAAATATTGGTTTTTATTTATGACAAAATCAGATAGACTGTATTTGATTTTGAATGAGCTTTAGGAACAATCACATAATACATATAAATTTTACATATCACACACACATGTATAAACAAATGTATTTAACTGATTTCTTGGTGAATCCCACCAAAAACCAATGGATGAATATTAATCCTGGAAGAAAATTGATAAATTCTTTCATTATTAGATGTTATTAGTCAGAAAACACTATGATTTTTTTAGTTTTCACCCGGAAAAATGTGAAACGAATACTCTTCCAGAAGTATTTTAGAAGATTCTCCTAGATCCTACAACCTAGAGAATTCGTTGAAGTATCATTTTTTCACATTTGTGAATCATTTTCCAGTATCGTAAAATGGAAATTCACCTTTGGATTTAAATGACGGACAAAAATAATTGAAGCTTTTTGATGACTCGTGCTTGTTGGGGTTTAAACTAAAAGGTTTTTTTTTTCGTTTTATTAATTTCCAAAAAAAATTAAAGCAATATTTTGTTGAGTTTCAAAAACAATCAAAACTTATTTCTAGTGCGGCTAAAAATGATTGATCTCAACTATTTTATCTCACTAATCGCTAATTGACTTTCCCTTCAACTTGTGTTTACAACATAAAATTTATTAAAATACACATTATACAAAACGAGATCAGACACATGTGGTGTATCTTTTTTCCAAAATTTCAATTTCAATGAATAATGATTTCAATTTTACCATTCATGTCGTTATCTTAATGTCAGAACAAAAACCTTTATACGACCTATATAAAGGAAATAAAAAATGACAAATAAAATTGACATTTTGGCATTTAGTATTTTGACAAAAAAAAAGTAAATAAAAAAATTTGATTTCTTTTACAAATCATTGTTACAAATTTTTTCTTCTTCATTCATTCCAATCTCAAGAATATTTTGCAAATATCACAAAATCTTTTCTAAGAAATAAAAAAAAGAAAAGTTATAATGGTCATAATATACATACAAATAAATTAGATTAGAACATATGTAAAGATTTATCATATCAGCAAAAAAAAAAAATAATAATAATAATTCAGAGATATGAACATTCCATAAAAGGTGTTCCAATACAAAATGAAATATGATAAATTATCAAACATACATATTATGAACCTTTTATGATCACCACTGATATGACATAAGAATATTTAATGAAAAAAAACAAATATTAAAGGACATTCATTTATTTTAAATCTTTTGAGCTAGGACTTTTTTATTTAAATTTATTTTCTATCAAAAGTTTCGCAAAAGTTCAGTACCTATTGGTTTTTTTTATTTTTTTTTTCGCCTTACTCAGTTTTTATTACCAACAGAGAAATAGATAAATAGATTGTTAGGGGCTATTGTTGCACTTCAAACCTATAAAGATCTTCTGTGCTGTGCCCGTGATTCTTATAAATTTTAAAATTATTGGAAGTTATTATTTTTAAAGAAGAGCTTTTGCATTTAGCGCACTCTTTTAGAGGTTACTATCTTACATTCACAAATAAGAATGTGTTTAGAAGTTACCTTGGCTTCTTTGCAGAATCTGCATTTATTATTCTTTCTTAGGCCCATCCCATACACATAATATAATATACATATACATATATACATTACATATATGTATATTATATTATAATAGTTAAGTGGACAGTGCTTAGCGAGAAGGACCCGTTATGGTCTTTAACTCATTCCTGTTTTGAAATTGAGTAGAGGTTGCTGAAGGCTAATGAATTCCTTCGCTTGTAAATTTCCGAGGGTTTTCTGATTTCTCATTTATTCACAAACAAAGAGGTAAGACCCTTGTTAAGACTTACTAAACTTTTACGAAAAAAGTTCATTCATGATTTACAAATATCATTTAAATGTGAATCATCCTGTATTTAGAGATTTATTTTATTTTTCATATTTGTATTTTCTTCTTTTACGTTCAGTTAAGTTAAATATCTCAAACGGATGTTGATGATTATGTATATGATAATAATTTTTCAATAGATAAACTTGTAAAGTTCATATGAAATTTACTATTAACAGATGTATTTTATAGTTTTTTCTTGTATACGTACTTCTCCTACACATACGTATGTACATTTTTTCCCTGAAATAATACGTAATAGTACTTATATGTTCTCATTCTCGGATAATATGAATTACTTATAACTTATATTTTGTAATGTATACTCGTATAAAAAATTATCGCATTTATTATAGCAAAATTTGTACTAAAAAATCATAATACCTACATAAAAATAATAATAATAAAAAAAAATCTCATAGCTTATATCTTTTTCAATTATTTGAAAATTTAATGAAATTCACTTAATGTTGCATTATAACATATAGTATATAGTTTTTTTTATTATACGTATGTATATTTTAGTAGTACGTACATATATGTACATACATACATACATATACATATATAGTGTATTAAACATTCAACAAAATTATGCTAACGCCATCAGTATAAGGTTTTTTTTTTATTTTTCATTATCTTTTTTCCTATTCGAATTTTTCTGCTAATTTTTTTTTATATTTTTCTTTTCAATTTCATTTTATTTCATCTATGAAACGTTATTCAAATGTAATCTTCACAAAAAAGAGAAAAAAAAGGAAAAGAGGATTCAATGAAGTGAATTGATTAAATGAAATTTGATGGAACTCTCCAAATATACGAAATATGCAATTTAGGCAAAAAAAAAAAACAAGAAATGAATATAGAAAAAAATTGATGTTTAACAATATACTTATGTATGTACACATGTATGTATGTGTATGTAGATAGGTAAATTTATTAGCAAACGGAAGCAATATCTTTTTTTTTTCTTCTTTTTCAAAATCAAAAAAAAAAAAAAAAATAGATAACAAAATTGCAAAAACGAGTAAGGAAAATTAAATATTAAAATGAATGTTTACTTTAAATTTCATTAATAGTTAAAAGCTTTCAATAATATTGATTAATCCTCCAAGGAAAGGATTAAATATACTCGTAAATATCTATCTATAATCGTGTATATGTATTATATGTTTTTTTAGGAAATTTAAACGATGATGATTTAGAAGCATAAACAAACATCATAACGAATATTATATATTTAAAAAGTTATAAGCATAGAATATCTATAATATGTAGTACACAAAATTTGTATAAATATATTTGCATAGAAATTTAACGGTAATATATAGAATTTTCTTTTTTCAGGTCAATACATATTTTCTTTTGATTTTAAAATCGATATTTTATAAATATTATAAAATATATATTTTTTATTAAATTTTTTTAAATTAAAAAATAAAAGACAAAAAAAAACAAAAATAGTAATAAAAATGAAAAAAATGCATTTTAGCAGAAATATGTAAATTGAAAATAATATATTTCTGTTTCGTGGAATTTAAATTTATTATTTTTTTGTGTACATTTTTTGTTATTCATATTTGCTTTTTTAAAATACTCGTTAAATAAACAAATAAGTTCAATTGAAAAAAAAATTTAATTTAACTTTGACTAAGAGAGAAAAAAAACGTTAATTTAATTTTACATTTTATACCTTTAAAATTGTCACCAAAAACAAAAATGTTTTGTTCAAAAGAATTATCATACGACAGAAATATTCAAAGTAAAAAGGACTCAATTTGTGACCAAACAATATTTATTAATATTAGTTTTTGTTTTTTTTTTCAAGAATAATTAAAAAACTGTATATCAACGTTGTTTTATTTTTAGTTGAATACTTAATTAAGACCGAAATTTTTCAGTTTAGTTTTACTTCAATGGTTGGTTTTTAATTCTCTTTTGAAATATGTTTGTATTTTCAACAATTGAAAAAAATTATAAACACTTTTTAATTGAATTTCCTTTATTTCAGTACGTATTTTATTAAAATATCAACAAAAACGCAAAAATAAAAACTTTTGTTACAGTAAATTAATTTGTCTTAATAAAAAGCATACAGAATAATTTGTTTAGAAATTCAATGTAAATTTAAAAGTTTAGTCCTTTAATTATTTTGTCAAACCCTTTTTTAGTAATTAATGAAATGGAATCAATTTTAAATTACCGTTTTTTGTTGAATCGATTAAATTATTATAGAAGTGATTTTTTTGTTTGTTAATATTGTCTTCTTGAATTTTGTGAAAATTTCGAAAAAGATAAAATGAAGGACTTTTTGATTTTTTTTTTTTTTTTTGAAATTCTTTAAATTTAAATTGCTTCTTTTACGAATTGTAAGGATTGGAATATTTATTCAAAATATGTAATAATTTAATTAAAAATTACACAGAAGTAATTTTGAAAAGAACCCAATTTAGCAATTCGCAAATATAACCTGGATATATCATCTGATTTTAAATTTTCAAAGCTTTTTTGTTACGACTTTTAGTTTTCGGGTGGTTACTTGATTTGAAGTAAAAAATTAACTTAAATAAATTCAAAATATTGGATGATTTCAAACAGTTTAAATTAAATAGAAATTTTAATTTGAATATTTAATAAAAAAAAACAAACAAAATTTTTCCTGTGAATTGTTTTAAAATTTATTCGTTAGTTTGAATATATCTTTTGTAAAAAAGGAAGAATATATTCAATGTACCACTCTTCTATAGTTTTTTCTTTTTATTTTCAAACAATTGTTTTATGACTCCTTATACAAGTCGAAAATTATTTAATTATACATACTTGCTGAAAGAAACTTTACAAGCTGAATAATCAAGCTTTTTATTCGTTTTTTTCCCTACGAACAAAATTAACAAGAAGAATGAAACAATGAGAAAAAAAATTGATTATCTTTTTCGAACACATCAAACTGAAAAAAAATGAAGAAAAAAAAACTATTTTTTTTAAATCGACGAAGAAAAAAATCCATAATCTATGAAGTAATTAAAATATCGAAGTAAAGATACTTTTTCAGGCTTTTAAGATTGAAATCTAAATGAAAAATTCACACGTATAAGCTTCTTTTTTTATATTGAAACAACTTTTTGATATTTTCGCTTCGCTGGCTGGTGGTACAAGTACATTATTATTACTTATTCCAAAAATGCATTATTAAAGTATAATTTTATAGTACACACTATAAGCTTATTTTCTAATAAAAAAATTTTGTTAATCCGAAAAACTGGAAAGTATACGCAAGCATTTTTAAAGTCATTAAAGATGTAGTAAATATTTTATATTTTTTTGAGAACATGTGTAATAACAATTTCTTCAAAGGTTATCAACATATCTAAAACATTCACTTTTTTCTCATATGTTTCACATGTTTTTCCCTTAAGGCATAAGCTATCTGCTACATGAAAGCTCATTTTTTTCAGGTTTAATATAATATATACAATCAGATGACCAATATCTGTTGCCAAGAACCTAATCATAAAATAAATATGTAATTACATTGTTCTATAATATTAACCTATGTATGTACGACGTACATACATACATAATAACATTTACATCAGATATAAGAAAAAAAAAAGGAAATGTTGAAATTCTAGATTCTTAGTATGTATAATAAAATATTTATAAAGTATAAGACAAAATAAAAACAGAGAAAAAAAGGTGAAACATTTTTAATTGAGTGATACATGAATAAAAGAATTTTATTTTAGTACTCAGGATATTCTCGATATTAATTGTTAAAAGGAATATAAAAGCAGCTAACAAAAACAAAACAAAAACGAAAAATAATATTTAAGTCCCTGATAACCATAGTATTCATTATACGAGAAATTAGAGAAAAATTCCTTAGAATATAATAGATTGTTTTTTTTCTTCTATGCTTTTTTTTTTGTACAGTAGAACAATTAACAGTGAACTAATGAATCTTTCAGGAAATATGTATTCAGAGAGGACAAAAAAATTTGCATATTAATTAGACTGTCCTCTTATTATTAAATAACAGTTATACGAGTATGTACATGGAGAAAAGAAATTCAATTACATATAAAAAAGCATTATATAAAAGTCAAACTCAAAGAATAATGAAAATTACGAAAAAAAATTCTGAATTAAATAATTTTATTTGAATAAAATCTTCAATTTCTCTTATTCCTATTTTATTTCATTAATAAAAAGATTTTTTTATACTCGTATTTTTGATTATTTTTTTTTCCATAATTTTCATGCATAAAAGGACAACGGTGAAGGAATAATTTTTTTTTCCAATTGATTTCACAAAGAATTATTCTCGTTATGTCTTTTAAATGGCTTACAAATTAAAATATGTATATTTTTTTATAATAAAAATATTCAAGTAGAAAATCGATAAAATATGAAAAATATATTTTTCAAGAAAAGCACTTGTGTTTAAAATTATGAATTCACAAACTAACTAGGAAATTTTTTTTCTTTGAAATAAGTGCCCTTTTACTCAGTGGTTGGTTGGTTTCTTGACGTGGCGGTTTTTCGAAATCTTTCGAAGACCCAATTAGCACTATGAGAGTGCCGTTTTGATACCACACACCTAGCAGTTGTCGAGTCAGAGGATTGTAAAGCCCATATATTTTCTGTCATTAATGCATCTACAGTTTTTAAAGTGGAATGCGAACCACTAAATTCGTTGATAGAAAACGAATTTTATTCGTATGACAGGGCAAGTACTAATATGCCTATAGTCTGTAAGTAGAGCCACCAAACTACTTTATTACCGAGCATTTATACCCAACTCAAGTGAATTGGTACTCATTCAAAGCTGAGTGGACTTAGGCGGACTAGATCACGAGACCTTCAGGATCAGAATTTCAAAAGCCAAAACTCTATCGCTTTGTCCACTTGCACTGACCGAATTCAATACTATGTATATTCTTTTTATTTTTATTATTAGTTTTATAACGCAGGGATACCATTTTTACTACACGTCTGATATTCGAAAATATTTTTTAGATTATATACGAAACTTTTTAGTAGTTTGAAATTTTTCAAAAAGCTCAAAGGATTTGAAAAAAATTTCAACACACATGCATTTCTTTTAGATTTTCTAACAGAACGTGAAACAATTACAAATTTTTCTATACAAATGACCAATACTTTTTTCAATTTGCGTATGTGTATATGTACACATTTTTTAACAAATTGTTTTTAAAAATTTAAGAGAAAAAAACATAAAATTGGAAAAACGGAAAAAAAACACATAAAAATGAAATTTCAGATGAAATAATTTTGTTTTATATTTCTTTTTTTCAATTTCCTTTTAACAACTCCATTAAATTGCCGTGAAAAATTAGAACAAATTGAAAAAAAAAATGTAATAATTTGTAATCGTAAATTCAAAACAGTACATAACAATTTTTTTTCATCTTAAACACACTTTCAAACATTCTTTTAAAAAACAAGAAAAAATTTTATGTTCTTTATTGAAAGTATGTTTTTCACATATTTCTAACACTTTTTTTAATGTTTTATGTTTTTTTTACTATATAGCCGCAACAACAACCGAAGTAAAAGCTCGTAAAAATCATACATTACATGTACAGAATTCATCAGTTAAAAGTGATGCTGCTGTAGCAATTTTAAGTAAAAAATCAAATTCAAAAGGATCACTAGCATGTGCGTTACCATGGGGTCATGGATGGGGATGGGCTACACTGCCAAATGGAGTATGGAGCGGAGGTAAGTGAAAATTTAATGAATTTTTTAAGTATCTGAAGTATATGTAGACTTAAACATGTTTTTTTTCTCTATTAAACAAACCATTGATATTCATTTTGTAAAGCTTAAAAATTACATGTGTATGACCTCATTTGAAATGAATTCTTTGTATAATATTTCATTGTTCTTTTTCATGTTTTTTTTTCTTTTTGTCATTCATTTTTCAAAGTAAGAACAAGGACCTAAATGATTTTTTTTTTAATAGAATTTTATATTTGGCTGTCAACTGACAAAAATATTTATTAGAAAAAATGTGATTATGTATGAAATATATCTGTTTTTAATTTTTTTTTTCTCGTTTCTCGAATAATAAACCGCAAATCATTTTACAAATTTTACTGTTGTCAAACACCACAGAAAATATTATACAAACTATCGTATTTTACCCAACCTTAGAAATATATACAAACAGAAATATAGTACATATTCGTATACTAAAAAAAGTTTAACCGCATCGTGTCAGAAACAATTTCAATTTTAACAAAATAATTTAAGTTTTCATGCATATGACAGTAACAAAATATATGTGAATGATTTTAATAAATGATATACGATGACAATATAAAAAAAAATACGAATAAAAAAAAATAGATTTGATAAAAAATTTGGAAAAAAAAAGCAAAAAGAAATAATGTTAAATTTATTTTTGGTATTTTTATTGTTATGTTAACTTACACAACACATACAGATAACATAGGGGAAAATACCCAGTAATGGGCCCTCCGCCAGTAATGGGCCTTTTGCTTTATTTTATTCTATAACTAAGTTATTTTAATAAAAATACAGGTGAATATTTGCTATATATTTAGAAAAAATGGTTATCTTTGCAATGCGTGGATGGATTATCATTAAAATTTCTTATTTTAAATATAAATCTAATAAATGTAAAGTGCTACCAAAAATTGCATTTTTCTTAACGTTTTCGTTAAAGAGATGAATTTTTATTTTCTTTATATTTTACTAAAAAAAAACGATAAATAGCTAATTTTTTTTAAATTACATTTTAAACTAGTTAAAATTTAATTTCTAGTACTTTTATAACACTTTTATTTATAAAATATATAATTTTTGGCACGGCTCATTACTGGCTCTAAATTGTATATGAAATTCAGTAACGAGCATAGGGCCCATTACTGGCTACAATTCAAAAAAACCAAAGTACCAGTAATGGGCCCTTAAAGAAAAAAGCAATAATTCAATTTGTTTTGTATTTAAATATTCACCTACCTTAAATTTTAATATAAATGTAACATTTTTAAATAAATATAATTCAAATTTTTGGATTAATTTGCAACCCATTTGAATATTTCAATTCTCTAAAATTACACGTACCTACTAAACAAAATATTTTAAAATACTTAAAAAATGGCAAAGAAAAATGGAAAAAAAAGAAGAAAATGGAGAAAATAAAAATTTATAAAATAAATAGTTATATCAGTTACATAATAGTAAATACAAGTAAATACATCTATTTTTTTTAAATATTTAATATTCATAATAGTATATACTTATTTATAAAAGCAATAAAAAATATTTTTTATATTGAAATTTAAGCAAAAATCCTTTTAATTCAGTTCAAAATAAAGGGCCCATTACTGTCTCTTCTCGGGGGCTCGTTACTGGCGACAGGGGGGCCCATTACTGGTCCTCACGAATTTTGAGTTATTTTATTAATTTTAATAATTTTATTGAAATAAAAACATATTTTTTGCGTTAAATTGCAAATCTAGACCCTTCAGAAAGTTTATTTTGCTCTTGGTTGGAATTATTAATCAAATACTTTAACCGTGGTATAGGGAAAAAGTCAAAAATTTTCCTTAAGGGGGCCCATTACTGGGTATTCTCCCCTATTTTCACAACTTCTAAGCGTATTTTTACATTTCTTTTATATGCAAATCATGTTTCAATAAAAGGGGAGAGAGAAAAAATACATACTTTGAAAATTGATAAAAAAAACAAAATCCTTTGACTTTATTTTATCTACGACTTGAATAAAATATTCTTTGTTTTTTTTTCCTCATTTATTCTTTCCTTTTATGTAACACACTTATAAATAGAAAAAGAAAAAAAACAAAAAGAAATTTAAACATTATATCAGTTTATCCTTTCTTATATAAAATTATCTAAGGTGTTCATATAACAATAATAAAAAAATAAAAAATGTGAAAAGAAATGCGTCTATGAAAAAAATAAAAAGAAAGTTTGTATTTTTGTTTTTCTCAAGTTATGCAAAAACTTATTTTGAATAAAGGAAATAGGAAATATCTATACATATACGTATACAAACGTGATATGACAAATGCAATATTTTTCAAATATGATGTTTTTTTTTTTCTTTTAAAGAATTTTAACTTTTTTTTTTTGTACATTCAGGTATTTTATAGATTTTAAAAGATGACCTTTAAGAAAAATTTCAATGAAGAAGTTTGTTATAAAACATAAAAGAAAAGAAGGAAAAAAGGAGTTTTATTTTGTAAAAATTTTATTTTTATATTTTAGTTGCATGTTTTATGTAAAGGATTAAATTTTATTTATGGTTTCTAAAGTTGCATGAGAATGAAGTCCTTATCGAATTGTCAAAATTTTTTGTGCATATATATTATTTTTATTGCCTGAAACAAAGCCTGTGTTTCTACTATTTGACGTATGTTTGTGCTGGTAATTCAAAATTACACACTGCTCTGGCACATTATTATTACAAAAATAAAATTTAATTAGAAAAATATCCGGTTTTTTTAAATTAAAATTTACTCTTTGACTTTACCATAAGTGCACATCATTGCATATTTTCTGTTTCAAGTGTTCAATTCGTGAATCGCTGAAAATATTATTTACCACGTTGACGAAGGTGAAGGCTACAACTGAAGTCTGGAAATATGAAATCTTAATCAAAAACTCATTAATCCAATTAAAAAATTTTGAAGGAGGAGAATTTGTGCTTTTCTCGTCAATCAAGGATTACAAAGTTACCGTCAACGTGTAAAGAATAAATTTTTTTGGGTTATTTATAAAGACTTTTTATTTTTAAGTTTAACTCCTCTTTTTGTTTTTACTATGGGTCTCATTATAATACGATTTCACCACAACGCAATTTTCTAGGAACCTATCTAATGTGTTATCTATGTATGTACTGTACATGTATGCATATATTATGTATATATAATATATTATATTATATATTATATATATATTATGTGAATAAGTATATTAAATTTTCATAAATTAGGTTGAAATCTAAAGACCCAAAATGCTTAAAAGGTGTGGTTTTTCAAATAGTTTGTTTTAAAAAAACATTAATAAATTTTTCCAGAGTAATTTTCAATGTACAAAATATTAAATGTTGTTTTTTACAACTCTTTCACATAAAATTTATTCTTCAAATAAAGTAATATACACATACACGGTAGTAAAAAAAAAAGCAAGATTATTCTAACCATTTATCTCAATTTAGTTTTGGCATTTCATCTGTAATCATTCATGAAGTTGGCATTCCCTTGAAATACATATTCTTCTTTTATTTAATTTTTTTTTTTTTGTATACCAGTAAATTCTTTCCAAACATCCATAGTGTACTCATACAGTCATACATCAAAGTAGAACATTTGTTAATGTCATAAAATGATAAAGTTATTTTTTGTTCTCATTTTCATTTAATTTTTTTTTTCATTTTTTGGTTAAATTTCAAAAATTCATAAATAAAAGTAAATAAGTTGATTTGTTGATTCACATCACAATTTAATTTAACAAAATTCATATTTTGACAACAACAAAAAAGAAAATGTAAATGTCTGTTAAATTTTTTGACATTCAAACAAAAAAAATATTTGTAAAATGGGTTAAAGGTCAAATTAAAAAAACAAAATTAAAATGGTTCAATAGTTTTTGATTTTGTGATACACCTAATTTAAATTGAAGAATTCTTAGATACATTTTTTCTTTACAAAAATTGATGAATTATTGAACTGTAAATTCAAACAAACACATTCCTAACTTTTTCTACGTTAATCATTTTTTCTTATGCCAGGTGACGTCTTCTATGAAATCGAGGTGTAAAGTAGAATTATGAAAAACAAATTAATAAATTTGCATATTAACACCAGGTACAGACTTAATGGTTTCATAACTGGTAAAAGAGTATAATATAACCCGAGAATTCTTCTAATTGTTCACAAGGGCAAAATCACACGACTTATAGGTCCTAAGAATTCTTCTGTTCAGTCATGGGAAGACTGGTAACCAGAGAGTTTTCGTTAATGGGTGCTAGAACAAAAAATCCGAAAATTCTCGTAATTTGTTCGAAATGTGTTAACATCGTTTTTGTAATAAGAATTTTATAAAATTCAAAACTGATCAAATGAGAAGAAAAAAGGGTTCGTGACATACCCTTTTGTTAACTTCATTTAAATATGTGATACATATGTCATAAGTATTTATAAATTCCAAGAACCAGCTATGCACTTTATTTCATGGAGGAATTCTCTTGAGTATCTCTATGCATGCATTTTACATACCTTTATTATTTTATGATGTAGGTACATGCACAGTACATAAATTACATATTTGCATAGGGTGATTAAAACAAAAACTAGCCCCAAATCCGTGTTTTTATAAGCTTCTTCCCCAGGACCGTATTTTTGACATTTTTACTTTTACACCAGTCTTTCTTCTTTCTTCTCAATTCATTGTTCATACAATAAATTTTGCAAAAACTTGTTTTTGACTATTCTCCACCTCGTTAAATATAAATCAGTTTGGTTAAAAAGCCGCATTTGGAGAATACCATCGTTAAGAAAAAGCGTGTAAAAAGACGAAATCAGATCACATATATTTTAAGGAAACTAAGTATAATCCTTAAACTTCGATATAAACTTCGAATAAAAAAATATTTTGAAGAAGAAAAAAATTTAAAATCTTAATTTAACCCATTTCATGTCGGAAATTTTTTCTCCTTTCTGAGGCTAAATTATGTATTTTATCCACAAAATGAAAAAAATCAAGTCAAGTCAATAATATACTTTTTTAAAGTCATTTATTGTGTCAGTTACCCTCTACATTTAAAAAGTAGGTTATGGTTACGGCAGGTTATTTTATCTATATTTTTTTTTTTTTACAATAATTCATCTGAATTGTGTGATGTGTTATTTCATTTTAATTAAAATTTGAAATGTGTACATTTAAATTACAATTGTTGTCAATCTTATAAAGTTTGTAGATGATACTATATTTTGTAATCCAGAATACAGTTAGTCATTTTCATTTATTTCAAAATATCAAATACACATTTGCTTTTTTGTTATCAAACTAATCAGGCTAGAAAATGTGAAAAAGTATTAAAGGATGATACAAAAAAAAGGATATACATACATACATATTTATTTTATTTTCAAAAAAAATTATTTTGATTTTGTAAAATAAATGAAAATTCTATCTATCGAAATTGAAATTTGAACAAACAAAAAAATTAACATTGAATATCGAAAAATTAAAAGTATCTGAAAACAAATAAAAAAAAAGTGACAGAATTATTTCAAAACAATTTTTAATATTGAAAGCTATTGTTTTCAAAGTTTAAAAAAAAAAATAAATAAATCAAAATAAATTTGAAAAAAAAAAAAAAAAAAAAAAAAAAAAAAAAAAAAAAATCTTAATAATGTTGTTGTTGTTGTCTTTCACATTTCTTCTATTTTTTGCATTTCTATTGCATCATTTTCGCATTATTATCATATTATTCGAAATAAGAAGAATTTAATTAAAAGTTCATTCTTTATCTCTGAAACTTTTAGCCAGTTTTCAAATTTATTTTTCACAATAAAAATAAGGAAAATATTTAATTGAAGAATAAATAAAAACTTTGTTTTGTTTTATTTTCTAACATTTTTTATTTTTTTTGTTTTTGAAGAAAAGAAAGTTTAAGTATCTTGAAAGAAGTTTTACATTATTTTAAAATTAAAAAAATAATCCGCTAATTTACATTGTGTTTATTTATATTTATACAAAACGAGAAAAAAAGAACTGATGAAAAAATGTAGTTGTATTTCACATTATGTTCTACATTCTGATTATGTGATTTAATTTTTTTCTTAAAATGTGGTTAAGTTTTTATGGCGAAATTTAAAAAAGAGATAAAAAAAAGTTAGGCACAAAAATTTAGGAGAGAAATAGGACGTTTCTTTAGATTGTAAACAAAAAAATGTATTTTTCTAGCTGATTATTTAATAAATGAACCGAGTGTAGAGAAAGTTTCAATTATTTATGACTTGTTGTAACGGGACATTATTATGTTGGTTGGTGCAAACGCCACCTAATTGCGAAAAATTATTTAAAAATTTTACGAAATGTTATTAATTTTTTTGAAATTTTCCCAATAACGGTATTAGATAGAGACCTAGGTGTTTTAAAAAAATACACAGGATTAAATTCTTTATATTTTCAAAACAGAATTATTCAAAAAATTTCTTCTGGAAGGACCAAAATTTAATTTTATCGATTTTTTACCTTTTAACATTTTTCGGCCATATTGCTTTTTTTAAAAAGCTCTTTACATCATTTTTTTTTTTTTTTTTGGACAAGTAGTGTTATGTTAGATCCCGTTACAATAGGATTCTACCACTATAACCGGAACTTTCAAGAGTGTAAAATTTAAATGGTTTTGTTTAATTTAAATAGCACATCCTAAAATGAATGGACTTTACTAATAATTTTAATTTCGGCTTTTATATTTAGTTACAACATATAAATCACAGAACGCTCTGAGTTTACATATAAAATTTAAACCAGAAAATATTTTCAAGTTTCTTTTTATAAATGCAAATTTAGATCGTTCTGTGATTTTCAAGTTGTTACTAAATAAAAGTCGAAATTAAAATTTGTGTATTAGTAAGGATCAATATGTTTTATGTTTGTTTTTTATTTCCTTTCTAGTGCAAAAACAAAATCTAAATCTATTGTATATGTATTTTTTTAATTTACAGGATTAACATGGTCACAATGTGAAGATTCCTTTACACTACATGCCCTGCCAACAACACACTGTACTAATTTGATTGAAACAACAACCAGTGGAATATATCACACCGATATCGGAGCATTCGATTTTCATTCCGGTGTCGAGGATGTTGGTGGTGAAGATTTTGATTATGCAATGGATTTTGGTGATTTTATATTTTAAATAAAAACATGACTATAACAAAAAAGTATTTTGATTTTAATTTTACAATTTAAAATAACATTTTAAGAAAATTTTCGAAAAAATTTTGAAAAAAAAAAATATTGTGAAAAACAATTCTTTTTAAAAAAAATTTTACATTCAATCCACATTGTGTGGAATTTGTTTTGTTTTTCCAGTTATTTGATGAAAAAGCTAAATTGAAAAAAAAAATCGCTTTAGTAAGTTCATTCGGTTTTTTTCAAAACTTGATTTATCAATTTACAAATTAGAAATACAAATTTTTTAGTTTTTTCAAAAATTTATGATTAAATTGAAAAAAAAAATGAATTTAAAAAGTAAAATAGACGAATTATTGAAAAATAAAACAAAACAATAACAAGCCAAACCGATTTTTTTAAAGAATTTAAAAAAAAATAAAAAATAAATAAAAAACAAATAAAAAAATATTTAGAGAAAAAAATAACAAATAACAATTGTATTGTATTTCAATAATTAAAAAAAAAAATTAATAAATAAATTATTATTATTATTATTATTATGAAAGATTTTTGCACGGAATCTTTTTTGTACATTTTTCAATGAATATACGGAACATAAGCACCGATTTTTTATATATTTAAAAATACATGTTATATTTGAAAAAAAAAAAAATTAACAGAAAAGAAATTTTAAAAAAGGGGAAAAATGCAAATAAATTATTTATCAATTCAATAAAAACACTTTTTTTAAAGGAAAAAAACTAATATGAAATAAAAAACAATAATTAAACAGAACTCATGGTTTGAAAATAAACATTTGAAAGCAAAAAAAAAACATAAATAAATATAAAAACGGCCAAAATATGTTTTTTTCAAAAACTATACAATTAATATAAAAATAAGTGATTCATAAAAATTTTAGGAATTTTTTGTTTCTTTTTTATTTGCTAGAATTAATTTTTAAGGCAAATATCGCTACCCTGGTGGTAGATTGATTTTCATGAAATTCAATATGTGAAATGTGTGAAAAGAAAACACACACATACATATTCATTTACAAACGAGTATTTTGTTAAAATAATAAACATAGGAGTTTTGATTTAGTGATTAAAAAAAAGTAAATAAATTAAATGTGTAATTTTAGTATATAAATTTATAATAACATAAAAAAAGAAGGATATTCCTTTTTTTTTTTTTTTAGTAAAAATAGAAATAATGAGAAATTTAAAAAAAAACGTTAAATGTGTATGTAAATTTATTCTATATATTGTCATCCTTTAGCTGTGAATTATATATATATATATGTATTTAATACCATTGTATTTTCATGTTCTATTTATTTGTTTAAATATTTTTTTCCAAAATTTTAGTTAGAATTGTTTTTTTTTCTATTTGATTTGATTTAACAAAAATTAAAATACAGGGTGATGTAACATTTATCTTCTGATTCATCTCTTTTTTTTTCTTTTTAATTTTCAAGAAGGATGAATCCATTTTAAAACTTTAAAAGCTTATTGGATTCTCGTTATTTAGAATTTTTTTTTTTGCTTGTTTTTCATACAAACAAAAATTGTTATTTTAATGACAATTTTCGTTGGGTTATGAAGAGATTTTGTTTTTTTCAAATAATGAAACTGAACTGTAGGAATATTCTTTTACTGTACTTATGCAAGGATTCTATACTGATTTAGCATGGATCAGATGTACTCAATACCGAGCGGTACGTGCAACTATCAGCCTTAAAACAAATAAAATATTAAAGGTGGAAATACAAAAAATCTATCATTGTTCGCAGTATCAAGGGAATTAATATTTCACCTTTCTAAATTCTAGTTTCAGGTCTCAGAATTGAAATCTGAAAATAATCTAAACATAAAACCAAAACACTAATTTTAATTTTAAAAAAATAGTTTTTTAAAAAATAAGTCAGAAATGAATGTAAACTACACCCTGTATCAATTTAATTGTAAAGCTATTATTCTAAAGATTATTGAAGAACAAAAAAAAATATTCTAATCAAAATTAAAATTATAATTAAATAAAATTCTTACTTAGATTTTCTATTTATTATCTTTAAATAATAAAAATTCCAATCAGATTTAAGGATATTCGTTGAACTGCATACACAGCAAACTAATAAGATTAAATACTTCCACAAAAAAAAAAAAATTAATCAATAAAACTAAAATAAATGGAACAAGAAATAATATAACGGTAATAAAAATTAATAATAAATTGAATTTCTATTAACATTTTTGAAAAACATTATTGTAAATTTTTTTTTTTTGTATTAAAAACAAAAACAAAAAAAAAGGATAAAAATATTATCTAAACGAATTTATATTTAAAAAAAAAGAAAAAAACATTTAAAAGTAATTTAAACTTCAACTTTTATCTCATCGAAATTAATCATCTACTTTTTTTTATTATCAATTTAAAAAAAAAAAGCCAAAATAGTTTAAAAAATAATTAAGTACATTCATAAATAAAACATATAGAAAAAAAAAAACTAAAATAAAAATTTGTACAATACATACAAAATTGAATCACACTGTAAGGACAACACCAAAAAAACAAATATTTATGCTTCAGAATTTAAAAATAGAAATATAAAAAAAAAAGAACTGAATTAAAAATTATGAAATTTACTTTGAATTTGAATTAATTTCAAAATTTTCAAATTTATTGTAAATTAAGTATTATTATTATTATTATTTTTGTTTTTTTTTTCATTTAAATATGCAATAAATAATAATATATAAATATAAAGATAATAAACAGTTAGAAAGAAAAAAAATAATAATAAAATAAATACGGCAAAACTAATAGAGTATTTTATTAAAATAGTATCTTAAACAGTACGAGTATATTATATACTAAATAAAATAACGTATATCAATAAATCATTCACAATACATAATTATTAATTGTAATTAAAAACAACAAGAATAAAATAATTAAATAAATAATCGTAATAATGAATAAGAATATTTATAGAAAATATTGAGAAGATATCTGTTTGAAAAAAAAAATAATAAATTAGGTACTATACATAATTTATCATCATTCAAATAAAACGCAATATTTTTTTAATAGATTATTTTGCAAATGATTTTTGAATGTTTTCTCATAGAGGATCAGTGTTCATAATAAATCTAATAGAACTGTGTGAAATTTTGTTGTAAAAAAAACATAAATGTAGAAAAACATAAATCATTTAAAAAAAATAAAAAAACAAACAAACAGGTGAGAGCAGGATAATATTAAACTATCAATTTAATATTAATTAATTAATTAATAGATCAAAATAACTGTGTATTGTGAAAAGTCATGACAATATTCTTGGATTTGAATTTTTCAAAATATAAAAACAAAACTGACAGAGTATCTTTTATTTTTTTTTTGTTTATCTTAATGAATTTAATTTTAGTTAATTTTTATTTTAATTTTAATTTATTATTTAAAATAATTTTTTTTCATCATTATTTTTTCGAGGATATTATTTGTTAGATATTTCAAAATATGTAGATATTGTTGTTGAGCCTAAAAAATGGGCAAGTAAATAAAATCTTTAACAGTCATATGTTGTAGAATTCATGTGAAAGTGAAATAAATTCGAAATAAGGGTTACTGAATTCATGTGAATTTAAAAATAAATTTTTTGTTCGAAAGAATACAAATTCACTTTCGAAAATACATAGTAAATGTCAAAGAGCTAATAATTAATTTATGTTCTCAAATTTTGTGCTTTTTCCAAATTGAAAGAAAAAAAAATCAATTGAATTAAAATTTAACACACAATGGACTCTGTAAAGATTTAGTCAGACGTCTAGTATTTATACTATGGTATTCGAATATATAATAGTGTATAAAGTGTATAAAACTATTAAACTAGAACATTTTTTTACTAAACAGAAAAAATCAATTATTACCGATTTGAATTCGTAAAAATTTGATTAAATATGAATTTTATTTTCGAAATCACTTTGTAAAATGAAATCAACTTCAGTGAAACTGAATTCACTCTAACGAATTGCTTGACATCAAAACTCATTTTGACATTTAATTTCACTATTGAAATGAAATTTGAAACATGTCCAAAACTTTCAATTATTATCTAGCTGTGTATGTTTGAAAATATGATTTCAAGAAAACAAAAAATAAAATAAATTTTCAAAAAGGACAAATATAAAATTTTTAAATGTCACGAGAACAAAAAAAAAAAAGAAAAGAAAAAAAAATATGTGTAACTTTTTGAATTATTATTTGTTTAAAACTTTCTCTTCTTTGTCACGTCCAATGAACGTGATTAAAACAAAATCTTTCAAGAATTTCTAAATTATTGAATTTTATTTAAATAATTTTTTTTTTCATTATATTGAAATTTATTTATATTCAAAAGTTAAATTTGATTTCTAAATTTCCCCTTTTTTCATCTTTATTTTTGTTTTTTTTTGGTTTTTTTGTTTAGAATTAAAAGTTGTAAGTAAGTTTTAGTGTAAGAAACATTGAATAAAATCTTCTCATTATGTTTTATGTCTGTGTTCTACGTATACTCGTCCAAAACAATTATTATTACTCTATATCCCTGTGTGTACATAAATATATTATTTAGAATACTTAAAGGTAAATAATTAACAGCAATTAGACCAAATTAGGTTATAGGTACCAGTTAAATTTTAAATATTTTAATAATAAAAAAAAAATAAAATATAAATTTAATGAAATATAAATTAAAGAATAATAACAATATGATTATAATTATTAATTAAATTTTTAATTGAATACAAAAGTTTTATGGTAAAGCTTATTCTACATAAAGGTAAGCCGCATAATAAGTATATATTTTGTAAAACAATAAGACAAGAATTATTTAGAATAAAATTTTTGTGAAAAAATAAATTAGGATATTTGTATAACAATTAGGAGAAGAAAAAAAACAAAATAATAATGAAAATATCTTTTAGAAATATTGAAAAATATGTATTTTATAGCAATAATTAAGTATTTCCATGTAAATTATGTTTGAATTTGAATTTATTCATAAAAAGTTTGAAGTATTTAAGGAATCATTCTGGTTGGACGTGTCTTAAATATATGAAATATATTTTCCTTCACTGAAATACTTTTATACTACATATGAGAAAAAAAAATTTTTTTTTTCAAAATTCTTCTGGAAAAGTAGAAGCCTCCAGAAAGTTTCGTTTGGTTGGCGTACGTGATAATTCGTTGTGAGCTTCATCTACAAAAGGTCATAATTTAAGATGTATGAAAAATTTTGACAGCGTATTTTTGAAGGTTCGTAGTTTCAAACAGAAAAAGATTGTTTATTTTTTTACAATTCTAAACCAGAATGATCCCTGAAAAAATTTTTGCTGCTTTTTTTCTTAAAATCTTAAAGAAAAAAAAATTTTTTTTACACACTGAAAACGAAGTACATATTTATTTTTTAAGAGTTCTAAATTTATAGTCAAAAATTCAGGCTAAGAATTTTTACATACATAATAGAATTTTTTTAAATACACAAGCACACATGCTGTTACGAAGGAAATATTTACAACTGGTAATTATTATTTGCATATTTTCATATTATAGTGTTTACAACAAGCA
Source organism: Bombylius major (assembly GCA_932526495.1). Classification (NCBI taxonomy): domain Eukaryota; kingdom Metazoa; phylum Arthropoda; class Insecta; order Diptera; family Bombyliidae; genus Bombylius; species Bombylius major. The sequence goes on along the minus strand of OW052045.1, from coordinate 24,294,236 downwards.
AGACAAAATAACGGATTTTTAAAATTATTCTGCTATTTTTTCATTTATTTTCTTAACAGTTCCTATACCATTATATTTTCTCAATAAAATTTTACTATTGCTTCAATAAAAATCTACTATATTTGCAGTGTACCGTTATTTTTGCGGTAATTCTATCAATATAAACTCCCTAAAATAAATTTTTATTCTGCTGAGAACATAGAAAAATTTTATCGAGACAATATGCTGGTATAGGTCTTGTTAGGAAATTAAATGACAAAATGACAGGATCATTTTATAAATCTGTTCCCTTATCCTGGTGAAAAGGAGCCAATTTCATTGGTTTTCCAACATGATAATGACCCTAAGCATACTTCATGTTAAGCGAAAAATTGATTCGAGGGTTAAAATATCGAAATTTTAAAGGGACCTGGAAAATTTTCTGATCTCAATATGATTGAGAACCTATAGTTGATTAATTATTAGAAGAAGAATTTGGAAGCTACATAACAAAATTAAAACTACACAGTTTTATAAGGGAGAATTGGAAAAAAATTACAGATAGTAACGCTACAAAATTTATTAAGTCCTTGCCAAAAATATGTACTGAATTGATAAGAAACAAAGGATTTTCAATAAAATATGTATATTACAATTGAAACAATAAAAAAAAATAATAATAATACAATATTTTTATTTTAGTCTTGCTTATTGTAAAAATTATAATATGAAAATATCCAAATAATTATTACCAGTTGCAACCGTTTTCTTCCCCAAGTACATACATATATCCTTTTTTTTTTTTGCAAAAGTAAATTAATTTTTTTAAATTTTTCAATTACGTATTCAACATTTTTTTCTCTAGTAAATATTACAAATATTCAAAATGGAAAACCTTGAATAATGAATTTTATATTCCGAATATAAAAAAAATAAATAAATAAAACACCCTCACTTTATACAACGTAAAAAAAAAGTATAAGGGTTGCGAAGAACAAATCAATAAAATCGTTTAATTATAGGAAATTACTCCAAGAAATTACCAATAAAAAAAAAGATAACAGTAATAAGATAAAAATATTAAAATATTATCTTTTTTATATAATTTCAAATTTTATATAAAAAATAAAAGTTTATAGTTACGAATAAATGTTTTTTTTCGTACTAGTAAAAAGGAAAAAAAAAAGAATAAATAAACACGATCAATAAAATTTGATCGATATTGAGTTCAATAAAATTATAGAAATATTTAAACGTATATTGTAAGTATTTAATAGATGTTTAAAAAATAATTATACATATAGACTGTTAAATAGGGGAAACAAAACAAAAACAAAAAATTAATTGAAAAGAAAAATGTGCAAAAAATTTCAAAAAAAAAAAAAATGTGTTAGATTTTTAGAAAAAAAAAGTAATAAATTAAATATAAGATTTTAGTAAAGAAAAATTTGATTGTAAAATGATTAAATTTAATTACTAATTAAATGAAAATATAATTTTTTTCATAATATCAATTAAATCGCTGGTCGATTACGATATTAAGATATTAATTTATAAAAACAAAAAAAAATGTTTTAGATAATTTAACTTAAAATTTTGCATTTTTGTTTTAAGGTGCAATTCATTCAAAATGTGTATGGAGATTTTATTTTTAATTTTGCTATTGAATCCTTTCAATTTTAATTAACATTTTATCGATTGAGCATTTTTTATTCGGAATATAATTGCCTACTAAGTAATTTAATGATTGCCTTTATTATAATATACATATATTCATAAACTATGACAATTCTAAGTATGTATATACATAGTACATATTCATATGTATATGGGGAATTCCAAGCAAATCGACCACTTTTTTCCTTAAAATTCGTATGAATGAGAACAGTATTAAAAAAAATTTGTTTGCTACTTATCAGTGGAAACTCGTTTTGCTGTCACGCCCGTTACCAAATATGTCACACCCGTTACACTTCTTTTTTTTTTTAATTATGAAAAAAGTATTGCATTGTTTCTCGTCAAATTTTTCCAAAAGATTCTTTCAAGTGTCTACAGTATTATTAAAAATAATTTTTGGAATTGTTCGTATGAAAATTTTAGGATATTCAGTAAAATATACGGAAATCCGTGAAATTCGAAATCGTCAGCGACACACCCGTTACGCTACTAAAATGACGATTCTGATCGGAAATATTTGAAGATTTCTGTTTTATCGTAACCGTCGTTTGCTTTCACTAGAAGGCATATTAAGAACATAAAAGTATAATCAGAATGCATATTGCTGTACGAGTTTTTCAATATTTAAGATTCAGGATGTCACACCCGTTACAAATGGAATTCCCCATATATACCCGTATATTTCGTGTCAGTTTTACTGTCCAACAATCATAAGCTTTTGTAAGTATTTATTTAATTTGGTTTTTTATATGTGCCATTAACGTTTAGGGATTTTCTTTTACTATACCTTGATTAGCACAGCGTTGGCGCATGTAAAAGAAAGAAAAATGGGGAAGATTATGGGGGTAAGACAATGCGAAGGTTAGATTTATACACCACAATGTAGAATTTTATTTTGCACAGGATACCAATTACCGTCGCATAATCGTTAAAATGTTGAAATTGAGAATAATAAAACCCCACCCAAATTGGATTTTCAAGTATGTAAAAGCATTATTTTCTTGGAATCAAATAAAAAAAACATATCTTATCTTTAAAAAAAAGAGTCTTCATATGGAATTTGTTATTTTGAAATCTAAAATTATTTTTTTTATTTTTTTTTATATAAAAAGCTCAAAAACTATTCCTAGTTTTTTTTTCTAAGTTAAAAGATTAGTTTGATAATTTTCAAAAAAACAAAAGATAGAAAAAAAAAGTCACAGATTTTTTCAAAATAAAACACAAAATAATAACATAAAAAAAAAGAAAGTAATCATTGAATTGAAAATAAATCCAACCCAATGTGTTCATTGAATGTCATATTTATATATATAAAATAATATAACAATTAAATTTAAAACTTTTTGCAAGAAAACAAAAAACAAAATAAAATAAAATATAAAAACCAATTCGAAAAACAAAAACAATTAAAATATAAATAACAAAAAAGATTCAATATATGAACGCAAAAAATATTAACAATATTGCAAATTATTAAATATACTAAACTTTCGAAAATTGTACTGCAAAAAAAATCATTTTATTAGTATTGTAATGCAACAAAAAAAAAAAAAAAAAAAAAAAAAAGGAGAATAATAAGTAATTAATTCAGAAATAAATTTTTAAAACAGAAATAAAAACAAAAAACATAGAATTTATGAAAAAAATAATATAGTTGTATTTTATGAAATATAAAAACTAAAAAAAAAAAAAAAAAAAAAAAACAAATTTACATAACATGTTTGAATGTGGTCGTCGTCAAAAAAAAAACCAAAATTCATTCATATTTTTAAGAAAAAAGCCAATCTTCAGAAAAAAACTAAAAATGACGAAGAAAATAATAATAATAATAAAAATCCAATTGAATTTAACAAAAGGTATATTTTAAATAAATTATTATTAAATGTCAGTTAACAGAAAACACAAAAAAAAAAAAAAAACGTATTTTTAATAAAAAGCCAAAAAAAACTATAAAACAAAATACAAAAAACATGATTTTATTCAAAAAGTAAAAATTAAAACAAAAAAAAAAACAATTAAGAAACAAACTATATTTGCTGTTTATATAAATTATACATGAAAATGAAACGAAAAAACAAAAAATAAAGGATTATTGAAAAATAAACAAAAAATTAATGTTGTACCACGCATTTGTTTTTTTGCAAATTAAAAAAAAAAAATAGTACATATAATATATATAAATGTATAGATGTAAAACCAAAACAAACATCATATAAAATGTAACATAGCACAAATTTTAAAAGTTTGAAAAAGAACAAGAAGAAAAAAAAAATATATAAGAAAAATATTAAACAGGTATATATTTTTTTTTTTGCCAGAATAAAATATATTTCAAAATAATAAAATACAAAAAAAAAAAAAAGTAAAAATAATTAAAAATTAAGTGATGAAAAACAAAAAAAAAAGTAAAAATAATTAAAAATAAAGTGATGAAAAACAAAAAAAAAAAGTGTATGTAACTTTAGAAAAGTGTTTATCAAATGATAAATAGAAGTACACATAACAAAAAAGAAAAAAAAACTTTATATAGAATTCTTAAACTGTAGCAAAAAACAAGAACTTTGTATTTTTCTATGTTTAATTTAATTTAACTTTTTTTTTTTTAATATTGAAAAAGAAAATTTCTTTTTAAATCGACTGAAACTTTTTTCTTAGATATTTTTCTTTCTTTTTTATTTTATTGTTGAAAAACCATTTTATTTTTTAACAGTTTCACCACTCCCTCTTTATATGGTATATCATATACATATGATTAGGGGCCATTACAACATAAAAATTATTCAATTTTACTTAAAGTTCTCATTTAATTTAATTTGGAAACAAACTAGTTATTAAAAAAAAGGTTTATACACTCACTTTCTCTCTGAAAAAAAAAAAAAATAATAATTAAAACAAATTAAAATCTTAATTATTTTTTGGGTAAAAAAAAAAAAAAAAAAAAAAAGTAAAAACATTGTGAAAAACAAACTAAAAAAAAAGAAAGAAACCTCAGAAAAATGTTTTAGTCGCATACCAATTTTTTCTTTAAATTATTTTGATTTAATTAAAGAAAGAAAACAAATAATTTTGAACACATTTTATTTGCATACACAAGTATACAGTATGACAAAAAAGTATTTGTACCATATACTACCGATACGAAATAGCGTAATTTTTATAAAAAATAAAAACACCATAAATGTAATTTTTTATTTTAATCATCTGTTTAGACGATCATAATTAGTTTTTTCAATTACAAATTAATTGGATTTATTTTAATTTGAAAGAAAAATATAGAAAAAAACTTCATTAAGTATAGAAAAATAGGTCGAAAAAAGTATTTGCAACCTTTTGATACGTTGAAACATATAGAAAACCTATAAAAGTTTTATTTACCGTTACTTCTTGAAAAAAAATTCATAATAGTTATTACTGTTTAGCTTAGCCATTGCATTTTGATTATTTTGTTTGAGGCTTTATACTTGAAAACTCCTTTAATATGCGTGATAAGCAAAATTAAGTAAATTCTGAAGTAAGAAAACCACTAATAATTCGAGAAAAATTTGGAAATCTTATTTTGAAATTTCATAAACTGTTAGAAGAGACAAGTCTACAAGCTCTACAAAAATTCCAGACATTTGTGAAAAATTATGTCGAAGAAAAGTTCTAAAAATAAGAGCAAACCGATGGATTCTCAAAGAAGTTCTAAAAAATATTAGTGCTTAATTTTTGCAAAATAAAATTAAGTGTTTAAGTACCGCGTATTGGTATAAACTGTTAGAAATGGAAGTATAGGATGCGGAGACTTTTTTGTCATACTGTATGTATTTATTTTTGTTTTCAAATAATTTTAATTATTTAATTAACTATGAGGACAGACTTCTATTTTCATTTTTTTCTTTCAAATATTTTAATGATAAATAAAATATAGAAGAAAAACAAAATTAACTATGTATGTGTTTCCTGTGTAATAATAATTAAAAAAAAAAAACTATATTTACTATTAAATTAAAAAATTAACTATGTGTAGGGGGCAGAAAAAAAATAGGAGTATAATAGAGAACTATGTATAGATGTATGAACTTATTTTGAAAAAAAAAAAAATAATAATAATAATAAAAAGAAAAAAATTGAAGTAAAAATAAAAGGACTAAGATAAAGGACAATTTGAAAAAAACGACATGATTAATCGCAGTATTAAAAGAGAGAGAAGAGAAAAAATAACAAATTATTGTTATAAAAAAAAAATCATTGAATGTATGAAAAAAAAAATAAATACTAGAAAAAAAAATTTATTAAATGTTTAGAAAAAAAAAAACAAAAAATAAATAATATATAAATATAATTATGCGATTTATTATTCTATGTGTATCTAATACAAAAATGTTGTTTTTGTTTTTTCTTTTCTTTTCTTTTCTTTTCTTTTAAATATGATCCTATAATCCTTTTTTTCTAATTTTCATTTCAAATTTTACATTGTCTTCTTATTATCATCATCATAATTTTATCGATTGTGATGTACTATCTATAGTTTTTTTTATTTAGTTATTTCTAATTTTTGTAGATACATATATGTATGTTTGTTTTATATGAGAACTATATTTGAAACAAAACAAAGAATAAGAAGAAAACAAGAAAAGGAAAAGGAATAACTTAGAAATAAGTAAAATAATATATATGTGAAATTGTAAACTGATAAATATGATTTAAATAAGAAGAAGAAGAAAAAAATAAAAGAAACATTATATAATATATATTTCAAAATGAGAATTTTATGTTTATTTTTTTAAATAAAAATCTATAAAATCTTTAAAAAAAAATACAAAATTTTGTAATTGTTTGATTGACATCGGGCAAAAATCTAGATTTCCAAAATCTTAATTGGGCAAAATCGAGACTTTTTAAAAAAAAAATACAGAAAGACAAAATTCATATAAGACAAAATCCAGACAAGACAAATTACAGACGGGACGAAATCTATACGAAACAGAATCCAGACTGTCCAGAAGAACCAAATCCAGACTAAAAATTCAGATTATAAATCTAGATGAATTTAAGTTCGATTTTATTTACAATAGAAAAACATGATTGGGGAAAATTAAAAAGGTAAGAATAAAAAATGTTGATGAATGCCTTCTGTAGATTATATAATGGGGGAAAACACATATAAGCGTTCCACAATTTGAGAGTTCGATTGATAGAATGATAGGTCATACGTATTCAAATGTTCGCACAGAAAGTGGATTCAGATAAAGTTTGTGAGTTTTTCTGGAATATTTTGTACTCCTGTAAAATACGTATTTTGAAGACATGGGCCTTACTAATAAACATTTTTTAGTTTTAAAACTAAAATAGTTTCGGCTTGAGAATCAGAGTGTACTTTGAAACTCTATACAAAATATGTTAAGTTAATATTTTATTTCTCCATTTTATAAAGAATTTGAAAGCATACTCTGATTCTGAAGCCGAAACTATTTTAGTTTTAAAATAAAAAATGTTTATTAGTATTGCCCTATAATGTTTCGGATTTTTTTAGAACACCTACCGTGGTATTACTTGGTATTACACCTACTTTTTTCTTAAATTTTACTTTAATTTTAAGCTTTAATGGTAGCTCATAAACCTGAACTAAAGTAACCATAACTTTTTACATTGGAATTATCCCCAAATGACATTTTTATTACAGCGTGTTGTTTCAAAATAATTAATTTAATTAAAAGAAAAATATCCGTTCAATTTTCAGAGTCTACTTTAATTAAAACAATAAAAAATTCTAAATCTGACAAAAAAAAACGTTTGTCGTTTTAGTAGCCGTTTTTTTGTTTTTCAACTTTTTTGAATCAAAGACAGCATTGACTTATTGTTCAATTTTTTGTTATATATTTTTTTTTTCATTATTATAAATTTTAGTTAAATTAATTTGTCTCAATCTAAACTATAGGAATTTTTATAGAAGGTAAGTACATTTTTTTTTCAATTTCTAAACTATTTTTTCCTGTGTTTTACAACAACAAACCAAAAAAATAACATTTTCATTTTTGTAGAAACATTAATTATAATATATCTTTAACAATTTTGAATCAAGCACAAATTTATTGAAGAAAAATTTAAACAAAAACAAAAGCAAAAACAAATAAAAAAGATGGTCGATCAATTAACAGAAGATCAAATTGCTGAATTTAAGGAAGCATTCGCTTTATTCGATAAAGATGGTGATGGTTCAATAACAACAAAAGAACTTGGTACTGTAATGCGTTCATTAGGACAAAATCCAACTGAAGCTGAATTACAAGATATGATTAATGAAGTTGATATCGATGGTAATGGTATTATAGATTTTCCAGAATTTTTACAAATGATGGCACGTAAATTAAAAGATACAGATAGTGAAGAAGAAATACGTGAAGCATTTCGTGTTTTTGATAAAGATGGTAATGGTTTTATAACAGCTGATGAATTACGTCATGTTATGACAAATCTTGGTGAAAAATTAACTGATGATGAAGTTGATGAAATGATACGTGAAGCAGATATTGATGGTGATGGACAAATTAATTATGAAGAATTTGTTAATATGATGATAACAAAGTAAAAAAATTTTAAAATTGTTCTTTTTTTTAAATAGTAGAAAAAGTGGGAGGTATTAGAAAAAAAATTGACTCCTAAAAAAATATGTAATTAAATAAATGAATTGAAATAAATGTATGTAAAATAAAACGTAAATTTTAAAGATTTTGTAAGGGGAAATTTGAATAAAAATTGACTATTTTCAAAGACTGATCCAAATGTATACTGTATTCTAAATACTTCAAACCTCAAGAAGTAAAGTTGGAGGAGATTTATGAGTATAACTAAATTTATATTGCAGGTTTAGGTTGTTTGAATTGGATGCTGCAAGAATTCGAAAGAATCATAATTGTTTGAATTCTACGTTGTCTCGTCTTGGAAATGAAACGTAAAAAGTGTCATTTTTTGGTGATAATAATTAAATAATTTTAACATAGTGCTTCTTCAAAAATGAATCGCTGCTTTGGTGATGCGATGCAAATGCTTGTCATAAATTCAAAAATGCAACGCAACTTTTATGATGCGTTGTCACATATTCAAAAAAGCTATAACGACGTTTTTGGGTTTAGCACAGGTTAGCTCGTCGTTCCAGGATCAGGTTTCGTCGTTAATTGATAATAAAAAGTTCGATTCTTATAAACAACTTAAATTCAATTTTTATTATTCGAAAGTCCTAAGCTTTACAACTCCCTATTATATTCTTATTTTTAGAATCAAACTTTAATACAATGTTCTTAGCTTAATTTTATTAAATCACAATATAATACTTTTACAACAGGAAAACTCAGTTCCTTTACAAGCTTACACTTAATTTTCTTTAACCAGTTCTTTTTTCTTATTATTGTAAAAAATATGAAGCTCAGAGGTATACTTTTGGATTTTCAATTTATCCAGACTACTTTTTGAGACGAGAGGATTAACCTCAACTTCAAAAAGTGAATTTCTATGATAGACCAGAAAATCCGTACTTCTACAAACTTTCAACAAAATTATGGTTTTTTATAATAATATTATTTTCCTTACCTCTTTCTTTACCACCTTTTTATCACTACAATTTTATCTTTACTTTTTAATTTCTAACCATTGCATTCACTTTGAATTCTGAAAAACAACTGATATACTGAATCCTGATCAGAACCACTGATCGACTGATCTTTACTTGATCAAATGATTGACTGATATTTAAGCATCGCATCAAATCAAGTATTCATTTTTGAAGAAGCACATATTTACATATGTTTATAGTTAAAATAAATTAACTAAGCGCTCGTTTCAAAATTCAACATTGTTGATCACCACAACATGTGGTACAGGGCCGTATTTGAGCGTAGGCTACATAGGCTAGAACATTTGGGCCCGCACCACACGAAATGATGGAATTTTGTTTTTTTTTTTTCTTGTTAGAAATATTTGAAATACAACCCCCGGTAGGGCCCGTACCACAGGTTGTCTTTATTGGTGTTGTTTTGGTTGAGCTCACCATTAATTATTACATTCCATTTAGATAATTTTAACTATGTATGTACTTCGAAATAGTTGGTACTCCTCTTAAGTACTTCAACTACATCAACTCATAAATTGGTGTAGTAGATTATCACTCGTTGCAATATCTAAGCCAATTTAGAAAATTAGAGGGCTCTTAGTTCTTAGAATTAAGAGTCTCCCACTGATGAGCTGTGTTAAAGTGGGACGCAACTATTGCAACCTGTAGTGATACTTTCGGTGAATTTAAGGTGACGTCGTGATTATTGAAACATCTAATTGAGGTTTTGGTGGAAAGATGTGCAAACTGTTGAATTTTGAAACGATCGCTAATATACATATGTTAAAAGAGATCTTTTAAAAACTACTTCAGCTTCAAAACAATAACAGAAGATATGTCAAGTTTCAACAACGATAATTTTCACTATAAAGTTGGCGTTACTGTTATTTCCGAGAATCCGAAATTTTAAGAACCATGGAATCAAATTCATTTGAGACACGAGGTGAGCATTTTGATTTAGGCTTAAGTTTAGATTAACTTTTGCACGTTTCATCATGTGAGAATTCTTCAAAATGCCATTTTGTCTTCAGTTTATTTCCTCTTGTTATTTATACACGTAATATTTTGTAACAAGAAAAAATTAAATGCAGAAAGTGGCTTTATTTTTTCACTACCTGTTTCTACATAAACTTCATGTACTTCTTATAAACATCTTTTCTTTAAGAAAATTTCAATTACATATTGTAAATTTTCCTTAAGACGAAAGAAAAAAAAACAGATAATTCAATAAACATTCAAATTTAACGTGACAATTTTATTCACAAAATTTTTATGGATAAAAAATTAAAATGAAGTAAAATCGAAGGATGAGAAAAAAAAAGAGAGTGCTAGAGAAAAGTTGTTACATTTTTTATTCAAAGTTTATTTTTATGGCAATCATTCAAATTAAATAGAAAATTCTTATTGTTATATGTACGTTTTATTTATTTCATTTTATTTTACAATACATATTTGTGTGTATATGTGTTTGTGTACATGTATCCATGTTATTTTATTCCTTATACACTATGTAAAAAAAGTATTGGCACCTAAGCATTTTCAGTAAATAAACTCGATTTTAAAGAGTACTATGCAAGATATCAAAATTATGATTTATGGTATGTAATGCTCTCTTTATCACCTTTAATTTAATATACAATATTATAGTAAATTAATAATTACAACAACAAAAATAAATAATATTATTCAAATAACTAGTAAACTAACGCAAAAAAAGTATTGGCACCTATTATTATAATTTCGGTTATCACGTATGTACCGTTATTAAAATTGAAAAAGCTGCATTATTTTTTTATTATGAGTCTATTATTAAGTCCTGTTATCATTTGATATAATTATTTGTAGAAAATTTTTTAAAATGGCGCCTAAAAACAAAGAAATTAGTGTTGTTATTCCGAATTTGGTTAATTCTTTAAAAAATCATGGAAAATCTTATAAAAACATAAGTGATATTGTTCGAAAATGAAATCAAGTGTTAGGAATATAATAAAACATTTCCAAAAATCCAAAATAATCAAATTTTTCTAACGTTTTGGACGACCTATAGCATTAAATGTTAGGGAAAAGAGGTGAATTCTTAATCAGATCCGTATTAATCTGTAAACTAGCGCTCCATTTTTGAAAATTAAAGTTAAAAAAATGTTTGATAAGAAAGTATCTGATCAACCTATTATAGATATTTAAAAAAAAAAAAATCAATGGCAGAATGGCATGCAAAAGGCCATATATCAGTAGGAAGAATAGGAAAGAACGGTTGAATTTTGCTACTCAGTACATTTATAAGCATATATCGCTTTGAAATGATGTAATTTTCGTCAATGAGGCAAAAATTAATTACTGTGGATCAGATGGAGTATGTCCTGTTTAAAAAGAAAAAAAAAGGGGCTTTTAAAAACAAAAATATAATACCAACAGTAAAACATACAGGTGGAGTTGCTATGTTATGTGGCTGTATGGCAGCTAATAGAGTATAGAGGGTCCATTTTATCAGCGATGTTACAACTTTTTTCAAAATATCTATAATAGGATGATCAGATACTTTCTTATCAAACATTTTTTTAACTTTAATTTTCAAAAATAGAGCGCTAGTTTACAGATTAATACGGATCTGATTAAGAATTCACCTCTTTTCCCTAACATTTAATGCTATAGGTCGTCCAAAACGTTAGAAAAATTTGATTATTTTGGATTTTTGGAAATGTTTTATTATATTCCTAACACTTGATTTCATTTTCGAACAATATCACTTATGTTTTTATAAGATTTTCCATGATTTTTTAAAGAATTAACCAAATTCGGAATAACAACACTAATTTCTTTGTTTTTAGGCGCCATTTTAAAAAATTTTCTACAAATAATTATATCAAATGATAACAGGACTTAATAATAGACTCATAATAAAAAAATAATGCAGCTTTTTCAATTTTAATAACGGTACATACGTGATAACCGAAATTATAATAATAGGTGCCAATACTTTTTTTGCGTTAGTTTACTAGTTATTTGAATAATATTATTTATTTTTGTTGTTGTAATTATTAATTTACTATAATATTGTATATTAAATTAAAGGTGATAAAGAGAGCATTACATACCATAAATCATAATTTTGATATCTTGCATAGTACTCTTTAAAATCGAGTTTATTTACTGAAAATGCTTAGGTGCCAATACTTTTTTTACATAGTGTATTTTATATAGTTTTATTATCGGAAAATTCACAGCTGCTATACATGAATGAAAATTTGATTTTTGGTTAAATTTGAACACAGATGTACGATAATTTTATTTTTCCTTTTTCCGTATAAAAAAAAAAAATAAATAAATGGTATCGAAAAATATAAAAAAGGATGAAAAAGGCAACAACAACAACTACAATGAAATCACTGTTGCTCTTTTTGTATGCATGAATATACATAAAATTATTTAAAAAAAGGAAAAATAGTACGAAAAAAGTATGTATGATAAAATATGTACATCATGTTTATACAAACGTACATACATACACATTGAGGTATGTATGTTGAATTATTACCATAAATATGTACATGAATAAATTTTCTATAGAGGCTTTTTAGTATTTCACGTAATACCTACTTTAAATATTTTGAAAAAGAAAAACAAGAAAAAGCTTTTATATATTATTTAATATGCAAATAGGAGTATTTTGTTTTGGCCATCATAAAAATTGGATTTTTTTTTCTGTTTTCACAAATTTATAAACATTTTTTATTTATATAGTTAGGCCATGTTAGGGTCAATTTATTATGATGAAAACAAAAGCGTTTTTTTTTTTTAAATTTTTCAGAACAATAATTTTATTGAAGTGAAGGAGTATTTTTTTTTCTGATTTTAAACGAGTTAGAGATTTTTTTTTTAAATTATGAAATCTCATTTAAAAGATACACTGTGGTATCATAAAATTCGACAGAGCGCAAAAATGTTAAAAATATATAAGAAGTCAATAAATAAAATTTAATTTAATATCATGTACCTACATACGTAGTAAAATAATAATTTAAAAAAAGTTATGAGTAATTATTTCATCAATGAAACCGATTGGTACGATCAGGGTCGGTCTTTACATATGAGCAGACAGAGCAGCTGAACAGGGCGACAAAATCAGAGGGGCGTCATTAGAACAATATACCTATTTCAAATTAAAATTTTATATAAGTACATACCTGCATTTTTATTTTTGTGCTAACCAATGAGTACATGCACATAACTCTCGTATGAATGCCACAAAAACAACAATGTATAGCAAACTGTTCAAAATGAAATCTTGCTCCTATAGTATTCGATCTTCATAAAAATCTTCATCTCTTTACCTTGTTTTCCCATTTATCTCAAAAAGTAAAAATAGTAGAAAAAAATCGAACAAGTTAATCAAAGAGGACACTTCAACAAATAAAATTAGGACAAAAAATTACGGTTTTTGGTCCACGGGATGCTGAGATATCGTTTCTTGAAAAACAAATTTTAAAATTTTCATATAAAATGTATGGTATACATTTGTATACTCACGGCCAATTTTGTGTTTTTGCACAAAAGGATATTTTGTTTTATCGACTTTGAGCTAGGACCTTGAAAATTGGGGTGTATAGAGATAACCCTTCAATGGAGGCATTGGTTCCTAGCTCATATTTTTTTAAGGGTCAAAGTCCGAGTGTATACGTTTATATACAATCAGGCAATCCTAGGGTTAAAAGTCTACGTCAAGGGTGGTGTGGAAACGGTTTGAACATTTTAACATTCATTAAAAATTTGAATAAAATAAGGATGAAATTTTGTTCTTCGAACAGGGCGAAAAATTAGGTTGGGCCGGCCATGGGTACGATTTAATTCGAATGAATTAATCAAATAAATTTTTTTACATGCGGATAAACATTTTCATTTTATTATTTTAAATAATTTTTTTCTATCTGTGATATCGTCACCTTATACATCTCAAATCAACCAAGTTTTTAGAGTCAACTTTTGTTTAATTCTACTTTTAAAAAATGTTATTAATAAGGCCTATTAAACCTAAAAAATGACTAATTTAAAATTTATTAATTATTTCTGTCACTCTTTTCGAAGTTTCACTTTTGTCACATCACACTTCTTTCTGGACATGTCCTAAAACTGTAACAAGCATAATTTCAAATTTAAAAATTCAGTCAACTTATGCCCGCATCTTACCTTATTTATAATAATTTTAATAATGGAATCATTTAAAATGATAAATTTCAAAAAGAAAGCAAAGCAAATTTAAAGGTGTGTAGAAAATGTTAAAGAAGCAACTATGTACATAAATTAAACATTTGAATGCTGGTACGAAATTCCAAACACACATGTGTACGAACGTTTCTTTTATTCATTTAAAAATAGTTTTTTTTTATTGCATAGGTACTACCTATATCTAATTTAAAGTTCTATTACACCTTTCTTACTAAGAAATATATTATGAGTAATGAATGACATTAACATTACTGTTGACTTTAGTTCATAATATGTGGGAACCATGTGGGAACCATATGCATCACAAAACATATATGTATATGAACAACATGTATAGTGTAAACTACATGCATGCTCGGCATATTATACAGATACCGGTAGATATTATATTGGCTTTGAGAAACATTTTAACTGTATGACTTTATGATTGTACCTTTTCTTTATTTTTTTGTCTTATTCTGTTTTATTCTGTGTTATTTGTTTTTCATTTTTATTTTACTTTTGCAAAATGCTATTTCTAATAAATCTCCAACAAAATGTCTTTTCAAGTATGACTGCACCTGAACTGTACGTACTGTATCTTTAAGAAAACAACAACAACACAAAAAAAACTCAAAAACCAAAGTCAAATGTCCTCTGCAAAAGTCAACATTTTCTACTTCAATTAAATTTATATTTCAACTCAGTGAAGCATTTAAAGAAGGACTATTGGAGCTTAGAGTAAACTATTATAACAAAGAAAAAATTATATTTTATTCTTTTACAAAAGTTGCTTCTTTTGGAAATTAAAAACTTTGTTTTAGTACCAGTACGTTTTTATTTAAATATAAACAAAAACAAAATAGAATGAAAAAATATCTACTTTGTACATATTTTCTAATGTAACATAAGTAACAATAAAAAGACATTATATCATGTTCATGAGAAAAAAAAATAACAACATAAAATTGAGCAAGTTAAGAAAATGTTTTAAAGTATAAAAACAACATGTGGTAAAATATAGTTAGTGGTACTTTTCTTTATTGTTTAATGTTTAATGGTATAAAACAAAAAGTCAAGTCAAGTCAAGCTTTACGGTTTGAAATTAACCGCATACACGAATACAATATCACAAACAACCGCTCCCAGTCAACTTTTATCAAAATAAAAACGATCCAACTAATTGTCAATTTTAATATGAACAACAACAACGACAACAACAAAAATTATGAATCCACAGTTGAAACTATATATCATATAAAAAAAACAAGTACCCCACCTTCAAATTTCTTAACTTTTAGTCTCTCTTTATTACTCCACTGATTCCCACATAAAAACCAAAGGAACAGGGTGTTCCGCTATCGTGTTTATTTTGAATACATTATGTTAAAATATGAGTATACAAATTTTGGTTATTGTCAACAAGAAATTTTGGAAAATAAATTCGACTATTTTTCTACAAAATAATTGAAGCAACTGAAATTATTACTTCCGAATAACTTTTTCAATTCTTTAATGAAAGAAAAAAAAAGTGTGACAAAATAACCTAGTGGTGAAATAGGTGTTCAAAAAAATGAAAAAGAAATATTTTCTTTATTTAATTTAATATCACTTACTGATTTGTAAAATTTTATTTTTTTAATTAAATGCAACGAAGCTGCTAGAAGGTTGCTGAGTCACGTTCAGAAAAAGTGCTTTTGAACACAATCAGAGTGATAGTAGGAAAAGCTGTGAAGTATATCTCCAGTGAAAATATTCTCACGAAAAAGATGAGATTTTATTCAAATTGATTACATACTTCAAATTGACTAAATCAACTTCTTCTTCTTCTTCCAGAGGTTGGAAATCATTGACACAAGTTTTTCGTTGTCACAGACATTTCAGAATATTTTAATTGATGAGCATTTAAACCATTCCCATAGACTTTTTAACCAAGATGTTCTTCATTTTCCTCTGCTTCTTTTATCTTGGGTTTCACTTTGAATTAGAGTTTGTAACAGCTCATATTTGTCATTTCTCAATATAAGTATGACCAATATTATGAACTAACGATATTGAATTACTGTAGATGTTCCTTAGCTTGTAAAATGGCGTGCATAATTTTTTTGTACAATTTTGTTGAACTTTAATTATTTTTTGCTTAAAAAATTGTATTTTACTACTATTGTTAGTTGTTAGTTGTAGTTTCACTCAGCCTGTAGGCCAGAGTTCGACACAGAACATAAATTTTCCCGAACTTGTAGAGCCATTTAAGAAGAATAAATTCAATCAGCTTTATTTAATCTAAACACCCTGTATTCACTTCATAAATATATCTTTAAGCAAGCTTCTATCCTATGTATTCACTTGTTTTGAAATACACTTTTTTTGTTCATTATAAAAAAATTTTAAACTATGATAAAAAGAAAAATAACAAATTTTCAACCGTTAATATCAGTTGTTATTTTACATTCGTTCATTGACTAGCCATCACAGGTTCGGTGCTGTTGTTTTAATTCTTCATTTTATTATCTGGAGTATCTATAAAACTTTTTTTTCTGTGCAGTGTAATAATATTGTGGTTTTTTGTATATATTTTATTTCTTGTTTTTGTTTTTTTTCTTTTTACTTCTTTAAATTATATTACCTACATTGTGTTTAGCACGTTATCCTGTTTTCTCATACTACACTTTTCCTTTTGGTATATAAAAAATCCAATAACCTATTAACTGTCCCAGTGTCCTATATATTAAATAATCAAAGGAAAACATAAATACAATTATACCGGTCTCTTTTCATTCTTTTAGTATATGTACATACTACATACATATGTATATATTGGTCAATTCGGTATTCCAATATTGTTTCGAAAAACGAAATATATGTATCTAAAAATATAAAAAGGAAAAACATTCCATCATAAAAATACAACTTTTTTTTGTTATTAAATAATTTATTTTTCAAGGAACTAATGCGCCTGCTGACCTCAAAATGAAAATTAATCGTGAATGATGATTATTTAACTTTTTTATTTATTTATTTTTTTTTTTTTTCGAATTATTTTTTATAGTACGTACGTACGTCGTACGTATGTAGATGAGCAACAAACGGTATAAATAAGGTTTTTATTTATGTTTCTGACATCGTGTCGTCATAAACGGAAGAATAGAAAAAAAATTTTTATAAAACGACTGATAACTTAAGTAAAATTAATTTTCATTATTAAAATACAAAAAAAAAAAAAAAAAAACGTTTAATGTGAAATACATTTTCATTTAAAACAACACGTACATACATATAAAATAAAAAAATTGTAAAAAATGTTATAAGGAAATAAAAATAAAAGCCGGTTACACGCATATTTTGTGTGGATTCAATATTAAGTACGACAGATAATTTCCATTTAGTCATACACAGTATGTATATTCTTTTGTTTTTATGTTGTATGATGATGAATTTTTATTTTCTTGACAAACGATTTGATTTTTGTCATTAAAATAAAATGTTAATTATCAATACTTCATATTTTTGTTTTGTTTTTTTATTTTTTTTTAAATATTTTTTTTTATTAATTTTCTTTGTGTGGATTTTAATCATTTTTCGTCGGTACAATTTTCATCAAATTGAAAATTAATTTTTTTTTTCATTCATATGTTGAATAAAAAATCAAATTACGGACAATGTATTTATTTTTTCGAACAAAAAAAAAAGTTGTATAAAATTGTGTAATAAAGATTTTTAAAAAAAATAAAAAAAGAAGATTGAAAATATTTTGTGAAAGACTGACTTTTGAGAAAAATTTTCAAGTGAAATTCAAGGTAAAATAAATTTAAAAAAAAAAACTTGTTATAATTTAAAATGAACACGGTTTGTTATTTTGTTAAATGCAAAAAAGAAAGTTGTATTCTTATTATTTTTCTTTATTTTTTTTTCTCCCATGGCATGAATGGAAAATCTACACGTGTATCCTTACTACTTGTTTGATAAATGACAGTATGAGTATTATGTATATCGTTATGGTTTCATTAAAAATTTATTTTGGAAACATTGATTTTTTTATTTATTCGTGTTTACAAAAAATTAAAAAATAAAAAGTAATAAACTTGGCAAAAGGAAAATGTTCTTTGTCATATATACGTATCATACATAGAATAGAAAATTGTTTATATGCTTCTTTCGTTGCGTTGCGTTGGTGTGAAAATTATATGATTATGAGTGAACTTGCACATACGAGTATGTGGGGTAACAAAAAACCTTGGCAAAAAAACAGATTAAGTGTAAACAAAAAAGTTGTTAAAACGTCAAACGAGTTACGACTTTTAAAAGACGATCTTGAAGAGTTAACATTTTGCAAGCAAAAAAAACATACATGTTAATTTTTTTTATTTTTTGCTGCCTTGACGGTTCTAGTCGTGAGTGTAACTCATTTTCAAGTCCTAGCTTGGAACCGATGGAAGTTCTAATTTTCACAGGACTTCAATTTTTACTCTATTTAGAACTATTTTAAATCATATTTTTAGCTGAAAAACAACACGGTGTTTAATTTGCCTCAAATTTTCATGATAGTTGAACACAATAAAATAAAAAAAATTTAATTGAGAAGACTTCCTGATTTCTCAACCTTCAGCAAAAAGAACGAAGAAGTGGTCTTAGATTTTAAGGAATTTCAAATTTTATTATTATAACAAAAAATCTTCCCTGTTTTCGAAAAAGTTTATTTTTCTCATGTATTCAAAAAAAAAAAAAGTTTACAGTACAAAAATAATTTCACTTTACTTCTTCTCCTCAATTTTTGTCATTAGATATCTCAAATTTATTGATTGATTTATTTATTGATTTTATAATAAACTAATTTATCATTTGAATTTAGTTTAAAATTCAATTATTCAATGTTCATTAGTTTTTGTATTTTGCTATTTACTACAAATAATGTCTATTTTATTGATAAATACAGTTATTGTACAAAAGTAATTTTCCTTTCATTTTGAAAGAATTAAAAAACACAATGCTTGAAATTTAAAGTTATCCAGAAAAGAAAGTAGGAAACCAAAAATTACAGCCACTAAATTGTGGATGGATCGACCACCTCATAGATACCACAAGTTAAAAAGAAAAAAAACACAATTTTGTTTGTAAAAAAAAATTTATTGCATTTAGAATTTTCTACTTGATGAATTTTCAAAGAAACCACAAACAAAAATAATTTTAATTGAAATACATAGATTGAAATGATTAAAAAAAAAATAGCATATAAATACTTTTACTTTGATTTAAAGCCGTAACGAAATTTTTTAAATATTTTATTGTTGTTTTGTTTTAAAATCGCATTCTCATAAGAAAAATAATTTAAAATAATGCTGAAATTGATTTTTTTATAATTAAATTTAATGTATATACTTTCATTTTTTTGCTTTTCTTCTTCTTAATGTTTTTGTATTTTATTTTTAATTGACCTCAAAAATATAATTATTCAATTACAATGAACCCACACTTAAATTGCGTGTATCTAGTATCTACTTTTTCAAATTTTTTTTTTATATATAAAATTTATTACATACTCGAATTATTATCGAATATATGTTACAAATAAATATTAACGTCGTCATCATTTCAGTATAATTGAATGAAATAACCTTCAAAATTTTTAGTTGCTAAAATATTGTCCGGTATTTTTTTTTTTAATTAAATACATCAACATTTATTATCTTCTTTTTTTTTTTTGTATTCTTTATTAAAACGTGTACGATATTTTTTATATTGGAAGCGAATTTGACAACAAAATTATGTATTAAGAAAAGAAAAAAACTAAACACAAACCAAGAATTATTATTTATTTCTCAATGGGAAAGAAAAACATTAAAATCGTTATTTACCACCTACTCAACAACATTTCTTTTTTTTTTTCCTTCTATTTTTTCATTTATTTTATTTTCTGTATCGCCTCAAAATTATTACTTTTTTTTTCTGATAATTCTTTACAATTTTTTTAAAAGCATATAAATGTATCTTTTTATTTTTCCAATTCTCTATTTTTTCTTATTTTTGTTTTTTTTTTTCAGTCAGATTTAAAACAAAACAAAAATTATCTATACTTTATTTGGCGAATCACATAAGAAAAATTATAAGAGAAACTGTAGACGAATTGTGATTTTAATAAAACAAAAAACCTATTGAATATTGTTAAGAACAATTATTAATTTTTTTTTTTTAAACAATTTTTTTATACAATATTAAACCTATATAGTGTCAATTTCACGAGACAAACCAAATCGAGATAATTTGAAAAAAAATTGAGATGGCGTCTCAAGGTGGTTCATCAAGGTTAGCTCAAATGCAGGTATGTTTATTTTATTTTTTTTTTTCTTATAATTTTTCTATTTTATTTAGAAAATAAAATGAATGATCTATTCTTTATTAGTTTTTTTTTGTTCTTGAGTTTCGATACACAATTATTTTTTTCTTGTTTATAAAATTTTAGTTTTTATGTACAAATTTCGTTTCGGTTTTTTTTTTTAAATTTTTTTCTTCTTATTTTCAATTTCATTTAACATTATTAATTCATGCATAAAAATTATAAATATTCATTAATATCGATTGACTCTTGTGCATGTTTGAAAGTAATAATAAAAAAAAGTATTTGACAATACATATATGTATATATATTTTTTTTTACAAATAAGTGGGAAATCTAGATTTTATTATAACACAAATACAAGTGACTCAGAAGCCAAATGTGATTAAGTCCATTAAACAAAAATTGAGAATATTAATGTTTTTCAATATCTACAATAATTTTTTAAAAATTTTTAGTTTATCAATTTGATCAGAAAAGTATGATATGTGTATAATGTGTTTTTCAAAGTGTAGGACTTACAACAGAACAGGATATGTACAGTATGTATTTAAACAAAAATGTAGATATTTTAGAGGACAATGACAGCATCCTAAGAACTTGAGGATTTAAAATCTTTTGTTAACTAAAAAATATAAATTTACACATGTGAAAATAGTATAATTATTCTTCTGTGGCGCTACAATCCTGGGTGGATATTGGCTTCCTCCGCCTCCATTCATCTCTTTCTTGGTTCCCTTCTCTTTCTGGAGCCAGTAGGCATACCTCTCCATATTGTTCTGTGTGCTCTTCCAGGATTCTCTTTCAGGATTCAATCGTTGAGAATAGTAAAATAGAATTTTAAAAAATAATATGAGCTCTATTGGCGAAATAATCACTCTTATGTCGTAGTCGTTGTCAAGTGAAACGACATAATGTAAGTACATATTTAAAAATCGGTTTGTTTGACATTCGATTTTCATTAACGAGTATCGATTCGTATAGTGACAATTATTTTGTTATGATGGTGGTAGTCGTTTAATACCGACATTTTATCCTAACTACATTGATGTTAAAAAAAAACAAAAAAAACAAAATTCTGAATTGTCGTCGAATGTAGAATTATACAATAAGTTATTCGACTACGAGTGTAGAGGTGAATATTCATTGAAAAAAGATATTGATATTCTTCTTCCAAATTTTGTAAATTTTCACCTCCAGAAGTTGTTCTTAATGTTTTGTGTAAAAGCTATTATACTTATAACATATTCAGAAGCTATAAGGGCGTTCTGTATTCGATTGAAATTTACAAAGATTGAAAAATATCGACTTAACCACATTGGATTCTAAGCCACTCAAATAATATAAAAAATAATAGTATCATAGTATATTATACTTTAAAACACTATAAAAATTAAACAATGAATAAATAATATATAACCCTTATTTTATTTATGAGATACATATTTATATTTTTAATATAATGTATAGTATATAATTTGATGATATTGTCAATTGAAATATGTATGTATGTTATTTAAATTTTCATTATAACTTTTTTAATCACTAAAAAAAAATAAACAATTATAATTGATATAATAATACATACATCATATAATATATAAAAATTAAAAATACATAATTGAAAATTGATGACGGGAAAAAAACATCAGAACCAAAATTAATTAAAAACAATTTTCATTCTCAAAAAAAAACTTTTTATTGTTCTTCCTATAAAAATGAAAAATAATAAAAATTTTACATGCATCAAAAATTTAAAAAAATTTATATACATACATATTTTAATAAATTTTTTATGATGACACATGAAAATACATATATTATTAACCTTAATTTAAAATCAAATTGAATTTTTATTCCATTATATATTACTTTTCAACACTTATACAAAAAAAAAATCATTTTGTGTATAGATCCATAAAATTGATGAATAAACAATCCGAATAGAAAGAAAAAAAAATAATAATTGAAAATAAAAAGATACAAAAATAATAAAAATTTCGTTTAAATTGAAAATATTGAATTAAAATGAGACTATTATTGACATCTATTGTTCAAATTTATTTTTATTTAAAGTAAAACAAACAAAAAAAATGCATCAGTATTCATCAATTTGCATTAAAAATTATTTAAGAATTTTTATTTAAATTAGAAAACGATGGCAATCGATGACAATACATTCATGCAAACTGCACGTTGAAATCGATATACTCCTATTCATGTATGGCTTAGCTATTATAATGTATGCCAATAACAAATAAACAAACAAACAAATTGATTTTATTAAATGCAAAAAAAAAACATAATGGATATTTTTCTTCGATAATTTGAAAAATTCAATAATAATAAAATCTACATAAAAATTGCATTGAAAATTCCATGTTGAACAGTGGTCAAATTTGTGAAATTGCTGGAATAATTTTTAAGTGCTGAATAATAATCAAATAAAATAATTTTTATGTGTGATTCAAGTGTGATATTCGCTTATAAGTAAATACTTTTGTGAAATAAAAAAAATTAGGTACAAAGAAAAAAAGGTTTTTGAGCTTTAATTTAATCACATAAAATCGTGCAAATTAATGAAACTTCTTCATGAACAAGGCTGAACCAAATTCATCGATAATTGGCTTGAGAAAAGAAAAAAATCAAAAGTTTTTTCTGTATACATAATTTAGAATTTTTGAAAAATTTCACTGTGAATTGTGTACAGGTTTATAGCATAAAAAATAATTCGAATTAAAAACGAATTTTGGATTAAATTGGGAGTAAAATAAAAACGTTAAAATTGAGAATTGAGATTAAAATAATACATGCAGACGTTAATACACGTATAGCATACATATTTTTCTTTTCTTCTTCACTCTACAATTCGTATCATAAAAATCATAATCCGCCATATTGCATTTAACGTTACACATACATATACAAAAATTGGGATTAAAACCAAAGAAATTGGGAGTAAACAAAAATCCGTATTAAAAGTGGATTAGCTTAGCTATATGTATATAAACCTATAC
Organism: Bombylius major; assembly: GCA_932526495.1. Classification (NCBI taxonomy): domain Eukaryota; kingdom Metazoa; phylum Arthropoda; class Insecta; order Diptera; family Bombyliidae; genus Bombylius; species Bombylius major. The sequence continues at coordinate 24,270,442 of OW052045.1, read as the reverse complement.
AGTGAAATCAATTTTTAATATTTCATTAAAATTTTGATATCGAAAATGTTTTTCATTTTGTATCGATAATATTTCGAAAGAGTAAAAGTTAAGTATTTCAAATGAAATTATTGTGTAAGAATCATCTCAATCCCCCTTAAAAGTTACCGTATGCATCATAATTGCAGAATTATTCCATTTTGCGAACATACCTTCAATACTTTTTATCAAAAATATATCTTTAAATTACTGGCAATATATGAAACGGAATTTCAATGACAAAATCATTTACTGTACATATATCCTTCTAATTAATTTTTTAATAATTTGTTTCATTAAATCTTTTATTTATTTATTTATTTGTTCCTGTTTAAAGATATCTTAAAGTCATAATCTTCAATGAAAATGTAATAATACTAAAGTTTTCTAATTCATAGTACATACACAATAAATTCATCTTAATTATTAATTTTATTATAGCATCATTTCAAACATTTATTTACTTATAATTTATTTGCATATTTAATCATACCACCCATATAGATTTTGATGAATTCTATTGAATAATGTCATATCAAGGAAATAATTATTCTATATGACAAGACAACTTTTAATTTATATTTCAAAATATTTAATTTAATATTCAATTATTTTCAGTTTATACATACTTAAGTATTTTTCTTGATAAACAAAGCTTTTATGATTTTAAAAAAAAATATTTTTTATGGAAATTTTTTTTTTTAAAAGAAAAATGTATACTATTATTTAATAGATTAAAAGGATAATGGTACATAAAAATTAAAATAAGAAAAGGAGGTACTTACTTATATAAATTTTTAAAAAAAATATACAAGCTTTTTTGAGGGCAAAATTCCAAATACTACATAAATACTTGAAGCTTGAAAAAAAAACCAAACAAATTAATAAATAACACACGTTCTAGTGTTCAACAAGTTTAAAAAATTTATTACAGCAAAAAAAAAAAAAACCCAATTAAAAACAAAAAATTATTACATGTGAAACAACACACACACACATGTCAGTATAAATAAATTAAATTAATTAAAATGTCGAATTAATTTGTTACCAATTGATTAAAATCGATCATATACATAATATTAAATTACAGTGATATTTCAATTTAATATTACTATATTATTTTTTTGTTTTTGTTTTTCATAAATTTTAAATTATTGCCAATACAAAAAAAAGCAAACCCACCGAAAAAAAAAAAAAAAAAAAAAAAAAAAAAAAAAAACAAAGTAATTATCATGTACACAATGAAATCATAAGATAAAATTTAATTTATTTAATGCATTTGTGTACATAAACACCATTTATAATATTAAGTGATGCCATTCAAAAAAAAAAAATAATAATGACATCACTTTTTTTAATTCATTTGTGAATTCCTCTGAGATTATAGAAAAATGAATCATCAAATGAAACAGAAAAAAAAAATATATTTAGAAAATGTTCATTAAGCAAAAAACAAAAAAAAAACGAACAAATAAAAATTAAAGTATCTTTTTAGCTCATAAATTTACATATTAAAGATACAAATTGTAAAGATACTTATTATAATAAAAGTCTTGTATTATTAACAGTTAAAGTCTCCATACAATAATGATGAAGATTTCTTTATGCCTCTGTGACTTTTTTTTGCTGAGTAAAATCTTTTAAAACAAAAAAACTTTAAAAACCTGACTTGAATATCTCATCTGAGACTTGTTATGTATGTGCATAAAAAAAGTGATTAATAAAACTATAGGGTGACAAAGTTTTTTTTTCTTTCTTTTTAATTTTAAAATCGTACGATGGATGTATAGAAAATTTTTTTATTTTCAAGTTGATTGATCGGTTAATGGCACATTTAATCAAAAATTCAGAAATATAGGCCAGTACTGTTTTCTGTAAAGAAAAAAAAATTAAAAATCAATCTATTTTTTCTTCTTACTTATGACCCAGATGACCCAGACGCTGGCGCTGGGCTAACACTCTTCTTGTACTAAGCTGGAACAGCATTGACTCAATGTGAATGGAAAATAAAACAAGTGTTGATGAATGCCCAATTTGAACGTTCACAAATTACATACATATAAGAAAATCTATTTAAATTATTGAACTCTCTAAGTTTAACTATTTTAGATTTTGTCCTGTTTCTTAGGATCTCCTTGATGAGTGAAACGTGAATAGCAGGTGATGTTTCTTATTATACATTTTTTTTATCACAGATGCTGCTAAAACAAACGATTATTACCAGATTACAGATACATATCACCCTGCTTCTTTCTGAAATAATTAATTATTCATATTCTAAATATGAGAGTTCTTGTTTTTCTCCATTATATTCTTATTTTTTATTACACTTTTTTCTCCTTTAAAATTTATTTTTGAATTCTTATTGCTTGTATTTAAAAAGTCAATTGGCTAGCTCCAGCTTATACATAATGATTCGAATTGTACGCGGGTTCACTACCTACTCAATGAACTTAAAAATTTATTAAATGACTCACGCAGAGTTTTTTTTTCTCTTTTTATTTTAATTTTTTATTTATATTTTTTTTCTTCTTTATTTCTCAATAACTTGCATAACCGATTTAAGAAGACGTTTCAATATATGGAAACTTGTCTTTAAGATACTCGTATGTAATATGAAATTTAATGTTCTCTTTTCAGTTTAAAAAAAAAAAAAATCTCGTATTTTTATCATTAAATTTTTCAACTTTCATTATTAACATGAATTGAAAATTTTATTTAAAGAAAAAAATTTATTGAACAATATTTTAAATTTCAATTGAAATTTATACTTTTAAAGTAAAGTGAAATTGGTTTTTTAGCCTAAAAAAGTGATTGTTATTTTTTAGTTAATATAAAAATGTTGTCAATAAAGACTAAAGATTGGCAATATAAGATTGGTAATAAGATAACAAATATAAAAAAAAAAATCATAATTTATTTACTGAAAATTTAGATTGGGATCAATAAATAATCCGGTACCGGTACAAAATCTATTTAAATTTACTTATAAAAAAATATCACATTTTCCAAATAAAGTAAAACAGAGTACCAGAATCACCTCTTTATGTTATAACTGTCGCGGTAAACAAACTAATAAAGTATTTCTGTAAAGTGATTGTAATCAAAAAATTTTCTTCTTCTTTCTGTAGTGCAACACTTGATGAAGTGAGCCAGGGCCTAATTTGAAAGTTTTTTATATTTTTATATTTTTAATCATAAATGAACCTACAGTTTAAAGTGGAATGCAAACCACTAAATTCTTTGGCGAGAATTTATTCTGCTGGTACTTGCTACTCCATCACATCACTGAACATTTTTAAGCAATTCAAATCAAATAGTATACTCAAAGCTGAATGGACTTGGGCCTGAGCAGATTTGTACCTTCAACTAAAGAAGCTAGCACTCGGCCATTGACCGCTCAGTACATAAAATACAGGTGTACAATTTCTGCACGTTTTCCTATTTTCTGAAATGAATTTTCCCTGAACAATCAGTCAATTTTCTTTTTGAATTTCCATTTACCTTACCCATTTTTCCATATTTTGCCAAAATTATAAAAAAAATTCATGTCTTCTCCAAAATTTACACACACACACACACAATAAAATGAAAAATAGAATACCTAAGCTTCTTTAATGTCTCCTAATAAATCCACATAATCAATAATAATCTTATTTCAAAATTTTGACAGTATAATCCAAATTTTTTTCTTTTTTCTTACTGGCTTATCTTAATACGATTTATAATTTTTGTTGTATCTTTATTAAAAATGAGAAAAAATGAAATGTATAAATATTCACTTACCTCTACAGTTCCACAAGCTGATTACATTTCAATACGCTTTAAGCAATTTTTTTTTTTCTGTACACAATGGAAACGGTGATGATTTTGATCATGATAGTAAAAGGGATTTTAATATAAACTTCCTTTCTTTTTTTCTTTTTTTCATTTTTATTCAGTATGTATTTGTTCGTGTGTATTTTTTTTTACCATTTCCTTGCGGCTGTCACATTAGCAATATTTTAATAAAGCTTATATTTATTTTACAGCACATATTTGATAAAATCACACACAAATAAAATTTTTATCGTGTAGCTTTTTTGTGTTTTTTTTTTTTTTTTAAGAAAATTGTGTTTTTCTTTCTTACTACTTAGTTTCCTTATAAATATAATAAATTTATAGAATTCACTATACTACACGTACATAATGTACCTGAAATACGATTTGAATAAATTACATGCTCATTGTAAACGAATTGAACTACATAAGAATTAATTTTGAAAAATAAATGTATGTATGTATATGTATGTCTATGATATGAAGAAAAAAAAGGCAAAGAAAAAGATAAATGTTTTTGACGTTTTTAATCCAATTGATTTTTTCTTTTCAATTTGAAAATAAAAAAAAAGAGCGTATCATTTACGCTTGTCGAAAAAAAAAATGAAGGATGAATTGCTTGAAGGGTGTGTGTGTGTGTTTGTTTGATAATACATATACATAATTAATTATGATTAAAAAAAAATTTTTTTTGTTGATACCTAATTATTTTTTAATTAAGGTATTACCTTGAAAAAAGTTGTTTTCATGGTTTGATAAATTACAGATAGACTTTTAGATTTAAATTAAATTGAAAGGACGTATGTCCTACGAGTATGTATAACAGTAACAACTTGAATTTTGAGCTGCTAAAATGTAATCATATACCTACAGGATTTAAAAAGCGACAGAATAATACGACAATTTCTATGAAATTTACATTTAAAAAAATATATATTATATGTAATTAAAAGTGAGCATTCTAGTAATATAGCTTTTGTAATGATCCTTTACCACAAAAGGATCTATTTTTTCTACTATACCAATTTTGTGGCTCAGAATCCTTATATAACTATGCATGAGTGTGTTATACAACGCTGTAGAGCTGAAAAAAAAACATATGTAATTTAATTAAGACATGCTTTTTGAGTCGAAACATTAATATTAACTAAAACTTTTTTTGAAACAAAAAAAAAAGGATGAAAATTAGTTTCTGATAGAAATTATAATTTTTCCAACACTACTTTGTTTACCTTTTATAATTGTTTATTCTATTATGCATTTTTAATAACAAAAAAAAACACAAACACAACACACAGTATACTTATTACACGCATTATAATTTTGTATCCTCCAACTCCTTTTTTTTTTTTTTTTTTTTTGTAAACATAATCATAGTGTTATCTTTATCATTATTACGCTCATTATTATTTCAATTTTTATAACGTGTACAGCGAAAAAAAAAGGAGTGAAAAAAAAAGATAAATGTAAACATTTGTGTACAAAATGTAAAATTTTCTCTTTCAAATAAATTTTAAGGGATTCTAATCAGAATTTGAACGATTACAAGACTCGGAAGCGTCTGTTTATGTTGTTGACGATTATGATGATGATGATGAAGATGATGTTAACAATGGTATAGAAGCGTTTTTTTATATGATATGATGACAAAACATATTATTATACTTATCAAAAGGGTTGTCATATATATTTTAATATGCAAACAGGCTATGTCAATATTGTACAATAGCGTGACAGAAAAATGATTTTCAATGCAAAAAAAAAAAAAAAATAATAAATAAAAAATAATTTAAAAAAATATTCTTATAATATTCTGTCGAACGTATAACGCTCTTTTTATTGTTAAGTTTGCTGTATAATGTATAACACGAGATTTTGATGCATTCACATATACATACATAGTTTATTTATGTTTGTATGGATAAACATACATATGTACATAAAGGATTATTATGCATTCAGTTTTATATTGTACATGTTTTACAATATTCACAATAATTCAAATAAAAAGCTTAATATTTTATACATAAAAGCATAAGTTCTTTTTTATGCTCATCATTTTTAAAAAAAACTTTTTCTCTTGTATAGAACATCATTGTTGGGACTTATACTATAGCAATTGTAGTATTTCTACTACTTTTTTTCTCTATCGAAAAATTCAGGTACTCTGAAAACTAACTTTACTCATGTATTTGTTCTTTTAGTTTTCTTTTTTAGGAAAATCTATTAATTTTTTCTTCTTTGTACTACTTCCTCTAGATCCTTAAAGTCCCAACTCAGCACTGTCTACTTAATCTAGAAATGTTTGTACTCTGTAGTCTGCATCGCCCGAAGGATAATAAAAAATTCTCGGCTTAACATTTTGTTATACATAATATACAGCAAAATGAGCTATTCAACTTGAACTAATATTCATTAGAACAAATAATACATATTTTCTATAGTATGTACAGATATACATGCATAGGTGCATGTGCATATGTATAGACTATTTCTTGGAAAAATCACGTAATAATATTTTTTTTGCTATTAGATTTCCTTAATAAAAACCTTTTTTTTTTTAATTTCTTCATTAATATAGGCATTGTATTTTCTCTTTCATCACTATCATATTTGCACGAACGTCCAGTATCAGAAATTCTTCCAGAATTTTCAAATGATGTTATAATTGGATCGCGGACTTCCTTTTTCTTTTTTTCCCATAGATTTTTACAGAAAGGATTGTTCTTTTTTATTCTAATTGGGTGAGAGGAGAAATTCATTCTGCCAATTTTACATAACATATCCAACTACGTCAAAATCTTTTCATGTTTTTTATATATTCCAATATTATTAATCGTTCTCTTTAACACTATCAAGAATATCTCTTAATATTTTTCTTTCAAAAATTGCAAATTTATTTTTCTTGGTTTTTGTCAGAACCCTTTCCGAACCGTAATTTGTTAGAACTGGTCTGATAAGTAATTTTTTTTTAAATGATGAACTTAGTTTTTTTTTTATAAGAATTGTTACTTCAGAAAAGTTTACAAAAATCTAAAGTAAGCTCTATTGATCAAATTAATGTAATTCACCTGATACGCTATTTTTTGGAAACAAATGTATCGTGTAAAGAGAAAGTAGTATTTAGTTTTCTAAGTCATGGTGTTCAAGAAACGTGTAAAAAACAGAATTGAATTTTATGTACAATATGTGCATTTTACAAACATCACTTTACTAAAACAAATTAAATACGAATTATGAATTTTCATTAGCAGTATGGAAAGGCATTTAATGATTACCACAAATTTCCTAAAAATTTTAATTTATTAGATAACGAGATTTCTTGAAATAATTAAATAAGAATTTCAATAGTTAGTTAATATGGTTATATGTATTGATATTGATTCCATTATTAATTATTTATTATTCAATGGTAATATGAAGGTTATAAAAATTACTTCACAAACCTTTAGGTTAATTTATATAATAAATAAAATTTAAAGCATTTAATAATGAGTTACATACAAAAATTCAAATATAACTATTAATTTATTTTTTAATTAATTTGAATACATACATACATATTTATATGTATGTGACATAAATTGATTGATTGATTTCTCTTGAGAATTTCTGAAATATTATTTTACACATTTATGATTATAATTAAGTTATAAATTTATATTAAATCCATAGATATGTGTTTTAATCAAAATAAACTTTTACATAAGAGATATAAACAATATTGCAAAGTTTATTTCTATTTTTTTATGAAACTGCTGAGGCCTATGTAGGGCGAAAAATCAGCCGCCACGCTAACCTTCACTACGATTTTTAATGATCGATTATTGATAAAAATTTTATATTGAAAATTGATTACCGCTTTGAAAAATATCAAATAAAACTCTAAATTATTTCTTTTTCTGTTTAAAATTTTTTTCTATTTTTCGTAGAGTTGTTATTGAATTAATTGAATTTTATTTATTCAACAAAATTTTAAATACAAATTATCCTCCAAAACAATTTCAAAAACCGCATAAAAAAATCAAATTAAATTACTTTACTGAAATTAATCACGCACAAAAACAAGTAGTAGATAAATCGAATTAAGTTACAGTTCAAGATAATTTCTTGGAAAACTTTTTTAAATTAACTATTTAATCAATTTGTGATTATTTTTTTTCTGTGCTTACTGAAAAATACAAATATAATTTCACGTGAAAATTTTCTTACAAAGTTCAAAAGATTAAAAACTTTCTGATAAAAAATAAGAAATTTTAATCTTACGTTTTCTCTACAAAAATTTTTTAATTTCCGATCAACTCATGTACCTACAAGGATTTTAGTATTTTACAAAAACAGAAAATAAAAATAATAAAATACAGAAATTTTACTTTCTTGTTTTTTTGATGTACAAAATAACGAAGAAAATTCTTAAACTTTAGTTATAAATAATAATGAGTTTCTTAATAATCATTTCCGACAAGAGAAACAGATTAAAAAATTGTATTCGAAAAAAATACAAAATCTCAAAGGTGTGGAAGTTTTCTATAGTTTTCTTTTTTTGAAAGAAATGAAAATGAAATATTAATTTTACAAAAAAAAAAATAAATAAATAAATAAGCTTGTACGAATCCATCAAAAAAAAAAAAAAAAGGAAAAAAAAAAGTTTAGTATGGAAAATTATGTGATGAGCATAATAAAACAAAAATTCAGCTTCAAAAAATTAGTTTTAGAATTTGATTTTAATCTAGTAAAGTTTTGAAACAAAATAAGTATTTTTTGAAATAAAAAAATTAATTTAAAAATATGTTTTTCAAGATTTTCAACAGTTTTAATTTGACAGAAATTTAAATTTACATAAAAATTAAAATGTTAAACAGAAATAAATTCTGTTTTCAATTCTTGTGAGTTGTTTTGAAATTGCTTAAGTTTAAAATTATTTTTAATAAATAATAGATTTTTAGTTAGTGAATAAGTGAATGAGTCCTTTTTTTTTTAGTTATAAGAAGTTATATTTAACAGACGTTTAAAATAATACTCCCCCTCGAAATTTCTTACAAAGAAACGTGAATACAATTCTTATTCAGGTTTATCAAAAATTTGATGTACATATATACCAAAGTTATTTGAAAGATTTCAATAAAATTTGGACAAAACTTTTTCGCTGGATGGTTGTTTATTCAGAGAACCTACATATGTTTCAAATGTCACCAAGATATGATTTCGTTACCACTCTTTCGTTACAGCTCTTGTGAAGAACTCAAAATCAAAACTGTGACTAAAGCTTTATGTCGAAATGTTGAGAGTAAGCTTTTGCCAATTATTTGAATAGTATTCTTTTTCGAACAGGTTTAATTGTCTTCCCGAAAATGTAAGGAAAGTTTACCTAATAAAAATATAATTTCATTACTTGTTTGCTAAATCAAGACTTTTGTTTTTTTTTTCTTTCTAAGAAACAAAACTAACAAAATGTAAGAAAAATAAAGAAAAAAATTGGGTATATGAAATATTTTGTCATCTGTTTCTTTAGCATTGAAAACACAAATATACAACTTGAGATTTTTGAGACTACTTAAATGTCATAGCTAAAAAAGAATTTCAATTGATTTATTCATTTTGTTTTTATTAATTTTTTTTTTTTTTTTAGTTAAAAACATGATTTTTTCAAATGTGTAGAATGCTTACATATATGTAAATTGCATATTAATTTCATATGACACGATGATATTATAACACAAATTATTGTCAATAAATTTTAAGAAAACAATTAATTTCAATTTTAAAAAATAACAATAATAATAATCTGATGTTGTATAAAAAAACAAATAATAAAATAAAAATAAATCACAATAGAGTCAATATTTTTATAAAATAACAGTTTTATTTTTAATAATGTATTCATAAATATTTGATTTATTGTTATTTTTAAAATGTTAATTAACTGACGCTTATTTAAAAAAAAACTTAAACACACACACGCAGTTTTTGAATCATCAGAATAAGACAACAATAATCCAAGATGAATAAGATTTCATATAATAATTATTTTTATCCAAATATGTAAATGAACAAATTCAAAGTGTACAAAAATAATAATGATGATAAAATACTTAAAATTAATAATAATATTATAATAAGAAAAAATGACTAATCATTCATTCATCAAGATTATAAATTCAAAAAAAAAATAATAATAATATAATATATATGTATATATATAGATATATATAATAATCGTAAAAACAAGAAAGAAAAAAACCCGGTTTAACGTAACACTATGATGTCACAAGAAAATTTAATTTAAGAAATTTTATTTTTTTTATTTTTTATTTTGTTTTTATTTTTTTTTATCTATGTATTTTATCAGCATATTCTAAATATTCTTTTTTATTGACAAATTAAAATTTATAAACAAAAAAAAATCTTAACAAAAAAAGACCAAAAAAAATCTTAAAGATATCCCGAGGAAAACAAAAGAAAGAAGAAGAAAATTGTAAACAAAAATTAAAATTAATGATTTTCCACATTAAAAACGTCAATAAAATAGTTATATTTCACCGCCTACGTACAACTTTAGCCAGATATTTATAATACATCAGAATATACGTATACATATGTGTAGTATTTATTGTAGTAATAAGGGAAAAACTTTATCGCGTATAAAAAAATATATACTATGTAGATATGTGTGTATTTGTACAATATTGTAAATTTCATTCAAAAAAAAATTTCGTATATTCTTATAGATTCCTTAGGCGGCAATTAATTTGAACCATTTCTTATACACACCCCACATCCTTTGAAAAATTTTGTGCGAAGTATTATGTATACATACAAAAGTAACCAATATCCTGTGAACAAAAAGTTTAACCACATAAATGGATATACATACATATCTTATTTTGCTTTGTAAATTCTCATTCACTAGGACATTATGTAATTCGATCTAAGAATATTCGAAAATTTGAAAAAATACGATACTAACTTACTGGAGGATGTATTTTATACACATATACAGTTAGTATCTAAGTATATATAATATACTATATATAATATACTATGAATATTATTCAATTCATTTCTTCATCGTGAAAATCCTATAGAAATTCAAGTTATGCTGTTATTGCTTAAAGTACCTTTACACTACTTGATTTGTCATATCACTTTACGACTTCTCATAATGCTGATAATCCACTGAAATAAAAAAATTCAAATATTACGAAGTCGAATCAAATGTCATACGAAATTAGAAAAAATCTATTTTCATGATATGTCGAGTGTAAAGTCGTATGAGAAAGTTTCTCAATAAAATCAGACAGTGTAAACGCTGTCAAACTTTTACCAGTGACATATAGTATGTAAAGTGATATGAGAAATCAAGTAGTGTAAAGCTACTTTTATAGCTATACACCTTCACGTACATATACGACCTTAACTATAAAATTTTGAATACATACATGTGTATGTATCTCATATTTTTTGGGTAAAAAAAAAATAATATAAAAGCTGTAGAGAATTTAGTAAAATGAATGAATTTTGATAATATTATGCGAATATTATACTACGTAAAATAACGTACTATAGTTTATTCAACTAAGAATTTCATTAAATAATAAAAAAAAGAATCTTTTGATCATTGATTTTCTGCCAAGGGTAAGGTAATATTTTGGGTTATACGCGGGCTGTAATGCTTTTTTGTTTTTTATTCCGATTTTTTTTTTTCGTCCTTCTTTTTGACAATTTTTTCTTTGATATTATATTTTCTTTATTTCTTTTATTTTTTTTTTTTTTTAAAGTCTTCTGATCCTATTCCGTTCTTATTTTTTGGCTTTTTTGCTTGATAATTACTTTACATCCTTTTTCATCCTCTTTTGTGAATAATATTTTTATTAATTATTATTATTATTGTACTATTAAGATGTCTATAAAAAAAATATTCAAATTATATACATACATACTTTAATTATTATTATTACCATTGTGATATTAGAGGTTTTTTCTTTCCTTTTTTTTTGGCAAATAAAAAGATAAAAAAAAGTTAAATATAAGAGGGGAAAAAAACATTGGGAATGTATTTAATAATTCTTCTTTATTTCATTCAGATACTTTAGAGAAGATAAAAAAGAATAAAAGAGACATAAAAGTTGAAGGATATATTTTGCATATCAGAAATAATTATTAAAAAAGTAATTTTGAAAAAGAATTAATTAAAAATTAAAAAATTATATACCTACTTTGGAACTTTAAAAATAATTAAAAATTCATGGAAAAATTCTAGTCATTATATTTCATGATATCAATTTCATAATTTTTCTCATGAAATCGATTTTTTTTTGTGATAATGCTTTTTTTTAAAAAATACACAAAATTGAAAAAGCCATTTTCTTATATTTATTTCTTTTATTTTTTTATTTTGTCAAATTTATTTCGGTACACAATTTTTTTTTTTTTGTTGATAAATTTGATTTTTTCATTTAATATTTCTTCCATATTAATGTTTGTCTTTTTCATTATAAATCTGAAAATCATCGATTTCAATTATTTACAAATGAACACAATAATAAAATAATCATATATGTACCTACGCTTGTGTATAATGTATAACACACAACAACAACAATGAAAACCTATTAACTACATGAAATGTTTCAAGAATCATTGAATTGAAATGTCAAAACGATAACATATCAAAAGGTTAAATAACCAAACGAAGGAAAAAAAAGGTAGATACTTAACAAATCAAAATGTATGACATCAATTTGTGTCTGCTCTTTAAATACATATAGATATCCTCATTATAAAGGAAATCTTAAATCATTATTGGGTTTTATAAAATAAAAAACAAAAATTAGACGACAAAAAATGATCATCATGGCATGGCTTTGATAAAATTTAGAACTGATAAAAAAAAATAACTTTTAATACTTTTTCAAAATCGCCTTCATAAACTTTACTATTTAAATGCAAACGATTTTTAAAAAATAAATTGGAAAAACAAGTTAAAAAATTAAAATCTTTTTTTTTTCAATTTCAAACTAAAATGTCGTTCTGCTCGCAGTCTGACAGTTTAATCTGACAAAATTTTAGGAATAAATTCATACTTAAAAAACGCTACCAAATTATTCAAATTTACTTTGAAAAAGAATAGAAAGCTGACATGTTGTTTGAGTGCAAAAACGAATTTATTAATAAGGAAAATTTCAGCATATGAAAATGAAGTGCAACCAATTCAGCAGAAACCCAATAGACTTCATTATTTACATAAAAATGAACCATTATTCGATCTTATTTCTTCAAAAATGATGCCAAAGCTCGCGTTACGGTCAATGAAATCGATACTGGACCAATATCATCGAATTTTTCTCTTTTTTTAAAAATATGAATGACATTGATCTTTATGTGGTTTCTAGGCTAGGCGCCACATGACGACTATAACCATCGACTTATTTAAATATAAATTTTAAGATAAATCAATTTCGGGAAATGAACCAGTCAAATGGTCTCAAAAAAAGTACGATTTGACACCTTTGTGGGCATACGTGAAGTCAACGGCTAACGCAGAAAAACCAGCAACAATTGACGACTTCAAAACGAACATTGTTCAAATTGTTCTTGACATAAGACGGCCAACGACGTAAGAAAAAGTGGTCTAAAGCTTGACGGCCAGATTACGTCAAACAATAGCCGCGATGGCAATAATGTTCTAAATCACTTTTAAGTGTTATTGCCTTTAATTGATTTAAAGCTAATTTTTTATGTTATTTTTTATAATTTAAAGTTCTGTCATACTTTTAAAAAAAAAAAACGCTCATCATTTAAAAAAAGTCAAGTCAAACACAAAGTGCTTAACATTCACCAATTTAAACATAAATTTTTATTCTTAAGCAGAAGTCTTTTAATACTTAAAAGCACAATAAATTGTGATCATTTTTATATTATAAACGTAAATTTATCATAATCTAATACACACAGGATAAAAAAGAATATTCCTTGAAAATACAAGAAAATACATAACTGAAAATAAAATTATGTGTTCAAGGAAATCAGTGACTTTCAGTTTACACACTGTTTTTTTTTTTAATAGCATATTTATATTTATTATTATTGATGAAGAAGAAGAGGAAAAAAAGTAAACATAGTCAAGTATTTTTTCTATAATATTCCTCGCGTGACTTTAATATTAAAATTTTTTATATCTATTGAAGTATGTATCTACTAATAATATAAATTTGTAAATATATTGTTATCATACACTATAGACTTCTCATGAGTGTAATATAATAGAATTAGAATACATTCGAGTAGTACAAGTGAACGAAAAAATGTTGTAGATATTTCATTTATTTATTTTTTTTTTCTATTTCTTTATGAAAAAAAAAAACAGATATGCCTGTTTTCTTTCCATGGTAACTCTAACCCCAAAACGAAATAATATTTTTCCAAGTTAATATGTGGGTTGGTGTAGTATCCATAATATACATATGAAATCTGAACTTTTCATTTCAACCCTCCACCCTATAAATGTGTATCTGTTTATTCTATAATATATTTTCTTGTGTTACACATGTGTCTTTTTTTTTTGTTTGTTTTTATTGTCATGTATGTAGAGTATGTAAATGGAAATATTTTAACAATTTATGTTATATGCATTTAGATAATGAACATAAAAAATTTTGTATTTATATTTATGTTTATGTACCAATATATACATAATGTTTACATACTCTTACATGTATTGTGTACTTTATGAACGCGTTTAAATGAAAAGAAAAAAAGGAAAAAAAAACAATTTATTGTCCATTTATTACAGGTAGTGCTACTAAATTTATAACTTTAGTACACAATTTCATATCAAAGTGTTTATACATAGGAAAATCAAAAATTATATATATGTCATATTTACGATTTAAATGAAAATTTATTGATTTCTAAACTGTACAATAATTATTTTATTATAAACACAGAATAAATTTGAAAAAAAAAAGGACGAAAATATTATTAATTGTTGTTTTTCAATAAATATGAATAATTTTTATAATAACAGAAATTTTGATAATTATTTAACAAGATATTCATCAGATGGTGCATTAAGTGTTAGTGTTGTTGAATCATGGGCTGGAAAAAAATTAATTGAAGCTCTAAATCAATTACCATCAAGTAAATTTGGTTCTACAAGTGATGTAAGAAAAATTATTTTAGAAAAAAAATAAAAATTTAATTTTTTTAAATTTTAAAGATAAAAAATGTGGATAGATTTATTTTAGATATTTACACGAGAAACAAACTATGTTTTTTTTTTGTTTTCTATAATTAAAAAGTTAGTACAGATATGTAACAAGAAAATACATATATCATTAATCCTCAAAGAAATAAAAGTTTGCAAAACTTTCTACTGGTTATTCCACACATGTTCTATAACTTATTTTGCATTGAAAGTTCCTTGAAACTCTTTTCAAGTTTCTTAAAAATGTCTAAAAAACTACAAAACTAGACAATGTATCTTATTAGAACTTTCGCAAAGTCATCAAACCAGTGTCGACTAATTGTAAGATAATTCGAGAGATTATTTTTCATTAAGGGCTTCAGAATCTAAAAAACAAAAATTTGGTCTGAACTATTATAATTTTCTAACTTATTCCACAAACTATTCATATACGTACTTTTCTACAATTTCTCTCTAAAAAACGTCAACAAACAAATAAATGCGCTTGAAAATGTTATAACGACGTTTATGGGTTAGCACAGGTTAGCTCGTCGTTCCAGGATCAGGTTTCGTCGTTAATTATTAATGAAAAGTTCAATTTTTAACAACTTAATTTTATTCTTTATTATTTCAAAAATCCTGATCTTTTACAATAATTTTCCCTGATATACTTTTTATTCTTATCTTTAATATAATGCGTTCTTACTTAATTTTATTAATTCACAATATAATATTTTTTTACAACTTCTTAATAACCCCAGAAATATATTTTTTACAACTCAGGAAAACTTTATTTCCTTTATACTTGAATTCTTTTTGAATTCTCCTAACTCAACTCAAAATACAATATACTTTTAAAAACTCAGGAAAGCTTAGTTCCTTTATACTTGAATTCCTTTTGAATTCCACTAATTTAAAATATATTTCTGAATCTCAGGAATGCTTTAGTTCCTTTACAAGTTTACTTTTAAAACTTCATTACCTAGTCTCTTTTTTATTGATTAAAAAATATGAAAAGTGAAGCTTGCAGGACGTTTGGGAGTTTCAACTTATCCAGACTACTTTTCGAGACGAGAGGATTAACCTCAACTTCAAAAAGTGAATTTCCGGATAGAAAAGAAAATCCTTATTTCTACTAGTCTTCAACTTTTCCTTTCTTTGTGAAATATACACGCACGTATTATATTGAAGTTTAGTAGAATGTTTTGGGACTTTCAACTCATCTAGACTACTTTTTGAGACGAGAGGATTAACCTCAACTTCAAAAAGTGAATTTCATAGATAGACGAGAAAATCCTTATTTCTACAAACCTTCAACAAAATTACGTTATTTTATTATTTTTTTCTTACCACTTTTTATTACTTTTACTTTTAATTTAAAACATTTACTTTGAGTTATGAAAACCAACTGATATCCTGAATCCTGATCAGAACCACTGATCGACTGATCTTTACTTGATCAAATGATTGACTGATGTCTAATATGAAAATTTCATCTCTATTTATACACTTTTGAAATTGCGTGTTTCCAATTTCCAAGCTTTTAATTTTTTAATTATTCTAGAACATTTTTTAAACGGGTTTTTTTCAAACTTAAAACTTTGTTTTCTTATTATAAAACAGATGGCGTTGTTTGCGGTAATGTCTAGGAAAATAAACTTTCCATGCGGATGCGTGTTAAGTTTAAACATTATGAAGTCCTTGCTTCACTTAAAATTTATTTTCTTTTTTTTTTCTTTTTCAATACATTTCTTAAAAATAAATGGGGACAGAATGTAACTCCGTTACAATGTTAAACCGAAAATAGCTATATATAAACATTTTATTTTCTGTATAAATTAAAAATTAAAAATTTAATTGGGCACATGTACATTTTATTGAACAAATTGTCCTTATAAATATTTTAAAAACTTGAAAAGCTATTTTTTTTTTAATTACTGAAATTTATGTACATAAAATTTGAAATATGTATAATTTTAAAATAATAAAATATGAAATTATTGATTTGAGTTATAAATAGTTTTTGATTTTGTAGACAATTTGTATTGTGTTTGTTATTCTATGACCTATGGTCTAGAAAATTAAAATTAACTTTGTTATCCTAAAGACTCATCAAAGTTGAAAGAATTTAAGCAATGAAAATATTATATTATGTATATAGAAAAAAAAATTGGGAGTGTTTAGGTTGAAAAATAATCATTACTAACCAACCAGTACCATAATTGGTTTGCTGGAAAATAAACCCATATCATCATTTTTTTTAAATATTCAATTATTTTTATTGATTGACGTAATTTAATAAAATATATTTATAACTTTTTTTCCAAAATACTTTTGTCTTCCACGCTACAAAAAAAAAGTTTACTTTATTTTATCAACTAAATTTCCATCATATTTTCATCGTTAAGAATACTTTTTTTGTGGAAAATGAAAAAAAAAAAAGACTATAAATGATATTACAAAAATTAATTTACTATAAAATCATATAATAAATCCTTTCGTAAAGATACAAAAAAAAAAAATACGGGAAGAGAAAAAAATAACAGTTTCCCATTAATCATTTTAAGTGAATTATTTAAAGGACATATTTCATTTCCTTTAAAACACGACATAATAATCTCATGTATTTTTTCCGGTCATATTTTATTTATTTTCAGTTTTTTTTCCAATATTTTGTATTATTTTTTTTTAATCATAAAAAGCTTTTCATATTTAAAAAAATAAAAAATTAAATAAAATAAAAATTTTTCATAAAGTTCATAAAAAAAAGTTCATACAAAATAATAATAATAATAATTTTCAATCAATACTCGATTTTCTTAAATTTTTATCCTTAAATCCTTTCATATAATAAATGTACGGATGTATCTATACGGTTTATGATATTTATATGCATACATAATATGTATGTTCTCGTAAATATTGTGTATGTGAGTACATATTCACATACATATATGTATATATACAATATATCTAATATGATCTATTGATACAAATAAGAACATATTTCAAAATTAGAACAAACAAAATTACAAATAACAATAACAGCAAAATAAAAGTACTCAAAATAATAAAAAATAAAAAATAAAAAGTTTTCTTTCTTAAGGATTCATTGAGTACTCAGTACATACATACACTTTCAAAAAATGATAAAGAAAACTTGGATTAAAAGTACAATGAATATCTTTTTTTATTTTATGTATCTTAAATCCAAACACAATAAATTAAATAGGTCAAGTTATTTATAATTTGTTTTTCATTGATTTATTGGTTAAAGTATTGTAGTATAAGATATAGGTAAAAGTACAATGCTCTTCTATATATATTATATATTGAATATAATAAATTTTCATCTTTTATATATATTATTTTCACACGCTCATACATACATACGAACACATATATTATATATGTACCTATATCTTTTTGAATGGTATACGTGTAGTACATATGCATTGTATATGTTGTATGTATGCAATTCTACATTTAATTTTAAATTTCGAAACTTTTCAAAAAGTTTTAATAACTATTATATTAAAAAAATTTGAGAAGATAAAAATTGCATTTCAATTTAAATTTTCAAAATTAAATACAGGGTGTTTCGTTACAGGTAAAACTATTCGGAAAAATTTGTATATTTTTTTTTCTCTTCTTAAAAACAAAGCGTTTTTAAAATAATCATTTTTACAGACTAAGAAAAAGGTTTATTTGATTCAAATTTTATTTATAAACAAATTTTAATGTCGACTTTTTTTTACATAGGTAAAACTTGGAAATCACAGAGCGCTCTGAGTTTACATATAAAACTCAAATCAGAAAATGTTTTGAAGTTTTTTTTATATGCAAATTCAGAATGTTCTGTGATTTCCAAGTTGTAACTATGTAAATAAAAGTCGAAATTAAAATTCGAAAATGAATGTCTTATCAAATCCCATTTTACCTTTCTGTTGTCAACATTACATATTGCATTGGAAGTATGTATTACTAGCTAGCTGAGATTAACAGATTGATAGATTCGAATTCGAACCCTTGCAGAAAGGTGCTTTTCAACAATGTTGATGAAATTAGATCGAGAGATCACCCTTAAAACAGATGGTGAGACAAAGTACTAGATAATGGAGGTATAATCCTTTTCAGGACTGTTTGGCCGTAGAAAAAGAAGTGCCATCTGTGAAACAAAACAAAAAAAGAAAAAAAACAAATAAAATCTATGTACTTGATTTTCTTTTTGCCAAATATGAAACAAAATCTTTTAAAAAAATTGAAATTAATTTAATAAATTCAATTAAATAAAATTGAATTTAGAATTTTGTTAAATTCACGCCCCTGTCATTGATAAATTGTTTGCCAAAAATTTAACCACATAAATTTTCTCGAGCCAAAAGGATACAACTAATTTGTCAAAATTAACAAAAGAATATCCTTTTTGTACACATGTGTAGGTAACATCAACATACACCATATATTCAAACCCCTCAACAGAATCTGAGTCTTCTATTTTTTTCTTTTCAAAAGGATATACAAATACATAATTATTGAATGGTCTGAGGAAAATTAATTAAAAATTATAGTATGAATTATTCATTCTTTTTGGAATATTCTTTTAAAGGAGTCATATTCTTGTTGCTTTTTGTTTTTGTTTTTTTTCGTTTTTTCGATGAAAAACTTTTATAAAGAACACATAAATTTTAAAAGAATCATCAATTAATTATTATATACAAAACCGATTAAATTAAAATTATTCAAGGTTATTAAATTCTTTTTAGTCCCTATTATACGCTCACCTCACAGTGGACTACACTACAAGCTACATATACTCGTATACACATAACATGTTATGTATTAAAAAAACCATTTAATAGTTTTATAATACCAAAATTGAAACAGAAAAAAAAAATTCTTTTTCAATAAAATCCATTAAAATTTAATTTTTTCTTTCTTTTTTAAATAGATAATTGTATAATAACGTTGTGATACACACATCGATCTAAAAATGTGAATATACGATGATGATATATGTATATATGTACATATATATTTTTCAAAAATTACGATATAGAAATGACCAACTTTTTTTATAGATTTTTTTTTTCTTTTAATTTTACATAAAAACATTATCATCTTCATTGTTGGGTGTTCCATTCAGTGCAGTGTTATACATTATAATATGTGTATAGATAGATAGATATAGATAGATGATATACATATACATGACATTAATATATATATATAAAATAATAGAAAATATAGTAGATTGTATAGTATATCCATAACATTGCAGCATGCTGACAAAACTATACAGAACGGATATGTGCAAAGTGAAAATTAATGGACTCTCGGGAAGTTTCATCAGAAATTCATTGAAGAAACTTGTGAAATATTTAATGTTGTCGTGTGAAATTGTGAAAATACTTGATGTACATGTTATAATGTAGATATATGATAACATATAGATAACCCTAATATAACATGATTTTGCACGATTGTTTCAATGAAATATTTTAGAAAATTTCAAAAATATTTAATTGAAATGTTTTATTTTTTAAAATAGTTTACAATTTTTTATTTAACCGATTCTTATGAATGAGTTTCTTGAAAACTAAGCTAGCTGAAGAATCCGTATGGAGATGAAAATTTGAAGAGGATTTAGAAATTTTAAAGTAAAAAAAAGCATTCTGCTATCGGTGAAATAAAAAATATATCAAAAGAATGTTATTTTGGAAGATCGTATTTTATTTTTGTCCAAACTTTTATAGAGTTTAAAAATCGAAGAGTCTAGGTTAGGTTAAGTTAGGTTTAGGGGTGGGGAATACAGGCATCATCGATCACACAGACAGCAGAGTCAATCTTATTCAGCAACTCGTTTCTAATCTTAAGTAGAGTCTTCTCGTTTTTCTAATAAACGCGCGAGATTTCTATGTCGGCGTTCAGACCGTCTGTCTTCTATTATCATCATATCATCTCGTTTGGATCTCACATACACTTGCTTATCCTGAAGAAGACAAGACAACTACAAAGATCTATGGTTCCAGACAAGCCCCACACCTAAGGTCTTCACCAAGGTAAATAGAATACAATAGGTATGATTGAGCCAGTATACTCTCTTTTCTCAATATGTGACGTCACTCAGTGAAATTTTTAAGTCATGGTATATAGAAAAGTACATGGTATTATGGTCATAAATTTAATTTAAGGAATTCAATTTAACAGTAAAAATACATATTTTAATATATTATGTTGAAATATTTTTATATTTTCTATTTATTTTTCTATTTACATGCCAGTTTTCATTTGGAAAATTAAAATATTTCACTTTTATTGTTTTTTTTTTTTATTAGTGTAATTTTTACAACTTTCTACTGCACAATTAACCATTATATATTATTATTTTTAAAATTTATATTTAGAGAAAAATAATATTGTATAACAAAAACAAAGTACTCGCACTACCATTAACCATAAACACATATAGCCTTTTAAATAATTTCACTGAGTGACGTATAAAAACTGCTGACAAAGAGAGAGAAGTTTCGTTTCATACTGGCTCAATCATACCTATTGTATTCTATTTACCTTGGTCTTCACCTATTTTCATGACCAACATACATAATATACATATGGTGTTAGTACTCTGTAATTAGACCGACGAGAACCTGAGATTCCTTCCTGTTCAGGCTCAGTAGAAATTAAGCCGTTCTCTCTGGCTTTTTAACAAAGAACCTGAAAAAACAGGAGAAAATGGTCACGAAGTTAATTTGAATAGACCAACACTCATCGGATTGTAATACCGAGGAAGAAAAAAAACAGTCCACGTTATATGAGGGTTATACATACATTATATTATTTTAGATAACTAAACAATTGTTATATAGCGAATACATTAAATTTTAAATATGACTATTAAAGACGATATACTTAGATATTAATTCTTCTTAAACACTTTATATCTGTATGAACATTTTAATGCATTTCTAAATGTATACATATAACTTATATAAAATATTTAAGATAAACTTGAACAAAAAAAATAACTAAAATAAAATAAAAATATTCATTCTGTTATATATGATTAAGGATATCCTGCTACTGTTGGAAAAGTCTTTTTTATCTAACTTAAATTTCATGACATAATGTTAAATATTATCTAAGAATTACCACTCATCCTCATATAAGTCATATAACTGTACATACATATACTAAATATTTCATACTTTTGTTGCATAAAATTGTTTAAAATAAAACTTTTTTTTTTTTATTTTTTGAAAACATAGAAAATAAAATAAGTAAAAAATGTTGAAAATTTGTCACTGTTAATTATTTTGATTTTATTTTGTATTTCAATGTTTCGTTTTTTTTTCATTTATTTAATTAAATATTTTAATTTAATTATCACATCATGAACATCATCATCATCATCAGGATTATCGCATAAAAAATGCTCTATTTTTATCTTTCTTTCGTTTACTTTTTTTTTCCCTTTCAATTTCCTTTTTTTTTGTGTAATTTTTAATTGTGTAATAATTTTCTAAAATTTATTCTTAAATATATTTTTACTTTATTTTTATTTTTCATTTATTTTTAAAATCATTAATTTTCAGATGAGATTTCAGCAAAAACAACAACAAGAACGTGAAAGACGTAAAATTGAAATGATTGGAGATAATATTGTTATTGGTAAAAATAAGATTAGTGATGATATTAGTATTGGTAATAATGATACAAAAACAACAATAATAACAACAGCATCAGCAGCAGCAGCAAAAACAAAAACAATAACAACAACAAAATCAAACAGTATTAATAATATTGAAAAAAAATCTTTAAGTTCATCAATTGGTGCCGGAAAGGTAAGAGAATAAATGATGAGTGAATTACAATAACAAAAAAAAATTAGATAAAAATAAAAATCACAAAAGAAAGGTATTTAATTTTTTGTAACCTTCTTAATAATTAACTTTTATTTGTAATCTTTATCTTTTATATGAAAATATATACATATATGTATGTATGTATTTAGATACTACAATATATTTACAGGATAGTGACTACCTATATAAAGTTATGTAACTTCTATTCAATGTATATATACCTGTAATTTTTTTTTCTTCTAAACATTTTTAAATACGCACAACACCTTTTTTTATATTAATTGAAAAAAAAAACCGTCGTTTTGTCAAAAAGTAATTATCTTCTTTTACCCGAATAATGAATTTAGAAAAAAAAACTAAAGTTTTCTGAGGAGCAAAAAAAGATATATACGAAAAAATAAAGCTAAAATCTTTCCCATTGGAAAAAAAACGAAAGAAAAAATCAATTTTCAAGGTTAAATTAATTAAAAGAAAAAGAGAAAGAAAAAAAAAGAAAAGGGAAATTAAACTCTCTTCAAGATGATTACGTGTCATACTACGTGTTTATGCCTGCTCCGAATTTAATACGGATTTTGGTTTACTCCCAATTTTTTGTCGTATAAACTCGATAATTCGGATTTTGGCTTAAGCCCAATTTATTTGGGTTTAATCCAAAACCATCTACATATAGAAGCCGCGCTATGGATGGCTGCACTAACACAATCAAACACGATTAAAGTGTTGAAACGTCAAAACATTCAATGCTGGTAGTACAAATAGTGATGTAAAGAAAATGTGTTTTAAATAAATAAATAAAATATGGTTTATAAAAGTTTTGAAATATAATAAATTAACAGTGTTATAATTTTTAAAGTGCACAATAGTCAAAAAGTTAAATAAAAAGGTGAAAAATATTGTGCCTTCTTACCTACTTTTAAGAGAAAAAATTAAAGTATGGTGAGGTTATATGTATGTATTATTTATATGTAATAAAGTGAATAAATTGATTTGATTTAATAAAATTTAATTTATAATAATTCTGATACATATACATATATATTTATATGAATAATTAAAGTTTAAAGAATAATAATATAAACTTTTTTCTTCTATACCTATATATTGACATGTGACTAATGACTACATTACCTATGGTGAGGTTACATTATAAAAGTGAATAAATTGAAATGAAATGTAAACACAAATATATGAAAAAAATAAATAAAGTGAACGAAATACAGAGCAAATTCATTTAATTTATTAAAATTTTATTTATAAGTTTGTATTTATTGTTAAATTATTGAATCAAATCAATTTCTCACATCATAACATAATCACAAAAATTTATATAAAAAAAGACTACGAAAAAGTAAATAATTGGGTACATAATCTTTATTGTGTAATGAAGGCAAATAGACACTTAATTTGTGATAACTAATAAATTAAATTCTATTAAATCAAATCAATTTATTCACTTTATTACAAATAATATAACCTCACCATAGGTATGTGGTCATACTTTAATTTTTTCTCTTACAAGTAGGTAAGAACGCACAATATTTTTCACTTTTTTATTTCATTTTTTGACTATTGTGCACTTTAAAAATTAAACACTGTTAATTTATTATATTTTAAAACTTTTATAAACCATATTTTATTTAAAAAACCAAAAATATTCAGCTAAAACACTATTTCTTTACACTAATATTCCACCACTCTTATTAAGAAACCATAAGAAACTAAAATGTCAAAACAAAACATGGCACTTCTTACTAATGCATACAAAACTCCAGTAGGAGGCTTTTATTGTAGAGGGTTTTGGTTTAATCCCAATTTTTTTATATGTATGTGTTAGGTAAAATGCAATATGGCGGATTCTAATTTTTATGGTGAAAGTGAAGCTGCCACGTTCTTCTACTTTTTTTTATG
Source organism: Bombylius major (assembly GCA_932526495.1). NCBI lineage: Eukaryota > Metazoa > Arthropoda > Insecta > Diptera > Bombyliidae > Bombylius > Bombylius major. Next base: position 24,245,644 of record OW052045.1, on the reverse strand, counting down.
TGGAAGAAGAATAATATGTATACTATAAGTGTATAAAAATATCAACGTTTGCATGTACTTTTTTAATCCCAATTTTACCGTTTCTACGCTACTCCCAATTTAATCCAAAATCCGTATTATTTTTTAACCGTATAAACTGTTAAATATATAGTTACTTTCGAACATTTTTCTTTGTGGTACGTGCCCTTAATTTCTGTAACATTTGTTGTATCTTTTTTGTATATTTTTAAATTTTAATGAAAATTCTTCTTTTGTTTTAACGTATATACATAAGATACGATACACACTATAAATGTATGCATGTATGTATGTACACTCCGCGACACATGATTGTAGGCAGTCTGAAATTTTTTTGTTTTCTGAGTAATGTTCGATTTTTCGAAAATGCATATTTATCCTTTTATAAAACTGGAAATTCCTAATTATTTTGTAGTATTGCCAGATGCATTTTATGCATCGTGGAATTTTTGTTAATTTTTATTTAAAAATTGCTTGAAAAACGCGCGACACTTGATTGTAGGCACAGTATTATTTTGTTAAAAATATGATTAAGACCATCTTTTTAGTAAAATTTTCTGAAAGTTCAATTAAAATGAATTGTTATTGGATAAAAAGAACATTCGAATATTTAGAAATGGTTAGTGGAGTAAGATTAACACTGGAGGAAATTGAAAAAATAAACGCACTGAAAGAAAAAGGATACTCGGATAGAGCAATTGCGAGAGGAATCGGTAGAAACGCTAGTGTAGTTGACTAATTTCCTAAAGACCCCAAAAATTACGGAAAAAAGCAAAAAGAAAGATCTAAAGCAGTAACAACGGCATCTGCGAGGCGTAAAATTTTGAGAATAGCGTCAAATTTGTCAAAAACAGAAAGCCAAATATGAGAAGAAGCTTGAACATCTGATATTATTATAACAGTTCAACGCGTATTGAAGAGCTCGTCAACTCCACAACGTCGTCGCATGAAGAAAAAACCAGTACTGACCACAAGACATAAATAAGAAAGACTTCATTTTTTCGGACGCACGTAACATGGGACATTGATTGGAAAATTGTAATTTTCACGGACGAAAAACGCTTCAGTTTGGATAGGCCTGATGTATACGCGTTCTAAGAGAGGTTTTTAACGCGTCGACACTACAGAGAAGGAGGCGTTTTGATTTAGGGGGCAATTTTATACAATGACCTGTTCATATTGCTTTTGTTAGTTAACAACAAATAGCTAATAATTATATAGAAGTTCTAAATGATGCAAAATTTTAAATTATTTAAATAATGGAAGGTCAAGAATGGATTTTCCAACACTATAACGCAGCAAACTATACAGAAGGAGTGGTTACTCAATGGTTCAAGCGTTAAAATATCACGGTTCTAGACTGGCCTTCAATATCTCTAAATATAAATATTTGTGGGAATGCAAAATTAATGACTCAAAAACGCAATTTGAAACCGAAGAGGAGTTGCAAACGGCAATAAGAACAGTATGAAGTGATTTATCATTAGATATTTCAAGAAAATTGTATAATTTTCCACTTAGTAGGCTTTTAAAAGTAACCGATCAAAATGGTGGAAATAAACATGATTGAATTGATAAATAAAATATTTTTAGTTAATAAATTTGTCTCTTTTTAAAACTCTTATTATCTCTTAGAATGAATCGTTATGCTTCAATCGTAAAACGTCTAATATTCGAGGTGCCTACAATCAAGTGTCGCGCATTTTTCAAGCAATTTTTAAATAAAAATTAACAAAAATTCCACGATGCATAAAATGCATCTGGCAATACCATAAAATAATTAGGGATTTCCAGTTTTATAAAAGAATAAATATGCATTTTCGAAAAATCGAACATTACTCAGCAAACAAAAAAATTTCAGACTGCCTACAATCATGTGTCGCGGAGTGTATGTATAAACAAACTATAAAATTGACTTTATACTAGAATAGATAATGAATAAAGTAACACAAAGTACATCATATATAGGATCCTTAAAATATATCAACCAAGAGGGGAGGAAATTTAAATATTATTTGAAAAAATTAATAATAAAGTTTACGAAAATGAAAACAACATTTTTAAATTTTAAATTAATTTTGTTGTTGTTGTCAAAGGTTGAAGAAAATTTCATTGAATACATTGTATTGTGTTGTGTATTTAATTTAAATTCACATGAAACTAATTCTAGTATAATTGTAGTATACAATAAATTAAAGTAAAATGTATGTACCTACATAATGTATGTACTCTTTTATAGATCGTTCTGTTTTTTTCTCTTGAAAAATCTGTATCATAGCATCGAAGTAAAGGAAAATTACTTTGGTCATAGTAGTTTCAATTCAGTTACCAAAAATCATTTTGTAAAATATCCTTTAGAGAAAAAAAATATTGTAAAAATGCAAAAATGATAACAACAACAATTTATATAACGAAGATAACTTTCAAATTATAAAATCATAAAAAACAAAATTCACTTCAGAGCTCACCTAATTTTTCTAAAAAGCGAATCAGTGATGTACGACAAAAAAAACCTGGCTAAAACGTTTAAGCAAAAATAATTTTCCTTAAAATTAATTTCTCTAAAATAAATCCTTGTAAGATTGTAGATCATAATTTTTATATTCAAAAAAAAAAAAAAAAAAAAAAAAAAAAAAAAAAAAAAAAAAAAAAAAAAAAAAGAATTTTCGTCCCTATTGAGAATATAATGTGTTTTCTATGGCATACATTATCGAAATTACTTTTTATACTTTTAGGAATAAAATTAATTTTGTACATACTACAATCACTCAAAGTATTATTTTCAACAATCAATATGATTATATATTTTTTTTAATGAACCATCTACGAATCGAAGAAAAATATGATATCAAAGATTATTATAACTTAGAATGAATTTTGAATATGTTTTTTTCCTTTAAACGTGATACGATTGTCATTTTATGTAAAGTAAAAATAAGGACATAGGTATAAAGAAAAAAAAAGTAAAAATTCAAAAACTTTTTATCTGTATCTTATTTTATTTTATCTCGATGCAACATAATTTCAAATACAATATCTTACACAATGGATAAGTTCTTAAAAATTTTAATAAGATAAAATCAATAAAGATTACGGAATAAAAAAAAACAACAAAAAGAGAATAATCTTCAATAGAAAACTGAATTTTCGAATGCACTTCAAATAAATAAGACATATAATCTCCAAAAAAATTTATATTCTAAATCTATGACACTTTATACTTTTTCTGTATTTTGCAGGTAAACTTTGGTTTAAAAAAAACAAACACAAGAACATTGAAGATTTTTATGTTGCAATTTAAAATAGAAATTTTCCAAGAGATATAAATTTTTAGATTTATAACGTTTTTTTTGTTTTCTGTTTTTTAATTCAATGAATTTAAATTGTAAATATTTTTCTCTTTTCTAGGTACGTCAAATGTTTAATGAAAGACGACAACGAAGTACTGGAATTGATAAAAGTTATCCATTAAAACCAATTCCAACTAGAACAAATATAATAGCATCACGAATAACAACAACAACAACAGCAGCAACATCAGCAATTAATTCAACACATAAACAAATAACAACAACAAATTTAAAACAAACAAATAATAATTCAAGAGCTAATTCAACATCTAGTTTACAAAAGAATGATATTTTAAATGGTAATACAAATGGCCACGAACAACAAGATAATATTGACAATGAAACTTTTCCTTCAGGTACGCTATAGCAAATAATTTTTTTTACAAAAGATTAACAAAAGAAAACTTTAGATTTTCTTTAATTAACTGTTTTTCTTTCTTTTTTTTTTTTTGTTTAATTTAAGATACACGTTTCAGTCCAGATAATGAAGTTTTAGATGGTCCAATATCATCAAAATTACCAAATGTTGGAAAACCAATAATAACAAATAAACCTAAAAATGGTATAATTCATGATGATAAAAATAATAATCAGAATAATTCAAATTTAAAATTGAAACCGGTTGTTACAAAAAAGACACCTCCAATAATAAATACATCATCATCATCAATTAATAATAAAAATAATAAACAACACACCACCCTTCCACTAAGTTCATCACCGGTAAACAATACGAAATCAACAACGCCTACTATTACTACACTTTCAACAAAAACAAAGGTGATTTTTTTTGATTTTTTTGTCAAAATTATTAATTTGAGAACATTTTTTTCAAAAAGCTATTACATTGATTTTTTTCTCAAAATCTAAAGTCTTCTATTTATTTAATGGTTTTTTCTCCTTCTTCTTATTTTTACAATTCAAAATTCATTAATTTTTATATTTAAAATTTTTTTTCATAGATTGAATCTTCTCGTACAATGAATATTAACAAAAATCCAAAAGATGAAAAGAATACAACAATAAAAACTGGTAATAACGGTTTATCAACATGTCGTATTTGTAATCGTAATTTTAATTCAGATCGTTTAGAAAAACATGAAAAAATCTGTGAAAAAGCAGCTAATAAAAAACGTAAAAAATATGATGCAGTTAAACATCGTGTCGCTGGTACTGAAGTTGAAAAATATGTTAGAAAAAATTCAAAAATTGGTGGAACAATAAAATCAAATACAAGTAAATTAACTGGTACAACAACAAAATTAATAAATTCAACTAATACAGCTACTAATACTAATAATAATAATAAAGAAAATAAATCATCAAATTGGCGTAAAACTCATGAAGAATTTATAAATACAATACGTGCTGCTAAACAAATGAAAGCACATTTAGCTAAAGGTGGAAAATTATCTGATTTACCACCACCACCACCATCAGAAAATTTAGATTATATTCAATGTCCTCATTGTAGTAGAAAATTTAATAAAGGAGCTGCTGAAAGACATATTCCAAAATGTGCTAATTTTCGTCATAATAAACCTAAAACTGGTACAAATGCAATGAAAAGACGATCTTAGAAGAAGAAACAAAAAAGGAACCAACCGGAGAAGCATTAAAAAGTTTTCTTCTCAACTTCATTTTTTCTTTTTTTGAATAGAAATTATTTAACAAAAATGTGCTTTAGATTACAAATGAAATTTGAACAATTAAAGTACATTCCAAAAAATAAAAATAAAAGGATTAAAAAAAAATGCATCTAATAATATTTATAACGAATGCTGACTAACTACTACTAAAAACATTTTTATATAAATTATTTCATATGTGATATTTGTTGAAAAATTAAAAAAAAATAATAATTACCTAATTAAAATTTTAATTTGAAAAAAATAAAAAATAAAATAAAGATTTTTCACTTACATCATTTTCAGCACACATTAAGGACACTTCAAAATTTTTATTACCAGAATCAATCAAAGAAATCCCATGAAAATATCAAAGAATCAAGACAAAATTTTAAAGACATTTTTTCCCCAATTTAATTGAAAAGACAAAAACAAGTTTGGAAAAATTCATTGATAAAATTTATTTAATCAGATATATCTTCCATTTTATTTGGAGGATCAATAATTGTTTTAATAGCATCTGCAGCTGTTGGCATGTCAAGTCCTTCAACAATATATGCTAAATTATCTAATGTAGCATCAACATCATCTTCAAACCAAATATTTAACATTGCTTTACATTGTGCTATCGGTGTTGGATTTTCTGTTTCAAAATATAATATTTCATCAGCTGAATAACCTAATTTTTTTCCAAGTTTTTTCCAATCTGTACCAATCTTTGTTGATATATCTTCAATAATTTCTTTTGTAACTGGATTTGTTTTATGTGTATTTTTATCATCTGGTGTTAATTGTTCAGTTTTTAATAATTCTGGATCTTCGGTTTCTTCAAATGCAACACTTTCTTGTTCTTGAGTTTCAGTTGGTTGTTGTTCTTCTTGTATTTCAATTTTTATTTCAGCTTTATCTTTTTGAATTTTTTTTCTTACACTTTCTAAATAATCAGAAACTTTATATGATGGAGTATTAAAAAGTGTAAAGAAATGTGGTGATTGTCGTGCAAGTAAACGTAATGCACGCCATTCAAATGATGGATCATTCTTTTCACGTGGATTTTCAAGATATGTTTCAAGTGGTGGTAGAAAATTACGATCTTCACCTTTACATGCTTGTAAATTATCAGGGCATAAATTCCATAGACGTGTCATTTCATTACTAAAAAAAACAGAAAATGTATATTGTTGAAAAACAAACTATTGAATTTAATTTTATTTTTACTTACTTTCCAAGATAAAATTTTTTATGCCTGTAAGCATCTTTAACTAAATCACCCAGTGACTTTTTAGGTCGTTTAGGAGCTGGCTTTGATGGTTCTTCAGCTATTTCTGGTTTTTTAAATTCTTTACAACCTTCATTTTTCCAATTATTCCATAATTCTTCACGTTGCAACATGTGTTGAACAGTTTTTGCAAATTTTTTACCTTCTGGTGGTGTCTCTTCGATTAATTTGTAAATTTTTGTTTCTGTTTCCTTGATAAATTCTATTTGCGATGCATTTAAATTGTAAGATTCTCTATTTTAAAAAATAAAACAGTACAAAAATTCAATTAATTTTAATAATTAGATGATAAATATCAAATTTCGAACTTACGCTTTAAATTTAACAACTGAAGATAAATATTGAAATAGTATTAAAAATTGTACCAAAACTGATCTACGAAAATTCGAATCGGACAATTGTAGTGCTAACAATTTTGGATTTGTTAGAAATTTAGCAAAGAAATGTTCAGAATTTCTTATTTGTTCTTCAGTTTCCATAGAATCATCAGATTTCCTTTTATTAGATGATATAGATCTTTGCTCTTCTAATTTGAAACTACTAAAAGCTGATAGAACGCTTGAAGCATGCTAAAATTAAATTTCAATTAAAAAAAAACCGAAACTGCTAAACAAAATTCCACAATAACTTACACTTGCAAATGTTTTCCATTGAACTTTATTATAACATTGATTTGGATTTCTGAAATAATCTTGTAATGCCCAAAATTTACAATATAAATTGTAATCAATTTGTACTGGTATATCTTCAACTGTATCACCTAAAACTTCACCCATATCTTTACCATCAATACCATATTCAGTTATATTATCTAAATTAAATTCTGATATAATATTTAAGCCAGAACGTTCAGAAAATGGAAAAAATTTTGCAAGAAATAGCAATATTCTACCACAAAATACTGTATTTTGTGATCTTGATAATCTTCTTAGAAGATCATTACACATTCTTAATAGATTATTTTTACATGCAGTAAAAAAACATTCTTCTTTCCATATTGCAACTTTATCTTCAACAAATGAAAATATTTGTTCACATTTATCCAATGTAACTGCATCGAAGGCATCACCTAATAATACAACAGGAACTGTTACAGATACAATATCTTCACGTGCTGCTTCAACAGAAAATGTTATTAATTGACCAATTTTCTCAATGTCATTGATTAATTCGTGCATCAAAAATTCTCTAAATGATTGATCCAATGCTGGTTTTTTATCAGCATCATTGTTATTTTTAAAGGAATCATAATCAATTTTTAAAATTTTCACATTATTTGCAGTGAATGCTTTTCGAACGGTTTCCTGGAAAATTAAAATAAGATTAGGCAATTTATTTTAAGAATTTGACAATTTGTTTACTGACATTAAAACGTTTGTGGAGTCCATTGAAATTAACTGAGACTGTTTTGGAGTTGGACTCCAATAATAAAGAAGACGATCGTAAATTTCTACTCATGTTGTATAAAATTCCTTAGAAGATGTAAGTAAAAAAATATCAATAAATTTGAATTAAAGAAATTTATAAATTAATTAAATTTTCAGGCTTCACTTAAATCACTTACCTCAAAAGTCACACAACACATTACACAACACGACACGATTCACGAATCACGAAACGAACACTATATTCAGCAAAAGAAAAACAACGGTCACACTCGCAACGATAATGACGGCTGAATAGTGCTAGGAGAACACCCCGTATTTCCATGACTGGAATTTTTTTTATAAGAATGAAATTGTACGAATTTCATTTGTTTAACAAACTTTTATAACTTTTTAACTTATTATTAAAAAAATATGTGATTTCCCAATTTTATATCTTAGATTTTTGATAGAATTTCCCCTAACTGAAACAGAAACAACTCGAGTACTATGGCAGCTCCTGTAGAAATACTTCTCATAAACTGTCCTAAAAAAAATGCCTTTTCCACTATAGACTCAAGCGAGCATCTAACACTGAACACAGCTGTTAAATAAACAAACAAGAAACAAGCAATTATCAATTAGCAAACAAATTAATTATCTTCTGGAAGTATTTTTTTTTTTTAAATTAAAACATTAAAAGTAGTTTCAAATATTTTTCAACATCTGCTTAAAGTGTGTCGAAATGTCAGATTTCAAGAATAATTTACGAAAATTAGAATATCCGATTTGTGCGAAGGAAGCACTCATTCAAATTGGTAAATATCTCATTCATACTATGTGGTGTCATTAAAAAAACACTAACCATATTTTCTATCAATTTTTAGAGAATCTTGTAATAAATCGTGGAAAACAGGACTTTGTAATGGATCTTATAGCCGAATTTGTTTTTTTAGAAAAAAATAGAGACACCGATAACAGAATATCCCCATATTTAATATCATCAATTTCTTTGTTACAAGAATTTCAATTGGTTGTTGTACTTTGTGAATTTTTTTCTAGACCAGGACCAGATGCAACAAGAAATGCAGTTTTTCTATCATTATTTGGAGGTACAATAACACCGAATAGATCTAGTGTTTTAGTTAAACTTATAAGTACATCTGTATCAGGATCAATAGCACCATTATTATGTGCCGCTGGTACATGGATGCAACAATTGGGTTGTACATCAATTCCAAGCTCTGAACTTGCTCAAAATTTAGTAAAAGATTTTGTTATTTTTTCAAAGAAAACATCAGAACAATTAAAACAATTGCCATTAGTTGCACCAAGGTTTGATATTACCAAAAAAGGGAAATACAATGGAAATATTAAAATATATAGTTCGTTTCTTGTTTTTAGATTTGCAGCTAATTTCATGACAGCTGTTGCAGATTTGTATATGAATGATCTTAAAGGTACAATTGTAAGTCCACCAGATATGCTTTTAGAAGTTTTTACAGAATGGGTGAGTGATTTTTATTTTTATTTTTGGAAAATTCTTTATTACTCATATACGTTTTTTTTTCTTTCTTCCTTTATTTCAGGTCACTGAAAATCCAAGTTTATGCTTAGCTTCACAACAACCTTTAGCTTTACCAACCGGTGCAATTGCAATGCCTGTTGTTACACCACTTGCCGGTTTAATACGTTGGTGTGTATTAGCTCCAATATATAATCCAAAAGGAACATATAATAAACTTCATTTAGCTATATTAGAAACATTATTACAAATACCACCAACAAATGGTCCACCAACAGCATTAAATTCACAACATTTATCATTAATTGTAAATCCATTAAAATTACATGCAAGAAAATTAAAAAATGAACAAAATATTAATCCAGAAAATGATGAAAATTATCAGAATAGTTTAGAACGTTTTGCACAAGCTGTACAAATATCATTATCATCAAAATGTATTTATGGTAGTATACCGCAATTACTTTGTTTATTAGAAACATTACCAACAAATAGTTTATTGGATATTGTTATAAAAGCGCATAAAAATTTATGAGAAAGGGTAACAGAAAAATAAATATTAAAGAAAAAACGAAAAATATATTTTACAAAAAATGTATGTATGTATTATTTTTATTATTTCATTTAAAATGGTTTAAATTTTCTTGATTTTTTCATTGTTTCAAGTTTTTCTTTATCCTCTTCAAATTTCTTACGAAGATTAACGATATTTTTCATTTTAGATTCTTTTATTTGAAACGTATAGAAATTCTTTAATTCTTTCTTTTTACGTTTCTTTTCTAATTTATCTTCGATTTTACCAATATTTATTTCAGTTTGTTCAAAACCAGAATTTTTACCATGTTTTGTTACTTTTATCCAACCATCATCATCAATTTTATCAGATTTTTCCATTTCTTTATCTAATTTCTCTTTTTCATCATATATTTTCATATATTCATTAATTTCATTTTTTAATAATTTCTCATCATATATATCATTTAAATAATCTTGTGTCCATTTTTTTAAACCAGATTTAATAATACCAACACCAGTATTTTCATCATATAAATGTATTTCATTTACTTTTAATACATTTTGTACAGCTGTTGTTGTTTTAAAAACAATATAAGCAATTTTAAAACGTAATAATTTTTTTTGTTGATAATTAAAAAATTTATCATTTATTTGTTGAATATTTATATTATCATTATCATCAGATTTTTCAGCAAATATTATATTTTTAATTTCACCAAATTTTTCAAATGCATAATGTAATTCATTTTCATTAATATATGGTGGAATATTTAATAGAAAAAGTGTACGACCAGTTGGCTTTTCTAGATCTTTAGTACGAATTGAATGTTCTTTTGCATAAATTGTATGATAAGTTGTTGAATTTGGTTTGTTTTTTAACGTTAATACTGGAAAGGAAAGAAAATAATTAAGTATGTGTGAGAATTAATTGAAAAAAAAAATAAAATAAAAGATAATTTAAATTTTTGTAAATTTTTTATTTATTTTTTTTTCCTCACTTTTATGAAGCCATAAGATGAAAGCAAAACAGAAACAAAAAAATATTGTGAAAAACAAAACAATTGCTCTTTTTTTTTTCTCTTATCTAAAAATTACAATATAGGTATAACTTTTTATAATTAAAATTAAATGTATTCTTCCTTGTATTTATAATATATTTTTTATTTTTTTCTAAATAAAGGTTTCAAAATACATTCTTTTTTTTCTTTTCTTCAATATGGATATCTCTTTTTCAAGTTTATATAAATCTAAAACAATAATTGTATTGATAAAAAAAAAGTTCACTAACGAACATAAAAAAAATTCATTTCAACGAATATATAAAAGAATTTTGAAAAAATTATTCAAATCGGGTTTTTTTTTTCTCCTCGATTTGGTGCCAATTGTAAATCAGGATCGTTTAATTTTGTAATGCATGTGTTTTTTTTTTCTAAAAGCCAATACAACTTAATACAGACATTTAAAAATTTTAGCTTCAAAAATCATTGAAATATAAAGAACAAAATTGATTGTCTTTAGTTTACAAAAATTTTGAATATTAAGGCTACGTTTCAAAATTAAACATTGTTGAGCATATGATCATCATATTACATATATGTATATGTTGAATTCACCTTGTAGAACGTTTCTATTTTTATACCTGTACTTTAATTGATTGAAAACTCAAGACAAAATTGTAGATTGTTTTTAAATTTGTGTAATGTTTTTTTGTATTTCGGTGAACAACAAAAAGAAACAAAACAAAACACCTAGCTGCCAAATAAAATTCATGATTGATGAGAAGATATTGTTGCAACATTATGTTAAATATTGAAACGCAGCTTTCTTACATACCTACATATTTGTTCGTTAGTGTTGTAATAATAATTATACATTATAATAATAAAAAAATTGAAATAATTCATAATATAACATAATAAAACATAAATCTCAAAGAAAAAAAAATTATAATTTAAATACTAAATTCGAATTGTTTTATTTAATTCTTTTGACGCTGGTGATAAACTACCAATAATTAATTCTTCATCTGATATTAACATTTCTGATTCAGAATTATTACTATTAATATCATCGATAATTTCATTATTATTATCGCCATTTATACTATTATTTCTTAATAATAATAATGGACGATTTTTAAATAATTTTAATTTACGTTTTCTTAGAATTTTTCTACAATATTTTATTTTATTATTATTTTGTTGTTGTTGATGTTGATGATGTTTTTTATTATATTTATAACGCATTAAAAAATTATCAGTTACCCAAAATATGAATATATTTACAAAAAATGGTATTATTAACATAACAAGAGCTAATTCATATTTTGGATTTATAAATGGTGATAATATAAAATTTTTAACATTATCCCAAAAATCAAATTGTATTATTAATGTTGTTAATAATTTAATTAATGCCATTAAACCAATATATATAATTGTTTGATGTATCCATGATTTTGGTGTTGTATATTCACCAAAATTAATTGATTTAAAATTTTTATTTTTAGCTAATAAATGACATATTCTTATACCAATATATATTATAAATAAACCAATTGTTGAATCTAATAAAAAATTTATAATATACCATGTACATGGATCACCTTGAAATAATGGTGCTAAATAAACATTTGTTAAATGTATCACAGCTGCACCAATTCCTTGTTTTGATGTATCATACCACCATGTTTTCCATGGACGACGTATATACGGTGGTTCAAAAAAACGTTTTGCAACTAAACAGCTAAATGCTAAACCAGCTAATATACCTTGTAAAAACCATCCATAACCATCTGTTAATGAATCTTTACTACAATGTAAACTATTCCATTGTAAATTTCCATCTATATAATCATCATTTTTTCCATCAATAATATTCTTTGACATATTATTCATTATTTTTATGAAATAATAAATGATTACGATTTTAATTTTTTTTATATAAATTTTAAAATATTCTAACTGTACATTTAATTTAATTAGTTTTTTTTTTGTTGTTTCTTTTAAGTTTTCTTCTTTTTCCTTTTTTAATAAATATATAATAATATAGGTACCAAAATTCAGTCTGTATTTTAATCTTCTTCTTTTTTTTTTTTTTAATAAAATAAAGTACAATTTAATTATAAAAAAAAAAAATGATGAATTAATTCGTGGATAAAATAATAATTGATGTCACAGTCACACAATATGCTTAACAGGTAGGTTCTTTTAGTTACATGTATGTAATATATATCATCAGGTAATTAGCACCGATTGATTTTTTTTAAGTTTTTTCTTTTTTTTTCTTGTTATAATTTAATTATGTACAAAAGTGAATTATTTCGTTTTTCTTTTTATGTTTTTGATTCTTAGTATAAAATTCTTGTTCTTTTTTTTCTTTTCTTTTTTAAAAAAAGAATTGTAAAAAAAATGATTGTTTTAGATTCCTTCTTTCCGCATTGAAGTTTTTATTTATTTTGTACATATATCATTTGCCTAACAACTGCTTTCACCTGAAGGCTTCAAATATATATTAATTATAAAATCTTAAAAATACCTATTTTTTTAATATTAAATTCTTACATTTATAACTGTCGATGCCACTCATTTTGTTTTAAACTATTTTTTTTCCTTTTTTGAAATAAAAAAAATACTTCTCTTAACTAACTAATAAGTAATAAGCCACTTTTCACAGTATAAAAAACCAAACGCATGCAACATTTTCATTTACAAAGGAAAGAAGAAGATATGTTTGTGACAAATTAGACATTTCAATTCAGCAATTGGTTATTTTATTGATGTTGGTGGCTGGCAGAAAACTATTGCCATATGTCATGTCACAAAAAAAGCATACTTGTAGGCTCATTAAAAGCGGTATTTTAGTGGCACTGAGGAAGTGAGTTTTGAAATTTTTTACTTCCTCACTTGGTAAGCGCGTTTTTTTCACACTGATTACCCTTTAGTGCATAGTTTATCATATATGATAATATGTTTCTTTATTTTTTAAATATTTTTACGTTTGAAGTAGGGATTTTGGTTTTGTAAGTTTTAGCATGTTCAATGGACTTTTTGATTTTTAAGATTGACAGCAGTGTAAATAATCGTTAAAAGCATTCGCTGTATTTGAATAGGTGGTGGTTGGTGAATGGTGAATAGTAAAATGTATAGCGTAATCGTTCAATTTATTGCACTTTTTAGTTTAAAGATCTGGTGTTAAAAATAAAGTAAGTTATTTTTAAAAAGATAATGATGTTTAGTATTCATTTAACCTATTGTTAACTAAATATTTTTGAAAATTTCACGTTAAATTATCAATAAAAAATACATATAAATATAAATATATAAAAATACATATATACTATCAAATATAATATACATATCATGCATTACAGACTACAATGTCCAGTTATAAAAAAGGGCTATCAGATATTGATATATTGAAAATTATTGATATATGGGATGAAAGCGAAGATGAGTTTGGGAAAGGAGATGAATTCGACGATTTATATGATGATGTTTTAGCCCAGCGAGTATTCAAGAAACTGAAGAAAATGAAACAGAAAATATAGTAGAAAACATATTTAATGAATTTAACATGAGTTCAAACACAAATGAAAACATTCTTAAGGAATTAGATTAGATTAGATTAGAGAACCAGCCTAGAGGTGGGATGTTTTTGTTTTGTTTCTGCGAACCGTTTGGATCTTTTGTAATACCCTACTGCTGGTTTTGACCTAAAGTTTTAGGGCCTTGACAAAACCCAAGACTTTTTTAGGTGGTATGTGCCACACATCGTCCGATTTTAGGTACATTTGGTCCATATGCTCAAGAGGACGTATTATGCCTTTACACAGGCACAAGATGTGCTCGAGGTTTCCGCTTCCTCTTCACAGAATCTACAATTTTGATTTTCCCCTATTCCCATCTTTTTTAGATGGTATCTTAGAGGACAGTGTCCAGTGAAAAGTCCCACAAGTGTCTTTAGTTTATTTTTCAGAAGTTTTAGCAATTCCAGCCAGTTCTTCCAAAGTGGTGGTGCAGTCCCAGACTAGCTTTGAATCTATCATTTGTGAACTAATAGCCTTCAATGTTGCCTGGCTGTCCGACATGATATAGATCCTTGCCTTTCTATATCCCTTATCGAAACATTTCCTGGCACATAGTTTTATAGCATTTTATATCTGCTTGAAAGATCGTTGGAGTTCTCCTTAGTGCTTTATGCATTTTAGCCCCTGGGCCTACAACTCCAACTCCATTTCCTTGCTCAGTTTTGGATCTGTCAGTATACCAAATAACCGAGCCTTCCTCGAAAACTGGTACGCCAGTTTTCCATTTTTGTCGTTGTGTCAGTAGAATGTTGTAATTAATACCAAGGTTAATTCTAGCTGGCATAACATCAGAGATCTTATACTATTATAAGACTATAAGATGACTATTCATCCATAGATATTGTTTCCAGTATGCTTAGATGACCTTTAAGATCTCCGGGTTTCACGTCTTTAGTACCCTGTAGTTTAAGGACAGATCTTACAGCCTCTTTCCTAATATATATAGGGGACGTAGGTTGAGCAGCGCCTCTATACCTCCTGTGGAACAGGTGCTCATGGCACATGTGATGTTTTAAAAAATTTCATTCATAAAAATGCAATATTATTTCAAGAATTTGAAAAATGTAGTTTTGAAAACGAATTTGTGAAAAATTCTGGTAACAAAAATAATATAAAGCTTTAACTGTAGTCGAAAAGAAAAATTTTTTTTAATTGCTTAATGCATGAAATATCATATATGATGTCATTGAAAATTCCGATTTTCCCGGGAAATTACTGAAAATATAACATTTTTATGTGAAAATTTGAATTTATTGAGCATAAATTACCCTAAAAATTAATTTTTTCAATTTAAAAAAAAAGTCATACATTAAAGGGTTAAATGCGTAATGTATTTTAAAAGTCTAATTGAACAACCACGCGATTAGCAGAAAATTGAACATATGGTCGATATGAACGCACGACTAACTTTCTCATCGATAATGGCACACATTGCCGCCACTTAAATCATATAATGAAAACTGCAAAATTATTTGATATATAATCACCACTACATAAAAACTTTTATACACTTTCTACGGAAATACATACATTTACAGTCTGTCAAGAATGACTTTACACATTGAAAAAAAAATAAAAATTTTCAACTTTATTAGCTAGAAAATATAATTTTTTATTTTATTACGCATATTTTTTGGATTTATTATAATTGCATATAGTATGCACAAAGATTTAAGAAAGAAAAAAAAACCAAGTTCATTAAAAAAAAAGAAAAATACAACAAAAACAAATACAACTCAATTTTCTTAGTGTCAAGAAACTCTTTTCACAAATGATAAAATGTACAGTATTCGTACAGTTGCGCTGGTATTATTTACATTAAACCTTCCCGGTAGAGAAGGAAGTTGAAATTTGGCCAGGATATTCTTTAAAGGGTTTTCGTCTGAACAAACTTTAAACGAATAAAATCCGTTAACTAGGGCAAAAGTTATAGGGTAAAATACACAAAAACGTCATTTTCAAAATCTTAATGTTTTTTCCCCTCTACTGCGGTCTGCGACGTCCCTTATTTTTGCACTTTTTCAGTATTTTAGAAATTTGCCATTAAAATTGAAGTGTTTTCTGGTCTTATGCTTTTTATTTGACTCAAATCGGTGCAACAGAGCCTGAGATATCATAGTCAAAAGTTTAATGTAAATAATACCAGCGCAACTGTACGAATACTGTACATTTTATCATTTGTGAAAAGAGTTTCTTGACACTAAGAAAATTGAGTTGTATTTGTTTTTGTTGTATTTTTCTTTTTTTTTAATGAACTTGGTTTTTTTTTCTTTCTTAAATCTTTGTGTATACTATATGCAATTATAATAAATCCAAAAAATATGCGTAATAAAATAAAAAATTATATTTTCTAGCTAATAAAGTTGAAAATTTTTATTTTTTTTTCAATGTGTAAAGTCATTCTTGACAGACTGTATATGTATTGTATGTACTAATTTTTTTTTTTTCATCTAACACTTCGTTCTCGTTTAAATTTTACATACACGCATCAATGTTGCAATTTTTGAATTCTTAGAAAAGTATTCTTAAAAAAAACAAAAACGAATTATTAGAAAGCACATAATAAAATAAATACTGCGCGCAATTTAACAGTTTGTATTCTTTACACGCTTTGTTAATTTTATTGAACATTCTTTGAAATCCCATGAAATACATTTAATTATTAATCCTTTTTTTTCTTTATAATATAGAATTAGGTTTACAAGGACACAAGAGAAATATAAACTATGAAAAATGAATTATCTTGTTGAATTGTTTTTAAATTGAATCATGTTATTAATGAGTATAATAAACCTCATTTTTTATTCAATTTAATGGTTTTACTATCTTGAATAAATATCTTTTATAATATATTAATTTAAATATATGTATTGTATATGTATGTGTTTGTATTTTGTAATAGCATGTTTTGCCAATACTAATGTTATAATTTTTCGTTTAGTTTTTATTTTTTATTTCTAATGTATCATATTATCATAGTTAGTATTTTTGTTAAATTATACACAATAACTCTTTTTCTTTTTTTTTTTCATCAAAAATAAAACGAAATTCTTCAATGTAGTCATTAACATTTTTAATAAGTGAATTATATGTATTAACAAATTGTCAACAAAATCAAATAAACTTTTAATAAAAAATTCATCTTTACTGTCCAGTGTCCAGACATTTTACACACTCCATAAAAATACATAGTATAATTACATTATTTTCATAAGAAGCCAAATTATTTTGATAATGAGGTAATTTTTTTATTTGAAATGTAATTAATGCATAATTAATAATTTCGTTATGATATAAATATGATTTATAATTCGAAGTAAGATTTATTTCTATAGTAAGTTTTCATTTAAAACTATCAGGTGTATAACGTACGGTGAATAAAAAAAGAAATAAAAAAAA
The DNA here is from genome assembly GCA_932526495.1 of Bombylius major. Lineage (NCBI taxonomy): Eukaryota > Metazoa > Arthropoda > Insecta > Diptera > Bombyliidae > Bombylius > Bombylius major. Next base: position 24,227,977 of record OW052045.1, on the reverse strand, counting down.
AAGAAGTTATTAGTGACAAAGAAAAACTATTTTGAATCATGACTTGGAAAACTCAAAGAGAACATAAAGTTTTTAAATATGAATTTGAAAATTTCATAAGAATACCACGAAATCTTCTTCAATGTATTGGAATATCAATTTATGATATTCAAATTAAATCGAAATTATTAAAAATTTGTTTTATAATTTATGGAATATTATCACAAATTAATTTTATTTTTACGGGTACAGCTCCAATTTTTCTTATTCCAGAAGCTATTTCGAATAATAATATTGGAAGTGCAATGATTGCAATATCAGTTTATGCACAATGTATTATAGCATTTATGAAAACTTCAACAATTTTATTACAAAGAAAAAATTTGATAAAATATTTAAATGAATTTGATGAAATGTTTAAGACAACCAAAAATTTTCGAAATGACAAAAATTTTATAAAATTATCAAAAATATGTATCCTGATATGTAAAGTGTTTATGTATGCACAATTAGCTCTAATGGGTTTATTCGGTATTCAACCAATTTTGGAATATGTCTCGAATTCAATGATAAATCATAATAATTCTGTAATTTATGTTCGTTTACCATACACAATGTGTTACCCATTCCAAGTGAATTCGATATCAAATTTTGAATATTTTCTACTTTATATAGCGCAAGTGCAAGCAACATTTGTTGGGGCTACAAGTATTTCAGGACCTGATATAATTATGATAATTTGTTTTATGAATCTTATTATGCATTTTAATTATATCAAAAATCAAATAAGATCATATGAACCAGTTGGTGATAAAACGGATTCGGAAAATTTGAAATATTTTATTGATCATCACAACAGAATTTTAATGTAAGTATGATATAGAAGAAAGTATATATGTATGTAATTATTTTAATTGTAATTTGCAATTAATTAGCGTTAGCTATAATGTATCTTTTTCTTCTTTTATGCCACTCTTTTATGGAGGTCTAATCTAATGTTATTTTGTTTGTTGATCTTCTGAATAGCTCTGGAACTGAGCTTTTGCTGCGTTTTTTTACTATCTTCCCTATCAACTATTTAGTTTTGTTCCACCTTCTAAACACTTTTATGTTAGTCATATACATTTAATATATTTTTGTTCCAGCTTCAATTTTATCAGTCTCTTTTTTATTTCGTCTCAACCTCATGTAGTAGGTACTACAGATCTTAATAAACGTATTTTTAATTTAAGATCAGCATTGCAGAAAAGGGTCCTAATTTTTATAAAAGACCATCTAGCTATTTCAATCCTTGTTTTAGTTTTTTGAAGTTTATACCCGTACTAAAGTACTTAAATATGTATATCTGTAGTTAGCTTTTACTACTGAATTACCTATGAGGAGTGAAAAATTATTGGATCCTATTTTCGTGAAGTGCATATATGAATCGCTAACTGCAGAAAGGGGATATGTCACATTTTGATAAATGTACAGGAGGTTAAAAAAAGGTATCTTCATAACTTATCCCATTTCTTCAGTAAATTTGTAATTCATTTTTATAAATTGAAAAAATATTAATATTGAAACATGCCTTTTTTTTAAAAAAGCAAATATGTGATTTTGTTAGGAAACTGGACATATCCCCTTTCTGCAGTTAGCGATTCATATCTACGTATTTTGTTTTTGCTATACATTAATATCTACGGGCTGAATTTTTTACAGTTTCTACTTGAATTATTCAACATTATTTCGAGGTCTTCTAGGTTTTCTGCGATAAACACAATGTTATCAGCATATCATGATGTTATTCATTCTTGTGACACCTATTCTATTCTAATCTAAAATCTTTATTTTCATCTAGTGATTCGTTATTGATTTGTTCTGCATATCTGCATATACATTGAACACAACACTAGTGATAAAATACACCCTTGACGAACACCTCTTTTAATTTCAATTTTATCGATTTCATTATCATCTGTTCTGACTGGTGACGCCAGTACCTACAAGATTTTAATAATTCATAGTTTTTCACCATCAATGATTTCCTGTTTTAGAGTTGGGTATAGTAATTTATTTTATTTATTTTCAGTTTAACTGAGAAAGTGAACAACATTTTTGGTATCTGTACATTTCTTAATTTTACACTCGCAAGTGTTTTCGTTTGTTTGTGCGGTTTTCAATTAACATCAACTGTTACTTCAGAGGATTTATTGAGATGGGGATATGGTATAATTTATCAGTTTAATCAAATTTTCATATTTTGTTACATTGGAAATAAAATTACAGAATTGGTAAGTCCTTGAAAATATTCAAATTTATTTTTCTTTTTTAAATGAAACTTATTTATTGTTCAGAGTGAGAAAATTTGTCAAGCGGCATATTTTCAATTATGGTATAACACGAAGGATATAAGATACAAAAAGGATCTTCTTATTGTTATGATAAGATCACAAAGAGGTGCTGTTATGAAAGCAACCTCTTTGATAAATGTGAATTTACCAACATTTTGTTTTGTAAGACTTTATAAAATATTTTTTTTGTTTTTTCTTCTATTTCTATTGTTTAAATAATTATTTTTAATATAACATTTTTTTTCTTTTACAGTTTGTTAGAACAACATATCAATTCTTCACTGTTATTACAACAGCATACAACAATAATTAAAAAATCAGTTACTGTGGTGTATATTTTCAAAATTATAGGGATACGACTTGCATGCACATTGCACTATTATGAATATTAAAAAATTCATGAATTTTCTATTCGATAATATTCATGTTAACTAATAATAATATTCAGTAACTTGCTGCTTATTATTAATATAATAATAATAATGAGAAAAAAAATGTATCATACATGTTTCTTATTATATAGTTATAGAGAATGTTTAAAATAAATTGATAATTATATGTTTTACACACATTATTAAAAATTCACTTCATAAATCAATATTTAGTAATTAAATGTTTCAATTATGCTAAAACCTATTAATTAAAATTCATTGCAATGTTTTCAAAAAATTATGAATAATTAATAATAAAAAATATGTGATATAAAAAGGATGTACAGTTATGCATTCGAAATCATTCACAGTTTTTGTTAAATAAAAAAAAGTCAAGTATTTAATAAAGTTATTGCAAAAGATAAAGAGAAAATCATTTTCAAAAAGATTACTTTAAGAAAAAATTAAGTAAAGAAAAATAAAATGAGTTCAATTCAAATAAAAACTTCTAAAAATACAGTTATGCAATATGAATTTAAAAACTTTCTTAAAATACCGCGAATTATACTTAAAAGTATCGGAATAACAATTCTTGATAATGGCAATCAAACCAAATCAAAATTAATGAAAATTTTTTTTGTAATTTATGGGATATTTTGCCAGATCAATTTACTTTTTACGGCTATCGGACAACTTATTCAACTTCCGGAAGCTTTTTCGAATAACAATATTGAATTAGCAACTATTATAATATCATTAAATGCACAATGTATTATAGCATTTATGAAAATTTTAACAATTTTATTACAAAGAAAAAATTTAATAAAATATTTAAATGAATTTGATGAAATGTTTAAGACAACCAAAAATTTCCAAAATGATAGAAATTTTATAAAATTATCGAAAATATGTATGCTGATATGTAAAGTGTTTATGTCTGCACAATTAATACTTTGTTGGTTGTTCGCAGTTCAACCAATTTTGGAATATTTTTCGAATTTAATGAAAAATCATAATAATTCTTTAATTTATGTTCGCTTACCGTTCACAATACGTTATCCATTCGACGTGAATTCGATATCAAATTTTGAATATTTTCTACTTTATATTTTACATGTGCATGCATCATTTGTTGGAGCTACAAGTATTACAGGACCTGATATAATTATGATAATTTGTTTCATAAATCTTATTATGCATTTTAATTATATTAAAAATCAAATAAGATCATATGAACCAGTTGGTGATAAAACGGATTCGGAAAATTTAAAATATTTTATTGATCATCACAACAGAATATTAATGTAAGAATAATTAAAAAAATAAATAATAAATGAAAAAATATTGTAATTAAAATTTTCCAATTTATTAAAAATAATTTTCAGTTTAACCGAGAAAATAAGTAGTGTTTTTGGATTCTGTACATTTCTTAATTTCACACTCGCAAGTGTTTTTGTTTGTTTATGCGGTTTTCAATTAACATCAACTGTTACTTCAGAGGATTTATTGAGATGGGGATATGGTATAATTTATCAGTTTAATCAAATTTTCATATTTTGTTACATTGGAAATAAAATTACAGAATTGGTAAGTCCTTGAAAATATTCAAATTTATTTTTCTTTTTTAAATGAAACTTTATTGTTCAGAGTGAGAAAATTTGTCAAGCGGCATATTTTCAATTATGGTATAACACGAAGGACATAAGATACAAAAAGGATCTTCTTATTGTTATGATAAGAGCACAAGGAGGTGCTGTTATGAAAGCAACACCATTTATTGTCGTTGATTTGTCAACTTTTGCTTTTGTAAAAAAAATTTTGAAATTATTGTTTTTATAAATTTTAACAAATATCATTTTATTATTTTACAGTTTGTTAAAACAACTTATCAATTTTTCACCGTTATTACAACAGTATACAATAATGATGAATAATCTTGCAGTGTTACATTTTCTGTGTGTTAGAAATAAATAGAAAATAAGTGAAAATATATCGTAGATTTCGAAAAAAATGTTATTATTATAAACTCACATATCACATATTATTTTCTTGAATTAAATAAATTACACAGTACATACTTAAATCACAATTTTTTTGTTTTTTTATTTTTTGTTACTGTTGCTTATAAGATGTTATGATCAAGAAACTTAACGGCGAATTTTCTGAACCATTTCGTTTTCTGACTTGTTTTCAAATGAAGTGGTAGATGTTTGTAACAAAGTTACATGTTACCATCACTGTGTATGTATATAAATACGAATAAAAAGAAAAAAAAAAAAAAAAAAAACAATTATTATACGAAAAGTCTAACAAAAGAAAATGAAAATTTAAAAAAAATATGCATGCGTGACATCTGTTTGCCGAATTGCGCAGAAAGTTTTTTATTTTAAAACTTCCGGCAAAAACGGATACCGGAAGTAAATTGGAAAAAATAACCGTCATAGAATATTCTAGAAAAATCTAGAAAGCTTGAAATTTTCAAAATGCGTAATTCGAAAACAGTATAAATACAGAGCCGATTTTCATATTAAGATTCATTACAATTTGGACTTCTGAACTAGTAAGTAATACCTAGTAGGAAAGTAAAAGTGAAATCAAAGTAGGAGTAAGTAGAAAATCGAGTACAGGTAATATACAGAATTTGTAATATTTCTAGTAGGCTTTTCTTCTTAATAGCTAACAGTTGGCAAAAACGTTTCTACGTCCACTCAGTTTATCTGAAAGTTGGTAGAAACTAGTATTGCGTCCAGATAGCTATTTTCTTACTATACTTTTTTTTCTTAATAGCTAACAGTTGGCAAAAACGTTTCTACGTCCACTCAGTATATCTGAAAGTTGGTAGAAACTAGTATTGCGTCCAGATAGCTATTATTCTCTGACTTTACTTTTCTTCTTAATAGCTAACAGTTGGCAAAAACGTTTCTACGTCCACTCAGTTTATCTGAAAGTTGGTAGAAACTAGTATTGCGTCCAGATAGCTATTTTCTTACTAGTCTTTTCTTGAAGTAGCTAACAGATGGTAAGAACGTTTCTACGTCCACTCAGTTTATCTGAAAGTTGGTAGAAACTAGTATTGCGTCCAGGTGGCTATTTTCTTACTATACTTTTCTTCTTAGTAGCTAACAGATGGTAAGAACGTTTCTACGTCCACTCAGTTTATCTGAAAGTTGGTAGAAACTAGTATTGCGTCCAGGTGGCTATTTTCTTACTATTCTTTTCTTGAAGTAGCTAACAGATGGTAAGAACGTTTCTACGTCCACTCAGTATATCTGAAAGTTGGTAGAAATTAGTATTGCGTCCAGATAGCTATTATCTATAACTAGTCTTTTCTCGAAGTAGCTAACAGATGGTAAGAACGTTTCTACGTCCACTCAGTTTATCTGAAAGTTGGTAGAAACTAGTATTGCGTCCAGGTGGCTATTTTCTTACTATTCTTTTCTTGAAGTAGCTAACAGATGGTAAGAACGTTTCTACGTCCACTCAGTTTATCTGAAAGTTGGTAGAAACTAGTATTGCGTCCAGGTGGCTATTTTCTTACTATACTTTTCTTCTTAGTAGCTAACAGATGGTAAGAACGTTTCTACGTCCACTCAGTTTATCTGAAAGTTGGTAGAAACTAGTATTGCGTCCAGGTGGCTATTTTCTTACTATTCTTTTCTTGAAGTAGCTAACAGATGGTAAGAACGTTTCTACGTCCACTCAGTATATCTGAAAGTTGGTAGAAACTAGTATTGCGTCCAGATAGCTATTTTTGAGACTTACTTTCTATTCATTTATATTTTCATTAATCATTTTCAATTACAGGATCTAGTTCAGGTTTCAAATTATTGTATTGTTAGTTTTAAGAATACTAAGTTGTTAATTTTAAGAATATTGAATTGTTAGGTTTAAGAATTTATGCAGATAATAAAGCATTTTATTTTCTATTAAAGTATAAAAGAAAAGTTGTTATTATTCACAACTCTAACGACGTAAAACTTGACCCTGGAACGACGAGCTAACCCGTGCATTAAAAAACGTCGTTATATGTTTTGGAAGGTTTTTTTTAATAATAAAATTCAATTTAACTGAATCACAAATATTTTAAATTCAATTCAAGTATTTCGAAAATTGTTTATCGTTTTGTGCTGATTTTGTGAGAGAACTATAACAATAACGCAACGAAATTTTCCAACGTAAGAGAGTTTTTCCAGTAAGGCAAAATATACAATTTTTGTTTGTTTTGTTTTTATTCCTCAATAATTTACTGCACATGTCCTCTAGATTTCTATGTACATACATACATACATACATTATTTTATTCTACAGGTGGTATGTATCTATTTTACATTTTAAGATTAAGGAATGTAAATAATATCGATTTATCAAAAATCACAAAATTTTATAGTAAAATAAAGCACACATTTTCAACACTGTCTAGACAGTGTCTCGAAAATTTTTCTGTAAATAAAACAAATAAAAAACAAAATAATAAAATAACAAAAAAAAAGTACATGTGCAATTTTAAGTTCATTTAAATATTAATTTGTTTTTAACTATTACAATTTTATTAATTTAAAAAAAAAAAGTGTTTATTTCCTTTTAGTTTCCTATTTTTCCCCCATTTTTTATTATTATTATTTTTTTTTTTTTGTAAAAAATTGTTTATGTGAAAATTGATTTTTCATTTTTTATGCAATCTTTAAATTATTTTTGTAAAATATGTTATAATAGAAAATATTTATTTAATACGTATTAAAATTCGTCCTTGAAAGGAAAATTATAAAATTATATTAAAAAAAATATTTAACTAAACAAAAAATTAAAATAACAAAAAAAAAAAACAACATGAAATTCTAAATAAAGATTTTGATAAATATATCTTTAAAAAAAATCACAATATAACGCCCAATTTTGTGTAAATAAAATTTGGAAAAAAAAGAAGGATATATCATTTTTCATAATGTCTAAACCACCAACTGATACATCTGGTCTTGGTTATTCTTATCATTTACCTTCTGGTGGATTATTATTACGTATTAGAAATTCATTATCACAATTTAGTGATTTATTTAGTGAATTTAATAAATATATTGCTCCAGCTTATCATCATGATCGTTGTGAACGTTCAGTTCATATGCGTTTATATTCAATGAATAAAAGAGAATTTGTTATGGTATTTTTGGGTTTTTTTATATGTTTCGGTTTGGGTATATTTATTGGTTTAGCTGGACCACCAATAACAAGTACAACAAAAATAACAGCTAAAACAATATTTTCAAATACATCATTATCAAAAGATCCAAATGCTTTAGCAACTGGACCATTTGCAATGAAAAGTCCATTAATGACAACATATTCTCAACAATTATGGTTAATTGCAAAATTAGAAACGGATAATAATGATGGTAAAACATATTTATGACTTTATTAAATTGTTTAATTTATTAAATTATTTTTTTTTTCATATTATTTAGATGAAAAATATGATAAAAGTTTTCAAGTAAGTGTTGCTATTGATGGTATAACTGAACAGCATAAACCATTAAGTATTCTAAGTTCTGAAAATGTTAGAAATCGTACAAGACATTTAATATGTGAAAGAAATTCATGTGAAGAATTCATTATTTTACATTTAGGATTCTTAGATTATGCACATTATATTGTTACAGTTCGATTTTATGGTCTTGAAGCATTCCATCAACGATACAATATTAAAGGAATTACATTTTATGTGAGTATTATTTTTTTTATGTTGTATTTGTGTATGTATATGTATTTTTTTAAATTTCAGTTTAAAACTTATAGTCCGGCCTTTACTCAAATTGAAATCTGGTTTAGATTTATATTTTTATTGTTCACATTTATAGTAACGGTAAATATTACAAAATTTTGAAATTATAAAATTATTTGTTAAACTATTCATATATGCTTTTATATTTTTACAGTGTTGGTTTGCTCATACATTAAGAAAATATCCAATTTATGATTGGTCAATTGAACAGAAATGGATGTCTCTACTTCTACCGTTACTTTTATTATACGACAGTAAGATTTCATTATTATTATTTGTATTTTTAAATCGATCCATCTAGTCGTAATTGCCATTATAGAGTACTTAAAGGCCTTAAAACTGGATGTTTCAGTTTAACAAATTTTGATTTAGATAGATACAATAATTATAATGAAATAAAACTTGTTTTTCTTTTGCAGATCCACTCTTTCCACTCATATTTTTAATGAATTCATGGCTTCCAGGAATGTTAGATGCAATTTTACAAGCAACATTTTTATGTGCTTTATTATTATTTTGGTTATGCATATATCATGGTTTAAGACAAAATGAAAGACGATTTGTCCGATTCTATTTACCGAAATTAATTGTAGTTTTACCAATATGGTTGTGTGCAATTGTATTAGCTACATGGGAAAAATGTAATGAATTACGTGATCCAACATACAGTCATTTTGTTGATACGAAAAATTACAATGTAAGTATAGTAGTTTGGTCTCTTGAGAAATTGAAATTTAAAAAAGTAGTAATAAATCTTTATTTTAGGGACTTAAATTATTCTTTTATATTGCCGGCGTTATGTATGTTTTATATTTATCACTTTTGGTACTCAGGGCATATAGCGAATTAAGATCAATGCCATTTTTTGGTAACTATTTTTGTGCTTTTTATTTCAAAGAATTATTTTTATAAATTTTTGTATTTTCTTTTTTAGATATGCGCCTTAAATTTTTAACTTTACTTATGATATTTGTTTTATCAATTTCATTAACGGTAACAATGTATCGTTTTGGTTTTGGAATTTTAGAAGATAATTTTGTTGCATCATTAAATACAACATATAAAAGTTCAGCACAATTTATGTGTTTTTATGGATTATTAAATTTCTATTTATATACAATGGCTTATGTATATTCACCAAATGGTCGACCACTTCATGGTTTGTATATTATTTTTAAGATTTTTCGTATAAATATGATATAATTTTCCATTATGTGCATTATGTTTATTAATTGATTTGATTTATTCATTTATTTTAGAGCCTACTATTACAAAAGATAATCCAGCTTTTTCAATGATAAATGATTCTGATGAAGAAGTTGTTTATGGATCAGACGATGAAAGTCGAAGACCGTTAAATTCAGGCGCTAAAAATGATTATGATAGCGATTAAAAAAAAATATTTAATACTTATAAAAAAATTAAAATTTAATTGCAAATTAAATGAATTTACTAAATTAATAATTTTATGTGAGTAATTTTTTGTTTTGTTTTTTTGGTAATTAGACCGATTCAATTGTGCAATACAGTTGATCGGATCTACTAATGGTCTGAATCCGCCTCCGGAACGGGTACCATTCTGTTTATTGCTCTTGTTGCCTGTTGGTGCGCTTCTGCTGAGCGCGTATGAGGCGCCCAGGAAGTGGAATGACCAACAGAGAACAAGACTGTCGGGGAGTAAGAGATCCTGGACTCATCCTCCGCTAACACTTGATCTACAGGTGGAAGAACTTCCAGACCAACTTTTATTCTACCGATCTCCAAGCCCACTATCAACAATCATCCTCAGGCGCGCCCAACGAGAGGTAGATGATATTTTGTTAGATCACAAGCCCCTCAGCCACCATTGGAAGAAGGTTGACTCTTTGATTTCAAAAAAAATAAAATTATGAGCAAAATATTATTATGCATAACATATTACTACAAACACCTGATCGTTATAACCACAAAATCAAAATCTAGACCGATTCAATTGTGCAATACAATTGATCTGATCTAGTAATAAAAACCTATTGCAATGACCCCTAAAGTGCAAAGTGAATTGATAATATCTATACATACCTATTTTCAGTTTTTTTCTTAATATATATACACACTAACACACAATTAATAAAACAAAAAAGATCTGTAATCAATTCTCTAGGTTCTCAAATTGTTCTTTTTCTTCTGTTTTTCTTTTTTCTTTTTATTTATTATTAATTTAATAATGCTACCGCAAATTATACTACCTTTAATTGAACTCATTACAAATCCTTATTTTGCAATATACTCCACCATTACATTGTTCATATGACTGTATGTATCCCATATCATTTAATTGTTTTATTCCAATTTACTTTTGATGAATATTCAAACACATTTTACAGCATCATGATTTTTATCTAAGCCACTACTGAAATTAAATAAATAAATAAAAGTATTTAAAAATTATTAACCTGAAATGTATCATGCAATATACAATCACAATGTATCATACATTCCATTCGTATTGATAATATGAATGTATGATATGAAAGATATGGATGAATTCCTTTCCATTCCATGAAATAAAGTAAAAATAATATAAATAAAGTAATTTCTTTTACCTGGAAATTGTAGAATTATGGAATATGATGTATACATATACATACATATATGTACATACATATTATATACCTCCTGTTTATAATTATTTTTTTATTTTGCTCATTTTCAATGTAATTTAAGTATTTTTGTGTTAAAATTCATACGTGAAAGAAAAAGATAATGAAAAATAAAAATATTGATAAAGAAAAGTTTAATATGTACCTAATACATTTGTAATTTTACATTCAACCGGCATTTCTATTTATCGTGAATAATTACTTACATCGCATCGCAGAACAAAATTAAACTATTCAACACAATTTGGCTTTAAGTTTTTTACAGCCGTAGGTTTAATTAAATATTCACAGAACAAAATTAAATTTTTCAATACAATTTGGCTTCTTCTAAACTAAAATACACTTTTTCTCAATGTCTTTATTTTTTAATTTCACTTTTCAACTAAACATTTTACGTCTTACGGGTTTTTGACAATTTGGCGGTAAAAATGAGACATTTATTAGTAAAAACTTAAGAAGTGACATTTACCCTGTATAAATGATGGATTGAATCTTAATTTTAATCCGGTCTGACTGAATCCCCTAAAAAACCATGTAGATCGAGTTCGAGTCCATTTGGGATCCAACCGATCCGATCCAGCCTTTTCTCCTGGATCGAGTCGAAATATAAACGTACAGACACGGATTAAAAGATTGAAAGATCGAAATTGTTTTAGGCTATGTTATTTATCGAAGTGTGTAAAAACTTTTATTTGTTTCATTTAAATAAAATTGAAAACATAAATAAAAACTCTAAACTTGCCCTAATATTTAAGTTTACATTCAAATATTAGGAAAAGTAAAAAATTGAAGGTTATTATTTCTATACATATTTTGAACCACATTTGAATCTAAACTGAACTCGTTCTTCGATCCAGAATACTGAAATACGCAGATCGAAATTCGATCTTTCAATCGCTGGATCTTTGGATCTGATCATGTATACGTGGTAATTAGCTGTCAACTGAAGTGCATTATCGTGAAATTCATCCTGATGTGCTGATTGCTGAATGGGAATGCTGGCTGTCGAAATAGTGCCCGTCAAAGAGCCAAAATACATTGGTACGAATGCGCTAGTTGTAACAATTTTTTTCCTACTTAGTATAATAAGAATAGTCTAAAATAATTTTAGCTGACGGTTGTAATAAACTCGTTTGCGGTGGTGGCAGTAGTCCTAGTCTATTTTCAGTCAAACAACTGTAGTCAAGCAAAGTGCACATAAGGTTTGTTCGATGAAAGTCCTAGATTTACATGGGAATCGGGACTAGTCTTGAAAAATCATAAGATTATTGGAATTTTAATTTTTAAACTTAGTTTTAGTTCTCATCGAACAAACTTTTGTAAGTCGTGATTCCTGAACTTGAATTTACATTTTTGACAGTCAATTCTTACATTCAATTTGTTCGTATCTAATAAGTCGATTTTTAGAGAATGAATTTGGAAAACTTACTGATATTATAAATAATAGAAATATAGTTTCAATAAAGTTTTCCTTACCTTACGAGTTATTCAATGTGTCAAAACTTTACTCCTGCAAAAAGTAGGTTTACGTCCCGTGTAAAAAACTTCCTTCGAACTCGAACAGACCTATATAAAAGACATAAGATAGATAGTATTATGAGTATCTTATCGCCTTATAGGCCAGGACCAGACCTGTCTTCTTTCAGCTTCAATAACCGTTTTTAAAATTTAAGGTGAGTTGTAGTACATTTTATCAAAAGTGGGGATCGGTTATTGAAGCTGAAAGAAGACAGGTCTGGTTCTGGCCATAAATTAATAAAATAAAATTACAAATGCATACAGAGTAAAGATTTAATAAAGTTAAAATTTATATGAGACAAATCGAAGACTAGATAACTATAAATAATATGAAATTGAGAAGAAGGCAAAAAAATATGGATGAAACTGAAATTGATTTAAATTCTGGCTACTACTACAGTAAGTACATTTTTTACCTTCAGATATTTCACATAGAATAATTTGTACATGATTTTATTAATGATTTTTCTATTCGAGTATATAATACAAGTTATTATAAATATACTTTAATCATTGTTTTATTCTAATAACCATGAAAACTTTTATTTTTAGATAACAATTTAAAAGTAAGTCAAAAGAAATGTGGTGAAATTTTTACTAATAACAATGAAACATTGAATTTTTTATGTGTATTTTGCGGAACAATATTAGAGAATATTGATGCATTCATTCTACATCTTAAAACAAATCATAATGAGTTGTCTAATACAAAAAATATTGAAGATCCTTTAACAGATAATACACAAAATTTTGAACTAGAAAATAAATATCAGGATTCAATGTCTCTTCAAGAAACAATTGGTAGTTTAATTCTTGATCCAGAATTAGACGAAACAAAAGATTTTGAACTAGAAAATAAATATCAGGATTCAATGTCTCTTCAAGAAACAATTGGTAATTTAATTTTTGATCCAGCATTAGACGAAACAAAAGGAGACGATTTTGATATAATTATTCCTCATACATCAGTAAATTTACAAACAGAAAAACAAAAAGAAAAATTCGAATTTATTGATGAAAAAGATAAAAATGAATTATGTGAAAAATTGGAAAAAATTGTTGAAAAACCAAAACAGCCAATTAAAAAAAGAAAAAAATATAAACAGAAAAGAATACGAGGTCCAAGTATTATTGTTAATTGTAATTTATGCGATATGAAATTTCCAGCAGAAAATTTACTAAATTCTCATTTAAAATATGATCATGTTTATTTAGAGCTTTTTCCAAATTATTCACCTTCAGCATTTGATATATTTAAAGATTGTAAAGATAAAATTCAAAATGATAAAGAATATCTTTCAGTAACAAAACAATCACTTAATTCAGATCCATTAAAATGTCGATATTGTGATAGACGTTATCATACTAGACAAAGACGTTTTGAACATGAATGTATACATACTGATGAAAAATTTCATACATGTGATACATGTAAAAAATCATTTCGTACAGAATTTTGTTTATCACAACATAAAATAACAGTACATAATAGTGAAAGAAAATTTATATGTAAAATATGTAATTCAGGTTTTAAAAGTAATTCATCATTATATTTACATACTGCACGTCATAATAAAGAAAAAAATTTTAAATGTCCTAAAAATAAATGTAATAAATCATTTATATCAAGAGTTGATTTATATGTACATGAAAGAGTTGTACATATGCGTAAAAAACCATTTCAATGTAGTCAATGTGGACAATTTTTTCATACAATAACAATATTAAATATACATATTAATAATGCTCATTTAGGTTTAAGGCCACATAAATGTAAATATTGTGATAAATCATTTGGTGTTGCACGAACAAGAGATGATCATGAAAAACTTCATACTGGTGAAAAACCATATATATGTGAAACATGTAATGCAGCATACAGTACAAAACAACGTTTGAAACAGCATCAAATTATTCATTCTGATGCTAGAGAATTTACATGTAAAGTATGTGGTAAAGGTTATAAACATAATTCTGGATTATATGTTCATATGAAAAATAAACATGGAAGAAGAAAACAAAGAGAAAAAATTAAACTCGAAAATTTATCATGGTAGGCTATCATCATCATAATAATTTTAAAGTAAATCTCAATCACTATTTACACATTAGGTGGTTTTTACAACCGTCGCAATCCAGTTTGAAACCGTTTTTGCAACTGCTCAAATTACATCTAAATGTGGTACGATCAAGTTGTAAGGATTGTATGTTACAACCGTAACGCTAAAATTACTTTCGATTATTCTTATTATACCAAATTGCAGAAAAATTATACCATTATTGTTACAACCAGCGTTAAATAATCGGTTTAACCACCTATTGTGCAAGCATGCAGCGCAGTCGGCTGAAATTACTCAATCGTTTTCAGGCGACTGCGATGTTTATTTTCAATTAAAACGAAGTGTAGTACATTTTTTTCCTAACATTTCTAAAATTACCATACGGTAGCAGCACCCAAATGATGCTCATCTACAGTGAATTATCAAATTTCCCAAATCTTACAATAAACTCATTTTTTTATACATATAATATACTAAAAAATGTAATTGATAATGTTATGAATAAAAGCATATTTATTAAAATCAGCTTGTGTCCTTTTTTACAAATTTTATAATCGCTGACTGTAAAAATTAAAATCCATCAATGTGCATAAATATGCCTGGAATTTAAATAAATTTTAGCATTAATTTGCTCATCTTATTATATTCTCCTTATTTATTAAATTGTTTGAATATATTCAAAGTTTATAAATGTACGAATAATTACTTAAATTAAAAATATTGATAATTTCGGACGACGTTTATCATCAATAACTTTTCAAAGGTTACATTTTTCATAATTTTCTTCAACAAAATCTGGATACACCACAATTATCTTGAATATTTTTTTGGATACAATCTTTCAATAGACAGATTCAATTGTACATAGAGCAGAAAGTAAGTAGAAAAAAAAAGCAAAAAAAGGACAATTTGTTTTATTATATGTGTATATTTATTGAGGAAAAAACTGATACATGACTTATTAGGTTTTTATTACTAGATCCGATCAACTGTATTGCACAATTGAATCGGTCTAGATTTTGATTTTGTGGTTAGGAGTTAGGACGGTCAGATGTATGTAGTAATATGTACATCTGACTCGATTTTGCTCACAATTTTATTTTATTTGAAATCCAAGAGTCAACCTTTTTCCAATGGTGGCTGAGGGGCTTGTGATCTAACAAAAAATCATCTACCTCTCGTTAGGCGCGCCTGAGGATGATTGTTGATAGTGGGCTTGGAGATCGGTAAAATAAAAGTTGGTCTGGAAGTTCTTCCACCTGTAGATCAAGCGTTAGCGGAGGATGAGTCCAGGATCTCTTACTCCCCGACAGTCTTGTTCTCTGGTGGTCCTTCCACTTCCTGGGCGCCTCATACGCGCTCAGCAGAAGCGCACCAACAACAAGAGCACAAACAGAATGGTACTCGTTCCGGAGGCGGATTCAGACCATTAGTAGATTCGATCAACTGTGTCTGTAATGGGCACAATTGAATCGGTCTATAATCGCTTCTTCTATTAATAAAATCTTCCATGATAATTCTAAATTTTCATTCAACATACAAATAAAGGGGTTGGTTAAAGAAATCCTGGAGATTTATTATTAAAGTTAAAATTTAAAAAAAATAAAATTTAAACATTTTTTTTTATTTATTAGGAAATTCTTTACAATATCTAATTATAAGAAAACAAAAAAATAAAAAGTAATCTTAAAAATCATTTTTAAGAAGTCCTGTAAAAATTTTTTTTATAAAAATGATATTTTTACATCATTGTTTAATTTTATGTGAAAAATTAAAAAAAAAATAAACACAAACATTGATTAGCATAAAGAATTTCTTTTTCATTTCATTTTGATTTTTTCTTTCTTTTAAATTTGATGATTTTTATTTTATTATTTAATCATTAAACTTTAATGCATTATTTATGTATGAAGTTTGTTTTCTTCTTCTTTTGTGTTTCTGAAAATTTTTTTTCAGATAAAAAATTTTAAATTTCATTCCTTTACTAAATTTTTTTTTTTTTATTTTTTCTTTAATCTATAATCTTAAATCTTAAACGTTGTAATTGTTTTACTTGATTACATATTTACTTCGTTTTTTTTTTTTTTTTCAATTATTCTTTTTTTTTTCTTTAAAACTAATTACTTACGTCTAAAACATAGTACTTTTTATTAATGGAAATTAAAAAATATTTCATATTTTCTTACTTCGTTTTTTTCTTTTTCATTTTTAAATTCTTTTATGTATTTTAAATGGTACATAGGTATTTAAAATTTTCGACGATTCTCATGGACACTTTGTTGTAATAAATATTGTGCCATTTGTATTTGTTTTGAATCACCAGAAATTGTTATGATTCTATCATTTGAACCTGGAAGTGGTTCATCGATTGTTATATAAGCTCCAGATTCATTACGAATACGACGAATTCTACCGCCACCTTTACCGATTATTGCTCCAGCTAGATCTTTGGGAATTGTAACTTGAGTACTGTTTTTGTTGTCACCTCCGGGTCTTCCATTATTCATTCCACCTCCAAATCCACCGCTACCACCTGCATTACCCATATTTCCACCTCCCATACTTCCACCGCCCATACCACCACCTGTACCATTACCTAAATTATTTCCACCCATTCCGGATCCACTGCCAAATACTGCACCACCACTTCCGAAATTACCACCTGGACCAGAACCAAAGTTTCCATTACCTCCACCACCACTTCCAAATGTCGGTCCTCCTCCTGAACCAAAGGTACCAACTGAACTTCCAAAACCGCCACTAGAACCACCACCAAATCCACCACCTTGTCCGCCACCAAAACTGCTTCCGAATCCACCAGAACCACCGAATCCTCCTCCACCCATACTGCTACCAAAGCTACTACTACCCATATTACTTGATCTACCACCTAGTGGACCATCATTTGCCCATGGATTTATATACTCTCGATCTCTTCTGTCATCACTTCGGCTTCTATCATCACGGCGTCCACGATCCCCTCCTCCACCACTACCACCGAAACGTCTTCCACCATCCCGGCGGTCAAATCTTGATTGACGATTTCCTCCTCGCATTCCACCTCCCATACCTCCACCACCACCACCACCACCACCACTACCATTCGGCATTCCACCATAGCCTCCATATTCATCGGCAAACAAATCATCAAAGTTAATAGGATCATAATTATGAACAGAACCCTTTATGGGAGTATCTCTAGTTACGTCTAGGACTTCACGAACAGCCTCAACACATTGATCTTGCTTACCAACAATCTGGACAATACGATCTGTACTTTGCGGTGCAACATTTGAAAAGACTTTCAAAATACGGCAACCAATTTTGTCACGAATTTCCTTAATTTTTGTACCACCTTTCCCTATTACACAACCAGCAAGACTTTGATGTATTAACATGCGAACATCAACTTCATCATCTTTTTCTTCAAAGTATTTTAAAACTTCTTTAACAGTACTTAGTAAAGATTCCAAATCACAAGAAATCAAAATAGTACGTTCTGGACCTTGGCAATCATCAACAGATACTGTTGCTTTATATTGTGAACGCATTTTTTGAATGTGTTGTCCACCTTTTCCAATAACAGCACCGGCAATACGGCTTGGTATTAATAAACGAACCATATCATCATTACGACGATTTCTTTTGTTTCCAGCACCATTACCATTACCTCCTTCATTCTCGTCACTTAATTCACGTTTCATTTTGTTTCGTATACTTTAAAATAAAATTAAATAATCATTAAATGAAAATAATTAAATAATTTTTAAAAAAATATTTCACTTACTATTTATCTCTTTTTTCTCTAAATAAAAAAATAATTATAAAATAGAATTTTTTGACAAACTCCAGCAATAGTAGCGCGGTCAAGTCAATTCCACAATACAAATATAAAAAATTGAAAATTCTCAATACATGTATACTATAGTAGCTTAACCTTAAAAATGGAAGATGATTTGTAAAGAAAAATAAAACAATAAAAAAAAGAAAGCCATAAAAATTTTTAAAAATTAATGTTACCAGATAAATATTGTTCAATTTTTTTTAAATTTAAAGATGGACGCCACAGGGCTATCGTTTTAGATATAAGAATTATAGTACAAAACTATAAAAAAAAAGTAGGCCACGGAATATATTATAGAAGTAAGAAGTACGTTGTAGATAATAAATTCAAAGACATTTATATGGAAGAATATTACATTCGGCAAGAAAACAATTTTTCAAATAAAAACTCTTTTCTTTACGAAAAATTACAAGGAAAAAAGAAACGTTCTGTCAAACTAATGGTTTTTCAAAAGGCATTATGGACCCACAATTTAGTGAAGTAGCAAAAAATTAAGAAATAATAATTCTTTTTTTGTGTGTTTCTATGTGAAGGGAATTTTATAATAATAATGGCGTTTTATTGTCACAAACTGGCAGTTTGATTTTTTTTTTTTGCAGAAGAAACATAAAATTTATTTGAACAAAAAATGAGTACTACGAAGCACATATGTTTGAATCGGAGTACAAATATCACGATCGAAGTCAAACGGCAGCCCTGTTTGTGAGGTATTTTATAGCATAGTATAATTACCACGTATACATGATGAGATCCAAAGAACCAGCGATTGAAAGATCGAATTTCGATCTGCATCAGTATCCTAGATCGAAAGATCGATTTCAGTTTAGATTCAAATGTGGTTCAAAATATGTATAGAAATAATAACCTTCAATTTTTTACTTTTCCTAATATTTGAATGTAAACTTAAATATTAGATAAATATTAGGGCAAGTTTAGAGTTTTTATTTATGTTTTCAATTTTATTTAAATGAAACAAATAAAAGTTTTTACACACTTCGATAAATAACATAGCCTAAAACAATTTCGATCTTTCAATCTTTTAATCCGTGTCTGTACGTTTATATTTCGACTCGATCCAGGAGAAAAGGCTGGATCGGATCGGTTGGATCCCAAATGGACTCGAACTCGATCTACATGGTTTTTTAGGGGATTCAGTCAGACCGGATTAAAATTAAGATTCAATCCATCATGTATACAGGGTAAATATGTATATGGAAATGTGTGTGCTATTTCTTATATATTAAAAAAAAAAAAATTAATATGCAGACATTTAGTGTCTTCATAATCAACATGAAAAGAAAGTAAATAAAACTTCTAGAGAATTACTAGAAATCTGAAATTATTTCAATTCTGAGAAATTTTCTGATTCTGAGAAATTTGAAATGACGCCATTTTGTTACATTAATATTTCGTACTCGTCTCATGGTAGATGGTAGCTTTAGTAGAGGATACAGATGAATTTTATGTTGAAACGGGCAAAAAAATATTTTAAAATTTTTGTGAAATCAAATTGAATTTTAATTCTTTACTTGAAAATAATGTTTTTAATGATGTCTTTTAGTAACAATATAATTTTCCTAATTAATTTTTTAATTTTAATCTAACTGAATAATTTAATTATTACAGAGTAGTGTAATCATTTAAAAATTAAAGTTGTTAAAAAGTGCGTGGATTTTAATTTACAAATAATTTCTTCACACTAGGAAAACACACATAAGGCAATGCTGTATGTATGTAGCCTTGGGCTTGGCCGCTTTCACCATGGTAAATAGAATAGGAAGGTATGCTGAAAAGGGGGTTTTAACCTAAAATAAAAAATATCAGTTACAGATGACGTAGCTGCGACGACTTTTTGAATTTTTAGAAATAAAAACTGTTGTATATGCTATTGCAAGTTCACAATAATTATATATGTATACATTTTTAGTTTGCAAATTTTTTTCATTTTCTGTTCAGATTGCTTTCAGTTAATTAATTGTATAAAATTTATACAAATATTTTTCTCATCATTTCTGTGAAATATCGAAGTATACATTTTTTGCTACCTAAAATATTTTATACATATATTTATATACATTTTATCAGAATCACATCACATTTGTAATCTGTTGTAATTCCAACAAAATTTTGCGAATTTTCGCAATTTTTAAATTGATAACATTTAAATTTTGTGAAATTATTAATATTGAATGAATTTATCACTGTTGGAATTTCTTGATATAATTTAACTTTTAAATTAAGTGCGTTCGAATCACACGATTTATCTGATAATTATCACTTCCACAGTTCCACATTTGTTCTACATTTGTTCCACTCACTTAGTTTTCCATTCTTTTCAGTAGATGTCGCTAGCTTTTAACTAATCTTAAAGTGAAAAAAGTGATGAAATTTTTTTTGGTTCACTTGCTGTGTGGAACTAATCAAAAAAGAATAAGACATGTTTAAAAAGTTGACTGTTTATAAATTCTAAATTGTCAAGATGGAATATGAAGTAGAAGTACTTACTCACTAAATTTAATTAAGTTTTTCACTAAAAATCAACTGCCTATGTACATAAAAGAACTCGAAACTTCAACTGACAGTCAAAAATCAGCTAGCTGATATTTTTGACGTTCCAGTCATCCAAATTTTTCAGTTTAATATCAATTTGTACGATTTGAAGCTTCGCTTATTTTAAATCAGAACCGAACTGATAATATCAGATAAATCGTGTGATTCGAACGCACTTATTATTGTTATCATCATCACCATTCACGCTGAATGATTTGAAAATTTTGTCTAACTGGATAATGATTGGTAATTTTTTCATCATTTATGGTCCAGATAATCATTCCACCAAATGCGTTTCCTATAAAATACAAAATGAAATTAATTTAATACGAAAAAAATTCTAAAAAGAATTCCCTAATTACCTCCAAAAATTGTTAAATTTGAATTTGATTCCATTAAATGCGAACAATACATTGTGGATTTATCAATACATGAATATTTTTCTAAAATTTTAAATGCGTTTTCATACAATATTCAACAATTAAAAGGACACTATGAGCTGTTAATAGATAAAATTTTACAATTTCTGGGTTTGTATTTTTATTTAAAAACAGCCCATTACTAATCCAATCCGTAATTTTCGAACAGGAAAGTAGTTTAAATTCTTCGTTGATATTTTTTCCTTCATATTTCTTAAAAAAAGAGCTAAAAAGACAATTTTCCTAAGATTTTAAATCAAAATATTTTACTACTCACACAATTATGAGAGATCAAATAAAATTATTTTGCTCCATACGTTAAAAGAACATTATGATCTGTTTCATATTCTAGACCATGGATTTTTTCTTTGAATTTACAATGTAATTTTTCACGTTGAACTTCATTCGGCTCATTCTTTGGGGAGTCTGATGATGATGTATTCAAATAGCTATTGTGCACCACATGAAGTTCATTTCCGATTGCTGTAGAAAAAAAGGAACTGATTAGAAAAAATAACTATCATAAGTATGTATAACAATTTGAAGATTTATAAAAAAAAAACTGTACATGAACCCTTAAGGAGTTTAAAAGGTTTTAAAGAGTTCGTTTTTGCGGAGGTGTATTTAGCAGTCTGTCTTTTAATAAATAATCTTCCTCCACAAAATGATTTGAACACAGGGCCCAATTATTTTTCATATACTTAAAACATTTTACTGGTTTTACACCACAGGCCCGAATCTACTTCTCAAACGTATTTTTTTCAGATGGAAATCTGAAAAATTTAACTTTTTCTTTTGTTTTTCCTGTATAATTTTTACAGGACATCACCACACATTCAATAGATTTTAATAGATTTTTTTTCTTCAATAATATATAGTCAATTATAGTTTTTAAATATATTTAAATTCACTTTATTTATAAAATAATACAATTTTATCACTAGCCACTATGCAAACTACAAATAAAAAAAATGTAAACAAAAACTTTTATGTCGCAGCTACGTCATCAACTTATTTTAATGTCACTAAAAAACGAAAAAAAAATCTCCGCCATATTGCTTTTCAGCATACCATCCTATTCTATTTACCATGGCTTTCACGAAGTACATTTCTAAACAATCTACGTGTTTATGCCTGCTCCGAATTTAATACGGATTTTGGTTTACTCCAAATTTTTGGTCGTATAAACTCGATAATTCGGATTTTGGCTTAAGCCCAATTTATTTCGGTTTAATCCCATTTTTTTTATATGAATGTGTGAGGTAAAATGCAATATGGCGGATTCTAATTTTTATGGTGAAAGTGAAGCTGTCACGTTCTTCTTCTATTTTTTATGTGGAAGAAGAATAATATGTATACTATAAGTGTATAAAAATATCAACGTTTGCGTGTACTTTTTTAATCCCAATTTTACCGTTTCTACGCTACTCCCAATTTAATCCACATACGGATTATTTTTCACCGTATAAACTGTTAAAATCTAAACTTAACTCTTCCTTTTCGGCTTATTTTTTTCGGATTTGTTCGAAATAGTGTTGTTGGATTGTCAAATTATTGTCAAGTTCAAGCTGTCAAAATACTAAAGAAGTCCAGGAAATTATAATTTGGTGTACGTTTTGTTTCTTTTAAACTTCTTTAAGAGTTTGTAAAAAAAAAAACAGGATAATAAAATGTTAAATATACAAAATTACGGAAGTTCTAGTGAAGGAGATTCAGATTCAGATGTTAGCGATGCATTACACTTAAAGCCAGTCGATACAAATTTATCAGTAGCTAAAGATTTACAAATTTGTTCTGCACCAGATGTTATTCCTCGAGGTTCTAGTGCTGTACCAAGAGCTGTTGATCCTGATACTAAAGAATTACAATATAATCCAAAATTTGAAGAATTATTTGCTCCAGTTCAAGGACCAGAAAATCCATTTTTAACAGAACAAATGCGTGCACAACGAAATACTTTAGCCGGTTATGTTGAAAAAGCCCATATAAATGCATTTCAATTTGAAAATCAAAGAAGAACATTTCATACATATGGATATGCATTAGATCCATCAATTGATGAAACTGCTGATGGACAAAGTTATGTTGGAGATTTACAGTCTGCTTATGATACAGATGGAAAAACTGTTTTTGAATCTCCAAAGCCAAAAAAGAAAAGAAAACAAGAGAAAAATGATGATCCAGCAGATATTGAAGGATTTAAAGGACCATGGGGAAAATATGTAGATGAAAAGACTATAGCACGACCATCGGAAAAAGAAAAAGCTGAATTAGAAGAAATATTAGCAAAAAGACATAAAAGAGGAAGAATACCAGAAGATAAACCTTTGGAAGAGAAATCTATTTTACATAGTAAGTTTATTTGTTTTTTTTACATAGTAACTATTTTCTAATTTTAATATTTTTGTATTTAATCTTTTAGTCAAAGATCCATTGGATTATCAAGGTCGATCATTCCTTCATGCACCACATGATGTAGGTGTTAATCTAAGATCAGATGCACCACCAACAAAATGTTTCCTACCAAAATCTCATATTCATACATGGCAAGGTCATACCAAAGGTGTTTCAACAATCAAATGGTTTCCAAAAACAGCACATTTATTATTATCTGCTAGTATGGATTGTCGTGTTAAATTATGGGAAGTATATGGTGAAAGACGTTGTATACGAACATATTTTGGTCATAGACAAGCAGTTAAAGATATCTGTTGGAATAATAAAGGAACACATTTTATATCGGCTGGTTATGATCGTTACATAAAATTATGGGATGCTGAAACCGGAGATGTAGTTTCAAGATTTTCATCAAGAAAAATTCCATTTTGTGTTAAATTTCATCCGGATAATACTAAACAGTATTTATTTGTTGCAGGAACATCTGATAAAAAAATTATTTGCGTAAATATTTTTTTTTAAATTGAAATAAATTACAAATTAAATTTTAATTTTTCTTTTTCTTGTTTTGAATTTTTAGTGGGATATTAGAAGTGGAGAAGTTGTACAAGAATATGATCGTCATTTAGGTGCTGTAAATACAATAACATTTGTTGATGAGAATCGTCGTTTTGTAACAACATCAGATGATAAAAGTATGAGAATTTGGGAATGGGATATACCAGTTGATATGAAATATATTGCTGATCCAACAATGCATTCAATGCCAGCTGTTACATTAGCACCAAATGGAAAATGGTTAGCATGTCAAAGTTTAGATAATAAAATTGTGATATTTTCAGCATTGAATCGTTTTAAAATGAATCGTAAAAAAACATTTTCTGGTCATATGGTATCTGGATATGCATGCGGTTTAGATTTTTCACCAGATATGAGTTATTTAATATCAGGTGATGGTGATGGTAAATGTTATATATGGGATTGGAAAACAACAAAATTATATAAAAAATGGCAAGCACATGAAGGAGTTTGTATTAATAGTTTATGGCATCCACATGAACCAAGTAAAGTCGTTACAGCTGGTTGGGATGGTTTAATTAAGTATTGGGATTAAAAGAATTTTAAATTAATTTTTTTTTTTTTTTTTGGTTTTTTTTTGTCAAGAAAAAGTTAACTTAATTTTCTATTTCTTATCAATAAAAGAGGAAGAAGAATAAGAAGAAAAAAGTAAGTGTAAATAATTTGTTTATTCAAATAAAATGATTTTTAAGAAAATTGAAAAATTGTTTGAATTTCAAAAAGTAATTCCATCAATTCCAATTTCCAGTATTTCCACATAGTGGCCATTTATTCTGAGATGCGAGTAGCAGCTCCAAAAATTGAAAATTAAAGAAAAAATTCGAAAATTGATCATGGTAGCGAGCGGGTTTATACGATCACTTTTTTCAATGGCATTGTCGCCCATTCCGCTTTGTTAAATTACGAAAAAGTCGTACGTACGTTTACACAGTCACTTTTTTACCATAGCTCAAATTCTCTTCATTCTCTTCTATACCGATTTCTTGTTAGGTAAGATGAAACGACAATATATGTTGTGTATGTTTCATCTCCATATATAAAGATAGATATGATATGAGCTGTGTCACTACAAATATAAAATGAAAAGGAGATGCGATAATATAAAAAAAATTCAAAATTACGAATATAGCATAAAAGGGAACAGGCGTGCTCGAAGAAAAAGTTCGATTATCCCGTGAGTGACTTCCCACCACATACTTGTTACTTCTTTCCTATTTAACAAAGCGGAATGGGCGTCAATGCCATTGAAAAAAGTGACCGTGTAAACCCGCTCAAACGATTCAAAAATTATATCGTTTATCGTTCCGTTTTTTTATGCTAAATTTTTTTTACCTGTACACACTTTGTTGGATGAGCTAAGCAAGTGAAATGTTTTACTTTATTTTTTATGAAAAAAAAAATCTTTATCTGGTTTTAGTATGGAAAAAAAGTTTTCTTTTAGGGAATTATACTTAAAAAATTTTGAATAAATTAGCGAAGACTATATTTGTACTTTATTGTATGTTGGTTTTTCTTTTGTATCCTATATTGGTACACATGCGTTATGTGGTAATGTTCTCTGTTCGAAACGATAGAGATATGTACACAATAACGAATTGGAGACGTTTCACTTAGTTTCGTCTTATCTTTTGATTTTCGTCTCGTTTTCAACAATAATGCTAAATGACACAAATAATCTAGCTTGTGAAAAAGTCGTTGAAAATGAACGACTCTTTTTAGTGTATCAAATAAGCTGGCTCACCAACATTTTCTAAACTATAGTATTTTTCTTTTTGGAAGTCAGTATTGTGCTTATGGAGGCTTATGGCTCTTTAATTATATTAGACTCCTTAGACTTCAGAAATATCTTCTCGTCCTGGTCCTGCAGCAGAAATATATCGTCCTGGTCCTGCAGCTGTTCCTGCTTCTGTAGCAGCTCAAGCTGTTCCTGGTGCTTCTCGTCCTGTTCTTCAGGATGCAGATGGCACTATGATAATGTGGTTCAACAATAGTATTAGCGCATTAAGGCGACTCCTTAATGAGCAAATACACATGAAAAAAAGCTACGTCTTTAATATGAAAAAACGAAAGTAAATTGATAAAGGTAAAAAAAAATAAACAAACAAACAAAAAATAACGAACGAAGAATAATATATAAATATTTTTTTAAGGTGGTGTCTTTTGGACTGGTGATTGGCGTAAAAATCTTTCGATTAATCATTTTTATAAATTATCAATTTTCATCTTTCTATAGTTTCTATAAATAATATTATATTATATTTAAAAATTACAAAAAAAGCTAAAGAATGAAAATTAATAATTATTTAAAAAACAAAATTTTTCGACAGATCTGGATTTGTACTATGATGACGCAACAGCCCTGTATTAGCCTCTTGAGATATGGATTACGAATTTTGGAAAAATAAAGTAAAAATGTATTTTCCATACTTCAGTGTTCGGCTTTCGTTTTTTGTTAAACAAATTAAATTAAAAACACAAAACACAAAAATTATTTTAAATTTCAAATAAAAATTTTTATTTATATTTTAATGTAGGTATATAATATGTTATCAATCAAATTAACTTACATTTTAATTTTTTAATACAAAAGAGCAAAAAAAAATGTCCTTTTTCAATATTACTTACTTAAATTTATCTTTTTCTTTTTAAATTTTCAAATTCAATAAATTCATTTAAATCTACTTCTTTTTTTTCATCTACTTTGTCATTGATTTAAAAACATTTTCCAGAAATTCCTTGCGCTGTTTATTAACATTATTATTATTGCCCTTTTTTAATCTTTCATTTCGATTTAATATTATTTTTTTAAAATGTCTGATAATACGGAAACATGTGAAATCGAAGATAGACCGATTCAATTGTGCCCATTACAGACACAGTTGCCCATACAGACACAGTTGATCAATCATCTACTAATGGTCTGAATCCGCCTCCGGAACGAGTACCATTCTGTTGATGCTCTTGTTGTTGGTGCGCTTCTGCTGAGCGCGTATGAGGCGCCCAGGAAGTGGAAGGACCACCAGAGAACAAGACTGTCGGGGAGTAAGAGATCCTGGACTCATCCTCCGCTAACGCTTGATCTACAGGTGGAAGAACTTCCAGACCAACTTTTATTTTATCGATCTCCAAGCCCACTATCAACAATCATCCTCAGGCGCGCCTAACGAGAGGTAGATGATTTTTTGTTAGATCACAAATCCCTCAGCCACCATTGGAAGAAGGTTGACTCTTGGATTTCGAATAAAATAAAATTGTGAGCAAAATCGAGTCAGATGTACATATTACTACATACACCTGACCGTCCTAACCACAAAATCTAGACCGATTCATTGTGCAATACAGTTGACCGGATCTAGTAAAAAAAACCTAATAAGTCATGTATCAGTTTTTTCCTCAATTAATATACACATATAATAAAACAAATTGTCCTGTTTTTTGCTTTTTTTTCTACTTTTCTTGTACTACTTACTTTTTCTGCTCTATGTACATATATCCCAATTTCTTACTTACTCTAGATGAATAAAGTTACTTTACCATTATATTGAATATTGAATTAATCCCATAATTAATTGTTTTATCCGATAACTTGGTAATTGATGATTTACCTGAAAAATATATAGATATTTAATATATTTAATATAATGTAAAATAATTAAAATTAAACTAATTAAACTAAATAAAATATTTTCACAAAATGTGTCAATATCAACCACTGTCACATTAATACAACTACATATATAATATATTTTTTTTTTTTTTTTTTTTTTTGTGCTTATTCATTCCTCGAGGGAACATAGCGCCTTCACATAACTCTTTCCATCTGACTTTGTTCCATCTGCTATTTGTGACCTATTGGCCTGATCTTAGCATAGAAACTTTGTTGGTATTTTTCCAACCTAGTCCGAGGCATGTGTTGGTTTCTTTAATCGAGTTGTTGTTATTTTCAATCTAATAGGAGATTAGCCTATTGCGATTATGTCCTTAGCTTGTTCCTGCGCCCTCTGTTGGTGATATTGCTAAGGAGTAATATCACACTTTTCCGGTTTTGTGTCTATGATACCAGTTTTTCTGCAGGATGTAACGCCATCTTGTTGTTGGTAGATGTGGTTGTTGTTGTTTTTTCTTACTGGCTCATAGTGTTGTTATGACAGGATGAGATTAGGATTTCTCTATGTATATATATACATATACATCTATATACATATATATATATATATATATATACATATAAGAATGGATTAGAAAGTATGGAAAAACAGGTATTTAGGAAAAAGTGCTGGACCACGACTATGCCGGGAATCGAACCCGGGACCTGTGGGGTGATGGACGAGCGCACTAACCTCTCGACCACCCAGGCCTCTTATATAATATATAAATGCATATATTATTATATTGAAAAATGGTTTAATCCTGAGGTTGAGTTAGAAGTTAGTTGGAGAATCAGCACAATTGAATCGGTCTAGTTGGAGCTTGTTTTTTGATTAATTTTGATGATTGATGAAGGTTTTTGATTTTTGATTGGTTTTTGTTATAATATAATATGTTATTATTGTTTTGTTATATGTATATAAATAATCAGATATGTCAATATGTAGACAATTCACTTTTTTCATTAATTAATTGAGAAAGGTGAATAAATGCTTCCATGGATAGGTGAATAAACCAATTCAATTGAACAGACATAACCTCACTTTTGAACAACTAAAAATAATGGTTTAAATATGAGGTTGAAATTTGAATTTGAATTTTTTTTCAGTTAATGAATAATTTTGGAAATTGTTTTTTGATGATTGAAATGCATTGAATGCAATGGAAATTGGTTTTTGTTATAATATAATATGTTATTATAATAATAATAATAATTTATAATATATATGTTGTTAAACTATATAAATAAAAGAATAGATTCAGAATATATTTATTTATGGTGGTTCAATGTTTTAAAAATTAAAAAAAACACAAACATACGAGTATTGCCTTTAAAATTAAAAAACAATTGCAAAATCTTGAAAGATTCAAGATAATTGTGTGTGGTGTATCCAGATTTTCTTGATTAAAGCGTTAATCAATAAAATTACAATTTAAAAACAAATTCAATCAAAGGTTTGTATTTTTTTTTATCTCAAATTTTTAATTAATATTAATTTTTATTTCTTCAATTTTTTTAGTGATTTGGAACGCAAGGAGAAAGTTCAAAGAATCTATGCCGAAGCTGCGCTGCAGTTCAACAAAGTGAACTTAATGCTCTTTCAAGGAAACGTAAAAAATTGTAGTATTCTTCTCAATTTTACTTTGTTTTAAGGACTTTGTGACTGGAACCTGATCGGATGTGTTAATTTTCATTCTTTAGCTTTTTTTGTAATTTTTAATTTGTAATTTTGGTCGTTTATCATGCAATGAAAACCAATCTTCTGCTGTAACTGTGGCAATCCATGTAACTCGAGTTGGTGGAAGGAGATCATCTTGGAAGAGTTCACTCTATTACAGGAGAAAAAAAAACCAATATCTTCATTTTATGTTATAATGATAAATAACACTGAAATGAAATTACTTTAATTCTTGGTACTGTAAAACCTAATGGTTCAATTGCATTATTTGTTAAACGTAATGCTTTTGCGATTTTTACTTAAGAAACTAAGACCTTGATGAAGGGAAGAGCATCTATGATGTGATAGTGGCACTATATGTGGTTCTTCGTCTGTGATTTCATATGCATAAATTGTTAAATCTCCATAAAATATGACAATTATTAAGAAAATAATAATAAATAAGATAAAAATAATGAATCAAGTATTACATTGGTTGAAGTTTTGGAATTATAAAGAAAACTTGAAGAGGAATCTGCTGCAGTTTTGGGAGGTTCTGATGAAAAAGAATGCACTTATGAAAAGGGATATATCAAAAGGCAAGCATTATATTCTTGCTTAACTTGTAATCCAGAAGCAAAAGCTGGTGTATGTCTTGCATGTAGCTATCAATGTCATGAAAATCATGAACTAATTGAATTATATACAAAACGAAATTTTGAAAATTTTTTTCATATTTTTCCGGATTTTTTCATAAAAATCCTGCTTTTTAAATGCTTTTTTCAAAAATGAAAAATACATTCACCCGTTGCTTTTTATCGGTTTTTTTCCAAAAAAGCGGAAAAAAACAGGAAAAAAACATTTGTTTTTTTCAAATTCATAGGAAATTTATATTACATTCATTTGAACGGTTTTTTTTTCAATTTTTTAAAGTAAGTAGGTAAATTTTAAATTTAATTCAACAAATATTTTAAAGGATAATATAAAAAATTTGTAGTAACACTTCATTCAACTTAAATGCATTTTTTAAAAATAAACAATGGTGTTATAAAATTCTACAAAATATTAATACCTACAGTCAGGTACAAATTTTTACCATATGTGAAGCAAAGAGAATTTTTAATGATTTTTTAAAGAATTTGGGTATAAGGATTTGTTCTGTTATAAAAAAATATTTAAAAGACACTGAATATTAAATTATTTTTTATTTTTTATTATTTTTTTCACTTTTTAATGAATATAATATAAATTTCCTATGAATTTGAAAAAAACAAATGTTTTTTTCCTGTTTTTTTCCGCTTTTTTGGAAAAAAACCGATAAAAAGCAACGGGTGAATGTATTTTTCATTTGTGAAAAAAGCATTTAAAAAGCAGCTTTTTATGAAAAAATCCGGAAAAATATGAAAAAAACGGAAAAAAACAATTTTGAAAAAATCGGATTTTTGCTTTTTTCATCTCTAGTTGTGACTGTCCAACAGAACGTATTGCAGATAACAAATGCACTTATGTAAATTCACAAAAAAATAATTCATTAATGTCTTCTTCATCATCAGCTTCATCTAGTTCCTCCAACAATGCCAATAAAAAATATAATCAGAATTTCTCTGGTATTTATTGTATTTGTAAAAGACCATATCCTGATCCAGATGATCCAATACAAGATGAAATGATACACTCCCAGCAAACGATATGGCAATAGCACACGAAGAAGCAATAAAAAAGCAAGCTTGTACGAGCTGGCAATAGTTAGGCAATAAGCTAAAAATTTGTTATCTATTGCATGATATGCGAATGAGCGAGAAAATGGCGATACATTATAAATTTATTGCATGTTATAAGAGTTATCGCAAACGCAGGGCCGGCCCAACCTAATTTTTCGCCCTGTTCGAAGAACAAAATTTCGCCCTTATTTTGTTCAAATTTTTAACGAATATTAAATGTTCAAGCCGTTTCCACATCACGCTTCAGGTAGACTTTTAACCCTAGGATTGCCTGGCCTAGTATACAAATGTATACACTCGGACTTTGACCCTTAATTTGAATATGATCTTTGTGAGCTAGGATCTTAAAACTTCACCAATTCCTCCATTGAAGGGTTCTCCCTATACACCCAAATTCGATTCAAGGTCCTAGATCAAAATTGGTAGAACAAAATATCCTTTTTTGTGCAAAATCACAAAATTGGCCGTGAACATACAAATATATACCATACAATTTATATGGAAATTTTAAAATTTTTTTTTCAAGAAACGATATCTTAGCATCCCGTGGACAAAAAACCGTAATTTTTTGACCTAATTATTTGTTGAAGTGTCCTCTTTGATTAACTTGTTCGATTTTTTTCTACTATTTTTACTTTTTGAGATAAATAGGAAAACAAGGTAAAAGGTATATTTGTATATATAAAAAGTGTTTTTATTAATCAAAATTACGAATAAAATTGTATGTATTGAGCAATATAATTCATTATATTGAATATTTGCAAGTTTTTTGCAAATTTCGATTAAATATCAAGGCCCTTAATCTTGGTAAATAATGCCTAAAATGAAGATAATGCAGTATAATAACTATTGCATTATTCTTGCATTTCTTGCAGAATTCTTGTCATTTGCTCTTATCGCCTTCGTTTAATTCATTCTACTGGAACTCTTATCGCCGTAGCAATACGAATATTATAAGATACAGCTATAAGAGTATCCGTCAACCTTTTTCCAAGTGAAACTTATCGCTTTCTATCAGAGAACGTTTATTGCGGCAATAGTTAATTCTTGCCGTGGCAATAAGAATTCTTATCGTTTTCTTATCGTTTCGTTTGCTGGGCTGTGTTATGTGTGAAGATTGGTATACACTTAGATTCTTCCAATACTATATATTTATTTACTTACTTTTTGAATTGACAATTAAATTGACAGGAAATTGACAGGTTAAACCTCAGAATTAAACCATTATTTTTAGTTCAAAAAATTAGGTTTATTCACCTAACTCAACTATTCAAAGGAATTGGTTTATTCACCTTTCTCACCAAACAATGTTAAAAGTGAATTATCTACATATTTACATATTTTATTATTTATATACATATGAAAAAATAATAATAACATATTATATTATAACAAAAACCAATTACTTCCTTCATCAATGATCAAAATTCATCAAAAAACAATCTCCAACTAACTTCTAACTCAACCTCAGGATTAAACCATTTTTCAATATAATAATATATGCATTTATATATTATATATGTAGTTGTATTAATGTGACAGTGGTTGATATTGACACATTTTGTGAAAATATTTTATTTAGTTTAATTAGTTTAATTTTAATTATTTTACATTATATTAAATATATTAAATATCTATATATTTTTCAGGTAAATCATCAATTACCAAGTTATCGGATAAAACAATTAATTATGGGATTAATTCAATATTCAATATAATGGTAAAGTAACTTTATTCATCTAGAGTAAGTAAGAAATTGGGATATATGTACATAGAGCAGAAAAAGTAAGTAGTACAAGAAAAGTAGAAAAAAAAGCAAAAAACAGGACAATTTGTTTTATTATATGTGTATATTAATTGAGGAAAAAACTGATACATGACTTATTAGGTTTTTTTTACTAGATCCGGTCAACTGTATTGCACAATGAATCGGTCTAGATTTTGTGGTTAGGACGGTCAGGTGTATGTAGTAATATGTACATCTGACTCGATTTTGCTCACAATTTTATTTTATTCGAAATCCAAGAGTCAACCTTCTTCCAATGGTGGCTGAGGGATTTGTGATCTAACAAAAAATCATCTACCTCTCGTTAGGCGCGCCTGAGGATGATTGTTGATAGTGGGCTTGGAGATCGATAAAATAAAAGTTGGTCTGGAAGTTCTTCCACCTGTAGATCAAGCGTTAGCGGAGGATGAGTCCAGGATCTCTTACTCCCCGACAGTCTTGTTCTCTGGTGGTCCTTCCACTTCCTGGGCGCCTCATACGCGCTCAGCAGAAGCGCACCAACAACAAGAGCATCAACAGAATGGTACTCGTTCCGGAGGCGGATTCAGACCATTAGTAGATGATTGATCAACTGTGTCTGCAATGGGCACAATTGAATCGGTCTAATTTAAAAGATTTCCGTCGATTGAAATTGAGATCTGATCACCCCACACACGAGACAGATTTATTCAAACAATTTGTGAAAGAATATAGAAAAGTATGCCTATCTTGCCTGTACTGACATCTAAAAAGAAAAATAGTATAGCTATTTAAAGAGTATATGAAAACATATGAAAGAAAAAATAGATTTACTGAGCTCTATGAACTAAATGAGCTAAAACCTGAATGGCTCTTTTTCTCATATACTAAATATTTACTGAGGTAGTGAGCTATATGAACTAAATCCTGTATAGCTCCTAGCTCTACCAAAGAGAGTAAAAGTAAATAAAAAACACGTATTTTTATTTTTAATTTTTTCACTTTTCCATTTAATTGTAAATTTTATTTAAATTTATTAAGACAATTATTTTTGATTAAAATACATTTATAATTTCTATGTATAATATATAATAACGGCTTTTTTTTAATCTTTTTTTTTTATATATTTTTTAATAATCTTATTTTATTAATAATAATAATAATATATATATAATTTTTAATTAATTAATAATAATTTTTGTTTTTTTTTTTACATTTATTCTAATATTTTCAAATTTCACATTCATAAAAACAAATTGTAGAATATAATCTCTATTTTTTGTTAAATTATTAATTTATTTTTCTCACAAAACATAAATGAAGGACTTTTTTTTTCATATCATAAAAGAGTCTAGCTAACAAACTGTTTAGGAAATTACTTTTTTTTTTTTTGATAAATAAATAACAAAAAAAGGATTTACTCGTATTTTTAAAGTCTTGTTTTTTTCTTCAAAGTTGATTTTCTTTTTGTAATGTTCAAAAGCTAGATTTATTTTCTATGTGTATATGTGTGTGATTTTTGTGTTGTTTTTTTTTCTTCTTACAATAATTTTAAAATTTAAATTAAGATGAAAATTTTGGAAAGAAAAATCAGAAACAAAAAAAATTTTAATAAATTTTAATTTCTTTATTTTTTTTCAGTTTTTTTGATTTTGTAATTATTTTTTTAAGAAGAAAAAAAAAAATTATGTACATTTGTGTTAGTATCTATATGTATATTTTTTTAAGGTAGAAATAAACAGTTTCTAATTAAAAACAAAAAATAAAATTAAAAAATAATTAAAAATACTTTTATATAATTTGTTTGTTTCCATTTCTTTTTTTTTTTTCGTTTGTTTTTACAGAACTTTACAATTACTTAAAATTATGTATTTTTCTTTTTTTAAATCTTATAAAAAATAAAAGACACAAAAATTGTTTGTTTTTTTTTTTCAAAGAAATATAAATTCATAATTTTAAATATGAAATATATTCCTTTACACATTTTTTTTACTCTTCTTCTTCTTCTCATTTATTAAATTATTTATTTATTTACTTTTTGTTTTTTTTTCTTAATAAACTAATTTTATTAAGGCCTTAATTTTTAATTACATAATTAATAAAATTTTTTGTTTTTGTTTACACATTTAATTCTTTGCTTAACGTAAAAAAAAATACAAAATAAAATTTTTTTTTTTTTTCTTCGCTTGTTTAAAATTTACGCGTTAATTTTTTAATGCCAAAAAATTGAAAGAAACAAAAAAAATTTGAAAATTTTAATCTTATATTTTTTTTTTCAGTAATTTTAATTTTAATTTTTTTTTTTTATAATACAATTTATTCTTTGGATTTCCTAGCCTTTTTGTTTTTGTTTTCATTTAATACAGTTTTATTTTCTAATTTTATTTTTATTTTTATGTTTTTTTCTCTCTTTATTTTGTTGTTTTTCCAAAATTCAATTTAATCAATAAGTTTTTTTTTAAATTTATTGAATTTTTAAATCGAAAAAAAAAAGAATTAATTTTTTTTTGTTGTAAATTTATAAAATATATTTTTTTGTCTTTTCTTTTTTTTTTTTGTTTTTTTTTATTTATTTATTTTTTAATTTTACCTAATTTACTTTTTTTTTATTTATATAAAAAAAAATTAAAACTAAGAAAGAAAAATAATTTTAATATAATTAAAGTACACATTAATTTAAAAAAAAAATTCTGATGAAAAATAAATGCAGAATAATAAGAATAAATAGTGTTCTTTTTTGTTGTTTTTATTCTATTTTTTTTTTTTCTAAAGATAAAGGAGATGATACACATTTAATTTCTTCATTTTTTGTTTTTCGTTGTTTTGGAAACCTTGTTTTAAAAATTAATTTAGGATTTAAAGGTTGTTTTTTTGTTTTTGTTCTCTGAGAGATTTGTGTCTGCTTTTTTGTTTTTGTTTTTTGTTTTTAGGAATTTAATAATTTATTCGTTGCGTTTTGTATCTATTTAGTTTTTTTGTTTTTATTGTTTAATTTGAAGAGTAAAATGATGAATTTTGAAAATTTGACGAAAATTTAACGAAATTTACAATTTTTAGGCTGTAGAAAATAAAAAAATAACGAATATTAATTTTTTTTTTTTTTGAATATTATTAATAAAATATTGTACTTTTAAAATTTCAAAATATAATTATCATATTTTGTTATTTGTTGTTGTTTTGTAAATGCATTTTGTTTATCGTTTTAAATTTAATTATTAGTTTAAATAACTGTTCTATTTTTTATTATTATTATTACTTTACTTTTTTTTTTTTACATTAAGACATATTCTTGTTAGTTAGTTAGTTTACTTTTTACTTTAAATATTTAATATCTTAAGAAGAAATATTTTAATTAAATTAATATTATTATAATTTATTTTTATTTCAAATTTATTGTCTTTTTTTCCCACAAAAAGTACTATTTATCTTTTTTTTTGTTTTCGTTTAATTTACTTACAATATACTTACATAAATTTACTTTCATAATACAATAAACAATTATTTCTTTTTTTTAAATTTATATTATACTTTTAGTTTTCGACATCTATTTTGTCTTGTGTGTGTGTGTTCCTTTCTAGCTTTTTTTTTCTTTCAACACATGTATTTTTTAATCGTTCAATTTATGCTTATTACATACAACATTTTTTTTATATTTTAACTTTTAATTACCATTTAAGATTAACATTTGAATATTATTTACAAATTACAAAAAGAAAATCTCAAATTGTCTGTGTGTCTAAACTATTTTTTTTGTTTAGTTTAGTTTTTTACTTATTTTTATTTTTATTTTTTTAAATTAACATTTAACGTATTTATAATATATAAATGCTTTGTTTTTTTTTTTTTTAATTTTGTGTTTGTTTTGTTTTTACAACTTTCTTAAGCTTAAATCTCAAATAAAAGTTTAGTTAATTTTTTTTCTGTTTTTTTTTTTTTTTTTTTTAAAGGGCACGAATTTAATTATTTTTTATTTATTTTTAATTACATTTATTTTTTAATGACATTGTGAAATTTAAATGAGATTGAAAAAAAAAAAAGATTTGTAGAGGAATGTTTTTTAGAATTGACGAAATAAAAAGAACTTTTTTTTGTTATTTTTAAAATTAAGCACAACTTTTATAAGAAATTTTATTTTTTAGACTTAATTTAGGTTTTTTTCTTAATTCTTCATAAATTTCATTATTGTTTCATTTTTTTTTAGAATTTTTTTAATTTATTTAAGATTATTAACAATATGAGAATATAACGACAAATATAATGTTTATTTTTTACTTAGTTTTTTTTTTTTTGTTTAAATTTTTTTAGTTTGCAATTATTGAAATTTAAATTTAAAATTTTCTTATTTTAATTTTTTTAATTAGTTGGTTTTTTAAATTGCTTAATTTCGTTCGAAGTAAGAAGAAGATTGTATTTTTATTTCAATCTTTATACATATTTGTTATTCAATTAGTTTTATTTAAATATTTTTTTTAATGAAGAAATACATTTTATTGAAATTTGAAGAGAAAGAGTTAGAACGAAATTTTTCAATTAATTACTTTTTTGTTTCAAGTAAAAAAAAAAACTTGTTTTTTTTAAATGAAAAAGGACACTGAGGTATTAAAATTTATTGTTTTTGTAATAATTTCATTTTTTATTTTAAGAAAGTGATTATGTGCGGATTAATTGAAAAAAAAGGATTTAATATTAAAAAAAATTAAATAAGAATTGAAAAAATTTAAAACGATAAAAAAAAAAAAATTAAAATTAAAGATTTAATTAATTAATTTTTATTGCACTATTGCCTGCTTTAATTTGTATTGTTTTTTTTTCATTATACAATATTTTTACATTTATTTTATATATATTTTGTTAGCCAATTCATAATTTAAAAAAATTTGAAAATATTAAATTTGATTATCTAGGAATAAAATAAAAGTAATTGCACATGCATACATGTAAATCTGTGATGAATTCATTATTTCAGATGATTGAAAAATAAGAAATAACCAATAAAAAGACTTTAAAAAAAAATTCACATTAAATTAAATTACAAAAAAATAATTTAAAAAAAAAAGGAAAATACATTGTGGTTTTGCATGCCCGTTAAGTTATTATTGTTTAATTGAGAATGAAAAATTAACTGTACTAAAAAAACGCATATTAAAAATCAATATTGTAAATTCGTTCTAGATTCTCCAAACTTTTCTTTTTTTTTTAAGAAGGCAAATTTAAAAAATTTGAGAAAG
Organism: Bombylius major; assembly: GCA_932526495.1. Classification (NCBI taxonomy): domain Eukaryota; kingdom Metazoa; phylum Arthropoda; class Insecta; order Diptera; family Bombyliidae; genus Bombylius; species Bombylius major. Next base: position 24,189,513 of record OW052045.1, on the reverse strand, counting down.
AGCTTTCTTAAAAAAAATTTCTTTTTTATTTAAAAATTGACGAAGACTGAATTAGGAGAAAAAAATAAACCACAACAACATTTAAACATTAAAATTTTAATTTAATTTTAAAAATCAATGTTCTACGAAATTATAAAATCTATTTTGTATTTTTTTTTTCAATAGTAGCACAAATTGGTAACTAAAAATATTTATTAATTTTTTTTTTTAACCTTCAAAAACAATGAATGTTCTTTATGTTTTATTTGTTTGTTAGTCTTTTAAATAATTTAAATTTAGTGCGCTTCATTTTTTTTTCTTTCTTAAATTTCTTCTAAATCAATAAAAGCTAAAAAATAAAATAAAATAAAAATCAGTATAATTGCTTTTGGTTCCGGCCCATTTATTTTAAGAAAAATTATTAGAAGAAATAAAAATTATAATAATACTCAATATATGTTTTTCTTTCTTTCTTTTTTTTTTTTTTAATTTTGCTACCGTCACACAGTTTTTTAAGATTTACATACCAACCTTTTGTTTTTTTCAAAATTGAGATCTTAGCTTTTTTTTAAAAAAAAAAAAAATATATATATACATATACAAAGTTCTCTTTATGTTGAAAAATTTAATGAATGTGAATTGGTTTTTGGTTTTTTTTTCATTAGAAACTAAAAAATATTAAAAAATAAAAAAAAAGAAATTAAAATTCAAAATAAAAAATAATATAACATTTTAAATATTTGCTTTTTTTTATTTGTATTTTTGTTTCTTATATAATTTTTATTTTTGTATCAAAAAAAAAAAAAAAAAAAAAAAAGAATTTAATCATACAACGAAATAATAAAAAAAGTAATTTTTTCGTGAAAAAAAAAAATAATTAAATCTATTTTTTTTTAATTATTAAACTAAAATCTATGTATTTTTTTTAAAAAAATTCTTATTTATTCTATTGATTTTTTTTGACAAATTTATTGCAAAAAAAAAAATTGTATAATAAAATTTTAATATTTCAACTAAAGTAAAAAAAAATTTTTAAAAAACAAAACAATAAAAAAATCTATCAAAAACTAAAAAAAAAAATAATCAAATAATATGAAAATTTAAAAAATAAAAAAAAAATAATAATAATAAAATTACTATATGGCACTTCTTTACATTATTATTTGCATCTTCTTGTTCTTTCTTTCTTTGAGTATTTCACAGGTACTCAAATAAAATATGGTACATCATAATAGTTTTAACTTAAAATAAAATAATATGGAAGATAATATTTCTGTTATACTTTAAACAATATTTTTTTTCTTAAAAAAAAAATTTAAAAAAAAAAACTTAAAATTAGAAAAAAAAATATATTTATTTTAAAAATTACGTGTTATTGAAAAAAAAATTCATAATATGAACAATAAAAACTATTGAAAAGTACATAAGTTCATTAAAATTACAATAAAATATTGGATAAATAATTTTTCTTTTTTAGATTTTTAATTAAAAATAAAAAAAAACTAAATTTCAAATAAATACGAAAATAAAAAGAAGAAAATTTGTCAATGCATTTTTTTTTTTTTTTTTGATAAAATGTAAAAAAAATTCTGAAGCAAAAAAGAAAGCTTTCTTTTTATTGCACGCAAATTATTATCAATTTTTTAATTATAGTTCTATAATTTAATTAAGTCTATAAAAGTCTGTATGATCATTTTTATACGCTTCTTCCCCATGACCATATTCTCCACAGTTTTATTTTTACACCAGTCTTCCTTCTTCTCAATTCATTGTTCATACACAAATTTTTCAATCTATTTGAATTTTAAATCCTGCAAAAACTTGTTTTTGTGTGTATGTGTTAGTACCTTCACCTACTCGTTAAATAGAAATCATTTTGGTTGAAAAAGTGAATAAAGATGAGGGAACCGCACTACTCCATTCTGACCAACAAATTTGAAGAATAGGGTCGATAAGAAGAAACATATAAAAAAACACGGTATGGTTACTAAGAAATTTCACTAAGTTTTCGCTGAGACTTAAACAAACTTTTCGAGTTTGTTAAGATTTAAAAAGTCTGTATGGTTGTAGCAACACATATTAGTGGCTATTCAGTTGGCAATTAACAGTTTTTAATTTGACGTTTTGCTAACTTTCATACAAAATTTTGACAGCTCGTAAGATAAAAATTGGTATTCTTTTCTTGGATTTCGAAAAATATTAATTTTTAAGAATCTGCTATCAACTCTCAACTTGCTAACTTTTTTAGCAGAAAAATTCGCTAACTAAATAATTTGACAAGAATAAGACCCATTGTCTTCACATCAATGTGTGATGAAGACTTAATTGAAAAGGCAATCGTTTCCGATATTTTTTCTTATTCATCAACAAAAAAAAAAAATCTTTCAAAATATAAGTTTTCTTTTATCGTTTTTACTTGGTTAATTTAGAATTTAAAAAAAAATTTACATTTCAATTTTTCAACTTAAAAAAACTTTCTTCAATTTAAATTTAAAAAAAAAAAATTCGTATTTATTGAACTTACAAAGAAAAAAAAAATCAAGTAAATACTAAACTTAAAATTAATAACGACTTAAAGTAAGTAAATTGAATTTTATAAGAAAAAAAAAGTTATATGAATATTTTTCACTTTATTCATATTTATTATTATGGGAATGATGTTTCTTTTTTGTATTATATTCTTCTTCTTCTTCTTATAATTTAAATTGAATTTTAATTATTTGTATTTTTTTTAAATTAAAATTATGTATGCATGCGCGTTTCCGAGACTACACGCACAGGCGATAGTTTTTTTTTAAATAAAACTTTTCCAGTTTTACTCTTTTTATTTTTAAATCAAATTTAAATTAAAAATTACAAAAATAATAAATTTTTAAAAATTGAAGAAAAAAATGTAATAAAATTAAAATTTCGAAAAAAAAAAAAATACTTAAGAACGCTCAATGTGGTCCTGCACATTTTTTACTTTCGTTTGGTTTGTTATTCTTCTTCTTTTTCAATTTTTTCTTTTTTTTTTGGTTTATTGTAATACAAGAAAAGAATCTTATAAATTATTTAACGAACGATTTGAGTTAAATAGTTTTTTTTTCAATTTTAATTTAAATAAGTATTTTTGGCAAGTTCTTTAGAAAAAAAAAGAATTGGATTTGTTGTTGTTGTTTTTTAAAGGAGTAATGTGTAATATCATTAGAATGAGCATTTTAACATTTGAATTTTAAGCGCTTAAGTACAAAATGTGTTTTTTTATTTTTACAAATAATTTTCCCCTTTTTGGTTTTTTTATTGTATTTAAAATTATTTTTAATTTTTATTTTATTGAATCTTAACGGTTATTTTACTTTTATATCAATTAATTTTGTCAATTTAATCTCATTCTTTCTTTTTTATTTTCAAATTATTTAATTACAATAATTTTTGTTGTTTGTTTTTTCTGTTCTTAAACAACAAATTTCGAATTTATTTTCTTGAAAATAAATTTCGATTATAATCTGCCTGCCATAATTTCGTTTCATATAAATTTCGATAGAATAAATTATTCATGTAATTGTTGTAATAATTGTAATTGTTGTTGCTAGTATTGGTGATATTTTCACAATTATTATTACTGTTATTACTATTATTATTTTTATTGTTGTTGTTCTTTTTATTCCTTTTATTATTGTTGGTAATTTTTCGAAATTCATAATTTAATAGCAAGGCAGATGCCTCACTTACCTATTCTCTATATGGTTTACAATATGAATACCTGTGATTCATGTGTTGACTATATGAACCGGAATGCGAAAAACGTTTTAAACATTTCGTACATTGGAATGGTTTTTCACCACTATGTAGGCGTTTATGTTCAGTTAAATGATGCTTATGTTTGAATGCTTTTGGACATTCTAAACATTTGTATGGTCGTTGACCTATTTAATAGAGAAAAAAAAAAAGACAGAACAAAAGAATATAAAATTAAATTGATAAATTAATAAAAAAAATTTTTTTATAGTTATTTAACAATCGTAATTGAAAGAATATGAATAAATTAACCACATTTATATATAACAAAAATTTAGAAATAAAAAAAAAAGAGATAGAGAGAGAGAGAGAGAGAGAGAGAGAGAGAGAGAGAGAGAGAGAGAGAGAGTAAAAAAGATTATAAAAATTAAATATGAAACTAACCTGAATGTTCATATTTATGTCTTGCTAATGAACTTTGTTTGCTGAATGCTTTATCACATTGATCACAAACAAATGGACAATCAAGTTCAGTTGTTGTTGCTGCTGTTGCATTTGATTCATTCATTTTTTGTCGTTTATTACTAGGACCAGTTACATTATTTGATCCATTAATACCAACCATACTATTACCATGAATTAATCCATTGTAATCTTCTTCATGTGATATTCTTGAATCATCATCACGCCATGATCGTTTTTCTGATCCACCTGGACTTAAGCTTGTACCACATTCACCAACACCACCTAAACCTACATTACCAGCACCTAATTTAACACCTAACAATTGATTACGAGTGTATTCTGTTGGTGTCATTTGAAAAAGACATTCCATAGGAACTAAACTACGAGCACCTGATGGAAGAATGTATGGATTTGTTTGATGATGTCTAGGCACAGCTTCATTTGGGGATGGTGTATGTCGTGTTGAAAATGGTGGTGATGATGATACATTAGTAGCATGCCAACCAACACGATGAGAAGATGATGATGATGAAGGTGCTGTTGCACTATAATAATGAAAAGGTCTATAAGGTATTGTTGGACTTCTTGATGATTTTCGACTTAAATTTATTGCTTCATTGAGATCTGATTGTAATGGTGCTGTACCATAACGTGGTGATGAATTTGATGGTGATGTTGAGTCTTTTTTAATAGATAAATCTAAAGGTTGTTCTTCATTTGAAGTGCTATTAGTTATTGTTGTTGGTGCTGTTACCGTTGGACTGTTGTAAACAGGTGAAACTGATTGTGCAAGAATCGGTGATGTGAAATTCTTATTCATCATATTATTGAAATTATTTAATTTACGTTCTCTTGAACGATTATTTTGAAACCAAACTTGTACCACTCTTGGATCAAGAGCTAAACGATTTGCAATTATACGAAACTCTTCACGACTTGGTCTTGAATTCATTGCATAGTGTTCTTTTAAGATTGTCTGTTGTTCTTCTGTAATAGCAGTTCTTACTCGTACTTTACGTTCACTTTCACTACCATTCTTTGAATCTCGATCTTCAATATCTTCTTCACTGCCAGAGTGAAAATATAAAGATGAAATACCACTTTGTTCTATTTCATTTTTTTGTTTGTGTTGTTGTTGTTGTTGCTGCTGTTGCTGTTGATTTTGTCTTTGTTCATTTTGCTGTTGCTGATGCTGATTCAAAAGACCACATAGAACTTTTTCATGTTGTACCAATTCAGTTGGATGATTGAATTTCTTCTCACAGCGTATACATTGTAGAATTTCTTTTGATTCCTCCTCTTGTTCTTCCTTATGTTCTTCTTCTTCCATATTTTCTTCAACACGAATTTCTGGTGAATTTCTATCTATTTCAGGATTTGATAAAATCTCTTCCTGAGGTTCTTCTTTCTTTATTTCAATTAAGTCATCATTTTTTTCTGATGTATTACCATTTTCATCAGCAATTGTTGCTGTATTAATAACATCAGATGAATCATAAGTACCATTTGTTGGTGAATTAGGTTGATATTTAATATATTTTGAATCATCATTTATTTCATTTTCACCTTCTAAATCCATTACTAATTTTGGTTCATCATTAACATCTTCTGTTATCTCTTCAATCATATCTTCTGGATCAGATTGAAGACGTGAATTTCCAGCTGCCGTTAATTCAAGAATTCGATGTATACTATATGGATGGATACGATCTAATGCCATACTATAGAATGGATTTTGAAATGATGCAAGTAATGCAGCATTCATTGCATCAAAATTATTATATTTTGGTAATATCGGATAAAATGAATTATTATTTGCTCCGGCAGCTGCTGCTGCTGCTGCAGCTGCTGCAGCAACATGATTATTATTAAGTGTACCAGGTAATGGTAAACCATGTGGAAAATAATTTATTGGATTCGGTGGTAATAATTGCTTTGAATTTGAACCTATAATACCAACATTACTGCCATTATTTAAATTTCCACTATTACCACCATTTAATGCTAATGCTGCTGCTGCTGCAGCAACACCTTGTTTATTTAATGTTTTTAACATTTGTCTATTATTATTTAATTTAAGACCCATACTAATACATTTTTTTGATGTGTTATGACTTGAAAATGAACCGGAATGAGAGAATCTTTTTCCACAGCTATCACAACCGAATGGTTTTTCACCAGAATGAATACGTTTATGCTCTTTTAAATGATGTTTAAATTTAAATGCCTTATCACATTCAAGACATTTAAATTTACGCAGTAATGCAGATTCATCATGGCTAATCATGTGACGTTGTAAACGATAAACATTTGCAAAGGTTTTTTGACATATTTTACAACACTGTAAAGATACAACAAAATTTTTTTTCTTTTTTTAAATAATTAAAAAGTAAAATAAATATGAAATTTTTTTTAAATTAAAAAATTAAAACAAAAGAAAAAATTCATAGTAGAACAGAAAAATTTAAAATAAAAAAAAAACAAACGAAAAATAAATAAAAAAATTAAATCAATTGATAAACCCACAATTGAACAGTTCAAGAATTAACGAAAAAAAAAAAAGATGTACCTATATAGCTACTTTTTTTTCTTTTTTTTTTTTTTCAATTTTTAATTCTGAATTAATATAGAATTGAAGAATTTATATTGGCTCTTCACATAATAATAATATCTTTGGAAATGAATGAATTTAAAAAAAAAAAAACAAATAAAAAATGGCGTTATCAAACATTTAGCTATTCGTAAAAAAAAAGTATATTATATAGGTACCTACTCTCGTATTTTTCAATTTTATGTTAGTGTTTTTTTTTCTTATTTTTTATCTGTAAACTGTAATCACAGAAATAGAGAGAAAAAAAATTAATTTTTTTTTTCGAATTTTAAATAATAAAAAAAAGATAAAGAATGGTTGTACATAACATACACACACACTGACCAATCAACCAACAAGGTTGAAAAATTATCCGATTATAGAGAGCCTATACAATCTATACACAGGTCTCTTATGAAATATAATATTTAAAGATTTTTTTAATTTGTTCATTTGCTTTTTTTTTGTTTGTTTGTTATTTCATTAAGTTATTTTCTACTTATACTGAATATGTTGCGTTAATAATAATTTAAAAACAACAAAAAGTTTATATATTCACACAAAAAGAGAGAAAAAAAAATTAAATAAAATGAAAGATGTTTGTTGTTGTTGTTGGGGGTTTTTTTTCCAACGTGAATTATTATTTTATCGCCGTAAAAATTCATCGTGTTATCACCACACATATAGAATTTAAAAAAAATAAAAATAAAACAAATATTAAATTAAATAAATTGTGTTTATTGTTGTGTTCTTTTCATTTTTTTTTTCTAATTTTTTATTAAATTTTTTATATAAAAAAATTTATAAGTATTTTATTATTAATTCATTTAGTTTTTCCCTTTTTTGTTTTGTTTTAAACTAAAGAACTCTTATTGTATTTTTTGTATGCTCAATTTTTTATTTTCTTTTTTTTTTTTTCGTAACAACAAAAAATTAATAATTAATTTAAACACGCGGTTTTATAAAGAATTTTATGTGATTTGATAAGAAAAATAGGTTGTTTTATAAAATGATGAAATTTCTACAATTATAATTTTTTTTGTGTTTTTGTTTTTTAATTGAATAATGTATGAGAGTTTTGTACAGATTTTAAAAAGGAATTTAAATTAAGACGTAGAAAAATATATTTTTTTAAAGAGTTAAAAATTAAATAGAGCGAAAGATTTCAAAATTTTATAATTATTTTTTTTATAGCAGATTTTTTTTTTTTTCTTTGTAATTATGTATTACTACTGTTATTTCCAGTTGTTCAAGTTATGTACATACGTACTTATTTTGTAATTTACCGGAACAATTCAAAGGTTAGAAAAACATTTGTTTTGTAAAATTATAGTTTTAGCTTATCAAAAACAAAACAAACAAAAAAATAATCGGTATGTGTAAATGTGTTCTGATGTAATTAAGACATAATAATAAAAACTTTGTTTATTATATTTTTTCTCTAATTAACAATTACATAAAATATTAGTGGTTCAATGTGATTAAATCCACAAAAACAAAACTTTAATGTAATTTACGTATGGATTTAATAAAAAAAAAAACTTTTTGACGTGAAAAAATTATCAAAAAAATAAAATCAAACTGGCATCTGAGCCACTCATATTAAGTATGATAAAAGAATTTGTAAATTTCTTTGAATTATGGAAAAACTTCTGTTATCACGTTTTTTTAAAATTAAATTTAGAGTTTTTAAGAAAATTGATAAAATTAATGATTTCTTGGAATTAAATAGAGTAAGTATCTACGGAAAATACAAATTTTTAGATAATTAAAATAGTTGATATAAAAAAGTAAAAAATATTGCACGACGAAATTTATTTTATTTCACACTCCGATCTATGTTAGCACATTTTCCTTAAAAATCAGATTTCAATTTTGCGTACCTATCTCTGGACTTTGTGATCCGAATAACTTGAAATTTCTGCAGAGTGCAGAGCGTTCTACTCACATTCCCTATATTTTCTTTTAAACGAAAAAGATCACTGCAACAGGAAACGAGCCCCTGCACTGAAAGAAAAAGGCACGTGAATATGATAAATTTTTACATTGTATCAATAAAAAATTAATCAATTTTTGTCCAACGAAAAGTTTCATTATAACAAAGAAAAACGTTTCATTAATTATTACTTTTTTATATTAACCAATGAAAATAATAAATTTTTTACTTAATTTAATGAAGATCGTTCATTAAAATTAATTTATAGTTTGTAAATCCAATGGAATGTTTTCATTGAAATCATGAATACGTTGTTAACCTTTATTAATATTTTCATTGAAAAAATGAAAATTTTTATGTATTTTATGAAATTCTCCATGTAAATAAGAATTCCTAATCATTGAATTATTGACTTTTTTGCAAACAGGAAAAAAATAGGGGTCGCAGTAGAGAGGAAAAAACGTTAATTTTTAGAAAAATGACAATTTTGTGCATTTTACCATATAATTTTTGCCCTAGTTGACGGATTTTTTTCGTTTAACTGTTTAAGGAATATCCTGGCCAAATTTCAACTTCCTATTCGTCCGGGAACATATTTTTATATAAAGGCACGAAAAGGTCTATAAAAATTTCCTTAACATAGATCGGAGTTTTAAAGAAAATTTTTTCAAGCAATTTCTGAGTTTTTGAGTAGAAAAATTAATAAAATATGTATGTAGTTATCAGAAAAAAAAATTGAAAATATGATCACGAATGGCTAAAAAAAATATCAAGATCGACAATTTAGACTTCGAACGAAGGGTTTTTTGAATTATGTTTCAAATAAATTCTTAATATCGTTAGAAAAAAACAACAACATTGAAATATTATTAATTATTATTAATTAATTGAAAATAGACCATAATTAACTAAAAAAAATACATGGAGAGCATAGTAAATCGCCTCTTTGTGCAAATGCTTTCTTGATATAACGAAAAATGATTTAACAGTTATCTTGTTTATGCACAACAGTTAAAACGTTTTAACGCTAAAACGTTTTAAACATCGTTTTGAGATAATACACTTTGATTGGTGTTTATGCATAGTATAACATTTCGTTCCCACTCAAGACGTTTTAAGTAATGTCATTTGTTGTTCTGGTGTTGTTGTTCATACAGTGTTACCACATATATTTTTTTTATTCACTGTCATTCAAGTGAACTAACTGTGTTATTTTTTAAATCCAGTTAAATTTTTTATTATTCGTGCGATGCGATGGAGCAATATCAAGTTATCCTTAATGTTCCATTGTTAATTTTGTTGAAAAAAATAAGAATAAGAAGAATATTAAGCTTTTGCAATATTTTTACACGGAAAGACGAAGCCTTTATCAAAATTATATAAAAAAGAGAAAACTTTTACGGTATAATTTTATTACTCAGTTAGATGTACCTACAAAGTTTTTTAATGTTACTGTACCACGATTCACATCAATTTGCAAGAAATCTAGAACTGAAGATTTTTGGAAAAATTTTGTTTTGGGATTTGGTACAGATGTAGAGTTTTTTGAAATGTTTCGAATGAAAAAAAATACATTTTTCATGATCTGTGAAAAATTAAAATCTCATTTGGAACCTTCACCAAACTTCATTACCACACCTGTTTCTATAGAAAAAAAAGTGGCTATTACATTGTATAAATTAGCAAGTTGTGCTGAATATCGTGTTGTAGGTGATGTTTTTGGTGTACACAAAAGCCCAGTACATAAATATTTGTACCAGGTGGTGAGAGCAAAAAAATTAATTAATATAATACTTTATAAATAAATTTATTGTACTTAATTTAAAGCAGCACGCACTTTGAACACTTATACTTGTTTATTTGTAAAGAAACACTTGATAATAAAAATAACCGCCCATCAAATGTCATTTGAAATTTTAAAGTGACGTTACTAACACTAAAGTTTATATTGATTTTCAGTGTGTTACCAACACTATTTTGAAATGTCAAATATGACAATTCACTTAAAACGAAGTAAGTGTTTATGCACATTTTAAAAACGAAATGAAATTTTAAATGCGGATTTAATAGTGTATTAACTCAAAACGACGTAGAGCTTTAATGCGTTTTGAAATTTTGTTTATGCATCCGTATTAAGTCAAGACGGAGTGAGTTAATGCGAAGTAACGCTTAGCATAAACAAGATAAGTGAATGCCTAACAAACTAATAACAATTTATCGAAAACTTTCATTGAAATACATAATTCATCAGAAAATCATATTACATATCCTTTTTTTTTTTTTTTTTAATTTTTAAATTGTTGTAAAGAAAACTCATTTAAAACTCACATTACACATTAATTTATATAACAAAACTACAATTTTAAAGGCTTTTTTTTACATATTCGACGCAAAAAAAACTTATTTTTTTTAATATTTTTTTTTTTTTTCGAACATAAATTTTATTACAGTTTTATAATAATTAACTTTTATTCATTCTCCCTCATTTTTTAAAATATATTTATTTATTTATTTTTTTTTTAAATAAAAACTTAAATTACTCTCATAATATTTTTTCCTATATAAACAAAAAAAAAACAACCTACTACTGAATTTAACTTAATTAATAGGCAAAAACAAAATATGTACTACTTGATAAAATGACATTCATAATTTATTGGCTTTTACTTACACATACATACATACTCTCTGTGTATAAAAATGAGAGTTTCATACACGAAAAAAAAGGTACCAGATGAAAAAAAAAGCGTAAACAAAAATTAAATAAAATAAAAGAAAAATAAATGAACATACCTACATACTTTATTGAACATCATTTATTAGTGAAAGAGTGGACAAAAAAAACAAAAACAAATAACAAAAAAATAAGTAACTCTAAAAATTAAAACAATTAAAACTTTTTATTAAAACAAATGTTAAAAATTAACAATATTTTCGAAGTTCGCAAAAAAAAAAAAAGGAATAAACAAGTGCAAAAAAAAAATGGTTCTTTTTTTTTAAAAAAATGCTTTCAGATCCAAATGTGTGGTTTTGTACCCAACAAAATACATAAAAAAGAAAAAAAGAAAAATACAAACAAATAATCCATTCTCTTTCTGGTGTCCTCATAGGAAATTTTTAAATAAAAAAAAATTAAATAATGTATATTATGTACACATTTCGGAATACAACTGAATAAAATAAACAGAAGTAAAAAAAAAAAGAAAGAAAGATATTTTCAAAGCAATTCATCAAATCGTTTAAAAATATTGTTTCAACTGGTATGTTTTAATGATAAAACATTATTATTTCTCTTTTTTTTTTTAGTTTTCCATATCCACATATCTTTTTTTTTCCACCAATTTGCATATGTACAAAAATGTTTTATCATAAATATTTGCAAAACGAAAAATTACCAACTCGTTTATTATTTTTGCAATTAATATATTTTCCTTGTTCTTCTTTTTATTTTTTAACAATATTGAATTTTACTTTATTTTTTATTTTTTTCCTTCACAATGTAGGAGGAGAAGTTCATGCATGTACGAGTATGTACAGTCGTGATCAGAAGTATTCGTACCCCTAGGTATAAGAAGGTTTTTTTAAAATAAGTCCAAATATAATAGAGACATTTTTATAAAATTTACTATGATTGATCCTTTATTCGTCCTTGATACACTCACAAAATTTCATATCAATACAATAATTATTTCTTAAGTTTTAAATAATTAAATAAAAGAATGTCATAAATTTACGCTCATAAGTATTCGTACATTTTGTAATCATTCTTCACATGAGTTTCCAATTTACCGTTTAGATTTTCTTCAACAAACTTTTATTGACTTATGCTATTACTAATAAGTTTTAGGTAAAAAGTACTAGCGTATTAGCATATAATATAATTAATTAAGTAATTAATTTTCTATTAAAAAATAATATTAAAAAAAATTAAATCTTAAATAACAAATATTGAGACGCAAAGGCAAAGAAACGACTTTAGAAATTAGAAAGTTAATCGTTGATTTGAAAAATGAAGGTAAAACATTATAAAACATCAGTATAGTTCTAAAAAGACCGAACCAAAGCAACCATTCTCGTAAAATCCTTGCATATTTACTTCGTATCCTCATCATTTTGCAATGTCCGCACGGTCTTTGAAGTTGAATTTTACGGGCACTTGATAAAATATTTTCTAAAGAATCTTCAAATAACCATGAGCAGTCGTTGTAGAATCAATGAAGACCAGATTACCCAGCCGACATACACCCCCTTGTGTTCTTTAGCAAATTAGAGTTGTTTTTGTTTGTTTATTTTCGAAATTAAAAGTTTAATTCTTGATACTCCTGAATACAATCCACTTTCTTTCAAATATTATAATTAATTAGGGTTTGATAATTATGTGGGGGTGTATGTTGGCACAAAAACCTTCTTATACCTAGGGGTACGAATACTTCTGATCGCGACTGTATGTATATTAAATATTAATGGAAATAAATACATATATTGAATAAACAGATTTTATTTTTTATTGTATATTTACAAAAGAAATTAAGTTTTTCAAAGTAAGTATATCATTTTACTATAGATTTTATAATTAATCAATTTTTAAATATACAAAAAAAAAATCCCAACTGTCAAGTAGATTTTCTCATTGAAAAAAAACTTTTTCACATTTTTTAATATTCTATAAAGTAATATCGTAATTTTTTTTTCTTTTTTCTTTATTTATTTATTTATTGTTGAATGTGTATACTTTTTTTTTTTAAATTTAATTTTAATAAGTTAATTTATTTTGTGACATATGTAATAAAAAAAAAAACAACAAAGTAAAAAAAACGAAAACAGAAAAGAGAGCCAGAACTAAAGGAGACCACTATTCAACATAAAAAAAAAAATTAAAATAAATTTTGATAATTGTTTTTTTGGCATTTTAGCATTTCAGCATCCATTTTAAAATACATAAAAAACGTGTGAAATATACCTATATATATATATTTTTTTTTTTTTTTAATTTACAGGGTATAGTTTAGACTTTTATAAATGTTAAATAAATTCATTCATATTTGAGAAGAATTGTACTGATAGAAAAAAAAATCTTCAACGAAAAATCCTGGATCGATCCTCTAAGTTCAAGAATTCTACTTTTTCACTTTCCTTCCAAATTCTTAAGAAACGTCACATAAAAAACAATCTTTTTTTTTCATATTAGATTAGATTTTATCAAGCTTTTAAATATGAACTGCTTAATTTCCTTATTACTGCGATGCGATCTGTGTTGGATATTTTGTAATGCCCCAAAAATGCTGGAAACAAACAAAAACTAGGCTTTTTTCGTAAATACAATATTTGTTGCTGTGCAGTGATACGCTATAACACTACCATAGTGATACGTATTCAATTATCGATATATGTATATGTTACTTTCTAATGTTGATTATCATATTAATTTATTATTTTGAATATGTAGAATATTTTTCTTCAATCATGGTTTATAATTATTACAAAGATCATATATTCACAGACAGCTTACATTACTTAATTGTATCTCAAGAGTAATCATAGAAATTCATAATGCAACATTTTGACGGTTCGTGCAGTGCTGTTACGCTTATGATAGTGCATCTTTGAAAACGTCAGATGATTGTCAAATTGATGAAATTCAGAAGTTAAAAGTTTTAAGCTGAATTTCATCATCCAACATGAAAGAGTGATACAGCTGATACGTTAAAATGAATTATTTTAGAACATTATATGAGCCGTTTTTTTTTGAAAATGGTATAAGTCCACTTTGTTTTATTTTGAGATATTTAATGTTTTTTATTTCAATTCCTGTAAAATCTTCATATAACAGCTTAATTTCTAATAAGAAATTTTGCGTCATATTAATCTATAATAGCTTTAATATTATAAATAGTTGAAAGGACATATCAATTCATTTGAAGTTTACTTTAACTCATTTTTCATCAAAAGTGGACTTATACCACTTTTAAAAAAACGGCTCATATTATGTTATTACTACTGCAGTATTGCATTTACGAAGAAAGGCCTACTTTATATTTTGACTTAAAAACACGTAATAAACTTTTTCCTCTCTATACTCTCTATACAACCATGATGCTGATTTTCACTCAGATCGTAAAGTAAAGGTAAATACTACAAAATTCTATCAAAAAATTTACCAAACACCCTGCCGTAATACATTATTTTAAATATGGGCGATATTATAATAACAACAGGTGAACTTTTATTTGTTAAACATATTGCTTAAGTCTAATATAATGACTTTTTAATCCTGCTTTAGTACTTTAGCTTTTTTTTCTTTTCTTTTTCTTGATTTTTTTTTATTTGTTTCTTTTATTTCTCATTTATTTTCAACATAAAGAAAATCAAAACAAAATTTTTTTTTCTTTTTCATTATTTAGGTTTTAAAAATGTTATATTTTTCAATTAAGTATATCTGTGTCGCGCCCGGTGTTAAAAAAAAAAGTTTATGAAGTATATTATATTCGAATAATTTTTGTTTATTTTATTAGGTATATTTTTTTTTCTCTTCATAATTTTTTTCTGAATCATTTCCAAGATTTTCTTTGATATACATTTTTGTTCTTTTTTCTTTTTCATTCTTATTTATTTATTTTTCATTAATTAAAATATTAAATATTTAAAAAAGAAAAGCAAAAAAAAAAATAATAATAATAATGAGGATTTGTCCACTTGTCCAAATATTTCAAAATGTTTATAAAACATTTTACATACATATAACAACAACAACAACTAAAAAAAAATCATAATGTGATAATTTGTTAAAGTAGAAAGAAATAAAAATAAAAATAAGTAAAAAACATAAGCAAATTTAAATGAAATACAATAATAAGTTTTTTTTTTGTTTTATTACAAATTGATTTATAATGTATTTTTTGAAATTTATTGCATTATTATTATGTCTTCACATTAGTATTTTGCAGATTTTTTTCTTCTTTTTTTTTTTGCAAATTAAGATAATTCATAAAATGAATATGAAAAATGCATATTTTCGTACTTTATGTTTGAAATTGTTTGTTTTTTTTTTAAAAAAAAAATAATTTTTTGATTTTAAAAACAAGAAAATTAGAAAGAAAACGGAATGACCTTTGAACCTTTGTTATTTAATATGAATAATGAATATACATAAAAATTCATATACATATAAAGTCCAAGGTTTTTTTGTTTTTTTTTCTTCTTCTGTTTATTTTGTTTGCTGTACATTAGAATAATTATGAAAAATAATAATCAATTTCGTTTATTTGTTTTTTCTCTTAAAGTGAAGGTGTATCATCAGTAATTCTATTTAATTTTCACATAATCTCCACAAATACCTAAATTACTGATAAATTATTTATTTATTTATTTTTTTTTATATTTCGTACAGAATAAAAAACATGTCTTGTGATAAATTATAAAAAATATACTTCATTTATTATCTGCATTTGCAAATATTTTCACTTTGTTATCACAAAAAAAAAAAAAAAAAAAAAAACATTCTTGTAAAAGGGAAATTACTCAGATATTGTAATTAATAATGTAGAATCTACATTCATTTTTAAGTAACAAATTAAATATATAAATTATTTTTTTCTTTTCTTTTTTTTTGTGATAAGAGAATTTTTAAATATACATATTAAAATGGTTGATTATGTTATCAATTTCGAAAAAAAAAGTGTAGAATGAGAAAAGAAAATACAAAAATATATTTTTTGTTGTTGTTGTAAAAAAAAGTAGATATTTATGGAATTCCATGGTAATAAAATGGCCATGTGCTTAACTTTTTAATTCTTATCAACCAAAAATTTTGTTTTTTTTTCTTCTGTTAGTGTACTCGTATTTTTTGTTTTGTGAATTTGTAGTTTGTACTTACTTACTTTTTTTTCAGGGGGATAACAAACCCTAATTGATTAATCAATTTTTTTACGTATTATAACGAAATAAAAAATACGCAATGCAATTTTACGAAAAAATTATAAAATAAACTAATGATATCATATTTATTTTTGTGTATACATACATATTTAAATTATTATCGATAAAATTTACGGGTTAATGAAAAATAATTATTAAAAAATTTATTAAATGATTATTATTACTTTTTGCCAAAAAAAAAAATGAAAAATTTGTTTGCAAAAATTTTTTATCAATAATTGTAAACCATGTAAAAGACCGAAAATTTTTGGTTTAACCTTAAAGGAAATCAATAAATTTATTACGAAATAAAATTTAAAAGGGAAAAAAAGAAAGAGAATATTTTAAAAAATTTCCGGTTTAAAATTGATATTAAAGTTCAAGCTTTTGTAAAAAAAATGTCACATGGAACAATTTGTTAAATTTTTGTACATTATTTGGTTTGTAATTTTCAAATTCAGGATTTATTCAACTGAATAGAATTTAAGTGAAGCTTTTTAATATTTTACTTTCAACCGGTATCTTTTACTGAAGTAAATTTCAAAAAAATTAATATTTTACGGAGTAGAGTGCACGTGATGACGTAAATTTACAATTGTGTCTATCAGTTGCAAAAGGGATCTTTTCCATATTTTGAAAAAATGAGTTATATACGTCATTTGAAAGGTCTTCTAAAAATCTACTTATTTACTTTACTTTTAAAAGAAAAAAAGATACCTTTGCCTCTGTATTTTGATCGTAAAAATATGAGCGCAGTTGCAAAACAGTACAATTTGTCAAATTTCAGAAACAATTTTGCTTAATAACTCAAAATGTTTTAACATGACAAAGACCCCTTTTGAAACTGATAGACATCCAAAAAAATTTTAATTGAAATATTAGTCTACAGGCTGTTAAAAATTATCAATTAAATCGAAAAAAAACAACAAAAAAAGATTGAAATGTTTCATATGATTTTGATTTTTTTATTTTTATTAATTTTTTTCTGTTTAAGAAACTACCAATTTTTCTTTCAATCGAATAATACAATAAATTGGCTGCATGTTGTTGCTTTCATGTCAATAAAATAATACATAAATATGTACTAATAAAAATAAAAATTAAAAAAAAAAAAACAATGTAGCCATCATAACATATACAAAAACATTCTCACATACCGCACATTTCAATTAAATTCAATTAAAAAATTTTCACATAAGAAAAAAAAACATACTTCTACTTATAATATATCCTACATGAAATTTTTCTTACCTGCATGGGGTCTGATCACATTAAATTGAATAAGTAACGTATGTTTATGTTTTTCTTATACGATTCAAAAAAAAAAACGAAAAAAACAAAAGAAAAACAATATGTGAAACGTTTTAAATGAAACGTAAAGAAAACGTGTACGCGACGCGGCGATGTACCTATTTATGGAAAATTCATTAAAAAATGATCAAAAATAATCAGATTGTATATTATATATTTTTTTTTTCTTCTTGTTTTCTCGTTTTAAATGGAAATTTAAAAGATACAACGTGGAAAACAAACAAAAAAATTAATTTGAAAAACGAAATATAACTGAATAAATGAGGAAACATTTATTGTAAAAAAATGAAAACACTTATTTTTTTTCTTCTTCTAAAAATACACGTAAAAATACCGTGAAATGTTTATTTCCCGTGATAACATCCGCCATTAAATCATTTTAACCAATCAACCGATATGTATAGTTGAATCTTTAGTAGTTTTTAAGAGTTGCCATTCATAAAAAGTTCAATTCAATAAATTTTTTATTAAAAATTACTGTTATTAATTCAGGTATTTGAATCTTTATGACTGTTTGTTACACAAATTTCACGAAAGAGTATGACCAAAATTCGTTTTATGCTGATGAAAAACAAGTGCCGTATAATACATTTGTATAGAGTCCTAAATCCTTTTTCATATTGTTTAAGTTTACATTTATTTCAGAGCTTAAAAGTACATATCGTCGGCCTAGAGCCAAAGGAACGTAACTGAATTTTAAAAATTTTGGAAGAGAACATGAAATTGTTTTAGAATTTTGGTCATTGAATTGTTTTCTACCATCTGGAAAATAAAATAAGAAAAAAAAGATCTGATACTGTTTTATTTTTAAAATGGTATCTATAGATAAAAAACAAAAGATTTCAACATAAAGAATCAGAAAATATGAAAAACATAATTTTGGAAATTTTTCAGTTACGTTCCTTTGGCTCTAGGCCGACGATATGTAAAAATGTTGAAAAAACAAACGATTAGAATAAACCTTCAGGTATAGTAATAACCCTAGGTTTTGGTAAGAAAATCTTTGTGATTTTTTTTTGTTATCAAATTCTAATTTATTTTTTTCCCAAAATATTCATATTTTTGTATAATAGTATAATTGCGTTAAATTGGCAACACATTTATATTGGATAACCCCCTACATCTTTACCGTTATGCCATAATTATACATTGTTTTTTTTTTCCATTTAAATAAAAAAAATTAAAAAATTACCTCAATTGAGGTACAAAAAGGTGAACGAATTTAAGAACAACCGTGACAATAACTGACTGCTCTGCTATAATAATAAAATGGCGGGAATGAAATTGTTTATTTGAATTTTTTTTTTTTTATATGATGAAACGAGAAGATAGTCATTAAAATAAAAATAATGGGTCATTGTGTAGTCTTTTATGTGTGTAGGCTTTTTATGATGCGATGGAAATTGTGATGATAATGATTATGGACATTATGGTGATGATCATTGTTATTTTTACTTTTTAAAAAAAAAATTTATATACACGTTACAGTTATAAAAATATTTTTTTTTTTTTTTTTTTTTTGAATTAAAATAAAAAAGCATTAGAAAATTGTGTATAATGAATAGATAAAGGTATCTGTAGGTGTAGGTAATATGTTCATCTATTGGTTGAATTTTTATTTGTCAGGTGTATATTCACTGTTATTTCATATACATAATAAATGAATGTTATAAGTATGATAACGTGGTGTTGTGTTAGACACATCACAATAAAACTGTGTAAATTGTTTTTGATTGTTTTTAAAGAAAAATAATGTTTTTTTTTTATGTCGTACATGAATAATTCTTATTTAATCACGAGGGTGGAGCATGATTGTTGTAATATCGTAGAACAAAAAAAAAAAACTATATATAGAAAATATAATTCAATACCTGATTTAGTTCAATTTAAAATAGGTATGTAGGTATTTAAAATATTTTCTGTTTGAAAATAAAATGAAATTTAAATTTTGATTTATTTAACTATATGTATAATAACCGTTATTTTAATTGATTTGCAAATTACTTAAGAATTTTTATGGCATATTTTACATAACACATACATACATATGTATATACCTACTTTTAAACAGACATATTATATTATATGAATTTTCTTATTTGAAGCGAAATTTTGTAATTACTATAACACTTTAATTTTTTATTTTTTTTATTATTTAATTTTTTTCAACCATAACGTGTGCTTGTTCAATTAAAAAAGAAAAAAAAATAAAAAAAGGAAGCAATTGTTTTTAACAATAAAAATAATTCATCTGCATCTTTTCTAAAAATATCTTTAAAATCATAAAATCAATTCATATATTATAAAAGAAACATATGTCTATAAATAAGAATATCCCTCTTTCTGCAATACAATATTTTTATTTTTCTTTTTTTCTTTTTTATTTTAATTTTCTTTATTTTACGGCTGAAAGAAAACCAAAAGAAAAAGGTGACCCTCATATGTTTTAATTTATATACAGTTTTCCCTTTTTTCTTATTGGTTTTTTTTTTTTTTTTTTTTTTGGTTCAAATACATTCCATATTTATAGTACACCTCACATAGCATGAAATGCACATACATACTAGGTAAAAATAGCACAATCCTAAGAAGAAATCAAGATGAAAATAAAAGAATAAAAAAAAAGCAAATGCAAGGAAAATATTAAAATGCAAACGTGTGCAACTATTTATATAATAACCGTGTATCCTTATTTGAAATTGTTTTATTTTAAATTCACATATGCATATGATTGTTTCAATATTACATGTAATTGTTTTACCTATACCTATACTTTATTTAACAATTAAAGTCAGTACAGGCAAGATAGGCAACTTTTCTATACTCTTTTACATTTCGTTTGTATAAATCTGTCTCGTGTGTGGGGTGATCAGATCTCAATTTCAATCGAGGGAAATCTTTTAAATTAAATATTACCAAGGCAAAAAACTCATCGGGTACTGCCTCCATGAGCACAATACTTACTTTAATTGTTAAATAAAGTATAAGTATGTATATAAGGAATAACTCCTCCTGAGTATTTCTTATATAGATATATTATATAGGTATACCTAAATATACTTGATAAATAACCTGAAAGATACATTTATAAGAAATCCAGCTGTGACAGATGATATTTTTTGCCTCAAGGGTATCAATAGATACTATTTTTTTTTTCTACCTTGACTTTAACCAGAAATGTGTATATCATCTTTGCGTTGACCATCTTTGAATCATATTCGACAAAAATGGTTCTCGAAACAATTATTGTAAGAAAAATAACATTCCATTCCTTTTAGTCTTTCATCGTGTTGTGAGTATCTTTTTTTTTTTTTTTAGATTTATATATCTGTTCTTTTTCTGGCTTATAATTTTTTCTTTCGGTGATGTCTTAAGATATCGAAATTGAAAATGGAAGGATAGTTTAACTTATAAAAATCTTCTTTACGTGTGGTAGACATTTTTATACCTGAAGAGTGGTTTTTTTTCCCCTTTCTTCAAAGATATACAAAAAACACATGTGAGATATATTTTATAGGTACCTATATATCTGCAACAGCAACCATATTATAATTGTGGTGGTTACACTTTATTTAAGTAGGTCTCCCAGGAACAAAAATTTTATTATATTTTTTAGCGAGTGTATACCAACTTTTTTTTTCTTTCCTTTTCATTTTTTAAGTATACACACATATATATGTTGATTAATATATGATAATAATGTATTGTATATATTGTGTACTCATCCAATACAAAAATAATGTTGATGAACAACAACAAAAATAAGAAATGAAAAGATACTCGAAGAAGAAAAAGATATTCATAAAAAAAAAAAAAGATTCACACACATGTTTCTTTAGTTGTTATGATCTTTAAGATCTCTTTTCTTCAAAAAAAAAAAACGTTGATTCCACTTGTTCAATTTTCAAGCTTGAAATTTTTTATATGTAGTCTGACTAAAAATTACTAACTTTTTTACCTCAGACGGTGAATAATGGCCGACATAAGGTTTTCAAACTTTAAAAATAAAAAAAATAAAAAATTAAATTCAACAAAAAAAGAAAAAAATAAATATACTGGCAAAGAGAAACCATTTCTTTTTTATTAATTCTAAAAATGATGATGATTCTGTTGATGATGATTATGTTGATGATGGAGTACATTTAGAAGAAGAGGCGTATTCGACTTTTATATAAAAACCGGATATGAACAATTGTGATCCACCTCTTTCAGAGTAAGTTAAATGTGTGAAAGTATAGTTACGTTTTTTTTTTCTTTCTTCTCTTCTTTTAATGTAAAATATTTAATTTATTCACTTTTTCCAAGAAGAGATCTTTTCATCATCATTTTAAATTGATTAAAATATAAACTTTTTTTTTCATTAAAAAAAAAAACAACAACAACAGAGAATTCTTTCAACAATAAAAAACGTTATGTTTAAATTGAGAATGTAGAACAGAAAATCATTCTCGCTAAAAAAATTATCATGAAAAAATAAATTAAATTTGTACCAATAAATTTGCTATACGATTATGATTAACATATGTGTGTACACTGTAGGTACATACATACTAAAACAAAAAATTATTTGTTAATATTTTTCATTATTAAAATATTTTACTTATCTCTATTGAAAATTATACGTATGTATATGCATCTTATAAAATACTGATCGCGTTCAATTGCCTTTTCATGGACAGGAGAGTTAAAAGATACTTGAATGATTTTTTTTATAAAAAAAAAAGTAATTTTCGTATTTCTATTTTCTAGTAAAATTTTAATTAGATAAAATATTTTCTTAAAATTAAAGTTTCACACCTTCTTTTTTTAAACTATCTTTTCTATGCTAAAAATACTCGAAAGGAGGGAATCATTTAAAAATATGTTCATTTTTCATTAAATTATGATCTGATTTATTATCTATCATTCGCAAAAAAAAAAAAAAAAAAAAAAACAGTAAATAATATTAAAAATTTTAAAGAAAAATCTATGATTAAATTCACAAGAACAATTTAATTCATTGTACGTGTTTAATAGACTAGTCATATGTGTATATAGATACTTGTATCTATCATCTGTATCTTTTATACACCATAACGTACAATTTAAAATGTATTTTTTTTTATATATATATTAAAAAACAACAACAACAAAATATTTTAATTTACATTAATCATTTTTAATTCAGAGCTCCTGGCCTGAATTTTGTTATATACATGAAATTAAATATCAAACGTGTATTTTAAATACGAAAGAGACTATAATATATAAACGTTCATCATGAATTTATGAATACACTTATGATACCTATGTACACAATATACTACGTATACGAGTACTCTTATGTACGATATTTTATTTTAGTTTATTTTAATTTTATAAATATTATTATTATTATTATTTAGTGATAACCTTTATGAAAAGAGAATGAATACTGTTTTTTATTTTGTTTTTGCTTAATAATATTAGCTAGTCATATTATTGATGATTATATTATACATATGTAGTATGTACATATATGACGGTACAAAAACACCATGAACGAAATATATACATACTTATATTGTATTATCAATTTTATAATTCTAGGTAACATCAGATCAGATCTGTAGTATCTAGAAATTTTAAAATAATTATGTGAATGAAAATGATTTTTGATTTTTCATTTATTTATTTAAAAAAAATATATATGTATGTATATATTTTTATTAATAATAATATTTTGTGTATCTATAATCTATAGAATATGTTATTGAACTTTTTTTCATCTGCATACTTAAATGTTTGAACTATTGTTAGATTGCAAAAAAAAAAAATTAAAAATAAAATATTTGATTATTTTGTTTAATAATTTGCGTATTTAATATTATTTACTATAAATGTTAGAATTTTCTTATCAATTGAAAATATATATGTACGTACATACATATGTATTATTAATTTTAATATATACTCGTATATAGAAATAAACTTTACGAAAAGTTCATAATATTGTGATGTAAAAGGTGTTAAATGTTGCGCAATCTTAAAGTTCAATTAAGGAGAAAATAATTTTAATAAGAATTTTTTTTAAAAAGTGCTTAATGAAAATAAACTAGATTTTCAAAAGAAACCAATAAAAACCAAGTTATCTTTGTACAATGCCTTCTTAAAGTTCAAGATACTCAACCAAATTATTAAAGTATATAGATACAAAATTTTTAAATTCAATATAAAAGTAATTTATCAATTGAAATGACATTAAAGCTAATATATGATTATTCATTTTGAAAATATGTAATTAAAAATGTTAAATTACTAAATAAAATCAAATTAAATTAAAAAGGAAATAAATTTATGTTTAGATAAACTTAAAATAAAAATAGTATCTACACTCCGTTTCAAAATATAACCTCACCCTTATACCATGTGTGTAATCTCATATGAAGAGTGGAATTTTTACAAACCTTTGTTCTGGGATTTAGAAGGACTTAATTTTTGAAATTTAATTTTTTGGAAAATCCCACCGTATTGCAGGAAGTGGGGAAGAAAGTAAAGAGTGCCCATAAAAGCCGTTGCGAAATATAGCCTCAATATAATTTTTTGTAAAATTTGGTATTGAAAACACAAATAAATTTTGTTTTTAAGATATCATTAATAACGAGTTGCTTTATAACTTTTGATTTAAATCTAACAAAGACGGTTATTAATACTTCTATACAATTTTCTGATATATACTTTTGGACTCCATTTCGCTCCTTCTATATCACTTTTTTTTGGATCCTGAACAGTTTCATAACGCAAGCCGTTTGAGAAAACTTTTCTTAATAAATATTTCCGAACGTTTTCTGTTATGTTTAAGTCCAGTCACTGACTGTAATACTTGTGAAATTTTTCCAGAAAATCAGCGAAAATTAAATTTCAAAAATTTTCCTAACACAATTCCTTCAAAATCCTAGAACAAAGGTTTGTGAAAATTCTACTCCTTATATGAGATATACACACATGGTAAGGGTGAGGCTATATTTTAAAACGGAGTGTACATCGATAAAACAAAGATATTTTACGTTAACTTAATTTTATTTTTATTTTTTTGTTCAAAGTAAAAACACATTTTAAGATTCAGTTGATGATGACGATGATGCATATTAGGTATACCGTCACTGTGTAATACACGCCACGTCTCATGTAAATGTACAAGAACATATTTTTAATTTTTTTTTCTTTTAAAAAAAAGAAAGATTTTCTTATGACGATCATAAAAAAGACAGGTGCGTATGCTTTCTTATGAAGAAAAAAAAATAAAAGAAAATTTTGTGATATTTATTTATAAATAGTATCAACGAGAAAGTGTTTTAAGTATATATATATAATTATATATATATATTTTTTTTTTCGAAATAAAAACGTAGACACTTTATTGACGCGACTATACTGATGAAGAGGAAAAGATGATTAAAAATAAATAAAAGGAAGGAAGGTGTAAAATTTTTAAAAAAGTTTTTAAAAGAAAAAAAAATGAATTTTTTTAAACATTAAATTACCTTCTCGTACATTAAAAATTCAAATGACAAAAAAAAATGAAGAAGAAATTTTAAATTTAAGCTAAATTAAGAGCACCATCAACTAAATGGAAATATCTTTTGAAAGTTTTTTTTTTCATTCTTGTCTTTTTTAACTTTTTAAAAATTCGACTAAGGTGGTCTCCAGAGATTTGTATTTGGACACTATATTGTCCAAATCATGCTATTTTTTTTTTTCATTCTTGAAATTTCATCTTTTTTTTTCTTTCTCATCATTTAAACCTCCGCCTACCTTTAATGTGTCATTATATGTACATATATTTGAAACGAATCACAAGCAGCTGTTTTAACTACATTAATGTCATTTTAAATTTTAGATGACATATCATATGTAGGTATATCATACATATAGATACAATACATACGTGTAGATTTTTATAAAGTAATTTTTTTTTTTCATCGTTTTGGAATGAAAAAATAAAAAAATTAAATGAAAGCAAAAAAAAAAAATGTATATTAACCAATCAACCAATGTAAAATTTTCTAAATAACTGAAATGAAAGGAAAAAAAAGAAATTCGAGATATTAAGACGCCACCACTAATTTAATTCTATTGCCATGCTAAAATTTCATTGAAAATATCTATTTTTTTGTTGTTTTCTGTTGTGTATTTCATTAATGCAATACCGGTGATAGGTATATGATTGTATTTAAAAATGTATTCATGATTTTTGTTTTGTATCTACAATCTACATGTTTTAGGAAGACTTTTCATATGAAAATTGTTCAAATTGACAATTTACAAGAAATAGGAAAGAAAAAAATTGTAGTACAATTTTTATTTTTATTTTTTGTGTTATAGGTGAATAACACAAGAATGGACATTTGAAAATATACTACATACTCGTAAATAACAAATTTGTTTCTGACATTGAAACATTTAAACATGATCAATTTTCAACACTTTCTAAATTAGAAATTGTTACTTTATTTAAAATAGATACAATATGTATGTACAAAAAAATAAGAAGAAAAACACAGAAACATTTTTTTTTTCTTATAGAAAATTTAAATTAATTACATGTTTGAAATGTGAATTATTTATTTCTTTCCTCATCTTGTCAACAGTATAAAAAATTTAATTTATTTTTAATTTTAATGTATCGCATTTACATGTAAATTATTCATTTTAATTAAGGTTTTTCAACTCCATCTTCCAGACATGTTTTATTTTATTTGTTTTTGCTTTTTTTTCTTCAAATTTTACTCGTGTGAATCAAAATCAATTGCAAACATATACATATATAAAAATTTTCCAGAAAAAAAAGGATAATTAATAAAAATTTTTTTAGATACTAGATATAGATACTTTTTTTTTCTCGAAAGATGTGAATCTATTCATCATGCGATCATGAATATTTAGATCAATTTTTTTTTGAAAAATTTTTATAACATTTTCAGAAATTTAAAATTTTCAATGTATACGCATAATAATTTTTAGTTCTCTGATACAATTTGACACCCCCTAGAAAGTTTACTTACACAGTCTTTAGAATTAAATCTTATAAATGTCAATCAAGTTCTTAAATTTTCAAGATTATAGATACTATCTATACTTAGTAATATCATAATCATTATTACTTATTCTTTGTTATTGTTATATGAATGTCTATTAATTTTATATTACATATTATATTCATTTTTATACAAATTACATGATTCTTTTCCGTTTAGTTTGTCGTCTGTTCAATTCATAAAAAAAAACAAAATAATAAAAAACATACAAAGACTTGTCTGTTACCGCGTTCATTCATCTTTGATACAAAATATTTCACGCGGTACTATAATATTTATTATATTTATTATAGCATTTTATAACAGTACAGTGCTTTAACATATATGTATAGTATGTAATCAAGTTAATATATACAAAATATCAATCAACTTAAGAAGAAAAAAAATTCAACATTTACAATTATGGTATTATCAACATAAAGTGTTGTACATACATACATTTTTTAAACCTACATTTTTTATTATATGAACTACTTGTGAGTTGTGAGTATGTACATATATACATTAAAAAGCTTGAAATTAGTTAACTTTACGCCTATTTTTCAATTTTAATATTTTATTTTTTCATTTCTTACAAAGTACGGTCGTCAAAAAAAAAAAAAAATTAACTATTGAAATTTACACGGTTGAAGCAATTATAATAATTCTTTAAAATAATAAATTGTTATTATAATTTTTATTCTCATTCTAGTTAATACGTTCAACTGCGAGAGTAACAAAGTAATATTTAATTATGTGAAAAATATTTAACGAATAAGAAGAAATGAAGAAAAACAACAACGACAACAACAACAAAACAATCTAAAAAACAAAGTATCTGGACCAAAAATTTTAAATAAATTAAGTACCTACCTTGTAAAGAATTTAGAGAGTTATAGTAAATACATTTTGAAACAATGTAAGCATTCATTATTATTTTAAAATAAAAAAAAATGGTCAAAATGTACAACTCTTGTTGAAAAGAAGAAAATAAAAACAATAAGTGAAGAGTAAAGATGAAAATTACAAAAATTAATGCGTTTGTTAAACAAAAATTCAATTATCAAAAAAAAAAAAATAAAGGATTCTTGTTTTTTTTTCTTGTCGAATAGCGGAACAAAATTACTCAATAACAAATTAAAAATGAAAATGAAAGCATTAGTTAAAAGAGAAGAGAAGAAAGAAAAAAAGCAAAAGCACGAAAGTAATTTGTTATAGTATTTTTTTTTCTTTTCAGAAAATGCCCATGAAGTCATTATTCATGAAAGTTATTACATTTTTTGGTTACGGAAATGTAATTGAAAATACTTTTATTTTAATTTATTTTTCTGTTCCGAATAAAAAAAAAGAGATAAAAACAAAACGACTAACATACACATATATGTAGTATATGTATGTACGTCATATGTATGTATTCATCACATATTAAATTTATGAAATTTTTTTTAGATACTTTTAATTTAGTTAAAATATTATTTTAAATGATATGTGGTTAAATCCATTTTATTCTTGTTTAATAAAAAAAAAATAAATTTAACAAAAACAAAAAAAAAATTAAAATTAAAATAACATGTATGAAAATCAACATTATGTACATATTAAATGACTGTTGGTCTTTGGAAACAAGGTTTTATGACACTTTATGGATCTTAAAAATTTAGGAAAGAATAAAAAAAAAAACGACATATCATCTCGGTTTATTAATAATACACATGGTCTTATTTTCATTATTGTATATACATATATGTATATATGTATGACAAAGTATCTTAAGATGTGATATATAAAAAAAAAGAACAAGAGTAAGAACAAGAAAAAAAGAAATTAAAGACTTTTAACATTTAGTACATAGTTAGTTTTTTTTTTGTCATATATGTACATAAAATGTATCTTAAGATATATTTTTTTTAAAATGATAGTTTAATGCTACATAAAAATTTTATGAAATGGGTTAATTGAATATGAGTTGTAGGAATAAATATGTGAACATACTCCTATATTTGACTAAGAAGTTTCACTTAAAAAAAAAAAATATTCATATTGACCTTTTGGAGACCTAAAATAATCACCATATCAAATGATGATTCTTTTTTTAAAAAAAAAAACTTTTACAATTCTGTCACATGTGAATAATACACATGTGATGATGCAAAAAATACGAAAAAAAATTACTTTTGACAACTAATAAAAATTGTTTATTTAATTGTTTGTTTTTTTCTCTCTTTTTTTTTGGAAGATTAAGACTTTATTTTAACTTTTAAAGCTACAGAATTTGTTATACATATCCTTCAACATTCACTTTATTCGAAATTTTAATTTTGCTAGATTTACAATGAAGATGATGAAGTTATACATCTTGGAAGATACATCAGGTTTAAGAAAAAAAGTTGGGTGTGTAAAAGTGCAATATTTATAGTTTTATATCAAAAAATATAATTTGAAGATAATTAATTTCAATTTGAAAAAATGTCATCCATCATTTTATTTTAGAATTTAATATTTCGAGTTTAGTTATAATTTCTTTCGACAAAAGTATGCTTATAGAGCGAAATAAATCATATTTTTGGATATTCCATGAGTCATAAAAAAGAGTTAACAAAATTTTTTTTTTCCAATTTAGTACGAGAATTTAAGAAGTGCTCTTAGTTTGTTCCCTTCTTGCATTATTAGTATGGTATGGTATCTGGAGTTGTTTGCTGAGAAAGTAAGTCCTTCGATACCTTGTGGAAAGAACATGGCTTATCCTGAAAACTAACTCGATTCTCAAATAAATCTACTTAGGTCTGCTTTAGTGTGATTTCAGCTAAATCATCCAGACTTTAGATTTCTGCTGCTGATCTTGCTCCTAAACAAGCAAACAATACCCCTGCCTTACAAACTTTGTTCTTTTATGTTGAAAAATCAATTTATACATTTGCCAAAAATACAAAACAGAAATCAAATTTTGCTTAGAAACTTGAATTTTTCATTTTAAAAGCAAAACAAAAATAATAAAAAAGTAAAAAAAAGAAAAAGTTGAAAAAAAAAGTGAAATTTACAGATAAAAGTTTTATTGCTTACTAAGAACTATAAAATGTCAAAGCATCGATCTGTCATAGTTTTTTTTATTTATAACTTTATCCGTTCACCCTTATAAGAAATCTTTAAATACAACTTAAAAAACAACAACACACACACACACACACACACACACACACATATAAAACTAAATATTAATAAAAAACAAACTTTCCCTCCAGGTACTTGTACATCACCTTACAAAACAAAAATCACAATGTAAGTTGTATATACATAGCTATAAAAAGATATTAAACTATCCCATATCGTATTGGGCATAAACATTGTGATAACGATAAAATAATTCAAATTCGACAGGCGTCTGTTTGGCTATCTTATTATTTTTTTTTTTTAAATTCTCGCATCCTTAAAAAATCGCCTATCATTCACCCATTCTTCTAAACTATATACATATACCGTTCTTGTTTTTTCTTCCTCTTAGATTTTTTTTTCTGGACATACATATAAAAAAAAACATCATAATTTATAATTTTCTCTCGTGTTTTTTTTTTCTTCTTTTCTTCAACTTCATCCCTGGAAAATCATTGAAAAAGTAGAAGAATAAAAAAAAGTATACAAAACAAAAAATAATAACATTATACTCGTATATACGGTAGAACGTCTCCTGTTTTGAACACCGTATTCATTTAATTCTTGAGACTTTTAACATACATACATAACTTCATAGTAAATTCAAATAAAAAAAAATAAGTAAAAAAATGATACGAAAATATGAAAAGATACTTTTTACTCATATCATCTTTTTTATTTATTTATTATTATTTTTTTTTTTTCATATACAACATATCGTCATCTTATAATATAATTCACATTGTATATTGTTATCCTCATTTAACGTGAAAAAGTATACTATATAATATGTATACATAAATATGTATGTATGTATTTAAAAAAAAATTGTAGGCGTATCGAAACCGTCAGAACAGCCTACGGTATACGTTATATGGTTCTGATAAGATTTACATTCATTTTGATAACAAGGGTATGCGAAATATAACATTGTCGGACATTTAAGAAAATATAGGAAAAAAAATATATATCAACTGTTTTTTTTTTTTAGTATTTCCCCTGCACACACGTGTGTTTATAGTAGAAATTTTGCCTTATATGTTTTTATTTTTTTCTTATTACTATCACCGATAGCATTTGGGATGAATGTTTTTTTGATATGGTTGTTTTTTCTTTGTATGTATGTAACTATATGTATATAAGAGTATCTTATAATATAGGGTCATATTAATTCTCTCATCACAACATTCGGATAACTTTTTCCTTACTTTTTTTTATTTTTGTTTTTGTTTTTAATTTTTTTTTCTTATCATATCTTTTTGAAGTGTTCCTGTCACTAGAACTTTTTAGACCAAAAAAAAAATATATAAAAAATACAAAAAAAAGAAAATATATCTGATATAACATAGTTTTATTTGTAATAATCTAAAAAGTATACTGGACTTTTGTCATATTTTTCTAAAAAAAAAAATTTTTTTTTTTTTGGTACATATATTTACGAGTATATGTACAGATATTCTCTAGAGAGCTTAACATCATTTGCCATCATCATTCAAAATACATATCATATCTTTTTATTACATGTATATATGTATGTATGTGTAAGAAAAAGTTTTTACGTTTTCTAGGTACTCTTAAAGTTTCCTTTTTTTATCATGTATAACATTTTTTTTTTTGTGTGTGGAAAATAGTTAAACAACACGAAGAGAAGAAAGAAGTAAAAAAAAGAACATGAAATAAGCTTTAAGGGTTTAAAGAATGAAATCAAAAGTTCTCAGACTATAAAGTAGAAGAAAATTATCGAATTTAATCATAAATGTTCGCAAAGAATGGACTTTTTATGGGGGGAATGAATTCAAGAAAAGCAGAAAAACAGAAAAAAAAGAAAAGAAAATCAGAAATCGATCTTTTTTTAATAATTTCACGTGTGATACTATCATATTTTGTGCTTATTACATGTAGGTATGTAGTGTGTACATATGTATATCGAATAATTAATCATGGAATTTAATATTGACCATACGGATAATAGTGATATAATTTTGTTGCTAAATGTTTGTGTTTTCATTTCAATACGATAAAAACTACTTAAATTGAAATATGATAGAAAAAGATAAATAAGTTTTTCACTTACCACTTGTGTATTTGGTGAATGCATCATTTCATGCTTTTCCAAAAGATCACGATTTGGAAATGATGCTGGACATTGTGCACAACCATGAGGACCACCAGGGCCTAACATTGATCCACCAAGTGAACTGCATATATCTGTTGCTGATCCAGGACTAGATGTTGAACGTCCAGCTTCATCGTAACCATTTAATGAGTTTGATGTTGTTGTTGGTGATGTTCGTTTCATATTTGCAATTACCATTGCCATAGCATGATGATGCTGTTGTTGTTGTTGATGGTGTTGATGTTGATTATGATAATGTCTATTTTGTTGTTGCATTTGTTGATGATGATGTGAATTTGATGATGAGAGATCTGTTGGCATTGAAGATGTACCAATACCTTCTAATGGTGTTGTTGAAATTGGTGGTGATGGTATACTAGGAATCATTTGATGATTTGAACTATTATTTGAATTATTTCTATGTTGATTACTAATGGAATTATGACCGTTAGTAAAATTATTTATATAATTTGTAAAATCGTTTTGAGAATTATCATGTGAATTCTGTTTATCATGTGAATGTTCATTTTCCAAATGTTCACGAAGAGCCTATAATTCGAAAAATTCAAAAAAAAATTTGGTGTTAAATTTGATTGACAATAAAAATAAAATTTTTATTTTACCTGTAATCCTGGTAGCCTTTGATGACATTGTGGACATTTGATGATATAATCAGAATGTGATGCTCCTGTTGAACCATCATCAATTTTATTATTGTGATGGTGTAAACTCGATGCCAATGATGGAACTATTCAATTAAAAAAAAAAAAAACAAACAAAATAAATAAATAAAAAAATGAAAATACAATAGTACTAATATTTTTTTTCTCTATCAATTTTAATTCACGTGATGATTTAAATTTTAAATATAAATTCAGATACACATATGTTTACTATTTAGTATTTATTTCATTTTTATTAAAATGAATACACAATTATTTTTCTAGATTCTATATTGATGATGTAAGTGAGATAGCAAATTTATATATGCAATATGCATGTATACATATTTACAAAATAATCAGTGCGAGAATTATAAAATAATCATGGAATGTTTGGAACATATACTTATATGTTTGTAAGTGTGTATCTATCTATGAGCATTTATAGTTTTATGTTAGATTCAAATTTAATTGATAATTGCTATTATTATTATGTACTATATATTATCATACTATATGTACATATATAAATTTTTGTAAAAAAATAAAGAAAAAAAAAATTCTACAATGTAGTATATTTAATTTATAGTGTACAACAATGTATGATGGATATTTCTAAAAAGTGTATCTTTTTAATTTTTATTTTAACCTAAAAAAGAATGCGCGTAAAGTTTTTTTTCTTTTCATTTTATATTCTTTATTTTTTTGTTATAATAAAAAAAAATGTGCATGAATTCGTCATGGTTATCAAATTGAACTCATCATATCAAGATGGAAAAAATTAAAAGTGAAAATAAGAAGAAGATGAATAAGTATATATGTATGTACACATTACATATGAAAAACAAAAAAAAAAGGAAGAAGAAGAGTTTCTATACCATAAACGGTTGATGATCTCATCATTTTCATCATTTTCAACGCCATTCTTTATATTTTATACTATACAATACAAAGAATGTTTGTTATATTTATATATGAAATGCAGAGATCTATCTTTTATTTTATTATGTACTTTTTTTTTTATTCTTGTCTTATTTTTCTTTGCAACATATCATTAAATAATGGTGTCTTTTGGATGATTAGTAAATGGATGCATTTTTTTCTTCTTTTTATAATATGAAAAAAAAAAAAACTTCACATATATGTATGTACTCTTTACATATATGGTATGGTATGTATGAATTTTACTTTCCGGGGGGTAGACCTTTATAAAGATGTCAGTTGTATTATCATCTTCATCATCACAATCAATATTATCTTGTACATATTATATATATTCTTAAATGAGACCAGAATAAAGTATTTTCATCATCATCAAAAAGCAAAGGTTTTTTTCAGGTTCAAAGAAGAAATTATAATCTTTCGTTTTCTTATTATTTTGTTTTTTTTTTTCTGAGTTCTTCTTTCACTTACGTATTTATTCTTACGGTTAAATAAAAGATATTTTTTTTCTCGTTTTTCACATTCATATATGTACTCTGAAATTACACGGTATACAGTTAACTTTGTAATGTACATACATATGCGTATATAGGAAACTCATACATATATGTTTTTATTATATTTTATAGATTTAAATCGTACTCCTATAATAAACCGACATATACCTTAATTTATTTCAATTAACTGCCATATGCGGGCTTAAAAATGAAAATAATGTAAAAAAAAACATTTAATTCTTTGAGGTAGAAAGAATCAACAGCATCTATATTTTTGTAAATAAAAATGAGAAAAATGAAATAGGTAGATCACATACATAGTTTTATTACAAACACGTACCTATGTATAAACATTTAATTTATAATAAAAACCGACGTGGCATCGGTCAATATACATATAACATTTATTATGTATTATAAAACATCTCCTTTTCCCCAATCCCAATGGATCTAGATTCAGAACCCTTGAGAATGAAATGATCATGATGATGATGATGATGATGATGGTAATATACGTGTACCGTGTATTTTATAGTTTACTAAACTTTTACTTCATATGTGAAATTACAACATTTATAATATGTGAAAGAAAAAAAAATCTTTTTTAGAGATATAAAGATACAATAGTTTTATATAGAATATGAAACAATTTTTATGTTGCATGTATGAATTGAATATATACGTACATTATATGTATGTTGACGACACATCGTCATCATCATCAACATGATCGTCGTCGCCGGTTGTTAAAGTGCGGGTTGAGTTCAATTTACCATCATCTCTAGATATAAAGGGATCTCTCATTTATTGTTACATTTATTTCATACGATATATGTATGTACTTAGAAATAATAATAATAATAAAAAAGATCGTTTTCGAAACAAGAAAATACATTGTTGTTGAAGTATTTTTTTTTTATTTTTTGTATTTTTTTCTTTTCAGTTTAAATGCCGGTGACTTGTTGAGAATTTTATTGAAGTATATTGAGTATCGAGACGAGATCATAGAACTGAGATATACATAGGAAAACGTCCGTCGACTTATTAACAGAGAATAATAGTAACTATTAAATTTAATTTACAAACGAAACAAAAAAAAACAAAGATAT
Source organism: Bombylius major (assembly GCA_932526495.1). Taxonomy (NCBI): domain Eukaryota; kingdom Metazoa; phylum Arthropoda; class Insecta; order Diptera; family Bombyliidae; genus Bombylius; species Bombylius major. The sequence continues at coordinate 24,154,090 of OW052045.1, read as the reverse complement.
TATTTACACGGTGTAATAAAAATCTAATAGGTATATAATCGATAAATTTGTTTTTAAATTGAAAGCAATTACTATATCTCTACATTGTAATATTGTAATATTATATACAATTAATGATAAATAAGGAAGATGATTATATTTAAAACTCAACACCTTCAGTAATACAAAACACACATACATACATGAGATTTTTCAATTGGTTTTTTCTTCTTTTAATTTAAAAGAAATTTTAAACGTAAACAAAACAATAAATTAAAACGAAACACGGAAAGAATTGCTATACGAAAAAAAAAAACAAAAGTAGAATAGATATGTAGAATTGTTTGAATATTTAAAAAGTATCTTATATTTCTAAAAAAAAAACCCAAAAAAATTGAAAAGATCCTTCTTCAAAACTTAAAAGTAAGTAAAAAATCGTATGTTAGTGAAAAAAGTAATTTTTAACACACCCTTGAATCAATTTTAAGTAGAAAGAACTTTTTTTTTTTTTTTGGCCCTAGTGAACGGATTAACACCGTTTCAAGTTTATGCAATATAAGACCCTTCGAGGAATATCCTGGCCAAACTTCAGTCAAACTTAAGACAATCGGTTCACAAGGTCCCGAGACATTCAACTTTGAAAACGGATTTTTGACAAAAACTGCGTTTAAAATTAAATGAAGTGTTAAAGTTATACTGCGGTTATACGCAACTTTAATGTATTTTCAATTTTAAATCCTTGTTTTCTAAACGTATCAAAAATAAAATCCTTTACTTTTGAAGTTACATATCATTGATGTGTCTTTTTACCATAAAAATTTCTAATCAAAAGATTTTTTTTTTTACAAAACGTATAAGAGTTTGTACACGGTAAACCTTTCTCCACCGAAACTTTATATGAAAGGTCGATTCTATGGTAACGCAGAAGACATTTTTTAAGAGGGATTTTATTAAAAAATTGCTGGATAATAAAAGTGTATAGAGACTTGATACTTCTACATTTATTACAATTTACCTTCACTTTTAAAACTATATAAAAAGGTAACGCAGAATACAAAATAAGGTAATGCAGAAAAAATTATGAAGTAGGTAATTAAAATAAAAAATGAAAATGTACCTATATTGTTATTGTAATAATAAGGTGCGTTTCATATTTATAACGCCACCTGAAATTTTAAAATTTCCAGAAAACTATTAACCCTAGGTAAATACAATGTTCTGAAGAAATGGTAAGAGCAATGAGGGGAAAACAACCACCCCCTTTTGTCAAGTCTATGACGTCATCTACTACCCCAGCAAACAAAAGTTGTATTTTAGGGTGTTTCATAATTATAACGCCATGTGTATTTTCAACTATATAATAATTGTTTATTTTAAAAAAATTGAAGGTCTATAATACCAAACTTAAATCTAATTATCCATAACTGCTCCTTTCTTTGAAATCACTTGAAATATTCGGTTTTCTATGTCATTGATAAAATTTTCAATTGATGTTGAGTCAATAGCGCTCCACTCCTCTAAAATTGCAAATTTTTAGAGCCTCGACAGATTCGTATTGACGGTTTATCCTGTATACTCTGCGAACTAGAACTTTCCACAGATTTTTAATTGGATTTAGATCCGATGAGCATGCAGGCCACTCAAAAATATTGATGGAGTTTGATGGGAACCAGGGTTTGCTCCCACGGCTGACACGGATGCTTGCGTTATTGTGTTAGAAAATCCATTGTGTTGCGGAATTTTGCTGAATGAACGGTAGTGGGCTCATCTCAAGGACATCTATGTATTACTTTCTGTTCATTTTCGACGATATGAACTGGATCTCCAAGCAACCAGACCAAGTAAATGCCTCCAAACCATCACGCCAAAACTTATTTTCGAGAAATACAGAGTATTTTTTCTCAAATCCCTCCAGTATCCTTGAAAACCATCTGGTCCATCCAGGTTCCATTTTTTTTCGTTAGAAATTATAACCTGTAACGTATTTTTACTTTGAAATTTTTTTGTGGATTTATATGAATTCCAATACTACCAGTTTGCACAATTCCTATCCACGTTTTGTTTTGAAAATTCCAACCTAGCCTTTTTGTGTTGTTATGTCGATCGCGGAATAGTCTTTATTCTTGAGTATTGAATATTTTCAATGCAATTTTGGACCCTCCATATCGTTGATCGTGACACATTCCGTTCCATCTAAATCCTTAAACCCTTTTAAACCTTTGTAAGAGTTGCTTGCTGCTCTAACAATGTGATTAACTGCCTGGACACCTAATTTTCTTTTACGACCAGGACGTTTTATCTGGTCATAGCTGTACGAATTTTTCAAAATATTTTGAAAAACTCTGACTTGGTCCGAGCCCACGTGCAATTTTTCGAATACTTATATTTTTTTCCTTAAAAGAAAGAATTTTACCCTTTTCAACGTCACTCAAGGATTTACCACACGGCATTTTAAAAATAAATCTTTTTTCTTCAAACTTCTTATTTCTAATACTTTTCATCAAATAAAAAACATCCCTGTGAACAATTTTAATAAGTGGCGTTATAATTATGAAACACCCTAAAATACAACTTTTGTTTGCTGGGGTAGTAGATGACGTCATAGACTTGACAAAAGGGGGTGGTTGTTTTCCCCTCATTGCTCTTACCATTTCTTCAGAACATTGTATTTACCTAGGGTCAATAGTTTTCTGGAAATTTTAAAATTTCAGGTGGCGTTATAAATATGAAACGCACCTTATATGTACTAATAATTAATCAATGTCGATATCAGGTCAGCTCCTATGAAAACACAGAATTTTTTTATATTTAGTTATTTTTTTCAAAACTTTTACTGAAGAAAGTGAAGATTCTGGTTTCATTATATAAAGAATCGACCAGAATTATAACATTTCTTGGTAGAGCTCTCACCATGAATTTCTCTACCGTGTTCATTTACATTATAAGTGAAAAAAATCGAATCAACTCCTATCAATAATATTTCATTTTAATTTTACGAGTGGGTTGTAAAACCATTTATTTTTTAAATTAATTTAAAATAAATTTTTAAAAGCCTAATTTATTTGAAAATGACAAAAATTTAATAATTTTTTATAATTTTTCTTCGAATCATAAAATAAAAAAAAAATTATATAAAAACTAAAAAATAAAAAATTGGATAATAGAAAAAATTTATTAATAAAATTTTATGAAAACACAAAAACAAAAGGAAACTTACAAAAATTAAAATAGTATAATAGGTAGTAACAATTTTTTTTCTTCGTGACATTACCTGGAAATTTTTCAACATATATTCGTAAGATTTTTTTTATTTTTGTTAAAATTATATAATTTTTTTTTTTTTTTGATGAATTCTTATGTCATTTTTAATAAAATATGTTTTTTCTTCACATAATATTTCATTTTTTATTGTTTTCTTTTGTTTTTGTTTTTTTTTAAATATCAAAGTACATTTCATTCAAGTTATTTATTTTTCTCATGAATAAAAAATCATAGCAAAAATTTTATTCTCGGTTTTTTTTGATAATCATCAAATAAATATATCAATATATAAAATATCAATCGATAAATAGCCCGTTTTCTATTATTATTTATTTATTTCATTTTTGGACGTTTTTTTCTATTCTTTTCAAAATTTAAAAAAAAAATTATGAATAATAATTTTTTTAACAAATAAATTAATCATAATTTTGTGATTTTGTTTAAAAAAAAGGAAAATTTAAATATTCGATTTTCTATATAAGAAATTTTGTACCTATTCTTCACCTTTTAATTTTGTGACAGATTTTCTTTATTTAAATTTTTTTTAAATTCTGTGAACAAAATAGAAAAAAAAATACTTATGTTAATATTTCACTATTTTCATTAAAAAAAAAAAAAATAAAAAATAAACCGGAAAATATCTTTCATTTTAATTCATAATAAATTCTAATAATTTTCTTTATATTTTATTTTGCTACTTATTTTATTGCAATGTTTGTATTTCTAGAAAAATATACTCTTTGTTTTTTTTTTGTATTCAATTCAATTCGAACACCTCTACGTTCATTATATTATATGTATTTACGCGAAAGCAATTTTCCGGTACTAAATGGGAGAAAGAAAAAAAAATTAACACCCCCACAAAATTTTCTCTTCTTTTTCTTCTTCTGCTTAATTTTTTTTCTTCATTCAATGAAAATTTATTGAACAGGTGGTAATCATTTTTGACCGATTCTGTCAAGTATGACAAAAAAACAAAAATGTTCTGTTTTTCTTGTCTGTTATATATTTTTATTTTCTAATTTTCAAATTTTATTTCATTTTCTTTTTCAATTTATCGTACTTTTCACATTTAAATAAATTTAAAAAATATATATATCGTGAATTTCTTTTTTATAAATTTCTCGTCACATCAAAAGTGATGACATCAATTACATAGGAAAAAAAAATTATTTTTTTTTCATTATTATGATATGGTATCATTTTAAAATGTTATTCACATATGATGCATATATGCGTTATTATATGTGAATATTTTTGTTAATAAAACAAATATGTATGTTTTGCGATTATTATAAATTTTATACACATATGTACATATATACACATATGTAGGTACATAGTATATATTTACAATTATAAAATAAAAGTATGTGTATACAATTTAAATATCTTTAACAATTTTAGTTAATAATATAAAATTACTTGTTATATAGATTTAAATTATTGACTTAGGAGGTGGTGGGGGGTGTGAAATATTCATTTTTAACCGACACTTTTAATTGGAATTAATTAACCTTTGGTGGTTTATTTTCAAGTAAAAATGAAGATAAAAAAAAACCAACAATTTTCATGATATTGTTAGAATAAACCAAAAAAAATTATTATTGTAATTTATAAATGAAAAAAAAAACGTTTAGAATCATAATGCATATGTTCAACTCAAATAACAAAGAAAAAGTGAAAAAAAAAAAAATGAAAATAAAATAAAATAAATTAAATTTAATATGGAAAAATATTGTGTATTTTCAAGTCAAAATTGAAGTGTTCATAATTTTTTTTTAGTTCGTCAAATAAAATTTTTTTTTTACACTAATAATAAATATTTAATAATTTCTATTATGATATGACGTGTTATGATTTTATATATAAATGTGAAAACATTTAAACATATGTTAATTATTCATGTGTGTACATATGTACATGTCGAATATGTGATACACACGTTGAATGATTTTTAAATATTAAATATTATATAGGTATATATATTTTTCTCTATATAATAATAATCATTCACGAGATCGGAAAATGTTTTGTCAACGAACTTTCGTGTAATTTAAATAGAAAAAAAAATGATGAAATTAACAACGTATTTTTTAAATAAATTTTCATAATTAAATTGATAACAAAAAAACGTTTAATAAAATGGGAAACAATTTTCTTTGAATTTTGATTTGATCATGGTGATTCGTGAAAGTAATATCAAGAAAGCAAAATATGTAAATGGAAGTTTAATTTTGGAGTAGAATGCTAACTTTTCAGGTTTACAATTCAATTTGACACATGAATTAATATACAAATTACCCCTATTTGGGGTAAAATTGTAATTTTTTCTGAGATTAATATGACCCTTCTAAAGGTGTATTATTTACATATGCAATTGAAAATACTTAAATGAGTTTTAGAATACACTTTCTCGACTTAACTCCCCCAACGCCCTTGTATATATATTCTATTTAGAGGTACAGTAAAAAGATATCCCTACGTCGTGACACAAAATTTTTATTGCCTGCAAGGATAAGAGGAAAAGATCCATCATTTTGCAATCGAATATAAGGATTTTAACTCTTCAAATTTTTGTACTTGAATTAAAAATAAAATTGACCCTATCAATATTTCCTCTCTCCCTCTCTTGTTAAAAAACACAGTTTTCCTCTTACTTCAAAAATTCCTTTTCCAAATTTACTTTTAATTTTATGACAACAAAAAAAAAGTACCTACATATATTTCTTAAAATTGACAGCTGTAATGTTTCTTCTAAAAATAACATAATCAAGGTGTTTTAATTTATATAAGTGAGACTGGAAACATAACATTTTAAAATCATAAAGTATATATGCAGTCAGCTTTGTGTTATGGTTGAAAAATTGTACTTTTATTCTTTAAAATACTTTGAATTTTGAATGTAAGAAAAAGGAAAATAATTTTGTTCTTATATGTAGATCTTATAAGATTTTCGAATTGATCTTAAAATAACACAAAAACCTATACCATAATGTTGATGATCATGATGATGACGACGACGTCGATTTTCTTTATTTTCTCACATATTTGTATATTATTCTACGTTTTATATTACTATATTATATATATATTGTATCCGGTACAATTATAAATTTTCCATAAAATATACTATACTAATAAAAATATCTACATACATAGGTACAACACAACATATACAATATAAAATACATATGTATATATGTATATACTTTAAATTCTTGAAAACTGTTTTCAAAAGGTTTAATATGCTTTATAATATACTCGCATATGGTACACGTGTGTTTTCGATACAAATCTTCTTGAAAATCTTTAAAAAGAAAACCAGAAAAGAAAAGAAAACATACCAACAAAAGAAGTATTAGGTATATCACATTAATTGAAGCGTATGTATGTATATTTAATATTGAATTATTAATAGAAATAATAATCTTTTTAGACTAAACATATAATATATTTTACCTTGTTTTTAAATTAAGTAAAAGATCTTGAAAATCCCACAAACAAAAAAAAAAACAAAAAATTAGAAACCACAAGCATCCACAAGTATCTATGTAAATTTTTTTTTGTTTTTTTTTTTTGTTTTTCTTTCTTGAAAAAGAAAATGTATTGTATATTTTTCTATACGTATATAAATATCTTTTAGGCTTTTTTTAAAAATATACAATGAGATAGATTTTCCTAGATTTTTCCACCTTTTCAACCATTAAACAATATTAATGTTGTTATCGATAAAATAAATTACTTTACAAAATTCTTATTTTTTTTGCTAACATAAAGTCGTTAATCCCTCAAAAATGATGACTCTACGCATCATCGTCATTCACAGAGAAAGTATTTATTTTTTAAAGTATGTACACACATGTATGTATGGTATGTATAGGTATGTCTACACATATGAAAATTTGTCTCGAAATTTTTTTTTTTATTAATATTTTTCATTTTTTACAATAAAATGTAGGATTTTTCTGGTTGGACAGCTTTTTTTTTGTCTTGTTTTTAAATATGTTTTTTTATTTTATTTTATTAAATTTATAATATTTTTTTCACATATGTACCTACATATTATAATAGTTAGCAACACATGTACATATGTACATATAATCACCGGAACTAATTTGTGTTCTAGCATAACATTTCAATTGTTCACCTTTAGTTTACCGTGTAATATTATTTTTTTATTGTGTAATATTTTACGGTAAGTTAGAATTTTTATATTTTTTATATTTATTTTTTATTAACGTAACCTACATACTCATATCATATTTGAGAAGGATTTATGAAAATTTCGACATATGAATATATTTTTAACATTTTTGAAGAAAATCAAAAAGAAAACAAAAATATATTTTTTTTTTTAAATTTATTTAACGTATTCGCATGAGTCCGTTGTCATAAAGTCAAGAAATAAATGAAATTTTTTGTTTTTGTTGAGAAACAAATTAACTTTAATGTTATTATTACGCTAATGCATTTTGCAAATAATTCAGGTGTATCACATACAAAAGATCATTGTGGTATGTACATAGCGCCAACAAAAATGTGTTCAAATGAAATATACTTATGTGTAACCAAAAAAATAAAAACATTTTTTTCTCTTAATTTTCATGTATAATTAATGTTTTTTTAAATGTATCACGAAAGACATTTTTTTAATGTTTACATTCTCACAACAAATGTATAGGTGGTAAAAAAAAACACCCCCATCACATTATCTGGATTTATAAGAAATTACTGTGATTGTGTAACGTTGGTAGTATGTGAGTATGTATATGGCACCTTTCTTTAAAAAAACCATAGAACAGAAAATTACAATTTTTAATTTTTTTTTCTTGGCACTTGTTAATGAAATTTCATTTTTTTCGGATTTTTTAACACAAATACTTCTTTTTTTTCTTAGTGGGTGCACAATAGTAGATAAATTTTGGATGAATTTGCAAAAAAACAAAAAACAAATAAAATAATAATACACAAAAGTGTGAAAATTAAAAGTAATTAAGCGTGCGTTAGTTGATAATAATTTTTATTTAATTTATGCGATAATTTTTTTGAGCTTATTTTTTATGTGTTTTCTGTTACTTTAATTCTAAAAAATGTTTTTTTTTTTTGCATTTAAGTAAGATATGCAATTTTGTTTTGTTTTGTGAAATATTTAATGAGCTAAACGCATTTAGAATCGTATCATTAATGTCATCAATATATTTTTCATTTGATTAAATAAGATGTTTTTTTTCTTTTGTTTTGTTCGAGAGTGAATTGTTGAATGTATGAAATTTTTTGTTTGTTTTTAAAATAAACAGACAACAACAAAAAAAGAAATTATCAATTATTAGATGACAGCAGAAACATTTTTTTGTGTGTATTTTTTTTTTAATAAATTTCAAATGATCTTTTATTATGAAAATAATTTCGACTTTAATTGGCAATTTAATGAAATTTAGGTAAAAATTTTAATAAAGAATTTTTAAAATGGCAGGTTATTTACACTTTTTTTTTCTCTATTTTGATTGAAATATGTGACACAAAATATTTTTTGAAGAAGAAGAAAGCATAATATGTAAATATATCAAGGTGGAAAATTTAAAGATAAAAAAAATTGTTTTTAATTCACATATAAATTTTGTGTTAAAGAGATTCAAAAATGAAAATTTTAATGGAAAAAAGAATATAAATTCGTGATGTGAAAGTTATTTCTTTCATGTTTGATTGTTTTTTTTTAAATTTATTTAATTGAATATTTTTCAACGATGAAGTATTTTGAGTAAAATTTATTTGAGTTTTTAATATGTTTATTATTCAAATTTGTTCTAAAAGCGAAAGCTTTTACTAATTTAATGATGAGTTTCTTGTTTTCCAAAAAAATCTGTATTATCCTTAAAAATCTTATTCCGAAAAATTTATAATTATTAATATACAACCTGTAATTATATCAAACTAATAAAGTAACAATTCATTAATGTAAAAAATTAAACATCACGAATAAAAAAAGTAAAAAAAAAAACATTTTAAAAAAAGAAAAAAATAGTGTTTTTTAGATGAAAAGGCGTCAAAAATTTACACGAACACGACATCCATTAAAGTACTCTTAATTTTACGTTTTATGCTATTATTATTTCTTCTTAACAGTAAATTACTATTCTGCAGAGGTAATTAATCACTTTGTCATGTAGAAAACGAAAAAAAAAATGAAAAAAACTAGAACATAATTTTTTTTATTTCGTATATTTGGGGGGCTTTGACTTTGACAACTTTACTCATACCTGAATTTTTTTCTGATCCATACGATACACACCGCACGTATTCTGTGGTATAAAGATTTGCGGATATTTTTTTACACCTTCCTAATTTTTTATAGATTCTTTTTTAATTTTTTTTTCATTTTCTTGTTTTTTTAAATTTTAATTTTTTTGTTTTTTGTTCTCATTCATAATCACAGCCATAATCTTTGGTTCAGATCGTTATATTTTTTTAATGAGCATTATAATATACAAGGTAGAAGTTGAAAAGACGCGAATAATGCTGTATGGAAAATCATTTTTTTTTTTTTTTAAAAATATATTATTAATTGAATTACAAAAACAAGAACAAGTTTTTAAACTTGGTAAAGTGCCAAGAAAAAAAAAAGAACAAGTTTTTATTCATGATTGTGTTTTTTTTTTGCCTCCTCTTTTATTTCCCTTAAATATGAAAATTATTTACAGAATTCATGAATTGTGGAGCTCTTTGTTAATAAATTGTGAATTGAATTAAAGTGACTTATTCAAAAAAAAATTTTAAATAAAAAATTTATTAATATGATTTTTTAGAAAAATTAAGAAAATAGAATAAAATTTCTATAAAAATAAGTGTTATAATTGTACTTACATACTTTCAATGTAATTCTTGTATATATATTTAAATATTTACTTACTTATACTCTTTTTTTCTCTCAAGAAAACACATTACAAAAATTCACAAGATACATTAAAAAAAACAAATGAAATTAAAGATTTGACCGAAAAATTTTTAAGAAAAAAGGATTTATTTTATCCGAGAATAATAAATCAAAGTCTCAAAAACCACCATCAAATGAACCAAAATCACATCTGGTGAACAGATTCTTTGTTGATGTTATCGTCGTCGCCATTCTCATCAAAGACAAAACAAAAAACAAAAATTATTATTGAATAAAATATAAGAATATAAAATTTTTTAAACTAAGGTGAGAGAACGAAAATTAAAATATCTTATTTAAAAAAAAAAAAAAAAAAAAAATTAAAATATCTTTATATATTTATTAACTAGTAACAAAAAAGACGACCTCGACATCATGTTTATCAAAGCCAAAAAAACTCCATATCATTAATTTTATTCGATGCAATTTTTCTTCGTATACATATGTGACATATATGTATAATTCATTGTCAAAATTTCAAGTTAATTTTCTTATTTGTTTTAAATTTTTTATTTTGTGTTATTTATTATTTAATTTAAGAAAATTTCAAAAATCGCATTTTATTCCATAAAGGTAAAAATGTGTGACTTACAAACACAAACAATCTACTATATACTTGTACATCTCTTGACTTTTCAATGAATTTTCATATATATACATATGTATATAGTAATAGAAGACAAAGGAAAAATTTATAGAAGACAACAAAAACATTCAATTTTCTATTTACGGTTTTATTAATAAATTTTCTTCTTCTTATTTTTATATTATAATGACGTATTGATTTATAAAACTGAAATTTATAATATATGTACTCTCACATATATTCATATATGTATGTAGGTATATGTAATACAAAATAGATATCATAGAATAGCGTAACGAATTTTAAATCTGGTATATTAAAATTCTTTTATTGAACAAACGATAGAAATGGACAAAAAACCCAAAAGAAATTAAAAAAAAAAATCGAATAAAGTAAAAATAAAATATACATATAAACAGAAAATAAAGAAAATAGATATAAATTGAAGTGGAAACGACATTAAAATATGTATTTTGTAGTATAAAATATAAAAATAAAATAAAAAATATAAGAACAATAAAATAACAGAATACTTTTCTTTATAACTTAAAAAGGGGTAAAAAGAAAAAATATTTTTTTGTATAAAATTTTGTGATTGGTGTATGTACGAGTAGAGTATATACACCTTCGTGCAAAAGGAAAATAAATGAAAATGGAAAAAAAAGCTATACATTTGAGTTAAAATCGAAATAAAATACAGAAGAGAAGAGAAAAAAAAACAAAGATGTGACAAAGAAAAATGTTTAACATTCCAAAATGACAACAATTGGCAAGACTGGGAAAAATAAGAAGAATATGTATCAGAATAATGCATCAGGATAATGGGACACACCACAGTACATATTATGTACTACGTATACGTATATTTATACTTATATATATTCGAATATTTATGGTTGAACTGAATTTAAAATGACATTGAACGAAATCTATTTTTAAGAAATGAACATAATAAGATATATATACTGATACTCGTATGTATGTTTGTATCAAAATGCAATACCTATATATGTATATAGATAGTTTGTACTTATACAATACAAGATTGTTTTATTTAGGATTTTATATAGAGTAGGAATATCTCACTGGTGTAGTTTTATTTTTCACCTATAAGCCAAATGTGGTTTAAAAAAAAATAAGGGAAAAAAAAAAGAAAATAGAAAATTTGAATACAAGTGATTTAATTTTTTGGTTTTTTTTTCTCGGTTAAATTTAAATTTTGATCAGAAGAAACATTGAATCATAGAAAAAAAATTTTTGAAAGTCTGTGATTCATAAGTGTTTTTATTTTTGTACCACGAAAAAATTAAAAAACAATAGGGCACCTGGATGACGAGTATCGAATTAATTTTTGCAAACTTACAGATCGAATTCCGTTTTAATCCTTCTACGCTAATTTTATATTTTTTAATTTGCATAAAATTTAAAAAAATGTTTTAGCCATTTTTGAAAAAAGTCTTAGAAAAAATGTTTTTTCGCACTTCTTTTCATAAATGAAAATTCAAGTATCTTAAAGAGAGTAAATCAGGTTCAAAGTCGCTCTCTTTTTTAAATGAAACTAAGTACCCAAAAATCCAAATTATGATTCATTTTTATTATAAAAAAAAAAAAAAAAAAAAAAAATTTACTTTGCAAGAATTTTTAAGTGAGGAATTTTTTGTTTTTTGGAAAATGAATAAGTACATAGTTCCCGAATTGATAAAATATCTTAAGGTAATCTACACTCTGCTGTTTTCATTTGTACACTTGTCTAAACTCAATAGAGTGTTACACTTCCACTCGAAAAGTGTAAAAGTGAAAACTTATCTTCACACTTATTTCTGAAAGCCAGGAGCAAATATTCATTTTATTAATTATTAAAACAAGTTATACAATTCTTTGTATCTCATAGTCTATTAAAAGGTTTAATTGACCTGTGTAATAAGAAATTCTTACAAATTTTACCTTTCGTCAAAATTTCTTAAAGAAAATCTTGCACATTTTTTCAAGAAGAATTTTCTGAAAAATAATTTACAACAATAACAAAAAAATAACCCAGAAATTAAAGACAGAAAAACTCTTGAACTCTATAAAATAAAAACTTTATGATCTACCATGGCTGTATTTCAAATTCTTATACTCGTATATAAAATAATTCGACGCAAATTAATGTAAAATATAAAATATTTATTTTTCACCTGTTTCCGTTCTATACCTACCAAACAATATAAATTAAATAATTTATTTATTGTATAAAAAAATAATTTGCGATGACAACAACAGTTCTATAAAATATGTCAAAAATGAAAAGAAAAAAAATTTTTATTATCTTGTTTCTTTAAATATTTTATTTTACAAATTTCATTAAAAAAAAAAAAAAAGAAAAAAAGTATCATGTACATTTATTCAAAGTTCATACGCGTGTATATTATTATAATAATCATCTTAGTATGAAAAAAAAAAAAAAAATTTGTAAAGAACATTTTTATAATCATTGAATTTTCTTAATTTCTTCTTGAAAAAAAAAACAACCAAAAACAAAAACAGAAATTAAATATAATAAAAATTAAGTATAATGGAACATGTGCATATTTTTTCGTATATTTCATAAATTTTTTTTATTCTTTAATTTTTAAAAAAAAATTTATAAATTCGCGCGTTAAATTAAATAAAAATACAAGAAAAAGCAAAACAGAAAAATTATAAGAGAAATTAAAAAATATATTATTGTACCTATAAAAAAAAATATTTCTTAATTTTTATTAATGTGATTCTTAAAATGATATTTAATAAAATCACATAATAAAATAAATTTTATTTTATATATAGTATACAAACATACGAGTATGTAAAAATAAACAAATAAATAAATCTACCTTGCTCCATTATCTATTTTTAATTGGTTGAATATGAAGTATAACATCAGTCATCAAGGTATAAATATTATAATGTTGACATATTAAACTCTTGAATATTTTCAATTCATTTTGGAAATAATATGTTGAATTTTTTTTACATTTCAGATATATGTATATCTACACGATGTGTGTATATTTATAGATGATTGTTTGTCGTTTATATATCGTATACTATTTATTTATATGTTTTTGTTTTTCTTAGTTTTTTCTTATTATAACTACATATTTTGTTTTTGTGTACACATATATGTTTCATATGAGTGCGATCATTTGAAACGGAAACATAAAGTTTAAGAAAAAAATCCACCACAATGTATTAAAAGTTTCTTTTCTTTTTGTCTTAAGAGAATAAAAATAATAAACATTATAAAAAGAAAAAAAAAAAGGAACAAAAAAACAAACAAAAAGTATCTTATTTTACGTTGTTTAAAAATTTATATATTTTTGATAAAATTATTATTTAATGTACATAATAAATTTTGCTTTTTGTTTATGGATTTCATGTAATTATGACACATAAGTAATTCGTTTCTGTACAAATGAACATTGGTAAATAAATACTTAAATTCAAAATGGAAAAGGTCATTTTTTTGTTTGTAGATACTCTTAAATTATATTTTTTTAAAATTTTTTTTTTTAAATTTCCTCAACACATATTCTTTCTATAATTTGTTTTTTTTTCTTCTTCTTTTAAAAAAAAAAAGAGTTAATAATTTATTTTTATGTTTTTAAATACAAAACTAAAACAAGTTACAATACTTTAATAATGAAATATATTTAAGCAAAAAGAATGTGAATAATTTTTGTTCGCGATTCATAAATATTTCTTATAGCAATGCCATCAGGATGCGGAAAAATTAGATAGATAAAATTTGATCCTTTTTATATAACTTTCTCTTTGTCTTTGATGAAAATTTAAAATTTCTAAGTACTTGAAAAAAAAAACTAAATTAACCCCTTTGTAGTTTATATAGAAATTTTTGGTAAACATATTAAATACATACAATGTACGCATCAGATAACGTACTTTAAAAAAAATAGATAATATTAAAGAATTTACGGATAAATATATATATTTTTTTTCAATTTTACTTTAATTTTCCTGACCTTACGAATAAAAAATCATTGAAGCACATACACACTCATATTATAATTTATATAGAGTACCTACATGTATACATGTTACGTATATGATTGAGTATGTACAAATAGAAAAATAAAAACCACACGTGAATAAATATCCCGAGGGAATACAGTTTGCACACATTGCAAAAAAGAAATACATATATATAGTTACGCATATATTGCACACATTTACAAAAGATACAATGGAAAAAATATACATATGTACTATAATACACATATGAAACATAAGTAATCTACAAAATCTAAATTGGAGAAAATTCTCTGATTTTCCTTTGTTTTAAAGTTCAATGTCTGAAAAAAGTGGAAAAATAAATTATGTGATTCTGTGTATTCTGGATGTCGTTGAATTTATAAAATTGATTTTGAACTTTTGGTTTCCCCTTTTTTTTTTTGAATACAAAGATGACTTTATTTTATGATAATGTACTAAAATTATGGACAGAATTTAGATATTTATGTTCTTGTAGTTAGAACATAAAAGTGATTTAATTTTACCTAACATTCTTCATTTGAATTGTAATTTCTATAACAAGTACAACAATGTATCTTTTTTCTCTTTAAATTCCTGATATATCAATGTGTACTTGCTTTGTTGAAGACATAACATTAAAAAATTAAAATAAAATAAAAAAAAATTGCAAAATGCAAGAAATCAAAAAACAAATTACTTGATAAGTACCTTTTCAATTTTTTCTTACCTATGTCTCAGGTATTATTTTACTTAAGCATTTTAAACTTCACTTTGAAAGTTCTTTTTATTTATTTATTTATTTATTTTTTTTTTCAAAACTAAACAAGTTTTATGCATCGATTAAAGTAAAAGCATTTAAAGGCAATATTGAATTACATTTCTTATTAATAATCATTATACTATTTTTATTTTTGGAAGTCAGTATTGTGCTTATGGAGGCAGTACCCGATGAGTTTGTTGCCCTTGATAATATTTAATTTAAAAGATTTCCGTCGATTGAAATTGAGATCTGATCACCCCACACACGAGACAGATTTATACAAACGAAATGTAAAAGAGTATAGAAAAGTATGCCTATCTTGCCTGTACTGACTTCCAAAAATAAAAATAGTATAGTTACTTGCATTGGTACTTTATCACTTTGTTTATTATTGAGCATAAATATTTTACGATGCGTGAATACATAACATAAACATATCATATACGTTCGCGATAAATATAATTACGTTAAAGGTGTTACAAAGTTAGCTCAGTTATATTACTTACACACATGAGCTCTTTAACGAATAACAGTGCCCAGGTAGATTTCTTTTTGAGCGAAACTTAAATATCTAATTTGAAGAGAAAACTGATTTTAAATAATCGTTTAAATTTCAATAAAAAAAAAAAAGGACTTCAGTATTTAACACTATGATTGCATCATATTTTAGCATGTATATGCAAATTAAATAAATCTAAGATAAAAAAAAAAAATAGTGACAAAATTTTGTGTGAATCATATTTCAAAGACTTAAAAAATAATCTCTGTCTTCAAATTATTAACAATTTATTATCAAGTTCTTAGAATTTTATGAATCAAATAAATCTGATAGTTCCATAACTTCCAAAAACTAATTACAAAAACAACTTTCTGGTCAATTGATTTTTCAATTTTTATTTCATAGATTTGTTTTTATTATTTAATTTCAATTGAGGATCAAAAATTCTAAGAACTATCAATTAATGAATGAAAATTATAAACATTTCTAAAAATATTCTTCGATATTAAAAATATCTGAACAAGGCATTAAAACAACAGCAACAACAAAAACTCATAAATTTCAGAGATGTAATACAAGTCAAATCAATTTAAATTTCAATCCTTTGTTTTGTCGAAAAGGTGGTTTAGTTTTTTTTCTTTCTTTTCTTCTTTTCGAGAATCATTTTGTTTATTTTAATGAAGGCGCCTGAATGCAAAATCAATACATATTGTATATCGATTTTATCAGCTGTGACAAAAATAAATTTTGCGGTGTGGTATCTTGTTATAAGAATCATTATAATTAAAAAAAAATTACATAATGAAAATAAAAATTTTTTTAGATTAAAAAAAAAAAGAGGACTTGTGACCTACAATCACAATTCAGAATTTTTTGCTGAATCGAATAATTTTATATTCTTCCTAGTTGTCAGTTGCGTTGCGAATGTTATGAAATAGGTATCAAATGAAATATGTATAAAAAAAAGGGTTATTAAGATGAGAAAAAAAAAGACAAATAATGTGATGTACTTACTGATGTAGGTACAATCGATTGTTTAAATAAAGAAATAATGTAATTGTTTTTGTAGAATATTTGTTTTTTCATTATTAGATATTATTAAAAATAAGGAAAACAAG
Source organism: Bombylius major (assembly GCA_932526495.1). Taxonomy (NCBI): domain Eukaryota; kingdom Metazoa; phylum Arthropoda; class Insecta; order Diptera; family Bombyliidae; genus Bombylius; species Bombylius major. Next base: position 24,136,939 of record OW052045.1, on the reverse strand, counting down.
TCACAATTTCACAAATAAAATAATTAAACTTTTGAAGAAAAAAAAAAAGAAAAAAATTATGAAATAAAATTTTATTGATTAATAATTGTCCATTATATGAATGACTCATGTTTATATTTTCATGTTTTCAAATTAAATCATCATTCCAATACTCATCTCATCGATTACTCATCATCTACGATACATTATCTTCTCATTCATTCAATCTAAAATACATTAAATATTTTTTATTTACCTATTTACAAATTCCAGTATTTTACTTATTTATTTTGTTCTTTTATCACCTTTTTCTTCCGTATCACCATTATTATTATTGTTTTCTAACCTTTTTTGTGTTTTTTTTAAACAAAAACAAAACAAAAATAAAAGTGCAAGATAATAAGTACGAAAACATCGTAAATCTTTCCAATTATTTACCCTTAGTTTCAAAGTTCATCGAGTATAGAACCTGGTAATATTGTAAATACAAAACCGATAACATTCACTACTTATCATCACCCACAATACCAAAAAAAAAAACAACATAACTACTACTAAATTATAATAAAACTACCTGTTCAAATAATAAATTCTTGTAAACACCCTATGCAATCTTTATATATTTTCTAAACAACTTCAAGGATCACAAATAAATAGACAAAATGAATCATTTACCATGAATATACCCTCACTTAAATCGACATAAAATGTGTCGACACAAAATAGACCCATGGTATAAACGCTTCTTTAAATCGAATTAAAGTTTAAATCGATATAAAATAAACCGATTTAAATAACCGGTTCAAACGATTCTTATGGTTGTTACAAAGGGTATAAACACATAGAGATGGGTTCAGAATAAAACCAATTTTAAATCGACATATCTATGTCGATTTAAGAGAGGGTATATATATATGGTAATTGTTATCAGCTTTCATAAACACTAGTTGTAATCTGTTTTTTTATTCTATTTACTTCAACAAAACTCATTTAATTTCACAAGTATGAAAGTGTAAAATCTTATTTTACATACCTTTTATTTCAAAGATGAAAAACTATAATATGATATTATCAATTTGTATCTTTTTGAATGTAAACAATTTACCTGCGCATTTGCTGAATCAGGTGTTTACGTCTGTAAAATTGTATCTTTTTTTTTTGTTCAGCATGAATGAATAAGAGATAATCTTATCACCTGTTTAAATTATGGTTACCTGTTTTGTTAGAGCATATTAAAAAAGGTAAGTAAGAATGAAACGTACATAGATACTTTTTCATTCAAAATTATTACATACTTATAGTTAAAGGTAAGCGCCATGTTTCTATATACTTCAATATACTTTTGTGTTTATATGTGCAGTTTTTGGAGGTACATACGTATAAATAGACAGGTATTTTTGAAATATTATAGTATCTTGAGGAGGTGTGGTTATTTGATACGTCATTTGATAACAAATATTTTATTTTTAAATAAAAGAAGAACAAGTTACTATTAAAAAAAATATTATACACTGGAAATTTGTTTATGTTTGCTTGAAAAACTTTGCGTAGGAAGAGGTAAACCAAATTCTTATGAATAATTAACTTAAGAAACGTAAGTAAGGTAAGGATTTTGTTACTGTAAAACGAGATATATTATGTTTAAAACACAGGTAGATGAACAGAAAAAAAAAATTAGCAATTAAACAACAAACAACAATAATAATGAAATAAAATGATGACCAATGTATTTAATTTTTTTTAGAATATAAGTAACTGATTGTAGGTATTTATTATGAGAATTTTTTTATAATTAGCTTTATTTTAAATATTTCGTAAACAATTACAATTAATAAATAACAATTTATTAAAATAATAATCAACAAAAACAAAAAAAAATTAAGTTTGTATTGATATTTTTTTTCCGTTAACGATTTAAAATAATAAATAAAGTATGGAAACTATTTTATTTTTTATTTTTATCAAAACAAATGCGTAAACAAAGTGTAATTTAATAATTTTTTTTCCATTATAAAAACAAATAAACCAATTGTCGTAATATCTTCTAGGCTCGAAACAAAAAAATATTGATTATTATTTTTTTATTCGATGTGTGGAATTTTATTATGTACATTGAAACTTTGATTTTTATTCTATACACGTGGTGTCATTTGGTGAAGAAAAAAAAATATCTAAGAAAAACAAAAACTTTTTCAAATGTGCGATTGGTTTAGTTTTTTCTTAACGTCAAAATTTATGAAGGATTAATTTATTGTAATTCATTCACAAGATATTTTTGTAACTTGAAATTCGATTCAATAAAAAAAATGACATCAAATTTTTAAAAATAAGTTGAGGGCGGTAGAAAGCGTGTATGTAGTTGTAGTTACGAGGATCCTTTAAAAATTTATAAAATTTAATTTAGGACCTAAAATATATTTATTCGGAAGTTCAGTTTGATTGTTCAATTCTGTTTGAATGTTTCAATTTTAAAAATAAAAATAATGAAGTTCTTATATTTACAATTAGCTTCAAGTAATATCTATATAATTTTATTTTTTAATTATAAATTTTGTTATAGGTACATATGTGTTGTTTCAACAACGATATGAAAGAAATCAATGGATCTTTCTTTTTAAAGTTGCAAAAAATTATTATTCGACAATTTATCTATGGTACACTTTTTTCACTGATTGCTCTAATTGATTATGAATTTCTTGAGAATAGGTATGTACATATGTATATACATATTCTCCTTTGTTAAAAAAAATTATAAGAATAGAACTTAAATTTCAGAACTTCTAAGGATTGGAATAAAAATATGAAATTAGAACTCTAATTAGAATTAGTGATCACGTCAAAAATATTCGTTCGACCATTTTTTTTTCATTGAAAAAAAGTTGCGAGGCATTTATTGAAAAATTAAAAAAAAATACTTATTACTAAAATTTATAAAACTATAAAAAAAAATTACTTACATTGCAATGAGAATGCTGTTGTCGATGGCATAGTAATTTTGTCCTCTTGTCCAAAACGAGGTGGTACTAAACAAGACAACATTGGAATTGATTTTCACACCACACTATTTGTATTTACAATTATTCACTAAGTTCCTTTTTTTTTCTACTTCTTTTTAAAATTAATTATTTAATTTTTAACCCTTAAATAGTTTTATTTAACTATAAACTAATTATGTACTATGTTAACGGTATTTCACATATGTAGATTTGTTTTTTTTTTCTATGCCTTATGTACATGAAGTTATGTACACTTTTGTTTTTAAATTTTAATTAAGTAATTTCATTAATTTTAATTTAATTTTTATTCTATAATTCATTTTTACTGTTTTTTTATTTTAATTTGGTTAATTAAAATTTTTAATTTTCTTTTTTTTCTCACAAAAAATGTTTTTCTGTAGATAGTTTTCTTAATTCAAGCAAAATTTACAAACTCCATTGATAAACTGAATTATCTGTGATGAATCATTTCTATAAGAGTCCTTCTATGATCCTGAATGATGAAGGTGACTCTGCTAAGATGGTATTATGATGATGATGATGTTAATGCTGTTGCAAACAAAAACTATAAATAAATTTGCCAATTTTCTTAATGCGTTTTACTTTAAGCTTTTCTTTTTTTGTTTTTGTTCACCTGTGATTTCTCTAACAAAAAAAAAAAAAAAAAAAAAAAAAACAAAAGATGTAACTACGTAGGCACTTTGGCAACAGTTAATAAAACGTATAGCACCTGTATAATATCTTTGTAATAGCTATAGTAGGTATTTTTATTTGTATTTTCTAAAATACACTTGACAAAATTTAACCACTACTATGCTATTTTATAAATTTCATAAAATAGAAAATTCCCTCTTTATTTTGAATTTTTCAAATGAAATAATAAAAGATGTTAGGTGAATGGGAGATAGTAAAATGTTTCCAATCATCCTCACATTAATAATGGAGTATAGGGAGAAATTGCAAAATTTGGGGGGATACACAATATTTATAGTACATAATTGCTGATTCACCTGTATGCGTACGTATTACGTGTATTCTAATCAAAAAGGTAAATTACGACTTATTTTAAAAGAGTTTAGTCAAATGGAGATTTTGTCTTTATGATCAAATAAATTCACAATTTTAATTAGTTTTTATTTTAGAAAAAATTTTAGGTTTTTTTTTTAAATTATTCACATATCTTTTGTTTCTTTTGTTGCATTTGTTTTTAAAATTTTTTTTTTCATCAAGACTTCACGTCATTTTGACTGTTATAAAATAAAAGAATGTAAAATAAACACTGTTTTGCACCTTAATCACTTTTTTTAAAAAAATTTATTTAATTAAATTTTTATTTATTAGTCACTTAAAAAAAATTTCCTTATTTTAATGGTACGTAAATTTTTAAATAACACTCATAACATTTTTTGTTTTGTTTGATTACATTTTAGTGAATATAAATAAAAAAAGCACAAAAATAATTTTGTTTAATGTTTACCATTTCTCTTTTATTTTGATTTTGTATTATTATTATTTTTTTGTTTCTTTGTATTAAAAATTCTTTTCGAAACAAAATTAAAAACGATGTCAACGCGGCGACGTTCTAGTCGCAACTACTTGGAAATATACAGTTTTTGATTTGGAAAAGCCCGCCGTGTATTTTACTTTTCTAATTTCTCGTGTAACTGTACTCTCATGATCATGTACACAAAACACAAGTACAACACATTGTACTATATATACATATGTATGTACGTTAATATTAATACGTAACGTATACACCGTTTGACTTTTTTTTCTTTCTTTTTGATATGTTCTTCATGTTCTTTTTGTGCCACCCCAAATTTTTGTTGTTGTTTCCTTTGTTTTTCTTTAATTTTAAATGCCCACACCGTTTGTGTACACAAAAAAAAACAAATTCACAATAATAATCCACAATATTGAGAGATACACAAATGTATGCTGTGTATGTATAGAATCTACATTTATATATACTTATGTGGAAAGGATATAAGGAATACACTACACACATAAATGATTCAAAGAGATAACGGAAAATATAATAAATTGGTGTAAGAATGTTGCTAAAAGTAATCACCCTCTTTACACCACGCCGCTTAATGAAATAAATTTTATACAAAATTCTACGTGAAACTGTAATATGTACAAATGAACAACCACACAAAACATGACTACACTACAAAATAAATTGAATCGCCACATATATTCATATATTGTACGTACATGAGTGTATTTATTCATTTATTTTCATACTGTTTTTGCCGTTTTTGGTGTATGCTACTCACGGCAAATTCAAATGATGCTTCCTTCAGCTAGCTCTGGCATATTGAACCTGATGCTTTTTTGTCATACATAAATATTACGTATGTATGTAAATACTAAATACTCTGGTAAATTCTTCTTATTTGAACGTTACAAAAAAAAGTGTACCGCTGTAGAATGTATTCTGATTTTTGTGTAAACACATTTTGTACAATAAAAGCATGGAGAAAACAGAAAACACCACATATGAAAACTTAAAACACATTGCTACTTTTATTCAGTTTGAGAGTTTATAGTTTATATAGAATAGAAATAATGTTACCTAAATGTGTGGGATGATGCTGTGTAAAAAGTAGGGGAAGATAAATCGTGCATTTTATTTTTATATTGCAAAGTTAAAAGGGAAAAGTAAAACACACACTAAAATAAAATGTATTTTTTGTTACATTTATAAATTTTGAAATATTTCAGTTTTCATGTATTTGAGAAGTTTTCCAAAAATTATCTGCGCAATGTGCCGTATGGATTTTGTTGATATGTACATTTAAATTTTAAAGTAAATGGAAATTCCATACAAAAATGTTTATAGCAATTAGCAAGCAACATTATACACAACAAAAAGAGGGATAATTATTTTTACCCCTATTTCTATGTACACAAAACCCAAATGCTCAGCTCAAATCAAACAAAATAAAAACGATATTCTACAAATTCCAGTTCCAATAATGTTCATAAAAAATGTTGCTACTTTTGAATCGAAACGAAACTGAAACTGTGCAACATCATGAATATCGTGAAGTGAAGAAACGATTATGGAAGTCAAAGTGACGTCATTGTGATATAGAAAGAAGTGAGTGATGGGGTAAAATAAAATCGTAACAATAAAAACAGGTGAGGAACGTTTTCATTTTTTTTAAAATTGTACCTATTAATTTAGAAATTGGATGCTCTTTGTTTCCATATTTTGTTAAATGTAAATTACATTATTATCCTCATTCTTTTTAAATTGGAAGTGCAGAAAAGATGCTCGTCTAGCATTAAAAAGTCTATGATGAGGTATGTATGTATGTTTATGTATGTACATACATAATGATGGCTTATAATTGTTTGTACTCTTGAACATTTAATTTCTTACTCATTAAAATTTTTAGATTGAATCAAAATAATTCCTATTAATTTTTTGCTATACATATTTATTAATTACAGTGCATCATGCAGTGATTTTGGCTCACCACAGGCACAAAACAAAATTTACGGTGAAAAAAAAAAATCAAACAATTTACAATAAGATAATGATTAATGATTGTTTAGTGTGCAAACTAAACACACATTCATTACGGCTGTGGAGCATAGGCAAAGTAGTGTTCGTTTCTTGGAAAGTTAGACGTCACAAATAAATAATATTATTTACTTATACTACAGTACAACGTTACAACCAGCCGCCTACTTAATCACGATAGGAGGGGCCAACCAGTTGAAGTAGTGTGGGGACAAATTAAGGTAAGAGAGCTAAAGGTGAAAAAAATAAATTTTTTTCTCTTTTGTTAGTTTTTCTTCAATTCTTGGGATATTTGTTTTTGTTTAGAAGAAACTGATTCGTAGAAAAAACAAATTTCTTATGATGATGAGACATCAAAATGTTTTAAATTTGATCTTAGTTGTTTTTATAAAAAGTGATACAATTTGTGTGTCTTCAACGGTTTATCTGCTTTCACAATCATTGTCGAAAAGGTATCATGCTGAAAGTTCAAGCTTTTGAAATTCTGAATAGATTGTAGGGTTATTAATTTTAAGATTTTCTATCTAATTTTATAGAAATTCTAATTAGAGAAAAATTTGAATAGGTGTCATTCAAGAATGCTAAATAAAATAGAAACTATCAGATTTTAATTTTTTTTCTCTTAACCTGATTGTGTTTTATCACGACAACTATAGGTATCCGTATAGTACCAAATAAAGGATCAAGATAAATTATCTACTGACACGAAGTAGGGACTTATTAAATAGGATTTAGATAGAAAAAGAAAATTAGTCTTATTTGCGGGCATTTCTTAAAATTGAACCCATCATGTCAAATGGTATCAATAAAAGTACCCGCATTTTCATTAATTGATCATTTCTACATACTACAGTTTACTTAAGAATAATTGTAAAAAATATTTAGTATAAATTTACCTATTAAATTTTTAGTGTGTACTTAATACAATACATTCATGTACCTCGTCCTGTAAGTGAGTAATACGGAATATTTAACATGAAAAAATAAATATTTAAAGTAGGTACCTATTAACAGGGAGAAAGGGACCCTTTAACAATTTTTGTAAAAAAATCCTAAGTTTAATTTAAGAAATTATATTTAAAAAAATGCTGGTGCCGGTATATACCTATTAAAAAAAAAAATCCAAATATTTAAAAATAATTTTACACTAATATAAATTTTTACCCACAAAAAAGTATCTGATGTGCTTATTGTTTATTGCAAATTGTCTAGAAGCAAAAAAAAAAAAAAAAAAAAAAAAGAGTTTAAATTCTTATTAAACTGAATTGGAACAAAACCAATTGAAAGATTTTTACATTCTCATTAAATTTAACTGTTCATGAATTAAGTAAGTTTTGTGGTTTCAGTTTTTTTTTTTAAAATAAATTACAAAATAAACTTAACTAACAGAACAAATGTATACTCTGGTAGTCAGTTATTGATTGTGGTGTTAGTGTTACAAAAAAAAAAACAATTTTGGTTTAAATAAATTCAGTTTTTAATTTGCAGTAAATATTCAATTTAGTTTCAAAGAAAAATTCACATTTAAATAGAAAAACCAGAGAATATTCAGAGTTTTATAAAATTTCAATTGAAATAAAAAAATTTCTTTTCTTTCTATGAGGTTTTCAATAGATACCACAAAAAAAAAATCAATTGTATGAAAATTTCAAATAATATTGAAAAGTGTATCTTTTAATTCTCATTTTATTTTATTCAAAAATAGAAATAAATTTCAAAATAACGGTTTTTGTAAAAATACAATATAACTTTTACTTTCATTTGAAATGGAATAAATAACTGTCAGAATATCCCACGCAAAAATTTGCCTTTCTGCCCTTAATTTTACTTTTTTTTTTTTTTTTTTTTTTTTTTTTTTTTTTGGCAGTGACAAGGTAGGGCGTTAAACCTAAAAAACAAAAGAAGTGAGTACATACATAAAATACATGCATTTTGGGGTGCATATTAAGATCTAATGTTCTTATAACATTTTAACAGAATAAAATAAAAAAATGCCCTACTACAAAAAAAAAAAAAAGAAAGGTAGTAACTGAATGAATGAACTTTTTAACATTTAGAACAGAAGAAATAATTTTATTCAACAATTTTTTAGCAGAGAAAGAGAGTCCTTTTAATATATATTACGTTTATATAATATGGCAAATGTTACCTTCAAAAAATCTTCCGTTTACCGGTTTAAAATTCCCTTTTGTTAAATTTTCAAATACTAGGTATATATTATATTCGAATACGATTTTGATAGCCAGATGGTCCCATTGTGTGTCTAAAAAATTTTATACGTTTGTAAATTTGATACAAGGATATATATACGATCGATATACTCGTACAAACATATATCTAGTTACCTATATGTATACGTGTATAGATTCATTTTTAGATAGTCTATATACTTATATAAGTAGTTTTTATGAAACAGATTTTAGATTGATTATGGGACAAGTGAATTGATGCTTTTAGACTTAAAGAAGAGGGTTTTACAGTTCAATTACCGGGATTTATGTATGTACTGTACATATATGAAATAAAAAAATCTATAGTACATTTGGTATTAATTTTAACTATTCTTTTAATAAGATACCCAGTAGGAAAAGTGAGCATCCGAAATGCATAAAGGAGGCCTTTCTCGGGAGCTTAGGAGAACTCTCTCTTCGTACTTTTTTATCCTCCTTTTTCCATAAGCATGTCCGCCAAAAGGAGTACTCCCTGAAAGCTTCTTAGAAAGTGAAAAAAGAGATCTCCTTTTTAACTCTCGAGAGAGGCCTCCTTTATGCATTAAATAGAAAATTGTTACCTTATTATTTTTCTCACCTTATTAATTGTTTTTTAATTAAAATAAATTAAACTTTGAACATTCACGAATTTTTCACTAATTATTCCACAATTTTTGACTATTTAAACTTCACTTTACAAAATCATTTATTAAACTGAGAATCACGTAATTTCACAACTCTAAATTAGATGAGTAATATAAATTGCGTTTTTTTTCTTTTTTTCTTTGTTTAATCATATTTGACTCTTGTATTCATCCCATAGACCTCACTAGGGAGATATCTTGCTTTCCTTTGTAGTTTTTCTAAACTCCCTTATCACTTTTTTTGGGATGCATCCCAAATATTTCTACTGGGTATTTGCATTTAGACTTTATGTGCAATTTAATGAAATTTGTTCAATTTGAATACACGTATGTGTCTATATGTATGCTAAGAGGTTAATGTATTGTTCTTGTTTTCTCAGGTGTATGAAAAATTGATTGAATAAATTATCCACAAAAAAAAAAGGCGATGAAAAGCTGAATCTAATTTTTAAAGGGATGTTAAAAAGTACTAGTTTTTTTTTTTTTTTTTTTTTTGATAGTGTAGGTGCTTTTATTATTTTTTTTCTAATTTAAAAATGGTGGACAATTTTAAGCTTTAAATAAACAGAATTTATTAAAAAAACAATTCTAATCCGAAGTTTTGTTAGAATGTTAGGAAGATAGAATGAATTAAAAATCGAATACGATAAATTTGTAGTGAATTCACCCATAAAAAAAAGAGAAAAATATGAGTTTTGTCATATGTGATTTGTTTAGTTTAGTCAATAATAAATATAACTAAAAAGTAGAAATCTTTATGTCCTAAAGCCAAGCATTTTAAATATTAGAAATAAAATAAATTGCATCTGCGTACGCATTAAAATAAAAATAAAAAATCGGAATGTGAAAAAAAAAAAGAAGTGTATGTAGGTATAGTTAAACCTGGTCCAGCATTAAATCAATGCAGACATGTGACACGCGACCTTCTTTCTCTCATATAACAATATAACATATAAACGCATATACAAAATGAACAATATAAACAATAATTGTTAGTTCAGGATTCAGGGAATATACATATAAATTTAATGTTTTATACCGTTATATACGGTATATATAAATAATATTGGGATAAATTTTTCTACCTTTAATAAGGGTTCGGGTACGGTGTATATTCAAGAAACAAAAATAAAATAAATAACAAAAAGAGTGTATCGTATGTTAAAAATATAAACATACCTTAAAAGCATGAGATATATATGGGGGAAGGGGGGTGTATATGGCTCAAGGACGATAAAACAGTTGCATTAAGTCCCTAAAGGTTTTTATTTATCAATCCCGTATACAGTATGCATATGTGAGTATAAATGTGGTAGGTATTAATGAATGTATCTGTTATACATTTGAATGTTTTTTTTTTCGTCCTTTTTTTTATACTTATAAATAAATGCGATGAAATTCAAGATTTTTTCTTTCTATCAAATCAAGGGTGATATCGATAATGATGGTACATACATACATACATAATATGTATGTAGACATACGACAAAAAATAAAAAAGAGTCCTGCGATATAAAAAATTCATATGCATGTGTGTGTGTTTAGTGTGATTAATACAATAATATCATCAGATTGGACTTTTTTTTTGTACCATTGCATTGTACGTGCGTATCTTATATTATTTTTACCCTTAGTACATTTTTTTTTCTCTCCTGTTTTTGATGAGATGAGGTGTGCTGCATTTATATTATATGAGTATTATGTAAACCTGTTCATCATGCGGGATGATTTAGGGTACCACAATCACAGTCTCCGTGTTCAATTGAAAGAACAATTGAGCTAGCAAATGGTAAATTTAAATTATGAAACCGTAGTAATAATAAATCGCGACGTGAGAACAGCTGATCGTTTTTGTTGATGAAGCAAGGATAATGCGATGATGCACAGTTAGTATCAAACTTTTTTTTTTATATTGTAAGTATTTTATATTTTGCATTATTCACACACATCAACTGATGCGTTCAAAAAGTAAAAATCAAAATAAAATAAGGTAAATGCAAAAAAGAAAGAAAAAATTAAGTGCGTAGGAAACGTCCTATATGAGGAAAAATACACTTCAGTGTGTCGTCTGTGTTGCTTTTGGGATTATTTTCATGGAAACATTTTTTTTTTATTAAATTTTCAGTTATGTATGTGTATACAGACAGTAGAATGACTTATTTTAATAGTTGAAATAATTTTTACTGCTTTTTTTTGAATTCAAAGCCATTTAAACCCTTTTGTTATTATATGATTTTTGGTTTAGGATTATATGGAAAAAAAATTTTTAAAGAATAAAAAGTGATTTTTATCGATTGTTCAATTGAAAGAAGAAAAAAATCCTATATAACGTATAGAAAAAGTATGATTTGTGTTTACAGTAAATTCTTATTTTCAAACCTTTAAAAAAAAAATCGATAAAATAATAATGTATTCTATTAAAATTTTTATTAGTTTCAATAAATTTTCATTTTGTTAAAAAAATGTAATATTTTTATTCCATTAAATCTAAAACAAATAAAAACAAAAAAGCCAGATACAAATAAATTAAAATTTTATATGCATTTTTTTTTTTTTTTTTTTGAATCATTAAAAACAGTTATTAACAGAACGATAAAAAAAAGATATTTTTTTTAAAGCTAAACTTTGAGATAAAAATTTTTTTTTACAATAATTTTAAGTCTTTTTTTTACTTGTTTTGTTGTTTTGCTCCATATAATATTTTGCACATAGTACATTATTGTGCATTTATGCTAAAACATTTTGTAATACATAATATTAAAATCCATAAATCAATTATACTTTTCATTGCATAATTTCAAAATATTAATATTTGTTTGTTTGCTTTTTTCTGATATAAATTTTCTTCTCTAATAATTCTTCATTCAAAAGTCATTAATTTTTTTTTAATGTTAAAAAATAAAAAAATTTTTTTAATGTATCTTTTCAATGTGAATTTTTATTTTTAATGTTTTTAAAAATGAATAAAAATTATTATTATTTTTGTGTTTACTGGAAATTTAATGTTTACCTGAGTGAATATAATGTAAAAATAAAATTTAACGGTTTTGAAATGTATCTGTCTATGTTATTACTTGGATTCAAAAGGATAATTAAACATATGTATAAATATAGATATTTTATTTTTTCAAATTTAAATAAACACATATGCTTACGTTTGGTTTTATGTTTTATTTGAAAATCTATTAAAAAATGGAATTTTCTTGCAAAGGATTTAAAACTTTGGAATAAACCAAAATGTTTAATATTTTATTGTTATTGTGTAAAAAGTAATCCATACGACGTGTGCTATATGCATTTTAGATACATAGATACTTTTATTTGTAAATAAATAAAAACTATGAAAAAAAAAACATGTTGTGACCATAACAAGATATTATTATTTAATAATGGTGAATATTGACTTTAAAAGGCAATTTTGTGGTGCAATTCTTGTAAAGTTATTTTAAATTCTTCATCGTTTGTTTAGAAATTTCTAGGAACATATACCTAACGTATGGTAAACTGAATTTTTCTGTATGTTAAAAATACCTATAGGACTCATATTTTTGGAAATTTTGAGTTGTAAAATAAAATCCTTTCTAGAGTAATTGTGCATATTCAAAAACATCAAATGATGGTCAATTGATCAAATTCACCAATTTCAAGTTTTAAGCTGAATTTCATCAATTGATGATCATTTGACGTTTTCGAAAATGCACATTCTGTTAAAGTAGTTGGTCTAACGAAAAATTTGCAGCAAAACAAAGTAGGTACATATATAAAATCTAGTACTTCCGATAGCACTTCGCTCAAAATATTTGAAAAGTATTGTACAAATGAAGGAGGTGCTCTAGAAGTCATAAGAAATAGAATAAATAATGGAGCAATCGATGTTCTAAATAATATATGAAAATCTAGTTATTTCTCTCATAGAACTATAAGATGAAGATTTTAAATACTAATATTAAATCGGTATTGTTGTATGGTTGTAAAACTTGTCTGGTGACATCGACAATTTAAAAATGTGTCTGAGAATAATCCTTAAAATTTGATGGTCTTAAAGAAACTCAAACCAGGATTTGTGGACGAGAAGAAATCAGGACAAAATAGAAGTCGAGATTATGAAAAGGAAATATGCATAGATCGGACACATTCTGCGCATAGATCAACTCAAAGTATAAGTAAAGAGGCTTTAGATTAAAGTTCTCAAGGGCGCAGGAGAAAAGGATCAGACCTAGAATAATATGGAGAAGAAATAGTGTCATTAAATAGTGCTAGCGAATGAATAAAACTTGGAATAATCTAAGAAGTATCGCTTCAAATAAATATAGATAAATATTTCTCAGAAGTCAGAATACCTATGTTGCTTAGGAGTTTTTGGGTCATCATAATCTTGGAGGTTTCTTCTTCTAAATAGTGATATTTCGCATATTTCGTTTTTCACTTTTTAAAAAATATTTATGAAAAAATAATAATTGATAATTTTGTCGTTCAAGTTTAGAAAAGAGTAAAAAAAATTAACGAGGCAGACATACATAAGTGGTTTCGCTTGATAATTAAACAAAAAAACTTATCCTCCTTCTTAAGATAAAAGTAAGAAAAAAGTAAACTAGGTACTCCCAAATATTTCGACTAAAATCAGTAAAATCTTTATCATCGGTAAATTACATGAATTTTGAATTAATTCAATCGTGTATGTATGATATTTTCAAAATCATTTTTTTTTGTCGTCAATTAATTGTCAATAAATTCAAACTAACAAAATGTAAGCTTTGTTTACAACTCATATCAATTACAAATTTTACAAATAAATATTAATTTTGTCTGTATTTATGTGAAATGACGTATTCTCTCTAGAATAGAAAAAAAAAACAATCTTATTTTTGACATAGAAATTGATATAAATTTTATTATGTTAAGAATAAAATTGCGTTGTGTTCTCATACATTTGGAATTTTTTAATTTCATATTATTTACATAACTATATGATGTATTTTATGTATATAAAATAGTTCATCAAAAAAAATTAAAAAAAAAAAATAAAAAAAAAAAGAATCTTAAGTTTAAATCAAGATGTAAATGACTATGAGATGAGATGTGATGAAGCTGATGGGTGATTGGTGATGATGATGATGATGATCATGGTTGATGTTGAAATGTTTGCTTTTTTTTTCGACTTGAGATTAGGTCATCAGAAATGGACTAATTTTAATTAAAAAACAAACAAAAAACACAGTTTATATACAAAATAATACATAGAAGAAGATACATAAGAGTATTATGTATGTTTGTATGTTCAATGTTTATCATTTATTATACAAATTGTATGTTTAATATAAGAGATTTTTCAATTTTTGTTATACTAATGAATTAAGAAAAAAAGAGAAGAAAAGAAATAAAAATAAAAAAAAAATTAACATACATATGATGTAAAATTTTGAAATTAATACATGATTTACTAATATGTGATGTAAAACATACTACATATATGTATCTTGAATATTAAAGTACATATATATGTTCCTACATATCGTATTCGTAATCGTATATTTTAGTGTGTGACAAGTATAACAATTTGACATTTTTATAAACATCAGAAAGTTACATATGTCAATTTTTTTTAATTCATTTATATTTTTGTGTGTATGTATACTTATAATGAACGAACGCAGTATGATTATTCGTTCTACATACATAATTCAAGGTTTTTTCTTTTTCTTCTTCTCTGATTATAAAATCGGGGAAAAAAAATTTCACAATTTTCTTTTTGTGATTATGAATTTAATTTCGACAAAAATAAAAAAAAAAAACCTAATAAAACAAGTGAGTTGTATTTATGAGAAGACATATAAAATCTTAAGATACGTTACATTTGTTTCATTTCACTTTAAAAATTATTTTTGGTGAAATTTTTTTTAGATAAAACAACAGAAAAAAAACGGATTGATTTTTAAGTAATCAATAATTATTTTGATAGTTATTATTTGTACTTTTTTTAAAATTTTTAGTTTTGTTTTTTTTTTTTTTTTTGTGAAAGAAAATGATGAAATTTCAATTTTAAAAAATCAATTTTAAATTTTATAATTTTTGTTTTTTCATTTATTTTTTGTTTTATTTTAAGAGACGTTAACTGTCAAAAATGTCTCATTAATTAACAAAATAAATTACAAAAAATAAAATATTATTTTATTTTTATTTGATTTGTTGATGAATGAATTTGGCGCCATTCATAAATGCATTTTTGTTGTTTGTGTTTTCAAATCCTTTCATTTTTTTTTTTTTGCAAATAAATAAAAACAAATTTTTCATTTGTAAAACTTTATCTTTTCAATGCCAAAAAAAATTTTTTTTTTTCAAAAGTAATTTTAAATGAGCATTATATTTGTTTTATGCTTAATTTCAAATTCTTTAAAAAAAAAACAATATTCTTCATAAAATTTGAAAAATTTTACCTTTATTATTTAGCCACATATTCACATTTGGTTAACATGTGTAAAATGAAAAAAATATTCGAAGTACGTAAATAGAAAATCTTTGAAAAAAAAAAAAAAACGTGGTAGGTATCATTTAAATTCTGATTAGAATGAAAATAGAAAAAAAAAACATTTGAGAATCAGCAAGATTCAGTTGTATAATTTTTCTTTTTTCGTACAAATACAATAATTTATGAAGCCAGAACAAAATAAGACATTCAAAAATTTAAAAGGTGCTCAAAAATGAAAAAAAAAAAAACCCACATGTATGTAAAATTCTTACAATATTGTTCGATTTTTTTTTTTCAATTTAAAAAATGAAATGTCATATTAAAAAATCTTTTATAATTAAATTTGATTTACCAATGTCCTTATTATTATGAGATAAAAAAATTTTGTGAAATAAAAAAGAGGAAAAAAAAAGTATAATGTTATTTTCAGAGTTAATTGAATTTTCGAAAAACCTTGAAAGCACTTCAGTTTTAAATGTATATCTTTTATCATATGTATATAAATTGTATGTAATGTATTATAACCACGTATTTTGTGTAAATAATCTTTCATCTAATTCTAAATTTCACTTTAGGGGATTTTACATTATTATAATCTCAATTATACCTTCATATCGCATGTTTGTAAGTAAACATATCCTATAAGATATTTTAATGTTTATATAGATACTTCGTTAGATATACATTTGTATAATATTTGTATGTACATATAGTAGATAGTTATTATATTTTAAACATACGAGTATATGCTGAACATTAAGAATTTATTTAAATTTAAGAATGAATATTTTTGTTTAATTCACTTCATTTGAAAATGTTAATTTACAAGATATTATTGTCTGATGTGTTAGCAACATTTCATAGATACTTACATACTTTTATATATTTTAGCAAATATAGGAAATAGCTTTTATATTGATTTAATCTATACTTACAATATATTCGTACAAGTGGGCACACATTTTTGAAAATTTATATATATGAGAATTCGAATACAATCTATGTATTTAAAGATCCTTTTTCTTTTCATCCGACAAAATATAATAATATGTAAGTAAGTAAGTACATATATGTGTACGTATGTACTTTTCATAATAAAAGTAATAGAAAATCAAATATTATTCTCATTCTTTTTTTATACAGAAAAAGTTTGTCTTCAATTCTGTATCTGGAATGATTTTCATTCATCCTGGATATCTTATTCGAATGTTACTTCATATACATACATACATTACTATATACATATACATTAAGGTACTTGCATGTAAATTTTTCAAATATATAAGAGAATGCTAACTTAGGTAAATTATTGAAAAGTGTGCGGTTTTATTCACTATTATTTGAGTTTTAAAGTACATACTCGTACTTTCAAACATTTATACTTTATACTAAAAGATCTTTTCTACATGGTATAAAAAAAAACATACATGTTGACATATGTGAAAAATATACATACATGTGTATGTATGTATGTACATACATATAGTCTGTATAAATTTTCTTTTAAATGTTATGTGAGGGTGTTGTATGAGTTTGTAAAAGGAAGTGATAGAGAAATCATTCCACTTCTTATGAAATTTAACAAAGTGATTGTCTTAAGGTGATCACCTCAGGAAGTTATTCAAGAAATACATAATATACTGTTATTATATATGTTTGTACAATATTCATGAAACAAATAAATAAAGGTTCACATCCGGTGCAGTTGGTTTTTTTTTCTTCTGAAAATCTATACGTAAACTTTTATTTAAGTTTAACAACATTTTTGTTTATTCTTTGTAAATTTTATTCTATTAAATTTCAATTTTTTTTTTTTTTACTATGCAAATAATATTTGTTTTTGCTAAAGGATTCAAAGCTTTTCCAGGAAACCTTTAAATTCATTTTTTTTTTTGTATTGTAATGCATGAGTCTTAATAGTTTTACGTAGAATGTGAACCATTAGTGTGTCGGTGAAAATTTTTTTTTTTTAATTTTTAGAAAGATTGTGATTTGTGTAATACTTGCGCTGCAGCACGTCAAGAGCCTTGGCCTCTTTCAACACGTCTCTACATCGCCTTCAAACGCTAGCTACTTCTCTCCAGTTTTCAAGGTTAAGCTTTGCGACGTCGGTTCTTACGTTGTCTATCCATCTTGTTCTGGACCTTCCTACCTTTCTCAAGCCTTCAGGGTTATATTTGAAATTTTTTTAATTTGTGCAATAATAATAATTAATAAGAATGAGTTACTGTACAATGTCGGCTATGTAAGATGGTCAAAAATTGAATTTTCAAAAATGACTGTTCTAACAAAATTCTAAGCTTTCTAGAATGAAGTAAATTCAAGATTATTTCTTTTTCTTTTTAAATCCTTGAACTCAAAATTAAAATTTATTCAAAATCACACATTTTTTTTATCAAATTTCTTAAGAATTCAAAATGAAATACCTGATAAACATAGGAAAAGACATTAACGTAATATGAATAATCACAAAAGTAATAATATTTATCTTCTTGAACGTCATTCCTTATCATCGAAAAACAAAAAATTTTCTTTAAAATTGTTATTTAGTTATTTTCTTATCAATTGTAATTGCTTATTGGGGAAAATTTCATGTATTATATTTTTTTTCAAACATAAAAAAAAGAAAAAAAAAGAAAATAAAAGATAGATAAAGACATTGAGGTACCTGATGTGTATACGTTATCATTTAAAGATTTACACTTATGTACATAACAGCTATAAAGAAAAAAAAAAGAAGATTTTTACTTGAATCATTATCACTTTGTCTTCTGTCAACATACATCTATGACTATTATGGCTGACTGAGACAAATGTGTCATTCACTTAACCTTTTGAACTACGTTCCCATCCATATAAAATAATGTACCAAACCATCTATGCGTATATATACAACATTAAGTTTTACGTTATATATTAAAATATAGAATTCATATAAAGAAATAGTTAAAATTTTAATTTAGATTTCGATAATATTATGTGTACTTAGCTAATGGTAAAATTTGTATATTTTGAAATAAAATCTATGATTTAAATAAATGGGCAAATAAATATGCGTACAAACTCCTTATATGTATCACACATACATATGTACACATGTATGTTTTATAAGAGAGTCATTTATCTTAAATTTATTGTAACAAATATTCCACATATATACGGTATTAATACCATAGAGAATTTTCATTTGATTTTAACTTGAATTTTGCCTTGATCTCTTATACTAGAAAAAAAATATAGTGTATATAATAATATACATTATGATGTTTGTCATATGTGTTTTAGTTAAAGATCAAAATCCAAACATTAACTAGAATGAAAATGGTAATTAAAAGTGAACTCAATTCACAAGAATAAGAATATTATTAAGTATATAATATACCTAATAGACTTAATATTATTGTTGTAAATATATATTTAACATTATATGTACATATAATCGTCCATATACATGAGTATGTGAAACCCTAAAAAAAGTAATTATTTCTTAGTCAAGTAAAACGACCACATCAAGTATATTTACCTAATCTCTAGAATTACAGACGACAATCTTTTCTAATAACAACATTTTTAGTAGATCTCTTCATCTTGACAAAAAGTCATTCATTTTAATTTATTGAGGTTAAAGACTTAGGTCGATTTTTTTCTTCTTCTTTTTTTTTTCATTTAAAAAAGAAATTACATACCACTAAAATAAAATTTTTTTTGTGTTTTTCATTTTATAAGTTGAGTACACGCATAATTTTTAAATATTTTACAAAATATTTTTTTTCTTCCAATAATTATTATTTTTTGTTGTTATTTTCGACCCTTGAATTTTCACACGTTAAAGGTTTTAGTTTAACGAGAAAAATATAACTTATCATTTTTTGTCTTATCGATAATATTTAATCGATAATATTCTTTTTTGTTTTCTATATTTTTTTCGAGAAAGATAGCCATGTAAGTTTGTATAAAAATTAACATACAACATATTCTTTTTTTTCAATGTTCATATATTGACACCAAAAAAATTGTAAATGATTGACAGCCTCAAGAAAAAAAGTGTCAAATTTTAATTTAACAAAAAAAAAAAAATGTATCTACTCGTACAATGTTTAATTCATGATGATTTAAAAAAAAGAGGCATACAAGTAATTGTCGTTCAAGGGCAATAACACAACATTTTGTTAAAATAATAAATAATATACAATACACAACTGATAATCAAAAATAAAAATTCATTAACCGAAACAAAAAAAAAAAAAAAATTAAAACACCACCCATAAAGATTTTTATTTTGGACCAAAATAATATTATCTATATAGTATATATGTATGTATAATTAAGATTGAAAAGAAGAAAGATATTTTTTGTGATGTTTAATAATGTGACTTTGTAGAGTGAAACAAAACCGAAAAAATTAAGATGAAAAGCAACCTTTGAAAAAAATCATTTATTCACGTACCAAATTTTGTTTTGTTTTTATTTTTAGCTTTGAAAGGTGTAGGATTTTTTTTTTTTTTTTTTTAATATACCTTTATGCAGCTGAAGCCAAAACATTATTTCTTAGAACCGAGCGGTGCGATTTGTTTATTTATTTATTAAACGAAAAATATCTCGACACGAAAAAAACAAAAACAAAAAATAATATCAATTTTTTAGCAGCTGACTCAGGTGCCTTATTATATTATATTTTTTGGAGCACGTACTCTCTTCATTTTTTAAAAACAAAAGAAACAAAAGAAATTTAAAAAAAACCAACACATTGTGCAACATGTAAAGATTGTTTTGCAAATTGAAAAAAAATTTTTTTTAAGATGTAGGTAGGTAGTAGAAACTTTGAGCAACCGTAGAAAGAAAGATTCAGATTAAAACAGTTTACACCGTAAAGCAAGAAAAGAAAACTGATGCTTAAAAGTTGAAATGTGACTTCTTTCCGTTTGGTTATGTATATATTTTTTTTAATTGCATTCATTTAAACTTTGCACATATGACATAAGTTAATGTGTTGTCGTTAAAAGTCTGATAGGCAACATTAACCCTGGTATATTTTATGGAAGCAGGTGATTTGAACACCTTGTTTTCTTTTATTATATCGTCTGGTGTGTGGTGGTGATGGTCCATCATTAATTTGAAAAAAATTTTTGGACTTTAGTCACGGAATATTAACAAAACCATAAAAATGCTTGTACAAACTACGAATCACTTGACATTCATTTGTTTGCCTTTACAAGATTTTGAGAATAAAAATGAACATCAAAAAAGGACAAAAGGCGTTATTTTTTAAATATTCATAGATAGAATTTGTTCGATAACTTTCTCGTAGAATATCAATGGAAATATCGGTGTATTTTTTTTAATATAAAGTGTAGGAGATTCGAGTATTCTTCACATCAATGTTTACTTATAGTAACTAAAACCATCAAGCGACATGGCATTTGATAGTTTAATTGTTAGAACAGTGCCCCAGAAACCTGAAGGTCTTGGGTTCGAATCCCAGTCCCAGTTTTTTGGCCATTTAGAACATATCAAGTGGGAGTTTCTTCCACTTTGTCCTTTCACTCTTCAAAAAATTCATGAGACTTGAGTGAATCTGTATTCTACTGAGGAAATCATGTAGACTTCAAGAACTCCAAGTTTTTGAAAGCATATTATGTTGTGTTAATTCATTATTCTTAGGGTTAAAATATAACAATAATATCTAAGGTGTACCCATTGTTATTTTATACGAATGAATATTATTATTTTTTTTTCCAAACAAAAAAAAGTATCAAATAAATATATTTTTTTTATGTACGAAAAATTAAAAGTATCAAAATAAATTTTATGTTTATATAAATCTTATGTATTTTAATCTTTTCAATGTAAACTTCACATGTATGTAAATATATACATACGTATGTATATTTTATCAATGAATTTTTATTGCCATTCAATTTCAAAACAAATGACATTTTTCCCTGGCAAATTATTTAAGTGGTACTCGTACTTGAAGAATTCAATTTAAAAGGACATTCACTTGTTTTTTTATTCGTATGAATATACACTAAAATTCGCATAATAAAATTAAATTACATTTGCAAAAATTTGTATGTACATACATGTATGTAAGTATGTTTGTATGAAAGATAAATTTAAATATACATATACCAATGTGTACTTATGTATGTATATAGAGAAAGTATCTTCTCAAATGTTTTGTTACTTACAAACATTTATACTGGTTTTCATCTTAAAATTGTTTCTTATATCGTATTTTCATTATCTTTTGAAGGTATATTTACTAATCCTTAGATACTCTATTAGAAGGATGACTTGAATCTTTAACAATAAAAAAGGACTAAGATACGCTTATTTCGCTAAATAAAATCGCCCAAAAATGAAATCAAATCAAGAAATAAAAGATTAGTTGTCGTTGTCGTCATCCCTTTATCCATTATCCTTTTAGAATGAATGAATGGGAAGTAGAAATAATAATAATATGTAAACGTATATTCTCATTGTATATTTAACAGGAATACATATACGTTTTTTTTTTTTCGTGGACCGTGTATAGATATTTTCATTTGCTTTCTTAGATTTTTAGATATTAAATGTATCTATTATACATATATGAGTATGAGTATGAGTATGTATGTATTATACACAGAATGACACAACTTTGTCGTTCGTTTATTTAACTTGGTTGGTTCCAAATTCTTAACCACCTAGACTTATATACATACATACATACGTTTATTTTACCAGCCACCCACAAATATCTCTTTTTTTTCTTTTTCATTTTACATTAATCTACACGAATCATCATCATTGGATATCTAAAGAAATAGAATTCATTGAATTATCGTTTTCTTTCTTTTCTTTTTATTTCTTTTTACAGACTTTTCTCAGGGACTAAGTCACAAGATTCCTAGGGATTAAGTTTATTTCTTTTTATTTCATTTTATTTTTTTTCTATTTTTTTTTTTTTTTTTTTTTTTTTTTTTTTTTTTTTTTTTTTTTTTTTTTTTTTTTTTTGTAAAATGTGTAGTATAATGCATTAAGAGTAGGTACTATGTTTGGATGTTTATAACAGAAAAAAAAAATTAAAAGGAGTTTATAATATTATTACAAGACAAGAATGAAAAAAGTAAATGCAAAATGTATCTATATATCTTTAGATAGTAAATTTTAACATTATTAAGACAAAACCTGGATAGAATTATTTTAAATGAGCCAAAAAGCAAATAAGATGTGAAAGAATCATCAAGAGAGAAAAAAGAGAAATAAAACAAAATGATAATCAAGAGGAATTATTCTAGTCTTCTGGGTTTAATTTAATTGAAAAGTGATAGGGTCTTATTAAATGAATTGTTACATTTTTTCTATGTGTGGTGTGGTGTACTATATAGTGATTGTAACGGTAACTCATGAATTAGATTCTCAAGATAATTTTTATGTAATCAAATTGAAAACAAAAAAAAACAAAAATTGTGTTACAATTTAGAATTTTTTAACAAATTTCAAGATAAACTTTTTAAATTATGAGAAAAAAAAACAACAAAGAAGAAGATTTTAAAAAAGCGTTAAATTTACAAAATAAATCAAGTTTTTGGAATTTTTATAAAACCGAAACGCATTAATTTAATTATTTTTTTTGTTTGATTTTTTGTTGTTTTTTACTTTCGCTGTCCTTTTGTTATCTGATTTTCTTTGAATGCACTTTTTTTTTTCTCTGAAAAACTGTAGGAAAATTATGAAAATTTTTCTCCGAATAAAATTCTGTGGTAATTTTTTGTTTTTTCGGAACAGAAAAAAAAAAGTAGTGCAAATAAAAAAAAAAGGAAATAAAACACCAAACAAAATACAATGAGAAAAAAAAATGTATATTTTACTTTAAGAATATTTTGTTGTCCTTTGTGACTTGTGTTAATGTTTTTCGTGTATCGTGTTATGATTTTTTGTTGTTTTTGTTTGTTAGTTTTTATTCTACACAAAAAAAAAAAAAAAACAACAAAGAAAACAAACAGCAATAAAAATATAAACATTAATTAAAAATGCGTTCATTTCGCATCATTTAAAGACAAAAATTGCATAATTAGCACCATTCCCGGAAGACTTTTTTTTATTGTAGATACATTTTTTTTGTCTCTCCATAAAGATAATAATAATTTTTTCCTTTTTGTGTGCTTTTTTTCATTTCCTTTTCTAAGTTTTTTCTTTCTTTTGTTATTAGTGGTGATACGGGTTAATATGTATGTATGTATGTATCATTTTCAATCTTGTATGCAAATTTATAATACTTATGTGTAACATTTCATTTTCCTTTCTTTTTTTTCCTTGTGGAATTTAAAAGAATTTTCACAATTTTCATTTCGTTTTTTCAATTTTTTGTTGCTGTAATAAAATACATGAAAAATAAATATATGAAATATTTTGTAGAAACACAAAAAACTGTATAACCTTAATACTCCGATCTATGTTAAATTTTACACCCGCGCTCATCTATGTTAAGAAATTTTTGTAGACTTTTTCCTCCCTTTAAAAAAATATGTTCCCGAAAAAGTAGAAAGTTGAAATTTGGCAAAAGGATGTTCGTGAAGGAGGGTCGCAGTAGAGGGGAAAAACGTTTATTTTTCGAAAAATGACGCTTTTGTGCATTTTAATCTATAACTTTTGTATACTAATATACGGATTTTCGTTCAAAGTTTCTTTAGAAGAGAACCCCTCAAGGAGTATTCTTGTCAGATTTCATTATTTCAACTTCCTACTTTCCGGGAATATACTTATTTAAAGGGACGAAAAGATCTTCAAACTTTCCTTAACATAGATGGAAGGAGTTTTTTTTCTTTGGAGCCTTGTAGCTCGCTCCCTATTGCAGGGATCTTTTTTCTTTGAAAGAAAAATTAGTAGAAAATGACAAGAAAAATACCTTGGACAAATTTTAAGTCGATATGTTCACATGGTCCTAAGATATTCAACTTTGAATACGGATTTTTGAAACGAAAACGGTCTAAAATTGATTGAAATGTTAAATTGGGTTGGAAGAGTAACAAAAGAAAATTAGACAAAAATGCATACAAACATCAACAAAAACTAAAAACTTTTTCATTGTTGAATGTCATTAATGTTTTTTATTGTATTTATATACATACATACATATATCCTTTTGTATTTTTAAGGATAATCAAATAAAATATATTTTTTGTATGAGAAAATGCAAAATGTTATACATTAGTTTTGGCTTTCTCGTTGCATGCTTTATTACTACAATAATGCCCAATATTGTTGTTTTTGAAACAATAAAAGGATCAAAGTTTATAATAATTATTTGAAAAGTTTTTTTTTTAATGTAATTTCATGAAATAAAATTTATTTATAGAGAAATTAAATAATAATTATTATAGGAATTGTATTGTATATTTTATAATAAGTTGAATGGGGAAAACATTTGATGGATATTTAATTTGAAAAAAATATGAAATTAACGGAAGAATGAACAAATTAGAAATGATTGATTGTATGTAGAATTGAATAAGCTTTTTTTATTTGAAAAGAAAAAGGGTATGATCTGTTTAGAATTTAAAAGAATGAGTAAATTTCTTAATTTTTCGAATTTCTATTTTCTGTATTGTTTCAGATTCCTTGTGTGATGGAAAATGTCAAAAATAGTTAATTAAAAAAGTTCTTTAAAATTCGAAATCTATTTTGGTTTATTTATTTTGTGTTTCGAGAAGTATTGAAAAATACATTTTTACATAAGGATAATCTTTTTATGCTGATTAAAAAAGCATATGAACTTTGAAAATTCTCTAAAAAAAGGTAGATGTGTAAATTAATGAGTATTTCAGTAGTCCATCAACTTACAAACGAAAACTAGTGACACTGTGGTAGACATATCCTGATCTTGAGAAACTACAGTTATCTCCAATTATAAATTTTTAATCTTCAGTTATTGAATAAAAATAACGTTTATTTTCACTATGCTTTTATGAGTGTCCTTTCATTGCTATCCTTTTCTTTCTGGGGAAATAAAAAATTAACTAAATATACAATTTTTATCAAAACTTTATATGCAAAGATACCGTTTTAATTTAATTATCTATATACATACTTATTTAACTACATGATATTATTCTTCAAAAGATCCTTAAAATAATTTCTTAGCTCTCTTTGTATACTTCATCTACCTAATCTTATATTCTGGACATTACTAAAAGTAAATTTAAGTATTCCTTTTTGATAGTTGAAAAAATATGCATATTTAAATAATGTAAATAACTTATGCCATTAACCATGTATGGTAGCTATACCAATTGATGATGCTATCAAAATCTTTAACATATTTTTGTGTAGTCGACTTGTAGTCAACAAAATTTTGAAAATGTTCTATTTACATTAAATTACATTAAATTACACACATTTATTTTATTTATGTATATTGCACATAATATTATAAATTTTATGAAAATAGATAGTGTTTTTCTCAATTTAAAAGGACTCATTTTCTCTATATACTATTACATACGTATATGTATGTTTATCAATAAATTAAAACAATGGCAAGTACAAGTAAGTAATACATAATTTTGGCATTAACATATGCACGTGTAAAGAAAATTTCTTTTGGCACTCAATAATAATTTTCACACACACAATATGTATCTATAAAATTGACTAACTATACTCGTATGTATCTATGTACATATTTATATGTAAAGTGGCATGAATTACATGATAGTTTACAACTTTTATGTCATATGAAATAGAAAGAGAGAGATAGAGAGAGAGATTATTAATTTCATAAGGTGGTAAAATATATTGAATTATGATTGTAGCTGACCTCAAAGATCACCAAGGTAAAATTTATGTGTATGTACATATGTGTGTGAAATATGTACTTATGTATGTATAATGGGGAAAATTATATCATTAAATTTTCTTAAGTTATAAGCTAATTTATATTCAAAGAATGAAAACAATTAAAATTAATCATACAAATGAAAACACGAAAATATATACATATATACGTAAGGATAAGCATAAATGTATGCATGTATAATATTGTTTTTCTTCAAAAGAAAAAAGGGTATAACAAAATGAAAAAGTAAAATGAAAATTACAGTTTGTTATTTTTTTGTCTAAATCTCGAAGAACAAAAGTCTAAATAAGATATTTTTTTTTTATTGTTGAAAAGAAAATTATCTATTAATCAAGCCCAAGTATTATTATAGCCACAAGAAAAAAAAATAAAATAAAATAAAATTAAAACATAATGCTATTGTCCTTTTGAGACTAATAAGATTTTGATTTGAATTAAAATCTAACTAAAGAATAAAAAGAGGATTTATATTTTGGATTTTTTAATAATAATGAAATTGAAATATAAAAAAAAAAAAAATTTGAATATACGATATTTTGTAGTACTCCCAAGTGGCCCGTTTAACGTGAATTAAAACAACTGTTTTATTGTATATAAAGTCCGTTTCTTATTAAAATTAAACAATAAAAAAAAATTGTTATAAATTAAGGAGGAAACGGTTTTTTTTCTATACTATATTTTTGTTCAAACTCATCATCACCGTCATCAATAAAATTGAAACAAATTTATGTCAAGTCATATAATATATTTTTTTCTTTATTGTTCCTCGTTTGTTTTTTGTTTTTCATCAAAAGGACACTTGTTCATTTGAAGCATGAAGAAATTTTCCAAAAAATTCTTAAGACAATGTAATTTTCATTTTTGTTTTTTTTTGCGGCAAGGATAAAACAATTAAAATTATGATTAGGAAATTTTTCAAAATGTATCTTAAAATATTGTAATGCGAAAAACCTTAAAAAAGACACTGTTAAAATTAAAGATGATGGAATGTATCAAAGTATTTTTGTCCTTTTTTTCGTGTAAATTATACTATACTCGTATATGAAAAAAAAATTTCAATTTTTCATGGTGATTATATAAAAATTACATAATAAGACAAATTCGTATAATTTTCTTAATAACAAAAAATAAGACAAAAAAGTTGTAAAGCTATCTATCCCCTTATCTATACCATCAAATTTTTAACAGCATATGAAAAGGATTTCTTTTCTCTCTCTCTCTCTCTCTCCAAAAATCCAAAAAAAATATATAAAACAAGAAGCGAAACATTGAAATGGCCTGAAAACAATGAAATAAATGATATCGAAGATTAAAGTTAAAAAAAAAAACAAAAACAAAATATAAAACGAAATATTGAAGTATCTCATAGAAAAAGGATGTACTCACTGTTGTCATTATTGTCATCATCATCATCATCATCATAAAATGATGATTGTATGCGGTTAAAAAATTCAACCTATTTCACTATATGTTATTTTAAAAAAAAAGGACCATTAATGTCGTTTGTGTTTAAAACATTTAAAAAATGTGGTGGATTTTTTAATAGCTTATTCGCCCTATAACGATCATCTGGATTAGAATTTTAATTACAGAAATTGCCTAAAAATTAATTGTGGGGTATATTCAAGATATTACAAAAAAACAAAATATATTCCCAAATGGTCGATTTCTTGATTATTGCAGTGTCCTCAAGCGAACAGATTGTATATAATGAAGGAATCATTATTATTATTTTTTTCTTATTATTATTGTTTCTATTTTTATTTATTTATTTTTTTTTTGTGTGGTTTATTCGATTTTTTATTTCTTATTTTCGAACAAATAAATCTTGCGTTATGTGTTTAGGCCATATTTTAAAGATTTTGTTCCTGTTTTTTTTTTTTAATATGATATCATTAATGGGCCTTTCCAATGAGTCAACTTTGACCTAATTTACATTGATAATAAAAAATAAATAAATAAGTGGTGTTTTTTTTTCAGAGATTTTTTAAAGTTTTTAAACGAAATTTAATGATTTTCACCTTTCGAAATATTCACGGTAACACTGTCTTAATTTGTTTTATCTTTAGGTATTTAATTGTTTAAAATTAAAAAAGCAAAAACAGGATAAAAAAAACTACGGGAAGGATAAAAAAATTATAGAAATTTAAAAGTGTACTATGTCCCAAAAATCTTTTTTTTAAAGATATCCTGTTTCAAGAATTTTCAATCTATTAAAATATAAAATAAATTTTTGGTTTTTCTTTCTTATTTTCAAATTTTAATTATTTTTTAAAATACTTAAAAAAATGTTTGTTATCAACTTTTTAACATTCAAAGAAAACATCACACACAAATAATACGTATCATTATTTTCTTTTAATTTAAATTACCTTTATGTTACTTTGTTTTGTTTTTTTCTTGGTACATAGCTATATTATTTCCCTTGTTATTCTGTGATTACACTTGAGGGCTATATTGTAATTATTGTGTGGCACTTAATCAACACCTTCTTTTTAAAATGTATATATTATTACAATAAACATTATGTAGATTATATGTATGTAAAAAAAAAAACCCTTTCGTTCGCGTTATACATTTCCCGTATATAAGATTTAAAATTTTCCTATTTTGCAATGAGCAAGAACTTAATTTTCATTCTTTTCTTGTTTTTTTTTGTTTTTTCCTTGTATTACATATATGTATTTCCGTATGTTTTAAATAAGGATAACACAATGTAAAATAATATAAGAATATATTTGTATATCTTATCAAAACTTTTAATTTAATGTTATACTTTTTGTCGTATATGGAAAAAAACATCATATATTGCAACCAATATTTTTCTTTGAATCCTTCAACATCAGCTCATCTTAATGTATGATTCTTGTGTGTAAATATATGAAGGTATTTAATTTTGTGGTATATGTAGAGATGAAGAGGTAAAATACAAATGTTACAGCTATCCCACCATCATTATACCCCAATATCCTTTAAAATTTTCAAGGCAAGCAAAGTGATGATGATGATGACATGACGGAAATAAAGTTTGGTATGATATCTCACTATTATCAAGAAACAATACACTTAATTACTCTCGGATGTGACATACAACATACATACATATATGAATATAAATATAGTATACCTCAATAACTATAGGATTTCATTCCTAAAAAATATTATTCATTCATCGTTTTTGTCAAGGGCACATTGAAATCATCGTCATCGTCATCATCATCATTCGAAGTTGAATTAATGTCAAACCCTTTTCACATAGTTTGTTGTTTTTGTTGTTCCTTTAGGTGTGTATGTACTGTATGTAATTCCTTGAATGTATATTTATACATACATACATATATGAGTTTAAAATATTGTTATCATCGTCATCATCATCAAAATATAAAATATTAGTGTAAATGTACATTTTACCGAACAAATATACTTCATCACCATCGAGGATAATAGAATACCTTGAAGCACAATTATTCTCTTACTCTTCTTTACTTTTTTTTTTGTGGTTTTTCTCTTACACGAAATTTACTTCTTTTTTCTCAATACATGGTACTTTCTCCACAAAACTGTAATTACGGCATATCGTTATTGTTGGCAGAAGGTTTTTTTACATATATTTTTTTTTTGCCCAAAGCATCTTCTACGATATGGCGTCTAGTTGGCACCTAACTACTTTTAAAACAAGTTTGTCATTGTCGCGTCAGGAGATTTAGGTGGTGTACCCTGTACTTTTTTTTCAAAATCCTTTTTTGTTCTTATTGTTGTAATCT
This sequence comes from Bombylius major, assembly GCA_932526495.1. Classification (NCBI taxonomy): domain Eukaryota; kingdom Metazoa; phylum Arthropoda; class Insecta; order Diptera; family Bombyliidae; genus Bombylius; species Bombylius major. The sequence goes on along the minus strand of OW052045.1, from coordinate 24,106,496 downwards.
TTAATTTTTAGCTTTATCTTGATGCTTTTTTAATTTATAATACATTGTTGTATTTTTAGGTGTTACGGAAATAGTAAAGTGCACGTATAATTGTTAAAGATGTAAACGTAGAAGAAGGAAACAGAGTGAGCAGGACTATTCAATTTGATATTGTTCTAGCCGACAGCAACTTTATAATGTGTGTGTGTATTTTTTTTGTTGTGAAAAGTGACGTGAACGGTAAGTAAATTTTATATTAAAACGTAGAAAAAAAAACTTTTTTACTTTATAAAACTGGCGATGATGAATGAGCTGCCATGTTTCAAAAAAAAAAAAAAAAAAAAAAAAGTAGACAAAATGAATTAGGTTATATGTGACGATGATAATAATATGTACGTGAAATTTTAAGCGTGTATATATGTAGTACAATTAGAGCATCCTTTTATTTTTTTGGTTCATTTTTATAATTTATTTATTTTGTGGAAGGTTAATGTATTTTGTGACATAGGGCATTCATTATTATGTTGAAGGTGAATCAAAACCTTAATTAAAATAGCATTTTTTATCCTTCTTTTTTTCACCCCCTACTTCTCTTTTAATTAATTTTTGTGTATGGTGTCACAAATCAACATTAATTGTGTAAAAGGTATATTGAATGATGTACAGTGGTTAGTATTTAGTTGTCATCTAATTTTTATGTAATTGTGTTATTTAATTACTTGTACATAAAAATTTGATTTTTTTCGGGAAAAAATAATATTTGCATTCGTAATTAAATTATTTGTAAAGGCATCCTTTATTTATCTAATTTTTTTTTTTAATTTTTACAATTTATTGTGTTTTTGGCTCATGAATTGTTTTACAAATACAAGCGGAAAATGGGAAATTATAAAAGTGTGAGGAGTATATGTATAGAGTAAAAAAAGGATAAGATTGCATAGTTCGGATTTTTGAAGGTGCAAATTTTTTATCATTAATCGAAGGATAGAATGTTGGCTTCTGAGGTTGGAGGTCTCGAGTTCGAATCCGCTTAAGTCCACTCAGCTTTGAACGAGTAAAAATTAAGAATAAGTGTTTGGTGCTGAAGAATTGGGTGACTCTGGCCTCTGCTTACTGATCACAAGAAAGTACACAAAACCAACTATACAAATATTAGTGCCAGAGCTATCATGCGAATAAATTCGTTCTCTACCAGTGAATTTAATGTTTCACATTCCACTTTCAACTATATGTATGACAGAAAAATAGTCTCGAATAATATGTTATTTAAGTTCCTTTGAATAACCCAGTGGGAGTATGGGATACAGTAATTTATTGAATTGGCATAGTGAATTTTTAAATGTGAAACTTTTAAATCATGAAGTTACGTTGAATTTTCATTTTCAACCTTCTGATTTTTCAATTATCATTGGTAAAAGTATATAAAACAAATAAAAATAAAAATTTTAAACAATCTGCATAAAATTTAATTTGAAAAGATACCAATCTCAATAATTTCAACTTACATAAGTAACAAAGAAAAAAAAACATACATATTTAAATTCATTTCAATTTGAACTTCAATTCATTTTATGTTCTTTCTTCATATTGTTCATCGTTATTAAGTTTATGTTAGACAACGAGTACAGTATACATACTTACATTTTTACACAATTTAAATGTATCCACCATAAAAGAAATACACCATGAAAATTGAATTTGTACAATTTCTAACAAGTATTAAAATTTATAAGCACTCATATAAATTTACAAGAATAATACTTTTTATATTATCACCGTTATACACATATTTTTCTATTTTCATTTTGAACTAAAAATATTAAGTCTTTTGGTTTCCGTGTTTTTTTTTTCTTTTCTTCTTTTTACCATTTTTAACGCAGAAACATGGTATATGTACCTCTAGTAGTATAAAATGTACATAAGGATGTAAATGTGTACCTTTTCAGGGTTACGCCCGAAAGCATCCTTAAGTCGAAAAAAGTAATTTTAAAAGGAAAACGAAAAATCGCGAAAATATGTAATGAATAGGTGTATTTATTAGGAATACTTGGTGTAAGTCCTTTAATATATTCAAGGATATACAAGAAAATCAGTACTTACTTACGTTTTTTTTTTTTAAATATTTGAACTGATGGTGGGCCCGACAATAACATCATCTTTTCTTATTCTTTTAGAATAAAAGTAAACTGAGCGTATTTAATTTAATTTTTAGCTTTTTGATTTCTTCTCCCTTTTTTTGATATTTTGTGTTTTTTCTTTTTTCTTTTCTTTTTTTCTGGTGAAATTTATTTGCTTGTTTGCAAAAGTATCTACGTTTGTATCTGAATATTTAAAAGAAAAAAAAAAAAAATAAAGTAAAAATGAAATCAAAAAAGATACGATTATTATGATGATGATTGTTTGTTTGTTTGTATGTTTGTTAGTATATGGCAATATTAATTGGAGGATGGGTTGCGATGATCATAGTGAAAAAAGAGCCGCCTTAAGAAATATAAAAATAAGTATATGTAGGTGTATTTCTATTTTTTTTATAGGAATACTTATAACATAAAATTGTAGCAGAAAATTCGAAAGAACATTACGCTAAAAAAAAATGTGTAATTTACGTTAGTGGAGTAAATGATATTCAGACGAGAAAGAGAAAATTTTAAAAGTACTGAAATAAGTCAAGTGCAAAAAAACAAGGTACCTTTACTTATTTTTCAAGATGCTGGAAATAATAATCTTGATTTTTTGTTTTTTTTTTTTGTTTTTTGTTGTTGTTCAACGGAATTTTATTTGTTTTTGTCAGGATTTGTTGTGATTAATTTTTTATGATTTCTCATGATGAAAGCGTCAGTGTGAGTAGGGAGTAGGTATAGTGGTGTACAAGTATAATTGGTATGATTGGTTACGGTTTTATGAAACAGAGTAAAGTAATACTCGAATAAAGAAAATAGCTACTGTATACACACATTAAATTTAATCTATTTTTTTTTAAGTTTGTTTATTTAAAAGTAAATACAGAAATAAATTTTCCTCAAAATTTAATGATGTCTTGCACAGAAATTATTTTAAAAATATGATTTTATTCGGTGAATTACAAGAAATGTATATCTTTTCGAATTTGTAGTAAACGTAGTGTAGTATGAAATGAATTAAATTATTTGCATACATACAAATAATTTTTTACATTATTTATAATTGTATACGAAAATTTCGTAAGAAAGATTTATAGTATTTTGTATTCAAGAAGATTCTTAGAAATTTCTTGGAAGGTGGTGGTCATGATGTCATAAAGGTGGTGTTGAACATACATATTCAGAAAAATGAAGTAGTGAAAATTGAAAAATAACTGGAGAATAAAATATGTATGTATATGAAACAAAATTAGTAATGGGTAATTATTCAAGAATAGTAAGTGCACTCTACTAGTATATTTTCTCTTTAGAAGATACTTTTATTTACACAAAGAATTTTGATACTGGCTGATGATGTTATTTTGTTTTGGTATTGCGTAAAAGATTCGATTTATCACGTTCTATTAGCCAATTTTTATTAAGGAATTTTTCAATCTAACATCCTAAAAAAAGCACATTGATTTAACCTTGAACAAAAAAAAAAACCTCATATTTTATTCTTGCTCAATATATCCTTGTAATGAAAAATTCTAAAACGTTTTATAAGTCTAATTTTTTTAATTTAAAATGACATTCTTTTCCATCCTAATGTCACAATTTATTTAAATGATTGGCATAACTTTTAACTTTTTCTTGAAATTAAAAAAATAAAAAGATAAAAACACATTTGATTAAAAAAAACGACCTTTTCCATTACACTACGTTCATTTAATTTTTTGTTATTTTACGTTTAAAAAATGTAAAGCTTCAAAAAAAATGTTAAATTATTTTTTTCTCCTTCTAGAATTTGAATCTTAAAATCTATTTGCTATCGTCTTTGTCTTTGATTACTTCATTTATATTGAAACGATTCGACGCCCTTGAGAAAATTAGTTTTCTTTTCTACTTTTATTTTTATTTTTAATAGTATGGTTAAGATTTATGTACTTGAGAAAAAATCACGACAATCAAGTGAGAGGTAAATATTTTAAGCTTTGTCAATTTCTTATACAACTTCTTCATTTTCTACAAGTATTTATGTGTTTTTTTTTTTAAATATAAAAATTGCTCATTATCTCAAACCACCTACATAAAAGAAAAAATTCTTAAGCACTTTCAAAATAATTTTTTAAGATTTTTTTAAAAAAATATTTTCTTCGTTTCCTGGCCTTCTAATTTAATCGTGGGAGGAAAATTTTTCTCAATGTAAAAAAAAAAGGAAAATCAGAAATAAAAAAAAAAGGAAAAGGAAGAAAATTACATTCACGCGGTAACGCGATATAGTAGAATGTCCAACAGTATTATACAACAGCAGCAGATGCTGATTTAACTATATACATTTTGTATATACATATGTATATATACATAGTTAAAATGATCCTTTGGTATGTATATATTGTACCTATTATAAAAATAAAATATCTTAACTCATACTTATCCAAAGTTTTAGCTTTCACGTTCATTCTATTCGCTATGATAAAATAACAAAAATGAATTGAGTATTATAATATGATGATAGAGAATTATAATAAAAATAAGTAAGAGGATAATTTTATATATGTATATATAAAGAAAAAAAAATTCATTCTCCTTATACGTATACTTGTATGTAAACGTGTAAATATATTTTTACATATAAGAAAATGAAGAAAAAAAATTTTTTTTTTTCTTTTTTTATAAAGAGTATGAGATTTCATTTTAATGACGTGAATTAATTTCATTAATTTAGACCGGTGTTTAATTATGCGCAAACTTTTTTAAAATGTATCTGAAGTAATTTAAGACAAAATGAAAATTGTGTTTGGCATTTTTTTTGTTTTTTTAAATTATGTCATTTTTCAGTAGATACCGCCTTTATTTTACCTCATTCCTTATTTTTTTCCCAAGGTTTTTGTTGTTTTTTTTTTTTTTTCAAAATGATAAATTTTTTTCAATTTTATTTTTCATTCTAAAAGAAAATGATGATGAAAAAGTTTACAAGACAAATTTTAATAATTAAAAAAAAAAGAAAAAATGAATTGAAAGGATAAGAGAATGAAAATTCTTCTTAAGCTCACGTTTAATTTATTTTGCCATTTTTTTTTTTTAATTAGAAGGATAATGTAAGAAAAAATAAAAGGTATATGATATTATTGTTTTATGATAAGAGTGAAAATTTAATTTTATTAATAAAAAGGATTGTAATGTTCAAGTTTTTTTCTTTCTATTTCTTCCTTAAATTATCTAACTATAATTATTTTTGCTTGATAAGCATTATCCTTATCCTTCTACAGTAAGTTTAACAGAATTTCTTACAATTTTGTTGTTGTTCATACCTATAATCTTGAGTATGAAAAGGAAAAAAAAACTTCATTTTTTAAATTACTTTGACTTTTTACAAAAATTATTTTGTCTAATGACCATTTTTAATGTAATTTGTAATTTTCTTCAAGGAAATCAGAGTATTTAAATCGCTTTTTGACGTCTTTTTAAATTACATACACTTACAAAAAAAAGAAGAATTAAAGGGGATAAATGTGATTTTCTTTATTACATCAAAGAAAAAGTTAAAAGTTATCAAAAAAAGAGGAAAACTGTTGCAAGTTATGTTATTATAATCGTTTTAAAAGATGTTATGAATAAAAATTATCCATTTTTTTTTCATTCTCCTAGTTTTTCTTCGTCTTTTCTTTTTTTGTAATTTCATATTTTTATGTTCATTTTTTCAGTGTAATAAACCTGTTTAAGATTATTTGAATTGTTATTATTGTGAATTTATTAAAATTAAATTTTCTAAAATGGCAAAAAAAGAGAGTAAAAAGGATATAAAGAGAATAAAAAAGAAAGGGGTTTTATGGACATAAAGTATACGGTATAAAAATATGTTTGTTTGTGTACCATCAGTAAAGAAAATTGAGTTTTAATTAAAGGAAAATATTTTTAGCTAATTTCATGGTTTTCATTTTTTTTTCTAGAAAAAATATCCTGTGGTGTTGTTAAAATAAAACTGTTGTGAAAATTCAAATGTATAAAAGATCAAGAAAATCCCTTATAGTATACTTTTTTTTTCTTTTTCGTCTTTCTTTTAGCTTTGCCTTTAAGTTTTATGTTTAACCAAAGATGTGAAAACTGTTTTCTTGATTTTTATTTTTATTTTAAATTTTTTCCTAACGAGTTGAGTGGAAAATCATAAGGATAATGTATAAGATGAAAGCAATATACAATGGGGTAACACGTCGTTTTGATTACTTTTCTAAAGATTTTTTTTTAATTTTATAGAAAAATATACAAAAATACAAAAATCTTGCAAAGTCATTAAAAGAAAAATAGCCCTTTTTTTCTTATTACTACTACTGTATGAAAACAAACGTACATATATAAAATGACTGACTTATTTAGCAAGAAAAAAAAAAGAAAAGAAAAAGAAAGGGTTGAGTTTTCTTTTACTGAATATATACAACACTTTGTATCGTTTTCAATATACCTTTACTTGGTTTTTAAAATGAAAATGTTTTTCTTTCAATTCTAATTTAATTGAATAAAATGATTTTAAGCGTCAGCTGGTCGATGGTGCAAATTTTGTTTTTTTTAAATTTTTGTTGGGAAAAAAAAGGATAAGAAGAAATAAAATCTGGAAATTAGAATTATTCTGAACTATATTTCCATAGATAAGAAGTAATTTTTTCGTTTTTTGATAAAATGAAAATTTCAAATTAAATTAAAATTTATTCCATGATGTAAATTCAAAGATTTTTTTACGCTTTTATATTTTTTTTGTTTAATTTCGAAATTAAAATTATTGAATTGATAATTTAGAATTGTCCTTTTTGTGTCCTTTTTATGTTTTGTATGTAAAATAAGATTTATTAATTAAAAATTTTCTTTGAAAAAAATTCAAAGGATATACAACCAGTAAAAATACGAAATGATGAAAAAGTATAAAAGATATCTTTGAAGGATAATAAAAAAGTTAATTTTTTTTTTCGTATATTTTTGAGAAACTACATATTTTATTTTTTTCATATTCTCGAAAATCAAATTTTTATGTTTTGCAGTTTTTGTTCTTAAACTTTTCAGAAGAAATGAAAATACAGAAATTCATCAGCTTTTAAAATAATCTCGTAACGTTGTTTATATAATTTTGTTTTTTGTTTTTTGGACTTTTTTCTCCACAATTTCTCTTTTCTTCATAATTAATTCACTTTTTTTAACTTATCATTTTTAAAATGGCCACTATCTGAGATGAAAGAAACTGTACGATTCAAAATAATAGTTGTTTTTTTTCGTTTCTGGTGTAAAAAACTACAAAAAATATAAGCAAAACAAAATAGAAGAAAGAACACAAAACAACACAAGAAAGAAAAAAATGAATGGTTCGTTATCATTGGATGTTAATTATTATCAGTGGTCAACAAACATTCTAAGAACTAGAAAATAGTTTATTATTTAGTCTATATATGTACATATGTAAATACAAAAAAAGATACAGCAACATATAAGAGATATGAAAAGAATTTTCTGTTAGATTTCTTGTTATTATTCATTTTTATTAGAAAAAAACAAAAATATTTATCTAAAAAAATTTAAAAAAAAAGAAAAGAAAAAAAAACGAATTACATTAAATAAATAATTAAAAAACTTTTCTTTTGACAAAAATCTTGATATGTGGTGGGTGATATTTATATTCATGTTATGAATATCTGGGAGAAATACGAAGTATGTAGGAATAGGAATAACAAAAAAACATATACAAATATGAAATATAAGAGTAAAAAAGAAAAAACAAATCTGTTCAAAATTAAAATCAGAAAATAAATTCATGTTTTTTGATTAAAGAAAGGGTAAAGCTATGTTAAAAACGAAAACAAAACAAATAGAAAAAAAAATATTGTTTTTAAAATGAATATTTCATATATTATCATTTGTTTGTTTGGGAATTAAAGTAATTGTAATTTTTTACACTGTTTTTGCGGCGAGAAAAAAGAGAGAAATTCAAAGTTCGCGTACTAATTCAAGACCATCAACATCATTTTGTGTAGGATGTTCAATAAAGAATGTATCTTTTTTTTTTTTTTAAATTTTGGTATCAATGCAAAAAATATCTGAACATCTAAATAGGTTGATATAAAATATATTAGATAAAAACCATCATTATAAATTTTTTTGGGTACTTTCCAATAAAAGAAGTATATGTATACTAGAATTATAGAAAAGGCTTAAACGTATTCTGAACAAGCGTCATATAGTCATAGTGACTCTAGTGTAAAAGACGTCCAATCAAATCTGAGATGATACATGCTGATGCTGATTCAGGAGCTCTTGGAATTTTTCAGCATCCGCCATCCGTATGGCATGATCTTCGTGATCACAAAGAAATAAAAATGAGTTGAAACTATGGAGGAGGTCCGGTAACGATATGGGCTCCATTTGGGTACAATATGGTAAGACTCCTGTAATGTGATTCCCACCTAGAATGGGTGCTAAGAAATATCACGAGCTCCAGGAATTTGCATTACATGAGTTTAGTGACGAAATTTGCGGGCCTAATTTTTATATTTCAACACGATAATGCTGCTTTTTATCGTACACAAGATATTAAAGCATGGTTTCGGAGAATAAATGTTGAGTTTTTACCTTGGCCATTCCGCAGTCCCGACCTGAGCAATATTCTATCATCAATGAGCTTACAAATGACATCAAAGAAGCATGGTCTCAAATGGAACCGGTTCTACTGCATAAATTGATCGATTGCAAGCAGGATGATCCAAGTAATTAAAAACAAAGGAGGATCGACCAAAAACTGAGTTCTTCGACTTTTAAAATCTTATCTTTATTTTAACTAATGTTTTTTTGAGTTTCCTGAAACTTTTTCGCACATGAATTTAGGTTTTTTTTTTTTTAAAATGACTGTTATTAATTTATATTTTTCAGTTAACCTATGTTTTTTGTTAATTATCCTTAAATTAATGAATTACAATATATGAAATAAATAAATTTTACATTAAACATTTTTTATATCACCTATAAGGTGAACCTATCTTTATTTCGGTGACTGTACTAAGAAGATTTTCAAAACATAATTTTTAAAAGCTCGTCTCACTTGAATTCAAATTTTATATTCATGAAAGATACTTACTTACTTATGTAGCATGACATTATTAAAAGATCACCCTATTTTATATTAAATATGTACAAAAAACACCGACAAAAAAAGTACGAGTGTTTATTTCATTATTTTACAAATGAATTTTATTATAAAGTACATATGTATTCAGAAAAAGCAAAAGCGACGCGTCAAAAAATTATGCCTGATTCGTTATCAACTAAGGAAGTAAGAGTTCATTCTGGTGAGGTCAGTTTTTAATCATTTTTCATAGTAATTTAAGATTTTTCATCGACTCGTGATTTTTTTTCTTCATTTTTCCATTTTTCTGTTTATATTTTTTCTTACTTTTTAAATTAAAAAAAAAAAAAAGAAGCAAAAAACAAAAACAAAATTATATTATTTTGATGGTGAATTTATTACTTTTGATTATGAAAAGGTTGCTTGCACTTTCAGTTAAAAGAGATGATCATGTGTGTTTTTAATATATTAAAATATAATAAAAGTATCTATTCAATATAAAATTAAGATATAAGATTATATATTATAATAAAAATATGAAAGAAACAAAAAAAGTAGAAAATTTTATATTAAATACGCAATTTTATAATGATTAAAATTTAGCAGGTTTTTATATTTTGTGTGTAAAGAACGCATCTGCTAATGAAACTGTTGGTGTTGGGTTGATGATGATTGCTGTTTGGTGGTGGTGCTGAGGAAGTGATAAACATTGTACTGAATGTGACAAGCAAAACAGATAACAAATAATAAATGTAATCATACATTATTATACATACAGACACAATTATATATTTGTAATTTACTTAATTGGAAATTTTATTTTTAGTATAAATTGAGGTGGTTTATTGTGATGTACATACTTTTACAGATTGATCTTTTCACCATTATAGGTCAAATTTATATTATGATGATTTTATTTAATCGTGATAACATGATAACTGAACGTTTAAAATTTTAAAATAGAATTAATGAAGAAAGAAGAAAGAAAAGAAAATGAAAATAAAATAAAAAAAAGTATGAGTATTCAATTTCGAAGAAGCGCGTTATAAAGTAAATAATACACCACAATGAGATTTGATGTGAAAGGACTCAAATGAACTTCAGACATTTTCTTGTCTGTTTTATTTTTTTTTTGGTTTACTTGAAAAATTGATAACAGAATATATTTTTAATGCGTAATTTAGAAATTTAGTGTATTTATAAATTGAGAGATATTATAGAATTAATTTTGAATTTCATTCATTTTTGTTATAAAAATAACATCGAGTTTTATATTTATTCAATAAAAATTTCAATTGAATTGTCGATGGTCGAAATTTTGTGCGATATTATTGGAAGATACATAATACATTTTAGCTTCCATCCAAATACAATACGTAAAGTTTTATGATGAAAATTTATACAATAGTTTTGGCTCTGTTTGGAAATGCTGTTTTCAAGCAGACTTCGTTATAGATTGTTTAATAATGCAAGTGAGATAGATCAAAAGTTCCAAAATGTCAAATTAATGCAGATGATCTTCTCCTACCAGTGAAAAGAAAAAATTTCGCATGAATGATTATTTTACAATTGTTTAAAATTTTCATTGACAACTTCAACGCAATCGACTTGATTGTCAAATGTCAGAAATTACGTTGATAGTCATGTTGTCAAATTTGATGATCAGTTATTCAGTTGATATTTCCAAATACTACCAATTTTGGTTTACTCCCAATTTTATGTGCTAATTCGGATTTTGGCTTAAACCCAAATTATTTGGGTTTAATCCCAATATTTGTATATGTATGTGTAATGTTAAATGCAATATGGCGGTTTCTGATTTTCATAGTACGAATTTTAGAGTTAAGAAGGAAAATGAAAAACATGTTTGCATGTATTATTTTAATCCTATTTTTAATTTTTATACGTTACTCCCAATTTAATCTAAAATTCAGATTTAATTCAAATTATTTTGTATGCTATAAACTAATAAAATATACTACTTAGCTGTTCAATTACAACGAAAAATGATCAACTAACATTTTTTTGAAGGATCAAAAGTCTTTTAAAGATTTTAATTGTTTTTTTACCACATTTTAAACAAAAATTATCTCACTTCAAAAGAATTATCATAAAAAAAACGAAAAGATAAATTTAAATTCATTCTAATCTTAAATTTTATACAAAAATTTGAAAAAAAAAAAATCAAAATAAACAAAAATCTCCTTCCGCATTTCTTTCAATATCATATTTCTAACAATAAATTGAAGCGGAAGTGTTGCACTGATATCCTTTTCTTTAAAAAAAAAAAATATGTCTACAATCTGACATTTCATTGGCATGCACAATTGACTTGTTTTTTTTCTTGTATTTTAAATTCCCAAGAGGACAAAGTCATCATACAAATATACTTTAGTCTTACAGATTCTTAAGTACACATGTACACAATTATATATATGTATATATAAACTTGCTTTATCAAACGACATAATATAACGTCAAGGAATTCATATCTCAATCAATCGAAAACTAAGTACATATAAGAATAAGAAGATGCATTTTAGTACGAATACAAAATTCACGCAGACACAAACATTGATATCTACAAACCAAGTAATTTGTTGAAGAAAGTATGTATTTCTTGTATTTCTTGTACTTTTTTTTTGAGTTTTTACTCTTTCCAATTTTCAATTCACAATCCTTAGGGATTGTTTGAAATAATTTTATAATGAGAACATGTGTCAGCTAATTTGTCATTGTGTACTGTGTAGATATTATTGAATATCGGCAATTTCTGAGAAATATGTGGTATCTGTTTTGTTCTAGAGAGAAAAGAGGAAATAATTTTACATACATATTCAATCTTAATACAAAAAAATATTTTGATTGGGAAATATGTAGGAAGACAAAAAAACAAAACTGATATTGAAAAGTCAAAGTATAATTCTGTAAATTGCACAAATATTCACGTGTATGTAAATTTAATTGATTTTTTTAATACTCCTATCGATATATACATATATGAGAAAAAGAAATCCTCTCACTAGAGCAAAAGTTATAGGGTGAATTGCCCAAAAACGTCAATTAAAAAAAAACGTTTTGTTTCTACTACGAGTCCAATTATTTTTAAATTTGTCCCAAATAAATTCCCATTGTGATTAAATTGAAGTGTTTTCGATCTACTGCTTTTTATTTGACTCAAATTGGTGCAACAGAGTTCAAGATATAACAGCTAAAATTGATAAGTCTCTATTTTGCCATATAATATAATTACAAATATATGTACACATATATGTACATATGTACATATATCTCGGACTCCGTTATACGGATTTCAATAAAACAAAAAGCACTAGCTCAGAAAACACTTTCGTTCAAATTTTGTTTGGAAGAGAACCCTTTAAGGAACATCCTGGCTAAATTTTAACTTCCTACTGCTTCGGGAACATAATTTTTTAAAGGTCTTTAACATTGATAACACGGTCTTTAACACGGCGTAACTTTTTTTTGGAGCCCTGTAGCTCGCTCCCTGTTATAGGAATCTTTTTTAATCAACAGAAACTTTTACACAGAATGACGAGAAGAATACTCTGCAGAAAATTTCAAATTATTCTGATCACAGATCACAGGATCCAGAGATATTCACATTTGAAAACTAATTTTTTGACGAAAATGTGCGTAGATAGATCAGAGTCCTAATCAATTTTTATTGAAATAAATAATTTCAACTTACTAAACCCTTAAAAATATTTTCCTTTTAAAAATGTTATTTAAGTACAGGTGAACTTTTTACAACAAGTCAAGAGGAGGGATCTTTTTCAAGAAAAAAAAAATAAATTTATATTTTTATATGTCAAATGTTTTCGTATCGCATTATTTTTATTTGAGTCAATATTATCCATAAGCAGGGAAGCAATGTCTTAAATTTGTATGAATTGGAAGGACTGACATAAATATCCCTATGGGACTAAATAAAAATAATTTCTGTGATTTGGTTTTTTCGGTTTTTTACATCTTGTTTTATTTTCAATTGTTTTTTTTTTCATGCTCCCTTATATTTTTTCTTGTTTTCGTCTTTATAGGACGTTTGTTATCATTTTTTTTCCCTCGAAATTTTATTTGTGTTGTTGAAATTTTGTAGTGCAAATTTTTTTCTTTTTTTTAAATTTATTTGAATGGTGTTGTTCAATTGAAAATGGAATAGCTTTTAAGAGATATTTGTTTTGTAATGTTATTCTAACTCATGTTATTTGATTACGGAAGTAAAATGTATTTTAAAACGGGAAAGAAAAGACCTTTAATTTTATTCTTTTTTTTTGCTTATTTGAGCAGCCAAAGAATACAATTTTCCAGAATAGTTTTTAGTTTCAAAACGGTGTTGAAAGTTTCAGTTTGTGGCTTTGAAAAAAAATTTCAAAAGTCTTTTAAGACGTTAAAGTTCATCAAACATATTACATAAATTTCATAAAAGAAAATAAGGATGAAATCCTTTAAAACAATTGGCTTAATTTATTTAATTTTATCTAAAATTTGTTTTCTTATAAAAAGAGTTAAAGATTTTATATAATTCTCTATGCCACCTTCATTCGGCCATTAAAATAATGATTAAAATCGTTAATTTCAATTAAGTTTCAAATGTTTAATGATATCTCATTATTTTACATTAAACCGCTAAGGCCTCAAATCTATTAAAATCTTATATACAGTAAAAAATATTAGCTACTTAGTAAATAACTATTCTAAGCAATTAGTTCGGGATTGTATGTCTTTTGACCTTTTTTTTTTTGTTTTTTTTTTAAATACCCAAAGGCATCTTATTTTACCTTACTTGAAAATGTAATTATTTTGTATAGTGTTAAAAACAAATAATACTATACAAATTGTATGTGTACGTGTATTAAAGATACTTCTAAATATATTGTCTTTTAGTAACAGGACACTATATTATATGTTCTTGCGCTTTTTAAGATCTCCTCTTCAACATAAATGGTTCATTTAACATGAAACCATTTAATGTCACCATCAGGATTTTGTATATTCTATTTTGTTTAAAGGCTTTTGTTTGCCTATATTACATGTAAGATTTCTCATTCTACAAAAAATTAATTTTTCGATTTTTCACTTAAAAATGTGGGTGTGAGATAAGTGAACGTACATATTTCACCTTAGGGTAATGGTTTTGGTAAAATTATGTTTAATTCGTAATTTATGCCAAAAAAAAAATAATTCAAATAATGTTTTATTATAGAGAAATGAGCAATGTTCTGTCAGTTTTTACTATGTAAAGGGACGAAGAAAGGATATATACGTTTTGTATATTTGTGTTGTCTTGAAAAGTTTCTATATAAGGCAACACAAGAAACTAAAGTTAATTTCAAATATAAAAGAGCCTTACTACTTTTCGTTTAAGTGATGGTATCCAAAATCTATGGTACTGGTACCTCTAAATACTCATACATACATATACCTTTTTTTTCTTAGTAAATATAGTATTTTACTTCTTTTACTTTTCACATATCTTACGGGCAAAAGAAAATATATTGTGGCACATGTCCTTCTTATAAAATTTACAATTATTACAACTTAAAAAAGGGTGTATATCGGATGGTTAATTTTGAACATAAGAAACAATTTTCATGTTCTTACAATTACAAGTTTTTATTTTTTTATTTTTTTATTTCTGTGATACGTGGTTGGAGTGAGATATGTGTTTTATAGTACTATAATATATACTTAAGAAGAATAAGAAATTCTAAGGATCACTTAAAAGGATTTAAGAATATATACTGTTTTTTCACATATATACATATATGTATGTGTGTTGTATAAACGTACATATATGTACATAAAATTTAAAGATTCGAGGTAGAGAAAGCTTTAGTAGAAAATATATATAACCGTAATTTGACTTTTTGTCTTTGTAGAGGGCAATACAATAAAATTAAAGATTTAAAACCTCATGGTTGAGTTGAGACTAATTAATAAATATTACATATCCTTAAGTTAGTTAAAACCTTTAATATTTAAATGTAGAATGTGAATTTTGTATATGTATATAAAGTTACTACATATAAGTAGCATTTAGTAGATATTGTTGGGAATTGGTTACATAATTTATTTTGATCTTTTTACTAATTTTCTGTATATATAAATATATCTTTCACCTTAATTTGTAAGGACATTTTAGTGTGGTTTCACGATTTATTAACTATGTTTTTTTTTCTTTTTCGTGTAGGAATGATAATTGTGACTTGAATTTTAATTTTGTAATGAACGATTATGAATTATGAGGGAATTTGTAAAAAAAAAAGGGTAAAAACAAAGTTTAGGCAAATTTTCGAAGAAGAAGAAACAAAATCAAATTCAATATAAGTGCGTTTGTTTGATTATATGTACGGACAAAAGGTATATGAATGTCCAAATCCCAAATCTTAAATTTTGTTTTTTTTTATCGTAATTTTACGAAGATTCATAAAAAGAACCCCGTTTTAGGAAAATAAAAAATAAATTATTCATTTTGTTGAATTGAATTTAAATTAGTTTCAAATCAATTGAATTTTTTTTTTAGTAATCAATGAAAAAAAAGGAAAATGCAAGAAATTAGGGAAAATTTTCTTTGATGAAATGACCTGTCGAAAAACATGGTCTTTTTTTATATTTTATTTTATGGGCAATCCTGTTATTGTTTTAAACTAATTGAACTGTAAATAATTACTTTTTTCTCTTACTTGAAGTATGTAGTATAACGATAATGACAATGATGTTCTTTTTTTATGATGACATTTTTGGTTATGTCTCCCCCAATTTTTTATTTTTAAATTAACATTTTTTTCCTTCAGATTCTAGTGCTTAATAATTTTTGTTAAAATTTCAAAGATACAAAAAAAAAATTCTAATTTCTTCTCCGTTTTTACCAATAAAATTTCAAAACTTTTATATTTTTATTAAGTTTACGAAACCATAAAGATTGAATATAAATTTATGTAAAAAAAAAATTACAAAAAAAAAAAAAAAAGAACAATAAACAAAGAAAAACTTTGAAGAAGGTTGTAGATGACGTGATTTTGATGAGAAAAATATAAAAAAGAAATTGAAGAAAATTTTATATGAAAATTAATAATTTCTATAAAAAAAGAAAACAAATAAGTTTTCTCCTAAGGAATTCAACCTCTGAATTAAAGGCAGAAAAATAAAAAAATGAAAGTACGAAAATATGCAAAAGGAAAATGCAAATGACATTAAGTTCATTAAGAATTCTGTATCCGATAATTGACTTGAGACATGAAAGAAAGAGTTTAATAAACTTTGTATCGAGTGGTCAATATTTGTTTTTTTTTTTTTTAATTTTTTTCTTCAGCTCTAAAGAAAAGCAGAGGAAAATTTAAGATAGCAAAAAAAAAAAAAAAAAAATTAAGTTTTTTGTTTGTGGAAAAATTAAATTATTAATTACTTTCTTTATTTTGAATAAATTTTACTTATTTATTATTATTTATTTATTTAAAATTTTAAGGGATGATGTTTTTTTTTTGGTAGGGTGTAAAAATTATGGAGCTATTTGGGGTATAACTTATGGCCTGAATTTTTGAAAAAGAACGCAATTTAATAGATATTTAGTACGAAAATTCTTTTTTTTAGTAATAAAGCTTTTATTCTAATTTAATTTAAGAAACCTAACTAATTATTCGCACCTTATTACACCACACTTCGATTGACATCCATATGGTGACATGTGAAATAAAAATTCATTGCTTTAAAATTTTGAATTATTCGAGATATCCAAATGTTCTATAAGTCAAGAAATAATATCTAAAGAAAAAAAAAACAACTAAGGAGAAAAAAAAAGCCTCATAATTGACAACTAACCAAAAACAAATTAATAAGACATTAAGAAGTCATTAGTATGAATTCAGGCAAATGAAATTTGACTAAATAATATGCATACTTGTAACAAAATCTAAATTTTAAATATTTAAAAAATTCTTAAAGGATACTGTTAATGTTTGTAATGTTTAAAACTTATTTCTTTCGTCAATATCTTCCTGTTCTTAAAGATATTATGAAATAAACATATGATAAATAAAAAGATTATTGAAGTCCTGTAGGAAAACTTAAAACAATTTCCTATCGTCCTTTTGGGTATAATATTCATTTTACGTTATTATATACTATACTATGTAAATGTATATGTATATAATCCAGTATTATCACTTGTATATAAGTAAGAAGATAAAAACTTTCCTAAAAAAAAAACAAACACCATACAAAATATTATTATTATTATTTTTATATAAAAAGATAGGACCAAAAAGAACTCTTAAGAATTGTAACTAAGTATGATTCTTGTCTTGTAATAAAAATAAAATCTTAAATGTTTAAATATCATCGCATATGTATGTATGTATTCGTCCTTTTACTTTTTTTTTGTGATTCTCTTGAAATGTTTTTTTGTTGTGTGTGGTTTGTTTTTTTTATCAATGATCCAAAAATTGTCATCAAAGGTTTTTATGCGTATAATAGTATACCGTTATTTTATATATTATGTGTGTTGTACATATACATATGTACATATATACAAAAAAGAATGATATAGGTACGGTATACTCTCGCGCATTGAAATACATAAACTTAAATGTGTGTAGTATATTTCAGGTTATTTTATGTTTTCTTGTTGTTGTGGCTCATTCAATTTTTTTGACTTTTTTTTTTCTTTTTAGCTTGGACTCCTTAACCATAATAATATCTGAAATAATATGCGAAAAAGGATAACGTGTAAAATATAGAATGATATAGAATTTCTTATCTTTCAGGAAAATAAGATTTGTAATGTTTTTTTATGTTCTTCTTCTTCTTGTTTTGTTTTTTTTATTATGCTTGCAAAAATAGACACTTTTCACTAAAACAATTTAGATAAATGTTTTTTAGGGTACTAAATTTATATGTTTAGAACACACATTTAGAATAATTTTTGTTTTTGGTAAATTTTAAGCAGTTTTGAGAAACATTTTTGAAGAAAAAAAAGTGTATATGATACCGTTAAGAATATTCGCACATACGAGTATAAGGGTTAGTTTGTTGACTTTAAGGTGGTGAATGATAAGCAAGGACAAGGTAAATTGCCTCTTTTTTGTTTTTCTGATTATTTTGTGTACCTACCTTTTTTTAAAGATAAAGAGAAGTTTTAAATTTTAAGTTTGATTGTAAGAAGAAAGTTAAAGTATTCGCAAATTAATTTTTATCTAACCTAAGGTCATTTTGGTCAGCTTTTAATAGTATATTTGGAAGTGTAGGAGATTTGAGTATTCTTCAATGTTTACGATAGTAACTAAGAACAGCAAGCGACATAGCATTCGATAGTTTAATTGGTAGAACAGTGCCCCGGAACGGCCAAAGGTCTTGGGTTCTAATCCCAGTCGAGGCGAATGTCGTTTTTTTTGTTCTTAGTCTATAGAAGCTTAATAATTTTAATTGTTATTTTATTTTTCTGGAAAATAAGATTTATTGTATAAAAGTAGGTCCTGTCATAGTGTTAAAGGTTCAATCAGAGTTTTCAACAGAACTCCTTTATTTCATATTAAGCTTCGTTTTTCAAGATAAAAATTTATTTTTATTCGAGTCAATACGCCAAATATTTAATTTCAATGTACATATTTAGGATAAAAGCAAAAAAAGGATAATCCATAAATCGTAATTTAACACATAATTTTACCAAGAAAGGATAATAAATAAATAAAAAAAAAAGAAAAGCTGTGGTAATTAATTTTTATAAGAAAAAAAAACAAGAACAGGAAATAATTAGAAATTAAATTTTCTTTATTTAACATTTCATTTCTTTTGAAGGTTCATTTAACAAAACAAATCTTTCTTACAAACAAAACAAAGTAAAAAAAAAAACAAATAATAAATATCGTTAATAAAAGGAATATTACATATTACAAAAAAAAAATGTCATAAATAATTTTAAATACTTCCTTGTTTATAAGAAATGCCAAAAAACTTATTATTAATTGGTAATTTTCGAGGATATTATGTATATTAAAGGCGGTCGTTGGTCTATAGAAAAAAATAATAATCTTCTTCACATACTCATATACAAATTAATATGATGACGACAATGACAATTTTCATGTGCCAAATATTGCATTTATCTAAAATATAAACAAAATTTTGTATTATATGTTACTACATGTACACACATGTATACTTGTATGTTTTTGTTGATAAACTTGAAAAAAACATTAATAATAAAATTGCCCACTATTAATTTCATAATATTATTTGTCCTTAAAAGTGGACAACATATTAAAAAAATTTTTTTCTGTCATTTTATAGTATGTAATAATAATAATAATAATAACATCACAATAAAAGTATAATAGAGTACATTGTACTTATATTGCATCAAATGAGCATCATAGATAGTTGAATAAATTTTCCATTTTTTTTTCTTTTTTGGTCTTTGTTCTTCTTCATCCTACAGTATATGTGTATAAAATTTGTTATAAATTTTTTTTTTCTTAAGTTTTTTTTTCTGTTTTCGCTATATATTCGATGATGATGATAATATGTGTAATGTACTTTGATATTCTAAATCCTAGAAAGCATTATGTGTGATTTCATTCTTATATTATGAAACATAGAAGCAATAATAATAGTTTTTGAGAGGATGCTATTTACCATATACTATATAGTATAGTTCAGCTATCATCGGGAGTCTTCATCATCAGCTGTACGTACACATACAATATTATATACTCGTACGTACGTAGATACATATGTATGTGTGTATATTTATAAGAATATTTATATTAAAAACGTTTCAAAAAAAAATTGCTTACAGGAATTGCCTTTTATGATATCAACAATATGGAAACAGGATGGTGTTTATATACTAGTTTCTATTACAAACATCCTTCCGTCATCATAGCCGTTATTTTAAAAAAGAGGCAAAGATGAAGAAGAAAAAACAGCCAAACAAGTACACGATTTAGTTAGTATTTGGCGGCGGAATGTGCAGCTACATATACATACGAGTACATGCATATATGTACATATATGTACTTACTACTTTTCGTATGTAAGGAATCGTTATCTAAGGATTTTTATAATAAAAATGAAAATGATGATGATGTTTGCAATGAGATGAAATGGGGTTTGAGTTGAATAAATTTTTGTTTACTTTATATAAAATACGTATATGAATACGCGGTAACATTTGAAAGGAACACAAAAATTTTTACTAGATAGAAAAAAAAATATACACGGAAGAGTTGAAAAAAAAAAATATATACAGGGTGTTTCCGTTATCATCGACCAAAAGGATACCATAGATAGGGCTCATCGAGACAAACAAAAAATCGTATTGGAGGGGGGAGGGAAATCTCAACCGTTTGGCCGCTAGAGGGCGTTGAAATTTTTTTGCTCTTATTTCACGGTATACCCTATAACTTATTTTTTATTGCGGATGAAAAATGCTCAATTGATTCTGCATCGATTTACTATCTTCATTTTTTTCGAAAAATGCATAATTTGAGAGATATTCGCATTTGAAAATTTGTACTTCTAGCTCCTATTCTTAAATTACACTACAATAAAAACACGTGTCCAATAATACAATGAATTTCAGACTTATGTTTTTAGTTTTTCCAAAAGATATTCCTCTATATCTCGAAAATTATCCATTTTTCGAAACAAGTGAAAATAACAAATCGATGCAGAATCAATTGAGCTTTCATTTTCTGCAATAAAAAATTGGGGTTAATTTAAGTCTTTGAGAAAGACATAGTTAAACATAAAAATTTGAGAAAAATTCACAAATCAGATATCGTTGAAAAAGGCAAAGAGTTCTCTATATTTTTCCTCAACACGAAGTGACCCTTGAGTGCCCTTTTAAAAAGTTATAGGGTATACCGTGAAATAAGAGCAAAAAAATTTCAACGCCCTCTAGCGGCCAAACGGTTGAGATTTCCCTCCCCCCTCCAATACGATTTTTTGTTTGTCTCGATGAGCCCTATCTATGGTATCCTTTTGGTCGGCGATAACGGAAACACCCTGTATATCCATAATCAAAAACTATGAAAGTAGATTTGTTTTTCTTCCTTTTTTTTTCAACTGTATCGTGAAAAACATACTATATAATAATATTTCGTTAGATATTTTTCATATTTATAATACGGAAAAATTGGTTTGGCCGATTATCAAAACAAATAGCTAGATCCTTGAAAGGGAGTATCAGTTTTATGTGTATTTTATATATGATTTGATTTTTTGTTTTTGTTTTTGAAATCCTGAAACAAAAACGGATAATTTATAATTTTAAAAAGCGGATGCTATTTTAGCACTACTGCTATATAATATTCTAGTGTTTACTTCTAGAACGCACTTGTATCTTTTATTAACAAAACTACGCTTATTTTAGATTTTTAAAAATGCAAAAAAAAAAATAATAAAGTTCTAAAATTTCAAAAAATAAAAGACTATAAAAATGTATAGTATAATCTTTGAAAGATGAATTTTATTGTTTTGTCCACCTTAAACGCAGACTTCAAAACAATTATTTTGATTTATTTTGGCAGTAATATATTTTTTGTGATTCATTGAATAATATTTTGAAATTTATTGACTTTTATTTCGTTGTTGGAAAAAAAATAAATAAACACTCCTTTATTGCTTATTTGAGAAATAAAAAAAAATTAGATATTATGATAAACATGAGATTAATTGACTATAAGATATATTTATTGCTGTAGGATTTTCACATTTCGGTGTCTAGGAATTTTAAAAGGATCAAGATAAAAGAGAACGTGTTGTGAAGATTTTATTTGTTTTCTAAGTCTTATTCTAATAACCGTTTTTTAAAGTATTCGGATGATTGACATTCGAGTAAAACTTTAAGGTCTAAAAGCATTTTCAGATCATTCATGTATCTAAATGTAAGATAGAAATTTGAAAATTAGATTTGAAATTCAATATCCGCATCGATCTATTCTTCTGCCTTCTTTGCAGATGGTTATATTATTTCTTCTTCGATTTTAAAGATAGATTTATGCTTTTCAAACTTAAGTAAATGCCCAGTTATTGTGAATTCTAACAAACTGAGGCATTTTAAAATTCGGTAGCATTGAATTGATTGTTCATCAATAATAATTGAACCAAATACCTTAAATTTACTGATTGGAAAATGGCCTAGTCTTACTTATTACTTGAAATAGAAAGAAAGAACATTAATATTTTATCACAATCTATGTAAGAAATACCGTATGAAGAATAAATTCTTATAAATTTGTTTTCAAACCGTTTAAATTTCGAAACATTATAGCTTTCATTTTCTATAAAAAATTTCTTCTTTTTCTTCTGCTTCCAGTTTTGTTTTGCTCAAAAATTATTTTTAGGACCATACAATTTTTTTTGCAAATTTTTGATTAGTATTATAATTGATATAATCAAATATTATTCAAAAGTTAATAACTTTTATTTGCTGATGTGTTTTAATAATACATTTTTTTTCTATTCCACAGCAAGCATAATTTTATTACCCACAAAAAACAAAATGAAATGAATTTGCAAACTTATTGGACATTAGAAAAGACAATTTTGTGTGCGTTTATCTGTTTGTTTTTTTTTCGTTCTTATTGGATTTTATTTTTTCTAATTTAGTAATAAAATCAGTTAACCAAAATCACAATCGAAATTACAAAACTTTGAACTCTAACGTATATAGAATCCTGTTAAATATATTTTTTTTTATATTTTAACAGGATAATTCATATACTAACTTGCTTTAGATTGTATGTATGTATATTATGATGTTATGATGTACAAGTTTAATATGTGTTTTTGTTTTTGTATAAATGTGTATGTGAAGATATTTATGAACATAATATTTATTTATGAACGTGAATTATCCCTTGAAAGGAATACGAAACAGGAGTTTAAATGATACAATAATGTCGGAAAAATATCACGGTTCAATAATTCGAAAAAAAATTTATATATTAAAAAGCAACAAGAAAAAAGAAAGAAAAAAAAGCGTGCGACTAATGTTTATTACAATGGCTTTTATTGTTTTTTTCACAAGTAAAGTTAAAATCAGAAATTTAGAACGGAACGGGATGGAGTCGTATCATCATCATTGTAAAAACAACACGATTGAATGATTGTCTATATTGGTTAAAATGAAAAAAAAAATAAAGTAGATTCATACCGTTTTGTGTAAATTTTAGTACAATTATTGTAATAAAAAAGCTAAAAAAAGCCAAAAAAAAATAAGAAAATAAAAACAAAATATAAAAAGAAAATTATTTTCTGCTTGTATGCGTGTGTGTGTGTGGTTATTGAAATGTTGAAGGAATAAAAATGAAAATTAATTTTGCAAATGCATTGCAATAAATTTTTGCACGCGTTGACAATTTATAAAGAAATTTTTTTTTCAATATTTTTTTTTTCTGTGTCATAAAATTCGACCACGAAAATTTGAATTTACGAAAAAAAAAGTTATGCTGATTTTTGATTAAAAAAAAAATGTTGCATACTTCTTATTAATTTTTATGTTAATTGTTATTGGTTACAAAATTAATGAAATTAAAAGAAAAAATCATATGTGGTTTGAAAAGGACATTATTATTAGGATACTAATTAAATAAATAATACATATAGACAGAAATTTTCTTAATTTACAAAAAAAAAAAAGAGACAAAGGACGAACATCAGATTTTATATTACTTTAGAATATTTTTAAAACTTCTCATAACATTCTGCATTATTACGTTCTATTACTAAGTGAAATTCTTAAGAATAGATCTTAAGATCTATTAACTAAAACTATGATTCAACTGTTTTTCAATTTTTCAAAACAAAATTGTTATTTTTCTAGAGAAAAATGTGAACATTAAAAAGCATCCTTAAAAAGAAAATAAATAACTTAAATTGGAAATATTTTCAACAAATTTTTATAATTTTTTTTCCCATATTTTTTTCATATTAAAAAGTTTCAATATTTTTTTTCAAATGAAAAAATTGATCTGAAAATATTTTTAAAAAAAAAAAACAACAGCAAATAACCGCACACAATATAAGCTTTAGGGAAACAAGAAATATGGAAAATTTGTAAATATTGTTTAATGAAGAAAACAAAACGAGTAAAAAATTTAATTCTTTTCAGCATTTTAAACTTTTCATGTATATTTTATATTTTCCAAACCATATTTTCATTTCAAGGGTTACTACATACATATAAAGCGAAATATTGAAAAATGGTAAAAAAAAATGCCGATCTTCGATGTTCATAATTTTTTTCCTTCTTCTTTTTTTAGCTTTTTAAAGTTCAGAGATTTTCTCATATCCTTGTTTTCTAATAGTAAATCCCATTCCTTTAGAAATTCTTAACATCATCTTATGCACTACATGGATGGCTTTTCTTCTTCTTCTTATTTCTTTCTTGTAAAAAGATTGTTTATTTCATTTTTAAGATTTTGTTATTTCATGCTTGTTTTTTTCTTTCTTTCTTTCTTGCAAATTTTCATATTTATAAACATATATTTTTTTTTCTTAATAAGTAAATATCTTACCGATATTTTATTATTGCTTCCTGAGGCTATCCGGTAGAAACCAGGGATCTTAAGAATCTAAATTAAAGTCAAAGAGTATATATAAAGGAGAAAAAAAATATTAAAAAACGATTATTATTACTTTTTTTTTTGTTGTTCTTTGTGTTGAGGGGATGAGAAGGAAATAAATCTATAAAGGAATTAAATTGTTAATATATTTTTGTGCAAAAAAAAAAACACAATTTAAAAAATTTTTTTAAGAATATTTTGATATTTTCAACTTAATATAAATTTGAATAAGCGATAAAATAATAATGGTCTTTTGGGGTGTATACAATATTTACGTATTTATGTATACATAAAGTCATCATTTTTTGTTTATATATTTTTCAAAACAAACTCCATATCCTTAAATTAAACATAGAGGTAATATTTTTTTAAATTTATATATATAATCTAATATAGAAAATCTTTTCAATAAATAATAAAATAAATTGAGGTGTATGTGTATTGTTTACAGATACAAAAAATTGTATGTACTTTAGAAAATTTGTTGAAGGATTCTTGTAGAAGCACTTCCTGTTTTTTTTAAAGGAAGAATTTATAGAGCTTTTTTTTTTGAATTTTTCTTTTGTTTAAGATTATTCAATTGAATAAATACCGAAATTTATATTGAAGTTGTTTTATTGGAAGAAAAAATATGAAGATAAAGTGAAATTTTAGATTTTATTAATTTATTTCAAATTATTGTCTATGAAATTTTAATTTTAAAAAAAAAAACATGCTGATCATCCTACAAAAAAAAAGCTATTGAAAAAATCTGTTTTATTTATTTTTTCTTTCTTTTTTCGTAGAACTACACTGTGAGTATAGATACCTTTAAAAAGTGGGTGTACATCTCATAATTAATCTCATGTGACCAATAAAAATATTCATGTTTATATTAAATTTTTTTTTTCTTAGATTTTCAACCTTAATTTTTTTTTTCGAAAATGAATTTCTCCAGAGAAAACAAATTATTATTAGAATTACTTGCCGTGGGATACCTTCAAATCTATAGACGTGTATTAGAAAGTTATTTGCAAAGATATGTAATCTTTTGTTATTGTGGTTAAAATGAAAAGAAGAAAAAGAAAGTATCTAACAGTGAAATAAATGAAAAGCATTGAAAATCAAAAAAACAAAAAAATTGGAAACACATTCAGGCATTATTCTCACATAAACTTCGAAAAACATTAAATAATATGATGATGATACCTTAAGGCGTTATATGTATTATATGTATATACATATGTATTAAAGTTTTCCTTGCTACCATTCTCCTTATATGATATTTTTGTTCCTTTTCTGATCTATAAATTTGAAATGAACTATTATTGGTACTGTTTGAGGAATGAGGGTACAATACAATAAATATGTATATACAATATACATATATATAATATATGTACTTATGTGTATTACAGGCATCGTTTGTAACAAATTCCTTGAGTTTTCCAATAAATAAAAAAATATTATAGTACCTAAATACCTTTTAACATCTTTTAAATAGTATATGACATGTGTATTATTAAACAGGGTGTTTATGATTAAACTTTTTCGATTTAAGATATTTTATAAAGTTTAGAAAATTTCGATGTGTTTTAAGATCTGTAATTTAACAGAGATCTGGCGATTATTAATTCAAAAGTCAGTTTGATTGATTGAATTCCGTGTCTTTTGAAAGTGAAAATATTTCTGCACCTTATTTTCCTTTAGATTTACCCAGAATATGTACTCAACTTGTATTCATTTTAAGAGGATTAGTCAAATTTGATATAGAATACTTATTTTTCTCAATGAAAAATTGAAAAATAATGGGTGCTTTTATAAAAATATTATAGTTCGATCGATCGAATTTCAAAAAAAATTTCGAACTATGTTTTATATTATGAAAGACAATCGAATCGAAATCGAAAAATAATTGGTTATTGTGAACTAATTGTCATTTTGACGTCATTTTTTCTGTTCTGTATCTGTGATATGTGAAAATGTAAATAACATTTTACATTAATTGATGCTTACGACAATGTTTAAGTTTTTACACTACACTGTTCATGCAATTGCATTTCTCGTTTCAAATATGTAAAGTAAGCGTTGAATAAAATGCTGAGTCGTATTTATCATACAGATTACTCTGATAAAATATCAAATCATCAAAAACAATAAATGGCATTTTTATTAGCATTTTTTATAGTTTTTTGCAAAATTTAAAGTATTTAGTGGATAGTATAAATAATTTATATTGATATTTTTCTATATATATACATAAACTAAAATTTTCTGACATTTTTATTATCTTGTGTTGTTTTTAAGGTATTGTCATTTGGAATTTATATGAATTTTTACAATATACTACATATTTTTTGACAGTTGACTTTATGTTTACATAGTTGAAGAATCGGAAAGTCGGCGTCAACGTGTAAAACACTTTACATTTTTACATACCACAGATACAGAATTGCGCTTCAGAAAAGTTTATAGTGAAAAGAAAATTAAAAAATTGAAAAACTTTTTTTTAAAAAAAATTATAATGACTCATGTTCATAAAAACATTATTTTGTCAATATGAAAAATTATTAATATTAATTTTTTTTATTTATTTTTTTATTTTTTAATAATTTATAATGGAACGTTTTATTAATACTTTATAATATAATATTAATACATAGTACATGTGTATGTACATTTTCACAAACAATCAGCAATCAACTATCACTAAACAAACGTCAATTAACGTTAATCTCAAAATTCGTACATATTAAAAATCGTCGAATTTTAATTCGATCAAATCGAGAAGTATCAAACTTCATAAACTTCATTTTCGAAAATCGAAATTCGATCGATCGAATTATGATATTCCTAACAGCATTCAATTTATTATGTAAGTCAATATATTCAAGACAACCTCTACATTAAAAATAAAGTTCTCCCTATCTAAATAAAAAATAGATAATAAAACATATGAAATAGATGTAAACAATATTTGTGGCCTTTTGTCTTTTCTAATTTGAGGCAATTGTCTGATGTTTTTGCTCATGAATAAAAATAAAATACATGCTATTTACTTATTAAGGCTTATCATATGTGAGTGATGTAAAGACAAACTTATTTAGGTAAGAAAAAAAAAAAGGAAAAAATATAAACGATTTGTCAAGGTAAATGTAATTCCTCATTTCTCATTTTATTACGAAGTTCATGGTTTTCATCAAAAATTATTATTAGAAAAATATATAAGTTGTATTTTTTTTTTGCTTCAAAAGAGGTTATTGTATTTTGTTTACAAGGAAAAACATTTATCTTGATATTGATAATTTTTTTTTGTCTGTTATTTGATTTTTTTGTTTTTTGTTCAATTTTTTATTTATTTTTATTATTTTTACTTTTGTCGTTCATAATTTGAACTTATTGAAGAGAGCAATCAACTTTAATCGATTATGTAATCCATCACAGTCTTCTCAAATTGATCTCATGTCAAGGTAAGATTTTCACATACATATCTAAAACAGAGGACAAAAAGTAGAAGAAAAGTTAGGGTGTTTGTTTTTCTTCTTAGCGTTTTGATTGGTTTGTTTTTTTAATTTCGATGGAAAAAAAACAAAGCACTTTCTTTTGTATACATTTCAGTTAATTGCAAATAAAAAAAACCAATTATTTGTTTTCTTCCATTTTTAGGCACGTGATCATTTAATCCTTTAATCACATTTTTTATTCTTTAGAAAATTTTTAACAGAAAAAGAAAGAAAAAATAAATTGGTCATCATCATAAAAGTATTCTGTGTATACTAAACCACCGCACCGGTATAATTTATTGTCCTTTTTTTAAAATTAATTTGATTTTTCTTCAAAATAAATTTTTCTTTTCGTCTTTGGTAGCAGATTTAGAATACTCCAGCTTTTTATTACCAGAGAAATTTCCATGAAAAAAAGATATTTGACAATAATAGAATATAATCTTTTGGCTATCATTCTTGTATTTTATTCAATTTCATTTGAAATTTCAAAAGATAAAACCTTACACTATATACGTTTTTTTTCTCTTCTTCTGTTGTATGAATGTATTCGTATAATTGAAATACATAAATATACATTGAATAATATTTAGGTAAGATAATTTTTCCATTGTTATTCTTGTACGTATTATATATATATATAGAAAAAATACACAAATTAAATGAAAATACTGTGTCACTAAAATAGAAACTTTTACTTTATTGTTTTCTTTTTTTCTTTTTCACTTTTATTATTATTATGTGTATTTTGTTATTTCTTTTTTTTTCTACTTTACTTTCATTCAAATTAGAAAAAAGTACGCTAACTAAGAGTTAACGGTATAAGGATAATAATAAAAAAAAATAATAGAAAAAATACATACAAAGAACAAAAATAAAAAAATAAAGCAATTTTAGCAAAATGACAATTGGAGCTTGAAAGAAAAATAACCTCATCGTTTTTTTTTATAATTTTTTTTATTTTATTTTTTAACATTTTTCTTCATCATTTTTTTGTTTTTTTTCTTCTCTTATTCGTTTTGTTTATTTGGCTTATAAAAAAAAGTGGTTCATATTATAAAATATAAAATTTATACATATACATACGTATACAAATTTAGCTACACACATACATATATAGTTGAAATTTCTCTTCTCTTATTATTATTCTTTTAAGTTAAATTTATACTTAAGACAAACAATCACTGAAGGATGACGAGATCTATATTCTTCGCGTTTTTGTCATTCTTTTTACAAAAATTGAAATGTGTATCCTCTTTAAAAAATATAAAAGTTCTTATTTTTTTTTCTTTTCTTGAGAACATCATATTCCTTTTCTTATAATGAAAAAAAAAGAAAGAAAAACAAAGCATAAAAGTAGCTATTATATACTGTGTAGAATTAATATTCTTTGAAAAAGAAATAAAAAAAATAAACTTAGATTTGTTGAAGGATTTTCATGAAATATTAATTTAAATGAAAATTGTATTTTTCATGGTCTCAGTTTCTGTGATATTTTTGTTCTTATCAATATAATAAAAGGACTTAAAATTATTATCATTTTTTTCTTTTTTTGTTTCTAAATGACAATCTACAAAATTCAGGTATTATGGTAGAAAAAATAAAAAAGAAAAAAGAAATGAAAAATTGGAAATAAAATAGTTAAAGAATGAAAAATTTTTCTACTAAATGGTTTAAGTCTTTGAAAAAGAAAAAAAGAGAATAAAAAATGAATTTATATTTATTGTGAGGAAGTGCTGAGATTTAAAATAAAAAAAAAAATAAAAGAAAAAGGAATTAAGCACACTTGAAGTGAAATTTATCTATTTTTATTTAGTTTCCGTTTTATTTACATATGAAAATGTAAAATTTTATATGTGTGATTTTGTTTTACTTTTAGTTTTTGTTCTATTCTCGTAACTCTCTCTCTTATTTTTAATCTGCATAACGATTAAAACTAACAGCTTTCTTTCTACGATAGCCCTTTTTAAAATGTATTTTTACATAATATTTTAAGGTTTAAATAATTTATTTGCATTACATTCACATACGGAGGAATTATGACAGGAAAAATATACTTTTTTTTTTCATTTTCGTTATATGCATGCTTTCTCTATAATTTTCTTTATTTTTTATTTTGGAAAATTATTTTTTTTCTTCTATTTTAGCATTATGCAGTGCACACAAAGTATATATCCAGTAGACACCTAGCCAAATAGGATATTTGATTTTTTTTTTATTTTTATTTTATTCTATTATTTGAATCTTGAAATTGTTCCTGAAATAAGTTAGGCAAATAACATATTTTTGCAAAAAAAAAAAAGTGAAACTAAACAGAGTAATAAAAGCAAAGAAGAAAAATGAAAACAGAATTATAATATACGTAGACGGCGACGTAACAATTTCTACAAGTGCCAACCTCTATTCTTTTACGATATGATAACATATGATGTATCCGTGCTGCAAAAAGTACGTATGTATGTACGTACTACATACGTAGAATATGTACTGCCGAAAATGTATTCTCATTTTTAAATGTATTTTATAATAATTTTGTTTCATTTTTTTTGTACGGCGCCTTACACTTAGCTGGAGTTAAAAATGTGTGTTACATTTGAATGTCAACATTAACTCCCCAAACTACAATACAAATTCTATATAACACCATATCATCACATTAGTACAAAAAAAAAAATTTTTTTTAAAAAGAATAATTTTCAAAATAAAAAAAAATAAAAAATAGAAAGTTTGCTTTTTCTATTTATGTTTTTTTATGAATTCCGGAAGAACATATCGTTAATCTTGTCTCTAGGTTATTTGCTATTTTTCTCACAAAAGGATAACAGAAAAAAAAAAGAAAGAAAAAAGGAATGTAATAAAATTGTAAGCTTTGTTATGTTAAAATTTTCTTTTTTTTCTTTCTTTTTTTTAAAGAAATGAATCGGCATTATATCTTTTTACTTTGAATCATGTGTGT
The DNA here is from genome assembly GCA_932526495.1 of Bombylius major. Lineage (NCBI taxonomy): Eukaryota > Metazoa > Arthropoda > Insecta > Diptera > Bombyliidae > Bombylius > Bombylius major. The sequence goes on along the minus strand of OW052045.1, from coordinate 24,075,288 downwards.
ACGCATTCATGAGAACATTTAAGGATATTTTTAACTTAACTTTTATTCAAATTAAAAAAAAATAATAATAATATAATATGAGTTGAATCAAATGACCCATATGAGGGCCTGTTGTTATCTGCATATATACATACATATACATATTTTTGCTATTAATCAGTTTATTTGATGCATGTGTGTATTTAATATGTAAAAAATAAAACTTCATATCAATTGTTAATAAATGTACTTAAATATATGAATTTTTTTTCTCTAAAATATGTAAATGATGGGATTTTTTCATTGTAGTCTTCTTTTTTTCTTCTGTTGTATTTTGCTAAATTTAACAATTTCACGAACAACATTTATAATAAAATGTTTATATGTATGTACATACAAATGATTAAGTTTTATTGCATGTGTGAGCTGATTGAATGCTAGATTGCCTCCATTAAAGATATTTTCTACTTCGTTTCACACGATATTTATTCAAAGATTTTTATGTACATAGTTTTATTTTATATGAGAACACGGTGAGAGTAAAAGCTATATTTTAAATTAACAGTTATATGGGATGAAGTACTTGACTTTAAGATGTTATTTTATAATTTTTGTAAAATCATTTTCAAGGATAACATTGTTGGTTTTTGTAATACATACGTTTTATGACATTGAAGCTTCAAAAGTGTAGTTCGCGTAATTTCGTATTTAGTTGGAATCTAACTTAGAGCTGACGTAAGTGAAATCTGTCAAATTCTTTTTGTTGTTGATGAATTCATAAATTTAAAAGGATTGTTTATTCAATAGGCCAAAAAGTTACTAAAAAAATAAGCCAACAAGCAAAAAAAATGTTGTTCATATTCTACAACGTAAAAAAGGATATTTGTATAGTTATTAGCGGATTTTAGTTCGACTGCGTCCTGTCCCCGTCCAATATGCTCGCCTTGGTTGCAGAGCTGTCGTTTTTTTTTTTGCTTGTTAGATAAATTTGTTGGTCAACGTACTCCTTTTTTATATAGCTTCGTACTACTACTATGTGATAAAATTTTGCCCTAGGCCCGGGCTTCACAAGCCTAAGCCTAAATCCATCATTGGTGTAGTGAAGTTGAGTACGAGATACGATAGTAAATAATGTGACAGGTTTTTAGTTCCTGACAGTTCTGTGATTTTTTATTGAACAGTCTTTATGCCGTAAACACAATGACGCGAATATCGAAGACGAAATTATTCTGAATTCGTATGTTTAACACAAAGTGAAAGCGAAATGTGAATAGCAATAAATGTCCAGTATTTTATCACTTTATTTTTCGTTTTAAATTCATTAAATTTCACTTTCACTTCAGCTTTCACATAACAGCAACTCACTTGAAAACAAATGAATCTTAGTGAAGTCGAAAAGCTATCGGCTTTTGACGTTTATTGTCTTTATCACATTAAATTAAGACTTTGGTCTGACAGTGTATAATTTCTTTTGAATAAATTGTTCATAAAAATTTTTAACATTAAAAATGATCCAAAATTATTGTGTAATTCCAAATTGTTTATTATCTTCATTTACAAAAATATGTCAATTGAAATCAGGTGTTTTATACAAATATCTTCGTATATTTATTTTAAAATTAAAATAATTCTTTTTGTAGATTTTTGTTCAAATGAAAACAAACTAAAACGAAAAGGATCTTCTTGTTCTTTAAAAAGCTGTTCACCACGTAAAAAACAATGTGTAACTTCATTTCTATCCGGATGTCGAAGACAAAAATTTGATGGATTGATAACAAATAATTGTGAAAAACAATATGAATGTAATTTAGAAAAACAAAAATTTAATAGATACAAATTAAACTATCCAAAACCTTGCAATGAAACTTCACAATGCCATCACAAAGAAAATAATAATATTGAAGATTTAAATTTTATTGATACAAGAGCATTTGATTATTTTTTTAAAAAAATTTCAAATAATAATTGTAAAAATTTCAATGATAAAACATATGAATGGCATAAATTAACATTATCACAAAAATTACCATATTATTGGCAAGTAATTGGTTATAATTGTGTTTGTATTGATCCTTTAAGAAATTTTTATAATTTTTGTAAAACATATAAGAAATTTTCAAAAAAATCTGAATGTTATTTATCATGTATTTGGTATTGTATGTCGTTTAATCAAAGATTACCATTTATTTTTGAATCAATTTTAGCTAAATGTTTTAAATCATGTGATATATTAGATGGAAAAAATTTACGTGAATTTTTCATAAAACATAGAAAATTAAAAAATATAGAAAAAAAAAATGAATAAAACAAAAGAATCTAAAAAAAAAAAATTGTATCTTTACTTTTTTGTATTATTATTTTCTTTGTAATGTCGATCCCTTAAAGGATGATACTATAACAATGAAATTTTGATTAATATCATTTTTGGCCTATGATAATTATTATATCGATTTATTTTTAATGTGAATAGATATTTTAATTTTAAATTTTATAAAGGACATAGGTCAAATTTGTTAAAATAATTTGTATTAATTAACAGATACACAAAAAGTACTAAAAAAAGAAAAATTAGAAATGAAAAAAAAAGAAGAGGTTTGAATTAAAATAGGAAAAAACGAAGAAAAATCAGGTCTTGACAATGTAATCTCTTTCTTGTTTATAATATACAGTATCAATATCAGGAGAAAATGTAATTAATGACCATTTTTAATTGCAAGTGTTTAATTTTCTCATCAATTCAGATTTTTCATATACATACTACAAAACAAATTTTGGGGTTGTTGACTACTATGTTTATTTTAGTCCTTTTTTTTCTTCTTTTATTTTGTTGTTGTTATATTTTGTTTTTTTTTATTGTTATCTAAAATACTGCTCATTTATACAAAAATCACCATTCTTCATTTTATTATTTATCGCAATGATGTTTACATGTTATTTTTTTATACTTAAATAAAGCTCAAATAGAAACTGTATTGATTGTGTACAAAATAGCTTTTAATAGCATTTAATTAAGATGCCTATTTATCAGTATGTATGTATGTATTGTTTTTGTGTGACGTAATTTGTTATTTTATATAATGTAAGGTACTTTTATACCTTTTTTTTTTTTGGGTACAGGAAAATTCTTACTCTACACATTAATTGCTCTCCTTTTTTTCTGTTGTCAATAAACTAAGGTATAGAGATTGCTTGTATTTTTCTGTACATTTATTTTCTTTTATAATACTTTATTACTGTTATGTTAAAGTTCTACACGTAATAGAATATTTATCTTTATCTGTTCAGAGATAACGTTTTTTTTTCTTCTCTCTTTGGAAAATGTTCGATTTGATTCAAAAGGTGTAATCAGGTTAGATAGATTCACATGTAAGTATGTCATGTATATGTACATATAAGTATCATATGGTCGAATCGAAGTAAAGAAGAACGTAATTTTTTTTTGGTTTATTTGTAGCTTTGTACAAGTTTTTTGTTAGTGAAATCCTATTGGGAAGATTATTTAAGAGAAAAACAAAAACTAAATGTATGTATATGTAATTTTGATGTTGGTAATTTATTTAAGAAGATACCTTAAGGATTTCAAAAGTATTTACTGATAAAATTAAAGAGATAGTATATAGAAATGATAAAGTAAGTAATAAAACATGAATGAATTGTTGTAAGTTTTACGGATAGTATATGTAGTATACAAGGATAACAGATAGATTGATTGTGTTCAATTGAATGGTTGTTTACAAGAAGATTAAAAAAAAAAAAATAATTACATATGTGAAAGATTAATATGTTTGTCGAAAAGGTAATTTTATGGATAAGGAAATAGATTTTGAATGGATTTGTCCATTTTATAGGATTTTGTTTTTCTTATTTTGGTTTTTCGATTAGTTTTTGAAAAAAAAAACTTAATTTTTTGTGAAATTTTGATGTTGATGGTCAGCAGCAAAGAAAATAGAGTGTTTTTAAATTCTTTATCGGTAGACAGTGTTTTCTTGGTTCAGTTTGGTGTCCTGTGAACTTAAGATTTTCTATTTCTACGAAATTCGTTGTCGTCGTATACGTTTCAACTTTTTTAAATGTAAAAACTGAAATAGAAACAATTTTTATCCTGTAGGTTGAATTTTCTTATAAGATACCTATACTTTTATAAGTATAAATTGGAAACTAACATATGAAGGATAAATCATTAGTGATTTTCCTATTAAAACTTTCTAAAATATCGATTCTTTTACAATAAAACCACTACTATTTCCATCATATCCTTTTGTTAAAGTATAACAACTAACCAAATTATTGCACTCAATTTCCTGTCACGTTTCATATTATTAAATTTTCTTCTCAGATACATTCCGTTTTTTTTTTTATTATTATTTTTCTATTAGTTCAGGTCATAAATAAATCTTCTGTAAAGTCCTTTTTATTGTATATATTTGTGTGTTTATGTGTATAACATATAAAACATCTTATAATTCAGAAATAATTGTCATCTAGTTAAAGTTTCAAATTAAATCAATTTTATTACTTGATAATAGTTTTTATATGTATCCGCACATTTAAAAAAAAAAGAGATAGTATAGCAGTTTCATATCCTTATATGTATATCCTATAGAGAAATAACTTCCCTAACTATAAAGTGTTATTATTTTCTTTTCACATCTGTATTATCATCAAAAATACAACCTATACTACATACTCATATATATTCTCTTACACGCTACATATTTACTTCTGTTGTAAAAAAAAAATACTCACATTTTGAAAAAGTTTTCTATAAAATTATATATACTTTTTTTTTTTACTTTTTTGAAATACACGATGAAATAGAATGAAATTCAATATACATACATAGATTGGCATTTTATTAAACTTCCTTTAAGGGGTAATAAATTTTAAAACAAAAACTAATTTCAAAATTTATTTACAAAATACATATCTATCGATGTATCTTTTTCAAAAAGTAATAAGATAGAAAAAAAAAAGAAAAAGATATCAATTTTCTTTCAATATTTTTACACATTAATGTATATTTTATCAAAGCGCAGAAACTCATAGTAACAATATATGATTAGTAAAACACCACTTTTTAAATCATTCTTTTGGATATAGGAATAAAATTCTATCTATAAATTCTTCTTCTTATTCATCGTGTAACTTAAACAATCGAATTTCTTGAAAAAAAAAAAAGAAAAGAAATGAAAACAATGGAATGAGGAAAATTTTTGTAATATTACAATGCAATAAATATAATATCACATCGATGAATGTGCCGTTTTTTTATATTTATATAAGCGTGTTGTTAGTAAAAACAAATTTTAAATGGCATAAGGATAAAAACTAGTAGAATATAAGAGAAGAAAAAAAAAATTTGCATACAGGTCGAATTGTTCTAAAAGAGAATTGCTAAATAGTATATCTTTGGATGCCTTTTTTTTCCTTTATTCTTTCTTCTTTTTCATTTTATTTCATTTCTTTTGGAAAAGGAAAGGATATCAGTCTTCCGTGTCGAATCTTTTTATGTTTATGTTCTAATTTGTTTTATAAAAAAAAAAAAATAAATAAAAATAAAAGTTTGAAAGTTATTCTAATTATATGTATGTGTGTGTGTTGTAAGTTATATGTAGTATAAGGATGAATATACTCTCCTTTTCATAAAATTTTCTGTATATATTCGAATATATAAAGGATAATATCACGTTGAAATTGGATATACTATAAATAATGTTCCAATATTCATTCCAATTGCTACATAAAAATGCAAATGCGTTTTACGGTTGGTTTCAGGATATATGTTTGGGTTGATTGGAGAACTATTATAATTTTTGTGTATGTATACATAGAATTTATTTTAAATATTACGGAAAATGGTAATTTTTTTCTTTCTTTTCAAAGTTGTTTTTGTTGTTGTTAAGCAAAAAAGAAAATATTATATAAGAAGAAAATTTAGAAAAGAAAGAAAACAAATATTTGACGAATGTTTGTTTTTAAAAAAATTTTTCTTAAAAAAAAGAAGAATTTTACATGCAATTTTCTTTCTTTCAATTGAACGTCTTCCAATGTTTTTAAGCTGTGTATTATTAAATATTTCAAATGTATTTCAATGATCAAAAATAAATGTCCTTTTTAATGCCTTTTTAAATAATTTAATTGAAGTTGAATTTACTAAATAAGAAATTCAGTTTATCTTCGTGTTGAAGAATTACGTGCAGAACCATCCTTTCGTTTTTATTTGAGCTTTAGTTCCAATTTTAACAGAATTTTTAAACCCGACTCTAAAGACATGACTGACAATGACCGTATTCTTGATATTTTTACTTTAACACCAGTCTTTCTTCTTAATTCATTGTTCACACATAAATTGAATTTTAAATCCTGTTTTTCACAGTTCCAACAAATGTGAAGAATACGGTCGTTAAGAAGAATAGTGTAAAAACACGGATTTGGAGTTTAGAAAAATGCTTTTCAACGATGAGCCACGACGTAGCTATAGGAATATCTATTCAGTGTACATATTTTCAAAATGCACAGCGTCGGCACATGAAGATGGAAAAATAATGAGAAAAGTTAGGGAGGAAAAGAAAGTGCTGATGTATGTCACATTTGAGCTTCAAGAGGAGGAAAATACAATTTGAGCGTTATGTTAATAAAAGATCATTTTTCTAAACAATATCCTTTTTTTGGTTTATTTTCGGAAAATAGTTTTTTAAAAAGATTTTTCAACTAATTTGATTTTTTTTTAAAAACTTTCAAAACAAATACGTTCACAAGTGTAAATACATTCCGAAATAGCCTTTGGTAAAACATGAAAAGTTCTATTTAAACAAAATCATAAAAAAAACATTTTCATGCAATTAACTACACATTTCTAAAAAAACCAACTCTTTTTACATGCATTGTCAATTTATCTATTGTATTTTCTAAATTCATCAAAATAATTCATTGTTCATTGAACAATAAATGCAAAACTACATACTCTATTAAAATTATGATTAGCAGAATATGTGAATAAAACCATAAGCCTAAATAAAAGTTTTGATTTACATCTAACAGCTATTTTAATTTTATATAAAATTTTATTTTTCATTTAACATCCTGTCGTAAAAATTTTATTATAATTTGCATTTTTCAACCTAAAAAAAAATTTAAATTCATACCAGAAGGAAAACAAAAGATGTCATCTCTAATTTAATTTGACAATTTCAAGAACAAAATTTGTTCAAAAAAACAAAATTCTAAAAAAAACTAAAGGAAAACCTAAACCAAAAAAAAAAAAATACATATTCTCAAAGTATTACAAATTGGAACAAGGAAGAAAAAATCCTTTTTTTACGAGTACATTATTAGAATAAACAAACACACAAAATTTTAAGTATTATGTGCGGTAACCGCATTCAATTTTTTTTTCTTTTTTCCTTTTATACATTATCTTCTAGTATATTTGTTCACCTATTCACCTTGCCAACTCAGCTTGACCGGAACTAGATACATACATATACGTATTTGGAAGGTATCCAAAAATTAAAAAAAAAAGCAAACGTTTAAAAGGAAAAAAAACGTAAGTTTTTATTCCTCCTTTTGCCGGTAAAAATAACATTATATTTTGGTTTGTCTTGGATTCTACAGGAAAACGTGAAAAAAGTGCACATACTTGTACATACTTGTTAAGTTTCATTTTCCTGAATTTATTTGTTCAATATTAACCATGTTTGAAGGAACATATACGATTTTTCCAAAAAGCAGTGTTCTTTGGAAATCTTTTTTTCATTTTAAATTAAAAAATAAAAAATAAATAGGGGATGACAATGGAGAAAATGAGACTGAAAAAATAGAAGAATAAAAAATCAAAAAAAAAAAAAAAAAAAAAAAGTAGAAGACTAAATCTTAAGGTCATACAGCAAGGACATATACATTTTACTCTAAGTTAAATGTTATATGTATGTATATGTTTTTTGTTTGTTTTCAATGAAAAAGAAAATAGTTAAACGGAAGACATTCTATCTTCAATGTCACTAATCATTCTATAGAGGTATCTATAAAATTTCAGATAAAGAAAAAAAAAATAGAAAATTTATACACAAACATATTTTCTCCAAACGAATAAAAGAAATGGGCTTTTATACTGTGTGTGCACTCTTAAAATGTTTTCCCCAAAAATTATATTGTTCACTAAATAAACGAAACGATAAATAAAAGTAAAAAAAGAAATAATAAGTAAAAGAAAAACGTTTTACGCTCAGTTAAGTCTGAAATTGCCGGCAGGATTTTATCAGTTTGATATATTATAGATCGTATGTCAGGTAAAGTTGATTGATTCCAAATGATTATGTTATGTTTGTTATACAATTTTATGGAATGGTCAGAGAACAAAAAAAACAAAAAAACAAAATAAGAAGTACAAACGTGAAATAAATGATGTGATCTAAAAATTATCTTATTTTGTATGGGTTGATAGCAAAGATACTTCATTATATGGGAATTTAGTTGAGGAAATGACTTAGGATAATGAACGTTCGTATTTTGGAAAATAAAATCTAAAGGAAGACAATAATAGTAATTTACTTTTTAAAAAATAAAATATCTTACCGGACAAGTCAACTTTATGCCAAGTATTATTTTAAAGATTTACTGATCTGATCTGGCTTTAAATTAAAAGTAAATTCGATTCATTAAACACAACTTTTTATTAAGATATTTCTTTTTAGCACGTAAAAATCTTTAATAAAACTTCCGAGACATAGTTTTTGGAAGCGCTTTATAATTTTCTAGGTTTTTTTTATAGTTTAAAATTTTGAGATCATCCTTACAACCCTTTGGTGGAAGGTTTAAAAATACAATTTTTAATACTTTTGGTAACATTAGATTGCTTTCTGGAGATTTCTTCAGTCCTTATTGCTGTTTACGTAGTTAAAGACCTTGTTTTCTTCACATTTTGTAAATTTTTACAATTTCTAAGCCTAGATTCTGTGTTCTAATGGAACTTTTCTTCACACATATCATAATGACCATAAAAATAAATTGACGCCAATAAGTCTGACTATAACCTCATGAATATATGATAATGTATACGCACTTGTATTTTTTTGTTCTTCTTCTTCTTCTGTACATATGCAAAAAAAAAAAACCAACCACACAAAATTGCTTAAAATATGACATAGAAAAAAACAAGAACAAAAATTGCGTGGTGTTTTGTATATACAAAATATCTTGTTCTACATTTATCTTCGTTTAAATATCTTTCTTTTAATAAAATACATATATGGTATGTATACATATTATATTCTTCAAGAATATTTTATCATTAAAAAGAGGTGTTTTCCAAGAAGTTTTGTGAAAATAGATTGTGGTTACTCTCATGAGATGGAAATATTACATATTTTCAATGTTATAAAATATATTTTCATTTTATATACAAAATATACATATATCATTCAAATTTTATTTATTTACATGAATATACACACATACATATTTATCTATCAAAAAAGGGCAATGAACGTGAAAAAACCGCATTTATAGTATATATTAAAGTACAGGTCCAGAATGTTTATAAGAACAATTAAAATAAATGAAGAAAATATTAAAACCAAAAAAAAAAAATAGGAATTTTCTCACAAGTGACATTAAAATTCTATTAAAAAAACAACAACAAAAAACAACATTTAAAATTAAGAAATATAGCTATGTACGTTTCTTATATAACAAAACTATGTTAGGTATTCATCTTCTTATACATATGAGTGTATATAAATTTAGATTGGGTTAAGATTTGCAAAAAAAAAAAAAAAAAAAAACAATGATATAAAATAGAGAGGAGTTGAATGAAAGGGGTTGAAAATTATGAAATGTTCTACTATCATAAATTATCAAAAATGGCAAGAACAGGTCCACACGTTTATTATATTTTCATTCATACATACATATAAGTACGATATTTATAATTGTTTTAGTATGTTTTTTTTTTATAACTGTAAGAATATCTATTTATCTATTTAACACATTACCTACATATATGTATATGTATCTTATTTTTGTATATAGATGCGAATGTACATAATATGTATGTATGTGTATACAAATTTCAAAATATTTTAATAAATTTCTTTACAGTATATTATTTTATATCCTTTTTAATAAAATGTATGTCAAATGTAAGAGAAAATAATTTTATTCAAGGATATACGAATAATATATACTATATACATACGTACATATACATATATAAAATTAAAGAGGTGGAAAATATCTTTTTGTTTAAAATTGGCGATATTTTCAGGTCTTTCTTGGTTTTTTGGTTGTTTTTTTTTTTTTTTTTTTTTTTTGTTAAATATCTTTTACATAAATAAGAATTGGATAAATTTGTCCATGTATCAAAATATGAAGATACATTGAGGATATGTTATATTACTATGAGAAAAACTGAAGAAATTTAAGAAGAAGAAAAACGAAAAAAAACTTTTTACATTACACATATTAGAGAAAAGGTTGGTATTTTACTTAAGGGAAACATATATACTTAAGGGTAAATTTCTTAAGAGGACCATTTATAATTATTAAGATTATAATATGTAGTTTATTTTTGTTAAAGAAATATTTTATTAAAAGTGTACTATAATATTGGACAAGGATATTATTTTATATATAATTTATAGAAGTTTTTAACGTACATAATATTATTTTAAGATTATTCGTTTTTAAGATAGTTTAGAATAGTTCTTTCAAAAAAAAGAAGAAGAAAAATTAGAAATGTTTACCAGAAATATTTAAGCAAGAAAAAAAATATATATTACAAGTAAAAGAACAAGAATACCAATAATAAATTTAAATAAATTTATTGTTGACACTTACATTCATTATATATATTATACTTTTGTAACGTTAATAAATTACCTAGAAAGAGAGAGAGAGAAGAAAAAAAGTAACGTACAAAAGATACAAAAAGTTAATTTTTCATTTCTTATGTAATTTTTTGTTAACGTTTAATTTTACCCCCTTTTGGACTAATTTATTCAGTATTAATTTCAATCTACATATATTTTCATTCGCACACACACACATTAACATAATCAATATAGATACTAAATTTTATTTAATGTATATAATCATCGTAAATTAAAATTAATAACATGGGTATTACCTGTCAATTTGTATTTTGGATAAAATCAGCGTGAGATTTTACTTTCGTTTTACACGTATGTACACAGTATACATATGTACATATAGGTATGTATGATTACACGTATCACATGCGATATGTTTACGTTTAATTAGAATGTGTTTTATTTTATTATAGTGACACCAAGCACCAAGTTTATTTAGGTTTATATATAATGATGATTTTACACTTATATGCCATGTACTTATATGTAAGTACATAGTTTTGTCTAGGTATTTAAAGGTCGAAAATGTGATGTACATATGTATGTACTACATAAGGGTATGTGTTTGTTGTTTTTAAACCCTCTTCGAAATTTTTGTTGTTGTGTATCAGAATTAAACATGACACAAAGTTAATACTTTTGTATAGGTAACATATGACATATGTATATTTTATATAGTATAAAATTTTCTATAACATATAGTAGCTTTTAGTACATAAATCTATACATCTATATATTTATTTTTTACCATTTATACCAGATACTCAAAGAGTATATATTTCACATATCTACCATGTGTAATGGTATTGATACCAAAAATTGCCAATTTCTACGTGCTTTTGAGAACATTAAATTTTGCAAATAGAAAATTTTATGGTAATTCACAGCAGAGAAAAGAGGGGGTTTATACTATGTTGTGTTTATTATTAAATAGCAAACCGATTCTTTTCAATAAACGGAAGTTAAGTAACATATTCAGTATGTATATTGTATATATTGTAATTGTACTATGAATACATAATAATATAGATAAAATATAAGAAACAGATACTGAAGGTACATATATGTATGTTAATTTAGTAAACAAGAATGAGAAAACGATAAATTTGTGATATACGTTCAAAAAAACACACCTATGTATGTATATAAAGTTACCAACCAGTATTATAATATGTAATCCAATATATTTGTGTAATTAAATTTATTTTTGGTTCATTTGAATATGTCACTTCAATTTCATTTAAAACCTGTTGGATATGCGGCTCAAAATTAAATTGACAAGTAGATTTTGAGATGAGAATGTGTATCTACTAACGTTTTATATACTATGTATGTACAATACATTACACATAGATAAAATATTTATATTTATATTGTTGTAGGTACTAAAGTACTTAATATTCGTATTATTGTCACTTACGAGAAGGATATTGAGTATCTATTTTATACTAAAATTATCACTTAAATTGATTATTATCAAATAAAATGTGCAATTAAGCGTTTAATTTTACCATTTACATGAATAAATTAATTTTTGTTGTTGTTTTTGTTGCTGTTTTATCAATAGAAAGTGAAAGTTTTTATCCTTAAAAAGGAATTTATTATTTTTTATTTCTTAAAGAATTGAAAGGTGTATCTAATAGTTTTTTGTTTTGGATTTGAAAAATATTTTCATCAGATTTTTTTAAAAGTATATTTTCGAAATTTTTTTCTAAATATTGAAACAATTAAGCAGTTTTTTTGAGTTGCTTAGTAAGTTAGAATCCTTATTTTTTAATTTGATTGACTTTAATTTGAAAAGGTTTTCAACTACCGCACACTTGATTTGTAGTTAGTGATAAAGTGAGAATATTGTTCGAATAGAATAGGCAATTTATAATTAAGATTGAATGCTGCCTTGAAACTGTAAATAATGCTAAGTATTATCCTGGGATAACCTTATTTTGTTTTTGTTTTTGTAAACTTTCGAAGACTCTGTTTGTCGTAAATCTCTTGAAAATACATTCCTTCTTTTCTTTATGGCACTACAGCCTCTCTAGAGGTAGAGGCTTCTTCAACTCATATTAATTTGAGTTTTCGTGACTACAGTTTTAAGTGGATTTCAAACCACTAAACTTGTTGGGCTAGTGTATTATATACTGAGTACTTACATATATGAATATATTGGCACTCATTTAAAGCTGAGTGAACTTGAGCAAATTCGAACTCGAGGAGATTCTCAGTTTCAAAAGCCAGCATACTCTACCACTTCGACTACTGATCGTCACAAAGTTCATTTTTAAATGCATTTAAAAAAAAAAATATGTAAAAAAAAGTTTTACCGTTTTTCTAAGTTAATTAATTTGTGAAATCTGGTAGGAAGTCCATTTCTAAATGACAAAATGGTTTTCGCAAAAAATTTTTAGAATAGAGTAATTATTGAAAACAAAAAGAATTTTTCTGTCTTTTTTTTAAAATACTACTCGCATTTGGTAAAGTGTTTATATTGATGACATGTTATATACGAGTATCCCGTACTGTAAAATCTCCATTTATTCATAAAGAGAAAACTTTTAAGATATTTTCGATAGATTTTTTTATAAGTAGGTACTAAAACAGTGTAGAAATTACATACTTTTTTTCACTCCTTCATAAAGTGTTTCGTTGAAATTCTTTTTTTTTGTCATGATTTTTTTTTCCAATACTTACACGAATAAGTTTGTACGAGGACAAATGGACCGAAAAAAAATTCTTGTCATCTTTTTAATAAATTTTTTTCTTCTTATTTTCATCTTTTATCTTACTTTTCTTTGTATCTGTTGTACAACATACTATTTTTGTAATGTAGTGGATTTCTTTTTGCTCCTTTTCCGGCGTCTTACATTTTAGTCGCCTTTTAGATTTTTTAGATGATGTATTTTTCTTCTTCTTCTTTTTTCAGTTATTATCAAGAACTTTTTCCGTTTAAGATGTTTTAGAATTGTTTCTTTAATTTTTCTCATTTTTTTTTCTTTTATTTTTTTGCTTCACTTTTTCTTCAAAATAAAAAAAAAATGTGAACGTAGTAGTATGAATGTAAGTTTTTATGTTATATTCTTTTTTTTTCTGCGATTCTAAAATAGAAATAAATCTAAAATTAAGTGAAAGTTATTTTGCGTATAAATGTGTGTATGAGTATAGAATATAGATTGTGTTAAATTTTGTATTATAAAGGTCATTTCTATTTTATATTTGACAAAAAAGATAAAGGATACACTTTTTTTTTTAAATGATAAAACATTGCGTTATCATGTTTAAAAGTCAAACGTTTTTTTTCCGCAAAGATATCAAATGAAAAAAAAAACTATTTCAGAAAGAAGATAAGTTGAAAGCAATGTGATTAATGGGCATGTGTATCATTTGTAATAATGATAAAAAATTTTGAAAAAATTTATCTTACATTTAACATTTAAAAAAAAAAAAAAAAACTTATTTGAAAAAAATCGACCATCATTCTAACTCATTTTTGTTGTTCTCTTCCAAGAAAAAATAAAACTACTGGAGAAAAAAAAAGACACTTTAAAAGCTTGGAAACCACTAACGATTAAAATTTTTCTATTTTATAAATCATAAAGTGTTATACAGATATTTAGAACATAATAAATTAAATGTATCTCAGAATGTATATAAAAATTAAAATTCTTGATAAGATTATCATTTTTTATTCATATTATATTGAGTAACAAAATTATCCACTTTTATAAGGATATACAAAAGATATGAATTTAATTGATAAATCATTTGACCTATTATATAAATCCTTATACCCACCTACTCATTATTATTTTTTATATTTTCATTGTTTTTTTTTTTTGCTCTATTTTCCACTTTTTTTTTTTTCTTCCAATTATTTTTAAAGTTCTCTTAAAATACTTTTAATCTTGTTTCATTCAATTAGGATCAACGTTGAATTGTTAATACCCTTAAAAAGGTCGAAGGAAAAGAAAAGAAAAAAAAAGTAGAAAAAAAGTGGTCTTTGCAATGAAACCATCATCGTCATCATCCAAGGTATATTCATTTAAAATGGTAATGTAAAGAAGAATAAAAAAAGAAAAAAAATAAAAATAAAAAAGAAAGTGAATTTTGTATTTAAGTAGAAAGTTAAGAGAGGAGAAATTTTTTCATTGGAATGTTATGGGTGAATGGTGTGGTAAATGAAAAAAAAAAGTGAATATTTAAGAATTTTTACGCTATATTTAAAAATGGATGAATGGATAAATGATTGGAAAAGTGAAAAAGAAGAAGAAATACAATAAAAAAAAATAACAATAATAAAAGAAAATGAGTAAAAAATATTCACTAACTGAATTATTTTGGAATGTAATTAAAGGCAATTAAGGTCAAAAAGGGATTTACTTATTTTTTTTTTTCATTTAATTTTTGTTTTTATCTTTTCGTGATTTTTTTTTCCTTTCATATTAAATACAAATGATTTTTTTTTTTTGAATAGCTATTAAATAACTTTACAGTTAATGAATTGATATTGGCATTGAGAAAGGAATTATTGAGAATAACAAAAAGAACGCTTTTCACAAGAGGTAATTTATGAAGTAAGAAAAAAAAAAAAAAAATGATTAAATTAGAAGAAAGGGATTGAGACAATCAGGCACTTAAATTATTGACCTATAAAATATTCGAAAAAAAAAAAAAAAAAAAGGAGAAATAAAAAGAGCAAAGTGGCGCAGAAGGCATTTAAAAGGATTTTTAGATATTTTTGTAAGGATTTTTGCTCTTTTTAGAATTTAAACTTTTTTTTTCAAGTGTTTATTTATTTTTTTTCAAAAGGCGTAAATCTGAATGACTGTTTTTCGCTTCACACTTAAAAGTTTTATGGTAATACTCAGCGATAGTGACATATTTTGTATAATGAATTTCTTTTTCTTGACATTCTTGACAAAATGAAACGTTCTCAAATTTTTCATGAGTTTTTATGTAATTTCAAAAACTTCTATAGACATTTTTATTTGTAGCCCGTGATATAATTAGAAAAGCTTGAAATGGTAGACTTTTTCTCTTAGCATAGCGTCAAAAGAGATTATGGTCTATTCAAAAGAACTTAGGTTTCTTTAACCTTCTGAAGCAACGAAAGCTTTATGTGAAATGTAAACCACAAATTTACTAAAAATTTAAAAAAAAAAGTTTAAACAAAGTAAAAAAATCTTATAAAATCTATTCAAGGAAAAAACAAGTCAAATAATATCCTTCAATATTGCCAAAAAATTAATTAAAACTGTATATTGGCATAAAATCAGAATTTACTAAAACAGGCGTAAGTTATAAATAAAAATTGAAAACTTATTCAACTGTAAAATTCGAAAAGATTTACTTGTGTATAATTGAACTAAATCAAGTACTCGATTTCTTAATATTCATATAACGCGTATATATACAGTTCCTTATTAAAACTTCATATATATTTCTTTAAGAATATTTATTATCTTTATACGCATATTTTATATTATATGTACAACCAGCTAAACAAGAATAGAGGTTTGTAATCTTGTGAATACTATATGAAATAATTTTATCTATTAATTTATCAAAGACAAAAACAAAAAAAAAAAACAAAGAAAAAGTAATGTCCCTGAATTTAGTGTTGTCGAATATATCATCGAATTGTTTATTACATCGTATACTCCACACAGTCTAGCATAATAAGATGATAAAATATACACAATTACAGGACAACTACGTATCTTGGAATAAGTACAGTAAAAAAATAATAATATATGTATTATTGTTGTTGAATATTACAATAAATAAAATAAAACAAGGCTTTTAAGGATTTATGTCGTCCAATAAGAAATACATACACACGCGTAATATTGTTATTATTAATATACTAAA
This sequence comes from Bombylius major, assembly GCA_932526495.1. NCBI lineage: Eukaryota > Metazoa > Arthropoda > Insecta > Diptera > Bombyliidae > Bombylius > Bombylius major. The sequence goes on along the minus strand of OW052045.1, from coordinate 24,058,576 downwards.
AATACAATATTATGTATGTACATTGTACATATATACAGTACACAAATATTGTACATAAAAAATTGAGACACTATAAAATTAAATCCTACATACGTTCAAAAATAAGGACTATTTTGTCAAATTTATAAACTAACTTGTTTATTTATTTTTTTTTTTTTTCGTTTTTCTTTGTGTATCAAAGGACATTATATAAATTATTTTTCGCGAATGATAAATTCTTATTGAAGCAATATTTTCTGACGTAGGAAATTTTAAAATTGAGTTCATAAAGGACGCCAATACATACATATATGTTAACTATAATTTTGAAATAATGTGCAAGATATTATATGCAAAAATTTATTAGCTGGAATATTTCCATAGTTTTTATTAAAAATTAGTTGCCAATTTTATTTGTTATGTAGAATTTGTCCTTCTATTTGTACACCCACTATCTAATAATTATTTTAAGAACTAAATTTTGCTACTGGGTGTAAAATTCAAAAAAATATAAGCTGTCAAAAAGCCTTATGTATATTATCAGGAGTTGATTTTTGGACAACACGGGCTTTTTAAAATTTAGAAAATTAACAATGTTATGAGTGTTTTTTTCATTTTCCAATTATTATCCTTATTGGTTTATTTTTCACAATCTTGTTTGTTAATTTTTAAAAATCAAGTAAGATTTTCTTTTTTTTCTCTCTCTTTCTTCTGTGAAAAGTTCTATTTGCATTTAGAACATTAGAAATTCTATGATTAAAAATTACATTCAGGAAATATCCTTATTTATGTTTAAATGTTTCTTCCACAAAACAATTTCGAATGAAATATTTCATTTAACTTTTCTTTATTATGTGTTTTCAAATTTTATTTCCTTTTTAAACTTTCTAAAGAATTTTTAAAAAGGAAAATTTTCAAACTTGAAAAATAACTAAAAAGAAATAAAATAAGTGGTTTAAGTTCATAAAATATACATTTTACATAAAAAGTTTTTTAATTAAATTTCAATTTTAAAACATGTGGCTAAAATATTTTTAACAATTCCACACCGGACACATACCAAAATACAAGTATCTTAAGATACATAATATCATATAAAATTTTAAAGTTATTCGATTAACTGATAAATAAAAGTATTTGAAAATATTCTTCAAAAATAGTGAAAAAACTATTTTCTGAGTTTTTCAATTTTAAAACAAAAAATTTTTTCCAGATTTTCAATTCTATTTTTTTCCTTTTTAATTAATTTTCACGTTGAAATTCTTAAGGATTCATATTCTAGAACAACAAAAATTTTTTTTTGAAGTGGTCCTAAAAAATATTCCTATTTTCTTAATGTACGAAAAACATGAAAAAAAAAAATAATATAAAAAAAAAGTATCTACTTTTTATTATAGTTGATTCCCAGGATAAAAATGAATAAAAGGACACAATATGATGTAATATAATAATCAGTAACAATAGCATATTGTCATAATTTCCCTTTGAGATTTATGAAAAAGGAGGATGTAACAAGAAACAAACAAACAAACGAATAAACTTAAAATGTGACGCAAAGGTGATCTGCCTTTTCTTAAGGATTTACGCAAAAAAAAAAAGTATAAAAAAAGAAAGAATATTACATGTATATCCTTATATTATATTACCCTTAAGGATAAGTTAAATGCGTTAAGTAAATGGTTAATATTTTTGTATAAAGAATGTATCAAAAGTCAAAATGATATTGAAGTAATGAACACAAAAAGTTTATGGTTTTGTCACGCCAGGGGATAAATTAATATAGAAAACATTTTTTTTTCTTCTTTCTTTCTTTAAGAATATCCTTAATGTTATTTTATTGTTGCCATTTTTAATAACTTTTGTTATTGTTAAATAAAGGAAAACACAAAAAAAAAACAATAACAGTTGTCTTTTTTATTATTAAAGTTTTTAAGGATACAATAATTTAGAGGTGTAAAAGTTAACTATCTAACAAGCTTGTCATAAGCTGAAAAAGTTGAAACTCAAGAAGAAAAAAACTATACTACAAACATAAAAAAAAATATTCAAAAAACTTTGTTGTTGTAACATAATTCTTAATTCATTTTTTCATTTTTTTTTTCATAAAGATACAAAAAAAAGAAATTCGTAGTAGTCTCATTGAAAAATTATTTGTCAGTTTCAGTAAAATAAAAGTTTGAAAAGTATCAGATTCTTCAATATCTAAATTTTGTTTAAAATTTATTTCGATTTTCTTTTTTATTTTTTAATTTTTTTGTTTGTTATTTTCAATCCTTCCTCATTTTCAAGACCAAAACATTTAAAAAAAAAAATAGAGAAAATTTTTAAATGTGAAAATTATAAAGAAATATAATTTCAATTTCTTTTGAAAAAAAAAATATACAAAATAATAATAAAAAAAACCATGTTTTCTAAAAATGATATGAGACTGAAAATGAACAATAGTTCAAGATTATCAAAAGGTCGAAGAATTCATAGGCCAATGTCACAAGAAATAAAATATAATTTGGGAGGATTTAATTTTGATACATTTTCAAAATGTTATCGAATTTATGAAAGATCATTATTAACAAAATTTCGACAAAGGAATCAAAGAGGATCATGTTCACGTCAAAAGATTTCATTAAAAAGTAAAACAATTAATAAATTACAAAATAATAATAATAATAATAATAATTGTCAATTATGTAATGTATCATCACATAAACATAGATCATTATCATCAACAATATCATCAACTGATCTTGATAGATTATCACAATGGTCTGTACCAATTGAATTACATGAAAATGATAATACACATGATGATACAGAATATTGGGAAACATTAGAATATCCTTTAACTAGATCACATTCTCAACATAATACAATAAAAGATACATATAAAGATAATTTTATAGATTTTTTCATATCTAATCATAATACAATAGTTCCAGATCCAGATGATGAATTAGAAATGAAAAGTAAAGTTGAACCACATTTAAATTTTCATATTGATAATAATAATAATTGTGGTAGTAATAATAGTTTACATAAGGATATTGATGATGATAGTGATTCTCTTAACTTATCAAATATTGATTCGTTAGACTTGAATAAGGAACATAATACTTTTGATGATGAACAACAACAGCAGCAGCATCAACAACAACAAAAACAACAACAACAATATTTAAAAGATGAAGATAATATATTCGATGGTCTTTGTCAATCATCAAAAGTTTGTTCTCATAGTTCAAAATGTGAATTACAATTTTGTGCAGAGATACAAAGAAATGAAGTTACATCGAAAGCTTTTGAAATTTTTATTGATTATTTGTCACGTTCATTAAAAGATCAAGATACAGATTCAAATCGCAATAATAGTTTAAATGATATATTTGAAGAAGATGAAGCTAAAATTAAATGGAAGGCCTTAACACAAAAAGAGAAATTACCATTTTTACTACAGGCTTATATATCTGACTATATGCCGTCTTCAGTCTTATAGTTCAAGAAAGTATGCGATTAATTTTGTTTTCATTCATTTGTACTGTAACTTAATTTTTTTAAAAAGTTTCGATTGTTTTGTTTCTCTTTTACTTTTTTTTCTTTCTTTTTTCAATTCTATACACTTGCATTTTTATATATTGTAAATTTGACAATTGTATTTGTGATTGTTTTTATTTTAATTATAAAATTTTACGAAATAAGATTTTTATTCTTTAGAATCGTTCTTGTTCTTCAATTCAAAAAGATCATGTTTGAGATATCTTTCACACAAATAAAAATATAAAAAGACTTTTTAGACCAGGGGGGAGTTCCTGTATGGTGATGGTGATTATTTAAAAAATATATAGAAGTGGTGACTGGTGATTATCACCATCACCATACAGGAACTCACCCCAGAATCATCATATTTCATCACTAGATCAAACATTTTTTGTCAATGGATTTTAAAAAATGCAAAGGCATTGCCATTTTTTTGAATTAAAAATTGACGATTATTTGATATTTTCGAAAATGCCCAATGATTTCTTTAATTTATCATTGTTTTGCGTCAAAAGTTTAAGCACAATGGAAATTTTGTGAAATTTTCACATCAGTTGTTCTCGTACTGATATAGGTATGTGTGGTTGTTTAAAATGTGAAACTTTTAGGGAGCTCAAAGTCCTAGGGGCGAAAGAGGCAAAAGAGCACAGGCCCTCTAGGGACCTTAAATCTTATTTTAAATTTAAAATCGAACTAAAGAAAAATACTGAAATGTCAGAATACACTATTCGTTATTTTTATTGAAAATAAACATCACAGTCGCCTGAAAACGATTGAGCAATTTCAGGCGACTGCGATGCAAGTTTGAATTAATGAGCGCCGTTGGTGTCGACGACGCATTTATGAAAGCACCAAAAAACTCAAAATATTGTGAATATTCATTCGAACGCAATCAACAATAGAGGTGTATAAATTTAAGGGGCTGATTATGAATTTCTATTCCATTTAATAGACTTTTTATCAGGGCCGGGTTCTTGTATGGTGATTGGTGATTGTCACCAGCAATTTCTGTTCACGTATGGTGACTGTCACCAAAAAAAATCACCAAAAACTGACATTTTCTTGGTGACAGCATCAGACCTGTCACTTTTATATATGTATTTTGTATGGTGTTTGCAGTTCACATTTCATAAAATTGAAATTCCTGGAGTGTTTTTAAAATAATTTAAGTAAATAAATATATTATTTAGTAGTTTAATATATTAATTAGTAATTTAATATATTAATTATAAAATATTTTATGATAATTTGTAGATAGCAATGGATAGTACACAGAAAACTGTAAAGAAACAATATTATTGTTGTTAATAACCAAAAAATTGTATTAAAATTTTATTAATGACTTTGGATTACTATTATCTCTCATTCTTCTCCTTATTACTTTCATTTCTACAAAAAAAAAAAAAAGACAACAAACACACCTGACAGTTACAAATTCGCTACTACACTTCAAAATATTATCACTTTTTTGGTGATCACCATACAGGAACAATCACTATTTGGTGATCACTTTTTTACTATCACCATAGTGACAATCACCAATCACCATACAAGAACCCGGCCCAGTTTTTATAAGCAGGCTTTGTATAAAATTTGATCGACTTACTTTGCGTTGTCATAGCAACAAGATGCATTTTTGAAGAAGCACAAAATTTACAAAATAGTCGTACACAGAAAAATAGTTGTATAGTAAGTAGTCTTTGAAAATAATTTTCAAATTGGCGACACAATGCTATAACATAACAGCTGAATATTCACGGAGTTCTGAATACTTGATTTGATGCGATGCTTTTTTGAATATGTGACAACGCATCATAAAAGTTGCGTTTCATTTTTGAATTTGCGACAAGCATCAACTGTGCAGCGATACATTTTTGAAGATACCCTTGATTCCTTAATCGAAGAAATTGCGCTACTCAGTTCTCATATCAATTTGAAAAACTAAATAAAGTATTATCAAGTATTTTTATTAAATTGAGATAATTACACTCACATAAAACAATAATAAAAAAAAGTAAATAATATTTCATAAAATTTGAATTGATAATATTAAAATTAAAAATATTCTTCATTAAATATCATAAAATATCTAGTGTTTTCTTGTTTTTTTTCTTTTGTTTCGTTTTTTTTTTCTATTTTCTAAAATTTTAACACCAACGATATGGAACAGCTCTTGGTCTATCAATACCTTCCTTAATAAGAGGCTTATGATATTCGCGTCCTGGACATGAATGCATAGTTGTCCAACAATGTTCACAATAATACTAAAAAAAAAAACATAAATGGAGCTTTATCATTGTTTGTTTTTAGAGTTAGTTTTAAATAGAAAATGTTTTACCTGTAAACATTTAATACTTGCACAAAAATATGGTGCAAATTTTCCGCAATTTTTTTGACCTTGACATTCATCACACATCTGATTATCAAGAACATATGGTTTTATTTCAACTCTTTTATTTATATCACCACATTCTAGAATAACAAAACGTGCTGATATTGCTGCTATGTAACTATGATGATTGCTAAATGCAACACGTCCAGCACCCTATAAAAAATCAATTGATTTGTTATTGCTTTTTTTTTTCCATTTTTCTTGAAAAAATTGTTTTTAATAATAACTAAAATCACCTTTGGATACTTTAATTCAGGATCAATATCGATTCCAGCATAGCAAACTCCACCATACAAACGGTTCATAATGATTGCAAGTTCAACTAAAAAAGAAAAAAGTACAATTCAATTATTTTTTTTGTCCTTCGAAATATTTTAAATTGATTTTCTTTTGTTTTTTGAAACTTACTTGCTTTCAAAGGTCTTGGTACACCACCAACAAAAACAGTTTTACGAGGATCTAAAGGAACAGTTGCATCTAAAATATAATCAGCATCAGATATACGCCAAGGACGTATCTGTACAGGTTTCTCTTTAATAGTTTGAGATGATACATGAAAATATAATTTATTATCTTCAGTTACACATGTTTCAATTAAATTTTCAACGCTTTTTTCATTCTGAAAAGAAAAGAAAAAAAAATTACAATTTGAATAAAACAAAACAAAAAAATCCAAATTATCCATGATAATTTACCTGATATAGAAGGAATGCATATCCTTTTGGTGGAAAACATGAATTTGTTTCTGATTTATGTGGCCAATCAACTAATACTTCTCCAAAACGTGAAAATGCTGTAATTATTTCTTCTGCGTGTGATGTAATGTTAAAAAAAAAGTCATTCAGCACAAACTTTTTAAAACAATTAAAAAAAAAAATTAGTATCTTATTATTTACCTGCATCAATATCAGGTGGTAAACCTCCAACGAAAACTTTTCGAGAATAACGTTCCTTCTCGAAAGTTTTTGGTGTTGATTGAATTGGTAAATTCAATCCATCCATGAATAAATCGTTATCTTCTACAGTACGATTATCGATATGAGTGAATTGCTTACCTTTTTGTTTTTAGAAAAATAAAATTAAAAAATTTCACAAAATTTTAAATATATAACTTACGAAAATTCCTTATTTTCAATGCTTTTAAATATGTTAAAAGTTTAATTGAATCCATAACGTTATATTTTTTCGAATTTTTTCGATTAAGATTTCTTCGTAAAAAAAGAATAAAATATTGTGATTTTTTTTTTCAAAATAAGCTGTGATAGAAATCTTTTCTTTTTTTTTTAAATTTTTTAATAAAAAAAATTCTACAAAAAAATCACTTTCTAAATCTTTTTACACAAAATTAATTATTCATTAAAAAAAAATTAACATGCGTATGTTTTATTGCTCGTATCAAAAATGTTTTAATTTAAAATGGAAAAGCAAAAAATTGAGATTTCTTTTTTTTTTATTTTTAAAAAAACAATGCTAACTTGGTTTTTTCTTAGCAAGTGTTCTAGGCAAAGTAGATTCATTTGAAATTAAACATAGTGCCATTGATGGTGTCACTCATTTTTTTTTAAATTAGAGAAGACATATTGATACCCTTGAAATTTTAAAGTAATTAAACTTAATTTTTAAATCCTTTAAACTTAACATAACCAAAAAGCAAAAATTATGTTTTTGCAATACAAACGCAATAGAATATAGTTTTTATGTGAAAAACAAAAAAAAAAAGTTAAGTAAAAGTAAAATGTTGAAAAAAAAAACACCTCTATGAATTGTATACTCCTTTTACATCACCAAAAGGATAAAAATTTAAAAATTGATTGAAAATATGTATGTATCTTTTTTATTTTATTTATTTTTTTCGAGAATGCATTATTTTTTTATTGCATTAAATAAGTGAAATTTTTGTAAATTGCAGCAATTGGAAATTGTTTTATCATATTTTTTTTTCTTTTTTATATATTTTTATTCAAAAGAGAACCCTTTTACAATTGTAAAATGATTTTTGTTACTTTTTCAATAGGAACTTAAAAAAAAATATGTAGGTACAATATATATATTTTTTTGAGTCTCTTATATATTTTTTTTTGCTTTGTATTTTATTGTTGTTTGATTAATTTTTTGTAAAAAAGTATGAACAGTATGTACTTTTTTTTTCATCAACATTTTCTAGGTAAAAATGAAAAATAAGTGAATGGAATTTTTTTGCTTTCCAATACAAAAAATTTGTTTTATTGAAAAAAAAAAAACAAAAAACAAATGAAGAAGAAAAATGCACAATGCAACGGTGTACTATTATAGTAGCATTTAAAAACATTAACTTTTTAAATTTTTTTTCTCTTCTTTTGTTTCTGTAATTTTTTTTCCAGAAGTATAGGTACCAAATACCAATGAACCAAATACACATACGTATATATCTTATATATGTATATATATTTTTCTGAATTTGATGATCAACATCATCATCATCAGAATCATCAAATATAACAACAAAGTGAAAATTGAAGTGGTATGTCGAAAAAAAGTGTTGGCAATTTTTATTGAACTCATCATCATCATCATCATTGTTTTAAAAATACCCTTGACCATATTTTTTTTTTTTTTCAGATCAGATAGTTTATGGCGATGGTGTATGGTACATATACATATGCACATCATTGATTGAACAGGTTTTATTATATAAGGTTTTTTTTTTTAAATTTTTTGTAATCGTCGTCATAAAATAAAAATGAGTTGCAGAACAATTTGCGTTTTATTACCACATACATTTGTAAGTAAAAATAAATTTTTTTCTTTTTTTTAAAAAAAAAAAAAAATGAATAAATTCAAAAAATTGGTATTAAAAAATTTAATGTATTGAATAATGATTGGTAAAATGCCAATGATGTAACGTTAAAAATTCGTTGTTTTTTTATATTTTTTACATTTTTTCACATGATGATTGATGAGTTTTTGATGAATTATGCACTCTTATAAATTCAATAAAATATATGTGTGTATATTTTCTTTTTATTATTGTTTTACTTTTTTTTGTTGTATAAATTTTACTCAATACTTTTTTTTTAAAATTTTTCAATTCTGTTTTAAAAAAAATGGTTTTTATATTATATTAAAAATTATCCAGTGTTTTTTTTTCACTTTTTAAAGCTTTTTACCTTTTTACAAAATCAATTTGTGAAATGTAAATATCAATTATCCTTTTTTTTATATTCTATTTTATTTAACATTTCTTAAAATATATACATATATAGGTATACCTATACCTATTATGTACGTATACAGATATTCTATGTATCTATACTCAGCCCACCCACAAAATTTCCACAGATAAAAATTACACCATGTAATTAAAAAAAAAAATAGAAATATTACCAAACAGAATATTCATGTTATCATAATTTAATATTTAACGGTAAATAAATTTTAAATTAGTATAATTTTTATCTTTTACACAAATTCCCTTAAAAAAGAAAAAAAAAAAAAGAAGAAAAAGAAAAAAATAAAGAAAATCCATGTTCTTAATCAACAATTTACCTTGTTCTAAATAAAAGATGAAAAAGACATAAAAAAAAAGAAGTAAAGAATTAAAACAAGTGAATGATAAGTTTAACATCTTTATTATATTGTTACTTTGATATCGTCAACCGCAAGATAGTCGTCTATCTTTCAAAATATTCACCTACTCGTATTTGATATAAGATACAATATTTTCATTTACATAATACTTATATAAATACGAGTACATATTTAAAGCTATTCAGATAAGTCTATTAAAACAAACAAGAAATAAGCTCAATAAAAGATAAGACATGATAAGGCGGTAATTTTTTAGTATTACTTCCTTTTATTTTATTTTTTTACTTGTGTTTTTTTTGTTTTGTTTTTTGCTTTTACTTTTCATTTTTAGCATATTTTTAACACAAAGAGAATTTGTTAAAAAGATTCTGAAAGGTATAATGTAATGTATGTATGTATATAAATTTAAGTAGCGATGTAAATTGACTTCATTTCTCCCCAATTAGATGTTATTTGCGAAAGTCAACCCTCCAGTAACATGTTTTTTTTTTTTAGTGTGTTATGTTATATGTACCAATTTAAAAGAGGATTCTATTATATTTCAACGTCTTTTACGTGGTGTACGATGAGGCCTAGTATTCTTATATACATGTGTACATATACTAGTATGTATAAGGATATTATAAACGCGTATAATCTCATACTATCATATATTCAAAATTCAAGTATAACGCACATATTATTATCATCACAAAAATATGTATGTACGTAAAACAAAAGGTACTTCATAGGTAAAGTGAAGAAGTTTACCATTGTTAACGACTTGTATACTTAATAATAATACGTTTTCTTTTTTTGTTTTATTAAAATAAGAACTTCTAAGCTTTTAAAACAACTTAAAATTCGCGTTAAATATAAATTCTTCATTATTTTTTTTTTCTACAAGGTTTATTTATTTGTAGTAGGTAGGTGTGTAGACGTAGAATATTTTCTTTTGTCGACGATTTACATATTATATTGAAATGTATTGCGTTATCATGATTTCATTGTAAACAAGGATGAGTTTTTTATTTTATTTATTTTTTGTGTAAAAACATTTTATAATGTGATAATTTTAAGAATGGAAGAAGTGTCAAAATACTTACGTTTGTTATGTGTTTATTTGTATGCTGATGATGAGATGATTAAAAGTTATAATCATAATTAAAATTTGTGGTGAAAGGATAAAGGTAATAGAGTTTTAATTCGTTATAATTTTTGGTGGTAAACGATATTTGTTAACAAAAAAGAAGAAAAGGAAGAAGAAGAAGAAAAAACGAGGATTTTTTGTTGTTGTATGGAATAATATATAAGTTATGAGTTAATTTAAAAGTTTTTAGGTTTATTTTAATAGGTTTATTTTGGAAGTACACTGAAAAAAAAACAGTTAAGAGAAAAATTAACTAAAGGAATAGGTTTTTATAAAGATAACTTTAAAGGATTAGAAGGATATAGTTTTGTTGGTACAAAAATTACATTGTTGATAAATTAAAATTTTTGGTTTTATTTAATCATTTTTATTTCCTTGAAAAGCTCAAAAAAAATTTCAATGGGTCTAAACATTTTTAAAGACAATACCTGACTTTTTATTTTATCAGACTTAAGAGTCCTTTTAGTACACAGGAAATAATTTTTTAAAATAAATAAATTTGTTCTTTTACTTTGCAAAATTTTTCTGGGTACTTTAAAATGACATATTCATTCACTTTAAATATGTGTACATATATACTCTGGATGATGTACATATATCAACTTCCGATATAAAAACCGAAACCATCTAAAACTATATTTTAGAAAATATTAAAAAAAAGTTTTAAACTATGTTTCGGCTATAAAGTACAACACAACCACAAAGGATATATACATACATACACATCCACCTATATAGTGTGCGGTCAAATAATAAAGAATGGTTTAATGCCTTTTGGCATTTTTTCACTTCCTTGAAAAACCATCTCATAAGAAAGGACTTTTTATATGTACATACTCGTACATATAATATATGAAATTGAAGTAGCCCAAACATCTTATACAAAAGGATACTCTATTATTATTGAAGAAGTTTTCTTGGTGGCTATTTCCACTATATATTTATAGTATGTTGTTTGTATTATACATATATATGTATAGTGTGGCTTTTGTTGGTGAACTTCATTTCCTTTTTCTTGAAGGCATCTTAAATAATACACACAAATTTTATATAGCGTATATTTAGGTATGTACATTATAATAGTTATATGATTGTTATGTTATGAGTACAGCTATATGTTATAATATCCTGTGAGAAAATGTCAAAAAAAAAAACAATAAAAAAAAAACGAAGAAGTATAAAGGACATAACATCATATATTTTTGTGAACACATATCATAAAAAAAAATATCCAAAGAGAAAAGCATATGTGGTGTATAGATTTGTACATATTTAAATAAAAAAATAAGAGAACTTTTTTTTTGCAAAATATTTTGTATCTGCAGTGTAAAATTGAATAAATATTTTACACACATATGAATATATGTATGTGTGTTTTCATATTATATAAAGCATCGCCTGTGGTATATAATTTTGCTTTGTGCAACGAGTCAAAAACTTTAAAATTCACTGAGAATTTCAAAAAAAAAGATAAAACAGAAAATAAAGAAAGAAGAAGGACATTTTTGCAGTACATAAACACACTAAGTATGAAGTATCGTATACATATACAATATACATACATATATTGTTTTTCTTGGTTTTCTTGAACAAAAGTTATAAACTTCTCATATTCAAATGTTCATTAATATAATGATACATGGTACTGGACAATCGGTGAACGTAAATGGATCATCACTGTCATTACAAAGGGAAAAGAAAGAGTTGACATTTTAGTCAACAACAACAACAACAAAAATTAAAAAAAAAGCATCTTAGTGTGTGATGTTCTGTATCTTTTTGAAAATTTTTGTTTTTTTTTTTTTGTTAAGTAAAATATATTTCAAAAAACATTTTGAATTTCATTTACTTAGAAAATATCTTTACAAACCGCATTACGTCAAATCAAGATATTTAATTAATTTTTTAACATTTTTGATACATTTCAAAATATAATATTTTAATTAAATTTGAATTTAGAAATTTTCCAAAAAGCCTGTTGTATGTATGTACAGGATGAAATTTTATTGTTTTTTTCTTTCTTTCTCGTTTCACATAATTTAAATTTAAAAAAAAAATATAAATCACTTATGCAATCCATGATGTCATATTATGGATTCCATGTGTTTCCATATATGTTTAATATATACCTCATATCCTTCATAATAAAAAAAAACGTATTTCAAATAAAATAAATCTCGAAAAATGAACAAACAAAAAAAACAAATTTGAAAACTTATTTTTATTTGTCTTAAAAATTAATCAATCGTTAAATTTTTATTGACATGTTCAATTTTTCAATTTTCATAAAATTACTTCATTGCACAAATTGCTTAAGAACATGATCAAATGATTTGTTAATACTTGGAATTTTTCTTCTTCTTCTTCTTTTTTATTTCTTGTGTTTTTTATTATTATTATTATTGTTTTTAATCAAATGACATGTGTATACTTGAAAAGCACTTTTATTTAGATGAATCAACTTGAACTTGATAGTAGTATTTATTAAATCTTGTTTTTTTATTGTGTGTGTTTTTTTCTTTGTTTTTTGTATTCATAAATCTTATACGAGCATCAAGCATAAGTAATGTCCAATAACAATAATATAAACACACGATATCAGGATTCAGAATTATGGTTTTTTTTGCTTTTTTTTGTCATATATCTAATAAAAAGAAGAAAACAAACTAAATAATAAAAACTTTTCATTCTGTAAAGTACTTGAAAATCGTATTCACAAACAAGAATATTATCCTATTAGGTTAATAGAAAAAAAAGAAGAAAAAAATTAGAAAAGTAAAAGAAAAATTTAAGAAAATTAGAAAAAAAAAAACAAAAAAAAAGTAAGAAAAACAAAAATTTAACAGAAAAAAAAAGTTTTTCATAAAGATTCAATTTCATAAAAGTGTATTGAGATTTAGGATATAATTTTTTTTTTAATTCTGCGTATACCGTTACCATAATCATGCCTATAATATACAAGAACCAATTTTGTTTATTTCTCTGTCATATACTTCACAGGATAATCAAAAACTTAAAGATATTGTGAGATTACTGTTATAGTTTTGGTAAAGGATTGTTTATAAATATTTAGTTTGATTTTTAGTATTTGCCATTGATCTTATTTAATCTTTTGAAATATATTTTATTTGTCATAAATAAATCTAAAAGTTTGACCTCTATCCTTTTATACATATAATATACAAGTATACATACATACCGTAATTCTTATATTTACTGGTTTTTTTGTTTTCTTCTTTTATTTTTGTATCCTTGATGTGTACTTTATTGAGAAAAGTAATGAAAATATCAGCATATTTGTGTTTTTGTTTATTTATCTTTTTTTTTTGAAAGATAAAAATAACAAACAAATAAAACGGTTTTTAGATAAAAATAAAGTTTCACCTTGTTGTGTGTTATGTTATCCTTGTTTTTTTTTCTCTGTTACAGAGAGGATAACTAGAAATTATGTACATGATTATTATCCTCATCATCATTATCAAACAATTTTATCAAACGAGGTAGAAAAGTTATATTTATGTTCATGAGCTTTTTTTTTTTCTTTTCTTATTTCTTCTTAATCTTTCATGTGAAAATCTTCGAATCAATTCAATCAAATCATTAAAGAAACTATATGAATGTATCTTGTTTTCATAAAATACTTACATAGTTTCGATTTTATTTGTTATTCTGAATTATGGATTTATATATGTATTTTTTTTTTTTTTTGTTAGTTTTTTATGTTCTATTTCTCATGTTAAATATAATTTTTCTTCTCATATTTATTCCTCTGTATACAAGATGATGATGCTTAAAAGAAAATTGAGAGACAAAAAAAAAAAATAAATAAATAAAATAAAGTGGTTTGTATCTATACAGAAAAAAAATAGTAGATACATATACATCCCTGATGGCTAAGCAATATTATCCCTTAAATGATCCGTATATCATATGATATAGAAAATAAAAGAAAAACTTTAACTAAAGAGCTTATTAGCGAGTTATTAGATACGTAAATTGTTAGTTTGTTAGCTAAAAGAATGAAAAAGTTATATAGTAGCAGTAGTAGCAGTAGTAGTAGAAGAGTGGACTATGTGTCTTTTGATAATTTACGATTCTCAAGGGAATTGATTCCCACAAAAAAAAAAAAAATATATTAATGAATGTGTATCTAAAATTATATAAAAAGTATATGTATCTAGTATGTACATATGTATTGTCCGATTTTTGTTTCACATATTTTCCTTTTTTCTTCTTTTTTTCTATTTTGAAAGTAAAAATAATAAAATGATATGAGACTGTTATCAAGTTTTCCTGATACTACTACGTATGTACATATATATGAAATTATTTTCTTCACTTCTTCTCTAATATTTAGTTTTATTTGAATACATTTTTATATATAATTGTATACATCAAGGATATTTTCTCTCTCTCTTCAATTTTTTTTTTTAAAGATATTAGATATGTATTATCATCTAAATTGTTGTGTCTGTTCTGTACGTATTGTAAATGAAAGGAGAGAGAAGAAAAAAAAATATTTGAAAATTTAGTATTTTCCTGAAATTTGTTATAATAACGCGTGCCTACATGATGATTCAGCAATTCAGTGGCAAATATCCTTTAAGTATCATATGAATGGCTATAAAGAACAAATTATTATCTCATGATATGGTATAGGGGATAAATGAATAAAAAAAAAATAAATAAATGTAATAATAAAGAAAAATTGATATGTATATGAAAAAAAAAAAATTGAAATAGAAAAGTTTTTCGCGTTTTTTTTTTGTCTGCTTGAATTCTATGAACATTTCAGCGAATACATTTAATTTGCATGTGTTATCTTTATAAAACATATATATGTAAGAAGCTTTACACAAAATTTTAGTGAAACGGTTTTTTTTTATTGAGCAATTTCAAAGGATAATTTTTAAATTTTACATAATATGTAGTTTGTATGTAAAAAAAAATTACTTATTTTTCATTTTCTTAAAAATTCAGAAAAAAAAATTATATTTTCTTTTAAAAATTTAAATTTTTATTTTATCTAAAATAAAATTAAATTACTTTCTATTTGAATGTCTTAAAAAAATATTATCTTTATGAATATACAAACAAGAGAGAAAACAAAAAATCATTTTTTTCCTTCAGTATCTATTTTCAACTTAAATGTATCTTATATACATAATTATTTTTTTCGTATCACATTTATTCTTTTTGACTATAAATATCTATACAATGGTGTTTACTTAAGCAATCAACCAATAGGTTAGCAACAAAAAAAAAAAAAAAAAAAAAAATTAAAAATTATGAAGAAGATCAAAATACTCGTCCATGTAAAAATGTGTAAAAGAAACTATATAAGTGTACATATAATAGAAAAAAAAAACGTGGGTGGTGTTGTAATAATAAAAGGCTCATTTCATTTTTCTGATTTTAATTTAATTTTCCCTTCTTAGAAATTAATATCCTTCTTTAAGCGAAAGTCGATATACCTTTAATAGTTATTTTATTTTTTTTTGTTCATCATCAATATTTTTCTTAAATAACAGATACAAAGAATTCAAGATATTTCTAATCAATCTTAATTGGTATACACCCCCAAGGTTATAATATGTAAATATACATTTTTGTTTTTGTTGTTTATTATAGGAAAAATTTTTAAATAAAAATACAAGATGTAAGTAATATCAGTCTTGTACATACATACTAGTATATTGATCGATATAACATATTGCGCACGTGGATCCTTTTAAGAGTTTTATTTTCAAAAATATTTGCGGCTTCATTTAAAATAAAAGTTTTGTATACATGAATAAAAGAAAAACTAAATATAACATTAAATATTTTGTAAGAGAAAGGAATTCAATATATGTTCTTTAAGAAAATTAGAACTGGAAAAAAAAAAATTCTTCATAGATGGTTAAACATTTACATCTGCAGTTTATAAAAAGGATACAAGAGAAGAAGAACAATTTTTTTTTTAAATAAGAAAACCTATGACCCCTATAACATTGTTAACAAATATTTTAAATTTTTATTTTAATCATCCTGAAATACATACATTCTTACTTTTGGTTTTAAGACGAGTCAGTTTTTTTTCTTACAATAATCTTGAAGTTTATTTTTATACTTACAAATTTTATCGTCTTTGGATATTTTTTTTGTTTTTATCTAAATTGGTAATAGAAAAAAGATTTTCTAATCTAAATTTATCTTACGAAAACGAAAAAACGAAAAAAAAACATAAAAGGATCACACAAACTCTGAATTTTTGAAAATGAATTTTAGTATGTAAACTAACTAATACCACGTAATACACAAATTAATTTCAAGCAAGTGTCTATAATTACTTTTTATTCTGGATTTAGTACTTACATCTTTTTTATTTCTTTTACAAATATTTTTCTTTTTCATTTTTATTTTATTGTATATATATATTTTTTTTTTTTTGTTAAAACTTGAAAAATAAATTTTATTTAACCTAGATAATCCTTTCGGTAAAAAATTATTTAATATATTGTATAAATGTATAAAATTCCACTTTTGGCAATTATTTTTGTTACTGTTGTTTTGTTATTTTCTTAATTTGAAAATAATTACTTTTACTGTTATTTTTTACCCTTCTTTTTTACATACATAAAATTTTAACCCATCATCATCATCATCGTCTTAAGAAAAAATATATAAGAAAAAAAACAAACACAATAAATGAATAAAACAATAAAGAAAAACCAAAATTATATCAAAAAATCCAATAAGACACAATACAATAAAAGACAAAAATTACAAAATTTTCTAATTATTTTTTTGATGGGTTCACAAGTTTACCTATTTTTCGCTTAATAAATTTTTTAAATCCTTAATCGCGCAACATATACAATGAATATTATTTTACATAAATATCTAAAATATACATACATACACAATTAAATAAATTTACAACACGCAAAATAGTATATATTCTTTACAATGAATTTTGTTTTTTTTTGGCAATTTTACTCAATCTGGTAACGAAGAGAAAATAAAAGAAAATAATAATAAGAAAGCCAAAAATTAGAGTAAAGTTTTATAAAGTTTTTCGTTATTTTCTTTTGTTTTTTTTAGCTTTCTAATTTTATTTTATTTTTTTTTTAATTTTTGGTGGTTTGAAAAATTAAAAAAAGAACAAAAAACTTCCAATTACCGTTCTTAAGGGCTTTACGCATTTGGCAAAAAAATAATAAAAATAATATGATGAGATTTTCTTAAAATACGTATTATAAATATATGAAGAAAGAAAAGAGAAAAAAAGGGTAAAAAGCCAATTTCTTAAGTCTATTTTACCAAAAGGATTTTATTTATCTCATGATACTTTAAAAAATATATATATGTACATACATATATATAATATTGAAAAATACGAATAAGTGTTGTTTTAGTTAGTTTAGTTAGTTGGTTTGTTTGGTTGATTATTTTATGTATGTAGCTTATTTTTATTGAAAAGAAAGAGAAAATTATACTATAAAGTGATTGAAGGGGTGGTGGAGGTATGTATATAAATTTATGTAAGTTAAGCGATGCGGTAAAATGGGTTTGAAGTGATTTTAATTAATAAAACTTTTGTTATAAAATAAAATACAAATATCCACGAAATATATAAATTCTTTGTGAAATTTAATATATGTATGTATATTTTTTTTAAAATATTTAAACACCAAAATATGTATTAATTGAAAATATTTCGTGTTAGAAAAAAAAGAACTTTAAAAGAAAAAGATTTTTTTGAAAATAAGAAAAATCTTTTTGGATAATGAAAATGAAATGAAATGAAACGCAGAATGTGATTTTGTATCTTTTCCACAAGTTAGATACAATTCGTAATTTAGAATGTTTTCAGTTATTGCAAAAGCATTTTTATTTCAATTTAAACTTAAAAAAAAAAAACCTTTTATTAATACTTTTTTTTATTAGTTTTGAAAGAAAATTAGCATTTATCTTTTGACATATATATGATATTTTATAAGTTTTATGTTGCATAAATAAAATGTGTATAATATTATTTAAAATGTTTTAACTACAATTTACAGTTCCACATGATTAAATTTATTTTAAAATTAAAAATTAAATTAAACAATGAGATAAAAAAAATAAATAACCGAATCTATTGTTCATTTTGTACTCCTAGTATTTATCTAACCGCAATTTTCAAAATAAAATTTGGTTTTTTTTTTATAACCGGGACAAATCTGTAACAAAACAACTGCCACAAATAGTGTAAAAATTTTTGCAACATATCATTTGCAAAAAAACAACATAAAATTGCATTAAAAATGAAACGAATTTGAAAAAAAAAGAAGCAAAATAAAGAATAGAGGAAGTTTTTTTTTGTGTGTGAATAGTCTCCCTTTTTTTAGAAAAAAAAAATTTTTTTGCATTAATTTTAAATTCCACCCACTTTACATTCAATTTAAAACTCATCCTTAATATATGATGTTATCTTTTTTATGGTGTTATGTGATTTTGTTTTTTTTTTTGCTTCTTTCCTTGAAAAGTTCAGAATCAGTACCTATAAATACTTTTTCACTTAAATTCGACCCCTTATTTGCAAAATCGGGTTGGTTGTAAAATCTACATATGTACATGATTTTTATTTTTTTACTTTCTAAATATAAAATATACATATATGTATGTACTTAAGAAATTGCTATCCTGGATTGATACAGTTTTTTTTTTTTTAAATATATTGCAAAATATTATTATTATTACTATGACAGAGATTCGCGTATACTTTTGAATTTTAGTCATTTTTTGCAATAAAATTAATGATCTGAAGATATATATCGACAGATATACTGATATCAAAATTTATTGTTATATACACACACCCTTTTTATTGAATATATTATATTATATTATCTATTGATAGTTTTGTTGTTGTTACTGTTTAGTATACGCGATTATACATATTAGATACAGGAGGGATAGAAAAGTATGCAGATACATATATGAAATACTTTCAATGACAATTCATTCATAATAATGCACGCATGTTACTAAAATTTACTACTATTTTCTATCAATATCCTTACATACATAATAATAGCAATAGATATGTACATACGAGTACATAATATATTAGTTAAAATAATGATGATAGAATCTGATTTTAGAGGGAATTTTTAAGATTTTTGTTATGTTAAATATTCAATACGTGAGTGTATATAGTATAGTAACTATAACTGTATTTACGTGTATATAAAGAAGAAATGCATTACATATATACACAGATATTGATATCCTTTTTTTGCGAACAGGATGTTCATAAATGGATTAAATTTAGTATAGACATCCCGGAAATAAAATTCATCCGTAACCAATTACTGAATTACAAAAAAAAAAATTTTTTCAATATATACGTATCTACCGAGAGAGTAACACGTCAATTTATAGATACTCATGTATATATATGGAATAAATTGAATATACATATGTACATATACATATGTACATACTTTTGTTTTATTTTGTATATATGAATATTGTTCATAAATATGATACTTTTGTTTCTGTGCCTGTTGAGTATCCAAAAGATGAATGCATTGCCAGATAATGTGTAAATGTAATGAATCATTCAAATATATACTACATACTCAACTCAAAATGACAGATTCGGATGTTATCACAAACAAGGGTAATTGATTGGAACTGTTTTGAGTTAGTTACCTACATAGATAGAATTTTTTTTGGGACATAAAGTAAAAGTTTGAAAAGATTCATAAAAATAACAGGAAAAAAAAAATTTATTCGTGTCATGATTTTAAAACTCTGAAAAAAAAAAAATAATAATTCTGTGAATTGATTAATAAAAGAAAGAAAAAATAAGTTTTTTGGAAATAATTTTGAAAAATCCGTTTCTTTTTTTAAATAAAATAAAAAATGATTAGAAAACGAAGATTTTTCTTGAATTGATACTCTACAGTTTGAAATGTAAAAATAGGGATTTCCGAGCAATTCAAATCCGTAAGCTTATTGTAATGACTTTTTCATAATATTCGAAAAAAAAAAGGTTTTTACAGTGAAAATTATTTACGTCTTCTTTATTCTGGCATCCAATTCTAGTTATTGAAAAAATCATTATTTTGTTTCATGTACAGTTTTACGTAGATTCTGAACCATAAGTTGTTTGTTGACAAAAAATATTCAATTTAATATTAGAAAGATTTAAAGCAATATTGATCAAAAGTACAATAAAGGTTCATACATTACATACTCGTATGTATATCATTACGTAGTGGCTCATAAATGAAAAAAGATATTAGAATGCTACCTCGAAAAATTTTCAGCCATTTTTTTGTGAAAAGTGTAACACAGCCATCCAATTTGTTTTCTAGGGCAAGAATTTTTTCGTGTGAAAATGCGTTTTGTAGGTGTTTTATTTCTTTAAACCTAACAAGTTTAGAAAACGTATCCTTGTTTTTATATTTCACAAATTTAATAGTGCTCAATTTTCCAGCTCAGTTTTAAATTTATTTTTTAAAATGGACACTTTAATAAATCAAATCAAATTAATCAAAACGTTATAGTTTTCTTTTAAAACTGAAAATAAACTATAAAATTATTCTGAACTATCTACTAACTTTACTAAAAAATATACGTTTTATGTAACGGTAATTGATTGATCAATGAATTTATTTATTGTGAAAAAAAAAAATTAATTAATTTTTGTAATGTATCTTTTCGAATTCTACGAAGAAATTATTAAAATTTATTTCACATTTATCTCGAAACTTCATCTTAATGTATATTTTTCAAAGAAAAAAAAAAAACTCTAATTTAAAATATTTTCTTACCTACTTATACCAATGAAAACAATAAAATATAATAATAATATCATTATTTTAACATTATCATTTTCCAGAAATAAACAAAAAACTTTAAATTTGAAAATTACAAAACTTATATAAATACAAAATTATTAAAAGCATTCATACTTGAGTGGATTTTAGATTTCTCTAAAATCCCATAAGATTTAAAATTTTCATATATGTATATCATATATTCTATAAAATAATATACACTTATGTATCTGTGATATTATAAACCGCATATTCATTGCACCACAATAACCTTTTTAAAAATATATGTAGATATCATAGTATTATAGTTTGCTGAAATGATATTCAAAATAAGAATTCTGAAGTAGTAAAAATGTGTACTTGTCGTATGTATAGAATACTAATCGAAATGAAATATTAGAATGTGAATAGAATAAGATACCTTGGTATAGTAAGTATATTTAAAATGAAAATTTTCTAATGTACTAATGTGTAGAAATTATTATATTCTTATACGAATAAAAATAAAAAGAATTAACAAGAAATATTTATATGCAATTTTATAAAAGTATCTTATTTTCTATATAGCTACATATTTCATAAATTCATATTTTATCTTTTATGTAAGTTAAAGAAAACTACATACTTTTGATATAAATTCGTTTGTTGAATTGAATTTATCGTTGTTTTTTTTCTCTATCATATAGTATTTGTAATATGTACTATTATACATGCATAGATACATTTTATTTATTTTAGTTAAATTTATCTTGAAATTCATACGTGTTTAACAAATCACAAAAATAATTTCCGTTTAATCTCTTTTGAGGTTTTTTCAACAAACTTTTTCACTTATGCTTTATATGAGTTTAGTAAGTATATGCAGTGTGTAGAATAGAATGTATGAAAATTTTTGTTATGGTGAAAGGTATGAGGTTTGGAGATGGAAATTTATTTTTTTTTCTTTTCACAGAATAGCTGAACTTATGAAAAAAAAACAGAAAATTTAAAGAAAATCTTTTAAAATTTAAATTGATTTTTATTTACTTTTTTAGTACTTTGAAGGAAAATAAGGATTCTTATGATATTCACTGTTTTATTTTTGATTAAAACAATTAAATAATCTAGACAACCTATGTCAATATATCTAGATAACTCACTAATCCTAAATTCAAATAACAAATATGTACATACATATTTCTTTCCGTGGTTTTCGTCCTTGATCTGAAACTTGGTTAGTTGTTATATGAATATTAAATTTTTTTCTTACTGCCGGAAGGGTGTTATGTTAACCTGGCCTTTACCAGCTCTCCACACTTAACTTGGGCTTTTGACTGGCCAGTAAAGTTTGTAGGAGAGTTGAGTATTCTTCAAAATGCTTACATACATAATATGTAGTAACTAAGAGCAGCGAGCGACATGGTGTCCGATAGTTTATCCGGTAGAACAGTGCCTCGGCAAGGCAAAGGTCTTGGGTTTGAATCCCAGTCGAATCGTTAGTCGAAGAGTTAGTGGAAATAACAGGACTTTAGTTTTAGAATAAGGAGAAAAAGAAATTTTTCTTTGGATAAATTTTGGTTCTTTGATTCTATTTTTTATTGTTTTTTTTACCGAATGCTATTTACAAATGACTCGCGCTGATTAAAAACGAATGATTTTTTCCTGAATTTTCACAAATTGCTGGAAATTAGAAGCGTGAAACAAGTTCAAAGTAAAAACTTTTTTTTTCTTTATCTCAAAAGTCGAAAAACTTTGGAAGCGAGATTCTTTTTAGTATTTCAGAGCATTTCCTAAAAAAGTACTAAAACTTAACGATAAACTATATATTTTTTTTTTATAGGAATTGATTTCAAACAGTTTTTTTTTTATCAAAATTTGTAATCATTTGTATATATTCACTATTTTTGGTTCCCTTTTATTTTTTTTATCGACTAATCTTTTATTTATACCTAAAAAACCTAAAAAAGAAAATGCAATAAAACGGAATCAACGTAGCGCCATGTAATTGGTATTTTCTCGGATGATTGTATTCTGCTGATGGTGTAGAAGGGTTTTTTTTTCTCTTTCGTGTTATATCATTTAATTTGAAAGTGTTAAAAAAATATACATATAAGAGAAAAACAAGAAATGGAAAACAAAAAATTTGTAAAATACATAATACTTTTGTGTGAATCCCTTTTTTATACGGTTTTTATTTTTACGTTTTAAAGATTTTCCATTTTGATAGTTATTGTATATGTGGACTAATATTACGGATGGTATTTGTCCCTTGTTTTTTCTTTCTTGATTTTCTTTTGATTCTTTTGAAAAGTGTGAAAAAAAAAATTTTTATATATACATATATACAAATTACTATCGACAATAAATATCTACATTTACATATATATGCTCATGTGTGGTATGTACATATATTTCCTTAAAATCAGAGTATCCTCTAGAATTTCTTTAGTTAGCATACAATAAAAGTAAAAGTCCAAAAAAAGGAATTGAAAATTGGTTCAAAGAAACAATAAAAGTTTTCAAAATTACAAAGTCTAAAGTGAAAAACAAATTTATTGTTTTCAGTATTAACTTTTTTATATATCATTCTACATTGATATACGGAAAGATTGAGAGTTGATTTGTATTTTATATTCGTTATATCGTTTAGAATTTATTCACATTATTTTTTTTTTTTTTTGTCATTTGTATATTTGCACAAACAAATGTGTGTGTATGTATGAATATAATATAAAAGAGAACCAAAAAACCATATATTACCGATGCGATGAGAAAAAAAGTGAGAAAACAATTTATGTATATAGTATGTACATATGTATATATTTATGTACTATACAAAGCACAACCATTGATTGAGTGTTGATGACGATTCATGTTCTTTACAAAAATAAAAAACAAAAAAAAATATTTAACCCGTTTTTCTTACACGAAAAGGGTAAAAAAAAATTTTACAAATAAAATGTTGAATCAGCAGCTATTTTATCTTTTACTAAATGAAAGCCATTTTCACTTGATTTTTTTACTTTATTTTATTTTATTTATTTTTTTTTTCTTAAAAGTTTTTCATTTGTTTACGATTTTTGCTACCTTCTATACCACTTTTTTCTTTTACACCAAATAATCCTTTTTATTTTCCATCCAATTTTTGTTATATCTTTTTTTGGTTTGGAAAATAAAATGAAAAAAATAAAAAGTATACAAAAACTTTTAACGTAAACTAAAATAAATGAGAAATAAAAAAATCAAAATTAATTTCGAAATAAGAAAAAAGAAAACACACATACGAAAAACCCAGTGAAATTGGAAAAAAAATAATAAAAAAGTAAAAATATACGAAGAAGAAAAGTAATTTTTTTACTAAAAAAATAAAAAATTGTCATCATCAATCAAAGTCCTTGAGATCAACACCTTCATAGAAAAAAGTATAACTTTACTCATCGTTGTCGTCCTTTTTACTTTTTTTACAGAATGTTCAAAACTTTACCATTTATTACAAAATTCCGGTGAAGAAGAGCTTAAGCATACACATTTGATGTAGTTTTATTTTCATACTCTTGGATAAGGATAATGTTACATATTTGTTGAAAAGTTGAAAATGGCTTAAAAAAATTCACAATTTCATTTTCTGGAAGATGAGAAAATAAAAAAATTGAGAAATAAATAAAATTTGCATCTATCAAACGGAATAACATTTTAAAATAAAAAAAAAAAAAGGAAAGAAAAAGTTTATTTTGTTACTTTTTTTCAAAAAAAAAAAAACACAGTAAGTGGTATACATTTTGTTAAGAACGAAATATATGATTATATTTTGTATCCTTTTTGTTATGATATTTTTATTGTTGAAACGTTATATGTACATTGTACATATACGGTCTACGAAAGGATCCACCCGTAAACCCTTTTACGAAAAGAAACACCTTTTTTGTGTTATCATCATAAGTAGTCAAGATATTTTATTTTTGCACATATTTTCATTATTATATTTTTCAAATTTGTTCTTATTTTGATATGTATACGAATTTTACATAAGATACAAATTGTGAATGTGAATGAAAAATGTAGATAGTTTTGAATATGGTCCAGATTGCCAAAGAGCGAGCCATTGTGATAATTTTTAGGAATTTTTAAATTACTTTAATTTTTAAATTCAATTTTAGAGTAGTTTTGAAAGTTGCACTACTAATGCCAATATTTTAGTACTAGGATTCATCGAAAACTATACTTTTTAAATGAATAGAAAAATTTAGCATTCAGGGATGATTTATTAAACAGGAAACGTTTTTCTCGCCGAACTTTGTTTTTACACAAGGATCAATTTTTTTGAAACACGATTTTTTTTTCAGAAATAAAGATTTTTAAGATTGGATTTAAAATTGACAGTTCAGGGTCGTTTAAGGACTGTTATGCCAATAAAGAAAAATAACATCTTCAAAAATTCAATGAAAATAAATTTTTTAATCATTAATTCTTGTTTATTTATTACGTTTTTCCTATTTACCAAAATTGAAAAGACGTACTACAAAAATAAAGTTTGTATGTATTTTTATTTTAATAATTTACTTTTTCCTTTTTACTAAAAAGTGAACAATAAATAAAATTGTCTATTTTTCTATTGTGTATTTTCATAGATAAAAATAACAAGAAAACAAAACAAAGAAAAAAAATGAGCAATATTGTTCAGTAAAATTTTTTAATTTCTTCCTTTTATAATTATTCAAGTATCCGTTATTAATTCTTAGCTTTTAGAAAGAACAAAAAAAAAAAACGTTATCATACTCGTATAAGGTATATTTCAAGTAAAAAAGTTACCTCTGTTCAACAAAAAAAAAAAAAAATTACATGCATAGAAATAGAAAACAAAAGAATATGATTCAGGATGTGGTAATTTTTCTCTTAATAATACATTTGAAATGTACTACATATACATATACACCATTCTTGTATGCCTTGAAGCTACCTTTTGTGTATAATACTGTTGAATGAGTTCGGAATTTAAAGTGACACCTACATTGCATTGGTGTAAAATGAAGGACATATCATTTGTTTTTGTATGAAAGAATAAAAATCACACTACATTGAATGTACTTACATATAAAATGGTCGTTGGGTTCCTGTACTAAATAAGTTTTGATTGTATGGTTTATATTGTATTGTTGTTGTTTTCATATTGTACCTATACAAAGAAAATATTCTATAGGAAAATAATGTTTTTTTTTCTTCAACATTCAATTCATATGGTTATTCTACAAGAGTTGGAAATTAAAAAAAAAAAAGCTCAGAAAAAAAAATTTTAAAAAATAAAACGAAAGAAAAAAAACAAAAGTGAACGAAAAGATCGAACATATATTTTTGTAGAATATATAATTTTTCAGAAAAATAAGCACCAACACAATATACACAGCACCGTAAGCAAAAAAATTCTCATTGTGTGCATTCATTTCTAAGACAACAAAAATAAAAAATAAAAAATTTTAAAAAAAACATTGAAAATGAGCGTGGCAAATGACACCTCAGTGACATCTAATTTCCACCTCTCAGTTTTCTATGTTTTGAAATGCTTCTTTTTTTTTATTCTGGAAAAATATATAAGTTGTTCCTTCAGGACATTTTTTTTCTATTGTTCTCTTAAAATTACGAAAAAAAAAATCCTTATTCATACCTTATACATATACTCGTGTATTAAAATTTCGATTTCTTTTTGAATTTTCATCAGAATATTAAAAAAAGGAAAATGAGAAAATTAATTTAAGGAACTTTTTTACCTTTCTATTTTTTTATTGAGAAAAAAAAAGAAATTTGTTTTCTTGATTAATTTTTTTTTCTCATAAGAAATAAAGTTTTGAAGTTTTATGCATGCATTTTGAATCTAAAAACGAAAAAAAATATGGAAAAAAAAAAAACAGAACAAAAAACTAAAAAGCAAAACGAAATTAAACAATTAGAAAATCGAATAATACATGAACTTTTAAATTGAACTATGTTCGAAACGATGTACAAGGATACAAAGAAAAAGAAGAAAAAAGAAGTAAATTCTTTTTTTTTTTCAACTTTTTGACTTTCATTTTGATTTTAATTTCTTTTCCCTCATTTAATTGATCTGTACAAATATTTTCAATTAGTAAAAATACGAGTAAAGAATATCATCGTCTATAACGATTTTATGCTATTTTGTTAAGAAAAAGAAAGAAAAAAAACACACACATACATTCACAAAAAAAAAAAAAAAAAGAAAAATGAGTTAAAAAAAACATAAAAACTTTTTAATATTGTAAACCTTTGGTAAAAAAAAAACTACGAAGGGTAATTTCAGCATATTACACTTTTTTTTTCTAATTCTTTTTTTTTTGTGCATTTTTTTGTATTTTTCAAATCCATGAGCATCAATAAGTATAGGAACATGGTCATATTCCAAAAGACGAAGAAGAAAAAAAAATTCTTTCATAACAGACAATTCTAATAAGAATATGGTGTGAAAACCGAACTTTTATTTGAACTTTTACCAGAAGCTAACAAAACTTTCTCTTCTACTGTCTACTAAAAAACTTTTCTATTGGAAAAAAATAGAAAAATAAAAAAAAATTACATTTATTATTATTATTTTTTTCTTTTTCATTTTCTTCAACAGTTTTTTTAGTAATCACTTGAATGTAATGTGAGTTAAAACATACATAACTAGAAAAGGTACCAACATTGGAAATTGTTCAATCTTTTTTCTACGTTTTTACAAGTCCTACACACTTTATATGAATGTGCATTTTATATTTAAGATAAAAATAGGCAAAAAATAAAAATTTGTTTCGTCTCGAATGAAAAAAACAATGAAATTGAATTAAGAAGAAGAAGAGAAAAAAGATAGTATAAAAGGTGGTTTGTAATATTATTAGAAACGAAGAAACAAAATTAATTGGACAATTTACTTGCAAAAGAAAAGAAAAAAAAACCAATAAAGAAACAAGAAAACGTAAAATAATACTCCTATAAAGGACGAAGATAAAATTTTGACGAAGGGTTTAAAAAAAAATGAAAATTCTTAAAATTAAAGTTTGAAAATTTTTTTATTCAATTATTGAAAAATATTTTTTGCTTTGATTAGTTTTAACGAAGAATTAAAATATTATAAGAGAGAAACTCTTTAAATTTGAATATATGTATGTATTTTGTTATTCTTGTATCTTTATAAGTCATCTGAATTTTAACCCAGTTTTAATTGTAATCCCCTTTTCTTTTTTGTAATCCTTCTAAACTAAGATTTTATAATTTTATTATCACCATCTAAAATGTCTGTTATACGTGCTAATAACTTCTTTTTTTCATGAACGTATTGTGGTTCACATTTCACGTAAAATTACGCGTGTGAAAGTATAGAAAAAGCCACCACAGTTTTTTCATGCTCTAACAAAAACAAGTTGTTAAATTATGAAATATTCCGAAAATTCTTTTATTTTTTTTTCAACGTAAAATTTTTTTCAAGAATTTCTATTTTACTTGTGCACTTTACCATTTTCATAATGAAAACGTATCATTATTGTCTTAAACGCTGACCAAACAAATTATTCTTCACCTTGTAAGCAGCTAACAAGACAAAACAATAGAAATTTCCATTTCTAATATTTTTTCTAGAAAATCTTAAAAAAATATCTTTAACTTTATGTTGTTTTTTTCTTCTATTATTGTAGTAATAAACTAAAAATCATGTTCTAACATAACAAAAATATTGAAAGCAAAAAAAAAAAAAGAAAAAAGGCGAATATCTCATTTGTTTATAGCTTCGAGATGTTATTTTTCATTTTCATAATTTTCAATAATTTTATTCATTTGATGATGACTACAAAATTGTGAATAGGACACAATGGTCATAATGTTGTATTTTTCAAATATCCAAAAAAAGAAGAAAATTTTGATATTCATATGCATTGCATTGATTTTTCTACAAAAATTTGTAGCCTGTAGTCATTTTCGTTTTTTTTTCTTTTATTTTCCAGAAAATGACCAAGTATTCATATAAATATTATCATAATATCCTGACTAATTTTATTTTCGTTTTTGTATGTATTTAATCAAAACATTTTTATTTGTTTGTGATTTTCTAAAGAAAATACACTGTTTTTTTTTTTTCGTTTTAACTCAATCTCAGATACGTTCAATATTTTTTTTTTTTTATATGGATGGACACCCTTAAATTTATTAGTTCATTTGCTGTTAGTTGAATTTTCATAAGAAAAATGATATATAAAGTATACTGAATAAAATATCTTGCAGGATATAACGTTCACATGTACGAGTATGTATGAGGCTCGTATATACGTTTCGATACATGTTATAATCATATCCCTTTTCTTTTGATTTTTTTTTTGCATATTTCTTTTCTTTTGAAATTGTATTTTTGCCCATTAATGATGATAGATTTTTACGATATGAATCAATTTTATACGCTTCAAGGGATTTTTATTTGTTGATTTGTTTTGTATGATAACATTTTTGGTATAATTTCGAAATAAAAAAAGTAAAATAAGAAAAGAAGGTGAAATGTATGTAAATGCAGGAAATGAATTAAGGAAATAAAAATGTAGAAGCGTGTCTGTTTATGCAGTTTTTCTCTTATTTATTTTATTTCTAAATAATTTCACTAACATATGAGTCGTTTTTTTTGTTTTTTGTTTTTTGAAAGTGGTATAAGTTTATTGTGTTTCATTTTGAAATATTTGATGTTTTCTGTTTCAGTTTCCATGCACTTCCTGTATAACAAACAGCTCCATTTTTGGTGAAAGATTCTGAGGCTTAATAATATACACATAATAACTTATATTATTTAATTAGTTAAAAGGGCATTCATCTGAAATTTACTTTAACTCATTTTTCACTAGAAGTTGACTTGTACCACTTTCAAAGAAAATGGTTATTTCTATATTATTAAAGGACATACGAGTACATATGCATACGTGTGTGTGTATTTATTTATAAGAATTTTTTAATTACAATTTTATTTAAAAAATGAAATAATTTTCTAAAATTCTTTTACCATATTTCTCCACACATTCAACAAGATTTTTATAATATTTAATACTTTAAGTTTGTATTTTGTTATTGTACTATTCTTAAGAAGATCAGCAAAATATGCAACCTAATATTCTTCTATCATTTTCTTTAGCTGATTCTGGTAATACTTATAAGGTACGCCTTCACTTATACACTTTAGTGTATGAAAATAGGTGTAGAACTTCACAAAAGTGGAGAGTCAGTTTAGAATTGTACAGTAATGGAGTACTACATTCGAAAAAAGTGTAGGTCTTCATATTTTCACCTCCATTTTTTCAAGTGTATACATTAAAGTGAAGTATGTGTTTACACTCATAAATTAAAGTGGTCAAGTAAAATTTATAATACACTTTTTGATTTTGTCGCGTGTGTTTGTAGTCATACACCTAAAAGTGAACTATCTGATTCTGTCCACTTTTCCACTTCGCTACATTTATCTCCACTTCTTTAGAATTGTGTTTAGACATATACACTTTTAAAAGGAGGAAATAACTCGATTTCGCATTGAACGATTTCGTCAATAATAATACTTTGTCGTTTTTTTTTCCTTCATAGTTTTTGTTATAGTCCTTTCAGTTTTTTTCTATTATAAAAAAAAAGGAAAAGAAATAGCACCTGATATTGGAAAGAATCAATGGAAAACGGAAGTTTTTTAATTTCAACTGAAATGCAGTTTTTTTAAAACGAATTTGTAGAACTGAAATCGTGCTGAAAGCAAACAAAGTAAGCGCTTTTCGATGACTATTTCAGTTTGGTATGTCTAGCTTAAGGCTTAACCAAATTTAGCTTCAAGCCACTTAATGTCCAAGTCAAAGAAGTTAGACAAGTCAAATATGGTTAGGCCTTTATAATAAACTCGCTAGTTTATACCGATTTATTACACTGGTGATGATGATGAAATTTTGAATTACTTTTTGAAGTATCTGGTAACGATACTAAAAGGTAATTAAATAATGGATATATATGTTATTATCATCATCAGAATTTCGAAGATCCTTAGTTAAATAATTAGTGAAGACAATACATAAAGAATACCCTACAATGATGACAATATTGAAGAAGGGTTAAAATTTATATTGAACCTAACTGGAGGGATACTTCAAAAATAGGAATTATTTGATTTTAAAAAAATATGAAAAAAAATTATAATAAACAAATAAAAATGCTTTATCGTGGTATTTTTGTTTTGTTTTTTTAATTACGTTTAATATTAAAAATCAGAATTTAAACATTAAATAAAATATAAAATAAACTAACTTTATTATAAAAACAAAAACAACAACAAAAAAACACTAGTATATATGAAGTTTATGTTCTTTACTTCCCATTATTTTCATATTCTCATGATATTTTGTTTAACATTTAAATTTTCGTTTGTAATACACAAATTTTATATGAGGTCCAGTCGAATATATTGAGTTTGTTAGTTGTACATATATGTATGTATATGTATACCGAGTATAAGGATAAAATAACGGATATTATTGTATAATTTTCTATCATATAATGCATACATCCATATAGTACATATATGAAAATTTTAGTTGTCATACATATTTCTAATTAATTGACGCTTATCTCATTTAGCGAATCTAAACGTTTAGCAGCTTTTGGCTGTTTCAATTTCAGATTAAATATGCTTGTTAGAATATAAAGTAGACAACGATGACGACAACGATGATAAAATCCTATGACTTTTAGGCTCTATTATAAGTATTAAATTTGTATTCAAATGTATATAAAATAGTATCTGTATAGTAAAGTTAAGTTAAACTATTTTATAAATATATATATATGTACATATTTTGTACATATGTAATATATGCTATATAAAAATACATACATACAATTCCAACACACGCATACATTGTTAGTTTATTCATTTTGTTCAATAGTTAAAATTATGTAAAACAAACATATCGCAATTCAAAATACTCATGCTTTAAATTTAAGCCTATTTTGTAATACATTGGATTAATAGTTAGACTACATAATAGATAGGGTCCTTCTCATCCTTGTATTCACAAAATATATGTATTTATATTTATTTAGAGAAAATGACTTTTTTTTTTTTATAGTCTATGTACTGTTAGAGTGGCAGTGTGGAAAAACTTACAAAATAAACTAAAATTATTTGCTATCGGCAATAAAATCTAAAAAGCAAAATAACTTAGTGTATTTTATTTTGTTGTATCTACAAAATATTTTAGGAGACTATACATACTCGTATATGAAATTTTGTCTCATAGTAGAAAAAAAAAACATACAAAAAAATTCTCTTGTTTGTATTTCATATGAAATTTCTGAAAAAAAAAAAAAAAATGAACAATATTTATATCAATTCCGAATGAGTGTGTGTATAGAATTAGTAATTGCTATTTAAATTCTCTCAAAGGAATATTTAAAATTTGGTATAAAAATTAGGATTTTAAGTATATTTTTTTTCAGGTATTTAAATATACATACATACTTGTAATTTGTTGCATGAAAAAGTTTAAGTACATTTTTAAAAAACAAATTTTTTGAGCAAAAAAAAAAACAGAGAATTTAAATTCATCTCGTTAGCTTTTTTATAGCAAAACAGAAAAAAAAAACTTAAGCAACTTACTTTTTTTTCGTTTTTCGTTTTTTTTTTGTGAATAGATACTTTTTTGTTATCACGTTCACTGTAAAAATTATGATAAAAAAAAAGTGAACATAAAAGGGCTCAAAAATAAAGAGAAAATCTTATGACTATGTGGTCATGAAATGGCAATAAATAAGTCAACATGGAATAAATTTTTATTTTTTATCTTTTACATAAAAAAAAAAATTTTTTTTACATACCGCGTTATTTTTTTTGTAATCTACTTTAAAGTTTTCCATCACAAGAATTATCCTAAAACACGAGGATCTTTTTTTTTTTGTGTTTTTACTTGTGCTGGATTTTTTTTTTTAAAATTTTTTTTGTAAACGTTGGTGATCTCTCTGGACGCTTTCATCCTTAACATTTCATATCATGTGATATCGTATAAAACGTTATAAAAAAAAACAACAAAAAAATTAGAGAGAAAAATAAAAAATAATAATAAAGAAAAGAGGCTTTCGTGTAACAAAACTTTCTTTTTTTCTTTTTCTATTGCATAATTTTATTTCTCTGCTATAGGATTCAAAGTATAAAAATGTTGAACCCTCTGGAAAAAAAAATTTCACGTCTTTGTTTTTTTTTTAAAGCTAATTCACAAGATTTATGTTGTGATGTCATAGAAATTCATGATAGGAGCTTCAGAAGAAAAAAAATGGAAAAAAAAGTTAATACTTTCATTTTAGTATAAGTTTACAGACAAGTAGAGAAATATTTTACTTTTATTAATAACGGAAAGTTATTCTGGGAAAAAAAAGTAGATTATGTAGAAACTTGAAAATGCTTTTTTTTTTCATAAGAGGTAAAAATAAAAAAATTCAAGAGAAAATCATAATTTAAAATTTATTCAGAAATTTTAAAATAAAACAAAAGTAACATAATACTCGTATAAGATATTCATGTCATGTAAATTGATGTTGGTAATTTAAATGTTTATCATACATAAATGTATAAAAGATTTATTTAAAGAATTGAAATTTAATCAAGATACATATAAATTTCACTTCAAGATATCTTCATTTAATAAATTATTGAAATTGACCACATAGTTTGGACTCAAATAAAAAAGATTGTTTCTTTTTTGTTGATGAAGATATGGTAATTAAAGAAATCTGAAATATCTTCTCTTATATGAAAAAACCAAATTGGAATGAAATGAAACGCATTTAACTAATTAATAAACCGCATATCTATATTGTATATCTGTCAATTACTCTAATTTAGATATCTCAAAGGGGCAGTTTATATTCTTATGATACAATTCTTCAATATTATCAAATTCGTTTTTGAATCGGATGTTTAAAATGTGAATGAATGACATGAATCTCAATTGTATATTGAATCATTTTATATTCGTATATTGTCTGTAAGTTGTCCATTTATGGAACTTTTGATCATATTTCTCTTACGATATACTAAAAAGATATATCTTTTGCAATATATATTGATATGAATTGGCTAGCCAGATAGATAGGTAGGTATGTAGATAGATACATATGAAAGTGATATAATACACCCTGTAATATTATTAAATTGTGTAATGTATATGGTATGTTGTTTGTGCTGAAAGATTTCACCCCATATATATTTAAATTGTATATAAAATCAGAATAATGCAGGGTGAAAATATAAGATACATAGTATACATATACAGTTTAGATAAATGAGCTTCTGATAATATATGGGATATACGATGAATGAGATTGGGTAAAATGGTCAAGGCCGGTTCTCTATACTTATATACTATAAAGAGGGACCTTTAGTGACCATTTTGAATGGTTACTTCTGTGTTAACAGGGTTTAAATTGCGTGTTACAGGAATACCAATTAATTTTGATTACTTGTTCAAAGTTTAATGTCTATAAAAGGATACAATCTTTTTTATATATAATATACAAAAATAAAAATAAATAAGAAGAAATATTGTAATATTCTCAATATCTAGATACTAAAATGATATTGTTAAGTTAATGTTCGGTTCGTTAAAAGAAGATATGAAGCAATTGACATTTTGGGATATCTTTAAAAATAATCAAGTAAAGGAGGAGCAAATAAGAGATACATACACATAAACATATACATAATGTTTAATTTATTATATATACATATTTTGTGAAATTTACTTTCATTTTAATTTGATAAAGTTTTTATTATATAAAAATGTATGTACATTTATATCTAAAGTAAATGGAATAAGTGTAACGTAAAAGGACAACAACAACAACAACAAAAATAAAGAATTGTTTGAGTAATTATATAAGAAAGATATCAATTCATGTTGAAGTGAAGGATCAAATTAAAAGATTTATGGTATAATATTTGAAAATAAGTTTTAATTTAACTTATAAGGATATATTATATCCTTAATTTAAATTTAAGAGTAAATTTAATTAGAAAATTTTGTGTATTGTGGGACTTTTTCTTTAAATTTTCTTTAGTTTTTGCATATTTTTCCTATACTTTAAATTCACAGAGAATTAAGAAATATTTTGTCTTGAAAACCTTTTTTCCGTATTTCTCTCTACTTTGTGATTTTTGTTTATTATTTTTTTTTTCTTATAAATTTTTTAGTAACCCGTCTAAAAAGTATTAAGTCCAAAAATTTTGTTAGAAAGCCTAAAAGATTGACTTTGAATGAAAATGATATATGATTTGTATCTATCAGCTGAAATGATAAATCAACTATATTATGAATAATTTCTTTAATTATTAATTAATTCTTGAAAGAGAAAAAAATCAAAAAAATAATAATAAAAGACACCTCCACCCCCCGTCAAAAAAAAAAAAAAAAAAACGAACTCATTCAAATTTATTATTGAAATCTTTTGTAATTCTAATAAATAAAATCATCAAAACAATATTCATATTCGCAACGAAAGGTGAAATCGAGTGCAAAAAATCGTTTGTTTCACCCTAAAGGCAACACATTCGAACGAACAGCAGTCAGTTTTATTCATCAATCTTTCCCCTTTTTTCATATCGAAAAAGAAAAAAAAAGAAGCAACAACTAAAAATGAGTATTAATAAAAGTGAGGGTTATGATTGTTTTTCATGCTTCTTTTTGTATTAAAATATATACTTTATATTGTAGATACATACAAACATACAAATACCTTTTTATTGTTATTTACAAGTTATCCTAGAAGGTGGATGGGATAATATACACTGTGTGTGCACTCTTAACGAAAATGCGAAAATAATATCTTTGTACATTCAAAATGAAAATATTTAAATGAAAAACCAAAACAAAGAAAGTAAAAGAGAAAGAAAAAACACACATGCATATATAGAGAATATAGTATATTTAGAAGAGTGATTACATTATTGTTCATGTTTACTTTTCGGCAAAATTAATACTAGATTTTTGTGTAAAGAGATATTTTCGAAGTACATAATATTAAGTATATGCATACTTTAATATAGGAGTAATATAATAGATAAGGTAGAAAATTTAATGGACAAAGGAGGTGCTTTGAGAAGTTTTCAAGATTAAGATTGAAAGTGAATGTAAACATGTTATAAAATATAGGGAGTTATTGTGTAATTAAAGGGTAAAAAAGTAATAATATAAAATGAGAAAATATAAAGCAAAAAAGGTAAGATTATATTAATACTATACATTTAATTTTAATATTAATCATATATCTAATTTTGTTTTTAAAAAAATATGAAATTATATTCGTGACTGTAGAAATAAAATTAACCCTGTGAGTATGATTGGTGTCGACATACTTAGTTACATGTAGGAAAAGATTTAACACTCAATTTCAATAAAAAAAAAGGTATATGTCCAGACAAATTTTTCGTGAAAATTATCCGAAATTAATGCAAAATGCAACACAGTCGTAGGAAATAGCTATAGGACATGTTTTTTTTTAGAATTTTTTGTTGAAGTTTTTTCTGGAAACACACTGCGGATATTCGTAGAAAAAGTCTATGAAGTATTTTCACTTTAAATTGAAATTCTTTTTAGAGAATTTTGTCCACTTTAAGTTGATTACAAAAGAGAATGCATAGAAAAAAATAGCTCTGAATACTTCTTCTTTGGAAAAATATCTTCAACAAACTAAATTACAAAATGTTTAAAAATTTGTAATAATAAAAAATGCTCTTATTACCATCCTGTATCTAGTAGTACTTGTTAAATTGTTTTTTTTTCGCATATTTTCTTAACTAACTCAATACGGGCTTAGGTCATTACACTTTCATTAAATTTAATTTCTCATATTAATTAACATTGAACATATAAAAAGCACATACATATAAATTTTAAAAGTTTATATTACAAATAATCAAAATGAAGTAAATAAACGCAAAATTTAAATGCCTGTTTATTATTATTTTTTTCATATTTTTTTCATATTTTTTTCCGAAAGATGACAAAACTCTAGTTTACTTTTAAAGTAAACAGTTTACTTAATTTTTATGAGTGTACACCCTTTATTTTATTTATTTTTTTTTGCTTTTGCCTGTTAATTATTCATTTTATACATTTTAATAAACTTTAATTGCTTTTTATAATACTTGGGAAAATTTTTCTGATGTTCATAAATTGAGGTACTATATACTTACATAAAATAGCATATATGGTATATAGATAGTACATATAGATATACATCTGTAACATAGGCAAAGAATTCCTTTCATATTGTCTATTAAAATTCATCTAAATAGAATGTGTGTACTTTTACTTTGCATGCAACTCTTTTTTTTTTTCTTCTTTTTCATGATCTAATAATCCACGTCATTTAATAAGAGACATATGTTCGTATCTAAATACAAAAAAAAAAAAGATAATACAGTATAAAGAAATATTCCAACAAATCTTAAAATGTAAAAATATATGATCATTTGATCAAAAGATGCCGTAAAAATGTTACGGGAAAATATCAAGAATTGTAAAATATCTAATATTTAACTGATCCTCTTCAACTCTTCAAATGATAGGGTTAGATCAAATTGTGTGTAGCTATATTTATATGAATCTATATTTTGTATCTCTAATAGACGTATAGTAACATAACAGTTTGTTTTATGTAATTAAAAAAAATAAAAAACATTGTTTAGAAAAAAAAAGAAATTATGTACATTTTGAAATAAAAATGAACCGAAAAACATCTATTAGTGTCAGAATATGGTATTAAATACATTAAAATTCACATTTTACACTTGTTTTTAAAATATACTATACGTGAGTACTTTGTGTATGTTATGTGATTAAAATTTAACGTATATATGTACATATATATTTATAAAAATGTTATATTATATATTTCAGGAAGAAGTTACAATATATATATGTATACGAATATGTATCTATATAACCAATCAAACTCTTTGAATTTTTATGGTGTTATAATAAATTCTTAATAAATAAAAAAGGGAAATCAAGTGCGCTTATATGCCATATAAATAATTGTCAAGTTATATACCACACAATATATAAATATTCCATTCGTTCTGGGTTTCATAATTTAACAAAGTTCACACGGTTTAAAAATAGTACACTTACTTATAAATTTATACGAGTATGTATGTATGTACAAACGTATAAATACTTAACTATGTGTCAATGATATGTATGGAATTTATACATATATGGGGAATTTATATATTGTAAAGTTATATAATGTTTTTCTTTGTTTTTTTTCGACTTCTTTACTTCCAGGGTTGATTTAAATATGTACACTGACTAATTTATATAATAAAAACACGTGAAACATGTGTGATGTTTGTTTTAAATTGAATTTTTCAAGTAAAAGATAATTTAGATACTGAATAAAAATTTCATCTTAAATTTTGTAAGATATAATCTTTAAAATGTAAAGTGTTAAAAAAAATATCTTTGCACCTCATTTTCTGTTTTTTTTTGTCTTTCTTTAACAACAACATATTCAATTTCCTTTTTTTGATTTATTATAATTTAAAAGAACTTTTATATCTCTAAAATTTGATTAAATAAAAGTTATGTCCTTACAAAATGATATAATAAAAAAGGGGAACAAAAATTATCTACCTTTAAATTTTTGATATACTGTTTTCTTATGGAATCCAATTTCGTACATTATATTTCAGCTATCAATTTTATACTCCTGAAAATGTAACAAAAAAGGATAAGTTAGAAAAGAATATAATATATAAGATAATATTTGGTCCTATACATCATGTTAAAAGATCTCAAAAGAATAAAATACGTCTTTTTTCTCTTATTAAAAAAAAAAACCAAAATAAAAGAAATTTAAGGGTAAAATTGTGGTCAATATATAAAAGAGTTGTGTCCATAACCGGAACATATGTAATCCAAAAAAAAATATTCTCTAAGGATTTTTATTTTTTAGAGAAGAAAAAAAAATGTATATAGGGAAAAAAAGGATGATATAATATTGACGACATTTGACTCAATTTGAAATCATATGTCTTATGTCGTTTTAGTTCATGTATTTTTATTTTTATTTCATATATGTATGTTTTATAATATACATATATATTCTTTCTTATTTCAAATTTAGACCTAAAAGGGTGAAAAGATTTCATGAATTTTCGTATTTTATAAATAGAAAAAAAAAGAAACGGACACGAAGATCCAAAACAAGAAAAAAGAAAAAATGAAAAACATCGTCAAAATGTTTTATACCTTTTCATCCCTATTGAAATCCTTTAGATTTTTCACTTCTGTATTATTATCATCCTTTTTTTTTTCTTTTTTTCTTTGGGACTTATTGACGGTTGAATGAAGAATATCAAATTTCCGGAGAAAATGAATCCTGCCACACATTTCAATTCAAAAATCATATAAAAATATTTTTTTTATACTATGTATATTTTTTTTTCGTTATTTATATCTTCAAATTTAGATACATTATATTCTGTGGCCTGTGGTCATTTCATTTTCTTTTCCTTTTTATTTCTCAATACTTAGGTAAATCAGGTTTTATGAATACATATTTTCATTTTCATTCAAAAATTGGCTTATGGTTATACAATATTTGAAATTTGATCGAATATTTTTGTTTGATCGAAAAATCAAAAAAAAAAAAAAAATTATGAAGATTTGTTATTCTTTATATTATGTTGGGGAAAAATAAGAAGGAAAAATAAAAGTGTACATAAGGATGTTTATTTATATTTTATCGGGATTGCAAGAATATAAGAAAAATGATACAAAAGGAAAACCAAAAAAAAAAAAAAAAAATGAATCTAGAACATGAAAAAATCATTTTTAATAAATTTTGACTTATAGACGCACATGTCTTTTGTGTTTACTTAAAAAATAAAAAATTATTATTGCTACAGAAATCAATTTTTATTTCCATTATCTTATAACTCTAACGTTTTTTTTCTTTTTTCATTATTTTACGTAACATTAAAATACTACGCACATTATTCAAGCATAAAATAATTTATCCTGTTGTTGTCAGCAATTAATCGAAATCTGTCAAAGAAATCTTTAAGAGTAGGTTAGAATCGAAAAAGGAAAAAAAATGAACTTTCAAAAAATTCTGGTAACACAAAAAAAAAGATATTATAAATCGAAAACAAATTTGACCTGCCTTCTTTTTTCTCTCTTCTAATTTTGTGTGTGTACATTTTCATAGTCACGAAATCAAAAGTAAAATAATATCAAAAATCTCCTTTCCTCCTACTACTTGAATTTATAGTAGCAGTTTTTTATTTTTGTTTTTCTAATCTTTTAATGTTGTCTACAAGGACAAGGACATCATCATCTTACCAAACCATTATAAACTATAACAAGAAACATGTCCAGGCATTAGATCAATCATTTTTTATATTTATGTACAAAAACATAATAAGAACAAAAATGAAAGGAGGAAGAAGAAAAAACCACACGTCAATTTTCATCTTTAAACGACATGTCAAGGCGATTTATTCGACGAATGACTAGACCACAGAATATTATGACGAAGAAGGGTAAAAAGAATAACAATATTGGAAAATATTTATTTTACGTTTATAGATTAGAAATTATTATTGTTGTTGTAACAATTGAAAGTATTTAGAATATAAAGAATGATGAAGTATGTACATACGAGTACCTATATTATGTATGAGGTCTGCTGCATGAAAATTAGAATTTACTCGGTGTGCCAAATGAAACTTTTCACTTGAAAAAGTGGGTTGATTTCAAAATAAAGTGGAGTTTTCCATTTGACATTTTACAGAGAGGCGGAAAACTTTGGAAAAACAGTTGTATCGTAAAAGTCTTTTCGAGAGATTAATTTGGCACTTGGTGTTAGTAATGATTTTTCTTGAAAATATCATTGAATGTGCAAGTTTTTTTTTTTTAAATTATTTCGAAAAATTTCACAAATTTTGTTATTCTCGTATCTCAAGTGATTTTAACACCACACACTAAGTTTATCTCAAAACTAATAAATATTCAATTTCTTAGATAAATTATGTTTTATTCACTGTGTGCACTACATAATAATTTAGAAATTATGTATAATAATTCATAATTGTAAATGAATGCAGTTGTCTTTTTATGTCAGTTTTTCTGATTATTATATTTTCTCATTAACATTTTTTGAAGATCATTTGCGTTTATTTGTCTGTTTAGTAACTTGAATTCCTTTTTTTTGTCATTTCTTTTTTATGAAAAAAAAAAACGATTTCAAATGTTTTTCAATAAAAATGTAAATTATGTATAAGAAAATCTAAATTACTGTTTTGAAAAAGAAAGATAGAAAAAAAAAAGAAATGAAATACCAGAACACAATGTACATTTGCTTGCATGTTATATGTTATTGAAATGAAATCCGTCATCCTTGTTGATTATTTTTTACAGCGATCAACCGTAGATGACTAATGGATTGTTGGTTGACAAATTGTTTGAATTGTGAAAAATTATTTCACTTTGTAAAAACAGTTTTTTTTGTTTTCGGATATTTTTACACAACTTAGCTACTATCTTTTTAGGATGAGGTATTTATGTACTTGTTATTATATTAATGTATTTTTTTGGCTTTCTTTTTAACAACAATCAGAAAAAAAATCGAATACTTTTAAAAATGATGTTCAAACGATTTTCACTTTTGTATGTAAAAAAAAAAAAACAAATTCTTGTTTGTTGCTAATGATGTCTATGGGAATATGGGAATTGTTTCAATTTAATTAATGTTTGCTTCCTGCGTGTTGTAAAATTGAATTTGTATTTAAGATTTTTAAATGAGAATTGTAGTTGAAAAAATAATATCGTCTTTTTTTTTCATTTTCTTTGTTTCATCATAAAAAAACGTTGTAATTACAATCAAATCATAAAAAATCATTGGAAAAAGGATAAAAATAATCAGAGTCATTAAAAAATTGCTTTTTAAACACTTTTTTTTTTGATGTTGTTGGTGAAGTAAAACAAAATGTATTTCTGTTTTAAATTTAAATTTTAATATTCTTTTTTTTTTTTTTACAACAATATATGTATGTATATAAAAATTAAACCTTTTTTTTCGTCATTTTTGATGACTTTTTCCAGTAAGTCATAAAAATAACCCACCACAAATTAGATTGACTTGCACTTAAA
Source organism: Bombylius major (assembly GCA_932526495.1). Lineage (NCBI taxonomy): Eukaryota > Metazoa > Arthropoda > Insecta > Diptera > Bombyliidae > Bombylius > Bombylius major. The sequence continues at coordinate 24,015,985 of OW052045.1, read as the reverse complement.
AAAATGTTTCTTATGAAATTTTTCAAAACATTAAAATACCATAATAAATTGAAAATGCAATAGGGATTGATCTGTTATGTTCTGGATCCTTTAATTTTATTGTTAATCTATAATGAAACTTATTTTGAAAAAAAAAAACACAAGGAGAAGAAAAATGCATTTAGTGTTTGTACATTTTTTTATTACCGTTGTGCTACTAAAACCAGAAACTTTATGACTACACTGTGTTCCCGCTATTAATCTTACATGTAATAGCATCAGCAGTTACCTATAGTAAATTACATATTATATAAAAAAAAATTACGACCTGTACATGTATGGTTGTCCTTAAGAAGATCTTTCTTATATGAACTATCTTTTGTGTAGCTACATAAAATTGCATGTTCATATCCATTCGATCATTATAATCTGAGTAAAACAGGAGAATATTATATAGCTTCATCATTTTCTTGTAAAATTGAATGATGTGTTCGTTTGAAATGTTATCATGACTTGCACTTGCTAAAATGTTTTTCACCTGTTTTAAAAGGATTTTTTCATGTAGTAAGTGAAAAAATAAAATATTTATGTGATAATGTTTTAGGGGGCGGGATATGAAAATGTTTTTAAGATTCTCAGTAATAAAAATGATTCTTTTAATGGAACATTATGTTTTTTGTTTGACTACCATTATTTATATATAGGGATCCACAGTCCCAGGGGAACTTAAACTTAATGTACTGAATACATTTATTGATTTACCTTCTGATTTCTCATGCAGAATAGGATTTTTCAAACGAATTCTTTGTTTTCTTTCAGTTGAGCTAATTTATTCATTCTCTATAGATTCTTATTTATCCTTGAATATTTCCCGGATTGAATAAGTTTATTTCGAAGACATCATCATAAAATAATTTTTTTCATTTCAAAATCTTTCCATGAAATATAAATAAATAACTGAAATTTTGAAATATTATTGAATGTATTTAGATAAATTCGTTTATTATTTAGCCATAACGAATGAAATTTTTCCACATGTGGTAATCTTTATAAATTTGACAGGCATTTATCAACACTTAAAAAATGTTCTTCTTCAATTTTTTTTTGTCCTATATATTTTTGTTTAGTTTTTTTTTGTTGTTTTATTTTTTTTTTTAATGTTAAAAAACATATGGTTTTTTAGATTATAAAATTCAAATCAACATCATCGTCATAATGATGATCATCATCAAAAGTCGGAAACATTTTACCAGGTCAATTTTTTTAATAACATAAGAAATCACTTCATCAAGATACAAATACGTAATTTTTTTTTTCTGTCTAAAAAACAAAATTAAATAGACCTCCTTGGGATGGATGAATCGTAATCGCAACTTACTTTGACCTTCCAAAGTTTCGGTCGGTATTATGTTATTTGTGTTAATTGTAGAAAAAAAATTTATTTTTTTTTTTTTTTTTTTGAGAGAGAATGGGTTTTAAATTTCAAAGATATTCGAATATTATAATCAACAACTTTATGCTGTATGTATCGGATGATATCACTTAAGGTTGTCAGTTCCGTTGTCTTGTCAGTGATTTTGATTAAAATTAAAATATATGAAAACATAAAAACATATAAAATGGTCATAAAAAGCAAATTCTGCAATATAAACCATAATCATAAAAAAAATAATACATAAGTAAAACAAGGAGCTAAAATGAAAATTTGTAATATTATTATGTTTTATCTTTACCGCTTTATTCTATAGATAAAAAAAAACAAAATAAAAACATTTGAAAAAGTAAACTATCTTAAAATATATTCAATGATACTTGACATTGAGTTCAAGAGAATAAATTTCTTTCTATTCATCCGACATTTCAATCCTTTTTTTTCTCTCGTTTTGTTGTTGTGTTTTTTTTTAGTGTTCGTTCGTCTACATTTTCATCAACGAAATTGAAAAGAATATATTATTTCTTAAATAAATAATGTAAAATACAAAAAAAAAAAAGTAGCATGTATCAAATTGAAAAAAACAAAACACTTAAAACGTCTTAAAGGAGTCTGTGAAAATCTTATTTTAGAAGCTCATTAGTTACGATTGTATACTATATTGAAAGGAATGAAAAATAAGTTTAAGATATTACTTACTACAACTTTTAAAAAAGATATTGGTATGTACGAATCTATATAGATACATTATAGTACGTAGAATGGTTATTATTTAATGGCTACCAAGGCTAACTATCAATATAAAAGCAATGTTTAAATGTAAAGATTGTTAATTTTTTGATGAAAATAAAGATTTAGCTTTTTTTTAAACGTTAAAGATATTATATTTATTTCAAAGTATGTATCTTTATTTTTGATGATGATTTTATAATGAAATTTAAAAAAAAATAAATAAAACGTCGAAAGAACAAGAAATATACAATAATTAATAAAAATGTTTCCTTTAATTTTAATTTGAAGAAACAAAATCAGAATTTAAAAAAAAGGATTACTTACTTTTTTCTCTTGTTGCTGGTCGTATCAGGATGTATGTACATTGAGAAAAATCAGAAAATTTGAAATGGGAAAATTAAATTAAAAATACGGATAGGGTAGGGAAGTATAAATGTTATTTTGAATTAATGCTCTACACGTACCAGTTACTGTATCTGAGTTATTAAATAAAAATTCAAAAATTCTATTTACTTTTGAATTTTGATGTCCTTGTAATATTCTGATTACCGAAAGAAACTTTCGATTTAGGATTTTTTTTTTGTCAATTTAATGAAAAGCACTGTTGATGCAAGTATCTTTTCTGCTTTTCAAATTTTTTAAAGTGAAGTTTATTATGAAATTTCTTTGAAGAAAAAAAATACATTAAAAAAGCAAAAGTACAATTTTCTTAAAGAATTATAAATGAGTTCTAGCAACAAAGAGTCCATTCTATCTGTCAGTATAATCGTATTAAATCAAAAAACATTAAAACAAATTAATTTTAAACGTATAATTTATCATGTCTGAAATTTTAATGAAAATATAATGCAAATTTTTCGAATAATTTAATTGAAGAATTTCGTTTGTAACTGATGGATTACAATTTTTTAATTATCATCTGTATCTTTTTCAGAAAAAAAAAACTGTAAAAGATTTTACGTTCATTTTTTATTGATTTTTTCTTAAAGAATTTAAGTTACAATAAATGAAGAAAGAAATAAATAAATATATGAAACACCTTCGAGTTACCTGCGTAGTTTAGTTTTATTCCAGATACATTTTTTATTATAAAAAAAAATTACCTGTTTTACCTGTCAGTATATAATGTTCCCATTGGCATTGGTTAAGATTAATTTTGTTAATGTTATTATCTTAATAAAAGGTGGAGTTTCTTTTTTTTCCCATTTCTACAGGTGCGCTCTGTATTACAAATTGTATTATACATACATATATGTATACGTATACTTGCATATTTGAAATATGGTACACCTTAATTTTATTTTGAAACACGTGTATGTACTATTGGAAATAATGTTAGAATTTTCGACGTCTGCGTGGTTAAAAGGAAAATTTATACAGGTAAAATATAATTGAAGGTGTAACAGAGTGTGAAGTATAACAATATTTTGGTGAGAACAACGATGAAAAGGTAGATTCGATAAGAAAGGTGTATTCCAACGATATTGAGAGAAATTAATTTAGTAAATGAAGATGTTTCAGTATTAATTTTTTTGTACAAAAAATGATTTTTTTCCCTTATTCGAAGTAATTTCTAATGAAAAGTATTTTTTATTGTTTTTAATAGAAATGACATTTTAAATATACATATCCTTCTACTACATACATTAAAATGAAAATATTGAGATTATAAATTAGAAATTTATGATCTTTTAAAAAAATTTTAACCCCTAAACATATGATATAATTCGTCTTTTAAAGATCACAACCGGTAATTATCATGTCATCATATATGAACGGAAATTTTTTTATCACATTTAAAAAAAATGAAGAAAAAAACAAAATAAAATAAAATTGTTTTTATGACTTATATACTACTTAGTTACCAGTTATGTGTTTATGGTAATGTATCTTAAAAAATGATGATGATGATCATGATTATGATGATGATAATCGGAAACCACATAAAATGTGTAAATGATCAGATCGCTTTCTTAAAATTGACTGTACATACATATATACATATTAATAAATACATATACATATTTCCCCTTTTGTAAAAATGTAGGGTACCTATACGTATTGTGTAGATTTTAATTTGATTACATTCCCAGCTTTCAAAATCTGTAAAAACAAATGAAAGTTTAATTAGAAACATATGGAATCTAAATACATAATATATATATTTTTTTATTAAATGAAAAAATAATATATTAATTTCAAATATGTATAAAAAAATTATATGGTTTTCAAAAACAAAATACGTTTTAGATATTTGATGAGAAAATTTTTTCTTGAGGTGTTATTGAACTTGCGTAGATAACTTTGTGTGAATGACTTCCTTGACTAATTAACATTTCAATAAAAATATGTAATTAAATGTTAACGATTCCAGTTAGATGGTCAAATTTAGTGAATACATTTTTTTTGTTGAAGATTGTAATTTTTCGTAGGTCTTCAAAAAGGAAAGTCTTCTAGAGAGACGTAAATTGAAAATGACTTTTCGTTTCTTTTAGCTTTTTTTTATAAAAACTAAACTAACCTTAATTGAAATTAAAATATAACGAATAACCCACTCCAGAAATCATCTACTACAAAAAATTACCTTTTTATACCTTCACATTTAAAAGAAAAAACACAAAACGTATCTAACGTGACAAGAGAGATAAATGTTGTAGAAAATTGCCAAATTATGTAGCCCCAAAACATCATTATTCAATTTAACGAAAACTATTTGTCTTTTTATCCATTTGCAAGTATAAAAAAAAACTGGAAAAAAATATAAACAGAAAAAAAGCTCAAAAAAAAGGAGAAACAGAAAAAAAACCTGAAATATTTAAACATCTAACTCCTACGCCACCTACACCTTTAAGAAAGTGTTGACCACATTCTGAATCAGTATGAAGATTTTCAGTGGTAAAATCTCCTGACACATATTCTTTAAAAGGTATACCTAATATGAATGAGGAGAACTTTTCATTTATTTTTTTTTTTTTTGCTAACATATGAAAGTATTCCATATATTAAGTACGGTCATCTATATATTTATAGTACATGTGGTTGAAAAATTAGTTAGATAAATGCATGATGTCCTTGGTAAATATTTATTTTAGTCCAGTTTAAATGAAGAAAAGTCATAAAAAAAGAAGAAAAATAATAAAGAAAAAAATCCTTTAGCAAGAAAATATATAACCAGAGATTGTTCATTTGAAGTTGACAATTTTCTTCTGTTTGTTCGTGAGTTGAATACGGAATATGTATAGTATTTCCAAGGATATTATATTGTTATTGTTGGTGTTGTTGATATTTTTTTTTCTCTGTTTACCGAAAAACAAAAACCTTAAATGAAAAACAACAACAATACACAACAAAGCTAAAATAAATGAAAATGAAGAAGTAGAAAAAATCGAAAGAAAAAAAAACAGGAAGAAAAAACATTTAAGGTAAAATAACTTTATCACATGTGAATGTCCTTTGGAATGCTTGGTATTTTTTTGTTTTTGCTTCGTGTTTTCTTTGTGTATACAAAAATATTTCTTTGGTCAAGAATCCTGTAGAAATATTCCGGATACCAGATATGTATTATATGTATGTACCTTATGTATGAGGAAGTAGAATTAAAAAGGACAATGACAATGGACAGTAGAAAAGTAAAATAAGAAAATTGTTATAACATTGCTTTTTAGATGCTTTTATATAACTGTATATGCGTTGTTATTTGTATTTATTTATATATATGTGTACATAAAAAAAAGTTAAGTTGAAAGAGAAAAGAATTATTATATATAGTAAAACTGAAAAATTTATTTCAGAAAAGTAATCACGCGATTTAAAGAGATTTTCCGGTAGTAAATTACACAAATTTATCAGAATTTGTCATGGTTTATTCGTTTTAATAAATATTTACTGTATACAAAAAGTAAAAAAAAAAAGAAGGATCTATCTGTTTATATATCTACATAGTTTTTTTTTCTGTTGTATTAAATAGAAAATAAAATAGAAAAAAAAACAAAAATTAAATTAAATATAGAAATGTTTTAATGGAAAGGATAAAATGTATATTTATTGTATGAAAACGTGAATAGTTTTAAATTTTATCTTAATTTATTTTGTTTTTTTAAATCAATTTAGGAAAAAAAATAAATTTAATATATTACAGACTATATAATTGAATCCTTTTTTCATTTTATTATTTTCGAAAAAAAAAAAAAAAAAAATTAAAAAATAAGAAGAAATGAAATTATCCTTTATTTATGAAAAATATCTCGTAAATTCTCTCCTGTCCTTAATTAAAATCTTTGATTAATTTTTCGGTTTATTCTAAAAATGAAGATACCTATATAAACAATATATATACACATATGTATACATATATATATATATATATATATAAAATGAGACCACATATGTGTAGAAATTTCTCAAACTCAGAAGTAGTACGAGTTATGTAATACCCACATAATGTCATTTGTCAGTTTAAATATGAAAATAGAAAGACACACACGCATCATATAACTATACCTATGTATGCCAGAATGGTAATAAAATTATTTTCTTATAAAGCCCATATGTACATAAATATTATGTACATATATGGTACGTAGCTATAAGGTATTTTTTAATTCAAAACCTTTATTTATACTTTTATTTTATTAAAAATGTGTTTTAAAATACCACCTTGAATAAGAATTTTATTATAATACAGAATCTTTTATGATGTTGTTGTTGCTGTTGTTTTTTCTATATACATAATGTATGTGGGTGTCTTCCAGAAAATTAATTTTATAATTTTCATCTCTCATTCAAAATGTAATATAAGCTTTAAAAATGGACTCTTAATAGAATCCTTAAAAGAGATTAAGGTTTTTTTTTTTGTTTTGTATATACCATTTTTACAGCACATTAACATTGACCACTATAAATGCCTAAGAATTTTTCGTATACATATTCTCATTTGAATAATATGTGAAAGTATCTATATGTATGTGGATATATCTATAACATTTATAGAGTCATTTTATAATGTGAATACAACAGGTCATTTTATATGTATTTCTTTTAGTATATAGAAAATGGTCTGTAAATGGTTTTAATTTTGTCGACTTATATCCTTCAGAATAATTATTATATCTCATCGACACCTTCTCTATATAAGGTATATTACACACACGTACTTATACTTTTTTTTAAAACCCTTTTTTCTTTTTAATTTAATATTATGAATATTATACATGTAATTTAGATATTTCTGGCAAAAAAGACGTAAAAAAAACAAATTTATGTAGAATATTCTTTTTACTTAATGTGACCGACAAAAAATTTAATATGAAAATATTACAATAATTCAACTAAAACATCAGATAAATTCTGTATTTGTAATCCTTTCAGTATATGTAAATGAAAAATTTATAGAGCACACAAAGTATTTTGCCAGAATAGGTTACCCACAATATTGAAAAGTTGATGAATTCAAAAGAGTTGTTGCACACATAAATGGAGTAGATGAGATGTGATGGTGAACCAAAAAAAAAAAACACCTTTACTCTATTCATTTATATGTTGAATTTTTTTTTGTATTACATTCGTCATTAAATATGATTTCACATGTTATACTATATGTACTTATCTTCCTTTCTTTCTTTTTTTCGAGATTAAAATCAAAAAAATATCATAAAAGATGAAAATTATGAAGAAAAAAAATAATAAATTTCATAACATAAAAAGTTCATATGTTCTATATCTTTTTCATTAAAAAAAAAACAAAATTTAAATAGAAGAACAAGAACATGAGAAAAAAGAAAATACGTTATGAATGCTTCCCTATATTCTGTTGTCCTATATATATCTCTGAATCTCATGATTACACCATATGGTACCTTTCATGTGTGTACAGCAGATATGAAAGCAAACCATCATGATATAGCATATGTATGTTTCAGGGCTTAGGTATTTTGCAAAATTAGTCCATCATCATCATCATCATTAGAATCACAGAGGTCAAAAATGACGGTCCTTAGTATAAAAAAAGAAACAAAAAGAAGAAAAAAGGGTTATACAACATTCTCGTGATGTATGTGTACAATGTACATGTATGAAAATTTATAACCAACTATGAAATGAATACTTTTTCTTATACAGTTATGACGCTATCCTTATATGAAGAAATTTATATTGAAGTATCGCATATTATCCTTCAAATGTCGATTTAGCGGTAGATACTCAAATGAAGACTATGTATGATAGTAGCAAGAACTCAAGCAAGGATAAGCCTTTAAAAAGAACAAAAACAAGTATACGTCCTAAGGACGGATATACAATGTATCCTACATTTGTGTATGTATATGAAGAATTGTGTAGCATGTTTGATAAATCCATAAATTGTTATCTGTTAGATATCCTTTTTTTTAATATTTTGCATAGATTCTATATAATATTTGGCGTATATGATAGTAGGTGGAGTGCTCTTGTTATTAGTTCGCGGTTTTATGTGTATTTTGAAGCGTTTTGATGAGAAAACTCCGAAATTGTTTGGCAATTTTTTTTTTGTTTTTTTTTTTTTTTTTTTTTTTTTTTTTTTGGTTTTAACGGTATAATAGATTATTAGATACACATAGTGATTATATATGGGATGAGATAAAATCTACAATATCTAGTAAGGTGATTGTATCTTTTTGATCTAAAAAATAATACATATAATGTTTTTTTTCTCTATTTCTCTACTTTAAAATGTGCGGATAAAATTTATATGTACATATATGTTTTGTGTATGTAATGTATGTTAGTTTTTTTTTTCTCATTGTTTACCCGAATCCTTCAAATAATAATATCAAAAGTTTTGAAAAGATTTATGATTCGATTCAATATTTTAGAAGCATTTTGAGTGTTATGTTGCATGCGGTCAGTATGGTTATTGGAGTATTTATTGGGTGAGTGAAAAGGCTGATTTTAGATTTTAATTTCATGTGAACAGATACGAGTACATACATACATATTATATGATAATATATAAAAATTATATACATACCTCTACAGAACTGTATGTACGTAAATAAAAAAAAAAAAAGTGAACACGTTAATAAATACGTAAATCTATCTATACAAAGGTTTTTTGTAGGATACGAAAAAAAAAAAAAGAATACAGAAAGGATTTTATTGAATTTTTAAAGTATATATTTCTTTTTGAAGTAAAACATATTGAAAGAATTGATTAATTTTTCGATTTATGGATTCATTAAAGTTGTTTTTGTTTTTGTTTTTTTATGAGATTTTTCTTCTTTGTTTATTTTTCTATTGAGATCAGACATTTTTATGAGATTTTTTTTCAGTGAGTTATATTTCTTTTTTGGATGATTTTGGTATGATTTGATTTGTTTTGAATGTTTGTTTTTGTTGTTTTTTTTTCGGTTATTTTTGAATTTTTCTAAAAAATTATGTTTTAAAAAGGTGACTTTTAAATTTTAGTCAGATTTTTAACTTTATTCCTTTATTATTTTTCATTTATTCATAAAATTTGATGTTTTGAAGCTCAGAAGTTGGAGTTTTCGATGTGAAGAAAAGAGAAGGTATTAAGGATTAAAAATATGAACTTAAATACACCCACTTTTTTTTATAAATTCCACTTATAAATTTAATATTTTATATATAAAAAATAAAATTCATATGCAGACAATGAAAAGGTACATAAAATCTAAAATATTCATAAATGTATAATAATGAAAATATTTTTGAAATGTTATTGCCAAAGGAGAAAAATTTTCTAGATTTACGTGTAATGTCATTTTCGTATATTAAATGCCTCATTACTGCAAGTAGTTAAATTAAAATGAATTTTTGTTGTAGACATTGAGACGCTATATATACTCGTACATACATAACTTGCATATATGCTTTTTTTTTAAAGACAATTTTCATATTTATTTCATTATTCATGTACAACACTCATGATAGAGTTTTTATCATATATCTATGTATCTACATTCTACATACTATATGTGCATACAAAAAAATGTATATAATGAAAACGTTAAAAAATCTTTAATGTGAATTTAATTCAGGTTATGTGTGTAGTATAAAAGTTCTGTTAAAAATACGTATTATCCTGTGAATGAGTAAAAATGTCACAAAAGGTTCATATACCTAGAATGAATGTAAGTAAGGAGTATTTATGAAATAAAAAAAAAAAAAAGTGACATCACGAAAAAGTCATAACCATTTAAATTTTTGCTCTTATTCAAAATTACATGTACTTAAAAAAAAGAATGTAATAATAAAACAAAAACCTGTTTATTGTGTAATATCCTGAATTTGGACATTTATCACGTACGTAATAATAAAATTGAGGTTTATTATTATTATTTTTTTTTCTTGAAGATTTTTCATCTTTTTACGTCAAAGAAGGTGGGAATTGAATTTTTAAATATTTTTGTCTAAAAATAACACTTATCAACATATTTTTTAAAGTTTTGACATGACGATTGGAATCCAAGTTGGAAAAAAATGCAGAGGCCTTGTACTTGTAATGGATTTCAAGAACAGTTTTTTTTTTTTTTTTTTTTAAAGAAAAATAATCTAAGTATAAAACTTACTTCTTGGGGAAAAACAAAAATAAGTTGAAATTTGTTGATCAGTGTAGTAATTTTTTTTTCTCTAATAACGAGGGGTTGATAAAAGTATGTATGTAAATAAAAGTAAAATAGAATTCACAAAATAATTTTTATTTAATTTTCAATCACAAAAATGTGTAAATTTCGCACATAAGTAGAGAAACAGAAATAGGAAAAAAACAATTCAATAATAATTTCATGGATTATTTTTCAATTAGACTTTCTTTTTAATGTTGACAAAAATAATGAAAAATAAAGTGAAAGATAAAAAATAAATACATGTGCTATGTTCTAATTTTAATTTTTTTTTTTTTTTTTTTTTTTTTTTTTTTAATGGAAAAAAGAAAATACAAACGGCACATTCGAAAAAAAAAATATATATATATATTTAAAAAATAATTTTCGTAAATTTTTTTCGCTTTCATAGATTTTTCACTTGTGTGTTTGCAAACACAAGGAAAAAAATATTTGTTGACAATTTAACAAAAGACTTCTAAAGGTTTGGAAAAAGATTTAAAAGTCTAAATTTTTTGTTTAACTTTAAATTGATTAATTTCAAATATGGAATGTAATGCTTTTTCACTTTATTGGAATATCTCATCGAGTTTCAATTTATGAACGATTTCCAGTCAGAATTCTCCAGTCCAGTCGAAATAAACCAGGGTTTTTTTTTTGAAAATTTTAAAATATTTTTAATTAGGTAATTTTTAAAAGACCTCTTTTGATGAAAATTCACAATACATAATATATTTTTCCATATTTAAATTTCTCGTAGAGTCATACAGTTTTACGAACCGATACTAATTCGAATTGTAAATTAATAAAACATTTTTTTTCTACTATAAAATTTAATTTTTCAAGTAAATCATCATGCCAGCATAACACGGTAATGTAGTACCTAAACAGAAAAAAAAAAACAGTATGTATTTTTACTTCAATTAAACTTGATCACCTTAATTGATTCTTTAAGTGATGTTGGAGTAAAAGACAGCCCAAGCCCGCCAACGAAGTATAAAAACATATTTTCAAATAAACCCTGTGAAATATTAATTGAAATGAAAAGAAGAAGAAGAAGAAGAAATTATTATTAACATATACAACATTATGAAAAATTATGAGGGTATTTAACAAAAACTTTTAGAAAATGAATTTATAAGACATCAAAAATGTACATACGACAAATTAACACGATATGTATGTATAAACAACAAATTGTTGTGAATACGTATATACTCCTGAGGTACATATGAGTAGACTATTAATTTCAATAAAACACGACAGTTTTTCAAAAGATAGAAAGAAAGAAAAAAACAGAATTTTCATACTAAAGCCAGAACTATCAGATCCATGTTGGTCTCAACTAATCACAATTGTCACATTGATTAAGCCCAGCATCGTCATAAACATCATTATCGTCATCATTTCTGGTATGTTCTGTTTATAATAATGTTCTATTATAGTTTATACTTTCTTAATGTTCATTATATTGTATATACTATCTTTTCTCCAGTACTTTTTAGAAAGGTAAATTAATAATAATGGTATCCAGTTCATACAGAGAGAATGTAAGTGAATCAATTTCACGTTGTGCCGGTAGCTCTATACTGGCTTTACTCTTATACTTTACCGTATATTCTCATTCATTTTATTTACTTTAGTTCATTGCCATCAAAATATATTTTTAGGGTAAAATTTATAATATTCTATACATATAATAATGGGGACAATAATATATATAAAAAAAAAAAATTATTCATATAAAACCTACATGACATGTATTATATCTAAAAAGTATATTCAAACCATGATTGCTGTCTCATACTCAGAAAAAAAAATTGTTTTTTTTTAAATTTTTTTTTATATTGTTCATCAGGAAGACCGTTAGATTCATCTTATGTTAATCAAATTCAATTAAAACCAATTAAAATTTGATGAAGGTACATAAATTGCCAACACGTTCATTTAAGTATAATTCCGTTTGTCTGCATATTTTTTATTATTATTATTGTTATTATTATTATTTGTGAATGTGAAGTATACTCGTATATACTATTAGAGTACTATAAAATTAAAATGGGTGTTTTTGAAGTTATGAGAAAAAATTTAAATCATATGTGATGAACAAAATTTTACGGGATAAGAAAGAAGCATAAAATGAGGATAAATTACAAAACGTTTACTTTCACAAATACTGGTACTTCCTTACCAAAGCTCAAAGGGCTGTAGTGCCAAGAAGTTACATAGGTAAATTTTTTGATTAATTGAAGTTTTTTACAAACCAGAAGTAATTCTGTAAATAAGAGCATGACAATCATACTACCGTAATTTTTTGGAATCAGTTCTTGAAAAAGATAATGTAGTAGACTAAGAACAGGAAAAACGACATTCGACTAGATTCGAACCCAAGACTTTTGCTTTTCTGGAGCACTGTTTTACTAATTAAACTATAGAATGTCATGTCGCTTGCTGTTCTTAGTTACTATGTAAACATTGATGTGAAGAGTACTCAAATTTCCTACAATACTAGAATAAATGGTAAGATTGCAAATGTATAAACTTTGTTTTCTCTTTCAAAAATCCTTCTTTGTCGTGTAAATTGGACTTTGGAACTTAGACAAAAAGGCTTTTATTAAAGAATTTTCCTAAACTGAGTCTATGAGAACCGGCTCCTTCACATAATTCAGATCTCTTTCTTATTTTTTTACAGAAACACCCTGTATAGTAATTGGGCTTACTCTGTGAATTATACGTGTACATAGTATTCTAATTTAGGACATAATATTAATTGTGATAAACACAAAAATATAAGTAATATATTTTCTTTAACATTCTTATAATATCTTTCTATAGTCTGTATACATACATATGTAGGTATCACAATACATAAATTAAAAACGGGATTTAAAAGGACTTAAAAAGTAATTTTTTTTATGATGCCCTCATATTTGCAAATTGGAGCAATAAAAGTGATCATGTTAAGAGGAAATTAATCAAAAATAAATAATAACGTGTTGTGTAGATACTTTATATCTACATGTGTATAAAAATTGAAAATACATATATACTTGTGATGAATATTTTATTTTTATATGATAATGTTGATGATGATGGTCTTGTACCACAAATACAATGATGACGTCGTCATAGTCATCGTGGGAAGTTAATCACAGTTCAAGGTGAATAGTTTTGTTTATAGTGATTACGATGAAATACATATATGAATATATTTTTTTTAAGTCTAAGCAATATTTCACCTCGAGTATGTAAATTAGATAAATTTATGTTCAAAAAAATAAATTAAATAAAATAATTTCAAATATTTGCAAAAATTTACGATAAACTATTTTTTTTGTTTACATATTTCTTTTCTTTTAACTATTGTTGTTTTATGTTTAAGTTGATTTTTCAACGTGTTGAGAAAGATACATTTTGTATCTACACTAAAGAAAAAGATAAATTTATATGAATTTTCTGGCATCTTTTATTTTTTTTATTTTTTATTTTTTTTTTTTTTTTTTTGCAACTTTCTTCGTTATAGTAATATATTTTATTTCATAAACACGTGCTCCATACACATCATTAAATCAAACCAAATCGCGTCTTAAATTTTCTAAATTATTTTAATAGTCAGCTTAAAGCTCATACGTCTTTTTTATGAGTTATCATAAACCATTTCTCTAAGAATCTAGACATATAGTATAACTAATGTATGAATGTTTATGTGTATAAATGTTTTATATATGTATTTGTATATATATGTATAAGCTAAAATATTAAGTATGAACACAACAAAAGTTTTATGACTACATACTATATGTGAAGTGCTTTGATTTCTTATTATCCTTGAATTGGGTGTGAGTAAGATATAACAAACAATAATGAAAACACATAATGCTTGTAAAAAAAAACTTTTTCTTTTTATTTTCTCACATTAATTTTTGTTTTTTTTGTTTATTCTTGTGTTATTAAACTAATATAATAACATAACTGTTGTAGTTATGTACATATATTTACTTTATTTCTTAACAAATTGTAATGTCATACATACCTTTAACCTTTTCATATCCTACATAGTACATATAACTACTACATTAACTAAATATTGTTTTTTTTAAGGCAAATTTTTGTTCTTTCAGATAAATTTTAAAGAAGAAGAAGTCACAGCATCCTTTTGAAAACGTATGCTTACGTCAGCCACGACATTTTCTAGAATGTTGTGTAAATGGAATATATTAAAACAAAAAAAGACAAAAAAAAAACTTGTACCTATAAAAAACCAAAAAAAAAAAAACAAGAAAAAAAAAGAGTAGAAAACCTAAAAGATAAATCATTGTTATCCTGTTTAAGGACAACGAAACTTTATTTCATGTCGAATAAGCTTAATTCTTATCATTTGATATGAAAAGGACTAAAACTTCACCTACACAATAGTTTTACAATTTAACTGTATATAAAATAATAGTGTATGTACATATTTTTGATATTCTTAAATGAAAAAGACACAAGAAGATTAAAAGAAAAAAGAAGAAGAAGAAATAAAGAAGGTAGGTAAATCGTGTAAGACATAAGTTTTATAAGAAAATTAAAGGAGTACGAAAATATTTTTGGTGTGTGTGTGTGGTTTGTTTGACTTTTAGATGTGATTAATGTAAGTATTCTGATTTAATTTATTACTAAAGTAAAGTATTTAAGGATATTAATTGTTTCTTGTTTTTTTTTTTTTTATCTTTCTTTTTTAGATAGAATAAAGATAACTAAATTAAAATAGTTAGAAAGTTATAAAAGATTATGTACATCTACATACATACATACATGGAAAATTTGAATTTCAAGAAACATTATTGTTTTTATTGTGATAAAAATGTTCTCTTGTGAGTACAATGTAAAAGATTTTGGATTTCAAATTTTATTTTGTTCTGTTTTTTAGATTTGTGAGTTGGAAAATTTATTATGCGTTACTATGTCAAATGACTTAAATTGTTATAAATTCTTTCTAATAAACTTAGAAACTGATGACCTTCACCGATAATTTCACTTATAATCTTCTAAATTTGTGTAGAAGATCATTTAAACTTTTGTTGCCTTTTAAAATGATTATAATACAGAAAAGTGTGAAAAGAATACAAAATCAATATACATAATCTTGGTCACGCCTGACTGCGAGAATAATTTATTTCATTCACAGACCAAACTACAAATCGTAAAAATATGGAAAACTCACCTCATATATTCGTTTTTACCCCAATTTGCTTGAAAAAATTCACGACTTTTAAAGGTATATTATATGCAATTTCGAGAAAAAGAATCATCTTGCATAGGATACCTTCTATAGATCTGCGGAAAATATACACACAAGTTCTACAGATCGTATGTCAGTCAGAATTTCATTAGGATTTTGTTGCATTTGTCTTACGACTTTTGCATAAAATTCCCAAGGCCAAGGAGTTAATTTTCAGTAGTTAGGAATTACTTTAGGTAAATTTCCTGCTTACTTTTTTCTTAATTCTAAAAAACTTCTAACAAAAGATTCTTTTTTCAATCAAGCATAACCGGTGGTAAATCACTCTAATTTTTTTTAATGATTTTTTCTCATCAATTCACGACTAAATTATTCATACGAACTGCATACTATACATAAAAGCATATAATATTATGTACTATGTATATGTGGTGTTGTAGCAATAATTTAATTAATGTTAATACTCTCACAACTAATAAACTTTATTCTACAATATATAATTTATTTACATATTCAATATGCTATATACATTTATAATAACCCTTTTATATAATTTTGTTGTTGTTTTTATTAAATATGTCATCAGTGTATTATAAAATAACTTTTTCATATAGTATATGACTTTCTAAAGACATTGTATATGGATATTGAAAAAGTCTTTTCACAAAATGCCCACAAATAATTTTCTTAATGACAAACTTTAAATGCACTTTCATGTTGTTCGGTTGCGATACACTACATACAAGACTTGTATTTAATTTAAGTATGACATTAAAATGTGGTTTATTGAACAATTCACATGCTATTTACAAAAAGTATCTAGATATTTTATCTTGTAAATAATATATAGTATACATATATACGTATAATTCAATAAAATTTCATATAACTTATAAAATTAAATGATTGAAATGAAGTTTTTCATGTAAAAATTTTAAAATTTTACATCAATTCTTTTCAAGACGACATACTAACTAAAGTTTTAAGAAAATTTTCAAAGTTTTGTTCAAAAAATTAAGAACTCATCATGTAAATGGTTTTTTCAATATATGTAAGTACTTTTCAATAATTTGTACAAGGACATTGTTGTTTCTTAAGAAAATGTGTGTAATACATATACTATAATATACAGAATTTTCTTGAAATGTAAACTTTTTTTTCATTGTATTGAAAATTTCTTATGAAATTCATTGACGCGTTAACTAATGATAAAATCTTATTTGAAAATTTATAAATATTATTTGAATGTATCAAAAAACTATTGATAGATAATTATTAAGAAATACAAATTTCGAATAAAATATATTATGAAATGAAATGACAAACTTTTGGTGATAATGTTATTACATTCAATAGATAAATTTGTTTTCTTATTATAAGAGAATATACTAAATAATTTTCTTTAGTTTTGTTTCTTGTATAATGGAAATTCTTAAGTTTTATCATTGTTTTCAAAAACTTTACATGACATACATACTATGCATATTGTACATATAAACTCGTATACATTGGACGACATCTTCGCTTTTATTCCATTAATAAGAACATTATACATGAACATTTTTGGTTTACCATAAAAACTTCAATGCATTTCTTGTTCATTGTGTTAATTTTCAAAATACGGGAAGAAAACAACAAACTAATTTTCATGTAATGCATTTTCAAAATAGTAAACAGAAAAAATAAAGAATTATTGAGAATGTTCTGAAATTGAAATAATTGAGAATTTTAAATTCGTAGTTCCAGAAAAGTCCAAAAACGTTCTTGTACAAATTTGTACACGAAATTCAAAACTATTTAACCAGATTTTGAGTCAATTTTCTAAACAGAATTTTCTATAATCATTTTTAAAAGTGCTGAAAATGCCGTTTTAAATTTTTAAATTAACACACGACAGTTTTAAATAATTTTTCATAATAAAATAACATTAAAATTTAATTGAATTAAATTTCATTTTATTAACATTCATTTAATGTACCTACCGCTTTGTCCTTATTTTAAAAATGTTTTCTTTTTTTCTATTTTATTTTTTATTATTCTTTTTTCCAACTCAATAAAACCATTCTTTTCTTACCCTTATCAAATTTACTAAATTGAATCCATTTGTTTTTTTTATAGTACGATTTTTTTTTCTTCCTTTTTTTTTATTTTTGCATTCTAATAATTGGGTTCTACTAAAGTGCAGAAGAGTATACGTATACAACATGCATTATCCTAATTTAGTTTTCAACACTAAGATCATGTCATGAAGTGTTCATATATTGTAAATATTTTTATTATATTAATGTCATTGTCTAGATGACTTGCATAAAAACTAAAATTCGTCACATATTATGGAAAGAAAAAAAGTATATATGAAGGAAAAAAATAAAGGATTTTTTTTGCAGAGAAAAATAATATTCACCTTCAAGAAAAATCTGTTCAAATATGAAGAAAAATAAAATTTCATAAATAATATTTTGTGATGATTGATAGTATAAAGTAACTACATTCACATATGAAAGGGGGAGTAAAAAGGGTAAGAGGAAAATTTTAGTGAACAATTGACTTATACATTTATTTATGACGTAACTTTAATTCAATTTGGTAATGGTGATATGAACCCTAAAAATGTCAACATGAATTTTTAGTTTATATGTTTCTTATATTCTTCTTTAAGATTTACACTTTTTTCCGCAATGATATGAAAAGGATATGATATGTAATGCCTTTCTCAATTTTCTTTATTACGTATCATGCATTAATATGTGAAGTACATACATACATATATACGTTGAGGAGGATACAATGCAATGTGATAAATTTATTAGTTAAAATCCCCTTTTTACGGTAGAAAGTACCTTATTACAAAAATGGCAATATTTGGTGAATTTGTACAGTCAAGGTGGAATAAATTGGAAGAAATATTTGAAAACAGATGATTTTGAAAAGTTTGTTTTGTGAAAACTAAATTTTTTCTTTTGCTATTTATTCCTCACCAGAAGTTTATACTGGACTGGTACTAATTTGTGTGGTTGGTTTTGGTCAGCAAGCACAGCCAATAAGCTACATATGTACATGCATACTTCAGTATCAAAAGCAATCATTAGAAGTTGGAGCTTGTTCGGAATCAAACCCAAGATTTATAAGTTGTGAAAATTAAAACAGAAAAAATTCTTTCTGCACAGAAAATGACGTGTTCCAATACTTATATTTTTATCAGGATACTATTTGAAACTCATAATGTGTGGTATGTGTTCTTGCACTTATATTTGGCTTTAACTGTAAATAAAAAAATCTAAGATATCCCCGTAACTAATATTGAAAATGATTCATAAATTTATGAAGGATTTATGCTATTACGATAAACGGTTTTCACATTACAAAAATTGTTTTGATTTCTTTCAAAAACTGCCAAAATCTTTACTTAAGGATATTTTATTACTATTATATTTCAAGGATAAAGTAGTAGAAAAACAAAAAAAATTATAAAATTAAAAGAAAGAAAAAAATGTTTTCTGCATGTTTACACATGTCAAATTTCATTTTTAGTTAACATTCTTTGTTCTTAATATTTTTCTGATTATACACACATATATTAGGTAGATCCTTCCATTTGTAAATGAATCATACAATAAATAAGTTTGTCACTCATGTAAAAATACAAAAATACAAAAAAAAAAAAAATTAATTAATTAATTATTTTCAAGATTAGTTCTTGAAATTTAACAAAAGGAAAACTACACTTAAAAAATTACAATTTTCTTCCGTTATATTTTAATTATTGAAATCAAGCATAAATGCTTAATCATGTTTTTTACTCAAGGATTACAATTATGTTTTTCTTTCTTCTTCCTTTTCTTCTTCTCTTTAGTTTTTTTTTTATCTTAAATTTCAGTTTACTAATTGACATCCTTTTAAATCCTAGTTTTAATATTAATTGAAGGAATTATTTTTAAAAAAAAAATGATAAGAAATGAAAACACTCACCGAATACTCGTGTATTCAATAAATTTCTCATTTTAAAATACACAACGAAAAAGAAAAAAACAACAGAAAATAGAAAACACTTTTTTTCTCTTCTTAATTTTATTTTTAAAAGGATAAGTCGTGTGGCTTATCAAAATAAAAGCAGATGTCTATTATAAGAATTATAAACCCTCTTTTTATTTCTGCATCAATCCAATCAATGTGTATACACCTAAAAATGTACATTTTTCAGTATAAGAAAGTAAAGGAAAAAAAAATGTTCTTATATACTTATAATGAAAAACTATACGACGAGTGAAATTATGAACGGTATTATTACAAAGGTAATACATATACACGTATAAAGAAATGAGGTGAGTTTATACGTTGATGGCTCTTTTTTTCTAATGTCTAACGGCAGCATCCACAGCATCACAGAATTCATTTTTAATCTAAGTATATATTCGATGAACAAAAGGGAGAAAATTATCACCGGTTACAATCGTAACCAAAGAAGTCATCTAACAATTCCATGTGGTATTAGTTGGAAATTTAAAACTTTTCATAAAGTAACTTAACTAAAATGCATAACAGAAAAAAAAAAAAGGGTCTTCTATGAGTGATTTATATATGTATACTAGGGGTTACATACTGTAACGTTATATAGTTTTTTTTTTTGTGTAAATAGGTAAGATTTCATCTAAACAGAAAATTAAAGGACATGTATAGCAATAACTTTTTCTGATAATAATACACAATAATAATTTATCTATAAAAAAATATAAATCGCATGCATACACGAATACATTTACCTGATGATAATATTTGAGGCACTCATTTCAAAAATTTTGTTTTCTGTTCGATAAATAAAGCTTCTTTACATTGCAAATGATGTACCGAAATTTTTAAAAGACTGTTTAGACTGTCATTTTAAAAATAACCAATGTCAAGAATTTTTAACATCGATCACTAAATTTCCGATTTTCGTAGATGACTGGATCCGAACTAAGTAAACCCATTTCCAGAAATTCCGAGTTTCATCAGCTAACCGAGTTCTGCTACATCTAAAGTTAATTTTTACTCCGCACTTAAGTGAAGATAAAGCTTTCAAGCAAGTAACATTTTTTCTTTACTTTTTTTTTGCAAATAGGTGTCTCAATTATTTTCAATACCTATTTTTTTGAATAAATTTTTTAACGCATATTTGTGATTAATTCAATGCTGAAACGTGTTTTACTTAGATTTCGTTGGCATTTTGGACTTTAATCACATATGTATGCAAAATTAACGGCACACGTCAGGGATTTTTCCAGGAGAACAAAAAAAAAAAAAGAAGAAGTACTTCTCGTCATGCATTTCCTAATGATGTTGATGAGGATGTGAGCTCAGGGATTGCAATTAAGTCACCAATTGTATAGAATATGTTCATCATAACTGAAATAATTATAGGTATAAGAATGGATTTGTGTGTGTATATTATTTTGCACACATGCCTATATAAGTTCTTATTGTTGTATTTTTGAAGAAAAAAAAAGTAAATGGAAGCAATTTAACTACAGGTTGTTCGATTATATTCGATATCTTTTCTTTCTATACACCGCGTTATTTACAATGGAAATAAGTGCACATATGGCATAAAGTGGGTAGTTGTACGGTTCACTAAATATAAATGCATGTACTACTGCTGCTTATGATGATGATGATGAGGGCTTATACTAAATTTGTTCATCATGGATTAAAAAAAAAACCTAAAAAAAATACAAACTTGTGTATTGTGAATGTATTGTATATAAAAGTAAATGCTTTTAAATATCCTTTTCTATGTATTATACTTATTGTCCTGAGGTGTTCGATAATACACGTGCCATACAATACTAAAGTCGACGTTACCGTCATTTTTAAATCCTTAATGAAATACTTTAGCAAGGTACATACACATAATATTATAAAAAAGGTATTAGTCGACACGGTAAATAGACGAAATCCAATTGTCCTTTAAAAAAAAATGATGCACAAATGTTGTTCGTCTGATGGAAAAAAAAGGGGTGAAAATTTTATTAATTTTTTTTTTCCTCATATAAGGGATATAAAATATCTTCTAATGACTACAACTTTTTTTTTTTCTTCTTCTTCTTTTTAGAAAAATTATATACATTAGAAATTGGTGTAGAATTACTTTTGAACAATTTAAAAGGATTTTAGAAATTTGTTAAAAAGTTTTATTTTGATGCACCTTGATATAGAGTAATGTTTAAATAAATTATATCAAAAAGGATATAAAAGAAAGGAAGAAAATTAAATTTGTGAAAGTTTTTAAACAAGTGTAAAATTGTATATTATTTTTTTTCATTCGTTTTTTTTGGTTGTTGTTGTTAAAGATACAGATACAGTAATACACACCCTTGTGAATTCATTCACTTTAACCAACTTTAACAAATTAGAAACGCTATAAGATGCGCAAAATAAAAAATAAAAAAATTTGCAATAAATTTTATTATTATATATTTCAAAGATTTTTATCGTAAAAGATGAAAAACAAAAATGTCAATTCAAATAACACGAATTGTAAAATTCATCAATTTTCTAATAATATAATGTTTCTAATATAGACACGTGCAATCTATGTACATATATACTACAATCGCTATACTATTGCTGATTTTAATCAAAACTTTTATTACATGAATAAATTCTAATAGCAAATCAATTCGAATATCCTGTAAAATTACAGATAAGCTTGAATATACTTTTCAAATATAAATAATTAGTAAATGTAGAAAAGTGTACAAAAATACAGAAAAACAAAATAAAAAATTTTCTATCTATAGTTGCACATTTCCTTTATACATCATATAAGCTAATCGTCATGCTTTAATGTTTTCTTTTTTGTTCTTCTTTTCTATTGTACCTAAATTACTTTTATTCTTTTATTAATATTCCGTTATTTCTATATATATGTACTCGTATGTAGTAAATTCTAATAAAGTTGATCAGTAACATTTTCTTTTATTTTTATCACATTTGATTTGCTACTATAAATAATTTAACAATGTAATAATCATTTGATACAAAAATCTATGAGTTTTTCTTTTTGTTTTCCTTTAAAAAAAAAATGCAAGATACAAAAGAAAAAGAAAAGAAAAAAAAACTATATAAACATTACATGTAAATTGCTAAAATGTTAATGCTAATGATTTTATATGTACGAATATTATCTGACATACATACATATGTATGTATTTACAGGATCTGTACACTGTACATATAACGGATGGTGAAAGGTTTTCAAATTAGAAGTTTTCATCAACATTACAGTTGGTACCCCACAACAACAATGAAAACACATTTTATTTTTTCACTCTTTTTTTTATTTCTCTTTATTTATTTCTATAAAATCACTTTGTTTACGTACGATGACATACAAGCATAAATTAGAATGATGAACAACAAAGTAAGGTTATGTTATTGAGCTCTATAAAAAGGACATCGTCGAATGATGAACGAAGAAGATGACGAAAGAAAAAAAAACAAAGAATTAAAGTAAAAAAAAACCAACAATATTTTCCGTAGGAAGTTCTTTGTCTTGCCATAGTCTTCGATCAAACTAAAGAGGATTTATGGTCATCGATCAGAATTAATGAAGTTTTTTTCTATTCATAGATTATTTTTTTCTTTATATACTTAATATCAGAGAAGAAGAAGAGCAAAAAAAGAAAAGGATACATTATAAGCTCACAAAGTAAAAATAAAAGCTATAAATGAGGGAATTAACTGCTACTAAACATAATAATGTACTATTTTTTTTCATTGCATTTCATATTAAATATATGCTTACATTTGAAATTGCTATAGTATATCAGAATTTTATTGATTGAAAAAATTACATATTCATTCAGGATAAAATTATGACTTTATTAAAATTGTTGATTATACCTTTTTAACGAAACATAAATTTATTGATGGCATCGATACATAAAATTGTTTATTACTTATTAGTTTCCTTTTTCATATTTTCCATTTTATCTGACTAATTTTGTTATAGATTACTTTTTCAACTGACATTAAATGAAAATTCAAAAAAAGAAAAATCAAATTAAATGAAAAACAGAAAAAAAAAGGAAAAAAACAAAGTAGCATCCTGAAATCAACATCAAGTTAGGTAATGTTTTTATATAAGTTTTCAGCACACATATTGTAAAGCAATGTTTTTTCTTTGTTTTTTTTTATGTTCGTTATGTTGTTAAAGCCCCTGGTGAGCAATTATTTTTCAATCAACATTTTGTGCATTACGTTGAAAAATCAATTTGCACGGTTTTTTTTTGGTAGGAATTAAAAGAACTTTTTTCTTCGTTGAAAGGATAATTTGCCTTTTTTTTAAAATTATGATACTTGAATGAAATTTAGAAATTGAAAAGGAATGGAACTTGTGAATTTCGAGATTGTAACAACAACAAAATGACACTCTAAAAAACAATGTTTGTTTCGTTTTTTGTTTTGTCGAAATTTCATACCTTGTGTTTTGGTTTTAGTTTCTCTTTTGGAAATGAAAAAAGCATTTTTCTTCGAATTCTACTTTTTCTAATTTTCATTTTTCTTCTATTTGGAAATTAGTTATCTAGAAATTGTAAGATGTGTTTGGAATTTTTCTATCGAAATATTTGAAGATTCAAAGCTGTGCCCATGTTGGAATTCCTTAATAAATTAATAGATTTTTAAAACTAAATTAGAATTAAATTGGCCTATTTTATACGTGTGTAAATTAATTTAGGACAAACAAGTTTAAAAAATGCATATTACACGTGAGGACAATTTCTTATTTTTATTTAAATCTCGAGAATGTCAAGGTTTATGGCCAGCATGCACAAGAAAAATGATGACATCATAATTTCAAAGTGAAGGACAAAATAACAACAAAAAACTACAACAAATGTATAATATTTTACTGCAGTACAACAACAAAAACAAATACTAAACATAAAATTTATGATAAAACTTTTGGTAATTTTTGTAACTTTTCACGATTATCCAATTAACACGTACATAAAAATCACACTTATAAAATAATAATCATAAAATAAGTTTTTGAAACTCACATAAAATATAAAATTTTATACGTATGCACTAAGTGTTTATTCATATAATTTGTTTTCATATTTTGAAGCTTTTAAAGAATAAGTCCTCTGTAGTTTTTGATTTTACAGATATTATTTCCATACAGGTGAAATAAAAATACACAAGTGAATTGGACTTTTTTAAAAAAAGAGTTTTAAACCGGAAAAATTAGAAGGTATAATTTGAAGTTTCAACCTTGTGACATTTCTGATTTCAAAAGTATAATTTGTGGTTTCTTTAATAGTTTTTGATTTTATTTTTGGAAATTGAATTTAGGACTTCTTCAAAGTAATAAACTTTGTTAAAATTTATGATTTTTGTTTATTTTCTTTCAAAATATATATTTTCGAATAGACTTACAAAATTGAAGATTCGTGTTATATTTGCAAAATGCATTTTTACTAATTAAACATATACATGTATAAAAATTCCATTAAATACACTGCACTTTTTATTGCTTTTAAATCATTTTTAATATAATCTAAAAATACACCTTTAGTGTAAATAAAATGTATCTTTTGAGGAAAATTTTACATAAAGAAAATGCGATGACTGATCACTAATTCACGTGCGTATTTAATTATCGTTATTTCATTTTTTATTTTTTATTTTTGCATACGTGAGGCGTCAAAATATTAATGAAATTGTCGTTTTTGAAAACGATTGCAAGACAAAAAAAAAATTGTTTTCTCTTTGAAGTAAAAATAAATTTTCTATTTACCAGTTTGATAATTACAAAAATTTTTGTAATTCACTTCAAAATATCTTTTATGTTTCAGGTTTATATGTGTATCATTATTGTGCAATCATCAAAAAGTGATGTACAAATAATAAGTTAATGGCGCTCACAGCATGTGTGTAGGATACACCTGTTTAAAAATTCTTAAAATAAACAACATATTAATGCATTATTCTTTAGTTTACATTTTGCAATGAATGCATTTTTTTTTCTTGCTTGTAATTTGCATTTTATTACACTGTTCTCGTTACAAATTACTTTTGTATTAAATTTGGCAGAATTTTCATCAAAATAAATATTTCGGGGTAAAGATTTCAGGGATTTTTTTTTCATTTTTAATTCTCGATAAACTTAAATTAATATTAATTAAGAATTCAAGGATACATGAGAATTTTAATGAATGTTTAAAGATTTCTTTGTAAATTGAGCTGTTTTTTTAATGGAAAGTTTTTTTTTTTTTTTTTTTTTTTAAAGAATAATTTTCGATTTAAATTTTGTAACTGAGGCTGAATTGAAACCAAAAACTTATAGAATATGTATTTCTTTTCTATCTTAAGTGAATCTATAATACTCGCATTCACTTACACATACACACATTTAAATTATTGCAATTACAACCTAATTTTTTGATATACGAGTAAATTTACATTTCAAGTAATCAATTCAATAAATTTATCTGATTTCTCAATTAGATTGCTCATCCTTCTTAGGACAAGCATACATTAATATGAATTTTCTATTTTGAATAAAATTCAATATTCCTTATTAAAATTCTCACGTTCAATTATTCTAAGTGTTTTATAAGTGTAAGGTTACTAAATTTCCACGTGATATGATGAATCTGCATTTTCACAAGTTTGTGGTGAGTAGAGTATGTATGTAAATAATTTTCCATTGTTACTTCAAAAAGTCTCAAGGGAACATAGATCTGACGAAAAGAGTTTTTTATTATAAATTTTAAATATTCTAAAATATGATTTGTTTATTCATGGGAAAATATTTCATAAGTGAAAAATTGAATATTCATATTAAAAAAGAAAAAACAAACGTTAGACAAAATAACGAACTAATACTCGTATTGTAAAGTTTACTAAATCATAAAGGTTTAGGTACGTTTTTGGACCTTTTTGTTTTATCAGTGATAGAATGACTATGTTAAAAACATTGATTAAAGTTATGAACATTTGATTCACATTTTTAGTAATATTTTGGACAAATAAGTCTGTAAAAAGTTTAGAATTATGTAAACAAAAATTGTATTTTTAAATTTAAAAAAAAAAACAAAAATAGAGTTGAAAAGACCAAAAACTTTATAATTTATTTTGTTGTCTATATACGAATACTAAATTTAAATTAATTTGAAAACCAATTCTTTCTTATATATGTATATATATTTTTTTTTTGGTTTCACTTTTTGAACGAAAAAGTATTCATTTTTACCCCATGTAGTTAATTTGGAGAGAACAAAAAAATAAATATAAATAAAAAGTTCACAATATTAAATAAATCACTGTCTCTCCATATTCATATATCAATTTCGAAAATAAAACAATTTTTTTTATTATTTTTCGTCTATTTTTTTTTTCTTCTTCTTTCCATAAATAAATCCTTTATCAAGCAAATTCGTTCAAGATAAATTTTTTTTTGTTGTTTTCTTTTTTTATCATAATATTTGAGAGAAGAAAAAAAAATTAAAAATAAATTTTAAAAAAAGTCATTTAAATACTTTTACCATATGTGTGATATTGTTACACTGTGAAAGTGTAATAGCTATGTACTTTTTTTTTAATATTTTACTTTACAAGTGTTTTGATTTTTATTTTTTCCCTTTCTTTGTAGTTAAAAAAAAAAATTAAACTAAACATCATTTATGTACAAATTCATAAAATTTACCATATAGAATGTTTATTGAATTAAAAACCACTTTACAAAACAATTTTTACTTTGCGGTCTGTCTTTTTAGATATACTATACATACATACATACATTCAAATTGTATCTATCACTATAATATACGGAATAGGATATGGGGGAAACCTCTTTCTTTCACTTTTCAAGAAGTGAAAAAAAAATAATAATACAACAAGAAAGTAAGAATTGAAAAAATATATTATATGAATATAAAAAAAAGCGATAAATAAATAGAAAATAAAATTTACTCTCGTAGCATAATATGTTTGATAAGCAAAAACAACGGTACCACAATGTGTATAATTGAGAAAACAGAAATTCATGCGGAAAAAATGTGACACGGACAGATTGCCACCGAATCTAAATATTTCCCATGATTTTAAGAATTTGAATTATGTTTATTCCCTTCTTTTTTTTTTTTTAATTTTATTTCGATGTCAAAGTTATCTTTTTTTTAGGCGCTAAAATAAACTGGATAAACTGTAAAAAAAAAGAAACTAAAATATGTACGTACAAAAATATATATATAAAAAAAAGTGGGTGAATAATTTTTGGACAGGGAAGAATTCGAATTTCAATATTAAATCATATATCTTCTATACTATACGTCTTGTACTCGTGTTTTAAAGAAAATTTATTTGAAAAAAAATAAAATGTATATTTTTATCTTTTATTTTTCTGTAATTTTCTTCGTGTTGTTCCAATTCAGTTCCGATTTGTTAGAAATAAAGAAATTTATTTGAAAAAAAAAAAAAGAATAATAAATAATTTAATGAAGTACATATTTTTTTTCGAGATCATTTTTATAGATCATTCTTTGAATACGGTTTTCCGTAACCAATGAATATCTAGAGAATTCTTTTTGTATTTTTTTTTCTTTTATAACATTGTATCTAAAAATTGGAAATTTAATGTCATTTGTTGAAATGTTAACATACGAGTACATTATATTATTTTACTTTGATTTAGCGGGTCTCTTGAAAGAATTTTTATTTATTTATTTATTTTTTTTTCTTATTTGAAAGATGATGGGTAATGTGGTTCCTGTTTATTATTATTGGCGACATATGATGAATGTTATCATTTATTTACGCTATTTTTTTTTTGTCTTTCGTGTATGTGTTACAGAATGTTTTGTGATCATGTTAAAAGAATTTTTATTATGAATATGAATTAAATTTACGTTTTTATTTTTTATTTTTTAAGTTTTCTGCACGTTTGAATTATTTATGGTGGGAATCAAATGTTTGATGAAAAAATAAATGTAAGAAAATTGATGTCACAAACTATTTTTAAAATGTAATTGAATTGGTTTTGTAGTTATTTATGTAGAAATGTATAACAATTTTAATTAAATGGTTAATTTGTCTTTTTGACTATAAAAAACTATGAAAATTAAAAGATTGAAGTTTCAAAGATTCAGAACATTGTAAAATTTTTTTTTAGATTTTTCACAAGACACCACATAAAACGAGTTGTGGAATTATTTCCTGTGAATGTTGTCTTCAAGCACTTGACCTTAATACTAAATTGATTGTTTTTAAAATATTATATCTTCTC
Source organism: Bombylius major (assembly GCA_932526495.1). Lineage (NCBI taxonomy): Eukaryota > Metazoa > Arthropoda > Insecta > Diptera > Bombyliidae > Bombylius > Bombylius major. The sequence goes on along the minus strand of OW052045.1, from coordinate 23,986,751 downwards.
AATAACATGTGAAGTCCCTAAAAAAGCTCAAATTGCATTAAAAAAAATAAACCAAGTGTCTTGACCATTTACCCATGTTCGTTGTGGATGTGCTTGTTTGTTTGATGTGAAACAAAAAGGCTTGGAATTTTCGAGTCATTGATTTCCGCTAGCAGTAAATTATACTCTAGGGGATAATGGAAAGTTTTAAAAAGCCCTGCATATGATGGGGTTAGTAGATTAGTTTCCAGATTAGTTTTGCTAGGGTAAAAGATTATGATTTAAGACCGGTTCGTATATACAAAAGAAGTGATGAATGGATAACGGTTAATTTTTAGCTTGTAGCTTGGGTTTATGTTGGGATGGGGGATTTTTAGGAAATTTCGTCGTCGATAAAATTCAAAATTTTGGTTCCGCGATATTTTTGATCCATACCATCACTTCGGGAACGGGCACCCGGTATGATGAGCACATAAGGTTAGTGACAAATTTATTTTTTCCAAACTTTTAAGCATTGACACATTATAAATTTTATTTGTGTATCGTATAATTCAATAATAATTAATTAGTGCTGAAAATATTATCTTCGCTTTAACAAGCTAAATATAATTATGTATTTGCCGATTTGTTAATGAAACACGATTTTAGTTTTATTAATTGAATTATTTTTATTGAAAAACACATCAAGAGACTGTCTACTTGAATGTATATAAAACTGACTTATATATAATGAATATAAAAGTGAAAAGAAAAACAATGCAGCCAACTTAACTATTGATTACATTACTACAATGAAAACCAGAGATATAGCTACTATGATTTTAATAATAATATTCACAGATAGCGTAATTACGTTAAGCTGAATATAAACAAAAACTAGATTATGAATATCATTGCCATATAGAATAATTATATTACAATTTCCCTTGAACTGCATTTGACAATAATGACCAAAAATAAATAATGGCGTGATTAAAATTGTAATGTGTCAACGCTTTTATTATTATTAAACCCTTTCACTCTAGTATGTGGGCCACTAAAGCTATCTGTTCAAGGGCACAGTAAAGTTTTGCCAATATAACATTAGAATCTTTAATATTGGACAATAAAACATAAATTGTGATTAGTTAGATATGAGATTCATACGTGAATAAATTTCTTTTTGGACCTTGAGTGGACAGTTTTCGTGGCCTGTACTATAAATTAATATTTAATCTTTACTTAAAATATATTTGAAAATCAGTATTAAAAATCTGAGAGAACATTTTTCAATATTTATTGAATCTACTGAACATGCATATTATGGATAATAAATTGTCATATGGCCTCAGTTTGAGACACAAAAAAGTATTTAAAGACCCAAATTTGTTTTTTAAAACCAGGAAGAAAATAATGAAATACATAGATATTATTAAATCTACGTCCATTTTTTACCTAAAATATAAGTGAAAGGGTTAAAAAAAAATATTTATGTACTTATATAGTTTGTAAGACTTTCACTGCTTAAGGGTGTTATTCATCAACGAGATTCAAGGTTTTCTCAAAACTAATGTAATTTGTAACTGAATTTTTCGCGTAACTTCAAAATTAATCTGAAAATTAGACCCAAACGTAAACGGTGAATAAATTTATGATGAAACCTTTTTGATGAATATCGCCCTGGGTAAGTGGTTTATACATATTTAAAAATTGATGAAATTTTTTAATGACGATATAATTTCAAGCTTCAAGGTAAAGGTAAGTGAGATTTAAAATTATAAATTAGTCCTTTCAATAAAAAGAAATTATTTTTGTCGTCAATAATATTTATATGACACTTTTTCTGAAACAGTTACCCATATATCCTTTTTCTCTAATTGATTATTTCAATGGAAGGCAAAGATTGATAAGAAATTTAGGTAAAAAAAACATCGAATGTTTTGGAAGGTTTTGTTTTAAAAAAATTGGTTGATTGAAAGTGGCGTTGTTCTGTATTTCGATGAATAAATTGAAAATAAAAGAAACTTTCAATTGAACACTGAATTCTAATAAACCAGTGTTCAAACCAAAAGTCCCTATTACATTGCAATATAAAGTAAGATTTGCCTGGAAAACAAAATTACTTAAAAAATTAAAAAAATATAGATGCATATAAAACCACTGAAATATCCTTTTTGAATCAATTTATTTGGAACGTTATGGTTTTCCTACACAATTGAACATAATTACGTTTGTAATAAAATAGTTATCATACGTTAATTAATTTGTGATATCAAAATCTAAAAAGAAAGCAAATTTATAAATTCAGTTGAAGACGTTAAATGATTAATTTTGATTTTTGTCGTTGGGCAACTTGTGTTCTTCTACAAGAATTTCTCTTATGTTAAAAAAACCAGGTGACTGGACGCAAATTCGAAAATAATCGTATCACAAGATTCGTTGACATTAAATTTTGAAAATAAATCATTGGGTGCTATTATGAATAATATAATTCTATCGATTTAATGTCGAAGAAAAAAAAATTTAGCTATTATGTAAAACAAATCGAATTGAAAAATAATTGGTAATTGTGAACTATTTGTTATTTTTTGGGTTAAATTTCAATTTTTTTTTCAGATGAAAGGAAGATAACTAAAAAAAGCGTTTTTGTGATTTTTTGTTCAAACAAAAAAGAAGATATACAAGAGTTTATAGTGTAAATAAACATCAATCAACTTTAAACTCAAAATTTTTACATAATTAATGTCATCGAATTTCAATTCGAGAAGAATCGAACTTCATAAACTTACATAATACTGTTTTCGAAAATCGAAATTCGATCGATCGAATTATGATATTCATAATAGTACCCCATCATTTCAAATTTTATGAGTTTTGCGTTTTCATTTATTAAATTTTTTTTTTCGCCTTTCAATTTGCTAAGGAACAACTATTTTTTATATACTCAATTTTTATACACTATCACATAAAAAGATATTATACTGGTTGCTATTCGCGTAAAAATGAAGAAAAAAAAGTAGAGAAAAAAAAAAGAAATTTTTTTAAGAAGTTTCGCAACAAAAACGTGTCTTTGAATTTTTATGTTCATATTATCATATTTAAAACTCCTTAACAAATATTGACTAAAAGGATATTGAAAATCGAAGCACATATCTATATGTATATAGTATATTATGTACATGTAGATACTTACGTATTTATATGCTTTAACTCTATATATGTATATTCAAAAGTATTCTTTTAATGAAATTAATTTTCAACGTAAGAGTACATTTTATAAAATTTTAGTTGATCTAATCTAAATAGATATTATGTTAAATTTTATTGACTATACATAAGTATATTCATTTTAAAAAGGATTTTTTTAAGTATAAACATATATATACTTATAAATACATATCTGTTGCTATATACTTAAGAAAGGTGTATTTTTGTTTTTATAAAAGATACTGCTCATTCTTTTGTTCATAATTTTTCTTTTTTTTTTCTTATTCTTCTAAATATTTTAACAATTAAATTAAATTTTATGATTTGATTTGAAATTGAAAATACATTTTGAATAAATTTGTTCATTTGAATGTTTACGAAAGAAAAAAAATAAAAAGGAAAGAAGAAAAACGTTAAAAAAAAGTTATATTTATATTTCGTGACGTAAACTAGAGGACATCACGGCAACACATGTCAAAATATCTTTATTCATATTTTTTATTTATATAAAAAAGAATTCAAAAAAAAAAAAAAAAAAAAGAAGAATAAAAACGAAAAAAAGCAGAAATATTTTATACATGAAAATAAAAATAAAATTTTGTGACCACAAAAAAGGAAATAAAAAATAAAAATATGTATGTATGAAAAGAAGAAAATAATAAATGTATGTAAAGAAAAAGGATTTACTTTTATACACTTTAAATGAATTTCCGCTTTTATGGTTTGAAGAAATTTGTAACTGTATTAACAAACATATAGTACATACATATGTATGTGTTACATATTATATGAAGTCATATCTATAATAAAATGGACACTTTTTTTTTCTTTTGATATGACATACGGGATGTATATAGTGATGGACAACGTCTTTAGTTATGCAAAGGACATAATATGACATAAGATTTGTATACCAATATCATTTTTTTTTTTTTTTTTTTTGATAAAAGACCATTTAGAATGGAAATGCTTTAATTTTGTTCAAAATTATTCAAATGAAATGCGTGGTGATGGTAGTGGTGTGGTTTGATAATGTACAACGAACCAACAAAATAAAAAAAAAAAATTAAAGAATAAGATTCTTTTTTAGATCATATACATATAGTGAAAACCAACAAACACAAAAAAAAAGAATATAATTTAAGAAAAGAAAGAAGAAAAAAAATGTCGTCCAAAAATATGCTACAAATGTAATTTTATTATCAGAATATTGTGGTTTTGTATGATTTGATATTTTTTTTTAAATATTTTTTATAGCTCTTTTTCTTTTTTTTCTTAAAGAATATGAATGAATTAGACATTATATACATACATATGTACATGTACATATGTGAAAGTGACTTATATGTAGATAAAATCTGATTCGCGTTGATTAAAAATGTCACAATTTCATAAAATATATGTAAGACGTGACTAAATGTTAAAATGTATACATTAAGTTGACAAAATGGATTTAAATATTTAAGATGGAATTATACGAGATCTTGCATGAATCAGTTGATACATATATGTATATATGTATGTACATATCATATAAGTAATTACTTACGTCAGCGAACGTAATTACAAAATTTACGTTATGTGTTTATTATACTAAATATACGGAGAATTTTGAGTATTAAATTTTTTGCCATTTATATGCTTTTTAGGGATTAAAAAAGAAAAAAAATGTTTACAACACTAAAAAATAAAATAATAAAAAATATTAGAAGTAATTGCTAGATTGAAATTTTTACGAAATGTGTTTTTTTTTTTTTGATTGTGCCAATTTAATCACATGACGTCTTAAGATTTCTTAATGAAAAGATAGTTTGCGGATAAAGAGCACCTCAGAAGATATGATTGTTTTAGTAATAATTTATAGAATATGTACATTGTACATAATACCGCCCATTCCACGCGAGTTGTTGCTTCAAACCTAACAATTTTTTTTCAGTTTTTTTTTTAAATAAATAGGGTAAATAGGTTCACTAGGTATATATTTCACTACTGTACGTTTGTTTTATTATACTAAAGCTTGTTTAAAAAAAAAACAGGTACATAAACATAACACCGACCTTAAGTAGGTTTGTACAGTGTTGTTTTAGCTTCACAATGTGCATTATCAAAAAGAAAAACAAATAAGCTTTTTAAAAAAAAATTAATTTCAGTTTTTAATTTTATAATTTTCATCTTTTTTTTTTTTAAAAGAGTTTGGGACTTTTCAATGGTCCCGTCCGTCATACGACATGGCAAACATAATTTGTTATATCTGAGCTTGTGCGAGTTGGAGAAATAACAAATTTCTGTCGTAGTTTGCTAAGACTACCACCTAAAAATTTACCATGAAACAGGAGGTGTGGTGTGAAGTTATATACGAGTATATACTTTAAAGAAAAATAATGTTGAAGTTATGACTGTAAAAACGAGTGTCATTTCATGTCCGTCCGTCACAGTCACTTATCGCCTTATAAAACCAAAACAAGAATTCTTGGAAAACATCTTCCTTTTCGGTTTGGTAGGTTTTTGGGTGGATCATTATTAAATAATAATGTAAATGTAAATACATTTAACTGGAATAAATTTAAACTATATGAAGGTAAAAAAGAAAAAAGATTTAAATAATTTTCTTCAATGTCCCGTTCGTCATGCATGGAATGGGCGATATGTATATGTAGCTGATTTTTTGTAATTTTTTTTAAATGAGAATTTAAGAAGAAAAAAATAAAATTTTTAGAGGAAAGGAAAAAAAATAAACAGTTTATTTAAAAGTTATTTTTTACTTTTTGTATTCTAAAAAATAATCTAGTAAATCTAGGAAAATGTAAAAAATCATAAATTAACAAGCAAAAATTCTCGAAACCAAGTCCTTCTTTATTCTGTTTATGATCTGCCGTTCAATCCAAACCAAACACATCTCTAGGCTATGAGCTGTTGAATTTTCTATTTCAAATAAAACCGATAAAATAGTATAATTTTATTTTGCTGTTAAAAAAAATGAAAAAAATATAGGTAAAAATAATTACCTTCTTACCTTTGCTCAGAAATACGTTGAATTGGTGTCCTTGTTATAGATTTGAGTCTTATCAATTTAGAAAATGTAAGTATCTTTTTTTCGGTACATCAACTATGTCGTGAGCTGTGAGAAAAATTCTGTACCTGTAGTTTCAATTTCATATATGAAAATGTGACATCCTGAATAAATTGATTCCAAAAGGACTTTTTAATATTTCGTTTTGCATGGAAGTCAGCTCAAAATAAAGAACAGGATCTCTACTTTCTATCAAAGTATGATTTTTAAAAAGAGTATAATGTCCTTAAAAATTATATTTTGGCAAAACAAAATCCTAAAGAGTCTTTTTGGAATAAATTTATTCAGGTTGTCACATTTTCATATATGAAATTGAAACTACAGGTACAGAATTTTTCTCACAGCTCACGAAATAGTTGGTGTATTGAAGAAAGGATACATTTTGGATTACAGATGATGTTCACAGATACAAGATACATTATGATTCATCACATCAAAATAAATTATTAACAAATGTACACATTTTCGATTGTATCAAATGTCATTGAAACAACCTTTCTCACTGTTCGTTCATTCTCTTTAGCACCACTAATATTTTAAAAAACGACTTTATATTTTTTTTTTCGTTTTTCATCAGAACATTAAAAAAGTAATTATCAGCTATAAGCTATAATTTTTAATTGACAAAATAAAAAAATAAAAAAATCGTTGGAAGCGCCAAACCAGTTAGAGTTCTAGAAAAAAAAAAAAACATTGATATGCAAAGTCATCTGTTGGTTAAATTTGGATATATTACTCAATTTTTGTGGACTGCTCTGTGGATTAATTGAAAGTTTTTATTCTTGTTTTTCTTTCTTTTTTTCGAAAGAGTTTTTTAAATTAATTTTTATATTTTTTTTTACCTTAATAATTTTTTTTAAATATTATTTTGAACATTAACTTTTTAAATGTTTAATGTTTGCACATGTGCGTAATGACTTTACCAATTACTTAAAAAAAACAGTTTTTTTTTTCATTGAAAAATGTGATATGATGATTTTTATATAAGTTTTTGCCTAATATCTTGTTTTTCTATTTATTTAATTTTTTCGTTTTTTAGATTTGAACTTTGTGCTTAAATATGCTATCACTCTCATTTATCTGTCAGGTTATGTCGTTAGTTAGGTAATTGAGAAACATTGGAATTTTCATTTTTTTAAACTTGTTTTCCATATGTAGAAATTTTTAAGTGTATACACAATGAAATTGAGGAGAAAAAAAAATTGTTTCAAGGGTTATTACCCTTTCAAAAATAAAAATATAGAAGAGTACAATACTACGAGTACATACATAAAAAAATTCAATTCAAATGACAAAATGAAAAGAAGAAGAAAAAAATTAATGGTTTAATGCGCGCTGTTAATCAGAAAGAAAAATGATTTGAAAATATGTTTTGGCGGGTGCATTTATCTTCGTTACTGATGATTTAAATTTATGCATTAAATTTTTTAAGATTTGGAAAAAGAAGATGATTTTAAAAAAATAAGAAAGTTTCAATTGGTTTTTACATTTCTTAAATTTTTAAAACGATTTCAGTCATTTTGACTTAATGCCTCCTAAAATAATCAAAAACATACTTTCTACTTTTTATTTTATTTTGTTTTTTTCTTTTAAATCCTAAACGAAGTAATCGGGTAATAATTTCAGTCAGAAATATATTTTTCTCACAAATTCTTTGGCAAACATTTAATTTCGGCCTTTTTTTTCCAAAATTTTCTGTGAAATTAATTTTTTTTCTTTTTTTCAAAATTCAAAATTTTCAATAATACATCATGGACATAGCCACTTATGAAGAAATTAAAGATCTTCCAAATCATCCAGAAATATTACTGATTGATGTTCGTGAAGCTGCAGAAATTCTTGATGCAGGAAGAATTCCAACGAGCATTAATATACCATGTATGTCAAAAATTACGATTATTAAAGATGGAAAATTAAAGTATATTTATCTATATTTTCTTTGTCCGTTTTTTTTTTCTCTCTTTTAGTAAATGTCCTAGTACGAGAACTGAGATTGAGTGATCAAGAATTTCGAGCTAAATACCGTAGATTAAAACCTACAGCAGATACAATCGTAATATTTGTATGCAGATCAGGAGTTCGAGCACAAAGAGGTACAGAATATGCTAGGAAAATGGGATTCAAGAAGTATGAAATTATTAAGAATTTAAAAAAAAAAAAATGTTTTATTAATTTTCATTTTTACAGGGCAAAAACTTACAAAGGTTCATGGGCTGAATGGGCTCGAAAGGAAGGCATTTCATAAGAATTTTAGCTAAAAATAAATATAAACAAAAAATATTAGAACATAGGGCAAAAAGTGATGTATTAGAATATTTTGGCATATACCGTTTTGGTTTAAATAAAAAGTTCATGTTATTTTTAATTCAATTTTCAATAGTTTTTTTGGCCAATAAATATGTGAAAAAAAAAGAAATTTGTGTTTATTTTCTTTTTTCCTGTTTTCCCTTTTCAAAAAATTGAGCTAACAATTATTAAAAAGGATCACTTTTTCATTCTAGTTGACTTTTAATGAAATTTAGTTTCTAAAAGTTTTGGAAAAAAATACAAAAATAAAAATTTTAAAGACAACATGTGATGTTCTAGATTTCTAAAAAGAAGGGAAGAAAAAAGTAATCAAAAAATTCTTTGGTATTTGATTAATTTATATCTTAGAATCTATTAATATCTTTTTATTTCGAAAATTAAAATTTTAGATGTTTTATATGGCCGTAGTCCTATTTTTTTTTTTAGTATATGTATTTTTGTTTTATTATATAAATTTTACACTACTTTTTTTTTTTAATTTCCCTACACTTACACACACGATTAATTTCCATTTAAATCGTTATTTCATAACAGTAAAAACTACTATAATAATTTTTTTTCTTCTTTTCTTTCAAACATTATTCAAATAATAAAATCAATTGTTAAACTAACAACATAAAAAAATAAATCCAATCAATAATTCCAAAAATATAAATAATATTATAGAAGAAACAAAAAAAATAAACATAAATATTTCAATTTTTTATGTAAATAAATTCTATAAAAAAATTGTTTTTATTTTCCTGTCTATACCAGTGAAAATCAACAAAAAATTTTCTTTTGCCCAATATTCAATTTTTATTACAAAAAAGTGCTGTAAAATAGTTTTTATGATCTTAAAAAAAAAAAATAAAATTGTCATACGATTTTATATCAGATAATAAGGATATGGTGATGATATAGGCATAAACGTACATATAAATAAATACCATGTGTAAAAATGTTAAAAATATAAATAAATAAGTAGAAACAACAACAAAAAAAGCGATAAAATCATTCATACGTTTTCTAAAAAAGAAAAAGAAAATCATTTCACTCATGTAAAAAAAAAAAGTCTTCCTTCGTGTGCTTTCTCTTCCTTACAAAAACATTTTTCTCAACACCTCTGCATTGTTGATGATGATGATGATGATGATGATGGTAGTAAAAATAAGAATACAAAAAAGGATCAAATTTTACCTTTCAATACACGAAAAAAACCAACAAAAAAATACTAAAACTCAAATCAATTTTGATTTCAATTCACGTAGAATCACAAACTTCATATAAAATGACCAATATAACACAAATAACAGATAGAGAACACGTGTAGAATTTTTTTTTTTTTTTTGCAAAATATGCAGACGAATCTGAATCTGTTATGTTGAATATTTGATAAAAGATTGATACCTTTATATAGTACATTAATAGAATATTAAGAAGGATATACAGTATGCCTTATAAAAAGAAGGTGCTAGAAAGTAAAAAAAAAAACAAGATGAGGAAACGAAAAAGGAAAACAGAAACGTAGAAGCAATTCATAAAACATATGAGACGTATAACATTACCTAGCTGCTGTAATATGTATTAGAATCTTAAAAATGCTTATTGGCCCCCAGAGACTTAATTAAAGATTATCTAAAAGAGGACAATGAATCTTATAGTTTTATATTTACTTTCAGTATGTGTGTATTATCTTTGAATACAAAATTTTTTACATGAATCAATAAATGAATTTTGATTGATGAAGAAAAATAAAAGTGTATCTTATGCTTTTTCAAGTTATTTCTTAAAAAAGATTCACTAATTATTTAGAACATTAATTATTATTTTATGATGGGAAAATTAAATCAAAACTCAGTTATTTTCATACTAAAGGATATAGTATTTTAATATTTTTAGTATGTTTTTACAGTTAATCTGATTAGAGGCCATAAGTTACAAATTCAATTTTAATTCATTCGTATAGAGAAAATGTACAACAGTCTCACACGTTTATTAAATTCTCTGGGGATCGTAATATAATATTCACCCTTTAATTTAAATAATATTTCATTAAAACTAATATTTTTGTTTATTTTATATTTCTTCGTTTTTTTTCCTATTTTTTTTTAGTTTACTTGAGTATCTTATTTTTTCTCATCATTTTTGTCATTTTACTCACATACTTTTAATTGATTTTTTTTTCTCTCGCACTAACGATTTTTAATAGACAACAATTTTTTTTTTCATTCAATTAACCATCTGATGTGGAACCTTTATCAAAAATATATACATATGTATGTATGTAGCTATATACTAAAATCATGATTGCAACAATAATAGCAACAACAAAGGCAACAAAAAATCACAAATCATGCGATTATATTGTGACAATAATACTATAACTTCAATAAAAGTATACACGTGCCGAAATTGCATTGAATAATGTATTATATGAACTACGGGACTCGTGGTACAGGAAAAGGATGCTTAAAAAAAGGATTTCGTAACAATTATTATTTTTTTTAGTATAAACATTGTGCTATATAACTGTAATTTATATTAACAACAGGAGTTGCAATTGTATACGTGAATTAAAAGTAATTTACCGAAAGAAAGAAAATATTTTTCTCATGATTGCTTTTTCAGTAGCAAAAAAAAAAAAAAAAGAAGAAGAAGAAAAGGTACTTGATGTCATTGTCGTTTGCAAGTAAGGGCAAATTACAGTAAAAATGAAAGATGATGTGTTCAATATTTTTGAGGTTAGGAAAATGGGTGAGTAAAAAAAAGGAAGAAAATTTAAAAGGTGATTCAGTAGTTTGATTTTAAATGAATCATTCTTGTAAATTTTTTGTATACATATTGTTCGATCCAAGAATTGAATATGCATCGTCGAAGGGAAAACTTGTGGTTCACATACCACACAAACCTTTAGTACCTGTGTACATACATATGTTCAAGAATGTATTTTCTTGGGTAATCAAAAAAAAAAAAAATAGAAGAATATTTAAGTTTATGCAAAAATTAAAAGTGTTTATGAAAATTTGACTACTTTTCTTTAAGATGTCCTTTGTGCAGGAATTATGACAAATTCAGAAAATCTATAGATATAAATTTATTTCAGAATAAAGTCTTTTAAATTCTTCATTTGATTTCAAACCGCAGTGTTTTTTTTTGTCACCCTATATTACAGAAAAACTATCTTATATCAAAGTAAACAAGTTACAAAATTGAAATTTTTTTTATATTTTGGGTTAAGTTTCCTTTCATAAACTGTAAGTCCTCTACACAATATTATGTACACATATCCTAGAAATAATTGGTTTATCAAACATATTTCTTTTTGTATGTGTGTGTGTGTGTGTGTTTAATGTAAGTTTAAAAAGGATTTTTATTGAAAAATATTATACTTACATACATATACCACCTCCACCTATGCAGCATTATAGATAGAACAAAACAAAATGGTAAAAAAACAAAAAAACAAAAAAAATTGTAAAAACGGAACTGTACTGTAACTCTCCTCAGACAAACGTTGAAATCATTTGTCATAATTGCATTGAAGTGTTTCATTAGAAGACTACTGAACTGTAATACCTCTCCGGAAACTCTTACAAAATCGAAAACGTGTCCAAACTTTTATCGATTGACAAACGTGATAAATTGCTCGATAAATGCAGTTTCAGAAGTGGACTTTATCGATTAAAACTTCTTCTTTTTGAAAAAAAAAAATTGAATTGAAAATGTTATGTACTAAACTAACAGAAACGTGTGTATGATGTGATAGGTAGATATATACTGAGGGAAAACTTGAGATGAAAGGAATAAAAAAAATATAATAATAATAAATTGATGAGATAATTGCACAGATAATTTCAAGTACTTAAATTGAAAATTATTTTATTATTACTGTTATAATAAAAAATTTGTTAAATGAATTTGACAAAATTACTTTTAAAATTTTGTTTATACACATTTTCATGTGGAGAAGGAGGTACGTGTATACATATACTTTCATATATGGAATCCGATGACTTGTTGGAAACTGTTAGAACTCACAAAAGGACTTTGTAGGGTGAACATTATTTTATTAATGGTCTAATTTAAAATTGAATTATTCAACTAACTGGAACTTGTACAGAAAAAAGACTAACGATAAATGAGATGAGGGACTTAAAAATCATATTGAAAAAAAGTAAGAAGAAGGTGAACAGATCACATTTGGAAAGAACAACGAATACTAAGGAGGATTTTGAATTACACAACAATAGAAAAAAATGGAAGGCTTGGACAAATATGGATAAAAAGATTTAATAAAATTTAAAACTTGACGTTGTGAAAATGAACAAAGTTAATCGACAAATATAATCTTTCCAGCATTTAAGAAGCGATGTGAAAATCATTTATTTCAAAAATTTCATAATTAAAATCTGAACGTACTTGTTAATTCCATCAGAACTTTTGTTTTTTTTTCTCGTAGAAGTAAAAATTCAAATCATAATTAAAATCATATTATAATCCACAAAAATTCATGTATTTACACAAGAATTTCATATGTAAAATCAATCAAAACCATAATTACTCCCCTAAAAATTAATTCATATATCTTTTGATGAATTTTCAATGCATATACAAAATATACATACATATGTAGATTGGAACCCTTTTAATGCATTTTTTTGTTTTATTACAAAAGAGAGTATTGTTTTATCTATTAACCCCTGATTTATATTTATACATACATACATATATCTGTATTGTGGCTTTTATCTCCCTTGAGAATATGCTCTATATATACTCGTGAATATGTATGTTTGTATTTTGATATACAAAAACTTTGTGAAAGATTAAACGTATGATGTAAGCATAAAAAAGATAATTTATTTCAATGTGACATTTACCTTTTTGATTTGAATTCTTCTAATGATAAATTTCACATATATCAAGAAAATCTGTTACATATTTTTTACCTTTATGTACATACATATATACTTTGTATTTTTAGTAAGTAAAATTGATGACTACACACAAAAACCGAACCGAATTATTGAAGCGTTGTTGTTTTATAATATATGAAACAACTTTTTATTTTATTACTTTTGAGGAGAAATATGGAAAACTTTTTTGACATAGGGTTTTTTCTTTTTTGTCATTAAATAATGTATATGTATAAGTTTGACTTTTACCATTGTAATACCAAACTCTATCACCATCCTTTTTTTTTACCTCCTCCTCCTCCTCTCCCACCATCTGCTTTTGTATTTTAATAAACTTTATAGTATAAAAAATAATGTTTGTATAATTTTGTGACTGATGTCTTCAAGATGATATATGATGAAAATCTTATTTATCTTTAATATACATTCACATACGTATAAACACATACATATAACCGACAATATACATACATATATTGTATACTCGACCGAATATCCTTTTTATATTTTTTCAATAAAGAGCAATCCTTCTCAGGACTTCCCGGTGAGTAAGTATAATTCATATTATTATTTTGATATTAAACAGAAAGAAAGGGCTAACATAAATTTCTAGATACATATACCTATATGTACATATACATATACAGATAATACATATATACAAAAAATATTAATATACAGTTATGTATTATATATTATATTTAAGTTTACTTACATACAATGCACGCCATTAATATTAATTTTCTGTCTCAACGACTTTGATAATTAAATTTACCTTGAAATCAATTTTAATGTTGCGAACAATATAATACAAAAAGGACCCTGTTTTCCTGTATACATATGTATATCAAAGTATATGTAGTCTATACATATATGATGATATGATGATGGGATAACATTTTAGTTCGTATTATAAACATTTTATGTGGTCAGGAATTAAAGTTATCAGTTATAGTCAGTCAGATTCATTTATTTTGTATACGTGTAATAAAGAGTATATTTTACGTGTAAATATTACAATATACATACATACATACCTATGTATATCTATAGAACTAAAAACTTAAGTATTTCGATATGTTTTAGTACAAAATGAAAAATATTCTTCCTGTTTGTGACCTGACAGGAGAAAATATCCTTTCAAAAATTTTTTGAGAAAATTTAATTGACACGTGCGTAATGTCAGTGATACATGTGAAGGACATATTTTTAACGGCAACAAAAAAAAAAAACGTAAGAAAAACAATTTAGTATCTTTTTTTGTTTTTCCTTCTTTTATACTCCCTGGGGTGATACGGTGATAGTGATGACGATTTTGATGGTGATCCTGTTTGAGTGCATACATATAGTTCGTTTTCATTTAATTTGGGTGTTAAATACTTCACCTCTTACAATTTGTACTTGAAATTTATTTTTGTCGCGTATACAAATAAACACACATGCGAAGGAATATGGTTAGAAAATGTCATAAACAGATACTGCAAGAAAAAAAAAAGAAGAAGTATAAGTACCACTAACGCGTATGCAACATTGATTTATTAATTTTTATAATCGTATAAATTGCAATAAAAACGTGTCAGGATGTCAGTATGCATTCATATTAAATTTTTTTTTTATTTCTCAAATAATTTATATTTTATTTATGTAGTTAGTTTTTTGTTTGTTTGTTCTAATTTAATTTGGAAAAAACTGTGATTTTAATAATTTAGATCATTTTCCAAAAAAATTGAAGACCCTCGAAAAAAAGCGTATTTTTAACTTAGATGCTTTTATCCTTGAAAAAATTTAGTAATTAATTCACTATATTTTTCTGATCATAAATTCAATTCAAAATAATTAAGGTATAATCAAACAATTTGCACGATAATTTAAAGTGAAATTGTAATTTTAAACTTTAATAATTTCTGGCTATAAGAGCGTGCATGTAAATTTCGTGAAATTTTAATTTCATCATAAATTTTCAGGAGTATGTCATCCAATAATTTATTTAGTATTTCAGAATCAAGAATTTTCGTTAAATTATTCATATTTCTATAAATAATGTGTGTATTTCGTGTTCACCTGCATTAAATTTCATGTGGGTATCTATAAATTTTATTTTTTTTACATAAGTTTGGTAAGAAAATGTTTTACTTTATAAAAGATTTATGTACTCTTTTATACAATTTATCATTTTTGGAGTTTAAATTAATTTTTTCCTCAACATTTTTAAATAGATTTTTTCTGTTCCTCTTCCTCCCAAATTCAGTGAATTTACTTTGCGTTGAAACCAGTTAACAGCTTTTGAAGCACCTTGTACTAAAGGCAAAGAAAACATATAATAGAATGGTCAAGAGACTGAGTATCAAACAAGATCGTATAAATGTATAAGTTTATACATTTAACCTTTTCTTTAAATCAACATACATGTTCAACAATATGTTTGTTTGTAAGTAAACGAAGAAACTTCATGAATAATGCTTATCCCTTTTCTCTGTGGTCTATTATTATTTCTTATAGTTCAAAAACTTAAAACTCATTTTACATAACATATATCAAAAATTTATATAAAATGATGAAAGAATAAATTTACCATTTTCAATCTTTTTTTCAGATACATTCACCGTAACAGACATACATTTGACAGATAAACAACAAAATTTTTCTAAGTGCAGATTTTTTTTTTTTTTCGGTTTATGAGTAAAAGGATTCTCTAGATGAATGAATGTATAGACATTAAGGAAACATTTCTACTTTATGAATAAAGAAAACAAGTATGTATCTAAGGTATTGAATTGATCAATAAATTTATAAATCAAAAAATATTATTGTTTTTTTTTTCTTCTTTACTACAAAATTTGATTTGTTGATGCAAGCATAATATTTATGAAAAAAAGGGTTAAAGTTCATTTAAGTTCATTTAAAAATCACGTGTACGTACAGTGTACACCTTAAAAAAATTTACCTTCATTATAAAAAGGATAACTTTTACAAGTAACACAAAAAAATCATAACAGTAATAAAATCTTGTTTGATTTATTGAACTCAAAAAAAAAGAATCTGAGTGTAACATAAACTGGCCTTTAATATTTTTTTTTTTAGTAAAAATTTAGGTTATATTATAGAAATCTTCTATTTCACTTTTTTTTTTCTGAGTAATTTTTTTTTCTATTTCTTCATGTATGTACACATAATATTATAATACATGTTAAAAAGGACATCAATATAGTATGGACATGGTAGTATAAAATTCACGCATTTCAATTTTTATACGTAATCCTCGCATAAAAATTCAGGAACACGTTCTCTATTACGCTTTATATGACTAAAGCACATGTTCAGGATATTTTTTAATACTTTTTATATATGTTTTTTTTTTTCCTGTTATTTTTTTTTTCTTCTCCAAGTTTATCTTTAATACATATTATTTTTGTATGTTGGCCATATCATAGAATAATGTATGTTTTTTTTAATATATCTTCTGTGTTGATGTAAATGTGAAGTATAAATATATATAATATGAATGGTATCAGTATGTGTTGTGTACCGAACGTTTTTCTGTTTTCATGGTACAAAAAGTATGACCCATCTTTTAAATGTCCTTCTTAAACTATAGCTTAAAACATCAACAACGATGGTATAGGAGGGTGTCCTTCTTCATACATGAACATACCACATATTTTCACTCTTTTGCTACATAAAAATATATTCAAAGTACATTTTATTAAGAGAATCTTTAGAATATTATATATGTCCACGCATACAAAACATAAAATATAAGATAAAAAGAAAAAAAAACAAAAAAACATTCAATGTACAGCATAAAAATTCTAAACAAGCAAATGAAGAAGAAGAAGAACGAAAAAAAAAAGTAAATATCTATCAAAGAAAATTGTTTTTTTTTTGTCTTTTCCATTTTATATATATTCAAATTCCTTATTTGTTTTATATTCAGTGTTAAAGCTTTTTCCTACATATTACTTTTATATACAGAAAGATGAGATGATCTTTAGGAATGTCATCTTAGTTATGTATGTCCATTTCTAGTTCTATAAAGAATATAACATAATAACTAAAAACTATAAATGCGTACTATTACCAGTTATAATCTGCATTCAAATCTGTGAGAAGAAAAAAAAATTATATAAGTACTTTTTTTTTTCGGTTAAAACGGTCAAAACGGCGCCACATCATATTAATACCAAAAAATATTCCTTTTGTTTAATATGATTTCTTATTTTATTTTATTCTAGTTTTTTTTTTTATATTTTATTTTATATAATATTACACGATTGTTACATATTGCCTTATCATCATAGCATATCATTGTATTGTACGCCTTCAACATATCTTCATCATATCACGCACAAAAGTTCTTAAAAGAATAAAAAAAATTAGTATTTTAATTTTTTTTTTCTGTTCGCCTTTTAAACCGAATTTTTTTTTTCTACAAAGCTCTTTAACAGCAGTTATGTAGCTATTTTTGGCCAGTTACAAAAATATTTTGAAATCCGGGAGCAGCTCCCAAACCATGTTACTATGTTATGAAGTCAAACCGTCATCATCGGCTATGTGTAGTATATAATGTGGTCCATATAAATATATTTTGTTCATTCATACCACTTAACATTTTGTTATATACAAAAAAAAAAAAAAAAAAAAAACAATAAATAAAGAAAAAAATAATGTATTACAAATCTGTGCAGATGAATAAAAAACATTTCATTTTTGTTAAAATGAGCAAAAATTTGTGGTGAGTGAATAATATTTATTTTAGTTTTTTTTTCGCTTATATTTTCTTGGACAATAGTAGAAGAAGAAGAAGAAGAAGAAAAAACTATCATCAGGAGTCCAAGATTACATACAAAATATCTACTTATAATACTCAAACCAAATAAGGTAGTTATTATTTTTATTTATTGAAGCATTTAGCATATCTTGGATTAATCTTAAAGATACAAATTACATGAAGTTTTCATGTATCTAGTATGTAGCACTACATACGTATTTTTACACACAACATATACATCTATATACATATAAACATTAAGAATACATTATGTAATCGTATAGTTATGAAATATATTTTTATGTAAAACAAAAACATCCAAATATGAATACGAATAACTTAAGAAAAACCATATACACATTGGCCACAAAATGATATTCTTTATGTATAGAATATAATTTCATTGCGGAATTGACATTAAACATATTGGTCAAGAAAATCTGCTGATTTATTAAAGATACTTATTTAGCATTTGATGTAATTTTTCTTGTAGTAGTTTTTTAAATGTTCATGTAAAAAAATTTTTTTTTGTTTTTGCTTATAAATTGTTTATAAAATAAAATATATTTACAGGGAGGAAAAAAAACTGAATAATTTTGAAATGAAATTACTTTACTTAAATATTCGAATTATTATTATTTTTTTTTTTCACATATGAAATATTATTAAATGCTTGTTTTATCTCGTATATTTATTGTTAAAATATGTGTAATTTATTTAGAAAAAATTTATGTTTAAAAAGTACAATATTTCATTCTAAGAATTATTTAGTATTTTTCTAATGTTCTTTATTTTTATCTAAAATTAAATCAGTTTGTTTTAATAAATTATTATTTTTTTTTTTAATAGAATTTCATTTTAAAACGCTTCTAATTGGTTAAGCCCAATATTATGATTGTTGAGTGAAAAAAGCAAATCTCAATATTATTAAGGGGAAAAAGTAGGTCTCTGGACTATCAAGAAAATAAAGTCAGAATTTTAAATTTATTTTTGAAATAATCCTTTTTTCTAACTCGAAATTATGATGTTCAAATGTTTAAATTCCAGAACAATTTTAAGTGCTCGGAAAATTTTCAATTTTATTTCTAGGTTCCACTTCAAAGAACAACAAAAAACTGATCTAAACAAAGATTGTTTAAATATGAAGATTTATTTCTTAAAGAAAATTAATAATAAATGACATTATTTCATGTAAAGAACACGGTAAACGCTAGGGAACGTCAAAGCCAAATAGCACTTATTGTACTTAAAATCCTACTTCCTGTTTAGAAAACGCTTTTGAAGTCCTAAGAAAATTTCTAAAGAGAATAAAATTTTTTCTTCAATAATAAAAAGTTATTTTTGTAAAAACCAAGAAAAATAATAATTTTATTACTATCTAATTAACGTTAAGACAAATTACAATGCCTAAAAAATCATTTAGGTAGACTGTCTTCCAGGACATTACATACATATATCCTTGAGGTGTGAAAATCTTCAATTTAAACTAATCAAAAAAAAAAAAAACAAAAAAACCTAATGTTTATTTTTAAAAACAAATTATATAAGAAAAGGCAAATTCACTTACCTCATCCTTCCAAACTGTATTCCCCATCAAACACTTTTTTGCAATTTTCACTACTAATTAATTTAAGGTGCATAATTTAAATACATTTTATTAAATATGTAATTGCAATTAATTATTTGTCATACATCATTTACTCATTCAATGATATTTTTATTTTGTTTTTGTTTTCACAATTTTTAACTCAATTAAATTTTATCGTTTTTTTTTTTTTGTTACAATTTATTTTTAATATAATAACACAGAAAACCACATTCAAAGTTCACGCACCTTTAGTGTGAATTATAAATGGACCTTGCAATTTTATGGAGTCTGAATCTGAAAGTTTGATTCATTTACTACGTATGGATGCATGCACTACACATATATGTACATACTACATAGTACATACATACATATTTTGAAACACTATAGCATATTGGTGTTATATTATAGCTATACCTATACGTACACCTACATTTAATAGAATATATATGACACAACACTTTCATTTTAGTATCGTATAGTAAACGTAGATATACTTACATATTATACATACATCGATAGTGTTATTTGATATACATTATTATGTACATATATAATTTTTCCTCATCATAAAATTTTCCAAGTTCATATCGCATAGACCGACCGTAAATATCATGTAAACATATACCGTGGCTAGCGTTTAAAATTAATTTCGCACGTAGTGACAAATTGCCGGTGAATTATTGGATGCCAAATAACGATTATCGCTACCATGTTGTTTTTACACGAACAAAAAAAAAGCATTTCATTTTTTGTTTATTTGATTTTTCACATTTTTTTTATTTTTAAATTCAATTGAATGATAAATTTATTATACGTGAAAAAAAAATCATACAAGGTATTGAAATGTTAAGCTTTATAGTACGGTGCTTGTACGTAATGCGGAATATAAGAAGAAACAGACAGTATAAACAAGAAAAATATTTCTCGAAGCCGCATAAATCTGTTGATGCAGAATTATACCAAGATATTTGAATTCAAAAATGTTGGAGATTTGAGTACCATCAATGTTTACGTAGTAACTAAGAACAGTAAGCGACATGGCATTCGGTAGCTCAATGGTAAGAGCAATGCCCCGGAAAAGCAGAGGTCTCTGGATCGATTTCCAGCCGAGTCGAATGTCGTTTTTTTCTGTTCTTAGTCTACTACAAAAACACATTCAATTTGGAAACAGAAAGGTGTGCACTGTAGTAATTAGGGTCAACACTGATTGATGTACCTATTAAATTGGACAACATAATTTGGTTTTACTTTTTTTAAAGATCATTCCATGAGAATCAAGCCAACTATTCATAATTTGAAGATCCTTTTCGACTAGGATCTATATTTCTAAAATAGTAGTAGACACATTTTAAACAAAGTCATCTGCGAGCACAAACTGTTTCCTTGAGGAATTAAATTAACAGAGAGATAATGCATATTAAAAATAGAACAGGACCTACGATAGAACCTCGTGGAACACATATACTATAACATTGTTTCTTTATTGTGATTTTTTTGATAATATTAAGTACTTTTTAAAGTTATTCATAAACATACCTTCACTATAAGAAACTTACAAAAAATTAAATACAAAATACAAAAGAAAAATATCATGAGTTTATTTTTTAAAAATAAGTATCTGCTTTCAAAAAAAAAAATTCCCTTCTACATTTTAAGCATACAAATTGTACTTTTCTTTGAAGTACAAAAGTAAATTGTCATATGTGTATTTACTTACATTTTGTGACAAAGAAATGTGATTTTTTTTTTTTGTTTGATGATATAAAAAATCTTAGAAATTTAATGTAGAAAATATGAAAATCCTTTTTGAAAATGCACGTTTTTTCTTTCACATTTTGCTTGTTACAAAATAGCTATATGACAAATGATACATGAATTTGTATGTAAATTAAACATATATGTTTAATGTCATGACTTTCTTTCATTATATTTCAAATAAGGATCATTTACAAAACGACAGTATAACGAAAGAAAAAGAAAAGAAAAGAAAAGTTAAAGTACCAAGTAAAAAATTGAAATGTGATTTGAGAAAGTCAAATAAATGACTTTTATTTTTATTTTTCTTTGAATTAAAAAAAATTAAATAAATTTAAAAATAAAATAAAATCAAAAAAGTTAAAAAGTAAATACTCCCTCTGTACGAAAATATGGTATTGGTTGGTTGGTTGGCGGGCAGTGGACGAAGCGGTAGAGTGTTGGCTTCTGATGCTGAAGGTCTCGGGTTCGAGTCCGCCTAAGTTCACTCAGCTTTGAATGAGTACCAATTCACTTTGAGTTGGGTATAAGTGCTCGGTACTAATTTGTTTGGTGGCTTTGCTTCGAGACCATAATCTAAGTCCACAAAAACTACAAGGAATATTAGTACCAAGCCCTGTCAAACGAATAAAAATTCGTTCTCTACCAACGAATTTAGTGGTTCGCATTCCACTTTGAACTGTAGGTACATGTATGACAGAAGGGCTTACAACCCTTTGACTGACAACTTCAAGGTGTGTCGGTGTGTGGTATCGAAACGGCACTATATGCTAATTGGGTCTTCGGACCGCCACGTCAACCAACCAACCATGGTATAGGTACATTTTAAGTTTAATTTAAAGCAGGATCTGGCTTTTTCTCCAAGATCTTGTTTGGTTTTATTGATATGAGGGATTTTATAATGGTTTCGATTTGAGATTTCTGTGAAATGCAACAATATTTTCATCGAAATTTCCCATTTCACATTCAGGATTTTTCTATGAGAAATTTTTGACAGATAGAATCATACGTCAAAAAACATTTATCCGTTATTAATAATGATCACTTTAAGTTACAAACACCTTTTTTTTTTACAGTGTATACAATATTTTCAAACAGAGAGAATATTTATCTTTCAACTTTTTATTACAGATTTATTTTTGCGCTTTAAACTGAGAGTTTATTAAATTTCATGTTCTTTCGTCGCAAGTCCATAAGTCCACATATGAAATATTTTTGCAAGATTTTACCCTTCTTACTTTAACAAGATAATAAAACACTATTTTTTTAGATCTTAAAGAGGCTATAATTGTATAAATAGTTTGACTAAAAACAAGGACGAAAAGTAAGGGGTTCAACATTTTCTATAGTGATTTATAATAATTGGATATCTTTATTGATTGTCTAAAAGTAGATGTATCTTAAGAAAATTTTCTTCAATAAAAATATTTGTAAACACACCTCTTGAAAATAATTTATAAATTTCTTTTTTTTTTTCTATCTCTATCTTTTTTTTTTTTTTGCAAATTGTGGTTAAGTATATAAAACAAATTATGCCCGAAGAAAATATAATTTCATTGCTTTTCATTGTAATCATTTTCACAACAATTTATTTTATCTTAAGCTAAAGCAATTACAAAACACCTTCTTTTTGGCTAAAGCAATACATTCTGTTGGTTTTTTTTTGTGTGTGAATAATAGCTTCACTATAGAAAAACAGAAGAAATTACGAAAATGATGAAAAAAAAGTAGAAAAAAAAGGTAAAAATAATGAGAAAAAAACTGTAATTTTGTTCAAATAGATTAAAAAATATTTTTAGGTAGTGGTATTTGTTGTGTACAACAACTTTATAGTATACGATGTGGTATGATAAACATTCCATGTACATTCCAAAATTATATTGTTTGTGCAAGTAGTATACAGATCATATTCACATATGTTATATGATGACATCCAAAAGGTAGACCAGAGAATTAATTTTTGGTCAAGAATAACATGAGAACCAACAAGTTCGTCTCTACAACTTTACTCTACTCGTTGTTGTCTGTAATGCATTATATTATGTCCATAGAGAATAAAATTAAATTACATTTCGCTACGGTTAAGTACATACCAAATTGTTTTTTAGGATTCTTTGGTTTGAAATTAATCAGTAAAAGCTTTTCTTTTTTTCTTTTTTTTAATTAATGAGAAAAGGAAAGGGATTATTTTTTGTTTATTCTGTAATCTTGACAAAAAAACACTTGATTTTAAAGATTTTTCTTAAATTTTTTTACCTCAAACAGTCTAAAGATAAAATAAAATTTTTTTTAAAATCATTTTTCAGAAACAAGAATTAGTACTTTAAATGTTTTAATTAATAGAAACAAATCTTTGTACAAATGTACAGTATTTTATCAAATGATTATTTTATTTTATTTTCTTCATTTCTTTCTTTCAATGAAAGACTAATTTTTTGTCTTGAATTATTTTTTTGATTTTTTGTTTTTGTATAAGAAAGTCTAATTTCAAGAACAAACGACACACACGGTAGACACTGCTGCATAAAAAATCTATTTTCTTTTTTCTGAATTTAAGTTTTATAACATTGTTGCAATTAGTGTGAATAGAAAACGAATTATTAACATGTCATTTATTTTAAAGTGCATGTAAAATTTATTCAGTATGCCAAAGTTATTGTTATTTTAATTTTGTGTACAAGGAGTTTTGTTCAGTAAAAAAAAATAAGGAAAAAAATATATATGTACAAAGAGAAAATAAAGACTTTATTATTTAAATTGTCATTTTATTATTTTGAAAGAGGTGAATAAACAAAATATGAAGCGTTCAATGACGTAAAAATTACATATGTACATAAATACATATGTGTATCATTTTTAATAACTAAATATAATAAAGTGGTGTCCTAAAACACTTGAATTCTCAATTATTTCAATAAGTCAAAGTAAAACACCCTAATAATCTAATTTTTCCTTTATAACTGAGGTTATAGTCAAACGACAGATATATACATGATAATAGTCGACTCCGGTCTCTGTTCATAAAATAAAAACAAAATACCCACCAATTTGAATATTATTCCCAATGGACGAATATTACTAAAAAAAGACGTTAAGCAATTCTTCTAATGTTCGTCAAAAATCACAATTCACAATGATTTTCTGTATAGTTTTTATCCAGAAAAATGTAAAGGATTCGCTATATCATATCATTTTCTCACATTTTGGGTGATATACCAATAATTTTCCAATATCGGAAATTCGTCTTCGAATTTTTGAACAAAATTTGGTGAGAAAACCCCTGAAATTATTCAACGATTCTACATAATGGTACCCGGTACTCCTTACTAAAATAAACTTCCAAAAATTTCATAGGCCTACTGAGCAAAAATCTGTAAAAAAAAAACTAAATTTACTAAATTCAAGAAATCGGAAAGTCCTGAAAGTTTTTTATTTAATTATTTATTTTTTAAATAATCATATTTTATAAACGATATCGAGCAATGGAAATAAAAGTGGAACTTAAAATGGAATTCACGTCATTTTTGTTAATAATTTTATTTTTTATTTTGATATATTTTTTTCATCAAATTTTGCTATGAATTCAAACTGACTAAAAACATTTAGAAAAAAAACTATGATCAAAAGATAAATATTTTTATAACAGGTGAGTTTAAATTTGATAAAATGACTTGACAATTATTCTAACTTGTACTACAATATATTATAGGTTAATTTCCAAGGAAAGAATGAGAAAAGAAGCTTGAAAAGTAAGGGTGTTAGATGGTAACTCATTTGAAATATTACTGGAATTTTCTTTTTAAATTTTTTTCGATTTTAGTTATATACAATTTTCAAAGTATTCAAAATATCTACTTAATTCATTTGAACAGATAATTTTTCAACAGCCTGTACTTATATATTTTTTTATAATTTTTGTTTTGTTTTTATAAATTTGTTTTTATTTACAATTTTCAAAATATCACTTTCAGCTCAGGTTTTTAATGTAAAACAAATACATATAAAATGAATAAAACCAAAAAAAAAAAAAAAATTAGCATAGTACGAGTATTGTATTGGATAAAAGCCAATCACAATAAAAACGAAAATTTATGTACTTCAATGTTATTTTTAAAACTTATTTGTACGAAAAAAAAAAGAAAAAAATGTTTTCTCTATTTGAAAATGTTTTCATAATAAAATAATAAACTCTTACTGCAAATTTTTCTACATTTTCGCCTTTTTTTTTGTGGTTTAAAAAAAAATTTTAAATATACGCAAATATAATTTTTAATCGATTCAAATGAATGAAAATTGATTATAATTTTAATAATCATAATTAATTTGATATTAACCACCTGTGTGCATTAATGAAAATTATTTATTTGCTATTCTTTTTTTTTAAATTTTATTTATATTTATGATTTAATTCATTGAGTAGTGTAGTACATTAGATTGTGTGTAAATATGTAATTTTTGGAAAAAGAAGTAAGTAATTATAATTAAAATTTATTTATATTTGTACACAAGCACGCACGCATTTCTCAACATCATTAGTTCATTATTTTCAATTTTATTTTTATTTTAATCACATTTTCCATATTTCATGTCAAAGATTTGAAAAAAAAAACAACAAATTATTTTGTTTTCTTGTTATAAAAACGCAAAAAAATTTTCTCATTAAAATATTTCTTAAGATGCCGAAATAGATTGAAAATAAAAGAATTTCTCAACAGAGAGAGAAAAAAAAACTAGGATAAATTAATCGATTTTTGAATAAATATGTAAAAAAAAAAATAGAAAAAATAAGAAAATAAATATAACACAACCGACACATATGGATCAATTTTTCATTTTCAATAGTTGTTATTTCAACATCATATAGAGCTGACTAAAGCTAAAGCATTATTATCATTAGAAGGAGGAGATTTAAACTGACTGTATATAGGATATACATATGTAATGTGTACATTCATACTTAGTTTTAACTACAAAATATATACATTTCAAGTAAACATAGATGTTGGATAAAAATCAAATAAAAAAATATAAATGAACTTTAAAAATAAATATATGTATATGTATGTATAAAAAAATAAATAAATGCAGTCTCTCTATATACTACGTATAAAAATACATACCTCATCGCACAATGTATGAAATAGGATTAACAGGCACGTCTGTAAGCAATTACAATTTTGTTGAAGGATAATCAATGATCTTTTAGTAATTTTTCATACATATACGTAGACATATCCATCAACGTATTTTATAGATTTATTCATGATCTTAAGAAAAAAACACATTAATTTTTCTTTATTTCTGTATTCTTTTCTTATTTCTTTTGAAATTTATTAATGAGGTGCTTAATGGTCGGGTTAATTCTGGAAATTTTTAAATTGTTTTCTTATTCTAAAATATTATGTAGTTTTTTTTTTTTCATCCAATAAGTTAAAGCTACTGAAAAATTCATTTAGAGAAAAAAACTGTAATATTTTTCTCCCTTTCAAGTGTTTTTATTTTTTTTTCCAATTTTCATAATTTCGACAGAAAAATTACTTTTGAATATTCTTTTTTTTTTTCTTTTGAAATGACCTTCTTTTTTGATTGAGAAAATATTAATGATGGATATTTTGCAATTTTTTTTCTATCTGTGCTATCAATAATGAATAATTATGACGATACGAAAATTTTAAATTAATGTGAAGGAAAAAGTAATAAAAAATAATAAAAAAAAACACGAAAGTAAAAAGTGAAAAACATGAGAAAAAAATTATTCAAGGTTTCCTTTGTGTTTACTTGGCTCCTCCTGAATAAAAATTAGATAATATTTTTTGATTACTTTACTTCTACGTTTTTTTCTTTGTTTTTTGAGTAAATTAAAATTTTAGTTCGATTTTTAATTAAAAATTGAAGAAAAAAAAAAGAAATGTAATTAAAAATTCGATCGTTTGATGAATTTTTTAGCATATAAATTGATTTTTTTTTAACAAAAAATACATTTACTGAATTTTTAGTTGAATAATTTATTTAATACAAATTTTTAATTATTGGATATTAAGTAATTATTTTATTTATGAGCACGTTTCGAAAGGAGTAAAGTAGTGTAATTTTCTATAAAAGTTTTTTTAAAAATAAGATGTGTTTTTCTATCACACAACCTTTTTCAAGATGATTAATAAAAAATTATTTTTCTTTCTACACGGCGCTACAGTTTATTTAGAACTTTATCCTGAACTTGAAGTTAACCTTTTTCAGTCATATATGTATACTTGTTGATAGAGAGAGAACAAAATTTATTTATATGTACATATGACAGGGCTGGTACAGATATTCCTGTACTTGCTTATGAAGGGAAGCAGAGCCAAAAACTATTTCAGTACCGAGTACATACGAATTCAACTAATTCAAAACTGAGTGACCTTAACAGATTTAAAACTAAGATTTTTAATTTGAGAAGCTAGTACTTTATCATTTCAGCCATTGACCGTTTCCCATTAAGTTGATTAATCTCCCAAAAAGGACGTAGCCATTATTTCTATTGCACTGATTCAGTTCGACTAAGAAATAGCTATATACCAACAGTTCTTTTAAAAACTGTAATATTGCCTATTTTGTTAAGGATCTCTTCCGGGTAGAGTGTAAAAAATTATTTAACTAAAATTTAAATTCTTCTAACATATTTCTAATGACATATAGAGGAAATGTTGTTAATTTCAAATCATCTGAGGTAATAAAACCTATAAAAAATTTAGTTATTCTTAAATAAATAAGTAATAAAATATCCTTCAAATAAAAAAAGGACATATAAAAAAAACGAATATTTACTTATGTAAATTGGTTGGATTTTTTTCTCCATTACCTATAAACATCCTCTTAAAATAATTTGATATTTCTCTTCATGATTTTACCTTCATACAGGAAATTCCTTATCCGTTTCATATAAACCACTTAATTTATACATCTACACCTCACTAAATACAATGTCATACAACATAGTATATACATATTTATAATATACACATTTTACCTCACACAATACACACTCATACATATACTACAATTAATATCATGAAAGTAAAAAGAGTCATTCTAAATATTACTGTAATTGATGGAGTCTTAATTAAAAAGACTTACTGAGTACGTGGGATATCGTAAATGGAACAGATTTTATTAGACGCCGTGGTCTCTCATCTTTAATTCACGGTAAAAGAAGCCTTATATATAATAAATTTATTTATTTTATAAGTCTATATGTATGTATGTATGTATTTATATGTATGTTTGTATGATATACATATTTTCGCTATTTGTAGGAGAAAAATAAATTTAAGGAATTTCTTTACAAGAGCTCACAAGAATCATGAGAAGAAATATGTACATTATACTTAAGTAAACTTTCATCTTTATAATATTATAAAGAAGAAAATAAAAAAAAGGAATGAATTCAACCGAAATGATGATGTCCTGAACTTAGTTATTATTATAAGGATATTATTAAGATGACATTTAATGTGTTTTCGTGTTATTTCAATTAGGCGGTAAACATAATTAGTGGTGGCTTTTGTTTAATCTTGAGGTATATATGTTTTATACACTTATACTCATACACAAAATATATATTTCATATAATAAGAATAAGAATATATACAGAATGAGTATTAACAATAATATTTATTAGGATGATGATGAAAATTGATGAATAGTATAAAAAGGGATTATTTTGTATATATTTTTCTTTGTTTTTATCTTTAATTATTATTTTTCTTTATAGCAGATTTTTTTTTTTAAGAAAATAAAATCAAATTTTATGTATGTGTAATTTTGAACGTTTTTACTTATAAGTTTTTGAGTTATGATGCATACAAAAGCAATAAAAATTTATTCACCATAAAGGAAAAAACATTTAATTATAAATTTTTTGTTAAAAAAAATAAAATTAAAAAAAATTAAATGATAGTTTTTGAACAATGAAAAATGCACGTAGAAAAATTCTGATTTAGTTAAGTATAAGTTGAAAGAACCCGAAATACTTAAATTGACAATTTATTGAAAAAATAAAAACGAAAGTCGTTGAATTCTTGAAGAATTCTGTGATGGAAACATGTAACTTTGTTCTAACTTTTTTGTTTTTGTTTAAGCTTTTTAAGTTTTTTCTTAGCTTTTAAAAGAAACATAAAACTAGTGCCAATTTTTGTTAAGCTTTTCAAAATTTTTCAACATTGTTCTTTGAAGGTTAAAAAATTTGTTCAAATTCTCTTGAATAATAAATTTTTTAGAAGAAATCGGGGAAGATTTTATACGTAGAAGATGATGTGTGGTGTGACCATATTTTCAGAATCCCAGGTCAGAATGCAATTCAATACTCAACATAAGCATGGCTAATCCACATTGGTTGCAGATTATATTTTAAAGTTTTAATGAATTAATAAAAAATAAACTAATAATTAATAAATAATAATTTCAAATTAATAATAATCAATCAATGTCAAAATATGTTAATAAAAGTAAATTGTCAGCAAAAAAAAAAAAAAAAAAAAAAACACGAAGATACCAAGAAAAATTTATTGTTTAGAATGTTGACATCACCATTTCGCAAAATAGTGATTAAATGTGACACTTTCGGTGAACTTACGGTGAAGTGGTGATTTTTGAAACGTTGAAACGAAATTTTGATGAAGGTGAATGTGCAAAATGTTGAATATTGAAACGCAGTCCTTTTAAAAATTTTTTTTAATTCACTTAATAAACATAAAATGCAAAAAACAAATGCATAAAATTCCATAGTCAAATCAAGATTTTAATTTAGAACTTTTGAAAAAAAAAGAAAAAATCTTTTCATAATAAATTATTATTTTTTCGTCATGTAAACACAATTATACATTTAATTTTGTTTATTATTATACCATTTTATGTTCAATTTACTAAAAATATTTTGTTACACATGTATCTTACTTTTAATATATAATATACACTTGAAGAAATAATAATAATAAAAAAAAATCTATTTTATCTCATCTGATTTACGTCTATGCACAATAAATATATACATTTTTAATAGTTTATGTATAGAAAATCTATAGAAAAACATTTATACGCATAATAATGTATAATATGTATTTATCGAGTATGCTGTTTTCATTTCATTAAAATATATATATATATAAAAAAAAAGAAAAAAAAAAGAATTTATTGAAAGATGATGTTCATGAATCAGATATAAACATTTTATTTTTATTCTATATGTACATATGTGCAGATACATATATGTATGTATGTATATGAGTAGATATATATTTTGAATTGAGCTGCACTTTGTGAACTTTTATAAATAATTGACAATTTTTATGGCTTCGTTAATGACAATATTAAGTGCTTCGAAATAAATATAAAGTGCGTGTATTTATAACCGTATATAATGTAAACCATATATGATGTATATATAGCTCATATGTATGTATGTGAAAAAAAAAACACATTCATTAATTTATATTCATTTCTTATTGAAGAAAAAATATATAAAAATAATATAAAAACAATCAACTTAACATACATTATACGAGAAGTATTGTATACACGTTATGTTACACACAAAATGTTCTGGATTAAATGAGAAATTAAAAAGACATACGTTTTTCTTTACTTTATTATGATTATTATTATTTTTTTTTTCTCTTGAATTGATTCTTAGAAAATATGTATATTTTATGTACATACATATATGTATGTATTATGAAATTTTTATAATTGTGGGTTCTTGTATATATTTGGGTTAAATTTTTATTACTTTTTCATCTTTTTATCCAGACATACAAAAATTATTATAGTACAATATTTTCATTATATAGAATTTGAGAAAACAAAAAAATAAATAAAGTATGTACATAAATGTGTTTGCCTCATAAGCCTCATTCGTACACATTATTAAATACTCGTTATTAGTATAATTTGATATTTTAATGTTCGCATTATATGTGTGTATTAAGAATATCTCACGTAAGGATAACATTTTTTAATAAAAATATGTACGCCTTTTTTTTTTTTTGTACCTTTATTCTTTAGCAGTTAATCGATTTTTTCTTTGTTTTTTCATACTTAAGACAAAACTTAATGAATTCGACATAATGTACACATATACGAGTATAACATACATTCTGATTATTGTCTCATTCTACAAAATTTTAAAGGATCAAGAATTCTATATTAAGTATATATAATCAATATATACAATACAGCATGTGAGTTCCAAAATATAATCATTAAAATATTTTTATGACCATAAACAAGTCATACAATTATTACATTTTGTCAGCATCTTTTTTTTTGTGTTTTTTGAAATGAGCATATATCTGCCGTACAAAGGACAATCGCGTCAATTACATTTTCACTCATTTTGAGTTAAATATATTTATGATATAATATATAGTTATATATATGAACTGAAGGAAAAATTCTCTATTAAAAAATATGTCTATATATTATATATTATATATATAATTTAATTTTTTCACTAGTTCATATGTATAACTATATATTATATCATAAATATATCTAAGTCAAAATGAGTGAAAATGTAATTGACGCGATTGTCCTTTGTACGGCAGATATGTAGTATGTGAATATGATTAAAAAACATTCAGTAAAGAAAAAAAACCTCCGTACAGAAAAATAAAAGTGATAAAATATCCCTTCGACTTTGAGTATACAATATTTAAAATGTTTGTTTTATGTATGGCATCCCTTCATCATATATGTATGTAACCAGATACCTCAGTGTAAAAATACATAAAGATTATGAAAACAAAAAAAAAAAATGATGATGATGATTTTTTAAGAGTACATTTGGTCATAAAATTCATCATGTCGTCAAATTCATAGATGAAAGATGAACGTAATGAAAAAATAAAAAAAAAAAATACATACTCGTAATAATA
Organism: Bombylius major; assembly: GCA_932526495.1. Classification (NCBI taxonomy): domain Eukaryota; kingdom Metazoa; phylum Arthropoda; class Insecta; order Diptera; family Bombyliidae; genus Bombylius; species Bombylius major. The sequence continues at coordinate 23,954,284 of OW052045.1, read as the reverse complement.
ATAATATAATTAAAACGAAAACCACCCATCAATCGTACAATTATTTCATTACAATACTTGTATGATGGAAATTTGAAAAAATAAAAATAAAAACGTAATGATTTTTGAAGTGGTAATTTTATAGACCAGAACATTGATAAATTTTGAAAAGATAATTTAAAAGAAGAAGAGAAAAAAATTGAAAATAAATTAAAATTGCTTTTACTTTAGCATGCATAAAATTTTTGAATAAAAAAAAATATTTGTATGTATATGTATAACATATTTTTCGTGGAAGTATCTTTCCTGTGTATACATTGCGTTGTCAATATCTATATACCTACATTAAGGAAATAATAATTAAATTTCTAATTATATTTCTTGTGAATCCTTCAATATAAATTCTATAATTGCAAGTAAACTATCAAGAATGATGATTGCATCTTTTTATTTGTTTCAGAAAAAAAAAACATTAATTTAAAATTTTCCTGAATTTTTTACATACATATATTGGGAATTTATTTACTTTTTTTTTTTTGAAAATCTAAAAATAAATAATTTTTATGCATAAAAATAATATATAATATTGAAATATATAACATAAATAAAAATTTCAAATTTTGTAAATAAATTTAAATGTAATGTGCATACGTATTTCAAATGAATTCATTGAAAAAAGAAGCCAAAATAGTAAAATTAAATTTAAAAAAAATATTTAAGTAAATAAACAAAAATCAAGAAAAAAAAAGTATCTGTGAGTAAAACACCTGCTTCTCGTTTTAAAATGAAAAATATTTTGACAAGCCTTCGTTGTTGATATGTTGTCTTCAAAACGATTGGTACTAAAAATCATATTTGTTGCCGACAATTTGGGTTTATGACCATCATTTCAATCGTCTGCCTATTCAGTAATATATTTCATTACATTGAATTACATTTTATGCATAAAATATTTTATTTTAAACAGGGTGATTGTGTGATTGTGTTCTTTAATGGCTTTATTTTTTTAAGCGAAGATTTGAAAATAGGGGTTTTTTTGAATGATTCTATATAGTTTTCAAGTGATAAAGTCTTCATGGTTTTTATTTAAAATTAAGATTTTTTTTTTTTAAATCTGAAAGAAAAATATCGTTGAGAAATAAATTTTCGAATGATATAATGATTTATAAAACTAATCTTTTAGTGTGTGAAAGTACATATTATGACAAAGCACTGAATAAGAAAGAAGATATTTCAAAAACATAAAGGCTCAAATGTAGTTTTTTACCAATCATAATGAAGTTAGATACTTGGTCTAATACTTTTACCATTTGTAGAAATACGGGTACAGAAGAAAATCAAATTTAAAGAATTTCTTTTATTCTGTAGGATAAGGATACATAAGTGAGATTCTGACGAAATGAGAATGGAAGATATTTGTTCTAAATCTCTAGATAGAGTCCTCTTGTTTATTAGGAAAATGACACAATTCTACTAGATAGAATATGCTGAGTATGTCCGAGTGTTCGGAGATGCCTGTATGATGTATCCCCATATCCTTAAATGACATCAAAAAATAGACAAGGCCATTTATATTTTCGATAATTCACCCTGTAAATGTTTATTTTAGTTTTAAAATTTCAAAATACTTTTACAGAATGAAAATGCAACAAAGTTGCAAAAAAGCTCAAAAAAAAAAATAGAAAAGATACAAAAAAAAAATTTTTTTTCTTTTTAAATTAGGAAAAAGTATATATATAATCTTTTAATTTTTAGAACACATTACAATTTTGAGGTATAAAAATGTACTTTTATGAAATTTTGCATTATTTTAGGTACATAATATGTACATACATGTATTATATTTTTATATATTTTTGTATTTAAACGTAAATTTGAATATAAAAACACACTGTTGCTTTAATAAATTTTCAAATTTAATTAAATTTCAAGTAAAATAGAAAAAAACAATTTTTTTACACTAAAAACTTTAATATCTATTACATAGTGTTGATCTACGAATGCAAATTAATATATTAGTCTAAAATACTGACTGACATGATGTACTCTTGCATATATGTATTTACGAAGTATATATGTATGTATTTTAAAATTTTTACTGCTCAATTATTTTAATTCCCCGTGATAGTAATAAAATTTTCAGTCGCTTTATATTTTAATTTTTATTATTTCTAGGATACTTAACTAATGTAGGTTTATTAATAAACAGATACATATCTAATGTTCAAATGATTTCATTTTTTTCTGTTTTGCAAAAAAAAAAAGTAGCAAAAATATACATTTTATTACCGTTGTTATTATGTCGTTTGATGTTCTTTTTTTTTTTTTATTTACGTCACCTTCTTATACTTATCTCATCTAATCATTTATTCTATGCTTAATATTTTAAAAATAATTTATATTTCTCATTTAAATTACATTGAAATTGAATTTGAAAATAATTATTTTTTTATTATTTTTTGTTTGTTTCTTATTTGTTTTCTATTTAGGTTACATCAAAGGGTAGGGTAGGGGTATGCAGGCATTCTTGATGATGTTTTCTATTTAGTTGGCTTTTAATTTTACGTTAATATTCTGTTTCGGAAAAAACAGTCAAATGACGAACGAAAAAAAATAAAATAACAAATTTTCTTGCGTATTAAATTACAGTTACACGTTTTTTTCCTTCTTTTCTAAATAAGTATATACATATGTACACTATAACTTTATAAGTAAATGTACACACATATAAAATAAAAATTATATCCTTGATTTCATGTGAAATTGAGCACATGCTAAGAAAAATAAACAAAAAAAAAATGTTATCATATTTTCTTTTCAATATTATAGGAGTACTTACATACTATATAGTAAGACAAAAACAAACGACACAGGATATTAAGGACACAAAAATTTATATTATATTATATTGGTCTACTCCATTAGATATAAGGTATGGCATTTCAACAGAAACACAAAAGTTTACTTAACTATCATCTTATAATAGTAAGAGTATCCCAACCATGTATAAATACATACATATTCGTATCGTCTACTTGATGTACCTTTCACATTTTATAAGGATATTACATATTGTATATATAGAAAAAGTTGAAAGTGCAAAAATGTGAAAAGTACTTTGTTAAAAAGACTCTTGCTGAGCAGGACATGAACAAATAATAAAGAAAATATCCTTGAAAAAAGTAAATAGGTGTACTAAAAAGTTTTTTTTTCTTCATCTTTTCTTTTAAAGGAAACTAAATGCAGTATGTGTGTGTGGAGTGTGGACAAACATTAATGTTCAAATTTAAATTTAATCATAAGATTTTATAAAAAAACAAGAATGTTTTTACTGTTATAAAGTGATAAAAATTGTTTAGATTTAAATTTGTTGGGTAAAGGTATTCACATTAAGTACTTTTATTGAATATAGAGTGCATTTTAGAGTAAAAAAAAAAGGAAAGCATTTCGGCACTTATGTAAGTGATAAAAAGGACGATAATGTACATACATTTTCCTATATTTTATGTATTTAATGTAATTTTAATATGTACATCGACGTACTTTTGAAGATTTCTTATTTCTATGGGAAAAACTTTTTTCTTTTTGCTTCTTCTATGGCTTCATAGATCTAAGAAAGTCCTTGATTTAAGTGAAAACTCTCCTTCATTTAGTCAGATCAGTGGGGAAAAAAATATATGTTGCCCTCTAACTTATATTCCGTAGCTACCAACGATCTTTTTTATGTCAAAGATAATATCTTAATATAGTGCTTGAGCTACAAACTAATTAGATCTCAGCACTCGAAGATATTTGAATTTTAAAATGGAAATTCCTACAAAACGCACGTAAACACGTAACGCTCTTAACGTGAAAAATTCACAATTATAAGAAAAAATCTCGAACAATAATAATTTAGTTCATCCGATATTATAAATTAATTACTGGTCTAGTTTTTAAATTTATGTTTAAATTGTTTGCCCTAAAAATCATTAAAATCAATTCATTTTCTATCTTAAAACAATTTAATCCAACATTAAAAATCTTTTTTAAATCATAAATTAGATGAATTATTTGGGAAAACTCATGTAATTCTTAGCGTTGAGGTTGAATTATTTATTAAGAATTAAATTTTTTTTTTCAAGCAATGTAAAAACAACGTAAAAGTTTTAAATACTTTTCTCAACCACCTTTATCAATTTTTCTTAATTGTACATATATTTTAAGTAAGATGAAAAAAAAAAAGGGAGAGCAGTTTGTATGAACAAATTATAGAAATAAATTATATACATATGTATATGTACTTACCAGATCCACCTTATCGATGTGATTTAATTAACCTTATTCCATCCAGCAAACGAAATGAGATCAAGAAAAAAAACATAAAAAGGAATTTGTTGATTCCAAATGAAAATAGAAAAAAATGAAAAATTTTCATCTTTAATTCCATCACAAGAACACAAAATTATTTCCTGAAAAGAGAAGAAAAAGTTTTCATTAGAGTGATAAAAAGTATAGCAAAAAAAAAATATAATATAATAAAAATAAAGTTGAAAAAAAAATAAATAAATAAATAAATAAACAAAAAACATCAGTAGCTTTAGAACCACATAAAACTTCTTTTAACGACCCAAATGAGCAAGTTTTTAATTGAGTTATTACTTGAAGCAAAAACCAACAACCACACACACATACCACCTTTCACATTCTATGCTCACCTTCAAACAACAAATCCTATAAAAATGGGTTTTTACTGTCGTATCTGTCTGCCAGAGTGCCTAAATGTACCTATAACCATTTTTTGGAATGCCTTGAAAAAAGTATGAATTTTTTTTTATTTGTTGGTTTGAGAAACATATAGTATATCTCCTCCTCCCTCATCCATGAAAAAAAAAAAAAGTAAATACAAACGCATTTAGTATAGTATGTTGGGGGATATAAAATATGAGAAAGGATAAAAACACTGATGACGGTTGGTTGATGTTGATGATGATAAGAAACAGAAAAACAAAATCAAAAAAAAAAAAAAAGATGAGAAAAATAAAGAAATAAAAGCAAATAAATGAATATGTATTAAAATGTGTTTGCTTTTACCTGTTTAATATTCAAAAAGATAAAATTTTATCTACAGATAAAAAGAATAGCAAAATGAAAAAAAGTAAAATAAATATTAAAATGAGTTGTTAGATTCTGTGGAAACATTATATAAAGCATTAACATGAGGAAAAACATGATTTAACGTAATTTTAAGTTGGATTTTTAATTAAATTAAATCTCGGTAAAATTGTGTTTACAATTGAGATGTTTTTTTTTATTCATTTTTAACTTTTTCTTCCTTTTTTTTTGTAGAGAAAGAGTAATAAATAAGTTGTAAAATATTTTTTGTTCATGCATATGCATATCTGATTAAATTTTTTTTAGGAAATAAATGAAAATAAAAGAGAAAACATAATTGAAAAAAATTAAAATGTTTAATAAATTTTTATTCAAATTTTAGTTTGATATTTTTGTTTTCCTTTTTTTTTAGAGGAATTTCACATTTTAATCGAAATTCACCGAGAAAGTTCTTTGATTGAACATTGTTTTTAATTTTGTAAAAGACATTACGAAATTCGATTGATTCATTTTCAGAATTGATAAATCTCCCACTTACCAAACGTATTTTACAAAATTAAGTATCTAAAAAAAAATTTTTAAATTATTTTTATCCACCTCGAATAAATATGTGAGTTTTAGTCTACACCTACATTACAATTTAGGTTATCCGAATGTCATCAATTTTCTGGTATTCCACATAATTTATTTGTTTAAAAAATAATTATTTCTATATAAAACGTTACAAATCTAAAAAAAAAACCCTATGCGAAAAGTATCACTGTAGAGGTATCTGCTTGAAAAAAAAAGTTATATTACAGAAAATAGAAAAAATAATATGAAAATTTAAATAATAATTTGTCTCTTTGGTGCGCTTATATTGCCAGTCGACATAATAATAAAATAAGTATTCTAATTTCCCTGTAATCTCATAAATCTGTGAGATTTACAAAAATGATACTTTCAAAGGGAAAAAAATAATTCTAAAAAAATGAGAAAAAAAAGAGAAATGAAATAAAATCTAATTGTAAATCATTTCTTTTTGAAGGTGGAAATCCCATATGAAAATGTAAAGGACACGAAAAGTGTGTATAATGAGATATGATATGCGATGACAAATTTGATATATGTGTATGTTATATATGTATGTGTAAATGTATATGTAAATGTATGTCGGCTTTATTGGTTGTGAAATATTGAAAATGAAATATAGAAGAAATTGGCGTATCAGTAATTTGAGTATATACGAGTATGTAAGTAGTGTATTTTATGTGGAAATTTTGAAAGATGATCAGACAGGAATCAATGACAATAATTTGAGTTTTTTTTTTGGATTTTTATGAAGTACGAACAGGATGACCGAAAAGTGGAAAAAGGTGATTTAGAAAGGGTTTTTTTTCAAGTGTTCTTTTTTTTCAAGAAAAAAAGTTATAAGTATAAGATAAATTTAATGAAATTATGAAAACTAATATCGTTTTCTTTTTTTCAAACAAAATGTCAAATGTTAACTTCCTGTTGTATAAAGATTGATATAATATTGTTTCCTGTATTTCCAAGGTTAAAACGAGTTAATAAGTAACCAAAAAATAGTTTAGAAGTCACGTCACAAACTAACGAAACACCTTCTACAAAAAATGTGTAGGTGTTATAATTGACGTCAATCAAACTTGCTTGTGCTTGAATAAATTACGTTGTTAGTAATCAAGAGAAAACAATTTCTCTTTTAATTTTTTTTTTATTTTAAAAAATTCAAAGAAATTTTTGTTGAAAAGCCGTTATGTTTCTCTCTTTTTTTAAATCATTGAATTTTTGGAAAATTTGATAGATGAAAATTTTTTTTTTGTGTTCTTGTTGAGTTCTTATTGTCCTTTTATCAAACAAAATCATTCTTTATGAATTATTTTCTCTTCTAATAATAATTTTTTTATCTGATAAATGAAAAAATAAAATAATTGAAAAACAAAATTATTATAAATTTTTTGAAATAAATTCATTGTACCATCAAAAAAAAAAAGGAAAAAAACTTAGAAATTAAGAAATTTTTAGTTTAAAAACTTTTAACACGTTATAATGACAGAATCAGCAATTACGATTTACGACAATGACAACGACGTCTGTTGAAATTCATCCAAGAGGAATGAAATTATATTCGAAAAGGACAAAAAAAAAATAATAATAAGAATATTTAATATTAAGTATTATAGAACATCAGTTTTTGAATATCACTAAAAACAAAAATTCTAGGAAGAAATAGTGTAAATGTTTTGTGTGTAATTTATACTTAAGTACAAAATTTTCAAAAGTATATTCATACATATATTGTACATTCATTTACACATATACATAGTACATTTATATTTTGTTATAATAAATATTATGTTTAAAAGTTAAAAGGGATGAGCAATCATGGACACAAAATCCTGGGATGTCAAATGTCAACTTCCTGTTGTATAAAGTTTTGTAGGTGCTCGTACTTTAATGCTTTACTTGATTTTCTGATTTTGGCATAACATACATTTATATACATATATTTTTGTTTAATGTATGTATTTATATACCTCTTACTATAGACTATAATAAAATCCTTATACATACATACATATATACACTATACGATAGCTTGAATACAATCGTCCTAAACAGAATTTTACAATGTCAATTTTGAAGAGAAAAGGAGGCTATAATATGGATTACAATTGGACATAGCATATATAGATAATGGGTTCTGGTTATAATAGAATATAAATATGATGTACTTATATATATATCTATGTATCTATACATAAAAATATACAAGGACAAGGACATTTAGATATCCTGTAAAGTGTCTGTTACAGTTTAGCGAAAATGTTATAAACTCAGAAAGCATAAAGGATTAAACAGGCGTATGATTCGTGTCCATATCAGTGATTTCCTAAATCTCAGGAACTTTCTATATTATTCCCATTTCAAATTTATATATTCGATATTGTATAGGTTGAAAATTGTACTATTATATATTTTATAATCAAATTGTTAATTTTTATACAAATAACTGTATATACATATGTATGTATTTAGATTCGTGTATATTTTATATAAAAAGATATTCAAACAATTTAAAATCAAAGTTACATGTATCTATAACACGATAAGTAAAATGGTTTAAGCAGATAAATAATATTTTTCTTTGAAAATCATGATGATGATGATGGTGACAATCAGTTTCCTGTATATCACATAATATTCATTTATTGTTATAATCTGGAAAATTCTATAAATTTTAAAAATAATACTAAAATAAAATTTCGTTTAATCAACATAATTTTGTATATATTATGTTATACGTAAAAGTATATAAAATTTATTTACAAAACACACATAATTCTACTAATAATGATAATTGTGATAGCGCGTTTGAGATACTCGTAAAAATAAAAAAAAGATACAAAAAATTTATAGATATGTACATGTACATCTATGTACTCATATGTGATCATATATACTTTAAAATTATGATGAAAATAAATTTATGATGTCATATCTTAAGTGCTGAGGCGAAACGATTTCAAACAGTCAAAATGACAAATTTTAATGACATTTCTAAGTAATATTTTGCATGCATTTATTGTGTGATATGAATGCAACTTTTTTTGCATATAGACGAATATGTATATACATACATACATATATGTAACTGAATATGTATCTGGTATATCATTTTTTTTTTGTTAGAGGTATTTAAATTTGTTTCATATTCTATAAGTACTATATAAAAGATAATATATTATATCCAATATAATATTGGCAAATATGATATTATTGTTAATGCTAAAAAGTCCTATCAATCATTTTTCAAGTGCGCATAACATACAAGATATATTTTCAGAATGAAAAAAAAAAAAAACTGTATTACATGCAAGATTTTCTTTTCATTTTTTTTTCATATTTTTGTATTTTATTTTTCATAAGATATATTAGTTTAATATTTAGACATCAAGAAAAACCGGAAAAATATTTTATAAATATTTTTTTTTAAAAAAAAGAAAAAAAAAAGATTGACTACAATTTTTGTAAAAGAAAATCAAAAATAACAAATGACAACAAAAAAAAAAAGTATAAAAGAAAGAATTTTAAAGATGTAAAATACTCAGGTTAAACGTAAAATATTGCATGAGATACTAAAATTTAAAATTATCATTTTTATTCTAATTTTTTTTTCTACACTATTTTCTTTATAGTTTCATTTTTCTTGTTTTGATTTTTCTTTGAATTTTTCTTTGCACAATGTGTACAAATAAATTTTACGGGCATGATTTTTTGTTTCGCAACACATTAGATGCATTATTTAAAAAATATATTTAATGGCAATGGGTAACGTCCACATACTTACTTTGTTGACAAATTGCCAAAGTCAATAATTTGTTGCATTTAAACTGCAGCATTACATCTGCATTTAATGATTTGAAGATTATTATTATTATTATTATTTTTATTTTGTTAAATTAAAATTCTGTGGTATTAATTTTTTTTTTTTTTTTCGTTTTTTTGTGAGATTTCTTATATTATATGCATGAATTCAGTATGTATATATATGTATTTGAGATAAATGAGATAATAAAGGTGACTAGTCAAATTGTTATTTTAAGTTTTAATTTAATTTTCGAGTGTGTATATATGGTATATAGCTATGTTTTATACACGATAATAAAGATATTTCATTTGATTGATATCATTTTATAATTTGAATATTTTAATAAATCAATTAGGAAAATTTACATATTAATTATGATGAAGATATTGCTAATTGATAACATGGAATATTTTTTTATTTATTTTTTTTACATGAAAACATTTTGTGAGTCTTTTGACAAGTTATTTGTAGGAATTATTACTGAATTATTTATGAATTTATTGTACGAAATAAATCGTATGAATTTTAGAATGTATCTTCAAGATACTTTTTTAAAATTGAGGAAACGAGTACTAAAAGCTAAAAGAAATGTGAATTTTCAATTCAAACTACAGGTGCCATTGGAAGATACTTTACTTTATTTTAAAGATACGATAGTCGGCGAGACGCATTCATTGTTTAAGGAGAGGTTTCGAATATTGAAAAAAAATTTTGCTTCAATGTTTAAATTGAAAGTTCTTTTTTTAGAACTTCGAATATTATTTTTCTAGGGGAAATTAATTAGGTACACGAAAAATCTTTATTTTACGGAATAAAAAACTTAAAAAGTCCACGTTGCAAATAATTACACAAATAAATGAAGAAAAGTATCAGAAATTTATTAGAAAAAATTATATTTTATTTATAATCATTTTTTTCAACTGTTCATATCCTCAACGTGTGACTGACTGTAGTATATGATAAAATAGTTAATTGTTTATTTTCAAGATATTTTTTTTCACTTTTTTTTTGTATCGAAAAATTTTGTATTCAAAAATACGAGAAGCAAAAAAAAAGGACAATAACAAATTCAACCAAAATGAATACCGCATAAATTTCATTTTTTTCTTTCAATGTAAATTTATTTATAAATTTGGTTTCACACGCAATCATACTTTTTTCCTCCTCCTTTTTTTATATATGTATATATAAAATAAATTGTTAAAATTCTACCTCAAATAAAGGATTAAATTATATATACAGATCAGTATATTTTGCATATATAAAATATCTTTTTTTTTGTTATGTTTATATTTACCAGCTTAAATTCACATATTTACAATATGCCTGAATGAACAAATGACGAAACAATTGAAAATCGAATGAAAAATTGTTTTTTTTTCAAACCAACCAGTAAAATGATCAACAGGAGAGAAATATTCATATATGTATACGTAAACATATGTATATTTTTTTCGTGCTACACACAATACATATACACACATGTACCTATGAATATAATTTCATATAAACACTTCAATGTTTTTTTTTTCATTCACAATATGTAAATTTTTCATAGGTATTATATGACAATTTTATATATAAAAATACCTACAGATATGTGAATATAAATATGTTCCGTTATATAGATTTTGTATTAATTTATACTATACAAAATATTTTTCATTGAATGAAATTCTCATACCGATTTATTCGTATTATTAAATTTATAAGTTACCTATATACAAAAATTTCATACAATATAAAATATTCAGAATTATGCATATATGCATATTTATTCATATGTGTGTAGTATTTTCATACATATCAATTCATTTGTTTAGTATCTGATTGAGGTGAAAAAAAACAAAAAAAAGTAAAACAATAATAAATAGTTATGGTTGGTGGATTTTGATTTTCATTCACTGCATTATTGTTTTTAATTTATTTGCAAAACAAAAAAAAAAAACAAAAAATTACATACTTTTATATCTGTTTTCTCCATTTCACTTTTATTTATCTATTACTAAAGTAACATAAACACAATCAGGATTAAAGTACATACATATATGAATGCATGAATGAATTTTAGGACATTCGACCAATAAAATGTGTAAATGTGTAAAAAACAAAATACACATATACATATAATAATTTTTGAATTCTGATCTGATGTTATTTTAAATTTAAAAATGTTTTTTTTTTGTATTCAATTTGTGTATGTATATGTGTGTGGGTGCGAGTATATAAAGTATTATCGCATTGATGAAAGGATTGAAATAAACGATGAAAGTATTTCAGTTTTTTTTTGTTTTTACGACAAATTTTATTTACAAGGATTTTTAAATTTCATATTATTAAATTGTGTTTTTTTTCTTTTTTTTTCGATGTGTTCAGATGTGCAAAATTTAAATTTATATTAGATATTTCGTTACAAATTTATTTTTATCTATCTTATTTGTTGAATAATTACATCTGGTTAGTACGATATACCACGTCAACTTCCTTATGTAGTCTTTTTCGAAGAAGAATAATTATTATCACTCGAATAGGTGATAATTGTTAAGTTTACTATAATAGGTAATCCAATAGAACACCCACACATTTGAAAATTAAATTTCATCTATATATTAATATTTTTTATATCTATAATAATTATGTAATATTATGAATTAGTGAAACTCACTGGCAACTTTCTGGTCGTTATAGCCCATAATACAACGCTCGTCACTCCTAATGTGTTTTCGATGTCCGATTTTTCTGTCTTTTATAATATATTCTTCAAAGTACCCCTGTTGAAAATACGAAACTTTATGGTTGTCCCTTAGTTAAAAAAATTATTTGTATTTGTTAACGTACATAAATAAATTTTCTTAAAGTGCAATATTAAAACCACACATTAAAAACATTTAATACATAACGATTAAGTATATATATTTTTTTTTTTTCATAATACAAAACAAAAATATAAAATAAAAATAAAAAAAAGTAGCCATCTGGTAACTATCAAGGTGGTAATTATCCACTTAATCTGCAAATAAACCTAACTTGATAGTCATCATTAATTGAATTTTATGACAGGAAAATGATGACATTTTCATTTTTATAGTTAGACTATTATATACCTTATTATAATCCTATCATTGGTATATGATTCAAATATATTTAATAACATTAATTTCTTTATAACACATTGCAAATTTCAATATATACTACGAGTATGTATATATATATATATACATATAATAATATATGACATTGATGTATTCCATTTCACTAATATAATGCATTAAAATGATCTCATCACATATTTGTGCCACCAGATATACACAAAAAAAGTTTTTATTCATATTCAAGAGAATTATATTCTTTTACCAATAAAAAAAAAAATAAATAAGTATATTAGAAAAACCGCAATATTTGAAAATCACATAAAGAAAAAAAAAATAAACCATCTCCAAGTAAAATATCATAAAACATAATAATACTCGTATATTTTGTACTATATATAATCTAAAACAGCCCACATGTGAGCACATACATACATTATGTACATGCGAGTATATGAAGTATCTGAAAAATTTTATGAAACGACTCAATATGATAGGCAATTTATCTTTTCAAATATTACATACGGTAATCACTCAAATGATGATGATCCTATTTTATTTTATTTTTTTTTCTTTACTAAAAATATAATATATTGAAATTGGGACAAACTAAATAAAATTGCTTCTTGAATTTATGTATACTTTTTGTAAGTATGTTTGTATGTGTTCCATGAACAAAAAAAAAAGAAAAAAAAGTAGAGATAATTTCAAAAGTTCCACATTAGCTTTCTTTATTTTATTTTATTTTCTGTTTTGTTCTTCTTTCAAAGTCATAAATTATTATGAAAATCGATTGAAGTTTTCCAAAAAAATAAGATAGAAAACACCTGACAATTATCCTTAAATTTTAGGTCGATTTTGATTGCTTTATAAGTACACATTTGGGATTTTTTTTATATATACGGAATAGTTTTTGTTTGTATACACATATCCTGTTTACTAAATATAAAACAGCTAACATTAACGTCATTGAATTTATATTTTTATAAATTTCCTAAAAAGAATCTAATATAGAAGGTAAATCAAGCTGGACACATAAATAAAGAGAAAGTTTATCGAAGCCAATAAATTGAACGATTTATGTTGTTCATATATGAGATAGAATATAAACTAAATAAAAAATAATATAATGTTTCATATAGAGAAAAAAAGGATATTCGTATACAATATATTAAAATAAAAAATATAGAAATAAAAAAAATATATTGTCCTTTTTATAGTTGATATTTAGAAAACAAAAAACGAATCAAAGTAATCGATTATTGTGTGTATTATTATATGCTACTGATGTCACATAAACTTAAATGTGTTTATTGTCAGAAATACATATATGTTTAGAAGATTGCGTACCTTGCAAGGATTTAAGGGATATCATATAATTTACCGATGATTTGCTACATGAGATTGGTCTCTAAGGATTTACCAAATAGTATATCGGATATGTTTTTGTTAAGTGACTTTTAATGATTTACAAATACAAAAAAGAAAAAAACAGAAAAAAGGACAAAACAAACAACAACAAAAACTAAAACAAAATACATACATAGAACAGAAAAAAAAAACAAATATCTGACTAATAAAAAAAAAACCTCCAGCAAAAGAAAAAATCACACATCATATGATTACGATTACGAAATTGAAGAATATACTATATGTATACACATAAACTTTGATTTTTACGGTGTGTTTATAATGGAATTTTCTAACAAATCCTTCAGTTTATTTAAATCCTTATTTTATTTACGTTTTAAATTTTCATATTTACATACTTTTTCTAAGGATAGAAAAAAAAAATAAATTTGCAATTTTTATGTTTGTATTGTACAATAAAATTTTAAAGCATGTGAGTTTATTTATTTATGATTTCTTTAAGATATTTTTCTATTCTGTTGAACCAAAAAACGAGAAAAAAAATCAATTTTAAAAAGTTTCTCTTTAAATCGTGTGTTTATTCAATATATGATACTTTCTTTTTGATTATGTGTGTGTGTTTTTTTTTTTACATAAACACATAAATCGGCTTAGCATTTTAAGTTTACTTTTTCTCATTTTATACACAAAATTGCTTAAATTTTTCAATAATCAAAATCCCCGATTCGTCTTTATGTAACTGATACAGTATCTTTTACTTATTACACAAAATATGTATATACAAGTATACGTATATAATCATAAAATAGAGATACTTGGTGATGTCTTATATATATTTTCTTGATTTAAATTTAGTTGCATGGACTTTACACATAAATGACTACTACTGTAGCTCGTTTCCACCTATTGCAATTGATATGTGTATCTAAAATTAATATGGTGTACATGTACTATATAACCTTGTTTTTACTTAGTAACTGTCAATTTAGAATTGAATAAGTTTTATATAAAATTGATTCTTTCACTATATACCTACTCGTACATATTTATGTACATTTCTACTGAAATGGGTGAATATTGGATTTAATAAACACATCATCCAAAAGAGATTTTTTAGGTCATAAAAAAGAATCTATAATATATAAATTGAAATTTCATCAGTAAGCAAATCTATAAAATATAATATGTAAATTTGAATGTGGAGAATATTGAAAATTTAAGCTTTTTATCAGATACATATATTATAAGATGTGAATCATTGGAATTTTTATTTGAAAAAAAAAATATATAGAGAATTTTCAAGATTCTAAAGAACTCATACTTGAAAAATAATGATTTATAAAAATAATCCCTTAGCACCTAAACATCAAAATCATCACGAAAATTTAAAATAATTGTATTCTTTTGAGTTTGAAAAATTTAAAAAAAAAACACAATAGATACTGATTTTTGTTTGTTTTACTTTTTTTTTTACTTTAAAATTAACTTTTGCGTACGCTTAAAACATCAAACAAAAATCTAAATGAGAATCTACAAATTTGACACGGCTATATAACGGCATTAAATATTAATATTTATCTGTGCAATTTTTTACACCATGCTTCTACATTTTCTTTTCACTTCTTACTTCTTTTTTTTTATTTTTTTTTTTTCAAATTACTTTTTTTCGCTATTTTTTGTTGTTGTTTTAATCTCATATGTAACATGTTGGCATTTACATATAATACACGCGAAAACGTTTATCAAAAGATCATCAAGAAGTAAAAATATAATAAGGTACCTCTACTAGGTATACTCGTATAACGAATACAATTTCATTTTATCATCGTCGTCATCATCATCATCCTTTACTTTCACCATATGTATCTCTATCTCTACATAGTATATACATATATGAAAGAGTGTCTTTTTATCTTCAGTATCTCATTTGATTTAATATTAAATTTTCTGTTATTTTGTGATGATGAAGAAATAAAAAAAAAAATTTCAAAAAATAGGAAAAAAGATGAATAAATGTTGCACTTGGTGACACCTCAGACGACCAGACGTCATATGTGCTACGATTGCGTTAATGTA
The DNA here is from genome assembly GCA_932526495.1 of Bombylius major. Taxonomy (NCBI): domain Eukaryota; kingdom Metazoa; phylum Arthropoda; class Insecta; order Diptera; family Bombyliidae; genus Bombylius; species Bombylius major. The sequence continues at coordinate 23,938,303 of OW052045.1, read as the reverse complement.
CTTTATTTTTGCTGGAAAATATCGTATCTACTTTACACATATTGTATATTTCTATACGTGTGTAAAAGAAAAATTGCAAAAAAAAAAAAGTAAAAAATGAAAATAAACTTTAAAATCTAAAAGAATAATATATATGTGCAAAATGTAATTATAGTATTTTTATTTATGGATGTCAGTACAGGCAAGATAGGCATACTTTTCTATATTCTTTTACATTGCATTTGAATAAATCTGTCTCGTGTGTGGGGTGATCAGATCTCAATTTCAATCGAGGGAAATCTTTTAAATCAAATATTACCAAGGCAAAAAACTCATCGGGTACTGCCTCCATAAGCACAATACTGACTTCCATAAATAAAAATACTATAGATTGCAAATGTAAGGCATTAGTTTAAAGCAAATTTTCCGTCAAAAAAATCCTTAAATAAATGACACAAATTTATATACAAGTTTCTTTGAAATAAAATACTCGATGATGTAATTTAATTTGTTTTAATTAAGAATGAATTAATCAACAAATTTACAAAAATTCTTAAATAAACCAACTTTAAAAACACATGTACACGATTCCCGTTAATAAAAACAAAAAACAAAAAAAATCTAATTTTTCATTTTGAATTGTAATTTTCCTCTATTTGGAATCAAATGAAAATTGAAAGATTGTATGAATAATTTTTTTTTTCTTCAATGTATCTAAAATTATAATTTTAGTAAATCTACAAAATCAAGTTTGAAAAAAATTTATATACATACATACGTAGTACATAGGTATGGAAAATTTCTATTTTATGAGAAAAAAACCTAATTTTTCTTGTGTTGTTGATAGAAAAGAATTTTTCAATATCATGAAAGGAAAAAAAAAAAGATTCACACAAAAGAATTAAAAATCAACTTTTATGCTTGAGTGCCTCGAAAATGTAAATCAAAATCTTTTAAATTTTTAGATTTTAATAAATTTTTTTTTTTGTCTTAGCTTATAATGTGTAGTCTACACTCCTCGAAAAAATTATTCTTGAAGAAGATTTTTTTTTTAAATTTTTCTTTTTTAAAAAAAAATATTATCAATTTAGATTTTTTCGTAATAGAATTCAAATATAATTTTATGAATCTTTAGAATTTTCTGTTAAAGTAAAAAAATTCGTTCACATTTTCAACTTCACATAAAAAAAATAGACAAAAGGCTGATTGACCATTTTATTGACAGATTGGTTGGACAGCCATAGTTAACTGGAGAGGAAGAAAAACACACAGACACAAATTGTGGTGTATGTAGACAGTTTGTTATAAAATTGATAGTCATGCTTAGAGTTGGAGCCCACAGATGCAAAAAAAAAGAAAGAAAAGAAACATACCAGTAAAAGGCATTTTTTTAATATTATTTTCTTGTTAAATTCCATTTAATGAAATCTTTAATTAATTTCTTTTTTTTTTATCTAATTTTTCATTTTCTCATAATTGCAGAATGAAAGCTCTAACAACAAAAACAAGGAATATTTAATTTGATTTTTTCAAAGCTTTATTATTTTTTTTCTTCTACCGCTTTTTTCAATTGTTCGCTAAGAAAAAAAACATGGAAAAAAAATCAACTTTAAGAAGAAGAAAGCAAAAAACAATTAATTTCTTTTTTTTTCCTTACAGTTCTTTAACCTTTGTATTCGTACAATAAGATACAAGTTTCAGGTTTGAACTTAAAGAAAATGAAATATATTTAAAAAAAAAAAGGAGTTGCAACATTTAAATAAAAATTACAGCATCGAGTAATAGATTGATTAAAAAAAAACACTGTATTATGCGTTTAAACTAGAGATTTATAAAACCAAAACTTTTTGTTTATTGTTAAAATTTAAATAAAAAATTGTATTTACATTCATGCACACATTCCATGCAGTTATATAGAATATTTACGCGAAATTTATTTTTTTACTACATTTCGATAATTCATAAAACGATTTTCCACAAGACTTGTTTAAATATTTTCATGGCAGGCAAAAATATATGTACACAGAAATTTATACGAGGAAGCTGTGGTACAGAGGTGTAAACTATAAAAATTTATGGATTTATTATGTACCATAAACAACAGAACAACAAAATAACCAGAGCCATACAGAAAATACATATATGAGACTTATTTGCCATGCATACCATACCACCTACCAGGTATGATCCATAAAAGATTTAAAATGCTTTTAATTCAATATTCTGTAAAATTTATGCAAATTTTTAAGTTAAAAAATAAATTTATTTTAGTTTATGTGTTATTATTCTTTTTTTGTTGTTGTTTTTTTTTCGATAGCTATTTGTACATGTCAAGTTTTTATATGTACCTTTTTGGAATGTATATGTATGTATATAGAATATTTGTATGTATGTATCTGTATCTATATGTATCTATAAATTTGTAATTGTTATGATGATGCAAAAGTTCTGGTCATTATCTGCGTATTTAGTGAAATTGACCGTAAATTGTGTTGAAATGAAATTCATGTAATTTGTTTTACTTCTGGTTTGTGTGAAAATCAATTTTTTTCCTCGTATTTTTTTTTATTTTGTAAAATAATTGCTTTTTATAAATATTTTTGAAATAAAATATAGATTTTTAGGACACATCAAAAGAGAATATATCCTAGATCAAAAAAACATTATGTTTTCGATGACATAGTTCTAGGAAGTAAATGAGATAGAAAATTAAAGAAAAAATATATGTATATCACAATCACAAAACAACACCGCCCCCCCAATAATGTTCAAGTATATAAGTAACAGTTTCAAGGATTAATTTTTCATTTTATTACTATGAAAAAATGCAGGTAATCACCCTACATACAACTTTATTGAAGGAGATTATTAAACCAATTCAAAAGAAAATGTTACCAAAGCACTTTTCATTTTCTTATTATTATTATTCCTTTGTTGAAAATAAATTTCAAATAGAGTCATCAACAACTTTTAATATTGGCACAAAAAGGTAAAAGCATCCATTATTCTTGAGAATGACTTAACTAAATTCTTATCTATTGTTAGAATTAAACAACTCTGATGTATACAAAGATACTTTTTTTTTTTTTTTTTTTTTTTATTGTTGATGATTTGACCATCATCGATATTTTTTCGTAGTTCTATTTTACTTACACCATGAATATTTCATTTGATGTACCAAATTTCTTGTTTTTTTCTCTCCATTAAATACACATACCTACTATTTATTCTCTATCAAAACCACCTACACATTTTCCCATACTATTTTCAACCAAATTTATAACTTATACTTTTGTAATGTATCGTTCTTTTGATGGAGAAGACAAAATTGTGGAGGTTTTTTTTTTCTTTAAGAATTGCCGGTGCGTCATTTCACCTATAGATTATATTATGTATGTATGTCTGTATTATATGTTAGGTATCTAATGTTTATAATAATAAATGTACACATTTTAAGTTCTAAGGATAATATATCTAAGTAAAGGATATTATTATAGTGTGTAGCACAATGACTTCGTTTTGCACGGCTCCCCTTTTTTTTTCTTTTTCATTTTGTAGTTTGCTGTTTTTTTTTTATATATTTTATCTTTTATTATATGGTATATATGTGAATGTACTTCTACGTTAGCTACGTGTCTATCCACAGGGAAGAAACATCATCTCCTTTATCTAACGAGACCGTCAGTCTGGAGCCAGTACTCATTCATATTTCCCTCTTCTACTTATTATATTGCTTAAGAATTCAACGTGTTTCTTGATTTTTACCCTCTAGATGGATGCTGTTGTCCTTTATAACACTATCTATATGCGTATACTTTTTATATATGTATATTCATACATACATACATTCATACATACAAATAATAATATATAGTGTAATATATTCTCCTGTTCAAAACGGTTGTTAACATTTTACGTGTACTATTTCGTAAAAACATTATACATTTTGCCTCATCAGTTTTTATGTCCAGTCAACCCTCAAATAAAAATTTATATGTATAAATATATAATATGAAAATATGTATATACATATACATACATATATTTGTAATAATAATAATCAAAGGAAAACTCTTAAGGTGACACGAAAATTATGAATCTACAGAAAATGATGTATATAATTTTTTCTTATGTTTCTTATATATTTTACTGAAAAATCTATTCTATATTTTTGCACACGCAAAATCACAAAGACACAAAAAGAAAAGATACGAATATTAATTTATGAAAATTGATATATTTTCATGAGATATTTTATTTTAAATTATGCATTAAAAAAATCTTGTCTGTTCAAAGAGTTTTGCGAAAAAAAAAACTTGACCTAGAAGTACATCATACCACCACGATATTTTAAAATTAATTAAAATGTTACTGTTTGTTGTTTTTGTTTCTTAATATTATTGAAATTTAAAATGCAATTTTGGTGTATATAACCTGAACGTGCATTAAATAATGCACAATAATATACACAAAAATCTAAAAACCAAAAAAAAAAGGTGTATTAATTGAAAATAAAAAATAAAAAAACAAAATACCATTGCATTTTCTGGGACATTTATTTTTAGTATCTATTTGAAAATAATTTCCAATTTGTTTGTCTGTTTAATTTTCTGTTTAATTTTTGTTCTATACAAATTTTCTCATCTTACTACATACAATTAACTTTAAATACAAAACAACAACAAAAAACAACAAATATTGTCTATATACTACAATACATTATATTATGGGAGGAGGATGGGTGGTAAATGAATGTGATGTATGATGATGATTATTTCAAACCATCACCTGAAAGGTAATTTTCACGGTATTTAAAGTGACATTTGTTTTTTTTTTTTGTTAATAGATTGACTGACATGAATGTATCTGACAAAATTGTAAACATTTGAAACATTAAATTGAAAAAAATAAAAACAAACAAAATTTAAAAATAAAAAATAAATTGCTAATGGTGACTTTTTAACCTTCATTTTGCATGAAAGCCAACAAAATTAAACACTTCACTTTAAATCAAGTACACATTTCACAAAATGATATATCAAACGAATATAATGGTGAGGTGGTGACAAATGTAGTGTTTTAAAAAAATATATACATATATACTAGCATATACTAAAATAAAAAATAAAAAATTAATGTAAAGGTAAGTGGTGAGGTATATTGTGTATTTTTTTAAGACAATACACAAACAAACGAAAAGAAAAAATACATTTGGTGACCTGCATATTTTAACATCGATGACAGTCGCATTACAACATGCTTTTTACAAATTTTATGTGACCTAGCCAACACCTTTTATACTAAGTAGAATTTTTATAGATACATATTATGTGTACATATTTTGTTTACCTTTAAAATTTAATGTAAATTTTCTTTTTTAAAAAAATTTTCCTTCAAATACATTGTAAAATGCATCTAAATTCTATCATCATCATCATCATCGTCACTGTGAGTGAAAGAAAAATTATATTTGAAAATTTTCTTCTTTTTTTATGTAGAGGATTCCTCTGAAAAAAAAAAAATCCACATATGTATAAAGCATATTAAATAGGAAATTCATTCTATATAGATACTCATACATCAGTTTTATTGCAATATAATTGAAAATTACATTAAAAGATAAAGAAATGCACTGATGTGCAGATAAACATATTCTGTATATATAATATACAAACGATTAAAAATCATTTTTCATCAAAATATTTACCTCAACGGTGTAAACAGTATGTTCTCATATTGTTTTTTTTCATCTTCTTCTTTCTTTATGCTTTATTTTATTTATTTTTTTTTGTTTGCTGTTATTTGAAATTTTGCTTCCGCCCAGTTTAGTTTATGATTAATTTTAGGTGATTTTTGTTTGATTAACAAACTTTTTTATGTTTACATTTTGAAAAAGACATGTATTATTTGGCTCGAGTTCATGTACAAAGTACAGAATGGAAATATGTACAGTATATACTTATTCATAGACACACATTACATACCCATGTACATATATGTACGTATGTGATATGCAATTATAATTTATAGAGAAAATGTTTTTTTTTTTCTTGAATAAACCACCTACTCAATCGTATAAAATTTGTTTTCATATACATACAAAATATGATGATGATGATGGAGTATATAAAAGATAATTTTATTTAAAATCAATGATCAAAAAAAAAAATACCATTTGAACATGATTAGATCGTAAAAATTACTATGATGATGATCATCATCATCATCGAAACTATATGAAAAAAAGATTTTTTTCATGATTATTTATTTACAAAATTCAAAATGAATATTACGTGTTCAAAATTTATTTTCTAATATTATATGCTTACTTTATTCGTTTTTATAAGATTGTTTAGAAATCTAATTTTCATTTTACTTTGATTCATAAAATTTCATTTGATATCAAAAATTTTACGCTAATATTTGTTTACATTTATGAAAGATACAACAAAAAAAAATAGTCGTGTTTTTTCTTTCCTTTATTGTTGGTGTTGTTTTTGAAAAATTTGTTGTATATATTCATTCATAATATTTTTCACATTGTAAAAGACAAATAGAATAAAAAAAAAATCTTTTTATACATATTTTTAGTAGTCGTATCTTTAAAATTGTATTTTGATAATTTTTCAATAAAAAATAATTCTGTGTTTGTGTGTGTGTGTGTGTATGTGTTTGTGTGGGTGCATTTGTGTGTTTTTGTATTAATATAGAGAAAAAAGTTTTTATTTGAACTTTTCAAAATGTCATCAACATATAATAATCGTATCAGGTTTCTTTCATTCATTTATTAAATTATTGTATTTTTTTTTTTCAACAAAAAGAAAAGAAGTAGAAAAAAAAATTGTTATTGTTCACATGTTCACATACATTATGTTAGTTCTGTCAGAAACAGAACCATCATATATACACATATTTTTTTTTTTTGCCTTATTTTCTTTGAATGCCTTTTTTTGTTTCATTGACCGAAATAATTTTTTTCTTTCTCACAGATAATTTTAAATCCTTATCACATGGATCATGGATACTTTTAAAGTTAACTGTTTTGTTAAATTAATTTTAAATTGAAAAAGAAAAAATAATTGCTACTTTTTGTCTATAGCATAATTAATAGTGTTAAGATTTCTACTAACCCGCTTCAACTCTTACTGATATCTTAAAAAGCCCAAATTGTACAAAAACTGAAATATTTCCTTACAGTTAACATGTGTCTTTCTTAGAAAAAATAAAAATCAAATCTGCAGATTTTTAACATTATTTTTTCTGTGTTGTGCATTATTACGGGGTGTATGTGTATGTTTGCACATCACAAATCAAATATTTTATGAATAATGAAAATGACGTGAAAATGTGGTTTAGAAGTCGTAAAGGTGGAATATCACATTTCTACACATTTTTTTTACTCGTTTTATTTGTTGTTTTTTTATGACTAAAACAAAAACAAGCAAAAAAAAAAACAAAATTTGATATTGGAAATAGAAAAACAACTCATATAACAAAGGAGACAACTCGTAAAATTTCCATTTGTCAGGGTAATAAAATTTGAAAAGAAAATCCTTATGTGGTTTTCATGAATTTTTTTTTTTTATACTAAAAGTACTAAAATTATTTATAAAGAAAATGAAACGTGTCTTGATTTTCTTTTCGTAACATTTTATTGTTTTTCTTTCGATATATGTTTATTTTTTTTCTTTCTATATATTTTGCATCTTTCCTTGATTCTTTAAAGATGATTTTTTCGAACAAATTATTTATCAAATTTTTGTGTATTAAAGATCGACCGACCTTACAATAAAATTATTGAAAAATAAAAAAAACTTAAATTCAAAGTCGTTTTTAGAAGTACGATTTATATTTTGATTTAAAATGTATCTGTAAGACACATGATTTATAAACGTACTGATTTTGACCTTCATAAACATTATCCAAGTAAATTCTTGGACCATTATACAAAATGAATTGATGCACATAAAATTTAAAAAAAAAAAAAAAATAGAATGATAATATAACATTGTAATATTGTACATAAAGTTAATAAATGTAATTTATGATGTATTTCTAACTGCATTTTTTTTCATTATTCTTACTTCTTTTTTTTTTTTTTTGTATTTTGGTCCATTTAACAAGAATATTATATGTAGTTAAGAAAGAAAATCTTCAATCATCTAAAAGTTCATTTTTTCGCATTGTATCAGCAATTTTTTGCAATATAGTTCCGCATAATTTTATCCTTACGTGGCTCCTGTAACTATTTTATGTTTCTTTAAAAAAATGAAATAAAATAAAAAGAAGAACAAGAAAATACAATTTAAAGGAAAAGAAAAAAAAAACTTACATATATGTATACAATTCGCGATAAAATATCACACTATAAAATTTCACATGTACTTGAATATACATTTATGGCATTTATTACAATTTTTTAAATATCTGTAGTACATATGTATGTTTATGGTATCATGTACATACATTTATGTACGAGTATGAGAAATTTTCACAAAATCATATAAACCGCTAACCATCAGTTACCAATCGACCACAAGTAGATTTTCGTTTTTAAATTATTGCTTTACAATGCACATAATATATTTGAACAAAAAAAAAAAAAAAAAAAAAAACACATATACATGTGTATGTAGTTAAAAAAAAAATATTTTAAGAAATATAAATTTAGATGCACCGATATTACCAATATTGCGATTCCCAATAATACCTTATTTTTTTATTTTATTTTTTATTTCGTTTTATTATCTGTGTTTTTCTTATTTATTTATTTTTTTTTCTTTCTAAAAGATGAGAAATTACAGTGTGTGAAAGATAAATTTTTGGAAAATGCAATAAAATGTGTTACAACGAACCGAATGAGGTTCGAATCATATACATATATGTAATATGTTCGTATACTGTTAAAAATAACATATAAATGGTACAAAATGTATTATTTTCATCTTACGTCGCCAAAAAAAAAAAAAAGGAAAATATATCTAATAGCATAAAATAGAGTTATGTGAATTGAAAAAAAAAAAAACGGAAAAAAATTCGGTATAAGAATTATGTATTAACTGTTTTTTTTTTTTTTTACTTGAGCAAAAAGGTAAAGAGTGTGGGGTAAAAGGACTATTGGTACTTCTATTTCTCCGTTTTAAACAACTATTGGTCTTTTACAAAAGAAAAAGGATTTAATTTCGATAAAAATGTATTCTATTCAATACTATTATATATGATTCTATAGATATAAGATACATTTTACTTTTAAAGACGATGATATGCATTTTACATACATATTTTTCCAAGTTTTTGATTCATGATCATTTTCTACGGTCAAATAAACCTGAGAAAATAAACAAAGAACAAGAAATTCATTTTTTATTCAGTAGCTTGTAATATTTTCTACATATTTTTATATGAGGAAAAAAAAAATATGTACGTATGTGAACTTTTTACGTTTGAATTTATTTAATATATTCATGTGAGGTCTGTCTCCGGATTTCTTTATAACAATATTGAATGGTAACATTTTCTCGGTTGATTTCTTCATGTTTTTTTCTTTTCTTCTTCTTCTTCTTCTTTGTGATAAACTTACACAATTACAGTTGGTTACATCAGTAAGAAAATAACTATTTTTATAAGATTTTATTTTGGCAAAGGAATTTTTTTTTGTAGATTTATTATTTTTAGATGATAAATTCAATCACTTTCAATCACTTTTTATTTTCATTAATTTTTTTTTTTTTTCAATAATGTAATTGAAAATTTTTATTGTTTTGGAATTTTTTTTGCTCTATTAAAATTAATTGATTTAACTTTTAGAAATAATGAATTTAGCAGTTATTGAATATCTTCGAGACTCGAGAGTAAGTATGAAAAAACTGTAGATAAAGTAAAATTTAGAGTAAAAAAAGCTTTAAATATTTTAATGATTGTTTTTATTTAATAAATAATATTATTTCTTTCTAGGCCAATTAGACAAAAATCACAAAGTTTCCAAGTCTTGCAATATAATGATTTCTCGAATAAGGCCATTACAGTTAACATTAAAAATCATCAAAACACAGAAAAATGACTTGAAATACAATTAAAAAAAACTCATAAATTTTCTAATTCCCAATTTTTTACTACAAGAAAAATATTTGAAAAAAAAAACAGAAATTTATGTTCCATTATTTTCCCCAATTACTTTTTTTAATTCTCAATTATTGTTATTTTTATTATTAAAAAAGGCTTTTGCTGCTAGCATTAATATTGACTTATTAGATATGTTGTTAAAAAATATCAAAACAGTACCATCATTTCAATCCATTAAAAATCATGTAACTTCAAAGAATTTTTCTTTGACGGTTAAAATTACTCTTAAGATTTAGATTCAATTTAATTAGAAGAAAAACAAAATTTATTTATTTAAACTTCTTACCTGTCTTCGTTTCCTTGTATTAATTATGGTTTTATCTTTTAATTTATTATTCCGTTTGAACCATAGTAAAAAATCTGAAAAATAAATAAACGAAAGGATTTAATAAAAATGTAAATTAAAAATTCAAAAGAAAATTTTCTTAAGAATTTTAAAAAATTCTAAGACAAAAAATAATAATAAACAAACAAATATTAGCTAAACTTTTGTGATTATAATTTTTTGAGTTATGTACATTATATACAATAAATATGTATGTATGTAGAAATAAGACAGTTCTTGTTTTTAACCCTTTTACTTTCACTTATTCACTCTGAATTCACTCACATAATGTCCCTGTTTTTCCCTGACTAATTTTTCTAAGGACGGTGATCTTCTATAGCTGTCATTTACACATACATTAAACAGCTATAGTAATCATTTGTATCAATGCCAATGTGTTGAAGACTTTTAACTTTTATTGAAGACAGTATATAAAGGGTTAAAAATATGTATGTACATACTTGTAAACTGATAATTAGTAACACATAGAATTCTACATAAACATTTTAAAAATAACGTCTTCCTTTTAAGATTTGCTCTTTCTCTACATCAAACAGAAAAAAAAAAACAAAAAAATTAAATACTCAAATGTGTTTGTACATGTATTTAAAAATTTTGAAATAAATAAAAAAAAGGATAACAAATTCTTATTTTATTTTGTTACTTTTTTATGGGTTAATTCTACTTAAGGGGCTTACCTTTTATTTTACAGACAACTTTTTAAATATGTATAAATCAAATAAAGCTCACCCATCTTGAAAAAGTCACTTCCTTTTTCTTCTTACTTATTTTTTTTTCTCATTCTTTTTATATTGAATTGCAAACGTATGTCATATATATACACAAAATATAAGAAAACAATCATAAGACGTTAGCATCTCATTCCAGTGAATTTATTTACTTTCATAAAGAAACTTCTTTTCATTTTTGCTATTTTATTATTATTTTTTTTTCTTTCTCTTCTCATGTGTACGCGATGCAAAAATTTTTGTTCACATTATAATAAGAAGGAGTTCTTTTCCTCCTTTTATATAATTTTTTTTTTAAATATACAACAAAGAAAAATACACAAGTACTTATGACATTCAAGTATACATAACCAATGTCTAAAGGATGTTCTTTAATTTGCATTTTAATTTAAAGGTAAACATTCTTATAAACATAGTCCTTGTACTTGTGTAGATTTAACTTATTTTTTTTCTCTTATTTTTTGAAGAAAGACAAGATATTAACTAAGTCGTCTATTTTATCGTATCGTCTTGTGAAAATATACTTAAATTTAAAAACTTCACTATAGTCGCGTAGCGGTTGTTTTAATTAATTGAATCTGTGGTTCCATATGACTTCTTAAAAGAAAAGTTTTTCCTCTTTTTTTTTTGTTGTTGTTTTATTTTGGTACACGTACTTTACTTTTAATCTTATCCTAACATATACACATAATAACGGAATTTTAAGAAAAGATCTTTTAATTAACTCAACAATTTGGATTTGATTAAAAAAATAAATAAAAAAGATGTGAAAAATTAAAGATATTAAGGGAGTTTCTATATGTCTTTGAATTATATGAATCCACAATAAATTGTCATACTTTGTAACTCAAACCAATAGATTTTAATATTTAAACTTCAAACACCTTTCGTTTTTGAAGTATCGATTTTTGCAAAGTTTGAAATATTATCATAATTTTCCCCTTTCCAAATAATTTATTCTTTCAACTTTACTGTCTAAAAAAGAAAACTTTTTATTTTTATCGCAATCTAAGAAAACTTTTTCAAATTTCCATATGAATATATATTTGGTCAATTTTAAATTATTATTTTTTTCTTGTCCAAAATATTGATCCTTGCCAATAAATTCACAAAAATATATAAAAATAAAATTACATACTTCTTATATGTTTTTTTTTTAATATAAAAGAAAAAACATATGTAAAATGTTTTAAAAAAGAGTCATAATATACTTTCTGGGACACAAACAAAATAAATATAAAAATTCAAATATACTGTCTGCTATTCAACTCTGCAACTCAGGTACAATATTGGCATAAATATTGAAAAAAAAACACTAAATCCACAAAATTTGCTTATAAAATCCTGGCCAATATATTGCTTTTCTAGTGCCAACATCCCCCATGATGTGTCCTTTACCGAACAACCATACATACAAGATAACCTTTCCTTCTAACTCACAATCATATTATGAATCCTGGTGATGACAATTTTTTTTTTACTTATTTTTTTTATTGCGGTCATTCCAATATGTTTGTGAATTGTTGAACTGTAGAATCAAATAGTAAAATTTCGTTTGTATAACATTTGCAAAAAAGTTATGGTTGAGTTGAAAAGAAAAAAAAACAATATCTATAATATATGAAAAAAAAAAAAAAAACAGTATTTTGAAAATAACTTGAAGGGATATGTTCATAATTTTAAAATTATGACCGTCATTTATACTGGATCCTGAATCCTTACTAGCTAAAAGAAAAAATTTCATTACACATTTGTTTTTGCTTTTTTTTTTTTTGTGTTGGATTTTTTTTGTAGGTAAGATTATAATAATGTAATATAACAAGAGATCAAATAAAAATGGATCAAAATCATAATATCATGCCGTAAAAATAAATGTCACACAACTGGACTCATATTTTTTTTTTCTTTTTACTTTTTTTTTCAATATAATTTTCTACTGTTTTGATAAATAAAATAAAAAGGTACAGCATAAAAATGAAATAAAAATATAAAAAAAAACAGAAAGGACATTTTTGACATGGGGATGATTGCTCAAATTTTTTTTAATATCATTTTTACTTTTCAACCACCTACAAAGAAGGATAAAAATAATAAAATGACAATAAACCAAAAAAAAAAAACGTAAGTGGCACGTGTTTTCTGTAATTCAACCTCAAATCACAAACTCATTGTTAAGCTCATTTATATCCCCCATTTTTATTCTGTATAGATTTCAACGAAAGAAATAAAAAAAAAATAATATCCTGATATGTTTCACAAAAGCTAGTATATAGAAATGAAAAATTAGAATTGTAAAAAATGAAATTTTATTTTTCTTTATTTCTATTCATTTCTTTAAGATCAAAGGTAATTGGCATAATTGAGATCAATTCATATAAAGTCAGGTAAATTTTTATGTACGTACATTTATACAAAAATACATGAGTACATATATTGTTAAGCATTATTGTTCTCACTAAAGTAACTACTCCCTAAACACAATTATAATCATGAGGATTGAGGGTTTTGTATATAGTAGAAAATTTCTTCAAATTAAGATAAAATACGTTCTATGATATTTGATGGGCTTAATGAAAGAATTTTCTATATATTGATTATATGCCATTGGCAAAAATTCTTTGAAAATGATGAATCTAAAATTTAACGATAAAATTGAAATAATGACAAATCATAATTATTTATGCAAAATAATTTTCTAATAATAATTTTCAGTATAATTTTAATAAAATCCCCTTAAGGATGTTTTCATCATGATTTTGTTAAATAGATTTTTGATAAAATCTTTGTTTACTATATATACTTATATAACAAAAAGAAAATTACATTAATTGTATATTTGTGTGTAGTGTACTCGTACTGGTGGGTGTACAATGTACCAGTTATATATAGTCGTATATTATACAATGTAATATACCTACTCGTATATCATAAAATAAGATTGTCAGATTTATCTTGATTAGTTGATTGATATAATTTTCAATTTTATTATACAGATGAAATTTCAAAATTAATGAAAAATGATATCATCTTCAAATGAAAAATTATTATAATTTAGAATTTTTTTTTTTTTTTGAACATAATAAATTTAAAAGCACACACATTTTATATAAGTTTAGAAAACAATGAAAATAGTTTCACGTAATTTAAAATACACTATTTTTTTTTAAAATAAAATTTATATATGTATGTACATCCTTTTTAAATGTCATGAAATTTTATTTGGCGCCACATTTTTATACATATACTACATACTCTTACATACATTTATTTCCTGTACATTATTACTATATACATACATAATTTATGTACTCGTATATGGAAATTTTAATTAAAATGCACTCACCGTCAGGATAACCTTTTAATTTTATGTTCTGATTTCTAGATTTTCTCTTTTTTTTTTTTTTTTTTTTTTTTTTTCATTTTTTGCTACTTGGGAGGTAAAGTATTACTTACAAAATTTACTATAAAATATATTTTATTTTCTTTATTTTTTTCTTTCGTATTATCGTACACACACTTTGCATGACCACAAAAACCATTTTCCAACAGTGAATTCTTAAAAGTATCTAGATATTAACGTATTGCAAATGTATAACATATGTACATATGTATATAAAGGTATGTGGATACGTGTAGATTTTATTTATAGTACGTAGAGCTACATTATTATACCTTGTACAAGTATTTTAAATCTAGATATGATAAATAAGTGTGCAAAAGACGAAGAAAATTCATCTACGTATGTATGTACATACGTACATTATATTGAGAAAAGTGATTTTCATTGTTCACACATGACCTGAAATAAATTTTCAAGTAAATCACGTAAACGAACTATATTCAATGTAATCATAATTCTTATGCCAATAAATTTATTATACCTAAAAACTTATGTTTTCGCTATAAAATTATTTCAAATTTTAAAGTAGAATATTTAGATACATACATACATACTTAGGTAAATGTTCTTAAAGGGTTAAAAATTTTGTTGTTGCCTTAAGTTGAATATGAATTAGAATATTTCATAAGAATGGGGTTTACATTGAATTCATAATAAAATCAATTAATCAAAAACCACTCATAAAATCAAAAAAAAAAAAAAAAAAAAAGGAATGGAAAAGTTTTCTTAATCCTGTTAAATATTACCCCCTAGCTAAACATAAAAACGTTGATTTAGTTAAATGAGTCTTTTGTGAATGAATTAGATTCTAATTGATATTCTAGGTAATTTTTTTCTTCTTTCTTTTATTTGCAAGCGCCGTGAAAATTCAGAGTTAATTTAAATATGCTCTACTGATTTTTCACCGATTTTAAAGATAAAATTTGAAACTTGAAAATGCTTTCAATAAATTTAATTAGTACTCAAAAATTTTTTTTCAATTTTCAACGGACACTGTACATATTATGTTTTGATTTTGTTTTTAATTTTTTCGCTTTTATTTCAGAACTGACTTTTAAAAAAATTTAAATTCAAAACTACCTATCTTGTAACTGAATATCTTTTCCTATATTTTGCTAAAACCACACTATTAAAACTTTTCCAATAAAATAATTTTTTTTTAATATTCAATATTCCACCGATTGAAAACACTATACCGTCTTATTTTAAGGACACAAGTAATCAATTCTTGCAAAGAGGTTTCAAAGTGTTGATTATATAAAACTCAACATTCTGGCTTCACATTTTCCTTTTTTTTTTTGTCGAGGTAATTAACAGAAAAAGATATACTTTTAGAACTTTTTCCAATTTCTATTAAATTTTTTACACAGAACTGACCATAAAATTTATAAGTTTGTCATTCTACTATTTATGCTTTTTAAAGCAACTTTATATTCTTTATTTATAATGAAATGTGTTTACCATATCATCCCACCGGATATTTACAGAGATTCACCTTGTATAGCTCATAAGATACATATATGAAATGATGGTGTGTAATATCATTTCCGTTTTTATGATACTTCAAATATATGAAGTATCATCATAGTATCACATTTTATCCTTTATAATGTGTAACTTTTTCTTCTTCTTTTTTTCTCTTATTTTTCTGTGTAATGTGTTTGTTATTGCCGGTTCCTATAAATATTCGATTTTCTATATATATTTTTTATATGCAACATTTAGGATCCTGTAGAAAATGGATATTATTTGTGGAAACTAATATTCATAGAACACATCCTTATTCATACATATATATATAATACACATTTATCTGTAACACATACACACATAAACAACACCGATTCTTTCCTTTCAATGAAAAAGCTGTAAAACAGCATAAATTCAAGTATTTTTCTTTTCTTTTTTTTTCATGTATTACTTATTTCGATTTTTTTTTTTGATATAAAGACCAACAGGATTATAGATATGCGCTATTTATTAAACCAAACAGCCATTATTTGACATTTATTCGATATTATTAGTTTTTCTTTATACATTATTTGTTACCGCACACTCTCATAAATTTATTGATTTGCAACAAAAATACGTTTACCTATAATTCTTGTAAGTTTATTTATTTATTATTTTTATACTTTTTTTTTTTTTACCATAAAATACAGGATGTAAAAAAAAGTTATGAACTGTATCCAAATTCCTAAGCTATCCAATATTCGCGGTTAATTCAAATATTCAATTTTCATCTTCTCAGCGAAAACTTAAAGTGGTTTTCTTGTTTCTGGATAAATAATGAAGTAAATTTATAATTTTTGTCCTATTAGTTTTTTTTTGAATAATTTTTAATTTTGACAGTAAAAAAATTGAATTTCAAAACTTTTTCCATATCCTGTCATCGTTAAAAGTAAAAAAAATTTTAAGGTTTTTCGGATCATTAAATAAATTTATGAAGTAAAAAATTTATTTCTTATTAGTTCCCATTTTTTTTTCTATTACGTTCTACGTTAACAAAAGGTAAATAGAAAGTAGAAAATTTGTGACAATATATCCTCAAGGATCTTTTAAAGCTTTAAATTTTACTGTTTTGAAAAATATTTTTCTAAACAAAAAATTTGTAAAGTATAAAAGTCAAAATTTATTAAAATAATCATTAATAATATTTTTGTTTTCTATTTTAATATTAAATTATATAAATCCTTTTAATATGTTTTATATCCTGTTTTTTTGTTGTTGTCTTTTTTGATCCCCCACATTTACCAAGTAATTTCAAAAGAACTGAAGATATGTATGTATATGTATAACCTGTCATAAAGGTAAAACATATGTGACTGGCAGTACCTTTTATTCATACAATAAATCTGTGAAAAGGAAGAGAAAAGAACACCTTTTGTATTCCTCGATTCTTTTATTAATTTCTGATGATGATTAAATGAAAACACAAAAATGATTCATCATTTTTTCCTTTTTTTTTTTTGATAAATAAATGAGAAAATTAAAAGGGGTGATGTGATAAAACAAAAACGTCATTGCATATGACTTTTCCTGGGTTATTCTTGTATTGTAGGTGTATGAGTTTTGTTTTTATTTCTTTGAAAAAGAAAAAAAAATCATAACTGACATTTAATCAGTTTTTGCGTAAATAAATAAGAATCCTACATCTTTTGTTACTTTGGGAAGATTACTGTTATTTCAGTCGAAGATAAATTTTCAGAAAACTTAAAATTGGGGTGTTGTCTATCAAAGGTTCTATATATGTACGTGACATATTCTTGAATATGGCCTTGAAATTAGCTTCAAATTAATTAGTTTGAACCATTAAATAGTTTTTTTTATTATAAAAACAAAATAAATTAAAAAATAATCATCGTTATACTTAACGAACCATTGACAAAAAAAAAATACTGTTCTACATTTAACTCGTCATAAATTTTGGAATTATCAATATGAGATTTGTCATACATCACATCTATCGAACTTTTTCCATGAGAACAATGAAAATTTATCTTCACATATATACTATAGATACCAATCATACATCAATCACAAGACATATCTCGCATGAATACTCGTATATATTTCAATGTTAGTACAGTTATTTTCATATCAAAAATTTTGTACATTTCAACAACAATACAAAAAAATAACATCCTTTCAAAATTTATATTTCTTTTGCTTTATTTTATGCTGCCTGCACATTCCAAATCCTTTTTATTTATTTTTATTTTTGTTTTTTTTTCTTTATTCAAATTTTGTATTATTGTCTTATCTTCAAATAAATTTCACGTGAAATTTGTGATCTTTTTGAATTTAGAGCTCTTTTCGCGAAAAAAAAAATTTGTTTTTCGGTTTTTATCTAAATATCCTTGTACACATAAATAAAGCGTTAAATGTCCTTATAAAATATTTCAGGATATTTCATGTTGAAGTACCAACCATATTAGCTTCCATAAGTTACACAACAAAATACTGGCGTAAAAAAAAAATCAATGGGGTTTTTTTTTGTTTCGTCGTTATAAGTTTCTGGTCATTTTTTTATTTTTATTATTATTTGGATTTTTTTTCTATCATAAGTTACTTTTTCTTTGCATTGGCATATTATTCAAATTCTACATATGTGTGTTATGTACTATATATATCTGTATGTATTTTTTTATCTATTCTCACATATTGTATATGAGACAATAAGTTTGTTTTACTTCAAAATTTATCGTTTGCATAAAATTTGACTTAATAGCTCAAATAAACGAGAGAAAAGTGAAAAATAAAAAAAAAATATAAAAAAAAAACAAAGTATAAGTAAAGGGCAGAGGAAAAAAAGCGTTAAAATGAAAATTCAAATGTTTTTATATTGTATTCCGTATAAATTTGTATGTTTTTTTATTTGTTATATATTCATTATTATTTTTATTTTCGCCTTTTATCCATTATTTGTGTACATTCAATAGTTAAAATGCTAAAAAAAAATTGTGAAATAAACTGGCAATATCTACTAGTTTACTTTTTGTCACCGAGATGAGGCGAATAAATTCTTTTGTATAGGGATATACGAGTATGTTATGTGAAAAATATAAATTGTTTTTCTTTTTTTTTTTCCAAACAGGACAATCGTTGAAAGTTATTTTATTGTTTGTATATCAATGGTCATATGATCCTCGTTATGTTGTATGGTTTGCGTATAATATAAATTCATCGTATAGGATACGATAATAAAAAATGAATTTTGTTAAAAAAAAAAAAAAAGTATTAAAGAAAGAAAAAGAATATTAAAAAAAAAACAAAAAAAAAAAAACAGAACTAAAACTAAAATTACAAAAAAATTGATGGTATGGAAAAACATTGTTAATCGAGGTCATAAAATATTAGGGCAGATTTGTAGATCAATTTTATTGAGAATTTAAAACAAGAAAAATTCAAATAAACATAACAAAAGCTAAAAAGAAACAAATTCAGTTAAAGATTTATTAGTTTTTTTTAATAAAAATAATACTACATATGTAATTTTCATATTTTCGGATAATTACGTATATTTTGATCAACTGTGTTAAAATTTTCAAATAAAATCGATAAATAACAAATGTCCTTCAATGTCAGTTATTTTGAAATTTCAATACTTTTCTTTTCTAATAAACTTGTTTCAATTTTGTTTCTTATTTTTAGTTATCGAAATGACGAAAAAAAAAGGAAACAGAAAAGATATCTGCTTTTTGTGATTCTTAAGGCTCAACTTTTCGAAGAAATATAGAACATAAGAAAAAACCTGTTGATATCTTTTCTCATATACTCCCAATAAAACACATTTAAAGCTTATTCTAAAACTATACCAGAAAATTTGAAAAACTTATAAGTATATTCTTCTAGGTAAAAATCCTTTAGAAACAATTACATATAAAAACATTACCGAATTTGTTTTTAAATTAAGAAAAAACAAAGATCACAATAGAATAAATTATATATCACGATATTTTGGATTTGATGTAGTACAATACACCAAACAAATAAAAAATGATTTATTGATTATTTTTACGAAGAAATAAATATGTATATTAATATATTCGTGACTATATTTTTTTTCTTTTGTTAAACTCTTTCCTACAAAGTACAAAATCAATATAACTTCACAGCAAAATATATCTGTAGAAATTCAACTTAATTCTTAAAGAATGAAAAAAAATTACTCAAAAAAACTTTTTCTAGGGCATATTCCATTTTTTATTTTTTTATTTTCAACTTGAATAGAAACTTTTATAAAATTTTCTAAAGAACAAAAACAAAACAAAAAAAAAACAATAATAAAAAAGGAAGAAAAAAAAACTTTTAAAACCGATACCCTCTTATCTCAGATACTTCATCATTACTAAAACTTTCTCAGAGAAGCTCATTATATTTTCTTCTTGTGATATGAAACATATAGTAGGTATCTCTATGTACCTATATATTTACCTACACAATTTATATTTTGAAGGAAACACCTATGTACATAAAATAAAAAAGAAGCAACAATATATTTTACAGTCAAATGTATAAGATACAAAAATGAAAAAAAAAAAAACAATGAAGGAAAAAATACGTTAAAAAACACACAAAAAATATAAGAAATGAACCATTACACCTTTATAGTAATGTTCAACCATTGGTTGAAATAAATTAAACGGTACCTACCTGAATTGGGTGGAGTTCCACCCACCTATCAAAATAAAGGTGCGCGCACGTCATTTTTATACAAAAATTTTCTCAGAAAAAGAAGTAAAGAAAAAAACATTTAAATTTTCTCCTGTTTTACCGGTGTGTATTACATTATTCGTTTCGTGTATAAGGTAATATTATGTATTCTATCTACCTAACAGAAGTAGCTTTTTTTCATTCTTCTGTTCTCGAGAATATTTCCATTCATTTTTATGGAATAAGAGAATATTTTATGTTTATTCGTAGTACGACGAAAACGAAATATGTATAACTTTAAAGCTCTTTTATATACCAAAAATCTTCGGTCAGGTAGATTGGCTAATGCTACAATTTCATTTTATACATCATGCGCGTTTACCGTTCGTTCTTACATATACCTACCTACACCTGTTCCCTATAAACATTTTCTCTCAAGGTTTCACATAATAACAGTATTATTTTTTTCATTTTTTTTTCGTATTTTTTTTCTTCTGAATTCTAACGTAAAACGATAACGACAACAAACGGTAAACATAGGTAGAAAGTAGGTGGCAACGTCTTACCGTTTGTGATAGGTTGAAGACTGTTAAAGTTGAAGAAAAAGGTATTTTCAACTACGAATGAGAATGAAATAACTTTTTATTATTTTTTAAAGCAGATAAAAAAAACTGTCTTTAAGGATTAAATAGAACGGAAATCTATAATACCTATGTGTACGTGTACATAGAAGGAAAACATAAAATATAATATTAACCCAATGTTCCTTATATACAGCCAGATTTTACCTATACCAATTTTTATTATCCTTTCCATTAATCATTTTTCATTCTTCTCAATCTCATGTCACAATTTATAGTTAAAATTCATTTTTATTTCCCTTGTGCTAATTTTTTTTCTAAATGAAATTATGTTCTGTTCTTTATTTCATTATAATTTTTTTTTATTCACAGATGTTTTTTTTGCTTTTTCTTTTTCTTACAATGATAGTGGCAAGACTTGAATTATAATGAGAACCTTTACAGGGCAATGTCATGAATTTTCTAGCCTAGAATTCTCGATAGTCAGATTATTTTTCTATTCTTTAAAAAAGAAAAGAAATTCTCGTGTAGTACCTACACAAAATTATGTCGAATACAATAAAAATAAAAAATAAAATAATATACAAAAAAAAAACGACTATCAGCAAAAATAAATAAATAGAGAGAAGAAAAAAAAAACTAAATACCTAATAATAAATGTAAAAATTAAAAGTGGAAGCGCAACAAGAAGATTCTACTAAAATATATTAGATAGTTTATATCAGGTTAAGAAATGCCTCACCTAGAATGTTGTTGTCTATTTATATACAAACTTATTCTCTCTTCGTAAAAAAAAATAAGGCGAATTACAAATACATACCTTTATGAGATATCTCCACTTCGTATAACGGTATAGCAAATACACCTGAAAAATAATAAACACACATTAAACGCAAATACTAGAGAAAATAATGTTAAAATGTGAGTAAAATTACCTATATATACAAAAATTAAATGTATTATTGTCTCAAATACACCGGCCATTAAAAATACAACGAAGGAGAAAATTAAAAATTTTCAAATACAATTACAATTGAGAAAATTCTCCTGTATAAGTCGTCCCACACAGAATTCAATCAAACCAAAAGAAAAACCATTTATAACACACACAATATGTATATTTTCCCTCACATATACACTCACACAAAAAAATATCATGATTTTTATCTCTGTGTACATATTATATTTTCCAGACGCTTTCCACTTTCCCGAGTTTTCTTTTACACGTGGAAAATATATATATTTTTTTTCAGTTTACATCAATTATATCACATTGAAAAATAGTATACGGCATGCATCGTCAGTTGAAATTGCCTTTGATTTTTCGTTTGTATTTTCCGTCGCATTTTTTTGCATTTTGTGAAAATTTTCACGTTAAAACGACATCTACAAGTGAATAGTTCAAATTTATTAGAATGAAAATGATGAGAATTTTCCAAGAAAATATTAAACAACAACAACAACAACAAAAACTACAACGATTTTTTGAATATACATAATTAAAAAGGGAAACACATTTTAATATCAACAGATAATTACATATATATATTATACGAAATATATTATGTATGTATGTACAGTTACTAAGTGGAATGATACACATATGACCGTGTTTCAGTTTTGTGTCAATTTTGTTTTGCTGTTTTTTTTGTTTGTTGCTGTGTTTTTAAAGTTGTTGATTAGAACAAATCTTATGTGATTTATGCATTTTACAGAATTTCGTATTTTTTTTTTAAGTGAGATATGATATATGTGAGAATATTTTTTTTTAAAGTTAATTGGGGGATTTTTTTTTTTTTTTTTAATTTTTCTTATTTTTAGAATTAAATTGGACAAGTTGATGAAAATAATTTTTTTGCAGAAGGCGGGCAATTAAAAACTACAAACTTGCGCACTTATTTTTTCCTTGAAAAAATAAAGATTTATTAAACCACCCCCAAAGGTGTGTTAAAAAAGTGCATTTTTATTTTTTGTTAAAGTGCAAAATGAAGAAAATTAAATTAAAGTAATGCAAAAAAAAGAAGAAAAAAGTAAATAAGTAAAAAAAATATAATAAGCCAATTTAAATTTATTTCGAGGTGTGAAGAACTTTAATTGATTTATTATTAATTTTTTTTGTAACCAGATTACATTGATGTTGTCATTGATTTAATCTAACAATTTATTCTAAATAAAACTGCTTTAAAAAAAAGTTAAAAATTCGTAGTGGCTGGAGAAAATACAAAATGTGACTGTTAATCAAGACTTTATCATACTAAAAAGCTTCAAAGTAATAAAAATACGAATACATATGTAATTTCGTGCTTGTTGAATTAAAAAAAAATGGACATTAAACTATCCGAGATTAGGCTGCATGTATTGAACTCTGATGGCCTAGTTATGAAGTGCTTTCACATGCAAAATTTAAAAAAAATTCTGTATTATTTCAAGGTCGTAGAAAATATTTGGGGATGATGAGGAAGAATTCAACAGATGGTACAACAGATACATGAGTTTAAAGAACCTTTATAGGCCTTTAATATATTTTATTTTATCAGAATGGAAAAAAAAATTGTTTTTTCTCATTCTACATAATAGCTATAGAGAGTGAAAAGTATTTCTTTTCTATTATTTAATGTTATCAAAGCTTTTCCTCATTGAAGCTCTATATGTACATATTATACATATTTACATACATGTATCGTAAATAGCGAAAATGTGTGATAGCTTAACTATTTTTCTTCGGGCATTTTTTCATGTTGATGAAATACATAATAAGTTTATTTATTTTTTCTTTTTAAATATTTATTTATTTACTTTTTACTTAAATCTTTCAGTAAAACCTAAGCCAATAATTTCTTATGATAAATTAACTTAATAAATCTTTAATTGTGAAGGTCATTTAAAATTTTTCATTTTTGTTTTCAAAAAAGATTATTATATATTGTTTGTTCTTTTTTTTGTTTTTTTGTTTTTTTCTTTTTCATAAAATAAAAATAAAATTCAGATTATTATACCACGCCTATCTTGTCACCTTTATTTTATGTCATATTCTGTAAATTATGAATTAGAACAACAAAAAAATATAAAATAAAAAAAAACAAAAACAACAGCGATTATTTTTCATCAATTATATACTTGAAGAATTCCTTTCAACAAGAATAATTTAATATCAAGAAGAAAAAAAATAAAAATAAACAAATAAAAAAATTCTAAACAGAAAAAAAAAAACTCGAATAATATAAATTTGAAAAATATATCTTGTGGAACTAATTTACACATGATATAATAGCGTTGTAATTTATCTTACACCTTCATTATATTTAAAAATGACATTAGAACATTTTTCTTCAACTTATTATTGTTTTGATGATATTTTCAAGATATTTTTAAATGTCAAAATTTAAGAAAAAAATTTAAGTATCTTAATAAATGTGTTAAACATATTCTTTTATTACTTTGTGTGACCATAATTTATCAAAAAAAATATATATATATATCGTTGGAAAAAAAAACATTATAAATTAGTTTACTTTTGTAATTTAACACTTTTTTTATTCATGGTCAACAAAATTTTTTTTTCTGGGTTACTGAAGAAAGAAATTATCATTCACAATTATGATTATTGTGATAAATTTAATTTTAAGTATTTTTTGTTGTTTGACCTTGAGAAATAAACGCAAAATCAGGTGGTTTTTGTTTTTAAATTATTTAAATTAAATAAACCGTTTAATCCCACAGATTTGTTTAAAATACGTATGTTCTTTTTTATATTTAAAGGATTTGATTCAAAAAGATGAAAATTCTTGGATTTCGATGTAATATATGTATTTGAAATTTTTGATGTCGTAATTATGTAAAGTTCAAAAGGAGTATTTTTGTGTTCAAGGACGTACATGTACATAGGTATATACATATGTATGTACGAATTTTCAACATTTAATGAAAAATTCATTCAAACTTGGTGAATAGCTCCATTCTTTTTTCATAGGAAAGAAAAAAATACCTCCTTAAAATAACGCACAGGACGTATTGTATGATTGGGTGGTTTGACGAACGAGTTTAAGAGGTTTTTTTATGATGACAACCCTGTTTTTATAACACGGCATTTGCTTTTAAAAAAAACTGTCTTTAGTGAATAATTACTAAAAAAAATTAATGTAAAGCCAAAGAAGTTCATTTGTCTTTTTTGTGATTATCTATATAATTTATTTCAGTTTTTATTTTTGTTTCATGAAACTTTTGTTACAACAATAAAACAAATTGTTTCACTTATTTTTTTAATCATCCATCGTTAGTGAATCTAATATTTTTTCTTTGATTTGTTTTCTCGTCAATAGCATTAATTTTTTCTATAACACATTCACCTACACATGTACACAAAAAATTAATTTTGCCACATAACACCTGATGTCAATAATTCATTTCCAAAATATTTAATATTTATGTACTCATCAAAAAAAAAAAAATGCCTTAAAAAATCTCCACAAAAAAGTAAAAACATTTTCATTCTTTCCAAAAAAAAAAAAAAAAAACATCCACTGTCAACAAACAACAAACAAAATGTTAAATTCTTTCATCAATAATGAGAAGAAGAAGAAGAAAAATTGTTACCTACGTGAAATTCATAGAATTTTTTCTTTTTCAATCTTATTTAAAATACATTTTAAGCCTTTTACTCCCCCAGTTTTTTTTTCTGCTTTCAATTTTTAACGGAAATAATATATGTATATATTTTTTTATGAGGAAAATAAAAAATATATTGCCGACAAGAAACCAAAATTTCAACATCTTACCTTTTGTAGTCTCGGACGATGCATACTTCGTGGTTTGAATAATAAACAATGTTGTTCTGGAATCGGTAATAAAAAAACAAAATTGAGGAAAAATTCATCTTTTAGGAAGATGTTGATTGTGTATTGCAGTCTTCCACAGTATATACATAATATTTACTGACTGGTAACTTCTGGTAAATGTTTTTGGAAATGTTCCAAAAAAAAAATTCTTTTTTTTCTCTTTTTGAAGTCAGGAAGTAATGATAGGCTATATAATTCTATAAGATTGTTATGTGTGTATGGGTGTATGTTTTTTGCATAGGAACATGACGATATATTCATATAGAATGTTTATTTTTATTTTCGTTGATATTCTGAGTGAAGGTGTTGAAATTCTTTTAAAAATTCCAAAAACGGTAGAAAAATTTGAATTTTCAACACATACCAAAATGTATTTTTCTTCGGAAAATTAAATAAAATAACAATATTTTTTAATGCCTTATTGATGTAGACGAAAATTATTTATTCGTTTGATATAAGTAATATGAAATTACACAATCAAAAGTAATATAATGTAGTAGGTACCTTAATTACATAGAAAATGTCATTATAAACATTGAAATCAGATGAAAATTAGTTCTTTGGTTCTGATGTTTTTCGAATATACCTACGTATGCATACGTACTTTCGTATATATGCGTACTCTTTTGCTTATATGTATGTGACTTTTAATATTTTGTCCTGTGCCGTAAGGGAATTGCATTAAAATATTCTCATAACTCAATTTTATGTTATGCTATTATGTTTTGCCATTAAATGACCTCATCATCATATACTGATAATTTTATATACCTGTATTCAGTATACTACTAATGTAATGGTATAAAATTTTCGTAGAATATTACAAAGCAATGAAAAATAAATTTTATAAAATGTAAGTAATTATATTTCTGGATACAATCTATAATGCATAAATGCGTGTGCATAATGTGAACTTTGAATCAAAATAAATGACTATTATATGTAAGCTATCAACATTATTACCTTCCTCAGGACATCATTGTCTGAAAATGTTTTTATAACGATCATTTATTGAACAATCATTGCACAATTGTTTGGTATACATAAAAAAAAAAAACAATATTCGATAAAAATTATGTTTATTCGACAGAATATTTAAATTTATGAAGTATATTTGTGTCTGCGTGAGTTAAAAACTATGGTAAAATAAAAATCGAAAGAATTGAAAACAAACAAAAATGCTCATTTTATTCTTCTTTTTTTAAAAAAAGGGAAAAAATTATACATTACTCATGTTTATTGAAAAAGGACTGTAATAGAATTGATTGTGCTTTTTACCAAGAAAGTCCTTTTAAAGTTCAATTCATAATTAAATCTTCAATTATATAGAAAACAAAGAAATAAAATTAAAAACGAAATTAGTATAAAATTTTTAATTCATTTTATAAAAGATATATGTATGTATAAGAGCAAAGGTGTAGAGACGGCGACATATTATATTAAAAGTATGTCAGTAATTTTTCTAGCACGTGACGTGAATTTAGTTAAACAATTTTTGGCTATATAGCCAAATTATTTACGTATTATGTACCTCTCAGGTGACAGATGATGCACTGTCGATAGAATTGATCCGCCCCATCAACATTATTTTGTTGCCTTCAAAATGTCAAAATCAATGGATCGGATCGTTCGATAAAATAAATTCTATTAAATGTATTCAAGAATATACATGTACATAATATCGAAGATTCTTCCGTTGTCATCTCATTATCATACTAGTATACCTACTATAATATATTTTATAAAATTATACACGACCATTATGTATACGTATAGAGATATACCTGAATTCCTTATACATATAATTGAATGAGAACAACAATATGTCACCAATAATAACGCATTTAAGTACTATACGAACGACATCTATTTCAAGAATTTTTCCTGTTCAATCAATTTTCACATTTTGCATCTTTATGTCCATCAAGTTCATATTATCATTGTTGTTGTTTTATAGCTTTCTTTTTTATTTTTATTTTTTTATATAATTCTTCATCGTTTAAATTATTTTTCTCATAAATATAATGAGTACAACAGTTTTAACGTATACTATGTATTTACATTGATATTATTTTGTACTTTACAATATTATATTGCTTTCTTTTTACATATACATACTCACGTACTACTTTTAAAATATGTATGCAAAACTATTTCATGTTAATAGATACATTCATCTATAAAAGAAATTAATTATATACGAGTATATAACAAAAAAAAAAATAAAAAATAAAAAAAAAATAAAAAAAAAAAAAAGAATCTTCTAATGTATTTCCACTTGAAAGATTCAAATAGAAAGTTCTAAATATTATGTCTGATCTGATGATAATGATGATGATGATGAGCAGAACACAGCATTATACATAGTTTAAATGAGGGGGCGCCTGGCGTTGTACATCTATCAACGAGGTTCACTAATAAAAGCCAAAATCAAAATCGTGATGTTAAAAATGAAGTTTATAGGTGCTATAAAGTTAAAGTGTTTGAGCGATATTTTTTCGTAAATAAATAAAATTTTATTTAGTAAACAGGGTGTTTTATAAAGCAAAAAAAAAACTGAATATACATTGCATGAGAAAGAAAAAATTCAGTAACATTTCTACTTTAGAATATTTAAAAATTGGAACAGCACATAAAACTTACAACAATCCAATGAGCAAAAAATATGATTTATGATTTTGAAAAGCACACCCGTTAATAAAAATTAAGAATAAAAACAAAGTAAAATAAGCAAAGTAGATTTTAGATACTGTGTATATATAATTTTTAATTTAATTAAAATTTATTGAAAAATACTGTAACAACAAGGTGTGAAATAAAATTAAATTAAATTATGATAGAATTAATTTTTTGCTGTTTTTTTCAATTAAGATATGATGAGTGATTTTAATTCACTTTTTGTTAATTTTTTATTTTATTTTTTTTTTTTTGCATGCGCACATTTTAATGTGAATTCAATCATAAAATTGAAAGCGATGCATGCATGATGCCAATTTTCTCATTTAAAAAAATAAAATAAAAAGTTTCTGTGGAAATTTATGTAATTATTAAATGATATGCGAAAAAAACATGAATAAATTAAAAAATAAAATAATTCATGTT
The DNA here is from genome assembly GCA_932526495.1 of Bombylius major. Taxonomy (NCBI): domain Eukaryota; kingdom Metazoa; phylum Arthropoda; class Insecta; order Diptera; family Bombyliidae; genus Bombylius; species Bombylius major. The sequence continues at coordinate 23,909,054 of OW052045.1, read as the reverse complement.
TTTAATTTTTGTCCTTCATGATCGCACACCTATCACCTTTTTGGAAATTTAATTTTCACACTAATATAATTTTCCTTTTACTAAATTAAATTACAATATCTCTTTACTGAAGAAAGCATATTAAAAAAATATATAAGTAATACCTACTTAATTTTCATTTGGGACGTATGTCAGTATGCTTCACAAAAATTTCGAATAGAAATCATCAGGAAAAGAATGAAACAATTTCCGAATTTTCATATCTTTTCTTTTCCTTACTTCTGATTGACTGGTGTGAGGATGGTGGTAAAAACGAATTTAATTTTTATTTTTTTCAATTTCAACAAATACGATGAAATAAAGTGTGAAATCGTTGTAAAAAAAAAAGTGGAAAGAATGATGTCGTACAATGAAAATATGCCATTGACACTTATTCGATTACAAAATGAAATTGAATCAAATTTTCTTCTGTAGGAAAAATACAAAAAAAAAAAAAAATATTAGTAGCTTTTAAATAAAACAAAAGAAAGGTGAAATAGAATTTACACAAAAAAAAAAAAATAGATTTACTTGAGAATATCTTTTAATACACTGAATTTTTATTTTTTAAAAATTCTAAGTACGTTATTTTTAATTGAATAAAATTTTTAAATTAGTTTAAAATCAAACAATTTAAATTCAATCCGTACTCATGCATCTTTAAAAAGTAAATCACTAATGATGTATAATTAATTTGACACTAATACTTGTTCCACTTGTACAGATACAAAATTTTCTTAAATTTTAATCCAATTATTCTCATAACATAACAGAAGCCCTTAAAATTTGATGGCTTCATATACATATGTATATACAAAATATTGCTATATTTTTCTTTTTATTCCTTTTTGTCTTTTTTTTTTATACGAAATGGGATTTGAATATTCTTGCAAATTTTGTTGTATCTCTTTTCATAATATATGATATATACTATGTATGCAATATAAGTATGTATATGATGATACCATGAGAAATTTGCTATGCCCTAAATCCGATGCTTTATCCTATGATAAAGTCGTCGTAGCATACATAAATCTTCATCAAGTACAAAAATTTTTGCAAAATGCGGGAAATTGTACGCGGTAAATGAATAAATTTTAAACATTTTACATGTATGTATACTAACTTTACATACAGTTTACTATATAAGTATGTACAAGTACATAATAGTACTGGTATTTTACTGTTACTTTTTTCTTTCTTTTTTCATCTTTCTACATGGTTTTTATTTAATTCAAGGAAGATTTTTTGACTAAAAACTGTTATTCTTACTATCGTCCTACAAAAAAATTTATAATAAAAAAAAAATACATACATACACTATACGTAATTTGTAAATAGATTCAATCTATAAAATATAGAATAACAAAATTATAAACAAATGAACAAACCTTTACAGAATATGAGGATAAAAGTATATTTTGTCAAGGACTTATACACAATATGCAAAAAAAAAAACAGAAGTTCAAATACACTTCATTCTTAAAGGATATTGTGGCAAAGATAAACGAATTTAAAATCCTTCAAGATGAATGAAATACAGTAATGAATTGCTTTTAAGGTAATTGCTCATGGACGAAAATATGTAACAGACATGAAAATAATAAGAATATACTTCAACTGAATACTTGGAGAAAAAAAAACTACAATCTTCCTGTGAATAACGTGTGAAAACAGAATGAATTGACTAACTCACATTACACAGGAACTACATATTATGTATTTAATTTCCCATTACTCAAAAAATCTTAAAAATATGTTATTCATCATCCTTTTACTATAAAATTTAACTTATTTTTGAACACTAAAAAAACAAACACCAATCACATCATGTCAAGAAAAATATATATGATTTTTTTTCTTGAAAGTTTAAAAGTAAAAGTAAACAATGTATTTTTTTTTAAATCATTTCACATGGAAAAAAAATGAAATATTTATCTTGGAAATGGAAAAAAGGACAAAATTTTCCATAATTCAAAAATAAAACAAAAAAGAATTTGTAAAACAAAGTAATTCAAGTATTTTACCATGAATAATCTTAAATTTAAGTTTCATGCAAGAACCCTTGCTCTGGATACTATTATACAAAATTATCCATAAATTTTATTTGAAATCTTGCCTACAGGTTATATTTAGACAAGTAAACAAAAGTTTGCATATGTACAATATGTATGTTGATTTTTTAGAATTCATGATTCTTAAATAAAATGTACTGGAATTATGATTTTTCTTGTCTATGCGATAAAAAAAAATAACCATAAAGGACAGGTTAAAAAGAGCACACACACAAAAAAAATAATAAAGTAAATTTTATTCATAGATTGTTTCTTTTGTTAGTCCCAAGTTGATGATGTGCTTCTTTCTTTGTATATTTAAATTTATGTTAAAAAAAAAAACAAAATTTTATACACACGAGTATGTACTTCGTTGCCATTCTACCACGAATAGTTTTCAAAAAACATACATACATACAAACATACGTACATATGAATAAGATACATCATAAAAACCCAAAATTATCACACAATTTAAAAAAATCCTAAATCAAGGTAAAATTGTACAACGAAAATTCCCATAATTTTGACAAAATTATTTCGATGACATACACATATACATTTATATTTTTAACATAATCCCATATCATATTTTTTCATTTAATTTTCATCTTTACACATAGAAGAAGGTAAAATTACAAAATTTATAAAATAGTATATATCTAAAGACCAAAGAAATTTTTTTTAAATCTGTCTAGACATTTATTATTTCAAATACTCAAGAAACGAGAACTTTTACTCAAGCTTTCCATTCTTTTATAATAAGAAAGTAGAATTTTTTATGAAAAAACAATCTTTATGTAACATGAATATAATATCTTTTTTTTTTTTTTTTGAAAAATTCGAAAAAATACAAAACAAATCCGCATATATTCGTATGTACATACACCTATTAGATTTATTATGACCACTTACTCTTATGTTTGCTGTCAAAAAGGTTAATAAAAGCTAAAATTTCTTTATATTTAATTTTTTTCTTCCATTTGACCTGTAAAGGTACTTTATTTCGATGCTATTAAACATAAAGAAACAAGAAAAACCATCTATCCATAAAAAGAAATTAAAGAGGTGAGATATACCTACATACATTGATAAAGAATTTTCTTACTTCCTTAATACACACAACTTCAAATAATGTCCTTCATTCTTCGTAAAAGAGTCCTCTTTAGTTGTAACTATACATCTACTGATATAGTGGTACACTTTCACTTATGATGATTGTTATCTTTTTATTCTGTGTGTGAGGTTTTTTTTTCTTTCTAAAATGATGATGGTGTCTGCAGTTTTCTAACCTTTTAACCACCATTTTTCCATGCCATTACCTTTCATATTGGGTTAATGGTAAAATATAGTTAAGGTATAAAATAAAGAAAATAATATATAAGTAAAAGCATGAACTTTTATCATAAAATATACTTTTCAGTAAAGGTATATGGTATAGAGAAAACGGAAACAGGAAATTGTTGGACATTTCAGGTTTCTTAAAGATTGAGTGAGTACTTAATGCCGTTTTTTTTTAGTTTGGAGATATCTAAATTATAAAAAGGAAAAACGTGTGTAAGCATATTCATTTTTTCATGTTCGAAAAGGTACAATAACAAATTTTCTTGTTTTCAAATTTGATTCAATCCAGTAAATTAGTTAATTTAAAATTTTCTATTGCTGTAGATACATTTTTTCTACCTTTAAAAAATATTTCTTTAAAAGTTCATCAATGATGAATTCAATCTTTAAAATATATTCAGAAAGAAAAAAAGACATATCTCAATCTCTTTTTCTTGAATAAAAATTTAAATAGCACTTTTCTTTTGTCTTTTTTTTTCTGTACAGCTTTTTTCAAATATTTTATTCAATTTTTTATTGTTGCAGATGATATATAGTCGTATTTTGTGTTATTTGAAAAGTAATAACTGTCTCAGGTGTTTTACTTTGAAAAAATATAAAAAATTGATGTTTTTGACGTGAATGATTGTTAGGTGAATAATTTTATTTTTTGATGAAAAGATTTATTTAAAGATACGTCACGATAACAAATTCTTTTCAAATAAATTAAATTTCCAGCAAAAATATGAAAACCCTCAGTTAAAGATAAAAATCTGGTTTCGACCTTTTACACATTTTTACATGTTTACATAACTAATGCATTTTTTAATATCCCGTGAAATATACTTAAAATACGAATATTTGGTTATGAAATGCCAAATCATATAACCAAGTCCTAAAAACATCACCTTCATTCGAACAATTATACTTATATACAATTTAAAAGTATAAATTTTTTAATTTTATATATTCCAAACACGTATGAAATGTCTGGCAGATAGAATAACAAATACATACAATATTATATAAAGATACCAAAAGCTTTCATCAAATTTATTTTTCCTATTTCTTTTTTTTTTTACTTATTTTAGCAAAACAATAAAAGAAGAAAAAAATTGCCAATTATCTTCATTCCCTCTGGCTTTTACAAAAATAAGAAAATAAAAATTATACAACTTGAAAGGTAGTAAATGAAATGGGAATTGAATGAAATCGGAAGTAGTTCATCTGTTGTTGAAAGTATCTAAAAAGTATATAAGAATAACACCTTTTAAAGATTTTCTACATCAGTAGATATATAAAAAAAAAAAGTAAAAATTATATCTTTCTCACAACACTATTACATTTATCTATTTTAGATACAGAATGCAAAGTTATATAGGTACATATGTATGTAGAGTGCTCCCAAGAGTCATTAAGTAGAAAGTTCATTGTTTTTACATTTTTATTTTATTCTATTTTTTCTTTTTTTTTCAAATGTAAAAGAAAACAAATTGAATTTGTTGTCATTTTTTTTCTCTCGATATTTTATTTTTTTTCAAAAAAAAACAGTTATACCTACGTACAATAAAAACTTTCACCTGTTTTAAGTGGAATTTTCTATAGGGGATAATTTTATTCTATGAAAATTTAAAGGACAATGAAACAAACTATACTTTTCTTTATTTTGTGAAAACATACATATATGTTTGTACACCTCCCTTCCAAAATATAACAAAAAGATACTTTTTATTTTCAAAATCTAACAAATTCGTTAAATTCTATTCTAGTCATAAATCTAACATTTCATTTATAGTTTTCATGTATGTAAAAGTTAATTTTATGACACATAATAAAATTTTTAAAGTTTACGTAAAACAAATTATAAAGTTAAAGCGTTAATTAAATTTTATAATCACCTCTGACTTAATATGTCATCCTTTTCACCTTTTTTTCTATATTAAAAATACCCCCCTTTTTTTATAGTTATTTCAATAATAATTTAAATTTTTTTGTGAGTCCCAAATGTTCATTTAAATCCTGTTGTCATCAACTTATAAAAAACAAAAACCAAAAGAGAGAAACAAATATATACTACACACAGTAATTTTGAAAAACATACATAAAATGTTGTCATTCTAAAATAAAAGCAGGTGCTTACAAATCTCTTACCATACTTATTTTTGAATATAGGTACACTTTTATGGCCTATGGACACAATAGGGCATTAAAGTTTTACAAATTTTAAATACTTACATATCCCAAGTAGCGTTTTTAGTTCCAGATACCTAAACTTAGTGATTGCCACCAAGTTTAGGTTAATGCCACGTTTTCGTTAATGCCATTCGGAACGTATCTGACACGTATGTATGGGAACTATATAGATCCCAAGTTCGAAGTTCCAGTACAAGTTTTAAAATAGTATCAAAACCGTGGCAAAACCCTTTCGAAAATACTATACTTTATAGTTACTTTCTCTTGGGTTTGTAACGTTTTTGCCACTTCATTTTGCCACTACAAAGTGGCAAAATTATGGTATTTTTCTTAAGTAACGGATACGTTTTAAATACCATTTTCGGAACTATAAAGTTTCTGATACTATACTGTAGGCACCCATTACTTTATAGTAGCAATGCATGAATCAGCCATTTTTATTATTAATAATTATGGAAGAATTTTTAAACAAAAATTAAAAATCTTTAAAACAACGCAAAAGTAGGTTTTTTAAGAAAATTTCTAATGAAAAACAAAATAATATGGAATATTTGAACAATTTAAAGCATAAAATCGAAAAAAATACAATTTTGTGAAAACCGCAAAATGCAATTTTTTAGAAAAAAATTCTATAATTTGTAATATTTTTAAAAGGCAGCTTATTTTTTCGAAGTACAATATTCATATTCACGATAAAATTTCATTCGCAAGAAGTTTTAATCGTAGGGAAAATTGATTTTGATTTTTCAAAGTTCCATTAATAAAATATATTTAATTTATACTTTTAAAAATATCAAACGAAACTTGAATTAGTCATCATTTCTGAAATTTATATTTGTATATATTGTTAAAGTAATTTTTATACAATTATTACAAACACAAAAACAACACAGTTTCAATTGTTTTTTAGTATTAGTGAGAAGGTATATAGCATTCAAGTTCCAGTTACGAATTTGGGTAGTGCTTGCCACTATCTTGGAACGTTTTTGCCACGTGGCGACTATCGTCCCAATTTCGTGGCAGGCACGTAGCGATCCATTCCCCATTTTAGTGGAAAATACGTTCCTGCCACGTACCATAGACGTTCCCGTCTCTGGTGTTTGCCACTTTGTACGATTCTTTTTGGTGGCAGCCACGTGGCGGGATACCAAAATTGTTACTTGGGATATTTCTTATATACAAAATGAATACAAAAACAAAATGTAAAAAGGGATGGAAAATTGGATTTAATAGTCCAGAGTTTTTTTTTCTTTTTTTTACCTTTCATATCTAAATATAAGGTTGTATGTGTTTACAGGCATTTCACCTTCTATCTATAAATTTCAAAACTATAGTATAACTTTTTGTCAAATATGCTTGAGTATGTTTTATCTATTTCAACCATGAATGAATTCGCAATTGGTGTAGATATCTATACAAATAAAATGAATATTTAGGTTTACTATAAATCTAAATGTTTATTGTCAAATGAAAAATATTAAAAGAATGAGAGAAAGAGAAAGTATTTTTGTTGGTCATTTTTAGCATTTGAATACACCTGCTACCTTTTTGACCATGACATTTTCACAAATAAACCTTAAAATTTATCTCAATCAGTAACATATGTACATATGTATGTATATATACGAACGTATCTATACAGTACGAGGTATGTACCATGCATACATTATATCGAAAATTTCTATCATACACAAAATGAAAATCGAAAATACAATTATTGTTCGTTCGTAGTTTTTTTTAACACCTTTTCTAATTCTGTTTTTGGCCTACTGGTCAAAATGATATACATATGTATAATGCTTCTCACATATTCAACATAAAAGAAAAACTTGCGAAAAAAATATTTTGTAATTAGATTTTACCCCACAAAAAGAACAAAAAAAAATGAAAACACAGTAAATTATTGTTTATCGTCCTGTTTTGTTATTGATTCGACTTCTATGCTCTCGTCATATTGTTTTATTTTCACCTCCTTCCATTCATACATACATACTATTACAGAATACTATCACGGATCTAGAATCCTTCAATCTGTCTATTTTTATTGAAGTCAATTTGTTAGAACATACCTACTCACCTAACAATTATAAGACGAAAAAAATACACATGTGTGCGTATGTATAATGTATATCCTTCAACAACAACAAAAAACTGCTGGAATGGTATAGGTGGAATCAATGTGCTGTTTACTTTTTGACTTGAATTCAAGTGTTACTAATCCACCTGCGGAAAATCAATAATCGATTATTAAAAAGTTCTCCTCTGGCCATAAATCAAAAAATGGTCCATTGTACATGAACAGCAACAACAACAATAGCAGCAAACATTAAAAGAAGAAAAAAATCTGAAATGATAAAAGTGAAGGAAAAAAACAAATGATAACGGGATTAACAGCAACTATTAAGGGAAATAAAATATATTTTTTTCGGTATGGATACTACACCACGTTTGTGGTTTATTTTGCACACTATACGTGTACGTACATACATAAGCTTTCCATGTTCACTGCTGGTGTCTATTCGACACTTGTACTTTGTTATCTTAGTTCGAACGCCCTACTTATTCTTATTTCTCTTTTTTTTTCGTTTGTGTTGTGTCCTTTTCCTAACGAACGTATTTTTTTTTTCTATCGTTCAAAAAAATATCAATGTACATAGGTATGTAGGTATCGAACATGGATAATTTTTTTTTTTTTTTTTTTTTTTTTTGAACATATGCAGGAATCAAATATCATTTGTCATGTCGCTTGTTGGATGCTCCATGCCAGTTGATTTTATTTTTCATCTTGGAAAATATGTAGGTACATTATTAGGTGGTTAATATGGGTTTTTCCATGAAAAAAAAAAGTATTGTAAAAGTTTCAGAACATTTGCTAATGTTTTAGGAAAAGAAATTTTTAACTTAGTCAAAAAGTCAAAAAGGATCAATTTCTAGAAATTAGACTTTCTATCAGAGTAGAAAACTCCTTAAAAAAATTTACGAGTAAAAATTCGACTAATTTCAATCTAACTTTCAAGCAGACTTTATACTATACAATAAAAATTTAATAAAAAAACCTTCTTCAAAATTTAATAAACGGCAACTTTTTGAACTTTCTTTTTTGAATTTTGTCCTATGTATGGAATTACCTTTAGCATGTATTAAACTCATCGATTTTCTGACCGATTATCAAACCCACACACAAATATTCTGTTTTTGAAATGACTTACAATTTGACCTTAGAAGGATAACAACCGTTGAACATGTGTAACTATCACAAATAATTATATTCCAAATTGTTTATTTATTTGTCTCTTTTTTTTTTTAAATAATCACTTATTTATTTCTTTGTAAATATTTTATTGTTAACGGTAATTGTTGGAGTAATTCATTTTCGAATTAATTATTTCAAAGGTGACAAATTAATCACTGAAAAAATTAAAGAAATTGAACACAATAAAGATAATTACTTTAGTTTTAGTAATTTATCGATTATTATTAAATTCAATCAATTTATGGCCCTACACATTTTTTTTTTTACAATAAAAAATTCTTGCTATTCACATTCTTTCACAAACAAACAAAAATCTCCTACTTATTCAAAAGACAAAATATTCATTTAAATCCCTTTTCTTATTCAATATTTCTTTTCAATGTATTTTATTTTTTTATTCATTTTAAAATCAAACAAAATATCAAGAAAAATTTAAATAAAATCATTTCATTCAATTCCAAAGCACAGAGGTTATAATACCAATTGAAAAAAACAAAACAAAAAAAAAGAAGAAGACATTCTTCAAAGATAATTTAAATACGCCAGACAAGAGGTACACCTATAGTCAACAAATTTATTACAAAGAAAAACCAAAAAATTTTGATGTTATCCCGTAGCCAGCATTGTCTAATAAAAGTATGCTACTTTTCTTTTGTGTAATCAATGTCCTTTAAAAGCTTTTTCTACCCTCGAATTCCTTACTGTTTTTTTTTTTTGTACATACGACTACATGAATTTTTTTACAATTGAACATCGTATATACCGTTACTTAAATTTAAACTATACGAATAATATGAAAATTATTCCTTTTCTTTTTGAGACACACACACACACAAAAACTCACCTTTCTCATAAAGAAATTAAGAAATGTACAACCAGGAGCAATCTAATGATTTACATAATTTAAGTTAAACATCTTCTTTTATTTGTTTTTTTTTTCCTTGAAAACTCTTGAATCCTGTAGATTTACCGTTCATATCTTCAAGTAAGTTCAGTGAAATTGGAAGAAGATTCAGTAGACCATCAAGTCTGTTGATTTCATTCTTTTTCTTGTCTTTTTTCGGTTTTTATTTAAATTTCTTTACTTTTCTTATTGTTTGTGTGGAATAAGTATTTCCGTAAGAATAAATGTATGTATGTATGTATATAATTTAAAAGTAAGGTAAGGAAAGAAAAAACTGTTGTCATCAGGGTTTTATTTTACGGAAATCATTGTAGTTTTTTTAAAAACAGTTTGTTTTTCATTTTATTGTTGTTTTTTTTTTTTCATTTGTGTTATAGCTAACTAAGAGAAATATAGAAATTTGCATTCTAATTATAAAACAGCGAATAAACACTCAACAAATGTTTTATACTATATCCTCGAGTAATTTTTCAACACGAGGCAATAATAACGACAACAATAAGAAAAAGAAGAAGAAAAAATAAACAAAAACAGGATTTATATAAAGTTTTCCTTATGTTTTACATCTTGATCTTGAGAATGATGTACTACATATACATACATACATATATTCATTCTATTAATGGTATGAGGTCAAATGATGCTGATTAAAAAATGAATCAGGTTATCGAGTCAATTAAAACTTTCATTTGGCTGATGGCATTTTATTTAAATTTTTTTCTTCTATATTGAAAAATATTGAGTAATTCAAATTTATTTTTTGTTTTGTGAAAGTTTTCTTAAAAGATTAAAAATGATAATTACTTCCTTATTACTTTTTTTTTGTTTGTAGAAAATAATTTCCATTTAAAATTGTTTATCACATTTTATTTAATTTAATTAAAATATGTATAACCAACAAGATTTTCTGATGGAATATCGTATATGAGAATTAAAATATGTTACAAGGACATTTTCTCTCTCTAAAAGCGTTATATTTTTTTTAGTCTGATTTTCAGTTAAAGAAAAATTTCTGTTCTACCAACTTTTCTCATGTCGATGTCGGTTAAAACTCCATAATTTTCAAACAACCTGTGAATAACAATCTTGTTAAGGAAATAATGTTTCTAATACAAATTATCGTTGAAAGAAGAAGAAAAAATATCATCATTTCAAAATGCCTAAGGTTTAATTTTGCACGTGTTACAAAATTACTTCTACTAAATGCTACTTTCTTTTTTTAGCACTTAAAGCATTTCAATTATTTTAAGAGTTTACTTTTTTTTTCTTCTTAAAAGTCCATCAAAGTCCCCTTAAAAAAAAATTTTTTTTTTTATGTTATGTGTATACGTCAGCAGCATTATACATTTTTTGTTGTTGTTATGAAATTAAGTTAAAAAACTCATTTCTTAACGAAAGGCACGAATTTTTTTTTCTTCTGATGATTTCAAAAGGTGTGAATTGGATTGATCAATTCAAAGAAAATAGAACAAACCAGAAGAGAAAACGAAAAACCTTTCGAAAAATATCATAAACCAGAAAATGGCAGCAGTATAAAATTCTAATATGGAAAAAGTGGAATATCATTTCAAATCAGCAGGAGGTATTGGTTCCATATAATGTAAAAGGCATATTACTTAAATTAAGGATATTATATACTGAATTTTTTTTTTTTCTGGCACATTTTTTGCATCATGAAAATGAAGTGGTTAAATGTATACATACACACACAGACTTGAATTTATTTGCTGTTGACATTAAGTACATATTTAGAAAATGGTTAATAGCATGAGCAACTAGGTATATCCTAGTTAAATGTTGTTATTAAGTCCAGTATTTTACCATTCAGTATAGAATTTTATTGTGGGGTGAAAAATTTTTTGAAGGGGACCATAAGAAAATTAACAATAACGATAAAAACAAAAGTATAAATAAAAACACCTTATTTTGAAAAAGAAAAAAGATATATATGTATATACAAAGTATGAGTAGGATTTGGAAAAACAACATCTGGATGAAATGGCAAAAAGGTGTCATTTTTTTGAATTTGAAGGTGTTTTTGCTTTATATATACAATCTTGCTTATTTTTTACTGTTATAATACAAACAAAGTGTTATTGTACAAAAAAAAATAAATAAAAATAAAGTAGAAAAGATATTTTATTATATTTTACATATTGGCATTGGGTCGAAGATTTCAAAGTTTTGACAATTTTTCAAAATCTTCGTGGAAATATGAACAGATGAAAGTTTTTTTTGTTTTTGTTTAGAGAAAAATTTAAGTATTATAACCTGATAAAAAGTTGATTATGTAGGATTTTATTGAAACAATAAATTTTATTTCGACAACATAAAAAAGGAAGATGTCAATAAAATTGATACTTTGTTTTTAAAATAAAAGAAATATGAAAAGTATCTTTTTAGAAAAGAAAAAATATTCAATATCTTTAATATGATTGATTTCAAAATTTAAATAAAATGTGAGGTTCTTTGAACATTATTGGTCTTTCTTTAGATTATATTTTGTTTGAAGAAAAGATTCGATTTTTTATTTTTATTTAAACACATGGTTCCAATAATTAAAAAAATAAATTTGGAAAAACTTGAAATTTAGATTGTTTAAAATTACGCTTTGCGCTTTAATTCACTAGTTTACAAGGTTTTTGCACTTGAATTGAAAAGTATGTTTTCTTGATGATTGAGGTGCTCTGAGTTTCGAAAAAATAATAAAAAAAATCCTACACGTCACATTTATAAAATATTAACTATTTTTGGTTATAAAGAAAATATACAAAAATGCAATACAAAAATAAAGTGAAAAATTAAAAATAAAATATTTTAGCTTTTTTTTATAATTTTTTGTGTTTGTGTCTATTACAATTGACCAACAGTAGTCACCTAGCATGTTTTCGTCCCAATATCCATGATAATTTGTTTCAAAACTTTTTAAGATCTGGTGAAAACGTTCGCCATGCTCGTTGTTCACGTTTCCGAGGTTTTGAGGAAAGAAGTCAAGATGCGAATGTAAAAAATAAATTTTCAGGGACATGTTAACATCCATCCGGTGAAAATTATGCAGTAAATCAGCAACTAAAAACTCATGGATAACAAGTCTCAAAGATTTCCAAGCGGCTTTTTCAATATTAGAAAGATAGTTCTCAAACTTCTCATCCTTCAACATTTTTTTAATTAAAACCGATTAAAACCGAATGTCTTTGTGAGACAGGAGTAACAATCAGTTTCGTAATTATATGGTTATATCAAAATTGAACGACCTGTTCTCACCTGCAGCCCACGAGCTTAGTATTTTCCTACATCTTTCATAAAATACGTGAGAAGCCCACTTTTTATCTTGTTGAGCGGCCGGAAATTTGAAGTAACAAAGATAGGCCTCTTTCAGTGATGTCGTTATATGGTATCCTTTCTAAAATATAATAATTTCACCACAAACGTAACAGAAATAGTTATAATTAACTTTGCACGATCTTTTCGACATTTTTAAATTGAATTCCTATTTATTTGAACACTATGTGATTCAATAAAAAAAAATATTTAACTTGTAATATACTTGTATATTATAATACACAATATTTAACTTCACTTAAGTATATTTTCAAAACGTCTTAGCTCCAAAAAGTATACTGATAAAATAATATGAAGTAATTAAGGTGATAGTGTAGCACACCATGTATAATGATAGTGTGGTATACATGACGTATAATAATAAAATGCATTTAATGTGTATTTTATTTATACATATGTATACATATTTGTTTATACCAACTTTACCGTGATTAACACTATATTGCATTAAAGAACATAATTCGTGGTAGTTGAAAATAACAAACCTGGATATTTAGCAATTGTGACGTGATAGAAACAAAAGAAAAATATATTTGCTTTAAGTTTTTATACCCGAATCCAAAAACATACATTTTATTTAAAGGGCAAAAAAAAATTTTAAATTTGTAAACTATGTAGTGTTACCAGAGAATTGCTGGCATATCAAATATGTAAATGCATTCTACTCCAATTACCATTATTGCTGGCAACATTGTAACTTTTGTAATCATATTTAAAAAAAAAAAAAACTGAAAAATTTAGATGATGTCGTTGCTTTGACTTTGAATTTTACATTTATTAAGGATGTACTAAGATGGTGTAATAGTTCGCTTTTACAAAAATAGCTTTTCGAAAATTTGGAGTACTTTTCTCAAAATATTTAATCTTTAACCCAGAGTTGACTATTTATAAGTATAAAAAGTGTTCAAATTGTGAAGGGAGTTAGTTGTTTTTAGTTAGTCCTTTGTTTCGACATCTGAAAACGCCAATGTTTTGAAATAGAACAATTAAAAATTTTTATACTCCTAATAACAATGCCTAACAAATTTCAATCTCAACTGATAAATAAAGTATTAATTTTTATTCACATTATGACTAATCGTCCGAACGAAAACTACATAGTATATTATATCCTAGAACATCCTGTTTCCTGTACAATATCACCTTTATTTCATTTTTGAATTTCCTTTAAAAAAAAAACCAGATAGTAACAAAATATAAATGCTAAAAACAAGTTGTAAAAGTAGTCTTTGTTTTTTTTTTTTGTTTTTGTCATAAAAATAAAATTTAAAATTTTTTATTTAAAATTCTTTTCTAAAGTAGGGTACCTTGAAACTTTTATTACACTGTTGTATATAAAGCTTATTATTAAAAAGCGTCCAAGCATTCATGTATGAACATATATAGTATAAGCACTATTCATAACTGTGTTGTTTTTTTTCTATATTTTTTTACGTTTACGTTTATCCCTTGTGGTTAGATCTATAAAACAAGAAAGAAAAAAAAATAAAAGTTGAAAACAGGATACACAGAATCATAAATATGGAAATCATGAATCAAAAAAAAAAAAAAATGTGAGCAATATGAAAAATTTTTGTGTGTTATAACGTAAACTTGAACATTTATACGTGAATTCATATAATATTAAAATTTTTTATTATTACTTTCATTTATGAATAATCAAATGTGAATACATATATATGCGAATATCTTTCTCTTCAATGACATTAAAGTATATATTGTGTAAAAATATTTACCATGTAAATTTGAAAAAATTTCAAAAGTAATACTACAATTTTATAACGTGTGAAAATAAAAATCATATTATTCAAGGAAATGAAAATTCATAAAAATAAAATGCATTTATTATTCATTATTTGTAATTTGTTTTACAAATCAAGCATTTTATTATTTTCAGTTTTTTTTCTTTTTGTTCTTTTCTAAATTTCTATTACACAAACTCGAACTTTAATATGAGAGATTGAGATATCCTTTAGAAAGTATTTAAAAAATTAAATAGCAAACAGCAAACAACAATCACTATTGTTAATTTAATAAATTTCTTATAATCACCCTAAAGGGGACAAAAACAGAAAAATTCAACTCGTTAATTTAAAAAAAAAAAAAAAAGAAAAAACTTAATCACTTAAATCTATTCACAGGACGAAGGATTATTTTTGTACGTACGTATAATTCGTTAAATAGCACCTTCATATAAAAAGGTTATAAAACTTTTGGTTTCCGTTTGAATGCACCATTTCTTTTAAACTTTTTTTGTTTTAATGTATTTTTTTTTCTTCGTCCTTTTAATACTCATTAAATAAAAAAGTACAGTACAATGTTTCATGAAATTATTCGTATATATAAGTATATTATGTACGTTTTATAGGTAAGAATACTTATTTCTGATCTGGTATGATAAACTTTTAGGAACAATTTCCGTTTTTAATAGAATTTTATCAAAGAATTTTCATCTTACCTCTAACTTTTTTAAAAGAAAATTCAAATTAACAAGATAAAAAATGACAACGAATTAACTGAAAAATATAAAAACTTTATTTAAGTATTTTTCTTCTTTTTTCTAAATTAACATTTCCTTTTCCTTTCACGTAATTATGTATACAAATGTTACCGGTTTGTAAACACAAGAGAGATTTTGATCAAAATTTTAAGAAAAAAAATGAGAAAAATAATTTTCAATTTTCCGAAAAAAAGAACAAAAAAAAGAACAAAAAAAAAGAGCAAGTTTCTATTATTTTGTTTAAAGTCCTTGTTTTCCAAAAAAAAAAAATAGTTTAAACAAAATTGTAATCACTTTATCCTGATTTTTTTAAATTTAAATTTTGTACTGTTATTTTCCCCAAAATAAGATAATAAAATGAAAATTATTAACTAAATTAATTTTGAATTACATATATTAAAATTCTTTTAAACAAACAAAGAAAAAAAAAATTTGTAAATAGGATTTTATTGAATTTATTATTTGAAATAAATTTCATTATTTCTCATAAACACACAAATAAATCCTAAATACACCTGTGAATGTTGTTTACATCTTCCTTCTATTTCTTTTTTTTTTTCTTCTTTTTTTTTCAAATCAAATATAAAAAAAATCTTGTTGTTGAAATTCTATTTTCTAATAAAAATAAATTTACAAAAATCACATGTGATATATTTCTTTATAACAACAACTGAAAATTGCAAACATAATTTCAAATTATATAATATTGATCTATATTTTCCATGTATCCCCCCCCCCCCTCTCATCTTTTTCACATCGTTTCTTTTTTTTTCTACTGCTAGCTACTGTTTTTTTTATTTTTTATTAGACTAAAAGATAATTTCATAGGAAAGTACACACAATAAAATTTCTATCATATCATTATAATGTTTGCTTTTTCTCAGTTTTCATATGCCACATTAAAAAAAAATACCGTATACACAAAAATATGTACGTGTATAAACTTCAATTTGGCACACAAATCCTTTTTACTAGAATTGATGCTCCCCTTTTTAAATTACGACAAGCAATATTAAATATATATCGTTTAACTTCAAACAGGAAAAAAAATGAAAGATATGGAGGAAAAACAAATAAGTAATGGTAGGTGTATGAAGAGATAGAAGAAGAAAAAATGATTACAAACAAATTTGGGGTTGAATTGATGTTCCATAATAAAATAAACAGGTATGTCTACATAATATTTGCTATGTTTACATATATTATGTTGTGGAATTGAATCGAAGTGACAATCTCATCGGGTACTGCCTCCATAAGCACAACACTGTCTTTAATTGTTAAATAAAGTATAATCATTTTTGATTCGATCTGAATTCACTTGCATTATTGGAACTTATAAAAAATTTGTGTGTAAACATTGTTAAAGCATATATATGATATCCTTTTTTACATTTTATTTGTATATTGATCAGAATATCATCATTATAATCGTTGTCGTCGTCGTCGTCGTTGTCTCATCTTTGTCGATATCATCATAAGTATGATGCCAAAAAATCTGTCAGGTTTTTCTTGGTCTTTTTTTTTTATATTTGTAATCATAAACAACAGTTGATGTACCTTACATAGAGATTGATTGATAACACGAACGAGTTCAAAGAAATAATATGTATAGAGATGGGACGGGAGAAAAGCATACAAGATCAATATAAGATGGATGATTGATTGGCACATATTAAAAGTAATAAAATGTAGTCACTCTCAATAAAAGTGATTTTTTTTTATTAAAGTTGAAGAATTGCATCATCTCTTTAAATATTTCAATTTTTCTAAAAATTTATAAGTTCAGTTTGCATAAATTTTCAAGTATTTTTTTCTAGTTAAACACTTTCGAAAAAAAAAATATATAAAGCAAACTGTTATTTTTAGTGATAAAGCCTAAGCCTGACATTCTGTCCAAAAGAGATCTAACAACTCAAAATATATTTAACACGGCAACGGATATCCTTTTTGAAAAAATTCCTTTTGGTTTATGACAAATACACACAAGTTATCATGCACAGTATATTTTTTTTCCAACTTTTACGTTATTTTTTTTTTCGATGACTTCTGTAAAAATATAGTGTTTAAGAGTAGAAATATACACGTCACAAAATTCAAACAAGTTGCAAAATTTTGTTAAATAAAACATTCGTAAAAAAAATCGAATAAATATACAATGAACGCATTTAATATATATCATATCCCTTTTTACAATTTGATTTACAAATCTAACAATTCAAGGAAAACTTTTAAACCAGATGTGGTTAACGTTCATATTTTTCTGTATGTATGTATATGTAAAAAAGTTATTTTTTTTCCAGAGAGAGAGAAAAAAAAACGCGAAAATTCTGTTATACTTTTAAAAATTGTTTGCAGTTTATTTATTATATCGAGAAAGAAAAAAAATTTTAAGGAAGTAAAACTTGATGCAGACAAGGATACAACTTGTTATAGGAATTTATCTATTCACCAGGTTGATTCATATGGACGCACTTATTTACGTGATCGGAAAACATAAAAGAAAAAATGAAAACGCAGCTGAAGTGAATAAAACATGTATAAGATACTAAAATGATGATGAATTGATGTAGTAGAAAAATAGTACAATATTGCAGCAAAAGGCGAAAGAAATGAGTACTTTTTTTGTTTGTTTAGCTTTTACCATAAATTTTTTTTCCTTTTCCTGGAAATCATGACGAAGTTTATTTTGGCCTCAAGGTACATAGAAATGAACAACATCTGCATCTTAATAAGTTTTTTTTATATTGCAAGTAGCAAAGTAAAAAGTATTAGAATAAGAAAAAAAAAAGAAACATATGCACTGAGAAAGTCATGTACGAGCACCTATTTTCGTCTGACAGGTTTATTATGAAAACACACAATTGTTGTATAGTGAAAATATTGTAATATGTTATCCTTAGTTTGAAATTAAATTTAGTTTCTGAAAAACAGCCGGAAAATAAAACACAGGAAATAAAAATTATAAAATTTGATTGAGATTTAATTTGGAATTGTTTTCGAAGAACTTTCTTTCAATGACACCACTTTTTTTTCTTACTTTTTAATCTGCACTTATTTTTTATTCTTATTTGAAATTACATAAAATTGTTTGTCTACACACTTACCTAATTTAATTAAAATTCTACTTCAATATTCTTATAACATTATCGATTATATCTCTTTTAAAAATCGATTAACTTAAATCTATCGTTTACCTTAATAATTTCTTCTTCTTGAGGCCTTGTACAAGGATATAATCGAGATCCACTTAAGAATGTATTAAGTACAGAAGCATTCAAGCAGAATGCTGATAAGGGTGAAAAATAAGCAATCTTTTTTTTCTCTTTTTTTACTTCTTACATATTTGTTGAGGGTTGTATGTTGTATACTTACGCATTTATTTTATATAAGAAAATAAGGAAAAAGTGCTGAAATAGCAATTGCCTTATAATACGTGCGTTTTATGTTCGAATATAAAATTTTATCTATTTATATCGATAATATGTATTATACAAAGGTATAAGGTAAGAGATTATATTATGTTTCATTAAAAGGTAAACCATATCCTTTTTTCATTTCATTACGCTTTTTTTTCATCCGTATTATTTTAATTTTTTTTTTCTCTTCTGAATATCTCATCAAAAATTCTACAATGAATCTAATCAAAAATTACAATCTGTATGAATTACAATGTGTCATTGAATGATTAGTAACACAATTTTTCTATCGATTTTGTTGTTGTTCTGTTTTTTAAGAGCTTTTTTCCTCCTTTCAATAATAATTTTATTTCATCTCTCGATAAAAAATATGAAAATGTATATATGTATATATTCTCATACAAATAGAAAAAAGGTGACATAATTTTATATTTATGTAGAAGATGAATATTAAATATGTGCAGATACGATAAATATTGTACAACAGAGAATAACAACACATAAAACGATTTTATATAGCTAAGTATGAAAATTTTAAATACAAAATAAAACACAGAAAAATGGAAAAAAATAACGGTCTATAAAATATCATAAATTACTTCCAACCCATTACAACAACTGATTGATGATTTAATGGTTTTTACAGGTGTAGCGAATAATTTCAACTGAATGAACAAATAACTATGGTTAATTGGTGATTTATGGGCATTGTGCCATTGTCATCCCGATGCGATACCACCATGAATAGGTTCTTATTTTAGTTCATATCGATAGCTTTTTTTTTTTTTTTTTTTTTGGTGGCTTAATATCTCCTGTAAATTATTTGGTTGCTGCTGGCCTGTCCTGAATATTTGAAATGATGTCAGTTCAAAAGTTTATATTTAAGACCAGAAAGAATTTTTATTTAATTTATTACATTGAATAGTAGGAAAGCTCTTCCGGAAAGGTAATGCCTAGATGGCTGACATTAGTTTGCTTTTTTTAAAAAAAAAACAAAAATTTTGACAGTGAAAAATCTAATATTTGGCCGGGTTTTTGGTTGGCGAATGTCCTTTTTGAGATTTTATGGTTAAACTTATAAAATAGCGTGTCAAAAATTTTCAAATAACTTACCTGGAAATGTAGCTAAATTTTCTTCCAACAAGACGAATTTTTATAGAAGAATATAGAAAGTGATTCATTGTCCAAACTGACTACTTTATATGCCTGTGGAATTCACTAAAAATCAATTTTCACTAAAACTGAATTTGTAATATTTTTGGAAGAATACTCAAAATTTTTGAAGAGAAAACATTCACTGTCATTTAACTAATTTTTTCATAAACTTTTCTTAAAATTCATTTCACACCAAACACAAAAAACACTAAAAAAAAAACTGGTAATTTAATGCGTCTGTTATAGAATATTATCTCATTAGCTAATTAAAAATTTTACTCAGCATCATATCTTGGTAAAAAAAAAAACAATAAACTTTTTTCCTTCAGTTTGTTTTACGCAGTCCTATAACAACTTTACAACCCATTTTTTTAAACACTTTTCACACCTCACAAACACTTTATTTTTATTAAATTAGATGAACGGTGAAAAATGATCTCCATATACTTTTTTTTTATTAATTAGATGCAAAAATGTTTTATCTTTAACAATAATTTACTCTTACACAAAAAACTTTTCTACAAATAAAAATATAATCTCCTTTTTCTAAAAAAAAAAAACCATTTATCTTTCCGGTTAAAAAATTTCTAGTACGCGCGCATTGTATTTTCTTACAATATCCTGTCAAAAAGTAGCAGGTTACTTTATGGTCACTTTAATATAACCGTTTTTATTTAAGAAAAAGCAAAAAAAAAACGTGTTTTCTTATTAATTTATCATGATGATGAATATAAGAAAAGTAAAAGTGATAGGGATAATTTTTCTTTCATAGATTTTAAACTTTTCTATCTTTTTAAAGTCTCTTTTTTTTCTTTCTGCATCCCTTAAAAAACATTATTCATTATTGTGTTTATTTTTTTAACGTAGTTCAATTCACAAAAATTTGGAAAAAAAGTGTATAAAAACTTGGGTAATCGTAAGAGAAAAAAAAATTTAAACTTGCGATAAATATGTTTTTTTTGATTACTTTAAATTAAATTAACAAGTTAAAAAGAAATTTTTTTTTCAAAAACATCAAAACAGTTTTTTTTCTGTTCATATCAATATTGACCACACAAAAATGTAGTCTGTATTCTGTAATGCTATAACACCTCTATGAAGCAAATAAAAGCAATATTAAATGTGGAATTGCTCTAAGGATAATAAGATTATGATTTTCTTGAGTGCTTCTTATTTCTTGTGTTCTTTCTTAATATTTTTTTCTTCTCAATAAACTTGAGTAAGGCTATCATATTATGTTTTCAAGGGATCTATTTTATTTTTCTTTTTTTACCGTCGCCGTACTATTTGTAGGTGATATCTATTTTTTAAAAAGTTTTTAATGGATTCAAACTTTTATCAAGAATTTCAATTAATTTTTTTTCTCTAGACACCATTTTTTTTTCTTTTTTTTTTGTCGAATGATATAAAAAATAAAATTCAGTAATGAAAAAAAGATGTAGAAAGAAATTTCAAACTAAAAATGACAACCATTTATAAAAGTTTGTTTTTGTTGTTGTTGTTTTTTCGTTTTTTGGATCAAAACTTATGATAATGAAATGTCCTTTTATAAAAGGAAAATATTTCATTTAATTCGTGTAATCGACAACATTAGTGGATTATTGACAGATTTTCTGTTATTACATATTCAGCATAATCTTCAACTTTGTTTACTTTATTAAGAATACAAATTATAAATGAACTTTAAAATTAAAAATTACAACCTCAAATACAGTTGACTTCACTGAATCGTTTTTCTAGATATCTAACATTGTAGATGCATTGATGTTCCCAATGAAAACAATTAAACGACCAAATTCACGAGCATTGAATGAAACATCCCTAAATATGCACTTTAACCTAATTTTCAAATCAAATGAAAAGTCAATTTTCCTATATATTATATGATGCTACCCTGCCTGCTCAACGATTGCCAAAAATGACTATATTACTTAGTTAAAGTAGCTTTACACTACTTGATTTCTCATATCACTTTACATACTATATGTCACTGGTAAAAGTTTGACAGCATTTACACTGTCTGATTTTATTGAGAAACTTTCTCATACGACTTTACACTCGGTATATTATGAAAATAGATTTGTTCTGACATTTGATTTGACTTCGTAATATTTGAATTTTTTTATTTCAGTGGATTATCAGCATTATGAGAAGTCGTATGACAATACATATGTATGTAAAATAACATACATAAAGTGATATGACAAATTGAAAAATCAAGTAGTGTAAAGGTACTTTTACTGATTTATGTATCAAGAAGCCAGGGAAGGATTTCTTTAATACTGTATCCTATATAAGCTGAAGTAACATTATGTCGAGAAAAAAAGAGCTTATTGTAGACCATTCAGTACTTAACTTCAAAAAGTCCCAAAACGATCAAGACAGACTGACATTCATCTTTGATATTTTTTGAAATCGGTAAAAGCTTTTGAAATCATCATCAAACCAACTTCCTCGATTTTCCTATATGATTTATATAAAATCGAGTTATTGAGTCATTCCTTCAAAGGAATATGTATCTATTTACGGCGGTTTCATACAAAATTATGTTCCAGTGCGAAGGACCAAAATTTATATATTTCATATAGTAAAATGTAACTTATTTATTGTCATCAAATTGTCATCTACTGCATATACAATATGGTATTACATTTTGGGGTTGAACTTCGGAAGAATAACCTCCTATCGATTTTACAATGAACAATTTATGTATACATCATATAAATTTCAAATACCTACAGAAAATTATTTATCAATAAAATCTCTTCCATAATACATTTTATTTAACAAACATAACATAATATTAACTTTAAAAAATTAAAAATAAATTTTCAATATAATAAACATAATCATTTACATCCTGTTCTTGGGTCAGTCGTATATTTAATCTCATCTGTTTTAATTTTTACTCTTGTTTTTTATAATGTGTAGAAAGTACTATCTATAAAACCAATTGTGGACTTGCTGTACACTACATAAATACATATTTTTTGCTTTTTGTTTTATTCATTTTTTTATGGAACATTTCTCCGTTCTGTTTAATTCACGTTCACCTGACTCATTACATAAATATAAAATTAGTATTCGCAGTAGTTTTTACGAAAATTTTAATGTTTGTTTGTCATGTTATGCAAAAATATGTAAAATTCAACTAAATAAAATCAATATTACAGAAACGTAAATGAATATAATAAGCATAATATTATTTAAACATTGACTTTATATACCACCAAAGTAGTATAATAATATTCGCGATATAATTTCATTTCAATGTTTTTCATATCCTCTTTTATTTGTTGTTATTACATTTTCATGTACTCTCGTATGTAAGTGCTTCATAGGTATAGGTATACGTAGGTGTATAGCAAATATATAGTATATTTAATAAAATTTTCTAGTGAAAAACAACAGAAATAATAATGCTAACTAATAAATTCTGCTTCAGTTTTCTCTGTTGTACTATCATCCTTTTAATTCTTTGATGGTGTTTATATTTTTTTTGTGTGTTCGTTTTTTTCAAAAAACAAAAAAAAAACCATACAACAGAATCTACATAATACATTATTATATACATTACAAAAAAGTAAATAATATCGAACACTAAAAACAGGTGTCGGATATAAATTGTTCTATAATTATAGTCGCATAATTTAATGTGTAGCTATATGCATTTTTAAATCTTACCGTTGCTGTACGTATCTACTGTACATATTGCAATATGCTCAATTAAAAATGAACATACAAATTATGGATTTAATTTAAAGTCATAAAGTTAATTTCAATATTCCAATTCAAGTGTACATATTATTATGCACATCACACACTCACACGCGTATAATATAATATATTGTATAAGAAATTTAATTAATGATGTCATTAAAAGAAAACAAAAATAAACATATAATTATCGTAAATTTGTAATGATGAAATATTGTACATTCAGTATATCAAAAAATTCATATTTATAAAAATTGTATATATGTAAATATCAAAAGGTGTTTTTTAATGACCAGCAAATAGAAAAATTCGTAAATTCACAAATTGAAAATTTAAAATACATTTTTCTGTAAAAAAAACAAAAAACAAAAAATGGAACAACACAAATTTTATTCAACCTCCACCTACTACAGACAAAAAAAATCTCTTTCTCTGTGTTAATAGACACCATAACGATCAATAAAATATGTATATTTTTATAGCAGGTACACTGTTACACTATTTTTTTGTTTTCGTTTATTTTTATTATACAACACCTGTCCGGTAGTGTCGTCTAGTACAACATCCACCACAACAAAATGAATGAATTTAAGCACAGAATGAGAGAAGAAGATACTTCTGTATATGTATGGTATGTATGTTTTTCTATTCTAAAACAATAAATTGCAATTGTCCTTCCTGATGCAATTTATGCTTTCAGTGTTTACAAAATATTTGCCTCTGGATACAACCAAAAGTTCATCCACTTTATACCTTACTATATATACCGTGATTAAATGTATCTATGTATTATGTATAAATTACAATATATGTATGTATACACAAACGATTATATACCATATGTATCTTTTAAACAACAAAATGTCATTTTCATCCTGTGTCTAAAAGGTATGTACATTTTTATTTTTGTGTATATACATATAACTAAATTTTATGTAAATTTAAGTTGTAATAAAAAAAAAGACACACACACAATGTA
The DNA here is from genome assembly GCA_932526495.1 of Bombylius major. Lineage (NCBI taxonomy): Eukaryota > Metazoa > Arthropoda > Insecta > Diptera > Bombyliidae > Bombylius > Bombylius major. Next base: position 23,884,200 of record OW052045.1, on the reverse strand, counting down.
ACTTATTCTATAATTGGTGCGTGTTATACAAATGTAATCGATATCAGGATACCACTAATCGATCAGAAAATTTCAAACTAAATCTAAAATTTATCGAAATTTGCAATTTTTATTTTTCTTTTCTTTTTTTTTTTTTCTACACAAACCTTGTAGTATTGAGACAAATAAATTCTGTTTTTGAAATGTGTATTTGTCCTTGAAATTTGTATTACAGCCTTTTATAAATTGGGGGTGTATGTAATTATTTGCCTTTTATACAAGCATACATATGTAAGTATCTTATCAAATTTGATTGTTCCCTAAAGATTAAATGTTAATAGTCTTGTTTTCTTGTGTCAACAACAAAATGTAAATTCAACCAAAATGTGTCACCTAAATTGTATCTATAGGCTTGTTTCAGGTCAATAATGGTTGCACAATATATATGACTTAACTAATGGTTAACCCCTTGTCGAATTTCAAACCGAATGCAATAAACAGATATGTACTTAAGAAAACCTCACAGAGGCAATATCTACATTTATGTAATTTTATTGAACTTTGAAATTTATTTTCTGCTAATTTCAAAGTACAACAACTTTTTTTTATTTTTATTGGTTTTCGTTTTTGCTTGTGCATTAACTTTAAAGATTTAGTGGAGAAAAAATTGAATTTTCATGTTATTCATAAAAACAAAAAACACTAATAAATAATTTAACAAAATTATTATACTTATTGATTATAAGTAACTTTTTAATATGATCATAATATTGAACATAAAAACTTTCTCTTTTGGGATATCATAAATCACATCATGTATTAAAATTTGCAAAAAAAAAAAATTCCTCACCTCATTGTCAGGTAATATGAAAGAGTAAATTGAATTTTCACGTCAACTTAAAAACTTTCACTATGTAAATACTCACAATGATTCACTGTGTGAAGATATAAGAAAATGTTTAAAAAATAAAAAGAAAATGAAAAACTTAAAATGTTGTAAGTACACTTCAATATTAAAATACACGGAAGGATGTCTCACACAACGTACTAAATTTTTTAAAAAAATAAAAAATCTAACACATATTATGTACTATACACATAAGATGTCTGCAAACTACATACGATGACATTCAAACAAGTAACAAAAAAAGAAAAACATCGATTCTTGGAAACATTTTTTTTAAAGTTTTGTTGCCTTATAAAAATAAAATAATGTGTTAAAGGATACAAAGAAAACATTTTGATGACAAGAACAAATACATATATGTATATGTATGTGTGTACTATACATGGAAGGCGAATGATAGTATATTGATTCAGAAAAATAGTGATTTAAAATGAGTATGTAAACTTTCAAGGATACTTTTCAATATTTATAGAAAAAAGAAGGATGAGTAAAAACATTGACAAGATACACTTTTTCAATGGAACACCTGTTCAATGTAAGTATTTTGTGAGTGTGAATTTTTTATTATGTAGCACCAGCACGAAAGATAAAAATTTAAATTTTATGCAAATTAAAGTATCAGTAAAAATGTTTTGAATACACAAAAAATAAGCTATTTATCAAATTCACAAAATTTTCGTATCTAATTTCATTTTCCTAATAATCTGTCTCATTTATTTATTCACCATAATTAAATTCTCATATTAATTGTATCCTTTTTATTTTTTTTCTTGAAACCAATATCCTGTCATTATTTTCACAAAATATAATACCTAATCATTACATCATACTCTCAAAAAAGCCTTCAATGGAAATAAAATGAATTGAAGCGTTGTTGAACAGCTCCAAGTAAAAGTAAGAAATTGAGGAAAGGACAAAAAACAAAAAATAAGATGAATAACGGAAGAATATTACTATGAGATTCTCTTAAATGAATTATCTCTCATCAATTATAATGAAAGATAGGTGTCTTAAGAGATGTTCACTTTTCATAAAAATTTTCAAATGATAATTTATGTCGTTGTATAGTCCATTTTATTCGTCACATTTTGAACATATACTATTTCTATGAATCAATCTTTTAACTGGATATATTTTATTCAGATACATTTATTTACAGATACACTATAACCTGATAGTACGTCTTGTATTTACTTTAGTCTGTAGTGTCTTTTGTGCCTTATAAAAAAAACGACATTCATTATAGAGAATGAAGACGAATTGAAGATGTTCAATACTTTATAAGAACATAGTTATCATGACAAATCGAACGAATTCTAATAAAGCTACTTACTTATATACAGGATTGAAAAAATAATAATGAACGAATCGCTGAGTATTTATTTAGAATGATTGTGTTTTTTTTTTGTTCTTTCAAATTAGGTGTATGTACTAATTTTTTTCATCACTCACACCATATTGTCAATCAGACATTAAATTTTTAAAGTTACTTAAAAGAATTCAGAATTTTTAACATTTCTTAGGAAATTCTATCATACTTTACTTTTTTAAATTTCAAAAATCTATTCCACTAAAAAAAAAAGAGTATCTAAAATAAAAAAGATTTCATCAAAATAAATAAACTCAATCAATTTAGTATTTCATAAAATTAATAACAAAATCCAAGCTTCCAATCCATTAAAATTAATCAAAATATTTAACAATTTTATTTTTGAAAAAAAAAAGAAAGCAAAATAAATTTCAAAATATTTCATCATAAATTTTAATTCACTGAATTAGAAAATGAAACATCTGTTTGTAATCAAATCCACACAAATACAAAGTATCTATCATTATACTCGTATGTTAATTCTTTAAAAATTTCTATCTTTTGTGGATCAACTTTTCTTCTGTAAATTATACTAAAAAAACAATTTTTTCTCTTTAGTTCTTTGTAAAAGATTATAATCATATAGTAAGTACCAATACCTTAAGATTATATTATTGATTATATTTCACTATACTATTTCTCTAAGAAATATGTATATTTTCTAAAAAGATATTATTCATAAAGTGAAAACACACACAAAAATACCTATGTAAATATATAGTAGAAACTACGATATACACATATACAAAATAGTACAAAAAATGAAAATTTTTAAATAATTTATTTTCATTAAAAACAATCTTGTTTGATCGCATATGCAAAATGTTAATAATAAATTCATGTATATGTAAGTATATATTTTACATTTAAATTAAACACATTGACGCCTTTCAGGTTGAGTGCTTTTCTATTTCCGTATGATATTTTTAAAATATATATCATATATATTAATTTGTATGTGTATATAAATATATCATATACGTTTTAAGATATCAATAAGCATCTTTAAATTAAATATCCATTAATCACTTTTTTTTTAGATATTCATTAACCTGCATAAATTCCATATACTCGTACATATACTTATATTCATTTCACATGTAAAAATTTTGAACATTAGGAATATAAAAACGAAAATACTATTTTAGATATTTATTTTTCAAAGTATTTTAATTGAAAATTTTCAAATTGTTTTTCGTCAAAATCTAAAAATATCTAATATTTAAAAGTACACAAAAGGTATACTCGTATATGTATACGCATAGGTATAATCTCAGAAAAGGAAAAAAAATAATTTATACAATATTAAAAACATTAAAAGATCTAAACATTTATGTATATGGTGTCAATGATATGTAAATATTTTGAAATCAATATTAATTAATAGATGATGGAAATTTATTTTCAATACCTACATTATAAATATATACACATGTGTACATATATGTACATACATATATGTCTATCTGAAAAATTACACGTGGAAATTTCATTTTTACTTCCTACTTCAATTTTTTTTTCTGCATTAATAAATCTTAAATAGATAATTTTGATCAATTTTATATGTAGCAACGAGATATAATACTTGATTGAACACATTCGGTGATTTTTGAATTAAGAAAATATTTTATTGGAATATTATAAGTTAAAATTACAATACATTCTTTTCCTATTTAATTTCTTACTTATACCCCTATAAGCTTTTCTAATTTTTTTTTTTCATCTCCATGCATCAGCCCACGTTCTGGCTCATATTTAAAAAAAAAAAAACTTTATAAATTATCAAATTAAACATTTCATTTCAAACAATTAACCTTTCATCCTAATTAAAATTCAAAATAAAATATATTTTTAAAATTCAACAATTTCATTACCAAAATACTTATTTGCTTTTTCTTTTTGTTTTTTAATTTTGAAATTTCCTTACAAATTTATGAATAAAAAAAAACATACATACATGAATCATATTATACTATACCCTCATCTTTAAATGAAAAGATGTTTCATTAGACCAATAAGCTGACAGAGCTTAATTTAATTTGTTACAGTCAATGGTATACTACATATAGTATATCATTATATTTTATATACACACATGTCACTATCTTGCCACACCGGGTGTCTGAAGGCCCCGAAGGACTTGAATCTAATATGTACCTCTTTTTCTTTTTCTTTTCTATTACCTCTATTTTCATATAAAGTGATAAAAGTCTCTAAAGGTAAAAAGAATATTATGTATATGTAATACAAAAATTATATACCCAGTATACAAAATATTATTCGAAAAAGTTAGAAGGCTAAACTGAAATTCATCAACACACAAATATAAAATATATTATGCACATACACATAGTTTCTTCTTTTTTTTCATATTCCCTTCCGAGAAAGGTAATCATATTTGCTGGTAGTAAAGACTTAAAACAAAACAGGAACAAGAAAAAAAAACAAAAAAAAAAGAGAGAAGTAAGTTGGCACTTCAGTAAATAAGGGTCAGTAAGTGATAAAAGCATATTAAATTAGGAACATCTCCGGCCTTAAGGAACCTTTTTTGTTTCAACATCTGTTTATGTGTTTCCCCCTCAATCATATATAGCTTTTTATTAAATTTGGACTTTTACTCACCTTAACTTATGTGTAATATGTAAAATATCCCAAACATAGAGTAAAATGGGTACTGATTTGGAACACGCACAGTTTAGAAGATAGTTCAAAAGCTAAGTCGTTCTAAAGCACTGAAAATATCATCATTAAAATAAAGTCGAAACCATATAAGTCAAGATTTATTACAAAATAACTCGAGACCTGAGCAAGTCTCCAAAACTTTCGACCTTTTTCGGATTGATTTCGAAGAATAGTAAAATTTTATGAATAGCCTTCTTTTTTAAACCTTTAACATTCAAGCTTATTTTAAATCAAGCACCCTTTTACCCTACAGTTACATTGGTAAAAAAAAAAACATATTCTTTACACAAATAATAAGAAAATTTCTACAATATGAATGAATATATGCGAAGGAACGATAAAATATAGAATTTTGAATATATATATATATACATAGTACACCTATGTGTGTAGAGAAAACTAAAATTCTTTATTTATTCTTTCAGTGTTAAACTAGAGATTATTTGGGTAAAACAACAGTTGGTCATTATGAAATTAAAGATACATAAGTCTTAGGACTATAAACAATCTTCGTACATTATTGTATACACATGTACACGTGCATACATATATGTATTATATACCTATACAGTTAACAGTTAAATGTTTTAACAATCACTGCTCCCTTCTGAACCTTTTTTTTCTGATTATCCTTAAGGTGAACAGAAGGTGTATTAAATTGGTAACAATAAAGATGAGAATATATTTCATATCAAGTTTGTTTTTATTAGAAAATTTTATAGAACAATAATAAGGGAATCCTAAAATAGGACAAAACAAAAAAAAAAAAAAAAGGTTAAAGGAATATTAATAAAATGTGCAAAGAATACAAAAATCTAAAAATGTCCTCAAGTTTATATACGATAGTATTATATTTTATTAAAGGACATAATATTAACCAACATTAAAGGTATGCTTATGCACATATTTGAAATAATGTGAATTGCCTTTTACAACAAAACAAAGAAAATGAAGCTTTAAGGTAAATGAAACTATATGAACATCAAATTTATTCAAATTATTTTTAAAACATAAAATGTACTCGTACATTTCACATTCACTTTCACATATCTATACATATAAATGTACCAAAGTAATATATTATATGTTAGTAAAATTGTGTGTAATTTTCAATGAGTATTTGCCACTATGTACATATGCATACATACATATGTATGTATATATTCTTTCGTCCTGTCATTCAATGTTTTGATCTAAAATTAGATTACCAATTTCATTGATGTCATCATACATTTTATTCTCTTTTAAAATTGAGTATTACAATGTAAGGATAAAATCAGGTATTACGAACAGATGCTACCTTGAATTCAATTATAGGATAATGATTGTATATACCAACGTGTAGTGTATGTACATACTTGTAGATATTTGAATAGCGCTATATCTACCATAAAATGTATGTGTGTACAGTTTACAGTTACGTACTTTAATGGAATAAAAATGCAATTATACTATTCAAAAGAACTAAAAATAAGATTTAGAATGATTAAATAAATGAAATGATCTCTGTTTGTTGTTCACAGATGTCCTTTTTAAGTATGAAATATACCTTATCTAGTAATTTTTATGTAAAATGTAGTTATTCGTAAATGCTTTAATTTTTATTAGAATTTAATTTTGTTTTTTAATCAAGAAAAGTAAACTTAAAAACAAAACAAAAAAGCAACAGCAAGGATTGTCTTATGAGGTTTTTTTTTGTCTTTTTTTGGAAAATCTCAATATTTCAAATATTCTTTTTATATGTACTTCACGAAAAAATTTCAACAGGGAATTCAGTAAATAAATCTAATGTTTTCAACGACAAATAAATCTCAGGTAGATTGTCTTCGCATAAAGTGCACAAAATTATTCACTTAACGTATGTGAAAGGATTTAAAGGATTTTAAAGTGCTTTGTAACTTGAAAGTTTATCTGTACGAGTATATCTAAAGTAACTTTAGCTTCTTTTTGTGAAGCTATGACTATTACATTAAACCAATTTCTATGTGACTAATTCAAAGCTTAGTAAAGTTATATGTACGTGTTTTATTTTTGCAATGTGAGATAATTTTACACGTCGTAAAAGTTATTCAGAAAGGATTTAAATAAAAGATAACTGAAAAATGCCATTAAAATAATGGAACATTTCGATACATTGCCTTAAATGATAGAAGTATGTTTTTTTTTTCTGTCTTTCATTTTAAGTGAAATAAAGCACCGCAAAATGATCAATAATACTCAACTTAAGTTAAATTTATTTATGGAAAAGATATTTTATACACAAATTCAAGGTCAAAAGGATTTAATTTTTCAACTGAAAATGTTCCAAGTTTCTTTAGAAAATTAAAGAAATGATATATGCGAAATTATTTAAAAGTCACATTACATTTATAAAAAAAAATGTGACATCATATCCAGCACAATACACACATGACGTAAACTTAAAATAGGCATTTTAGGTAAAAATCTTCTTTTTTTTCCATAGAATGAAAGCATTCAACCTCAATTTTGATACTTCATTTATCATCATTATAATTATTCTCATAATCATCATCCTCTACTAATACATACTTCTACTCGATTAAAGAGATTTAAAGGTGTCAGCAAAAAATTTTCTTAAGAATTTTCCAGAGTGATGATAATACACAATTCTTAACGTTCATTACATACTCGTATATACTCTACTTTATTATATTATTACCTACATACATATACGAAGAGTATATTTTCATCAACTAAAATCGGATTTAGATAGGATAAATGTGTACTTCATGAGACATAAGATATGTGTACCTAGCTATTAAGTAAAAAATATTAAAGTGCTTTTATTCATTTTGATAACATGTTATACTAAAATACACACAAACACACGTACATACATTTTTAATATTAAAATAAAAAGAATAGAAAGAAAGGTGTACTGTATTGCACTACTCAATATCCTTATACATATGTACATATATCACACTTCATATAGCAATGTAGCCTAGACCTCAACTTTATTGGATGGGGATGAATTTTTGTCATTATATTTTAATGATTAAGATTATACAAATTGATATGAAAACGTGTGTATGTATCTATAACAAACAATGATGCTATTAAAAAGGCTATATATGGCTCATTTAAGGTATTTTTTATATTATTTTACCATACGACACAATCTTCACAAGGTAAAATTTACCGATAGACAATTTTATATACATATATATTTTTAACAATGAAATTGCATGATTGGCATTTTTTATTTATGAAAAAGATACTTCTCAAATAAAAGATTGTTGCAAATATGAATGTATGTACAAACATTTCACCAAAGAAAAATAGAGCTTTTGAAACGAACAAAAAATATGCTATTCAGCTTTTTTGGATGCAAGAAAAAAAGAAATATCTCAAAAACAAAACAAGTGTCATAACTTAAGTATCTTAATGCTCAAAGTCATGAACAAAAGGGTTAAAAAAAAACAAAATTTCAAAAAAAAAAAATTAAGAAAAATATGGTAAATACTCATATCACGACTAATTACCATAAGAAATATTTTTGATTTCTGACTGTAAAATAGAAAACATTCAGAAATAACCAACTATACCGACCGAATATCATATTAGATCATCTATATCTATATAGAAACATACTAAGATACATTTTCACATAAAATACATATGAATTCCCCGTGAGACATGTCAACGTAATCATTAATTAAGTTAAAGATATCAACACAAGGAAATACGCTTTTCACTGTTGTTCTTAGTACTCGTATATTGTTGTTATTGTTTTTTTTCTTTTCTTTCTCTTGTGTTCATATTACGTTTTTAACTGTTTCTCAAGTGTAAATTTTAATTAGTCTGGAATTAGATTTATGGACACCTTGTAATTTTTTGGTTTTAGTTTTTCTTAAAATAATACTAAGAAAAATAAATAAAACTATAGATGTTGTGTAAAAAGTAAAGGTATGATTTTGATTTATTGTAGACATATGGTAAACAGGTGAAAGATTTTTCAAAATGAAATTCAATTTAGCATCATGATATTATAATTTATGTATATTACATTATGACGTATTTTTCTTCTTCTTCTTCTTTTTTTTTTTTTTATGATACAAAAAATATACACATAATTAAATATATTTCATTTTTATAATATACGAGTATGAAATTTTCGTGACGGAATATGTATTTTTATTAGGTGTACATTTTAATGACATAAAACGTTAATGATGATGGTGGTGGTGACGATGATGACTTTGAAATATATTTTTGGATAGAAAATAATTTTAATTTTATTAAAAATGAAATATGATTATGAAATGTTTTCAATTTTAGAAATATTGTAAGTAAAAAAAAAATAACAAAATATAACTGTAAAATGAAAATGGTACATTATTTGGCAATATATGCAAAAAAAAATATTTTCCTTCATCCCTGTTTCCTGTTTAGATTATTTTTGAGTATTTTCTGTTTTGAAAATTTTAATTTTCAAAATTTTTTCTGTATACATAGAATTTTCCAACATTGGTAATTTTCAATTTAAAATTAGCAAATTTATTTCCTTCAATTTACCCCTTAATTTTTTATTTAATTAAGAACATAATTTCACAAATAAAAATCTTCTGGTCTAGAAATTTTTTCCGCCCTACTTTCAACCCCTATTTAAAAAATAATTTTTCAAAAAATGTTTCTGATTTAAATGACATGATTTAATATTTTCTTTTTTTCATATTTTATGTATGTATGTACATATGTATTTTTTTTTTTGTATTTTCACATAAACCTGTCGTATACAAAATACAAAAAAAAAAAGAAAAGGTCTACTGTACCTTAAATAAATTTGTCAACCAAGGATTATGGTAATAAACTCATGTTGTGTCAGGATCTTTATTCAGAATATTAAATATATGTATATATTTTTTTTTCTTCTTTTTATACGTACATGTATTACCTAGTAGTCGTTTATAAACATTTAAATATACACAGGCTTCCTTTATAACCAGGCATACTTACCCGTAATTCACCGTGTAATTATGTGCTTTACATGGCAATAATTTCTTGAAATTTAAACAGATTTGCATGAATTCCTATGCTATACTATACTACCACATTCGGTATGCAATCGTATTTTATAAGAATTTGTATGTGAACATTTTCAGAAGTGAAGAAATCTCATAGCAAAAAGTTTTTAGGAAGAAATATTTTATATTGTGTTTGTGTGTATGAGTTGTTTGAATTACAACAACAAAAAAAACAATAAAATAAAAATAAAACGAATACGACTACGATGTGAAGGCAAAAATCATAAATAATATTTTGAATTTGAATTTTCATATGCCCTAAATTCAAGTAAAAAAATTTTAAGCTATTTTTTAGTGTTTTTTTGTTTGTTTTTGTAATGTTTTTGGCATACCTTAGAGGTTCTTAAGGTGTAAAATTCTTCTTCTTGAAAGCTTACTTAAAGTTAACCTGAAGTCTCGCAATTATATGTATCTTCAAAAACGTCAAATGATCGTCAGTTGATGAAATTCAGCAATTTAACGTTTTAAGCTGAATTTGATCAATTATCATTTGACGTTTTCGAAGATATACTATGTTTTTGTCATACAGGGTGTAAAATAGACATTAAAAATATGTTTGTTATTTTAAAAAGCTTTTTTCCATTGATGTTTTCGCATACCAATTTTAGGTAAGTTGATTTGTTCTCAAATTAGCTATCTTGCACAATCAAATTCATTTTGAAAACACATAATTTTCATTATTTATATAATTTTAAAGTTTTACGTTATGACCACTTAAATATATATTATTCAGCCAATTAGATTCAATATTATGGGCTAATAAATTCAACATCTTTTATATGATTTTGTAAATATTCATGACCAAAAAAAAAAAAAAAAACAGTTAACTATAATTTTATTGATTCCATCATTTCAATAATTTTTGCTGTTTTATTTATGTTTTTTTTTTTTTTTTGTGTTTATGTTATATAGTAGTCATAATCATTATCGTTCTTTTCTCATAATATAAAATATCTGTTATTAAATTATAAGTAACTGCTGTTGCATAAAATTGGTTTAATTTTACACACTCAAAATGCATTTTAATATCGAAAATATTATCCATTATTATTTCAAAATAATGACTTTTTGAAGTTATTTTCGAAATTTAATATTTTGCTGTTAATTTTTGTAATTGAATATTTTCATTTACACAATAACTAACCTCGAAACTATTATTTGATTTTGATTTTTTTTTTGTGACATAAATTTTTTCATTTGAATTTTGAATTATGAAAAATAGCAAGAAAATATTTACTATGCATAAATATTTAGATTTGTTTTTCAAACAACGCAACACATGGATAAATAATAAATACATAATTATAACAATAAACTATATGTCTAGCAATGACATTTTATATAAAATTCGATATCATATTCTACAGATATTTAAATTTAAATTAACATTGAAAAAAAGTACTTTATTCTCAAATAAACTATCAAACGGAAAACATACATACCTATGAAGGCGGTATACCAAATTATTAGTATTTGAAATGTTTGAAGAAAAAAATACCCAATCATTTCCTTGTCTCTCTTATTTTTGTACAACAATAAGCTTGATTATTTAACATAAGAAGCTTCTACAGCGACTAATAGAATATGTTTTTAGATAAATTAACTTTTCTAAGCATTTTCACAAAATTTCTAGAGGAAAATTTGATCGGTGTAAAAAATTATAATACAATTGTTTAAAAGTGAAAAAATCAAAGAAGAACAGTTTTTTATTGCAATTTCTATACTTACATAGGTTAAGTTGAATTGTCAAACTTTTTTAACACAAAAACTTATGAAAATTTTAAAATATTTATTTTCGAAATGTTTTCGAAAATAATAGAAAAAACTTCTTTTAAATTAAAAAAATTACAAAAATTATTGGAAAAATTTCTGGAAATATTTTTTTATTTGAAATTATTAGGAAAAAATATTTTCGAAAAAAGTATTTTCGAATTTTTGAAATTATTGACAAAAGCTTAGCACAGATGTCTACTCGAAGCTTTTGCTAGAAAACGCTGAGTAGGTACTCGTACATATAGGTACTATGTTTATCCTGTATACAAATAAAAAAGAATTATCGCTCACAAAAAAAATGAAATAAATATTATATCTGTATTCTAAAATAACAATTTTTGAACGTATAATTTTGAAAAAGGAGGGTTAAAAACTTGTATCCCTACCCTAAGAAGAAAAAAAATGTTTGAAGCTAAAGAGAACTAAACAAAAAAAACTAGCATTTCTAGTACACTTCAAGATAAACTATGATTAGTTTGATTTTCTTGGAAACTAGATATTAGTGTTCTAAAATATTTTTATATATAAAAAAAAATATATTTCAAACCACCACAATATAATAAAAACATATGTAAAATTCCTCTTTAAGACACGACCATATCAATAAAATAATATTTTTATTTATTCATATGTATTGAACAATATTTGATATGTGTGACTTTATGTTATTCTACTTGACTCCCAAAACATAAATGAATTTTTGTACAGGACAACAGTTGGTCATAATGACACTATAAAATGAAATTTTTATTCTTTCAAGGTAAAACATATAAGGTAAATATGTAATGGTTAATATGAAAATATTTCATATCACGTGCACCCTTATTGACACATTTAAAAGACAATCAAAAAATTAGGAAAATATGTGAATTTTCCTTCTTCGTTAAAATAAGTAAGCAAAATAAAGGAATATAATCTCAATGTGCCAAAAAACATAACGTTAACTTGAAAGGGGATATCTCAAAATACATAATGTATTATAAATTATTTTATGGATTTATATTAAAAACTGAATTATTCACAGAAATTACACAGGGTCACTTAAGAAAAGAGAAAAATACATGTGATATGGTATGCACTCCAAAAGTGTTATATAATACTTTTATTTAAGATATTAAATACATGTTTCCGAGGATGCAATTTTTCATTGCTTTTTACAGAATCACAATTAATTAATAAATGCTACTCCTAGTGTAGGTGAATTTTTTTTAGAAATAAAACAAAATATCAAGAAATCTCAAACATAACTTGAGGAAAAAAATACAGAAAATTTTAAAAACTGGAAATTCAAATATCCTCATCCTTGTACAATATACAATATTTCTCTTCTAGTTGTATTAAAAAAAAAATAGAAAAACCACTTTAAGGACAAAAAATTTCATACATATTTTTTCCTTATAACAACGGTGAATCCCTAAATTAAAAGTTTTCACTTTTCATATAGTTTCCAGCAGGATATTCCAGTGCTTACTTACGAAAGATTTTCTTCAACATACAGAAAAACACAACTTTAGTGACTAAAAAATAAATATATCGCAATAAAATTAATTCAATTTTATTCTAAAAAAAAATAAAATAAAATAAATAACAGTAAAATAACCAAAACCACTATTTATCTGACAAATATTATAATGGGATACAAAAAAACAAAACAAAACAAAAAACCATAAAATCTCATATTTCACTTTATTTGACATTTTAAAAGGTATTTAATAAATTTTAAAAATTATTATTAAAATTACAAATTATATTACTCCCAAAAAACAAAAAGTATATAATTTAAAGCAGATTCTCGTATATGTGTGTAAAATGGTTTATACACATACACATGTATGTATGTTTATGTTTGACTAACGACTGGTCATATATTTTAAACCTACCGGTAATATGTTATTTACTTTACTAAAAACCATTTTGCATTATATAATAGACTCACAAATTATCCTTGCTCTCACCACAAACCGTAATTAATTAACTAAACAGCAAATTTTCAGGCAATTTATGGTTAACACCTGTTTCTGTGGTGACTAAATAATAGTTTAGGTCATTCTACCTTTTTATGTTAATTTTTTTTTTTTTTTGATCATATGCAAATGATTATTTTTTTTCCACATTAGAAAGAAGTTTTAAGTACATATTTGAAATGAAGAAAAAAAAATTATTTGAATTCAGAATAATTCAAAATTATAACTTTCTATGAAAGAAATATTTTCTTTTTCACAAATTAAATGAAAAATGTTAGAACAAATTTTAGAGGTCAAACTTTTCCAGGCAACAGAGAACAATGTATTACAAAGTAGTTTAGAATATGTAAAAAAATATTTTTAAGAACAGACTTGAGAAGGACGAAAACAATTAACTATAATTTCTTAGATTCAAGAGATCTCTTGATCCTTAGAAAAAATTTACGTGGAACGAAAAGGAAATTTTACTTAAAAAGTTATATTATGATATAAGGACCACTTTTTCTTGAAACCAACCAATACGCATTTAATTCAGAAAAAAAAAAACATTCAAACAATCCACTTTTCTTCTGCACACAATCACAACCACAAGAAAAATTGCATATTTTAATACACACAACATACATAGTAGTGTTAAGAACTAACAACTGCTAAAAGGATAATAAGATTATGATTCTCCTGAGTGCTTTCAATTTTTTCAGAGGTTTATTTTTTTATATTTATATTTCGATTTTTTTTTATTTTTCTTCCTTTTACCTTCGTCTTAACATTTGTAAGTGATATCAATCTACTAAAAAACTTTTTTAATGGATTTAAAGTTTAACAAAGAATTTCAATTAATTTCCTTTTTTTTTGTCCTCTAGACTTTAGTAAAGAAATATTCGTATGACAGACGTCAAAAAATATTTATCCTTAAAAAATTAAAGTTTTGAATCAAACAATTTACAAAGCGTTTTAAACTTTTTCTTAATGATTTTCAATTTTTTGATAAATTGATATTTTTCTTAATTGATTGAACGAAAGATCAATATAAATATTTCACACTATAAATTAACGGCTAAAAATTACTTATTCATATTAAAACCTTCTCGTCCTTCCAATTTTTTTTTAATCAAATTTTCATAGGAAAAAAATAAATAAAAATAAGCTTGTTTCTTTTGGGATATAATAAATCACACCAAGCATTAAATTTGCAAAAGTACGTCAGCAATGTTGTCAGGTGAAATAATAAGTTTATGTAAGATGAACGTTAACTTACTCGCAATACACACCAATGGTATACGTAAAAATATGTAGCTCTAGCTACATATAACAGAAAAAAAAACCTTTAAAATTAAGAAAATAAAATTCTCTCATAATGTTCTATCGGAAAAGTAACATACGAGTACATACGTGTAAAAAGTACATTATTACATTGTGTAACAGCTTTAAAAGTTTTTCAACTTCTTCGCATAAATACACGATGAAGATGTCTGCAAACAAAATTGAAGATGATGATGTGTTACACCAAGAGGTAATACATTGACTTTTTTTTCAATTTTTTTTTTTTCCTTTTTTTATTTTTGTAAATTGTATTTTACCAGAAGGCAACTATAAATGACGTGCTAAGGATACAAAATAAACTTTTCTATGACATATTTACTAAAGTTTTTATATTATAAAAATTTTGTTTTTCATTCAGGAAAAAAAACTAATAGATGTGCTTTGAACTTTAAGATCTAGTAACTATTATCAAAATGTTTTCTAAAATTTCTATTTGAAGATACTTCAGATACTAAAAAGCGAAAATTATAAACGTTACGTAAATTGCAATTTTTGTCAACAAAAAAAAAAAAACAAGGATCGTAACCAAGTTTGTTCAAAATGAACCTTAAATTTTTTATATTTTGATTAAAGTGAATAAATGTAAGCAAAAAATATTACATACCATATTTCCCTTTATTTTTCTTTTACTTCAATCAACGGTAGCTATCCACCTGCAAAAATAAAAAAAATAAAAGCAATAGTAAATTTTCAAAAAGTTATTCTCTAGACATAAATCAAAATTAATTTCTTGTTGTACATGAACAACAGCACGAGATAACGAGAAAAGAAAGAAAAAAAAACGATCTGATTGATAAAAAATGAAAAAAAATCTATCAGATACTTTTTTTTAAAATTCTATTTTTGTATATCACATACAAACAGTAGTTCACCTCTATATAATTTTCATTCCTTCATTTATCGTTTCAATATTATAGCTATACAATGTATATATTCGTATATAAAATTCTTTTCTCATCCAGAACATTTCTATTTTAAAATATATCCTTTGATATACAGGGTGATTCCGTTACGGTGTTCGACCGGGAAACTACGGATAGGTCTCGGCGAGGGGAACAAAAAATCTTATTGGTGGGGGCGGGGAAATCTCAACGGTTTCGGAGTTAGAGGGGGTTAAAGATTTTTGGTACTTTTTTCATATTTTACCCTGTAACTTTTTACAAGGGCACGCCAGGCTCACCATTTCTTCTACATAATTGTGAAGGACTCCTGTGCCTTTCTATCAACATCTAACTTGCCGCTGTACCTCTTACCGTTCAAAAGTTATAAGGCCACAAATCCATAATTTTGTCATTTTTTCACAGATTTTTGAACTTTAACCCTAATTTGCTCGAAAAATACTCCATATTAACCCTAATTTTTGATTGCAGAAAATGAAGGCTCAATTATTCTACATCGATTTGCTATCTTCATTTTTTTCAAAAAATGCATAGTTTTATCTGTAAAAGAAATGGTGAGCCTAGCGTGCCCTTGTAAAAAGTTACAGGGTAAAATATGAAAAAAGTACCAAAAATCTTTAACCCCCTCTAACTCCGAAACCGTTGAGATTTACCCCCCCCCCTCCCCTCGCCGAGACCTATCCGTAGTTTCCCGGTCGGACACCGTAACGGAATCACCCTGTATATTGATATGAAAACCATACGTTCGATTTTAGGTATAGTACACATATAATGTGTAAATTTGAGAATGGTTATATGTTCAAGCTTTTGGTCTATGAGACCAAAATGAACATATGTGAACACAAAAAATCATTTGTCATATTATAGAGATTCTCTGGACTGTTGAATTTTGCTGACTTGACTTGCTATCTTACAACAAGGATACATATTTTATTTAAGGTAAAATATTAGTCAAAAGATACATATCTACATACGTATGTATTCATATATAGTTGAACAATATGTGTGCATATTGGATGTACTAGAACATTTATAAAGGATGACCATATATTCTCTTATAATAAAAGTTAAACGTGGTTTCAATTTTTCAACTAATCATTTATAAATGGATTTAACATGAGGTACAACCAATGAACATGTGTAACTGTTAAGAATAACGATATTATGGATATTAAATGTTTACAAATTAAGAGTAATCGATTAATTCTTAAGTTAACTGTAAATAAATGAATTTCATCAATATAATAGATATATTTAAGAGTAAATTAATTTTTTCAATAAATTTTAATAAATGTATTATAAAAAAAATGAGCATCTTTGAATTAAAAAAACGAACTGAGAAAATAACGGAGAGAAATATCTTTTTTCTTAATAGGAAATTTTGATGTGAAAAAAATATATTGAGAAAATACTTGAATATGAGTAAATGCAAGAATTTTAGTCTAGTCAGATTTTTAGTCCAAATTGCCGATATAATTGTGTGAAAGTAAGATAATGCAAATCACCTGTTTATTTTGTTAATACCAAGGTAATAAAAATAATACGTCTTTCTACGAAGAGTCAGGTGTATCTTAAAAACAAACAAAAACCTTTTAATAACTTCAAAGATACTTTAATATCCTTAGACAATTTTCTTATTCAGATAAAAATTTTATTTCTTTTTCTTTTACGACAAAAATTTAAGAATATGTATAAGTGACAAATACATGTACAACCGATATTTATTGCGAGATCAATATCCAACATCACAAATCAATCTTTAATTTTGAATCAAAAACAAAAAAGATATTCTATCAAAAACCATATTGTAGACGCAACGATTATTTGTGATAAAATAAAATAGCAAAAAATATGATGTGTCAATTATATTTTAGCGACAAAAAATCGTAAAGGTGTAGAAAATTTCTCCTTTTTTAAGTAAGTATCTAAACGGTAATATAATCACACATATAACTCAGAATAATATACATGGAATTTCTATTTGTAAAAGTAATAAAATTTCTCAAACAACAAACACGAAAATAAAGAAAACATTTTTACGACTTGATGGATTCGTGGTGTTTGGTGTAGGAAAAAAAATCGAATATTATATTATACTTATAAATAAATAAATAAAATGTATTAGATTTTTTTTATTACTTTTTTCAGATTTATATAATCAAAGTTTGTTTTGTTATCTTTTATTGTTTTAGATAAAAGTTGTATTTTTTTTTTTTTTTTTTTGGAAATTATCTATAACCAAAAAATATGTAATAAGAAGAACTCTTATTCATATAAAATTTCTTCATGTAAAAATTTTTATTCTGGGGTTCAGGCGCGAGTACCCCAAGCTTTTATTTTAAAAGCTTAGTTATGCTCTCTCAAAGTTTTCTCTAAACTTTGACGTCATTTTTTTTGAGAGGATTTTTTGACGTCATAAATTATGATTGCTTTGATCATGTTTTGGCATATTTATGTTAAAAATTTTCATTTCATAACAAATTACGATTTATACTTTTTATTTTTTTTTCGTTTGAAAGATCAAATTAAAATTCAATTGTTTTATTTTTCCCTACTTTGATTGATTTTTTAAATACATATGTATGTATATTTGCAAATTATTTAATATATATATCGGAGATTTTGATTGTCTAAACATTTTTTCAAGTTCTAGAATTAGTTTTTATATATTATTCCCATAGTTATTTTTTGTTTTTAAAAAAGTCCTATTCTATTAAAATTAAATATTTTTTTATTTTTAAAAATGAGTCACCAATCAGGGTTAGCCTGTAGTATAAAAACCTGTAAAAAGTCAAGAAGAGAAACCGGTGTAAGGCTTTTCAATTTTTTTATTACAACTTAATGAAAATACCTACACCGAAAAAGAAAATAAAAAGTATAAATCGTAATTTGTTAAGTTGCCATAGCAACAATGCAATTATGATAAATATTAATTTGTTATACATTTGTAAAAAATGAAAATTTTTAACATAAATATGCCAAAACATGATCAAAGCAATCATAATGTATGACGTCAAAGTTTAGAGAAAACTACATATATATATATTGTATATATATATAGATTGAAAAAAGCTTCAAATCATTTTTGAATTGAAAGCTCTGAGAGTAAAATAATACATATCCCTTTTGTTTTTCCCCTCTGCTCATAATTCGTTCAAAAATTTTTGAATTTTGAAATTACAAAGCTATAAGAGTTCTTCTTATTACATATTTTTTGCTATAACATAAAACAACAGTAAACTAACCATGATAAACTATCTTCTTCTCTATTTTTGGTAATTATCTCTTTTAAATTAAAGATAATTTCCATTGAAAAATAAAATAAGAAAACAAGAAATACTTTCACAAAGCATACATAAATACCTTAAATGAATTACTTCTAATCAATTACTTCTAATCAATTTTAATAATAAATAGACGTCTTAAGTTGTCTTCTATTTTGAATACATATACTTTTCTACTTCAACAAAACTCTAATCTTTTTCTCATGCTTGTTTTGTTACAAATAAATGGTCGCTAACCTGTTATTTCTTCAAAAATTTCAAATAAGACAAACGAAAAACCATCTGACAAGCATTTAAATATTTTCGAAAAAACGATCCAACGATCCAGAAATAATAATTTGAATATAACATCACATCTTAACAAAATTTTCTAAGACAAAAAATAAAAAAAACGAGCGAAAAATAATCAACCTTTTCAGTACGTCATGAAAACTTTCACAAAAAATTAAATTCATCATTATTTTTTTCTAAAATAGAAAATCGATAGTGAAGCCTATTCGGAAAATTAAATGAGGGTATTTACTAAAAGGACACAATGAATGATTACCGTAAAAATTATTTTGAACGGTGTTTTACAATTTTGTTGTTTTTTCTTTAATTTTACCACTTTTTTACATGTAATTTTCGTGAAGGTTTATTAGATTTAACGTATTATTGATGATCTTCGTTTCTTTTTTAATTTACTAAATGTTTTTTCAAACTAATTTGTGTATCCTGGAAGAATTATAAAGGTTCAAAAAAAAAGAAGAGATTTGTATATAACGTTACATACATAAATTTTCCACCTTTAAAAATATAACAAATTTTTAAAGCTTCAATTTTTATTTTTTTCTATAAGCTTTTTGCTAAAATTTAATTGGTTAAGAAATTTCTATTACCTAAGAGAATCAGGTGGAGTTTTCTTATCTTAACACAGGTGTTATATAACATATAAAGTAATATGAAACACACACCTTTATTTTTATTTATACATGTGACTTTTAACATCAAGAAATTTTTCACGTCTGCGCGGTCAATCAAAAATTTCACAGGTAAATATCTACAAAAACAAAACAAAAAATTACATTTGATTCCAAACCAAAATCTCAATTACTCAAAGTTTACACATTTAATTCTTGCTTGACACGCACGTAAATTAAATTTAATAAAAAAAAAAAACATTCTTTCTTTGACAAAAAAAAAAGAATGATTTTTTTGTTAACAAGAAAAAAAAATTAATCTAAAACTTTTACACCTTTTTTCATTATAAAAGTTCAAACAAAAATAATAGCCTCAGGAATTTCTCTTGAATTTTTTTTTTTAATTTTAATAAAAAAAACAATCAACACCAGCCCTCTTGAAAAAATCATAATTTCCACCGTCATTAACATGATACCGGTTTGTTTTATTTAACACCTCATTTTCAATCTGACATTACCATCAGAGAGGGCCAGAGGCATTTCCATTATCTGAGAAATTATTTATGAGAGGGTGGATATTTTCTAGCTTTAAATTATAGTATACATAGAAAAATCTAAAAAAAATAATTAAAAGAAAGGACACTTCATTTTACTGCAAATATTTTTATACAACAGACAAAAAAATGCTTAAGCTGCTACATGTCATTTAAATCTTACTAATTAACATGTGTTTGATATGAAGCTAGTGTATCTACACGTATGTAAACAGACAATTTATATATTCAATAACGAAAATTCGAAAATAAACTGAACATCTATATAAAAAATAATCCAATAATCCGTTATATTATGTTATTAAATTTATGCCCAATTTGAATACGTCATTTTAATTTCATTGAAAACCTGTTGATTGTAAATGAAATATACAGAATGATAAAATCAGAAAAAATATTCTTTATCGATCTATTCCTAAATTAGTAATTTTTGAATGTACAGCAATTTCAAAGTATCTGGTTGGTTGGTGACGTGGCGGTTCTTTGGATTATTTTCGAAGACCCAATTAGCACTAACCGTGCCGTTTGATACCACACACTGACACACCTCTCAGTTGTCAGTCAAAGGGTTGTAAGCCCTTCTATCATACATGCACCTACAGTTTAAAGTGGAATGCGAACCACTAAATTCGTTGGTAGAGAACGAATTTTTTTCGTATGACAGGGCTTGGTACTAATATTTCTTGTAGTTTTTTATGGACTAAGCTTATGATCTCTAAGCAGAGCCACCAAACTATTTAGTACCGAGCACTTATACCCATTTCAAAGTGAATTGGTACTCATTCAAAGCTGAGTGAACTTAGGCGGACTCGAACCCTAGACCTTCAGCTTTAGAAACCAACACTCTACCACTTCGTCCACTACCCTTCAAAGTATCTTATATACATTTTTTTTTATTATTCAGATAATTCTACTAAAGGTCTCGTTGCGAATCTTCAAAATAACAAAATATCAAATTTCATATAAATCGAAGCATATAAGATAAATTTCCAAAAAAATGCCTTTTTAACCATTCTTACCAAAATCCTGTATGTATTGGTATTTTCGAAAACGCAGTGATGATGCCGTGATTGAGCTTAAAAACTCTATACACTGAATTGTGTATCACGGTAGCATCTCTGCATTTTTGAAAACATCACATCTTTCTCGTTTACCTTATGCGTCTGTTTTACACACGTAACTATTAACTCAACCTGTTTTGCAGTATGGACAATCAAAATCCTCCTGGCTTTTTATTTACAAATTTTATTGCAATATGTTTTGTTGTTGTTGAACTGTTTATATCAAATAAGAAATATCATATGTAGTATATCGCTGACCATATCCTTAGAATTATATGATTAAATTTGAAAAAGACCCTCATTTCTATTTTAGTTTTATATCTTTAAAAGGATATGTACATAATTTCAAAATTATGACTGTCATTTATATAACTTTCCTTAGGGTCAAGTTATACTCAATAAAAAAATTGTTTTAGTACTTTAAAAACAAAATATTTTTGTTTAAATAAATTTTATTATATTTTCTTATTTGAAAAAGGTGTGTACTTTCTACAAATAAAAAAAAAGGATTCATTTAAATTTTATTTTATTCGTTTTTACATATTTTCCTTTTCTCATATACCGTCAATACTATTCTATAACAGAATTTTACGGAAAAACTCAAACAAAACGTTTTAAAGAGAAAATATTATTTTCTGGTTATTAAATTTAAAATTATCCTTTAAAGGAAAATATTATAAAAACGAAAATCAATTAATCAAAAGATTATGTATACATCAGATCTTTTCAAATGAAAATAGCCAGCAGGAAACTTATATGTAGTAGTTTTTCTATTTAAAATTTCTTATACAAACAAAAATGTACACGAACGTACCTACATCTGCAATGATAAAATATTACTCGATGATATGAAATGTTTTTTGAAGATTCATAGGTACAATATATCTTTCAAGTTATGTCAAGTTTTTGTCACAAATCAACACGTGTTGTTATACTACATATTATATTTTTGCACGTCTGTATGTGTACGTGAATAAAATCAATGTTTTGTCCAATAACCTCTTATACTCATCATAGTTTTATACATACGTACAAATTTTTTTATACTCTGACAAAAAAATTTATTCATTCAAAATGTACTCAACCTTATTATAACCTTCAAGGATTATAAAAAAAAAACTAAGAAGAAAAAAAAAGTTGTGACACTTGAGTGAAGAACTTGAAAAGATTCCAAAATTTTTGTTACTACATTTTTAAAAGTATGTCCAGTATGTGAAATAGAAGGTAGAAAATTTAATGTTTTTTTTTTGTGAGAATTTTGTAGAAGAAACCTTTTAACTTGAAGCAATACATATGTCACCAAAACCCATAACTTGTACAAACATAGAACAAAAAGTACTCGTATATATACTGTACGTATACGAAATTAAAGGTCAATGTTTTTATTGCACACAGGATTTCTATATAGTTTGAAAAGTTTTTCTGCAACTTTGACGGAAACAAATTGTTTATTTAAAATACAAGAAAAACACACAACAAACAGTTGTGTCTATCAGTTGCAAAAGGGATCTTTTCCATATTTTGGAAAAAATGAGTTATGTATGTATGACGTATGTATGTCATTTGAAAGGTCTTTTAAAAATCTACTTATTTACTCTACTTTTAAAAGAAAAAAAATACCTTTACCTATGTATTTTGATCGCCAAAATATGAGCTCAGTTCCAAAACGGTACGTTTTCCTCAAATTTTCATATATAATGTAGTCTCTTACTGCAACAATATTGTACTGGAAAAGAGTACTTTTTGCTGCGAAATTTTACTGTTTTCTAGTAAAATAATACTAGGTTAGTTGCAAATTAGTTGCAAAAGGGATCATTTCCATTTTAATTTATTCGATAAATCGATCAATACTATTATTTTGTTTAATTTTTTGTTGAATCATGGTTCTATTAGTAATAATAAACAATTTGGTCAACTTTCTTCATTACATTTATTGATAGTTTCTTCCAGAAACAATTTTGCTTAATAACTCAAAATGACTTAATATGACAAAGACCCCTTTTGCAACTGATATAGACACAGTTACCCAGTTGTAGAAATTTAGAAAAGTCCTCCTTGAATTAAACTGAGTTATAGGAAATAATTCAAAACTATCTATTTTTAACACTTTTTCTGTTATGTAATGTAACGTTCTTCTTCTTGACATTACAGCCCGGACAGAGCTTAAGCTTATTGGAATAATATTTGTTATTTCGCACGATCCTGCACTGCCATCTCCCAGTTTTTAATTTTCATTCAATCTTTTCTAATGTAACGATACATCAATGAAACTTGTATCGCTTTTTAAATTACATACTTACTGTAAACTGAGTTACGTTTAATTACAAAAATAATATTTTGATACGGTAAAATTCCCGACAGGCTGGAGTCGTAATTTCCTTCGTTTTTTTTTATACACATCATCTAGTATGTACTAATAACTTCTACACCACATACAACAAATTTCTACACCACATACATCAAATTTCTACAAATATACATTTTCTTTTCACCTAAATTTCAAATTTCATATGAAAATATTGTCCTCATTTTTGTTTAACTGCATAAAACATTAACAAAAAATCTTACAAAGGGAAAAAAACTTATAATGTACTTAATTTGATATCCTTGGCATCCGTTATACATATACTAGTAGATATGTAGAAAAAAAAGGTTACTTATAAAAATAATTCATAATATCACCAGATAAACTTATAAGTTTGTCTGTAACGAATTTTACTGAAATTAATTTTATTTCATATATGTATATCACCCCAACACATACAAACATATGAATCTCTTCCGGTATCTAATTTTTTTTTTGTCTTTTTCGATTTTTGTTTTTATTGAAGAAAATATTCTTGCATCGTAGATCATCAATATATTCTTATTCTTTTGTTATTTCTACATATTTACTTTGTTTTTGTGTGTTTGCGTGTCTATAAAGCAACGTCATTTTCATTATTATTTTTTCTTCCTTTTGAATTCTTTATTTTAATAATTCTATACAAAACCAATCAAATTTATAAGAACCCTGTTTATTAAAGCAATTGGTCATTATTTGACATTTATTGGATATTATTGGTCTTTTGTGAAAATATTTTATTACTTGTTTTTATAACTTTTAGTTTTATTATATAATTTTTTTTATGTTTAATATATTGGTTTTTATGAAAATATGAATCCTTAATAAACTTAATAGTATTTTGTTGGATCATTAGATTGACTAATAAACCATAAATTGCATTATACACCTATTTTTTGTTTGTTTTCTAGAATATTAAATCGAATCTTAGATAAAATTCAATATATAATTTAACGTAAAAATCCCAGAGAAACTAAGGTTTTATTTGAGACTATGTATAATAAAAAGGACATTGACCTGCAGTTTCAATTTTAAAGTTTATCGAATCATTCGGTCTTAAAATCACACTTTTCCCGCTCTATCTCTATTTCTCTTTATTTTTTTATTTTATTCCATTTTCGACACCTTCAATTATTTTTGGCAAAAATAAATTAATGATATTCATCAAACAAACGTATAACCTTTTTTTTCCAAACTTATCCTCCCTAATCTTTGAACTGAAGATACAATACGGATGTTATAGAAAATTATTTCAAATTATGAAACAACTTTTACAATCATATAAAAAACTAATTTGAAAGAAAAAACAACTCATATAATCTGTCATTAAGGTAAATACATGTGACTGACAGTATCTTTGATTAAAAAAAAGAAAAAATACCTTTTATATTATATTCTTTAGATGTTTACCTCACTTTTTGATTTATATGAAAATACTACAAAATCATTCATCATTAACTTTCATATCACACACACACAAAAAAAGGGTAGATATATTGTTATGAAACATGAAATACTCTCATTTAAACACATTAAAACATATTCAAAAGAAAACCATCATGAATCACAAATTCATATGTGTGCGCTTTAGATTGTGTAAAATAATCTTTATTTAAATTTTAAAGATTTTAAAAATTAACATTTTTTTTAATCTGAAGAAACAAACGATTTTAATTAAAATTCAAGAAAAATAAAATATTTTTTTCCACAAAAATGAACTTTTCTCATAAATTAAATGTAAATGCCACCCAAAATAATTACACCCTATACTCTAATACTTAAATTTTCGAATATATGTATACATACATGTGCTCATATAGAAAACAATACACCTAAACAACTTAAATTTAGAATTTAATATTGTAAACACAACAATTCATATGTAACATAACATGTTATGTGAACAAAAAGATTGGAAAATTTTTTAAAAAGTCACAGTCGTGTATATAGTACAAGTGTCTCTCCTAATAATTGTTACAGTGAGCACAATAGAAAATCAGATTAAACCACATCGAAATTTCCCTCCTGTAGCATGCATGCATTTTCCCAACTCCCCTTCTACATATGAAAAATTTCTTAAAATTCTGATTTTTCATTAACAATCGTTGTATACTTAATTCACACAGAGGTATAGATACATATTGTGTATCTGGAACATATTATAATTTTCTTATCAAACATAAAAAATCAGGAAACTAAAATTTTAACTAAAAATTAGCCTCACATTTTTTTTATTTTAATTATTTATGTAGATTTCCTGGAAATCAATTAAGAATAAATAACGAAAATATACTTAAATTAAACGCATTAGCATACATTAGCAAGAATTCTAATAACCTACATTTTCGCGTATATTTTTCAGATACACATTGAAGGTGTACAATTCGTAGTATCTGAAATAGAAAATCAATATACGCATTTACAATTATTTTGTACAACAATGTAGATTTTTTGTTTTTAGTTTAGAATTTTAATTAAAGCATTATAATATTGTGTGTACTTAAATACAAAAAAAAAAGTATTGTACTTTGAATTTTGCCACGTTCTAACACAACACCTTCGTGCGTTTCGTGACTTCCGCCTCTATATCAAATATAATTCTTAAGAAAAATATAATTACAACAACATATTTTTTCAACAACAAAAAATAAAAAAAAAATATCTTTTACAAAATAGTATTTTCTTTGAAAAACAAAAAATGAAATACAGTTTAAAATTTTCACATAAATGTAAATTAGAGCACACACATTTAATCCATTATGAAATATTCTGGGAGGCGAAATATACAGATGCAAGTACAAAATCTTATAATAAACAAGTACACTCATTTTCTTTTATTATCATGAAATAAAAATGTTTAATTTGATTCTTTTATACTTTAAAATTTTTTACAAAATACCTTTAAATTTAAAACAAGGTAATAAAAACAAAATCCAATTCAATTCTAATTAAATTGGAAAAGAAATAATAAGAAACGTCAATTTATTTAAAATTCCTTTTAGATTTATATAAAACTGAAAACCAGTCATTAATCAATTTCTATCATTTACTCCTTTTCATCATTGCCACACGTACTAAATAATGGGGTATATCTTACTGCCATAAAAATGATATCAATACATACGAGTATAACGTATATAAGTAAACATTTTCTCATTTTGAAAATTAAAGCGCATACAATGTAAGTATCATTATTATCATCATCATCATCATCATCATCATCATATCATATCTACACACTCTATCATCGGATGATCCAATTCCCATTTAACATCATTTAGCAAACTTTTTTCCTCTTTTTTTTCTCTTGTTTTTCCGTTTTTTCTTTCTTTTCTTTTTAATACACAATACCAGGATCAAGATTATTCATTCAATTCATTCAATTTACAGTTACATTTATTCTACCAGCATCCAAAAAATATATAATATGTTTTATATACGATATTTTATAATACCTCTACTACTACTACATCGATAGTCCTTATACATCCTATAGAAGAAAACATTCAATCAAAAATAGGATAAAAATTTATATCCAAGCATCGTTCTGATGCTATTACTCTAATATTTCCATCAAATCTTAATTGTGCTGACACCTTTTCTTCTTCTCTTTTTTACGTTTAGTCAAAAAAAAAAAAAAAGTGGTGGAATCGATGAAAAAAAGTGGGTGGCGGAAAAAGGATATTTAAAAAAAAACGGAAAGTTAAAATATGTGCCATATACAAAGACAAAAAAAAAAAAAAGAATACAAAATAAATCGAACTTCAATTTTATACATATACATCAAATCAATTCCTTTAAATTGAATGCGGAAAAATATAACGGAATTTACTGTAACAAAGTGGAAAATAACAAGGAATTCTTGTCCTTTTTTTTTGTTTTTTGTTCATCTACAGAAAAAGGTTTTGTGACAAGGTGTTGAAAAAGAAAATTTAATATTCCTGAAAATAAAATATAGGTGATGGGGTGATGTTATAGGAAAAAAATGTTGATTTCGTTGTTGTTGGATTGAAAAATGAAAATTCCATAGCAAAAAAAAAAGTGTCGTTGACAGTTGATTTGATTATCGAAAAATAAAATGAAATCAAATAAAAAAAAATGTTATCTATTGTCTTTTGTGTGTATCTGTAAAAGAAAATTTGATAAATATTAGCAATATAAGTATCTGAAGGGGGGGTTTATAAACGTAACAAGGTAATAATTGTCAAAAAAGGAAATGGAAGTAATTAATAAAATTTATAAAGTGAAAAATGTGATAGCAGTGTTCGTTTTTATTTTTAAAATGTGAAACTTAATGCTTTTCGTAAAGAACAGTTAATGATTTTTTTTTGTCATTTTTATGACAATTTCTCTTCGAAAATCGGATACGGTCCCCTCCATTTGAACAATTTTAAAAACAGTTTTATATTACGAATTTCACAATAATTTCCAATCAGCACCGAAACAAATTTTTTTAATATTTTCGATAGGTACCAAAATTATTCTGGGGTTCATGTATCTTTTTTTTTTCGGTTATGTAAAAATGTCGATGTACTTACTAATTTGTAATTTAGTAGCAGGTGTTTAACGTGGTATAAATATGTCCCTTTTTTTTACTATGATTTTGAATTTAATTTTCACTTTTTTCATTATTATATTTTTCTATTACCATACTGAATGCAGTTTTCATTATTTTCATGAAAAAAATAATATAAAATAGATACTAGAATCCCAAAAAAAATAATAATAATAATAAAACTTTGTCTCCCACCTCATTCCAGCCGCAAAACAACAAAAGAATCCGATCACTATACGTTCATTCAAATATACTGGACAGGAGAACATGAATAAAATCTACGAGGTGAGAACACCGCAACATCTGGTGCCAACTGTCTGTAACAATTTACCCGATGGCAATAAATTCTTTTTTTATTTTTATTTCATTTTTTTTTTTTGCCCAGTTCTAGTTTTTTTTTCTTTCTTTCTTTTATCTAACACTTTACCTTTACATAAACAATTATCTTGTTTATGCGAAGCGTTACTTCGCATTAACTCACTCCGTCTTGACTTAATACGGATGCATAAACCAAATTTCAAAACGCATTAAAGCTCTACGTCGTTTTGAGTTAATACACTATTAAATCCGCATTTAAAATTTCATTTCGTTTTTAAAATGTGCATAAACACTTACTTCGTTTTAAGTAGTTGTTATTACACACGCAGGTGTTCAACGTTTTGAGTGAGAACGAAATGTTGTATTACGCATAAACACCAATCAAAATGTATTATCTCAAAACGATGTTTAAAACGTTTTATCGTTAATACGTTTTAACCTTTGTGCATAAACAAGATAAATGACTATGTATGTACTTATATACATACCTCATTCCGGTATACATATTTTGGTTTTGGAAGTTAAATTGAACATAGAAAAATACCACCCACATTCATTTTTCATACTCCATTTTCATAAAATTTGTTATTGTTACAGAACTTCTACTACTACACTACAAGCTGATATCTTTTTGTATCATTCACAACTATCATTTCAAAAAAAAGAAAGAAAAAAAAATTGCTTTCATATGAAATTTTTTTTGACAAAATGAGGTTTTGGTTTACTCATCCTTCAATTAAATTTGATGCCAAATTTTTTTTTCTTTCTTTCCTTGAAGAATTAAGTAATAACAAAAGAAAAGAAAATATACAAATTTTCCCTCTGTCTTTTTTTTTTTGTTTCTGTTATGAAAAAAAAATTATACAAAATTATACAGAAGAGGTAAATTTAAGGAACAGTGGAAAAAAACACACAACAATTAAGAAAATAAGAAGAGGAGATGAAAAAGTAAGAAAAATCACTTACCTAATTAGTAAATGTTGGGAGGACCTTTGCTGTGTTTTCTGCTTTTTCCTTTTTTTTTAAACTTAAGAAGTACTTAATTTAGATAACATAAATTTGCACAGACGACCGTAACACACAGAGGTGATACTATGCGTTTCAGACATTTAATACTGGTGTTATTTTTTCTGTTGTTGCTCTTTTTTTTATTTGTAAATAACAGTACTCTTCACTGGTATAAAAGATATATTGTCTTTGAAAAAAAAAATTCACAGATAGAAAAAAAGCACTTAACAATTATTTTAATCCGATTATATAAAATAAACGACAGAGTTCTTTATCACTTGCCTAATTTTTTAATTAAACACACATTTTTTTTTCTCAACCATCTTTGCTTTTTTTTTTTGTAGAATATAATCACCAAAAGTATCTAAATTATTTTTGTAGGTAAGAGAATTTTCAAAATAATTTACGTTGAGATTTAATGGGTTTTATTTTTGTATAAATATTTTGACATTTTGCAGATATTGCATTTAAATTTTAATAAAAATCTTAAAGAAATAATGTTGTCTAGACGTGAATATTATGTGATGTTAATTTTTCCATGGCGAATGTTTTGGAAAAATTTATGAAAATTATACCACTCACATATACTTTTTCTCACAATATCAAGAACTCTTGTCAAAAATGCAAAATTAAAATAACTTTAAATCAATTCTCCAACTTTCAACTATTCAAGCTAACTTTTATTCACAATTTGATGTGATTTGTTAATCTATCTTAAAATTCTCAAAGTGCTATTTGAGGTGAAAAGACTGTCCCAATCAAATTCAGGTAGCAATATTTAAAAACGTTCTTTGAATAAATTAAAACTAACAATCACAGCCTTTTGTTTTTTTGATAAAATTACATCTTTTTCCAAAGCCATAAACATCCCGAAATTTCATCATACTACAAAATTTAAATTAATGAAAAAAAAATCTATATTTGAATATCACAAGTTGCAATCTCTAATCTGGCTTCTGTTCATAAGAACTTTGTTCAAAAGAATTTCTACCACCAAGTCCTACCGAAAGTCCTTTTTGTTTAAATAAAATTCTCATAAATTTTCTTTTCAACTCAAACACACACACAGGTATTTTTCTTCAGTTCTACAATAACGTGTGCGTAAAAATCACACAAAAACAAAATATCGTAAATTTTCTTTAGACACAAAATTAATCCACATATTCTTTATATGATATTTAAAAAAAAAATAGAACACAGAACATATCGTCAAGGATGGAAAACCGCCGAAAAAAAAATTAAAATTTATTCATAGCTTGGTTTTTCTGTAAATCCCAAGATGATGTATGCTCTTTTCTATTTTAAATTCATGAAAAGTATATAAAAAATTTTTGTTTTTTTCCAATTTTTAACATTTTACTTACTTCAAAAAGTAAATAAGTTCTTAACAACTGTATTTTAACACAATAATAAAAATTTAGACTTTTGTGATTTAAAGATAAAGGATAATTTGAATAAGTCCTTAATATACATACTATAAAGAACTATACACACTTTCAAAACTAAAATTATTTCTGTTAACTTTTTAACAGAGGAATTTGAATTTAATTAATATTAAATAAAAAAACGTATAGGTATTCTATTTAAGTACAGAAAATAATTTTACAATTACATATGTAGGTACATGTTGTTTGCATAAAACAACAATCATATTATTTTTATTTGAACACAGGTGTGCATCGTGTTTTATTCAACAAAAATCTTATATGTAGAATAATCTAAGATTGCAAAATATTGTAAATTATCTGTTATACAGAAATTGTGTTCATATTTTTTTTTACATTTTGAGTTAACTAAAGCTTCATACATAAAATCCACTTCTATATCCTTTCGAGATGACAATTTTATAATGTTTCATATTTACATACAATGTATTCTAAGATGTTTATTTTTAATAAAATTCAAATACTCAGAAGAAATTGTAAAACTTACAAATTTCGTTTTTTTATATGTATACATACATACATACACACGTACATATAATGCTAAGCAATAAAAGAAGACAAATACCTTAGAAAAAAAGAAAAGTATAAAAAAAAAAAAACAAAACGAACAAGGCCTCAGGTTGCATCTTCTGACATGAGATTTTTGTTATAGAATTATTCAACAGCCCTAAAGGGATTGACTTGTGTATTACCTTTTTGTTTTCTATTATCTTGTTTATGCTAAGCGTTACTTCGCATTAACTCACTCCGTCTTGACTTAATACGGATGCATAAACAAAATTTCAAAACGCATTAAAGCTCTACGTCGTTTTGAGTTAATACACTATTAAATCCGCATTTAAAATTTCATTTCGTTTTTAAAATGTGCATAAACACTTACTTCGTTTTAAGTAGTTGTTATTACACACGCAGGTGTTCAACGTTTTGAGTGAGAACGAAATGTTGTATTACGCATAAACACCAATCAAAATGTATTATCTCAAAACGATGTTTAAAACATTTTATCGTTAATACGTTTTAACCTTTGTGCATAAACAAGATATATGTTTTGTTTTTTCATCTGTATGTATTATTTTGAATTTTATACAACTATTTTGAATGTGACAAAACCTCAGACTGAGGATATAATTTTTCCTACCTATTTGTATTGTACATACATATTTTGTATTTTCTATTGTGTACATAATATACTGAATATTATTTCAGTTTTAACGAAAATAAAGCAATTTATATTCAGAATGTGAAAACAACTGTAGTCACATCTCTTTATGTCACCATGTGCTATTTATTTAAAACCACACCACCCATCAACATCATATAATCGCATATAACAAAATGATATGCAGAATATCTCATACATACACTTACAATAAAAAAAAAAAGATGAAAACAACAACAAAAAATATTTGTAACAGGTATATTATTATGATAAGAGAATCTTTTTTATTATTTTTTATTTTTTGTGGGTGAAGGATTTTATGTGTACAAATCCCATCTTATAAAAAATTTAAAATAATTTATCTTATGATTGACTTTATATATACATATATTTATTTGATAGACATTGAAAGTCAATATTAAATTGATATAATGAAAATAAATTGTTATCATATAGAATAAAATGTTTTGAGGGTTGAAAGGGTTAGAACATATACATATGTATTTGAATAATATACCGTCGTGAACAAAATATAAATGAGACAAGAAGAAGCTTTTTGTTGAAAAAAAAAAGTGATTTTATCATTTCCCTTGATATTCACACATCATGTTAATCTTTATTACGAAAAATCATTTTTTATTTTATATTCCGAAAGGTGTGGTGGTTAAACGGATTTAAAGTATAAAACTACTACCAATTACCACAGTATTTATTTCATTTCACACATGCAGATTTTATCACTACACATACCTACGTACGAGTATGTACTTATATGGACTACTGCGATTAATCCCATATTTTCAACCATATTCACCACATTATAATATGATTTTGTATGACAATAATTATAAACACAAATTATCTAAACTTTCACCGCAATGAACAATTAATAAACTAATCAGCCAATTTTGTATGCAATTTATTGTTAACACCTGATAATGACGATGATGATGATGGTATAAAATTTTAAACTATTTCACAATTTAGTTATATTTAGTTTGTTTTGAAAAACAAAAATTATTAATTCATGAATTTTTTTCCCTTCATTTTTAAAGCTTTAAAAATATCGTACAGAAAGGACTTTCATGCTTCAGTTCAGATGGATAAAAAAAAGGGATACAACCATTTCAATGTTAATTTGAATGTTTATACAGAAGAGAAACAATGATAAATAAAATGTAATTGTTGATTATTTTACTTTTTAATACACCTGCTGTCTTATTGACCGTAACATTTTCAAAAATAAACTTGTAAACTTGTTCCAAACACAAAACTTAAATTGTTTGTATGTTTTATTTTTTTTAGACACCTATTCCAATTTAGTTCAACACCTGCTTCAATAGGATATACATAGTATGTACATATATACATTACAAAAAATTAACATTCAGGAAAATTGAAAATGAATTTTACCTTTATTCAATACAAGTATATCAATTGTTGTTGTTGATGTATCTATAAATTTTTTCTATATACATTCTTCTTTTCATTGTAGTAGTAATAAAAAAAAAACTTTTAATTAATTTTGAATTCTATAATTTCCTTGTTAAGACCCAGTATAGTGTTTATTCCGAATTCTACTTCTCATTTAAAATACATATGTAGGTACATATTAAAAAAATGAACGAAAAACTCCCTATCAACGATTTTTCCGATCACTTTTTGTTCTTTGGTACACTCAGTGTTCGGTATGGAAAACAAATTTCGGCTAGTTTCGATAACCGAACACGTTTTATTTTAACGAGACTCCAACATTACGGGTCTTTGTAACGTCACAAGTGCAAACACCACCTAGTGGAAAAAAGGGTTTTATTTGAAACTTTTATGAAATTTACATCATTTGGAAAATTTATTCAATTTTTTTCATTTTGCAATAAGATTTTGTTGTTGTTGTTTCAAAAATCAACAAAAATACCAACCGTTTAAATCCTTTTCAAAATAAATTTTCAACACTTTTGTGAATTGTGGTTTTTTGCTTTTAAATATTATCTACATGTTAACTCATGCATTTAAATAAAATAAAATAACAAACATATTCTGACAATTAAAATCTCTGAATTTCTATACATAAAAAAAAAATAATCTTCATTTTTGAAATCATATTTTTTTTTGTTTGTTTCGTTTTTCTAAATAATACAGAAAATTTTAAAAGTCATTTAAAATATAACACTTGCAATAAATAATATTCTCTAAATATAAAATAAACAGACCAGAAAATTCCTATGTTTTACGAAGGGATTCCACAATATGTATGTATGTATATATTCTAAATTTGCACAACGTATGTTTTATATCTTGATGAGTTGTGGGACTTTGGGATTTCATTTTCTTTTTTATACCTATAATATACCTTATTTAACTATTATGTGTATGTGTGTGTGCATATACATATTAGTTAAATTTTCTCAATTTATACGGTTTGTACGAAAAATGAATTGTTATATGTAACAATCTCAGTGTACAACTATAATGTATTAAATAATATACATACATATATAATACATACTATTGCATATAGCATCAGTAAATGTAATATCCGTTTAGTGGGTGGTATACTATATGTAGTATCACCGAGAAAAATTCACGCATAACTGGTCTTTTATTATCAAAATTGTGGCAGGTTAAGACAATATAAGGATATGAAGAACTTAATTAAAACTCTTCAAGTCCATTGCAATTTTAATGGTCAAAAAAGGTGTTACAATGTAATTAAATTCTGTTTTTTTATTTTCATAAATTAATTTTAGAAGCTATGAAAATATTCATTATTTTTCTTGTTTGTTTCATTTAATAAAAATTTCAGAATAAATTCTTTGAGATAATTAAATTTACATAGAAATTATGGAATATAGAAAAAAAGAATAATTTTTAGGAATAAAATAAAAAATTGTAATTTTCAATGCTTTAAAATTTGTGAACTATCTGTTTACTCGATTTGAATTCAAATTGAAAGCTTTTGGTTAAAAAATGAGGTGTGGAATATTGGAAATATTTTTAAAAAAATTACAAAAAATGTTGAAAAACCAAAAAAAAAGTTATTCATAACGAATTGAATACGTTATTATTTAAAAATAATTTAAAAAAAATTGCCATCAGAAATTTATCGATAAGCAAAAAATAAAATGGATATAATGAAATTTTGATGGTCATTATGATAGCAACAATAATGACAATGATAATTTTAATAATGATGCAATATAGGAGGGTTATTATATTTTCAATAATTGTTACTCACTTACTTTTATTAATAACGTCTGAACAATTATGTTCGATTCCATAATATGAAAATTATTAAAATTTTCATAGCAATTCTTTTGATGAATCTAAATGGATGAAACAAAATTCAAAATGAAATATATTTTTCAATGGACTTCACCAGTTCACCACTTTTCAATTTTTTGAATAATATTATTATTATAAAGTTAAAAATAATGTAAAATAAAAATTCCCTCACAAACCAACTACAAAAAATATTATTGTTAGCCCTGTCATACGAATATATGTAATTTGCTCTCTACCAACGAATTTAGTGGCTCGCATTCCATTTTAAACTATAGGTGCATGTATGGCTAACAACCCTCTGACTCGACAACTGCGAGATGTGTGATATCAAAACGGCACTCTTAGTGTTATTTGGCTCTTCGGAAGTAATCCGAGAACCGCCTCGTCAACCAACAAACCAACTATAAAAAATACCAATAAAATTTCATCAATTGTAAACCAAATTTTAAAAAAAAAATAAATAAACAAATCTTAAATTTTCAATTTATTTAAAATCTCTCCTTCACCCATCCTTTCAGTATATTTTTCATGGTGAATAAAATTTAATTCAAGAGAAGAAAGAAAAAAACAAATTAGCATTTTTCCAGTTTTCTTCTAATAAATTCACACACACTACATACCTACTTACAATTTATGTATTTTTCGTATATGCTCCCCTTTAAAAATCATCGACAATCTTTTCATTGAAAACAGGAAAATTTATCAAACATTCTACTAAACATCATATAAATACGATAGAATTGATTGCAAACAAATTTAGGGTTGAATTGATGTTTCGTAAATAATAAAACATGAAAAAACAGGTAGTTGTGATACATATGTACATACATTCATAAGTATATATGTACATATGTATATTATATGTGTACCTACATTTTATTCTTTTAAATTTTGCACAAAACATATTTGAAACAGAAACATCATCATCATCTTCATCATCTCATCATCATTCTTTGTATCAAAACATCATTCTACAATTTTCTTTTTCTTTTCTTACATATGGATGATTGCGTACATGTGAAATGAATATGTGTAGGTGGTATAGAAAAACAATTTTAAAATAAATATATTAAGCATAAATAAATTTGAGGGAAAAGGATCTGAATAAGTTGATTGATTACGACATAAAATAAAAAAATAGATTGAAATATCTACTTATAAAAAACAAAATATTCCAAAAGGAATCTATAGATACTACTTATGTTTTTTAAATATTTGTATACATACCTGCGAATAAGTATTCCAAAGAATCTTAGAAATTCTGAAAGAAATTTCTAATTAAACCACATACAAGAAAAACAATAAAAATAACATACTTTTAAGATACTCAGACAAGATACAATTTAATTACTATCTAAAGATTACTCAATATGTTGATTTGATGTCAGCAGATACACAAGCCACTTAATTATATTACGTGTGTGTGTATGTGTGTGTAATTACTAATAAAAGAGGAAGAAAAAACTAAACGAACAAAATAAAAACAATGAATTGATGTGCAAAAAAATAATTGTACATTGCAGTAACAAAAATAATGAGCAATTCTATTAAATAAAGTCCTTTTTTTTCTTTTCTTGTCTATTTTCCAGAAGAATAATATAGTCTTTCTGAAGTTTACTAAGACCAGAAGGTAAATGTGAACATGTTCTGCATTTTAATAAGTTTTTTTTATATTTGAAAACACAAGGTAGATACTTGAATAAAATAGAAAATGTGTATGTGGAAAATAAAGATGTACATAAGTATAACAAATATATTTCTTCCTTTATACAAAATTTTATAAAGAAATGTGTGTACGAAGGGTTTTGGAAATACATATACTCGTATATCAAGTTGAAAATAGTAAAGTTGTCTTCATTAAAAGGAGAGTATATATTATGCGAAAAAGAAAAAAAATAACGAAAATTTAAATATTTTTACTCATTATTCAAGAATTAAAAGGACAAACAATTCTAGTAGCAATTGAATATATACGTACATTTATGTATATAAGTATGTAGATAAAAACAAAACATTTTTGGCTTTTTCACAATCGAAAGCTTTTACATTTAAAAAAAAAAACCTTTGAAAGGTTCAGTAATTATTTGGTTTGTATTCAATGCTTTAGTCCTTAATCAGACAAAAAATATTCGTATATGCCTGCACAAAGCCAAAGGTGGAAAATACCACACTGTTTTATTTGAAATAAAAAAATATATCATTTTCCTACTTCATTAAAAATTATGCAGTCAATCTTATCATCATGAATAAATCTCGAAAAAAAAGTAAAAAAAATATATATCACGTACATATGTATGTATGTGATAATAATACCTAATTATAAGCTTTCTCTATTGATTGATGATTCATATGAAAAATGTTCAAATAATCGAACAGTTTTTTAATATTGTGTAAAAATTGTATGTCTCATCTCTCTAGATACACAGCACACACCTATGTATATAATTTATAAAAACAAAAGAGGTGTCGTAATTTTCTGTTTTCATAAAAATAGATAAATATTTATATTCTATATTGCATAGCAGATATACATATATGTATACGAGTATAAAAAGGATATATTAACAATATAAAAAAATTACATAATAAAATATTTAACAAATAATACACCTCTACATAAAAAACAAAACAAAAATTGGAAAAATAAAAATCACTATGAAAGTCTATAATCTCATAAATTACTTCCAACCCATTACAACAACTGATTGATGATTTTATGGTTTTTACAGGTGTAGCGAATAATTTCAACTGAACGAACAAATAACTATGGTAAATTTGTAATTTATGACTATGCCATTGTCATTTCGACGCTATACATTTTGGCTTTTATATTATACATCTAGCTCTTTTATTGGTAGATATTATCGGTGGATGCTGTATAGTTGAATGTTGGCTACATAATACACCTATATGTACTATATGTATAGGTAAATATGTATATATTGCCATTTGTTGTCATTGATGATGATGCCAGATTAGAAGTCTATTTTGGGGACAGAGAAATAAAATGAATATATCCCAATGTGATTCACTACATATTGCATTCTTTTCATTTAATCCCAGTAGAATACAGAATTTATTCGAAATTAATTCTGAATAAATTCTATTGATTCCGGACCGATTCTACTTTGGATTACCAAACACATAAAGAATGCATTACTTTAACATTGGCATGTCATAGGCAGTAATCAATTGATTACCCATCTGCATTACCTGTAATGCATTCTGAATCAATTACATGGAATACATTCTGAATCGAATACATGTAATGCATTCTGAATCAATTACATGGAATGCATTCGGAATCGAATACATGTAATGCATTCTGAATCAATTAGATGGAATGCATTCGGAATCGAATACATGTAATGCATTCTGAATCAATTAGATGGAATGCCTTCTGAATCGAATACATGTAATATATGTATTTGGGGTTAAATAAAATCCAAGCAAATTAAATATTTAAATTCATTTATTCAAGAATCTAATTATTCTTAATTTAACATTTTTTTCAACTTAAAAGCAAAAATTAAATCAAAATAATTCAAAAATTTTTTTTTAAAACTAAAAAAAACCAAGAAAAAAAATATATCTTGAAACTCTTAACTATACACATTATTAATACTGCATTTTATCAGATGCAAAGAGCTGCGGAGTGCTTTTATGTAGTTGTTCCCACCATATACCTCTGAAAAAGTATGAAAATTAATATAGTTAAAAATTTGTAATTATTCATAAAAATCAAAAATTTAACACTATTTTTTGTTATATTATTATCTAAAACTTACCTTTTATTATACAAATACATAGTAATTTTTTTAAAAATGTTATTATAATTTATTATTTATACTTTTCACTGCTATATTATTTATTTTTTATTTAATTTTTTAATTTTTCACTTCTTTTCACTTCAAACCATCACATACAAAAGTTTTTGATAAACTAAAAATGCAATGTTGTTATAATTGTTACTATTAAGTTAATAATACGCATTATTATTTCTGGATGACGAATGGAAAATTTTTAAAATGCTAATTACGTCTTTTTGTTTATTAGCTCTTTATATATTATTTTTCTCCATTACAGGTAATCAGAACAGAAATCAATTGAATCTCACTGCATTACAGGTAATCAAAACAGAAATCAATTGATTCTCGTTGCATTACAGGTAATCAAAACAGAAATCAATTGATTCTCGTTGCATTACAGGTAATCAGAACAGAAATCAATTGATTCCCACTGCATTACAGGTAATCAAAACAGTAATCAATTGATTACTTTTTACTACATTCCGAATTGATTTCCTTAGAATCAAATCCATTTATTCTACTGGGATGCTGCACAATGTTAACTAATACCATCCAACCACTTTGCCACAATAATTTTGTACCTTCTATAGTTACATGTAAGCTACATATACATAATATGTACTATAGCTACGGTATGTAAGTATACCATTTTATATCTATGGTTAAAATTCTTTTGCATGCTGGTTGATTTTGACAGATTTATGATATTATTGCAATTTTGGCTTTACAGGTACTTTTTTTTTCTCTCTATGATTAAATTTTGACAAAAAAAAAAAGAAAAGGAAATCAGTGAAATTAAAAATTTTCACAATCCTTAACTCACCAATCATATCATTTAAATAAAATTTATTTCCAAATTCATTGTACATTTTCTTTTTTTGTGTGTTTCCTTTTTTTATTGTTTAAATTCAATACTTAAATACAACAATATTTTCTCCATATATTTATCGCCACATTTACATACTCGTATATTCAACTTTTTATTATTACATACAATGATGATGATGATGATGATGATATGACGATGATGTGACAATAAATGATGTGAGTAAAATGTACAATGAATAAAACAAAAAAAAAACATCCATTGCATTATGAGACTGAAAAAAAATTCAAAAATTGCAATAAATAATATTCCTGTGGTAATTTCATATCCGCACCATCTTTTATTCGTTTTTTATTGTCCTGTTTTCTATTTTTTTGTTTTCACATTCATTGTATGAAATTTTCAATAGAATTATTATTTCCATTATTGATTAATTTTCATACAACCCCCGAAGATTAAAGCAATGATTGTTGAACAACAAAACAAAACAAAAAAAAAGACGTAATATTTAAAACAAGAATTTTTTTATCTCTCCCACTCTCAATTTTAATAACAATACTGAAACTTGAAAGCTTAAGGCACATCCTTAATGTACAGTTTTTTTTTTTTTTAAATTGATTAAAAAAAGAAACAATTTAAAAAAATATACATAAAACCAAATAATTACTATAAATTTTAAATATATTTTTTTTAACGAAAAAAAATATTACGACACAGGCATTAAAAATGGCAATTTGATGCGTCTGCTAAATAAAATATATACGTATTTAAATAACTAAAGAAGAAGAGGTGTTATATAGAATTTATCTCATTAACTAATGAATAATATCCACGCTAAATATCATTATCATCAGAACATTAGCCAAAACACGTATTTTTTTTTTGTACTTTTGCTTCATGGTTTTTACACGCAGCCTTATTATGAAAAAAAAAAAACACAAACGACAGAGAGTCACTATCATTTTTCAGAGAGTCATTTTCTACATCACAAATTTTTCATCTTAAATTAAATTAGACAAACTAACGGTGAAAAATTATCCTTTTATAATACTTATTTTTTAATTAGCTGTAAAATGTTCTATTACCAACAACAACTAATTGTACATGGGTTTTTTTTTCTGTTTCTTTATTTTTATTTTTTGAATTTAAGAAAAAATTATAAATTTATCTTTTATTCTTTTCTGTTTTCTATTTTTTTTTTCATATAAACATTTTTTTTTGTTTGATAATTTTTTTTCCAAGAACTTTAAGTTCACTACACCTTTATTATATAAAACTTCATCGTTTACAAGGAAAAATTTTTTAAAAAAGCAAGAAGAAGAAAAAAATAATAATAAACAGGAAAAATTGTTTTTTATATAGATTTAAAGAAGAAGAAGAAAAAATTATCTTCTCAATTCGCTATTTGTCCTGTTTCAATATTTAAAGGACTTTTATATTATTTAAAAAAGTTTTAATTTTTTTCCCTTGTTTTTTTTTTATTTCTTGTTCGTTTTACTTTAGCATGTAAATTTGCTGGAAAAAAAGGTGAACTTTGAATATAAAAAAAAAATTAAAGTTCCTAAGACCTGAGCATTGTCTAAATTTTTATTTTTCTTTTTTTTTTGTGTGTGACAACACAAAAGTTTTTTTAAGTATGAGAAAAAAAAAGTAGCTATATGAATTTACATTTAGAGATCCGGAATTGCTTTAAGTATAATAAGATTATGATTTTCATGAGTGATCCTGGTTTCTGGTGTCCTTTTTTTCCATCAAAGTATTTTTGTCTGGTTTTTTCTTTAGTCATTTTAGCATTTTGTAAGTGATATCCATTTATAGAAAAAGTTTTTAATGAATTTCAATTTTTACTAAGAATTTCAATTAGATTTTTTTTTTGTTCTCTTTACCAAAACTATTTTTTCTCGACAACTTTTTTGTGCAAAATCTATTCAAAAGTGAAATTTTATAAAAAAGTTTTTAAAAAAGTGCAATCGCAAAATGTTAACAAAATCATAATTTGAAAAGGGTAGGTAAAAAAAAGGTAATTTTTAGTACAGGAACATTCAATTTTATTTTGGAAGGATATAATGCACACTTTTCTATGCATATACCTATAACGCTATAACAATTACCGTACGTATGTACATACATTTTTTTTTTTATATGATTTATACAATTATAATGAACGTACGCCTTTTTTTCTCCTGATATCACAGAAATTTTGTGTGCTTGTGACATCTATGATGACAACGTATTCGGTA
Organism: Bombylius major; assembly: GCA_932526495.1. Classification (NCBI taxonomy): domain Eukaryota; kingdom Metazoa; phylum Arthropoda; class Insecta; order Diptera; family Bombyliidae; genus Bombylius; species Bombylius major. The sequence goes on along the minus strand of OW052045.1, from coordinate 23,841,472 downwards.
ACATACTGTAATAGTATAGTATAATACAAAATCATATCTGTACCATATTCTTGTTTTTTTCTTCTTTTTTTGCAATATAAAGTTAAAAGGTTAAGACAGGATCATATTTCTTTTTGTTTTTTTTAACATTTAAAGATGATATGTGCATTATATTTTCTTACATTTTATTTATTTTATTCTTTTTTTTAAATTGAGCTAAAATGTGAAATGCTTTCATGTCAAAAACAAATATTTAGACTGCAAAAATATATATGTACCTATATTTAAAAAAAGTAAAAATGGTATATATTTCGTTTGAAATATATGTATATTTTTATTGTTATTCCACTTTTTTGCATGTATTTAGTAAATCAAAAATTTTTTAACATATTTGTAAACAATGTTTATCTCAATTGAGGAGTTAAATGCAAAATTTGATTCAAGTTAGAATTTTTAAATTACACAAAATAAAATTCAGTGATATCACAGTTGGTCAGAAATGTGTGCAAGTCCATAGAAAAAGAATTGAGAGAATTATTGTAATTTACCTCATTTAAGGTGACGACCTCTGAACCACTCATAAAATGGTAAAAATCGAAAATTTTACTTTAAATGCTTTTTACACTAAGAAGTCTCAACTCTGTGCCAGAAAAAAATTTCAGTTTTAATTTTTATGTAATTTAATTATTTTGTTCAAAAAATCCTTGAAAAACTGAGTTTAAAAAAATTAAAGATACTTTTGTGAAAAAATTTAGAACCATGACAGATACATTTTTTTACAAAGTTTCAGTTATATAAAATGTTGACATTCATACATACATTATTTATTTAAAAATAAAAAAAGAAATGTTTATTTATTCACAGAAATAATTCATGTACCAATAAAAAAAAGTTCAACTTCCTTTTGACCACAACAGAATCCGTTTATTCAATTTTTTTCTTCCTTTTTTTTTTTTTTTGTTCAACACCTGTACCGGTAATTTTACACAATGAAAACAAATGCAATAAATTTTAATATAAAATAAAATAAAAGTTATATAAAAAATACAAAAACAAAACTCATGAACACACACATTATTGTTGTTCTGAAACAATAAATCATTTTTTTTTCTGGTAAAAATTTACAATTTCATTTTATATATATTTTTTTTGCATATCCTTTTTTTTGTTATACTTTTTTTTAAATTTAAATTTAAATCATGTGACCTGTAACAATTTTATAGCTTTTTAACAAAAACAAAAATGAGAAACTTTCCCTTGAAAAAAAAATTACATTGTAAAAAAAAATTTTTTCTAATTTTAAATTTCCTAAAAATATTCTTTCCCAAGTATCTCTCCATCAATATATCCTTTCTGTTGTTTAATTATTTTATCTAATAAAATATCTTTCCTCAATAATTCAATTTCTTCCTGAATATCATAATTCAATTCGTTTGTTAATTTAATAGATATAGAATTTCCTTTATTTTCAACAGTAATAAATGATAAAAAGTTATTGAAAAATTTCTTAAAACTGTAGTCTGAAATTTCAAGTATATAATTATCATTAAATTTTAAAGATATTTTACCATTATTCAACAATTTATAAATTATTTCTGATAAAATATTATGTGTTTTTCCTAAATTAAATTCACAATCATAAATATAATCTTCAATATCATTATGACCTTTTAATTTCACAGCATGATTTAAAATTGTATATGATTTTTTTAGATAATTCATATTATATGTCAATTTACCGAAATTATTAAGTAATATTCCTTTAATTACAATTACATTTATTTGATTTTCTTTGCTAAGATTTTTTCTATAAAATTTTTCTAATTTTGTCAATTCCATTAAACCTAAATGAAAATATGAAAATGCTTTTACAAATATTTTTAATGAATCATATAAAATACCAAAATAATTATAAATTTTAATTAAAATTATATCAATATTAGTATTCATATTTTTATTACATTCAATTTTAAATAATTCAAGTAATTTTTCAATACATTTAATACATTTAATTAAATTGTAATTCATTTTAAATTTATCGATATGAATACATGATTTTAATAATAAAAATATACTTATAATTTCATATTTTAAATTATTTTTATCAATTAATTGAAAATAATTATATGACATTTTAAAATAATCTAAACTTAAATCATATTCATTTGTATTAAAACACATTAATGAACAATAATTACAAAGAATATTATAAAAATTTGTAATTACATTATCTGAATTAATAATTGTTTTTAAAATATCTAAACGATTAAATTCTTTTAAAAATTCTAAATAATTTTCATTAATTTCATATTTATTATTTAAAATAATAAATTTGATTTTTTGTTGAAATGCACAATTAAAACAATAAATAGTTGAAATATTTGCTTCAATAATATGATTTTTAAAATTTAATTTCATTTTATTATAATTTTTAATCATTATTAATAATTGTGATAAACATTTATCAATTATTTTCATACAATAATAATTTGTATTATTTGAATTTTCAATAAAATAAAAATAACTAGATATTGTATAATGTAAAATACCATTATTTATATTTACTCCTGTTCCTTTTTCATTTTTATTTATAATTTCAATTAGAAATAATTCAAATTTTTCTGAGAAATCATTATAATTATTATTTAAACTGAATTTTTGTGAAAATAAATATGTTTTAGCTAAATAATTACTTGATAATATATCTAATGAAATATCACAATATAAATCAGATTGAATAAAATTCATATCAAATCCAAATATAATTGATTTTAATAAAAATAAATTTGATAATATTTCATTATCAATTATTTTTGTAGTATTTAAATAAAAATCAATATAATTATCTAATACATTTATTGCAAAATTAAATTCTTTTAAATAATAACAAGATGCAATTAATATAAATATTGTTTGAAAATATAATGAATTTAAATTAATAGTACCATTCAAATTTAAATTATTTTTAGTATTAAATAAATATTTTAATAATTTATCTGCAAATATTGCTGAATTTTCATATAAATTTAAATTATAATATGCCAAACAAATTTCAAATAATATTACTGGTGATGATATTGTATTATCATTATCATTATTATAATTTATTTTAAATAAACATATATTTAATAATGATTTAAAATTACCAATTGTTGGTAATATATTCATATTAATTTTTAATAATAAATCATTTTCAACATATGAAAATATATTATGTGCTAAACCTTGATTTCTAGCTAATTTTGATGTTTGTTTTGCATCTTTTATCAAATATGTATCAAATAATTTATCATTACGAATGAATGAATTATCATTTAATTTAATATTTTCTAAATCTCGCATTAATTGTCCAATATTTAATACAATTTGTTGTTTAATGAAATTATTTTTATATAATTCCATTACTGGAAATTTCTCTATATATTCAAGATATTCAATTTCATCGGTTGTTTTTGTTATAATTTTTGTGTAATCAGTTTCTTTTTTCATTAAATTATAACCAATTTCATTATTATTTTTATTACTACTTGTATTATTTTTTTTTTTTTCATTTTTATTTTGTTTACTTAAATTACGAAATTTTTCGGTTAAAAATTTAGTTTTTTCATAATTATTTAAATTTATTTCATTTAATTGACAATCATTTTTTTCAAAATCACTTAATTTCTCATAAAATTCAATGTATTCTTTATTGTATTTATTGAATTTTTCTTTATTCTCATTAATGACCTCTAAAACTGACAGTAGAATCGTTTTTGTAGACTCTAAATACTGATCATGTCTGCCTTCTGAAATTAATTTTTCAAATTCTTTAAAATTTTTCAAATTAATTACACTTGTAAATGGATCTTCTCCAATTGAATTATTTTTTGAAAATTCTTCCATGTAATTCTTCTTACAGATTTCTATTTTTTTTTCTAAATTCACAAGATCCTGATTTGCACGAATTATATAATTTTTAATTTTATTAATTGGTTGATTTCGTCCTTTATTTTCCGATTTGATTTTTTCTTCATTCGGTTTCTTCAATATTTCAGATTGTTTTTCATTTAGAAAATCTAAAAATTGTTTACAATTATCTTTGAAATTTTTTAGATTTTTATCAGAAATTGATATTGATTCAAAATTATCATGAAAATTTTCATTTTTATCAATTAAAAGTAATTGAAAATTTTTAAGAATTAATTTTATTTGATTTTCAGAAAAATTTATTGATTTGATTTTATCACTTTTATGTATAAATTTATCTCGTATTTTAATTAATTGTTTAAATAATTCAATTTTATTATTATTTATAGTAGATTTTGTTATTGTATAATCTTCAATTAATTCTCTTGATAATTCACCCATAAGCGTGAAAAATCTTGCTGTACAATATCTATCTTCTGTACAATTACAATTAAATTTATCATTTATAATATCATGAAATATTTGTAATTGACATTTGATTGCTTTTAAAATTAATCGATTATAAAATTTTTTTGAAAATTCTATTAAATTTAATATTTCTGGATTTGTACAATTATTTAATGGTAATTGAATAATATTATGTAAAGAATTTGATGAATTTATAAAATCATTTTCATTTTTAAAAATATAAATAATTTTTTCTTTTAAATTTTTCAAATCATTTATCAATAAATTTTCATTTGAATTTAATTCTTTATCACAATCTTGAAAAATTTCATCAAATTCATTTGTATTATTAAAATAATCATTTTTATTTAATATAATTCTTATTTTATATAAACTTTCAAAATAAATACCATTTTTATTAATTGCATTCGAATTATTACGTTGAATTAAACCATATTTATTACGTATAAAATATCTATCACTGTCGAAATCATTAAAACGTATTTGTCCACATAATTCACCAATTTGTATTAATGTATTTTTTAAATTTTCATAATTATTTTCATAATAAATTATTGTATCATAAATTTCTTTTAATTTTTGTATATCATGAATTTTACTTTCTACAAAATAATTCATTTTTTGGGAGAAAAAAAAAAAAAGTACTTTTTTACTTTTAAAAAATTATTCAAGTAATCGTAATCTGTCCACTAATCGAGTTAAACTGACACCACAATATGATATCATTTTATAGAATATTGTTGAAAACTTATCACATTATTGATAATTCGTATCAGTATGTGATATGATAACAAAGTTTAAAATATTATCAATATTTGAAAAAGAATTGAAAGTAGTGCAACTTCGAAAACGTCAAATGATCGTCAATTTGATGAAATTCTCGTACTCAACTTAAAATTGCAGTTTATGGGCTTGTATACTTGTATACATATTTGATATAATTATATAAAATTAACATTGAAACTGTATTATAAATTTTCATAGAAATTACTGAAGTGTTTTGCAAACTGTGGTCGTCGTTTTTGGACAAAATACCCAAACTCGAAATTTATTTTCATTAAAAGCAATTTAGCCGAAATTATTTGTTATTTGAAAAAGTTTTCGTATATCAAATCGAAATACAATTGTAGTAAATTAAAAATAAGAAAACGACATTCGATTCGACTGGAATTCGAACCCAAAACCTACATGCCTTGCCGGGGTACTTTTCTACTAATTAAACTATCGAATATCATGTCGTTAACAGTTCTTAGTTAATATATGTGTCATTGATGAAGAATACTCAAATCCCCTACACATTGTTGATTTTTTATTTGAAACTAAAATCAAAATTTCATTAACTCAATAGAATTTTTATAGACTTGGTGAGTTTTCACAAAACAATCTTCAAACGTAGAAGATAGTCTAATTTATACACTTTACGACTAATTAGTTATTAAAATGTCTCATTCAAAAATTTAAAAAAAAAAAGTAATCTCTTTTCTACAACACAAAACAGTTTTCTCTTGATTATTTATACAAAAAATTACCTCCTAACATAATATTATTTAAAAATGAAATCAATCAAAATTGCCCAAAAAAAATGAAACATCTTCAAGCAATATTGATTAAAAAACTTACTGTTTCTTCCAATACATCTTCAAAAAATTTCAAAAAGAAACAAAAAACCAATTAGCTATTTCAAAAATTATTTAAACGAACGAACGTGTTCATTTTACAACTAAAATCACCTTTGTAAAAGATTCTAATAAAAAATGACTAACATAAAATTAACATATTTCATTGAAAGTATTCATAAATTTATAAATATGCAGATTAGTTTCAGATTAATTAGATTTTATTTGAACATCAATAAAACACCTTTCCTTTTTTTTTAATGTTTGTTTTTGTTTTTGTTTTTTTATTTTATTTTAAATAAAGAACACCCAGAAGAATAAAAATATTTTCATCATTAAGATTAATTTCGCACCATTATCATATACCCATCACCCACAATGAATAAAAGGTGTGCAACATTACAACATTTTGTATACATATTTTTACACCTATAAAATATAATATATGTATGTACATTACATATACATACATATATATGAGTAGTACATATTTACAAAATATTATAAGCTGTGTGTTACAGTAAGTACACGATCATATAATGTTCATTTTCAAAGAATACGACGACGATGATGTTGATGATGATGATGCCAAATCGGTACCTAATAGCTACAGCATCTGAATTTTCCATGAAATTTTCCCGTGATTAATCTTTTACTTATACGAATCATTTATTTTTGCTCAAGTGGTCTCTTATTTGATCCAATTCATTTTATTAGACTTTATAATATATATGTAATGTATATACATATACATTCATACATATGCACATAAATGTATCTAAAATATTGTATATATGAGGCGTTCCATATCAAAACTTGCCTTATCCTTGATAAGTGATTTTCCAATAAACACAAAAAAATTTTTAGCTCTTTGTTTTGAAACGATAAGGATAAGGATAAGGCAAGTTTTGCAAAAAAAGTAATTTTTAATTGAATGAATCTGAAGGATTAGACAAATTTTTATGTGATAATATTTGGTTTTTATTTGAGTTCTTTTTAGAAGAAACCGTTAGTGCTTTCAGTTCAATTTTGATAAAAAGTGGATAAGACGAGTTTTGATATGGAACGCCTCATATGTATCTTTTTACTTATACATATTCACAATATATATACACTATACAAAAGTGTAAAATGAAAAACAAATAAATGTTCTAGATTTATTGAAACTCTATGTTAGTTTTTATACATGGCTCAATTCCATTAAATTTTAATGTATATATTTCAATTTCTTTATACTCTTTTAAATACAAAATACAATAAAAAAATATATATACATAGAATATATAAAGCAAAGCAAAAACAAAAAGTAAAACAAAATCAATTTCAAATCGAAGTCAATTAATTGAATTGGGATTTTTGTATTCAATTGAGAGTTTTCAAGATAGAAAAAAAAAACTATTTTTATAATACTTGAAAATTATAGAGATTTGAATTATATGAAGTAAAAAAATAAATGAAAAATATCAAATTATTATATTAATTAAAATAACAAGTAAATGATTTTATCTTTTTAAATATTTAAAGATACATATTTTACAAATTATATATTTACTTTTAATTAAAACATAAATTTTTCTCGTAATTTTTAATTTTTTTATAATTTTGTCAGTTTTATCTCTGATAATTCAATATCAATAAATAGCACATTAATATAAATGTACTAACATTAATAATAATACAATTTTCTTCCTTGAAGGCGAAATTATTATCCTTTTTTCTAAGAAAAAATAAGTCAAATTGTACAAAACCATATCATACGGGAAGTCATTAAAGTCTCATTAATGATATTATCAAGAAAGCAAAAAACAAAACTACATATTTATATCTATCACACATATGTATTGTATTTCACCTTTTTACAAAACAAAACCAATATAGGAAAAACAAAATACATAATAGGAAAAAAAATAGAACATAATTAAAGAAATGATATGTCTAAAAGTGAAAGTTTTTTTTCTTTGTGAAAATATAGAAGAAAAAATACCTATATACTTAGAAAACAAATGATGAAAAAAAAAGATACATTATCACATTTCGAAAAAAAAAGATACAAAAATATAAAAAAACATACAAACAGATAAAAATGTTATTTATATTATTGTATCTGCGGATATGTCCTTCCACAAAATGTTTTGACAAAAGCCAAAAATTTTTTTTTTGCCTCAAACATTAAAGCCACAGAAAACCACACAGAAGCTGCATACAGAGAAATGAAAGAAGAAAAAGAAAAAAAGTAAAAAGATAAACTTTCGTAAAAATAAAAATGAAAATCACCATAAAGAAAAGCTAACAACAATAAGAAATGAAAGAAATACTTTTTTTATATATAAGGAAAAACAAAAATGAAATCGCAGGAAAATAAAAAGGATAAATCACAAAATACGACAAACAATACCTCATGAATGTGCAAAAGAGTTTTTTTTTGTTTTGTTTTTTTTTGTCTTTTTGTTCGAATTGAAATGAATGGAAAAGTGACTGCATCATTGTGGTGATTTCTTTTTGATGATGACTATGATGATGATGATAACGATGATGATATGGAAAGGAAAAATTTAATGTCCGATTATTTTATATACGATTTGTATATGTTCGTTTTTAACAATAAAGAGTTAGATCAAAACAAAAACAAACAAACAAAAATTTATGTCTGACTCTGACTTTAAAAGATAAAAGGTTTCCTTTCTGATGCTTGACTTTCCAATACACTTTAGAAAATGAAAAAAAAAAATGATAAACCTTCTTCGATTTGAATCCTTTTTCACACCTATAGTCATTAAATATATTAAAAGTTTGTATCAATTTTTATTCATTGATTTCTTTATTTTCCAAGTCTCAAAAATACAAGTAAATTAAATAATACACGATTATTTGTTCACATGGCTCTACGTGAAAGGATTTGAAGGATTCCAAAGTTTTCCACTGCGAATCTATCAACACAGAAAACATACCTAATAACAATTTGTGAATGAGAAAATGTCAATCGATGTTTTAGTACACAGTCAATTGAAGTTTAACGGCAATAGTTTACTTGTGCGGTAAAGCATTTTTCCACGTCGTCGGATTTAGATTTAGAAGGGATTTGAAATCGATAAGTATTTCCCAGACTTTCATTTTTTTTTATCAAAAATCTATTTTCAAATGCATTTTTATCCGTACAAACACAAACTTTTAAAAGATAATAATTTAAAATTTAAAGATTTATTTTCACTTACCTTTCTTTATATTTTTCGTACTCCAGACACAACTATTGTCGTAGTTTTCTGTAAATAAACAAATAAAAGTAAATAAATGAAAAATTACATAAATCTAATTTTAAAAACTACAAAATTTAAATTATTGTTGCTATCTTCATTATCAATTCAATTTTATTATACGTATATATAAAACTAACATTTACAAAATTACATTATTAAGATAATTTCCATATTTAATATTACTTAATGACCTTTTTGAACAAAATTTTTAGTTTTAAATTAAATATTATAGTTAAAGTTATTTTATTGTATGATGATCAAAAGTAAAACTTTTCTGAATGTGACTAAATTAAACACCTTATTTTTTTGTTTTTTCTTTTTGCAATTCAAAAATTATTTATCTTTTATATAATTTGTGTTAATAGAAAAAGGTCTTTTAACTGAAATTCACCTTTTTTTTTAGTAAATATACATATAAGGTATACCTAAAACTAACTAACAAAATTATATATAAATTATAAATACAACAAAATAAAACTAAACCCTAATTTGTCTTTTCATATACGTATATTATCAACATCATATAGTATAGTCTGATGTCTCTAATTGTATTTTAGATTGTATACGAAAATTTTCTAATAATATACCAATACCATTTTGGATCCAATGGATCATGGATGAATAAAAAACTTATTTAAACTCTCATTATATAGCACTATTTTATTTTTGTATTTTTTTTTCTACACTTTCAAAAAATAATATTAGAAAATTTTTAGATGTCATATTAATGACTGGTTTACTTTATATTGCATTAAATATTAATCAATAGTTAGAAATTCTGGCTATCGAAGGGTGTTAGTTAAATATTTTCGGCAAAAGTACTGAATGTCTCGACAACTCGACATAAAAATAATGTAAAAAGCCAAAGGGGTAACAAGAGAGATGAAAAATGACATTTCTCGAAACATAAAGTAATTTTGTCAGTTTCTTCAATAATTTAGAAAATCTGCTTGTATACTAACCGAAGAATCTATAATTTAAAAAAATAATAATCAGTCAACTTTAATTTTCAGAGTTTTTAAATCAAAGTGGATACTATTTAATCACAAATTAACAAACCTGACATAAATTTTCTTATCAAAATTTGAGCTAAATATACGTATATGTATGTACATCTTATATACCATCCAAGGTAAGATTAGGTTGATGTGACGGCCTACTATTGCCCAGCATAGGCCACGTCGAGGCCATAGTAAACCACATAAAGAGTTAACCAAAGAGAGAGAGAGAGATATTAACAAATTCAGCATAGTTTTGAAATCTGTTTTTTGTATTTCCTTCACAGTATCTACATGCACATACCTACTAGACATTATTCCGCAATGTTTCCCCTATTATATTATATCCAACAAAATTGCACAAAACCATGACGTCTTCAATGGAAAAAGGACTTTACAAAGCCAATCAGAATTCACATTTATTGTGAGATTTTCTCTTTTTAACTTTGATTTTACTTTCTGATTTATAAAAAATTGAATAAAATTGACAATTTTACATATTTTTCATTAATTCTAACAGTGTAAAAATGAAATTTCAAATGTTATGTCAATTTCTAACTAGACTTGCATGAGTTCTTGTAAATGATGTAATGTATTCAGGTACAAAGTTTAATAATTAACAAAATCTAAAACTTTGTATACTTAGATATTGTTCACTTTTGTTTTTTTTATGTTTTCAAAAAAAAAAAAATTACTTGGCAATTACATGAATTTAAATTCTAAGAAATACATCTTGAAGTATCAGATAAAAATGATGTTATTTTAAAATTCAAGTAAAATACCTATAATTGTTTAAATATATACTTGTATTCGTACTTTATGTAAATATGTACTTTGTTTTACATTAATTAGTCAAAATTTTGAATATATCTTGAAATAATTAAAATAAAAAAAAATTTTTAATATAAAACGTTTTTAAAACGGACTCAAAAGTATAAAATAATTTTTCGTAGCCACATACACATTCTCAACCCCATACAGATAATCCTGAAAATTTGTGATTGCGAATTTTTAATAGCTATTAAAATACTTGTAAGATTAAAAACGAAAAACGTGGGGCGCTATTCTTTACACTTCTTACTATTAACTTGAGCTATTCTTTACACTTCTTACTATTAACTTGCACTACTCTTTACACTTCTTACTATTTTATCTTGCGCACCATGTTTTTCGTTTTTAATCTTACAAGTATTTTTATAGCTATTAAAAATTCGCAATCACAAATTTTCAGGATTATCTGTATGGGGTTGAGATTGTGTATGTGGCTACGAAAAATTATTTTATACTTTTGAGTCCGTTTTAAAAACGTTTTATATTAAAAAAAATTTTTTATTTTAATTATTTTTTGCTTTTTAGTCTTATGTGAAATTTGTCAATCGATTTTATTGATATTATTTTACATTAAAAAACAATATAAGTAAAACTAAAAAAGTTTTTTTAATTTTAAAAAACAAATATGTTTCTATGTATATACATACATATGTATATGTAAAATACAGTCGCTCTCAAAACATTTGCAACTAAATAAATTTAACGTGTGTATATATTAAAATTGTAAAAATTTTTTTACCTATTTAAATAATTATATACTTTCTTGGTATATTTTTGCCGAATGTTCTATTCCTTTTTCTTTTTCTTCTAATAAATATATTTTATATATACACGTTTGGTATAGGTCATTGAACACTTATTTAAAATTAACAAATTTTCAGTATTGTTGAAACCAACGACTCCTATAGTACCAAGACTTAATGCTCAATTTTATTTTATTGTTTATGTGTGTTAGAAGTACCAAATTGACATCACAACTCTTTGCTTTTAATCAATCATAACTAAGTTGTGATTAAAGTTACATGAAAATTATGTTGTAATGAAATGTAGAGAAGATCCTTAGCTTTATTTTCACCGAATATATTAAATATCTATGAGCAACGTAAATCAAAGAAAAAACGTGATAAATATTAAGTAACATAAAACTGAGAATCAATTTTTCCTTTAATCTCCCAAATTACTAAAAATATTAAATTATAATGTTCTATAAATTTGTAGATTTTTATTAAATAAACATTTTTCCCGAACATTGTTATATTATAAAATTAATAGAAATTGAGTTATTAAAGAAAAATGATAATTTTTTATTAAAATCACAATTATCTCTCTCATTTCGCATTTTTAACAGCCACCTCTGAAAATGTAGTACCACTTGAAGAATTTTTTTATTCATTTGTTTATTTTTTCTTTCAAAAATATTATTCATAAACTAAAAAAAAAATGTTCAAGTGGTACTACATTTTCAGAGGTGGCTGTTAAAAATGATAAATGAAGCATACTAAAATATTTTTGACTTGAAAATCAGAGTTTGCTAGATTAAATTTTAGTAAAGAAAAATTAATATTTTATTTGTTTTAGAGCAAATTTGAAGATCGAATATCATAAAAAGTAAAATCTTAAAACTTTCATTAGCGATGTAATATTGCATTGTCATGTAGTTCTGAGCTATGTTGAAAGTTTCAAGTCTCTATCTCATCAAAAAGTTGGTTAAAAATTAAAAATCAATTTCCAAATTTGTACCGAACAGACAGACAAGAAACCAAGCTAATAAAAACATTTTAATAATGTAATTTAATTTTGAAAAGTTAAAAATACACATATTCACATAAATTTTGTATATATACCTACAACATTAAATACAAATTTTATATAGGTATGTACATGTATTTTTCATTTTCGAATTTGATGAGCATCTGTTTAGTAGAAAAATTTCAAATTACAGAACACATACATACCTTATGAGACATGTTTTCCAAAAGTAAAACAAAATAAACAAAACAAAAAAAAGTAGCTAGATTATAATTTGCTTGATTTTATTTATTTATTCCTTTTTAATTTTTTTTTTCTTATTTTACCATCATCAACGTGTGATTGTAATCACTTAAAACAAACAATACCTATCTTGGCAGGTCTATAAATATCGAAATGTGAACATCATCATTCAATTAGTATTAAATTTCTAAAAATAGTTCCAGACAATAAAATATATAGGTATTCTCTTTCTATCATAAAAACACATATAGTATATATATTCAAGGGAATCCAACCACATGAAAAAAAAATAATAAAAAAATTCTAAAAAAAATCCAATTAAACAACAACAAACAAACAAAAAACCATCTAAATTCTGTTTAAAATAATTTTCAAGATTAGACAGTCTGCAAGGCATAACAAAAAGACTACTATAAAATAAATGAAAATGTAAAACATCAACGAAAAACGAAAAATCTTAAGGAATTGTGGACGTCTGATTCACTTATTAAATGCATTATTCGTTTAAATACTATTTTCATGGTATAATGATTAAATAAAGCATGCGTGTATTTAAATCTATTATTAAAATGTAAAATAATACGTAAAAATGAATAATAACAAACAGCATCTAGAAAAATATTAAAAAAAAAAAAAAAACAAATATCTACACTATGCAAAGAGTAAGGTAAATACTATTTCATAAAAACATAAATTCTATTTTCGGTATGTGTGTAAAATAAAATTATGTATTTTCAAATGTCAATTTTTTTTTTTTTTTTTCCCCAAAAAAAAACGAAATTTTAAAATTTATTACTTTTTTAAATAAGTATATTTTCTGAATTTTAGGTAATAAATTATATTTCATACACCACGCACTTTTCAATTTCCAATCAAAATTAGTTAAAAATCTTTTATTTTCGAAAAAATACCTAACCCGTCAATAAATCAATAAATCACTCGAAAAAAAACCATTAAAATTTTCATCAATAAAAAATTTCTGTGAATTATGTATTTTGAAAAAATAAAAAAATTATAATGGTTAAATGTTTGCTTCTCTTTTTCGTGAAATTTTATTTTCACTTGAGGTATTCATTCGACCCTTTGACTTCCACTTTAAGAAAATAACAGGCGGAAAAACTGTCGTTTATTCGAGTTCTTAAACTTAGAAAAAAACCATAATCCGCTACAATTATGATGGATACTTTTTTTAAGTCAAATTTTAAATTTTAAAAGAATATTTTTCAAAATTTTCTTTATCTTTTTCGTTGGTTGGAGTTGGTTGACATGGTGGTTTTCGAAATCTTTCGAAGACCCAATTAGCACCGAAAGTGCCGTTTTGATACCACACACCTTACAGTTAGTTATCGAGTCAGAGGGTTGTAAAATCCCCTTTCTGTTCGAGTTTTCAAACAGAAAAGAAAAAGAAACCATAATCCGATACAATTATAATGGATACTTTTTTAAGTCAAATTTTAAATTTTAAAAGAATATTTTTCAAAATTTTCTTTATCCTTTTCATAGATTATATACACTTTTCTATCTCTAAAATCCCTTCATTTTGTTTTTATCGGAAATTTCCAAATATACGTATATACTCGTATATAAACGCAGTGTTGTCCAATACAGTACACTGGACAATTTCGTTTCGGGTCATAAAACAGAATCCGTCCTTTCGTTATTTATTTTTCCACATCTTTTTCTTTATTATATTTTTATATTTAAACATCAACGTAGGTACATCATAATATGCTTTTGTATTATTATTTTCTGCACCTTTTCATCTTTTGTTAAAATAGAAAAAAAACAAACTGAATAAAAAAATAAAAGACTATTAATAAAAAATGTTAAAATATACATAAAAAACTATCATATATAAAAGATAAATATACATATGTATATTTACATATAAATATGATTTCGAATTTATTATATTCATAACATATCCACAAGGAATATTATCCCTTTCCGGTATTCTTCTACACATCATATATACACAAATGTATATCTATTTACCTATATCTTAAATTTATTCCAAGGAATATATGATTTTAACGGTAAAGTCTTCTCACCTATTTGATTCTTTTCATAAATTATATACCGCAGTCCATTATTGTATCCTTACAGTATGTATAATACACAATATTGAAATTGTATATTCAACACAAACTTTATCTTTACAGACACATTCATGATCTGAATGCGGTATAAAATATATGAATTTCTGAATTGAATGGGTATGATAAGGTAAAGAGATGTTATAAGAATACTATTATAACATTTGGTCAATATCTGCAATATTTAGAATGTCCATAGCAAAATATAATATCACAGACATGTATATGTATTTACATATGTATATACGTATACCTATATATTTAAAAATCATAAGATATAAGATACATTACATATGTGTTTATGAAATGTATCTTTCAATGATGCGGTACAATATCTTAAAACTTCAAAAATTGTTCTTGAGAAGAAAAAAAAAACAAGTAGCAATTTAATAATGATAACCATATTGGAAGATTATGTTATACAGGATGATTCAGCTAAATTAAAATAGAGCACCTTGCTATACAGTGTTATAAACATACCTATCTTAAAGAAGTTGAACAAGAAATCGTTCAAAAGTAACCAAAAAAAAACCTGAATAAAATTTGCCCCCCTCTCTCTCTAAAACAAATAGCCACGTATTAAATTGAATCATCCTGTATGAAAACTAAGGTAAGCGTATTTTCATCTTTTAACTCTTTTTAGATATCTATTGCCATTATCAATATAATCACAATCATTCTGATCATCGTAGTCTTGCTTTTAAGTTCTGATCGATTAGAAGAATTTAAAAGAAATATCAGCAAAAAATCTAATTCTAATATAAAATGCATGCCTCATAATATCTTATATTATAAGATACACATTTATATTTATCTATTTATAAAGAAAAAATATATTAAGGTGCTTTTATTGTTCTCATTTTTATAATATGACTTTTATGCCTACACTATACGAACACATAACATATATGTACATTGGGCTATAACTATTTTCGAACAAAACAAAAAAAAGATACAAACAAAAAAATGTTCTATTAAATTCATATTCGTGTATCTAACTATTGAACATTCATACGTTGACAACCTCAACTTGATATCCTGGGGATGGATTGTGGTCTTAATATTTTAATAACGGATTCATATGTATGTATACGTATAATGTATCATAGATATAAGCTATAGTACCTTATATGAATAAAAACGATGAGTAGTTGTAGGTGTTTTCCTTGTTTTGTTACACATATCGCATAGGTATTCAATATTATATTGCTATCTACAAAATTCAATATACATACATATGTATGTACATATAAACACCCACACACCACACTTTATAAACGCTTATCCTCACGTGAATAGATTTTAAGCTGAGGATAAAATACATACATATATTATAACAATAGATGCATGAGCTTATGGTAAACTGTCGGCTATGGGGAAAAAGAAAAATCAAATAAAATAAAACGATATATTCAAGTACTTTACGGTATTTTATAGATAAAGCTAAATGATAATATTAGGTAGGCAAAAAATTTTCCAACTTTCAACTTAAAATATGCTTTTTAAGTCGTTAACAAAGAAATTGCTTGATTGGCGTTTTTTTTTTTTGTCCATGAACAGGATGCTTGATAATGCCATTGATTGCTTGTTCATAATAGACTTTTTTAGTATACACATATTAGAATAGGTGAAAAGAATATATTGTTTAGGAGGATTTTATAGCATGAATATACGATATTTTTGTATGAATATACACAATATGTCCAAATAATTGAAATTTTATATATACGATGGGAATAAAAGTGTAAGTGTAATAATGTGGCTCACCTTCATCACTTTGAAAAGATATTTCAAGAAAAGAAAATCGAAGTGTATTGGTGGTATATTGAACAATAATTTTTGCTCAAAACACAATTTGAAGAAGAAGAAAAACGTAGCAAAAAACGAACATTGCTAAAAAATTTTGAAAATTATTTATTTTAAGAATTTGAATTGCTTGTTGCTATCTAGGTAAAATTTTGCCAATTAAAATTTGAAAACTATCAACACTAAAATTTAAGAATTTCTTTACTAACACTTTTAAATTCTTGATGATTACTTGTCAACACGATGATTAATTAATGTTACAAGCGAAATATAAATTTTTATATGTAAAATATATTCGTACATCTATAACGTTTTTTGTCGCTTCTCAAGTGTAAATTTTAATTATAACACTGGAATGAAATTTATGACTTCTACTAGTGTTTTTTTTTTTTTGTTTCACTTGTAAAGAAAATCAAAGCGTCAAAGGTATAATTTTTGATTTATTGAACACAAATGTTACAGACAGGTGAAAATTTTTTCAAATGTAAAAAAATTTTTCCTTTTGGCATCATGATGTATTTATGTTAAATTTGAACATGTATTTCATATGTTTTTATGATGCAATGATTACTCACATATTCTAATTATGGAATAAACATAAAATGAAAGAAGACAAACGACGACTTTGAAAATTATTTTTAGATATGAACTGATTGCACTTAATGAAAGATGAAAAAAAAACAGAAAAACAGAAAAATTAGGTAAGTGCAATTTAGTGTGGGAATTTTTTTTTGATGCAATTAGATATATTTTTCTTTTTTGAAAAAAAAAAAATAATAAACAAAATAAGAAAATAATGAGATTGATTTAGAAATTTTGGTTATTTTTCAAAAATAGTATCTGTGAGAACATTTAATTTCCAGTTTCCTCTATTGGGGAGACATTTTTAAAAAGAAACTATCTTTGGAAATTCTTTTATAAAGTCGATTGTAAGTGCATCTTTGAAATCGTCAGATAATCGTCACTTTGATGAAATTCATCAATTCAAAGTTTCAAGCTGAATTTCATCAAATGACGATCATCTGATCTTTTGCACGTACCACACTCTATCAATCATTCAGCAGATCAGGACAGATTTATACTCTAAATTCAAATATTTACTCTTCAAATTGAGTATGTATTTAATTCAGATAGGTAACTTCACAGAAGAAGAAGAAAGCATTCCGTCACGATCTTGAAACATTCCACCGGGCCCATTAAAAAAAGCATCTCAAATGTGTTTATACCTTTCAAAAATGATTCAACACTATTTTCGGAAAAAGGAAAAACTCGAAAATAATTTATTTACATTTTTTTTATGTTTAAAATAAGTTGTACCATATAATTTCCAAATTTGAAATGTTCAACAAAAAAATTCTTTCACATTAAAAATAATCAAACTCATAATTTATATAAAAATTTATTCTGAATTTTCTTGTTTTGTGTTTTATTAAAAAAATTTGATGGAAAACATTTAACCGCCTATTTATTAATGGTCCAAAGAACTTTCCCAATAATATATGTATATGTATATGTAAAAAATTTCAAAAAATGCATTTCATTCATACCAATGAATTTTGGTTTCTTGTGTGAGAAAGTTTTAAAATTTTCTATGGATCAAAAAATCACTAAATTTCTGTAAAACTTAAATAATACTATTAAAACCTATACACATACGTACATATATACATTTTACCGATATAGTATAACATATGTCAAAGTTAGAAAGTTTAGAACCTTTTACTTCAACCTTCAACTATGCTGACAGATATTTGCAAAAAAAAATAATAAATAAATAAATAAATAAAATGAAATATTTGAAAGTAAAGAAAAAACCATACATATGCACAATATGTGTAAGGCCTTTTTTATAAGTACAGTATTGTAATCTATAGGATTTTATTCATTCATTTGCATCCAACCGAATTCATTCATTGTATAGTTAAAGTTTATTTAACTTAACAAGAAAGAAGCTTTCAAATGTCATCAATCATGGAATTATTTATAATATATAAAAAAATGAATGAATGACTGTTATTTGTTAGTTTTAATATTTTTTTTATTTCGAAAAGAAATATTTTATACAAAATAGAAAATATGAAATGTGTGAAATAGAAAATTTTATTTTTTTTAATTTTTAATTTTTTAATTTTTTATTTTTTTTATTATTTTTTTTCAAATCACTAAAGCCTCCTTGGTAAAAATTCTATGAAAATTTATTACCTGAATCAATATTTTCTCTTAACAATTAATAAAAGACCAAGAAAGAATTGAAAAAAGAAAACAGAAAGGCACCGCAACAAACATTGAATGGAAACGCAAAAAAAAAAAAATAATAATAATTGAAAAAATGAATTCCAAAATAAATTCCTTAATAGAATAAAAGCACAATTTATAACAGCAAACATTTTTTTGTATAACACAATTAATTTTTCTTCATCATCTCATCATCATCATTACCTTCATTATATTCGTATAATATTCGTACAGTATTTAATATCTATACTATACATGTACATACTTAATTTTCAATCCGACATTACCAAAGGCTCTTCATAATGTCACTTACATTCTGGCAATTATCTTTGGTGTTTGAGGGTTGGACATTATATTGAAGAAGAAAAAGTTTTTCTTAATTTTAGCTCTCAAGAATTAATTTGTTCTTGCAATGATTTTTTTTCTTCTTTCTCATGGTTTTTGTTTTATTTTCACTTGAATCCCTCAAGCAGCCCACATATTATTTTTGTATACCTTTGCGAACCTCAATTAAAATGGTACTCCAAACCGAGAAGGTCTTCTAAAATGAGGAAGAAGAGAAAATCCTATTATGTTGTGTCTGGTAGATATATTTATGTACATATAGTGTAATTCAACGGAAGCTTTTCCTTTGGTAAATTTTTCTCATAAATTGTACATTATAGATACACATATGTACGTATGTAGAGCTTTTTCATTACAAGAAATAACTATAATAAGGTAACTATAATAAAAAATCAAATATATCTAAAAGGAAGTAGAATATAAATATAATAAAATATAGTAAATGTGGTTGGTAATAGTTTCACCTTACCACCTACACAGAATGATACTGTGTCATCATTGTTATTATCGTCCTTTCTATCTTTCTTTATTTAATTTTTTTTTCTTTTTTTTTTTCCGAAAATATGTAACGTATAGAATAAAGTTCAAGGAATCCCAATGCAATTTAACAAAACGTTGACTGAAAGTTTGTGGGAATTGGGAAATGACTTTTCATATATGTTCTAACCTCAAGTACATTATATTTTATATGATGCATGTACAGTGTACACACACAGATATTCGTTTTTATATATATTTATGTACATATAAAATGAATTGGTATATTATGTACATCTGTCTATTCTACTTAAAAGGATAAAAGAAAGAGAATTTATGTTTCATTTTCTAATATATATGCGAGATATAAAAATAAGTACATATGTAAGTAAAAAAAAAAGTAATATATACAGTTTGAGCTTTATATTATGATGATATGTATGAATCCACTTAACTCAAAAAGAAAGGTAAAGTCCTTTGGGTAAAAGAAAAAAAAATTATGTGAGAAATGTTTCGCATTATCTACTGTACTCGTATGTGTGTATAGTACATATGAAGAGAAAAACCTGCCGCAAAAATGTCTACTACCTCCTTTTTTTTTCTTTTAGATTGCAGATTGAACAATTTAATAAAGTCATCGTCTGAAGTTATGAAAAATGAGATTTGATTGTGTATTGTACAAAATTTATATTAAAAAATTTTCCTTAAACTTTTATTTTTTATTTTCAATTTTAAAGAGGAACATTCTTTTTTGAAAATTTATTAAATTTCATCAAATTAAGTAGTTTAAAGTTTTTCAATTTTTTTAGCAATTTTTAAATAAGAAAAGTAAATATTCAAGAAAAAAAAACGAATGGATCAGCTTTTTATTTATCGAATTCGGAAAATTTTTGAGTTACTTGGAAAGCCTTCAAAAATTTCCATAACAGTTTTTTTCTATTTTGTTTTCCCCAAAAAACACTGGGCACTCTCCGCTCAACTACCACCTGAACAAGATAGGGCTCAAAGAGTATGACAAAACAAATGCAGGTTCTGCAAAGAGGCTAAAGATACCTCAAAACACATTCTGTGTGTTGGTCTCAAAAAGAGTGCGACACATGCACCAATTTTTCATCAAGCCTGAGGAAATCTGGTATGCACCTTCGAATAGAATCTTATAGGATTTATCAAAAGCCTAAATCTATAAGAAGCACGAGCTGTACAAAAGATCTGTAAAGGTCGAAGTGCAACAGTAGCCCTATTTTAATCTAATCAAATCTAGTCTTTTTTTCTATTTAATTCTCTTTTTAAACTCTTAGAATTTTTTTAATCAAAAATTTCTATAGGGATATCTTTATACTGCACATTTTGTTTAAGCGTTCAATGTACATATAATTCTGAACCACTCAAAATTTCATACAAGGTAAAAATTATTTAATCAAAATTTGTTTATTACAATCGTTTTAAAAATAATCACCATACTTATTTTCCACAATTCCCTAATTAATAATCCAAATTAAATTTTCACCGTAGACACCTTCATTCAAATATAAAAAATTTGTCTCATTCATTATTTATTTTTTTCTTTTCATTTCTCATAAAACCGCATCTTATGTACAAATTTTCGCCAATTTAAAAATAAAAAAAAAGAATCCTTGAATAAATTCTTCAAATCTATATCGAATTACAAGTAATGTAAAATGACAAATAACATTTCATCCACTTATTTCTCTCCTTTTTTTTTTTCGTTGGTGTACACACAAAGTGATTTACGTGATATTTTTTATGAATTTTTCACTTCATCTTTAAATGTTGTTAGCTTTTTAATTTTATTACCACGTATCTTATCATCATCATTATCATCATCATAGTCATCCTCGATATCGTCTCTCCTTGATTTTCATCTCATTTATCTTTCAATTTTTTTTTTCTCCACAACTTTTTTTTTCACTTATTTTTCATTCAAACATTAAAGAAAACGCAATAAGAAAAAAGTATACAAGAGGATATTATAACGTGTTTGTACACATAATAATTTAAAGAATAAATTATCATGGTATGATGGTATTATTCGCCAAATATGAAACCACATAAAAAAAAAAACATACACACACTATAAATTGAAAGAAAATAAAAGAAAAATGATCAAATGAAAATAATAAAGAAAGACAATGAACCAGGAAATACACGGTAAATGAAATGTTTACGACATTGAAAAACACCATCATCCCATCATCTTATACGTTACGTTACGTTATACGCCAGGACACTTTTTTTTTTCTTTTGATTTTTGCTCTTTTTTTTTATTTGCTGCCAAAATAATATAACAGGATAAGATAGTATATACCTATATGTAAAGGAAGAATATATTCATGTAACAATGAAATTGATGATATTAATACACGAATACACCTCTCACACTTAGCTTTTTTTTAGCAGCTTACTTTTAAAATACAAGGATAAAAAAAGTAATCTTTTTAAAGGAAATTATGCCACCTTTCTTAATAAATGATGTTCAAATTTTTTTTTTTACAAATAAATATGAGAATTAAGGATAAAAAATGAATTATTTCAATAAATAAATAAAAAAAAATTTGTTGGTGCCAAATATGCGCATTGAATAAATTTAAAAAGTCATCTTAAGTAAATTGTAATTTTTTTCTGATCGAATTGATAATGATGGCTTTTAACACAGTTAAGTAGTGATTGTTTATTGAAATCGTTAATAATAATTTGATAAAGAATTTGATTTTATGTAAAAAAACAAAAAAAAAACGAATAGAAATTTAGTGTTAGTATTAGAAAAATTTTAGATAAATAAAAAAGTAAGTAAATAAATAAATAAATAAAAAAAAAATTTTAAAATATTTTTAAGAGGGTTTTTTTCTTCTTCTTCTTCTTCTTCTTCTTCTTCTTTGGATTATTCAAATTTAGATTATATGCTTCACTTAATCTATATGCAAAATATTTTTTGGTGATTTATCGTGATGATAAGCTGATTTCTTAAATAAAAAATACATTACGACAAAGCTTTTAAATTTGAAATCTTTTAAAAATAATTTATAGTTTTTTTTCTATTATTTTCTAAATTTTAATATATTGTATACATAAGTAGATACTTCAAAGCATTATCAATCAAATAATAAAAATCTTTTTTAAAAACTACAAATCATTATGAAAATTTTTAACCATCAATAAAAAAAAATCATTTGAATTGTCACACATCACCAAAATGTGAGAATATAATTATTCTAAAATGACTGATTAATTTTCAAATATTTACTAACACCAAGTCGTAGACGTTTTATTGAGTTTTAAAATTTAAAAACAAAATTTACATAATTTTTATTAAATAAAAAAAAAATAAAAAATACCTTTAATTCATTATTACCTTAATCTTCACAAGATTTTTTTTTTAGCTTCTTCTTCTGTTGCACTACACACTGTTGACTTTTTTTTTCGTATTTTCAATATGAAAAAGATCAATAAAATAAAATAGATACAATAAAATTTTATTCTCGAATGAAGTCTTCTAAGAACCACTCTTCCATACACCACCTTACTTGTATACTACCTGGAATATTTAATATTTTTCACAGTCTATTTAATTTTCCATAAAGAAAGAAACTAAAAAAACTCTCCTCAAAAAATTATTTGATTTTTCTTTTGTATCTGAAAATTTCATTTTTAATAAAATCCTGTTTCTTCCAGTTTTTGTCGTTATTTAAAACGCTCAATGAAAAGAATAAAGAAGAAATCCATTTAAAAGAAAACCTCTAAAGTGAAAGGATATTTAAAAATAACACAATATATATTATTCATATTTATTTTTAAAACACACATAATTTTATTAAGAAAACATAAATCACCTGTTTCTGTATAAAAAAATCTACAATTTATGCTGCTGTGCTGCTTTGTATTGAAATTTTTAACCTTATAAAATTTCCATATTCTTCTTATTATTTTTTTTTATTATAAACTTTATAATATTTAAAATATATTCCTTTACCACTACGGCAGACAAAAAAAAAAGAGCCTAGATTTATATTGAAACACCTTTTTGTATATTATAAACGATAAAAAAATGAAGAAGAAGGAAAAAAACACAAAATACTAAAAATATAGGAAGTATCTTATTGAATAGCAATCTCATAAATTTGTTTTATGTTTAAAAAACACGGTTTATAAAATATACGTACATGTACATATGTATGTATTTATATGATGAATGTATTATAGGAATAGGATTATATATAAAAATAAATTGTCGTTACCGTTACGTTCTTGTCGTTATTCAATATTTTTTAATACTTAGATGACTTTGGCAAGTTTTCCTTCATATTATGTTACCACTATTACAATATTCATTCATACATACATTGACTATATGTATTGGATGACTGTTGTGTATTGTGATGATTTTGATTCAATCTATGAAAAAAAAAATAATAATAATAAAAATCCATACACGATAAACGGAAGGATTCAACTATTGCTCACATCATCATCATCGTCATCATTGGCAAAGGAAGCAAAAGATTATGAGAAAATAGCAACACAGTTGACTGGGCAATAAAAGGGTTGATTGTGTATAGTAAACGATTTTCTATTTTAACTATAAAATGGATATAATATGAAAAAAAAAAATCTTAAAGGAGAATAGAATTTCCACTTTTTTTTTCTACTCAGGTTGATCTGATCCATTATAAAAAGGATTCATAATACTAAACATAATTCATTCATGTAAGCTTGTATATATATGATTTTTTCTGAGGAAAATAAAATAAAAAAAAACATTTTGGCCCAAATATCTATTTCATTTCATTGCACCCATTCTTGTATCTTTTATACCTTTCTCACACCTTATTTAGATTTATGACTGATAAATGAAATATTTTTAATACATATAGTATAAAAGGGAATTATTGTTTTGTCAACTAATGATATTTATGCCACAAAATGAATTAGGAGATTCTTTTTTCGTCGAAAATAAATTTAGAATAAACTAAACTTATAAGAACAGGTCTCTCCCGAAGTATAAGTCGAATTCGTTTAAGTCTAGACTCAGATCTAGAACAAAATAAAAGATTGCGTACCGTGTAACTCGAGAAAATACCGAAACTTTTCATCCATGTAATTCGAAAATCGTGTATCTCAAGTACCACATAACTGGAGGAAGAGAAACTTTTAAATAATCATTGATTATTAATTCATTTAAAAAATATATATATGTATGTATATAGATACTAAAGTTGATGGCACTTTGTAATTAGCACACTTAAGTGCTTGAAATGAGCCTGAGAGATCCCATTGAACAAAACTTCATCACGCAGAAACAAAAAGGATACTGTAGGGGAACACATATGGTTCCTTGCACAAATAAAAACAACTAAAAAATTTAACAATCATCAATAAGAACATAACTTGAGACTACGATGAAAACAACATCCGATTCGGTAGATCATCCAACAACCAACAATTAAAACAACAACAAAATACAAAAATAGAAAAAATTCACCCTGTATAACACAGTATGTTCCCATCGTGATTTTCCCCTAAAAGATTTTGGTTTAGTTCTTTGTTAAAAGTTCATTCATAAAATACATTTTTTTTGTTTTCAAAATACATACATACATACATACATACATTCTGTTATACACAAAAATCTTTAAGATTTTCGTTCTAAATTTCAAATGAATAACGGAAAAAATAAGAAATTTATATATCGTAGTTTTTATTCTTAAGTAAAATTAGGTAGCTGGTTTAAATATTAAATTTACTGTAATAGATGGGGCTTTTATTTTATGCTGAGTGAGAAAAGTGGAATATATTTCGCTTACAATTTTCACCGTTTTGTATTTTAAATTTAGAATAGAAGGAAATTTTAAAAAATTCTTTAGTTCTGCAGTTTCTTAGTAATGTATATTAAGAAAAAAAAAATTAAAACGTTTGTAGCTCCACCAAGAGACATCTAATACAATTCAATTCTTTTTTTGTTCACAAATATTCCTTTTTTTTTTATCTACATATTTACAAATGTTTCAAATATTTAAATTATTTATTACAAATCATATATATCATCATCCCACTTCCTTTGCACTTCCATTCTTTGATTTATGCAACATAAACATATAAATTTTTATCAGAACCATCTCTATTTATATAATCACGTTCAATTAATGATTCAATATGCTTTTTCAAATCATATAATTTAACTTTAAATCCGAGTATACCCATTATTTCCCTTATAAGATCATAATGATGTAATTTTTTTCTCATTTTCATAATTCTAACAATGACTGCCTCAATTTGATATTGTCGATCTTGTTGAACACGTTCTTCTGTTAATTTTTGTTCTTCATTTGTTTCATTCATTTGTATTTGATTTATTTTTATTTTATATAATTTATTTTTGAAATTATCATTAAATTGAAATGTATCATTTTTATTAATATCTTTTCCACGTGGATATTTTATTAATATTCTTAATTTACCACATGCTAATGATTGTAATAAACGTTCTAAATCATTTTTTTCAATATTTGTTGCTATTTCAATATCATTAAAACTTAATGTATCATGATCATTAAATAATAATATTATTATTGTTTGTAATAATGATACTTGAAGTTCTTTTGGACCATAATTAAAATTAACTTTTAAAATACAATGTCCTAATGTTGGTTGCCATATTAATTTACGACCATTATGCTTTATTAAATAATATTTATTAAATATTGTTTGTAATTTAACAAATTGTGATGGTATTATAACTGTTTTCATTGGATATGTTGGCCAATAACCCATTGATAATACATTTACATTGAATTCAATTTTATTAAAATCTTTATCCATATTTTTTATATATTGTTTAAATGTAATATTTAAATCTTTACTTAATTCCACATCTTTAAACATTTCTTCTAATTTTGATGTGAAACCACCACCACATTCATGTTTCAATTTTGATAATATCAATTTTTCAGCATCAATACATGCTGATTTACCAATTAATAAACGTTTTGCTAAATCTTTTTTATAAAATGCTTCAAATATATCTTTACCTTGAATATAACGAAATAATATAATTACTTTATCGAATATAATTTCTAATTCATCATCGGTTATTTCTTTATTACCAATTTTTAATTTTATATCAATATATTTAGCAATTAATTCAGCTGGTTTATTTATTCTTTGATTCATAAAAAATTCAAATCCTTCACGTAACATATTTAAAATTTTTTTATTATTTTCAAAACATTTTTCAATTATATTATTTAATTTATCTTTAAAATCTAGAATATTTTTTATCATATTTCTATCCTTTTCTGGATCAATAACCATTTTAATTCCTCTTTGTTTAATGTAATCTTTAAAACGATAACATAATTCAAATAAACCATTTTTAACATGACCAAATAATTTATAAAGTAATATTAAATCATTTATACGATTTTCATCAATTAAAATGAAAAGTCCTTTTTCTAAAATTATTGTTAAATTTTCAGCAATTAATTCATTTTCTACAATATTCATAAGAGAAATTATTGTAGTAAAATTTATATAACATAAAGATCTATCTTTTTCATCAGATATTTGTTTATTAACATATTGTAAATATTGTGAAATTTCTAATTCATCAATTTTATTTCTACCTTCAATAAAATATAATTTTTTACTTTCATGTAAAAATTTTTTTTCAAATGTTGTTTCATAAGTATTTATATTATTTAAAATACATAATACATTTTGTATTAATGTACGATCAACTGTTTCACCATTACGATCTTTTTGGATTAAATATAATAACGAATCATTAATACGATTTTGTATAATATAATTGAATCCAATATATTTTTTAAATAAATTTAAACCTTTATTCCATATTGAATGTAATATATCATTATGTAATACATATGTACGATCTAAATACATAAAAATACTTCGAATCATAATCATTTGTCGATAAAATGAATTCCACCAATTATTAAAATATTTCAAATAAACCAATTTATCTTTGATTCTTTCAAGAAATGATGGAATATTTGATTTAATATAATTTTCAATTAATATCATTAAATCTGTAAATAATTTTTCATCCATATTATAATTGCATATATTTTCAACAGCATGATAAAGTTCTTCCAATGAATACTCAATTGGTTTTGATGTTTGAATTGCAATAACAGCATCTCGTAATTTTGGCCATGTTATTTCTGTATAATCTTTTGCTAAAATTAATTTATCTTTAGAATTTTTTATAACGATTTTTTTACAATCAAAAGTTTCTGTCGTCTTATTCGAAGTTTTTCTTTTGAGAAAATTACTACAATTTCTTCTTGACATATTAATTAAATCTATTTTCTTAAAATAAATACAAACAAAATACAAATTTATTTTATAAAACTAAAACAACAACAAAATAAATACAAATATTTCATATCTCATATTTCTTACCCAATATTTGTCTCGAATAAAAGTAAAAAGAGGTGTTTGAAGACTTTTTA
Organism: Bombylius major; assembly: GCA_932526495.1. Lineage (NCBI taxonomy): Eukaryota > Metazoa > Arthropoda > Insecta > Diptera > Bombyliidae > Bombylius > Bombylius major. The sequence goes on along the minus strand of OW052045.1, from coordinate 23,812,977 downwards.
GTTTTCGAGTTCCTGATCTGTCGAGTACTAAAATGCCGTACTCAGAAAACAAATTGTGTTCTTCTGTTTAAATGCCTACTTTTCTTGAAAAAATATTTTTTTCTCTTCAAATTAAAAAGAAATCCTCTGAATATTGTGTTGTATTTAATAATTTTTTTCACTTTAATTCTACACTTAATTTAATTTTTACATAAGAAAAAAATTACTTAAACCGCTTTTACCCGCGAAAAACTATCCAACTTTTAATTTCAAAATCATCATGGCGGTGGTGCTACCACCATTACTATTTGGTATCAAGTGTCAAATTCAATGTTGCCAACTAACTTTCAAGTTTGAATGCTAAAATCTAGAAAAAAAATGCTAAATATTCGCAGAGAAATGCCAAATTTCAAAACATTGGAATATGTTTATGCATGCACAAATTTGTGCATGATGAATTCGTTCGTTCGAAATATGAATGGTTGAATTGATGTATCAAAAATTTCAACTGAGTTTTTCTCAAAACTAATAATATGTAATTGCCGCGATTAGCCATTGTACGGCAGAAATGACAGGTGCAAGAGTAAGACATTATTTTCATTGAATAAAAATAAAAATCTCTATACATGTGGGGAAAAAAATTCTAAAAATAATGCTAAATGCTAAAAATTATTTTTCAATGCTAACAAAACTAACAAGCCAAAAAATAATGCTAAATGCTTTTTCGAAATTTTGAATTCTTTTTCATTCGTCATAATGCCAAATTTAGAATATTGTTTTAAACAGTAGCACTTTATTTTATTTTAATTTATTTGAAAAAAAACACGAGCTGATTCTCATTGTAAGAGTTTATGCCTGATTCGCTTTTAATACGGATTTTGGTTTACTCCCAATTTTTTGTGGTATAAACTCGATAATTCGGATTTTGGCTTAAGCCCAATTATTTGGGTTTAATCCCAATTTTTTTATATTTATGTGTGAGGTAAAATGCAATATGGCGGATTATAATTTTTATGGAGAAAGTGAAGCTGTCACGTTCTTCTTCTATTTTTTATGTGGAAGAAGAATAATATGTATACTATAAGCACAAATAATATAATAATACAGATGGGTATTGTAAATGAACTGAAATGTTATTCAGTGGTAATAAAGAAGAAGAACAAACAATTTTTATGTTTGCGTCTTAACTATAGTTTTTTTAAAAACTTAAAACAACAACAACATTACCGAACTTTGAGTTTTTTTTATTTATGTTTCCACTTTTCATTTCATCATGATTTTTTGATTTTTTCCATTTCTAACTTGTAGCTGACATTTACCTTGTTTATGCACAAAGATTAAAACGTATTAACTCTAAAACGTTTTTAGCATCGTTTTGAGTTAATACATTTTAATTAGTGTTTATGTGTAATACAACATTTCGTTCTCACTCAAAACGTTAACCATCTGCGTGTGTAGTGTAATAACAATTCCTTAAAACGAATAAAATGTATATGCACACTTTAAATGCGCATTGAAATTTGGTTTATACATCCGTATTTAGTCAAGACGGAGTGAGTTAATGCGAATTAATGTGTCGCATAAACAAGGTAATTGTTTATGATTTGTTATAAACATAGGTTTAGAAAGTGGGGCATCCAATTATCAAAATAGCGAATACAGTAGAATCTCGATAATTTTACTACCTGATAATTTCCTATATTTACAGCGAAAGAAATTTTGCTTACTCTATAATTTCAACAGCCATAATTTATACATGAATTTACACATAAAATACATATTTGAACATGTTAAATCGCAAAAAATCTAAATTTGATTTGATTTGTGAAAGGCTTTATTTTTGATTTTTTTGTTGTGTTAATTAAAAATTGAGAAATAAATAAACTAATCTTTTTTTAATTTCATGTGTGCGTTTTACTTCCATACATACATATTTAGTTTAAATTTTGTATTCAATAATTTCTACTATCCCGTAATTTCAACGAGGGTAGTTTTAATTAGGTAAAATTATCGAGATTCTACTGTACATAAATCTAAAATACCTATAGTATTTTTATTTTTGGAAGTCAGTATTGTGCTTATGGAGGCTTATGGCTCTTTAATTATATTAGACTCCTTAAACTTCAGAAATATCTTCTCGTCCTGGTCCTGCAGCAGAAATATATCGTCCTGGTCATGCAGCAGAAATATATCGTCCTGGTCCTGCAGCTGTTCCTGCTTCTGTAGCAGCTCAAGCTGTTCCTGGTGCTTCTCGTCCTGTTCTTCAGGATCTATATGGGGAAAATCGCCGTGCTTCTGCTTCATCTGCAGATGGCACTATGATAATGTGGTTCAACAATAGTATTAGCGCATTAAGGCGACTCCTTAATGAGCAAATACACATGAAAAAAAGCTACGTCTTTAGTATGAAAAAACGAAAGTAAATTGATCATCATTTATTTTCGTTTATTAAATTTTTTGTTGTTTTTGCAAATGAATTATGAAAAAAAAACCGTATTTGAAGAAGACGGAATTTTTATTTGTTTTTTCAGTAAACAAAGTAAATTGATAAAGGTAAAAAAAATAAACAAACAAACAAAAAATAACGAACGAAGAATAATATATAAATATTTTTTTAAGGTGGTGTCTTTTGGACTGGTGATTGGCGTAAAAATCTTTCGATTAATCATTTTTATAAATTATCAATTTTCATCTTTCTATAGTTTCTATAAATAATATTATATTATATTTAAAAATTACAAAATAAGCTAAAGAATGAAAATTAATAATTATTTAAAAAACAAAATTTTTCGACAGATCTGGATTTGTACTATGATGACGCAACAGCCCTGTATGCTCCTCTTGAGATATGGATTACGAATTTTGGAAAAATAAAGTAAAAATGTATTTTCCATACTTCAGTGTTCGGCTTTCGTTTTTTGATGAATTAAATACATATTACCAAGGATAGACCGATTCAATTGTGCCCATTGCAGACACAGTTGATCAATCTACTAATGGTCTGAATCCGCCTCCGGAACGAGTACCATTCTGTTGATGCTCTTGTTGTTGGTGCGCTTCTGCTGAGCGCGTATGAGGCGCCCAGGAAGTGGAAGGACCACCAGAGAACAAGACTGTCGGGGAGTAAGAGATCCTGGACTCATCCTCCGCTAACGCTTGATCTACAGGTGGAAGAACTTCCAGACCAACTTTTATTTTACCGATCTCCAAGCCACTATCAACAATCATCCTCAGGCGCGCCTAACGAGAGGTAGATGATTTTTTGTTAGATCACAAACCCCTCAGCCACCATTGGAAGAAGGTTGACTCTTGGATTTCGAATAAAATAAAATTGTGAGCAAAATCGAGTCAGATGTACATATTACTACATACACCTGACCGTCCTAACCACAAAATCTAGACCGATTCAATTGTGCAATACAGTTGACCGGATCTAGTAATAAAAACCTAATAAGTCATGTATCAGTTTTTTCCTCAATAAATATACACATATAATAAAAAAATTGTCCTGTTTTTTGCTTTTTTTTCTACTTTTCTTGTACTACTTACTTGATTTGCTCTATGTACATATATCCCAATTTCTTACTTACTCTAGATGAATTTGAATATACTCTACCATTACATTGTTCATACGTATGAATAGTATCCCATAATTAATTGTTTTATCCGATAATTCTTGATTCACCTGTCTATACAATATAATAATTGCACATACAATACCAGGGGCCGGATTATGAACTTTCGTTATAAATAACGATAAAGTAAAATAAAGATAAAGTCATAAAAATAAAGTGATATTACAAACTCTCTACAATAAATAATTTTCGTGAGAGATCACCTCACTTTATTTTCTTGCTCACCATCAATAGCTTGACGTTTAAAAGTGTAAACAAAAGAAAATCAAGAATAAATTTGTGAATGATTAGTAAATTATTTATTGTGTTGTAAAAAATAAATAATATAAAAAGTAAGTTTAATAAATTATTATAAATAAACTATAAAACTATACAAACCTTTACTGACCTCAAGTTATTTTAAAGTATAAATAACAATACAAAAATAACAATAAAGTTGTTTCATAATACCGCTTTATCGTTATTTTCAAAGTCACCACAAAAAATAAAGAATTTGAGAGAATTTCTAATACGTCATAACGATAAAGTAAGTTCATAATACCAATTATACTTTATCCATTTATAGCGATAAAGAAATAAAGATAAAGTATGTTCATAATCCCGCCCCAGATAATTCTTTATTTCTGCAATTAATTCAGAATGATACAGTATATCATTCCGTTCCATTTGAACCCATTTGAATTGATGGCCATATCCTTAATGATCCTTTATATAAAGAAAAAAAGGATTCAAATTAATTCACTTTTTTTTCTTGTATCACATTTTTACCTCACTATCAATAAAATCTTCATCTTGACCAACATCAGCCATAAAACAAATATTTGTTATTTGTTGTTTTTCTAATAGCCACTTCAATATACAGCTTGTATTATAATTATATTATAATATATAATACAATTATTATAATTATAATATTCTTTTTAATAAATTAAAACTAAATAAAATATTTTCACAAAATGTGTCAAATACATTGACACTACAATGTCACTACATATATAATATATAATGCATATATTATTATATTGAAAAATGGTTTAATCCTGAGGTTGAGTTAGAAGTTAGTTGGAGAATCAGCACAATTGAAGCGGTCTAGTTGGAGATTGTTTTTTGATGAATTTTGATCATTGATGAAGGAAGTAATTGGTTTTTGTTATAATATAATATGTTGTTCTTATTTTGTTCTATGTATATAAATAATCAGATATGTAAATATGTAGAAAATTCACTTTTAACATTGTTTGGTGAGAAAGGTGAATAAACCAATTCCTTTGAATAGGTGAATAAATCAATTCAATTGAACAGACAAAACCTCACTTTTGAACAAATAAAAATAATGGTTTAGATCTGAGGTTTAACCTGTCAATTTCCTGTCAATTTAATTGTTTTGTTTTTTAATATTAATAATAATAATAATTTATAATATATATGTTGTTAAACTATATAAATAAAAGAATAGATTCAGAATATATTTATTTATGGTGGTTCAATGTTTTAAAAATTAAAAAAAACAAACAAACATACGAGTATTGCCTTCAAAATTAAAAAACAATTGCAAAAGACACAAAGGAGGAATCAATGAAATTTGCGGATTTAGTCATAATTGAAATTATTGAAAGATTCAAGATAATTGTGGTGTACCCAGATTTTATTGAAGAAAATTAGTTGCAGTTTAACCTATAAGAAGGTTAGTTCGTTAGTTGCACCAGAAAAGAAAGCAAAATAGAAAAAGTTATTGATAATAACGTCCGTAAAATTAAAATTCAAAAAAAAATTCAAAGGTTTGTATTTTTTTTTTATCTCAAATTTTTAATTAATATTAATTTTTATTTCTTCAATTTTTTTAGTGATTTGGAACGCAAGGAGAAAGTTCAAAGAATCTATGCCGAAGCTGCAGTTCAACAAAGTGAACCTAATGCTCTTTCAAGGAAAACTTTGTCAGTTTATTTTATTATATAACATCATGATAGGTTTATGTCTTTGCTAATCATATCACATTTGTCAGTTGATCGTTGTCAGTTAACCAAAATTCATATGCAACATTTTGTACAACAGTTTTTATATATCTGTATTATTATATTGTTTGTGCTATAAGTGTATAAAATAATCAACATTTGCATGTACTTTTTAAATCCCAATTTTACCGTTTCTACGCTACTCCCAATTTAATCCAAAATCGGATAATTTTTGTGCCGTATAAACTCTTTAATTGTTGCACAAAATTTAAGTTTATTTTGAAATTTATTATTTTAATTAAATACGTCATAATTTTTTTTAAAGATATGACACGAAAATTGTTCTTATATGACAACCCTATACAAAAAATATAACCATCATACACCAGGTACACATTAGATGGTTGTAACAACTAATGAAAACGTGTTTTTACAACTGCTCAAATTACGTCTGAATGTGGCATGACCACTTGTAACGAGAGTGTGCGTATATTACAATACAATTGTGAAGCTAAAATTATTTTAGATGAATCTTATTATACCAAGTTAAAAAAACTATATCATTATTGTTCCAACTATCGTTAAATAACCAGTTTAATCACCCAATGTGTACCTGGTAATATTTGACTATTCGAAAATAAATTTCGAATTCACTGTCAAAACTCGTATATGTCAAAAATCGTATCATCTGTCTCATTCGTTCGGATTCAAGAGTTTTTTTTTCAATCCTTAGATTTTTTTTTAAATTTATGAAGAAAAAAAATTTTCTAAAACAAGTAGTGAAAGTAGGTACCTAGTTCTTGTTTTTTTAAACACAAAAGTGATTTTCTACAATTAAATTGTTTACAATTTTATGTAAGTGCTTAAAGGCAAGAAAAATAAATTCAAAGTAAATAACGAAAGTAAGAAAATAAAATGCTACCCAGCAAAAACAAGTAAATTTCTCGGTCATGTTCATATTTTTATTTTAAGTAGCAAATTTTTTTTTAAAAAGCCGCAATCTTGAAAAAAATAAGATAAAAATTTATTTTTTAAGAAAAAGATTTAGTTTTTTCGCTTCATTTTATCATATTTTCTATACATTTTAGTTTTTCTATTTGATTTTCTTACGTGCATCAATTTAATAATTTCTTTATTTATATTTTTTCAAACCTGCGCTCTAATTATCCTGAATTTATTAAAATTAAATAGATATACATTTAGTTATCATTATCAATATACAATATTATGTACATGAAAATTTCTAGCTACAGCAACAACAATTGATAGTCTTTAAAAAACGGGGAATTTATTTTTCTCTGGTCTGCTGATATCGATGATATCGTGTCTCTGTGATAAATGACGTCGTATCTTTTTATCAGTCATTTATTTCAGTAAAGACGACCGTGATAGGTTAGGTTATGTGAATTTTTAATTTATCAAAAAATAATTTTTTTTAAAGAAATAAGTAAAAAAAAACTAATGTTAAAATTGGTTTCTTGTGTGATATAATTTCTAGAACTGTGGTGTTATTGAAAGGAAAAAAATATATTCAACACACCAATAAGAAACTCAGATACACGATATCTCAGTTTTTCAACATAGAAATTTTGCATACATAGGTATTTTCACACAAAATAAAAAGCGTTATTTTTTTTTTTTTTTTTGAATTTTTATTAATAATCATGCAGAATATCACACGGTAAATAATTTTAACAATCATACATAATATAAATTTAACATATATGTAATTAATTATGTAGATAATTCTTATATCAATTCATATAACATTTAACAACATAATTACATATGCGCATTTATATGTACATATGTTTGTATTTATGTTACATAATGTAGATATTGTACATAAAAAATTAATTTTAACTTCTAACTTCTAAATTTTATTTAACATTTTGCACTATTTTCATACATCACACAGTCAACTTTTGTGTTGTGTACTATTTGTATTTGTTAGTCTTGTTATTGATCTATTTTCTCTAATTTTATTAATTACCAATTAGACTAGATATCTTCTGGAAAATTCAAACATTAAATAAGCAAACCAACAACAAAATAGAAGTTCTATGTTTTGGCTAAACAACGTAAGGTGGTGAACTTTGACCTTTATTTACAATTTTATGAAAAAGTCATCCTCCTTGCAGAGTTTAGTCGATAAAGAACTTATTTGCATAACAGGAACGTTTTATGTTTTATGTAGTCAATGGGAAGGGTGGGTCTTTCTTTCTATTACTACAGTTCTGAACACTACACCCAATTCAAACATATTAATACTCATCCAAAACTGAGTGAACTAGTCGTCGTCTATTTGTGAACTTTTCTGTCACCTAAAATATAATTTCATCTTAAAGAAAAAACTATTCTAACTGCTAGTAGAAACATTTTAACAGTACTTTCTCTTTCTTACTTACAAAATACTTTCATTACTAACATTGTTATTTTTCTGAATATTTTGTTTTTCTGTACATTAAAACTCAAAACTACATAATTTATTTATAATTTTCTTAAAGATTTGCCAGTATCAAACCATCAAAACGGGTCAGATCAGATATGGAAGTTCTACACACATCCGATATTGTTATTATCCATGGAAATTCTCATCCAGATTTAGCAAATCATGTTGCAGCGTAAAATATTTTATTATTTTATTTAAATTTTATTCGAATGTTTTTTTTTTTTTTTTTTTCAATTTCTTTTAGTCGATTGGGTGTTAAAACTGGTGGTTGTTCAGTTTATCATAAAACAAATCGTGAAACAATGGTTGAAATAGGTGATTCAGTTCGTGGAAAGGATATTTACATTATTCAAACGGGGACCAAGTAATTATTTATTTATATTAACATCCTTTTTGTTTATGTTTTTGAATTTACATTTAAATTTATAGAGATGTAAATAATAACATTATGGAATTACTTATTATGGCTTATGCTTGTAAAACATCTTCAGCTAAATCAATTGTTGGAGTCATTCCTTACTTACCATATTCCAAACAATGTAAAATGAGGAAAAGAGGTTGTATTGTATCAAAACTTTTGGCAAAGGTAAATTTTTTTTTTTTTTTTTTTTCAATAAAACACTCACAGAGAACACAAAAACTAAAGTGTTTCATTTTTGTTCTCTTCCAGATGATGTGTAAATCTGGACTTAGTCATATCATTACAATGGATCTTCATCAAAAAGAAATTCAAGGATTTTTCGATTGTCCAGTTGATAATTTACGTGCCTCACCTTTTCTTTTACAGTATATTCAAGAAAGTGTAAGATAAATTTTAACCTTTAACTGGTACATTGCGTTTAATTAAATTTCATTCAATAGATTCCAGATTATAGAAATTCAGTAATTGTTGCTCGAAATCCTGGTTCAGCTAAAAAGGCTACATCATATGCAGAACGTCTTCGTTTAGGAATTGCTGTTATTCATGGTGAACAAAAAGAGGCAGAAAGTGATGAAGTGGACGGTCGTTATTCACCTCCACCAAGTGCATCAAGGTAGAATTAAAATTAAAAGAAAAATGTTTTCATTTTGTGAAATTTTATTCTATAATTGATTATTGTTTTTGATTTCTTTAATTGAAAATAGCCGTTCAAGAACCATGGATGTATCAGTTGGAGTTCCTTGCCATCCAGCTAAAGAGAAGCCTCCAATTAATGTTGTGGGAGATGTTGGTGGTCGTATTGCCATCATGGTGGTAAGTTATAAAACATAATTTTATTCATCTGATTTTTATAGCGTGCTTTTCATTTTTTTTCAAGGATGATCTTATTGATGATGTTCATTCATTTGTTGCTGCTGCTGAAGTTCTTAAAGAACGTGGAGCATATAAAATTTATGTTTTAGCAACTCATGGTCTACTTAGCTCAGATGCACCTAGGCTAATCGAAGATTCACCAATTGATGAGGTATACAATTCAAATTATATTTTTAAACACTTTTTTGTTTTATCTTTTTAACATAATTCAAATAAACCATTTTTAACATGACCAAATAATTTATAAAGTAATATTAAATCATTTATACGATTTTCATCAATTAAAATGAAAAGTCCTTTTTCTAAAATTATTGTTAAATTTTCAGCAATTAATTCATTTTCTACAATATTCATAAGAGAAATTATTGTAGTAAAATTTATATAACATAAAGATCTATCTTTTTCATCAGATATTTGTTTATTAACATATTGTAAATATTGTGAAATTTCTAATTCATCAATTTTATTTCTACCTTCAATAAAATATAATTTTTTACTTTCATGTAAAAATTTTTTTTCAAATGTTGTTTCATAAGTATTTATATTATTTAAAATACATAATACATTTTGTATTAATGTACGATCAACTGTTTCACCATTACGATCTTTTTGGATTAAATATAATAACGAATCATTAATACGATTTTGTATAATATAATTGAATCCAATATATTTTTTAAATAAATTTAAACCTTTATTCCATATTGAATGTAATATATCATTATGTAATACATATGTACGATCTAAATACATAAAAATACTTCGAATCATAATCATTTGTCGATAAAATGAATTCCACCAATTATTAAAATATTTCAAATAAACCAATTTATCTTTGATTCTTTCAAGAAATGATGGAATATTTGATTTAATATAATTTTCAATTAATATCATTAAATCTGTAAATAATTTTTCATCCATATTATAATTGTGACAAAACGCCCGAGTCCTTATTTTTAGTTTTATTTGAATAAATCATCATTTCTTGAGTTGCGCCGAAAGCTGTGGCACGAAAACTACATGTCGCGCCGGCCAGGACATTACATATTTAAATGAAGGACATTCCAAGCTATCATTTGCAATATAACTTGTATTTTTACTCCTTCTAGTTTGGGAGCTATGACAAAACTCCGGAGCCCTTATTTTTAGTTTTATTTGAATAAATCATAATTTCTTGCATTGCGCCAAAAGCCGTGGCACGAAAACTACAAGCGGTTCAGCCAAGTCCTTTGCAGATTCGAATTAAGGACATTCCATGCTATAATTTGCAATGTAAGTTGTATTTTTACTCCTTCTAGTTTGGGAGCTATGACAAAACTCCGGAGCCCTTATTTTTAGTTTTATTTGAATAAATCATCATTTCTTGCATTGCGCCAAAAGCCGTGGCACGAAAACTGGAAGCGGTACAGCCAAGTCCTTTGTAGATTCGAATTAAGGACATTTCAGGCTATCATTTGCAATGTAAGTTGTATTTTTACTATTTCTAGTTCGGAAGCTATGACAAAACTCCGGAGCCCTTATTTTTAGTTTTATTTGAATAAATCATCATTTCTTGCATTGCGCCAAAAGCCGTGGCACGAAAACTACAAGCGGCTAAGCCAAGTACTTTGCAGATTCGAATTAAGGACATTCCAATCTATCATTTGCAATGTAAGCTGTATTTTTACTCCCTTTAGTGCGGGAGCTATGACAAAACTCCGGAGCCCTTATTTTTAGTTTTATTTGAATAAATCATCATTTCTTGCATTGCGCCAAAAGCCGTGGCACGAAAACTGCAAGCGGCACAGCCAAGTACTTTGCAGATTCGAATTAAGGACATTCCAAGCTATCATTTGCAATATAATTTGTATTTTTACTGCTTCTAGTTCGGGAGCTATGACAAAACTCCGGAGCCCTTATTTTTAGTTTTATTTGAATAAATCATCATTTCTTGCATTGCGCCAAAAGCCGTGGCACGAAAACTGCAAGCGGCACAGCCAAGTCCATTGCAGATTCGAATTAAGGACATTCCAAGCTATAATTTGCAATGTAAGTTGTATTTTTACTCCTTCTAGTTTGGGAGCTATGACAAAACTCCGGAGCCCTTATTTTTAGTTTTATTTGAATAAATCATCATTTCTTGAGTTGCGCCGAAAGCTGTGGCACGAAAACTACATGTCGCGCCGGCCAGGACATTACATATTTAAATGAAGGACATTCCAAGCTATCATTTGCAATATAATTTGTATTTTTACTCCTTCTAGTTTGGGAGCTATGACAAAACTCCGGAGCCCTTATTTTTAGTTTTATTTGAATAAATCATAATTTCTTGCATTGCGCCAAAAGCCGTGGCACGAAAACTACAAGCGGCTCAGCCAAGTACTTTGCAGATTCGAATTAAGGACATTCCATGCTATAATTTGCAATGTAAGTTGTATTTTTACTCCTTCTAGTTTGGGAGCTATGACAAAACTCCGGAGCCCTTATTTTTAGTTTTATTTGAATAAATCATCATTTCTTGCATTGCGCCAAAAGCCGTGGCACGAAAACTGCAAGCGGCACAGCCAAGTCCTTTGCAGATTCGAATTAAGGACTTTCCAAGCTATAATTTGCAATGTAAGTTGTATTTTTACTCCTTCTAGTTTGGGAGCTATGACAAAACTCCGGAGCCCTTATTTTTAGTTTTATTTGAATAAATCATCATTTCTTGCATTGCGCCAAAAGCCGTGGCACAAAAACTGGAAGCGGCACAGCCAAGTACTTTGCAGATTCGAATTAAGGACATTCCAAGCTATCATTTGCAATATAATTTGTATTTTTACTGCTTCTAGTTCGGGAGCTATGACAAAACTCCGGAGCCCTTATTTTTAGTTTTATTTGAATAAATCATCATTTCTTGCATTGCGCCAAAAGCCGTGGCACGAAAACTGCAAGCGGCACAGCCAAGTCCATTGCAGATTCGAATTAAGGACATTCCAAGCTATAATTTGCAATGTAAGTTGTATTTTTACTCCTTCTAGTTTGGGAGCTATGACAAAACTCCGGAGCCCTTATTTTTAGTTTTATTTGAATAAATCATCATTTCTTGCATTGCGCCAAAAGCCGTGGCACAAAAACTGGAAGCGGCAAAGCCAAGTCCATTGCAGATTCGAATTAAGGACATTCCAAGCTATCATTTGCAATATAATTTGTATTTTTACTCCTTCTAGTTCAGGAGCTATGACAAAACGCCCGAGTCCTTATTTTTAGTTTTATTTGAATAAATCATCATTTCTTGAGTTGCGCCGAAAGCTGTGGCACGAAAACTACATGTCGCGCCGGCCAGGACATTACATATTTGAATGAAGGACATTCCAAGCTATCATTTGCAATATAATTTGTATTTTTACTCCTTCTAGTTTGGGAGCTATGACAAAACTCCGGAGCCCTTATTTTTAGTTTTATTTGAATAAATCATAATTTCTTGCATTGCGCCAAAAGCCGTGGCACGAAAACTACAAGCGGCTCAGCCAAGTACTTTGCAGATTCGAATTAAGGACATTCCATGCTATAATTTGCAATGTAAGTTGTATTTTTACTCCTTCTAGTTTGGGAGCTATGACAAAACTCCGGAGCCCTTATTTTTAGTTTTATTTGAATAAATCATCATTTCTTGCATTGCGCCAAAAGCCGTGGCACGAAAACTGGAAGCGGCACAGCCAAGTCCATTGCAGATTCGAATTAAGGACATTCCAATCTATCATTTGCAATGTAAGCTGTATTTTTACTCCCTTTAGTGCGGGAGCTATGACAAAACTCCGGAGCCCTTATTTTTAGTTTTATTTGAATAAATCATCATTTCTTGCATTGCGCCAAAAGCCGTGGCACGAAAACTACAAGCGGCACAGCCAAGTACTTTGCAGATTCGAATTAAGGACATTCCAAGCTATCATTTGCAATATAATTTGTATTTTTACTGCTTCTAGTTCAAGAGCTATGACAAAACTCCGGAGCCCTTATTTTTAGTTTTATTTGAATAAATCATCATTTCTTGCATTGCGCCAAAAGCCGTGGCACGAAAACTGCAAGCGGCACAGCCAAGTCCATTGCAGATTCGAATTAAGGACATTCCAAGCTATAATTTGCAATGTAAGTTGTATTTTTACTCCTTCTAGTTCAGGAGCTATGACAAAACTCCGGAGCCCTTATTTTTAGTTTTATTTGAATAAATCATTATTTCTTGAGTTGCGCCGATAGCTGTGGCACGAAAACTGCATGTCGAGCCGGCCAGGACATTACATATTTGAATTAAGGACATTCCAGGCTATCATTTGCAATATAATTTGTATTTTTACTCCTTCTAGTTCGGGAGCTATGACAAAACTCCGGAGCCCTTATTTTTAGTTTTATTTGAATAAATCATCATTTCTTGCATTGCGCCAAAAGCCGTGGCACGAAAACTGCAAGCGGCACAGCCAAGTCCTTTGCAGATTCGAATTAAGGACTTTCCAAGCTATAATTTGCAATGTAAGTTGTATTTTTACTCCTTCTAGTTTGGGAGCTATGACAAAACTCCGGAGCCCTTATTTTTAGTTTTATTTGAATAAATCATCATTTCTTGCATTGCGCCAAAAGCCGTGGCACGAAAACTGCAAGCGGCACAGCCAAGTCCATTGCAGATTCGAATTAAGGACATTCCAAGCTATAATTTGCAATGTAAGTTGTATTTTTACTCCTTCTAGTTTGGGAGCTATGACAAAACTCCGGAGCCCTTATTTTTAGTTTTATTTGAATAAATCATCATTTCTTGCATTGCGCCAAAAGCCGTGGCACGAAAACTGCAAGCGGCACAGCCAAGTCCATTGCAGATTCGAATTAAGGACATTCCAAGCTATCATTTGCAATATAATTTGTATTTTTACTGCTTCTAGTTCGGGAGCTATGACAAAACTCCGGAGCCCTTATTTTTAGTTTTATTTGAATAAATCATCATTTCTTGCATTGCGCCAAAAGCCGTGGCACGAAAACTGCAAGCGGCACAGCCAAGTCCATTGCAGATTCGAATTAAGGACATTCCAAGCTATAATTTGCAATGTAAGTTGTATTTTTACTCCTTCTAGTTTGGGAGCTATGACAAAACTCCGGAGCCCTTATTTTTAGTTTTATTTGAATAAATCATCATTTCTTGCATTGCGCCAAAAGCCGTGGCACAAAAACTGGAAGCGGCAAAGCCAAGTCCATTGCAGATTCGAATTAAGGACATTCCAAGCTATCATTTGCAATATAATTTGTATTTTTACTCCTTCTAGTTCGGGAGCTATGACAAAACTCCGGAGCCCTTATTTTTAGTTTTATTTGAATAAATCATCATTTCTTGCATTGCGCCAAAAGCCGTGGCACGAAAACTGCAAGCGGCACAGCCAAGTCCTTTGCAGATTCGAATTAAGGACATTCCAAGCTATAATTTGCAATGTAAGTTGTATTTTTACTCCTTCTAGTTCAGGAGCTATGACAAAACTCCGGAGCCCTTATTTTTAGTTTTATTTGAATAAATCATTATTTCTTGAGTTGCGCCGATAGCTGTGGCACGAAAACTGCATGTCGAGCCGGCCAGGACATTACATATTTGAATGAAGGACATTCCAAGCTATCATTTGCAATATAATTTGTATTTTTACTGCTTCTAGTTCGGGAGCTATGACAAAACTCCGGAGCCCTTATTTTTAGTTTTATTTGAATAAATCATCATTTCTTGCATTGCGCCAAAAGCCGTGGCACGAAAACTGCAAGCGGCACAGCCAAGTCCTTTGCAGATTCGAATTAAGGACTTTCCAAGCTATAATTTGCAATGTAAGTTGTATTTTTACTCCTTCTAGTTTGGGAGCTATGACAAAACTCCGGAGCCCTTATTTTTAGTTTTATTTGAATAAATCATCATTTCTTGCATTGCGCCAAAAGCCGTGGCACGAAAACTGCAAGCGGCACAGCCAAGTCCATTGCAGATTCGAATTAAGGACATTCCAAGCTATAATTTGCAATGTAAGTTGTATTTTTACTCCTTCTAGTTTGGGAGCTATGACAAAACTCCGGAGCCCTTATTTTTAGTTTTATTTGAATAAATCATCATTTCTTGCATTGCGCCAAAAGCCGTGGCACGAAAACTGCAAGCGGCACAGCCAAGTCCATTGCAGATTCGAATTAAGGACATTCCAAGCTATCATTTGCATTATAATTTGTATTTTTACTGCTTCTAGTTCGGGAGCTATGACAAAACTCCGGAGCCCTTATTTTTAGTTTTATTTGAATAAATCATCATTTCTTGCATTGCGCCAAAAGCCGTGGCACGAAAACTGCAAGCGGCACAGCCAAGTCCATTGCAGATTCGAATTAAGGACATTCCAAGCTATAATTTGCAATGTAAGTTGTATTTTTACTCCTTCTAGTTTGGGAGCTATGACAAAACTCCGGAGCCCTTATTTTTAGTTTTATTTGAATAAATCATCATTTCTTGCATTGCGCCAAAAGCCGTGGCACAAAAACTGGAAGCGGCAAAGCCAAGTCCATTGCAGATTCGAATTAAGGACATTCCAAGCTATCATTTGCAATATAATTTGTATTTTTACTCCTTCTAGTTCGGGAGCTATGACAAAACTCCGGAGCCCTTATTTTTAGTTTTATTTGAATAAATCATCATTTCTTGCATTGCGCCAAAAGCCGTGGCACGAAAACTGCAAGCGGCACAGCCAAGTCCTTTGCAGATTCGAATTAAGGACATTCCAAGCTATAATTTGCAATGTAAGTTGTATTTTTACTCCTTCTAGTTCAGGAGCTATGACAAAACTCCGGAGCCCTTATTTTTAGTTTTATTTGAATAAATCATTATTTCTTGAGTTGCGCCGATAGCTGTGGCACGAAAACTGCATGTCGAGCCGGCCAGGACATTACATATTTGAATTAAGGACATTCCAGGCTATCATTTGCAATATAATTTGTATTTTTACTCCTTCTAGTTCGGGAGCTATGACAAAACTCCGGAGCCCTTATTTTTAGTTTTATTTGAATAAATCATCATTTCTTGCATTGCGCCAAAAGCCGTGGCACGAAAACTGGAAGCGGCACAGCCAAGTACTTTGCAGATTCGAATTAAGGACATTCCAAGCTATCATTTGCAATATAATTTGTATTTTTACTGCTTCTAGTTCGGGAGCTATGACAAAACTCCGGAGCCCTTATTTTTAGTTTTATTTGAATAAATCATCATTTCTTGCATTGCGCCAAAAGCCGTGGCACGAAAACTGCAAGCGGCACAGCCAAGTACTTTGCAGATTCGAATTAAGGACATTCCAAGCTATCATTTGCAATATAATTTGTATTTTTACTGCTTCTAGTTCGGGAGCTATGACAAAACTCCGGAGCCCTTATTTTTAGTTTTATTTGAATAAATCATCATTTCTTGCATTGCGCCAAAAGCCGTGGCACGAAAACTGCAAGCGGCACAGCCAAGTCCATTGCAGATTCGAATTAAGGACATTCCAAGCTATAATTTGCAATGTAAGTTGTATTTTTACTCCTTCTAGTTTGGGAGCTATGACAAAACTCCGGAGCCCTTATTTTTAGTTTTATTTGAATAAATCATCATTTCTTGAGTTGCGCCGAAAGCTGTGGCACGAAAACTACATGTCGCGCCGGCCAGGACATTACATATTTAAATGAAGGACATTCCAAGCTATCATTTGCAATATAATTTGTATTTTTACTCCTTCTAGTTTGGGAGCTATGACAAAACTCCGGAGCCCTTATTTTTAGTTTTATTTGAATAAATCATAATTTCTTGCATTGCGCCAAAAGCCGTGGCACGAAAACTACAAGCGGCTCAGCCAAGTACTTTGCAGATTCGAATTAAGGACATTCCATGCTATAATTTGCAATGTAAGTTGTATTTTTACTCCTTCTAGTTTGGGAGCTATGACAAAACTCCGGAGCCCTTATTTTTAGTTTTATTTGAATAAATCATCATTTCTTGCATTGCGCCAAAAGCCGTGGCACGAAAACTGCAAGCGGCACAGCCAAGTCCTTTGCAGATTCGAATTAAGGACATTCCAAGCTATAATTTGCAATGTAAGTTGTATTTTTACTCCTTCTAGTTTGGGAGCTATGACAAAACTCCGGAGCCCTTATTTTTAGTTTTATTTGAATAAATCATCATTTCTTGCATTGCGCCAAAAGCCGTGGCACAAAAACTGGAAGCGGCACAGCCAAGTACTTTGCAGATTCGAATTAAGGACATTCCAAGCTATCATTTGCAATATAATTTGTATTTTTACTGCTTCTAGTTCGGGAGCTATGACAAAACTCCGGAGCCCTTATTTTTAGTTTTATTTGAATAAATCATCATTTCTTGCATTGCGCCAAAAGCCGTGGCACGAAAACTGCAAGCGGCACAGCCAAGTCCATTGCAGATTCGAATTAAGGACATTCCAAGCTATAATTTGCAATGTAAGTTGTATTTTTACTCCTTCTAGTTTGGGAGCTATGACAAAACTCCGGAGCCCTTATTTTTAGTTTTATTTGAATAAATCATCATTTCTTGCATTGCGCCAAAAGCCGTGGCACAAAAACTGGAAGCGGCAAAGCCAAGTACTTTGCAGATTCGAATTAAGGACATTCCATGCTATAATTTGCAATGTAAGTTGTATTTTTACTCCTTCTAGTTTGGGAGCTATGACAAAACTCCGGAGCCCTTATTTTTAGTTTTATTTGAATAAATCATCATTTCTTGCATTGCGCCAAAAGCCGTGGCACGAAAACTGGAAGCGGCACAGCCAAGTCCATTGCAGATTCGAATTAAGGACATTCCAATCTATCATTTGCAATGTAAGCTGTATTTTTACTCCCTTTAGTGCGGGAGCTATGACAAAACTCCGGAGCCCTTATTTTTAGTTTTATTTGAATAAATCATCATTTCTTGCATTGCGCCAAAAGCCGTGGCACGAAAACTACAAGCGGCACAGCCAAGTACTTTGCAGATTCAAATTAAGGACATTCCAAGCTATCATTTGCAATATAATTTGTATTTTTACTGCTTCTAGTTCAAGAGCTATGACAAAACTCCGGAGCCCTTATTTTTAGTTTTATTTGAATAAATCATCATTTCTTGCATTGCGCCAAAAGCCGTGGCACGAAAACTGCAAGCGGCACAGCCAAGTCCATTGCAGATTCGAATTAAGGACATTCCAAGCTATAATTTGCAATGTAAGTTGTATTTTTACTCCTTCTAGTTTGGGAGCTATGACAAAACTCCGGAGCCCTTATTTTTAGTTTTATTTGAATAAATCATCATTTCTTGCATTGCGCCAAAAGCCGTGGCACGAAAACTGGAAGCGGTACAGCCAAGTCCTTTGTAGATTCGAATTAAGGACATTTCAGGCTATCATTTGCAATGTAAGTTGTATTTTTACTATTTCTAGTTCGGAAGCTATGACAAAACTCCGGAGCCCTTATTTTTAGTTTTATTTGAATAAATCATCATTTCTTGCATTGCGCCAAAAGCCGTGGCACGAAAACTACAAGCGGCTAAGCCAAGTACTTTGCAGATTCGAATTAAGGACATTCCAATCTATCATTTGCAATGTAAGCTGTATTTTTACTCCCTTTAGTGCGGGAGCTATGACAAAACTCCGGAGCCCTTATTTTTAGTTTTATTTGAATAAATCATCATTTCTTGCATTGCGCCAAAAGCCGTGGCACGAAAACTGCAAGCGGCACAGCCAAGTACTTTGCAGATTCGAATTAAGGACATTCCAAGCTATCATTTGCAATATAATTTGTATTTTTACTGCTTCTAGTTCGGGAGCTATGACAAAACTCCGGAGCCCTTATTTTTAGTTTTATTTGAATAAATCATCATTTCTTGCATTGCGCCAAAAGCCGTGGCACGAAAACTGCAAGCGGCACAGCCAAGTCCATTGCAGATTCGAATTAAGGACATTCCAAGCTATAATTTGCAATGTAAGTTGTATTTTTACTCCTTCTAGTTTGGGAGCTATGACAAAACTCCGGAGCCCTTATTTTTAGTTTTATTTGAATAAATCATCATTTCTTGAGTTGCGCCGAAAGCTGTGGCACGAAAACTACATGTCGCGCCGGCCAGGACATTACATATTTAAATGAAGGACATTCCAAGCTATCATTTGCAATATAATTTGTATTTTTACTCCTTCTAGTTTGGGAGCTATGACAAAACTCCGGAGCCCTTATTTTTAGTTTTATTTGAATAAATCATAATTTCTTGCATTGCGCCAAAAGCCGTGGCACGAAAACTACAAGCGGCTCAGCCAAGTACTTTGCAGATTCGAATTAAGGACATTCCATGCTATAATTTGCAATGTAAGTTGTATTTTTACTCCTTCTAGTTTGGGAGCTATGACAAAACTCCGGAGCCCTTATTTTTAGTTTTATTTGAATAAATCATCATTTCTTGCATTGCGCCAAAAGCCGTGGCACGAAAACTGCAAGCGGCACAGCCAAGTCCTTTGCAGATTCGAATTAAGGACTTTCCAAGCTATAATTTGCAATGTAAGTTGTATTTTTACTCCTTCTAGTTTGGGAGCTATGACAAAACTCCGGAGCCCTTATTTTTAGTTTTATTTGAATAAATCATCATTTCTTGCATTGCGCCAAAAGCCGTGGCACAAAAACTGGAAGCGGCACAGCCAAGTACTTTGCAGATTCGAATTAAGGACATTCCAAGCTATCATTTGCAATATAATTTGTATTTTTACTGCTTCTAGTTCGGGAGCTATGACAAAACTCCGGAGCCCTTATTTTTAGTTTTATTTGAATAAATCATCATTTCTTGCATTGCGCCAAAAGCCGTGGCACGAAAACTGCAAGCGGCACAGCCAAGTCCATTGCAGATTCGAATTAAGGACATTCCAAGCTATAATTTGCAATGTAAGTTGTATTTTTACTCCTTCTAGTTTGGGAGCTATGACAAAACTCCGGAGCCCTTATTTTTAGTTTTATTTGAATAAATCATCATTTCTTGCATTGCGCCAAAAGCCGTGGCACAAAAACTGGAAGCGGCAAAGCCAAGTCCATTGCAGATTCGAATTAAGGACATTCCAAGCTATCATTTGCAATATAATTTGTATTTTTACTCCTTCTAGTTCAGGAGCTATGACAAAACGCCCGAGTCCTTATTTTTAGTTTTATTTGAATAAATCATCATTTCTTGAGTTGCGCCGAAAGCTGTGGCACGAAAACTACATGTCGCGCCGGCCAGGACATTACATATTTGAATGAAGGACATTCCAAGCTATCATTTGCAATATAATTTGTATTTTTACTCCTTCTAGTTTGGGAGCTATGACAAAACTCCGGAGCCCTTATTTTTAGTTTTATTTGAATAAATCATAATTTCTTGCATTGCGCCAAAAGCCGTGGCACGAAAACTACAAGCGGCTCAGCCAAGTACTTTGCAGATTCGAATTAAGGACATTCCATGCTATAATTTGCAATGTAAGTTGTATTTTTACTCCTTCTAGTTTGGGAGCTATGACAAAACTCCGGAGCCCTTATTTTTAGTTTTATTTGAATAAATCATCATTTCTTGCATTGCGCCAAAAGCCGTGGCACGAAAACTGGAAGCGGCACAGCCAAGTCCATTGCAGATTCGAATTAAGGACATTCCAATCTATCATTTGCAATGTAAGCTGTATTTTTACTCCCTTTAGTGCGGGAGCTATGACAAAACTCCGGAGCCCTTATTTTTAGTTTTATTTGAATAAATCATCATTTCTTGCATTGCGCCAAAAGCCGTGGCACGAAAACTACAAGCGGCACAGCCAAGTACTTTGCAGATTCGAATTAAGGACATTCCAAGCTATCATTTGCAATATAATTTGTATTTTTACTGCTTCTAGTTCAAGAGCTATGACAAAACTCCGGAGCCCTTATTTTTAGTTTTATTTGAATAAATCATCATTTCTTGCATTGCGCCAAAAGCCGTGGCACGAAAACTGCAAGCGGCACAGCCAAGTCCATTGCAGATTCGAATTAAGGACATTCCAAGCTATAATTTGCAATGTAAGTTGTATTTTTACTCCTTCTAGTTCAGGAGCTATGACAAAACTCCGGAGCCCTTATTTTTAGTTTTATTTGAATAAATCATTATTTCTTGCATTGCGCCAAAAGCCGTGGCACGAAAACTGCAAGCGGCACAGCCAAGTCCTTTGCAGATTCGAATTAAGGACTTTCCAAGCTATAATTTGCAATGTAAGTTGTATTTTTACTCCTTCTAGTTTGGGAGCTATGACAAAACTCCGGAGCCCTTATTTTTAGTTTTATTTGAATAAATCATCATTTCTTGCATTGCGCCAAAAGCCGTGGCACGAAAACTGCAAGCGGCACAGCCAAGTCCATTGCAGATTCGAATTAAGGACATTCCAAGCTATAATTTGCAATGTAAGTTGTATTTTTACTCCTTCTAGTTTGGGAGCTATGACAAAACTCCGGAGCCCTTATTTTTAGTTTTATTTGAATAAATCATCATTTCTTGCATTGCGCCAAAAGCCGTGGCACAAAAACTGGAAGCGGCAAAGCCAAGTCCATTGCAGATTCGAATTAAGGACATTCCAAGCTATCATTTGCAATATAATTTGTATTTTTACTCCTTCTAGTTCGGGAGCTATGACAAAACTCCGGAGCCCTTATTTTTAGTTTTATTTGAATAAATCATCATTTCTTGCATTGCGCCAAAAGCCGTGGCACGAAAACTGCAAGCGGCACAGCCAAGTCCTTTGCAGATTCGAATTAAGGACATTCCAAGCTATAATTTGCAATGTAAGTTGTATTTTTACTCCTTCTAGTTCAGGAGCTATGACAAAACTCCGGAGCCCTTATTTTTAGTTTTATTTGAATAAATCATTATTTCTTGAGTTGCGCCGATAGCTGTGGCACGAAAACTGCATGTCGAGCCGGCCAGGACATTACATATTTGAATTAAGGACATTCCAGGCTATCATTTGCAATATAATTTGTATTTTTACTCCTTCTAGTTCGGGAGCTATGACAAAACTCCGGAGCCCTTATTTTTAGTTTTATTTGAATAAATCATCATTTCTTGCATTGCGCC
The DNA here is from genome assembly GCA_932526495.1 of Bombylius major. Taxonomy (NCBI): domain Eukaryota; kingdom Metazoa; phylum Arthropoda; class Insecta; order Diptera; family Bombyliidae; genus Bombylius; species Bombylius major. The sequence continues at coordinate 23,790,572 of OW052045.1, read as the reverse complement.
AAAAGCCGTGGCACGAAAACTGCAAGCGGCACAGCCAAGTCCTTTGCAGATTCGAATTAAGGACTTTCCAAGCTATAATTTGCAATGTAAGTTGTATTTTTACTCCTTCTAGTTTGGGAGCTATGACAAAACTCCGGAGCCCTTATTTTTAGTTTTATTTGAATAAATCATCATTTCTTGCATTGCGCCAAAAGCCGTGGCACGAAAACTGGAAGCGGCACAGCCAAGTCCATTCCAGATTCGAATTAAGGACATTCCAAGCTATAATTTGCAATGTAAGTTGTATTTTTACTCCTTCTAGTTTGGGAGCTATGACAAAACTCCGGAGCCCTTATTTTTAGTTTTATTTGAATAAATCATCATTTCTTGCATTGCGCCAAAAGCCGTGGCACGAAAACTGCAAGCGGCACAGCCAAGTCCATTGCAGATTCGAATTAAGGACATTCCAAGCTATCATTTGCAATATAATTTGTATTTTTACTGCTTCTAGTTCGGGAGCTATGACAAAACTCCGGAGCCCTTATTTTTAGTTTTATTTGAATAAATCATCATTTCTTGCATTGCGCCAAAAGCCGTGGCACGAAAACTGCAAGCGGCACAGCCAAGTCCATTGCAGATTCGAATTAAGGACATTCCAAGCTATAATTTGCAATGTAAGTTGTATTTTTACTCCTTCTAGTTTGGGAGCTATGACAAAACTCCGGAGCCCTTATTTTTAGTTTTATTTGAATAAATCATCATTTCTTGCATTGCGCCAAAAGCCGTGGCACAAAAACTGGAAGCGGCAAAGCCAAGTCCATTGCAGATTCGAATTAAGGACATTCCAAGCTATCATTTGCAATATAATTTGTATTTTTACTCCTTCTAGTTCGGGAGCTATGACAAAACTCCGGAGCCCTTATTTTTAGTTTTATTTGAATAAATCATCATTTCTTGCATTGCGCCAAAAGCCGTGGCACGAAAACTGCAAGCGGCACAGCCAAGTCCTTTGCAGATTCGAATTAAGGACATTCCAAGCTATAATTTGCAATGTAAGTTGTATTTTTACTCCTTCTAGTTCAGGAGCTATGACAAAACTCCGGAGCCCTTATTTTTAGTTTTATTTGAATAAATCATTATTTCTTGAGTTGCGCCGATAGCTGTGGCACGAAAACTGCATGTCGAGCCGGCCAGGACATTACATATTTGAATTAAGGACATTCCAGGCTATCATTTGGAATATAATTTGTATTTTTACTCCTTCTAGTTCGGGAGCTATGACAAAACTCCGGAGCCCTTATTTTTAGTTTTATTTGAATAAATCATCATTTCTTGCATTGCGCCAAAAGCCGTGGCACGAAAACTGGAAGCGGCACAACCAAGTACTTTGCAGATTCGAATTAAGGACATTCCAAGCTATCATTTGCAATATAATTTGTATTTTTACTGCTTCTAGTTCGGGAGCTATGACAAAACTCCGGAGCCCTTATTTTTAGTTTTATTTGAATAAATCATCATTTCTTGCATTGCGCCAAAAGCCGTGGCACGAAAACTGCAAGCGGCACAGCCAAGTCCTTTGCAGATTCGAATTAAGGACATTCCAAGCTATAATTTGCAATATAATTTGTATTTTTACTGCTTCTAGTTCGGGAGCTATGACAAAACTCCGGAGCCCTTATTTTTAGTTTTATTTGAATAAATCATCATTTCTTGCATTGCGCCAAAAGCCGTGGCACGAAAACTGCAAGCGGCACAGCCAAGTCCATTGCAGATTCGAATTAAGGACATTCCAAGCTATAATTTGCAATGTAAGTTGTATTTTTACTCCTTCTAGTTTGGGAGCTATGACAAAACTCCGGAGCCCTTATTTTTAGTTTTATTTGAATAAATCATCATTTCTTGAGTTGCGCCGAAAGCTGTGGCACGAAAACTACATGTCGCGCCGGCCAGGACATTACATATTTAAATGAAGGACATTCCAAGCTATCATTTGCAATATAATTTGTATTTTTACTCCTTCTAGTTTGGGAGCTATGACAAAACTCCGGAGCCCTTATTTTTAGTTTTATTTGAATAAATCATAATTTCTTGCATTGCGCCAAAAGCCGTGGCACGAAAACTACAAGCGGCTCAGCCAAGTACTTTGCAGATTCGAATTAAGGACATTCCATGCTATAATTTGCAATGTAAGTTGTATTTTTACTCCTTCTAGTTTGGGAGCTATGACAAAACTCCGGAGCCCTTATTTTTAGTTTTATTTGAATAAATCATCATTTCTTGCATTGCGCCAAAAGCCGTGGCACGAAAACTGCAAGCGGCACAGCCAAGTCCTTTGCAGATTCGAATTAAGGACATTCCAAGCTATAATTTGCAATGTAAGTTGTATTTTTACTCCTTCTAGTTTGGGAGCTATGACAAAACTCCGGAGCCCTTATTTTTAGTTTTATTTGAATAAATCATCATTTCTTGCATTGCGCCAAAAGCCGTGGCACAAAAACTGGAAGCGGCACAGCCAAGTACTTTGCAGATTCGAATTAAGGACATTCCAAGCTATCATTTGCAATATAATTTGTATTTTTACTGCTTCTAGTTCGGGAGCTATGACAAAACTCCGGAGCCCTTATTTTTAGTTTTATTTGAATAAATCATCATTTCTTGCATTGCGCCAAAAGCCGTGGCACGAAAACTGCAAGCGGCACAGCCAAGTCCATTGCAGATTCGAATTAAGGACATTCCAAGCTATAATTTGCAATGTAAGTTGTATTTTTACTCCTTCTAGTTTGGGAGCTATGACAAAACTCCGGAGCCCTTATTTTTAGTTTTATTTGAATAAATCATCATTTCTTGCATTGCGCCAAAAGCCGTGGCACAAAAACTGGAAGCGGCAAAGCCAAGTCCATTGCAGATTCGAATTAAGGACATTCCAAGCTATCATTTGCAATATAATTTGTATTTTTACTCCTTCTAGTTCAGGAGCTATGACAAAACGCCCGAGTCCTTATTTTTAGTTTTATTTGAATAAATCATCATTTCTTGAGTTGCGCCGAAAGCTGTGGCACGAAAACTACATGTCGCGCCGGCCAGGACATTACATATTTAAATGAAGGACATTCCAAGCTATCATTTGCAATATAATTTGTATTTTTACTCCTTCTAGTTTGGGAGCTATGACAAAACTCCGGAGCCCTTATTTTTAGTTTTATTTGAATAAATCATAATTTCTTGCATTGCGCCAAAAGCCGTGGCACGAAAACTACAAGCGGCTCAGCCAAGTACTTTGCAGATTCGAATTAAGGACATTCCATGCTATAATTTGCAATGTAAGTTGTATTTTTACTCCTTCTAGTTTGGGAGCTATGACAAAACTCCGGAGCCCTTATTTTTAGTTTTATTTGAATAAATCATCATTTCTTGCATTGCGCCAAAAGCCGTGGCACGAAAACTGGAAGCGGCACAGCCAAGTCCATTGCAGATTCGAATTAAGGACATTCCAATCTATCATTTGCAATGTAAGCTGTATTTTTACTCCCTTTAGTGCGGGAGCTATGACAAAACTCCGGAGCCCTTATTTTTAGTTTTATTTGAATAAATCATCATTTCTTGCATTGCGCCAAAAGCCGTGGCACGAAAACTGCAAGCGGCACAGCCAAGTACTTTGCAGATTCGAATTAAGGACATTCCAAGCTATCATTTGCAATATAATTTGTATTTTTACTGCTTCTAGTTCAAGAGCTATGACAAAACTCCGGAGCCCTTATTTTTAGTTTTATTTGAATAAATCATCATTTCTTGCATTGCGCCAAAAGCCGTGGCACGAAAACTGCAAGCGGCACAGCCAAGTCCATTGCAGATTCGAATTAAGGACATTCCAAGCTATAATTTGCAATGTAAGTTGTATTTTTACTCCTTCTAGTTTGGGAGCTATGACAAAACTCCGGAGCCCTTATTTTTAGTTTTATTTGAATAAATCATCATTTCTTGCATTGCGCCAAAAGCCGTGGCACAAAAACTGGAAGCGGCAAAGCCAAGTCCATTGCAGATTCGAATTAAGGACATTCCAAGCTATCATTTGCAATATAATTTGTATTTTTAATCCTTCTAGTTCGGGAGCTATGACAAAACTCCGGAGCCCTTATTTTTAGTTTTATTTGAATAAATCATCATTTCTTGCATTGCGCCAAAAGCCGTGGCACGAAAACTGCAAGCGGCACAGCCAAGTCCTTTGCAGATTCGAATTAAGGACATTCCAAGCTATAATTTGCAATGTAAGTTGTATTTTTACTCCTTCTAGTTCAGGAGCTATGACAAAACTCCGGAGCCCTTATTTTTAGTTTTATTTGAATAAATCATTATTTCTTGAGTTGCGCCGATAGCTGTGGCACGAAAACTGCATGTCGAGCCGGCCAGGACATTACATATTTGAATTAAGGACATTCCAGGCTATCATTTGCAATATAATTTGTATTTTTACTCCTTCTAGTTCGGGAGCTATGACAAAACTCCGGAGCCCTTATTTTTAGTTTTATTTGAATAAATCATCATTTCTTGCATTGCGCCAAAAGCCGTGGCACGAAAACTGCAAGCGGCACAGCCAAGTCCTTTGCAGATTCGAATTAAGGACTTTCCAAGCTATAATTTGCAATGTAAGTTGTATTTTTACTCCTTCTAGTTTGGGAGCTATGACAAAACTCCGGAGCCCTTATTTTTAGTTTTATTTGAATAAATCATCATTTCTTGCATTGCGCCAAAAGCCGTGGCACGAAAACTGCAAGCGGCACAGCCAAGTCCATTGCAGATTCGAATTAAGGACATTCCAAGCTATCATTTGCAATATAATTTGTATTTTTACTGCTTCTAGTTCGGGAGCTATGACAAAACTCCGGAGCCCTTATTTTTAGTTTTATTTGAATAAATCATCATTTCTTGCATTGCGCCAAAAGCCGTGGCACGAAAACTGGAAGCGGCACAGCCAAGTCCATTGCAGATTCGAATTAAGGACATTCCAAGCTATAATTTGCAATGTAAGTTGTATTTTTACTCCTTCTAGTTTGGGAGCTATGACAAAACTCCGGAGCCCTTATTTTTAGTTTTATTTGAATAAATCATCATTTCTTGCATTGCGCCAAAAGCCGTGGCACAAAAACTGGAAGCGGCAAAGCCAAGTCCATTGCAGATTCGAATTAAGGACATTCCAAGCTATCATTTGCAATATAATTTGTATTTTTACTCCTTCTAGTTCGGGAGCTATGACAAAACTCCGGAGCCCTTATTTTTAGTTTTATTTGAATAAATCATCATTTCTTGCATTGCGCCAAAAGCCGTGGCACGAAAACTGCAAGCGGCACAGCCAAGTCCTTTGCAGATTCGAATTAAGGACATTCCAAGCTATAATTTGCAATGTAAGTTGTATTTTTACTCCTTCTAGTTCAGGAGCTATGACAAAACTCCGGAGCCCTTATTTTTAGTTTTATTTGAATAAATCATTATTTCTTGAGTTGCGCCGATAGCTGTGGCACGAAAACTGCATGTCGAGCCGGCCAGGACATTACATATTTGAATTAAGGACATTCCAGGCTATCATTTGCAATATAATTTGTATTTTTACTCCTTCTAGTTCGGGAGCTATGACAAAACTCCGGAGCCCTTATTTTTAGTTTTATTTGAATAAATCATCATTTCTTGCATTGCGCCAAAAGCCGTGGCACGAAAACTGCAAGCGGCACAGCCAAGTCCTTTGCAGATTCGAATTAAGGACTTTCCAAGCTATAATTTGCAATGTAAGTTGTATTTTTACTCCTTCTAGTTTGGGAGCTATGACAAAACTCCGGAGCCCTTATTTTTAGTTTTATTTGAATAAATCATCATTTCTTGCATTGCGCCAAAAGCCGTGGCACGAAAACTGCAAGCGGCTCAGCCAAGTACTTTGCAGATTCGAATTAAGGACACTCCATGCTATAATTTGCAATGTAAGTTGTATTTTTACTCCTTCTAGTTTGGGAGCTATGACAAAACTCCGGAGCCCTTATTTTTAGTTTTATTTGAATAAATCATCATTTCTTGCATTGCGCCAAAAGCCGTGGCACGAAAACTGGAAGCGGCACAGCCAAGTCCATTGCAGATTCGAATTAAGGACATTCCAATCTATCATTTGCAATGTAAGCTGTATTTTTCCTCCCTTTAGTGCGGGAGCTATGACAAAACTCCGGAGCCCTTATTTTTAGTTTTATTTGAATAAATCATCATTTCTTGCATTGCGCCAAAAGCCGTGGCACGAAAACTGCAAGCGGCACAGCCAAGTCCATTGCAGATTCGAATTAAGGACATTCCAAGCTATCATTTGCAATATAATTTGTATTTTTACTCCTTCTAGTTCGGGAGCTATGACAAAACTCCGGAGCCCTTATTTTTAGTTTTATTTGAATAAATCATCATTTCTTGCATTGCGCCAAAAGCCGTGGCACGAAAACTACAAGCGGCTCAGCCAAGTACTTTGCAGATTCGAATTAAGGACACTCCATGCTATAATTTGCAATGTAAGTTGTATTTTTACTCCTTCTAGTTTGGGAGCTATGACAAAACTCCGGAGCCCTTATTTTTAGTTTTATTTGAATAAATCATCATTTCTTGCATTGCGCCAAAAGCCGTGGCACGAAAACTGGAAGCGGCACAGCCAAGTCCATTGCAGATTCGAATTAAGGACATTCCAATCTATCATTTGCAATGTAAGCTGTATTTTTACTCCCTTTAGTGCGGGAGCTATGACAAAACTCCGGAGCCCTTATTTTTAGTTTTATTTGAATAAATCATCATTTCTTGCATTGCGCCAAAAGCCGTGGCACGAAAACTACAAGCGGCACAGCCAAGTACTTTGCAGATTCGAATTAAGGACATTCCAAGCTATCATTTGCAATATAATTTGTATTTTTACTGCTTCTAGTTCAAGAGCTATGACAAAACTCCGGAGCCCTTATTTTTAGTTTTATTTGAATAAATCATCATTTCTTGCATTGCGCCAAAAGCCGTGGCACGAAAACTGCAAGCGGCACAGCCAAGTCCATTGCAGATTCGAATTAAGGACATTCCAAGCTATCATTTGCAATGTAAGTTGTATTTTTACTCCTTCTAGTTTGGGAGCTATGACAAAACTCCGGAGCCCTTATTTTTAGTTTTATTTGAATAAATCATCATTTCTTGCATTGCGCCAAAAGCCGTGGCACAAAAACTGGAAGCGGCAAAGCCAAGTCCATTGCAGATTCGAATTAAGGACATTCCAAGCTATCATTTGCAATATAATTTGTATTTTTACTGCTTCTAGTTCGGGAGCTATGACAAAACTCCGGAGCCCTTATTTTTAGTTTTATTTGAATAAATCATCATTTCTTGCATTGCGCCAAAAGCCGTGGCACGAAAACTGCAAGCGGCACAGCCAAGTCCTTTGCAGATTCGAATTAAGGACATTCCAAGCTATAATTTGCAATGTAAGTTGTATTTTTACTCCTTCTAGTTCAGGAGCTATGACAAAACTCCGGAGCCCTTATTTTTAGTTTTATTTGAATAAATCATTATTTCTTGAGTTGCGCCGATAGCTGTGGCACGAAAACTGCATGTCGAGCCGGCCAGGACATTACATATTTGAATTAAGGACATTCCAGGCTATCATTTGCAATATAATTTGTATTTTTACTCCTTCTAGTTCGGGAGCTATGACAAAACTCCGGAGCCCTTATTTTTAGTTTTATTTGAATAAATCATCATTTCTTGCATTGCGCCAAAAGCCGTGGCACGAAAACTGCAAGCGGCACAGCCAAGTCCATTGCAGATTCGAATTAAGGACTTTCCAAGCTATAATTTGCAATGTAAGTTGTATTTTTACTCCTTCTAGTTTGGGAGCTATGACAAAACTCCGGAGCCCTTATTTTTAGTTTTATTTGAATAAATCATCATTTCTTGCATTGCGCCAAAAGCCGTGGCACGAAAACTGGAAGCGGCACAGCCAAGTCCATTGCAGATTCGAATTAAGGACATTCCAAGCTATAATTTGCAATGTAAGTTGTATTTTTACTCCTTCTAGTTTGGGAGCTATGACAAAACTCCGGAGCCCTTATTTTTAGTTTTATTTGAATAAATCATCATTTCTTGCATTGCGCCAAAAGCCGTGGCACGAAAACTGCAAGCGGCACAGCCAAGTCCATTGCAGATTCGAATTAAGGACATTCCAAGCTATCATTTGCAATATAATTTGTATTTTTACTGCTTCTAGTTCGGGAGCTATGACAAAACTCCGGAGCCCTTATTTTTAGTTTTATTTGAATAAATCATCATTTCTTGCATTGCGCCAAAAGCCGTGGCACGAAAACTGGAAGCGGCACAGCCAAGTCCATTGCAGATTCGAATTAAGGACATTCCAAGCTATAATTTGCAATGTAAGTTGTATTTTTACTCCTTCTAGTTTGGGAGCTATGACAAAACTCCGGAGCCCTTATTTTTAGTTTTATTTGAATAAATCATCATTTCTTGCATTGCGCCAAAAGCCGTGGCACAAAAACTGGAAGCGGCAAAGCCAAGTCCATTGCAGATTCGAATTAAGGACATTCCAAGCTATCATTTGCAATATAATTTGTATTTTTACTCCTTCTAGTTCGGGAGCTATGACAAAACTCCGGAGCCCTTATTTTTAGTTTTATTTGAATAAATCATCATTTCTTGCATTGCGCCAAAAGCCGTGGCACGAAAACTGCAAGCGGCACAGCCAAGTCCTTTGCAGATTCGAATTAAGGACATTCCAAGCTATAATTTGCAATGTAAGTTGTATTTTTACTCCTTCTAGTTCAGGAGCTATGACAAAACTCCGGAGCCCTTATTTTTAGTTTTATTTGAATAAATCATTATTTCTTGAGTTGCGCCGATAGCTGTGGCACGAAAACTGCATGTCGAGCCGGCCAGGACATTACATATTTGAATTAAGGACATTCCAGGCTATCATTTGCAATATAATTTGTATTTTTACTCCTTCTAGTTCGGGAGCTATGACAAAACTCCGGAGCCCTTATTTTTAGTTTTATTTGAATAAATCATCATTTCTTGCATTGCGCCAAAAGCCGTGGCACGAAAACTGCAAGCGGCACAGCCAAGTCCTTTGCAGATTCGAATTAAGGACTTTCCAAGCTATAATTTGCAATGTAAGTTGTATTTTTACTCCTTCTAGTTTGGGAGCTATGACAAAACTCCGGAGCCCTTATTTTTAGTTTTATTTGAATAAATCATCATTTCTTGCATTGCGCCAAAAGCCGTGGCACGAAAACTGCAAGCGGCACAGCCAAGTACTTTGCAGACTCGAATTAAGGACATTCCAATCTATCATTTGCAATGTAAGCTGTATTTTTACTCCCTTTAGTGCGGGAGCTATGACAAAACTCCGGAGCCCTTATTTTTAGTTTTATTTGAATAAATCATCATTTCTTGCATTGCGCCAAAAGCCGTGGCACGAAAACTACAAGCGGCACAGCCAAGTACTTTGCAGATTCGAATTAAGGACATTCCAAGCTATCATTTGCAATATAATTTGTATTTTTACTGCTTCTAGTTCAAGAGCTATGACAAAACTCCGGAGCCCTTATTTTTAGTTTTATTTGAATAAATCATCATTTCTTGCATTGCGCCAAAAGCCGTGGCACGAAAACTGCAAGCGGCACAGCCAAGTCCTTTGCAGATTCGAATTAAGGACTTTCCAAGCTATAATTTGCAATGTAAGTTGTATTTTTACTCCTTCTAGTTTGGGAGCTATGACAAAACTCCGGAGCCCTTATTTTTAGTTTTATTTGAATAAATCATCATTTCTTGCATTGCGCCAAAAGCCGTGGCACGAAAACTGCAAGCGGCACAGCCAAGTACTTTGCAGACTCGAATTAAGGACTTTCCAAGCTATAATTTGCAATGTAAGTTGTATTTTTACTCCTTCTAGTTTGGGAGCTATGACAAAACTCCGGAGCCCTTATTTTTAGTTTTATTTGAATAAATCATCATTTCTTGCATTGCGCCAAAAGCCGTGGCACGAAAACTACAAGCGGCACAGCCAAGTACTTTGCAGATTCGAATTAAGGACATTCCAAGCTATCATTTGCAATATAATTTGTATTTTTACTCCTTCTAGTTCGGGAGCTATGACAAAACTCCGGAGCCCTTATTTTTAGTTTTATTTGAATAAATCATCATTTCTTGCATTGCGCCAAAAGCCGTGGCACGAAAACTGCAAGCGGCACAGCCAAGTCCTTTGCAGATTCGAATTAAGGACTTTCCAAGCTATAATTTGCAATGTAAGTTGTATTTTTACTCCTTCTAGTTTGGGAGCTATGACAAAACTCCGGAGCCCTTATTTTTAGTTTTATTTGAATAAATCATCATTTCTTGCATTGCGCCAAAAGCCGTGGCACGAAAACTGCAAGCGGCACAGCCAAGTACTTTGCAGACTCGAATTAAGGACTTTCCAAGCTATAATTTGCAATGTAAGTTGTATTTTTACTCCTTCTAGTTTGGGAGCTATGACAAAACTCCGGAGCCCTTATTTTTAGTTTTATTTGAATAAATCATCATTTCTTGCATTGCGCCAAAAGCCGTGGCACGAAAACTACAAGCGGCACAGCCAAGTACTTTGCAGATTCGAATTAAGGACATTCCAAGCTATCATTTGCAATATAATTTGTATTTTTACTGCTTCTAGTTCAAGAGCTATGACAAAACTCCGGAGCCCTTATTTTTAGTTTTATTTGAATAAATCATCATTTCTTGCATTGCGCCAAAAGCCGTGGCACGAAAACTGCAAGCGGCACAGCCAAGTCCATTGCAGATTCGAATTAAGGACATTCCAAGCTATAATTTGCAATGTAAGTTGTATTTTTACTCCTTCTAGTTTGGGAGCTATGACAAAACTCCGGAGCCCTTATTTTTAGTTTTATTTGAATAAATCATCATTTCTTGCATTGCGCCAAAAGCCGTGGCACAAAAACTGGAAGCGGCAAAGCCAAGTCCATTGCAGATTCGAATTAAGGACATTCCAAGCTATCATTTGCAATATAATTTGTATTTTTACTCCTTCTAGTTCGGGAGCTATGACAAAACTCCGGAGCCCTTATTTTTAGTTTTATTTGAATAAATCATCATTTCTTGCATTGCGCCAAAAGCCGTGGCACGAAAACTGCAAGCGGCACAGCCAAGTCCTTTGCAGATTCGAATTAAGGACATTCCAAGCTATAATTTGCAATGTAAGTTGTATTTTTACTCCTTCTAGTTCAGGAGCTATGACAAAACTCCGGAGCCCTTATTTTTAGTTTTATTTGAATAAATCATTATTTCTTGAGTTGCGCCGATAGCTGTGGCACGAAAACTGCATGTCGAGCCGGCCAGGACATTACATATTTGAATTAAGGACATTCCAGGCTATCATTTGCAATATAATTTGTATTTTTACTCCTTCTAGTTCGGGAGCTATGACAAAACTCCGGAGCCCTTATTTTTAGTTTTATTTGAATAAATCATCATTTCTTGCATTGCGCCAAAAGCCGTGGCACGAAAACTGCAAGCGGCACAGCCAAGTCCTTTGCAGATTCGAATTAAGGACTTTCCAAGCTATAATTTGCAATGTAAGTTGTATTTTTACTCCTTCTAGTTTGGGAGCTATGACAAAACTCCGGAGCCCTTATTTTTAGTTTTATTTGAATAAATCATCATTTCTTGCATTGCGCCAAAAGCCGTGGCACGAAAACTGCAAGCGGCACAGCCAAGTCCATTGCAGATTCGAATTAAGGACATTCCAAGCTATAATTTGCAATGTAATTTGTATTTTTACTCCTTCTAGTTTGGGAGCTATGACAAAACTCCGGAGCCCTTATTTTTAGTTTTATTTGAATAAATCATCATTTCTTGCATTGCGCCAAAAGCCGTGGCACGAAAACTGCAAGCGGCACAGCCAAGTCCTTTGCAGATTCGAATTAAGGACATTCCAAGCTATCATTTGCAATATAATTTGTATTTTTACTGCTTCTAGTTCGGGAGCTATGACAAAACTCCGGAGCCCTTATTTTTAGTTTTATTTGAATAAATCATCATTTCTTGCATTGCGCCAAAAGCCGTGGCACGAAAACTGCAAGCGGCACAGCCAAGTCCATTGCAGATTCGAATTAAGGACATTCCAAGCTATAATTTGCAATGTAAGTTGTATTTTTACTCCTTCTAGTTTGGGAGCTATGACAAAACTCCGGAGCCCTTATTTTTAGTTTTATTTGAATAAATCATCATTTCTTGCATTGCGCCAAAAGCCGTGGCACAAAAACTGGAAGCGGCAAAGCCAAGTCCATTGCAGATTCGAATTAAGGACATTCCAAGCTATCATTTGCAATATAATTTGTATTTTTACTCCTTCTAGTTCGGGAGCTATGACAAAACTCCGGAGCCCTTATTTTTAGTTTTATTTGAATAAATCATCATTTCTTGCATTGCGCCAAAAGCCGTGGCACGAAAACTGCAAGCGGCACAGCCAAGTCCTTTGCAGATTCGAATTAAGGACATTCCAAGCTATAATTTGCAATGTAAGTTGTATTTTTACTCCTTCTAGTTCAGGAGCTATGACAAAACTCCGGAGCCCTTATTTTTAGTTTTATTTGAATAAATCATCATTTCTTGAGTTGCGCCGATAGCTGTGGCACGAAAACTGCATGTCGAGCCGGCCAGGACATTACATATTTGAATTAAGGACATTCCAGGCTATCATTTGCAATATAATTTGTATTTTTACTCCTTCTAGTTCGGGAGCTATGACAAAACTCCGGAGCCCTTATTTTTAGTTTTATTTGAATAAATCATCATTTCTTGCATTGCGCCAAAAGCCGTGGCACGAAAACTGCAAGCGGCACAGCCAAGTCCTTTGCAGATTCGAATTAAGGACATTCCAAGCTATAATTTGCAATGTAAGTTGTATTTTTACTCCTTCTAGTTTGGGAGCTATGACAAAACTCCGGAGCCCTTATTTTTAGTTTTATTTGAATAAATCATCATTTCTTGCATTGCGCCAAAAGCCGTGGCACGAAAACTGCAAGCGGCACAGCCAAGTCCATTGCAGATTCGAATTAAGGACATTCCAAGCTATCATTTGCAATATAATTTGTATTTTTACTCCTTCTAGTTCGGGAGCTATGACAAAACTCCGGAGCCCTTATTTTTAGTTTTATTTGAATAAATCATCATTTCTTGCATTGCGCCAAAAGCCGTGGCACGAAAACTACAAGCGGCTCAGCCAAGTACTTTCCAGATTCGAATTAAGGACATTCCATTCTATAATTTGCAATGTAAGTTGTATTTTTACTCCTTCTAGTTTGGGAGCTATGACAAAACTCCGGAGCCCTTATTTTTAGTTTTATTTGAATAAATCATCATTTCTTGCATTGCGCCAAAAGCCGTGGCACGAAAACTGCAAGCGGCTCAGCCAAGTCCATTGCAGATTCGAATTAAGGACATTCCAATCTATCATTTGCAATGTAAGCTGTATTTTTACTCCCTTTAGTGCGGGAGCTATGACAAAACTCCGGAGCCCTTATTTTTAGTTTTATTTGAATAAATCATCATTTCTTGCATTGCGCCAAAAGCCGTGGCACGAAAACTGGAAGCGGCTCAGCCAAGTCCATTGCAGATTCGAATTAAGGACATTCCAATCTATCATTTGCAATGTAAGCTGTATTTTTACTCCCTTTAGTGCGGGAGCTATGACAAAACTCCGGAGCCCTTATTTTTAGTTTTATTTGAATAAATCATCATTTCTTGCATTGCGCCAAAAGCCGTGGCACGAAAACTACAAGCGGCACAGCCAAGTCCATTGCAGATTCGAATTAAGGACATTCCAAGCTATCATTTGCAATATAATTTGTATTTTTACTGCTTCTAGTTCAAGAGCTATGACAAAACTCCGGAGCCCTTATTTTTAGTTTTATTTGAATAAATCATCATTTCTTGCATTGCGCCAAAAGCCGTGGCACGAAAACTGCAAGCGGCACAGCCAAGTCCATTGCAGATTCGAATTAAGGACATTCCAAGCTATAATTTGCAATGTAAGTTGTATTTTTACTCCTTCTAGTTTGGGAGCTATGACAAAACTCCGGAGCCCTTATTTTTAGTTTTATTTGAATAAATCATCATTTCTTGCATTGCGCCAAAAGCCGTGGCACAAAAACTGGAAGCGGCAAAGCCAAGTCCATTGCAGATTCGAATTAAGGACATTCCAAGCTATCATTTGCAATATAATTTGTATTTTTACTCCTTCTAGTTCGGGAGCTATGACAAAACTCCGGAGCCCTTATTTTTAGTTTTATTTGAATAAATCATCATTTCTTGCATTGCGCCAAAAGCCGTGGCACGAAAACTGCAAGCGGCACAGCCAAGTCCTTTGCAGATTCGAATTAAGGACATTCCAAGCTATAATTTGCAATGTAAGTTGTATTTTTACTCCTTCTAGTTCAGGAGCTATGACAAAACTCCGGAGCCCTTATTTTTAGTTTTATTTGAATAAATCATTATTTCTTGAGTTGCGCCGATAGCTGTGGCACGAAAACTGCATGTCGAGCCGGCCAGGACATTACATATTTGAATTATGGACATTCCAGGCTATCATTTGCAATATAATTTGTATTTTTACTCCTTCTAGTTCGGGAGCTATGACAAAACTCCGGAGCCCTTATTTTTAGTTTTATTTGAATAAATCATCATTTCTTGCATTGCGCCAAAAGCCGTGGCACGAAAACTGCAAGCGGCACAGCCAAGTCCTTTGCAGATTCGAATTAAGGACTTTCCAAGCTATAATTTGCAATGTAAGTTGTATTTTTACTCCTTCTAGTTTGGGAGCTATGACAAAACTCCGGAGCCCTTATTTTTAGTTTTATTTGAATAAATCATCATTTCTTGCATTGCGCCAAAAGCCGTGGCACGAAAACTGCAAGCGGCACAGCCAAGTCCATTGCAGATTCGAATTAAGGACATTCCAAGCTATAATTTGCAATGTAAGTTGTATTTTTACTCCTTCTAGTTTGGGAGCTATGACAAAACTCCGGAGCCCTTATTTTTAGTTTTATTTGAATAAATCATCATTTCTTGCATTGCGCCAAAAGCCGTGGCACGAAAACTGCAAGCGGCACAGCCAAGTCCATTGCAGATTCGAATTAAGGACATTCCAAGCTATCATTTGCAATATAATTTGTATTTTTACTGCTTCTAGTTCGGGAGCTATGACAAAACTCCGGAGCCCTTATTTTTAGTTTTATTTGAATAAATCATTATTTCTTGAGTTGCGCCGATAGCTGTGGCACGAAAACTGCATGTCGAGCCGGCCAGGACATTACATATTTGAATTAAGGACATTCCAGGCTATCATTTGCAATATAATTTGTATTTTTACTCCTTCTAGTTCGGGAGCTATGACAAAACTCCGGAGCCCTTATTTTTAGTTTTATTTGAATAAATCATCATTTCTTGCATTGCGCCAAAAGCCGTGGCACGAAAACTGCAAGCGGCACAGCCAAGTCCTTTGCAGATTCGAATTAAGGACTTTCCAAGCTATAATTTGCAATGTAAGTTGTATTTTTACTCCTTCTAGTTTGGGAGCTATGACAAAACTCCGGAGCCCTTATTTTTAGTTTTATTTGAATAAATCATCATTTCTTGCATTGCGCCAAAAGCCGTGGCACGAAAACTGCAAGCGGCACAGCCAAGTCCATTGCAGATTCGAATTAAGGACATTCCAAGCTATCATTTGCAATATAATTTGTATTTTTACTCCTTCTAGTTCGGGAGCTATGACAAAACTCCGGAGCCCTTATTTTTAGTTTTATTTGAATAAATCATCATTTCTTGCATTGCGCCAAAAGCCGTGGCACGAAAACTACAAGCGGCTCAGCCAAGTACTTTCCAGATTCGAATTAAGGACATTCCATTCTATAATTTGCAATGTAAGTTGTATTTTTACTCCTTCTAGTTTGGGAGCTATGACAAAACTCCGGAGCCCTTATTTTTAGTTTTATTTGAATAAATCATCATTTCTTGCATTGCGCCAAAAGCCGTGGCACGAAAACTGGAAGCGGCTCAGCCAAGTCCATTGCAGATTCGAATTAAGGACATTCCAATCTATCATTTGCAATGTAAGCTGTATTTTTACTCCCTTTAGTGCGGGAGCTATGACAAAACTCCGGAGCCCTTATTTTTAGTTTTATTTGAATAAATCATCATTTCTTGCATTGCGCCAAAAGCCGTGGCACGAAAACTACAAGCGGCACAGCCAAGTCCATTGCAGATTCGAATTAAGGACATTCCAAGCTATCATTTGCAATGTCTTTTGTATTTTTACTCCTTCTAGTTCAGGAGCTATGACAAAACGCCCGAGTCCTTATTTTTAGTTTTATTTGAATAAATCATCATTTCTTGAGTTGCGCCGAAAGCTGTGGCACGAAAACTACATGTCACGCCGGCCAGGACATTACATATTTGAATGAAGGACATTCCAGGCTATCATTTGCAATGTCCTTTGTATTTTTACTCCTTCTAGTTCAGGAGCTATGACAAAACGCCCGAGTCCTTATTTTTAGTTTTATTTGAATAAATCATCATTTCTTGAGTTGCGCCGAAAGCCGTGGCACGAAAACTACAAGCGGCTCAGCCAAGTACTTTCCAGATTCGAATTAAGGACATTCCATTCTATAATTTGCAATGTAAGTTGTATTTTTACTCCTTCTAGTTTGGGAGCTATGACAAAACTCCGGAGCCCTTATTTTTAGTTTTATTTGAATAAATCATCATTTCTTGCATTGCGCCAAAAGCCGTGGCACGAAAACTGGAAGCGGCTCAGCCAAGTCCATTGCAGATTCGAATTAAGGATATTCCAATCTATCATTTGCAATGTAAGCTGTATTTTTACTCCCTTTAGTGCGGGAGCTATGACAAAACTCCGGAGCCCTTATTTTTAGTTTTATTTGAATAAATCATCATTTCTTGCATTGCGCCAAAAGCCGTGGCACGAAAACTACAAGCGGCACAGCCAAGTACTTTGCAGACTCGAATTAAGGACATTCCAAGCTATCATTTGCAATGTCCTTTGTATTTTTACTCCTTCTAGTTCAGGAGCTATGACAAAACGCCGGAGTCCTTATTTTTAGTTTTATTTGAATAAACCATCATTTCTTGAGTTGCGCCGATAGCTGTGGCACGAAAACTACATGTCGCGCCGGCCAGGACATTATATATTTGAATTAAGGACATTCCAAGCTATCATTTGCAATGTCCTTTGTATTTTTATTCCTTGTAGTTCAGGAGCTATGACAAAACGCCCGAGTCCTTATTTTTAGTTTTATTTGAATAAATCATCATTTCTTGAGTTGCGCCGAAAGCTGTGGCACGAAAACTACATGTCGCGCCGGCCAGGACATTACATATTTGAATTAAGGACATTCCAAGCTATCATATGCAATGTCCATTGTATTTTTATTCCTTCTAGTTCAGGAGCTATGACAAAACGCCCGAGTCCTTATTTTTAGTTTTATTTGAATAAATCATCATTTCTTGAGTTGCGCCGAAAGCTGTGGCACGAAAACTACATGTCGCGCCGGCCAGGACATTACATATTTAAATGAAGGACATTCCAAGCTATCATTTGCAATATAACTTGTATTTTTACTCCTTCTAGTTCGGGAGCTATGACAAAACTCCGGAGCCCTTATTTTTAGTTTTATTTGAATAAATCATCATTTCTTGCATTGCGCCAAAAGCCGTGGCACGAAAACTGCAAGCGGCACAGCCAAGTCCTTTGCAGATTCGAATTAAGGACATTCCAAGCTATAATTTGCAATGTAAGTTGTATTTTTACTCCTTCTAGTTCAGGAGCTATGACAAAACTCCGGAGCCCTTATTTTTAGTTTTATTTGAATAAATCATTATTTCTTGAGTTGCGCCGATAGCTGTGGCACGAAAACTGCATGTCGAGCCGGCCAGGACATTACATATTTGAATTAAGGACATTCCAGGCTATCATTTGCAATATAATTTGTATTTTTACTCCTTCTAGTTCGGGAGCTATGACAAAACTCCGGAGCCCTTATTTTTAGTTTTATTTGAATAAATCATCATTTCTTGCATTGCGCCAAAAGCCGTGGCACGAAAACTGCAAGCGGCACAGCCAAGTCCTTTGCAGATTCGAATTAAGGACTTTCCAAGCTATAATTTGCAATGTAAGTTGTATTTTTGCTCCTTCTAGTTTGGGAGCTATAACAAAACTCCGGAGCCCTTATTTTTAGTTTTATTTGAATAAATCATCATTTCTTGCATTGCGCCAAAAGCCGTGGCACGAAAACTGCAAGCGGCACAGCCAAGTCCATTGCAGATTCGAATTAAGGACATTCCAAGCTATCATTTGCAATATAATTTGTATTTTTACTCCTTCTAGTTCGGGAGCTATGACAAAACTCCGGAGCCCTTATTTTTAGTTTTATTTGAATAAATCATCATTTCTTGCATTGCGCCAAAAGCCGTGGCACGAAAACTACAAGCGGCTCAGCCAAGTACTTTCCAGATTCGAATTAAGGACATTCCATTCTATAATTTGCAATGTAAGTTGTATTTTTACTCCTTCTAGTTTGGGAGCTATGACAAAACTCCGGAGCCCTTATTTTTAGTTTTATTTGAATAAATCATCATTTCTTGCATTGCGCCAAAAGCCGTGGCACGAAAACTGGAAGCGGCTCAGCCAAGTCCATTGCAGATTCGAATTAAGGACATTCCAATCTATCATTTGCAATGTAAGCTGTATTTTTACTCCCTTTAGTGCGGGAGCTATGACAAAACTCCGGAGCCCTTATTTTTAGTTTTATTTGAATAAATCATCATTTCTTGCATTGCGCCAAAAGCCGTGGCACGAAAACTACAAGCGGCACAGCCAAGTCCATTGCAGATTCGAATTAAGGACATTCCAAGCTATCATTTGCAATGTCTTTTGTATTTTTACTCCTTCTAGTTCAGGAGCTATGACAAAACGCCCGAGTCCTTATTTTTAGTTTTATTTGAATAAATCATCATTTCTTGAGTTGCGCCGAAAGCTGTGGCACGAAAACTACATGTCACGCCGGCCAGGACATTACATATTTGAATGAAGGACATTCCAGGCTATCATTTGCAATGTCCTTTGTATTTTTACTCCTTCTAGTTCAGGAGCTATGACAAAACGCCCGAGTCCTTATTTTTAGTTTTATTTGAATAAATCATCATTTCTTGAGTTGCGCCGAAAGCCGTGGCACGAAAACTACAAGCGGCTCAGCCAAGTACTTTCCAGATTCGAATTAAGGACATTCCATTCTATAATTTGCAATGTAAGTTGTATTTTTACTCCTTCTAGTTTGGGAGCTATGACAAAACTCCGGAGCCCTTATTTTTAGTTTTATTTGAATAAATCATCATTTCTTGCATTGCGCCAAAAGCCGTGGCACGAAAACTGGAAGCGGCTCAGCCAAGTCCATTGCAGATTCGAATTTAGGACATTCCAATCTATCATTTGCAATGTAAGCTGTATTTTTACTCCCTTTAGTGCGGGAGCTATGACAAAACTCCGGAGCCCTTATTTTTAGTTTTATTTGAATAAATCATCATTTCTTGCATTGCGCCAAAAGCCGTGGCACGAAAACTACAAGCGGCTCAGCCAAGTCCATTGCAGATTCGAATTAAGGACATTCCATTCTATAATTTGCAATGTAAGTTGTATTTTTACTCCTTCTAGTTTGGGAGCTATGACAAAACTCCGGAGCCCTTATTTTTAGTTTTATTTGAATAAATCATCATTTCTTGCATTGCGCCAAAAGCCGTGGCACGAAAACTGGAAGCGGCTCAGCCAAGTCCATTGCAGATTCTAATTAAGGACATTCCAATCTATCATTTGCAATGTAAGCTGTATTTTTACTCCCTTTAGTGCGGGAGCTATGACAAAACTCCGGAGCCCTTATTTTTAGTTTTATTTGAATAAATCATCATTTCTTGCATTGCGCCAAAAGCCGTGGCACGAAAACTACAAGCGGCACAGCCAAGTACTTTGCAGACTCGAATTAAGGACATTCCAAGCTATCATTTGCAATGTCCTTTGTATTTTTACTCCTTCTAGTTCAGGAGCTATGACAAAACGCCGGAGTCCTTATTTTTAGTTTTATTTGAATAAACCATCATTTCTTGAGTTGCGCCGATAGCTGTGGCACGAAAACTACATGTCGCGCCGGCCAGAACATTATATATTTGAATTAAGGACATTCCAAGCTATCATTTGCAATGTCCTTTGTATTTTTATTCCTTGTAGTTCAGGAGCTATGACAAAACGCCCGAGTCCTTATTTTTAGTTTTATTTGAATAAATCATCATTTCTTGAGTTGCGCCGAAAGCTGTGGCACGAAAACTACATGTCACGCCGGCCAGGACATTACATATTTGAATTAAGGACATTCCAAGCTATCATTTGCAATATAACTTGTATTTTTACTCCTTCTAGTTTGGGAGCTATGACAAAACTCCGGAGCCCTTATTTTTAGTTTTATTTGAATAAATCATCATTTCTTGCATTGCGCCAAAAGCCGTGGCACGAAAACTGCAAGTGGCACAGCCAAGTCCTTTGGAGATTCGAATTAAGGACATTCCAATCTATCATTTGCAATGTATCTTGTATATTTACTCCTTCTAGTTTGGGAGCTATGACAAAACTCCAGAGCCCTTATTTTTAGTTTTATTTGAATAAATCATCATTTCTTGCATTGCGCCAAAAGCCGTGGCACGAAAACTGCAAGTGGCACAGCCAAGTCCTTTGGAGATTCGAATTAAGGACATTCCAATCTATCATTTGCAATGTATCTTGTATATTTACTCCTTCTAGTTTGGGAGCTATGACAAAACTCCAGAGCCCTTATTTTTAGTTTTATTTGAATAAATCATCATTTCTTGCATTGCGCC
The DNA here is from genome assembly GCA_932526495.1 of Bombylius major. Classification (NCBI taxonomy): domain Eukaryota; kingdom Metazoa; phylum Arthropoda; class Insecta; order Diptera; family Bombyliidae; genus Bombylius; species Bombylius major. Next base: position 23,769,593 of record OW052045.1, on the reverse strand, counting down.
AAAAGTTGTGGCACGAAAACTGCAAGCGGTACAGCCAAGTCCATTGCAGATTCGAATTAAGGACATTCCAATCTATCATTTGCAATGTAAGCTGTATTTTTACTCCCTTTAGTGCGGGAGCTATGACAAAACTCCGGAGCCCTTATTTTTAGTTTTATTTGAATAAATCATCATTTCTTGCATTGCGCCAAAAGCCGTGGCACGAAAACTACAAGCGGCTCAGCCAAGTCCTTTGCAGATTCGAATTAAGGACATTCCATGCTATAATTTGCAATGTAAGTTGTATTTTTACTCCCTTTAGTGCGGGAGCTATGACAAAACTCCGGAGCCCTTATTTTTAGTTTTATTTGAATAAATCATCATTTCTTGCATTGCGCCAAAAGCCGTGGCACGAAAACTGCAAGTGGCACAGCCAAGTCCTTTGGAGATTCGAATTAAGGACATTCCAATCTATCATTTGCAATGTATCTTGTATATTTACTCCTTCTAGTTTGGGAGCTATGACAAAACTCCAGAGCCCTTATTTTTAGTTTTATTTGAATAAATCATCATTTCTTGCATTGCGCCAAAAGTTGTGGCACGAAAACTGCAAGCGGTACAGCCAAGTCCTTTGTAGATTCGAATTAAGGACATTTCAGGCTATCATTTGCAATGTAAGTTGTATTTTTACTATTTCTAGTTCGGAAGCTATGACAAAACTCCGGAGCCCTTATTTTTAGTTTTATTTGAATAAATCATCATTTCTTGCATTGCGCCGAAAGCTGTGGCACGAAAACTACATGTCACGCCGGCCAGGACATTACATAATTGAATGAAGGACATTCCAGGCTATCATTTGCAATGTCCTTTGTATTTTTACTCCTTCTAGTTCAGGAGCTATGACAAAACTCCGGAGCCCTTATTTTTAGTTTTATTTGAATAAATCATCATTTCTTGAGTTGCGCCGAAAGCTGTGGCACGAAAACTACAAGCGGCACAGCCAAGTCCATTGCAGATTCGAATTAAGGACATTCCAAGCTATCATTTGCAATGTCTTTTGTATTTTTACTCCTTCTAGTTCAGGAGCTATGACAAAACGCCCGAGTCCTTATTTTTAGTTTTATTTGAATAAATCATCATTTCTTGAGTTGCGCCGAAAGCTGTGGCACGAAAACTACAAATAAGGGCTCCGGAGTTTTGTCATAGCTCCTGAACTAGAAGGAGTAAAAATACAAAGGACATTGCAAATGATAGCCTGGAATGTCCTTCATTCAAATATGTAATGTCCTGGCCGGCGTGACATGTAGTTTTCGTGCCACAGCTTTCGGCGCAATGCAAGAAATGATGATTTATTCAAATAAAACTAAAAATAAGGGCTCCGGAGTTTTGTCATAGCTTCCGAACTAGAAATAGTAAAAATACAACTTACATTGCAAATGATAGCCTGAAATGTCCTTAATTCGAATCTACAAAGGACTTGGCTGTACCTCTTGCAGTTTTCGTGCCACAACTTTTGGCGCAATGCAAGAAATGATGATTTATTCAAATAAAACTAAAAATAAGGGCTCTGGAGTTTTGTCATAGCTCCCAAACTAGAAGGAGTAAATATACAAGATACATTGCAAATGATAGATTGGAATGTCCTTAATTCGAATCTACAAAGGACTTGGCTGTGCCACTTGCAGTTTTCGTGCCACGGCTTTTGGCGCAATGCAAGAAATGATGATTTATTCAAATAAAACTAAAAATAAGGGCTCCGGAGTTTTGTCATAGCTCCCGCACTAAAGGGAGTAAAAATACAACTTACATTGCAAATTATAGCATGGAATGTCCTTAATTCGAATCTGCAAAGGACTTGGCTGAGCCGCTTGTAGTTTTCGTGCCACGGCTTTTGGCGCAATGCAAGAAATGATGATTTATTCAAATAAAACTAAAAATAAGGGCTCCGGAGTTTTGTCATAGCTCCCGCACTAAAGGGAGTAAAAATACAGCTTACATTGCAAATGATAGATTGGAATGTCCTTAATTCGAATCTGCAAAGGACTTGGCTGTGCCGCTTGCAGTTTTCGTGCCACGGCTTTTGGCGCAATGCAAGAAATGATGATTTATTCAAATAAAACTAAAAATAAGGGCTCCGGAGTTTTGTCATAGCTCCCAAACTAGAAGGAGTAAAAATACAAGTTATATTGCAAATGATAGCTTGGAATGTCCTTCATTTAAATATGTAATGTCCTGGCCGGCGCGACATGTAGTTTTCGTGCCACAGCTTTCGGCGCAACTCAAGAAATGATGATTTATTCAAATAAAACTAAAAATAAGGACTCGGGCGTTTTGTCATAGCTCCTGAACTAGAAGGAATAAAAATACAATGGACATTGCATATGATAGCTTGGAATGTCCTTAATTCAAATATGTAATGTCCTGGCCGGCGCGACATGTAGTTTTCGTGCCACGGCTTTCGGCGCAACTCAAGAAATGATGATTTATTCAAATAAAACTAAAAATAAGGACTCGGGCGTTTTGTCATAGCTCCTGAACTAGAAGGAGTAAAAATACAAAGGACATTGCAAATGATAGCCTGGAATGTCCTTCATTCAAATATGTAATGTCCTGGCCGGCGTGACATGTAGTTTTCGTGCCACAGCTTTCGGCGCAACTCAAGAAATGATGATTTATTCAAATAAAACTAAAAATAAGGACTCGGGCGTTTTGTCATAGCTCCTGAACTAGAAGGAGTAAAAATACAAAAGACATTGCAAATGATAGCTTGGAATGTCCTTAATTCGAATCTGCAATGGACTTGGCTGTGCCGCTTGTAGTTTTCGTGCCACGGCTTTACAAGCGGCTCAGCCAAGTACTTTCCAGATTCGAATTAAGGACATTCCATTCTATAATTTGCAATGTAAGTTGTATTTTTACTCCTTCTAGTTTGGGAGCTATGACAAAACTCCGGAGCCCTTATTTTTAGTTTTATTTGAATAAATCATCATTTCTTGCATTGCGCCAAAAGCCGTGGCACGAAAACTGGAAGCGGCTCAGCCAAGTCCATTGCAGATTCTAATTAAGGACATTCCAATCTATCATTTGCAATGTAAGCTGTATTTTTACTCCCTTTAGTGCGGGAGCTATGACAAAACTCCGGAGCCCTTATTTTTAGTTTTATTTGAATAAATCATCATTTCTTGCATTGCGCCAAAAGCCGTGGCACGAAAACTACAAGCGGCACAGCCAAGTACTTTGCAGACTCGAATTAAGGACATTCCAAGCTATCATTTGCAATGTCCTTTGTATTTTTACTCCTTCTAGTTCAGGAGCTATGACAAAACGCCGGAGTCCTTATTTTTAGTTTTATTTGAATAAACCATCATTTCTTGAGTTGCGCCGATAGCTGTGGCACGAAAACTACATGTCGCGCCGGCCAGGACATTATATATTTGAATTAAGGACATTCCAAGCTATCATTTGCAATGTCCTTTGTATTTTTATTCCTTGTAGTTCAGGAGCTATGACAAAACGCCCGAGTCCTTATTTTTAGTTTTATTTGAATAAATCATCATTTCTTGAGTTGCGCCGAAAGCTGTGGCACGAAAACTACATGTCGCGCCGGCCAGGACATTACATATTTGAATTAAGGACATTCCAAGCTATCATATGCAATGTCCATTGTATTTTTATTCCTTCTAGTTCAGGAGCTATGACAAAACGCCCGAGTCCTTATTTTTAGTTTTATTTGAATAAATCATCATTTCTTGAGTTGCGCCGAAAGCTGTGGCACGAAAACTACATGTCGCGCCGGCCAGGACATTACATATTTAAATGAAGGACATTCCAAGCTATCATTTGCAATATAACTTGTATTTTTACTCCTTCTAGTTTGGGAGCTATGACAAAACTCCGGAGCCCTTATTTTTAGTTTTATTTGAATAAATCATCATTTCTTGCATTGCGCCAAAAGCCGTGGCACGAAAACTGCAAGTGGCACAGCCAAGTCCTTTGGAGATTCGAATTAAGGACATTCCATTCTATAATTTGCAATGTAAGTTGTATTTTTACTCCTTCTAGTTTGGGAGCTATGACAAAACTCCGGAGCCCTTATTTTTAGTTTTATTTGAATAAATCATCATTTCTTGCATTGCGCCAAAAGCCGTGGCACGAAAACTGCAAGCGGCTCAGCCAAGTCCATTGCAGATTCTAATTAAGGACATTCCAATCTATCATTTGCAATGTAAGCTGTATTTTTACTCCCTTTAGTGCGGGAGCTATGACAAAACTCCGGAGCCCTTATTTTTAGTTTTATTTGAATAAATCATCATTTCTTGCATTGCGCCAAAAGCCGTGGCACGAAAACTACAAGCGGCACAGCCAAGTACTTTGCAGACTCGAATTAAGGACATTCCAAGCTATCATTTGCAATGTCCTTTGTATTTTTACTCCTTCTAGTTCAGGAGCTATGACAAAACGCCGGAGTCCTTATTTTTAGTTTTATTTGAATAAACCATCATTTCTTGAGTTGCGCCGATAGCTGTGGCACGAAAACTACATGTCGCGCCGGCCAGGACATTATATATTTGAATTAAGGACATTCCAAGCTATCATTTGCAATGTCCTTTGTATTTTTATTCCTTCTAGTTCAGGAGCTATGACAAAACGCCCGAGTCCTTATTTTTAGTTTTATTTGAATAAATCATCATTTCTTGAGTTGCGCCGAAAGCTGTGGCACGAAAACTACATGTCGCGCCGGCCAGGACATTACATATTTGAATTAAGGACATTCCAAGCTATCATATGCAATGTCCATTGTATTTTTATTCCTTCTAGTTCAGGAGCTATGACAAAACGCCCGAGTCCTTATTTTTAGTTTTATTTGAATAAATCATCATTTCTTGAGTTGCGCCGAAAGCTGTGGCACGAAAACTACATGTCGCGCCGGCCAGGACATTACATATTTAAATGAAGGACATTCCAAGCTATCATTTGCAATATAACTTGTATTTTTACTCCTTCTAGTTTGGGAGCTATGACAAAACTCCGGAGCCCTTATTTTTAGTTTTATTTGAATAAATCATCATTTCTTGCATTGCGCCAAAAGCCGTGGCACGAAAACTGCAAGTGGCACAGCCAAGTCCTTTGGAGATTCGAATTAAGGACATTCCAATCTATCATTTGCAATGTATCTTGTATATTTACTCCTTCTAGTTTGGGAGCTATGACAAAACTCCAGAGCCCTTATTTTTAGTTTTATTTGAATAAATCATCATTTCTTGCATTGCGCCAAAAGTTGTGGCGCGAAAACTGCAAGCGGTACAGCCAAGTCCTTTGTAGATTCGAATTAAGGACATTTCAGGCTATCATTTGCAATGTAAGTTGTATTTTTACTATTTCTAGTTCGGAAGCTATGACAAAACTCCGGAGCCCTTATTTTTAGTTTTATTTGAATAAATCATCATTTCTTGCATTGCGCCGAAAGCTGTGGCACGAAAACTACAAGCGGCTCAGCCAAGTCCTTTGCAGATTCGAATTAAGGACATTCCATGCTATAATTTGCAATGTAAGTTGTATTTTTACTCCCTTTAGTGCGGGAGCTATGACAAAACTCCGGAGCCCTTATTTTTAGTTTTATTTGAATAAATCATCATTTCTTGCATTGCGCCAAAAGCCGTGGCACGAAAACTGCAAGTGGCACAGCCAAGTCCTTTGGAGATTCGAATTAAGGACATTCCAATCTATCATTTGCAATGTATCTTGTATATTTACTCCTTCTAGTTTGGGAGCTATGACAAAACTCCAGAGCCCTTATTTTTAGTTTTATTTGAATAAATCATCATTTCTTGCATTGCGCCAAAAGTTGTGGCACGAAAACTGCAAGCGGTACAGCCAAGTCCATTGCAGATTCGAATTAAGGACATTCCAATCTATCATTTGCAATGTAAGCTGTATTTTTACTCCCTTTAGTGCGGGAGCTATGACAAAACTCCGGAGCCCTTATTTTTAGTTTTATTTGAATAAATCATCATTTCTTGCATTGCGCCAAAAGCCGTGGCACGAAAACTACAAGCGGCTCAGCCAAGTCCTTTGCAGATTCGAATTAAGGACATTCCATGCTATAATTTGCAATGTAAGTTGTATTTTTACTCCCTTTAGTGCGGGAGCTATGACAAAACTCCGGAGCCCTTATTTTTAGTTTTATTTGAATAAATCATCATTTCTTGCATTGCGCCAAAAGCCGTGGCACGAAAACTGCAAGTGGCACAGCCAAGTCCTTTGGAGATTCGAATTAAGGACATTCCAATCTATCATTTGCAATGTATCTTGTATATTTACTCCTTCTAGTTTGGGAGCTATGACAAAACTCCAGAGCCCTTATTTTTAGTTTTATTTGAATAAATCATCATTTCTTGCATTGCGCCAAAAGTTGTGGCACGAAAACTGCAAGCGGTACAGCCAAGTCCTTTGTAGATTCGAATTAAGGACATTTCAGGCTATCATTTGCAATGTAAGTTGTATTTTTACTATTTCTAGTTCGGAAGCTATGACAAAACTCCGGAGCCCTTATTTTTAGTTTTATTTGAATAAATCATCATTTCTTGCATTGCGCCGAAAGCTGTGGCACGAAAACTACATGTCACGCCGGCCAGGACATTACATATTTGAATGAAGGACATTCCAGGCTATCATTTGCAATGTCCTTTGTATTTTTACTCCTTCTAGTTCAGGAGCTATGACAAAACTCCGGAGCCCTTATTTTTAGTTTTATTTGAATAAATCATCATTTCTTGAGTTGCGCCGAAAGCTGTGGCACGAAAACTACAAGCGGCACAGCCAAGTCCATTGCAGATTCGAATTAAGGACATTCCAAGCTATCATTTGCAATGTCTTTTGTATTTTTACTCCTTCTAGTTCAGGAGCTATGACAAAACGCCCGAGTCCTTATTTTTAGTTTTATTTGAATAAATCATCATTTCTTGAGTTGCGCCGAAAGCTGTGGCACGAAAACTACATGTCACGCCGGCCAGGACATTACATATTTGAATGAAGGACATTCCAGGCTATCATTTGCAATGTCCTTTGTATTTTTACTCCTTCTAGTTCAGGAGCTATGACAAAACGCCCGAGTCCTTATTTTTAGTTTTATTTGAATAAATCATCATTTCTTGAGTTGCGCCGAAAGCTGTGGCACGAAAACTACAAGCGGCACAGCCAAGTACTTTGCAGACTCGAATTAAGGACATTCCAAGCTATCATTTGCAATGTCCTTTGTATTTTTACTCCTTCTAGTTCAGGAGCTATGACAAAACGCCGGAGTCCTTATTTTTAGTTTTATTTGAATAAACCATCATTTCTTGAGTTGCGCCGATAGCTGTGGCACGAAAACTACATGTCGCGCCGGCCAGGACATTATATATTTGAATTAAGGACATTCCAAGCTATCATTTGCAATGTCCTTTGTATTTTTATTCCTTGTAGTTCAGGAGCTATGACAAAACGCCCGAGTCCTTATTTTTAGTTTTATTTGAATAAATCATCATTTCTTGAGTTGCGCCGAAAGCTGTGGCACGAAAACTACATGTCGCGCCGGCCAGGACATTACATATTTGAATTAAGGACATTCCAAGCTATCATATGCAATGTCCATTGTATTTTTATTCCTTCTAGTTCAGGAGCTATGACAAAACGCCCGAGTCCTTATTTTTAGTTTTATTTGAATAAATCATCATTTCTTGAGTTGCGCCGAAAGCTGTGGCACGAAAACTACATGTCGCGCCGGCCAGGACATTACATATTTAAATGAAGGACATTCCAAGCTATCATTTGCAATATAACTTGTATTTTTACTCCTTCTAGTTTGGGAGCTATGACAAAACTCCGGAGCCCTTATTTTTAGTTTTATTTGAATAAATCATCATTTCTTGCATTGCGCCAAAAGCCGTGGCACGAAAACTGCAAGCGGCACAGCCAAGTCCTTTGCAGATTCGAATTAAGGACATTCCAATCTATCATTTGCAATGTAAGCTGTATTTTTACTCCCTTTAGTGCGGGAGCTATGACAAAACTCCGGAGCCCTTATTTTTAGTTTTATTTGAATAAATCATCATTTCTTGCATTGCGCCAAAAGCCGTGGCACGAAAACTACAAGCGGCTCAGCCAAGTCCTTTGCAGATTCGAATTAAGGACATTCCATGCTATAATTTGCAATGTAAGTTGTATTTTTACTCCCTTTAGTGCGGGAGCTATGACAAAACTCCGGAGCCCTTATTTTTAGTTTTATTTGAATAAATCATCATTTCTTGCATTGCGCCAAAAGCCGTGGCACGAAAACTGCAAGTGGCACAGCCAAGTCCTTTGGAGATTCGAATTAAGGACATTCCAATCTATCATTTGCAATGTATCTTGTATATTTACTCCTTCTAGTTTGGGAGCTATGACAAAACTCCAGAGCCCTTATTTTTAGTTTTATTTGAATAAATCATCATTTCTTGCATTGCGCCAAAAGTTGTGGCACGAAAACTGCAAGAGGTACAGCCAAGTCCTTTGTAGATTCGAATTAAGGACATTTCAGGCTATCATTTGCAATGTAAGTTGTATTTTTACTATTTCTAGTTCGGAAGCTATGACAAAACTCCGGAGCCCTTATTTTTAGTTTTATTTGAATAAATCATCATTTCTTGCATTGCGCCGAAAGCTGTGGCACGACAACTACATGTCACGCCGGCCAGGACATTACATATTTGAATGAAGGACATTCCAGGCTATCATTTGCAATGTCCTTTGTATTTTTACTCCTTCTAGTTCAGGAGCTATGACAAAACTCCGGAGCCCTTATTTTTAGTTTTATTTGAATAAATCATCATTTCTTGAGTTGCGCCGAAAGCTGTGGCACGAAAACTACAAGCGGCACAGCCAAGTCCATTGCAGATTCGAATTAAGGACATTCCAAGCTATCATTTGCAATGTCTTTTGTATTTTTACTCCTTCTAGTTCAGGAGCTATGACAAAACGCCCGAGTCCTTATTTTTAGTTTTATTTGAATAAATCATCATTTCTTGAGTTGCGCCGAAAGCTGTGGCACGAAAACTACATGTCACGCCGGCCAGGACATTACATATTTGAATGAAGGACATTCCAGGCTATCATTTGCAATGTCCTTTGTATTTTTACTCCTTCTAGTTCAGGAGCTATGACAAAACGCCCGAGTCCTTATTTTTAGTTTTATTTGAATAAATCATCATTTCTTGAGTTGCGCCGAAAGCTGTGGCACGAAAACTACAAGCGGCACAGCCAAGTACTTTGCAGACTCGAATTAAGGACATTCCAAGCTATCATTTGCAATGTCCTTTGTATTTTTACTCCTTCTAGTTCAGGAGCTATGACAAAACGCCCGAGTCCTTATTTTTAGTTTTATTTGAATAAATCATCATTTCTTGAGTTGCGCCGAAAGCTGTGGCACGAAAACTACAAGCGGCACAGCCAAGTACTTTGCAGACTCGAATTAAGGACATTCCAAGCTATCATTTGCAATGTCCTTTGTATTTTTACTCCTTCTAGTTCAGGAGCTATGACAAAACGCCGGAGTCCTTATTTTTAGTTTTATTTGAATAAATCATCATTTCTTGAGTTGCGCCGAAAGCTGTGGCACGAAAACTACATGTCACGCCGGCCAGGACATTACATATTTGAATGAAGGACATTCCAGGCTATCATTTGCAATGTCCTTTGTATTTTTACTCCTTCTAGTTCAGGAGCTATGACAAAACGCCCGAGTCCTTATTTTTAGTTTTATTTGAATAAATCATCATTTCTTGAGTTGCGCCGAAAGCTGTGGCACGAAAACTACAAGCGGCACAGCCAAGTACTTTGCAGACTCGAATTAAGGACATTCCAAGCTATCATTTGCAATGTCCTTTGTATTTTTACTCCTTCTAGTTCAGGAGCTATGACAAAACGCCGGAGTCCTTATTTTTAGTTTTATTTGAATAAACCATCATTTCTTGAGTTGCGCCGATAGCTGTGGCACGAAAACTACATGTCGCGCCGGCCAGGACATTACATATTTAAATGAAGGACATTCCAAGCTATCATTTGCAATATAACTTGTATTTTTACTCCTTCTAGTTTGGGAGCTATGACAAAACTCCGGAGCCCTTATTTTTAGTTTTATTTGAATAAATCATCATTTCTTGCATTGCGCCAAAAGCCGTGGCACGAAAACTGCAAGCGGCACAGCCAAGTCCTTTGCAGATTCGAATTAAGTACATTCCATGCTATAATTTGCAATGTAAGTTGTATTTTTACTCCCTTTAGTGCGGGAGCTATGACAAAACTCCGGAGCCCTTATTTTTAGTTTTATTTGAATAAATCATCATTTCTTGCATTGCGCCAAAAGCCGTGGCACGAAAACTGCAAGTGGCACAGCCAAGTCCTTTGGAGATTCGAATTAACGACATTCCAATCTATCATTTGCAATGTATCTTGTATATTTACTCCTTCTAGTTTGGGAGCTATGACAAAACTCCAGAGCCCTTATTTTTAGTTTTATTTGAATAAATCATCATTTCTTGCATTGCGCCAAAAGTTGTGGCACGAAAACTACAAGCGGTACAGCCAAGTCCTTTGTAGATTCGAATTAAGGACATTTCAGGCTATCATTTGCAATGTAAGTTGTATTTTTACTATTTCTAGTTCGGAAGCTATGACAAAACTCCGGAGCCCTTATTTTTAGTTTTATTTGAATAAATCATCATTTCTTGCATTGCGCCAAAAGCCGTGGCACGAAAACTGGAAGCGGCACAGCCAAGTCCATTGCAGATTCGAATTAAGGACATTCCAAGCTATCATTTGCAATATAATTTGTATTTTTACTATTTCTAGTTCGGGAGCTATGACAAAACTCCGGAGCCCTTATTTTTAGTTTTATTTGAATAAATCATCATTTCTTGCATTGCGCCAAAAGCCGTGGCACGAAAACTACAAGCGGCTCAGCCAAGTACTTTCCAGATTCGAATTAAGGACATTCCATTCTATAATTTGCAATGTAAGTTGTATTTTTACTCCTTCTAGTTTGGGAGCTATGACAAAACTCCGGAGCCCTTATTTTTAGTTTTATTTGAATAAATCATCATTTCTTGCATTGCGCCAAAAGCCGTGGCACGAAAACTGGAAGCGGCTCAGCCAAGTCCATTGCAGATTCGAATTAAGGACATTCCAATCTATCATTTGCAATGTAAGCTGTATTTTTACTCCCTTTAGTGCGGGAGCTATGACAAAACTCCGGAGCCCTTATTTTTAGTTTTATTTGAATAAATCATCATTTCTTGCATTGCGCCGAAAGCTGTGGCACGAAAACTACATGTCACGCCGGCCAGGACATTACATATTTGAATGAAGGACATTCCAGGCTATCATTTGCAATGTCCTTTGTATTTTTACTCCTTCTAGTTCAGGAGCTATGACAAAACGCCCGAGTCCTTATTTTTAGTTTTATTTGAATAAATCATCATTTCTTGAGTTGCGCCGAAAGCTGTGGCACGAAAACTACAAGCGGCACAGCCAAGTACTTTGCAGACTCGAATTGAGGACATTCCAAGCTATCATTTGCAATGTCCTTTGTATTTTTATTCCTTGTAGTTCAGGAGCTATGACAAAACTCCGGAGCCCTTATTTTTAGTTTTATTTGAATAAATCATTATTTCTTGAGTTGCGCCGATAGCTGTGGCACGAAAACTGCATGTCGAGCCGGCCAGGACATTACATATTTGAATTAACGACATTCCAGGCTATCATTTGCAATGTAAGTTGTATTTTTACTATTTCTAGTTCGGAAGCTATGACAAAACTCCGGAGCCCTTATTTTTAGTTTTATTTGAATAAATCATCATTTCTTGCATTGCGCCAAAAGCCGTGGCACGAAAACTACAAGCGGCTAAGCCAAGTACTTTGCAGATTCGAATTAAGGACATTCCAAGCTATCATTTGCAATATAATTTGTATTTTTACTCCTTCTAGTTCGGGAGCTATGACAAAACGCCGGAGTCCTTATTTTTAGTTTTATTTGAATAAACCATCATTTCTTGAGTTGCGCCGATAGCTGTGGCACGAAAACTACATGTCGCGCCGGCCAGGACATTATATATTTGAATTAAGGACATTCCAAGCTATCATTTGCAATATAATTTGTATTTTTATTCCTTGTAGTTCAGGAGCTATGACAAAACTCCGGAGCCCTTATTTTTAGTTTTATTTGAATAAATCATTATTTCTTGAGTTGCGCCGATAGCTGTGGCACGAAAACTGCATGTCGAGCCGGCCAGGACATTACATATTTGAATTAAGGACATTCCAGGCTATCATTTGCATTATAATTTGTATTTTTACTCCTTCTAGTTCGGGAGCTATGACAAAACTCCGGAGCCCTTATTTTTAGTTTTATTTGAATAAATCATCATTTCTTGCATTGCGCCAAAAGCCGTGGCACAAAAACTGCAAGCGGCACAGCCAAGTCCTTTGCAGATTCGAATTAAGGACTTTCCAAGCTATCATTTGCAATATAATTTGTATTTTTACTCCTTCTAGTTCGGGAGCTATGACAAAACTCCGGAGCCCTTATTTTTAGTTTTATTTGAATAAATCATCATTTCTTGCATTGCGCCAAAAGCCGTGGCACGAAAACTACAAGCGGCTCAGCCAAGTACTTTCCAGATTCGAATTAAGGACATTCCATTCTATAATTTGCAATGTAAGTTGTATTTTTACTCCTTCTAGTTTGGGAGCTATGACAAAACTCCGGAGCCCTTATTTTTAGTTTTATTTGAATAAATCATCATTTCTTGCATTGCGCCAAAAGCCGTGGCACGAAAACTGGAAGCGGCACAGCCAAGTCCATTGCAGATTCGAATTAAGGACATTCCAAGCTATCATTTGCAATATAATTTGTATTTTTACTCCTTCTAGTTCGGGAGCTATGACAAAACTCCGGAGCCCTTATTTTTAGTTTTATTTGAATAAATCATCATTTCTTGCATTGCGCCAAAAGCCGTGGCACGAAAACTACAAGCGGCTCAGCCAAGTACTTTCCAGATTCGAATTAAGGACATTCCATTCTATAATTTGCAATGTAAGTTGTATTTTTACTCCTTCTAGTTTGGGAGCTATGACAAAACTCCGGAGCCCTTATTTTTAGTTTTATTTGAATAAATCATCATTTCTTGCATTGCGCCAAAAGCCGTGGCACGAAAACTGGAAGCGGCTCAGCCAAGTCCATTGCAGATTCGAATTAAGGACATTCCAATCTATCATTTGCAATGTAAGCTGTATTTTTACTCCCTTTAGTGCGGGAGCTATGACAAAACTCCGGAGCCCTTATTTTTAGTTTTATTTGAATAAATCATCATTTCTTGCATTGCGCCAAAAGCCGTGGCACGAAAACTACAAGCGGCACAGCCAAGTCCATTGCAGATTCGAATTAAGGACATTCCAAGCTATCATTTGCAATGTCCTTTGTATTTTTACTCCTTCTAGTTCAGGAGCTATGACAAAACGCCCGAGTCCTTATTTTTAGTTTTATTTGAATAAATCATCATTTCTTGAGTTGCGCCGAAAGCTGTGGCACGAAAACTACATGTCACGCCGGCCAGGACATTACATATTTGAATGAAGGACATTCCAGGCTATTATTTGCAATGTCCTTTGTATTTTTACTCCTTCTAGTTCAGGAGCTATGACAAAACGCCGGAGTCCTTATTTTTAGTTTTATTTGAATAAACCATCATTTCTTGAGTTGCGCCGATAGCTGTGGCACGAAAACTACATGTCGCGCCGGCCAAGTCCATTGCAGATTCGAATTAAGGACATTCCAAGCTATCATTTGCAATATAATTTGTATTTTTACTATTTCTAGTTCGGGAGCTATGACAAAACTCCGGAGCCCTTATTTTTAGTTTTATTTGAATAAATCATCATTTCTTGAGTTGCGCCGAAAGCTGTGGCACGAAAACTACATGTCACGCCGGCCAGGACATTACATATTTGAATGAAGGACATTCCAGGCTATCATTTGCAATGTCCTTTGTATTTTTACTCCTTCTAGTTCAGGAGCTATGACAAAACGCCCGAGTCCTTATTTTTAGTTTTATTTGAATAAATCATCATTTCTTGAGTTGCGCCGAAAGCTGTGGCACGAAAACTACAAGCGGCACAGCCAAGTACTTTGCAGACTCGAATTGAGGACATTCCAAGCTATCATTTGCAATGTCCTTTGTATTTTTATTCCTTGTAGTTCAGGAGCTATGACAAAACGCCGGAGTCCTTATTTTTAGTTTTATTTGAATAAACCATCATTTCTTGAGTTGCGCCGATAGCTGTGGCACGAAAACTACATGTCGCGCCGGCCAGGACATTATATATTTGAATTAAGGACATTCCAAGCTATCATTTGCAATGTCCTTTGTATTTTTATTCCTTGTAGTTCAGGAGCTATGACAAAACGCCCGAGTCCTTATTTTTAGTTTTATTTGAATAAATCATCATTTCTTGAGTTGCGCCGAAAGCTGTGGCACGAAAACTACATGTCGCGCCGGCCAGGACATTACATATTTGAATTAAGGACATTCCAAGCTATCATATGCAATGTCCATTGTATTTTTATTCCTTCTAGTTCAGGAGCTATGACAAAACGCCCGAGTCCTTATTTTTAGTTTTATTTGAATAAATCATCATTTCTTGAGTTGCGCCGAAAGCTGTGGCACGAAAACTACATGTCGCGCCGGCCAGGACATTACATATTTAAATGAAGGACATTCCAAGCTATCATTTGCAATATAACTTGTATTTTTACTCCTTCTAGTTTGGGAGCTATGACAAAACTCCGGAGCCCTTATTTTTAGTTTTATTTGAATAAATCATCATTTCTTGCATTGCGCCAAAAGCCGTGGCACGAAAACTGCAAGCGGCACAGCCAAGTCCTTTGCAGATTCGAATTAAGGACATTCCAATCTATCATTTGCAATGTAAGCTGTATTTTTACTCCCTTTAGTGCGGGAGCTATGACAAAACTCCGGAGCCCTTATTTTTAGTTTTATTTGAATAAATCATCATTTCTTGAGTTGCGCCGAAAGCTGTGGCACGAAAACTACAAGCGGCTCAGCCAAGTCCTTTGCAGATTCGAATTAAGGACATTCCATGCTATAATTTGCAATGTAAGTTGTATTTTTACTCCCTTTAGTGCGGGAGCTATGACAAAACTCCGGAGCCCTTATTTTTAGTTTTATTTGAATAAATCATCATTTCTTGCATTGCGCCAAAAGCCGTGGCACGAAAACTGCAAGTGGCACAGCCAAGTCCTTTGGAGATTCGAATTAAGGACATTCCAATCTATCATTTGCAATGTATCTTGTATATTTACTCCTTCTAGTTTGGGAGCTATGACAAAACTCCAGAGCCCTTATTTTTAGTTTTATTTGAATAAATCATCATTTCTTGCATTGCGCCAAAAGTTGTGGCACGAAAACTGCAAGAGGTACAGCCAAGTCCTTTGTAGATTCGAATTAAGGACATTTCAGGCTATCATTTGCAATGTAAGTTGTATTTTTACTATTTCTAGTTCGGAAGCTATGACAAAACTCCGGAGCCCTTATTTTTAGTTTTATTTGAATAAATCATCATTTCTTGCATTGCGCCGAAAGCTGTGGCACGACAACTACATGTCACGCCGGCCAGGACATTACATATTTGAATGAAGGACATTCCAGGCTATCATTTGCAATGTCCTTTGTATTTTTACTCCTTCTAGTTCAGGAGCTATGACAAAACTCCGGAGCCCTTATTTTTAGTTTTATTTGAATAAATCATCATTTCTTGAGTTGCGCCGAAAGCTGTGGCACGAAAACTACAAGCGGCACAGCCAAGTCCATTGCAGATTCGAATTAAGGACATTCCAAGCTATCATTTGCAATGTCCTTTGTATTTTTACTCCTTCTAGTTCAGGAGCTATGACAAAACGCCCGAGTCCTTATTTTTAGTTTTATTTGAATAAATCATCATTTCTTGAGTTGCGCCGAAAGCTGTGGCACGAAAACTACATGTCACGCCGGCCAGGACATTACATATTTGAATGAAGGACATTCCAGGCTATCATTTGCAATGTCCTTTGTATTTTTACTCCTTCTAGTTCAGGAGCTATGACAAAACGCCCGAGTCCTTATTTTTAGTTTTATTTGAATAAATCATCATTTCTTGAGTTGCGCCGAAAGCTGTGGCACGAAAACTACAAGCGGCACAGCCAAGTACTTTGCAGACTCGAATTAAGGACATTCCAAGCTATCATTTGCAATGTCCTTTGTATTTTTACTCCTTCTAGTTCAGGAGCTATGACAAAACGCCCGAGTCCTTATTTTTAGTTTTATTTGAATAAATCATCATTTCTTGAGTTGCGCCGAAAGCTGTGGCACGAAAACTACAAGCGGCACAGCCAAGTACTTTGCAGACTCGAATTAAGGACATTCCAAGCTATCATTTGCAATGTCCTTTGTATTTTTACTCCTTCTAGTTCAGGAGCTATGACAAAACGCCGGAGTCCTTATTTTTAGTTTTATTTGAATAAATCATCATTTCTTGAGTTGCGCCGAAAGCTGTGGCACGAAAACTACAAGCGGCACAGCCAAGTACTTTGCAGACTCGAATTAAGGACATTCCAAGCTATCATTTGCAATGTCCTTTGTATTTTTACTCCTTCTAGTTCAGGAGCTATGACAAAACGCCCGAGTCCTTATTTTTAGTTTTATTTGAATAAATCATCATTTCTTGAGTTGCGCCGAAAGCTGTGGCACGAAAACTACAAGCGGCACAGCCAAGTACTTTGCAGACTCGAATTAAGGACATTCCAAGCTATCATTTGCAATGTCCTTTGTATTTTTACTCCTTCTAGTTCAGGAGCTATGACAAAACTCCGGAGCCCTTATTTTTAGTTTTATTTGAATAAATCATCATTTCTTGCATTGCGCCAAAAGCCGTGGCACGAAAACTACAAGCGGCTCAGCCAAGTCCTTTGCAGATTCGAATTAAGGACATTCCATGCTATAATTTGCAATGTAAGTTGTATTTTTACTCCCTTTAGTGCGGGAGCTATGACAAAACTCCGGAGCCCTTATTTTTAGTTTTATTTGAATAAATCATCATTTCTTGCATTGCGCCAAAAGCCGTGGCACGAAAACTGCAAGTGGCACAGCCAAGTCCTTTGGAGATTCGAATTAAGGACATTCCAATCTATCATTTGCAATGTATCTTGTATATTTACTCCTTCTAGTTTGGGAGCTATGACAAAACTCCAGAGCCCTTATTTTTAGTTTTATTTGAATAAATCATCATTTCTTGCATTGCGCCAAAAGTTGTGGCACGAAAACTGCAAGAGGTACAGCCAAGTCCTTTGTAGATTCGAATTAAGGACATTTCAGGCTATCATTTGCAATGTAAGTTGTATTTTTACTATTTCTAGTTCGGAAGCTATGACAAAACTCCGGAGCCCTTATTTTTAGTTTTATTTGAATAAATCATCATTTCTTGCATTGCGCCGAAAGCTGTGGCACGACAACTACATGTCACGCCGGCCAGGACATTACATATTTGAATGAAGGACATTCCAGGCTATCATTTGCAATGTCCTTTGTATTTTTACTCCTTCTAGTTCAGGAGCTATGACAAAACTCCGGAGCCCTTATTTTTAGTTTTATTTGAATAAATCATCATTTCTTGAGTTGCGCCGAAAGCTGTGGCACGAAAACTACAAGCGGCACAGCCAAGTCCATTGCAGATTCGAATTAAGGACATTCCAAGCTATCATTTGCAATGTCCTTTGTATTTTTACTCCTTCTAGTTCAGGAGCTATGACAAAACGCCCGAGTCCTTATTTTTAGTTTTATTTGAATAAATCATCATTTCTTGAGTTGCGCCGAAAGCTGTGGCACGAAAACTACATGTCACGCCGGCCAGGACATTACATATTTGAATGAAGGACATTCCAGGCTATCATTTGCAATGTCCTTTGTATTTTTACTCCTTCTAGTTCAGGAGCTATGACAAAACGCCCGAGTCCTTATTTTTAGTTTTATTTGAATAAATCATCATTTCTTGAGTTGCGCCGAAAGCTGTGGCACGAAAACTACAAGCGGCACAGCCAAGTACTTTGCAGACTCGAATTAAGGACATTCCAAGCTATCATTTGCAATGTCCTTTGTATTTTTACTCCTTCTAGTTCAGGAGCTATGACAAAACGCCCGAGTCCTTATTTTTAGTTTTATTTGAATAAATCATCATTTCTTGAGTTGCGCCGAAAGCTGTGGCACGAAAACTACAAGCGCCACAGCCAAGTACTTTGCAGACTCGAATTAAGGACATTCCAAGCTATCATTTGCAATGTCCTTTGTATTTTTACTCCTTCTAGTTCAGGAGCTATGACAAAACGCCGGAGTCCTTATTTTTAGTTTTATTTGAATAAATCATCATTTCTTGAGTTGCGCCGAAAGCTGTGGCACGAAAACTACATGTCACGCCGGCCAGGACATTACATATTTGAATGAAGGACATTCCAGGCTATCATTTGCAATGTCCTTTGTATTTTTACTCCTTCTAGTTCAGGAGCTATGACAAAACGCCCGAGTCCTTATTTTTAGTTTTATTTGAATAAATCATCATTTCTTGAGTTGCGCCGAAAGCTGTGGCACGAAAACTACAAGCGGCACAGCCAAGTACTTTGCAGACTCGAATTAAGGACATTCCAAGCTATCATTTGCAATGTCCTTTGTATTTTTACTCCTTCTAGTTCAGGAGCTATGACAAAACGCCGGAGTCCTTATTTTTAGTTTTATTTGAATAAACCATCATTTCTTGAGTTGCGCCGATAGCTGTGGCACGAAAACTACATGTCGCGCCGGCCAGGACATTACATATTTAAATGAAGGACATTCCAAGCTATCATTTGCAATATAACTTGTATTTTTACTCCTTCTAGTTTGGGAGCTATGACAAAACTCCGGAGCCCTTATTTTTAGTTTTATTTGAATAAATCATCATTTCTTGCATTGCGCCAAAAGCCGTGGCACGAAAACTGCAAGCGGCACAGCCAAGTCCTTTGCAGATTCGAATTAAGTACATTCCATGCTATAATTTGCAATGTAAGTTGTATTTTTACTCCCTTTAGTGCGGGAGCTATGACAAAACTCCGGAGCCCTTATTTTTAGTTTTATTTGAATAAATCATCATTTCTTGCATTGCGCCAAAAGCCGTGGCACGAAAACTGCAAGTGGCACAGCCAAGTCCTTTGGAGATTCGAATTAACGACATTCCAATCTATCATTTGCAATGTATCTTGTATATTTACTCCTTCTAGTTTGGGAGCTATGACAAAACTCCAGAGCCCTTATTTTTAGTTTTATTTGAATAAATCATCATTTCTTGCATTGCGCCAAAAGTTGTGGCACGAAAACTGCAAGCGGTACAGCCAAGTCCTTTGTAGATTCGAATTAAGGACATTTCAGGCTATCATTTGCAATGTAAGTTGTATTTTTACTATTTCTAGTTCGGAAGCTATGACAAAACTCCGGAGCCCTTATTTTTAGTTTTATTTGAATAAATCATCATTTCTTGCATTGCGCCAAAAGCCGTGGCACGAAAACTGGAAGCGGCACAGCCAAGTCCATTGCAGATTCGAATTAAGGACATTCCAAGCTATCATTTGCAATATAATTTGTATTTTTACTATTTCTAGTTCGGGAGCTATGACAAAACTCCGGAGCCCTTATTTTTAGTTTTATTTGAATAAATCATCATTTCTTGCATTGCGCCAAAAGCCGTGGCACGAAAACTACAAGCGGCTCAGCCAAGTACTTTCCAGATTCGAATTAAGGACATTCCATTCTATAATTTGCAATGTAAGTTGTATTTTTACTCCTTCTAGTTTGGGAGCTATGACAAAACTCCGGAGCCCTTATTTTTAGTTTTATTTGAATAAATCATCATTTCTTGCATTGCGCCAAAAGCCGTGGCACGAAAACTGGAAGCGGCTCAGCCAAGTCCATTGCAGATTCGAATTAAGGACATTCCAATCTATCATTTGCAATGTAAGCTGTATTTTTACTCCCTTTAGTGCGGGAGCTATGACAAAACTCCGGAGCCCTTATTTTTAGTTTTATTTGAATAAATCATCATTTCTTGCATTGCGCCAAAAGCCGTGGCACGAAAACTACAAGCGGCACAGCCAAGTCCATTGCAGATTCGAATTAAGGACATTCCAAGCTATCATTTGCAATGTCCTTTGTATTTTTACTCCTTCTAGTTAAGGAGCTATGACAAAACGCCCGAGTCCTTATTTTTAGTTTTATTTGAATAAATCATCATTTCTTGAGTTGCGCCGAAAGCTGTGGCACGAAAACTACATGTCACGCCGGCCAGGACATTACATATTTGAATGAAGGACATTCCAGGCTATCATTTGCAATGTCCTTTGTATTTTTACTCCTTCTAGTTCAGGAGCTATGACAAAACGCCCGAGTCCTTATTTTTAGTTTTATTTGAATAAATCATCATTTCTTGAGTTGCGCCGAAAGCTGTGGCACGAAAACTACAAGCGGCACAGCCAAGTACTTTGCAGACTCGAATTGAGGACATTCCAAGCTATCATTTGCAATGTCCTTTGTATTTTTATTCCTTGTAGTTCAGGAGCTATGACAAAACTCCGGAGCCCTTATTTTTAGTTTTATTTGAATAAATCATTATTTCTTGAGTTGCGCCGATAGCTGTGGCACGAAAACTGCATGTCGAGCCGGCCAGGACATTACATATTTGAATTAACGACATTCCAGGCTATCATTTGCAATGTAAGTTGTATTTTTACTATTTCTAGTTCGGAAGCTATGACAAAACTCCGGAGCCCTTATTTTTAGTTTTATTTGAATAAATCATCATTTCTTGCATTGCGCCAAAAGCCGTGGCACGAAAACTACAAGCGGCTCAGCCAAGTCCATTGCAGATTCGAATTAAGGACATTCCAAGCTATCATTTGCAATATAATTTGTATTTTTACTCCTTCTAGTTCGGGAGCTATGACAAAACGCCGGAGTCCTTATTTTTAGTTTTATTTGAATAAACCATCATTTCTTGAGTTGCGCCGATAGCTGTGGCACGAAAACTACATGTCGCGCCGGCCAGGACATTATATATTTGAATTAAGGACATTCCAAGCTATCATTTGCAATATAATTTGTATTTTTATTCCTTGTAGTTCAGGAGCTATGACAAAACTCCGGAGCCCTTATTTTTAGTTTTATTTGAATAAATCATTATTTCTTGAGTTGCGCCGATAGCTGTGGCACGAAAACTGCATGTCGAGCCGGCCAGGACATTACATATTTGAATTAAGGACATTCCAGGCTATCATTTGCATTATAATTTGTATTTTTACTCCTTCTAGTTCGGGAGCTATGACAAAACTCCGGAGCCCTTATTTTTAGTTTTATTTGAATAAATCATCATTTCTTGCATTGCGCCAAAAGCCGTGGCACAAAAACTGCAAGCGGCACAGCCAAGTCCTTTGCAGATTCGAATTAAGGACTTTCCAAGCTATCATTTGCAATATAATTTGTATTTTTACTCCTTCTAGTTCGGGAGCTATGACAAAACTCCGGAGCCCTTATTTTTAGTTTTATTTGAATAAATCATCATTTCTTGCATTGCGCCAAAAGCCGTGGCACGAAAACTACAAGCGGCTCAGCCAAGTACTTTCCAGATTCGAATTAAGGACATTCCATTCTATAATTTGCAATGTAAGTTGTATTTTTACTCCTTCTAGTTTGGGAGCTATGACAAAACTCCGGAGCCCTTATTTTTAGTTTTATTTGAATAAATCATCATTTCTTGCATTGCGCCAAAAGCCGTGGCACGAAAACTGGAAGCGGCACAGCCAAGTCCATTGCAGATTCGAATTAAGGACATTCCAAGCTATCATTTGCAATATAATTTGTATTTTTACTCCTTCTAGTTCGGGAGCTATGACAAAACTCCGGAGCCCTTATTTTTAGTTTTATTTGAATAAATCATCATTTCTTGCATTGCGCCAAAAGCCGTGGCACGAAAACTACAAGCGGCTCAGCCAAGTACTTTCCAGATTCGAATTAAGGACATTCCATTCTATAATTTGCAATGTAAGTTGTATTTTTACTCCTTCTAGTTTGGGAGCTATGACAAAACTCCGGAGCCCTTATTTTTAGTTTTATTTGAATAAATCATCATTTCTTGCATTGCGCCAAAAGCCGTGGCACGAAAACTGGAAGCGGCTCAGCCAAGTCCATTGCAGATTCGAATTAAGGATATTCCAATCTATCATTTGCAATGTAAGCTGTATTTTTACTCCCTTTAGTGCGGGAGCTATGACAAAACTCCGGAGCCCTTATTTTTAGTTTTATTTGAATAAATCATCATTTCTTGCATTGCGCCAAAAGCCGTGGCACGAAAACTACAAGCGGCACAGCCAAGTCCATTGCAGATTCGAATTAAGGACATTCCAAGCTATCATTTGCAATGTCCTTTGTATTTTTACTCCTTCTAGTTCAGGAGCTATGACAAAACGCCCGAGTCCTTATTTTTAGTTTTATTTGAATAAATCATCATTTCTTGAGTTGCGCCGAAAGCTGTGGCACGAAAACTACATGTCACGCCGGCCAGGACATTACATATTTGAATGAAGGACATTCCAGGCTATCATTTGCAATGTCCTTTGTATTTTTACTCCTTCTAGTTCAGGAGCTATGACAAAACGCCCGAGTCCTTATTTTTAGTTTTATTTGAATAAATCATCATTTCTTGAGTTGCGCCGAAAGCTGTGGCACGAAAACTACAAGCGGCACAGCCAAGTACTTTGCAGACTCGAATTAAGGACATTCCAAGCTATCATTTGCAATGTCCTTTGTATTTTTACTCCTTCTAGTTCAGGAGCTATGACAAAACGCCGGAGTCCTTATTTTTAGTTTTATTTGAATAAACCATCATTTCTTGAGTTGCGCCGATAGCTGTGGCACGAAAACTACATGTCGCGCCGGCCAGGACATTACATATTTAAATGAAGGACATTCCAAGCTATCATTTGCAATATAACTTGTATTTTTACTCCTTCTAGTTTGGGAGCTATGACAAAACTCCGGAGCCCTTATTTTTAGTTTTATTTGAATAAATCATAATTTCTTGCATTGCGCCAAAAGCCGTGGCACGAAAACTACAAGCGGCTCAGCCAAGTCCTTTGCAGATTCGAATTAAGGACATTCCATGCTATAATTTGCAATGTAAGTTGTATTTTTACTCCTTCTAGTTTGGGAGCTATGACAAAACTCCGGAGCCCTTATTTTTAGTTTTATTTGAATAAATCATCATTTCTTGCATTGCGCCAAAAGCCGTGGCACGAAAACTGGAAGCGGCACAGCCAAGTCCATTGCAAATTCGAATTAAGGACATTCCAATCTATCATTTGCAATATAAATTGTATTTTTACTCCTTCTAGTTCGGGAGCTATGACAAAACTCCGGAGCCCTTATTTTTAGTTTTATTTGAATAAATCATCATTTCTTGCATTGCGCCAAAAGCCGTGGCAGGAAAACTACAAGCGGCACAGCCAAGTACTTTGCAGATTCGAATTAAGGACATTCCAAGCTATCATTTGCAATATAATTTGTATTTTTACTCCCTTTAGTGCGGGAGCTATGATAAAACTCCGGAGCCCTTATTTTTAGTTTTATTTGAATAAATCATCATTTCTTGCATTGCGCCAAAAGCCGTGGCACGAAAACTGCAAGTGGCACAGCCAAGTCCTTTGGAGATTCGAATTAAGGACATTCCAATCTATCATTTGCAATGTATCTTGTATATTTACTCCTTCTAGTTTGGGAGCTATGACAAAACTCCAGAGCCCTTATTTTTAGTTTTATTTGAATAAATCATCATTTCTTGCATTGCGCCAAAAGTTGTGGCACGAAAACTGCAAGCGGTACAGCCAAGTTATTTGTAGATTCGAATTAAGGACATTTCAGGCTATCATTTGCAATGTAAGTTGTATTTTTACTATTTCTAGTTCGGAAGCTATGACAAAACTCCGGAGCCCTTATTTTTAGTTTTATTTGAATAAATCATCATTTCTTGCATTGCGCCAAAAGCCGTGGCACGAAAACTACAAGCGGCTAAGCCAAGTACTTTGCAGATTCGAATTAAGGACATTCCAAGCTATCATTTGCAATATAATTTGTATTTTTACTCCTTCTAGTTTGGGAGCTATGACAAAACTCCGGAGCCCTTATTTTTAGTTTTATTTGAATAAATCATAATTTCTTGCATTGCGCCAAAAGCCGTGGCACGAAAACTACAAGCGGCTCAGCCAAGTACTTTGCAGATTCGAATTAAGGACATTCCAAGCTATAATTTGCAATGTAAGTTGTATTTTTACTCCTTCTAGTTTGGGAGCTATGACAAAACTCCGGAGCCCTTATTTTTAGTTTTATTTGAATAAATCATCATTTCTTGCATTGCGCCAAAAGCCGTGGCACGAAAACTGGAAGCGGCACAGCCAAGTCCATTGCAGATTCGAATTAAGGACATTCCAATCTATCATTTGCAATGTAAGCTGTATTTTTACTCTTTTTAGTGCGGGAGCTATGACAAAACTCCGGAGCCCTTATTTTTAGTTTTATTTGAATAAATCATCATTTCTTGCATTGCGCCAAAAGCCGTGGCACGAAAACTACAAGCGGCTCAGCCAAGTCCTTTGCAGATTCGAATTAAGGACATTCCATGCTATAATTTGCAATGTAAGTTGTATTTTTACTCCTTCTAGTTTGGGAGCTATGACAAAACTCCGGAGCCCTTATTTTTAGTTTTATTTGAATAAATCATCATTTCTTGCATTGCGCCAAAAGCCGTGGCACAAAAACTGGAAGCGGCACAGCCAAGTCCATTGCAAATTCGAATTAAGGACATTCCAATCTATCATTTGCAATATAAATTGTTTTTTTTAACTCCTTCTAGTTCGGGAGCTATGACAAAACTCCGGAGCCCTTATTTTTAGTTTTATTTGAATAAATCATCATTTCTTGAGTTGCGCCGAAAGCTGTGGCACGAAAACTACAAGCGGCACAGCCAAGTACTTTGCAGACTCGAATTAAGGACATTCCAAGCTATCATTTGCAATGTCCTTTGTATTTTTACTCCTTCTAGTTCAGGAGCTATGACAAAACGCCCGAGTCCTTATTTTTAGTTTTATTTGAATAAATCATCATTTCTTGAGTTGCGCCGAAAGCTGTGGCACGAAAACTACATGTCACGCCGGCCAGGACATTACATATTTGAATGAAGGACATTCCAGGCTATCATTTGCAATGTCCTTTGTATTTTTACTCCTTCTAGTTCAGGAGCTATGACAAAACGCCCGAGTCCTTATTTTTAGTTTTATTTGAATAAATCATCATTTCTTGAGTTGCGCCGAAAGCTGTGGCACGAAAACTACAAGCGGCACAGCCAAGTACTTTGCAGACTCGAATTAAGGACATTCCAAGCTATCATTTGCAATGTCCTTTGTATTTTTACTCCTTCTAGTTCAGGAGCTATGACAAAACGCCGGAGTCCTTATTTTTAGTTTTATTTGAATAAACCATCATTTCTTGAGTTGCGCCGATAGCTGTGGCACGAAAACTACATGTCGCGCCGGCCAGGACATTACATATTTAAAGGAAGGACATTCCAAGCTATCATTTGCAATATAACTTGTATTTTTACTCCTTCTAGTTTGGGAGCTATGACAAAACTCCGGAGCCCTTATTTTTAGTTTTATTTGAATAAATCATCATTTCTTGCATTGCGCCAAAAGCCGTGGCACGAAAACTGCAAGCGGCACAGCCAAGTCCTTTGCAGATTCGAATTAAGGACATTCCATGCTATAATTTGCAATGTAAGTTGTATTTTTACTCCCTTTAGTGCGGGAGCTATGACAAAACTCCGGAGCCCTTATTTTTAGTTTTATTTGAATAAATCATCATTTCTTGCATTGCGCCAAAAGCCGTGGCACAAAAACTGCAAGTGGCACAGCCAAGTCTTTTGGAGATTCGAATTAACGACATTCCAATCTATCATTTGCAATGTATCTTGTATATTTACTCCTTCTAGTTTGGGAGCTATGACAAAACTCCAGAGCCCTTATTTTTAGTTTTATTTGAATAAATCATCATTTCTTGCATTGCGCCAAAAGTTGTGGCACGAAAACTGCAAGCGGTACAGCCAAGTCCTTTGTAGATTCGAATTAAGGACATTTCAGGCTATCATTTGCAATGTAAGTTGTATTTTTACTATTTCTAGTTCGGAAGCTATGACAAAACTCCGGAGCCCTTATTTTTAGTTTTATTTGAATAAATCATCATTTCTTGCATTGCGCCAAAAGCCGTGGCACGAAAACTGGAAGCGGCACAGCCAAGTCCATTGCAGATTCGAATTAAGGACATTCCAAGCTATCATTTGCAATATAATTTGTATTTTTACTCCTTCTAGTTCGGGAGCTATGACAAAACTCCGGAGCCCTTATTTTTAGTTTTATTTGAATAAATCATCATTTCTTGCATTGCGCCAAAAGCCGTGGCACGAAAACTACAAGCGGCTCAGCCAAGTACTTTCCAGATTCGAATTAAGGACATTCCATTCTATAATTTGCAATGTAAGTTGTATTTTTACTCCTTCTAGTTTGGGAGCTATGACAAAACTCCGGAGCCCTTATTTTTAGTTTTATTTGAATAAATCATCATTTCTTGCATTGCGCCAAAAGCCGTGGCACGAAAACTGGAAGCGGCTCAGCCAAGTCCATTGCAGATTCGAATTAAGGACATTCCAATCTATCATTTGCAATGTAAGCTGTATTTTTACTCCCTTTAGTGCGGGAGCTATGACAAAACTCCGGAGCCCTTATTTTTAGTTTTATTTGAATAAATCATCATTTCTTGCATTGCGCCAAAAGCCGTGGCACGAAAACTACAAGCGGCACAGCCAAGTCCATTGCAGATTCGAATTAAGGACATTCCAAGCTATCATTTGCAATGTCCTTTGTATTTTTACTCCTTCTAGTTCAGGAGCTATGACAAAACGCCCGAGTCCTTATTTTTAGTTTTATTTGAATAAATCATCATTTCTTGAGTTGCGCCGAAAGCTGTGGCACGAAAACTACAAGCGGCACAGCCAAGTACTTTGCAGACTCGAATTAAGGACATTCCAAGCTATCATTTGCAATGTCCTTTGTATTTTTATTCCTTGTAGTTCAGGAGCTATGACAAAACTCCGGAGCCCTTATTTTTAGTTTTATTTGAATAAATCATTATTTCTTGAGTTGCGCCGATAGCTGTGGCACGAAAACTGCATGTCGAGCCGGCCAGGACATTACATATTTGAATTAACGACATTCCAGGCTATCATTTGCAATGTAAGTTGTATTTTTACTATTTCTAGTTCGGAAGCTATGACAAAACTCCGGAGCCCTTATTTTTAGTTTTATTTGAATAAATCATCATTTCTTGCATTGCGCCAAAAGCCGTGGCACGAAAACTACAAGCGGCTAAGCCAAGTACTTTGCAGATTCGAATTAAGGACATTCCAAGCTATCATTTGCAATATAATTTGTATTTTTACTCCTTCTAGTTCGGGAGCTATGACAAAACGCCGGAGTCCTTATTTTTAGTTTTATTTGAATAAACCATCATTTCTTGAGTTGCGCCGATAGCTGTGGCACGAAAACTACATGTCGCGCCGGCCAGGACATTATATATTTGAATTAAGGACATTCCAAGCTATCATTTTCAATGTCCTTTGTATTTTTATTCCTTGTAGTTCAGGAGCTATGACAAAACTCCGGAGCCCTTATTTTTAGTTTTATTTGAATAAATCATTATTTCTTGAGTTGCGCCGATAGCTGTGGCACGAAAACTGCATGTCGAGCCGGCCAGGACATTACATATTTGAATTAAGGACATTCCAGGCTATCATTTGCATTATAATTTGTATTTTTACTCCTTCTAGTTCGGGAGCTATGACAAAACTCCGGAGCCCTTATTTTTAGTTTTATTTGAATAAATCATCATTTCTTGCATTGCGCCAAAAGCCGTGGCACAAAAACTGCAAGCGGCACAGCCAAGTCCTTTGCAGATTCGAATTAAGGACTTTCCAAGCTATAATTTGCAATGTAAGTTGTATTTTTACTCCTTCTAGTTTGGGAGCTATGACAAAACTCCGGAGCCCTTATTTTTAGTTTTATTTGAATAAATCATCATTTCTTGCATTGCGCCAAAAGCCGTGGCACGAAAACTGGAAGCGGCACAGCCAAGTCCATTGCAGATTCGAATTAAGGACATTCCAAGCTATCATTTGCAATATAATTTGTATTTTTACTCCTTCTAGTTCGGGAGCTATGACAAAACTCCGGAGCCCTTATTTTTAGTTTTATTTGAATAAATCATCATTTCTTGCATTGCGCCAAAAGCCGTGGCACGAAAACTACAAGCGGCTCAGCCAAGTACTTTCCAGATTCGAATTAAGGACATTCCATTCTATAATTTGCAATGTAAGTTGTATTTTTATTCCTTGTAGTTCAGGAGCTATGACAAAACTCCAGAGCCCTTATTTTTAGTTTTATTTGAATAAATCATTATTTCTTGAGTTGCGCCGATAGCTGTGGCACGAAAACTGCATGTCGAGCCGGCCAGGACATTACATATTTGAATTAACGACATTCCAGGCTATCATTTGCATTATAATTTGTATTTTTACTATTTCTAGTTCGGAAGCTATGACAAAACTCCGGAGCCCTTATTTTTAGTTTTATTTGAATAAATCATCATTTCTTGCATTGCGCCAAAAGCCGTGGCACGAAAACTACAAGCGGCTAAGCCAAGTACTTTGCAGATTCGAATTAAGGACATTCCAAGCTATCATTTGCAATATAATTTGTATTTTTACTCCTTCTAGTTCGGGAGCTATGACAAAACGCCGGAGTCCTTATTTTTAGTTTTATTTGAATAAACCATCATTTCTTGAGTTGCGCCGATAGCTGTGGCACGAAAACTACATGTCGCGCCGGCCAGGACATTATATATTTGAATTAAGGACATTCCAAGCTATCATTTGCAATGTCCTTTGTATTTTTATTCCTTGTAGTTCAGGAGCTATGACAAAACTCCGGAGCCCTTATTTTTAGTTTTATTTGAATAAATCATTATTTCTTGAGTTGCGCCGATAGCTGTGGCACGAAAACTGCATGTCGAGCCGGCCAGGACATTACATATTTGAATTAAGGACATTCCAGGCTATCATTTGCATTATAATTTGTATTTTTACTCCTTCTAGTTCGGGAGCTATGACAAAACTCCGGAGCCCTTATTTTTAGTTTTATTTGAATAAATCATCATTTCTTGCATTGCGCCAAAAGCCGTGGCACAAAAACTGCAAGCGGCACAGCCAAGTCCTTTGCAGATTCGAATTAAGGACTTTCCAAGCTATAATTTGCAATGTAAGTTGTATTTTTACTCCTTCTAGTTTGGGAGCTATGACAAAACTCCGGAGCCCTTATTTTTAGTTTTATTTGAATAAATCATCATTTCTTGCATTGCGCCAAAAGCCGTGGCACGAAAACTGGAAGCGGCACAGCCAAGTCCATTGCAGATTCGAATTAAGGACATTCCAAGCTATCATTTGCAATATAATTTGTATTTTTACTCCTTCTAGTTCGGGAGCTATGACAAAACTCCGGAGCCCTTATTTTTAGTTTTATTTGAATAAATCATCATTTCTTGCATTGCGCCAAAAGCCGTGGCACGAAAACTACAAGCGGCTCAGCCAAGTACTTTCCAGATTCGAATTAAGGACATTCCATTCTATAATTTGCAATGTAAGTTGTATTTTTACTCCTTCTAGTTTGGGAGCTATGACAAAACTCCGGAGCCCTTATTTTTAGTTTTATTTGAATAAATCATCATTTCTTGCATTGCGCCAAAAGCCGTGGCACGAAAACTGGAAGCGGCTCAGCCAAGTCCATTGCAGATTCGAATTAAGGACATTCCAATCTATCATTTGCAATGTAAGCTGTATTTTTACTCCCTTTAGTGCGGGAGCTATGACAAAACTCCGGAGCCCTTATTTTTAGTTTTATTTGAATAAATCATCATTTCTTGCATTGCGCCAAAAGCCGTGGCACGAAAACTACAAGCGGCACAGCCAAGTCCATTGCAGATTCGAATTAAGGACATTCCAAGCTATCATTTGCAATGTCCTTTGTATTTTTACTCCTTCTAGTTCAGGAGCTATGACAAAACGCCCGAGTCCTTATTTTTAGTTTTATTTGAATAAATCATCATTTCTTGAGTTGCGCCGAAAGCTGTGGCACGAAAACTACATGTCACGCCGGCCAGGACATTACATATTTGAATGAAGGACATTCCAGGCTATCATTTGCAATGTCCTTTGTATTTTTACTCCTTCTAGTTCAGGAGCTATGACAAAACGCCCGAGTCCTTATTTTTAGTTTTATTTGAATAAATCATCATTTCTTGAGTTGCGCCGAAAGCTGTGGCACGAAAACTACAAGCGGCACAGCCAAGTACTTTGCAGACTCGAATTAAGGACATTCCAAGCTATCATTTGCAATGTCCTTTGTATTTTTATTCCTTGTAGTTCAGGAGCTATGACAAAACGCCCGAGTCCTTATTTTTAGTTTTATTTGAATAAATCATCATTTCTTGAGTTGCGCCGAAAGCTGTGGCACGAAAACTACATGTCGCGCCGGCCAGGACATTACATATTTGAATTAAGGACATTCCAAGCTATCATATGCAATGTCCATTGTATTTTTACTCCTTCTAGTTCAGGAGCTATGACAAAACGCCCGAGTCCTTATTTTTAGTTTTATTTGAATAAATCATCATTTCTTGAGTTGCGCCGAAAGCTGTGGCACGAAAACTACATGTCGCGCCGGCCAGGACATTACATATTTAAATGAAGGACATTCCAAGCTATCATTTGCAATATAACTTGTATTTTTACTCCTTCTAGTTTGGGAGCTATGACAAAACTCCGGAGCCCTTATTTTTAGTTTTATTTGAATAAATCATAATTTCTTGCATTGCGCCAAAAGCCGTGGCACGAAAACTACAAGCGGCTCAGCCAAGTCCTTTGCAGATTCGAATTAAGGACATTCCATGCTATAATTTGCAATGTAAGTTGTATTTTTACTCCTTCTAGTTTGGGAGCTATGACAAAACTCCGGAGCCCTTATTTTTAGTTTTATTTGAATAAATCATCATTTCTTGCATTGCGCCAAAAGCCGTGGCACGAAAACTGGAAGCGGCACAGCCAAGTCCATTGCAAATTCGAATTAAGGACATTCCAATCTATCATTTGCAATATAAATTGTATTTTTACTCCTTCTAGTTCGGGAGCTATGACAAAACTCCGGAGCCCTTATTTTTAGTTTTATTTGAATAAATCATCATTTCTTGCATTGCGCCAAAAGCCGTGGCAGGAAAACTACAAGCGGCACAGCCAAGTACTTTGCAGATTCGAATTAAGGACATTCCAAGCTATCATTTGCAATATAATTTGTATTTTTACTCCCTTTAGTGCGGGAGCTATGATAAAACTCCGGAGCCCTTATTTTTAGTTTTATTTGAATAAATCATCATTTCTTGCATTGCGCCAAAAGCCGTGGCACGAAAACTGCAAGTGGCACAGCCAAGTCCTTTGGAGATTCGAATTAAGGACATTCCAATCTATCATTTGCAATGTATCTTGTATATTTACTCCTTCTAGTTTGGGAGCTATGACAAAACTCCAGAGCCCTTATTTTTAGTTTTATTTGAATAAATCATCATTTCTTGCATTGCGCCAAAAGTTGTGGCACGAAAACTGCAAGCGGTACAGCCAAGTCATTTGTAGATTCGAATTAAGGACATTTCAGGCTATCATTTGCAATGTAAGTTGTATTTTTACTATTTCTAGTTCGGAAGCTATGACAAAACTCCGGAGCCCTTATTTTTAGTTTTATTTGAATAAATCATCATTTCTTGCATTGCGCCAAAAGCCGTGGCACGAAAACTACAAGCGGCTAAGCCAAGTACTTTGCAGATTCGAATTAAGGACATTCCAAGCTATCATTTGCAATATAATTTGTATTTTTACTCCTTCTAGTTTGGGAGCTATGACAAAACTCCGGAGCCCTTATTTTTAGTTTTATTTGAATAAATCATAATTTCTTGCATTGCGCCAAAAGCCGTGGCACGAAAACTACAAGCGGCTCAGCCAAGTACTTTGCAGATTCGAATTAAGGACATTCCAAGCTATAATTTGCAATGTAAGTTGTATTTTTACTCCTTCTAGTTTGGGAGCTATGACAAAACTCCGGAGCCCTTATTTTTAGTTTTATTTGAATAAATCATCATTTCTTGCATTGCGCCAAAAGCCGTGGCACGAAAACTGGAAGCGGCACAGCCAAGTCCATTGCAGATTCGAATTAAGGACATTCCAATCTATCATTTGCAATGTAAGCTGTATTTTTACTCCCTTTAGTGCGGGAGCTATGACAAAACTCCGGAGCCCTTATTTTTAGTTTTATTTGAATAAATCATCATTTCTTGCATTGCGCCAAAAGCCGTGGCACGAAAACTACAAGCGGCTCAGCCAAGTCCTTTGCAGATTCGAATTAAGGACATTCCATGCTATAATTTGCAATGTAAGTTGTATTTTTACTCCTTCTAGTTTGGGAGCTATGACAAAACTCCGGAGCCCTTATTTTTAGTTTTATTTGAATAAATCATCATTTCTTGCATTGCGCCAAAAGCCGTGGCACAAAAACTGGAAGCGGCACAGCCAAGTCCATTGCAAATTCGAATTAAGGACATTCCAATCTATCATTTGCAATATAAATTGTATTTTTACTCCTTCTAGTTCGGGAGCTATGACAAAACTCCGGAGCCCTTATTTTTAGTTTTATTTGAATAAATCATCATTTCTTGCATTGCGCCAAAAGCCGTGGCAGGAAAACTACAAGCGGCACAGCCAAGTACTTTGCAGATTCGAATTAAGGACATTCCAAGCTATAATTTGCAATATAATTTGTATTTTTACTCCCTTTAGTGCGGGAGCTATGATAAAACTCCGGAGCCCTTATTTTTAGTTTTATTTGAATAAATCATCATTTCTTGCATTGCGCCAAAAGCCGTGGCACGAAAACTGCAAGCGGCACAGCCAAGTCCTTTGGAGATTCGAATTAAGGACATTCCAATCTATCATTTGCAATGTATCTTGTATATTTACTCCTTGTAGTTTGGGAGCTATGACAAAACTCCAGAGCCCTTATTTTTAGTTTTATTTGAATAAATCATCATTTCTTGCATTGCGCCAAAAGTTGTGGCACGAAAACTGCAAGCGGTACAGCCAAGTCATTTGTAGATTCGAATTAAGGACATTTCAGGCTATCATTTGCAATGTAAGTTGTATTTTTACTATTTCTAGTTCGGAAGCTATGACAAAACTCCGGAGCCCTTATTTTTAGTTTTATTTGAATAAATCATCATTTCTTGCATTGCGCCAAAAGCCGTGGCACGAAAACTACAAGCGGCTAAGCCAAGTACTTTGCAGATTCGAATTAAGGACATTCCAAGCTATCATTTGCAATATAATTTGTATTTTTACTCCTTCTAGTTTGGGAGCTATGACAAAACTCCGGAGCCCTTATTTTTAGTTTTATTTGAATAAATCATAATTTCTTGCATTGCGCCAAAAGCCGTGGCACGAA
Source organism: Bombylius major (assembly GCA_932526495.1). NCBI lineage: Eukaryota > Metazoa > Arthropoda > Insecta > Diptera > Bombyliidae > Bombylius > Bombylius major. Next base: position 23,735,782 of record OW052045.1, on the reverse strand, counting down.
AACTACAAGCGGCTCAGCCAAGTACTTTGCAGATTCGAATTAAGGACATTCCAAGCTATAATTTGCAATGTAAGTTGTATTTTTACTCCTTCTAGTTTGGGAGCTATGACAAAACTCCGGAGCCCTTATTTTTAGTTTTATTTGAATAAATCATCATTTCTTGCATTGCGCCAAAAGCCGTGGCACGAAAACTGGAAGCGGCACAGCCAAGTCCATTGCAGATTCGAATTAAGGACATTCCAATCTATCATTTGCAATGTAAGCTGTATTTTTACTCCCTTTAGTGCGGGAGCTATGACAAAACTCCGGAGCCCTTATTTTTAGTTTTATTTGAATAAATCATCATTTCTTGCATTGCGCCAAAAGCCGTGGCACGAAAACTACAAGCGGCACAGCCAAGTACTTTGCAGATTCGAATTAAGGACATTCCATGCTATAATTTGCAATGTAAGTTGTATTTTTACTCCTTCTAGTTTGGGAGCTATGACAAAACTCCGGAGCCCTTATTTTTAGTTTTATTTGAATAAATCATAATTTCTTGCATTGCGCCAAAAGCCGTGGCACGAAAACTACAAGCGGCTCAGCCAAGTCCTTTGCAGATTCGAATTAAGGACATTCCATGCTATAATTTGCAATGTAAGTTGTATTTTTACTCCTTCTAGTTTGGGAGCTATGACAAAACTCCGGAGCCCTTATTTTTAGTTTTATTTGAATAAATCATCATTTCTTGCATTGCGCCAAAAGCCGTGGCACGAAAACTGGAAGCGGCACAGCCAAGTACTTTGCAGATTCGAATTAAGGACATTCCAATCTATCATTTGCAATATAAATTGTATTTTTACTCCTTCTAGTTCGGGAGCTATGACAAAACTCCGGAGCCCTTATTTTTAGTTTTATTTGAATAAATCATCATTTCTTGCATTGCGCCAAAAGCCGTGGCACGAAAACTACAAGCGGCACAGCCAAGTACTTTGCAGATTCGAATTAAGGGCATTCCAAGCTATCATTTGCAATATAATTTGTATTTTTACTCCCTTTAGTGCGGGAGCTATGACAAAACTCCGGAGCCCTTATTTTTAGTTTTATTTGAATAAATCATCATTTCTTGCATTGCGCCAAAAGCCGTGGCACGAAAACTGGAAGCGGCACAGCCAAGTACTTTGCAGATTCGAATTAAGGACATTCCAATCTATCATTTGCAATATAAATTGTATTTTTACTCCTTCTAGTTCGGGAGCTATGACAAAACTCCGGAGCCCTTATTTTTAGTTTTATTTGAATAAATCATCATTTCTTGCATTGCGCCAAAAGCCGTGGCACGAAAACTGGAAGCGGCACAGCCAAGTCCATTGCAGATTCGAATTAAGGACATTCCAATCTATCATTTGCAATGTAAGCTGTATTTTTACTCCCTTTAGTGCGGGAGCTATGACAAAACTCCGGAGCCCTTATTTTTAGTTTTATTTGAATAAATCATCATTTCTTGCATTGCGCCAAAAGCCGTGGCACGAAAACTACAAGCGGCACAGCCAAGTACTTTACAGATTCGAATTAAGGACATTCCATGCTATAATTTGCAATGTAAGTTGTATTTTTACTCCTTCTAGTTTGGGAGCTATGACAAAACTCCGGAGCCCTTATTTTTAGTTTTATTTGAATAAATCATAATTTCTTGCATTGCGCCAAAAGCCGTGGCACGAAAACTACAAGCGGCTCAGCCAAGTCCTTTGCAGATTCGAATTAAGGACATTCCATGCTATAATTTGCAATGTAAGTTGTATTTTTACTCCTTCTAGTTTGGGAGCTATGACAAAACTCCGGAACCCTTATTTTTAGTTTTATTTGAATAAATCATCATTTCTTGCATTGCGCCAAAAGCCGTGGCACGAAAACTGGAAGCGGCACAGCCAAGTACTTTGCAGATTCGAATTAAGGACATTCCAATCTATCATTTGCAATATAAATTGTATTTTTACTCCTTCTAGTTCGGGAGCTATGACAAAACTCCGGAGCCCTTATTTTTAGTTTTATTTGAATAAATCATCATTTCTTGCATTGCGCCAAAAGCCGTGGCACGAAAACTACAAGCGGCACAGCCAAGTACTTTGCAGATTCGAATTAAGGGCATTCCAAGCTATCATTTGCAATATAATTTGTATTTTTACTCCCTTTAGTGCGGGAGCTATGACAAAACTCCGGAGCCCTTATTTTTAGTTTTATTTGAATAAATCATCATTTCTTGCATTGCGCCAAAAGCCGTGGCACGAAAACTGGAAGTGGCACAGCCAAGTACTTTGCAGATTCGAATTAAGGACATTCCAATCTATCATTTGCAATATAAATTGTATTTTTACTCCTTCTAGTTCGGGAGCTATGACAAAACTCCGGAGCCCTTATTTTTAGTTTTATTTGAATAAATCATCATTTCTTGCATTGCGCCAAAAGCCGTGGCACGAAAACTGGAAGCGGCACAGCCAAGTCCATTGCAGATTCGAATTAAGGACATTCCAATCTATCATTTGCAATGTAAGCTGTATTTTTACTCCCTTTAGTGCGGGAGCTATGACAAAACTCCGGAGCCCTTATTTTTAGTTTTATTTGAATAAATCATCATTTCTTGCATTGCGCCAAAAGCCGTGGCACGAAAACTACAAGCGGCACAGCCAAGTACTTTACAGATTCGAATTAAGGACATTCCATGCTATAATTTGCAATGTAAGTTGTATTTTTACTCCTTCTAGTTTGGGAGCTATGACAAAACTCCGGAGCCCTTATTTTTAGTTTTATTTGAATAAATCATAATTTCTTGCATTGCGCCAAAAGCCGTGGAACGAAAACTACAAGCGGCTCAGCCAAGTCCTTTGCAGATTCGAATTAAGGACATTCCATGCTATAATTTGCAATGTAAGTTGTATTTTTACTCCTTCTAGTTTGGGAGCTATGACAAAACTCCGGAGCCCTTATTTTTAGTTTTATTTGAATAAATCATCATTTCTTGCATTGCGCCAAAAGCCGTGGCACGAAAACTGGAAGCGGCACAGCCAAGTACTTTGCAGATTCGAATTAAGGACATTCCAATCTATCATTTGCAATATAAATTGTATTTTTACTCCTTCTAGTTCGGGAGCTATGACAAAACTCCGGAGCCCTTATTTTTAGTTTTATTTGAATAAATCATCATTTCTTGCATTGCGCCAAAAGCCGTGGCACGAAAACTACAAGCGGCACAGCCAAGTACTTTGCAGATTCGAATTAAGGACATTCCAAGCTATCATTTGCAATATAATTTGTATTTTTACTCCCTTTAGTGCGGGAGCTATGACAAAACTCCGGAGCCCTTATTTTTAGTTTTATTTGAATAAATCATCATTTCTTGCATTGCGCCAAAAGCCGTGGCACGAAAACTGGAAGCGGCACAGCCAAGTACTTTGCAGATTCGAATTAAGGACATTCCAATCTATCATTTGCAATATAAATTGTATTTTTACTCCTTCTAGTTCGGGAGCTATGACAAAACTCCGGAGCCCTTATTTTTAGTTTTATTTGAATAAATCATCATTTCTTGCATTGCGCCAAAAGCCGTGGCACGAAAACTACAAGCGGCTCAGCCAAGTACTTTGCAGATTCGAATTAAGGACATTCCAAGCTATAATTTGCAATGTAAGTTGTATTTTTACTCCTTCTAGTTTGGGAGCTATGACAAAACTCCGGAGCCCTTATTTTTAGTTTTATTTGAATAAATCATCATTTCTTGCATTGCGCCAAAAGCCGTGGCACGAAAACTGGAAGCGGCACAGCCAAGTCCATTGCAGATTCGAATTAAGGACATTCCAATCTATCATTTGCAATGTAAGCTGTATTTTTCCTCCCTTTAGTGCGGGAGCTATGACAAAACTCCGGAGCCCTTATTTTTAGTTTTATTTGAATAAATCATCATTTCTTGCATTGCGCCAAAAGCCGTGGCACGAAAACTACAAGCGGCACAGCCAAGTCCTTTGCAGATTCGAATTAAGGACATTCCATGCTATAATTTGCAATGTAAGTTGTATTTTTACTCCTTCTAGTTTGGGAGCTATGACAAAACTCCGGAGCCCTTATTTTTAGTTTTATTTGAATAAATCATAATTTCTTGCATTGCGCCAAAAGCCGTGGCACGAAAACTACAAGCGGCTCAGCCAAGTCCTTTGCAGATTCGAATTAAGGACATTCCATGCTATAATTTGCAATGTAAGTTGTATTTTTACTCCTTCTAGTTTGGGAGCTATGACAAAACTCCGGAGCCCTTATTTTTAGTTTTATTTGAATAAATCATCATTTCTTGCATTGCGCCAAAAGCCGTGGCACGAAAACTGGAAGCGGCACAGCCAAGTACTTTGCAGATTCGAATTAAGGACATTCCAAGCTATCATTTGCAATATAATTTGTATTTTTACTCCCTTTAGTGCGGGAGCTATGACAAAACTCCGGAGCCCTTATTTTTAGTTTTATTTGAATAAATCATAATTTCTTGCATTGCGCCAAAAGCCGTGGCACGAAAACTACAAGCGGCTCAGCCAAGTACTTTCCAGATTCGAATTAAGGACATTCCAAGCTATCATTTGCAATATAATTTGTATTTTTACTCCCTTTAGTGCGGGAGCTATGACAAAACTCCGGAGCCCTTATTTTTAGTTTTATTTGAATAAATCATCATTTCTTGCATTGCGCCAAAAGCCGTGGCACGAAAACTACAAGCGGCTCAGCCAAGTACTTTCCAGATTCGAATTAAGGACATTCCATGCTATAATTTGCAATGTAAGTTGTATTTTTACTCCTTCTAGTTTGGGAGCTATGACAAAACTCCGGAGCCCTTATTTTTAGTTTTATTTGAATAAATCATCATTTCTTGCATTGCGCCAAAAGCCGTGGCACGAAAACTACAAGCGGCTTAGCCAAGTACTTTGCAGATTCGAATTAAGGACATTCCAAGCTATAATTTGCAATGTAAGTTGTATTTTTACTCCTTCTAGTTTGGGAGCTATGACAAAACTCCGGAGCCCTTATTTTTAGTTTTATTTGAATAAATCATCATTTCTTGCATTGCGCCAAAAGCCGTGGCACGAAAACTGGAAGCGGCACAGCCAAGTCCATTGCAGATTCGAATTAAGGACATTCCAATCTATCATTTGCAATGTAAGCTGTATTTTTACTCCCTTTAGTGCGGGAGCTATGACAAAACTCCGGAGCCCTTATTTTTAGTTTTATTTGAATAAATCATCATTTCTTGCATTGCGCCAAAAGCCGTGGCACGAAAACTACAAGCGGCACAGCCAAGTCCTTTGCAGATTCGAATTAAGGACATTCCATGCTATAATTTGCAATGTAAGTTGTATTTTTACTCCTTCTAGTTTGGGAGCTATGACAAAACTCCGGAGCCCTTATTTTTAGTTTTATTTGAATAAATCATAATTTCTTGCATTGCGCCAAAAGCCGTGGCACGAAAACTGGAAGCGGCACAGCCAAGTACTTTGCAGATTCGAATTAAGGACATTCCAAGCTATCATTTGCAATATAATTTGTATTTTTACTCCCTTTAGTGCGGGAGCTATGACAAAACTCCGGAGCCCTTATTTTTAGTTTTATTTGAATAAATCATAATTTCTTGCATTGCGCCAAAAGCCGTGGCACGAAAACTACAAGCGGCTCAGCCAAGTACTTTCCAGATTCGAATTAAGGACATTCCAAGCTATCATTTGCAATGTAAGTTGTATTTTTACTCCTTCTAGTTTGGGAGCTATGACAAAACTCCGGAGCCCTTATTTTTAGTTTTATTTGAATAAATCATCATTTCTTGCATTGCGCCAAAAGCCGTGGCACGAAAACTACAAGCGAATCAGCCAAGTACTTTCCAGATTCGAATTAAGGACATTCCATGCTATAATTTGCAATGTAAGTTGTATTTTTACTCCTTCTAGTTTGGGAGCTATGACAAAACTCCGGAGCCCTTATTTTTAGTTTTATTTGAATAAATCATCATTTCTTGCATTGCGCCAAAAGCCGTGGCACGAAAACTGGAAGCGGCACAGCCAAGTACTTTGCAGATTCGAATTAAGGACATTCCAATCTATCATTTGCAATATAAATTGTATTTTTACTCCTTCTAGTTCGGGAGCTATGACAAAACTCCGGAGCCCTTATTTTTAGTTTTATTTGAATAAATCATCATTTCTTGCATTGCGCCAAAAGCCGTGGCACGAAAACTACAAGCGGCACAGCCAAGTACTTTGCAGATTCGAATTAAGGACATTCCAAGCTATCATTTGCAATATAATTTGTATTTTTACTCCCTTTAGTGCGGGAGCTATGACAAAACTCCGGAGCCCTTATTTTTAGTTTTATTTGAATAAATCATCATTTCTTGCATTGCGCCAAAAGCCGTGGCACGAAAACTGGAAGCGGCACAGCCAAGTACTTTGCAGATTCGAATTAAGGACATTCCAATCTATCATTTGCAATATAAATTGTATTTTTACTCCTTCTAGTTCGGGAGCTATGACAAAACTCCGGAGCCCTTATTTTTAGTTTTATTTGAATAAATCATCATTTCTTGCATTGCGCCAAAAGCCGTGGCACGAAAACTACAAGCGGCTCAGCCAAGTACTTTGCAGATTCGAATTAAGGACATTCCATGCTATAATTTGCAATGTAAGTTGTATTTTTACTCCTTCTAGTTTGGGAGCTATGACAAAACTCCGGAGCCCTTATTTTTAGTTTTATTTGAATAAATCATCATTTCTTGCATTGCGCCAAAAGCCGTGGCACGAAAACTGGAAGCGGCACAGCCAAGTACTTTGCAGATTCGAATTAAGGACATTCCAATCTATCATTTGCAATATAAATTGTATTTTTACTCCTTCTAGTTCGGGAGCTATGACAAAACTCCGGAGCCCTTATTTTTAGTTTTATTTGAATAAATCATCATTTCTTGCATTGCGCCAAAAGCCGTGGCACGAAAACTACAAGCGGCACAGCCAAGTACTTTGCAGATTCGAATTAAGGACATTCCAAGCTATCATTTGCAATATAATTTGTATTTTTACTCCCTTTAGTGCGGGAGCTATGACAAAACTCCGGAGCCCTTATTTTTAGTTTTATTTGAATAAATCATCATTTCTTGCATTGCGCCAAAAGCCGTGGCACGAAAACTGGAAGCGGCACAGCCAAGTACTTTGCAGATTCGAATTAAGGACATTCCAATCTATCATTTGCAATATAAATTGTATTTTTACTCCTTCTAGTTCGGGAGCTATGACAAAACTCCGGAGCCCTTATTTTTAGTTTTATTTGAATAAATCATCATTTCTTGCATTGCGCCAAAAGCCGTGGCACGAAAACTACAAGCGGCTCAGCCAAGTACTTTGCAGATTCGAATTAAGGACATTCCAATCTATCATTTGCAATGTAAGCTGTATTTTTACTCCCTTTAGTGCGGGAGCTATGACAAAACTCCGGAGCCCTTATTTTTAGTTTTATTTGAATAAATCATCATTTCTTGCATTGCGCCAAAAGCCGTGGCACGAAAACTACAAGCGGCACAGCCAAGTCCTTTGCAGATTCGAATTAAGGACATTCCATGCTATAATTTGCAATGTAAGTTGTATTTTTACTCCTTCTAGTTTGGGAGCTATGACAAAACTCCGGAGCCCTTATTTTTAGTTTTATTTGAATAAATCATAATTTCTTGCATTGCGCCAAAAGCCGTGGCACGAAAACTACAAGCGGCTCAGCCAAGTCCTTTGCAGATTCGAATTAAGGACATTCCATGCTATAATTTGCAATGTAAGTTGTATTTTTACTCCTTCTAGTTTGGGAGCTATGACAAAACTCCGGAGCCCTTATTTTTAGTTTTATTTGAATAAATCATCATTTCTTGCATTGCGCCAAAAGCCGTGGCACGAAAACTGGAAGCGGCACAGCCAAGTACTTTGCAGATTCGAATTAAGGACATTCCAAGCTATCATTTGCAATATAATTTGTATTTTTACTCCCTTTAGTGCGGGAGCTATGACAAAACTCCGGAGCCCTTATTTTTAGTTTTATTTGAATAAATCATAATTTCTTGCATTGCGCCAAAAGCCGTGGCACGAAAACTACAAGCGGCTCAGCCAAGTACTTTCCAGATTCGAATTAAGGACATTCCAAGCTATCATTTGCAATGTAAGTTGTATTTTTACTCCTTCTAGTTTGGGAGCTATGACAAAACTCCGGAGCCCTTATTTTTAGTTTTATTTGAATAAATCATCATTTCTTGCATTGCGCCAAAAGCCGTGGCACGAAAACTACAAGCGGCTCAGCCAAGTACTTTGCAGATTCGAATTAAGGACATTCCATGCTATAATTTGCAATGTAAGTTGTATTTTTACTCCTTCTAGTTTGGGAGCTATGACAAAACTCCGGAGCCCTTATTTTTAGTTTTATTTGAATAAATCATCATTTCTTGCATTGCGCCAAAAGCCGTGGCACGAAAACTGGAAGCGGCACAGCCAAGTACTTTGCAGATTCGAATTAAGGACATTCCAATCTATCATTTGCAATATAAATTGTATTTTTACTCCTTCTAGTTCGGGAGCTATGACAAAACTCCGGAGCCTTATTTTTAGTTTTATTTGAATAAATCATCATTTCTTGCATTGCGCCAAAAGCCGTGGCACGAAAACTACAAGCGGCTCAGCCAAGTACTTTGCAGATTCGAATTAAGGACATTCCAATCTATCATTTGCAATGTAAGCTGTATTTTTACTCCCTTTAGTGCGGGAGCTATGACAAAACTCCGGAGCCCTTATTTTTAGTTTTATTTGAATAAATCATCATTTCTTGCATTGCGCCAAAAGCCGTGGCACGAAAACTACAAGCGGCACAGCCAAGTCCTTTGCAGATTCGAATTAAGGACATTCCATGCTATAATTTGCAATGTAAGTTGTATTTTTACTCCTTCTAGTTTGGGAGCTATGACAAAACTCCGGAGCCCTTATTTTTAGTTTTATTTGAATAAATCATAATTTCTTGCATTGCGCCAAAAGCCGTGGCACGAAAACTACAAGCGGCTCAGCCAAGTCCTTTGCAGATTCGAATTAAGGACATTCCATGCTATAATTTGCAATGTAAGTTGTATTTTTACTCCTTCTAGTTTGGGAGCTATGACAAAACTCCGGAGCCCTTATTTTTAGTTTTATTTGAATAAATCATCATTTCTTGCATTGCGCCAAAAGCCGTGGCACGAAAACTGGAAGCGGCACAGCCAAGTACTTTGCAGATTCGAATTAAGGACATTCCAAGCTATCATTTGCAATATAATTTGTATTTTTACTCCCTTTAGTGCGGGAGCTATGACAAAACTCCGGAGCCCTTATTTTTAGTTTTATTTGAATAAATCATAATTTCTTGCATTGCGCCAAAAGCCGTGGCACGAAAACTACAAGCGGCTCAGCCAAGTACTTTGCAGATTCGAATTAAGGACATTCCAAGCTATCATTTGCAATGTAAGTTGTATTTTTACTCCTTCTAGTTTGGGAGCTATGACAAAACTCCGGAGCCCTTATTTTTAGTTTTATTTGAATAAATCATAATTTCTTGCATTGCGCCAAAAGCCGTGGCACGAAAACTACAAGCGGCTCAGCCAAGTACTTTCCAGATTCGAATTAAGGACATTCCATGCTATAATTTGCAATGTAAGTTGTATTTTTACTCCTTCTAGTTTGGGAGCTATGACAAAACTCCGGAGCCCTTATTTTTAGTTTTATTTGAATAAATCATCATTTCTTGCATTGCGCCAAAAGCCGTGGCACGAAAACTACAAGCGGCTCAGCCAAGTACTTTGCAGATTCGAATTAAGGACATTCCAAGCTATAATTTGCAATGTAAGTTGTATTTTTACTCCTTCTAGTTTGGGAGCTATGACAAAACTCCGGAGCCCTTATTTTTAGTTTTATTTGAATAAATCATCATTTCTTGCATTGCGCCAAAAGCCGTGGCACGAAAACTGGAAGCGGCACAGCCAAGTCCATTGCAGATTCGAATTAAGGACATTCCAATCTATCATTTGCAATGTAAGCTGTATTTTTACTCCCTTTAGTGCGGGAGCTATGACAAAACTCCGGAGCCCTTATTTTTAGTTTTATTTGAATAAATCATCATTTCTTGCATTGCGCCAAAAGCCGTGGCACGAAAACTACAAGCGGCACAGCCAAGTCCTTTGCAGATTCGAATTAAGGACATTCCATGCTATAATTTGCAATGTAAGTTGTATTTTTACTCCTTCTAGTTTGGGAGCTATGACAAAACTCCGGAGCCCTTATTTTTAGTTTTATTTGAATAAATCATCATTTCTTGCATTGCGCCAAAAGCCGTGGCACGAAAACTACAAGCGGCTCAGCCAAGTCCTTTGCAGATTCGAATTAAGGACATTCCATGCTATAATTTGCAATGTAAGTTGTATTTTTACTCCTTCTAGTTTGGGAGCTATGACAAAACTCCGGAGCCCTTATTTTTAGTTTTATTTGAATAAATCATCATTTCTTGCATTGCGCCAAAAGCCGTGGCACGAAAACTGGAAGCGGCACAGCCAAGTACTTTGCAGATTCGAATTAAGGACATTCCAAGCTATCATTTGCAATATAATTTGTATTTTTACTCCCTTTAGTGCGGGAGCTATGACAAAACTCCGGAGCCCTTATTTTTAGTTTTATTTGAATAAATCATAATTTCTTGCATTGCGCCAAAAGCCGTGGCACGAAAACTACAAGCGGCTCAGCCAAGTACTTTCCAGATTCGAATTAAGGACATTCCAAGCTATCATTTGCAATGTAAGTTGTATTTTTACTCCTTCTAGTTTGGGAGCTATGACAAAACTCCGGAGCCCTTATTTTTAGTTTTATTTGAATAAATCATCATTTCTTGCATTGCGCCAAAAGCCGTGGCACGAAAACTACAAGCGGCTCAGCCAAGTACTTTCCAGATTCGAATTAAGGACATTCCATGCTATAATTTGCAATGTAAGTTGTATTTTTACTCCTTCTAGTTTGGGAGCTATGACAAAACTCCGGAGCCCTTATTTTTAGTTTTATTTGAATAAATCATCATTTCTTGCATTGCGCCAAAAGCCGTGGCACGAAAACTGGAAGCGGCACAGCCAAGTACTTTGCAGATTCGAATTAAGGACATTCCAATCTATCATTTGCAATATAAATTGTATTTTTACTCCTTCTAGTTCGGGAGCTATGACAAAACTCCGGAGCCCTTATTTTTAGTTTTATTTGAATAAATCATCATTTCTTGCATTGCGCCAAAAGCCGTGGCACGAAAACTACAAGCGGCTCAGCCAAGTACTTTCCAGATTCGAATTAAGGACATTCCATGCTATAATTTGCAATGTAAGTTGTATTTTTACTCCTTCTAGTTTGGGAGCTATGACAAAACTCCGGAGCCCTTATTTTTAGTTTTATTTGAATAAATCATCATTTCTTGCATTGCGCCAAAAGCCGTGGCACGAAAACTACAAGCGGCTCAGCCAAGTACTTTGCAGATTCGAATTAAGGACATTCCAAGCTATAATTTGCAATGTAAGTTGTATTTTTACTCCTTCTAGTTTGGGAGCTATGACAAAACTCCGGAGCCCTTATTTTTAGTTTTATTTGAATAAATCATCATTTCTTGCATTGCGCCAAAAGCCGTGGCACGAAAACTGGAAGCGGCACAGCCAAGTCCATTGCAGATTCGAATTAAGGACATTCCAATCTATCATTTGCAATGTAAGCTGTATTTTTACTCCCTTTAGTGCGGGAGCTATGACAAAACTCCGGAGCCCTTATTTTTAGTTTTATTTGAATAAATCATCATTTCTTGCATTGCGCCAAAAGCCGTGGCACGAAAACTACAAGCGGCACAGCCAAGTCCTTTGCAGATTCGAATTAAGGACATTCCATGCTATAATTTGCAATGTAAGTTGTATTTTTACTCCTTCTAGTTTGGGAGCTATGACAAAACTCCGGAGCCCTTATTTTTAGTTTTATTTGAATAAATCATAATTTCTTGCATTGCGCCAAAAGCCGTGGCACGAAAACTACAAGCGGCTCAGCCAAGTCCTTTGCAGATTCGAATTAAGGACATTCCATGCTATAATTTGCAATGTAAGTTGTATTTTTACTCCTTCTAGTTTGGGAGCTATGACAAAACTCCGGAGCCCTTATTTTTAGTTTTATTTGAATAAATCATCATTTCTTGCATTGCGCCAAAAGCCGTGGCACGAAAACTGGAAGCGGCACAGCCAAGTACTTTGCAGATTCGAATTAAGGACATTCCAAGCTATCATTTGCAATATAATTTGTATTTTTACTCCCTTTAGTGCGGGAGCTATGACAAAACTCCGGAGCCCTTATTTTTAGTTTTATTTGAATAAATCATAATTTCTTGCATTGCGCCAAAAGCCGTGGCACGAAAACTACAAGCGGCTCAGCCAAGTACTTTCCAGATTCGAATTAAGGACATTCCAAGCTATCATTTGCAATGTAAGTTGTATTTTTACTCCTTCTAGTTTGGGAGCTATGACAAAACTCCGGAGCCCTTATTTTTAGTTTTATTTGAATAAATCATCATTTCTTGCATTGCGCCAAAAGCCGTGGCACGAAAACTACAAGCGGCTCAGCCAAGTACTTTCCAGATTCGAATTAAGGACATTCCATGCTATAATTTGCAATGTAAGTTGTATTTTTACTCCTTCTAGTTTGGGAGCTATGACAAAACTCCGGAGCCCTTATTTTTAGTTTTATTTGAATAAATCATCATTTCTTGCATTGCGCCAAAAGCCGTGGCACGAAAACTGGAAGCGGCACAGCCAACTACTTTGCAGATTCGAATTAAGGACATTCCAATCTATCATTTGCAATATAAATTGTATTTTTACTCCTTCTAGTTCGGGAGCTATGACAAAACTCCGGAGCCCTTATTTTTAGTTTTATTTGAATAAATCATCATTTCTTGCATTGCGCCAAAAGCCGTGGCACGAAAACTACAAGCGGCACAGCCAAGTACTTTGCAGATTCGAATTAAGGACATTCCAAGCTATCATTTGCAATATAATTTGTATTTTTACTCCCTTTAGTGCGGGAGCTATGACAAAACTCCGGAGCCCTTATTTTTAGTTTTATTTGAATAAATCATCATTTCTTGCATTGCGCCAAAAGCCGTGGCACGAAAACTGGAAGCGGCACAGCCAAGTACTTTGCAGATTCGAATTAAGGACATTCCAATCTATCATTTGCAATATAAATTGTATTTTTACTCCTTCTAGTTCGGGAGCTATGACAAAACTCCGGAGCCCTTATTTTTAGTTTTATTTGAATAAATCATCATTTCTTGCATTGCGCCAAAAGCCGTGGCACGAAAACTACAAGCGGCTCAGCCAAGTACTTTGCAGATTCGAATTAAGGACATTCCATGCTATAATTTGCAATGTAAGTTGTATTTTTACTCCTTCTAGTTTGGGAGCTATGACAAAACTCCGGAGCCCTTATTTTTAGTTTTATTTGAATAAATCATCATTTCTTGCATTGCGCCAAAAGCCGTGGCACGAAAACTGGAAGCGGCACAGCCAAGTACTTTGCAGATTCGAATTAAGGACATTCCAAGCTATCATTTGCAATATAATTTGTATTTTTACTCCTTCTAGTTCGGGAGCTATGACAAAACTCCGGAGCCCTTATTTTTAGTTTTATTTGAATAAATCATCATTTCTTGCATTGCGCCAAAAGCCGTGGCACGAAAACTACAAGCGGCACAGCCAAGTACTTTGCAGATTCGAATTAAGGACATTCCAAGCTATCATTTGCAATATAATTTGTATTTTTACTCCCTTTAGTGCGGGAGCTATGACAAAACTCCGGAGCCCTTATTTTTAGTTTTATTTGAATAAATCATCATTTCTTGCATTGCGCCAAAAGCCGTGGCACGAAAACTGCAAGCGGCACAGCCAAGTACTTTGCAGATTCGAATTAAGGACATTCCAATCTATCATTTGCAATATAAATTGTATTTTTACTCCTTCTAGTTCGGGAGCTATGACAAAACTCCGGAGCCCTTATTTTTAGTTTTATTTGAATAAATCATCATTTCTTGCATTGCGCCAAAAGCCGTGGCACGAAAACTACAAGCGGCTCAGCCAAGTACTTTGCAGATTCGAATTAAGGACATTCCAAGCTATAATTTGCAATGTAAGTTGTATTTTTACTCCTTCTAGTTTGGGAGCTATGACAAAACTCCGGAGCCCTTATTTTTAGTTTTATTTGAATAAATCATCATTTCTTGCATTGCGCCAAAAGCCGTGGCACGAAAACTGGAAGCGGCACAGCCAAGTCCATTGCAGATTCGAATTAAGGACATTCCAATCTATCATTTGCAATGTAAGCTGTATTTTTACTCCCTTTAGTGCGGGAGCTATGACAAAACTCCGGAGCCCTTATTTTTAGTTTTATTTGAATAAATCATCATTTCTTGCATTGCGCCAAAAGCCGTGGCACGAAAACTACAAGCGGCACAGCCAAGTCCTTTGCAGATTCGAATTAAGGACATTCCATGCTATAATTTGCAATGTAAGTTGTATTTTTACTCCTTCTAGTTTGGGAGCTATGACAAAACTCCGGAGCCCTTATTTTTAGTTTTATTTGAATAAATCATAATTTCTTGCATTGCGCCAAAAGCCGTGGCACGAAAACTACAAGCGGCTCAGCCAAGTCCTTTGCAGATTCGAATTAAGGACATTCCATGCTATAATTTGCAATGTAAGTTGTATTTTTACTCCTTCTAGTTTGGGAGCTATGACAAAACTCCGGAGCCCTTATTTTTAGTTTTATTTGAATAAATCATCATTTCTTGCATTGCGCCAAAAGCCGTGGCACGAAAACTGGAAGCGGCCCAGCCAAGTACTTTGCAGATTCGAATTAAGGACATTCCAAGCTATCATTTGCAATATAATTTGTATTTTTACTCCCTTTAGTGCGGGAGCTATGACAAAACTCCGGAGCCCTTATTTTTAGTTTTATTTGAATAAATCATAATTTCTTGCATTGCGCCAAAAGCCGTGGCACGAAAACTACAAGCGGCTCAGCCAAGTACTTTCCAGATTCGAATTAAGGACATTCCAAGCTATCATTTGCAATGTAAGTTGTATTTTTACTCCTTCTAGTTTGGGAGCTATGACAAAACTCCGGAGCCCTTATTTTTAGTTTTATTTGAATAAATCATCATTTCTTGCATTGCGCCAAAAGCCGTGGCACGAAAACTACAAGCGGCACAGCCAAGTCCTTTGCAGATTCGAATTAAGGACATTCCAAGCTATCATTTGCAATGTAAGTTGTATTTTTACTCCTTCTAGTTTGGGAGCTATGACAAAACTCCGGAGCCCTTATTTTTAGTTTTATTTGAATAAATCATCATTTCTTGCATTGCGCCAAAAGCCGTGGCACGAAAACTACAAGCGGCTAAGCCAAGTACTTTGCAGATTCGAATTAAGGACATTCCAAGCTATCATTTGCAATATAATTTGTATTTTTACTCCTTCTAGTTTGGGAGCTATGACAAAACTCCGGAGCCCTTATTTTTAGTTTTATTTGAATAAATCATAATTTCTTGCATTGCGCCAAAAGCCGTGGCACGAAAACTACAAGCGGCTCAGCCAAGTACTTTGCAGATTCGAATTAAGGACATTCCAAGCTATAATTTGCAATGTAAGCTGTATTTTTACTCCCTTTAGTGCGGGAGCTATGACAAAACTCCGGAGCCCTTATTTTTAGTTTTATTTGAATAAATCATCATTTCTTGCATTGCGCCAAAAGCCGTGGCACGAAAACTACAAGCGGCACAGCCAAGTCCTTTGCAGATTCGAATTAAGGACATTCCATGCTATAATTTGCAATGTAAGTTGTATTTTTACTCCTTCTAGTGCGGGAGCTATGACAAAACTCCGGAGCCCTTATTTTTAGTTTTATTTGAATAAATCATAATTTCTTGCATTGCGCCAAAAGCCGTGGCACGAAAACTACAAGCGGCTAAGCCAAGTCCTTTGCAGATTCGAATTAAGGACATTCCATGCTATAATTTGCAATGTAAGTTGTATTTTTACTCCTTCTAGTTTGGGAGCTATGACAAAACTCCGGAGCCCTTATTTTTAGTTTTATTTGAATAAATCATCATTTCTTGCATTGCGCCAAAAGCCGTGGCACGAAAACTGGAAGCGGCACAGCCAAGTACTTTGCAGATTCGAATTAAGGACATTCCAATCTATCATTTGCAATATAAATTGTATTTTTACTCCTTCTAGTTCGGGAGCTATGACAAAACTCCGGAGCCCTTATTTTTAGTTTTATTTGAATAAATCATCATTTCTTGCATTGCGCCAAAAGCCGTGGCACGAAAACTACAAGCGGCACAGCCAAGTACTTTGCAGATTCGAATTAAGGACATTCCAAGCTATCATTTGCAATATAATTTGTATTTTTACTCCCTTTAGTGCGGGAGCTATGACAAAACTCCGGAGCCCTTATTTTTAGTTTTATTTGAATAAATCATCATTTCTTGCATTGCGCCAAAAGCCGTGGCACGAAAACTACAAGCGGCTCAGCCAAGTACTTTCCAGATTCGAATTAAGGACATTCCAAGCTATCATTTGCAATGTAAGTTGTATTTTTACTCCTTCTAGTTTGGGAGCTATGACAAAACTCCGGAGCCCTTATTTTTAGTTTTATTTGAATAAATCATCATTTCTTGCATTGCGCCAAAAGCCGTGGCACGAAAACTACAAGCGGCTCAGCCAAGTACTTTGCAGATTCGAATTAAGGACATTCCAAGCTATAATTTGCAATGTAAGTTGTATTTTTACTCCTTCTAGTTTGGGAGCTATGACAAAACTCCGGAGCCCTTATTTTTAGTTTTATTTGAATAAATCATCATTTCTTGCATTGCGCCAAAAGCCGTGGCACGAAAACTGGAAGCGGCACAGCCAAGTCCATTGCAGATTCGAATTAAGGACATTCCAATCTATAATTTGCAATGTAAGCTGTATTTTTACTCCCTTTAGTTCGGGAGCTATGACAAAACTCCGGAGCCCTTATTTTTAGTTTTATTTGAATAAATCATCATTTCTTGCATTGCGCCAAAAGCCGTGGCACGAAAACTACAAGCGGCACAGCCAAGTCCTTTGCAGATTCGAATTAAGGACATTCCATGCTATAATTTGCAATATAAATTGTATTTTTACTCCTTCTAGTTCGGGAGCTATGACAAAACTCCGGAGCCCTTATTTTTAGTTTTATTTGAATAAATCATCATTTCTTGCATTGCGCCAAAAGCCGTGGCACGAAAACTACAAGCGGCACAGCCAAGTACTTTGCAGATTCGAATTAAGGACATTCCAAGCTATCATTTGCAATGTAAGTTGTATTTTTACTCCTTCTAGTTTGGGAGCTATGACAAAACTCCGGAGCCCTTATTTTTAGTTTTATTTGAATAAATCATCATTTCTTGCATTGCGCCAAAAGCCGTGGCACGAAAACTACAAGCGGCTCAGCCAAGTACTTTGCAGATTCGAATTAAGGACATTCCAAGCTATCATTTGCAATATAATTTGTATTTTTACTCCTTCTAGTTTGGGAGCTATGACAAAACTCCGGAGCCCTTATTTTTAGTTTTATTTGAATAAATCATAATTTCTTGCATTGCGCCAAAAGCCGTGGCACGAAAACTACAAGCGGCTCAGCCAAGTACTTTGCAGATTCGAATTAAGGACATTCCAAGCTATAATTTGCAATGTAAGCTGTATTTTTACTCCCTTTAGTGCGGGAGCTATGACAAAACTCCGGAGCCCTTATTTTTAGTTTTATTTGAATAAATCATCATTTCTTGCATTGCGCCAAAAGCCGTGGCACGAAAACTGGAAGCGGCACAGCCAAGTACTTTGCAGATTCGAATTAAGGACATTCCAATCTATCATTTGCAATATAAATTGTATTTTTACTCCTTCTAGTTCGGGAGCTATGACAAAACTCCGGAGCCCTTATTTTTAGTTTTATTTGAATAAATCATCATTTCTTGCATTGCGCCAAAAGCCGTGGCACGAAAACTACAAGCGGCTCAGCCAAGTACTTTGCAGATTCGAATTAAGGACATTCCAAGCTATAATTTGCAATGTAAGTTGTATTTTTACTCCTTCTAGTTTGGGAGCTATGACAAAACTCCGGAGCCCTTATTTTTAGTTTTATTTGAATAAATCATCATTTCTTGCATTGCGCCAAAAGCCGTGGCACGAAAACTGAAAGCGGCACAGCCAAGTCCATTGCAGATTCGAATTAAGGACATTCCAATCTATCATTTGCAATGTAAGCTGTATTTTTACTCCCTTTAGTGCGGGAGCTATGACAAAACTCCGGAGCCCTTATTTTTAGTTTTATTTGAATAAATCATCATTTCTTGCATTGCGCCAAAAGCCGTGGCACGAAAACTACAAGCGGCACAGCCAAGTCCTTTGCAGATTCGAATTAAGGACATTCCATGCTATAATTTGCAATGTAAGTTGTATTTTTACTCCTTCTAGTTTGGGAGCTATGACAAAACTCCGGAGCCCTTATTTTTAGTTTTATTTGAATAAATCATAATTTCTTGCATTGCGCCAAAAGCCGTGGCACGAAAACTACAAGCGGCTCAGCCAAGTCCTTTGCAGATTCGAATTAAGGACATTCCATGCTATAATTTGCAATGTAAGTTGTATTTTTACTCCTTCTAGTTTGGGAGCTATGACAAAACTCCGGAGCCCTTATTTTTAGTTTTATTTGAATAAATCATCATTTCTTGCATTGCGCCAAAAGCCGTGGCACGAAAACTGGAAGCGGCCCAGCCAAGTACTTTGCAGATTCGAATTAAGGACATTCCAAGCTATCATTTGCAATGTAAGTTGTATTTTTACTCCTTCTAGTTTGGGAGCTATGACAAAACTCCGGAGCCCTTATTTTTAGTTTTATTTGAATAAATCATCATTTCTTGCATTGCGCCAAAAGCCGTGGCACGAAAACTACAAGCGGCTAAGCCAAGTACTTTGCAGATTCGAATTAAGGACATTCCAAGCTATCATTTGCAATATAATTTGTATTTTTACTCCTTCTAGTTTGGGAGCTATGACAAAACTCCGGAGCCCTTATTTTTAGTTTTATTTGAATAAATCATAATTTCTTGCATTGCGCCAAAAGCCGTGGCACGAAAACTACAAGCGGCTCAGCCAAGTACTTTGCAGATTCGAATTAAGGACATTCCAAGCTATAATTTGCAATGTAAGCTGTATTTTTACTCCCTTTAGTGCGGGAGCTATGACAAAACTCCGGAGCCCTTATTTTTAGTTTTATTTGAATAAATCATCATTTCTTGCATTGCGCCAAAAGCCGTGGCACGAAAACTACAAGCGGCACAGCCAAGTCCTTTGCAGATTCGAATTAAGGACATTCCATGCTATAATTTGCAATGTAAGTTGTATTTTTACTCCTTCTAGTTTGGGAGCTATGACAAAACTCCGGAGCCCTTATTTTTAGTTTTATTTGAATAAATCATAATTTCTTGCATTGCGCCAAAAGCCGTGGCACGAAAACTACAAGCGGCTAAGCCAAGTCCTTTGCAGATTCGAATTAAGGACATTCCATGCTATAATTTGCAATGTAAGTTGTATTTTTACTCCTTCTAGTTCGGGAGCTATGACAAATCTCCGGAGCCCTTATTTTTAGTTTTATTTGAATAAATCATCATTTCTTGCATTGCGCCAAAAGCCGTGGCACGAAAACTGGAAGCGGCACAGCCAAGTACTTTGCAGATTCGAATTAAGGACATTCCAATCTATCATTTGCAATATAAATTGTATTTTTACTCCTTCTAGTTCGGGAGCTATGACAAAACTCCGGAGCCCTTATTTTTAGTTTTATTTGAATAAATCATCATTTCTTGCATTGCGCCAAAAGCCGTGGCACGAAAACTACAAGCGGCACAGCCAAGTACTTTGCAGATTCGAATTAAGGACATTCCAAGCTATCATTTGCAATATAATTTGTATTTTTACTCCCTTTAGTGCGGGAGCTATGACAAAACTCCGGAGCCCTTATTTTTAGTTTTATTTGAATAAATCATAATTTCTTGCATTGCGCCAAAAGCCGTGGCACGAAAACTACAAGCGGCTCAGCCAAGTACTTTCCAGATTCGAATTAAGGACATTCCAAGCTATCATTTGCAATGTAAGTTGTATTTTTACTCCTTCTAGTTTGGGAGCTATGACAAAACTCCGGAGCCCTTATTTTTAGTTTTATTTGAATAAATCATCATTTCTTGCATTGCGCCAAAAGCCGTGGCACGAAAACTACAAGCGGCTCAGCCAAGTACTTTGCAGATTCGAATTAAGGACATTCCAAGCTATAATTTGCAATGTAAGTTGTATTTTTACTCCTTCTAGTTTGGGAGCTATGACAAAACTCCGGAGCCCTTATTTTTAGTTTTATTTGAATAAATCATCATTTCTTGCATTGCGCCAAAAGCCGTGGCACGAAAACTGGAAGCGGCACAGCCAAGTCCATTGCAGATTCGAATTAAGGACATTCCAATCTATAATTTGCAATGTAAGCTGTATTTTTACTCCCTTTAGTTCGGGAGCTATGACAAAACTCCGGAGCCCTTATTTTTAGTTTTATTTGAATAAATCATCATTTCTTGCATTGCGCCAAAAGCCGTGGCACGAAAACTACAAGCGGCACAGCCAAGTCCTTTGCAGATTCGAATTAAGGACATTCCATGCTATAATTTGCAATATAAATTGTATTTTTACTCCTTCTAGTTCGGGAGCTATGACAAAACTCCGGAGCCCTTATTTTTAGTTTTATTTGAATAAATCATCATTTCTTGCATTGCGCCAAAAGCCGTGGCACGAAAACTACAAGCGGCACAGCCAAGTACTTTGCAGATTCGAATTAAGGACATTCCAAGCTATCATTTGCAATGTAAGTTGTATTTTTACTCCTTCTAGTTTGGGAGCTATGACAAAACTCCGGAGCCCTTATTTTTAGTTTTATTTGAATAAATCATCATTTCTTGCATTGCGCCAAAAGCCGTGGCACGAAAACTACAAGCGGCTAAGCCAAGTACTTTGCAGATTCGAATTAAGGACATTCCAAGCTATCATTTGCAATATAATTTGTATTTTTACTCCTTCTAGTTTGGGAGCTATGACAAAACTCCGGAGCCCTTATTTTTAGTTTTATTTGAATAAATCATAATTTCTTGCATTGCGCCAAAAGCCGTGGCACGAAAACTACAAGCGGCTCAGCCAAGTACTTTGCAGATTCGAATTAAGGACATTCCAAGCTATAATTTGCAATGTAAGCTGTATTTTTACTCCCTTTAGTGCGGGAGCTATGACAAAACTCCGGAGCCCTTATTTTTAGTTTTATTTGAATAAATCATCATTTCTTGCATTGCGCCAAAAGCCGTGGCACGAAAACTACAAGCGGCTCAGCCAAGTACTTTGCAGATTCGAATTAAGGACATTCCAAGCTATAATTTGCAATGTAAGTTGTATTTTTACTCCTTCTAGTTTGGGAGCTATGACAAAACTCCGGAGCCCTTATTTTTAGTTTTATTTGAATAAATCATCATTTCTTGCATTGCGCCAAAAGCCGTGGCACGAAAACTGGAAGCGGCACAGCCAAGTCCTTTGCAGATTCGAATTAAGGACATTCCATGCTATAATTTGCAATGTAAGCTGTATTTTTACTCCCTTTAGTGCGGGAGCTATGACAAAACTCCGGAGCCCTTATTTTTAGTTTTATTTGAATAAATCATCATTTCTTGCATTGCGCCAAAAGCCGTGGCACGAAAACTACAAGCGGCTCAGCCAAGTACTTTGCAGATTCGAATTAAGGACATTCCAATCTATCATTTGCAATGTAAGCTGTATTTTTACTCCCTTTAGTGCGGGAGCTATGACAAAACTCCGGAGCCCTTATTTTTAGTTTTATTTGAATAAATCATCATTTCTTGCATTGCGCCAAAAGCCGTGGCACGAAAACTACAAGCGGCACAGCCAAGTCCTTTGCAGATTCGAATTAAGGACATTCCATGCTATAATTTGCAATGTAAGTTGTATTTTTACTCCTTCTAGTTTGGGAGCTATGACAAAACTCCGGAGCCCTTATTTTTAGTTTTATTTGAATAAATCATAATTTCTTGCATTGCGCCAAAAGCCGTGGCACGAAAACTACAAGCGGCTCAGCCAAGTCCTTTGCAGATTCGAATTAAGGACATTCCATGCTATAATTTGCAATGTAAGTTGTATTTTTACTCCTTCTAGTTTGGGAGCTATGACAAAACTCCGGAGCCCTTATTTTTAGTTTTATTTGAATAAATCATCATTTCTTGCATTGCGCCAAAAGCCGTGGCACGAAAACTGGAAGCGGCCCAGCCAAGTACTTTGCAGATTCGAATTAAGGACATTCCAAGCTATCATTTGCAATATAATTTGTATTTTTACTCCCTTTAGTGCGGGAGCTATGACAAAACTCCGGAGCCCTTATTTTTAGTTTTATTTGAATAAATCATCATTTCTTGCATTGCGCCAAAAGCCGTGGCACGAAAACTACAAGCGGCTCAGCCAAGTACTTTCCAGATTCGAATTAAGGACATTCCAAGCTATCATTTGCAATGTAAGTTGTATTTTTACTCCTTCTAGTTTGGGAGCTATGACAAAACTCCGGAGCCCTTATTTTTAGTTTTATTTGAATAAATCATCATTTCTTGCATTGCGCCAAAAGCCGTGGCACGAAAACTACAAGCGGCTCAGCCAAGTACTTTCCAGATTCGAATTAAGGACATTCCATGCTATAATTTGCAATGTAAGTTGTATTTTTACTCCTTCTAGTTTGGGAGCTATGACAAAACTCCGGAGCCCTTATTTTTAGTTTTATTTGAATAAATCATCATTTCTTGCATTGCGCCAAAAGCCGTGGCACGAAAACTACAAGCGGCTAAGCCAAGTACTTTGCAGATTCGAATTAAGGACATTCCAAGCTATCATTTGCAATGTAAGTTGTATTTTTACTCCTTCTAGTTTGGGAGCTATGACAAAACTCCGGAGCCCTTATTTTTAGTTTTATTTGAATAAATCATCATTTCTTGCATTGCGCCAAAAGCCGTGGCACGAAAACTGGAAGCGGCTCAGCCAAGTCCATTGCAGATTCGAATTAAGGACATTCCAATCTATCATTTGCAATGTAAGCTGTATTTTTACTCCCTTTAGTGCGGGAGCTATGACAAAACTCCGGAGCCCTTATTTTTAGTTTTATTTGAATAAATCATCATTTCTTGCATTGCGCCAAAAGCCGTGGCACGAAAACTGCAAGCGGCACAGCCAAGTACTTTCCAGATTCGAATTAAGGACATTCCATGCTATAATTTGCAATGTAAGTTGTATTTTTACTCCTTCTAGTTTGGGAGCTATGACAAAACTCCGGAGCCCTTATTTTTAGTTTTATTTGAATAAATCATAATTTCTTGCATTGCGCCAAAAGCCGTGGCACGAAAACTACAAGCGGCTCAGCCAAGTCCTTTGCAGATTCGAATTAAGGACATTCCATGCTATAATTTGCAATGTAAGTTGTATTTTTACTCCTTCTAGTTTGGGAGCTATGACAAAACTCCGGAGCCCTTATTTTTAGTTTTATTTGAATAAATCATCATTTCTTGCATTGCGCCAAAAGCCGTGGCACGAAAACTGGAAGCGGCCCAGCCAAGTACTTTGCAGATTCGAATTAAGGACATTCCAAGCTATCATTTGCAATATAATTTGTATTTTTACTCCCTTTAGTGCGGGAGCTATGACAAAACTCCGGAGCCCTTATTTTTAGTTTTATTTGAATAAATCATAATTTCTTGCATTGCGCCAAAAGCCGTGGCACGAAAACTACAAGCGGCTCAGCCAAGTACTTTCCAGATTCGAATTAAGGACATTCCAAGCTATCATTTGCAATGTAAGTTGTATTTTTACTCCTTCTAGTTTGGGAGCTATGACAAAACTCCGGAGCCCTTATTTTTAGTTTTATTTGAATAAATCATCATTTCTTGCATTGCGCCAAAAGCCGTGGCACGAAAACTACAAGCGGCTCAGCCAAGTACTTTCCAGATTCGAATTAAGGACATTCCATGCTATAATTTGCAATGTAAGTTGTATTTTTACTCCTTCTAGTTTGGGAGCTATGACAAAACTCCGGAGCCCTTATTTTTAGTTTTATTTGAATAAATCATCATTTCTTGCATTGCGCCAAAAGCCGTGGCACGAAAACTACAAGCGGCTAAGCCAAGTACTTTGCAGATTCGAATTAAGGACATTCCAAGCTATCATTTGCAATGTAAGTTGTATTTTTACTCCTTCTAGTTTGGGAGCTATGACAAAACTCCGGAGCCCTTATTTTTAGTTTTATTTGAATAAATCATCATTTCTTGCATTGCGCCAAAAGCCGTGGCACGAAAACTGGAAGCGGCTCAGCCAAGTCCATTGCAGATTCGAATTAAGGACATTCCAATCTATCATTTGCAATGTAAGCTGTATTTTTACTCCCTTTAGTGCGGGAGCTATGACAAAACTCCGGAGCCCTTATTTTTAGTTTTATTTGAATAAATCATCATTTCTTGCATTGCGCCAAAAGCCGTGGCACGAAAACTGCAAGCGGCACAGCCAAGTCCTTTGCAGATTCGAATTAAGGACATTCCAAGCTATCATTTGCAATATAATTTGTATTTTTACTCCTTCTAGTTCAGGAGCTATGACAAAACTCCGGAGCCCTTATTTTTAGTTTTATTTGAATAAATCATCATTTCTTGAGTTGCGCCGATAGCTGTTGCACGAAAACTGCATGTCGAGCCGGCCAGGACATTACATATTTGAATTAAGGACATTCCAGGCTATAATTTGCAATGTAAGTTGTATTTTTACTCCTTCTAGTTTGGGAGCTATGACAAAACTCCGGAGCCCTTATTTTTAGTTTTATTTGAATAAATCATCATTTCTTGCATTGCGCCAAAAGCCGTGGCACGAAAACTGGAAGAGGCACAGCCAAGTCCATTGCAGATTCGAATTAAGGACATTCCAAGCTATCATTTGCAATATAATTTGTATTTTTACTCCTTCTAGTTCGGGAGCTATGACAAAACTCCGGAGCCCTTATTTTTAGTTTTATTTGAATAAATCATCATTTCTTGCATTGCGCCAAAAGTTGTGGCACGAAAACTGCAAGCGGTACAGCCAAGTCATTTGTAGATTCGAATTAAGGACATTTCAGGCTATCATTTGCAATGTAAGTTGTATTTTTACTATTTCTAGTTCGGAAGCTATGACAAAACTCCGGAGCCCTTATTTTTAGTTTTATTTGAATAAATCATCATTTCTTGCATTGCGCCAAAAGCCGTGGCACGAAAACTACAAGCGGCTAAGCCAAGTACTTTGCAGATTCGAATTAAGGACATTCCAAGCTATCATTTGCAATATAATTTGTATTTTTACTCCCTTTAGTGCGGGAGCTATGACAAAACTCCGGAGCCCTTATTTTTAGTTTTATTTGAATAAATCATAATTTCTTGCATTGCGCCAAAAGCCGTGGCACGAAAACTACAAGCGGCTCAGCCAAGTACTTTGCAGATTCGAATTAAGGACATTCCAAGCTATAATTTGCAATGTAAGTTGTATTTTTACTCCTTCTAGTTTGGGAGCTATGACAAAACTCCGGAGCCCTTATTTTTAGTTTTATTTGAATAAATCATCATTTCTTGCATTGCGCCAAAAGCCGTGGCACGAAAACTGGAAGCGGCACAGCCAAGTCCATTGCAGATTCGAATTAAGGACATTCCAATCTATAATTTGCAATGTAAGCTGTATTTTTACTCCCTTTAGTGCGGGAGCTATGACAAAACTCCGGAGCCCTTATTTTTAGTTTTATTTGAATAAATCATCATTTCTTGCATTGCGCCAAAAGCCGTGGCACGAAAACTACAAGCGGCACAGCCAAGTCCTTTGCAGATTCGAATTAAGGACATTCCATGCTATAATTTGCAATATAACTTGTATTTTTACTCCTTCTAGTTCGGGAGCTATGACAAAACTCCGGAGCCCTTATTTTTAGTTTTATTTGAATAAATCATCATTTCTTGCATTGCGCCAAAAGCCGTGGCACGAAAACTACAAGCGGCACAGCCAAGTACTTTGCAGATTCGAATTAAGGACATTCCAAGCTATCATTTGCAATGTAAGTTGTATTTTTACTCCTTCTAGTTTGGGAGCTATGACAAAACTCCGGAGCCCTTATTTTTAGTTTTATTTGAATAAATCATCATTTCTTGCATTGCGCCAAAAGCCGTGGCACGAAAACTACAAGCGGCTAAGCCAAGTACTTTGCAGATTCGAATTAAGGACATTCCAAGCTATCATTTGCAATATAATTTGTATTTTTACTCCTTCTAGTTTGGGAGCTATGACAAAACTCCGGAGCCCTTATTTTTAGTTTTATTTGAATAAATCATAATTTCTTGCATTGCGCCAAAAGCCGTGGCACGAAAACTACAAGCGGCTCAGCCAAGTACTTTGCAGATTCGAATTAAGGACATTCCAAGCTATAATTTGCAATGTAAGCTGTATTTTTACTCCCTTTAGTGCGGGAGCTATGACAAAACTCCGGAGCCCTTATTTTTAGTTTTATTTGAATAAATCATCATTTCTTGCATTGCGCCAAAAGCCGTGGCACGAAAACTACAAGCGGCACAGCCAAGTCCTTTGCAGATTCGAATTAAGGACATTCCATGCTATAATTTGCAATGTAAGTTGTATTTTTACTCCTTCTAGTTTGGGAGCTATGACAAAACTCCGGAGCCCTTATTTTTAGTTTTATTTGAATAAATCATAATTTCTTGCATTGCGCCAAAAGCCGTGGCACGAAAACTACAAGCGGCTAAGCCAAGTCCTTTGCAGATTCGAATTAAGGACATTCCATGCTATAATTTGCAATGTAAGTTGTATTTTTACTCCTTCTAGTTTGGGAGCTATGACAAAACTCCGGAGCCCTTATTTTTAGTTTTATTTGAATAAATCATCATTTCTTGCATTGCGCCAAAAGCCGTGGCACGAAAACTGGAAGCGGCACAGCCAAGTACTTTGCAGATTCGAATTAAGGACATTCCAATCTATCATTTGCAATATAAATTGTATTTTTACTCCTTCTAGTTTGGGAGCTATGACAAAACTCCGGAGCCCTTATTTTTAGTTTTATTTGAATAAATCATCATTTCTTGCATTGCGCCAAAAGCCGTGGCACGAAAACTACAAGCGGCACAGCCAAGTACTTTGCAGATTCGAATTAAGGACATTCCAAGCTATCATTTGCAATATAATTTGTATTTTTACTCCCTTTAGTGCGGGAGCTATGACAAAACTCCGGAGCCCTTATTTTTAGTTTTATTTGAATAAATCATAATTTCTTGCATTGCGCCAAAAGCCGTGGCACGAAAACTACAAGCGGCTCAGCCAAGTACTTTCCAGATTCGAATTAAGGACATTCCAAGCTATCATTTGCAATGTAAGTTGTATTTTTACTCCTTCTAGTTTGGGAGCTATGACAAAACTCCGGAGCCCTTATTTTTAGTTTTATTTGAATAAATCATCATTTCTTGCATTGCGCCAAAAGCCGTGGCACGAAAACTACAAGCGGCTCAGCCAAGTACTTTCCAGATTCGAATTAAGGACATTCCATGCTATAATTTACAATGTAAGTTGTATTTTTACTCCTTCTAGTTTGGGAGCTATGACAAAACTCCGGAGCCCTTATTTTTAGTTTTATTTGAATAAATCATCATTTCTTGCATTGCGCCAAAAGCCGTGGCACGAAAACTACAAGCGGCTAAGCCAAGTACTTTGCAGATTCGAATTAAGGACATTCCAAGCTATCATTTGCAATATAATTTGTATTTTTACTCCCTTTAGTGCGGGAGCTATGATAAAACTCCGGAGCCCTTATTTTTAGTTTTATTTGAATAAATCATCATTTCTTGCATTGCGCCAAAAGCCGTGGCACGAAAACTGCAAGCGGCACAGCCAAGTCCTTTGCAGATTCGAATTAAGGACATTCCAATCTATCATTTGCAATATAAATTGTATTTTTACTCCTTCTAGTTCGGGAGCTATGACAAAACTCCGGAGCCCTTATTTTTAGTTTTATTTGAATAAATCATCATTTCTTGCATTGCGCCAAAAGCCGTGGCACGAAAACTACAAGCGGCACAGCCAAGTACTTTGCAGATTCGAATTAAGGACATTCCAAGCTATCATTTGCAATATAATTTGTATTTTTACTCCCTTTAGTGCGGGAGCTATGACAAAACTCCGGAGCCCTTATTTTTAGTTTTATTTGAATAAATCATAATTTCTTGCATTGCGCCAAAAGCCGTGGCACGAAAACTACAAGCGGCTCAGCCAAGTACTTTCCAGATTCGAATTAAGGACATTCCATGCTATAATTTACAATGTAAGTTGTATTTTTACTCCTTCTAGTTTGGGAGCTATGACAAAACTCCGGAGCCCTTATTTTTAGTTTTATTTGAATAAATCATCATTTCTTGCATTGCGCCAAAAGCCGTGGCACGAAAACTACAAGCGGCTAAGCCAAGTACTTTGCAGATTCGAATTAAGGACATTCCAAGCTATCATTTGCAATATAATTTGTATTTTTACTCCTTCTAGTTCGGGAGCTATGACAAAACTCCGGAGCCCTTATTTTTAGTTTTATTTGAATAAATCATCATTTCTTGCATTGCGCCAAAAGCCGTGGCACGAAAACTGGAAGCGGCACAGCCAAGTACTTTGCAGATTCGAATTAAGGACATTCCAATCTATCATTTGCAATATAAATTGTATTTTTACTCCTTCTAGTTCGGGAGCTATGACAAAACTCCGGAGCCCTTATTTTTAGTTTTATTTGAATAAATCATCATTTCTTGCATTGCGCCAAAAGCCGTGGCACGAAAACTACAAGCGGCTAAGCCAAGTCCTTTGCAGATTCGAATTAAGGACATTCCATGCTATAATTTGCAATGTAAGTTGTATTTTTACTCCTTCTAGTTTGGGAGCTATGACAAAACTCCGGAGCCCTTATTTTTAGTTTTATTTGAATAAATCATCATTTCTTGCATTGCGCCAAAAGCCGTGGCACGAAAACTGGAAGCGGCACAGCCAAGTACTTTGCAGATTCGAATTAAGGACATTCCAATCTATCATTTGCAATATAAATTGTATTTTTACTCCTTCTAGTTCGGGAGCTATGACAAAACTCCGGAGCCCTTATTTTTAGTTTTATTTGAATAAATCATCATTTCTTGCATTGCGCCAAAAGCCGTGGCACGAAAACTACAAGCGGCTCAGCCAAGTACTTTGCAGATTCGAATTAAGGACATTCCAAGCTATCATTTGCAATATAATTTGTATTTTTACTCCCTTTAGTGCGGGAGCTATGACAAAACTCCGGAGCCCTTATTTTTAGTTTTATTTGAATAAATCATAATTTCTTGCATTGCGCCAAAAGCCGTGGCACGAAAACTACAAGCGGCTCAGCCAAGTACTTTCCAGATTCGAATTAAGGACATTCCAAGCTATCATTTGCAATGTAAGTTGTATTTTTACTCCTTCTAGTTTGGGAGCTATGACAAAACTCCGGAGCCCTTATTTTTAGTTTTATTTGAATAAATCATCATTTCTTGCATTGCGCCAAAAGCCGTGGCACGAAAACTACAAGCGGCTCAGCCAAGTACTTTCCAGATTCGAATTAAGGACATTCCATGCTATAATTTGCAATGTAAGTTGTATTTTTACTCCTTCTAGTTTGGGAGCTATGACAAAACTCCGGAGCCCTTATTTTTAGTTTTATTTGAATAAATCATCATTTCTTGCATTGCGCCAAAAGCCGTGGCACGAAAACTGGAAGCGGCACAGCCAAGTACTTTGCAGATTCGAATTAAGGACATTCCAATCTATCATTTGCAATATAAATTGTATTTTTACTCCTTCTAGTTCGGGAGCTATGACAAAACTCCGGAGCCCTTATTTTTAGTTTTATTTGAATAAATCATCATTTCTTGCATTGCGCCAAAAGCCGTGGCACGAAAACTACAAGCGGCACAGCCAAGTACTTTGCAGATTCGAATTAAGGACATTCCAAGCTATCATTTGCAATATAATTTGTATTTTTACTCCTTCTAGTTTGGGAGCTATGACAAAACTCCGGAGCCCTTATTTTTAGTTTTATTTGAATAAATCATCATTTCTTGCATTGCGCCAAAAGCCGTGGCACGAAAACTGGAAGCGGCACAGCCAAGTACTTTGCAGATTCGAATTAAGGACATTCCAATCTATCATTTGCAATATAAATTGTATTTTTACTCCTTCTAGTTCGGGAGCTATGACAAAACTCCGGAGCCCTTATTTTTAGTTTTATTTAAATAAATCATCATTTCTTGCATTGCGCCAAAAGCCGTGGCACGAAAACTACAAGCGGCACAGCCAAGTACTTTGCAGATTCGAATTAAGGACATTCCAAGCTATCATTTGCAATATAATTTGTATTTTTACTCCTTCTAGTTTGGGAGCTATGACAAAACTCCGGAGCCCTTATTTTTAGTTTTATTTGAATAAATCATCATTTCTTGCATTGCGCCAAAAGCCGTGGCACGAAAACTACAAGCGGCTAAGCCAAGTCCTTTGCAGATTCGAATTAAGGACATTCCATGCTATAATTTGCAATGTAAGTTGTATTTTTACTCCCTTTAGTGCGGGAGCTATGACAAAACTCCGGAGCCCTTATTTTTAGTTTTATTTGAATAAATCATAATTTCTTGCATTGCGCCAAAAGCCGTGGCACGAAAACTACAAGCGGCTCAGCCAAGTACTTTCCAGATTCGAATTAAGGACATTCCAAGCTATCATTTGCAATGTAAGTTGTATTTTTACTCCTTCTAGTTTGGGAGCTATGACAAAACTCCGGAGCCCTTATTTTTAGTTTTATTTGAATAAATCATCATTTCTTGCATTGCGCCAAAAGCCGTGGCACGAAAAC
This sequence comes from Bombylius major, assembly GCA_932526495.1. NCBI lineage: Eukaryota > Metazoa > Arthropoda > Insecta > Diptera > Bombyliidae > Bombylius > Bombylius major. The sequence goes on along the minus strand of OW052045.1, from coordinate 23,704,595 downwards.
TACAAGCGGCTAAGCCAAGTCCTTTGCAGATTCGAATTAAGGACATTCCATGCTATAATTTGCAATGTAAGTTGTATTTTTACTCCTTCTAGTTTGGGAGCTATGACAAAACTCCGGAGCCCTTATTTTTAGTTTTATTTGAATAAATCATCATTTCTTGCATTGCGCCAAAAGCCGTGGCACGAAAACTGGAAGCGGCACAGCCAAGTACTTTGCAGATTCGAATTAAGGACATTCCAATCTATCATTTGCAATATAAATTGTATTTTTACTCCTTCTAGTTCGGGAGCTATGACAAAACTCCGGAGCCCTTATTTTTAGTTTTATTTGAATAAATCATCATTTCTTGCATTGCGCCAAAAGCCGTGGCACGAAAACTGCAAGCGGCACAGCCAAGTACTTTGCAGATTCGAATTAAGGACATTCCAAGCTATCATTTGCAATATAATTTGTATTTTTACTCCCTTTAGTGCGGGAGCTATGACAAAACTCCGGAGCCCTTATTTTTAGTTTTATTTGAATAAATCATAATTTCTTGCATTGCGCCAAAAGCCGTGGCACGAAAACTACAAGCGGCTCAGCCAAGTACTTTGCAGATTCGAATTAAGGACATTCCAAGCTATCATTTGCAATGTAAGTTGTATTTTTACTCCTTCTAGTTTGGGAGCTATGACAAAACTCCGGAGCCCTTATTTTTAGTTTTATTTGAATAAATCATCATTTCTTGCATTGCGCCAAAAGCCGTGGCACGAAAACTACAAGCGGCTCAGCCAAGTACTTTCCAGATTCGAATTAAGGACATTCCATGCTATAATTTGCAATGTAAGTTGTATTTTTACTCCTTCTAGTTTGGGAGCTATGACAAAACTCCGGAGCCCTTATTTTTAGTTTTATTTGAATAAATCATCATTTCTTGCATTGCGCCAAAAGCCGTGGCACGAAAACTAGAAGCGGCACAGCCAAGTACTTTGCAGATTCGAATTAAGGACATTCCAATCTATCATTTGCAATATAAATTGTATTTTTACTCCTTCTAGTTTGGGAGCTATGACAAAACTCCGGAGCCCTTATTTTTAGTTTTATTTGAATAAATCATCATTTCTTGCATTGCGCCAAAAGCCGTGGCACGAAAACTACAAGCGGCACAGCCAAGTACTTTGCAGATTCGAATTAAGGACATTCCAAGCTATCATTTGCAATATAATTTGTATTTTTACTCCCTTTAGTGCGGGAGCTATGACAAAACTCCGGAGCCCTTATTTTTAGTTTTATTTGAATAAATCATAATTTCTTGCATTGCGCCAAAAGCCGTGGCACGAAAACTACAAGCGGCTCAGCCAAGTACTTTCCAGATTCGAATTAAGGACATTCCAAGCTATCATTTGCAATGTAAGTTGTATTTTTACTCCTTCTAGTTTGGGAGCTATGACAAAACTCCGGAGCCCTTATTTTTAGTTTTATTTGAATAAATCATCATTTCTTGCATTGCGCCAAAAGCCGTGGCACGAAAACTACAAGCGGCTAAGCCAAGTCCTTTGCAGATTCGAATTAAGGACATTCCATGCTATAATTTGCAATGTAAGTTGTATTTTTACTCCTTCTAGTTTGGGAGCTATGACAAAACTCCGGAGCCCTTATTTTTAGTTTTATTTGAATAAATCATCATTTCTTGCATTGCGCCAAAAGCCGTGGCACGAAAACTGGAAGCGGCACAGCCAAGTACTTTGCAGATTCGAATTAAGGACATTCCAATCTATCATTTGCAATATAAATTGTATTTTTACTCCTTCTAGTTCGGGAGCTATGACAAAACTCCGGAGCCCTTATTTTTAGTTTTATTTGAATAAATCATCATTTCTTGCATTGCGCCAAAAGCCGTGGCACGAAAACTACAAGCGGCACAGCCAAGTACTTTGCAGATTCGAATTAAGGACATTCCAAGCTATCATTTGCAATATAATTTGTATTTTTACTCCCTTTAGTGCGGGAGCTATGACAAAACTCCGGAGCCCTTATTTTTAGTTTTATTTGAATAAATCATAATTTCTTGCATTGCGCCAAAAGCCGTGGCACGAAAACTACAAGCGGCACAGCCAAGTACTTTCCAGATTCGAATTAAGGACATTCCAAGCTATCATTTGCAATGTAAGTTGTATTTTTACTCCTTCTAGTTTGGGAGCTATGACAAAACTCCGGAGCCCTTATTTTTAGTTTTATTTGAATAAATCATCATTTCTTGCATTGCGCCAAAAGCCGTGGCACGAAAACTACAAGCGGCTCAGCCAAGTACTTTCCAGATTCGAATTAAGGACATTCCATGCTATAATTTGCAATGTAAGTTGTATTTTTACTCCTTCTAGTTTGGGAGCTATGACAAAACTCCGGAGCCCTTATTTTTAGTTTTATTTGAATAAATCATCATTTCTTGCATTGCGCCAAAAGCCGTGGCACGAAAACTACAAGCGGCTAAGCCAAGTACTTTGCAGATTCGAATTAAGGACATTCCAAGCTATCATTTGCAATATAATTTGTATTTTTACTCCTTCTAGTTCGGGAGCTATGACAAAACTCCGGAGCCCTTATTTTTAGTTTTATTTGAATAAATCATCATTTCTTGCATTGCGCCAAAAGCCGTGGCACGAAAACTACAAGCGGCTCAGCCAAGTACTTTGCAGATTCGAATTAAGGACATTCCAAGCTATAATTTGCAATGTAAGTTGTATTTTTACTCCTTCTAGTTTGGGAGCTATGACAAAACTCCGGAGCCCTTATTTTTAGTTTTATTTGAATAAATCATCATTTCTTGCATTGCGCCAAAAGCCGTGGCACGAAAACTGGAAGCGGCACAGCCAAGTCCATTGCAGATTCGAATTAAGGACATTCCAATCTATCATTTGCAATGTAAGCTGTATTTTTACTCCCTTTAGTGCGGGAGCTATGACAAAACTCCGGAGCCCTTATTTTTAGTTTTATTTGAATAAATCATCATTTCTTGCATTGCGCCAAAAGCCGTGGCACGAAAACTACAAGCGGCACAGCCAAGTCCTTTGCAGATTCGAATTAAGGACATTCCATGCTATAATTTGCAATGTAAGCTGTATTTTTACTCCTTCTAGTTTGGGAGCTATGACAAAACTCCGGAGCCCTTATTTTTAGTTTTATTTGAATAAATCATAATTTCTTGCATTGCGCCAAAAGCCGTGGCACGAAAACTACAAGCGGCTAAGCCAAGTCCTTTGCAGATTCGAATTAAGGACATTCCATGCTATAATTTGCAATGTAAGTTGTATTTTTACTCCTTCTAGTTTGGGAGCTATGACAAAACTCCGGAGCCCTTATTTTTAGTTTTATTTGAATAAATCATCATTTCTTGCATTGCGCCAAAAGCCGTGGCACGAAAACTGGAAGCGGCACAGCCAAGTACTTTGCAGATTCGAATTAAGGACATTCCAATCTATCATTTGCAATATAAATTGTATTTTTACTCCTTCTAGTTCGGGAGCTATGACAAAACTCCGGAGCCCTTATTTTTAGTTTTATTTGAATAAATCATCATTTCTTGCATTGCGCCAAAAGCCGTGGCACGAAAACTACAAGCGGCACAGCCAAGTACTTTGCAGATTCGAATTAAGGACATTCCAAGCTATCATTTGCAATACAAATTATATTGCAAATGATAGCTTGGAATGTCCTTAATTCGAATCTGCAAAGGACTTGGCTGTGCAACTTGCAGTTTTCGTGCCACAGCTTTCGGCGCAACTCAAGAAATGATGATTTATTCAAATAAAACTAAAAATAAGGGCTCCGGAGTTTTGTCATAGCTCCCAAACTAGAAGGAGTAAAAATACAACTTACATTGCAAATTATAGCTTGGAATGTCCTTAATTCGAATCTGCAAAGGACTTGGCTGTGCCGCTTGCAGTTTTCGTGCCACGGCTTTTGGCGCAATGCAAGAAATGATGATTTATTCTAATAAAACTAAAAATAAGGGCTCCGGAGTTTTGTCATAGCTCCCGAACTAGAAGGAATAAAAATACAAAGGACATTGCAAATGATAGCTTGGAATGTCCTTAATTCAAATATATAATGTCCTGGCCGGCGCGACATGTAGTTTTCGTGCCACAGCTTTCGGCGCAACTCAAGAAATGATGATTTATTCAAATAAAACTAAAAATAAGGACTCGGGCGTTTTGTCATAGCTCCTGAACTAGAAGGAGTAAAAATACAAAGGACATTGCAAATGATAGCTTGGAATGTCCTTAATTCGAATCTGCAAAGGACTTGGCTGTGCCGCTTGTAGTTTTCGTGCCACAGCTTTCGGCGCAACTCAAGAAATGATGATTTATTCAAATAAAACTAAAAATAAGGGCTCCGGAGTTTTGTCATAGCTCCCGCACTAAAGGGAGTAAAAATACAAATTATATTGCAAATGATAGCTTGGAATGTCCTTAATTTGAATCTGCAAAGGACTTGGCTGTGCAACTTGCAGTTTTCGTGCCACAGCTTTCGGCGCAACTCAAGAAATGATGATTTATTCAAATAAAACTAAAAATAAGGGCTCCGGAGTTTTGTCATAGCTCCCAAACTAGAAGGAGTAAAAATACAACTTACATTGCAAATTATAGCTTGGAATGTCCTTAATTCGAATCTGCAAAGGACTTGGCTGTGCCGCTTGCAGTTTTCGTGCCACGGCTTTTGGCGCAATGCAAGAAATGATGATTTATTCAAATAAAACTAAAAATAAGGGCTCCGGAGTTTTGTCATAGCTCCCGAACTAGAAGGAGTAAAAATACAAATTATATTGCAAATGATAGCTTGGAATGTCCTTAATTCGAATCTGCAAAGGACTTGGCTGTGCAACTTGCAGTTTTCGTGCCACGGCTTTTGGCGCAATGCAAGAAATGATGATTTATTCAAATAAAACTAAAAATAAGGGCTCCGGAGTTTTGTCATAGCTCCCGAACTAGAAGGAATAAAAATACAAAAGACATTGCAAATGATAGCTTGGAATGTCCTTAATTCAAATATATAATGTCCTGGCCGGCGCGACATGTAGTTTTCGTGCCACAGCTTTCGGCGCAACTCAAGAAATGATGATTTATTCAAATAAAACTAAAAATAAGGACTCGGGCGTTTTGTCATAGCTCCTGAACTAGAAGGAGTAAAAATACAAAGGACATTGCAAATGATAGCTTGGAATGTCCTTAATTCGAATCTGCAAAGTACTTGGCTGTGCCGCTTGTAGTTTTCGTGCCACAGCTTTCGGCGCAACTCAAGAAATGATGATTTATTCAAATAAAACTAAAAATAAGGGCTCCGGAGTTTTGTCATAGCTCCCGCACTAAAGGGAGTAAAAATACAAATTATATTGCAAATGATAGCTTGGAATGTCCTTAATTCAAATATATAATGTCCTGGCCGGCGCGACATGTAGTTTTCGTGCCACAGCTTTCGGCGCAACTCAAGAAATGATGATTTATTCAAATAAAACTAAAAATAAGGACTCGGGCGTTTTGTCATAGCTCCTGAACTAGAAGGAGTAAAAATACAAAGGACATTGCAAATGATAGCTTGGAATGTCCTTAATTCGAATCTGCAAAGTACTTGGCTGTGCAACTTGCAGTTTTCGTGCCACAGCTTTCGGCGCAACTCAAGAAATGATGATTTATTCAAATAAAACTAAAAATAAGGGCTCCGGAGTTTTGTCATAGCTCCCAAACTAGAAGGAGTAAAAATACAACTTACATTGCAAATTATAGCTTGGAATGTCCTTAATTCGAATCTGCAAAGGACTTGGCTGTGCCGCTTGCAGTTTTCGTGCCACGGCTTTTGGCGCAATGCAAGAAATGATGATTTATTCAAATAAAACTAAAAATAAGGGCTCCGGAGTTTTGTCATAGCTCCCGAACTAGAAGGAATAAAAATACAAAGGACATTGCAAATGATAGCTTGGAATGTCCTTAATTCAAATATATAATGTCCTGGCCGGCGCTACATGTAGTTTTCGTGCCACAGCTTTCGGCGCAACTCAAGAAATGATGATTTATTCAAATAAAACTAAAAATAAGGACTCGGGCGTTTTGTCATAGCTCCTGAACTAGAAGGAGTAAAAATACAAAGGACATTGCAAATGATAGCTTGGAATGTCCTTAATTCGAATCTGCAAAGTACTTGGCTGTGCCGTTTGTAGTTTTCGTGCCACAGCTTTCGGCGCAACTCAAGAAATGATGATTTATTCAAATAAAACTAAAAATAAGGACTCGGGCGTTTTGTCATAGCTCCCGAACTAGAAGGAGTAAAAATACAAATTATATTGCAAATGATAGCTTGGAATGTCCTTAATTCGAATCTGCAAAGGACTTGGCTGTGCAGCTTGCAGTTTTCGTGCCACGGCTTTTGGCGCAATGCAAGAAATGATGATTTATTCAAATAAAACTAAAAATAAGGGCTCCGGAGTTTTGTCATAGCTCCCGAACTAGAAGGAGTAAAAATACAAATTATATTGCAAATGATAGCTTGGAATGTCCTTAATTCGAATCTGCAAAGGACTTGGCTGTGCCGTTTGCAGTTTTCGTGCCAGGGCTTTTGGCGCAATGCAAGAAATGATGATTTATTCAAATAAAACTAAAAATAAGGGCTCCGGAGTTTTGTCATAGCTCCCGAACTAGAAGGAGTAAAAATACAAATTATATTGCAAATGATAGCTTGGAATGTCCTTAATTCGAATCTGCAAAGTACTTGGCTGTGCCGCTTGTAGTTTTCGTGCCACAGCTTTCGGCGCAACTCAAGAAATGATGATTTATTCAAATAAAACTAAAAATAAGGGCTCCGGAGTTTTGTCATAGCTCCCAAACTAGAAGGAGTAAAAATACAACTTACATTGCAAATTATAGCTTGGAATGTCCTTAATTCGAATCTGCAAAGGACTTGGCTGTGCCGCTTGCAGTTTTCGTGCCACGGCTTTTGGCGCAATGCAAGAAATGATGATTTATTCAAATAAAACTAAAAATAAGGGCTCCGGAGTTTTGTCATAGCTCCCGAACTAGAAGGAGTAAAAATACAAATTATATTGCAAATGATAGCTTGGAATGTCCTTAATTCGAATCTGCAAAGGACTTGGCTGTGCAACTTGCAGTTTTCGTGCCACGGCTTTTGGCGCAATGCAAGAAATGATGATTTATTCAAATAAAACTAAAAATAAGGGCTCCGGAGTTTTGTCATAGCTCCCAAACTAGAAGGAGTAAAAATACAACTTACATTGCAAATTATAGCTTGGAATGTCTTTAATTCGAATCTGCAAAGTACTTGGCTGTGCCGCTTGTAGTTTTCGTGCCACAGCTTTCGGCGCAACTCAAGAAATGATGATTTATTCAAATAAAACTAAAAATAAGGGCTCCGGAGTTTTGTCATAGCTCCCGCACTAAAGGGAGTAAAAATACAAATTATATTGCAAATGATAGCTTGGAATGTCCTTAATTCGAATCTGCAAAGGACTTGGCTGTGCAACTTGCAGTTTTCGTGCCACGGCTTTTGGCGCAATGCAAGAAATGATGATTTATTCAAATAAAACTAAAAATAAGGGCTCCGGAGTTTTGTCATAGCTCCCGAACTAGAAGGAATAAAAATACAAAGGACATTGCAAATGATAGCTTGGAATGTCCTTAATTCAAATATATAATGTCCTGGCCGGCGCGACATGTAGTTTTCGTGCCACAGCTTTCGGCGCAACTCAAGAAATGATGATTTATTCAAATAAAACTAAAAATAAGGACTCGGGCGTTTTGTCATAGCTCCTGAACTAGAAGGAGTAAAAATACAAATTATATTGCAAATGATAGCTTGGAATGTCCTTAATTCGAATCTGCAAAGGACTTGGCTGTGCAACTTGCAGTTTTTGTGCCACAGCTTTCGGCGCAACTCAAGAAATGATGATTTATTCAAATAAAACTAAAAATAAGGGCTCCGGAGTTTTGTCATAGCTCCCGAACTAGAAGGAGTAAAAATACAACTTACATTGCAAATTATAGCTTGGAATGTCCTTAATTCGAATCTGCAAAGGACTTGGCTGTGCCGTTTGCAGTTTTCGTGCCACGGCTTTTGGCGCAATGCAAGAAATGATGATTTATTCAAATAAAACTAAAAATAAGGGCTCCGGAGTTTTGTCATAGCTCCCGAACTAGAAGGAGTAAAAATACAAATTATATTGCAAATGATAGCTTGGAATGTCCTTAATTCGAATCTGCAAAGGACTTGGCTGTGCAACTTGCAGTTTTCGTGCCACGGCTTTTGGCGCAATGCAAGAAATGATGATTTATTCAAATAAAACTAAAAATAAGGGCTCCGGAGTTTTGTCATAGCTCCCAAACTAGAAGGAGTAAAAATACAACTTACATTGCAAATTATAGCTTGGAATGTCCTTAATTCGAATCTGCAAAGTACTTGGCTGTGCCGCTTGTAGTTTTCGTGCCACAGCTTTCGGCGCAACTCAAGAAATGATGATTTATTCAAATAAAACTAAAAATAAGGGCTCCGGAGTTTTGTCATAGCTCCCGCACTAAAGGGAGTAAAAATACAAATTATATTGCAAATGATAGCTTGGAATGTCCTTAATTCGAATCTGCAAAGGACTTGGCTGTGCAACTTGCAGTTTTCGTGCCACGGCTTTTGGCGCAATGCAAGAAATGATGATTTATTCAAATAAAACTAAAAATAAGGGCTCCGGAGTTTTGTCATAGCTCCCGAACTAGAAGGAATAAAAATACAAAGGACATTGCAAATGATAGCTTGGAATGTCCTTAATTCAAATATATAATGTCCTGGCCGGCGCGACATGTAGTTTTCGTGCCACAGCTTTCGGCGCAACTCAAGAAATGATGATTTATTCAAATAAAACTAAAAATAAGGACTCGGGCGTTTTGTCATAGCTCCTGAACTAGAAGGAGTAAAAATACAAATTATATTGCAAATGATAGCTTGGAATGTCCTTAATTCGAATCTGCAAAGGACTTGGCTGTGCAACTTGCAGTTTTCGTGCCACAGCTTTCGGCGCAACTCAAGAAATGATGATTTATTCAAATAAAACTAAAAATAAGGGCTCCGGAGTTTTGTCATAGCTCCCGAACTAGAAGGAGTAAAAATACAAATTATATTGCAAATGATAGCTTGGAATGTCCTTAATTCGAATCTGCAAAGGACTTGGCTGTGCAACTTGCAGTTTTCGTGCCACGGCTTTTGGCGCAATGCAAGAAATGATGATTTATTCAAATAAAACTAAAAATAAGGGCTCCGGAGTTTTGTCATAGCTCCCGAACTAGAAGGAGTAAAAATACAAATTATATTGCAAATGATAGCTTGGAATGTCCTTAATTCGAATCTGCAAAGGACTTGGCTGTGCAACTTGCAGTTTTCGTGCCACAGCTTTCGGCGCAACTCAAGAAATGATGATTTATTCAAATAAAACTAAAAATAAGGGCTCCGGAGTTTTGTCATAGCTCCCAAACTAGAAGGAGTAAAAATACAACTTACATTGCAAATTATAGCTTGGAATGTCCTTAATTCGAATCTGCAAAGGACTTGGCTGTGCCGCTTGCAGTTTTCGTGCCACGGCTTTTGGCGCAATGCAAGAAATGATGATTTATTCAAATAAAACTAAAAATAAGGGCTCCGGAGTTTTGTCATAGCTCCCGAACTAGAAGGAGTAAAAATACAAATTATATTGCAAATGATAGCTTGGAATGTCCTTAATTCGAATCTGCAAAGGACTTGGCTGTGCAACTTGCAGTTTTCGTGCCACAGCTTTCGGCGCAACTCAAGAAATGATGATTTATTCAAATAAAACTAAAAATAAGGGCTCCGGAGTTTTGTCATAGCTCCTGAACTAGAAGGATTAAAAATACAAAGGACATTGCAAATGATAGCTTGGAATGTCCTTAATTCGAATCTGCAAAGTACTTGGCTGTGCCGCTTGTAGTTTTCGTGCCACAGCTTTCGGCGCAACTCAAGAAATGATGATTTATTCAAATAAAACTAAAAATAAGGGCTCCGGAGTTTTGTCATAGCTCCCGCACTAAAGGGAGTAAAAATACAAATTATATTGCAAATGATAGCTTGGAATGTCCTTAATTCGAATCTGCAAAGGACTTGGCTGTGCAACTTGCAGTTTTCGTGCCACAGCTTTCGGCGCAACTCAAGAAATGATGATTTATTCAAATAAAACTAAAAATAAGGGCTCCGGAGTTTTGTCATAGCTCCCAAACTAGAAGGAGTAAAAATACAACTTACATTGCAAATTATAGCTTGGAATGTCCTTAATTCGAATCTGCAAAGGACTTGGCTGTGCCGCTTGCAGTTTTCGTGCCACGGCTTTTGGCGCAATGCAAGAAATGATGATTTATTCAAATAAAACTAAAAATAAGGGCTCCGGAGTTTTGTCATAGCTCCCGAACTAGAAGGAATAAAAATACAAAGGACATTGCAAATGATAGCTTGGAATGTCCTTAATTCAAATATATAATGTCCTGGCCGGCGCGACATGTAGTTTTCGTGCCACAGCTTTCGGCGCAACTCAAGAAATGATGATTTATTCAAATAAAACTAAAAATAAGGACTCGGGCGTTTTGTCATAGCTCCTGAACTAGAAGGAGTAAAAATACAAAGGACATTGCAAATGATAGCTTGGAATGTCCTTAATTCGAATCTGCAAAGGACTTGGCTGTGCCGCTTGTAGTTTTCGTGCCACAGCTTTCGGCGCAACTCAAGAAATGATGATTTATTCAAATAAAACTAAAAATAAGGGCTCCGGAGTTTTGTCATAGCTCCCGCACTAAAGGGAGTAAAAATACAAATTATATTGCAAATGATAGCTTGGAATGTCCTTAATTCGAATCTGCAAAGGACTTGGCTGTGCAACTTGCAGTTTTCGTGCCACAGCTTTCGGCGCAACTCAAGAAATGATGATTTATTCAAATAAAACTAAAAATAAGGGCTCCGGAGTTTTGTCATAGCTCCCGAACTAGAAGGAGTAAAAATACAACTTACATTGCAAATTATAGCTTGGAATGTCCTTAATTCGAATCTGCAAAGGACTTGGCTGTGCCGCTTGCAGTTTTCGTGCCACGGCTTTTGGCGCAATGCAAGAAATGATGATTTATTCAAATAAAACTAAAAATAAGGGCTCCGGAGTTTTGTCATAGCTCCCGAACTAGAAGGAGTAAAAATACAAATTATATTGCAAATGATAGCTTGGAATGTCCTTAATTCGAATCTGCAAAGGACTTGGCTGTGCAACTTGCAGTTTTCGTGCCACGGCTTTTGGCGCAATGCAAGAAATGATGATTTATTCAAATAAAACTAAAAATAAGGGCTCCGGAGTTTTGTCATAGCTCCCGAACTAGAAGGAATAAAAATACAAAGGACATTGCAAATAATAGCTTGGAATGTCCTTAATTCAAATATATAATGTCCTGGCCGGCGCGACATGTAGTTTTCGTGCCACAGCTTTCGGCGCAACTCAAGAAATGATGATTTATTCAAATAAAACTAAAAATAAGGACTCGGGCGTTTTGTCATAGCTCCTGAACTAGAAGGAGTAAAAATACAAAGGACATTGCAAATGATAGCTTGGAATGTCCTTAATTCGAATCTGCAAAGTACTTGGCTGTGCCGCTTGTAGTTTTCGTGCCACAGCTTTCGGCGCAACTCAAGAAATGATGATTTATTCAAATAAAACTAAAAATAAGGGCTCCGGAGTTTTGTCATAGCTCCCGCACTAAAGGGAGTAAAAATACAAATTATATTGCAAATGATAGCTTGGAATGTCCTTAATTCGAATCTGCAAAGGACTTGGCTGTGCAACTTGCAGTTTTCGTGCCACGGCTTTTGGCGCAATGCAAGAAATGATGATTTATTCAAATAAAACTAAAAATAAGGGCTCCGGAGTTTTGTCATAGCTCCCGAACTAGAAGGAATAAAAATACAAAGGACATTGCAAATGATAGCTTGGAATGTCCTTAATTCAAATATATAATGTCCTGGCCGGCGCGACATGTAGTTTTCGTGCCACAGCTTTCGGCGCAACTCAAGAAATGATGATTTATTCAAATAAAACTAAAAATAAGGACTCGGGCGTTTTGTCATAGCTCCTGAACTAGAAGGAGTAAAAATACAAATTATATTGCAAATGATAGCTTGGAATGTCCTTAATTCGAATCTGCAAAGGACTTGGCTGTGCAACTTGCAGTTTTCGTGCCACAGCTTTCGGCGCAACTCAAGAAATGATGATTTATTCAAATAAAACTAAAAATAAGGGCTCCGGAGTTTTGTCATAGCTCCCGAACTAGAAGGAGTAAAAATACAAATTATATTGCAAATGATAGCTTGGAATGTCCTTAATTCGAATCTGCAAAGGACTTGGCTGTGCAACTTGCAGTTTTCGTGCCACGGCTTTTGGCGCAATGCAAGAAATGATGATTTATTCAAATAAAACTAAAAATAAGGGCTCCGGAGTTTTGTCATAGCTCCCGAACTAGAAGGAGTAAAAATACAAATTATATTGCAAATGATAGCTTGGAATGTCCTTAATTCGAATCTGCAAAGGACTTGGCTGTGCAACTTGCAGTTTTCGTGCCACAGCTTTCGGCGCAACTCAAGAAATGATGATTTATTCAAATAAAACTAAAAATAAGGGCTCCGGAGTTTTGTCATAGCTCCCAAACTAGAAGGAGTAAAAATACAACTTACATTGCAAATTATAGCTTGGAATGTCCTTAATTCGAATCTGCAAAGGACTTGGCTGTGCCGCTTGCAGTTTTCGTGCCACGGCTTTTGGCGCAATGCAAGAAATGATGATTTATTCAAATAAAACTAAAAATAAGGGCTCCGGAGTTTTGTCATAGCTCCCGAACTAGAAGGAGTAAAAATACAAATTATATTGCAAATGATAGCTTGGAATGTCCTTAATTCGAATCTGCAAAGGACTTGGCTGTGCAACTTGCAGTTTTCGTGCCACAGCTTTCGGCGCAACTCAAGAAATGATGATTTATTCAAATAAAACTAAAAATAAGGGCTCCGGAGTTTTGTCATAGCTCCTGAACTAGAAGGATTAAAAATACAAAGGACATTGCAAATGATAGCTTGGAATGTCCTTAATTCGAATCTGCAAAGTACTTGGCTGTGCCGCTTGTAGTTTTCGTGCCACAGCTTTCGGCGCAACTCAAGAAATGATGATTTATTCAAATAAAACTAAAAATAAGGGCTCCGGAGTTTTGTCATAGCTCCCGCACTAAAGGGAGTAAAAATACAAATTATATTGCAAATGATAGCTTGGAATGTCCTTAATTCGAATCTGCAAAGGACTTGGCTGTGCAACTTGCAGTTTTCGTGCCACAGCTTTCGGCGCAACTCAAGAAATGATGATTTATTCAAATAAAACTAAAAATAAGGGCTCCGGAGTTTTGTCATAGCTCCCAAACTAGAAGGAGTAAAAATACAACTTACATTGCAAATTATAGCTTGGAATGTCCTTAATTCGAATCTGCAAAGGACTTGGCTGTGCCGCTTGCAGTTTTCGTGCCACGGCTTTTGGCGCAATGCAAGAAATGATGATTTATTCAAATAAAACTAAAAATAAGGGCTCCGGAGTTTTGTCATAGCTCCCGAACTAGAAGGAATAAAAATACAAAGGACATTGCAAATGATAGCTTGGAATGTCCTTAATTCAAATATATAATGTCCTGGCCGGCGCGACATGTAGTTTTCGTGCCACAGCTTTCGGCGCAACTCAAGAAATGATGATTTATTCAAATAAAACTAAAAATAAGGACTCGGGCGTTTTGTCATAGCTCCTGAACTAGAAGGAGTAAAAATACAAAGGACATTGCAAATGATAGCTTGGAATGTCCTTAATTCGAATCTGCAAAGGACTTGGCTGTGCCGCTTGCAGTTTTCGTGCCACGGCTTTCGGCGCAACTCAAGAAATGATGATTTATTCAAATAAAACTAAAAATAAGGGCTCCGGAGTTTTGTCATAGCTCCCGCACTAAAGGGAGTAAAAATACAAATTATATTGCAAATGATAGCTTGGAATGTCCTTAATTCGAATCTGCAAAGGACTTGGCTGTGCAACTTGCAGTTTTCGTGCCACAGCTTTCGGCGCAACTCAAGAAATGATGATTTATTCAAATAAAACTAAAAATAAGGGCTCCGGAGTTTTGTCATAGCTCCCAAACTAGAAGGAGTAAAAATACAACTTACATTGCAAATTATAGCTTGGAATGTCCTTAATTCGAATCTGCAAAGGACTTGGCTGTGCCGCTTGCAGTTTTCGTGCCACGGCTTTTGGCGCAATGCAAGAAATGATGATTTATTCAAATAAAACTAAAAATAAGGGCTCCGGAGTTTTGTCATAGCTCCCGAACTAGAAGGAGTAAAAATACAAATTATATTGCAAATGATAGCTTGGAATGTCCTTAATTCGAATCTGCAAAGGACTTGGCTGTGCAACTTGCAGTTTTCGTGCCACGGCTTTTGGCGCAATGCAAGAAATGATGATTTATTCAAATAAAACTAAAAATAAGGGCTCCGGAGTTTTGTCATAGCTCCCGAACTAGAAGGAATAAAAATACAAAGGACATTGCAAATGATAGCTTGGAATGTCCTTAATTCAAATATATAATGTCCTGGCCGGCGCGACATGTAGTTTTCGTGCCACAGCTTTCGGCGCAACTCAAGAAATGATGATTTATTCAAATAAAACTAAAAATAAGGACTCGGGCGTTTTGTCATAGCTCCTGAACTAGAAGGAGTAAAAATACAAAGGACATTGCAAATGATAGCTTGGAATGTCCTTAATTCGAATCTGCAAAGTACTTGGCTGTGCCGCTTGTAGTTTTCGTGCCACAGCTTTCGGCGCAACTCAAGAAATGATGATTTATTCAAATAAAACTAAAAATAAGGGCTCCGGAGTTTTGTCATAGCTCCCGAACTAGAAGCAGTAAAAATACAAGTTATATTGCAAATGATAGCTTGGAATGTCCTTAATTCGAATCTGCAAAGGACTTGGCTGTGCAACTTGCAGTTTTCGTGCCACAGCTTTCGGCGCAACTCAAGAAATGATGATTTATTCAAATAAAACTAAAAATAAGGGCTCCGGAGTTTTGTCATAGCTCCCAAACTAGAAGGAGTAAAAATACAACTTACATTGCAAATTATAGCTTGGAATGTCCTTAATTCGAATCTGCAAAGGACTTGGCTGTGCCGCTTGCAGTTTTCGTGCCACGGCTTTTGGCGCAATGCAAGAAATGATGATTTATTCAAATAAAACTAAAAATAAGGGGCTCCGGAGTTTTGTCATAGCTCCCGAACTAGAAGGAATAAAAATACAAAGGACATTGCAAATGATAGCTTGGAATGTCCTTAATTCAAATATATAATGTCCTGGCCGGCGCGACATGTAGTTTTCGTGCCACAGCTTTCGGCGCAACTCAAGAAATGATGATTTATTCAAATAAAACTAAAAATAAGGACTCGGGCGTTTTGTCATAGCTCCTGAACTAGAAGGAGTAAAAATACAAAGGACATTGCAAATGATAGCTTGGAATGTCCTTAATTCGAATCTGCAAAGTACTTGGCTGTGCCGCTTGTAGTTTTCGTGCCACAGCTTTCGGCGCAACTCAAGAAATGATGATTTATTCAAATAAAACTAAAAATAAGGACTCGGGCGTTTTGTCATAGCTCCCGAACTAGAAGGAGTAAAAATACAAATTATATTGCAAATGATAGCTTGGAATGTCCTTAATTCGAATCTGCAAAGGACTTGGCTGTGCAACTTGCAGTTTTCGTGCCACGGCTTTTGGCGCAATGCAAGAAATGATGATTTATTCAAATAAAACTAAAAATAAGGGCTCCGGAGTTTTGTCATAGCTCCCGAACTAGAAGGAGTAAAAATACAAATTATATTGCAAATGATAGCTTGGAATGTCCTTAATTCGAATCTGCAAAGGACTTGGCTGTGCAACTTGCAGTTTTCGTGCCACAGCTTTCGGCGCAACTCAAGAAATGATGATTTATTCAAATAAAACTAAAAATAAGGGCTCCGGAGTTTTGTCATAGCTCCCGAACTAGAAGGAGTAAAAATACAAATTATATTGCAAATGATAGCTTGGAATGTCCTTAATTCGAATCTGCAAAGGACTTGGCTGTGCAACTTGCAGTTTTCGTGCCACGGCTTTTGGTGCAATGCAAGAAATGATGATTTATTCAAATAAAACTAAAAATAAGGGCTCCGGAGTTTTGTCATAGCTCCCGAACTAGAAGGAGTAAAAATACAAATTATATTGCAAATGATAGCTTGGAATGTCCTTAATTCGAATCTGCAAAGTACTTGGCTGTGCCGCTTGTAGTTTTCGTGCCACAGCTTTCGGCGCAACTCAAGAAATGATGATTTATTCAAATAAAACTAAAAATAAGGGCTCCGGAGTTTTGTCATAGCTCCCAAACTAGAAGGAGTAAAAATACAACTTACATTGCAAATTATAGCTTGGAATGTCCTTAATTCGAATCTGCAAAGGACTTGGCTGTGCCGCTTGCAGTTTTCGTGCCACGGCTTTTGGCGCAATGCAAGAAATGATGATTTATTCAAATAAAACTAAAAATAAGGGCTCCGGAGTTTTGTCATAGCTCCCGAACTAGAAGGAGTAAAAATACAAATTATATTGCAAATGATAGCTTGGAATGTCCTTAATTCGAATCTGCAAAGGACTTGGCTGTGCAACTTGCAGTTTTGGTGCCACGGCTTTTGGCGCAATGCAAGAAATGATGATTTATTCAAATAAAACTAAAAATAAGGGCTCCGGAGTTTTGTCATAGCTCCCGAACTAGAAGGAGTAAAAATACAAATTATATTGCAAATGATAGCTTGGAATGTCCTTAATTCGAATCTGCAAAGGACTTGGCTGTGCAACTTGCAGTTTTCGTGCCACGGCTTTTGGCGCAATGCAAGAAATGATGATTTATTCAAATAAAACTAAAAATAAGGGCTCCGGAGTTTTGTCATAGCTCCCGAACTAGAAGGAGTAAAAATACAAATTATATTGCAAATGATAGCTTGGAATGTCCTTAATTCGAATCTGCAAAGGACTTGGCTGTGCAACTTGCAGTTTTCGTGCCACAGCTTTCGGCGCAACTCAAGAAATGATGATTTATTCAAATAAAACTAAAAATAAGGGCTCCGGAGTTTTGTCATAGCTCCCAAACTAGAAGGAGTAAAAATACAACTTACATTGCAAATTATAGCTTGGAATGTCCTTAATTCGAATCTGCAAAGGACTTGGCTGTGCCGCTTGCAGTTTTCGTGCCACGGCTTTTGGCGCAATGCAAGAAATGATGATTTATTCAAATAAAACTAAAAATAAGGGCTCCGGAGTTTTGTCATAGCTCCCGAACTAGAAGGAGTAAAAATACAAATTATATTGCAAATGATAGCTTGGAATGTCCTTAATTCGAATCTGCAAAGGACTTGGCTGTGCAACTTGCAGTTTTCGTGCCACAGCTTTCGGCGCAACTCAAGAAATGATGATTTATTCAAATAAAACTAAAAATAAGGGCTCCGGAGTTTTGTCATAGCTCCTGAACTAGAAGGATTAAAAATACAAAGGACATTGCAAATGATAGCTTGGAATGTCCTTAATTCGAATCTGCAAAGTACTTGGCTGTGCCGCTCGTAGTTTTCGTGCCACAGCTTTCGGCGCAACTCAAGAAATGATGATTTATTCAAATAAAACTAAAAATAAGGGCTCCGGAGTTTTGTCATAGCTCCCAAACTAGAAGGAGTAAAAATACAACTTACATTGCAAATTATAGCTTGGAATGTCCTTAATTCGAATCTGCAAAGGACTTGGCTGTGCCGCTTGCAGTTTTCGTGCCACGGCTTTTGGCGCAATGCAAGAAATGATGATTTATTCAAATAAAACTAAAAATAAGGGCTCCGGAGTTTTGTCATAGCTCCCGAACTAGAAGGAATAAAAATACAAAGGACATTGCAAATGATAGCTTGGAATGTCCTTAATTCAAATATATAATGTCCTGGCCGGCGCGACATGTAGTTTTCGTGCCACAGCTTTCGGCGCAACTCAAGAAATGATGATTTATTCAAATAAAACTAAAAATAAGGACTCGGGCGTTTTGTCATAGCTCCTGAACTAGAAGGAGTAAAAATACAAAGGACATTGCAAATGATAGCTTGGAATGTCCTTAATTCGAATCTGCAAAGGACTTGGCTGTGCTGCTTGTAGTTTTCGTGCCACAGCTTTCGGCGCAACTCAAGAAATGATGATTTATTCAAATAAAACTAAAAATAAGGGCTCCGGAGTTTTGTCATAGCTCCCGCACTAAAGGGAGTAAAAATACAAATTATATTGCAAATGATAGCTTGGAATGTCCTTAATTCGAATCTGCAAAGGACTTGGCTGTGCAACTTGCAGTTTTCGTGCCACAGCTTTCGGCGCAACTCAAGAAATGATGATTTATTCAAATAAAACTAAAAATAAGGGCTCCGGAGTTTTGACATAGCTCCCAAACTAGAAGGAGTAAAAATACAACTTACATTGCAAATTATAGCTTGGAATGTCCTTAATTCGAATCTGCAAAGGACTTGGCTGTGCCGCTTGCAGTTTTCGTGCCACGGCTTTTGGCGCAATGCAAGAAATGATGATTTATTCAAATAAAACTAAAAATAAGGGCTCCGGAGTTTTGTCATAGCTCCCAAACTAGAAGGAGTAAAAATACAACTTACATTGCAAATTATAGCTTGGAATGTCCTTAATTCGAATCTGCAAAGGACTTGGCTGTGCAACTTGCAGTTTTCGTGCCACAGCTTTCGGCGCAACTCAAGAAATGATTATTTATTCAAATAAAACTAAAAATAAGGGCTCCGGAGTTTTGTCATAGCTCCTGAACTAGAAGGATTAAAAATACAAAGGACATTGCAAATGATAGCTTGGAATGTCCTTAATTCGAATCTGCAAAGTACTTGGCTGTGCCGCTTGTAGTTTTCGTGCCACAGCTTTCGGCGCAACTCAAGAAATGATGATTTATTCAAATAAAACTAAAAATAAGGGCTCCGGAGTTTTGTCATAGCTCCCGCACTAAAGGGAGTAAAAATACAAATTATATTGCAAATGATAGCTTGGAATGTCCTTAATTCGAATCTGCAAAGGACTTGGCTGTGCAACTTGCAGTTTTCGTGCCACAGCTTTCGGCGCAACTCAAGAAATGATGATTTATTCAAATAAAACTAAAAATAAGGGCTCCGGAGTTTTGTCATAGCTCCCAAACTAGAAGGAGTAAAAATACAACTTACATTGCAAATTATAGCTTGGAATGTCCTTAATTCGAATCTGCAAAGGACTTGGCTGTGCCGCTTGCAGTTTTCGTGCCACGGCTTTTGGCGCAATGCAAGAAATGATGATTTATTCAAATAAAACTAAAAATAAGGGCTCCGGAGTTTTGTCATAGCTCCCGAACTAGAAGGAATAAAAATACAAAGGACATTGCAAATGATAGCTTGGAATGTCCTTAATTCAAATATATAATGTCCTGGCCGGCGCGACATGTAGTTTTCGTGCCACAGCTTTCGGCGCAACTCAAGAAATGATGATTTATTCAAATAAAACTAAAAATAAGGACTCGGGCGTTTTGTCATAGCTCCTGAACTAGAAGGAGTAAAAATACAAAGGACATTGCAAATGATAGCTTGGAATGTCCTTAATTCGAATCTGCAAAGGACTTGGCTGTGCCGCTTGTAGTTTTCGTGCCACAGCTTTCGGCGCAACTCAAGAAATGATGATTTATTCAAATAAAACTAAAAATAAGGGCTCCGGAGTTTTGTCATAGCTCCCGCACTAAAGGGAGTAAAAATACAAATTATATTGCAAATGATAGCTTGGAATGTCCTTAATTCGAATCTGCAAAGGACTTGGCTGTGCAACTTGCAGTTTTCGTGCCACAGCTTTCGGCGCAACTCAAGAAATGATGATTTATTCAAATAAAACTAAAAATAAGGGCTCCGGAGTTTTGTCATAGCTCCCAAACTAGAAGGAGTAAAAATACAACTTACATTGCAAATTATAGCTTGGAATGTCCTTAATTCGAATCTGCAAAGGACTTGGCTGTGCCGCTTGCAGTTTTCGTGCCACGGCTTTTGGCGCAATGCAAGAAATGATGATTTATTCAAATAAAACTAAAAATAAGGACTCGGGCGTTTTGTCATAGCTCCTGAACTAGAAGGAGTAAAAATACAAAGGACATTGCAAATGATAGCTTGGAATGTCCTTAATTCGAATCTGCAAAGGACTTGGCTGTGCCGCTTGTAGTTTTCGTGCCACAGCTTTCGGCGCAACTCAAGAAATGATGATTTATTCAAATAAAACTAAAAATAAGGGCTCCGGAGTTTTGTCATAGCTCCCGCACTAAAGGGAGTAAAAATACAAATTATATTGCAAATGATAGCTTGGAATGTCCTTAATTCGAATCTGCAAAGGACTTGGCTGTGCAACTTGCAGTTTTCGTGCCACAGCTTTCGGCGCAACTCAAGAAATGATGATTTATTCAAATAAAACTAAAAATAAGGACTCGGGCGTTTTGTCATAGCTCCTGAACTAGAAGGATTAAAAATACAAAGGACATTGCAAATGATAGCTTGGAATGTCCTTAATTCGAATCTGCAAAGGACTTGGCTGTGCAACTTGCAGTTTTCGTGCCACGGCTTTTGGCGCAATGCAAGAAATGATGATTTATTCAAATAAAACTAAAAATAAGGGCTCCGGAGTTTTGTCATAGCTCCCGAACTAGAAGGAGTAAAAATACAAATTATATTGCAAATGATAGCTTGGAATGTCCTTAATTCGAATCTGCAAAGGACTTGGCTGTGCAACTTGCAGTTTTCGTGCCACAGCTTTCGGCGCAACTCAAGAAATGATGATTTATTCAAATAAAACTAAAAATAAGGGCTCCGGAGTTTTGTCATAGCTCCCGAACTAGAAGGAGTAAAAATACAAATTATATTGCAAATGATAGCTTGGAATGTCCTTAATTCGAATCTGCAAAGGACTTGGCTGTGCAACTTGCAGTTTTCGTGCCACAGCTTTCGGCGCAACTCAAGAAATGATGATTTATTCAAATAAAACTAAAAATAAGGGCTCCGGAGTTTTGTCATAGCTCCCAAACTAGAAGGAGTAAAAATACAACTTACATTGCAAATTATAGCTTGGAATGTCCTTAATTCGAATCTGCAAAGGACTTGGCTGTGCCGCTTGCAGTTTTCGTGCCACGGCTTTTGGCGCAATGCAAGAAATGATGATTTATTCAAATAAAACTAAAAATAAGGGCTCCGGAGTTTTGTCATAGCTCCCGAACTAGAAGGAGTAAAAATACAAATTATATTGCAAATGATAGCTTGGAATGTCCTTAATTCGAATCTGCAAAGGACTTGGCTGTGCAACTTGCAGTTTTCGTGCCACAGCTTTCGGCGCAACTCAAGAAATGATGATTTATTCAAATAAAACTAAAAATAAGGGCTCCGGAGTTTTGTCATAGCTCCTGAACTAGAAGGATTAAAAATACAAAGGACATTGCAAATGATAGCTTGGAATGTCCTTAATTCGAATCTGCAAAGTACTTGGCTGTGCCGCTTGTAGTTTTCGTGCCACAGCTTTCGGCGCAACTCAAGAAATGATGATTTATTCAAATAAAACTAAAAATAAGGGCTCCGGAGTTTTGTCATAGCTCCCGCACTAAAGGGAGTAAAAATACAAATTATATTGCAAATGATAGCTTGGAATGTCCTTAATTCGAATCTGCAAAGGACTTGGCTGTGCAACTTGCAGTTTTCGTGCCACAGCTTTCGGCGCAACTCAAGAAATGATGATTTATTCAAATAAAACTAAAAATAAGGGCTCCGGAGTTTTGTCATAGCTCCCAAACTAGAAGGAGTAAAAATACAACTTACATTGCAAATGATAGCTTGGAATGTCCTTAATTCGAATCTGCAAAGGACTTGGCTGTGCAACTTGCAGTTTTCGTGCCACGGCTTTTGGCGCAATGCAAGAAATGATGATTTATTCAAATAAAACTAAAAATAAGGGCTCCGGAGTTTTGTCATAGCTCCCGAACTAGAAGGAGTAAAAATACAAATTATATTGCAAATGATAGCTTGGAATGTCCTTAATTCGAATCTGCAAAGCACTTGGCTGTGCAACTTGCAGTTTTCGTGCCACAGCTTTCGGCGCAACTCAAGAAATGATGATTTATTCAAATAAAACTAAAAATAAGGGCTCCGGAGTTTTGTCATAGCTCCTGAACTAGAAGGATTAAAAATACAAAGGACATTGCAAATGATAGCTTGGAATGTCCTTAATTCGAATCTGCAAAGTACTTGGCTGTGCCGCTTGTAGTTTTCGTGCCACAGCTTTCGGCGCAACTCAAGAAATGATGATTTATTCAAATAAAACTAAAAATAAGGGCTCCGGAGTTTTGTCATAGCTCCCGCACTAAAGGGAGTAAAAATACAAATTATATTGCAAATGATAGCTTGGAATGTCCTTAATTCGAATCTGCAAAGGACTTGGCTGTGCAACTTGCAGTTTTCGTGCCACAGCTTTCGGCGCAACTCAAGAAATGATGATTTATTCAAATAAAACTAAAAATAAGGGCTCCGGAGTTTTGTCATAGCTCCCAAACTAGAAGGAGTAAAAATACAACTTACATTGCAAATGATAGCTTGGAATGTCCTTAATTCGAATCTGCAAAGGACTTGGCTGTGCAACTTGCAGTTTTCGTGCCACGGCTTTTGGCGCAATGCAAGAAATGATGATTTATTCAAATAAAACTAAAAATAAGGGCTCCGGAGTTTTGTCATAGCTCCCGAACTAGAAGGAGTAAAAATACAAAGGACATTGCAAATGATAGCTTGGAATGTCCTTAATTCGAATCTGCAAAGGACTTGGCTGTGCAACTTGCAGTTTTCGTGCCACGGCTTTTGGCGCAATGCAAGAAATGATGATTTATTCAAATAAAACTAAAAATAAGGGCTCCGGAGTTTTGTCATAGCTCCCGAACTAGAAGGAGTAAAAATACAAATTATATTGCAAATGATAGCTTGGAATGTCCTTAATTCAAATATATAATGTCCTGGCCGGCGCGACATGTAGTTTTCGTGCCACAGCTTTCGGCGCAACTCAAGAAATGATGATTTATTCAAATAAAACTAAAAATAAGGACTCGGGCGTTTTGTCATAGCTCCTGAACTAGAAGGAGTAAAAATACAAATTATATTGCAAATGATAGCTTGGAATGTCCTTAATTCGAATCTGCAAAGGACTTGGCTGTGCAACTTGCAGTTTTCGTGCCACAGCTTTCGGCGCAACTCAAGAAATGATGATTTATTCAAATAAAACTAAAAATAAGGGCTCCGGAGTTTTGTCATAGCTCCCGAACTAGAAGGAGTAAAAATACAAATTATATTGCAAATGATAGCTTGGAATGTCCTTAATTCGAATCTGCAAAGGACTTGGCTGTGCAACTTGCAGTTTTCGTGCCACAGCTTTCGGCGCAACTCAAGAAATGATGATTTATTCAAATAAAAACTAAAAATAAGGGCTCCGGAGTTTTGTCATAGCTCCCAAACTAGAAGGAGTAAAAATACAACTTACATTGCAAATTATAGCTTGGAATGTCCTTAATTCGAATCTGCAAAGGACTTGGCTGTGCCGCTTGCAGTTTTCGTGCCACGGCTTTTGGCGCAATGCAAGAAATGATGATTTATTCAAATAAACTAAAAATAAGGGCTCCGGAGTTTTGTCATAGCTCCCGAACTAGAAGGAGTAAAAATACAAAATTATATTGCAAATGATAGCTTGGAATGTCCTTAATTCGAATCTGCAAAGGACTTGGCTGTGCAACTTGCAGTTTTCGTGCCACAGCTTTCGGCGCAACTCAAGAAATGATGATTTATTCAAATAAAACTAAAAATAAGGGCTCCGGAGTTTTGTCATAGCTCCTGAACTAGAAGGATTAAAAATACAAAGGACATTGCAAATGATAGCTTGGAATGTCCTTAATTCGAATCTGCAAAGTACTTGGCTGTGCCGCTTGTAGTTTTCGTGCCACAGCTTTCGGCGCAACTCAAGAAATGATGATTTATTCAAATAAAACTAAAAATAAGGGCTCCGGAGTTTTGTCATAGCTCCCGCACTAAAGGGAGTAAAAATACAAATTATATTGCAAATGATAGCTTGGAATGTCCTTAATTCGAATCTGCAAAGGACTTGCTGTGCAACTTGCAGTTTTCGTGCCACAGCTTTCGGCGCAACTCAAGAAATGATGATTTATTCAAATAAAACTAAAAATAAGGGCTCCGGAGTTTTGTCATAGCTCCCAAACTAGAAGGAGTAAAAATACAACTTACATTGCAAATGATAGCTTGGAATGTCCTTAATTCGAATCTGCAAAGGACTTGGCTGTGCAACTTGCAGTTTTCGTGCCACGGCTTTTGGCGCAATGCAAGAAATGATGATTATATTCAAATAAAACTAAAAATAAGGGCTCCGGAGTTTTGTCATAGCTCCCGAACTAGAAGGAGTAAAAATACAAATTATATTGCAAATGATAGCTTGGAATGTCCTTAATTCGAATCTGCAAAGGACTTGGCTGTGCAACTTGCAGTTTTCGTGCCACAGCTTTCGGCGCAACTCAAGAAATGATGATTTATTCAAATAAAACTAAAAATAAGGGCTCCGGAGTTTTGTCATAGCTCCTGAACTAGAAGGAGTAAAATACAAAGGACATTGCAAATGATAGCTTGGAATGTCCTTAATTCGAATCTGCAAAGTACTTGGCTGTGCCGCTTGTAGTTTTCGTGCCACAGCTTTCGGCGCAACTCAAGAAATGATGATTTATTCAAATAAAACTAAAAATAAGGGCTCCGGAGTTTTGTCATAGCTCCCGCACTAAAGGGAGTAAAAATACAAATTATATTGCAAATGATAGCTTGGAATGTCCTTAATTCGAATCTGCAAAGGACTTGGCTGTGCAACTTGCAGTTTTCGTGCCACAGCTTTCGGCGCAACTCAAGAAATGATGATTTATTCAAATAAAACTAAAATAAGGGCTCCGGAGTTTTGTCATAGCTCCCAAACTAGAAGGAGTAAAAATACAACTTACATTGCAAATGATAGCTTGGAATGTCCTTAATTCGAATCTGCAAAGGACTTGGCTGTGCAACTTGCAGTTTCGTGCCACGGCTTTTGGCGCAATGCAAGAAATGATGATTTATTCAAATAAAACTAAAAATAAGGGCTCCGGAGTTTTGTCATAGCTCCCGAACTAGAAGGAGTAAAAATACAAAGGACATTGCAAATGATAGCTTGGAATGTCCTTAATTCGAATCTGCAAAGGACTTGGCTGTGCAACTTGCAGTTTTCGTGCCACGGCTTTTGGCGCAATGCAAGAAATGATGATTTATTCAAATAAAACTAAAAATAAGGGCTCCGGAGTTTTGTCATAGCTCCCGAACTAGAAGGAGTAAAAATACAAATTATATTGCAAATGATAGCTTGGAATGTCCTTAATTCGAATCTGCAAAGGACTTGGCTGTGCAACTTGCAGTTTTCGTGCCACAGCTTTCGGCGCAACTCAAGAAATGATGATTTATTCAAATAAAACTAAAAATAAGGGCTCCGGAGTTTTGTCATAGCTCCCGAACTAGAAGGAATAAAAATACAAAGGACATTGCAAATGATAGCTTGGAATGTCCTTAATTCAAATATATAATGTCCTGGCCGGCGCGACATGTAGTTTTCGTGCCACAGCTTTCGGCGCAACTCAAGAAATGATGATTTATTCAAATAAAACTAAAAATAAGGACTCGGGCGTTTTGTCATAGCTCCTGAACTAGAAGGAGTAAAAATACAAATTATATTGCAAATGATAGCTTGGAATGTCCTTAATTCGAATCTGCAAAGGACTTGGCTGTGCAACTTGCAGTTTTCGTGCCACAGCTTTCGGCGCAACTCAAGAAATGATGATTTATTCAAATAAAACTAAAAATAAGGGCTCCGGAGTTTTGTCATAGCTCCCGAACTAGAAGGAGTAAAAATACAAATTATATTGCAAATGATAGCTTGGAATGTCCTTAATTCGAATCTGCAAAGGACTTGGCTGTGCAACTTGCAGTTTTCGTGCCACAGCTTTCGGCGCAACTCAAGAAATGATGATTTATTCAAATAAAACTAAAAATAAGGGCTCCGGAGTTTTGTCATAGCTCCTGAACTAGAAGGATTAAAAATACAAATTATATTGCAAATGATAGCTTGGAATGTCCTTAATTCGAATCTGCAAAGGACTTGGCTGTGCAACTTGCAGTTTTCGTGCCACAGCTTTCGGCGCAACTCAAGAAATGATGATTTATTCAAATAAAACTAAAAATAAGGGCTCCGGAGTTTTGTCATAGCTCCTGAACTAGAAGGACTAAAAATACAAAGGACATTGCAAATGATAGCTTGGAATGTCCTTAATTCGAATCTGCAAAGTACTTGGCTGTGCCGCTTGTAGTTTTCGTGCCACAGCTTTCGGCGCAACTCAAGAAATGATGATTTATTCAAATAAAACTAAAAATAAGGGCTCCGGAGTTTTGTCATAGCTCCCAAACTAGAAGGAGTAAAAATACAACTTACATTGCAAATGATAGCTTGGAATGTCCTTAATTCGAATCTGCAAAGGACTTGGCTGTGCAACTTGCAGTTTTCGTGCCACGGCTTTTGGCGCAATGCAAGAAATGATGATTTATTCAAATAAAACTAAAAATAAGGGCTCCGGAGTTTTGTCATAGCTCCCGAACTAGAAGGAGTAAAAATACAAATTATATTGCAAATGATAGCTTGGAATGTCCTTAATTCGAATCTGCAAAGGACTTGGCTGTGCCGCTTGCAGTTTTCGTGCCACGGCTTTTGGCGCAATGCAAGAAATGATGATTTATTCAAATAAAACTAAAAATAAGGGCTCCGGAGTTTTGTCATAGCTCCCGAACTAGAAGGAGTAAAAATACAAATTATATTGCAAATGATAGCTTGGAATGTCCTTAATTCGAATCTGCAAAGGACTTGGCTGTGCAACTTGCAGTTTTCGTGCCACAGCTTTCGGCGCAACTCAAGAAATGATGATTTATTCAAATAAAACTAAAAATAAGGGCTCCGGAGTTTTGTCATAGCTCCTGAACTAGAAGGATTAAAAATACAAAGGACATTGCAAATGATAGCTTGGAATGTCCTTAATTCGAATCTGCAAAGTACTTGGCTGTGCCGCTTGTAGTTTTCGTGCCACAGCTTTCGGCGCAACTCAAGAAATGATGATTTATTCAAATAAAACTAAAAATAAGGGCTCCGGAGTTTTGTCATAGCTCCCGCACTAAAGGGAGTAAAAATACAAATTATATTGCAAATGATAGCTTGGAATGTCCTTAATTCGAATCTGCAAAGGACTTGGCTGTGCAACTTGCAGTTTTCGTGCCACAGCTTTCGGCGCAACTCAAGAAATGATGATTTATTCAAATAAAACTAAAAATAAGGGCTCCGGAGTTTTGTCATAGCTCCCAAACTAGAAGGAGTAAAAATACAACTTACATTGCAAATGATAGCTTGGAATGTCCTTAATTCGAATCTGCAAAGGACTTGGCTGTGCAACTTGCAGTTTTCGTGCCACGGCTTTTGGCGCAATGCAAGAAATGATGATTTATTCAAATAAAACTAAAAATAAGGGCTCCGGAGTTTTGTCATAGCTCCCGAACTAGAAGGAGTAAAAATACAAATTATATTGCAAATGATAGCTTGGAATGTCCTTAATTCGAATCTGCAAAGGACTTGGCTGTGCAACTTGCAGTTTTCGTGCCACAGCTTTCGGCGCAACTCAAGAAATGATGATTTATTCAAATAAAACTAAAAATAAGGGCTCCGGAGTTTTGTCATAGCTCCTGAACTAGAAGGATTAAAAATACAAAGGACATTGCAAATGATAGCTTGGAATGTCCTTAATTCGAATCTGCAAAGTACTTGGCTGTGCCGCTTGTAGTTTTCGTGCCACAGCTTTCGGCGCAACTCAAGAAATGATGATTTATTCAAATAAAACTAAAAATAAGGGCTCCGGAGTTTTGTCATAGCTCCCAAACTAGAAGGAGTAAAAATACAACTTACATTGCAAATGATAGCTTGGAATGTCCTTAATTCGAATCTGCAAAGGACTTGGCTGTGCAACTTGCAGTTTTCGTGCCACAGCTTTCGGCGCAACTCAAGAAATGATGATTTATTCAAATAAAACTAAAAATAAGGGCTCCGGAGTTTTGTCATAGCTCCCAAACTACAAGGAGTAAAAATACAACTTACATTGCAAATTATAGCTTGGAATGTCCTTAATTCGAATCTGCAAAGGACTTGGCTGTGCAACTTGCAGTTTTCGTGCCACGGCTTTTGGCGCAATGCAAGAAATGATGATTTATTCAAATAAAACTAAAAATAAGGGCTCCGGAGTTTTGTCATAGCTCCCGAACTAGAAGGAATAAAAATACAAAGGACATTGCAAATGATAGCTTGGAATGTCCTTAATTCAAATATATAATGTCCTGGCCGGCGCGACATGTAGTTTTCGTGCCACAGCTTTCG
The DNA here is from genome assembly GCA_932526495.1 of Bombylius major. Taxonomy (NCBI): domain Eukaryota; kingdom Metazoa; phylum Arthropoda; class Insecta; order Diptera; family Bombyliidae; genus Bombylius; species Bombylius major. Next base: position 23,675,895 of record OW052045.1, on the reverse strand, counting down.
GCGCAACTCAAGAAATGATGATTTATTCAAATAAAACTAAAAATAAGGACTCGGGCGTTTTGTCATAGCTCCTGAACTAGAAGGAGTAAAAATACAAAGGACATTGCAAATGATAGCTTGGAATGTCCTTAATTCGAATCTGCAAAGTACTTGGCTGTGCCGCTTGTAGTTTTCGTGCCACAGCTTTCGGCGCAACTCAAGAAATGATGATTTATTCAAATAAAACTAAAAATAAGGGCTCCGGAGTTTTGTCATAGCTCCCGCACTAAAGGGAGTAAAAATACAAATTATATTGCAAATGATAGCTTAGAATGTCCTTAATTCGAATCTGCAAAGGACTTGGCTGTGCAACTTGCAGTTTTCGTGCCACAGCTTTCGGCGCAACTCAAGAAATGATGATTTATTCAAATAAAACTAAAAATAAGGGCTCCGGAGTTTTGTCATAGCTCCCAAACTAGAAGGAGTAAAAATACAACTTACATTGCAAATTATAGCTTGGAATGTCCTTAATTCGAATCTGCAAAGGACTTGGCTGTGCCGCTTGCAGTTTTCGTGCCACAGCTTTCGGCGCAACTCAAGAAATGATGATTTATTCAAATAAAACTAAAAATAAGGGCTCCGGAGTTTTGTCATAGCTCCCAAACTAGAAGGAGTAAAAATACAACTTACATTGCAAATTATAGCTTGGAATGTCCTTAATTCGAATCTGCAAAGGACTTGGCTGTGCCGCTTGCAGTTTTCGTGCCACGGCTTTTGGCGCAATGCAAGAAATGATGATTTATTCAAATAAAACTAAAAATAAGGGCTCCGGAGTTTTGTCATAGCTCCCGAACTAGAAGGAATAAAAATACAAAGGACATTGCAAATGATAGCTTGGAATGTCCTTAATTCAAATATATAATGTCCTGGCCGGCGCGACATGTAGTTTTCGTGCCACAGCTTTCGGCGCAACTCAAGAAATGATGATTTATTCAAATAAAACTAAAAATAAGGACTCGGGCGTTTTGTCATAGCTCCTGAACTAGAAGGAGGAAAAATACAAAGGACATTGCAAATGATAGCTTGGAATGTCCTTAATTCGAATCTGCAAAGTACTTGGCTGTGCCGCTTGTAGTTTTCGTGCCACAGCTTTCGGCGCAACTCAAGAAATGATGATTTATTCAAATAAAACTAAAAATAAGGGCTCCGGAGTTTTGTCATAGCTCCCGCACTAAAGGGAGTAAAAATACAAATTATATTGCAAATGATAGCTTAGAATGTCCTTAATTCGAATCTGCAAAGGACTTGGCTGTGCAACTTGCAGTTTTCGTGCCACAGCTTTCGGCGCAACTCAAGAAATGATGATTTATTCAAATAAAACTAAAAATAAGGGCTCCGGAGTTTTGTCATAGCTCCCAAACTAGAAGGAGTAAAAATACAAATTATATTGCAAATTATAGCTTGGAATGTCCTTAATTCGAATCTGCAAAGGACTTGGCTGTGCAACTTGCAGTTTTCGTGCCACGGCTTTTGGCGCAATGCAAGAAATGATGATTTATTCAAATAAAACTAAAAATAAGGGCTCCGGAGTTTTGTCATAGCTCCCGAACTAGAAGGAGTAAAAATACAAATTATATTGCAAATGATAGCTTGGAATGTCCTTAATTCGAATCTGCAAAGGACTTGGCTGTGCAACTTGCAGTTTTCGTGCCACAGCTTTCGGCGCAACTCAAGAAATGATGATTTATTCAAATAAAACTAAAAATAAGGGCTCCGGAGTTTTGTCATAGCTCCCAAACTAGAAGGAGTAAAAATACAACTTACATTGCAAATTATAGCTTGGAATGTCCTTAATTCGAATCTGCAAAGGACTTGGCTGTGCCGCTTGCAGTTTTCGTGCCACGGCTTTTGGCGCAATGCAAGAAATGATGATTTATTCAAATAAAACTAAAAATAAGGGCTCCGGAGTTTTGTCATAGCTCCCGAACTAGAAGGAGTAAAAATACAAATTATATTGCAAATGATAGCTTGGAATGTCCTTAATTCGAATCTGCAAAGGACTTGGCTGTGCAACTTGCAGTTTTCGTGCCACAGCTTTCGGCGCAACTCAAGAAATGATGATTTATTCAAATAAAACTAAAAATAAGGGCTCCGGAGTTTTGTCATAGCTCCTGAACTAGAAGGATTAAAAATACAAAGGACATTGCAAATGATAGCTTGGAATGTCCTTAATTCGAATCTGCAAAGTACTTGGCTGTGCCGCTTGTAGTTTTCGTGCCACAGCTTTCGGCGCAACTCAAGAAATGATGATTTATTCAAATAAAACTAAAAATAAGGGCTCCGGAGTTTTGTCATAGCTCCCGCACTAAAGGGAGTAAAAATACAAATTATATTGCAAATGATAGCTTGGAATGTCCTTAATTCGAATCTGCAAAGGACTTGGCTGTGCAACTTGCAGTTTTCGTGCCACAGCTTTCGGCGCAACTCAAGAAATGATGATTTATTCAAATAAAACTAAAAATAAGGGCTCCGGAGTTTTGTCATAGCTCCCGAACTAGAAGGAGTAAAAATACAACTTACATTGCAAATTATAGCTTGGAATGTCCTTAATTCGAATCTGCAAAGGACTTGGCTGTGCCGCTTGCAGTTTTCGTGCCACAGCTTTCGGCGCAACTCAAGAAATGATGATTTATTCAAATAAAACTAAAAATAAGGGCTCCGGAGTTTTGTCATAGCTCCCAAACTAGAAGGAGTAAAAATACAACTTACATTGCAAATTATAGCTTGGAATGTCCTTAATTCGAATCTGCAAAGGACTTGGCTGTGCCGCTTGCAGTTTTCGTGCCACGGCTTTTGGCGCAATGCAAGAAATGATGATTTATTCAAATAAAACTAAAAATAAGGGCTCCGGAGTTTTGTCATAGCTCCCGAACTAGAAGGAATAAAAATACAAAGGACATTGCAAATGATAGCTTGGAATGTCCTTAATTCAAATATATAATGTCCTGGCCGGCGCGACATGTAGTTTTCGTGCCACAGCTTTCGGCGCAACTCAAGAAATGATGATTTATTCAAATAAAACTAAAAATAAGGACTCGGGCGTTTTGTCATAGCTCCTGAACTAGAAGGAGTAAAAATACAAAGGACATTGCAAATGATAGCTTGGAATGTCCTTAATTCGAATCTGCAAAGTACTTGGCTGTGCCGCTTGTAGTTTTCGTGCCACAGCTTTCGGCGCAACTCAAGAAATGATGATTTATTCAAATAAAACTAAAAATAAGGGCTCCGGAGTTTTGTCATAGCTCCCGCACTAAAGGGAGTAAAAATACAAATTATATTGCAAATGATAGCTTAGAATGTCCTTAATTCGAATCTGCAAAGGACTTGGCTGTGCAACTTGCAGTTTTCGTGCCACAGCTTTCGGCGCAACTCAAGAAATGATGATTTATTCAAATAAAACTAAAAATAAGGGCTCCGGAGTTTTGTCATAGCTCCCAAACTAGAAGGAGTAAAAATACAACTTACATTGCAAATTATAGCTTGGAATGTCCTTAATTCGAATCTGCAAAGGACTTGGCTGTGCAACTTGCAGTTTTCGTGCCACGGCTTTTGGCGCAATGCAAGAAATGATGATTTATTCAAATAAAACTAAAAATAAGGGCTCCGGAGTTTTGTCATAGCTCCCGAACTAGAAGGAATAAAAATACAAAGGACATTGCAAATGATAGCTTGGAATGTCCTTAATTCAAATATATAATGTCCTGGCCGGCGCGACATGTAGTTTTCGTGCCACAGCTTTCGGCGCAACTCAAGAAATGATGATTTATTCAAATAAAACTAAAAATAAGGACTCGGGCGTTTTGTCATAGCTCCTGAACTAGAAGGAGTAAAAATACAAAGGACATTGCAAATGATAGCTTGGAATGTCCTTAATTCGAATCTGCAAAGTACTTGGCTGTGCCGCTTGTAGTTTTCGTGCCACAGCTTTCGGCGCAACTCAAGAAATGATGATTTATTCAAATAAAACTAAAAATAAGGGCTCCGGAGTTTTGTCATAGCTCCCGCACTAAAGGGAGTAAAAATACAAATTATATTGCAAATGATAGCTTAGAATGTCCTTAATTCGAATCTGCAAAGGACTTGGCTGTGCAACTTGCAGTTTTCGTGCCACAGCTTTCGGCGCAACTCAAGAAATGATGATTTATTCAAATAAAACTAAAAATAAGGGCTCCGGAGTTTTGTCATAGCTCCCAAACTAGAAGGAGTAAAAATACAACTTACATTGCAAATTATAGCTTGGAATGTCCTTAATTCGAATCTGCAAAGGACTTGGCTGTGCCGCTTGCAGTTTTCGTGCCACAGCTTTCGGCGCAACTCAAGAAATGATGATTTATTCAAATAAAACTAAAAATAAGGGCTCCGGAGTTTTGTCATAGCTCCCAAACTAGAAGGAGTAAAAATACAACTTACATTGCAAATTATAGCTTGGAATGTCCTTAATTCGAATCTGCAAAGGACTTGGCTGTGCCGCTTGCAGTTTTCGTGCCACGGCTTTTGGCGCAATGCAAGAAATGATGATTTATTCAAATAAAACTAAAAATAAGGGCTCCGGAGTTTTGTCATAGCTCCCGAACTAGAAGGAATAAAAATACAAAGGACATTGCAAATGATAGCTTGGAATGTCCTTAATTCAAATATATAATGTCCTGGCCGGCGCGACATGTAGTTTTCGTGCCACAGCTTTCGGCGCAACTCAAGAAATGATGATTTATTCAAATAAAACTAAAAATAAGGACTCGGGCGTTTTGTCATAGCTCCTGAACTAGAAGGAGTAAAAATACAAAGGACATTGCAAATGATAGCTTGGAATGTCCTTAATTCGAATCTGCCACGTACTTGGCTGTGCCGCTTGTAGTTTTCGTGCCACAGCTTTCGGCGCAACTCAAGAAATGATGATTTATTCAAATAAAACTAAAAATAAGGGCTCCGGAGTTTTGTCATAGCTCCCGCACTAAAGGGAGTAAAAATACAAATTATATTGCAAATGATAGCTTAGAATGTCCTTAATTCGAATCTGCAAAGGACTTGGCTGTGCAACTTGCAGTTTTCGTGCCACAGCTTTCGGCGCAACTCAAGAAATGATGATTTATTCAAATAAAACTAAAAATAAGGGCTCCGGAGTTTTGTCATAGCTCCCAAACTAGAAGGAGTAAAAATACAACTTACATTGCAAATTATAGCTTGGAATGTCCTTAATTCGAATCTGCAAAGGACTTGGCTGTGCCGCTTGCAGTTTTCGTGCCACGGCTTTTGGCGCAATGCAAGAAATGATGATTTATTCAAATAAAACTAAAAATAAGGGCTCCGGAGTTTTGTCATAGCTCCCGAACTAGAAGGAATAAAAATACAAAGGACATTGCAAATGATAGCTTGGAATGTCCTTAATTCAAATATATAATGTCCTGGCCGGCGCGACATGTAGTTTTCGTGCCACAGCTTTCGGCGCAACTCAAGAAATGATGATTTATTCAAATAAAACTAAAAATAAGGACTCGGGCGTTTTGTCATAGCTCCTGAACTAGAAGGAGTAAAAATACAAATTATATTGCAAATGATAGCTTGGAATGTCCTTAATTCGAATCTGCAAAGGACTTGGCTGTGCAACTTGCAGTTTTCGTGCCACAGCTTTCGGCGCAACTCAAGAAATGATGATTTATTCAAATAAAACTAAAAATAAGGGCTCCGGAGTTTTGTCATAGCTCCCAAACTAGAAGGAGTAAAAATACAACTTACATTGCAAATTATAGCTTGGAATGTCCTTAATTCGAATCTGCAAAGGACTTGGCTGTGCCGCTTGCAGTTTTCGTGCCACGGCTTTTGGCGCAATGCAAGAAATGATGATTTATTCAAATAAAACTAAAAATAAGGGCTCCGGAGTTTTGTCATAGCTCCCGAACTAGAAGGAATAAAAATACAAAGGACATTGCAAATGATAGCTTGGAATGTCCTTAATTCAAATATATAATGTCCTGGCCGGCGCGACATGTAGTTTTCGTGCCACAGCTTTCGGCGCAACTCAAGAAATGATGATTTATTCAAATAAAACTAAAAATAAGGACTCGGGCGTTTTGTCATAGCTCCTGAACTAGAAGGAGTAAAAATACAAAGGACATTGCAAATGATAGCTTGGAATGTCCTTAATTCGAATCTGCAAAGTACTTGGCTGTGCAACTTGTAGTTTTCGTGCCACAGCTTTCGGCGCAACTCAAGAAATGATGATTTATTCAAATAAAACTAAAAATAAGGGCTCCGGAGTTTTGTCATAGCTCCCGCACTAAAGGGAGTAAAAATACAAATTATATTGCAAATGATAGCTTAGAATGTCCTTAATTCGAATCTGCAAAGGACTTGGCTGTGCAACTTGCAGTTTTCGTGCCACAGCTTTCGGCGCAACTCAAGAAATGATGATTTATTCAAATAAAACTAAAAATAAGGGCTCCGGAGTTTTGTCATAGCTCCCAAACTAGAAGGAGTAAAAATACAACTTACATTGCAAATTATAGCTTGGAATGTCCTTAATTCGAATCTGCAAAGGACTTGGCTGTGCCGCTTGCAGTTTTCGTGCCACGGCTTTTGGCGCAATGCAAGAAATGATGATTTATTCAAATAAAACTAAAAATAAGGGCTCCGGAGTTTTGTCATAGCTCCCGAACTAGAAGGAATAAAAATACAAAGGACATTGCAAATGATAGCTTGGAATGTCCTTAATTCAAATATATAATGTCCTGGCCGGCGCGACATGTAGTTTTCGTGCCACAGCTTTCGGCGCAACTCAAGAAATGATGATTTATTCAAATAAAACTAAAAATAAGGACTCGGGCGTTTTGTCATAGCTCCTGAACTAGAAGGAGTAAAAATACAAATTATATTGCAAATGATAGCTTGGAATGTCCTTAATTCGAATCTGCAAAGGACTTGGCTGTGCAACTTGCAGTTTTCGTGCCACAGCTTTCGGCGCAACTCAAGAAATGATGATTTATTCAAATAAAACTAAAAATAAGGGCTCCGGAGTTTTGTCATAGCTCCCAAACTAGAAGGAGTAAAAATACAACTTACATTGCAAATTATAGCTTGGAATGTCCTTAATTCGAATCTGCAAAGGACTTGGCTGTGCCGCTTGCAGTTTTCGTGCCACGGCTTTTGGCGCAATGCAAGAAATGATGATTTATTCAAATAAAACTAAAAATAAGGGCTCCGGAGTTTTGTCATAGCTCCCGAACTAGAAGGAATAAAAATACAAAGGACATTGCAAATGATAGCTTGGAATGTCCCTAATTCAAATATATAATGTCCTGGCCGGCGCGACATGTAGTTTTCGTGCCACAGCTTTCGGCGCAACTCAAGAAATGATGATTTATTCAAATAAAACTAAAAATAAGGACTCGGGCGTTTTGTCATAGCTCCTGAACTAGAAGGAGTAAAAATACAAAGGACATTGCAAATGATAGCTTGGAATGTCCTTAATTCGAATCTGCAAAGTACTTGGCTGTGCCGCTTGTAGTTTTCGTGCCACAGCTTTCGGCGCAACTCAAGAAATGATGATTTATTCAAATAAAACTAAAAATAAGGGCTCCGGAGTTTTGTCATAGCTCCCGCACTAAAGGGAGTAAAAATACAAATTATATTGCAAATGATAGCTTAGAATGTCCTTAATTCGAATCTGCAAAGGACTTGGCTGTGCAACTTGCAGTTTTCGTGCCACAGCTTTCGGCGCAACTCAAGAAATGATGATTTATTCAAATAAAACTAAAAATAAGGGCTCCGGAGTTTTGTCATAGCTCCCAAACTAGAAGGAGTAAAAATACAACTTACATTGCAAATTATAGCTTGGAATGTCCTTAATTCGAATCTGCAAAGGACTTGGCTGTGCCGCTTGCAGTTTTCGTGCCACGGCTTTTGGCGCAATGCAAGAAATGATGATTTATTCAAATAAAACTAAAAATAAGGGCTCCGGAGTTTTGTCATAGCTCCCGAACTAGAAGGAATAAAAATACAAAGGACATTGCAAATGATAGCTTGGAATGTCCTTAATTCAAATATATAATGTCCTGGCCGGCGCGACATGTAGTTTTCGTGCCACAGCTTTCGGCGCAACTCAAGAAATGATGATTTATTCAAATAAAACTAAAAATAAGGGCTCCGGAGTTTTGTCATAGCTCCCGCACTAAAGGGAGTAAAAATACAAATTATATTGCAAATGATAGCTTAGAATGTCCTTAATTCGAATCTGCAAAGGACTTGGCTGTGCAACTTGCAGTTTTCGTGCCACAGCTTTCGGCGCAACTCAAGAAATGATGATTTATTCAAATAAAACTAAAAATAAGGGCTCCGGAGTTTTGTCATAGCTCCCAAACTAGAAGGAGTAAAAATACAACCTACATTGCAAATTATAGCTTGGAATGTCCTTAATTCGAATCTGCAAAGGACTTGGCTGTGCCGCTTGCAGTTTTCGTGCCACGGCTTTTGGCGCAATGCAAGAAATGATGATTTATTCAAATAAAACTAAAAATAAGGGCTCCGGAGTTTTGTCATAGCTCCCGAACTAGAAGGAATAAAAATACAAAGGACATTGCAAATGATAGCTTGGAATGTCCTTAATTCAAATATATAATGTCCTGGCCGGCGCGACATGTAGTTTTCGTGCCACAGCTTTCGGCGAGACTCAAGAAATGATGATTTATTCAAATAAAACTAAAAATAAGGACTCGGGCGTTTTGTCATAGCTCCTGAACTAGAAGGAGTAAAAATACAAAGGACATTGCAAATGATAGCTTGGAATGTCCTTAATTCGAATCTGCAAAGTACTTGGCTGTGCCGCTTGTAGTTTTCGTGCCACAGCTTTCGGCGCAACTCAAGAAATGATGATTTATTCAAATAAAACTAAAAATAAGGGCTCCGGAGTTTTGTCATAGCTCCCGCACTAAAGGGAGTAAAAATACAAATTATATTGCAAATGATAGCTTGGAATGTCCTTAATTCGAATCTGCAAAGGACTTGGCTGTGCAACTTGCAGTTTTCGTGCCACAGCTTTCGGCGCAACTCAAGAAATGATGATTTATTCAAATAAAACTAAAAATAAGGGCTCCGGAGTTTTGTCATAGCTCCCAAACTAGAAGGAGTAAAAATACAACTTACATTGCAAATTATAGCTTGGAATGTCCTTAATTCGAATCTGCAAAGGACTTGGCTGTGCCGCTTGCAGTTTTCGTGCCACGGCTTTTGGCGCAATGCAAGAAATGATGATTTATTCAAATAAAACTAAAAATAAGGGCTCCGGAGTTTTGTCATAGCTCCCAAACTAGAAGGAGTAAAAATACAACTTACATTGCAAATGATAGCTTGGAATGTCCTTAATTCGAATCTGCAAAGGACTTGGCTGTGCCGCTTGCAGTTTTCGTGCCACGGCTTTTGGCGCAATGCAAGAAATGATGATTTATTCAAATAAAACTAAAAATAAGGGCTCCGGAGTTTTGTCATAGCTCCCGAACTAAAAGGAATAAAAATACAAAGGACATTGCAAATGATAGCTTGGAATGTCCTTAATTCGAATCTGCAAAGGACTTGGCTGTGCAACTTGCAGTTTTCGTGCCACAGCTTTCGGCGCAACTCAAGAAATGATGATTTATTCAAATAAAACTAAAAATAAGGGCTCCGGAGTTTTGTCATAGCTCCCAAACTAGAAGGAGTAAAAATACAACTTACATTGCAAATTATAGCTTGGAATGTCCTTAATTCGAATCTGCAAAGGACTTGGCTGTGCCGCTTGCAGTTTTCGTGCCACGGCTTTTGGCGCAATGCAAGAAATGATGATTTATTCAAATAAAACTAAAAATAAGGGCTCCGGAGTTTTGTCATAGCTCCCGAACTAGAAGGAATAAAAATACAAAGGACATTGCAAATGATAGCTTGGAATGTCCCTAATTCAAAATATATAATGTCCTGGCCGGCGCGACATGTAGTTTTCGTGCCACAGCTTTCGGCGCAACTCAAGAAATGATGATTTATTCAAATAAAACTAAAAATAAGGACTCGGGCGTTTTGTCATAGCTCCTGAACTAGAAGGAGTAAAAATACAAAGGACATTGCAAATGATAGCTTGGAATGTCCTTAATTCGAATCTGCAAAGTACTTGGCTGTGCCGCTTGTAGTTTTCGTGCCACAGCTTTCGGCGCAACTCAAGAAATGATGATTTATTCAAATAAAACTAAAAATAAGGGCTCCGGAGTTTTGTCATAGCTCCCGCACTAAAGGGAGTAAAAATACAAATTATATTGCAAATGATAGCTTAGAATGTCCTTAATTCGAATCTGCAAAGGGACTTGGCTGTGCAACTTGCAGTTTTCGTGCCACAGCTTTCGGCGCAACTCAAGAAATGATGATTTATTCAAATAAAACTAAAAATAAGGGCTCCGGAGTTTTGTCATAGCTCCCAAACTAGAAGGAGTAAAAATACAACTTACATTGCAAATTATAGCTTGGAATGTCCTTAATTCGAATCTGCAAAGGACTTGGCTGTGCCGCTTGCAGTTTTCGTGCCACGGCTTTTGGCGCAATGCAAGAAATGATGATTTATTCAAATAAAACTAAAATAAGGGCTCCGGAGTTTTGTCATAGCTCCCGAACTAGAAGGAATAAAAATACAAAGGACATTGCAAATGATAGCTTGGAATGTCCTTAATTCAAATATATAATGTCCTGGCCGGCGCGACATGTAGTTTTCGTGCCACAGCTTTCGGCGCAACTCAAGAAATGATGATTTATTCAAATAAAACTAAAAATAAGGGCTCCGGAGTTTTGTCATAGCTCCCGCACTAAAGGGAGTAAAAATACAAATTATATTGCAAATGATAGCTTAGAATGTCCTTAATTCGAATCTGCAAAGGACTTGGCTGTGCAACTTGCAGTTTTCGTGCCACAGCTTTCGGCGCAACTCAAGAAATGATGATTTATTCAAATAAAACTAAAAATAAGGGCTCCGGAGTTTTGTCATAGCTCCCAAACTAGAAGGAGTAAAAATACAACCTACATTGCAAATTATAGCTTGGAATGTCCTTAATTCGAATCTGCAAAGGACTTGGCTGTGCCGCTTGCAGTTTTCGTGCCACGGCTTTTGGCGCAATGCAAGAAATGATGATTTATTCAAATAAAACTAAAAATAAGGGCTCCGGAGTTTTGTCATAGCTCCCGAACTAGAAGGAATAAAAATACAAAGGACATTGCAAATGATAGCTTGGAATGTCCTTAATTCAAATATATAATGTCCTGGCCGGCGCGACATGTAGTTTTCGTGCCACAGCTTTCGGCGCAACTCAAGAAATGATGATTTATTCAAATAAAACTAAAAATAAGGACTCGGGCGTTTTGTCATAGCTCCTGAACTAGAAGGAGTAAAAATACAAATTATATTGCAAATGATAGCTTGGAATGTCCTTAATTCGAATCTGCAAAGGACTTGGCTGTGCAACTTGCAGTTTTCGTGCCACAGCTTTCGGCGCAACTCAAGAAATGATGATTTATTCAAATAAAACTAAAAATAAGGGCTCCGGAGTTTTGTCATAGCTCCCAAACTAGAAGGAGTAAAAATACAACTTACATTGCAAATTATAGCTTGGAATGTCCTTAATTTGAATCTGCAAAGGACTTGGCTGTGCCGCTTGCAGTTTTCGTGCCACGGCTTTTGGCGCAATGCAAGAAATGATGATTTATTCAAATAAAACTAAAAATAAGGGCTCCGGAGTTTTGTCATAGCTCCCGAACTAGAAGGAATAAAAATACAAAGGACATTGCAAATGATAGCTTGGAATGTCCCTAATTCAAATATATAATGTCCTGGCCGGCGCGACATGTAGTTTTCGTGCCACAGCTTTCGGCGCAACTCAAGAAATGATGATTTATTCAAATAAAACTAAAAATAAGGACTCGGGCGTTTTGTCATAGCTCCTGAACTAGAAGGAGTAAAAATACAAAGGACATTGCAAATGATAGCTTGGAATGTCCTTAATTCGAATCTGCAAAGTACTTGGCTGTGCCGCTTGTAGTTTTCGTGCCACAGCTTTCGGCGCAACTCAAGAAATGATGATTTATTCAAATAAAACTAAAAATAAGGGCTCCGGAGTTTTGTCATAGCTCCCGCACTAAAGGGAGTAAAAATACAAATTATATTGCAAATGATAGCTTAGAATGTCCTTAATTCGAATCTGCAAAGGACTTGGCTGTGCAACTTGCAGTTTTCGTGCCACAGCTTTCGGCGCAACTCAAGAAATGATGATTTATTCAAATAAAACTAAAAATAAGGGCTCCGGAGTTTTGTCATAGCTCCCGAACTAGAAGGAGTAAAAATACAACTTACATTGCAAATTATAGCTTGGAATGTCCTTAATTCGAATCTGCAAAGGACTTGGCTGTGCCGCTTGCAGTTTTCGTGCCACGGCTTTTGGCGCAATGCAAGAAATGATGATTTATTCAAATAAAACTAAAAATAAGGGCTCCGGAGTTTTGTCATAGCTCCCGAACTAGAAGGAATAAAAATACAAAGGACATTGCAAATGATAGCTTGGAATGTCCTTAATTCAAATATATAATGTCCTGGCCGGCGCGACATGTAGTTTTCGTGCCACAGCTTTCGGCGCAACTCAAGAAATGATGATTTATTCAAATAAAACTAAAAATAAGGACTCGGGCGTTTTGTCATAGCTCCTGAACTAGAAGGAGTAAAAATACAAATTATATTGCAAATGATAGCTTGGAATGTCCTTAATTCGAATCTGCAAAGGACTTGGCTGTGCAACTTGCAGTTTTCGTGCCACAGCTTTCGGCGCAACTCAAGAAATGATGATTTATTCAAATAAAACTAAAAATAAGGGCTCCGGAGTTTTGTCATAGCTCCCAAACTAGAAGGAGTAAAAATACAACTTACATTGCAAATTATAGCTTGGAATGTCCTTAATTCGAATCTGCAAAGGACTTGGCTGTGCCGCTTGCAGTTTTCGTGCCACGGCTTTTGGCGCAATGCAAGAAATGATGATTTATTCAAATAAAACTAAAAATAAGGGCTCCGGAGTTTTGTCATAGCTCCCGAACTAGAAGGAATAAAAATACAAAGGACATTGCAAATGATAGCTTGGAATGTCCTTAATTCAAATATATAATGTCCTGGCCGGCGCGACATGTAGTTTTCGTGCCACAGCTTTCGGCGCAACTCAAGAAATGATGATTTATTCAAATAAAACTAAAAATAAGGACTCGGGCGTTTTGTCATAGCTCCTGAACTAGAAGGAGTAAAAATACAAAGGACATTGCAAATGATAGCTTGGAATGTCCTTAATTCGAATCTGCAAAGTACTTGGCTGTGCCGCTTGTAGTTTTCGTGCCACAGCTTTCGGCGCAACTCAAGAAATGATGATTTATTCAAATAAAACTAAAAATAAGGGCTCCGGAGTTTTGTCATAGCTCCCGCACTAAAGGGAGTAAAAATACAAATTATATTGAAAATGATAGCTTAGAATGTCCTCAATTCGAATCTGCAAAGGACTTGGCTGTGCAACTTGCAGTTTTCGTGCCACAGCTTTCGGCGCAACTCAAGAAATGATGATTTATTCAAATAAAACTAAAAATAAGGGCTCCGGAGTTTTGTCATAGCTCCCAAACTAGAAGGAGTAAAAATACAACTTACATTGCAAATTATAGCTTGGAATGTCCTTAATTCGAATCTGCAAAGGACTTGGCTGTGCCGCTTGCAGTTTTCGTGCCACGGCTTTTGGCGCAATGCAAGAAATGATGATTTATTCAAATAAAACTAAAAATAAGGGCTCCGGAGTTTTGTCATAGCTCCCGAACTAAAAGGAATAAAAATACAAAGGACATTGCAAATGATAGCTTGGAATGTCCTTAATTCGAATCTGCAAAGGACTTGGCTGTGCAACTTGCAGTTTTCGTGCCACAGCTTTCGGCGCAACTCAAGAAATGATGATTTATTCAAATAAAACTAAAAATAAGGGCTCCGGAGTTTTGTCATAGCTCCCGAACTAGAAGGAGTAAAAATACAAATTATATTGCAAATGATAGCTTGGAATGTCCTTAATTCGAATCTGCAAAGGACTTGGCTGTGCAACTTGCAGTTTTCGTGCCACAGCTTTCGGCGCAACTCAAGAAATGATGATTTATTCAAATAAAACTAAAAATAAGGGCTCCGGAGTTTTGTCATAGCTCCTGAACTAGAAGGATTAAAAATACAAAGGACATTGCAAATGATAGCTTGGAATGTCCTTAATTCGAATCTGCAAAGGACTTGGCTGTGCAACTTGCAGTTTTCGTGCCACAGCTTTCGGCGCAACTCAAGAAATGATGATTTATTCAAATAAAACTAAAAATAAGGGCTCCGGAGTTTTGTCATAGCTCCCGCACTAAAGGGAGTAAAAATACAAATTATATTGCAAATGATAGCTTGGAATGTCCTTAATTCGAATCTGCAAAGGACTTGGCTGTGCAACTTGCAGTTTTCGTGCCACAGCTTTCGGCGCAACTCAAGAAATGATGATTTATTCAAATAAAACTAAAAATAAGGGCTCCGGAGTTTTGTCATAGCTCCCAAACTAGAAGGAGTAAAAATACAACTTACATTGCAAATTATAGCTTGGAATGTCCTTAATTCGAATCTGCAAAGGACTTGGCTGTGCCGCTTGCAGTTTTCGTGCCACGGCTTTTGGCGCAATGCAAGAAATGATGATTTATTCAAATAAAACTAAAAATAAGGGCTCCGGAGTTTTGTCATAGCTCCCGAACTAGAAGGAATAAAAATACAAAGGACATTGCAAATGATAGCTTGGAATGTCCTTAATTCAAATATATAATGTCCTGGCCGGCGCGACATGTAGTTTTCGTGCCACAGCTTTCGGCGCAACTCAAGAAATGATGATTTATTCAAATAAAACTAAAAATAAGGACTCGGGCGTTTTGTCATAGCTCCTGAACTAGAAGGAGTAAAAATACAAAGGACATTGCAAATGATAGCTTGGAATGTCCTTAATTCGAATCTGCAAAGTACTTGGCTGTGCCGCTTGTAGTTTTCGTGCCACAGCTTTCGGCGCAACTCAAGAAATGATGATTTATTCAAATAAAACTAAAAATAAGGGCTCCGGAGTTTTGTCATAGCTCCCGCACTAAAGGGAGTAAAAATACAAATTATATTGCAAATGATAGCTTGGAATGTCCTTAATTCGAATCTGCAAAGGACTTGGCTGTGCAACTTGCAGTTTTCGTGCCACAGCTTTCGGCGCAACTCAAGAAATGATGATTTATTCAAATAAAACTAAAAATAAGGGCTCCGGAGTTTTGTCATAGCTCCCAAACTAGAAGGAGTAAAAATACAACTTACATTGCAAATTATAGCTTGGAATGTCCTTAATTCGAATCTGCAAAGGACTTGGCTGTGCCGCTTGCAGTTTTCGTGCCACGGCTTTTGGCGCAATGCAAGAAATGATGATTTATTCAAATAAAACTAAAAATAAGGGCTCCGGAGTTTTGTCATAGCTCCCAAACTAGAAGGAGTAAAAATACAACTTACATTGCAAATTATAGCTTGGAATGTCCTTAATTCGAATCTGCAAAGGACTTGGCTGTGCCGCTTGCAGTTTTCGTGCCACGGCTTTTGGCGCAATGCAAGAAATGATGATTTATTCAAATAAAACTAAAAATAAGGGCTCCGGAGTTTTGTCATAGCTCCCGAACTAGAAGGAATAAAAATACAAAGGACATTGCAAATGATAGCTTGGAATGTCCTTAATTCGAATCTGCAAAGGACTTGGCTGTGCAACTTGCAGTTTTCGTGCCACAGCTTTCGGCGCAACTCAAGAAATGATGATTTATTCAAATAAAACTAAAAATAAGGGCTCCGGAGTTTTGTCATAGCTCCCGAACTAGAAGGAGTAAAAATACAAATTATATTGCAAATGATAGCTTGGAATGTCCTTAATTCGAATCTGCAAAGGACTTGGCTGTGCAACTTGCAGTTTTCGTGCCACAGCTTTCGGCGCAACTCAAGAAATGATGATTTATTCAAATAAAACTAAAAATAAGGGCTCCGGAGTTTTGTCATAGCTCCTGAACTAGAAGGATTATAAATACAAAGGACATTGCAAATGATAGCTTGGAATGTCCTTAATTCGAATCTGCAAAGGACTTGGCTGTGCAACTTGCAGTTTTCGTGCCACAGCTTTCGGCGCAACTCAAGAAATGATGATTTATTCAAATAAAACTAAAAATAAGGGCTCCGGAGTTTTGTCATAGCTCCCGCACTAAAGGGAGTAAAAATACAAATTATATTGCAAATGATAGCTTGGAATGTCCTTAATTCGAATCTGCAAAGGACTTGGCTGTGCAACTTGCAGTTTTCGTGCCACAGCTTTCGGCGCAACTCAAGAAATGATGATTTATTCAAATAAAACTAAAAATAAGGGCTCCGGAGTTTTGTCATAGCTCCCAAACTAGAAGGAGTAAAAATACAACTTACATTGCAAATTATAGCTTGGAATGTCCTTAATTCGAATCTGCAAAGGACTTGGCTGTGCAACTTGCAGTTTTCGTGCCACAGCTTTCGGCGCAACTCAAGAAATGATGATTTATTCAAATAAAACTAAAAATAAGGGCTCCGGAGTTTTGTCATAGCTCCTGAACTAGAAGGATTAAAAATACAAAGGACATTGCAAATGATAGCTTGGAATGTCCTTAATTCGAATCTGCAAAGGACTTGGCTGTGCCGCTTGCAGTTTTCGTGCCACGGCTTTTGGCGCAATGCAAGAAATGATGATTTATTCAAATAAAACTAAAAATAAGGGCTCCGGAGTTTTGTCATAGCTCCCGAACTAAAAGGAATAAAAATACAAAGGACATTGCAAATGATAGCTTGGAATGTCCTTAATTCGAATCTGCAAAGGACTTGGCTGTGCAACTTGCAGTTTTCGTGCCACAGCTTTCGGCGCAACTCAAGAAATGATGATTTATTCAAATAAAACTAAAAATAAGGGCTCCGGAGTTTTGTCATAGCTCCCGAACTAGAAGGAGTAAAAATACAAATTATATTGCAAATGATAGCTTGGAATGTCCTTAATTCGAATCTGCAAAGGACTTGGCTGTGCAACTTGCAGTTTTCGTGCCACAGCTTTCGGCGCAACTCAAGAAATGATGATTTATTCAAATAAAACTAAAAATAAGGGCTCCGGAGTTTTGTCATAGCTCCTGAACTAGAAGGATTAAAAATACAAAGGACATTGCAAATGATAGCTTGGAATGTCCTTAATTCGAATCTGCAAAGGACTTGGCTGTGCAACTTGCAGTTTTCGTGCCACAGCTTTCGGCGCAACTCAAGAAATGATGATTTATTCAAATAAAACTAAAAATAAGGGCTCCGGAGTTTTGTCATAGCTCCCGCACTAAAGGGAGTAAAAATACAAATTATATTGCAAATGATAGCTTGGAATGTCCTTAATTCGAATCTGCAAAGGACTTGGCTGTGCAACTTGCAGTTTTCGTGCCACAGCTTTCGGCGCAACTCAAGAAATGATGATTTATTCAAATAAAACTAAAAATAAGGGCTCCGGAGTTTTGTCATAGCTCCCAAACTAGAAGGAGTAAAAATACAACTTACATTGCAAATTATAGCTTGGAATGTCCTTAATTCGAATCTGCAAAGGACTTGGCTGTGCAACTTGCAGTTTTCGTGCCACAGCTTTCGGCGCAACTCAAGAAATGATGATTTATTCAAATAAAACTAAAAAATAAGGGCTCCGGAGTTTTGTCATAGCTCCTGAACTAGAAGGATTAAAAATACAAAGGACATTGCAAATGATAGCTTGGAATGTCCTTAATTCGAATCTGCAAAGGACTTGGCTGTGCAACTTGCAGTTTTCGTGCCACAGCTTTCGGCGCAACTCAAGAAATGATGATTTATTCAAATAAACTAAAAATAAGGCTCCGGAGTTTTGTCATAGCTCCCGCACTAAAGGGAGTAAAAATACAAATTATATTGCAAATGATAGCTTGGAATGTCCTTAATTCGAATCTGCAAAGGACTTGGCTGTGCAACTTGCAGTTTTCGTGCCACAGCTTTCGGCGCAACTCAAGAAATGATGATTTATTTCAAATAAAAACTAAAAATAAGGGCTCCGGAGTTTTGTCATAGCTCCCAACTAGAAGGAGTAAAAATACAACTTACATTGCAAATTATAGCTTGGAATGTCCTTAATTCGAATCTGCAAAGGACTTGGCTGTGCCGCTTGCAGTTTTCGTGCCACGGCTTTTGGCGCAATGCAAGAAATGATGATTATTCAAATAAAACTAAAAATAAGGGCTCCGGAGTTTTGTCATAGCTCCCGAACTAGAAGGAATAAAAATACAAAGGACATTGCAAATGATAGCTTGGAATGTCCTTAATTCAAATATATAATGTCCTGGCCGGCGCGACATGTAGTTTTCGTGCCACAGCTTTCGGCGCAACTCAAGAAATGATGATTTATTCAAATAAAACTAAAAATAAGGACTCGGGCGTTTTGTCATAGCTCCTGAACTAGAAGGAGTAAAAATACAAAGGGACATTGCAAATGATAGCTTGGAATGTCCTTAATTCGAATCTGCAAAGTACTTGGCTGTGCCGCTTGTAGTTTTCGTGCCAACAGCTTTCGGCGCAACTCAAGAAATGATGATTTATTCAAATAAAACTAAAAATAAGGGCTCCGGAGTTTGTCATAGCTCCCGCACTAAAGGGAGTAAAAATACAAATTATATTGCAAATGATAGCTTGGAATGTCCTTAATTCGAATCTGCAAAGGACTTGGCTGTGCAACTTGCAGTTTTCGTGCCACAGCTTTCGGCGCAACTCAAGAATGATGATTTATTCAAATAAAACTAAAAATAAGGGCTCCGGAGTTTTGTCATAGCTCCCAAACTAGAAGGAGTAAAAATACAACTTACATTGCAAATTATAGCTTGGAATGTCCTTAATTCGAATCTGCAAAGGACTTGGCTGTGCCGCTTGCAGTTTTCGTGCCACGGCTTTTGGCGCAATGCAAGAAATGATGATTTATTCAAATAAAACTAAAAATAAGGGCTCCGGAGTTTTGTCATAGCTCCCAAACTAGAAGGAGTAAAAATACAACTTACATTGCAAATTATAGCTTGGAATGTCCTTAATTCGAATCTGCAAAGGACTTGGCTGTGCCGCTTGCAGTTTTCGTGCCACGGCTTTTGGCGCAATGCAAGAAATGATGATTTATTCAAATAAAACTAAAAATAAGGGCTCCGGAGTTTTGTCATAGCTCCCGAACTAAAAGGAATAAAAATACAAAGGACATTGCAAATGATAGCTTGGAATGTCCTTAATTCGAATCTGCAAAGGACTTGGCTGTGCAACTTGCAGTTTTCGTGCCACAGCTTTCGGCGCAACTCAAGAAATGATGATTTATTCAAATAAAACTAAAAATAAGGGCTCCGGAGTTTTGTCATAGCTCCCGAACTAGAAGGAGTAAAAATACAAATTATATTGCAAATGATAGCTTGGAATGTCCTTAATTCGAATCTGCAAAGGACTTGGCTGTGCAACTTGCAGTTTTCGTGCCACAGCTTTCGGCGCAACTCAAGAAATGATGATTTATTCAAATAAAACTAAAAATAAGGGCTCCGGAGTTTTGTCATAGCTCCTGAACTAGAAGGATTAAAAATACAAAGGACATTGCAAATGATAGCTTGGAATGTCCTTAATTCGAATCTGCAAAGGACTTGGCTGTGCAACTTGCAGTTTTCGTGCCACAGCTTTCGGCGCAACTCAAGAAATGATGATTTATTCAAATAAAACTAAAAATAAGGGCTCCGGAGTTTTGTCATAGCTCCCGCACTAAAGGGAGTAAAAATACACAAATTATATTGCAAATGATAGCTTGGAATGTCCCTTAATTCGAATCTGCAAAGGACTTGGCTGTGCAACTTGCAGTTTTCGTGCCACAGCTTTCGGCGCAACGCAAGAAATGATGATTTATTCAAATAAAACTAAAAATAAGGGCTCCGGAGTTTTGTCATAGCTCCCAAACTAGAAGGAGTAAAAATACAACTTACATTGCAAATTATAGCTTGGAATGTCCTTAATTTCGAATCTGCAAAGGACTTGGCTGTGCCGCTTGCAGTTTTCGTGCCACGGCTTTTGGCGCAATGCAAGAAATGATGATTTATTCAAAATAAAACTAAAAATAAGGGCTCCGGAGTTTTGTCATAGCTCCCGAACTAGAAGGAATAAAAATACAAAGGACATTGCAAATGATAGCTTGGAATGTCCTTAATTCAAATATATAATGTCCTGGCCGGCGCGACATGTAGTTTTCGTGCCACAGCTTTCGGCGCAACTCAAGAAATGATGATTTATTCAAATAAAACTAAAATTAAGGACTCGGGCGTTTTGTCATAGCTCCTGAACTAGAAGGAGTAAAAATACAAAGGACATTGCAAATGATAGCTTGGAATGTCCTTAATTCGAATCTGCAAAGTACTTGGCTGTGCCGCTTGTAGTTTTCGTGCCACAGCTTTCGGCGCAACTCAAGAAATGATGATTTATTCAAATAAAACTAAAATAAGGGCTCCGGAGTTTTGTCATAGCTCCCGCACTAAAGGGAGTAAAAATACAAATTATATTGAAAATGATAGCTTAGAATGTCCTCAATTCGAATCTGCAAAGGACTTGGCTGTGCAACTTGCAGTTTTCGTGCCACAGCTTTCGGCGCAACTCAAGAAATGATGATTTATTCAAATAAAACTAAAAATAAGGGCTCCGGAGTTTTGTCATAGCTCCCAAACTAGAAGGAGTAAAAATACAACTTACATTGCAAATTATAGCTTGGAATGTCCTTAATTCGAATCTGCAAAGGACTTGGCTGTGCCGCTTGCAGTTTTCGTGCCACGGCTTTTGGCGCAATGCAAGAAATGATGATTTTATTCAAATAAAACTAAAAATAAGGGCTCCGGAGTTTTGTCATAGCTCCCGAACTAAAAGGAATAAAAATACAAAGGACATTGCAAATGATAGCTTGGAATGTCCTTAAATTCGAATCTGCAAAGGACTTGGCTGTGCAACTTGCAGTTTTCGTGCCACAGCTTTCGGCGCAACTCAAGAAATGATGATTTATTCAAATAAAACTAAAAATAAGGGCTCCGGAGTTTTGTCATAGCTCCCGAACTAGAAGGAGTAAAAATACAAATTATATTGCAAATGATAGCTTGGAATGTCCTTAATTCGAATCTGCAAAGGACTTGGCTGTGCAACTTGCAGTTTTCGTGCCACAGCTTTCGGCGCAACTCAAGAAATGATGATTTATTCAAATAAAACTAAAAATAAGGGCTCCGGAGTTTTGTCATAGCTCCTGAACTAGAAGGAGTAAAAATACAAAGGACATTGCAAATGATAGCTTGGAATGTCCTTAATTCGAATCTGCAAAGGACTTGGCTGTGCAACTTGCAGTTTTCGTGCCACAGCTTTCGGCGCAACTCAAGAAATGATGATTTATTCAAATAAAACTAAAAATAAGGGCTCCGGAGTTTTGTCATAGCTCCCGCACTAAAGGGAGTAAAAATACAAATTATATTGCAAATGATAGCTTGGAATGTCCTTAATTCGAATCTGCAAAGGACTTGGCTGTGCAACTTGCAGTTTTCGTGCCACAGCTTCGGCGCAACTCAAGAAATGATGATTTATTCAAATAAAACTAAAAATAAGGGCTCCGGAGTTTTGTCATAGCTCCCAAACAGAAGGAGTAAAAATACAACTTACATTGCAAATTATAGCTTGGAATGACCTTAATTCGATCTGCAAAGGACTTGGCTGTGCCGCTTGCAGTTTTTCGTGCCACGGCTTTGGCGCAATGCAAGAAATGATGATTTATTCAAATAAAACTAAAATAAGGGCTCCGGAGTTTTGTCATAGCTCCCGGAACTAGAAGGAATAAAAATACAAAGGACATTGCAAATGATAGCTTGGAATGTCCTTAATTCAAATATATAATGTCCTGGCCGGCGCGACATGTAGTTTTCGTGCCACAGCTTTCGGCGCAACTCAAGAAATGATGATTTATTCAAATAAAACTAAAAATAAGGACTCGGGCGTTTTGTCATAGCTCCTGACTAGAAGGAGTAAAAATTACAAAGGACAATTGCAAATGATAGCTTGGAATGTCCTTAATTCGAATCTGCAAAGTACTTGGCTGTGCCGCTTGTAGTTTTCGTGCCACAGCTTTCGGCGCAACTCAAGAAATGATGATTTATTCAAATAAAACTAAAAATAAGGGCTCCGGAGTTTTGTCATAGCTCCCGCACTAAAGGGAGTAAAAATACAAATTATATTGCAAATGATAGCTTGGAATGTCCTTAATTTCGAATCTGCAAAGGACTTGGCTGTGCAACTTGCAGTTTTCGTGCCACAGCTTTCGGCGCAACTCAAGAAATGATGATTTATTCAAATAAAACTAAAAATAAGGGCCCGGAGTTTTGTCATAGCTCCCAATCTAGAAGGAGTAAAAATACAACTTACATTGCAAATTATAGCTTGGAATGTCCTTAATTCGAATCTGCAAAGGACTTGGCTGTGCCGCTTGCAGTTTTCGTGCCACGGCTTTTGGCGCAATGCAAGAAATGATGATTTATTCAAATAAAACTAAAAATAAGGGCTCGGAGTTTTGTCATAGCTCCCGAACTAGAAGGAATAAAAATACAAAGGACATTGCAAATGATAGCTTGGAATGTCCTTAATTCAAATATATAATGTCCTGGCCGGCGCGACATGTAGTTTTCTGCCACAGCTTTCGGCGCAACTCAAGAAATGATGATTTATTCAAATAAAACTAAAAATAAGGACTCGGGCGTTTGTCATAGCTCCTGAACTAGAAGGAGTAAAAATACAAAGGACAT